>OX402066.1:9514248-12441748 GCA_947859365.1 Archips crataeganus | reverse complement strand
ACCAAATCTTTCGTTCAGCGGTTTAGGCGTGAATAGGGTTGAGACAAACAGGATACACTTTCGCATTCACGTTACTATTAGTATGTAAAAGTATGGATTAGTATGGAAGGGAATAAAAAGTAAGTTAATTGATTGGTAGTGTCAAATACATTAGCGTAGCCAAATCTGGATTACATTTTGCAGTTTTCTAGCCACTAACTAGCGTTACAATGGACGCGATTCTATAGCGGCCGCTAAAATTCCTAATTTTATTTAGGCGTCGTTAAATCACTTTGCTGTTCTATAAGCATCTATCATAATCAAATGACGACGCCAATTTGAATCTGACGTTTCTTATTTTAGGCGGTCTATTAAATATAGGTTTAGCTGCTTAAATGCTATTCTTTGCATGGCCTTTTTAAGCAAAAGTCAAGCTAAACTGGCTAATTTTAGCGGCGAATAAAATAGTCCCATTTAAAATACGATTACGAAAAGTCAAGTTGTGCAGGATCAATTCCATAAACATAACGTATTTAATTTATATTAGTTTCTTTAGAAATGGATGAAGAATATATGATAGCTGCTGTGGTGGGCGAAGAGAGGGATAGCTAGGGTGAGGGTGAAAAAATGTATTTAAAGAGGTTGCGAGATCAATCCGACCCGTTTGTTTAGGCTGTCGCGGGACATGGGCTGACACGTAGTGGACACTTTGTGTGCAGGGGATGCGCTACGAGCGGGGACGGTGCCCCCACATTTAAAAGTTTTGAGTGCCCTGAACTTTTTTGCCCATGGCAGCTACCAAACTGTTAATATTCTAGCTCAAAGCCAACCAAACCCAAACTGGAGTGCAGGTGCTCCACGAGTAAATCCTGCTGGATTTTATTAATTTGTTTTTGCGACATTTTAATTTAAAAGACATGGACAGAAGCCTTTTTTCTTAAATGTTGCCCACTTAAATTTAAGTAAATTATTTGAGAAAATCCTATACTTTTTACAGATTTCATTCATTCATTTGCTCACTTATTTTTTCCAAGTAGCAACACACTCAATTCAACTTAGATATTTTAGAATACGGATAAAATCCGGCTAAATTTTGTCAGCTTGACTTTCTGGAATAGCACTTGTTAAATCCGCCGTCTAAATTATAATTAAAATTTAGAAAATTTAGATTTAGACTATTTAGCCGACGTGCACGTGGGTGAATATTCGGGCAGCGTTTTGACCGCGCGGTTAAACGTTATTACCATTCATAATAATTTATTGAATCAGGCGTTACTTTGCGGAGGTCCATATTAATGAACTAAAACAATTACTTTGCTCACCCGCGACCTTACAATAGTTACGTTTATGCAAGAAATGTGCGTTCATGCAGTTCCTCCACCTCCACACTGTACGAACACACACAAATCACATAAACCCAACCATCACCACCACCAAGCTACACTGACGCGTTTCGAACTCAACCAGAGCTCATCTTCAGAGTTACCACAACCGTATGCTATGCTACCAAACGTTAAACTAACAAACCAAAACAAATGTTTTAACTTGTCACTGTAACTTCTCAAGTACCCACTTTATTTTTCTTATTCTCAAACTACCCCACAAAAATTAACTTTTATTGACATATTTAAAACTACCTTGAATTTTTTTTTTTTTTTTTTTTTGTTTATTTATTTATAAGGCATATTTAATTAATACTAACTGTTCAAATTCGACCCAAGCCGCAGTAAAGGAGAAGATACTAAATTTACCTGTTCATTAATAATAGACCCCATAGTGTTGTACCTAATTATTTATGCTCTGGAATGCATGGAAATAATTAGGTACAACACTATGGGGTCTATTATTAATGAACAGGTAAATTTAGTATCTTCTCCTTTACTGCGGCTTGGGTCGAATTTGAACAGTTAGTATTAATTAAATATGCCTTATAAATAAATAAACAAAAAAAAAAAAATTCAAGGTAGTTTTAAATATGTCAATAAAAGTTAATTTTTGTGGGGTAGTTTGAGAATAAGAAAAATAAAGTGGGTACTTGAGAAGTTACAGTGACAAGTTAAAACATTTGTTTTGGTTTGTTAGTTTAACGTTTGGTAGCATAGCATACGGTTGTGGTAACTCTGAAGATGAGCTCTGGTTGAGTTCGAAACGCGTCAGTGTAGCTTGGTGGTGGTGATGGTTGGGTTTATGTGATTTGTGTGTGTTCGTACAGTGTGGAGGTGGAGGAACTGCATGAACGCACATTTCTTGCATAAACGTAACTATTGTAAGGTCGCGGGTGAGCAAAGTAATTGTTTTAGTTCATTATTACCATTCGACGATTATTACCACAACCGAAGGACGAATCGCGCGAAATTTCATCAAACTAGATTCAACATCGGTACTGTCTTAAGTTTTCATAAAAAGTTAACCCTAAGCATCATCCATTTTAATAATTTCTGCTCAAATGGTAATGACAAAAAAACCGCCGTAAAAACGCTGAATATTTACCCACGTAGAATCGCGTCCAATGGCTGGAAAAGGAGCTAAAACTAGATCAAGATACTTATAACAAAATCTACGTACAATACAATTTTACTACCTAGGTACTTAATTAAATTAACTGAAAAGTTTTACAAGGCATTTCAACTGGTTAGTTTTGCAAAACAAAACAAAATAAAAACGAGAATAGTTCATTAAACATAATTAATAATTACTTATTTACATTAGTTACCTATTTACCTTCCTGTTTCATATATCATATACTATTAATAAATCTCGTTCTTTAAATGTGCATGAACTAGAAAACAACACGGGTAAGTAATACAAAATTATGTCATTATTAGATCTATTTTTATACCATATACAGCGTATGTATGTAAAGTCCCAGGTCTTTCTACCATCAAACATTTGCTTTTCCATGTTGAGAAAATTTGTATGACCAGGTTGGGCGAGTAAGCTAATATTTATCAGAAATTAAACAGTCCCTGACTTCATTCAATTTGTGCTTGTAAAAAAAAACAAGTAGGTATTACTTTGGTCAAGAATGTATTCAATAACCTTCCTTCGACAGTCGGGTGAAAATTCAACAATAGTTAAAGTCGTGGTAGCCCCAGCGGTTTCAGCTATGCTCTCGAGCAGATGGTCAAAGGTTCGATCCCATGGGCTCGCACTTCCGAGGTTTTCGGAATTTTAGTTAGTTAATAACATTTGATATTTACCGTGAGATTTACGGTGAACAAAAATATCGTGAGAAATCCTGCACACACCTCCGAAGAAATTCAGTAGTGTGTGTGCAGTTCCTAATGCGCACTGGGCCCGCGTGGGAATCACGGCCCAAGCCCTTTCACGAGAGGATGTGCCCTGCAGTGGGACGTAATATATGCTGGGATGGATTACGAAAATATCGAGTTCGATTTTAGACGCTCTCCTGCATTATCATATTGCGAAATTCCATTAGCCATTCCATTTCAATTAATTGACATCCGGATAGCATAATGGTTATTAATTCCGACTTTAAAGGTAAAGGTCCCAGGTTTGAATCCCGGTAGATGCATAACATTTAAGTGTCCTATAAAAAGTTGGACACTACCGTACAATTTCATGGGCACAACCATACCAACCAACCATACAATTTTTGTGTCACAACGGAACTTTTTTCAGTCAGTCGCTTTGTATGACTAACTACGATTGAAAGTGGTCGAGTCATCAAGCTTATTATATATTTATTAAGGTATATTAATATATCTATACGTAATGGTATTTTCATCCATTGCCTAGCACCCATTTTCTTTATAAAAAGGTTACTAGCGATTCTGAATAAGAAAAATAAAATAATTTCTCATTCTGGAAAAATGGTTCTAAACTTAAAGAACAAAAAAAAAATAATTAAATTATGAATATTATCCTCGGACTCACTAGAACTGGAAAAATGTTGTTTTTCACCGCGTAGTTATATCACAAACTTTTTGTCCAAACTCAATGTCTGATATCAAATTTTTCATTTGTTTCGTAATAAACCGTCCAAAGCAAATAGGGTCCGAAAATCCCGAGTGGGGCGAGGGCAAGATGAATTAGACCGTCATAGTGGACGGCAAAGTCCGTCCCAAGAGAGGAGCCGTCGCAGGAAAAAGTAATATTAGCATATTAATAGCGTTTCTTAATGTATTTTAAAGGGAGATTGGAAGTTCAGCTAACTTTCGGGGGACTGTCACCTTTTTAACCAACATCATTTGAGTTTAATTGTGTAACGTTTCCTTTGATATAGCTTGTAGATGTTGCACATATATGACGAATTACGTTTTGTATTATTGTAAAGTTTGATATATATTTCTAGTGCTCTTACGCGTCCGTACTTGTAATAATGTGAACGCTGTTTTGTCAGTCAGTCAACTCACCTTATTATTTGTTTATGAGCTATGTATAACTGTTTGTGTTCCAATAAATAAAAAAATAAAAAATCGAAAAAGTGTTTTTAAGATTGTTATCTCGGAACTATGACGTTTAATACTAGTGTTTCAATCGCTATATCGATCCTGTCGCATTATATTGAAAATATGAGACACACCTATCGAAATGTTTTTAATAAGACGATACGTTTTTTTTATTATGAGAGAAGCGGTTCATCTGGTGGAAAATGATCACCACCGCCTATAAATATCAACAACTCAAAGAGAGTCATTAATCTGTTGCCGGCCTTTGAAAGAAGTATAAACCCTTTTCTTGAAAGCCCCGATGTCGTAGTTGTCTGGAAATACTGCTGTGTGTTCTTGATATACATTTTCCATTTGTTAAAATTTCATAGTAGGTAATTGAAAGTCGTTCCTTCGGTACCTATATGCCACAGGAAACTGATCGCAACGCAACACTAGTAGAACTATCCATTTAAGAATCGATTTGGATATTTTTTTTTTATTTTAGGTGATATTCTTTCCATCTGGTCTCATTTAAATTTTAAGAAGCAATACAACTCATAACGAAGTTCTTTGATGTCGATTTTTTTGTTGTAATTTCTTTCGTAGTAAAATTATATTTCTACAGCAATTGGTTTCCACGAGGCAATTAAGTTTTTTTTTTCATTGGCTCTGAATACAACTTTGTTCCATGCGGGGTTGAAACCTTTGGTCCGTAGGGCTCGAGCGCAAAAAGGCTTTACAAAGATATTTCTAAACGGCTTTGTGATACCACAGGAGACCAAAGAGCTGGCAGCTTCCTCGCACAACGTATCAGCATTGCTATACAGCGAGGTAATGCTGCCAGTGTCTTTGTGACACTACAGGAGACCAAAGAGCTGGCAGCTACCTCGCACAACGTATCAGCATTGCTATACAGCGAGGTAATGCTGCCAGTGTCTTTGTGACACTACAGGAGACCAAAGAGCTGGCAGCTACCTCGCACAACGTATCAGCATTGCTATACAGCGAGGTAATGCTGCCAGTGTCTTTGTGACACTACAGGAGACCAAAGAGCTGGCAGCTACCTCGCACAACGTATCAGCATTGCTATACAGCGAGGTAATGCTGCCAGTGTCTTTGGGTCCATGCCGCGGGGAACCTTTTTTTAATTTGATCTAGTTTTAGTTTAGTTGGTTTTATTTTATTTATAATTATAGTGTTAATTTATTTAAAGATATTATGTTTTATACGTATATGTATAAAAACCAATAAATGATTCTCTCTTTTTTAAGAATATTTTGATTAATTAACTTTTAAAAATAATAGCTACATCGATACGACGATCCTTCCGATATCGAGGTTGATAAAGACACTATTGGTTGGTCGTTGTTCGATAATATTTTGTCATATCACCCTTTGACGAACGTAATACTTACTCCATAGAACCATATGTGAAATGTAAAACTCTCCGCGGTTTTTAAAAAAAAAATCCAAAAAGTGCATCGACAATAAAACCGTATTGACCTGCTCACAATGAACGAAAACAGTGAAAATACTTTCGCATGTTCAGCTGAACATGCGAAAGTATTTTCACCCGACTGTCGATGGAGGGTTGTGTTTTTCGTGCGTATGTATTTATGTATGTATATAATTATTATGGTTGTATTATTTTTGGCACGCCCTGCAGCCTAAACGGCTCAATGGATTTTGAAGTGTGAAGTGTCATTTGATTCGTCTCAGTTCCGAGGGTGACATGGGATATGTATTTTCCCGGAATTTCCATGGGAACGGGAATTACACAGGCGAGTTTTTTCATCTAGTATTGAAATTAAAGTTATTTCCAAAACTAAAACAGACGCAGAGATGATTCGCGCTCGCTTGCTCAATATTCACTCCTCCCAACAACAACTGTAAATAAACAAAATACTTAATAATTAGCACGATCTTCCCTCATTTCAATAGCTAGCCTCTGCATCAACCTTCCTCGCCCGCTATTGTCTAGCTCAAGCATTCTCAGGCCTTTGATTGGCTCGTTGAGTTTAAAAAATCCATGACAACCCCGGTTTCATAATCTTCAATGCATTTATTCGTAAAAACAAAACGTAGATTTTATTTAAACTTTAGGGGCGAAAAACCCTTACCATGAAACACAAGTTTTCATTAGACACTACAATTATTTTCTACGACCTTAAGCGCGGGTGAGCCAAATAATTGTTTCAGTTCATTAATATGGACCTCCGCAAAGTAACGCCTGATTAAATATTTTGGAATAGACGCAGATTGTCCTGAAGTCGTAAAATATCTTAAACGCAAAATGTCCCAAACGCAAAATACCCTAAACGTATATTGTAGCGAGGATGACCTGTGGATATTACTTCATAGGATAGGATTAGGATCCATAGTCTACGATTGGAATGGTTACTCTCAAAATATAAATTCTCAAAATCCATACTAATATTATAAATGCTAAAGTGCGTCAGTCTATTAGCTCTTCATACTTAAATCGCTGAGCCGATTTACATAAAATTTGATTTATGGAGATAGTACTTATGATATGACTCATTAGTTACGAGTAATACCGTGCAGGGATGTTGCGAATATTCGCATCCGCATCCGCATATGCGGAACATCCACATCGATTTAGACATCCGCATCTGCATCCGCATCCGCATAAATCGATGCGGAGCTGATGCGGATGCGGATGTGTAGCAGGTCGCGACAAGAAAGAAAGGGGCGGAACTCTTGCGAAAAAGACAGGAGTCTGCAAAGGTGGCCTTTCTACTTTTCATTAAATATAATGCTCTAATATTCAAATTTAATTACTAAAATCATTAATTAGTAATAGTAATTCACTCACTACTTTATTATTAAATAAAGAAAGGATAAATATTAATATTACTTGCTTTTTTTTACCCTACCCACACTTAAGTTTTTTATACATATCCGCATCCGCATCCGCATCCGCATCCGCGGATGTGAGCCTTTTAAAATCCGTATCCGCATCCGCGGATGTGAAAAAATGTGCATCCGCAACATCCCTGAGTATTACCACGTGCGGAGGGGGGACGCGCGCGGTTCATGCCAGCCACAGAAATAATAATAAAGAGGATAGAAGTGCCTTAGACGCGTGACCTTGGCGCCGCGCTTGTGACTCGTAGGTCACAAGCGCGCGACTTGTGGCTCAGTGCTATTTGAAACGTGGGTATGACAACAAGTGCTTTAAAATGGTGTTTTGCAGCATTAGCAATTGCGGAAACTCGTCCACACTGTGTAATTACACTAATAAGGGGATTACATTTCATTGGTATGTATTAATTTAATGTAATAATGCGGTTTATATCAAAATACAACTTGAGAAAATATTTCATTATGAAATATTGGTTTACACGTTATTAACACGGAACTTCATATACCATTGCTACTCATGCCCATAAAAACGCAGATCGTTTTGAATTATACGCAGCAATGTCAAGTAATTTTTGATAACCCTTCCGTCTTGCACAAAAGTTCGTGGTACGGACAAAAAAACAGGTTACGACTAGTACAGACATAATGCCGACGCGGCCAATAAATGGCGCCGTTGTGTAAATGTGGGTATGACTTACGTTGAGTGTTATTCAACGCTATCTCTAAGGTGTAAGGTTCATAATTGTTTGTAAGCAAAAATTTTAGTAATTGTGTGCGTGATTGCGTAGTACGGTTCCGGGCTTTTGCATGTGTGCATTAACACAGTAAGTAGAGGGGATGAAGTAGCGACACGAGTTCCGGAAGAAAATAGGAACTAAGGCATTTCTATCCTCTTTATTATTATTTCTGTGATGCCAGCTCATGGGGCTTAAGGCATTTTGCGTTTAGAGCATTTTGCGTTTAGGTCATTTTGCGTTTATGTCAATTTGCGTTAAGGTCAAAGCGTTCGTAAAATAGGTCATTGTGCGACGGGGGAATTATTTGAATTTATACAAAAATTGTGAAACAGTTAAAGTGTCTGCGTGTAAAGACATATAACTGCTCCACAATGTTATTCCAAGTTTCGCAATGTATGTTTTTACGCCTCGCGGCCTCGTTCAAAAACTCCAGTGGCTTACGAGTCGACGAGGGTCAAAATTTACTACCCTGCACTTGCTAAACGAATTCCCAAACTTTTCGTTTAAAACATACTGAAAATTCCGACGTGCTCAAAATTTGCTCAGTTATATTCTTTATCGTTTCACCTAAGCATATTATAACTTGGGAACTTGGCGTGCCCTCGTGAATTCAAGACAAAGTTGGCTAAAATCGTAAATCTATGCACGAGTCTGTTGATAAAGTTCTAAAACCTTTTTCACGACGGGGTTGAAATTAACGTTTTTGCCGCACTGAAAAAATTTAAATAAATAATTTCAAGGATATAGGTATTTTATAATTGGTTGGTTCATGATCTGATGATAGAATCTTGGAGATATCGAAATAACTCTTCAAATATGAATGTATTCAGAAGGAAGAGCAAAAACCAACTTTTCGGCAATTATCGAATACACAATTTGAATTGTTTTTTAGGGTTCCGTAGCCAAATGGAAAAAAACGGAACCAGTATGGATTCGTCATGTCTGTCTGTCTGTCCGTCCGTATGTCACAGCCACTTTATTCCGAAACTATTAGAACTATGCTGTTGAAACTTGGTAAGTATTGGTAAGTTGGTTGGTGGTATTCTGTGAACCGCATTAAGATTTTCACACAAAAATAGAAAAAAAATAAAATTTTGGGGGTTCCCCATACTTAGAACTGAAACTCAAAAATTGTTTTTTCATCAAACCCATACGTATGGGGTATCTATGGATAGGTCTTCAAAAAATGATATTGAGGTTTCTAATATCATTTTTTTCTAAACTGAATAGTTTGCGCGAGAGACACTTCCAAAGTGGTAAAATGTGTGCCCCTCCCCTTGTAACTTCTAAAATAATTAAATAATAAAGAATGAAATAATTAAAAAAATATATGATGTACATTACCATGTAAACTTCCACCGAAAATTGGTTTGAACGAGATCTAGTTTGTCTGTCTGTCTATATCAGTAACCAATCTACAATGATCCCACGCTGCGCACATTTTGCTTAGGAGCTGGGGTCTGCTAAGACTGGATGTTCATAGATACATATAAATTTGTACGGAACCCACGGTGCGCGAGTCCGACTCGCACTTGGCCAGTTTTTTATTTAGATACATACAGAATTGTGTTGCTATGTGGCTTTTATTGCCCCGATATCTAACAGTAAAGTTGACATCAAAGTTTAAAGCTTTGTAAAAAATATTGCCCGAGTCTCAATACATTGCAGGGCACACATGTACATACCGCAACTCGCGCGATATTTACCTCACCGTTTAAATGATATTAAAGTGTAACAGATACCTACTTTCTAGAAAATTAAAGCTCAAAGGGCAACAACGTGTTGGAAGAAAGATTGGGCTTAATATACTTTTTCCTGAAGAGTGAGCATTTCGTTAGGATTTTCTGCGCGCTTGAGTGATAAACGGTAACAGTCTTCTTACTTACGTTGCCTCAGAGGTTATCATTTTAATTCCGGGCTATACACCGTGAAATTTTAGTGGTTGTTTTCCCGAAACGAGGTGATTTAGTTTCGATTGTGCAATCGATTTATAATTACTATTTTGACTAGAGTCAAAAATCCAATTGTGAAAAACGAAAGTCGAAAATGACCGCAAACCAATAGTAACGCTTCGTTGGTACAAGTAGCGTACGATCGTACGATAGTTTAGGTACCAACGAAGCGTTACTATTGGTTTGTGGTCATTTTCGACTTTCGTTTTTCACAATTGGATTTTTGTCTCTAGTCAAAATAGTAATTATAAATCGATTGCACAATCGATACTAAATCACCTCGTTTCGGGAAAACAACCACTAAAATTTCACGGTGTATTTGTCACAATTCGGCGCAGACTTTCTCTCGAAATCCTTGGGCTGTAGTAAATGTAAGAACTTCATACACATCATTGAATAAAATTGCTTCACAGAATGACGAAAATTATGTAAAATATTGAACTTTCACCAGGCCATGAGACCGTCAGACCGAGAGGGTTACACGATAAATAATTCTCTCTTTA
Organism: Archips crataeganus; assembly: GCA_947859365.1. Classification (NCBI taxonomy): domain Eukaryota; kingdom Metazoa; phylum Arthropoda; class Insecta; order Lepidoptera; family Tortricidae; genus Archips; species Archips crataeganus. The sequence goes on along the minus strand of OX402066.1, from coordinate 12,431,297 downwards.
TTATGACCAGAATGATGGACCTAACTGACGGCAGAATTAGCGTGTAACCGATGTCTTACAGTCAAACTTGTGCAATTGACTGAGCAGCGCGACCCGTCTCCGTCTCATCTTTACGCAGCAATGCTATTTATCCGGCGGATGTCCGGTCGTTTTCCTCTACAGGTCGCCTTTCTCAAATGATTGTAGTGAAGTTTTGTGAACAGATTCAGTAATTACATGAGTTTTCTTCGTGTATTCTTTTTAAGGGAATATTTCAAAATGGCGTCGCCATATTTCATCCATTTGGAAAAACTCGTGAGGTTTACAGGCCTCATGCGCTAGTCTGATTTGTACTCAGTCGGTTTTACCTTTCCCATTTCAAAAGAAAGTAAATATATCATACTGGCTGATGCACACGGCTTCGCCCCCGATTATGTAGATTAAAACGTGTTTTCCCGTGGGAATGAGATATTTTCCTGTGGTAAAAAGTAGCCTATGTCTCTCCAGTCCTACTTCAACTATGTCTCGACGTGAAAAAAGGACAAACAAACAAACAAAGACACTTTCACACTGACAATATTAGTATGGATAACTTCTACAGCAGTGTAAGCATAGTGACAATTTTATTTTCGCTAACCTAATTGGTTGGCCAGAATGTGGATTGTAGCCACGGGGCGGCAATTAACCGCACGGCGAGAGGCTGGTCTGATGATTGATCTGACCAACAACGTCATTGAATTAAGTTCTGACGTATTTGCGGGTACTATACATGACAATTAAACTGATTATAGCTAAACCGTTTAACTGAGTCCTCGCTCGCGTGGTACAGGGGCTGGGGGGTATGATGGACGACAAAGGACTCAAGTTAAACGGTTTAGCTATAGACACAGATCGAGAATTCAATATGATATTATTCTTATTTAAGAGTTAAATGAACTAAAACAATTACTTTGCTCACCCGCGACCTTACAATAGTTACGTTTATGCAAGAAATGTGCGTTCATGCAGTTCCTCCACCTCCACACTGTACGAACACACACAAATCACATAAACCCAACCATCACCACCACCAAGCTACACTGACGCGTTTCGAACTCAACTAGAGCTCATCTTCAGAGTTACCACAACCGTATGCTATGCTACCAAATGTTAAACTAACAAACCAAAACAAATGTTTTAACTTGTCACTGTAACTTCTCAAGTACCCACTTTATTTTTCTTATTCTCAAACTACCCCACAAAAATTAACTTTTATTGACATATTATAAAACTACCTTGAATTTTTTGTTTATTTATTTATAAGGCATATTTAATTAATACTAACTGTTCAAATTCGACCCAAGCCGCAGTAAAGGAGAAGATACTTAATTTACCTGTTCATTAATAATAGACCCCATAGTGTTGTACCTAATTATTTCCATGCATTCCAGAGCATCCAGACGCAACCCCTTGCCGCAATAATGTAACACTTCATAAGAATCTGAATCTAACAATGAATGATTTGATTCCAACAAATGTTTTGCAAAATTCGATCTATCTGGATGCTCATTCCTATATGCCGAAACATGCTCTTTAAATCTAGTATTAAAACTTCGGCCTGTCTGTCCTACGTATATCCCATTGCAGTCATTACAAGTAAGCTTGTATACCCCCGATCTAGTTCCCTTATCTACCTGTTCTTTGTGGTTACATAGCCTAGAGTACAAAGAGTTGTTAGTCTTAAAGGCAACATTAATATTGTTTGATTTTAAAATGCCATAAATCTTATCAGACAAACCCCCAACGTAAGAGATGCTAGATCTATATTTGTTAGTAGACTGAGAAGGTAACGCAGCGTAAAGCATGCTATTTACTAACCGTGCCTGCTTCTTTTGAACTAAACTATCTACCATTGATTTTGTATAACCATTTGAGATCGCTATCTGATAAATAGTACTCAACTCTAAATCAAAATGTTCCTTAGAAAGAGGCACAGTCAACAATCTATTAACATAACAATGGAAAGCAGCCAGTTTATGCTGCCACGGATGATTAGAAGATGCTGGTATAACAGCATCTGTGTACGTGGGCTTACGGTATATTTTAACTCTTTGTACTCTAGGCTATGTAACCACAAAGAACAGGTAGATAAGGGAACTAGATCGGGGGTATACAAGCTTACTTGTAATGACTGCAATGGGATATACGTAGGACAGACAGGCCGAAGTTTTAATACTAGATTTAAAGAGCATGTTTCGGCATATAGGAATGAGCATCCAGATAGATCGAATTTTGCAAAACATTTGTTGGAATCAAATCATTCATTGTTAGATTCAGATTCTTATGAAGTGTTACATTATTGCGGCAAGGGGTTGCGTCTGGATGCTCTGGAATGCATGGAAATAATTAGGTACAACACTATGGGGTCTATTATTAATGAACAGGTAAATTTAGTATCTTCTCCTTTACTGCGGCTTGGGTCGAATTTGAACAGTTAGTATTAATTAAATATGCCTTATAAATAAATAAACAAAAAATTCAAGGTAGTTTTATAATATGTCAATAAAAGTTAATTTTTGTGGGGTAGTTTGAGAATAAGAAAAATAAAGTGGGTACTTGAGAAGTTACAGTGACAAGTTAAAACATTTGTTTTGGTTTGTTAGTTTAACATTTGGTAGCATAGCATACGGTTGTGGTAACTCTGAAGATGAGCTCTGGTTGAGTTCGAAACGCGTCAGTGTAGCTTGGTGGTGGTGACGGTTGGGTTTATGTGATTTGTGTGTGTTCGTACAGTGTGGAGGTGGAGGAACTGCATGAACGCACATTTCTTGCATAAACGTAACTATTGTAAGGTCGCGGGTGAGCAAAGTAATTGTTTTAGTTCATTAATATGGACCTCCGCAAAGTAACGCCTGATTCAATAAATTATTTAAGAGTTAAACTCTTGCCGGTGTAGCCGATGAATGGCTCTCCACTTCTCTCTCCTCAAAGTTGCCCCCTTGACCTCCTTATACGACATGACGGCTACCTTCTCGTTTATTTGATTTACATAATCAATTCTCGGCCTCCCTCTTTTTCGCTTCCCTTCTACTTTTCCTTCCAAGATGACATTTATGAACTCATCATGTCTTATAAGATGACCAATCATTTTCCCTCTCCGATTCTCTATTGATAATTCTCAATATGATAATTGTTTAGAATAAAAGAATAAGAAGAACATAGACTAAATATACACATGAACGCCCATCCTTAAAAGCCAAAATGGCCGCCACTCAGGATGTCGCAAAAAGATCTGAGGATTATTACTACATTTTTTTTGCAGAAATGCTCAGCTACCTGTTTAATTGTATATGGCGGTTTAAAGTTAGAGCATAAGTTAAGCTCAGTGACGGGTGACGAGGGATACACAGACGCGTGGGTTTATAAATACTGGCAGCTTTTCAAAGTAACTTTGCCATGTCCCCAAGGTATAACTTACGGATCATTGTTTATCAAAAAATAAATGAAATTTAATGGAAGCAGAAGGATATTTGGCGAGTATTTTGGGTGTAGTAGTAGTTCAGCTACTTGCTAAGAGATTGCGCCACTAATACACTTTTTATACAACGTAGACTTTCGTTTGGCTACCTACATCACGCCTGATGGAAAGCGAAGACGAGGTCTACGATGGAGCACGCTTGCCTAGTAAATGGTCACCCTAGACTTGAAAACAGCCAGAATGTAGTAGTCAGGGACCACAGACGCTGGTGCGCACGTTCTGCACGATTTTTTTAGAAAGTATAGTACCTTAAAGGATCGATTTCGAAATCTAAGATAGTTTACGTTTGTGAGATTGTCGTGGTAAATGTAAAAAATCGCTTGATTAAAAATACAAAGTACATTAAATTTAAAATTAAATAATAAATTGAACAAAGAGATGAACCTAACTGAAGATCGAGAGGTTAAGAAATGAATATTAATAATCATTTTTCACCTTGAAGATACGTCATCTTAAAACTGTCGTTGTATGTAGCACAACAGCCACACGATTTCCATTGAACACTAGCACATTATTGCCCAGGACTGGAAATACCCAATCGCTGGCTGAGTATTAAATAATTAGATGCCAGCAATGCTGTTCCGGCCGAGGCGAATATCCCCCAAAATTGTAAAAGGAAACAACAAACAAAAATAAATGAAAATTTAATTGACATTAAGTATTACCAAAATAATCCACCGCCTTTTCTTGTCGATGTCATTTGAGGACATTTGATTGATATTGTAAGTTCCCAATCCGCACTGGGCCCGCGTGGGAACTACGGCCCAAGCACTCTCATTCAGAGAGAAGGCCTGTATGTATATAGGCTGGGATGATAATTGCAGGGACAGACAAAAACGTTTTCGTACTAACTTTTTTTATAATTTGGTGTATAAAATCCTGTTATTTTATTTTTTATCAGTCACTTCTCTCTTGTTTATTTATTGTGTTGTAATATAAGTTAAGTAGGTGTTGTTTATGTAAAAAAGGTTTTCGTCTTTGAAGATTTAAACAAAATATTGAAATAAAAGCGTTACCAGCCTTTAGTACTAAACCCGAACGTTAAATCCAATAAACTGTCACAAAACCGTATGCATGGAAACAAGAGCAAGCAAATAGGTTTAGTTACATCGGTTTGAAACGGGTTAAATTAATTCGAAGCAGGAAGCGGGTACAAATGACATTAATAAAGTGCTTAACAGTGTACGTCCTCTTTGAGAGCCTTTGAACCGACGCGTCGCTGCATATGTTATAAATTGTGAAGTTAAATTATAATAGGCGGTAAAGCTAATACGCTCTATGAAATTTCGTTTTTCGCTCCAAAAATCGAGCAAAAAATTACGATTTAAAAGTGAGACAAAAAAAAATTGCCTTAAAAAAATCAAGTCACCGTCAGAATCTCAGCCTCTATACCTACCTCTGCACGGCCTCTTCTCAGAACGGAAGGGCTTAGGCCGTAGTTCCCACGCGGCTTCTGTGTGGATTGGGAACTTCACATACGCTATTGAATGTCTTCGCTGGTGTGTGCAAGTTTGAGGAGGTAAATTTTAAATTTTAATCTACCTAAACGATTCCATTAAGAATCCCAAGAACAGAAAGGCACATAGCCGCGAATAAAGTTGTACTCCTTGATGACAAGAAAATATGATTTATTTAATCAGGCGTTATTTTGCGGAGGTCTATATTAATGAACTGAAACAATTACTTTGCTCACCCGCGACCAACGCCACCAAAGCGACCAAAGGTCGCGGGTGAACAAAGTAATTGTTTCAGTTCATTAAAGAAATATGAGGTTGATAAATATCTAACTCCAATTGTCCGCAATAAATTTAATGACATGGAGATATAATCCTTATTTTGTTATTTTATTCTATTTACACTAAAAATCAAGAATCACCATAGGGTGGACCTATTGGAGTTTGATATTTATCAACTCATATCTACAATTATTTGCTACCAATTTCTGTATGATTTTGTACTTCAGGAACATTATTGAGCAGCAGAAATTCATGTACAAAAATAAACCCTTTCTAACAACGGGGTTTAAATTCATATCCTTCGGTTTAGTTACTATCGATTAAGGTCGTCTGGCTGGCGAGACAGGCTGTGAACTGAAGCGCTAAGGACATTGAATGGTAAGCTATAATACCTTATTCATTTATTTGAGTCGGTTTTGTGACGTTTTTTTCATAAAGTTTATATGGGTATACAGTTTACTAAACTGACACAAAAAAAATTGTATGGAAAATTAGGGGGGGAGGGTCTTGATTCTGAGTAGGAAAAACACAAAATTTCCTAATTTTTTTTCCTAATTAAAAAAGTGCCCTCACACTACACTTTTTATTAAAAACGCCTTTTTATCTCTTACTTCACTATTCTGCCGTGTCAGGCCTAAGTAACGTATCTCCAAAAACGACGATTAGAGAAAAACGCGATCAAAGTTTTTGTTTATCCACATCTCATTGCTTGTTTACTATTGAAGTTTAAAATTTGAAATTTACACAGTAGGTTAGAAATATTATTGAGACAATGTATTTTTAATTTTAACTCTGTGCTACGAATCAATTTCAAAAAAGACTGTTTTTAAAGTTTACACGACCTTACTTTTCATACAAAATTCTGTAACGTAAAGTTGCGTATCTGCATATACGTTAGTTAAGCGTGACCATGCTATTTTTATTACACAAAACTGTGTAATGGCTATGACCTATATCTTTACTTACATTACTTTTTGGAACCAAGAAACAGAACATTTAAGTAAATTAAAAGTGGGTATAGGCTCTTTTATCAGGTCCCATTATTTTATTTATAGATATAAAAATAGGTAAGAAGGTTAGTAATAATAAGAAAAGTGGAAGTTAGAAAACTTTTAATAGAATTTTATCACAGCAACAGGATTTGTATTAAATCTTAACTTTAAGGTATCTTTTTTTTACTAAATAATATCTTATAACAAAATATTATTATCTTCTCTCCCCCTCCCTCCCCGCTAGTTAAACATATTCTTAATAAAATTATAATCAATAGCTCTCCTTGGTTTCAGAAGCTGTTACGTATTATGAAATGTAATTAAAATGCTTATTATAACATATAACAACAACCTGATTTGAATTAAACTACACCAAAAATTTTTTCAATTTCGATTCTGCGGGCGAGTTCTGTATGACCTATCTAATGTATTTGAAATACGGGAGATATCCGTTACAAGTGCGTACAAAAATCCCAGATACGTTAGTTCGGCTATCGGTGTTTTTATTGAATTATGGCCTAAAATGAAAATCTTCGATATGTATCAGATAGTATAGCATCAAAAATGTCGATTTAGCACTGTTAAGCGTAACTAACGTATCTCAAGTTACGTTACTTAGGCCTGACACGGCAGTATTATAACTTACAACTCAAATTATAATTGTGCGTGTGCGTGTGTGTCTATGAATGTGTTATGTACTGTACACTCGTGTTTGTGTGTATGTGTCTTCGTGTAGGTGCATAATTATGTATTGCACTGATGTATTTATGCGTCATTTTGTAACTATTCTGACAGTGACCCTTAATAGCACTTTAAATATTTAATGTTTTTAAGCAAGGATTCCATAAAATTTCAAGGTAAAATTTTGCTCTTTATCCAAATTACTAACTTCATTTATACACTCATAATAAATCATGGACTCGTCTCTTCACGCAAGTACTTCAATATTCATCACCACACACAATCAAACCAAATCATCGCCACATCGCACTCAATCGAATAATCGAATGTAAACAAGGAATCGTGTCCGATACATTCAAATCAATCTGAAATTTCGCCCAATTCACAGTGTTGGAACTGATAAGCTTCATTTCATCGGAATGGACAAGGTGCCCACGTCCACGCTCTGAAATGGAACTCCAAGTATCAACACGGGGCTGAATACAAGATCACAACAATCCCCCGCATTTTCCAATACAATCTGTGTCAAGCTGAATTGTCTGATTGACCCGTCTCTTTCAAAGAGAATGAGTGTGAGCGAGAACAAACGAAAGTTCAATGCGAATTTGACGTGAATAGTGGAATCGTAGACAGTTAAGTAATAACGGCACCCCAGGAAATGACACGTGTCATAAAAATGCTAATAAAATAGACTGGAAGAAACGACGATCACCGCTACTGGTAATATAGCCGAAAGGTGCAGATAATTTTAAAGATTATATTTACTATCAGGGGTCCTTGGGGATACACTTCGACCCGTAAGGATTATATTTAGCGCCGGATTCTATAGTACATTGTATTGGAAAAAAATCTTCGTCGATTTTGCTGTCGGTATTTCCTGAGCAAAATTTTTTTTTACAAATATCCATATCTAGTAGTTTGCGTGTGAGAAACCTCGTGTTAAGTCTAGTAACTCCTAAAGTCCTAAAGTCTGGAACTAATATACCTAGTCTACACTAGAACTGAAACTAATTTAACAACTTAGCAGTATTTAACAAGTAATCTTCCGTGTAACTTACACCAATAACTTTCACTTAATTCAGCAATTTGCTAATGAAGTTTGATTGAATAAGTTACAAGGTAATTTTGAAGCTTAATCTTATTTTACAGACGTATTTCTTACTAATATTGACAAGACAAGTGAGTCTGTAATCTCACCATTTTACTAATAATTATAAACGTGTTTGTTTGTGAGTATGTGTGAGTGCGTATATTTACGTGTATGCGTACGTGTGTGTGTGTTACTTTTTCATGCTAAAACTGCTGGATATATTTGAATAAAATGTGATTTATAGCACACATTAACTACTTCTTCTTCCGATATTTTTTATTTATTTATTTAAAGCCATAAGTTGTATGTATAAGGATGCTGATGTTGTGCAATATAAAGAGGAAACAATACAATTTTACCCGGTGGGTGTAGCTATACAATACTCGTACTTAATGATAATGAATGAATAACAGCTAGAATCATCGTTCATCCTAAAACCTTAACCGTTTAATACAGGGTGAAATCAAAATGGTGATACAGAATTAGTGTTTTTTAAGTACTCAGTTAATGCTGGACAATATAAAGCACAATCTCATTTGTTTTAATTAGTCTTATTTTATTTGACTAGTGGTGGTGTAGGGGTATAAGCACGCAGCACGGAATGCTGAGGACCTGGGTTCGTTTCCCAGCGCTGGGCTCTTTTTCGGGGTTCTTTCTGTGTATCCATGTTTCAGTTTGTATTTAGTATAAAAATATTAGGATTTCACGGGATGACCGTAAAAGTAAAAATTTGGAGTTAAAAATAAGAATACAAAAAGACTCCAAAAAACTAATCTTGTTAGATTAAGTAACTATTTTGTATACGTAATATTGTGAGCTCTGCCCTTCCCGTATATTGCTATGTTTAACGTGCCACGGGAGGGCGCAGGCTGAAAATCAAGCTTTCAAAAAAAGAGCGTACTCCTACCTAAAAGGCCGGCAACGCACTTGTGACTCTTTTGGTGTCGCAGGTGTCCATGGGCGACGGTAATCGTTTACCATCAGGCGATCCGTCTGCTCGTTTGCCCCCTATATCATAAAAAAAAAAAAAAAAAAAAAAAAATCAGCGCCGCCGGCTTCCTAACCGGCAGCATTTTATGCTGAGCCTGAGCCTATTGCCACGTAGTTTTTTTTTTGTTTTGTGTGTTTCTGTATTTTTTTTTTTGTTTCTTGTTTTTTTATGTTCATTGTATTTCTTTTTATTTTGTGTGGTTGTGGCAATAAATTATTTTTTATTTTTATTTTTATTTTTATTTAATTTGAGGTGTCCATACATTGAGTTCGTGATTTAATTTCAACTAAGTATGAAGATCCTAAATTTTATCAGACTAATTTTAACAATTGAGTTAGTGCATTACCATCATCGTCTTTCTGCCGAAAGACGTCCACTGCTGAACATAGGCCTCCCCAAGGCTCGCCAAACAGATCGGCCCTGCGCCATCCGCATCGCATCCAATACATTCGCGCCACTTTATCGTCGTCGCTCCATCTTGTTGGAGGCCTACCTACACTGCGCCTTTCGGTCCATTATGTTGTCCAGCATTAAGGAACCATTTTGATTATACATACCCTGTATAAAAAAAATTTTTTTTGATGATGTTAGAGCCTTCTTCCTATGTAGTTTCCATTTGGGCCAAAGTTATTCTTCAATGAGGCAAAGTACCCCGACTTTAGAGTACCCGAAAGATTTACCTACATTATTCCTACTCCTTCAAAAGATTTAATGTTTGAACTCCGAGTTAGCTTCTAACCTGGGTATATGTAGCGTTATCATTACCAACATATTATCACCCAAAAGTCTTCCTCTGTTGGATAAAAGCCTCCCCAAAGAGTTCCACAACGATCAATCCTGCGCACGGCCAGCGTTCTTGCGACTTTCACCAAATCAGACGTAACTAGTGTCATAATTTGTATGAAACTGTCATCATCAACACAGGTTTATCGATTTTCAAGCCTAAACAGACTAAGCGGCTGTTACTGAAGAACCAACAGAATGAGATAAAGTTATAATCACTGAAACTGACTCCTTTGTGAAAATTGCCTGGAACACGACACCGTCTATCAAACAAATATTTATCACTAGCCTCTTCCCGGGGCTTTGCTCGCGGCTACGATTATGTCTAGCAGTGCAAATGAAATTTGGAGAATTATCTAAATACCCAAAAATTCCACAATAGTCTTCACAGTAGTAGTGGTACTAGTATAGTATATTATAGTGTTGTATATGTAATTAATGTATAAGTACTATACTTAATGTACTTTTTATTTATATAATTATATAATTAATAAATATTTGATATATATTGTATTGGAAATGCTTAAAATATTAGTATTATTATGATGACTATGTAATTAATTAATTACTAACATGTCACTTTTTTAATTATTTTATTGTATTATTACATAGACATCATAATAATACTAATATTTTAAGCATTTCCAATACAATATATATCAAATAACACCCTCAAGTAATTTTAGTTAGTAGAAGTTTTTGCAGCATCTATGCAGTAGCATTAATTTTAGTATTTACTGAGCTACAAACACCAATAACGTATCATATTTAAAATGTCACACTGTACCTGTTTATTGCTAAAAATCGCTTTGACGTGTCAGTAACAATGCAGCGGCGATAGCCACGAGTAGAGTAATGACTTCGATGACAATGCAGCAATCAAGTCTCTGACGTTACCAAAAAGAGTATTCAAAACATTTCCATTTTTTTTAACTCCGTATGAATGCACAGACATGCGTTAGCCACAGCTTTATAATAAAACAGAAAGATCGATGAATAATGAATGGGGGCGCATTTTCTCATGCCGTTGCCCCGGCGAGAAATCCGAGCCAGTAAAGCCGGCCCTGAACTTGATGACGTCAATGCCAAATTTGGCAGCCTTCGCAGTGAACTAGCTTTTGTTCGGTGATTTACTTGTTTGTGTTAATTTAAGGATTGGTCGGTTTTTGACTTGAACTTTTTGGAAGCAGATGTTCACGTGGAAATATTGTGATAACGCAATTTTAAGGTTGAATTTCCAAGTAAATGCATGTGGTCGCTAAATCGCCTCTACCTTATTTTAAGGGTTAGGGTAGCGCAGGAACGATCGTTGTAAAACTCTTTGGGGAAGGAATTTGTTCAGCAGTGCACGTATTTTGGCTGATAATGATGATGATGAGAAACTTAATTTGATATTAATTTCAACTTCATAATCTACACGTGTTCCTGAGAAAGAGTCGCAAACAGAAAAGGAGACAATGAATTATAAAAGTGTTTTTTTGTCCTTTTAAGGGCAGAACTCTAAAAAATTCCTCTTCGTCTTAAATGATTCGACTTTTTCTCATTGCGCGAAACAAAACGACTTCACCAATCATAATTAAATTCCTTTTGATTCTGATACCATAAAGATTGAGCGCTTTATCTTTAAAAAATAAGTTTTTGTTAAAAAAAACATTTTCTATGCAAGCGTTTTCGCTGACTGTACTTTTTGTTGACTGTACTTGCATTGTCATCCAACCTACACAATTATCTTCCACAACATTAAGGTACGGTCAGGTGTGAACAGTCCTATTGTTAACACCTCACTGCCACCAACGCGTAAATGCTATTTTAATTTCACCGTGAAATTTAACTCGACCGCGCAAGCAAGTGTGCTAAAATGCCGCAGCATTGAATGTCTGAAGGGTAAGAAAGTGACTCAAATGCGAAAACCTCAATGTGGTACTTAAATAAGTTTTTTTTAAAAATTCTAAAAATCCTATTTTTAATACAAGCTTTTTTTGCTGAGAGTAGTTCTTGCCCCTGGTTACCAAAGTACTCGTCAAGACAAATCAAACGCGGTCGTGTCGTTTTATTACAGTTCCTATGGCCACGTTCCGGCTCCATCAACAGATCAGCTCCACGTCATAATAATATTGCATTGTCATCCGTTCTACACATGTATGTAAAATTTCAGCTCAATCGGACACCGGGAAATGAGTCAAACTTTCAAGATTTGCATTGCAAGTTAGTAAAAAAGCTTGTAAAAAGGTTTTAAAATTAGGTTTTAAATTTCTACTGGAAACGCTAGACTAACGAGTCAAAGCCAAACGACACCTAGTCAGCCAAAAGCGGCGTTGACAGCGTCTTTCTCTTCGTTCCCTTACTAACCCTTTTGATATCTTGTCAAATCTAGACATTCAGCTCTTTAATCCAGCTTAACATCACTTTAGCCTAGATCCTATGTCAGACCCATTACTCTACCCAATGTCGCTCTCAGGCACATAGTACTCACGACAGGAGGATCCGGTCTTTCAGTCAGTCAGTTTTCCCGTCTGCCAAAACATAGCATTGACGCCATTTACCAAAATCAAGACCATATCTAATAAAGAAGTACTTAAGATGTGATTTTGGCAGTTTTGGACAAAGTAAATAGTCGATTGAGTTGCTAATACCTAAGTGATGTCCCCACACTATAAAGAGACAAAATAATGTAAAGGGAACACGTTATGATACCTCATAAAAAGTATAACAATTGATTGGTGATCTCAAATAGCATATTACAGGCAAGGACCGGTATAGGGAATATTACAATATTTCCGTGCGTGCTTTGCACTTGCATTAGGAAAGTTTAGTATCGTTAGTATCGGTATAAATTTGCAGAAAATCAACAATTTCGATAATTAAATATAAAATAAAATAAAAGGTATCAGCGTAAACATGTGCTGTTGTGTGTACGTTTATATCTTATCTTCTAGTTTAAGTTAGTCTGTAGGTATATTGTTACTAACACAGTCAATAGCGGTCATTGTTACTAACACATTATGGATGCAATCTGAATTAAATCATCATCATCCCAGCCTATATACGTCCCACTGCAGGGCACAGGCCTCCTCTCAGAATGAGAGGGCTTGGGCCGTAGTTCCCACGCAGGCCCAGTGCGGATTGGGAACTTCACACACACCATTGAATTTCTTCGCAGGTGTATGCAGGTTTCCTTACGATGTTTTCCTTCACCGTAAAGCTCATGGTAAATTTCGAATGTAATTTCGCACATAAATTCCGAAAAACTCAGAGGTGCGAGCCGGGATTTGAACCCACGACCCTCTGCTTGAGAGGCCATAGGTCAAACCTTTAGGCCACCACGGCTGAATTAAATGATAAATCTCGCTAAATGGGGCAGAAAAAATATAGTGCAAAGATAACTCCCAAAGTGCAAAGGCAGCTCCCGAAACGCTTCGTGCTCTAGGACTATAGCTTCAATGATTGATCTATTTGCCACCGTCATGGATGTGACTCATCTAGTCCGGTTCATCCAGCTTACGCACCCTTTTCATGTTTGGTTGCTAGAGAGAAAAGGATTGAGAAAAGGTTGTTTGAATTAAGGGTCGACCATAATTGGGAATGTCCAAAAAAAATTACCAGTGGTTTTTATATTTTTTTTGTATAGAAAAGTCAATTATAAGAAACTAATTTCAATATTTTGTCACTTGGTTCACTACTTTTTTCAAAATTAATTATTGAAACTATTTTGGTTGATGACGTCAGATTGTAAATGAGGGCTCCCACACTACCAAATTTCTAAATCTATCTAAATGCGTACGATAAGGCAACCCCTTTAATTATTTTTTGCGTGGTGGTACACTGTAACTAGTGTCACTTTACTGGCGCTGTCAAAGTGCTAGATGTCAGGCAGTGGGTCCAAATCAAACTCCGTAGTTATAATCCACGCGTAAATTTGTGAAGAATTCTAACCACACAGAATAAAGTACGACTTGGACCGGTCACGCAATTTACACCAAAGTCAAATGAAGGTCATTGCTTATTTGTTATGTAATAAATTCATTATATAATATTAAAATTAAATAACTACAGAAAACGAGTTAAAAACCATTTATCTCGAAATGGTTTTCGAAATACTATACATTGCAAAAAAATAGACATCCCCAATTCCTATAGATAGATGCTGGCTCGTGCTGAGGGATCTACATTGAACAGATTAGTAGACAATTATTTTCGTGTTTTCACCCGACTGTCGAAGGAGGGTTGTGTACAGTCAATTCGGATGACACGATACTGCTTGCTAGCTCTTTGTGTGACTTACAGAAATTGTTGGATCGTGTTCAGATTGTCAGTTCCTTACATGGGCTCAACATTAATGTTAAGAAGACCAAGTACTTTATTGTGAACCAGAAACAACAGACGAATGGTGTTCTCCTTATCAACAACCAGGCAGTAGAAAGACTTAGCTCCTTCAGATATCTTGGCTGCATTGTCAATGAACAGAAGACCACAGTACGGAGGTAAAATGTTGTATAGAGGAGGTCCGACAAGCATTTGGTAAGATAACTGGAAAAAAAAAAAAAATGTCTCATCGCTTTCATTTGATGTCGCTTAGCGCAGTTGTTATGTGTTATGTTTTTTTCTTTTTTCTGTGTGGAGTGGAAGCTTGGATGCTGACCCAAACCATGTGTGTGGTTTGAGATGTGGATGTACAGAAGAATGTTAAAGATATCATGGACGGATCGAGTAAGGAATGAAACGGTATTGCAAAGAATGAATAAAAACTTAGAAGTGATACGTATTACAAAACGGAGGAAGCTGTTGTATTTGGGGCATATAATGTGTAACGGCAAGTATAATGGTCTGGTTCAGCTTATTATTTAGGGGAAGATACAAGGCCGCAGACCACCTGGCAGAAGGCGTACCTTCTGGTTAAGAAACCTTAGGGACTGGTTCGGGATGAGTACCAGATCCCTCTTTCGGGCAGCAGTCTCTAAAATAAAGATACCTCTAATGATCGCCGACCTCTCTCTCTCTCCTCTATTAATAAAAGTAATAATAAAGGATGCAACAAAATCTCAACAAAATCAGGCTTCGTCAGGCAAACATTAATTATTATTATTATTTTTTGATTTTTTTTAATGGTTTACAAATGAAGCAGCTCTGAATTAACAAAAATTAAAAAAAACATACAACCCAACTGACAACCTCTTCTTTTTTTGAAGTCAGATAAAAACAGATTCAAATGTTCTTAACGAGATAACTACTTAATCATCCCAGCCTATATGCGTCCCACTGCAGGGCACAGGCCTCCTCTCAGAATGAGAGAGCTAACTACTGTTATATGTGCTTAATTCTAATTTATAAGTTGAAACAAATAGAAATTATATCGCAACAGAGGCACGATTTCGTGCGAGGTGTTGGTCTCAGAGGGCTCATGAGTTTTAGCGGTACTTTAAGACTTTACTGCTGAACATTAATTAACCTTACCGAGAATTTGCTTTGACCAACGAGACTTAAATGCTATTCTTTATTCTTAGACAATTCAATATTTTTAGAATTCACTATCTCATGAAACATATTTTTTTTTCAAGATTTCCATTTTTAAAACATTTTTTTTCAAGTCGATGGCCAACCCTCATTCTGAGAGGAGGCCTGTGCCCTACAGTAGGACGTAGGCTGAGATGATGATGATGACGATGCCTTGGAAGCACGTTTTTTTTTAATTCTCCATAAAACGATGCTACAAAGGACAGGGGCAATTTTAAACGAGGAACGTGTTTATCTTTACGTGCAATAAAAACTAAATAAAAAAATGATATTTATCAAAGATGCTACTTAAGGAGTGTTCTGGAGGCAGGTCACGTTTTGAATTACCATCTGCTACGGATGAAAATCTCAGCTACGGGCAATCTGTACCAATGTTTATGGGCATATACTTAGTTACAGATAAATGTGCTATTTTTAATGTGAATTGGATCTATTGTTTTTTACACGACATGGGTTAAGTTTTCCTTGCGTATGTATTTAAATAAATTAACTCATCTATGTATGTGTGTATGTATGTATAATTTTTTGGCACGTCCTCCAGTCTAAACGTTCACACTCCCCCTCCCCCGCCCTCGTTCGCCTTCCCCTGCGGGGTCAACTGGACCCACAGAGTACTGAGCATACTTAACTTTTTGACCGCTGTACATTTTGATAATGAGACATTTTGAACCATTGTATATTTAGACATTCGTACACAGACACTACGTCTTCGCGACACATAATAATGTATTTCAACCCGCCCTTCTCTGCCTACCTCTATCAAAAATACCCAATAACATGCTATTGTCTGCGTTTTACTAACTTCTCAGTTTAGACTCTTGCTCGGAGCCTTGTTGGCGAGCGTTTGTTGATTGGTTGGCAAGTAGAAGTAGTGGGACGAGGATTTGCAAACTGTAGACAGGCATGAAGATAAAGCAACACGCTAGTGGTGCACAGTGCGGTAGTCTGGCTTGCTGTGAGACTGCGTCTTCGTTTAGGGGTAGGCTACCAATAGAGAGATCTCTCTCCAGGCGGATGTTATGAATGGGGACCGAAGTCTAGCCTCTTAACTTAAGTTATTTTCATAAACTGACCCATTGACCTTTATCCCACTTGATCAAAAGTGCAAATGAGGCCAAAGGTGTATCTCACTGGTTCAGTAACAGCCTATTCACTCTAGCCTTGAAGAGAGCTAGGTTGAACTTATCTGGAAATACCGAGGAAGGGAGCGAACTCCATTCCATTGCAACAAGTCCCAAGTCCAGCAAAAATAGGCAATTTGATCACTATCCATATCGCCTGCCTTATATAAGTATAGTATAAATCTTCCCAGGTGAATTTTTCGCTTCGAGCCACTACATTAAATTTGATCCTTAATACTATGACGATACCGTTTGTTTTGAAAGATAAGGGCTCCAAGCGAAAAATTCACCTGGGAAGATTTATACTATAGGTATAAATCATTTATAAGTTTTTTTTATTTATTTATTTATTTACTCAAAAACAAACAAAAGAAGTACAGAAATACTTATCTATATACCTCTGCCAAACTGCATAGCAGTTTGTTGGCAGAAAGTTTATAACTCTCACTACTCAAATTAATAGGGTAACACACCACATAACATTCCATACAAGCTCTCTTTAATAAAAAAACAACTGAAGCAAGGCACATAAACCGCACAATCTATTGGAAACCACTGAGAATAAAACATTAAATAGCCCGCTAGGTCGTTCAACTGACAAACTAGACTCATATTTCATATTTGAAACTAAAGGCATTCTGACCGTCGATCCAGTATAAACTTCAGGCGCAATAGGGTTACCATGAGTCGGTGTTTTTTCAGACACATCCTTCTAATATTATAAATGTGAAAGTTCGTGAAGATGTTTGGATATTTTTTAGTAAATCACGCGATAATAGCTGAATACATTTAGAAATAAAGACATAAGATACTTAACATCCTGGTAATTACTTAACGTTGGGTAATATTTCAACTTTAAACAAGGATTAAGAGCGCTCTCCAAAAATGTTGAAGCATCTCAACTTTCGAGATGATGTACTTGTTAACTTTGTCTGCAATCAATAGTACCGTAAAAAATATTTAGTACTAACCTTTTTTATGGATTCACTAGCTCTTGCTTGCGACACCGTCTGCTAATAATAGGGGTATAAAAAATAGCCTACGACCTATTCTCAGACCTACCGAATACAGACAAAAAATTTAATGAAAATCGGTCAAGCCGTCTCGGAGGAGTTCGATAACAAACACCGTGACACGAGATTTTTATACACCGTGAAATTTTAGTGGTTGTCTTCCCGAAACGAGGTGATTTAGTATCGATTGTACAATCGATTTATAATTACTAGTTTGACTAGAGTCAAAAATCCAATTGTGAAAAACGAAAGTCGAAAATGACCGCAAACCAATAGTAACGCTTCGTTGGTACCTAACCTATCGTACGATCGTACGCTACTTGTACCAACGAAGCGTTACTATTGGTTTGCGGTCATTTTTGACTTTTGTTTTTCACAATTGGATTTTTGACTCTAGTCAAAATAGTAATTATAAATCGATTGTACAATCGAAACTAAATCACCTCGTTTCGGGAAAACAACCACTAATATTTCACGGTGTATATTAGATTAGAGATAATTTAAGTGAAGCGGAGGGTTAAAGTTAGTAGTTAAATATTTCCTTTTCATCTGAAACGTCGCAGGGAAAACTGAGCCACGGTCATAACTATGTATGTTTGCGCGACCGCTTTCGTAGAGAGTTAACTATCTGTTCATTGCGCAGTCGACACTGTAAGAGGGCTCAGGGATTAGCTGTCAAGACAAGTAATGCATAAAAAAGCTGTTCGTGTCGTCGGTCGCGGATATTATTATAAAACCGGGATTAGACTAGTTAACGTGCGCTTGCTACCGTAAAAACGTACAACTTTGCCCGCTTTTTTGCGATCTTAAGCTTTTTTTTTTAGAGTCAATTGGTCCATATTGTGCAATTTTATTTTTGGAACTCACATATTGACATCATTTCTTTGTGTAGATGAGAACACTACATTTAAAATGTGTTTCCTTACTCTAGAAAACGGGCCTCAAACAGGCGGGCCAAAATATTGAAAAAATTTCGAGATTGCCCACATTTGTTTACACTTTCATAACTTCGGGATTATCAATTTTATGGTCATGATCCTAAAAGTCTAATAATCTAGAATAGGCATAGCAACGTTGTGTCGTATTATAAGTCCTTTAAGTGATATATTTTACCTCCAAACTCGTGTGGGCAAAGTCGTAACAAAAAATTTGAAATCCTTCATACAAAATCCTGGATATGCTAGGGTTGACAATTTTTACTTATTGCTTTTACCCGACTACGACTAAATTAGGTGCAGTATGATATTAATATTTTAATAATACTAGATGTTTTAAGATTAAGATTCAATAGTGTAAAATTAAGCAATAATCTAAACTTTATGGGCCACATTCATAGTTGTCTGAAATAAACGGATTTTATATAACCTGTAAGTTCCCAATTCGCACTGGGCCCGCTTGGGAACCACGGCCCAACCCCTCTCATTCTGAGAGGAACCCTGTGCCCTGCAGTGGGACGTATATAGGCTGGGATGATGATGATGATGATTTTATATAACATACTAGTGACAACCCTAAGGGTAAAATTTCGCTGGGCAAAGTTGAAAAAAGTAATACGAAAAACGTTCATGACATTGCCCACTACCATAATTACAAAATTAATAGAGATAAGGTGTTGAGATTTTGTCTACATCGTTTCTAAACTGAATATTAGTTACAGTTAAAATTAAATACTTGTGGGACTTTCCTGGCTTAAAATACACTCGAAGTTTTTTCGTCCTAACTGGCCCGCCAAAAAACACGTCCGCACTCCAAGCCAGCTCACGCGTGACAGAAGATAGATACGCGTCAACCGATAGGCCAGTGTTGCCTGCAATATGTTTAGTTATAAGCCACAGATTAGAATGAAAATGTATTTGTAACTATTTTTGGTACATTTCGCTTTTACTGAAATGTGACGCGGTGGGCAAAGCTATATGAAAAGGCAAAGTTGTAAGTTTTTACGGTACCATAGGGTGCGCTTCCATTGAGGCGAAGCGAATGTGTGTAGAATCCTGGTCGCATTATTTGAAAACCGCGCCTTGGCATACTCTCCATAATTATAGTGTGACAATATAATATAATGCTTTTCAATTAATATGATAGTTCGATTGCACAGGACTTTGTAATAATTTTCCTTATTTACACAAAATATGGTTCCAGTACTGTCGTCGGAATTTCATTTTTCATAATATGTGAAATTTCAAATATGAAAAGCTTTTTTTAATTAAAAATGACGTTCGTATTAAAATGCATAATTGACGTCATACAAAACGATTCAACAAGATTTATTGTCTACTACATCCATTTAATAGACTTTAGCCTAGTTGGTAGTGACCCTGCCTACGAAGCAAGAGGTCCTGGGTTCAAATCCCGGTAAGGGCATTTATTTGTGTGATGAGCACGAATATTTGTTCCTGAGTTATGGATGTTTTCTATGTATTTAAGTATTTATTTATCTATATAAGTATGTTTATCGTCGTCTATTACCCATAGTACAAGCTTTGCTTAGTTTGGGACTAGGTTGATTTGTGTAAGATTGTCCCCTAATATATACATTTCAAGCTTTTATCATTCAGTAAATATTAAATATCGTTGAATCGCGTTGTTTTAAATATATAAAAATACTTGCTAGTTTTGATTGAACATCCGAGGACTATTTGACGGTTTCAGCCTTTTCAAAAGACCTTTTTCAGGGGTGAATGCGTTCACGACGGATGCGCACCCCACTAAATAGTTACATATCGACACATGGCGTACGTTTAATCGTTAAGTTAAAATTTTCAAGTATAATGACTTTTGTGCCAACTTTGTGATATGTTCCTCTTATTTTAAGTGATATCAATGATTCCATCCCTGTTTATTTCGTTTGATGAAATAAGACCATGGCATCGGTAACAAATTGTGGGCAAATTATCTGCAATTGGTCTAATAGGCCTTTATTTCCGATTTAACTACTTTCTGATACTGTGATGCTATCCCGGTTCATTGGAAAAAAAAATTGACAGACGGCGGAATTTTTTAAAGTATAACTTAAACTTCAACACTTGGCTGCATTCTTTTAGTTATCCTACGTTGCAATATGTGATGTTCAATGTGTGTTTGTGTGCCAACTGAATACTAATTTCCTTAAAAAACGGCGGCAGTAATTATATCGCTAAGACGTCGCGCCACGCAGACTTTCAAAAGCTACACTGTATTCGCGACTTAATTAGATCTCCATCTTGACCATCCAATTTCTACTCCTAACACTTTTTTTAAGTGAGCCACCTAATCTATTTAGGTGTCCTCTTAATTTTTCCTCTCTACTTTCCTCGGAAAGTCAACTTTCGTTGTCCTAACTAGCTAAATGTTTTCCGGCGAGCTCGACGAAATGACTTCTCCGTATCACTGACAGTTGATTAGGGCAGAAGAGGAGTTTCTTTGTTGTGTTTAAGTATCAAGAAAAGTCTAACATCAGACTACGTACAAGTAACTGAAGGTTCCACCAAAACAGTCTATGTGCAAGCTTGAAAATTTCTATGTTAAACCTTACCGAAATAAGATTTAGGTTGAAATTTGAGATTCATTCAAAGACGAGATAAGTCTTTTTGGATGAAATGGTGGATACTATAAAGGCTGTCAGAACCGTCTGGGTTCTACGAGAATTTCTTTCCAGAGTTATTGCTTAATAACATTAAATTATGTTTATATCCATGGTGCACTGAATTCAAACGCATTTTTTTTTAGTTAGCCAAGCGCGAGATAGAGTCACACACTGGGGGTTCCGTGTAAATTTGTAGTTTGTATTTGTATGAAGAACAAGATAATTTGTTTTCTGCACTTGTGGCGTGCGTTTTTTCGCGTATATTTATAATTTATTTCAAGGGAAAGTACCACAGGTTTTGACTTCCACGATTTTTGTATGAGAACACTTTAAGCCACACACCACGGCGGCACAACCAGTCTCTGCCACCAACAAAATGTATACGGCTCTATGGAGGGTATCTCACCTGGCGTCCACTTGGTTGCGCAACGGATTTGCCAGCGCAACCAGCGTAGACGCGTGCATGCAACATTACTGGCCGCGCTGCCACATTGGTTGCGCCACCACTAATCAGTATGGTGCTGTATGTAAAGATGTTTTGACACGCGGCCAGTGACAATTTAAGTTATTAATACACAAGCAAACTCCTTTCCTATTCAATATTGTTGACACACGTTCGCAAAGATCGAGTTTGTCATAATGACATACATCATCCAATAATCACTGTCGAAGAAGATAAACAAATTGATTAATTTTGATATGGTTCTATAGTGGCCTAGGAATCAAATTGGTTGACTGTACATAGTAAAAAATATTATACATTTGCCAAGAAAAGATACAATAAAAAAACGTCGAATAGTATTATAATAAAATGTATAAATTGGGCACCACTCAGCATAATGGCCCTATGAATCAGATGAGAATCATAAGTTTTGTAATTTTCGAAATTATTCAAGCATATTTAAGGTTCTTTCTTCATTGTGTAATTTGTACTTCATTATATAACACTCGGCAGGTTACTCTTGCAATTGATTTGTGCTTTATAATATACACTAGGACTCATGACGTTTAAATAATTGATAAGATTTCATATTTCTAAGACTATAATTTGATTCGTTCTCTGTATTCTGTTTGGAAAGAGAAGGACGCTGATAGTTTTAAATTTTCACTAGGATTATTAATTAATTTATTACAATTTTTTAAAGATGTGCTTATTCGAAAAGGGCGTAAATCCAAAACTACGATACAATAATAGATCCATTACTTTTGTCTAGTCTCTATTAAAAAAAAGTGATGACGTAAATTTGACTTTAAGGTTGTTATCAAATTAAAAATTATTATAGCTCTTTTTTCTGGTGAAAAAGGTTAAGGAAACATATCTATTCTGTTGTAGTACTGGTAAATTTAGATATGTTTTTAAAATTTGTTGTATTTTTTTAATTATGGAGAAATAAATTATAATAAATATTTTTCCGTGTTCAGGAGGCGAAACTTTTTGATTCCTGTAGTAATATTCATGGGTCAAAAAAATTTAATCTCGTCAATTAACTTACATTTTTGACGTTATCTCCTTAAACAAGGCAACAATTTTGTATAAACATTTCCAGTCCTTTTTTTTATTCGTTTCCTGCTTGTCCTTGTCTGACCGTACCCTTCGACCCTGTTCATGTTACTGCCAATCCAACTTACTATAAATTGACCTGCCAACTTTTTAGGGTTCCCTAGCTAGAATAGCAAAAACGAAACCCGTGTAGATTTTGTCATGTCCAGTTGGCATTGTGTGAAGGATATTTTAATATATTTTTTAATGATAGGTTTTTATACCAACGTAGTTTTCTTAGTTAAAATATTAAAAAATTAACATACAGTAACGTGTGTAAAGCATTTTTTTTGAAAAATTATTAATGAGATTCTACAACATATAAAAAAGCTGAAAAAAGTCTTAAATCGTATTAAATCTATAATATTTACTTATTTTTTTATAAAAATAAAGTGTTTTTTAATCATAACTAGCCATTACGCGTGGCTTCATCATTTCAAGTTTTTAATAAACATCCATGAGAATTCTCAAAAATTCATAGTGGTCTTCTTTTTTATTTCTTTTTTTACTATGTAAGGGAGGCAAACGAGCAAGCAGGTCATCTGATGGAAATTCACGGGTTAGTTTTATATAAAAAAATTATCACCACCGCCCATAAATATCAACAACTGAAAGACTGACACTGTACAGTACAGGGTGTTAAAAAAATCCCATATGATCCGAAATCCAATGACAGTACTCTTGAAACTGAAAAACTTTCCCCAAGGAACATGGGTCGGAATATGAAATAAAATTTTGGTCTCTTCATACTAACTCTGTCAGCTGATCGGATGTTTTGTATGGACAGTCCAATTTTTTATTTGTATTTCGACCCCTGTTTCTTGGGGAAAGTTGTTCAGTTTCATGAGTACTGTCACTGGTTTTTGGATCGTACGGGATTTTTTTAACACCCTGTACGTGTCTTTTATATTGTAAATATGACGAATACCCATTCAAAATTTCATTCAAATTCGTCTAGCCCTTTCATCGTAAAAATGAGGAGCAAACACGCACGCACAAGCACAACGCACGTAGGTACTCAAATTATAATATTAGTGGTTTTGCCTGTTTCATAAATTGATGTGCTATTTAAATCCATTTTTACTTTTTCTATTTCGTCCGCTTATCGACCTTTCGGTAACCTTTTTATAACTACCTACATTTCGGCTACGGATCCCTTCGTTATGCGTGATCCGCCACGCACTCGACCGGTTTTATGTCAGCCTCCACCCTAATAAAATATGTATGAAAATAAATAAACAAGCTAAAATAACTCATTTGCTAACTTTGGAAATACCACAGAAACTTCTGCGTAGTAAGTGCCTGGATTATTCATGAAGAAATGCTGGAAAATTTGTCTCAACAGACCAAGGAGAAAAAGTACTAAAAGAGTAAAAAAATCAGGACTTAGTCATAAACGTAAGAAATTTCAAGGTCACCTTTCCATACTTTACGACAAAATTTTATCCTTTATCTTACTAATAATATTAATAAGAATGTTTGTGAATATGTTTGGATGTTTGTTAATAAATAACGCAATAACGGCTAGTCTGATTCGAAATAAATATCAGTAACATTTAACGAACATAAATAAAATAATATGTAACGAAAACCCGTGGTGGCCTAGTGGTTTAACCTATGGCCTCCCAAGCAGAGGGTCGTGGGTTCAAATCCTGGTTCGCACCTCTAAGTTTTTCGGAATTTGTGTGCGAAATTACTTACATTTGAAATTTACCATGAGCTTTACATTTACTTTACATCGTGAGGAAACCTGCATGCACCTGCGAAGAAATTCAATAGTGTGTTTGAACTTCCCCATCCGCACTGGGCTCGCGTGTATACTACAGCCCACACCCTCTCATTCTGAGAGGTGGCCTGTGCCCTGCAATGCGACGTGTATAGGCCGGGATGATGTAACGAACCCGGGACCTCAAGCTTCGCAGTCAGGTGCTCTAACAACTAGGCTATCCGGTCGTCAAAGTTGTGGGCATAGTTCTTACGGGATAGCGATAATCAAATTCTTTGCAGACGGAGTCGCGGGCAACAGCTAGTATTTAATATCATCATTGAATGGCCAATGTGATAATGTCAATTGTAATCCAAGGGTGTTAAGTTGTGTAGGACGGGACATAAAAGAAGGGTTAGCGAGCCATAAAATTGGGGCTTAAGGATAAAGTTCAGCTTTTTACGATAAGACCTTTAGTTAAAGACGTAGGCTGTGCTATTTAAGGAGTAATTTGCATGGCCAAAAGTGACGATAAGGCTATTTTTGAATAATATAGATACCGTATTTAGGGTCCCGGAGACAAAATGGCAAAACTGAAAACTTATACTTTAAACATGAAACTACCGTGAGACTCACTCATAGTGAAAATAAACGGATCACTTACGTCTTAAAACGAGTTTAACTCAACATGTTTCGGGTTAATCCGTAGCCCTTCTTCTTGGATTAAGGGGGGTCTTGACCAACCAATATAAAATGATATCACACTGCGTACATTTTACTTAGAAGCAGGGTTCTACTAACACTGGATATTTATAGTTACGGCTGTTCACGGTGTATATTTTGACATACCTAAAAAGTACGGAACCCTCAGTGCGCGAGTCCGACTCGCACTAGGCCGGTTTTTATCGCTTGAAAGGTAGGAACTCCCTTAAAGTGATGAAAAACGATGACAATGTGGACAAAACTAGCCAGAGAGATAATAGATGCAACGAAAGGACCGAATGACTGGCTCACTGACTGACCCGTTTAACATTTAGCTCAAGCACGCTCTAGCCGATTTAAATTGCAAGTTGTTCCATTTAATACGGTATTTCCTTATCATAATAACAATATAATTAATTATAAGTATTACCATTATTGGTAATTAATTGATAACCTGTGAACTGTTGATATGTCTTTATCTTGGGTAGCGCTGTATAATTGGCCAATTTAGAAAAGAGACAATCCAAATGATGCTTTTTAGGGTTCCGTGCCCAAAGGGTGTCAACGGGAGCCTATTAACTGAGACTCCGCTGTCTGTTTGTCTCTCTGTCTGTCCGTCAGTCACAGGGGCTCTATCACTTGAACGGTAGTAGCTAGACACTTGAAATTTTCATCTATTATGTATTACTGGTAGTACTGTAGCCGCTATACCAGCAAATACTAAAAATAAAATAAAGCTAAAAATTAAAGGGGCTCGTCATACGAGAAACGTGCCTTTATCAGCGTTTTTAACTGCGGCGTTGGTTGTTAGGCGACAGTTGCCAGTTGCTAGGCAACGATTAACAGCCATAGCCATGGCCGAGCGCATACGTGCCAGCGACCCTATGCTGTTTGTAAGTTTTTCGAAAACCTAACCTAACCTATAAGTTTGCGATTTTAGTGATTAGATACATTTCGTCGAGTTTTTACTGAACTGTTTTTAAAACATTGTACAGAGGTACGGAACCCTCACTTGTACGAGTCCTATTCGCATTTGACCGGTATTTATTTACCTATTGTATGAAGATATTTATTTTGGTTCAGAGCGGTTTCAGTTATTTTGATAGGCGAATTCGATTGCAATTATGTGCCTGCGCACGACGAGACGTAATTTTACTAAACATGATCTTTTCTTTTTAGGATTCCGTAGCCAAGCGGTGACAAATGGAACCCTATTAATGTGGCTACACTGTCCGTCCGTCACAGGGTTGTATCTCAAGAATCTCAAGAACAAGATGGACAGCTCAAAATAAGTAATGTGTATTTCTAACGACGATCTAGTAAAGTTTACAGAAACCGCTTGGACCCGGGCAGCGTAGGACTTATCGTTGTGAAACTCTTTGGGGGAGGTCTTTGTTCAACAGTGGACGTCTATCAGCTGAAATGATGATGACAAGGAACGAAGAAAGCGATGTAGCAACCGCCCATTTTAATTTGACCTAAATATGAAACAAAATGATTAACAGCTAAGCAAAACTAAGCTAAATCGAAAGCGACGAATGCCCGAGAAGTGAGGAAAGCCAATGAAGTTAACGTGAAGCTTAATACCTCTACTAACAAGACTTTGCTCTCGATGGTGAACAAAACTCAGCCGATTCTGGTCGCGGCCCGTGAACAATACTCCATCTAATTTATATTAACAAAGTTTTACCTAAATCAAAGTATTGTTAGGAAACTCAATTATTTTGGAATAGTGGTAAATAACTTCACTTTAAATTAGAATATGGGTTAGGCTGGTTGGTTTAATTAATTAAATAGCCGATGTTGGATGATTTGTTGGTTAGGGTAGATAGTGTTTATTCGGTTGGAAGGATTTCTGTCCTCAATTAAATCAGCTCCATCTATCGACAGCTGGAGAAAACCCTATTATTTTTATTGCAACTTTGCCAGGTCTTGCGCCATTCTCATCCATGATCGGTTGGCCTGTTCATTGATTTTCAAGCTTAAGTTGGCCAACACTTTTTGAAGCCTCCTTAGATTTACCATCGATCGTCCTGTCTTACCAAGCGTCCCGGCCACCTTTGACCACCACGTTGTCTTATCTTTCAACATACAAAACTAGTCCATTTCAAACTGGGCGCAAAACCGTTGTTTATGATATTAGGTCTTATAAAAAAGTGTACTCTGCATGTGCTCACCTATTTGATATAAATCACGAATTAGTATACTTTTCCATTTCCACCATTAAAAAGGCCTCCCGTCGCAACGCTATTTTGTTACGGTGGGCGGGTATGTTTGTGCCTTCTCAACGTCACTGTCAATATCATAGTTCTCACGCGGGCACAGTGCGGATTAGGAAGTTAAAATTTCTCTGCGGGTGTGTGCCAATTATCTTTACCGAAAACGGTAAAATTACAAATGTAATTTCACACGCAAATTGTCATGACCGACCGACAAAATTGCCCACAACCCTCTCAACGTTATCAAAGTTAACCCATAATATTTACACGTTGAAACACGTAGCATCACGCGTAGTATTGACACGAACCAGCCTTAATCCTCATTTCTTTTCAAAGCTGTAAGTGTGAATAAGATTGACGATCCGGCACGGTACAACGCCGGGGGGTGCTAACAAAACATTTGGCTTTTTTCCAAGCAACTTTGCCCACTAATCCGCAATCGTTTCCTCGTCAACTTCTATTCATTATCTCCGTCGTACCACTATTATGTTGTAATCAGTCATACGGAAATCTGCGCATTGATTTTTTTTGATGGATGTAACGATACATTAGTGCGTTCTTTTGGTATAAGTTTATTCAGAGTCATTGTTTGTTTATTCCCGTCGTGGATGAAGTATTTAGGTTGTTGTTGGTTTTTTCACGACACATGAGTTACCAGATGGTGACTGAGCGCTACAACTCATTTACAGGGTGTACTTGAGGATTACAGATGCTTTGCCAAATTTACCTAAAACTACTCTTTATTGTACATATAAACATAGAATTAACAGTGTCACCTCATGTGTCAGCTATATCACCGATTGCATTTACTGTCCACACTGGACACAGCAGCGCAAACGCTTATGGCTCTGAGTTTTTCGGAGTTGTGGGCGAAATTACATTTGTTTACTATGAGCTTTATCTTAAAGAAATTCTTACAAACCTGCGAAGAAATTTAATAGCATCAGTAAAGTTTCCTATCCGCAGTGGGCCCGTGTGGAAACTAAGGGCCCAAGCTATCTTATTCTGCGAGCAGACACAACCTGCAGTTCGTACATAGGCCAAAACACTATTTCGTAGCCCTTCTATGAAGCTACAAAATAGTCCGAAACATGTCGACATAAACTCGGTTAAAGACAGCTATCCGTATATTTCACTATGAGTGAGTCTCACGGTAGTTTCATGTTCAAAGGAAGGCCTATTATTATCCATCAGTGGACGTCCTACGGCTAAAATAATGATGACGATGATGATGACAACATCAGAACTTTTTCGCTGTTGTAATTTTTTTAAACGTAAACCGTCGTTTTATTTCTGTATAATATTTCGCCTACTTTGTCATTTAAGCACCAATTCCTCTCTTAGGCACTTAGGCAAATTTAGGCGTGTAATTTTATTTAGGTTAATAATTTCCACCAGACAAAGAACATTAAGAGCGCGAGGTAGAAGCTCCAGTTTTACTTATTAGTGTTCGAGAAACTATTTATTTATTTATTTATTCATTAAGAGGGTACGATGGCTGAGAGACTTTTGAGAAATAGGTATTTTAATGAAATGTCGCTGTCTCGCCCGAACCCCTCCGTGTCAGTACAGCGAGAGCGGGACAACTGCACCTCAGACCTTTATTAGGCGCGTATATAAAATTGATCAAAACAGCATTTCGTAATCCCCTGTTTTCTTTTCGAAAACTGGACCAATAAAATTATTTTTTTCAAATATAATTAGAGGACAGATTTAGCTATGCCGCTATGTTTTCCTTTTTCTGTTTATATCAGGGATTCTTTTCTGGTGAGTGTCTGAAAATGACGTTGAAATTGGGCAATTTTTTCAGTTTTTGAAAGCTCATATGCTCTTATGTTAATTGAAATATGGAAAAAAACGAAATATAGGGGCATAGCTGTGGTAGATACAGATTACACAGTAAAAAAAAATTGGCTCTAAAGTCATTATCCAGGGAGGAAATAGGGGATTACGTTTGTATGGAGAAATGGTGCGCATCGTACCCTCTTAATTTACAAGACAAGTTCATTGTATTAGATGAAATACTGTTTACTAGTACAGTCAACCAATTTGATTCCTAGGCCACTATAGAACCATAATATCAAAATGAATCAATTTGTTTATCTTCTTCGACAGTGATTATTGGGTGATGTATGTCATGATGACAAACTCGTTTGCGAACGTGTGTCAACTATATTGAAAAGGAAAGGAGTTTGCTTGTGTATTAATAACTTGAATTGTCACTGGCCGTGTGTCAAAACTTCTTTTTCCTCTCATGTCATCGAGCGAAAACATTATAAAACTCTTTACGTTTATTGCAAATTGTGTTCGGAAAGTTCGTAATCCTTTGACTCGCACTGACGTAATTGTCTAGTAGTTGATGCGACAAGGTTATTTAGTGTGGAGTGGAGTGAATAGACTGGAGTGGTCGACTTGATGGTCAGTTTTTACTATACCAAAACCTACCACACCAAACGATCTACCTGAAGCAGTAGCATCAATTCGATGTCATTTAATCGTTTACCAAACCTTGATTGACGGCCTCAAACAGATGCGTGTTCAGCTTAGTGCCTGTTTACTTCACCCATTCTCTGATTAGTTTCTGATATCTGAAGTGTTAAATAGCTAAGATGTCGTCTCTGAGAAATGACACAATAAATAGAGACAGCATCATAGATATCCGACACTTTAGATAGCAGTGACTTAATAGAGAGTAGTGAAACATGGCCTAAAACTCGCGCGTAGGAGACTTAGCTAAGTAACAAATTAGGCTACTTTAAGCCCTTTATGAGTTATAGTACCTGGGCGAAACTCAAAGATAGCGTTTTCTCAGAAATAATACCGAGCAAGATGAATTTGTTTGCCCTCAAAAACTCCAAACACACACAACTAATTTCAAGGAAATCGTTAGAACCGTTACTGAGATCGCGGAATAAATAAATACTCAAGAACTGCTCAAAGGTATAAATTTGAGTTATATACATTTCAAACATACTTACTCGTGCACAAAGTTTAATGTAAAGTCGAAGTACCTAGTAGCAAAAAATATAAAATAAATTTTATATAATAATTTTGCGTAAATTAGATATTATACAACTTTTGTTATAAAAAACTCAGTTCGTAATTTTATTGACAACCTTTTACAATGCTACTCGTTACTTCACGTGCAAAGTAGCTCCACCCGTGCGACAAATATGTGTTTGATGAAGCATAAAAATGCTTGTTCATTAATATGGACCACCACAAAGTAACGTCTGAGTTCAATAATTTTATTATACAAAACTCAGTTTAAAAAAAACATCAGTACATTATGGCTTTAACCTAACTCGTAATTTTTAAGAAAATAATGAATACTGTTTTGCTTTGCTCCGAGCTTTACAATTTGCACAAATAAATATAGGTACTAAAAGGTTTATTTCAATGGAAATATCAAGGGCGGCATTGCAAATGGATATCACATGTTCACTTTCTATTCAAATTTATTACGTACGTGATATTTTGCCCAAGAATCACGATCATGCGCTTATACGGGCTGACTGCAGAGTAATGACGTTACCAGACTCCATTTTGTTTGGAATACTTCGATTATATCTTTCGATTATATTCATTCAAGGAACATAAACCGCAGACATACGTATTGTCGCGACTGCTAATCTCTATTGTATGATAAAATAGCTTTTGACTTCGAATGTGTCTATCGCTATTCCGATGGAACTATACTTAATGAACTAAAACAATTACTTTGCTCACCCGCGACCTTACAATAGTTACGTTTATGCAAGAAATGTGCGTTCATGCAGTTCCTCCACCTCCACACTGTACGAACACACACACTGTACGAACTGCATGAACGCACATTTCTTGCATAAACGTAACTATTGTAAGGTCGCGGGTGAGCAAAGTAATTGTTTTAGTTCATTAATATGGACCTCCGCAAAGTAACGCCTGATTCAATAAATTATTTGGAACTATACTTATCATCATCATCATCATCATCATCATCATCATCATCATCATCATCATCATCATCATCATCATCATCATCATCATCATCATCATCATCATCATCATCATCATCATCATCATCATCATCATCATCATCATCATCATCATCATCATCATCATCATCATCATCATCATCATCATCATCATCATCATCATCATCATCATCATCATCATCATCATCATCATCATCATCATCATCATCATCATCATCATCATCATCATCATCATCATCATCATTATCATCATCCCAGCCCACATACGTCCCATTGCAGGACTTAGGCCTCCTCTCAAAATGAGAGAACTTAGGCCACAGTTCCCACGCGGGCCTGGTGCGAATTGAGAACTTCGCATACACCATTGAATTTCCCCGCAACGCTCCTCACGATGTTTTCCTTCACTTTAAAGCTCATGGTCAAATGTAGTTTCGTAGGTAAATTCCGCAAAAACTCAGAAGTTTTAACCCAGGCTCGAACCCACGATGAAAAATGAAAAATATTTATTATGTTAAAAGTACAAGGTTTAGGGGGTGTTTCACCACCTTACTGTCAAACTACTGGTCACGTAACCAATGAATAAACTAAGTACTGGACAAATCTGTCGGCTACTTTTTTTTCAGTTTCACCACTCCGGTCCTGTGCAAACAAAGTACCACTTAACTAATCGTCGGTTTAACATAGAGGGGTATGGCAACGTCACATTTCACGATCACGCGTTCCTGTTCGCACACTTTCGTTCAAAGAGTCGCTCATTGTTAAAGCAAAAGAAATCGTAAACTATGTAATTTTTAAATACATCTATTTTTTTGCATAAACAAATGTGTAACATTATAATTAATCCAAAAACGGTATTTATTTACGATACTTTGTTAACAATAACAAAGAAAAATAAAATCACGTAAAACGAATCGAAAAGTGGCGCCAAACCATTTGAGAGATTATCTTTTTTTTGTAATGGCGATGTACAAGTTCACGTAGAACAAATGATTGTGCTACTGAAAAAAAGTCTGTAATTAAAAAATATTACAAAAT
Organism: Archips crataeganus; assembly: GCA_947859365.1. Taxonomy (NCBI): domain Eukaryota; kingdom Metazoa; phylum Arthropoda; class Insecta; order Lepidoptera; family Tortricidae; genus Archips; species Archips crataeganus. Next base: position 12,399,143 of record OX402066.1, on the reverse strand, counting down.
TTTGGATTTATTTTTACATACTAAAAGCGTACCTATATTTTTTTATTCAAATCTTGATATTTGAATCCTCGTTTGCAATTTAGCATGACTTCTTTCTTTAAAAAATAAAAAATACTTTGATTTATTTTTCTGAAACCGGCTGAAGGGCTCTCCAACCATGACCACAAAAAAATTACCTGACTAATTAAAAAGTTATGTGATGGATAAAAATGCTAAATGCCACCTGATCTCATGGTCAAATTAAAAAACAGTTTGTCCGTCACTTAGCGCTAATCAAGACTGGTGAAACAGAATTTTTAAGTTCATCTGTCAAATAAGGTTCTGATTAAGCTAATCCGAACTTTAAAAAAGTGGTGAAACAGCCCCTTAAAGTGCAAAGGTTGGAATCTGCTAGTAAGTATTAATACCTGTGTCAGCAGACTCCGCTCTTCCATAACAAATAAGTTTTAACAATAACAATTATATAGGTACAACACATAATATTAACATAAAAAATATATATATACAATACTAATAATAGTGTGTGTGTGTGTGTGTGTGCGATCCTTTGCTAGAAAGGCCATAAGGTCAAACCGCTAAGTTACCACGGCTTTTGTTATTTGTACCAACTTAGTAATGTAATATGAAGTAGTTACAAAAAGTAGCAAAACAAAGGAAAAGTCCGTAGCCGTTTCGTACCTAACTAAATTAGTGACAGTGCCAAAACTTTTAAACGTTTGACCTTTATCACTGACGGAGAGGAAGGTCTACAGAGATTAGTTTTGTCTAGACACAATAATGGTTAAGTAAGTAAAATATCCGCACTTTGTTTAAAGAAGTCCATTTCATTCTGATGTTGGTTGGCAACTGGATTGTTGACTAGGATAAGTTTTTCAGTGGCCATACGTTGAGCCACGACTGTGGACGGCGGGTCAACATTTAAGCGTTTTGACCACTAGGATAAAACGTCATCAGTCTCCAACTATTATTACCACAACGGAAGGACACTTTGCAGCAACTTTGATCAAACTAGAATCAGCATCGGTACTGACTGGAATGGAGCTGTAAGGTGGCCATAGGACCTCCGTAATAAAATGACATATATGTAACTTCATCGAGTTTGGTCTCGTTTGATTCGTCTTGACGAGTACTTTGCTTACCAGCGCCAAAAAGTGCTGTCAGCAAAAAAATGTATTAAAAATATAGCTTTTAACAAAACTTTTTATTTTGTTACCCCATTATTATAAAAAAAAACCCAAGAGTATCATCACTTTTCAACCGACGAAAACAAAAGGAGGAGGTTCTCAATTCGACGTGTATATTTGATTTCTTTTTTTTTTTATGTATGATCACGCATAACTTTTTACAGATTAGTCCGATTTTGATGATTCTTCTTTTATTAGAAAGCGTATACCCCGAGGGTGGTCCCATTTAAATTTGGAAACAATATTCCTACCCTAAGGGTAGAAAAACAGGGGATGATTGATTGTTCAGTTACTGATTGTACTATATGACCACGCATAACTTATTACAGAGTAGTCGGATTTTGATGATTCTTTTTTTATTGGAATGCGTATACCTCAAGGGTAGTCCCATTTAAATTTGAAAATAATATTCCTACCCTAAAGGTAGGAAAACAGGGGATGATTGACTAACTTTTTACAGAGTAGTCTGATTTTCATAATTCTTTTTTATTGGATAGATAGGGTATACCTTGAAGTTGGTATTATAAATTTGGAAAAAAAATTACCCCAAGGATGGAAAAAAAGTATAAAAAAAAAACTTTTTAACAAAAAATTAAACCGCCGAAAAAACTGAAAAGCAAAAAATAATACCTTTTTTGTTTGACCTTAATCTAGGTACCAGTTTGAAGTCGGTGCCTCAGCACGAGCCAGGAGGAGTGATAGAAGCCAATCAGTTAGACGATTATAGGTCCACTCCTCCTGGCTAAGTGCTGAGGCACCGACTTCAAACTGGTACCTAGATTAAGGTCAAACAAAAAAGGTATTATTTTTTGCTTTTCAGTTTTTTCGGCGGTTTAATTTTTTGTTAAAAAGTTTTTTTTAATTAAAACTTCTATGAGACACACGACAGTTTATTAAAATAAGAAAACACGGGTCACTCTATGGACTTTTAATGCCACACACATCGAATGCTAAATCAAAAATACGTGTCTGCACTTAATCAGTCCGAAATCTGTCCGGGTCAATGAGCTACTTTATTTCATAGAAGACGTTGAGTAATCGCTGGTATTAAGAACGTCATCCGGCCACTTTGGACGCCTCATGCCCACGACGTTTTTTTACAAACTACAGCACCCATAATGCCATAAAACAACCGTTACTATATTGCAGAATCACAAGTGTTAGCATGGTACCTTTTTTCATAACATAAAGCATTAAAAAAGGCGTTAAAAATGTTTCGGAATCAAAACTGTACATATGGATCTAATTAATATATGGAAACATTCGTCAACCACAATTTAAAAATACAGAAAAACAACAAACCATTTCCTGCAATATTATAAACGTAAAAGTTTGCGTGGATTGTTCCTGCATACATGCGTAATGGATGTTTGTTACATACTATTTCACACTAAAACATTTAAAGAATTCTGGTAAAATTTGGCACACATAAATTTGTGTATATAAACTGATTTAACACATAGGATTCTTGTAATCTCGGATAATTGCATACTTTCCGCGGAATAGCGTTAAGGGAATTCTTTGCAGACGGAGTCGCGGGCAACAACTAGTTAAGTTTAGTTTTTAAACCAATAAAATTCAGATAGCCTTACAAACAAATCTCTCCTAAATTTATTGAAAGGAATATCTTTTTTGTCCTTCGGCAGCTTATACGGGTATTGGTTTGGAATGTCATCAAGACAAGAGTGGTCACCCAAATTTCGAGGGGTGCGATCTTAATTTGTTTCTATCTAAGTTGTGCGTATCGCCTAAAGTTTAGGAGTCCCAAACTTCCACAACATTTGGGCTGGCCACTTATCCTCTCTGCTGCACAAACTAACTACTAAAGCGTCGATAAGATTTAGCGAACAAATGCCGGCGAGGGGAACGTGTCAAAATACAAATAAAGTTTAAAAACAATGGACAAATTGCATTATTACAAAAGTTCCGTTATTTTATTATATTCCCATTAGAATTTTTGAAAAACACATCATTGTCTTCGTTTGACATTGACTAAAGAACGCCCGTCCAAAAATTTCAATGTCGACTTAATAGCAATTTTAAACTATTAAAGTTGCCCCGATTTTATCGAAGGCACCCTGGTTTCCGGTAACTACCTATACTAGCGTGGGATTTTAAAGCATTTTAACCGCCGTATCCCGTGGTGTTACGCATATCTAAGAATTGATGTCGATGAAAAAACCAATTGTAATTCTGCGATCACTCACCACGCGTGGTGGTGTGGTGGTCACGATTTTTAGCTGACGGACATATTGTTATCGCTGGGGGCAATAACACTCGACGAAGAGGTTGAAGTAGGAAAGATAAAATGAAGGGTTTACTTGAGATGATGATGATGGCGATAGCGGGAGATGGAGATGAGCTGATGGTAATTTCTTTAACGAGGATTGAGCTTGTTGATGTCACTGTACTTTCACTATATCACAAACACTTTTAACAGCCGGTGTACAGGAGTAAGCCAGAGATGCAAATCGAGAGAAAAGAAAATACGTCCTCATGTGACAGTGCTAATTTGGCGAGTGATTGATTGAGCGAGAGATGCCCGCGCGCAACTTTCCGAAGTCACGTGACCGGGAATGAGATGCACTAATTAATGCTTGGAGTAAATGTCACACATCGCGCTTGGCGGGACCACAGTCATAATTATTACTCGATTTACGTAACACACGGGATAATTAAATCCAATGTAATATATTTCTATTAATTCAATATACCTAATATAGTCTGATGTGTACTATAAATGTGCGCTAATCCTGACAGAATCTAATATATAAAAATCTAAAATCTCGTGTCACGGTGTTTGTTACCGAACTCCTCCGAAACGGCTTGGCCGATTTTTATGAAACTTTTTTCTACACTCGGTAGGTCTGAGAATAGGTCGTAGGTTATTTTTTATCCCCCCCCCCCCATTCTTCGCGGACGGAGTCGCGGGCAACAGCTAGTATCTGTATATAATTTGCGTGCTACATAAAGCAGAACGTGAAGGATCAAAACTATTATAAACGAACATCACTGTAAACCCATATTCGGCAAATAAAGAATTTATTATTACTTATTTATTAATAAGAGATTGAAACGCTTCAAAGGTCCACCCAATAAATTTCATGTTAGTAAATAATAAATATAATACGACACAGGACGTACAAAGTAACAAAAACCTTTTGTGAAACCGGGCTTAGTTCACCCGCCCACCTGAAAAATCGCGTATTGTGCATGGAGCGGTAACTGATAAAAACCTATTTGGCGCTTAGAAGGAGTGCTCCTTTAGTTACGCCTCAGCATGTTACTGCCTCCCCTACCACCGTTTGCTGTCGATTAAAGAATAAAAATAAGTTTTTATTAAAAACAAAAAAACAAGCTTTTCTCCTTTTTTTTGTTATTTATTTCTATTTTTTTGTTTTGTATTGTCATCTTAAAGCCCAGTTCAGACCTGTAAGAAAATCTAGCAAGTCGCTTACATTTTTTGGTCGTATAGACAATAAGTTTGAAGTGGTCAATTGACCACCGCAATGTAATGCAAATTGCAAGATATTTTCTTGCAGATCTAAATCTAAATTTAAACATATCCGTACCAAATTATAAGTCAATCCAATCACTCAAAGTGAGTGTAATTCGACTTGTAAGATTTTGGACTAAAGACTGTTTTAATCTGTTATTTTTATTTCCGTTTCCGAAGTTTCCATGGTAGACTTCGCTTTGTAGCGATAAAGGTCTCCCGTTTGCTGGCCTGGTAAGTTTTTCTGCGTAATAATTTTTTTTTTGGTTTTTATTTTATTTTATTTGAATTATTTATTATTTGAATTTTATCGCTCTTAAGCGATAAGGCCGCCTATTGCTTACCTTGTAACTTACTCTCTGTGTACCTGTTTTCTGTATTGCTTACTATTCCTGGTGTACAATAAAGAGTCATTGTATTGTATTGTATTGTATTGTAGGTATTATTAATCATTATATTGTATTGTTATTCACATCCCTTCTGCATGATTCCCACCAAATTTCAAGTCAAGCTTAAGAAGTAGGTGAAATTCGACACAAACAAAATAAATTAGCGGTACGTTTGTTCCTTTATGTGATTATGTGACTTGGTCTACTATTTGGAAAGGCGCAAGCAGAATCAGTGATACGTTTGAGATGCGACAGTGGCATAATTATGACTTAAGACCCTCGTCAAATCATGATCACGATTCAACTGAAATTTTTCATTTTTTTTTAATTATCATGGTAGGGCATTAAATAATCCTACCCGGCTAAAACTGAAGGCAGTAAGTGAATTTTCCGTGCGTCTCGTTATCCATAAATCTCGGGTACATCTTGGATTTTCCGGGTTACCTCTTTTTTTATGCCATAACCGTGTTCGAGGATTATTGGTATATTTATTATCCTTTGCAGGAGAAATAATACAAAAGCTACGCGAAAAAAATGCGTGTTTGCGCCCGTTTTAAGATATTACGCTCGGAAATTTAAATAATTTACAGGCAATTCATTCTACGTGAGATTCTGCGTGAAATAGGCCTTGTTAATGTTGTTTTTATTGTGAATTACACTGTGAAGGAAACTGAACAAATGAAAAATTGTGAAAATTTCCGAATAGCTACTACATAAATAATAATAAATAAATATCACGGGACAATTCACACCAATTGACCTAGTCCCAAAGTAAGCTAGGCAAAGCTTGTGTTATGGGTACTAGGCAACGGATAAACATACTTATATAGATAGATACATACTTAAATACATATTAAACACCCAAGACCAGAGAACAAACATTTGCATTCTTCATACAAATATCTGCCCCGACACGGGGATCGAACCCGGGACCTCAAGCTTCATAGTCAGGTTCTCTAACCACTAGGCCATCTGGTATCTGTATTTCTGTACGACGTTGAAATGGTACAAGACTTAACGATAACAGGATTGTCGATGTCTTTATTATTTCAAACACTAACCACATGTCGTTCGTGTCAGAAAAATATCTAGATATAATTATTATTTAATTTATTTTTTTCAATCAAATTTATTCCTTAAGTTAGTAATGATAATGCTTGAAATCACTTGTGATATAAATGACAGTAAATACAGAAAAGCACGTAAAGATGTTGGAAACAGTTGTGTTAACATTTTACTAGAAATATACACCATTTCTAGTAAAAGGTAAAAGGTCTGTGAAATGAAATATTGCTGACCAAAAGCTGTGTAGTGCGATCATGAATGGGCTCTACATCAGCGAAAAGTAATGACGGGCGAAATCATGGGTCCGATACCCGAGTCATGAGGCACAGATTCTTTTCAACCCCTAACATTTATTTACATTTGTGAAGAGCAATATATGTCTAACGTAAACCAGTATATCGGATGACCCATTTAGAGATTTATTCCGTTGTATGCCACTGGATAAAAAGTATAAAATAAAAAGTGGATAAAAGGATCAGTAGCAGTACTGATGGCACAAAACGGAAAAACTTCCATGTAGTGCCACTGTCAATTTTTAATGGATTTTCAAATTTAATGAACGAGACAATTGAAAATTTTGGGTATTATGAGCTCATGGTAATTTGAAAATTAGGGGTATTAGTGAATAAGGTATTATGAAATTTAGTTGTTTTAAGTCCAAAGCCAAATTCTTATTAATTCGATTTTATTTTTCGCCATCTTTTGTTTTTTTTTTTTATATGAAATAATGAGGACTTAAGCAATAAAACTAGAACTCAAACTTCCTCTCCATAAAAGTATTTTATACTGTTCATAAAATTCTTCTGGTTCCTTAGAACAAATTCAATGAAGAAAAAATAGGTGCTCTACACTGATCTCGAAAATATCTTTTTGCTCGGAAATACATTGGATATTGAACTTTATCGCTTCGGTTTAAGGGCGTAGAGTTTGACATGTTTGTTGAGCTTTATAGGGCATTACGTGTACGAAATTAAATCCGTAAAAGATACGTTTCTTTTCAAATGTTTATAGGGGTGTAACATCGCTACTTTATTACCAGCATTGTGAGAAGAATAAAAAAATGTTGATATTTATTTTCGTGAACAATGTGTCATTGTATGCAATTTAAAGTCCGGCTTTGAGAACAGTCCATGTGGCATATTTTAAAGGGCTCTTATTTTCATGTTTTAAAACAAAAAAATCAGGTATGATCACCATATACGAGGGGCGTTCAATATAAAGTGAGAATGAGATGCAAACTCTTTTAATATTACGAAATACTGGCCGGTAAAGCTAATCTATCTAGCTGATTGCTATGAAAAAAAAAACTAACTGTCTTTTGTTTAAAAAAATATACGGTAATTTCTTTGCAATGCTATTGAGTACGTTAGCGAAAATGGAGAAAATTGAACTGCGCGCCGTTATAAAATACTTATATTTGAAAAATTTTTCGACGGACCAAGTCAATTTGGATTTGCGGGACACTTTAGGGTCTAATGCTCCTCCGTATTCGACAGTCGCACGTTGGTGCGCCGAATTTAGACGTGGAAGAACATCGACAATGGACGACCCCTGCTCCGGACGCCCTACTACAGCAGTAACTGAAGAAATTGTGAAAAAAGTCGAAAACTCAGTTTTGGCGGATCGTCGTGTCACAGTTCGTTTTATTGCTGAAAATGCAAAGATTTCAACGGGGAGCGTGCATAATATTTTACATGAACGCTTGGGTATGAAAAAGGTATCTGTGCGTTGGGTACCAAGAATGCTTACTGACACGCAAAAACAAACTGGACTAGAGATTTGTCAAGAAGCTTTGAACCTGATGCAGCAAGACCGGGAACTTTTTTTGGCGCGATTTATAACAATGGACGAAACATGGCTCCATCATTACGACCCTGAAACGAAACTGCAGTCTATGACATGGAAAAGGCCATCATCTCCAACTCCGAAGAAATTCAAGGTGAGCCCATCTGCCGGCAAGGTCATGGGCTCTGTTTTTTAGGATGGTAAAGGGGTATTAATGATTGAGTATCTCGAGCATGGAGCCACTATTACGGGCACTTTATACGCCAAACAAATAGCAACATTGCGCAATGAGATCCGCGAAAACGGCGAGGTAAACTCTCGAAAGTTGTGCTGTTCCACCAGGACAATGCCCCGGCACACAAGTCCGCCGTTGCAATGGCTGCAATTCGTGATGCTGGGTTCGATATCCTTAAGCATCCTCCGTATTCACCAGATCTCGCTCCCAGTGATTTCTACCTATTTCCGAGATTGAAACAATACCTGAGAGGCCAGAAATTTGAAGACGACGAAGCGGTAGTCGCTGCAGTACAAGATTTTTTAAGTACTCAAGATGAGACCTTTTTTAAAAATGGAATTTTAGGTTTAGAAAAAAGATATACTAAGTGTATTATGCTAAAAGGTGACTATGTCGAAAAATAAAATGACATTTAGTAAAAGTTGTTTATAACATACTCATTCTCACTTTTTATTGAACGCCCCTAGTATGTCATATTGTCATGTTAGTGGAAGCCGTGTTAATCTAGCGGTTTTACCCTTGTCTCTCAATCAGAGGGTCTGAGTTTTCCGGAATTGACGTGCAAAATTGCATTTTAAATTTACCATGAATTTTACGGTGAAACCTGCGAAGAAATTCGATGGTGTTTGTGAAGTCCCTAACCCACACTGGCCCCGCGTGAGAACTAGAGCCCAAGCTCTCTCATTGAGCCGTATATATAGGCTGAGACGGATAGCAAATTTTTTGCGAAAGATATCCACGGATGGAAAGAGAAAATGAGCCCTTCCCCTAGCAGTGAGAAAAATGAAAACAAAGAAATAAAGTAAATGAAAAAGTAATTTAACACTTTTTATATTAAAGAGGGAAAACGAGCATGCGGGTCACCTCATCCTAGCCTATATAAGTCAAACTGCAGGGCACAGGCCTCCTCTCAGAATGAGAGGGGTTGGGCCATAGTTTGCAGTGCGGATTGGGTACTTACTTCACACACACCATAGAATTTCTTCGCAGGTGTAGGTATGCAGGTTTCCTCACGACGTTTTCCTTCACCGTAAGGCTCGTGGTAAATTTCAAATTAATTTCGCACATAAATTCCAAAAAACTCAGAGGTGCGAGCCGGTATTTGAACCCACGACCCTTTGCTGAGAGGCCATAGGTCAAACCACTAGGCTACCACGGCTTGCGAGTCACCTGATGGGAAGTAATCACCGCCACCCATAGACTCCCACAATATTAAGGGTATCACACGTGCGCTTCCGCCCCTTTGAGAGGATAGAAGGCTCGTTTTTTATAGATCTCCAAGCTGTAACGCTCCGGGAATGCCGTGTGTTATGGAAACGTGTAAACTAAGCTAAGCTAAGTTTACACGTTGGCTGTCATGCACATCCCTTAATACGCAAGCAAGACGTCAAAAATATCAGTACATCGCTATGTCACCAATGATAAGCTTGGTGTTTAAATACATTTAAAAGAAATAAAAGAAAGAAGGGAAATACATTTAATATTTACAACAACATAAGACACTTCTTTCTTCTCTTTTTAGGGATCCGTACCCAAAGGATAAAAACGGGAACCTATTACTGAGACTTTTCGCTGTCCGTCCGTCTGTCACCAGGCTGTATCTCAAGAACCGTGATAGCTAGACGGTTGAAATTTTCACATAAATGATGTATTTTAGTTGCCGCTATAACATAATATACTAAAAAACAGAATAAAATAAATATTTAAGGGGGCTCCCATACAACAAACGTGTTTTTTTTTCTCGTTTTCGCTCGCTATTGATAACGGCAACAGATAGACGCTTAAAATATTCACAGAATGTTTAGTTATATATTTACTTTAAAAATAAATAATTAAATTAAAATAAAACAAATATTTAATGGGGGCTCCCACACAACAAACGTGATTTTTTTACCGTTTTTATAGATAATGGTACGGAACCCTTCGTGCGCTAGTCCGACTCGCACTTGGCCGGTTTTATTTTTTCTTTCTTTTTCTTTTATTTTTATTTTTTTCTTGCTGTATACCTACTTAGATATTTATGCCCTCGACTGTACAGTGTGGTGAAAAGCCGCCAAAGGTAAGACGTACTATTTTAAGAACATAATTTGCGACTTAACTTTTTTAAACTACGGTCCATTTATAAGAAAGTAACAAAAAAGGGGTTATTTCAAACTAAATACAAACTGAAATATAGATGCACAGAAAAAACCCCAGAAAAAAGACCAATGCTGGGAATCGAACCCAGGTCCTCAGCGTTCCGTGCTGCGTGCTTACCCCTACACCATCACTGGTCTACTACTACTTCATACTTCATACTTAACTTGTAAAAAAGGGGTTAAAACGTCCAGTAGTTTCCAAGCGACTGTAGCACGTGTGACATAAATCTGAAGTTGCCAAGTTCAACGGGCGTAAACAAGACATTGAGAAAGGTACCCGCTTGGCAACTAAAGGGTTTAATCGTGGCTTCATGCGAACAGCCTGCGCAATTCAACAAATATTTTTAAAACACTTGAGAATGAGAACGTTTGGAGAATCAATTAAATTTTTGAAAATAATGACTCGTTCGATACTATCGATGATTTCGCCAATATCGAGGACACTGCCAGTTTAAGTCGCCGTTGTTCGTTACTTGGTTGAGAAAATATACTGAATCAGACAACACAAAAAAATCTTAGACATTTAAACCACTCTAAATTGTGACCCACTGTCAAACTCTTTGACTATAAATGGTTTAGTGAAGACGTAGTACCTGATAGAAAAGAAAATAATGTTAATTAACTTAGAGAGCATTCTACAGTAAGCTGTAATAGAAAAGATTCGACAATAGTTTTGAAAAAAAAACAAGTTACAACTTCCAATTTGCAACATGCAAAAGCCGGGAAACTATTTAAGATATATTTGTTTTTAAATGGATTGCTTTCTGTCGTGTCCTTTTTCTGCTAAGCTGTGAGTAATAATTAACTATGACACAGTATCAAGAAAGTAATTCGTTCTAATTATAGGGATAATTGCTTAAAGATTAGAATTAAGAGTACTGATAAGTTAGTGCATTTTTTAGGAGGATACGATGCGCACCATTTCTCCATACAAACGTAATCCCCAGTTTCCTCCCTGGATAATGGCTTTAGAGCCAATCTTTTTTACTGTGTAATCTGTATCTACCACATGCCCCTATGTTTCGTTTTTTTCCATATTTCAATTAACATAAGAAATATAAGCTTTCAAAAACTGAAAAAATTGCCCAATTTCAACGTCATTTTCAGACACTCATCAGAAAAGAATCCCTCATATAAACAAAAAAAAGAAAACATAGGGCATAGCTAAATCTGTCTTCTAATTATTAAAAAAAAAAAATTATTGGTCCAGTTTTCGAGAAGAAAACAGGGGATTACGAAATGCTGTTTTGATCAATTTTACGCGCCTATTAACGGTCTGAGCTGCAGTTGTCCCGCTCTCGCTGTACTGACACGAAGGGGTTCGGGCGAGACAGCGACATTTCATTAAAGTAACTATTTCTCAAAAGTCTCTCAGCCATCGTACCCTCTTAAGTCTATTACCACTTAGCTTTTCGTTGTCTTGTTGAAATATAATACGTCAGCAGTCTCACATGTCTATAATATTTATCGTTATCATCGTCATCTTAGCCTAAATAGGCCTCCTGTCAGAATGAAAAGGGTTGGGCAAGTAGTTCCCATGCGGGCCAAGTGCGAATTTATAACTTTAACCAATTAATTTCTAATCAAGGGTGTGTAGGTTTTCGCCACGGTATTTTCCTTCACCTTAAAGCTAAATTTCAAAAGGAATTTCACGCGTAAACTCCAAAAAAGTCGGAGGTGCCAGCCCGGACTCAATCCCACGACCCTCAGCTTGGGACACCATAGGTCAAATCACTGGGCCACCACGGCTTTAAATTGCTCAGTAATATTGCACACCAGCCGTGGGCACAGGCCATTCTCATAGAACCACGATGGGCATAAGCACTTATTATGTTTGTTCTATAAAGAATGGGAGGCGTTTCGTGTTGATACAGATTTTATACTTGAAAAGGGATCTTTCATCTATGGGTGGAAAATCACTTGGTTTAATATTAATGATAATTGTTAGTTATAGATAAGTAGATAATTTACTTAGTTAATTTATTTACCTAGCATGTGCATTCGAGGCACCCGTCATAAATGGAAGCCAGCAGCGAAGCTGTTTGGCTTTGATGATGGTGCTGCCCTACCACACTCCGACTGACAGACTGACTTGACAATTTTTTCATAGTTTAATAATTTATTAGTTTTCCATTTTTATTTGTTCTTGCTTTCTAATATATTTTTCTGTGTATAGTGTTTAGAATATGTGTAAATAAATTATATTTTATGGTAATTTACTTGCTAAGAGCAAAACGTATGTATGTGAACCAGTATAATAATATGCATCATTGTACAAAAATGGAGAAAAAGACACTTTTGACAAACATTGAAATAAATACACAAAAGTAAAATTATCCCTTTAAGGGATCTCTACCAGTCAACCTTTAAGTGGATAAGAGGAGTATTTAGCAAGGAACTGACAAAGAGTACCTAAGTTGATAAGTCAGAAATAGTGAATGTTACAGTACAATTTAAAACTTGAACAGAAAAAGTAACGTACAGCAAAATAGCAGGTTTCATGTGAGTGAATCAACTTTTTTGTGTTTTTAATTCTATCCCCGTTTGTCCAAGTCACATCTTCATAGAAAAATGCTTAGGTTGTCCAGGAGACTAAAGTTGAGTTACCATAGCAACGGGTGGCAAGAAAATGTTGATTCACCCATAGAGCTAGCTAACTTTGGGGGCAGCTGGCGTAAGCTTGCCTTCGGAATCCAAAAGCTTACCGGTTACTTGACCTGGAATATATTTTTCTCGAAAATATCCGTAAAAGTTGACATTATTCTTTGAGTGGGGCCGTGAAGCGTTTCAACCGGCGTATCCCGTGTGTTACCAAAATTGACTAACAACATACGTCTGTCAACTAGAAATCCTAGTGAACACCACCACACGTGGTGTGGTGTGTGGTCGCAGAATTGCAATTATTATTATTATGTTGGTACGGATTTCCGATCACGGGTCCATGGGGACCCGGTCATTTGAAAGGCATTCATGGGGCCAAAGCCAACATGAAGAGGCCTTTGGTACCATATAATATAAATGAGATGGGCACATCTATGGAGGTCTATCCCCTAATACACCATGAGGATGTGCTAGCGGACAGTCCTCCACAGTTGCCAATCTATTGCCAGGTAGGAATCGACATGGAATTGGCTATGGGGTTGGGATGTTGTGGACAGGATTACCGGGCTATGGAGTGAGATAACGGACACCTACCATTTCAATATCTCATAAACTGAACTTTTGGTAGGCGGTGACTCGCCATTCACTAAATGGGCCCCTCAAACTATTGCCCACTCGGGGCAACGAGGCGGCAACATTGGTGTGAACGGCTAGGGATGGAGAGGTGTTCCTGGACTTTAAACTTCAAAATGCCAACTCGCCACTTACGGAAACACATCCATCCTTCGAGAATTTAGCTCTTGCGCTCCACTCTAGGCGGCCAACAAAGGCAAACTAGAGGCGGGGTGGGTGTGTAACTATGTGTGAGTGTGTGTATAAGCGCATGTGTGTATGTGTACCCCTGGAGGTCTCGGGTTCGTCCTCGATATGTAAGTAGATCCTAACTTAACCCGGTTTTTGTATCTCATCGTACTTAGGTACTGTAAACAGACTTAGGATAGCAGAACAATAAAACCAAGCTAGTTCGCGACTTAATGGTGGTTCGGTACATTACTTCTGCCCATTTCGGTCACTGCTAAATGACTCCTCTTGGCCGCTAAGCTTTTATAATTTTATATCTATTTTTACACTATTTTTATTAGCAGCCCGCTCTTAATTATTTCAAGAAATCTATAACCAATCTGTGGTCAGTAAATATCATCATTATCATTATCATCCCAGCTTATATACGTCCCACTGAAGGACATAAGCCTCCACTCAGAAACGCGTGCGTGTGGGGGCACGTGCGGGAGTGGGAACTACGACCCAAGCCCTCTCAGTAAATATCGTTTTTAGGGTGCCGTATAATTTAACTGAAATTATTGTTCTTTACTCACTGATGTTTCAGCAGCAGAATCTTACTTATAAATGTTATAATTATAAATTTGATAGTTTGTATGGATGAATGTGTGGATGTTAGTTACTCTTTCACACTAAAATGGTTTGACTGATTCTGATTAAATTTGGCACACAGATTATGACTTTAATGTCAAACAAATTGGGAGTCTTTCATGTTTACCCAATTATTTCGTGCAAATAGCCACCACATTTGGTAACAGCTCATTATGGTGAAAATGTCTAAATATATGTACTATCTACGGTTCAAAATGTCTCACTATCAAAATTTACAACGGTCAAAAAGTATGTCTATCTGTCGGTCTGTTTGTCTGTCTGGTACCTCTGCTAAACCTATTTAGATGAAATTTGGTATAGAGATAGTTTAAGTCCCACGAAAGGGCATAGGATACTTTCATCCCGGAAAATATAATAGTTTCCGCGGGATAGCGATATACGAATTCTTCGCAGACGGAATCGCGGGCAACAGCTAGTCCTAAATAATTAGATCTTTTTGTATAATGCTAAAGTCAAGTTGTAAACTCCTTTTTCACATAAAAGGTAGGTATGCTCCATTAAATGAAAATGAAACTCGTTTTCCCGCGTCTAATTTACTAAACTGTAATATGGCTGAGCGAGCAACATTGTGGACTACAGCCTTTGGTGGGCCAGACAACTCAAAATACTTCACACCTTTTTAGGATTTCTTACCCAAAGACCGGACTCTGCTGTCTGTCTGTCTGTCAATCCGTCTGTCACAGGGTTCTATCACTTGAACCAACACCAACCAACACCGATTATGTATTACTGCGGCCGCTATAACAACAAACACAAAAAATTAAATAAAGTTTTAACATGAAGGAGGTACAATTAAGAGTTTACATACATACATTGAGCTTTCTTACTTATGAGGCCCATCGTTAGCGGTCAGGTCTCAGTGCCATAAGTCATCACTGGCAACACACACTGGTCAAAGAATGTTGACTTTAGAATTATAAAAATAAATAAATTATAAAAAGAATATAAACTTTTCAATTTAGAACGGCCCTATTACATCTTGTGGCATCTGTTAATATCCTCTGTGGATTTACCCGAGCGTTAGGAGACATATTTACTACCACAAATCGTGTCTCAAATTTACGCATACCAAACGTACAATTTACAAGAGTTAAAATTACTGATGGCACTGACAAATTATTGGAAAATCTGAGAACAGAAAAATATAGCAATACTAGCTTCTCGACACGGCTTTGCGCGAGTGTAAGTACTCATTTTAAATTTTTACACGACTGCTTAGTGAAAAATAACGAGAACTAGTTCCTTTAAGTAAAGTTTGGCATGTCAATTATAAGATTAATGCCAAATAGGTACAGCCGTTTAGAAGAGATATACTTACAGAAATATTCAGCAAAATATTTTTATTAAATAGATAGATAGTAAGAATTCGTGGTGGCTTAGTGGTTTGACATATGGCCTCTTAAGCAGAGGGCTGTGAGAACGAGCTCGGACCCGCACCTCTGAGTTTTTCGGAATTTGCATGCGAAATTACATTTGAAATTTACCATAGCTTTACGGTGAAGGAAACCTACACACCTGCGAAGAAATTCAATGCTGTGAAGTTCTCGATCCGCAATGGGCCCGTATGAAAACTACGGCTCAAACCCTCTCATTCTGAGATGAGGCCTGTGCCCGCAGTAGGATGTAAGTATATAGGCTCGGATGATGATGTAAGAAATATAACTTGCAAACCTAAGACGTTATTGGATTTAATAATTTTATAATAATAATAATCTTTAAGCCGAGTTCAAACTTGCAAGAAAACACGTGCAAGTTGCAGTACCACTACCATGAGTTTACGCTAGTTCACAGTGACCGTACTCGGTAGCGACGGCGTAAAAGATTTGTATGGAGAATTGTACTTCCGTAAGTGACCGCTAGAGGCGCTGTACAATTCTCCATACAAATAATTTACGCCGTCGCTAGCGAGTACGATCACGTAAACTAGTGTAAACTCATGGTAGTGGTACTGGTACCTATCTAATATTTTGCGTTGCGCGGCCGTAAAGCGAACGGGTTTGAAGTGGTCAATCGAGCGCTGCAATGTAACGCAACTTGCATGTTTTTTGTAGCAGATCTAAATTGGGCTTTATTTCGAACAACACATGGTCTATAGCTGTTAATGAACTGAAATAATTACTTTTCTCACCCGCGACCTTACGATAGTTAAGTTTATGTAAGAAATGGGAACCTATCGATGTTTAGAAAATTTTATTTCCGAAGGTTTAGAATCCCGAAAACTTAATTTGTCCGAAAGCATTTTTTTCTGAAACTGGAAATATTTCAGGATTTATTTCTGGACCATCGTGTAGAATCCTTTAGGTTAGGTTAGGGTTGTTTTATAAAAATCCTGAAATATTTACAGTTTTAGAAAAAAATGCATTCGGATAAATGAAGCATTCGGGATTTTAAATATTCGGAAAAAAAAAATTCGAGAATATGATAGGTAACCGTAAGAAACGCGTGTTCATGCAGTTCCTCCACCTCCATACTGTATGAATACAAACAAATCACACAAACCCAACTATCACCACCATCAACCTACACTGACGCGTTTTGAACTCAACCGGAGCTCATCGTCAGAGTACCGCAACCGTTCACTGTGCTACCAAATGTTAGACAAATGTTTTTGGTGGTGGTGATACTTACGTTTGTGTGATTTGTGTATGTTCATACAGTGTGGAGGTGAAGGAACTGCATGAACACGCATTTTTTACATGAACGTAGCTATCGTAAGATCGCGGGTGAGCAAAGTAATTGTTTCAGTTCATTAATATGGACCTCCGCAAAGTAACGCCTGATTCAATAAACCAATGTAGTAACATTATGTACCTACCTACTTAAGGCTAGGTTATGATATTATTAAAATCAGTGAAAAGGTGAATAATAAATTACTTTACTAACACCAATAATATAAATTACTTAAGTATTATGAACTTTTATGTTCGTTTTAACTTTGTAAGATAATTAACGGCATTCGTTTTGATATGATTAATGACGAGTTTATTGATTTATCAATGATTGGGATTCTTTTCCTTCGTGAAATTGAAATGTTTTTGTATGCGAGTAGGATTCGATAGTAATGGGGGTGGCTATTTGGAACATCTGCGCCGATTCCCGATTGTTTTATACTTACCTTATAATTATACATTACTCAAAAGAAAATAGGGGCCTTCATTTCATTGCTAAAACTTCAGCAATTCTTTATAAAAAATAGGTTTTTATTGGCACCTACAATTCAAAATAATTTAAGGGTGAATCTACTTTTTAATGACACAACAGTAACAGTGTCAAGTGCCTAGTGTTGTAGACAACTGAGAAATCTCCAGTTTTTAGGACACTTGTCGCATAATAATATAACCTGGATTTGCAGCTTCGAATCCCTGATGGTGCACCCGAAAAAAATTTGTTTTAAATAATCTTAGATTTCGTTGAGCAAACGTAACAGCTCATAATATTTGTAACTTTGTGAATAAAATAAAATAAATAAAATAATAGCGATGCTGAAAAAGTCAACAATTTCCGATCAATGGTTCCAAATATCGCTAAATGTACGAAAAGCTGTAAAAAACAATTCGCTTGTAAAACATTCGCTAGCGTAATCGGTTGTTGCCAAGTCTAGCGAATCGTCGCCACGTTGGCAACACTGGACTGCTGTTTGGCGGCAAGACTAGTAAATAACCACGATACAAAACGCTCAATTTGATATATAAACGAGTTAAAACCCCTTCTTGAAAGCAAGGAGCTATAATAAAGTGCGTTAACTCCTGTGCGTAATGTCCGAGCCACAACTGAGACTAACATCAACGATAGACGACTTCACTATGCCTTAGCATCCTCCCAATTTAAAAAACGTGAACGTAATACAATAAGTCTTTAATTCAATTGATGAAATTTTAAGTTTTTTGTATATTTTTGTTCTTAAGTATAACTATTACTATACTTTTTTTCTAATCCGAGACGGTGCTAAGGGATGGATTCGTCGAATCCCATATAACATGTTAGCCAAAGGTCCAGCATAAAACCAAACGTGTTAGCAATCATGTGCAATAAAACAGTGCAACCCCAAAAACCGAGAACTTCACGTAAAACTGCAACTCACTCGCGAAATCGTTTCCTACACTCTGCAATAGCAAGTCCTCGTGACTCTGCCAGGGTTGTAATTCCCGTCCATGCACGGCTATGCCTTCGAATAGCATGTACATGTGAATATTGTTTGCTAGTAAGAAGCCCCCTGTACTTCCAACTAAATATTCATACGCCGGTGTATCATACAGAAGCATCGCTTTGTTCCATCCGTATCTGTTGAGAAAAACCAAATTTGTAAACACTAACGCCATCTGTTAGTGAGTAGTGGAACTACGCGGGGTGTTGAAGTCAATGCCCTCTAGCGTTGGATAGCGGAACGAAACAGCGCCATCTATACGTTTATGCTAAGAACACTTCGTGTACAGAGTTTATAAGTTTGGCGTTATTATAACCGTGATAAACTTACCG
Source organism: Archips crataeganus (assembly GCA_947859365.1). NCBI lineage: Eukaryota > Metazoa > Arthropoda > Insecta > Lepidoptera > Tortricidae > Archips > Archips crataeganus. Next base: position 12,380,322 of record OX402066.1, on the reverse strand, counting down.
ACAAAATGTAGCGATAACTTAGAGGGTAATTAAAACTAAACTTACTTGTGTACTTGTAGCCGAGGTTTAATTTCAGGTTTTCGGTGTAATTCAGGCCAGCATCAGAAGTCGTATCCCAGGGTGTGTAGATAATTTCTTCTTTCTTTAAGAAGTTGGCTAAGCTCTTCATCATTAGAAGGCACGACGATTTGCCAGCAACGTTGACTTGAGCCTCGGGCTCTGTGATGAGCAGCAGTTGCCCCCACTCGAAGCTAGATGGCGTGCAAATGAAACGTGTCAGTGCTGTGCTACACAAGTGCATAAAACAGTGAGAAGTGTTGCAAAATTTTACCATTTTGAATTGCTAGTAAAAGCTAAGGGTAAATAAATTATAAACAGTCGAGTTGCTATTTAGTAAACGTGATTACCTTGCTCAAAATAGTTTTAAACGACTTTCATTGTATTGACTTAATGTACTGTAACCGCAATTTTTTCACGATAAGTAGAATGTATGTTGACATTTTTTACCAGCCGGGTATCCATTAAACAATAATTGCCTAATTATTAGGCTTTTAATATATATAACATACTTATTTTTGTCCGCGACTCCATCTGCGAATAATTCGTTTATCGCTATCCCGAAGGAACTATGCAATTTCCCGCGATAAAAACTATCGTTTGTCCTTTCCTGGGACTTAAACTATCTCTATACCCATCTAAATCGGTTCCGCAGTTAGACATACTTCTTGACCGTTGTACATTTTGATAGTGAGACATTTTTTACCATAGTCATAATCATCATCATTTCAATCGAAGTTCCTCCAAGCCCTAGGCTTGCCAAACAGATCGGTCCCGCGTCATCCGCATCCAACGCGATCCCGCAACCTGAACCAGGTCGTCGCTCCATCTTGTTGGAGGCCTACCTACACTGCATCTTCCGGTCCGTGGACGCCACTCGAGAACCTTTTTGCCCAAACTATAAGTACCACCATAACAATAACCATAGTATATTTAGATATTGGTCATTTTGGTATAATTTTGCACCAAAACGACCTGTTACCAAATGTGGTGGCTATTTGCATAAAATATTTGGGTAAACATGAAAGACTCCCAATTTGTTTGGTGAGCACTCGAGCAGAATGCTTTCCACTCGATTGAACCGCCTCTGATAAAGATAAGCTAAAAGCTCGCTAGTTACGTGCGGATTTTTGGTTAAAGATAATGTGACGTAAAAGATAAACTACATTTATTATACAATATAGGCTTGCGTTTGACTACAATCACGCCTGATTGAAAGCGAAGATGAGATCTACGATGGAGCACGCTTGCCTAGTAAATGCCCATTCGCCCTAGACTTCAATTTAGGGAAATAAGCACTGCAGAATAAAGGAAGTCGAGCGCGGTGTTGCGCGCGTCCCCAAGCAGTAGGCACTGTAACCGGTACGCGCGCGCTGTACAACTGCTCGCTCAGATCCTTCCTCCAGAACCGCTTCTATTGGCAACAGGACGGAACACAACGAGAGTCGCTTGGCGGCCTGGCTCAACCTACCAATTGCCTTTCGTTATGAAAATACGCTACTAATTATCAACTAACGATCACGACCACACTGACAAAAGTGTACCGATCTAGAAGAGATAGTCAATATGCGGGCTTATCTTTTCAGTAGCTTTGTTTCGAACTTAAAATTGAATCCGATGAAATAATCAAATAACAAAGGAAGTCGAAAATTATGTCAGATGAACCCCAACTTCCTTAACGATGTTATCTTGACCTCCAGCTCCAGGTGAGTCGACTTCATAAAAAGTTGCCATCCTTTCAATTCCACAATTTTTCCATTTAAAAACTTTTATTTGAATTCTTCGTTTAATTTTTACTTCCGACATTCCATTTGCATGTAAAAATACGAGGCATTTTTTCGGGATAGACTTGCTGGATTATTGAAAATGTTGAAAATGTTTTGTAATAGGAATTATTTCGAAGGTTCAGGAAATTTTGTTTTCGGTTCAAATGTAAAAATACAGAGGAGTGTAGATCGGGGATGGGGTGCTGTTTAATCGTTAGTGATGGTGTTTCCATATTATCAGGGTCATAATTACTAAACTAAACGGGACTTATCACGCACTAAATATTTATTTATTTACCTCGACGTTTCGGCCACATTGCAGCAACCGTGGTCACGAGTCAACTCACCTCAACGAGTTGACTCGTGACGGTTGCTGCAATGTGGCCGAAACGTCGAGGTAAATAAATAAATATTTAGTGCGTGATAAGTCCCGTTTAGTTTAGTAATTATGAGTAAAAATCACGAAAGTTTAAAACAGTTTATCAGGGTCAGTTTGTTTTTATACAGTTTTATTATGAACTAAAACAATTACTTTGCTCACCCGCGACCTTACAATAGTTACGTTTATGCAAGAAATGTGCGTTCATGCAGTTCCTCCACCTCCACACTGTACGAACACACACAAATCACATAAACCCAACCATCACCACCACCAAGCTACACTGACGCGTTTCGAATTCAACCAGAGCTCATCTTCAGAGTTACCACAACCGTATGCTATGCTACCAAATGTTAAACTCCACATGTTAGTTTAACATTTGGTAACATAGCATACGGTTGTGGTAACTCTGAAGATGAGCTCTGGTTGAGTTCGAAACGCGTCAGTGTAGCTTGGTGGTGGTGATGGTTGGGTTTATGTGATTTGTGTGTGTTCGTACAGTGTGGAGGTGGAGGAACTGCATGAACGCACATTTCTTGCATAAACGTAACTATTGTAAGGTCGCGGGTGAGCAAAGTAATTGTTTTAGTTCATTAATATGGACCTCCGCAAAGTAACGCCTGATTCAATAAATCATTCTTATTATTTCGATAGATAGAAATTCTGAAAGTCGTCGATGATTATGAGAAATGAAAACGCTATACCTACCCATTACACAAGGGCTACAAGATCAAAGCCAGTTCCCTGTCAGCAAGTATTAAATACAACATAATCCCTTCGTTTCCCATAGTATAATTAGTCACAAATCCGGTTCTCATAAAGATGTAAGACCGTTCGATTTTCTTGAAATGACATTATCTTTTTTAGAAGTTGGTTTTGTTAAATAACAATTGACAACATTTCATATTTCTAAGACTATGATTTGATTCGTTCTCTGTATTCTGTTTGGAAAGAGAAAGACGCTGATAGTTTAAAATTTTCACTAGGATTATTAATTAATTTATTAAAATTTTTTGAAGATGTGCTTATTCTAAAAGAGCGTAACTCCAAAACCACGATAGATCCATTACTTTTGACTAGTCTCTATTAAAAAAAAATTACAGCTCTTTTCTAGTGAAAAGGGTAAAGGAAACATATCTATTCTGTGGCAGTATTGGTAAGTATGTACATATGTTTTTTTTAAATTTGTTGTATTTTTTTAAATATGGAGAAATAAATTATAATGAATATAGTAATTTTCAGGTGTTAAAAAAATGAAAGGTTGCCAATTCTAAAAAAAATACGCCATAAATTATATAATAATTACAGAAAACGATTCGATACGTTTTATTATCTAATCTAACTCACTAACTAACTCACTCTAAATCACTAGTGTCACGGTGTTTGTTATCGAACTCCTCCGAAACGGCTTGACCGATTTTTATGAAATCTTTTTGTCTATACTCGGCAGGTCTGAGAATAGGTCGTAGGCTTTTTTTTAAACCCCCATTTTCCGCGGACGGGGTCGCGGGCAACAGCTAGTAGTTATACAAAAATAGCTGTTGCTCACGACTTTGCTTACGTCCCTGCTGATAATGTAGCTTTCTAATGTGATAGTATTTCTAAAAAACTGTAATATTTTTTGAGTTTATTACAAAAAAAAAACAAACATATGTGTAACATTAAATAAGATTTCCATAGATTTTCTTCTAAATTGTCTGTATTTTCTAAGAAGCTCTCACATCCACATCTAACATATTCCTTGTGATGCTCTGTTGTTTGAGAATCTCGATAGGCACGCTGTAATTTCATACTCCTGCCAACATCACTTAGCCAGACCATTACGTACTCGGAGGGAAACTATTCCATGCTATAAAGGAATATATGCATGCTACATAAATATTTATGCAGCCTACATTACATAAAATATGTACGTACAAATTTACCAAGGTTGCGTTGAGAATAAGACGTTTCTCTATTTCCCAAATTGCGCGGAGATATTTCTCAATGGATACCACGAGAAGTCATTGTTTTATGATTCGAACTTGAAGCACAATTGTTAGTATTCGTGAAAGTAGTTCGTAAACAAAATCAACACATTATTTCTTGGCCGATGCCCATGGCGAGGCTGATGGAGCAGTAAGATTTAAGAATGAAGACCATAAACCAAAAGTAGTGATGTTTGGTTTATGGCGCCCAAGAAAATGGGCCAGCGATTTGGTAAAGAACGCAGGAATCACTAGGATGCGGGCTGCGTAGGACCGTTTATTGAGGAACTCTTTGGAGGAGGTCTATGTCCAGCAGGGGACGTCTTTTGGCTAACATGATTATTTTCTTCGAAATCATAACGAAACTAGAACATAAGTACTGAAAAACTAGGAAAGTATAGCTGCGGCTAAGAATGGGACCCAGTTTCTTATGACGTGATACTTGCTTCACCATTATACACCTACCAAAGCATTAGCATATAATACTACTATGCGTGCTCTTCCGCTGCTTGGTTCTATGCTCGCTCAGCACGCTGACGCTGACATGTTCGCTGATCGCTTTGCCTTTATCACCTATACCTACTCGTAATTTTACCTAAACATTTTTTTTTCTCTAGACTGACATTAATTTCGTAATCATAAATTATTTCTATTGTACTGACATTGTTTGTTTATTATTAAGAATATGAATTTCTATGAAGCGACTAGCCATGTAAGTGGCTTGGTGGTACACTGTAAACTTACACTATCAATTGAATAAATAAATAAATAAAATCAAGAAGACAAATCCAGCACTCGCAACACTTAATAAACTATACCTACTTAGCAAAGACAAACATGGTTTTATGCCCATCCATTTCACATTGTAATTTTGGAGTAAGGCCAAGCTTACTTAGTATTGCGGTGCTCGATATATCTTTTTATTACAAGTTAGCATCGCCGCCTCGCACGTTCAATATACTGGAATAGAGCTAGAGCCCGCGTAGGTCAGACCTTCGTTATTTTATAAAACCTGAGAATGTCTCTGTGTATGTCCCTAATACATATATAACAATCCCCGCCTATGAAGTTTGGATCTTGGTTGCTTTGAAAGATAAACAAGTAGCAAATGTGTCTAAAATTAAACCTCAAGTTCGTTAATGTATAAAGCTAAAAATTATTTATTTTATTTAGTACCTACTAGCCTTCCGTCCGCAGCTTCGCCCGCGATCAGTTAATTTTCCCGTAGGAAAAGGTATTTTACCGCGGTAAAAAATAGCCTATATCACTCAGTGATAATGTAGCTTTCTAACGGCAAAATAATTTTTGAAATCAGTCCAGTAGTTTTTAATTTTATTCGTTACATACAAAAATACAAATTTTTCCTCTTTATAATATTAGTGTAGATGTAGATTTATAACATTAGTGTAGATAATGTATGGTTGCAACCACCTTGTCAGACGCTCAGAATGATTTTGCTGAAATAACGTAAACAGGTCTTAAACAGGTCAATGGAAAAAGTGTCGAAAGTCCAATAACCTGTCATTTAAAATTAATAGCTTTAAAATGACAGCCAGAAGGCTGTCAATATAATTTATGGCTTTTCCCTATTAGGATTAACGGATTAGGGATGTGGGGATTAGCCAGCTTGCCGTGAAATTAGGGTTGTCACTTTATTGCTCGCACGGACATATTTTATTTGTTTTGGGAGTTTTGCGCGTTTATTATATTTATGTTTCATTTTGCCGATAACTTAGGACTTAATGGTTTGTTAATTATGATGGATTTATGGATATAGCTTTTCCGAATTTTTGTTTTTCAATAAAAGGGCTAGCTTTACCACAAATTTTTATTCTACGCGAAAGAAGTCGCGCGAAAAAACTAGTTTAATTTACAATGTTATGAGGGTTTAAATACGGGGTTAGTTTCAACTTCCACTTTTTAATTATGATTATCTTAGGGATAGAGGCAGCGATCCGCGTTCTGGTGCTTATATGGTCCAACACATGCCTTTAGCGATACAAACGGGGTAATGCGGCAAGTGTTTTTGGGACGTTTGGCCCAGCCAGGTTTGAATGCTTAGGTTAATGTAATGTGACGAAGCTTGTAGCGGATTTTATATTTTTTTTCATTGACGAAGCCTGCGCTGCGGATTATGATAAATTATGACTTTTTCTACCTTTTTTTACCTACCTAGGTAGGTATATAAAGTTTGATAATCTACTAACGAACCTTTTTGTCAACGTCTGATCAAAGTAGCTGATGGTGGATGGATACAAAAGGCTAGTAATCATTTATTGTGACACCTTAATATGATCGATGCCGATATCCATAGAGGAAATGACCAATAGCGTAATACGAGCTATCCAATTTACCAGCACATAGTGATTTGTGTCCTGTAATGTTGGGCATGGGTTGGGCCTTTGCACAGCTGCGCCCGGTGTGGCAGTCACGAAAACTGACGTAAAGGATAAAAACCAAAATATTTTGGTCCAATGTAAAGTCTGTTCTGCTGTACGGGTGCGAGACGTGGGAGGTAACAAAAGTATTCACACGCCGGCTTCAAGTCTTCACTAACCGCTAGCCTGAGAAAATATTCAACGCTGATCTGTGGAGACGCTGTCGTGAAACTCCGATCGAAGAACAGATCAAGCGCCGCAAATGGAACTGGGTCGGGGGACGTATTACATACCTCGACATGCCCTTCACTGGAACCTTCAAGGTAGAAGAAAGCGCGGCCACCCCAAACAAACTTGGCAACGTTCTATAATGAGAATGACAGAAGCGAAACGCATCGGCAAGACGTGGAGCGAAATAAATTGTGCAGCCCAAGGCCGTTCGATCTGCAGAAGCATTGTAGACGCCCTCTGCCCCACCAAGGGGACATAGTAGGTACATTAAGTCATAGTAAGACAATGTTAATATACATTACATGTATCCGATATACTCGATCCTCTTGCTCTCCGCAGAGACGTTAGCTCCCTTTGTGTATTTTATAAGATCTACAACGGGGAATGCTCTGAGGAACTTTTTGGCCTCATTCCAGCTGTGGGGTTCCATTACAGATCCACCCGTCGTAAGCGTTCATTTCATCGACATCATCTTGATGAATGGCAGTCTTCAACGGTGCGTTTTTAGCGGTCTTTTTTGCCACGAACTTGGAAAATCTGGAACGAGCTTCCCGCTGGGGTCTTCCCATCGAGTTACGACGTGGGTGCCTTTAAGAGGCGAGTTTACAATTTTCTGCAGGGCCGACAACGCACTGGCATCGCGTAAAGCGCTGCGGGTGTCTATGGACAGTGGTGATCATTTAACATCAGAGGCCGTATTGTCTAACGCTTCTGACACTTGCCTTCGCTTTCACCGTCTCTTTCTGTCATCATCTTATACCGTTTGACAGAAAGAAATAGTGATTGCGAAGGCAAGCGTCAGAAACGTTAGACAATAAGCATGCAGGTGACCCAATAGTTCGTTTGTCTGGCCTCTCTGACATAAAAAAAATGTATTACATTCTATTCACGTGCCTATTATGTTATTGTGAATGACATTGAGCTATGCTCAAAGTTTCTTTGCGCAATAGAATTCGGAATACGGTAATTCGCTGATGAACTAAAGCCACCTACATAAAGATACTTATTTATGTTACAACCATGTCGCGGAATTGCCTTCGCGGGAATTCTGAAAAATCCATCTAATTTCTTGCCTGAATTATTGAGGTAAAATATTCAAATTTCGGCTTTCTAGGTCCAGAAGTTTGGGCTGAGCGAGGATGAATCAGCCAGAACTTTTCATTTTATATTTTAAAATTAGTTTTCGATTTACTTAACAAAACCCATTGCCGCCATCCGAAAACAATTTGCTGAAACTTACAAAATGTAATCGTTCCCTACACTTGATTTCAGACGTAATAAGCTGCAAAGGATCCAGCCAAATGTCTAAGGGTAAAAGTTGCGTAGATAGAGAGAAACTGAAATGGAATTTACCCTAGCACAGTATACTTAAACCAGTATATTATCTACGAACAACGTGCCAAATTTGGCAAATGCAGAAGCGCGCGCTGTCCGTACGTACGCAGTTTACACAGAGCCTACAATAGCTTCACAGTAGCTACCTTGTTTGTTGGTGCACACATTGTATTTTTCAGATAAGTTTAATCACTACTGTACATAGTATAAAACAAAGTCACTTCCCGCTGTCTGTCTGTCCCTATGTATGCTTAGATCTTTAAAACTACGCAACGGATTTTGATGCGGGTTTTTTTTAATAGATAGAATGATTCAAGAGGAAGGTTTATATGTATAACTAGCTTTTGCCCGCGGCTTCGCTCGCGTGTACTATAAGTATTCCAAAGAACCAAGATATCAAGCAAGCAAGCATACCGGCAAGCAAGCAAGCAGGTCCACAATTGACCGAGAAATCGGTGAACATACCTACAAAAAAAAATCATAAAGTGGAATGCATAACCTCCTCCTTTTTTAGAAGTCGGTTAAAGTGCCCTTTGCAGCCTACTTACAGTACTTATGAATTTTGAAATTTTAGCTTTCTACAACCAGTAAAACGCAAAATCCTGTTTTTTCCCGTTCCCGTAAGAATTTCGAGAAATGTTTTCTCAATGCTCCCCTACACTCCCCAAGGAACCCACTTGCCAAATTTCAGCTTTCTAAAAAACTTAGTAAAACGAAAAATCCCGTTTTTCCCGTTCCCGTGGGAATTTTGGAAAGTCCCCTCTCAATGCTCCTCTGCACTCCCCAAACAACCTACATGCCGAATTTCAGCTTTCTACGACCAGTAAAACGAAAAATCCCGTTTTTCCCCGTTCCCGTTGGAATTTGGGAAAGTCCTCTCTCAATGCTCCTCTACACTCTCCAAGATGATGAGATGGCTGGGCTGGGCTTTCTACGACCAGTAAAACGAAAAATCCTGTTTTTTCCCGTCCCCGTGGGAATTTTGGAAAGTCCTCTCTCAATCCAGCTCTACACTCCGCAAGGAACCCACTTGCCAAATTTCAGCTTTCTATGACCAGTAAAATGAAAAATCCCGTTTTTCCCGTTCCCGTGGGAATTTTGGAAAGTCCTCTCTCAATGCTCCTCTACGCTCCCCAAACGACCTACATGCCGAATTTCAGCTTTCTACGACCAGGAATACGAAAAATCCCGTTTTTTCCCGTTCCCGTGGGAATATGGGAAAGTCCTCTCTCAATGCTCATCTACACTCCCCAAGCAACCTACATGCCGAATTTCAGCTTTCTACGACCTGTAAAACGAAAAATCCTGTTTTTACCGTTCCCGTAGGAATTTTGAAAAGTCCTCTCTCAATCCAGCTCAACACTCCCCAAACAACCTACATGCCGAATTTCAGCTTTCTACGACCAGTTAAACGAAAAATCCCGTTTTTTCCATATCCCATGGGAATTTATAATTACCTACATCTATGCCAAATTTGAAGAGTCTAGTAATTATAGTTCATAGGATCCCGTTGAACTGAATATATAAATCCAGTTTTTTCCTTATCCCGTGGGAATTTTGAAAAATCCTGAAATTAATGTTTTAAATAATGTAATACCTACTTGTGTATCAAATTTGAAGAGTCTAGTTATTATAGTTACTGAGATAGAGTCACTCGGAATCGAATATATAAATCCCGTTTTTTCCCGTTCCCGAGGGAATTCCCAAAAATCCTTCCTTAGTGGATGCCTACATTGTATAAGGTATCTATGTGCAAAATTTCAAGTCTCTAGGTCTAGTGGTTTGGGCAAAATCTTAAAAACGACACCCATATTGATATTTAGACATTTCAAACCCATCGCACCCCATCCAGGGAGATGGTATTTTACGTCTGCCACGTCGGATTTTAAAACCGTTGTTGTTTTCATAACCAGCGACCCGATAAACCATAGAAACAACACCCATGTTGATTTTCAGACTTTATTCATCTGTGCTTTAACATCCTGATTGAACTTCCCATCTCTCCACATTTGCTCCATTATCTTTACTCTCCTCTTTATGTCATTCGATTTTGACCCTAATTCAGAACTAGCTTCTAAAAGTTGCAGTAAGATTTCACTGACTTCTTCTAGAGTGTGTTCATTGATAAGGCATGGACTAGAATCACTTGGTAGGTTATGGTGTAGACTGTTTTAGGGGTTGAATTCTCAAAAAACCTGAAACACGTGTTTACTCATTTATTATTAGGAGTACTTCTGTGAAGTTTCGAATAAAATAATCGAACTAATCTTGTTTCCCCATACAAACTTTGAACCCCCTTTTCACCCCGTTAGGGAGTGATTTTTGAAAAATCCTTTCTTAGTGCACCCCTAGACCTTAAAAGGAACCTACATGCCAAATTTGGTATCTCTAGGCCCAGTGGGTTGGGCTGTGCGTTGATATGTCAGTCAGTCAGTCAGTCAGTTTCTTCTTTTATATATTAAGATATGCACAATTGCAACCCGTGCGAAGCCGGGGCGGGTCGCTAGTTATTAATATTTTAAAATAAGCTTCATTTTTTTCATTCTTTAATATAATAAATGTAATAACCAATATGGAAAAAAACTATTTCTGAAATAAAGAATTTATACTTGAATTTATATAAAGGTCGATCTAAATTTTAAAGCAATTCGCTGCCAAAATCTTCACGTAGGCGCTCCAGTGGGAACAATCAAGATTGGGAGAAAATTGGCAGATGCTTTTGTTTGAGAGCAAATTCGGCGCGTTGTTCGTTGATTACCTCCTAGGTTTATGCTGTGAGTCGGCTAATAGGGATAAAAGGTCAGGATAAAACTTGAGTAAGCATTTAGTGTAGGTACGTGATAAAGCTTATCTTTATACTGAGTTGATCAGCACAAACGGGTGACCTTGATAGTGATAAAGCAAATCCATCCGTATAACCAAGGACGATTTAATGACAGCAAAGTCTAAACATTGTCGCTTTCTTTTAAAAAATACCTATGATAAAAAAGAACTTTCAGCAGAAGTTTCTTAGAATGAGTCCACCTACTTACTTCTCAACAATGTTATAATTAAATCTACTTGTAACTAACTAATATAAATGAATTTTGGATTTTGATTTATATCTACCGTCAATGGTATAGTCGAGAAAACTGAATTGCGTACCAGGATAGAACCTTTTTGTTGCAAATGTCATGTTGGCATTCGCTACATCTGCCAAAGAAATCACCGGGAAATTTGACTGTGAAGAGGATCCACCCTATTACGCGGTTCAGTTTCCTCCACTGTATGTATAGCTCTGGTGACAGTGCAATAAGTATAAAGAGTGTAACATTTAGATCGATCAGTATGGGAATGTCTGAAACTACAACAGTGTTGTATTGAAAAAAAAATGGTAGTCATTTCGAACACCTACTAAAATAAATGAAAGGATATGAAAACAATGAATTTTATTAATTTTAGACATCATGTTTCATAGTAACATTTATTTGCTGCTTAAGAATGTTATTCTTCAAAACGTCCGGGTTCGATTCCCGACCTGCTTACAAGTTTTTTTTAAATGTATAAATGCACTTTTTCTTGTTACTAAAATCGGTGACATGGTTCCTGAGAACTGCTGATCTTCGTATGTCTTATAGTTTCAGACTTTCCCATACTGACCGATCTAAATGTTACACCCTGTAAACCTAAAAAGGTTGAATAAAATATTTATAAAAGAATTTTTAAACAAAAATTTATTATACCGGAGATATATAGGAGGAAGTTTTAAACTTATACTAATATCACTTTTTTGGTATTGCTTCTCTGTCGATCAATTTTATAAACTCTTTTTAATGGTTGATTCAAATAAAAATAAAAACCTAAAACTAAAGATCATTGTTTTTTCGCCGCAGTCGGGTTGAAGGCAGTCTTCCTATTGTTCCCATTTAAAAAAGACCTATCTTTCCAGACAGTATTTCTTCTATTATTTAAAAGCGAAAAAGTTTTTCGGGTGCGCCGGCGGGATTCGAACCCACGTCTCCCGGGTATGCGCCCCAACCTGGGTGTTCTACCAATTGAACCACGTCGCTCCCAACCGACTTCCCCGAAATTCTTAATCGCTTAAATACGCCAACAGTGGCGTGTGGTAACATCCATCACAACTATTATAAGCTATGACTCCTACGTTCCAAATTTCAAGATAAGATAAGATGATTGAGAAGGTAAGATGATTGGAAATATGTATGCGTATGCTTTTAAATAATCTTAGATTCGGTGAGCAGCCGTATTGCTAATAAAAATATATAATATTTGAGTATTTCTTCTATTCAAACATTCTATATAAACATTTACATCCTAAATCAGCAACAGAAAGACTGACTATAAAGAGACAGGAAGGAGGTAGGGGCATGATAAACATTTATTATCTTTGGCAAAAACAAATACATAGCTTACAAACATTCTTTCACACCAAATCACATACAAGCAATATACACAACTTAATCGTTCAAAATGACCACAACTATACTCCACTAAACCTACACGAACCACCTGACACACAAAATATTAACGGCAACGACTCACAAGCACAACTGATAAATAACTGGAAGAAAAAGGTACTTCATGGACGACATTATCGTGACTTAGAACAAATACATATAGACAAACCTGCATCAAACACATGGCTAAAAATAGGCAGCTTATTCCCAGAAACCGAAGGTTTCATTATTGCAATCCAGGACCAAATCGTAAATACTAAAAACTACCGAAAATATATAACAAAAGACCCAACACTCACAAACGATAAATGCCGCAGATGTCACACCCAATCGGAAACCATACAACACATAACCGGAGCATGCACAACGCTAACACAGACAGACTACACACACAGACACAATCAAATCACAAACATCATCCATCAAAACCTGGCACACAAACATAAACTTATACAAGACACACACACCCCGTACTACAAATACACACCACAGATAGTACTTGAGAACACAACACACAAATTATACTACGACCGCGCCATACTCACAGATCGCACTATCCACTATAATAGACCTGACATCACATTATTAGATAAAATAAACAAAACTACTTACCTAATAGACATTTCAATCCCTAACACACACAATTTGCAGAAGACCATCACGGAAAAAATAACAAAATATGCAGACCTAAAAGACGAAGTTGCTAGAATATGGAGACAGGAGAAAGTGTACGTAGTTCCAATAGTCCTATCCACAACAGGCGTCATCCCAAAGCACCTACACCATAGCATAAAATTATTAGGCATAAAATCATACATATACACAATCTTACAAAAAGCCGCAATACTGAACACTTGCAGAATAGTCAGAAAGTTCATGCAACTGGACCCTTAAAATAGCCCTCCGCAGTCCACTTAAATATTCACAACTCTTGCTTGCTACATTTACTTGGTGGATAACCCGTAAATGTAGTTAATACCAGCCTAGAGCTGAGAAAAAAAAAAAAAAAAAAACATTCGAAAATAATAATAAAAGTTTAAAGTCCAGGAACACCTCTCCATCCTTAGCCGTTCACACCAATGTTGCCGCCTCGTTGCCCCGAGTGGGCAATAGTTTGAGGGGCCCATTTAGTGAATGGCGAGTCACCGCCTACCAAAAGTTCAGTTTATGAGATATTGAAATGGTAGGTGTCCGTTATCTCACTCCATAGCCCGGTAATCCTGTCCACAACATCCCAACCCCATAGCCAATTCCATGTCGATTCCTACCTGGCAATAGATTGGCAACTGTGGAGGACTGTCCGCTAGCACATCCTCATGGTGTATTAGGGGATAGACCTCCATAGTTGCGCCCATCTCATTTATATTATATGGTACCAAAGGCCTCTTCATGTTGGCTTCGGCCCCATGAATGCCTTTCAAATGACCGGGTCCCCATGGGCCCGTGATCGGAAATCCGTACCAACATAATAATAATAAAACGTTTATTTCGCATAAAATGTGGTACATAAAAGATGGCAATGTTATTTAGTTACAAACGTTTCACACATTTAACCAGGAGCTGGCACGCAAACATTTTTTCCAATAGATGAATTCTAATTAAAACCTACATGTACAAAATAATAATTCATTGAATAAAATTATGTCGAATAATAATAATATAGAGGACAATCTTACATAAATCAACCCAATCCAAAGAAAAAATAAATAAATAAAACAATGTCATAAAGTTCCTCGATATAAAAAAATTACCCTCCCCCCCTTTATAAGTAAAAAATATCTTTTAGGGTATCACCCGACGGCATAGTTCCCAGGAGGCAGACAGCGTACCCGCGTTGAATAGCCAAAATTATGTAAAGGTAATAAAGGTCAATCGATCTGTTATCTAAAATTGAGTGGGTAATTTATATTTAAAAAGGTTACCTAAAGCCCATCGTCACGTCCTTTACAAAGACCAATCAACGTAAAAAAAGTCATAAAACAAGGTATCACTTTTCAAAGTACCTTATTGCCTCCTTTGTGGCGTGATATCCGCTGTTTGAACATTTCAGGCCAATCTCTTGTGTTTTGTTTGCATTTTGTATACGTATTACGTTTGTCCGTTGGCCATTTTTTTCAATCGAATATAAACTTGTTACTGCTGTATGTAAATATTGACAACATGAAAGACTTGTTATCGCAAAACTTCATACTGATGACAGCAGTAAAAATAGAAGTTAAAGTAAACATTTAAACAATGATTGCCGTTAAGAATAAATTTGTATAATTTAATTCCTTTAGAAATCACATCATTACGGGCTTAAAAGAAAATTGAAACAGTTTAATAGTAGATTGATAAAGAAGGGTTGTAAGTGATCAATTACACCCAAGATATTTAGGCACACGAGCGAGCAAAGTGAGCGAGGGCGCTTATAGTTCGCGGGTGTAATTGATCATTTACACTCGAGTTGAATACTCTACTTTTCATCACAAATGCGAGGAAATAAAGAAAAACCGTTATATTAAAAATATATACGCCATTAGTAAGAGAGCGCGTCGCGCCGGCCTTGCGCCCGGCGCCGCCGTCACGTCGCCGCGGCCACCTGCACACCTGGAGCTCGGTGCGCAGGCGGCGAGGCGGCCAGCAGCGCGCGGGCCGCGTGCTGCGCGGCCCCCTGCAAAATGCGGCCGCGGAGGCGCGCCCTCTCCTTGTTCACCAGTTCGTGAATACAAAGGAGCACCATTCGATTTTTTAATTTACTTACATCCCTAAGGATGTAAATCGAATTTACATCCCGGATTTCAAGTTGAATACAACCTACTTTCAGAGCTTGAGTGATGAAAAAAATATTAGATATTTGTCGATTTTTTTAGTATTAATATTATTTTATTGATTTCAAGGTATCACAATTAATTAAGGAAGTTGAAAATGAGGTACCTACATAATTTTTAAACGGGATATAATTATTTTAGGTCCCACTTTGGGCGCCAGTTAACTATTTATTCAATTAAAATAATTTTGTATTTTGTTATGGTAAATTTTATACATAGTACCTATGACTTGGGTAAAAACTGCTATACTTATTTCACTTCATTTGCGAGAAAGTACAATACTATTACAATAACGATCAAGTTTCTGGGAGTCTTCAGATGAGATAAACACAAAATAGGATAATGTTTTCAGTTACCTAAAGTTGTTTACGTTCTTTTTGAACAAATTAATGTAACTTTGATCATAACTTTTGTCTCACAAAGAAAAAGAAACATAACAAATAACTTAAGTAGTTAGTGAAACGAAAGATTTACTACAAAATAATTCATATATTCATGGATTATTATGGAGATCTGCTGATATGATAATCCTACTAACATTGTAAATAAGAAAGTGTGTGAAGATATTTGGACGTTTGTTAGTCAAATGGTTGAACATTAACATGAAATTAATATGGTTTTCAGCGGTACTGATTACTGGTAAAATAAAGTATTATCTTTTTTATAAACGATACATACATGTTCGTATTATTGTTTGTTAGTGTCAAATCATCCCATTAAATTTGACACACAACTCATCTCGAATTAAAAAAAATGCAGCCTGTGAAAGAAAGATAAAAAGGATATAGACGAATAAAATAGGATGATATGACCTCCATTAGGCTAAAAATCATAATAAACATAAAGGTTTAATGGGGGTTTCTGTTGGATTAGGAAAATACAGTAAGTAAGAGAACAGGCCCTTGTTTGAGTTTTCTCGTAGGGACCAAATAGATTTTAAAATTACTCCATCTCCACAAACTAAGTCTGTGCGTCTCATGAATATTTTTATGGTACCTACTCATCATCACCCTACATACTAAGCGTTCGTTTGTCTAGACCCTGTCGCTTACGTACGGTGCTATGACAATTTACGTCTCCCGACTTTTCGTTTTTCGGACATTTTGCCCGATGATATGCAGAAGGCGATAATTGTTGGTGTCGGAGAATATGACACAAATACGCGACTTTCCTTTGCTTTACTGACCGAATAAGTTCAATCTTCTCTCCTTATTTTTTAATTTAAGTGATAGAAGTATAAATGAATCTAAATCTAGTTAATTTATGGCATTTCTTAAGTCTTGTACTGTACTGAGTTTATTATTGTTTTTAGTTTTAATTTGACATTTTGCAATTTATTAATTTTAATTTTAAGCCGTGATAAACATTATTTTATTGGTTGTAAATCTAGTTCTCGATTTTTTTTCTGTAAACACAAAAATTGAACTCTAACACAAAGGTGCAATTCCAAAGTGTTTTTTTATGTTAGAGTCCGCTGATCTGATTATTAAATTGAACTCTAACACAAAGGTGCAATTCCAAAGTGTTTTTTTATGTTAGAGGCCGCTGATCTGATTATTAAATTGAACTCTAACACAAAGGTGCAATTCCAAAGTGTTTTTTTATGTTAGAGTCCGCTGATCTGATTATTAAATTGAACTCTAACACAAAGGTGCAATTCCAAAGTGTTTTTTTATGTTAGAGTCCGCTGATCTGATTATTACGCTAAAGTAGAAAAAAAATATCCAACCCTCGTTTTTATGATCCATCAGAGTAAATCAAATTTAGGGCGAAAAAGTTTTAGGATCGGCTCTGGAATCGAATTCCTGGGACCTTGACGACTTGCGACGACATTTTTATAGACCGGGGATAAGCTTGAATTATGGGCTTTTTCTAATGAACTTTGCAGGTAAATGGCATTGCTCTATCACTACATCTAATGGAGTTTCTACGGCAGTTGACACTTGAAAATGTACTCTATGACTATTATTTTTACCGTCGCCAATGGGCTGGCTTGTTTGTTTAGGTCAAAGAACGTTATTTTTTTAGCCAAAACTGTTAAGCAAAATCGAATATTTCCGTCCTAAATATATCTACATAAAGGATAGTGTTTCTGTAACTTTCTCCCTGAAAGTGATAACTACATATAAGCAAAATACATATAAAAACAATATGAGGTTTTTCAAGAAAACCCCAATCATAGGGCGATCATCGTCAAAGTAAAAAACCATCTGGTTGCCAAGTTCTATTAAATGAGACATTACATTAAATGTTTCATTGCCTGCTGGTGGGTGGGGATATTTCTGCCAATGGTCTTTTTACAAGTCGAATTTCATACAGAATCAAATTTGGTACTTTGATTCAGTCCAAGCCAAGGTTAAAAATTAAATAGTAAGATTTTACGACGAAACCCGTTGAATATGCTAATCATAAAACTACAATTCACGTTATCTCGTCGCTGGCTTAACGTCTATTTTATTAGTTAAGTATGAAGTATCTTTTTCTATTTATTTTTTTATTTTCTTCAACTTCATTTTTTTTCCTACTTTTACGGCCATCCCGTGAAACCATATATTTCAAACTAAATACAAACTGAAATATAGATGCAGTCTATTTTATTATAACATTGGATAAACTCCGGAATCCTAAACAAAAGCACCTAATGAAACTAACTACGTTTCATGAATATGTAAATAATTTTTGGCCTGGCAACTACAGGGGTTTAGAATTAAACTACGTTGTGGTGTTCTTTGTTTAGAAATTGGAATATCTTTATTAAATTTAAGAATCTTTCTATTGTTTTTCACTTACTGTGGTCCTACTTTTGGGACTACGCCTGGCATACGAACAAATTTGGACTATTTTTTATTTTGTTGTCTGTTTTGACTTTTTTAATTTGGAAATTTTTATGTGATTTCTGACCAGAATCACGAGCTTTTTCGATCCTACTAGGAGAAAAAAAGTATCCTAAAACTTCCATAATACGTTTCGATTCTTCAATTTACCTAGTTAAGGTCACATAAACTCTATAAAAAAAAGTTGGGACGCTTATGTTCTCTTAGTAAGATCGAAAATCTCTTGATTCTGAGCATAAACCACAAAAAAATCCAAATTATTCATAAAAAAAAAGTCAAAACAGACAACAAATTAAAAATTGGCCCATTCGCGATCATTTTAGGAAATGCTTCACTTACCTAGAGCTTGTCGAATAGTGTATTACACTGCGCTTCATACCACATGCTCGCATTAACCTCAAAGATAATTCTTGGTAGCCTAGTGATCCTTCCTCAGACCTATGCCTCTCAAGCACAGGATTGTGAGTTCAAATCACACCTCTAAGTTTTTCAAAAGTTAACATGAGCTTTCAGTGAAAGACAAAATATTGAGGAAACTTGCGAAGCAATTTAACGGTGTGTTAACTTCTTCTGCTCAATAGATGGCGTTGATTGAGTAAACGTTCTGCTTTGAAAATGCTACCATAGCCTTTTTAGGGTTCCGTAGTCAACTAGGAACCCTTATAGTTTCGCCATGTCTGTCCGTCTGTCTGTCTGTCTGTCAGTCTGTCCGCGGCTAAGCTCAGAGACTGTTAGTACTATAAAGCTGTAATTTGGCATGAATATATATATCAGTCACGCCGACAAAGTGATTGAATAAAAAAAAGTAAAAAAAAAATTTTTAAGGTACCTCCCATAGACGTAAAGTGGGGGTGATTTTTTTTTTCTCGGCTAACCCTATAGTGTGGGGTATCGTTGGATAGGTCTTTTAAAATCATTGCGGGGTTCCTAACATGATTTTTCTATTCAGTGATCTATTTGCGAAATATTCAACTTTAAAGTGAAAATTTTCATTAAAATCGGCCGGCCGGCCGGAGGGGGGGCCCTCTAAAATCTAAACTGTTGGGTGGAAAAATTTGAAAAAACTCAGAATGGTAGTAAATATATCAAATTTACTAGGAAAATTATAGCGGCTAAGATTGCTTGGAAATTATTTGTAGTTTAAGAGTAAACAGTAGCCTAAGGTATAAAACATACCTAAACTTGGATGATTCCGTACACATACGAAATCCTTAGAAAAATATTACTTAATTTTTTCGTAATGGCTACGGAACCCTACCTTGGGCGTGTCCGACACGCTCTTGGCCGTTTTTTTTCTCAAGATAAACTCTGAGATTCTAATGTAAGAAATCAACTATCAATAAATGCTTGCACTTTATATGTGTACATTTTAAAGCACCGTGGTGGCCTAAGCCGTGGTGGCCTAGTGGCTTGACCTATCGCAAGTTTGGCTAGGCTTAGGCAAGCAGAGGGTCGTGGGTTCAAATCCCGGCTCGCACCTCTGAGTTTTTCGGAATTGATGTGCGAAATTACATTTTTAATTTACCATGAGCTTTACGGTGAAGGAAAACATCGAGAGGAAACCTGTATACACGAAATTCAATGGTATGTGTGAAGTTCCCAATCCACACTGGGCCCGCGTGGGAACTACGGCCAAAACCCTCTCATTCTGAGAACAGGCCTGTGCCCTGCAGTGGGACATATATAGGCTGGGATGATTATGATGATTTTAAAGCACAATAACTAAGTTTAAGTTAAGCAGTTCGTCCACAAGGACCTCTACCTGGGAAAATGGAAATTATTGCCAACTATAGCGGAAGTGGTAATGTTTGTTCTATTAATTTTAGAACAGCCCGCCGGTGGTTCTCTTGTCATAACATTGTCATGCTGAACTGAATATTATGTGAGATGAGATTGAAATTGCATTTAGTACCTTTTAATAATTTTGTAGCTTTTGTTTTTACAAGCTGTTCACAATAATGATAATCAGGGATGTTATGGAGCTCCGTAACCGTAACTATCGGATATCTGAAATAAAAATATATCCATAACCGTAACCGTATCCGTTTCACAAGTTTCGGATAGTTTCATATAAGGGCGGAGTCTAAATAAAACGACATGTTTCGACAGGTTTTTGTTTCACCGCTCGCGCGCCACGTGAATCTTGCGCAGTGTTGCCATATATACAGATTTATCTGTGTCCATTACATACTATTTGGTTTAAATTGGTTACACACATATAATACATACTAAATATTAAACACCCAATATTCGAGCACAAACATTCGTACTTTTAACCCCCGACTCAAAACTTAATAAATAATATAAGATAATGCTGAGTCAGCGACCATTTCACTTTTGCGGGGAGACACATGCAGAATTGTGTATATTTATTACTCCGTTGTTTGTAATCTTTGTTTATTTGTATGAAATTGTGTATAATTTCTTGTATTAGTGTGTCTTGTAAAAGTGAAAAACTTGTCTTCTTTCTTTCTTTCTTTATATGTTTTTCTTAAAACATAGTTTATTTTAAAGTCTCCTCACAATAACTTACACTATTCATGAAGCATTATCTCAAAGCAAAAGCCTGTAAGTAAATATTGAATATTCGTACAAAGTAATTCGAAGCAGGATTTACATGTTTTATGAGGTACTAGTATTTACGCGCAGCTTAAACTGTACAAACGTTTTTTTTTTCTGAGTGCTGATTATGAGTAAATATCTCTCTTTCCCTCTTTCTCCCTCTCTCTCCCTTCCTCCCTATCTCCCTGTCTCCCTCTCATACATCCCACGCTCTCCCTTCCTCCCTCTCTCCCACCTCTACCTCCCTCTCTCTTCCAATCTCTCTCCCTCTTCTACCTCCCTCTCTCCCTCCCCTACCTCCCTCTCTCTACCTTTTCCTTTCCCTCTTTTTCTTCTTTTTTACACGCGTGCGTCCCGATCCCAAGAGAATACTGAGATAAAAAATACCATCCAGCTATAATATCATAACTTCATCTAAAAATTATTTTGCATGAAACAGTAGGTACCTAACGCACATACACACGCGCATGCACACACAAACATACGCACACTTTCACATTTACAACATTAGTAAAAATTTACGAAGTACCTAGTCAAAGTTTGATGTTTCAATAATAATGTCTCGTAAATATTTTACTGTCTGCTTTAGGATCCTCGTTAAATATTTGATTTCAGAATAATTTATAGGTGATTTCCAACAAGCTTCGGTTCTGGTGGCTCAGATGTAAGCTTCAAGTTTTTTCATGCGTCGGAGCACATGGGCCACACGCAACAGCCACAAAACGCCACCACTTGAATCAAGAAGCGGCTAAATTAGATGTAGCTGTAGTGCTCTTCTGTTCAGTCACACTTTTGTGGCCGGTGGTCGACATTACGATCGGTGGCCGCTACCTTTTCAGGGTTCTGTACTCAAAGGGAGCCAACGGAACCCTATTACTGAGACTCCTCTGTCTGTCTGTCTTTTTTTAACAAGTTTGATATGATATCTTTTTGTATTTTTATTTTTCAACTTCATTTTTTATTACTTTTACGGTCATCCCGTGAAAAAACCATATATTTCATACTAAATACAAACTAAAATATGGATGCACAGAAAAAACCCCGAAAAAATACCAGCGCTGGGAGTCGAACCCAGGTCCTCACCATTCCGTGCCGTATGCCATTCCCCTACACTACCACTGGACAGGAGTCTAGACACGATTTTTTCCTACACATTCATATCTCAATTTGTTAGATCACCACTTGCGTGATTCAGCGCCATCTGTGTTATACCCTCATCGAGAGATTTCAATACTCCTTCGGAACTACCCGCTCACCCGGACAAGGGATGTCGCTACCTGTCCAGACTTTAACAAGTTTGATATGAAGTATCTTTTTGTATTTTTATTTTTCAACTTTATTTTTGTTTGAAGAAAAAAAAGAAAGAAAGAAAGAAATATTTATTTGTGACAACAAAAAAAAAGACAAAAGAAGAAATTTAAAAAAAATAAACAGTAAAAATAACACAATGAAAAAATAACATACTTGTGTCACAAAATGGACCCAAATCAGCAAAAAATTGCCGCTAACTTCTAGACCAGTGGTGGTGTAGGGGTAAGCACGCAGCACGGAACGCTGAGGACCTGGGTTCGATTCCCAGCATTGGTCTTTTTTCTGGGGTTTTTTCTGTGCATCTATATTTCAGTTTGTATTTAGTTTGAAATATATGGTTTCACGGGATGACCGTAAAAGTAATAAAAAAAAATGAAGTTGAAGAAAATAAAAAAAATAAATAGAAAAAGATACTTCATACTTAACTTGTAAAAGTTGGCCTAGTAGCGCCATCTCTTGGTCCAGGTGAGCGGGTAGCTCCGAAGGAGTGTTGAAGTCTCTCAGTAGAGGGCATAACATAGATGCGCTTTATCACTGCCTAAATGTGATTATAACAGACTGAAGTGTACGATGTATGGGAAAGATTCGTCGCTAACTTCTAGACCAGTGGTGGTGTAGGGGTAAGCACGCAGCACGGAACGCTGAGGACCTGGGTTCGATTCCCAGCATTGGTCTTTTTTCTGGGGTTTTTTCTGTGCATCTATATTTCAGTTTGTATTTAGTTTGAAATAAATGCATTATGTTGTCCAACTTACTGAGTAAGAAACACTAATGTTGTATCACCATTTTTGTGTCACCCTGTATAACAAGTGTTCTACTAAAGCAAAGTTTATGAAACAAGAACGTCTCCAGCCGCACCATGGCGTTTGAAGACCATTTAATTTAAATAACTAACTAAGTTTCTGAAGCAACTTGTATGTAGTTGTATGCTGACAGCCACTCCAATGCAAACTTATATAACTCTAGAACGTTAGTTATAAAACTTAATTAAAGACGTACTGCGTTGCGAATAAGAGTTAAATTTGAACGCTATTGTAAGTCATGTTGACTTGTGGCAGAAACACGATTAATAGCTTTGAAGGGCTTTGAATATTGGTGATGCGGAAGCCATTTCCAGTACCTAAAGTTTTTTGCTACGTCACGTTGCTACGGCGTAGCGGGCGTAGATGCTCTACGAGATTGAAAGTCGGCAAATATTATTGTTTTTAAAAAAAGTACAAACAGAATGTTGAATGGAATGGAAACTTCACAGTTCACACATACCTACCATTGAATAAAGTTCATTAATGAAGTAAAAGAAAGAAAAGGATACAATAAAACAGATCCGCAACGTATCTGGGCTTCGTCAAAAAAACATTTTGTTATCCGCAACAAGCTTCGTCATAGCAACACATTGAGATCCGTAAAAGGCTTCGTCAGCTAAACAAAACTTTAAAATCCGCTACAAGCTTCGTCATATAATAAATCCCATCGCTATCGAATTGATTCGCGGGTCATGCAGGTTTTTCCTCTCGGTATATATCTGTGTATTTTCCTTACCCGAAAAGCTCAGAGGTGCAAGTCCTGAGTTAACCCACGTAAATCTCACATTTTTAACAAAAGCAAACAATACTATTTACATTGTATTAACACTCGTATTCCAATGTTACTGTTTACATTTTTTTAACTACAAAACATGGCACGATTGTGAAATCCAATAGTATTATAACATTTTACAGAATTGATGACACGAGTCAAATGATTCCATTTATTTTTAACAAATGTGGATCATTGTTCATTGTAAAAAATGCAGCTCGAGTTTTGAATAAAATCGCATTTTAATTGGGACTGCAATAAAAACATTGTTAAGAGGTATAAAAAATAGCCTACGATCTATAATTCTCAGACCTACTAAACATAGAGAAAAAAAAATCATAAAAATTAGTCAAGCCGTTTCGGAGGAGTTCGATAACAAACACGAGATTTTTACCTATACTAATATTATAAAGAGGAAAGATTTGATTGTTTGTTTGTTTGTTTGCATTGAATAGGCTCCGAAACTACTGTACTGATTTCAAAAATTCTTTTGCCGTTAGAAAGCTACATTATCACTGAGTGACATAGGCTACTTTTTACTTTTCTACTTTCCTTTTTTATTTTATTTTTTGGTGATAAAAAAAGAATATTTGTATTGTATTGTATTGTATACTTTACGAAACGTGCTACCGCCACGCCAACCTTTTTCTAGGGTTCCGTACCCAAAGGGTAAAAACGGGACCCTATTACTGAGACTTCGCTGTCCGTCCGTCTGTCCGTCTGTCACCAGGCTGTATCTCAAGAACCGTGATAGCTAGACAGTTGAAATTTTCACAAACGATGTATTCCGGTTGCGGCTATATAACAACAAGCCTCTCTCTTACTTATTTATACAAATACAAATGAACTGTATCTGCTCATGCATTTTATCGAACAATACAAGAAACTTTCCGGACAGTTTGTAAAATTAATAATCCCGTGACATATCTGGAACCAGATAAACTATATAGGCCATGGTAATCTTGCGATGTTGAGGGGGTTGCCCCCGGATGGACGACGGCTTCCATAAATAACTGTTCGAACGCGGGCTAATCCCATGGGAAAACTTTCCGGGAATAAATTACCATACAATTTACATTATCCTGTTACGTGTAAACAGAAATACCCCCTTAAAAGTCTATCATCATCATCATCAACATCCTAGCCTATATACGTGTCCCAATGCCGGCCAGTACGGATTGGGAACTTCACACACGACACGGAATGCTAAAGAAGTAGGTTCGATACCCAGCCATTTTTTCTAAACTATCATATGCCATCAGCGTGGGACGTCCACCAACGAGATGGACGGACGATTTGGTGGAGGCCGCAGGTTCAGGGTGGATGCAAGTCGCTTCCAATTGTAATGATTTGGGCATCAATGAGGGAGGCCTATGTCCAGCAGTGGACGTCCTACGGCTGAAATGATGATGATGATGATGATGATGATGATGATGGTGATGATGATGATCATCCCAGCATATACGTCTCACTGCAGGGCACAGGCCAGGGCAGGGATCAGAATGAGAAGGCCTGGGCCGTAGTTCCCAAGCGGGCCCAGTACGGATTGGGAACTTCACTCGCGACACGGAATGCTAAAGAAGTAGGTTCGATTCCCGCAGCCCCTTTTCCTAAACTATCATTGCCATCGTGCTTTCTTTAAGAACCTTCATCCCACTACCAACAGCTTTAAACCGATCTTGAAAAGTTAATAGTTTTGGTGAAAGGGAGGGTAAATATTCAGCGTTTTTACGGCGTTTTTTTTTGTCATTACCATTTGAGCAGAAATTATTAAAATGGATGATGCTTAGGGTTAACTTTTTATGAAAACTTAAGACAGTACCGATGCTGAATCTAGTTTGATAAAATTTCGCGCGATTCGTCCTTCGGTTGTGGTAATAATCGTCGAATGGTAATGACGTTTAACCGCGCGGTCAAAACGCTCGAATTTTCACCCAACTTTCATTATAACTTCCATCCTTGTTGCTACTTTCCAATAAGCTTCGTTAAATGAGCTTTGAAAATTCTCTTTTTAAAAGGCTTGTTTTATCTAGGAAGCTATAAGCGTTTATTTATTCAGTACAAACTATAGTTATACCGTTACGAAGTTTTTTTTCATTATAAGAGGGATGCAAACGAGCAAGCGGGTCATCTGATGGGAAATGATCACCACCGCCCATCATTATCAGCATCATCATTTCAGCCGAAAGACGTACACTGCTGAACATAGGCCTCCCCCAAGGCTCGCCAAACAGATCGGTCCCGTGCCATCCGCATCCAACGCGATCCCACATCCTTACGGCCCGGCCACGAACTCGCGCGTTTGGCGGCGCGGCAAGCGCTTTCTGTGTTCATTGCGCGGCCGAGACGCTCGCCGTACAGTGGTTACCCGGCCGCACACGCAATGAACTGATAAAACGCTTGCCGCGCCGCCAAACGCGAGTTCGTGGCCGGGCCGTTAACCAGGTCGCCGCTCCATCTTATTGAAGGCCTACCTACACTGCGTCATTCGGTCCGTGCATAAACTGGAAACTGGATGCTGATAAGCAATAACGTATCAACCCACAAAATCTCGAACAAACTGAAAAAAACCTTAATAAAAATCATTAGCGCTCATTTTTTCAAAACGACGCTCGTGTGGGTTAACATGCTTATCAGCATTCTGATGTTTCTGAATGACAATCCGAGCCAAAGAAAAAATACTTACAGGTACTTATTATTCTGTCACACACTACAAGTATAGTACTTATAGTGAAAATATACGGATCACTCACGTCTTATAACGAGTTTAACTTGACATGTTTCTTCCCGGAGTCACACGTCACGGCGGCTGCCAAACGTGCACTGAGTGCTTGAGTGCACGTTTGGCAGCCGCCGTTTTAAGACGTGAGTGATCCGTATATTTCCACTTTGAGATTTTTTTTATGTTCTATTTTTTCAGGTTATCAATATTCAGAAAATTTATATTATATGAATGTCATTTTGTTTGACGTTACGTCACCATAGCAGAGCATACAACGCTAGTAACATTATCTACCTCTTTTAATTTATTTACCGCTTAAATTGTTTGCATATTTACTCTGAAAGAGACATTTTAACAGTGTTTTGAGCAAAGTGATCAAAAATCAAATGCAAAAGCATTCACCACAATTTGTTCACTCTTTGCAATTCTTGCACAAGATGTTTTAAAAATAATCCGAAAAAAAGGCTTTGTATAGGAGTTTTTACAGATGTAGTGCGAAATTATTTTCCTTCATACTTTATCGGAAAGTTCGTATTTATCGTGTTCTCTCAATTAGCTTCAGTACCCATCTTACAGCCGTGTATTTGACATTAAACAATAAAGTTCCATATTAATGGATATGGAAACGTCACTCATTTAATACAATCACTGATTGACAGTTCGGGTGCCATCGTATTCCGATTGAGATCCGAGTTTTCCCGATGGAAAATCATTTTGCACTACATCTGAGGCGCTACTACGAAATTCGAAAATCGAAGTTCGTATCGTATTATCCCTCTCACTCTCGTGTCAAATCATATTAGCGTGAGCGAGACGGCACGAAACGAAGTTCGAATTATGCACTTAGTGGTAGGGCCTCTGTATTTAAAGATGAAGTCAAGTTTGACGCCATCATACACTGTGGGCACCAATATAATTATAGAAACATTGTCAACCACAACTAAACATTCTGAAAAACATTTACTGAGGTGCTCAGTCGGACTAATTTAATCATCTGCTGAAATATTTCGGATTCATTTTAAGACATTATAAAAAGTGTGGTATCATTCCGAAGTTGGCGACCGCGATCAGGGGCTAAATTCAGGAACGGCCCAACACGGTTTGCGAGCGGTAATTCGATCGTTTGCGAGAGGATTTGCGATCTGGTCGCAGTCTGGGGAACATCAGAATGGTACCTTAACGGTGTGTAGTGTAAGCGTTTATAAAGCGCACTCTAACCATAATAAATATTTACTCACTGTTTGAAGATGTCGATGAGAAAGAACGCCAGGTCCTTGAACCCCACTGGACCAGCCCGTACGAGCATGTAAAACTCAGCGCTGCAGTTCTGCTTCGGTTCCACGAAGTCGAACGAGAAGCCGCCGGTCGTGAGCATCGGGGTGCCGGTGCTGCCGAGGAACTTGGCGATCCGGGCCACTGACGCTGCGGGAAGAAGAGAATACATGAACAAGACTTTTAATAAAATGAAACAGTTCCCGCGGGATAAACGAATTTTGCGCAGACGGAGTCGCGGGCAACAGCTAGTAAATAAATAAATAAATCATGGGACGATTGACACCAATTGCCCTAGCCCCAAACTGAGCAAAGCTTGTACTATTGGTACTTAGGCAACGGATAAACTTGCACTTATACATTATAGACAAATACATAACATATTATGTTGGGTGTATTTGTTCCTAATTTAGGAGTCGGTTACAACTACGTGATCTCTAGCCAGCATGTTGGATAATCCATAATATCGCGTTGGTTTACGATGTGCTCTACTTCATATCCGTAATGTAATTCAGAAGTTTACTTCTTGTAATTCGTCTCCCGATATTCGATGTGGTGTGCCTTTTCGTCAAGCGACCCTTCCAAGTTTTTGAATATTAAGATATTTAATTATAGTGTGAGAACTTCACTCAGCTTAAACTCAGCAGCAGTTTAACGAAGGGTAAATAATGGCGATTTTTATTGCTCTTTTACTTAACTTTTTTCATTAAAACTGGCTTAGCGCTTGTCGCAGTGTAGGGTTCCGTACTTTTTTTTTAATTTCGTCTGAATATCGTACTAATGTCTGCCCTTCTTTTCGCAACTCGTTTCTCAAAAGAACATGTTCCTGGCAATCAACCTCATAGGTATAACATAAGCGTATAAACAAGCGACAAATATTAAGTATGAGAAATTTTGCGAAAATGTGTGGTTTTTTGGATGTTTCAATGTTTGTTGGTCAATCACGCAATAACGGCTGAACAGATGATGAAATTTGGTGTTTAGATGGAAAAAGAACCGGATTGAGACATAGGCTACATAAAATCCCTTTGTTATGAATATTTTTTCTGTATTTTTTTTTTGGTGAACAATAAAGAATATTTGTATTGTATTGTATTGTAATCCCGGTAGTGAGTTGCTGTGGAATAATGTTTAACTTTAACCTTTTAACCGCTTAGTCTGAATTATGTATTTAAGATACCATTTTTCCAGCTCATTTCGCTGCAGTCTGATAAACAAGTTTTGATTTGTATTTTGAAGGATACCTATTCATCGCTCTAGCGTAATTTAATTTTCTCTAAATATCCGTAAAAGTTGGCATTATTCTTTATATATCAGAACGCGAAGTACATAGTTTATGGTCAGTAAAAAATTAAAAAGTTAAAAACATTGCAGGCTCGATAAACTTGACAACAATGTCGCATACAAATTCTATTATTGTCGAGTCTTTAAAAAATGTTAAAACGGCCATGATAATAAGTTGGCACTATTCGTATATTCTTATGCAGCCAACAAATGACCGGTATCAGTTGTTTTGTTGGAACTCCGGACTTTTTTTATTGTGTTTGAAACGGCTTGTGATGTTTTCGGTAGAAAAATACACCTACAGTATTTTTTTACTACAAATGTATTATTATAAATAATAATAATACAAATGTATTATTATAAATAATACATTTTTAGTAATATGAAACATCTGTAGTCTTATTGTTTTGCTTTCAAAGCCTCGGGCTATAATGTCAGTGCCATCTAGATTTAATAATCGAACTATTTCTCCGCGGTCGGTCTGTACTATAGCGATTGCTAATCCAATCTATATCGTCCTTACTGATAGTAGGTACAGCAGAAACGATAGAAACGTATAACTAAATAACTCAGTGGCAAACCACAACGAGTCGCAAAAGACACTTGTCAGACATTCTGATTATATCGCCGCCATTATAATGATACGATCGATATTTCTGTCAATACGTCTGCCCTGCTTCAGCGCTTGATAAAAAAAATGATTTTGTATCTTACGTCGTGGTGACAAAACTCGTGTTAGCCCGGTGGTTCCATCCAAAGCCTCTCAAGCAGAGGGATCGTGGGTTCGAACCCGGGCTCACACCTCTGAATTTTTCGAAATTTTTGCGTGAACTGAAATTACATTTGGCCATAAGCTTTACGGTGAAGGAAAACGTCGCGAGGAAACCTGCGCACACCGACGACAAAAATTCAATGGTGTGTGTGAAGTTCCCAATCCGCACTGGGTCTGCGTGGGAGCTACAGCCCAAAACCTCTCATTCTGAGCAACCATGAGCACTGCACCGGGACGTAAAAAGGCCGAGATGATGATGATGATTTTACGTTACTTTTTGTCATACTCATTACGACTCTACGAGAGATTATGTGCTCGTAGTTACGACCTCATTACGACGTGTTTGAATTGGAGATGCATTTATCAACTGAAGGGCTGATTTTCAAACAGGATAATTGTCTTTTTCATCACACTTGCTCGTCAATGGTGTTATTCCATGCCTGTCTGTATACTAAATGACAATGACCTAAATTGTTCTTAAGGTAGTTATGGATTTGCACAATTTTTCCTCCCAAGGAAGTTCTAACTTTAGTTTTATAATTTGCAAACAAGTTAATAGGTATATCATTGCAGACTAAGGAGGTTTCAAGTCAGCCAACGTTTTATTTATATCTTTAAAACTTAGCTATAACCAAATTTTACAACACAAAACTTATCTACGCTTCGTGAAACTTCGTAATTTTTATATTTTAAATTTATAACAAATAGTTTTGCAATAATTTGAGTAAGAATTTTTTTACATGTTTGCAGAATCTGGCTGTATGACCATTCAAAATCTAAACTAAACACAGTTTACATTATCTATGGTAGATGACTCGAAAAAAGTGACAATCTGTATTAGCGGGTAGCCATTATTTTATTCAATTTAAGTGTTTAGAGACAAAATAATTCTATTTTTGGATTTTTTTTCCTCGCAATGTGATGAAAATAATTGTGTGCCTACAAAGTCGGGCTTCTAATAGAATATCGTTAGTAATCCCCTACTTACGGCCCTTGATGCACAATGTTCTATAAAAGACATAACATTGGCTTTGATAACAGACGCGTATTGATTGTTTATTCTCATCGTATTAAGTGCAAAAATATTATCTTAAAGAAAAGAGTCGTGAGTGCTGATGGCTTAGGTAGGCAAATGGATGTTGAATTACAAGTAGTATTTTCGTACAAAGACTTCAGTCCTTTTCTAATAAATGTCGGCTCTATATTCCCTTGAGGCTAGGGTTACCATACGTCTGGATTTATCCGAAAATGTCCGGACTTTGCCTTTCACCCGGACTGCAGCTCTGTTTTTTATTTGTCCGGATTATTATATGACTGAATGGAATGTGTGGTTTTCTGCACCAGTCTTTCGCGCAGTTGCTACGGACAACCTAATTTGCTCCACGAAGGCGTGACGTGTTGACGTGTTTACATGAGGCCAAATAATTGGCTTGGGGGATGCCAGGGACCCGGGCGGAGTTAACTGACGCCAAAACGCGCGTTTTTTATTCTTTATTCCATGCTAACGCTGGTGCGTTGCAATAAAATTGGCACGGAAAATGTTTGTACAGTGTCGTATTTCAGTATATCATAAGTTTATCAAGTCAAATAAAAATAAAAACTTACATCTCTTTTTTTTATTTTACCAGCGCTTTTGGAATAAGATTATCAAGAAGAATGCGTCGCAAGAAACTTAGTCCAAAATCATTTAAAAAAAAACAGATTACAATTTCTCTTAAGATACACAACCAAAAATGCATTATACGAAGAAAACTCACTAAATTGTAAGAGGGCAGCATTTTACAAACAAGTGTAAATAGCACAGCAAAACCAAAATACTACTCCACCGGCACGAACTCATTCACCAAACGATGCATGGGGTCTCCAGGTCAAATAGCTATGTGAAATCTGTAAAGGTTCAGTTATTCAATTCCTTCGCTAACATGGTAATAAATAAAACAGAACATTCGCACCGTCCCCGCCGTCCACTTATAACCTGTTACTCTTGACATTGTGACAATGTGCTGTTTGCAACTAACCTCTTCCTATCAAAACAACGGATATAGTATAGTAGTGGTCGATAGTATCGATGAAGCTATATTTTTAAAAATTGAATTGAATTGACCTGGTTTGGTTGGTCGATACAACGCGCGCGCGCCGCCTCTTAAATTTCGAAAAGGAATGACAAATGTTAAGTACAATCCTTTGTCGTCAATATTCTCAGCTAACACGCTCTACCGAACCCCATGAGTCCCAATTAAAGCGTAAAGGATCGTTATTGCTTGTCAAGCTGCGGGTACCCTACCTTGTTCCCTACACGTTATCACAATATAATGTATTTATATTTTTTTACATAAAACACACCCGTGATTGACCACTACCTTACCTGATGAAAGTGTAGATGAGGCCAAGGATGTATCTCACTGGTTCAGTAATAGCCTATTTACTCTTGCCTAGATGAAATAAATAATATTTGTAAATTGTCCGGCTTTTTCTCAAGATTTTTTGAAGTTTGAAAATGGTAACCCTACTTGAGGTTTCATCTTGTGTCAGTTAACTTGCTCTAGATCCAGCTTTGATCATGTTTTGGGATTTCATAGAAGCAGAGAGGTGCTTAGTTCTACCTTACTACGAGTATATGGTAATACGTATACGTCATCCACTACTTGTTTTTGTAATGGCGTGGTGGTACGTATTAGACAACAATTTTACAGCATAGGTAGTTCCTCAAAGTAATACAAGTTTTCATTTGCAAAATCGTCCAGACTTTTATTTACCTACTGCGCTTGAATCGCTATCATTATATTGTTGCGTATACATATTGAACCAATTACCTAATTTATGTGGAAACATTATAAAACGATACACTAGAATTTAAATTTGCTATACTTTCATGATAATCAACCGACGAAAATAAAAGGAGGAGGTTCTCAAGTCGACGTGTATATATTTTTTTTGCAACTCATTTCTTTGGTATATACAACAGGATACTAATATCGGTTGAAACGCTAGTAGAATTACCCGATAACAGAAAAAAAAAGTAAATGAATATTTCGTGGTCATTTCAAATTAAAATGTCGTTACAATTACGGTGACTAACTTTTGAATAATTTGTTTGGTATTAATATCTCCTAAATAAATAATAATAAATCACCGAATGTGTTGTCATTATTGGGTAATTATTTTCTGTTGTATTCACAATTGATAGGACAAGGTTTTTGTGAAAAAAAAAACTTTAAATTGAGAAATAAATTAATAAGAGAAAAGAAAAGAAAGTTAAATTTATAATTTGACATTAAAATGAGGGTCTAAATCTGATGACAATTTTTTTTTAAATAATAAGTATTCGGCCATCGTCGTCTCGGTCTATATAAGATACGTCCCACAGCTGCTCACAAAGCCAATATTTGGCGACTCGTTAAATGAACCTATTAAACAATAAATCGACGAGCATTCGAGTGGAGTAATCGTTAAATCGGCACGATAATCGTTACACGGTAAACAGCCATACCGTGTGCAAATCCTTGTGTATCTTCGATATAAATTAAATTGGTTTATCGCGTCGTTAGCTGCATATTGAAACGTTAAGAGGCAGCAGATTTGTTTCATTCATGTGAAGAAAACCAAGGATATAGGTTGCGAGGTATCTTTATAAAGCTCAAGTTAGACCTCATAATACCGTAAACCGGGGTGCCTTGATCAAATTGGGGCAACTTTGATAGTTTTAAAATCGCTATAAAGTCGACATTGTCCACATTCTAAAGACCTAGTCCGTCTCTACCCCTATCCCTCATACCGCCATCCATAAAAATTTCGTCGATTATTCCATAAAAATTTAATGAAAATTAAAAATGTTTTGTATACAAATTGTTCTAATATATAAGTTAATGTGTCTACTGCAATAATAATTCGTGATATGACTTTTATTTTCCTTAAAAACCATTAGGTAATAATTTGTTCGTTTTTAAATAAAATAAAAGTCTATCACGAATTATTATTGCAGTAGACACATTAACTTAATATTAGAACAATTTGTACACAAAATATTTTTAATTTTCATTCACTTTTTATGGAATAATCGAGAAAAACTAACAAAAATGCAACGTTGCCAGCTCAGCAGGTATAAATCCTCTTAAAGAGCTATTAGCTTGAAGCGTAATTTGCAAGGATTGCGTCTATCTGTAATAATCACAGCGTCGATGTAGTAAGTATACGATGGTATAATAAATCTTCCCCGTAACGCAGAGATTGAGTTTTGATGGCCATTATTCTTGCGATGTTTTCCGCCTTTGGAAAATTCATTGCAGCCTTAAAATTACTTGTTCATAGGGTGCATGGATATATTCCGCCATGAAAACAAAGCATCATCATCATCTCAGGATGAGAGAGCTTGGGCCGTAGTTCCCACGCGGGCCCAGTGCGGCTTGGTAACTCCACACACACACACAATTGAATTTCTTCGCCAGATGTGTGTCACGATATTTTCCTTCACTTGCAAACGTCATGGTAAATTTAAAATTTAGTTACGCACACAAATTAACTGATTAAAATCCATAAAACACGGTGTAAATAGGTATATTGATTGATTGATTGTATAGTATTCATCATCATCATCATCATCATCATCATCTCATCTCAGAATGAAAGGGGTTGGGCCGTAGTTCCCACGCGGGTCCAGTGTGGGTTGGGGACTTCACACACATCACTGAAATTCTTCGAAGGTGGATGCAGTATTAAATTATTGTCTTTGTGATTTTAGTATGTTTATTTTTAATACACTATTAACTTTTCATTAACATTTCATTCAGCTGTTGCGAGTTGCATGTCTCGAACAGTCCTTTTTTGTTTAGTATTCTAAGATTAGTAATAAGTAATAGTAATAATAATTAACTAACAATTTATATTCATAATATTGTATGAGTTGTGTTACTTGAAATAAATGTTTCTATTCTATTCTATTCTATTCTATTACGGTGAGTGGGGGTAAGATGAAAAACAGTGTAAGATGAAAAACCACTCGTAGCACCTGGTACTAAGAGTAGTTTTTCATCTTACACTGCCTTTCATCTTATTTTCATCTTACCCCCACTCACACTATCTACTATTACCTTTTATCAGTCAATCGTTCAATTTTTAATTTTAAGGAAAAGTTCACCTTTGTGCACCTGTTTCTCTTGTTGCGCCTGTTAATTTCATGTGTTTTTGAACTACAAAGATTTATACATACTAGGGGCGTTCAATAAAAAGTGAGAATGAGTATGTTATAAACAACTTTTACCAAATGTCATTTTATTTTTCGACATAGTCACCTTTTAGCATAATACACTTAGTATATCTTTTTTCTAAACTTAAAATTCCATTTTTAAAAAAGGTCTCATTTTGAGTACTTAAAAAATCTTGTACTGCAGCGACTACCGCGTCGTCGTCTTCAAATTTCGGGCCTCTCAGGTATTGTTTCAATCTCGGAAATAGGTAGAAATCACTGGGAGCGAGATCTGGTGAATACGGAGGATGCTTAAGGATATCAAACCCAGCATCACGAATTGCAGCCATTGCAACGGCGGACTTGTGTGCCGGGGCATTATCCTGGTGGAACAGCACAACTTTCGAGAGTTTACCTCGCCGTTTTTCGCGGATCTCATTGCGCAATGTTGCTATTTGTTTGGCGTATAAAGTGCCCGTAATAGTGGCTCCATGCTTGAGATACTCAATCATTAATACCCCTTTACCATCCCAAAAAACAGAGCCCATGACCTTACCGGCAGATGGGCTCACCTTGAATTTCTTCGGAGTTGGAGATGATGGCTTTTTCCATGTCATAGACTGCAGTTTCGTTTCAGGGTCGTAATGATGGAGCCATGTTTCGTCCATTGTTATAAATCGCGCCAAAAAAAGTTCCCGGTCTTGCTGCATCAGGTTCAAAGCTTCTTGACAAATCTCTAGTCTAGTTTGTTTTTGCGTGTCAGTAAGCATTCTTGGTACCCAACGCGCAGATACCTTTTTCATACCCAAGCGTTCATGTAAAATATTATGCACGCTCCCCGTTGAAATCTTTACATTTTCAGCAATAAAACGAACCGTGACACGACGATCCGCCAAAACTGAGTTTTCGACTTTTTTCACAATTTCTTCAGTTACTGCTGTAGTAGGGCGTCCGGAGCGGGGGTCGTCCATTGTCGATGTTCTTCCACGTCTAAATTCGGCGCACCAACGTGCGACTGTCGAATACGGAGGAGCATTAGACCCTTAAGTGTCCCGCAAATTCAAATTGACTTGGTCCGTAGAAAAAAATTTCAAACACAAGTATTTGATAACGGCGCGCAGTTCAATTTTCTCCATTTTCGCTAACGTACTCAATAGCATTGCAAAGAAATTACCGTATATTTTTTTAAACAAAAGACAGTTAGTTTTTTTTTCATAGCAATCAGCTAGATAGATTAGCTTTACCGGCCAGTATTTAATTTCCTAATATTGAAAGAGTTTGTATCTCATTCTCACTTTATATTGAACGCCCCTCGTACATATACATGAAGATTTATTGCTATAACTTTCGGGGTACCCGATTCATTCTACAGCCTAGCAGCTCCATCTTGGATTATTGGGACATCTTATCTCACTCGTTCCAGTGGTTTACCCAAGATATAATGTCGTAATACTGGCCATGAACGTGTAAAACTTAATAATACTAGCATTTACCTCCGACTTCGCTTTCGTTAACCATTTGATCTGGCAGTTGGGATTCCGGAAATCCCCAAAAATTCCTGAGGGATGTCTCAAAAATTACATTTTGGTATCTATTAACGTTGTAGGTATAACGAATATCCGTGCCAAATTCTCAAAGTCTAAAAGTCAAAGTCAAAATTCTTTTTTAAATTTAGGCATCAATTGATGGTCCTATGAACGAAAGTTTCTAAACCTAGTCGGTGAGATTTCAGGATTTTATCCCGCTCCCGTGGGACCAGACGTTTATCTACGAGTATCTACGTATTAAATTTCATTCAAATCCGTCTAGCCGTTTTAGGGTGAAGAAGTAACAAACACACGCTCCAAACTTTCACATTTATACAATAGCGACAGAGAGAGATAGAGATAGATAGATAAAAAAAGAGAGCGAGATATTTACACATGTGTGTTTATGCCCGACGCTGTTTTTCAGTGGGACCCCATTTAAAAACTAAACACAAAAACATACTCGTACACACACTGTGATAATATATCCTGTCCTGTTCTATTATAAACGAGAAAGTTTGTTTGGATGTTTGGATGTTGATTAATCAATCACGCAAACCGGCTGTCAAAAGTTTGGATCGTGACGTAGAGTGTCAATGTCCCGGTACCTAATGCATTTCTGTGGGATAATATTTTAACTTTAAACAAAAGCAAAGGGCGCTGTCCTAGAACATTGAATTACCTCAGCTTTCAAGTCGCGTATCAAATTCGCGCGGCGCGGCAGTCGGTTTAGGTCCATTTACCAGAATTGATATTTTCTAGTAGAAAAATTAAACTAATTAATTATTAATTATTATTATTGTAAACGGCGGTAGTTAATTTTTTCACAAGGCCGGGCTGTGTTCCCACCCAGCTTTAGGTCAAAAGAATGTTTTATTGTTTTTAAGTTTTTTTTTGTTTTTGTTCGAAGGTTATGTGATGCATTACAGTATCAGTATTATTGAAATTGTTGATGATTCACTGCAATAGCCATAACAAATCTTGGCTTAATTTGTTACGGTTTAAAAGTTCAAATGCGATTAAGCCGATCAAGTGTTGCACATACATATTTACTTCCGGCTTCTAATTTGGTTTTTGTTGCGTACTATTCGCTGGCGTTCGTGTCGTCACAGTGTGT
The DNA here is from genome assembly GCA_947859365.1 of Archips crataeganus. Lineage (NCBI taxonomy): Eukaryota > Metazoa > Arthropoda > Insecta > Lepidoptera > Tortricidae > Archips > Archips crataeganus. The sequence goes on along the minus strand of OX402066.1, from coordinate 12,342,785 downwards.
ATGTTTTTGTGTTTAGTTTTTAAATGGGTCCCACTGAAAAACAGCGCTGTGGCTTGCCACAACATTATGCTGAGTGGGGCCCAATTTATACTATTCGATATATTTTTTTTTATATGTAAATTTCCTGTCATTTGTATTTTTTTTCTGTGTTTGTATCGAATATGTGTAAATAAACATCTCTCTCTCTCTCTCAAAATTTTCATTGGAATTTTTTCTCACATACTTATTTCTCACTATGGTTTTTTACTGAAGATTATTTTCACAGTCAAATTTTTCCCAATTTTAATAGACACGGAAACATAGGTAGGTTTAGGTTATGGTAAGTTTGGAACGTCCCGAAGGGCCAAAAGCACACAGAAGGAGTTCCGCGTGAGCGAGCTCCGTCGACACTGTTTCTGTATAAATTTGATATATTTACTACCATTCTGAATTTTTTCAAATTTTTCTACCAAACAGTTTAGATTTTAGAGGGGGGGGGATGGCCGATTTTAATGAAAATTTTCACTTTAAAGTTGAATATTTCGCAAACAAACCACTGAATAGAAAAATCATGTTAGTAACCCCGCAATGGTTTTCAAAGACCTATCCAACGATACCCCACACTATAGGGTTAGCCGAGAAAAAAAAATCACCCGCACTTTACGTCTAAGGGAGGTACCCTAAAAAAAATTTTTTTTACTTTTTTTTATTCAATCACTTTGTCGGCGTCATTGATATATATATTCATGCCAAATTACAGCTTTCTAGTACTAACAGTATCTGAGCTTAGCCGCGGACAGACAGACAGACAGACAGACGTACAGACATGGCGAAACTATAAGGGTTCCTAGTTGACTACGGAACCCTAAAAAATTATACTTACTGTATAAAATAAGCTTCAGTGAAAAACCAAAGTGAGAAAAAAAGCATCTGGGAAAGATACGAATGGAAATTTTGTTACTAGGAAATGACGATTCTGGCAAATTCATTTATCAGTCGAATTTGAGGCCCCGGGTTCGATTCCCGCGTCGGGGCAGATATTTGTATGAATAACACGAATATTTGTTCTCGGGTCTTGGGTGTTTAATATGTATTTAAGTATGTATTTATTTATATAAGTATGTTTATCCGTTGCCTTGTACCCATAACACAAGCTATGCTTAGCTTACTTTGGGACTAAGTCAATTGGTGTGAATTGTCCCGTGATATTTTTTTTTATATTTTTATTTTTTATTTTGACGCGCTTGCCGCGGCAGCCGCGCGAAGTCGATACGCAGCTTAACAATGTTCAGGCTAAACTCTAGGACTGGAAATATTTCTCGGGAAGAGAAGGTATTTATGACGCGGAGGAAATAATATTAGTAGCATTACGCAGTCCCGGTTAGTTTATACATTCTTGGTCCGGGCCCTTTCGTCTTATAGACAGAACACTGTATCAAAGAGGATTCCAGTAATCCGTTTACTTTGGATGAAATCCTATTTATATTAGTTCCTATATTTCAACGGTCTTGGTGTAAACCTCTGTCCCTTATCGTTCGATTGTCTTATGATTCTAAAATATTGTTCAAATATTTTGTCATCTTTCATCAGCGCTGGGGGTGCTATAAACGCCTCAGCATTATGCTGAGCCAGTGTCCAATTCGCAACCGCAATGGCGCATTATATCTTTAGCTTTCGGGTTGTCTTTTGTTTTGTAAAAATATTGATGATGTGTCTTGTGTTATTGTAAATAAATGTATTTTCTTTCTTCCTTTTCTTTCTTTTTGTGAATAAAGAAAGAAGAAAGAAAGAAAGAAGACATTTATTCACTTTTACAAGACACACAAATACAAGAAAGTACACACAAATTCATACAAATAAACAAGGTTCACAAAACAACGAAGTAATAAATACACAGATCTGCATGTGTGTCCATGCAAAAGTGAAACGGTCGCTGACTCAGCATTATGCTGAGGCGTTAGACGCCTGCAGCGCTGATTTTCTGCCAGAACCGTCTGTGACACACGGAACGATACACAAATATACTATATAAACTACTTAATAAAAAGATAAATTAATAAAAAGATAATGAATTAACAAACAATTTAGATTTATTATTGCGTAGCATAATATGTAAATAAATAAATACAATAAAGAAAAAGTAAACTGCGAAAACATAACCCTGTAAAACAACAGGTTGGCATATCAAGTGCTGGTTTTATAGGTAGGATTTTTGGAGCGTTAATAAGTGATCCTTCAGCTTGCGCTTGAAGGTGTACCTACTAGACGCTCCTTGGATAGGGGGAGGAATATCATTCCAGCACTTGGACGCCGCAAACTTAAAACTTCCTCGAAATGCCGCGGTCCGGTGTTTAGGCACAAGAACCATAGCACTCCTGCGCTCACTCTTCGACCAAACAATTTTATTGAAGAGGTACAACGGTGTCCTGTAGCGTCTCACACCGAACAGCAAAGTGGCGAGGTGCATGCGCCTGCGTGCAGGCATGTTCAGCAAGTTAGCGGCGTTCAGGTAAGGAGTGATGTGGGACCGGGGAGGGACACGGAAACAAAAACGAGCACATGCGTTTTGCACTCGCTGTAAAAGCCTCTTGGAACGACCAACAATGCAGCCGTCATAAACAATATCACAATAGTTTAATCTGGACAATATAAGCGATTCACAAAGGTTAACACGCAAATCAACACTAAGGTAATCGCGTATACTGTACAGAACCTTGAGGCGGTAGAAGCAGTTACTCACAACTTTTAGGATGTGGTTCTCAAAGCTCAGCTTGCCGTCCATAAGTAGACCAAGGTTATTGGCTTCTACCACCCGTTCTATTGGTTTACCCATAACGGCAACATCCCCGGTAGTCAGAGCATCAATAGTATTCCGAATTTGATGCCTCGATCCAAAAACTATATACTTCGACTTGTCGGGGTTGAGGACTAAACAGTTCCTCTCCGACCAAGCTGAAATACGATCGAGATCTGCATTGACGGCGTCTACAGCAATGGAAGTTTCTGACGGCGCGCAGGAGACGTACAGCTGCAGATCGTCCGCGTAGAGATGGTATCCACTGCTCCTTATACTGCTGACAATATCAGAACTGTACAATATAAAGAGCAGGGGACCCAGTATCGAGCCCTGCGGCACTCCCCGTGTCACAGGGCAAAGAGAAGACCGCAGAGTACCACCATCCACCCCACGCAATACGATAGTCTGCGCACGGTCAGTCAAATAACTGCTAAACCATTTTATCGCCGTGACATCAAATCCGTAATACGACATCTTGGATAATAGCAAGGGAACGCTAATGCAATCAAAAGCCCTGGAGAAATCTAAAAGTGCTAAAATAGTACTTTTTCCAGCATCCCTAGCCTGCAAAATATTATCGACTACATCGAGTAACGCAGTAGCTGTCGATCGACCCTTGCGAAAACCCGATTGCAGTTCAGGTAGGATGCTGTACTTCTCCAAGTATTCCGACAGCTGTTCGCAAACTACCCTTTCCACTATCTTCGACGCACAGGGAAGGATACTAATAGGACGGAGTTCGGACAGATTAACAGGATTAGGTTTTTTAGGTAACGGGGTCACTTGAGCAATTTTCCAATCAGTCGGGAAAGTCATAGTCTCAATACTCCTATTGATGATGAATGTCAGTACCTTCGAAGTCACCGGAAGAGTCATAAGTAACATGTCAATAGCAATCGAATCATGTCCCTTTGCAGTTGTTTTAATAGAGGTCATAATTTTTGTCACAGTTCCTGTCGTTGTTGGTGAAAGAGTAAATTTTTTGTCACTATGTCTATCGAATTCATACCGTGTCAAGTCAGATATAGATACGGCCGGTTTACCAGGTATATTTAAGAAATGCCGGTTTATTAAGTCGGGGTCGTTAAAGTGTGTCGGGAGGTCAGTCTGTGTCTGTGGGTCTGGAAGGACGGTGCGCTTTAAGTTTTTCCAGAGAGTCTTTGAGTCGGTAACGTCATTGATGTGGTGCTCGAAGAAGGCACGTTTCTCGCTATGGATGGCTGCGATTACTAGGCGTTTCAGGTCCAGGTAGTATTGCTTATGAACATCAGCTTTGGTTCGTTTGTATTTGTCGTGGGCTTTGTCCCTTAGACGCATCATCAACTTCACATTGCTCGTCAGCCATGGTTTAAGAGCCTCCTTCACCACAATCGTCTTTTCAGGTGCGTGTTTGTCGAACAATTGGAGTATAAGTTCGTTAAATTTTCGAACCATATTATTCACGTCATTAAGTAATAGTATTTGGTCCCAATTTAAAGATTCAAGGTCATTGTCGAAGTCACTTAAATTAATGTCTTTGAGTGGTCGGTAAGTAATACGTCTCGGTGTCGGTTTCTGTTTTTTTATGTCAAACTCAGCTGTAATGAAAGCGTGTCTGCCCAGGCTGGGAATGTGCTTCACTACGACATTCACAACGTGAGCGTCAGTGCAAATCAGGTCTATGGTCGTCTCGCTGTGGTCAGTAAAATGCGTTGGTTCACGTACGCGTTGAGTTAAATTAACTGATGTTAAGAAATGCATCAGACAATCAAACTTTGTGTCGGTTTTGTCAGTAAAATTTATGTTAAAGTCACCAAGTAAAATCAAACGGTCATAATTAACAAAAGATGTAATAGAATTCGTAATGGCGTCAAAAAAGGTGTCAACGTCAAGCCACGGAGGACGGTATGCGGTTCCAATTATTAACCGTTTACAGTTAATATTCAATCTTAACCACATTTGTTCTACAAGAGCGGCCGGCGGATGCGCAAGAGTGCGGGCGGTGAGCTCACGACGGATAAAAAAACCAACGCCTCCCCCGCGACCCGCTCGGATCTCGGCGGGACGCGCCACCTGTTTCAGTCGATATCCAGCGATCGTCGGAGCACGCGCCTCTTGCCCGGCGCGCAGCCAGGTCTCGTTAATAGCAACGACGTCGGCTTTTGTCGTAGTCACAATCGCAATCAACTCGTCATGTCCCGTACCAAGAGATCCAGCATTAAATAGACCAACTTTGAAGTTTTTAAAACGAGGCATGGCAAGAAGAAAATAACATTACGTAATAAAAACAATGGTGAAGAAATAGTTGGATGTTGGTGAATTTGATTTTTATATATGGTGTTGCAAGAACGTTATGAAATTTGTGCATATAATACGAGTACGTGTTAGATAAATATATTACTTTGTTTATAGGTAAATCACAGACCGGGACAGAAATAATCAGTTGTTTCACTTTTGCAAAGACACAACACAATAAAAACGACACGATTGAAACACACGGGAAGGCCACAAAACTAAGGTAAGAATGTTTATACTTATATATATAGCTAATAGTAAACAGGATTTGTACAGAAGAAGATAACAACATAACACTATTGTTACAGGACTCCACAAATAATAAATAATAACTACGCATTATGCGGGGAAATGGCGATCGGATTAAAAACACTTAAGTCGGCCAAGCTGCGCAAGCAATGGCCCGGCTGGCCGTCACTTCTACGGGCAAAAATCCTTCCGCCCCGGGTCCAGACGAAGCGCCAGGCGGCCGCGCCCGCGGCCTCGCGGGCGCGCTGAAACAGCTGGCGGTTGGCAGCCGTCAGCCGCTCGTTGGCGTAGAACCGCTGCGGCGCGGCGGCCAGGCCCAGGCCCTCGGTCGTGGCACCGCGGCGCACGCGCGCCTGCCGCAGCAGCTCGTCGCGGACGTCGCGGCGCGCCATGCGCACCACCAGCGGCCGCGGCCGGCCCGCCGCGCCGCCGCGGCCCACGCGCTGCGCGAACACCACGTCCCTCGCGTCCAGGTCCACGCCCAGCTTGGCGCAAACCCGCGTGACGAGCCCGACCGCGCTCTCGCCCGGCTCCTCTGGCACGTTGGTCAGCTGCACATCGTTCGCCAGCAGCTCCTGGTCCCGCTCGTTCAGCTGTACCTGGAGGGTCGCGACAGCCTCCTCGAGCACTTTGGTGGCAGCCGATGCTGTTACGTCAACGACAGCTTTTTCAACAGCGTCGACGCGACCCTCCAGATTATCAACCTTTGCGCTGATATCAGCCATGCACGCCCTGACATCTTTAAATTCCTGACGGAACTCTGTGAGCTCGCTTCTCAGTGCGCGCAACTCCTCCCGGAACAACCGGATCTCCTCTCCGAGCGCAACCTCCGCCGCACCCCCGCACACCGGAGACCCCACCCCGCCCGACGAGATCACCGTCCCCGCATCCGACGGAACCCTCCCAGCGGCGGGCGCCGCCGGCTTGGCGGGGGCCGCCGGCATAGCGGACGAAGAGCTGACAGAACGGGAAGAGGTGGCCTGAACGTTAGCCGGCTTTGTGGGCACGGGTTTAGCGGGGGTGGCAGCGGCGACGGGCCGGGTGAGCAAACCCTTCACCGGCGTGTCGGCATTGTTGTCTCGCGGCTGGAACTGCTTGCACGTCGGGCAGCTCCATTCTTGAGGGACCGCCGTCCCGGCAGGAACGCCCACGCACGCGCAGTGGTAATGTGTTCAATGTAAATATAATATTTGCTTACTCACAAAAAAACATGAAACTACCGTGAGACTTCACTCATAGTGAAATAATACGGATTACTAACGTCTCAAAACGAGTTTCACTCGACATCATAATTCATCATTTCAGCCGAAAGACGTTCACTGCTGAACATAGGCCTTCGTCATTGATACTCAATCATATACGGATGGAAGCGGCTTGCATCCACCTTGAACCTGCGGCCTTTACCAAAGCGCCCGTCCAACTAGTTGGTGGACGTCCCACGCTGCGTTTGCCAGTCCTTGGTCTCCATTTGAGAAATTTTCGGCCCCAACGGTCATCTTTCCTGCGCGCTATATGGCCTGCTCATCATTGCCCACTAAAAATCTGCATAATTTGCATCTGCATCTGTGTACACTAAAAGTACCTATACACCGTGAAATTTTAGTGGTTGTTTTCCCGAAACGAGGTGATTTAGTATCGATTGTACAATCGATTTATAATTACTATTTTGACTAGAGTCAAAAATCCAATTGTGAAAAACGAAAGTCGAAAATGACCGCAAACCAATAGTAACGCTTCGTAGTACCTAACCTATCGTACGATCGTACGCTACTTGTACCAACGAAGCGTTACTATTGGTTTGCGGTCATTTTCGACTTTCGTTTTTCACAATTGGATTTTTGACTCTAGTCAAAATAGTAATTATAAATCGATTGTACAATCGAAACTAAATTAGCTCGTTTCGGGAAAACAACCACTAAAATTTCACGGTGTATTGAAAATAATATTTACGCGACTGTAGGAAAACCCATTACGATTCATTTTGACATGATATTTTTTAACAGTATATAAACATATTGATTTTCACTGTTAGAAGCTTGTGGGCAGAAGCTAATTAAGAGTGAAGTAAAACACATAAATGTTGATTTATAAATAACTTGCTTATAATCGAAGGTGGTGGTGGTGGCATGTTTCGGATCAGACATCTGATTTACTAAAAAATATATACGATAAAGAGGATACCAACGAAACCCTTTAAGGGAAATAATATAAATTAATTACGTTAAACAAACGTTTAAATATCAAACAAGAAATGTAAAAAAAGCCCTGAAAATGCGTAATGTAAGAACTGTAATTGGGTTTCGTCTTCTTTTGTGTTTTGGTAGACAAATTATAATCATCTCTCATTTGATTTGTAGCGAAAATTAATGTGAAACACGGAACAATCTGTAACCAATATACAATTATTTTTCAGTAATTAATAATACAGCCGTGGTGGCCTAGTGATTTGACCTATGGTCTCTCAAGCAGAGGGTCGTGGGTTCGAATCCCGACTCGCACCTCTGAGTTTTTCGGAATTTATCTGCGAAATTACATTTGAAATTTACGGCGAAGGAAAACGTCGTGAGGAAACCTGTACCTGAAAGTATTCAGTATTTATTTTAGCAAAATCATTATAAAAAAATTCGTTGTAAAACATTTGTTGTAAAAGGGCTAGCAACTCACCTGTGACACCCTTAGTGCTGCGGGTGCCCATGGGCAGTGGTGATTTCTTCCCATCAGGTGACCCCATGTTTCCCCATACCCCATGCTCGTTGCCCCCTTTCGTACATAAAAAAAAACTGGGCCAAATTTCACCCTAATCTCTTCAGTTATGTTTGCGTCAATGAATAATAAACATCCAAACGTATAAACTTCTACATGACAATGTATAATAATATAATTTTCAGCTATCTATCGTAAAAAAAGAGGGATTTACCAATTTTCAAAACTTAATCCTAAAAGGGAAAAGGGACGAAATGTGGTCGCATTAAGTAGTTTCTGAGATAACGAGGAAATACAAACATACAAAACAATACAGGAAAAAACATAAGGTAAGTAATATTTCTTTTATTTCTGCACGGGGAAAGTCGCAGGCACTAGTTTCGAAATAAATGCTGCAAAAACTGAGTTTGTACAACTTCAATATGGCTAAAATATTCGTCCCAAGAATAAAATTGTCCGAAGCATACAAAAACTAGGAACAAATTGTGTCCCAACAGTTCCCCGGGGGCACTATTAAGTGGGTCAACCAAAAATATGAAGCAAAAGTTGGACCCTTGGGACCAAGAAACAAAACTAGAGCAATATCTTGGGTGTTATTTATTTTAGGAAGAATTGAAAGACGGGATTTTATTGATTCGTGTAAGTTTACGAGTAAACCAATACTGTTATGTTCCGTCTTTTCTTTGTTTGAGAAGTTTATTTCCTTTATATTAAACCCTTATCGAGGGTCAACGGAAACTGTTGGTTTCTGTCAATCTCCCCGAACAAATTGAACTTACATTTTTACATCTTTTCCGTTTACAATAATTTCACAAAGCATATTAAGGCCCTACCGAGCTTTTGGCGCATTTATTGCATTCATTTAATCTCGTACTAGGAAAGCTTTAGTCCTGAAATTCAAGTGTAAGATATTTGAGGACTTACTCTAATGACCAGAGTTTATCGAAACACGACTACTTGTAGTTCGCTCGATAGAAAAAAAATCAACTAATAATAAAATAAAATAAAGTTTGCATGCTTAATTAAGTAGAATATGGCTGCGTTTATTACTAGTAATATAACACCCTATGGAACCCATATTCCGCAAATAAAATCATTTCATTTCATTTCAATAAATTCTTAGTACGACGTAAATATTTACTGCACGGCAGGCAGGTCATGACTTTTTGAATGTTAATAAAACAAGATGTTTTCTAGGGCGTAGTGTTGCTACATTATTAAAATATGTATTTGTTTTAGTAATACGATGAAAATACCTTTAAATTAAACGAAAACCACCAATATAATAACAAATTGCTTCATCTTTTTGTTAACACGAATGAAAATATTAAAATTAAATTACCTAAATAATACTGTTCCGGTGACCGGTACGGAACATGCATGAAGGGCTTTTCAACTTTAAAGCAAGTCATCATATCTGTAAAAAGGTCATCATTTCCACACCAATGCAAGTAGTCATTCCAACTTGTGTCGATTTAAAAGGACTCGCTTCGCTCGTTTTTTTAATATCGCTGACACTCGTTGGTAATTGTCTACTTTCCGCATTTGTGTCGTAAATAATTATAATGTACTCGAAAAACGACAGTTTTGTCATCACGCCACGCAAATACGGGGACTATTCACAAAGCAATTGTACAGAAAGTCAAATAGACGCGTAAACACCATTCAATTCCGTTGTCTATCGAATAGTCAAAGAGCTGGTGTTTCATAATTAATATGCTACTAAAATTTTGTGAAGATTTTTGGGTGCTTGGATTTTTGTTACTCAATCACGCAATAACGACTGAAACTTGGCGTACCTACATTATAGACAACGATCGATATATGAATCTAAAATATGGTCGAAACGTCGAATAAGGAACGTCGAGATAATTTAAGCGATAAATTGTCGTGATAAATCCCGTGTGTACCAAAATCTTTGAGTGAAAATCTCGAAAGCTTAAAACGATAAAATTCAAACATGAAATTATTTTGAATATCATTTCGATTTCGGGGAAAAAATCCTTTTTAACATTAATATTCTGTTTATAGATGTATTTGGATCATCGAGCATTGTACAAAGGAAAACAAGAATTAAATGGAGTATTATTACGAGTGCTAACAAACGAGCAGAAATAAAATAGAAAAGTAGGCTTCTATTCAATATTCAGCATTCACCGCCGTGGTGGCCTAGTGGTTTGACCTATGGTCTTTCAAGCATAGAGTGTTCAAGTCCGGACGCGCACCTATGAGTTTTTCGGATTTCATGTGCAAAATGACATTTGAAATTTACCATGAGCTTTACGGTGAAAGAAAAAATCGTGAGGAAACCTTCATATACCTGAGAAGAAATTCAATGGTATGTGTGAAGTTCTCAATCCGCACTGGGCCAGCGTGGGAACTACGGCCCACACTATCTCATTCTGAGAGGAGGCCTGTGCCCTGCAGTGGGATGTATATAGGCTGGGATGATGGCTATGAATCCCAATTAAAGACAGACGACCGTACAGCCTATGGTTAGAGAACTTACACGTGCTGGTTACTAGCATGAAAGCATACTACTGACGAGCAAATTCTACCTACTAGCGTGTGTGTACAGAGCATGCTACTATTAAGCACGCTTTTAAGTGGCATACTGGCTAATAGCACGCCCTGCTATCTTCGAGCACGCTAGCTGATGCGGGGATGGAAGAGGGAAAGGTAATAGCAAGTGTGAACGCGTTTGCTTAATGAGCTCGCTGTAGTATTTTCACTGTAGTATTGTGCGGGTGACATTTGACACACCGTTTCGTTACACTAAGGAAAAAATGCTGCAGTTCTTATTATGTCTGGGTTCAAACATCTTACACGAAAGAAATTTAACCTAATTAATTTTTAATATCAATATTAAAAAAAACCGGCCAAGAGCGTACACGCACAAGGTAGGTTTCCGTAGCCAGTACAAAAAAATCAAGTAATATTTTTCTAAGGATTTCGTATGGGTACGGAATCATCCAAGTTTAGGTATGTTTTATACCTTAGGCTACTATTTACTTTTAAACTACAAAAAATTTCCAAGCAATCTTAGCCGCTATAATTTTCCTAGTAAATTTGATATATTTACTACCATTCTGAATTTTTTCAAATTTTTCCACCTAACAGTTTAGATTTTAGAAGGGGGGGGACGCTCGATTTTAATGAAAATTTTCACTTTAAAGTTGAATATTTCGCAAACAGATCACTGAATAGAAAAAACATGGTAGCAACCCCGCAATGGTTTTAAAAGACCTATCCAACGATACCCCACACTATAGGATTAGTCGAGAAAAAAAAATCACCCCCCTTTACGTCTATGGGAGGTACCCTAAAAAAAATTTTATTTTTATATTTTATTTTACCACTTTGTTGGCGTGACTGATATGTATATTCATGCCAAATTACAGCTTTCTAGTACTAACGATCTCTGAGCTTAGCCGCGGACAGACAGACAGACAGACAGACGGACAGACATGGCGAAACTATAAGGGTTCCTAGTTGACTACGGAACCCTAAAAATTAAAACACGATAAAGATAAGAAACTTTGACAGTTTTTTTTAACTGGCAGAGAGCACGCTATCAAATGGCATGTGTATTGGTGTGTTTGGTTTGAGCATGCTTATTCAGGAGCATACGTAAAACTAGCACGCTTATTGCTAGCAAATGTAAACAGTTCAAAAGCATGCCCATATTAAGCATACTCATAACATGGTTTTTAGCTAAGTAAAGACCAAGTAAGTAATAGAGAAAGGAAATAGGTAAGAAAGTACCCATCAACTTATTTCAATTAATACTTTTCAATTTCGAATAATACCTTGGTTCTGTTTATCTCAACGTTTGATTATAATGATCAGATTTAGAAGACAAGATCTCTCTACGAAATTGCAGGACAGCTTCATCAATTAATGGCTAACGAGTGCTTAAATTTCTAATTCCTGCTTCGTCGCGTTGACATTTGTTTTTCATTTTCCTTTACGAATCCGTAGTCGTAATTAATTATTTTACTTACTGTCAAGAAAATTTGCCGTAGGACTTTCTCGTATTTCTACCGGGAAGATAATTAAAATTTGATCCTACGGATTCGGTGCGTAATAAACATGGTACGCTTTTACGGTCAAGTGCACAAATAAGTATCGAATTACTCCTCCCATCGTTAAATACCTATACCTTAAATAATTTATTGAATTAGGCGTTATTTTGCGGAGGTCCATATTAATGAACTGAAACAATTACTTTGCTCACCCGCGACCTTACGATAGTTACGTTTATGCAAGAAATGCGTGTTCATGCAGTTCCTCCACCTCCACACTGTACGAACACACACAAATCACACAAACCCAACCATCACCACCACGAAACTACAATGACGCGTTTCGAACTCAACCAGAGCTTATCCTCAGAGCACCACAACCGTATGCTAAACCACCAGTAACCAGTAACCAGTTTAACATTTGGTGGTTTAGCATACGGTTGTGGTGCTCTGAGGATGATCTCTGGTTGAGTTCGAAACGCGTCAGTGTAGTTTGGTGGTGGTGATGGTTGGGTTTCTGTGATTTGTGTGTGTTCGTACAGTGTGGAGGTGGAGGAACTGCATGAACACGCATTTCTTGCATGAACGTAACTATCGTAAGGTCGCGGGTGAGCAAAGTAATTGTTTTAGTTCACCTATACCTTAATTCGACGACATATGAGCTATGGCACATATTTATGAGCGAGTTGTTTGCACCCATATTTTTACACTTGACTGTACCGAAATAACAGATAATAATAGAAAAATATAGTCATTATGTAGTCAATTGTCGCCTGCCGTGTTAAGGAAATTGAGTTCTGAAAGTAAGGTTTTTTTTTAATAATTGTTATAGTAAAATAAAGTCTCTAGCTCTTGACTGTGTAAATCATATACATGTCTCGTTTTCAAATCTACAAGTAAAGTACTCTATAAAGCTTAAACAGCGTGACAAGGCTAGCAGGCAGGTAATGACACTTCTATGGAGTTGTGTCAAATAATATAAGAAGATTTATATGTTATTACAGAAATTATTACAAATTAAACTCTATCATAACTTATTTATAAAATACTAGCTGTTACCAGGGACTCCGTTTGCGAAGAATTCGTTTATCCCGCGGGAACTGTGCAATCTTCTAGGATAAAAACTATCCTACGTCCTTTCCCGGGATTCAAACTGTCTCTATACCAAATTTCATCTATATTCATCGGTTTAGCGGGAAGAGGTAACAGACAGGCACACTCTCGCTTTTATAATATTAGTATGTATATGGATGAAGAACAGCACTTTTATAATTATTATTATTATAATTTATTATAATTATTAGACGTCTTCACTTAACTGTTGGTGAATTTTTAATGTTTAATGTTGTTTGAAGCAATGCTGTTGTTGTCTTCTGTGTTTATTGTATGATTTTTACAGTGATTTTGTTTGCCTGTCATGCTGTGTAATTATTTCATTAAATTACATACATACATACAAGATACGCGCGAAAAGCATAAACCTTTCCTTGCAGTCGGGTAATAATAATAAATAAATAATCTCAATATCTCTATATATAAAAAATAATCCCTATTTGCCTTGGTCACGGCATCACGCGTGAACGGCTGGACCGATTACGCTAATTCTTTTTTTATTGTTTTTGTTATTTTTAGGAGAAGGTTCTACTGAAAAAAAAAAAAAAAGTTACGAGAAAATTAGAAAATTTAAGAAAACTTAACGACCATATTAACTTTTCTAATGTAACCTTATGTATGGTGTTTGACATATGACTTTTAGTCGTTTTACAGTTGGCGTGATTGACAGAATACGCGCTGCATATATTTATTATATCGTTTAAATCAGACGCACGGGTCGGAATTATATTGCTAAAACTAGCGACGCGCCGCGACTTCGTATTATGGGGAAAAAGCGGTAAAAAATGTTACACCCGTGCGAAGCCGGGGCGGGTCGCTAGTATCTACGTAAATAATAACTGTTGGTTACAAACCTTAAGTGCTCTATAAAGCGTCAACATCGTAACAGGGCTTACAATAAGGATTTGTGATTGTTTCTTCGAGAGAAAGACTAATTTGTTTATAAAGTATGCAAATGTCATTCCTTTTGTAGATGTTGCTACGCGAAGATTGGAGGGAAATTGGTTTGAGGTTTATGTTTATTGTGAATGCCTTCCTCGTCTGCTTTTGATGTCAAAGTACTGTAGATTCTAACACAAAACACTTATGGTGGGAATTGTCTTTAGCTAACAGCAACTACACAAACGCTCTGCGTGTTTCTATCAGGTCTCTTGGGTCATCATCATCGTCATCATCCCGGTATACGTCCCATTTCAGCGCATGTTCTTCAGAATGGAAGGTTTCTTGGATATTTTTAGGATGTAATTATTATTTTGCGGAGGTTTATCTTTGAATTCCGGTACTACACGTGCAGGACAGGTACGTTGATTCGCCACTAATTCCAAGACTACAACAAAAATTGTTTGTTTTACCAGTTTGACTACCAATTAAGTTGCATAATTTAGTATGTCAATTGGTTGGTAGTATTAACTACCCCATTGGGTTCACATAAGTTCATCTCAAATACAGTTTGATGACAAAGGAGCGCTTCCATAAACGGATCGGTGAATTAATTTATGTATGGTTTTTGGTCGGATTCTACACTTCTACGTTTAAATAAAAGAGCACCCTTGCAACCGTGTTCTCATAGTCCTGTTAGGGAATTCATCTAAAATAACGAAGTACATACACTTCTACGTTTAAATAAAAGAGCACCCTTGCAACCGTGTTCTCATAGTTCTGTTAGGGAATTCATCTAAAATAACGAAGTACAATTATGAATTTACATATAAAATGCATTCCTCTCAGTTTATCGCACTTGACTGAAATTGAGAAGAATATTAATGGAAGTTCAACAATTTCGGAAAATTTAAAATATTATCCCAGGGGAACATATTACCGGGGTATTAAGTTTCCTTTGTCTTAATCCAGATCTTTGTTCATCTGTGCGCCAAGTTTTATACAAGTATGTTCAGCCGTTTCCAACCATCTAAAAATCTTCACAAACTTTCTTATTTTAACTAGCTATTGCCCGCGATTCCGTTTGTAATGAATTCGTTTATCGCTCTCCCACGGAAACTATGATATTTTCTCCGGGATAAAACTATCCTGTCTTTTTCAGGGAACTCCATCCCCATCTAAATAGGTTCAGCGGTTTAAGCGAAGGGCAACAGACAGAGAGTCAGACACTTTCGCATTTGCAATATTAGTAAGGATAGTATTATGTAGGGATTGGAGTCCTTGAGACTAGCAACTTAAACGCCGAAGAATAACCGACCTAAGTTCGCTAAAGTCATGTTTGACTGCACCCGCAATGGGCTGCGGTACATTTAGCAAAAGGCTGAAATACTGATCCGGGCTCTTTTGCGTCGCTACAAAAACGATTTGTAGGTACACGTGTCACAATGCAATTGGGACAATATCAATTTTTGGTGTTTTGGACGTAATTACCGATATCCTTAGCGAAGTTAGTTCGATTCAATGCAACGAGCCTCACCCCGCGAGCACTAGATGGCGCTATTACCAAACTTACCGCTGCTATGATTTTTGGGCGTATCTATTTAATATAATTAAGTAAATACGGACAAAATCTGAGCTCTTGTCTTTCCTTAATATTTAATTAATTAAATAATGAGGAAAGCTAAATAAATTAAGTACATCGTTTTGTTGCGCAGTGTCTTCTCTGTGGCACGAACTGTCAAACCACATAACACAAATTACGGTTAGCGTTATCTCAAGGGGCGTGACTTAATTAAGCCTTTAAAACCCAGTGCCGCCAAAAATTCGGCACATTTTGAATCTGAACACAGCTATCTAAAAACAGTACATCTACCATATAATAATCCTGTGGATACTCTGCCCGTTTATTGGTAAGTTCTCTCCAAAAGCAAATATCAACATTTTACCTTGTCTAATTTTATTTGTTTATTTCTAGCTTTCTATCTACAAAATTATTCTATTACTATCTCCTGTTTCTTCACCTAGCTAACTCCAACGGTCTGCATTTATTGTAAATTATGTTTAAACTTCTTAGACCGTTAGGCAGTTTCAGTTAGTTCAAATTTAAATTTCAAAAAAAAGAACAGTTTTCATTTTCAATAAATCATTTTATTCTTTTGTATTACATTTAGCTTCATCTTTCTCTTTTTGTAAATTCCGTATGATTGCTCTGCCACACAGCCAGCGTTTAAATTCGGACCTATGGTCAGGGACCGTTATGGACGTTGGGCCGGTGGACAGAGCAATTGTATGGGCCCCTGCTGACATTAACCAAATTCCAGGGCAACCAAGTCGGGGTTAAACCGCCGAACGGAACTGCAGTCTCCACCACTTGGCTCTACACCACCAGCACACTCTGAGCCCTGAAGCACCCTGGTCTCAGCCCTGCAAGTCAGCAGCGTCTCTGGAGATCCACCTGCAACGCCCGCAGCGCGTCCTACGGTCTCCTGAATCCAGGGCAGTTCTGTCCGGAGAAAGCGAATCCCACTCAAGTGCTTAGAACCTACGACCCTCTAGTCTCTTGCTTGCTCACAGTTTAGCGTTCCTAATAAACGTCTGTACTTGTTGTTTATGGTTTAATTCCTCTCCGCAAGACCAATACCTATACTGTGACAAGTGGCGCCTCTTAACGTGGTCTTGAGTTGGGAAACGTTTTTTTTTCTGGTTTTATTCGTTGTGTTTGTGTTGGTATTTTGTGCACTTTCCTACTACTTGTGTCTCGCAGTAAGTAATATTCTTTTTATCACTTTTCTAATCACCGTGTGGTTCCGGTTAAGAATAGTGCCACCCTTTTGCACCTAGGTTTCGTAAGAGGCGAATAAAGGGCATTACGTTGCCCAGTGGTTGTCATCTTAACGGTTTTTTTTTAAATTGTAACGTTTTTTCAATTATCACTACCCAATTTAAATTGAACTACCTACCTAATTTTTAAACTTAACTGCCAACCGTTATTCTACAACGGTAAATTTCATACAAAATCGGAAGTTAATAACCAACGGTTATTTAACCTACAACCACTGCATGCTAAATTTCATCCAAATCGTTCTAAAATATAGGCAACACTACTCTACTTATTTTTTTTTGTAACTTCTATCTACTGCGAGGATATAATTGAGTGGGAAGGTACATACTTAGATTACTCCATGTTTGTAACGTACGGAATAGTCAAATTACTTGATATTTGCTATTGGAGACTACCCCAGTAGGCATTTTACTTAATCACCTAAAACCATACCTTACATTTTAACGATCACTATCACAAAGTATCGTTAAGACTGTTTTTTAGTAAATTTAACTTCAGTACAGTACTACATCCTTTTTATAAGCTGTCGCTTGGCACGCGCCTTATAATTTGTTATTTTTCTAAATTTCATTATCAGCTAATTATTAACTTCAACGCGATCACTTAATCTAAATATCTAATATGTACGAAATCAAGTATTTGTCACTTCAAAAGAGTGAGCTAACTTATGAAGTCTTAAATCGTGGTTCTACACCCGCAGACTCTGTGCAAGAATTACGTAAACAAATATTAAAGCTACCGCCATCTATGCTCGCAAGCGATATTCTAGAATCAGGTCTCGAAATTTCCTATTGTTACTATTTCTTATTATTATTCTATTTATTAATTTGCCTTCCACGCGATGTTTACGCGCAGAATGCAGGTTTCCTCACGAATTTATTCGACAAAGTGCAACATTCATTATACTACGCGCACCAAAGAAATGTGCGTCGTTATAACTTACGACGTAAGCCTGCAAACTTTGAAGTAGGAGACATTGTATGGAAGCGAACCTTTTATTTTAGTGATAAATCGCAGTATTTCAGTAAAAAACTTGCACCTAAATTTATGAAATGCCGTATTTCCAAGAAAAGGTCACCGTTAATATTTGAACTACAAGATATGTCTGGCAAGGATTTAGGCGTATGGCACATAAAAGATCTGAAATTAACTCCAGGTAATAAATAGTAACAAACCTCAACTTAACTTTTAAATAACGTACGAATAATTAACCTCGTTAATAACGTTATAGCTTCAATTAGTACTATTTCTAAACAAAAAAAAACTTGTCTTTCATTATACTTACAAACTTATTTTTAATATTGTAACAACGTTGCACTCTTATTACGTAAATGTCGTGGCATCGGTTCATGATTATATTAAGTTGAAAAGAGGGTGGCATGGCAGTAATTGTCGCGCTGCGCTAACTACCTACCCTGTTTTATTTTCTCAATCGTATCGTCAAGTTTGTTTATCTTAAACAACGCTACTGCATAGCAAGGTCAACGACTTAACGTTACTTATACCTCTAAATATTTTGCGCCTACTCGTAAAATACTCTTCTGTATGATTAAATCTAGTTTTAAAATAAAAACGCATCGACTCGTTCGTGATCGTTGTGACTACCTTAGCGTCTACCTCGTCAGAGTGAGACGCACTAATTATAGTTAACTACTTTAATTTAACAAATACTAGCCGCGTGTTAGGAATGAACTATACACATGGTTTCCGTGCTTAATTCTATTTATCTCTAAGTTATAAAAATTCTAGTTGCTTTGTTTACGTACACTAGTTTCTTAGGTCGACACAATTACTTCACTACCAATGCTAGTCTTAATCCAAAGCCTTTGCCGGAGCGGTCTTTACTAATTTCAACTCCTTAAAAATGCCTAATGAAAGCTATACCTAGCGTTGCGCGGCTAGGCAGCTAAACCTTGCGCGTAGTGCTGGATAATCTTATAAGGGCGGTTGGCAACCCTTGTCTAGATTGGCGGCTGTGTCTCCTAATAACTACCTCTTTACCATCTCGCCATTTTTCTCGTAGCGTAGGGTCTTGCAGTGTCTTAAACGGCAGACCTGCCTGTGTTAGGTTGAATGAATAAAGTATGTTAGGAAGTATGATAGGATTGATAGGTTATTTTGAATGTGTTACGTTAGGGATTTTTCTCAGGCGGATTTTTTCGCTAAGACGAAAAAATCCTCCGCGGAGAGGGAGGTACTGTCACAATGCAATTGGGACAATATCAATTTTTGGTGTTTTGGACGTAATTACCGATATCCTTAGCGAAGTTAGTTCGATTCAATGCAACGAGCCTCACCCCGCGAGCACTAGATGGCGCTATTACCAAACTTACCGCTGCTATGATTTTTGGGCGTATCTATTTAATATAATTAAGTAAATACGGACAAAATCTGAGCTCTTGTCTTTCCTTAATATTTAATTAATTAAATAATGAGGAAAGCTAAATAAATTAAGTACATCGTTTTGTTGCGCAGTGTCTTCTCTGTGGCACGAACTGTCAAACCACATAACACAAATTACGGTTAGCGTTATCTCAAGGGGCGTGACTTAATTAAGCCTTTAAAACCCAGTGCCGCCAAAAATTCGGCACATTTTGAATCTGAACACAGCTATCTAAAAACAGTACATCTACCATATAATAATCCTGTGGATACTCTGCCCGTTTATTGGTAAGTTCTCTCCAAAAGCAAATATCAACATTTTACCTTGTCTAATTTTATTTGTTTATTTCTAGCTTTCTATCTACAAAATTATTCTATTACTATCTCCTGTTTCTTCACCTAGCTAACTCCAACGGTCTGCATTTATTGTAAATTATGTTTAAACTTCTTAGACCGTTAGGCAGTTTCAGTTAGTTCAAATTTAAATTTCAAAAAAAAGAACAGTTTTCATTTTCAATAAATCATTTTATTCTTTTGTATTACATTTAGCTTCATCTTTCTCTTTTTGTAAATTCCGTATGATTGCTCTGCCACACAGCCAGCGTTTAAATTCGGACCTATGGTCAGGGACCGTTATGGACGTTGGGCCGGTGGACAGAGCAATTGTATGGGCCCCTGCTGACATTAACCAAATTCCAGGGCAACCAAGTCGGGGTTAAACCGCCGAACGGAACTGCAGTCTCCACCACTTGGCTCTACACCACCAGCACACTCTGAGCCCTGAAGCACCCTGGTCTCAGCCCTGCAAGTCAGCAGCGTCTCTGGAGATCCACCTGCAACGCCCGCAGCGCGTCCTACGGTCTCCTGAATCGAGGGCAGTTCTGTCCGGAGAAAGCGAATCCCACTCAAGTGCTTAGAACCTACGACCCTCTAGTCTCTTGCTTGCTCACAGTTTAGCGTTCCTAATAAACGTCTGTACTTGTTGTTTATGGTTTAATTCCTCTCCGCAAGACCAATACCTATACTGTGACACACGGCGTAAGAAATGGTAACTTCTGTGGCTTAGATTTACGGACATTCATACTAATATTATAAATGTGAAATTGTATTTGTTATTTGTTTGTCCTTCTTTCACGTCGAAATTGAGCGACGAATTGCTGTGATTTTTTGTATGGACATATTTGAAGGGCTGGAAAGTGACATGGGCTACTTTTGACCACGGGAAAATACATATGTCATTCCCACGGGAAAACACGTTTTAATTAACTTCTAAGGGGGTGAAGCCGCGGGCATCAGCTAGTTTTAAATATAAATTATAACCCAGGACTACTGGTCGAAAAATAATCCTTTGTGCATGAAGTTTTTTAACAATCTACCTAAAAGTATGCTTGAGCTGTCTCAATACCTATAATTTTAAAAATAATGTTTCTGCAGATACCGTCAATAAACTTCTACTACAGTGTAGAATTTTCTCACTTACCCTTAAGTCTTAAATTTTTTTGCAATAATGCTGCTTTTCATGGTTTTCAGAATAACAATACAATACAATACAAAGACTCATTGTACACCACACAGAAAACAATACAGACACATACATGAAAAAAATATACATGGTAAGCAATAGGCGGCCTTATCGCTTCGAAGCGATCTCTTCCAGGCAATCATTTTACAAAGGAAAGCAACAAGGAATGTATTTCAGCAGGTGGTTCAATATAAGAATAAAAATAAATAGTAATATAAACATTACTACACAAAAACAACCTAATATACAATATATATACATCATAAAACACACATAGTAGATAAATTATACACAACAATAAACTTGTAAATATATAAACGGGCTATAATTTTCACACACAAGATAGCAAGTAGAGTGTTCCTTAAGCAAGGCTTTGAAAATAACCTTAGAATACTGATTATATGTCGGTGGCTTTAGTTCTTGCGTGGATTTCATCATTTCTAATGCGATCTCGCAGAGAAACTCCAAGCATAGCCCTCTCCATCGCCCTCTGAGTGACCTTGAGATTTCTTATGAGGCCCATCGTTAGCGTGACACATGCCATATAAGTCGTCCCTGGCAACACAGACTGGTCAAAGAATAGTTACGTCCACGGGCCGGAAGACGCAGTGTAGGTAGGCCTCCAATGACGGGGCGACGATCTGGTTAAGGTTGCGGGATCACGTTACATGCGGATGGCACGGGACCGATTTGTTTGGCGAGCCTTGGGGAGGCCTATGTTCAGCAGTGGACGTCTTTCAGCTGAAATGATGATGACTATGATGATATTTGTTGCCTAGTACCGATAACACAATCTTTACATACTTTGGACTAGGTCAATTGAAGTTAAGATCCCATGACATTTATTACTCATAAAATTTTGTTCTACTTTTCCAATTTTCAGAGACTTTTCATTGATTGGTATCGAATTGGGGATGTCTAAAAAAAATTACCAGTGGTTTTTATATTTTTTTGTATAGAAAAGTCAATTATAAGAAACTAATTTCAATATTTTGTCATTTAGTTCTCTACTTTTTTCAAAATTAATTATTGAAACTATTTTAGTTGATGACGTCAGATTATAATTGAGGGCTCCCACAATGCCAAATTTCTAAATCTTTCTGAATGCGTTCGATAAGGCAACCCCTTTAATTATTTTCTGCGTAGTGGTACACTATACACTCTGTCACTTTACTGGCACTGTCAAAGTGCTAGATGTCAGACAGCGGGTCCAAAGCAAACTCCGTAGTATAATCCACGCGTAAATTGTGAAGAATTCTAACCACACAGAATAAAGTACGACTTGAACCGGTCACGCAATTTACACCAATGTCAAATGAAGGTCATTGCTTATTTGTTATATAATAAATTCATTACATAATATTAAAATTAAATAACTACAGAAAACGAGTTAAAAAGCATTTATCTCGAAATGGTTTTCGATTTACTATACATTGCAAAAAAATAGAGATCCCCAATTGCGCTATAAAATTCAACCCATAAACAAGTATTTTCGTAAGAGGCCATTTGGTATGCAGACCTGTATTTCCTACGAGCAATAGCTGTACTATAAGATTTGTTTTCCCTAATAAAAGAGTTCGTTGTGTTTTTATTCGGTAACTATAAATTTTGTTCGTGTATATTCGCGTGTGGCGTCGAAAGTGTTAATAATGTTTTAAATTGAAAATATTTCATGACATTTTGCTTGAAGGGTGTAAAACAAACAAGTTATTTCTGAAATGGATCGCCAAGCAGATCGGTCCCGTGCCGTCCGCGTCCAGCGCGTTCCTGCAACCTTAACCAGGTCGTCGCTCCATCTAGACGACCAGATGGCCTAGTGGTTGGAGAACCTGACTACGAAGCTTGAGGTCCCGGGTTCGATTCCCGTGTCGGGACAGATATTTGTAAGAAAAATACGAATGTTTGTTCTCGGGTCTTGGGTGTTTAATATGTATTTAAGTATGTATCTATCTATATAAGTATGTTTATCCGTTGCCTAGTACCCATAACACAAGCTTTACTTAGCTTACTTTGGGACTAAGTCAATTGGTGTGAATTGTCCCATGATATTTATTTATTTATTTATTTTATCTTGTTGGAGGCCTTATTGATCGCCGATGGGGCAAAAAGGTTCTCGAGTGGCGTCCACGGACCGGAAGACGCAGTGTAGGTAACAGATAGGTACTTTTTTTTTATTAGCCTGTTTTGGTGTCCCACTGCTGGGCAAAGGCCTCCCCTCTCTTGCTCTACTCTTGCCTATTCAACACGAGCTCCTGCCATCCCACGTGATAAACATCTAGGTCGTCCCTCCATCTCCGCTTTGGTCTGCCTCTATTACGATATCCATCGCTAGGGATCCATTCCGTGACAAGTTTGGCCCATCGTTCCGAGTTCATTCGACATACATGTCCAGCCCAGTCCCACTTCAACTTGGCCGTCTTTACGCCCACATCCACACGCCCAGATAAGTACTAAAAATTCAAAATTCGAAAATAAGCTTTCGCATTTTTCATGTAGGTATCTGCCCCGAACGGGGATCGAATTTAGGATCTCAATATCCGCAGTCTGCTTTTTCAACTACTACGCTGCCCGGTTATCTGTTTTGTTAATTTTATTATATTGACTCTTAGGCGCAGTGTAGGTAGGCCTCCAACAAGATGGAGCGACCACCTGACTAAGGTTTGGGATCGCGTTGGATACGGATGGCACGGGACCGATCTATTTGGCGAGCCTTGGGGGAGGCCTATGTTCAGCAGTGGACGTCTTTCGGCTGAAATGATGATGATGATGATGATGATGATTGACTAAGAATAAATTCGTAACAACATCGTGTTTTGAAACAAATAGTCCTTAATGCACTCGGAATATCGGGTTCAGCAATATTTCATTTATATAAATATTTAATATTTCTGAACAGCAAAACCGGTATTATTACCGGTTTTACGACTACACCGGCACCCCGTAGTTTAATATTGTTTTTATTACTACCATAATATCACCATTAAGGCACATAAACGTGGAATTATCCTTTGATGTAGATATTGCTTAGGCCGAAATGGTTCCAGTATCCTGTTTGCAAGAGAAATACTTATTGATTATTATCAAATGGCAATTTTATTGATTTGTCAACGCGATTCTGATATAGCTATATTGCTTAAAGGTGTTCAGAAAAACCTTATTTAGTAACCACTGATTTATAAAAAGGTCAACGTTTAAGTACGATGAAATATATACCTAGCTAATAAGTTTTCAAATAGTCATCGGCACATGTCATAGTGTTGAAGAAAACTCGACTCTTTGATTCTACATTTCATTTGAAAAGCTCAAACACATAATCGGAATACTCGAATCATAAAGACAGACTTTATTGTTCGATGTGTCGCGACTCGCGAGCGTAATGAGCTTCCGAATATACTCAAGTTTATTAGTGCTTGAGTTTTCATGTGTGCTCGAATCTCTTTGCGTTATAAGTAACATGGCCATTTTTTGTCGCTTTAAAACAGGACAACGACTTTTTAAGGAGTATTTGGGCAGATAAAACTTATTAGTACAATAACAAACGTCTTACGGTCCAATTTTGTATTTAGTTTTATCCTATGCGCAAATACATTGTACGTACTGGGAGACAACTTCCAAAATATGTGTAACTCTTGGCAAGATTTTTGAAATATTATCTTAAACAAAATATTTAACATAGTTCAAACTAAGAAGACATCTATCTATTAATCTTCCCAGGTGAATTTTTCGCTACGAGCCATTACATTAAATTTGAAACCTTAATACTATGACTATACCGTTTGTTTTGTAAGATAAGGGCTCGAAGCGAAAAATTAACTTGGGAAGATTTATACTATGCATTAATTGAGTTTTCTTTTCCGCTCCCAGCTTCTTTATCATAGAAAATAACATGTTCGACTACCGCTTACGTGTCATTATTTTAAACGTTATATAAAAACGGGACATTTTCGCTTCCCCAACTTATTTTTCGGGACACCAGGACAGAGTGGGACAGTCCCGTTCAAAACCGGACGTATGGTCACACAAGATATAATATAAGTCTTGCTTGAGTCATTGGACTGTTGAGCAGTATAAATTATGGTTAAAGCGAATGTTGTGGGGTGGTAAGATGTGATTGATTGATGAACGGACGAACATAGAGACAGACGAACAGTTACCACTACGGAGTGTACTGTAGCTGGAGAGTATTTTAAGATAACATTACCAAGCTTACATTGCTGGTATTACTCGACACTTTGGTCACGTTTGGTTTGCTTTTAGTAAATTAAGTATTCAAAGTTTATCCTCCTGCAGCCCACGTCAAATTTTGTTTTAATGAAGTTTAAACTTTTTCACTAATGAGTTGAGTTCAAGGTCACATTAGAATAAGTCCTAATAATAGGACATGGACCTCAGGAGGCTATTTATGTTAAAGACTTAAGTTATGTTTACGACACAAATTATTTTTTAGTCTTTTTACTGGTACTGGACTCGACTCAGAACTCGAGTTTCGAGCACACCAGATTATATAATATTGACTCTAGAATGCTCGAAGGCTCAATTTTTCTCCAACACTAAGCTGAATTCTTACTTCAGTTATTAAAGCTTCGTGATCATATTCAATACTGAAGATATGTTCACATTTTCACTTAATACAGACTGAATTATTATGTGATGATAAATTTCAGTTCATAGCTTTCCTCTCGTTTGTTAAAAGTCAGCCTTCTTTGAAACGACGGAAGCTATTTCGCAAATGAAATTTTACCGCCACATTGCTACGTAAGGGTAAAATGCAAATAAATGGCACGTGATCCATTTGACGAACAAGACATTTACGTGACGAAATTTAGGGGATTTTGACAATGAAAAAGTAAAATTACTAGTAGGGGTTTACATTCAATATTATATTTTTTTTCTATGTGATGCAGATCGCGATCTTCCTGTAATCATGACGATAACTGTTGCTTCAAAATGTCGTACGTCCCGCAGAAAATAATGTATAATTATACTAACCGTGAATTGTTTTGCCCTATGGCCTTTCAAGCAGTGGGTCGTGGATTCGACCCCGGTTTCGCAAATCTGAGTTTTTTTTTAATGTGTGCGAAATTACTTTTGAATTTTACCATAAGCCTTACGGTTGTGCAGAGACGTGTGCTGGCAGAGGCTTGGATGATGATAATGAAATTAGAATGACTATGGTCTCTGGCAGCCACATAATATGAGTGTCTTAGTTACGCCTCAAAATAACAGTATCTTTATTTTTTCTGAATGAAAAACGAATCGTAAGACACGCAGATTACGGCCCAAAGCTCTCTCATTCTGAATAGAGGCCTGTGCCTTCCAGTAAGACGTATAAGCACATATTAGGCTAGTATGATGACTCTTTAAACCAAAAACTATTTCCTTTTACCAAAACCTTTTATAATTTCGTAAAAAGTGGACTAACACCATATTACTGAAACAATTTTGCTCGCGCATGATCGATGACTTTCCCGTATTGGAGTTTGCGTCAAAAAACCGAAACAACGAACAATGGACTTAAAAGCTTTTAAAGGTCGATTTAATTCATTTACTTAGTCTATGTAGGTAAACCTTTACCGCAGAAAAGCGACATGTAGTGACTATGTTTAGTACCTACCTATTTCGTTGGTTGGATGGACCCATAATGTTTTCCCATGTATTGTTTTTTTTTTATTAACTATTGTTTTTACACCTGATTTTATATATTTTTAAAATGTATTCACAACACTTAAAGTGAACTGATATTGCTATTGATGTGTGTGTGTTTTTTTTTTCGTTTTACTATCTTATAATTTTGTACTTCTATTTCTGGGTAGAAAGTAAAGATTCAGACTAATTTTAAGATCATTTACATATTGCCCGATCATACAATGTTTTTTGCTTTTTGTTGACTGCAATTCAATGCAATTACTAGAAGTTTGTGAAGGTCGACTCGCAATGTGGCGCGGTTCACAAAAAATATCACAAGTAAGCCCGTATTAAAGAATCGCGACACCTTTTAATAAAATGATTGAACCCAATTAACAGAAGTCCGGCCAAAAACTTAATTGTCAACATAGTGTTCTCCAACGTGGCGGCTCTTGTCACGATTTCAATCAAAGGATCAGAAAGAAAATTATCCGAAGTATAAAAGAAGTAATAAGGAAGGGCGCATTAAGTGAACGTTCATTTGGGGCTGAGCACAGCCGAGGGCCTATGAGGTTTCTTGTGAATCTTGTGAGACATAGCAGATAATGTTATTTTAATGAAATTTGAACTCACTGGAAGTGTGATTGGATTATTAGTTGGCTTTTATTAGAGCAAGAGGCTAAGTAAAAATTATACCAATTCCAAAATATACAGAATGAAATTTAAATTGTGATACGAAATTAGTGTTTCTAAATCAGGTAATGCTGGACAATATAATGAACTAACTCAATTGTTTTAATTCGTCTTATTTAATTTGAGGTGTCCGTATATTGAGTACATACGTGATTTAATTTCAAGAAAGTATGAACACCCTAAATTGTATCAGACTAATTTCAACAATTGAGTTAATGTACTGTATGTATTATTGTGTAATTTATGTACTATGTACTATGTTGTTGGTTGTTGTTGTACACTAATTTTGTATCATGATTTAAATTTCACCCTGTATGACTCTTTCACTAACGAGATGGACGGAGGATTTGGTGAAGGTTGCTGGTTCAAGGTGAATGCAAGCCGTTTCCAACTGTAGTGATTGGATATCAATTGGCGTATTGTCCAACAACAGTGGTCCTATGGCTGAAATGATGATGATTAATAATCTGTGGTTAAATTCAGGATACTTAATATCGACCGGATAGCCTAGTAGTACGAGAACCTGACTACGAAGCTTGAGGTCCCGGGTTCGATTCCCGGTCGGGGCAGATATTTGTGTGAAAAATACGAATGTCTCTGAATGAATGAGTCTCTGATGTGTAATGTGTATTTAAGTACCTATGATATGTTATATGTTTACCAGTTGCCTAGCACCCATAGTACAAGCTGTGCTTAGTTTGGGACTAGGTCAATTTGATGTCAATCGTCCCATGTTTTATTATTATTTAATGTAAAAAAAAAACTAAACATACTTATGTATTCGATTGAACATCTTTCCACTTTTCGCTATCCTGTCTTCACGCTTCTGAATGGGCTAAGTGCTACTTGTTGCTGGTTGACTGATTATCTGCCAACATAAGCTTATACTATGTATATGTAGCAGGAAAATGGCCAAAACAGCGATTTCAACAAATTTCTATTCAAAGGGATATGAACAAATCACGAAGGATGTTAAAATGGGGAACCCATTTTATCATGTGCTAAGAAAAGATCAGGCATTTGATCAAATCCCTAAATTCGTTCAGTGAAATGACAAAATCAGCCAAAAAAAGCAACTCGTTTTTCCAATCCACCAGATTTGTTTAGTGATTTCCTAAAATCCCTGAAACACGTTAGTGAGTTGACGAAACGAGCTCGCAAAAACAACTTGTTTTATCATTTTACTAGACACCTTCAGTGATATGATAAAGACTCTACTGGGTGAGACTGACAAATTTAGCTAGTCTCCAATTTTTACTCCAAATTCGTTTATATAAAACTCGCATGTTTATACCGATTCTAACACTATGCGACATTATTCACATTTCAAAAATAAACCATGTGTTAAAAGAAAAACAGGTTTATTTTTAAAATGAGAATAATTTCGCAGTGTTGGTATCGTTATAAACGTGCGAAATAAATATGTAGTTAAAATCATTCCCTATAACTTACATTTAGTGCATTCACGTATGGTAAAAGCGGATTCCAATCGTAATGAATGGGTATCAATGAAGGATGCCTATGTCCAGCAGCGGATGTCCGCGGCTGAAATGATGATGATGATGATGAAAACAGGATTTGCACTGTCCCCGATGATATACGATAATTTTCAAATGTTTGTGAAACTAATTAAATGTGAAACAATACTAATTGTATCCGAATTTTGAGACCGTAATAAGCTGCCCAATTTTACCAAAACTTTTTAGCCAGAAAAATTAGAAGTCGCTCTACCACTCCGTTGATTTGACTATCTTTAATCTACCAAATTCGCGGCACGACTTTAATAAGAATTTATGAACGTTATTAAGATTAAAGTACAAGAGAGTGCCTTAATTTAAATAAATCCTGAGCAAAAGCTTTCTCACCGTAGATAAAACAAGATGATCCATTACGGGATCCTTCCCGCAGCTTCAGAATGATTCGCTAAAAAAAACATTTCATTAAGACCCTATTTGAACGTTCCTGTGATAGAGTAAATAAAGTACCCGTAGAGGGAAAAAACAGTCGCCTTCAGCAAAATAATTAAAGGATCTGGTGTCCGCCATTTTTTTAATTTATCTTGACGTCATGGAATTGATCCCGTTGAAGGGATTTTTGCACAGAAATAATAATAAAGAGGATAGAAGTGCCTTAGACGCGTGACCTTGGCGCCGCGCTTGTGACTGGTAGGTCACAAGCGCGCGACTTGTGGCTCAGTGCTATTTGAAACGTGGGTATGACAACAAGTGCTTTAAAATGGTGTTTTGCAGCATTAGCAATTGCGGAAACTCGTCCACACTGTGTAATTACACTAATAAGGGGATTATATTTCATTGGTATGTATTAATTTAATGTAATAATGCGGTTTATATCAAAATACAACTTGAGAAAATATTTCATTATGAAATATTGGTTTACACGTCATTAACACGAAACTTCATATACCATTGCTACTCATGCCCATAAAAACGCAGATCGTTTTGAATTATACGCAGCAATGTAAAGTAATTTTTGATAACCCTTCCGTCTTGCACAAAAGTTCGTGGTACGGACAAAAAAACAGGTTACGACTAGTACAGACATAATGCCGACGCGGCCAATAAATGGAGCCGTTGTGTAAATGTGGGTATGACTTACGTTGAGTGTTATTCAACGCTATCTCTAAGTTTTAAGGTTCATAATTGTTTGTAAGCAAAAATATTAGTAATTGTGTGCGTGATTTCGTAGTACGGTTCCGGTCTTTTGCATGTGTGCATTAACACAGTAAGTAGAGGGGATGAAGCAGCGACACGAGTTCCGGAAGAAAATAGGAACTAAGGCATTTCTATTCTCTTTATTATTCTCTTTATTTCTGTGGATTTTTGCTTCAAAATAAGGAGGTTTAAAATTGACTGTCAGAATTTCGTTTCGCATAGCAATCTTTGGCAGAGTCATCATTTCGCAGAATTAAATTTCGCATAAACTTAGCATACTGTCATTTCGTACAATTTTCTTAGGCAGAGTAGTACATTGGCATAATGTTTGTCAATATTATTATAATATACTTGTCATGTGCATGTGGGTAGTTAGAAATGTAGGGTAGAAATAAGGAATGCATCTAGAAAATATAAGTCAGTCCAAGATATGTTTGAATTTATATGTTTTATTGTTTAATGTGTAGGACTTTATTGTTTAATTTGTTTTTTGTGGCAATAAATTGCTTTTTCTTTCTTTCTTTCCTTTTAAGATCAGCTGTTGGTTTCATTGCTCGCTCCCATGTTAACTTTACAATGTTGATTAAAATAATAGTTTTCTGCTATTCAAAATTCTTCCAAATGAATATTATGCGACTACTGGAAGTTAATGCACATACATGCATGATTTTACTTTAAACATGTTTTAAGCAGGAAGAAAATGTAATATACTGGTAGCGCTTGTTGTAGTAGTATAATAACAAAGTTATGAAGAGATTTTGACTAAAGAGATCTCGAGTTCACTTGAGCTCAGGGACTCTCGGCGAGAAGTGGAAACCACTTCCAAGGTTATCATTAAATAAGGAACGAACACCAAGAAAAAACTGAAACTTTAAACTCGAAAATACTTTGCATTTTTTATCGTTTGTTTGAGTTTTACAATACTTCCTAATTATTTACTACAGTTCTACCGCTTAAATAGTCAGCTTAACTGGTTGTCTGAAATGTGATTATTTCGTTTATTACCTTAAAGGTCGATTTATATCAGACACGTGCTGTATCAGACAGCGACACAATATTCTTTCCGCGCTTACTGGCCGGGTGTGTATGTCGGTGTCTGCGCGGTCGTGTTACGATACACAACAACGTCAACGTTTCGAACAGCTAAGTCTGTGCGAAAGGTGTATGTTTTCCATTTAACGAATCATATACACCGTGAAATTTTAGTGGTTGTTTTCCCGAAACGAGGTGATTTAGTATCGATTGTACAATCGATTTATAATTACTATTTTAACTAGAGTCAAAAATCCAATTGTGAAAAACGAAAGTCGAAAATGACCGCAAACCAATAGTAACGCTTCGTTGGTACAAGTAGCGTACGATCGTACGATAGGTTAGGTACTAACGAAGCGTTACTATTGGTTTGCGGTCATTTTCGACTTTCGTTTTTCACAATTGGATTTTTGACTCTGTCAAAATAGTAATTATAAATCGATTGTACAATCGATACTAAATCACCTCGTTTCGGGAAAACGACCACTAAAATTTCACGGTGTATATGAACCTCCATAGAGCATATTGCCCTTAGAACCGACGTTTCTAGAATAGTGATCGTGAACCCGAAGACATGACATGAAAAGGAATCCACCGGGTCTTTCCAGCATATAAATGTGCCGACTGTCTTGGAACCTCCTGTGGCCTATCCTACAAAACTTACAATTACAATTCTACAATTGTATAGTTACAAGTTTGTAATAATACAAGTAGGCGTACCACAACAAATACAAGTGACATATTTGTAGAGGAAAATTCTTACAAATATGTAAATTGTAGCGACAATTCTACAATTTACTGTATCACAAAACTTTACATATTACAAATGTTTTTCCGGAAAAATTTACAAATATTTAGTTGGCAATTGTGGGTTAAAGATTTGTGTTACAGTAAATTGTAATAATAAGTTTCTCAATAAAAAAAAAAAAAAAAAAAAGTAAACATATATATAGAATTGTAGCTACAAGTTTACAATTCACTAAACGTGTGTCAAGAGGTTATAATTGCAACACAAATTATTGATCAAGATTGGTTTTTTGTTGTCTTTTTGTACTTTTAAATTAACTCCAAATTTTTTACTTTTACGGTCATCCCGTGAAATCTTAATATTTTTATACTAAATACAAACTGAAACATGGATATACAGAAAAAAAAAACAGAAAAAGAGACCAGCGCTGCGAATCGAACCCAGGTCCTCAGCATTCCGTGCTGCGTGCTTACCCCTAGACCACCAAATTATTGATTCAACAAGAATACTTTGTTTCACGAAATGTTTAGTTCTAGTGGCAGTGATAGTGAAGAAGAATAAAATTAATTGTAAGACGTCCTAGGACATATTATAGAGAACGTATAAATTGAACTTTGACCATAACAGATTTTACATTTAATCAGAGGTTCAGAGTGAGTAAATCTACCGTCGAATGTCTACTTCAGACTATTGGTGGAATTCTAAGACATCCGACACGAAGAAGTCACGCTCTTGACCCTAAACAACAGTTACTGACTGTTTTAAGATGGTTGGGCTCAGGATCCCAATATCACGTCACTGGCGATGCTCATGGTGTTTCCAAAATGACAATCTGTCGTTCGATTCACGCCGTATATGCACAAACTAGCTTTTGCCCGCGGCTTCGCTTGCGTGTACTATGAGTATTCTAAAGAACCAAGATATCAAGCAAGCAAGCATACAGGCAAGCAAGCATGCAGGTCCACAATTGACCGAGAAATCGGTGAACATACCTACATAAAAAAATACATAAAGTGGAATGCATAACCTCCTCCTTTCTTAGAAGTCGGTTAAAGTGCCCTTTGCGGCCTACTTAAAGTATAAACTTATGAATTTTGAAATTTTAGCTTTCTACAACCAGTAAAACGCAAAATCCCGTTTTTTCCCGTTCCCGTAAGAATTTCGGGAAATGTTTTCTAAATGCTCCTCTGCACTCCCCAAACAACCTACATGCCGAATTTCAGATTTCTACGACCAGTAAAACGAAAAATCCCATTTTTTCCCGTTCCCGTTATAATTTGGGAAAGTCCTTTCTCAATGCTCCTCTTCACTCTCCAAGCAACCTACATGCCGAATTTCAGCTTTCTACGACCAGTAAAACGAAAAATCCTGTTTTTTCCCGTTTCCGTGGGAATTTTGGAAAGTCCTCTCTCCCAATCCAGCTCTACACTCCCCAAGAAACCCACTTGCCAAATTTCAGCTTTCTATGTCCAGTAAAATGAAAA
This sequence comes from Archips crataeganus, assembly GCA_947859365.1. Classification (NCBI taxonomy): domain Eukaryota; kingdom Metazoa; phylum Arthropoda; class Insecta; order Lepidoptera; family Tortricidae; genus Archips; species Archips crataeganus. The sequence continues at coordinate 12,309,766 of OX402066.1, read as the reverse complement.
ATCCCGTTTTTCCCGTTCCCGTGGGAATTTTGGAAAGTCCTCTCTCAATGATCCTCTACACTACCCAAACGACATACATGCCGAATTTCAGCTTTCTACGACCAGTAAAACGAAAAATCCCGTTTTTTCCCGTTCCCGTGGGAATTTGGGAAAGTCCTCTCTCAATGCTCATCTACACTCCCCAAGCAACCTACATGCCGAATTTCGGCTTTCTACGACCAGTAAAACGAAAAATCCCGTTTTTTCCTTATCCCGTGGGAATTTCCGAAAATCCTTAAACCTGTTTTTTACTATTATAATTACATACTTCTATGAAAAATTTGAAGAGTCTAGTAATTTTAGTTCATAGGATCCCGTTGAACTAAATATATAAATCCCATTTTTTCCTTATCCCGTGGGAAATTTGAAAAATCCTGAAATTAATGTTTTAAATCATGTAATACCTACTTGTGTATCAAATTTGAAGAGTCTAGTTATTATAGTTACTGAGATAGGGTCACTCGGAATCTAATATACAAATCCCGTTTTTTCCCTTTCCCGTGGGAATTTCCAAAAATCCTTCCTTAGTGGATGCCTTCATTGTATAAGGTATCTATGTGCAAAATTTCAAGTCTCTAGGTCCAGTGGTTTGGACTGTGCGTTGATATATCAACAGTCATTTAGTTTATTTTGATATTTCAACCCCATCGCACCCCATCCAGGGAGATGGTATTTTACGTCTGCCACGTCGGATTTTAAAACCGTTGTTGTTTTCTTAACCAGCGACCCGATAAACCATAGAAACAGCACCCATGTTGATTTTCAGACTTTGTTACCCCTTTCCCCCTTTTAGGGGTTGAATTCTCAAAAACCTGAAACACATGTTTACTCATTTATTATTCGGAGTATTTTTGTGAAGTTTCGAATAAAATAGTAACTTAATCTTGTAAGTAAACTAATCTTGTTTCCCCATACAAACTTTGGACCCCCGTTTTACCCCCTTAGGGATTGAATTTTGAAAAATCCTTTCTTATTGCACCCCTAGACCTTATAAGGAACCTACATGCCAAATTTGAAATCTCTAGGCCCAGTGGTTTGGGCTGTGCGTTGATATGTCAGTCAGTCAGTCAGTCAGTCAGTCAGTTAGTTTCTTCTTTTATATATATAGATAGTGGACAAATTACTGGGAAGTGAAGTAAGATGGCCAACAAATGGAAACTCAATTTCTCAAGAATTTATTGCAGCTTCACATGTAAATTTTCCCAGGGTCGCAGGGATTATAGATAGATCATTAATATATATACCTATTACTAAATCATTTCATTTTTGCTTTATCTCCTTCCATTTGTTTATTTTCACAGTGTGCGTCCATTTATCACTAAATTTACCAAAAATAATGTTTTGTTTTCATTTATGAGGCCTAAAATGGTTAGTTTCCCCGTTCCCCTTGCAAGTCCATTGTAATGTCAGTTGGTATCTAGGTACGTAGGTAATGCTCGTAGATAGATCACTATATAATTATAATTAATGAAATTCTTGCGTATTGCGTATAAAGTGAAACTACCTTCAACATCAAAAAAGTTAAATAAATTGTTACATATTTGTAGTTGTAACATTACAATTGTTCGCTTGTATATTTACAAATCTACAATCCTACAATTATGTAGCTGTCGTGACATGCCTTTATTCTTTGTGATACGTTTTCAAGAAAGTGAAATATTTGTATACTGCAAATTTGTAACAAATACATATTTGTAATTATTGTGGTACATTTTTTGTTTACAATTTCACAATTTTGTCGAATTGTACACTTGTAAAGTTTTGTGGGATAGGGCACTGGCCTTCCTCGTCATGATGGAAAGATAAGAAAAGACCCAACAGTTTGACGCTCATACCCTGTCAAATGGGTCAACCTCATGTCAACCTCTTGTCTAAAATAATATACTTATATTTCAACCATGATCAAACATACGCCGATCGCGTCTATTTAAATAGCTATCCGGACGATCCTTGCAGAGTTAATTATTCATTATTTTTCTTAATTTTTAATTTGGGTTATTACTACAATGTCGGCTTTGACTTGTTTCCTAATAATCACTCGAAACAGCTTTGGGGCTGTTTACTTACCAGTTAAGGATTTAGCCTCCAGTCAAAGGCAACGGTATTTTTGTTTTGGCCATCTCTGATCCCAATTTTAAAATTAAACAAAACAATTGACAGGATTTACACGTGTACTGTATAGAATTTTAATTCTATATTTTTTACTTTGTTGTCTCAGATATTTATCATAAATTATTTTTGCATTCACTAATGTTTAAAGCTTATAATATAATAAGTTGAAACAAGGCGATATATCGCAGGAATGTGTATAACATGTGCATAGACATTTAGAACCATCTACCGGATGACATAAAACTGCTCCAAGGGAACCTTTTTAAGCACAAATTGACTGACTGGCTACTGGATAAATGTTTTTAAAATGTTATTGATTATTTAGAATTTAAGATCAATTTATTATAATTTATTATTATTATTACTGACGATTAATTATAATATTAATTATTGTTTGTTAGTTACTATCTGTATGTGCATTTATCAAAATGGGTTTATGAATATAGTTACTTATTTTAATTAATTTAATTATAAATTGACATGTTTAATTATTTAAATTCAAAATATATTTGCACGCTTGCGTGCAGGCTGAATATACTGTACCACTTTATATCTTGTAACACCTTAATATCTGTATTCTAGCAAATAAAGATATTTGGTTTGATTTGAATAAATTGGCTTTAATGACCTTTTGCTGGAAAAGAATACCTCGATTTAGTCTTTATATCACGTTAAACGCCACGGAAAAACTACTCCCCTATTCAGGCCATAGGGCATGATGCACTATTAAGGGCATGGTGGTATTAATGGGCATGTGGCCATAAATTATCTAGTTTTAAAAAAAAGGGTTGGTATCTAAAGGTAAGTTAGTTTCCAGATGGGAGTCTTCAGAAAAGGAGCCTACTTATCTGTTTCTAAAAAATCGACAATGCACCAATGACTCCCACTGAGTCATCGATCCAGCCAGTGTCCATGAACGGCGGATATTATAGACCATTAATTAGCTTATCCGCATGCTAGTTCGTCTATTAAGTTAAAATAAAACATTTTAAATGTCCTTCTTTTTATAAGTCATACCTTATAACTTGTATTTAATCATGATTTCTAAAACAAACAACTTTCATCAGGATTTAATCAAATCAACCATTCGCAAAGAGCATCCGTTAAGAGCGAAGATGGGGTAAAACCGTGTGTTCAGCGCCCTCTATGAATATAAAACAGCGATCTCGATAAATGCTCCAGTCTGATGGGAATACCCGACACAATCTTCAGGAAATCTCTGATTGCATGATTCAGGCCTTTTTTATGTACCTACTCCGAATGCATAACAATGATCTTTGATACGTCAGAGATAAAGTAATACTCATTCCAAATTTATTTACACTCTTGGTCATAAATAGCGACACAGCCACCGCGTGGAATATACCTTACTAGCTGTAACCCGCGGCGTCACCCGCGTTGAAAATACCTTCAGGAGAAACATTTACGATATTAGGGCCTGTCCGCACAGCGATATTTCACCGCGCGGTTTTTTATTCGCAATTCGGTAACACATTGAATCTTATGGACGTAGCCGCGCGTCTACGTAAAATTTTTAATAGGTACTACGTTCACTCGAACAACGCCATCTATTGATTTCAGGCTAAGTTAACGCGTCGTTGAAAGCCCAGAGGCCGTATTGTCTAACGCTTCTGACGCTTGCCTTCGCTTTCACCATCTCTTTCTGATATCATCTTATACCGTTTGACAGAAAGAAATAGTGATTGCAAAGGCAAGCATCAGAAACGTTAGACAATAAGCTATCTGGTACTTCAACGTTCTTGGACAGACCCCTCTATTCTTGTTAAAAGTTAAAATACTTATTATTATTGGGGTCCTAGCGCTATAAAGCTTTTTAAGGAAATATCAAAAAGGTTAGTCGACATTACAGGAGACCGAAGAGCTGGCAGCTACCTCGGACAAAGAATTAGTCTAGCCATTCAAAGGGGGAACGCTGCCATTATCTTCGGAACCTTGCCAAAAGGGACTCCCTTTAATAATGTATTTTAGTTATTTACTATATTATATTTTTTAAGGTTTTTAGTTTTAGGCTAATTGTTCTAGTATATAATTTTTTATTTTTTATTTCTGTATAATTAGTTATTAAAACTTTATTTTTGTTGTAATAACGGCTTTAGTAATACATTTATAATATTACTAGCTTTTGCCCGCGGCTTCGCTCGCGTGTACTATGAGTATTACAAAGAACCAAGATATCAAGCAAGCAAGCATACAGGCAAGCAAGCAAGCAGGTCCACAATTGACCGATAAATCGGTGAACATACCTACATAAAAAAAATTGGAATGCATAACCTTCTCCTTTTTTAGAAGTCGGTTGAAGAGCCCTTTGCGGCCTACTTACAGTATAAACTTATAAATTTTGAAATTTTAGCTTTCTACCACCAGTAAAACGCAAAATCCCGTTTTTTCCCGTTCCCGTAAGAATTTCGGGAAATGTTTTCTTAATGCTCCCCTACACTCCCCAAGGAACCCACTTGCCAAATTTCAGCTTTCTATGACCAGTAAAACGAAAAATCCCGTTTTTCCCGTTCCCGTGGGAATTTTCGAAAGTCCTCCCTCAATGCTCCTCTAAACTCCCCAAACAACCTACATGCCGAATTTCAGCTTTCTACGACCAGTAAAACGAAAAATCCCGTTTATTCCCGTTCCCGTGGGAATTCGGGAAAGTCCTCTCTCAATGCTCCTTTACACTCTCCAAGCAACCTACATGCCGAATTTCAGCTTTCTATGACCAGTAAAACGAAAAATCCCGTTTTTCCCGTTCCCGTGGGAATTTTGGAAAGTCCTCTCTCAATGCTCCTCTACACTCCCCAGACAACCTACATGCCGAATTTCAGCTTTCTACGACCAGTAAAACGAAAAATCCCGTTTTTTCCCGTTCCCGTAGGAATTTGGGAAAGTTCTCTCTCAATGCTCCTCTACACTCCCCAAGCAACCTTCATGCCGAATTTCAGCTTTCTACGACCAGTAAAACGAAAAACCCCGTTTTTTCCCGTTCCCGTGAGAATTTGGGAAAGTCCTCTCTCAATGCTCCTTTACACTCCCCAAGCAACCTACATGCCGAATTTCAGCTTTCTACGACCAGTAAAACGAAAAATCCTGTTGTTTCCCGTTCCCGTGGGAATTTTGGAAAGTCCTCTTTCAATCCAGCTCTACACTCCCCAAGCAACCTACATGCCGAATTTCAGCTTTCTACGATCAGTAAAACGAAAAATCCCGTTTTTTCCTTATCCCGTGGGAATTTCCGAAAATCCTTAAAACTGTTTTTTACTATTATAATTACCTACTTCTATGCCAAATTTGAAGAGCCTAGTAATTATAGTTCATAGGATCCCGTTGAACTGAATATGTAAATCCCGTTTTTTCCTTATCCCGTGGGAATTGTGAAAAATCCTGAAACTAATGTTTTAACTAATGTAATACCTACTTGGGTATCAAATTTGAAGAGTCTAGTTATTATAGTTACTGAGATAGGGTCACTCGGAATCGAATATATAAATCCCGTTTTTTCCCGTTCCTGAAGGAATTCCCAAAAATCCTTCCTTAGTGGATGCCTACATTGTATAAGGTATCTATGTGCAAAATTTCAAGTCTCTTGATCCAGAGGTTTGGGATGTTCGTTGATATATCAACAGTCATTTAGTTTATTTAGACATTTCAACCCCATCGCACCCCATCCAGGGAGATGGTATTTTACGTCTGCCACGTCGGATTTTAAAACCGTTGTTGTTTTCATAACCAGCGACCCGATAAACCATAGAAACACCACCCATGTTGATTTTCAGACTTTGTTACCCCTTTCCCCCCTTTTAGGGGTTGAATTCTCAAAAAACCTGAAACACGTGTTTACTCATTTATCATTAGGAGTACTTCTGTGAAGTTTCGAATAAAATAGTCGAACTAATCTTGTTTCCCCATACAAACTTTGGACCCCCGTTTCACCCCCTTAGGGTGTGAATTTTGAAAAATCCTTTCTTAGTGCACCCCTAAACCTTATAAGGAACCTACATGCCAAATTTTGAATCTCTAGGCCCAGTGGTTTGGGCTGTGCGTTGATATGTCAGTCAGTCAGTCAGTCAGTCAGTCAGTCAGTCAGTCAGTTTCTTCTTTTATATATATAGATGTGAAATTTCGAGTATCTTATTATCCCACGCGAGACCGTATTATCGGGATTTTAAGTATATTGTCTTCCAGACCTTTGTACGAGTATATCTGTACGCCAAGTTTCCGACTAGCAAACGTACAAACATCTTTGAAAACTTTCACATTTATGTTATTTGTAGGATACGTTATATGCCGATCAATCTTATTTCTTGTGGAATAAAGATGTAAATATAGATATTTTTTGACGTCTTGGTAAATATAGTACTTATTTATGACTGTTTGTAAAATTTTGCGTACATCCCAATATCGTCGAAACATCGGAATAAAAAGTAGCCTATATGTTATATTCAAGATTTAGCTATCTTTGTACAAAATTTCATTGAAATCCCACACTCGTAATCTCCCGCATTTATCCTTCTCTAATATATAAAAACTAGCTGTTGCCCACGACTCCGTCTACGATTAATAGGGGTAGGTAGACAAAAAAAAACATACAGACGAATTGAGAACCTGCTCTTTTTTTGAAGTCGGTTAAAATAGCCTGCCACCTATTCTCAAACCTACCGAATAAGGAGAAAAAAGTTTCATAAAAATCGGTCAAGCCGTTTCGGCGGAGTTCGATAGCAAATACTGTGACTCGAGATCTAATAAATAAAAACTCGTGTCACGGTGTTTGTTACCGAACTCCTCCGAAACGGCTTGACCGATTTTTATGATTTTTTTTTCTATATTTGGTAGTTCTGAGAATAGATTGTAGACTTTATATACCCTATTCTTCGCGGACGGAGTCGCGGGCAACAGCTAGTAATATTAGAAGGATAAATGTCATATTCTATTTATACGTTCACGGAATAGATTTCACAACTTAGGGATCTTTAAAAAACGAGCCTACCAATTCCTAAAAGGGTCGGCAACGCACCTGTGATGCCCCCCGTGTTACGGGTGTCCATGGGCGACGGTGATCGCTTTCCATCAGGTGACCCGTCTGCTCGTTTGCCACCTCTTATATAAAAAAAAAAAAAAAAAAACAAGACTCAGAAAGGTCAGGTTAAAGCTTGCCAACAATGTCACCACAATCTGAAATTTGGAGTCCTAAAAGGGTGTCCGTATTTTATTTCAGTGCCGCATAACCCTTTTATTTATTCAGAAGAGGACCTTTGGTGTCATTGAACAAATCGCTCCTCGGGATTATTTGGTCGAATCGAGTGGGGACAGATTGGAGCTAAGTCAGCCAATTTATTTTAAATCGTGATCAAAAAGATAAGGGTGCGCTTTTATTGAGCAGAGCGGAAACTTGCAAAATAGACCTAACATAAAAAAAAACGCAAAAAAGAGGCGGGAAGCAGAATGTAGAATAAGCTAGAAATTATTCCACCGACAAGAGCCTAGCTCTTAAATATATAATGATGATGATAAAAAAATGCCGTGGTAGCTGCCTATATAGTTCTACGTTCTATGCCCTTTCAGCAGAGGGTTGTGGGTTCGAGCCCGGACTCGCACCTATTAGTTTTTCAAAAATGTGCGAAATTACATTTGGAATTTACCATGAGCTTAGGTGAAGGAAACATCGTGAGGAAACCACACACCTGCTAAGAAGTTTGTGCGTGAAGTTCCCAATCCGCACTGGGCCCGCGAGGTAACTACGGCTCAAGCCTTTTCATTCTAAGGAGGCTTGTGCAGAGACGTATATAGGCTTGGATGATGATGATGATGATGATGATGAAATTATTATTATTATTATTATTATTACCCCTCAAAATAACAGTATCTTGAATTTTGCTGAATGAAAAATGAATCTTAAGGCGTAAGGAATCTTAATTTCACAGAACAATAATATCTTTGGAATCCACGCGAGCGCTGCTGACCGCGGCTGGTTCATTCACGCTTATCAATGCTCTAGAAAATAAGACTTACAACGTTCTATACCAGTGAAATGCACACCACATTAAGGATCGACCACACCGGTGCTCAAATATTTATGCTGACGCACTGTAAACGCAAAGACGTGCGTCATGCGTCAAGTTTTTTCAGCGTTCCGGCCACACTGCTGTACGCTTAGTATATGTTTTACTTCACCAAAATACTTCTCAATCGCGTTTACGTAACAAAATCAATTACTAGGGAAACATGGACAGCGCCTCCGCGGCCGCGCGTCCATCTATACTAATATATAAAGCTGAAAAGTTTGTTTGTTTGTTTGTTTGTTTGAACGCGCTAATCTCAGGAACTACTGCTTCGATTTGAAAAATTTTTTCAGTGTTAGTTAGCCCATTTATCGAGGAAGGATATAGGCTATATATTATCACGCTAACACCAATAGGAGCGGAGCGGAGCGGAAGAATGTTTGAAAATCGGGGGTTTTTGAAGTAAAACTTCTATATCTCGGGAACTACTGCTCTGATTTGAAAAATTCTTTCAGTGTTAGATAGCCCCGTTAGATAGGGCGGGTTGAGAGCGGGTTGGGGGCGGGTTGAGAGCGGGTGGGGGGGCGAGTTGGGAGCGGGTTGGGGCGGGTTGGGAGCGGATTCAGAGCGAGTTGGGGGCGGGTTGAGAGCGAGTTGGGGGCGGGTAAGGGGCGGTTTGGGAGTGGGTAGGGGCGGGTTAGGAGCGGGTTGGGGGCGGGTTGGAGCGAGTTGGGAGCGGTTTGGGGGCGTGTTGGGGCGGCTTGAGAGTGGGTTGGGAGCGGGTGGGGGGCGAGTTGGGAGCGGGTTGGGGGCTGGTTGGGAGCGGGTTGGGGGCGGGTTGGGGGTGGATTGGGAGCGAGTTGGGGGTGGGTTGGGGGGCGGGTTGAGAGCGGGTCGGGGGCGAGTTGGGAGCGGGTTGGGGGCGGGTTGGGAGCGGGTTGGGGGCGGGTTGAGAACGAGTTGGGGGCGGGTTGGGGGCGGGTTAGGAGCGGGTTGGGGGCGGATTGGGAGCGGGTTGGTTTATTATGAAGTTTCACTTCTTCCGGAAGGATCTAAGGAGAGCCATAATTGATGAAAAAGCAAATTGGATAAAAAAATAAACTGCCCAAATTACTAATTGCACGCGGACGGAGTCGCGGGCAAAAGCTACTGTTTCCATAGAATTTAAATTTTTACGTAAACGCGATCGAGAAGTATTTTGGTGAAGTAAAACTTATACTAAGCGTACTGCTCCTAAAACATTACGAACCGTACATGCAGTTCTTTAGACTGATGCTTAAAATGCGCATTAGATTCTTCAGCGTTTTTTAAACAAAGGTGTGCGTCTTGAATAAGACGGAAACAATTGTCGTCTCTTTCTTTCGTCCCTTTCAAGCTGTGCTCTCAAATGCAAAATTACAAATTGAATGGAGTTAAGTTATTTATAACAGTCCCGAAAAAGTAAAATCTATGTCACTTAGTTATACGATATTTTTGAAAATATATTATAATAAAAGTGATATGTTACGCGAATCTATTATAGCATAACTAAGAGACATTGTTTTCTTTTCTTATTTTTACAGAACTGCTAAAACTTGTCCTCTCACTCGGTACCAGATTATCGTTGAGGTTAAATAAATAAATAAATCTTTATTCAAAATAGGTTTTTACAATATAAAACTTAAGTCTAAACAAATTAAAAGTGAAGAATGACACATGCCTGAACTAGGAAGATCCTGTGTCTCAGGCGAAAAAAGGACTTACACAACTAGACATAACTATATGAATTAAGTTAAATTGAATTAAATTAACACTTGCAGAAAAAAGAAACCGCTATTTAACGACCGCTTTAGCCTAGTTGGTAGTGACCCTGCCTACGAAGCAAGAGGTCCTGGGTTCAAATCCCGGTAAGGTCATTTATTTGTGTGACGAGCACGAATATTTGTTCCTGAGTTATGGATGTTTTCTATGTATTTAAGTATTTATTTATCTATATAAGTATGTTTATCGTCATCTAGTACCCATAGTACAAGCTTTGCTTAGTTTGGGACTAGGTCGATTTGTGTAAGATTGTCCCCTAATATTTATTTATTTATTTATTTATTTATGTAGGTAATCTTAGTACTAAGGTAAATTAAGAAACATTATTAACAATAACGTAATAAGTACGTACCTATTATCAAAACAATGTTTATTTAAACAAGGTCAATAATTTAAACATATATTAGATACTTATAAATCCGTGTATGATGTGTTTTCCAATATTGCTTGTTATACATTTTTTTATTAGGTACGACAATCAAGTATCAGTGTCATCAAAAATTGCGAACTTGCGCAAACGACTTGTGTAATTGCGTTTGGGGACAACCTGTGTATAGTGTGATGAAATCCAATAAAATCAGTGAAAATATAATATACTAGCCTTCCGTCCGCAGCTTCGCCCGCGATAAATTAATTTTCCCGTAGGAAAAGGTGTTTTTCCGCGGTAAAAAGTAGCCTATGTCACTGAGTGATAATGTAGCTTTCTAACGGCAAAAGAATTTTTTAAATCGGTCCAGTAGTTTCGGAGCCTATTCAATGCAAACAAACAAACAAACAAACAATCAAATCTTTCCTCTTTATAATATTAGTATAGATAATTTGGAACCAGCCCTGCAAAAGTTTATCTTAATTTAAAAAGTACGCAATAAAAATGTGTCGCATGAGTTGCGTCACTGCGTTAACGGTGCGCCAGCGTATTTTGAGCGACGGTGTGCTCGATCCTTTAATCTTTAGAGCAAAAAGCCATTTGCGAGCTTCGGCGCTTCTGGGTATTCAAAAGTACGAAGCGAAAAATGAAACCACTTTTGTTGGATTTATAGAGATAATAACAACAAAGCCTCTAAGCACTTCAAGTGTTGCAGAAAATTGGTGTACAATTAACAGCTTTTGCTTTGTACAGCCTCTTTTGGTCTTGACGTTGGCTTGGCAACCAATCTGCTAGATTGAATAGAATAAATAGAAGAGAATAACTAAGAGGGCATTTTCACTTTATAATGTATCCGCCACTTTTCTTCAGATTTAGTTACTTTTAGGGTTCGGTAGTTACCTACTCAGAATTAAGAGCGCTAAAAATGTAATATTTGATGATCATTTCGCACTCCCAGTACAACAGTGCATCATCTCGAAATAATACACCATTTTAATATAGACTTTACTTAATTTCCGGAAAGTCTAATTAAAATGGTGTATTATTTCGAGTTGATGCACTGTTGTACTGGGAGTGCGATTTGATATGATAAATAATTTTCAATTAAACAATTTTATTGAATAGTCGTACATTTCGATCGTGTGGCCTCCAATTGATTTTGGGTAAGTTAGGTTTATTTTGTAACAATTCTGTAGAGTTAACTAATTCTGAGAAAATTGCACTATATCAAATTATTATTATTTGTTTTTGTCCACTATTATTTTCAAATTGTATATATTTTTAGATAGTTGATCGAGTAAAATAAGAATCCGCTTCTGTAAAAGCGAAAACTTGCAGTATTAACCAATTACATTAGCTGAAGCAACGCGGATTTCAACTAATGTAATTGACCCATTGTGGGCGTTACTCTCCGCTACAATGGAACCACACCCTAAAGGGTAGAAAATAAATGAAAGAGAAACTAGCATTTTTTAATAATTTGAATTGGAAGCGCCATGTTGACATTCTATGTGATAGGCTGGGTGGTGCTGTATTTGCATTGAGAAAATTGAAACCATTGATCTCGGGGGATGCACTGAAGCAGGTGTACTTTGCTCACTTTCACTCGATTATGTCGTATGGCACACTCGTGTGGGGAAACTCCACAGATGCCAAAAGAGTTTTAGTCGTGCAGAAGCGAGCAATTCGTACACTTGTTGGTGTAAAAAACAGACACTCCTGCAGAGAGCTTTTCAGGTCTCAATGTATAATGACGCACTACTCTCAACACCTATTTGACCTATTGCTTTTCGTAAGAAACAATATTGATCAGTTTCAACGTGTAGACTTTCCAGGGAAACAGCTTCGTTCTACCGGGCGCTTGAGAGCGGTTCCTCGTCGCATGGCGCTCTCACATAAGAACCCACGGGTCATCGGCCCAACTTACTATGAGCATTTACCCGCCGATCTAAGAACTGAACCATCTGAAGAAACATTTAGGCGTAAACTGAGAAATCTTTTGTTGAATAACCCTTTGTACTCTGTAAAGGAATATTATGGACATAAATTTCTAAAAATTATTATATTATTACAGTAAAAAATTGTATTTGTTTCCTGTTTTAATTGTATACTAAGTAATTATTTTAAATTGTGATAGTTGTAGTAATGGTATCGAATACTCAATATTTATTATTTTTAAATTGTGAAATGACAATCCTTATTGGGAGATATTTTATTTTTTAATGTATGATATTGACATAGTGATAGTTATATTTACAGTGTTTTTCTTTTTCTCTTTTTGTATACTGACGATCCTTATTGGGCGAACATTTTATTTTCTGAAATTTTGTGCACTATAATTAATTAATTATTTTTATTTTATATTATTTTGACGATCGTGGTATAAATTCTTGTAATTTTGACATCAATGCAAATTTATTTTGTAATTTTTATCATGAAATAAATAAATCTATCTATCTAATCTATCTATCTTTACCAACATACGGAACCGGAACCCTCGGTGTGCGGGTCCGATTTGTCCCATGAAGAAGTTTGTATCCATGGATATCAGGATGTGTGGATGTTTGTTACTCTTTCACGCTAAAACCATTTTGACGGATCCTGATGAAATTTGGCACATAGGTAGTTTATACCTAACCTAGATTAACATATAGCCTACTTTTTATCCCGGAAACTTGCATAGTTCCCGTGGGAGGGCGATAAACGAATTCTTTGCATACTTAGGCACGGGCAATGGTTAATAATAATATAATCTAAGTCATCTGTTATGTTTTATCTTTTATGTCAAACGTAAGCCTAAATAAATAAAAAAAAATGTATATGTTAATGTCCATCTCTATTACATACACTCCATATAATTTTTATGAGTACAACTTCACGAGTATCATTTGTACTAACAAGTAAATAATGAGACATTCTTCAATCACCCTTGATCTCATAAAGGAAGTAACAAATTGGAAATAACTGTTATTACGAGTACGTCGTGTATCCAGTTACTTTAATATTACTTTAGTTTGTTCAAACGTCATTTCATCCTAACAAAATAATATTTTTGCTCCAGCCAATTATATTTAAGGAACTATACACCTACATATAATTTTACAAGCTGAATAGCACATATAATTATGTTATTTTTATCCCGATACATTTACTATTTTCTCTTTTTTATAATTACAAGCTTTTATTTAACTTGCAATGTACCTTATGTGTCTATGTATGTACGGGTCAAATCTTAGAAGCCGAATTTGACCCACTTCCTGTGGTCGGATTCACTTGAAATTTAGTATACTTGTGTAGGTTGGATGACAATGCAAGTACAGTCAACAAAAAAGTACAGTCAGCTAAAAAGCTTGCTATAAAATGAAAATTTTAACAAAAAGTTATTATTTCCTAATAATTGAAATTAATTTAAGTAATCAATCAATCATAATATTTATCGACATGTAATCTGTACGTGCCTTTTAATCATCATCATCATCCCAGACTATATACGTCCCACTGCATGGCACAGGCCTCCTCTCAAAATGAGAAGGCTACTAGAAACACAGGGAAGCTTAAAGTTCCATCTTACAGACTGGCTAAAACCAAAAAGTTGTTCCTGGGAAGATGCATACGTTTTTATAATAAAATTCCGAAAACAATAGCCGAACAAACTGATACAAAATTCAAATCCATTGTGAAGAAGACATTAATATCTAAGGCGTACTATAAAATTAATGACTATATCTTTACTTAGCTTATCTATAAATGCTTGTCTATAGCTTACTTTGGGACTAGGTTTATTTATTTATTTATATCATGGACAGGGATGTTTGGAAATAATTCCGATCCGCATTGGCGATCCCTAGTCTCAAATAGCGTATTTACTGTGTTAAAAATTTTAATTGTATTAAATACTTTAGATATATGTAATTTAATAACAATGTAGATCTGGTTGAAAAAAATATACCTTGTTGAGTTTCTTGCCGGTTTCTTCTCAACAGGGTTTTTCCGAACCGGTGGTAGATTCTTCGACGTTCATAGGAGCATCAATTGATGTAGAATGTTGTTGACTTTGACTTTTGACTTTGAGAGTGCTCGGGTCGTAAGTCTCACGCGGCCCAGACATACCATTGAATTTCTTTGCAGGTGCGTGCTGCCTACTTTTGGCCCTACCGAGCTTTTGGCGCATTTATTGCATTCATTTAATCCTTTGCTGTATCATTACTAGCAAAGCTTTAGTTCTGAAATTCATGTGTAAGATATTTGAGGATTCACTCTAGTGACCAGCGTTTTTCGAAACACGATTACTTGTAGTTAGCTTGGTAGAAATAAAAAAACCAAAGTCGTCTCTAAAAAAAACAAAAATCCTTAGTACGGCGTAAATACTGCACGGCAGGTCATGACTTTTTGAATGTTAATAAAACAAGATGTTTTCTACGGCCTTGTGTAGCTATATTTAAAAAAAATGTATTTGTTTTAGTAATACGATGAAAATACCTACTAAATACACGCACAGTCTGACCAACCTATCTTGAGCCGTCGTGCTTCCCCCTTGTCCGTATAGTTAGTCGCGTTAGTTCTCCTTCGGCCATCGGAAGGGGAACTTGTGTCACTTGGGCTTACGCACGGCTTTGATTCTAGCCGCTCTCACATACACATACACGAGTGCATAGAATACCTAAAATCGATTAGCGCAACAAGCTCGGTAGGGACTTAATAATATGATAAAAGAAATCTTTACAACTCGTGCTCGTTTACATTTAATCTTCACCAATCGATTCGTTCAATAGAAACTCGCTCGACCATACCGATAGGTTCCCCTTAATAGAATTCTTAGGTAACACAAGAACACTATGGGAAAATACCAGCTGTTTGCCGTCGCGGAAAATCGGTGTAGGCGAAGTGGGCTACGTTCATATTTGCGACACAATTTTAATCGAAGTACATCTTTACCTCGCTACTCCGCTACACGTGCAAGACCGCTGTGCGGCATATTTGGGTGGAGTTAAAAAGAGGGAAAGACTGGTTTTTCAATGTTAAGTTAGCAGTATCTGTCAAATAAATGTAAACTGTTTTAAACTTTCGTGATTTTCACTCATAATCGGTGCCCAACGGAATATGAGCGCTCGTATCACACGATAAGTTTAAATTTCGCGTGCAAGAAGTTAACGGTCGTAAGAGTAGGTAAATTTTTATACCTAAAGTTGATTTTTTGTTCGAGCGTGATCCTTCTGTACGCTAGTACTATTAGTTATTCTGTGTCAAGAGTTGAAATTTATCGCTTACTCTCCGAAATGTATGGAACAGTAGAAATTTTTTTACGATTTCATGGCTGGTCCCATAGTAAAAGTTGCTCAATAAGGCCTTCCTCATCAGCCTGTATAATGTTCTATTACTTACCCAAAGCAAAGTCACAAGAAGGTCCGAAGAAGACATGAGCGCAGTCATTGTACGCATCAATGGCGCTGATGACCGCATAAGCAGCGTCACAGTCCTCCACGTCGTAAGTCATCCATTCGAATCTGATCCAGTCTGGAAAAGCTTGTTTTATTTCCTGCTGCTGTAATGCCAACTCGATCGTAGGCTCCACCTGGAAATAAGATAAAGAATCACTAAAATAAGTAACACGAGCCGGCGTCCACGAACTAAAAGACGCAGTGTAGGTAGACTTCCAACAAGATGAAACGACGACGAAATGCCATATTTTCTAACGAGCGGGCGCTTGCCTTGGCCTTCACCAACTTATTCTGTCACCATCTTATATCGTTTGACAGAAAGAAATACCGAATGCGATTGGAAGCGTCCGCCCGCTAGACATAACAAATGGATTCTGAACCGCTGAACTTTGTCGCAAATACCAGTTACATAGTGAAATTTGAAATATGTCACGTTAGTGAAAATGACGAAGTACTAGAAAGTGTTCAGCGACTTCTGAGGCCGACCGTACTATTTAAAGTACAAAAATTCAATGAACAAACTATACCTATTAAATATGCAAAAATAATATCCAAAATTACAAAAGTTATGACTCTCTTAGGTGCAAGCCACACAAAAAAAAAACGTAGCTCGGGGGCGCGTCGCACTTGGGGCGCCCCTTGAATCAATGTTCATACTAAGCGACGCGATCCATAGCAGTCAGAAGATACGGGGCGGAGACGCGCCCCCGTCCCAAGGCATCCCACGTCTCTTCTGAATGGCTTGCGCCTTAGGACTTAAAAACAGCATCAGTTAGATAAGTCGGAACTTAGGACGATATACTTACAATAGGCAGCGAAGCATCATAGGACGTGTTCCTCGGCAGCAGCAACGCCGCCCTGACAGTACAGTTTCCCTTGTCATCACACAAGTTTTCGCAAGAGCCCCTCTCCCGCGCCTCCTCCCCCCTACAGTTCTTCGCCCCCACAGACACGACACACGACACTAACAACACTAGGTACCACGACATTTTAACTGCACTACACTGGTGTACGCGACACTACATCTTGACACTACACTGTTAGATCACATTTGAAACATCTGTAACAAAAAAGATTGAATTAATATCATGGTAATAAATTTAATATGCTGAAAAGGAGTCCTTCTAGGCAATGTTCCGAAGATACTAGCAGCGTTCCCCCTTTGATTCAATACATAGTTGAGCTAATTCTTTGTCCGAGGTAACTGCCAGCTCTTCGGTGTTGTGTGACGTTGGCTAACCTCTTTGATATTTCTTATGTATTATACACGGTGATTTTTAATCGGTCATCAGGAGTTGAAAAACACTAATCCATATTCCATAGCTAAAATGGAATTTAATAGATGAAGCCTCAAGCAATATTCTTATTCTATGTTTTATAAAAAAAAGTGATTGCTAAAACTTCCTCCATCTATCAAATTCATAGTCATCATTTGTTGAAATTAAGTAGTTTCGTCAAAGTGTCATCGCTTTGGCGGGAAATTTGACAGGTCTCACGTCAAAGTTTGTTTAAGAAACTGACTTGTCAAAGTGCACACCAAAGGCACCGAACAACGGCCAACCGATAGTGTCTTTCTCAACCTCGACATTGGCAGAATCATCGATAGTATCGATGGAGCTATATTTTTAAAAATTGAATTGAATTGATTTGTCAAAGAGATTTTAGGGCCATAGACTAAACTACGTTTAGGGTGATTTTAATTAAAAAGTGATTTTCCAAATATCGTTATTTTAAAAAATAGAAGTTTCTTTCTTGTAACCGCGACTTAAACGTGATTGCCACTGAATACTAATCTACTAATCTAGAAAAATACATCGGTGACTCGTGGCATTTAGGTAGCATTTGACGTTTCTGATAGATTACTAATGTCGAGTCGAGCAAAAGAAACCAATTAGAAAAATATCTTTTCAACCATTTAGGGGCTGTTTCACCACTTTTCTTAAGATTCGGAATCATAACCTTATTTGACAGATGGAATTAAAATTTCTGTTTCACCAGTCTCGATTAGCGCTAAGTGATGGACAAACTGTTTCTTAATTTGACCATCAGATCAGGAGGCATTTAGCATTTTTATCCGTCACATAAAGTTAGTTTATTTTTTTGTGGCCATGGTTGGAGAGCCCTTCAGCCGGTTTCAGAAAAATAAATCAAAGAATTTTTATTTTTTAAAGAAAGAGGTCATGCTAAATTGCATAAAATAATTTAAATATCAAGATTTGAATAAAAAAATGTAGGTACACTTTTAGTATGTAAAAATAAATCCAAAATTTCGTAATATTTTTTAATAACAAACTTTTTTTCAGTGGCTTAATCGTTTGTTCTACGTCAACTTGTATGTCGCCATTAAAAAAAAGTTTATCTGTCAAATGGTTTGGCGCCACTTTTCGATTCGTTTTACGTGATTTTATTTTTCTTTGTTATTGTTAACAAAGTATCGTAAATAAATACCGTTTTTGGATCAATTATAATGTTACATATTTGTTTATGCAAAAAAAAATAGATGTATTCAAAAATTATATAGTTAACCATTTCTTTTGATTTAATAATGAGTGACTCTTAGAACGAAAGTGTGCGAACAGGAACGCGTGGTCGTGAAATGCGACGTTGCCATTCCGACTTTTTTGTTAAACCCACGATTAGTTAAGTGGTACTTAGTTTGCACAGGATCGGAGTGGTGAAACTGAAAAAACACTAGCTGACAGATTTGTCCAGTACTTAGTTTATTCATTGGTTACGTAACCAGTAGTTTGACGATAAGGTGGTGAAACACCCCCTTAATATAATATTAAATTCGTGATAGATGATTCAAACATTTACCACAGAGGATTTCTATGTTAAGTTTATGCAAGCAACTGTACATGGCATGGTATGACAAGTTTGGAATATGACGAGACTGGAATATTACCAGTTTGGAAAATGTCACATTTGGAATATGACCAATTCGGAAGATGATGAATTACGAACACATCTCTCAGCGCTACTCTTCGTAACTAACAAAGTATGTAACTAACAAAGTAAGAAAGACGCAATAACAAGGAAAGAAAATGCGATAATTCTAACCATTCAGCATTTAGTACTCTAAGATTTCGATTAAAGTTTATTTCTGGTTCTTACATTCCAAGGATGTAAACTACGTCCATCACGTCATTGATAGACAGACAGACACAACACATGTTTTATTAGGTTAAGACTATCTAAATATTCTAAATGGAAACGTGGGACGGTGGGTTATTAATGGGTAGACAGGTGGGCGTAGTGTCGGCTAATGGGTAATTGTAATTTGATATAGCCCTGGTGGCCTAGCGGTTCGACCTGTGGCCTCTCAAGCAGAGGGTCGTGGGTTCAAATCCCGGCTCGCACCTCTGAGTTTTTCGCAATTCATGTGCGAAAATACATTTGAAATTTACCATAAGCTTTACGGTGAAGGAAAACATCGTGAGGAAACCTGCATGTACCTGCGAAGAAATTCAATGGTGAGTGTGCGAAGTTCCCAATCCGCACTGGGCCCGCGTGGGAACTACGGCTCAAGCCCTCTCATTCTGAGAGGAGGCCTGTTCCCTGGAGTGGGTCGTTTATGATGATTATAAGTTTTTGTTGAACCTTCCATTTTTAATACAAGTTTTTTTGCTGACTGTACTTATTGTTAACTGTACTTGACATGACCACTGGAAGTGGGTTATATATGTCTTTGAAGACATACTTTGAAACTTTGAAGTTTAGACCCAAAAAAACAGGACAAGTTAAATAAAAGCTTGCAAAGAAAGAAGCTCTCAAGTTTGCTCAATAACAAGAGCTAAACATTCCAATTTAAAATAATTGACGACCAGACCAGACCAGACCAGATGGCCTAGTGGTTAGAGAACCTGACTATGAAGCTTGAGGTCCCGGGTTCGATTCCCGTGTCGGGGCAGATATTTGTATCAAAAATACGAATGTTTGTTCTCGGGTCTTGGGTGTTTAATATGTATTTAAGTATGTATCTATCTATATAAGTATGTTTATCCGTTGTCTAGCACCCATAACACAAGCTTTGCTTAGCTTACTTTGGGGCTAGGTCAATTGGTGTGAATTGCTTTTTTAAAAAAAAAAAAAACAAAAAACAAAACAAAACAAATTTATTGAATCAGACGTTACTTTGCAGAGGGCCGTTACTTTGCTCATCCGCAACCTTATAAAATAGCTACGTTTACGCATGAAATGTGTGTTCGTTCATGCAGTTCCTCCGCCTCCACACTGTACGAGCACACAAATCACACAAACCTATTTTAAAGGCCAGTTTACTCATACTTAACGCATGCGCAGCGGGCTGTCACACTCGAGACTTCATCAGGTGCCACAAACGCACATGCGCGTTTAAATAACTTCCAAACTACATATAACAGTGGTACTAGGCAAAACTCACGAAAACGGATATTCATGCGTTCCAGGTAATGAACGCGTTAATTGAAAAAAAAATCGTTGATACGTAAGTACTGTAGGCACTGGCCACCGAGACCGTGCTGCTGTTTCGAATATTTGAATTTACCGCTTCTGGAATTCAAATCAAGAAATGAACGACGGACAGAGGGCGGTCTGGGACTCTGGGCAGCCATTCTTGGTTAGGCCGTGCCGCGAGAATGTTGTTATATCAATGATGTAATAAAAGACGTTTTACAGTTTAAATCCAAGTTTTCTTTTGAATACGTACAAGTTAGGCTCTGCAGTATTTTCCCTTTCAGAGTTTAGGGACCCCCACCACAGTACACTACCCGTTGATGTAGGTATTTTCTTCTCGGTCTATACAGCTATCAGAACTCGAAGTTGAATAAATAATTATAAGTTATTTCAACTCCAACTTTGAGTTTTTGTTGTAAATGCCTCTAACAAACAAGTTGAATAAGCCGACGGAACGATTCGAAAAGTTAGAAAATATAAACGAGGTAGAAAGTTACTTGCGACTTAGACGAAACTTAAATAAAGACTTCAAAATGGCTTCCGAGGGTGAAAAGAGACAGAATAGGTGCGTGCGCGAGAAAATAAAGCCGGATTTACATTTCTCTGACGTGTCGTGGTGTGACACATCAGAACTGAACCCGTTGCATACTATTAGTGCCTAAGCACCGACTTCGTATTAATTCATCATCATCATCATCACCATCCCAGCATCTTTATATACGTGTGCGTGTGGACTGAGGGACCACTCGGTTTTTAATGGTTTTAGACAGTTTTAGTAAGTGTAAAATTTAGTAGTAGTAGCGAATTAATTTGTAATAAAATCCTGGAATTCGTAAAGAATTCACTAAAAAGTTATTCAGCCAAATGTGTGGTCCCTCAGTTCACACACTGAACCTTCCACTTCTGGGCAAGTGTTTAATTTGCTGGCTTATTTTGATGTTACAGATTTAGTAAAAACATGTCTAAACGCATTCGTAATGACCGAAACGTAATTTGGCAATGATTATACACTAAAGCAGTCTTCCTTCTTTGGTCCCTGAGAGACCACATAAAATAACTAATAAATCGGTACATTTGTACAAAAAAAATGTATTTTTCTTTGCAAACATTAGTAAAAATCGCAAGGAAGATTATAAAAGTTAAACAAAAGCACAACTATTAATAAATTTCGTCAAATTTATATTTGTTTGTGGTCCCTCAGTTCACACTATGAATTAATAAAATAATTAAAATATCCTAAAATATAAACATTATGGAAAGGTTTGTCGTACTGAGGTTTAGTTAAAAGGTTTGACTACATTTATATATTTTTTTAACGTGGATTGATGGCGTATAATATAAGATAAATTGTTTTTTAATATTTCCTTAGTAGTGTTTATTAGGGTGTCCACACAATGAAAAGCATTTACTAACGTGAATCATTTTTAAATTCAACTTTTTATATTTGCTTACTAACATTAAATGGACCAAGGAAAAACTGCATACAGCCAAAACTACATTTTAGATTCTGTAAGCAAAATTACGAAATTAAAAACAAACTAAGTATATGGTATCAGATTTGGTGCGGTAAAACATGTAGCTCGAATATACTTGCCCTGCGTATTATGTTTAAAGAATAAAAAGGCGGCAAATTAACTTGAATTGATGTGTTTGGTTTGTTATTGCTGTGTAATAGGCAAATTAGTATTGTGTTGCAATGGATTTGTTATTTATACTCCTGTTTTCCGTGTTGTTTATCTGGTAAGTTCCTCCTTTAAGCAGCATTATATTCTATTAGTATGGTTTGTCATTCATCAGTTGATGGTAGAGCTTGTCCAATTTAAAATGACGCGCGCCCAAGAATCGCATTCACGCACATCTGCCAAGAGAAATATTTCTCTATTGTAGCTTAAATTGAGTTTCAAATCCTGTGCGTAAATGCGGTGATTGGGCGCGTCATTTTAAATTAGACAAGCTATAGTAAATCACTACAAGGCACTTTTTATATCGATACTAATATTATAAAGAGGAAAGATTTGATTGTTTGTTTGTTTGTTTGCATTGACTAGGCTCCGAAACTGCCGGATCGATTTCAAAAATTCTTTTGTCGTTAGAAAGCTACATTACCACAGAGTGACAGAGGCTACTTTTTACAGCGGGAAAATACCTTTTCCTACGGGAAAATTAATTTTATCGCGGGCGAAGCTGCGGACGGAAGGCTAGTAATATTATAAAGAGGAAAGATTTGTATTTTTGTAGGGTCAACAGAATAAATAAGTGGTAATTTCTGTACCTTGTTGTTACCAATCGTTTGACAATTTTGTATGACATTTCAAACATGACGTTAAAATGACACCCTAATAAACACTCTGCTAAGGAAATATTAAAAAGCAATTCATCTTATATTATACGCCATATTATATATTACGTACGTACGTATAGTACGGCAATATAAAAACGCGAAAAGGCGACCTGGCAGACCCAGACGGCGATGGCGAGATGAACTGGACTTCTTCACGGAGGACTGGCCCTCGTATGCAGCGGACAGAGAACAGTGGAAATGTTGGGGGGAGGCGTTTGCTCAGCAGTGGGACAGAATAGGCTAGTAATAATAGTAATAATAATATACACCATCAATCCACGTTAAAAAAATATATAAATGTAGTCAAACTTTTTAACTAAACCTCATTACGACAAACCTTTCCATAATGTTTATATTTTAGGATATTTTAATTATTTTATTAATTCATAGTGTGTGAACTGAGGGACCACAAACAAATATAAATTTACCTATAACACATGAATAACAAACCAAACACATCAATTCAAGTTAATTTGCCGCCTTTTTATTCTTTAAACATTATACGCAGGGCAACTATATTCGAGCTACATGTTTTACCGCACCAAATCTGATACCATATACTTAGTTTGTTTTTAATTTCGTAATTTTGCTTACAGAATCTAAAATGTAGTTTTGGCTGTATGCAGTTTTTCCTTGGTCCATTTAATATTAGTAAGCAAATATAAAAAGTTGAATTTAAATATGATTCACGTTAGTAAATGCTTTTCATTGTGTGGACACCCTAATAAACACTGCTAAGGAAATATTAAAAAGCAATTTATCTTATATTATACGCCATCAATCCACGTTAAAAAAATATATAAATGTAGTCAAACCTTTTAACTAAACCTCAGTACGACAAACCTTTCCATAATGTTTATATTTTAGGATATTTTAATTATTTTATTAATTCATAGTGTGAACTGAGGGACCACAAACAAATATAAATTTGACGAAATTTATTAATAGTTGTGCTTTTGTTTAACTTTTATAATCTTCCTTGCGATTTTTACTAATGTTTGCAAAGAAAAATACATTTTTTTTGTACAAATGTACCGATTTATTAGTTATTTTATGTGGTCTCTCAGGGACCAAAGAAAGAAGACTGCTTTAGTGTATAATCATTGCCAAATTACGTTTCGGTCATTACGAATGCGTTTAGACATGTTTTTACTAAATCTGTAACATCAAAATAAGCCAGCAAATTAAACACTTGCCCAGAAGTGGATGGTTCAGTGTGTGAACTGAGGGACCACACATTTGGCTGAATAACTTTTTAGTGAATTCTTTACGAATTCCAGGATTTTATTACAAATTAATTCGCTACTACTACTAAATTTTACACTTACTAAAACTGTCTAAAACCATTAAAAACCGAGTGGTCCCTCAGTCCACACGCACACTTATATACGTCCCAATTCAGGGCACAGGCGTCCTCCCAGAATGAAAGCACTTGGGCTATAATTCCCACGCGGGCCCAGTGCGACTTGGAAACGTCACACACACCATTGACTTTTCAGTTGTGTACAGGTTTCCTCGCGATGTTTTCCTTCACTGTAAAGCTCATGGTGAATTTAAAATGCAATTTGGCACATAAATTGGAAAAACTGAAAGGAGTGAGCCCGGGCTCGAACCCACGGCCCTCTGCTTGGGACCATAGGTCAAACTAATAGGCCACTAAGACTTACACAGATAAAATAAATAAAATAAATAAATATTAGGGGACAATTTTACACAAATCGACCCAGTCCCAAACTAAGCAAAGCTTGTACTATGGGTACTAGACGACGATAAACATACTTATATAGATAAATAAATACTTAAATACATAGGAAACATCCATAACTCAGGAACAAATATTCGTGCTCATCACACAAATAAATGCCCTTACCGGGATTCGAACCCAGGACCTCTTGCTTCGTAGGCAGGGTCACTACCAACTAGGCTAAAGCGGTCGTTAAATAAATTAACAAAAATTCATCGTGATACTACTTCAAAAATAAATTGTAAAGATTAAATTTTCAGAACATTTTCCAATTCGAATTCTGAACGAGTTTCTCTTGTTTATTTTTCATCATATATCTCCATAAAAAATGTACCCTATAAAATATGTACGCAATGTAAGCACGAAAAACCGGAAAAAAAACAATTCACAAAAATAAAGCTACAGCCATAGATGAATTAATCAGTAGAGTGGTAAAATGAGCCAGTTAATTATTATTCTGCACACCATTTAGTGATTTGTCACTTAGCACTAGTTTTCCGCAATCGTTTTTCCTTTATCCTCTACATGAAACAAAGTCAGTTTAGTATTTGTAATGCGATTTGATTTAATGATAAAAGGGCTCTGTTCAAAAATTGACTATTTAGTCTAATACTAAATGTCCTTTCCCGAATCAAACTATTTTTATAACAAATTTCATCTAAATCGATTCAGCAATTATTTATTCCCCAGACAAACTTTCATCCCTCTTTAACCCCGTTAAATGGTGATTTCCGGGATAAAAACTATGCTTTCCCGGGACTTAATCCATCTGTATGTGTATACATCTAAATCGGTTCAGCGGTTTAAGCGTGAAGTGGTGACAGACGGGCAGACAGACACACTTGCGCATTATTAGTACTTACTTATGGATAAGTTTCCAATTATTATTTTATGTACGAGTACTAACCAAAACTTTAATAGTAAGGTAATAAAATAATCCAAGTTTTTGCGAACACAATAACGATTCTTCCGAAACTTTTTGATAAAATTCATTAAATTAACATATCATTTTTATTTGTGAATCGGTTTAAATGAAATAAACACTTACTGTTAACCCAATGAAAGGAGAATACATCTGTGAAAACCGCAATTTCGTCAAGGTTAAGCCGTTCCTGAGATTAACGTCCACAAACGCACAGACAAACAGAACAGAGATATAAATTGCATATTTAAGCAAATTGTATAATATTGCCATTCTATTAGTTAGTTTATTTATGACAACAGCGAACCGGAGAGTACTCCACTTTGGCATGTGCATTTTAAATATCAGCCATATTAAAAATATACTGACTCAGAGAGTTTTTTTTTGACAGTGTTGCAACTGAGTAGCTATAATAAACAGTACCTTAATCAGTTAAAGAAAAAAAAACTTAATTTCATGCTCCCATAGCATTTTTTAATATGATTTTTTACTCCAGACTGTTTTCAACGGTATAAAAAGGGTATGTTTTAAAAACTGCGTTCATTTTCATGCTCGTGCTGGCCTTCGTTCTTCAATTTAGTTCCTAGACGTTCAAAATTCAAATAAACTCTCATACACGTAAAGCTATTCAACAATTTTGTATTAATTCAAATGCAATTTACAAACACAATGGTTAATTTAATAGTATTCGCAAGATGTGTTACAATTACAAATGTGTGGAGTCTTAAGTGGGGAAGGCTTTGTAATTATAATAACGAGCAGCTTGTACCACTGAAACACAGCTAAAATCCAGTAAGTAATCGACAGTAGAATCGCAAAATTTTCAATTTTACCGAGGTTTACCGATACTGCAGTCATACGCTCTCTTTCGCTCTCATAATATTAGACAAGAAATTTGTAGAGACAGTTGTAAGAGTATAAATTTAGCGCCATGTTTATGGATACGCAATTTTATTGTGAATAGTTTTAAAGTTTACGACTGAGTCTGATTTTAGACAACGGCTAATTAAAGCATAGCGTAATAATTTCTAAGAGTGAGTGCACTTCATTGTTTCAGCGCTAGAGATAATCTATGATAACATGGCCCGCCCCTCCACAATTCAAGAAGTCTTCAATGTATTGTGAAAGTATTTATAAATCACACCAAAACTTTCAACGCATGTGTGCGTGTTGAGACAGCCGTCAAACAAAAGCGGATACTACTAAATAAAAATTCTTTCGTAAATATGTGACTAAACACATTGAAATAGTAATGTGGAGGGGCGGGTCATGTTATCGTAGTTTATCTCTAACTGCCTACAATCAGTCTAAATTCCGATGCGCTTTGAAGGTTAGACGGGTGAATTAACGTTTGTAGGTAGGATGAGGGCACAGTATCCGCATAAGCATGCACCTGCATAACATCGTGCCCTTTCTAGATTGCCAAAGTTACCCATGTAAAAGGTTGTGTAGACAACAAACTTGCACAAAAACATCTGGTTTTAATTACTAATTAAACCAAACAACCACGTGTCTGTACGCACGCTTTTCCACAAAACCGTGCCTTTTTTCGTGACTACAAAGTACCTTATCAAAGGAGTTATCACCGTAACACTAATTACGTAGCTTTAACGCATTCATTGCCTCGAAGGCACATAAGCGTTTTACTGACTTTCCTAGAACATTTGTAAACAAGAGTTCAAACATTTAAAGAACTTTCATTCGGTGCTTTGAACGTTACAGTGAATTCATTATAATGTTGTTGTACTAGTGGCTATGGGTGCTGTATTACCTCGCGAAATGTCTGAAATATGAAGTTTTTACGTTTTTACCTTTTACCCCCACAGCTACGCTATTTCAAAGTACAAAAACTGAATCGACGAAAGAATTCTGTAAGTAAGTATAATTATCAAACCTTCTCATGCATTTCACGAGAACCGGTTGAAAAATGCGACTTGTAGAGCGGAACAGCCGGATATCTATTGGACAGACATACGACAGCATTTTTGCCGAAGCTGTAACAGAGACGTTTCACTCGCGCTTTGCCGTACGCTTGTCTGGTCCATTACTATGAACTACTATGAACGCTTATATACGTTTAAGCCGCCGGTTGGAAAATAAAGTGAACGCTTATAAGCGTTTGAACCATAACGCAAAATCAGTACCCGGCGGAAGTTCGAACAAAAATACCAGCAGTGGATGCGTTAAATCGCCAGACGTAACGGCTGTTCAGTTGTAAGTTTGAAGATTACCTACTAGGTTTACACTGTGAGTGGATAAATGAAGAGGCATTTGTATACCTACAGGATGTATTTGTAGTTGTTATTTGTGGGGCCGGCGAAGGAGGGTTAATGAAAATGTTCGCCAGTACATTTTTAAATGAGACTGTTTGTATGTGCACTGAAACGTGTCTTAGTCCTTGGACATATACGCGCTGGATACTTATTTTGGTTTCCACAAGCTTTTATTTAACTTTCCCTGTTAATTGAATCAGGCGTTACTTTGCAATGGTCCATGTTAATGAAAAATTTGGCCAAAATCGCTCAGAGGGCGATGGAGAGGGCTATGCTCGGAGTTTCTCTGCGGGATCGCATTAGAAATGATGAAATCCGCGCAAGAACTAAAGTCACCGACATAGCTCGAAGAATCGCCAGATCCAAGTGGCAGTGGGCAGGGCACATCGCTCGTAGAACTGATGGTCGATGGAACAAAAAGGTTCTCGAGTGGCGTCCACGGACCGGAAGTCGCAGTGTAGGTAGGCCTCCAACAAGATGGAGTGACGACCTGGTTAAGGTTGCGGGAACGCGTTGGACCGATCTGTTTGGCGAGCCATGGGGAAAGTCTATGTTCAGCAGTGGACGTCTTTCAGCTGAAATGATGATGATGATAGCGGTAGTGACTTGAGCGGTATATAGTCCCTGGACGTAGCGGTATTGGTAGTCTCCTGGTGCGGGGTATCCGTCGCCAAACAGTCTTATTCTTAAGGACGCACCAAGCTTTTGGCGCATTTATTGAATTCATTTAATCCCTTGCTGTATCATTACTAGCAAAGCTTAAGTTCTGAAATTCATGTGCAAGATATTTGAGGATTCACTCTAGTGACCAGTGTAATAAATAAAATAAAACCTTAGCACGGCGTAAATACTGCACGGCAGGTCATGACTTTTTGGATGTTATTAAAACAAGATGTTTTCTAGAGACTAGTGATGCTACATTTTTGAAATATGCATTTGCTTTAGTAATACGATGAAATACCTAAATACACGCGCGGTGTGACCAACCGTCGTCGAGCCATCGTGCTTCCCTCTTTTCCGTATAGTTAGTGCGTTAGTTCTCCTTCGGCCATCGGACGGGGAACTTGTGGCGCTTGCGCTTACGCACGGCTTTGATTCTGGCCGCTCTCACGCACACAGCTCTAAAACTAGAGCATAAGAATCCCGTCCATCATTTACCTAATCACTACATAATGGAGATCTCATAACACTAAATCTGGCCTGACAATAGTTATCTAATTGTAATAGTTTACAATCTCTAAATAACCCAACCTTCAACGGTCACTGCCGTATATCATTGGCGGGTTATTTTAAACTTTTAAAACGTTTCTTTGATGTTAGTTTATTTTAATGTTAACGTCTGTCCAGCTTATTGTTTCTGGTGATTACACTTTAACTCGACGTATTGGTAAATAATTTTAGCGTCTTTATTTGACAGATACTGTACATCAGTTATGATATTATGACTCAAATTTCGAAATGAATTAAATATTTAACAGTCAGAGTTACAGGTTTTTACCTACTATCTACATCAGGATAATAATAAGAAGAATATTAGAAATGGGGAACCCATCCAAACACATAAAGTTTATAAAGAATAATGGATGAAATACATAACGGTCATCTCGTATAAGGTTATTTTTGATGAAACTATTAATTAAACGAGCTTATTTATCGTGTAAATAAACTGTTTATTAGTACTTAACTACAAATAAAAAATAATATATAACAAAAGAAAATGATATAATTTTAGTATTTACTTACCTACATGAAAAAAAACTATAACAAATATAAATGTATAAAAAATGTCATGTAATCTACAAATTGGTTTAAGTTAGTCTGGTTTTATTTTAGAACAATCTGTTAATTTGAGAGTTTCCAAGAAAACCTACCTACTAAAAATACTAAAATATTGTATGTATGTAAAACTCTTTTTTATACATAAAACATGAAAATTAACAGTTGCCTAACAAGAGAAAAAGATAACTGTGTAGTGCATATATATTTCAATTTCCCCCTTTTCCGAACCAACACAAATCGACAGTTATTGAAGGAAACTGTACAACCATAAAATGGCGTTATTGGATAATAGGTACATATAATCTAATCAATTAGCGGCAAGAATGTGGCGGGCAGTTATTGGAAAAAGAAAGGCGTAGACATGCAGGAAGTAAGGGAGGTGATGTTGATAATTCCATCATGAGTTTTTATTTTCGTTTCGATTTCTACGTTTGTTGTTTAAGTATGACTATTATTTGAGGTTACCAATTTAACTTAATTATCACTCTTCCACACCATATCTATTGTCTAGAGAACCGTACAGTCAGACATTAAAATAAAAAGTGAAACAAGAATAAAAGTTTCATAAAATTAAAATTGTTTCATAGTAATTACTGGCTGTTGCCCGCGACTCCGCCTGCGAAGAATAGGGGTTAGCCTACGACCTATTCTCACACCTACTAAGTATAGATAAAAAAAAAACATACAAATCGGTCAAGCCGTTTCGGAGGAGTTTAAAGCTTTAGACATTTTATTTCTCATAAGAATTATACATTCACTTATGTAAGAAATAAATTGTGGAAAAGTAATATTTGTACATGCGAGTAATTGAACTAAAAGCTAATACAAAACTCAACCAGAGCTCATCTTCAGAGTACCGCAACTGTTTTCTGTGCTCTGGTTGAGTTTAAAACGCGTCAGTGTAGTTTGTTGATGGTGGGTGATAGTTGGGTTTGTATGATTTGTGTGTGTTCATACAGTGTGGAGGTGGAGGAACTGCATGAACACGCATTTTTTCATAAACGTAGCTATCGCAAGCTCGCGGGAGAGCAAAGTAATTGTTTCATTTCATTAATATGGACGTCCGCAAAGTAGCGCCTGATTCAATAAATTATTCTTGATTGCAGCGGCAAACCAGAATGGCGGACAAAGATAGCTTTACCCTTTAGTACCTTGTCACTCTATGCCTTCTGACAATTGTATACAAAAGACTAAATTGTAAAGTGACAGCGACAAAATGTAAATAAATCTTTGGCATCGACTGCACTGTGTCCAGACTTTTTTTGAGGCCGACTTTACCTAACTAACGAGCCCTATCCCTTGTTCCGCAGTTGCGATACATCAATCGACACCTCATCAGTCTTCCCTTGCAGATAAACAGATGTGTCTGTTAGGCGTTAACGTGTTTTCTCCTATTTTTCCTTTTTCCTGTTATTAAGAGTTACTTTGCTCAGATAGATTTTTCTTTTATTTACGCTTTGATGAGTTTGTCCCTAGAGTCCAACAAATAAATAAATAAATAAATCAATATTAGGGGACAATCTAACACAAATCGACCTAGTCCCAAACTAAGCAAAGCTTGTACTATGGTTACTAGACGACGATAAACATACTTATATAGATAAGTAAATACTTAAATACATATAAAACATCCATAACTCAGGAACAAATATTCGTGCTCATCACACAAATAAATGCCCTTACCGGGATTCGAACCCAGGACCTCTTGCTTCGTAGGCAGGGTCACTACCAACTAGGCTAAGGCGGTCGTTAAATGAGGTCACCATAATCACCCTAAAAAATAGGTAGATAAGAAAATAAGGTTGCGACATGAAACTGCTTCAAAATACTTGTTATGAGCACAGAAATTGTAAAATTCGATTAAATTCTTCGGAAAATATTTTAACCTTTTCAGATCCAGAGTTGTTTTTTCACCTAAAAAACCCAACTTGTTTCAAATAAAAAGTTGAAACGTTGAAACGTCGACAGCTGAAAAACAGCAGGCTGTATTTTTAACCAGTTTCACGAATTTTCAACGCACATGGTCCAATGCGCTCGGCAATTTGCTTCGCAATAAAACCACAGAGCAACCTCTCTTTGAATTTCCAAATTGCGAACATAAAACTACCACCACAAAATTACCATGTGACAGGTATTGCCTAGTCAGTGTGGGACGCCTTGGTAATCTGAAACTAATTTTAAAGTACATTTCTTTTATTAACGAATTTTAATATTATTAAAAGCAAAGTACTTAATAAGCAAAATTTAATTAATCCTACTATTATTATCAGACCCCGTACATTTGATGCCGATGTCGTCACGCCGCGTACAGAATGATTGCAATTGGAGTAGTTGTGATTATCAATCATTAAAAATGAACCCAAGTATGTGCGGCACAACAAACAAAATACGATTGCAAAAAAAATAGTAGATTATACAACAAGCCATAATGACACAAGATATTTAGCCACCCGAGCAGGGCGAGGGTGGCTATAATTCGCGTGTCATTATGGTAGTTTAGTCTCGCATTAAACACTCTACTTTTCACTTTGAAAGCGAGGAAAATACGATGTTTTATACAAATCTACAATATTACTTTTATACAACGTTCGCTCAATACGAGCAATGGACGTCTGTTCAGAATTCAAATTGCAATAAAATTTGTTCCGGGGGTTTTTTTTTGTTGAGTGACGCTTTAAATGTTTGCATATTTAGCCAACAGATTCAAAACTGAAAATTATTTCATAGCTAATTGGACTAAGTATGCATAATAAAATGAATTCATCCTTAATATACCTAATTAAAAAGATTAATATTCGTAATTATTCATCATGTTTCGCGAAATTATTATTTTTTTAATTATTTTTTATATGTATAGTTGTCATTTTGAGGTTATTTCCACGCCCTACAAGGCTTCCACAGACCGAAACGCGGGGAGCTACGGAGCGCTACAGAGCGCTACGGAGCGCGCTGCGGTCTGTGGAAATTTTTAAAATTGTCTATGCCCAGTCACTGAAAATGGCAATAATCCTCCATTCACAAACACCGTGATTGGCAGTTTAGGGGTTTCCAAAGTAAATTAAAAAAAAAATACTTTAATCCCTAGAGATCAAAAAAGAACTTTAGTCCCGATGTGCAGAGACTAAAGTAACATTTTAAGAGCATGAGAAGTGAAAAATGTATTTTTATGAATATTTATTGCTTTTCGTATGAATACGAAGATGACTTAGATTGTCTCTGCATAGGAGATAAAGCACCGACCTGGCAGACCCAGAAGGCGATGGCGAGATGAACTGGACTTCTTCACGGAGGACTGGCCCTCGTATGCAGCGGACAGAGAGCAGTGGAAATGTTGGGGGGAGGCCTTTGCTCAGCAGTGGGACAGAATAGGCTAGTATTAATAAGGAGTTAATGCAAGAAGGATGGCGTGCTTCAAGTTAGAGAGGAATTCTGTTTTCTCCGTAATTATTGAAATGTGGTAACAATACCATTTAATAAATGTATGTATAAAAACAAAACAAATAGTTTTATTTACGTTTCACGTATCAAGTAGATATTGATATGTAGGTATAGGTATTGGTACGTTGGTAAGTTTTTAAATAACAAACGTGGTCCAAACAGGTTGGTATTTTTACTACGTTGACGTTGTTGATATTGGATGTATCCATTTCCGAAATCTAGTGACTCATAAGTCATTGCATTTGGTTATTTATTTGTGTGCCAAGAAAGTTACGACCGATGTATTTTTGAAATGAATGCTAAAAAAGCGGACCCTATTCATTCGGTTAATAAATAATCATTATCATCGTTATATTAACTAGCCAAAAGAAGTCCACTCTTGGACAAAGGCCTTCCTCCAAAGAGTTCCAACACAGTAGGTCCTGCGCTGCCCACATCGAAGTGGTTCCTATGACCTTTACCAGGAACCTCGGTCCATCTTGTTAGAGACAACTTCAAGCAGTTTCAAACAACTAAAATTCATCTTTTTTAAACGTGTAAGCTAAAGACTATGACTATGATTATGATTTTGAATCCTTTGTTGTCCAATATTTTTAAATAAAAGATATATTATTTTATTTCATACGTCACGAAGCATACGATTAGTTTCAGCCTACAAATACGTAAGTACATGGTTGGCTACTAGTAATAATACAGGGTTATTTGTAATTCACTAGCATCCTTTTAATCCTAAACTCCTACCACTTAAACAAATGTTTTTTGTTTTACGGCTTTTGTCATAACTTAATATTTTTGGTGTAGTAACGTTTTGAAAATTTGAGATTGCCTCTTATTTTTACGATACTCTGTGTATTTGTATGGGAAAAAAGTGCTTCATTTTAAAAAGTCGTAAAACAAAAAACATTTCTGTGAGTGATAGGAATTCAGAGTTAAGAGGATGTCAGTGAATTACAAAATAATCCTGTATAAGTCACAGTGGCGTAGCGTGCCTTGGAGGGGCCCTGTATCAAAATAATTTGTGGGGCTTTCCCGGGCAGCACAAGATTAAGTGACATTGTGGATAACATTTTACTAGTTTTTGCACACACGTTAGAGGCCTCTGTAGCCCGGGGGCCCCGTATTATTGATACAGCTAAAGCTGATGAGTCACGCGCGGGCAAGCGAATCCTAGAAAGTATACTTACCTCAAAGTATCAAACCGTAACCGTACCGTAACGTTTACTGCATTATTCCAGTATTATAACGATCAAAGTCAAAATCCGAGCTCCACTGTCGTTCCCATCATTACCCGTTTTGTTTACAATGGCCATCCATTCCACACGTAATGGTGGCTATTTTTACACAGCTTGTGTTTACTAATAATTTCTCATATCGTTGTAAGAGCAAGGCCAATGTTAAGCCGTTTAGAAGATTAAGGAACTTGCATAATAAACTGACACAAAGAGATATATGTAGGTTGAAAGCTTTTAAGATGTGATGATGCTGGAGAATAATAGAGCTGATATTTATATTGGACAGAAAAGAAAACTGAAAAGTATGTTTTAAGATTAAATAGGGAAAAAGGATGCTTGTTAAAACGATTGGGTTAAGAAGAGTAACGATGAAAAAACACCTAATTCGGCAGGACAGAAATTTACGAAATTTAGAAGGAAGGTGAGGAAACGAAAGACCGAGAATAAATAATAAATAACGCGCGATCACATCAAGAAGTGAAAAAGCTGGCGGGAAAAAAAGACAAGGGGCAATAAGGTCACCGGTAAAAGTGCAACTCTGAAATTAAGCTGATGATGAAAAGTTAGTTAAAATACAAGTTACAAAAGTACCAAGCGAAAATCTTTATCAAAACCGAAAACAGCAACTCTAGAAGACTGTCATCTTATTCACGAATTGGCATAGACTATCACAACAGACACAAGCATTCAATTGCTTATTCATAACATAGCAAATTACACTAATTTGGTCCACTATTATGGACTTCTTGGACAGATATTATGAATGAAAACACGGATATTTTTTCTCGAGGCTTGCTTATTTAAATGTAATTAAGTATCTAATACCTTATCGATATGGCCATAACGCAACCTTTACTTACCTACTTTGGGAGTAAGTCAATTGTGTGAATTGTTCCGTGATTTTTTATTGTTGTACGTATAGGTTCATCTTTGTCTGATTTTTCAAGAATCCAATTGCATCAGCTTTTTCGTAGGTATACTTGTAGGTATACCGTCTCAATGATTTTCGTGACATCACAAATACTGACTGACATTTCAAATTACGTTTCGATTCAAGTAATTGTTCCCGCTTCTTGTTGGAAATCAATTTATATTTGGTTTCTTATTACATATTTTCAAGGGTTTTAGGATTTCAAGTAATTTGGCGTTTGATGCAAATTCTGTAGTGTCCACAATGTGTAACCGAGAAAATATGTAAAATAATACAACTGTTCAAATTTATGGGGTCAATTTTACAGAACCGAAGGGTCCCGCGATTTTTTTATACACCGTGAAATTTTAGTGGTTGTTTTCCCGAAACGAGGTGATTTAGTTTCGATTGTACAATCGATTTATAATTACTATTTTGACTAGAGTCAAAAATCCAATTGTGAAAAACGAAAGTCAAAAATGACCGCAAACCAATAGTAACGCTTCGTTGGTACAAGTAGCGTCAGGCCTCATGCATGCCATGTACTTACGCGCGATATTTACCTACCGCGGGGACGATCTCCTGCGATCGAAATTTCAGTAGGTTTTGTGTTCCACGGAAAAAATATGCCGCCTGGACTTTTATAAGTGAAAATGGTGAAACCGGGGGCAAACTTTAATGTGACTATGCTAGAATTAATAGTTAATATAACAATTTGGAAGTTCGTATCGTGCTGTCCCTCTTACTCTTCTATAAAAAACTATAAGCGTGAGCGGGATGGCACGATGCGAAGTTCGAAAGTTGACCTTCGTATCTAGTATAACGTTAGGGTACTGTGAGCATGGCAATGTGTTCTGCGCATACAATAAATATCCTTTTTTTGTTAGGATTCCAGAGCTAAAATGGCAAAAACGGAACCTTTATAGTTTCGCCATGACCGTCTGTCCCTTAGTGCTAGAAAGTTTGCATGGATATAATATATAGCAATTATCCCGACAAAATGGTAAAACAACATGTAGAGAAAAAAAATAATCCAAACTGCCAGCCCTTGTCACTGTCGGCACGCACACATTCTTAAGGAGACGGAGTAGTATAATCTGTGGCTACAATCGCGGTAAGTACCAAGATTTAGTACGGGATGCAGTATCTGTTACGAAGTAACTATTAAGTAATCTGTGGTAGCGTACGATCGTACGATAGGTTAGGTACCAACGAAGCGTTACTATTGGTTTGCGGTCATTTTCGACTTTCGTTTTTCACAATTGGATTTTTGATTCTAGTCAAAATAGTAATTATAAATCGATTGTACAATCGATACTAAATCACCTCGTTTCGGGAAAACAACCACTAAAATTTCACGGTGTATACTGGACCACAAGTGTCTTTAAAAAAAACCGGCCAGGAGCGTGTCGGACACGCCCAAGATAGGGTTCCGTAGCAGGTACGAAAAAATCTTTGCATACTTTATTAATGTGGTTGTTTTGGTCCCAACGTCAGCGGTGCAGCGTCATCTATCGGCGAATTGGGTAACTAATCTAATCTGCCGTCTAGTAGAACTAGTATGTAGTAGTGTGTGTAGTATGTATGTGTGTATTGTTTTTCAGATGTAATATATTTTTTTATTTGTAAAAAGATACTGTTAGCGTAATCTTATAGGTACTTAAAAAAAATGCTTGCAATGACGGTTAAATTACAATCTTAGTTTAGAAATATTTTTTTACAAAAACTTAAAAACTGATCAACTGATTAAGTTAAAAATAATTTTCCTAGAAAGTTTTTATTAAGTTTAACTTACGTGATTTTTTTCATATTTTTTAGACGTGCGGTTCAAAAGTAAGAGGGGGGGACACATTATTTTGAACTTTCGGAGTGAATATCTCCGAAAATATTCACTTTATCAAAAAATGGGTTTAGAAAAACCCTATTTATTTTCAAATACCTATCCAATGATATCCCACACTATAGAGTTAGCCGAAAAAAAAAATCACCCCCACTTCACGTCTATGGGAGGTACCCTAAAAAACTTTTTTTTAGTTTTTTTTATTTAATCACTTTGTCGGCGTGACTGGCATATACGAGGGGCGTTCAATATAAAGTGAGAATGAGATGCAAACTCTTTTAATATTACGAAATTAAATACTGGCCGGTAAAGCTAATCTATCTAGCTGATTGCTATGAAAAAAAAACTAACTGTCTTTTGTTTAAAAAAATATACGGTAATTTCTTTGCAATGCTATTGAGTACGTTAGCGAAAATGGAGAAAATTGAACTGCGCGCCGTTATCAAATACTTGTATTTGAAAAATTTTTCTACGGACCAAGTCAATTTGGATTCGCGGGACACTTTAGGGTCTAATGCTCCTCCGTATTCGACAGTCGCACGTTTGTGCGCCGAATTTAGTCGTGGAAGAACATCGACAATGGACGACCCCCGCTCCGGACGCCCTACTACAGCAGTAACTGAAGAAATTGTGAAAAAAGTCGAAAACTCAGTTTTGGCGGATCGTCGTGTCACAGTTCGTTTTATTGCTGAAAATGTAAAGATTTCAACGGGAAGCGTGCATAATATTTTACATGAACGCTTGGGTATGAAAAAGGTATGTGCGCGTTGGGTACCAAGAATGCTTACTGACACGCAAAAACAAACTAGAGTAGAGATTTGTCAGGAAGCTTTGAACCTGATGCAGCAAGACCGGGAACTTTTTTTGGCGCGATTTATAACAATGGACGAAACATGGCTCCATCATTACGACCCTGAAACGAAACTGCAGTCTATGACATGGAAAAGGCCATCATCTCCAACTCCGAAGAAATTCAAGGTGAGCCCATCTGCCGGTAAGGTCATGGGCT
Source organism: Archips crataeganus (assembly GCA_947859365.1). NCBI lineage: Eukaryota > Metazoa > Arthropoda > Insecta > Lepidoptera > Tortricidae > Archips > Archips crataeganus. The sequence continues at coordinate 12,272,080 of OX402066.1, read as the reverse complement.
CTGTTTTTTGGGATGGAAAGGGGTATTAATGATTGAGTATCTCGAGCATGGAGCCACTATTACGGGCACTTTATACGCCAAACAAATAGCAACATTGCGCAATGACATCCGCGAAAAACGGCGAGGTAAACTTTCGAAAGTTGTGCTGTTCCACCAGGACAATGCCCCGGCACACAAGTCCGCCGTTGCAATGGCTGCAATTCGTGATGCTGGGTTCGATATCCTTAAGCATCCTCCGTATTCACCAGATCTCGCTCCCAGTGATTTCTACCTATTTCCGAGATTGAAACAATACCTGAGAGGCTAGAAATTTGAAGACGACGACGCGGTAGTCACTGCAGTACAAGATTTTTTAAGTACTCAAGATGAGACCTTTTTAAAAATGGAATTTTAAGTTTAGAAAAAAGATATACTAAGTGTATTATGCTAAAAGGTGACTATATCGAAAAATAAAATGAAATTTAGTAAAAGTTGTTTATAACATACTCATTCTCACTTTTTATTGAACGCCCCTAGTATATACATGCCAAATTACAGCTTTATAGTACTAACAGTCTCTGAGTTTAGCCGCGGACGGACAGACGGACAGACATGGCGAAACTATAAGGGTTCCTAGTTGACTACGGAACCCTAAAAGACAGCCCATAGATTTAGTAGGTACTAATGTGAAATGATACAACAAAATCAATAAACAAATCTTTTTTGAAAACGTTAATCATTAAATTAACATTCGCTATAGGAAAAATAATTTTGGATTTTTACTAGGCGTACTACGATACTGGCAGAGTTATAGATTAAAAATTTAAGTAAATGACCTTTTGTATGTAGTAGTAACGTGTACATTATAAACAAATTGACGTTTTAAATTTAAAAAACTACTTAAGTTCCATAACAATTCTGTGCACTACTACGTTACGACAGGTTATTTTTACTTAAGTTTTTCACCTAGGTCTCTTTGAACAAGCTAATTCGTTGTCCGAGGAAGCTGCCAGCTCTTCGGCCCCCTGTGACGTCGACTAGCCTCTTTTTTTCTTAATGAAGCATCAGCCGCTTCAGATGCTAAAATATTATATTGTGTAATCCGCCCGCGTTAATATCTTCACGAGAAGCATACAATCTTAGACACTGGCTTAAAAAAAAATACGGTAACATTTTCAAGCACACAACAAATGATTGGACGAATCGAATCGAATCTATTAATTGCAGACTACGCTCTATTTTGAAAGCCGAGATACCTAGAGTCAGACCAAGATAAGTCTGCAACGATTTTGGTAGCACACGCAGTGCAAGTGTTATATATTAAACGTCAAACTGCTATGAAATTATGACGTATAAATAACACATGCACTGCGCGTGCTATTGAAATCGTTGCAGACTTATCTTGGTCCAACTCTACTCGTACCTCTATTCTTGTTTTAAGTTAAAATATACACCGTGAAATTTTAGTGGTTGTTTTCCCGAAACGAGGTGATTTAGTATCGATTGTACAATCGATTTATAATTACTATTTTGACTAGAGTCAGAAATCCAATTGTGAAAAACGAAAGTCGAAAATGACCGCAAACCAATAGTAACGCTTCGTTGGTACCTAACCTATCGTACGATCGTACGCTACTTGTATATATATAGATTTTTCAATATGTATGTCAAGTTTTATTCAATACCGTGCAAGCGTTATTGTATAATTCGTGCTTTTTTTAATATCTCGTGTCAAGGTGTCTGTAGTCGCACTCCTCTGAAATAACTTGACCAATTTTTGAACACACCTGCAAAAAATTCGGAGTGGTGTGAAGTTCCCGATCCACACTGAGCCCGCGTGGGAACTTCGGCACAAGCCCTCTCATGATGGTGTTGATATTAAAATACAAATTCATGTGGCCATTAATGGTGGTACGACTTAAACAGCGGATGAGTCGAGTTCACACTGATACTTAATACATTCACTGGAGCATAACTAAAATAAACCGCGGTGTGTACCCAAATCCCTAATTTGGCTTAGTTACAGCCCGAATTTCATGAAAGCAGTAAATTAAGGTATCCTCTCATTTCACTTCGTAAGAACAAAAAACTTTATAATCTGACCTTAAATTAAGTTATGCTCTTTATTGGACGAAATGTATTCCTTGTTTCACTAATGGCGCATTATTTTTAGTAACAAACAGAAATTCTGTTGAGCAATTTTATTTGACATATAAAAGGTTTTTCTTATACCTTAATCAATTTGTCTTCGTCAACACATCAGTTTGGTGTGAGGGCATGATCGTTGAGGACCTCTAGTCGACACGGTTCACTGACACAGAAGCCGTAGAAAAACTATAAACTATAATGCTTAGTATTTTGCTTAGGAGCAGGGGTCTGCTAAGACTGGATGTTCATAGATACATATAAATTTGTACGGAACCCTCGGCGCGAGTCCGACTCGCACTTGGCCGGTTTTTTTTCCATTTCATTTTCGAGTCACACTTTAGCCAGTTGTGTATTGTATGTAAAAAAAACTTGATCAACTTTACTTACTCGTGCTGTAAAAAATGCTCCAAATAAATATTTATGACAGCTAGCTGTATAGGTACTGATTAATGATTATGAAAACTTCAGTGATAGGATGATGCACAATTTCATGCCGTATCCCCGTTTGTCAACATTTCCTGGCCAACGACCGCGATTGAGAGGACAGACTCACGTTTGTAATATCCAGTTGCTTTTGGAGTTGATTGCTTGCTTCGTTTGCTTCCTTGTTGCATGACAGGAAAGCTGTATCATCAGCAAACGTTGCTATGGTAATGTCAGACGTAAATGGTAGGTCACATGTAAAAATGTTATACAATATGGGTCCAAGTACAGAACCCTGAGGCACTCCAGCCTCACAGTAATACACCTTGGATCTGGCTTCTTCATGTTTTACTTGAAATAGTCTTTCAGACAGGTATGAAGCTATCACTGGATACACAGAGTGAGGTAAATATTTTTTTATTTTGTACAAGAGGCCTCTATGCCAAACCCTGTCAAATGCCTGTTGGACGTCTAAAAATGCTGCTGAACAATATTGTTTTTCTTCAAGACATTGCCTGACTGTGTGGTAAACTCTATGCACTTGTTCAGTGGTTGAATGGTGCTGTCGAAAGCCAAATTGATGTTGTGGGATTAGGTCAGTTTTAACCAGGCAGGTCTTAAGTCTTGCTAGAAATATTTTCTCCCATAATTTAGATAGCACAGGAGTGAGGCTAATAGGACGATATGAAGAAGCATTATCAACTGGTTTTCCATGCTTATGGATCATTTTGATCTGTGAAATTTTCCAGTATATGGGAAAGTAGCCAATACGAAGTATAGCATTGAACAGAATGGTCAGGAAGACAAGGCACTTTCTAGGTAATTCTTTTATAAGTTTTGGCGTTATTAAGTCATACCCAGGTGCTTTTTTCAGGTCCAAATTAGCTATTTCCTTAGCAAGTTCTCTGGGAGAAACTGGTGGCAAGGGTAAGCATAACTGGAAGTCTTGATTAAGGACCACATTAATGTCCGGGTCTTCAATGTGATCACTATCATTGGGCTTGAAGACGGAAGCAAGATGGGTGGCAAATGTTTCTGCTTTTTCTATATTTGTGCGGGCCCAGGAATCCCCATCTCTGATAGGTGGAGACGATTGCTGAGGTGTCGACTTTAGGACCCTGGTAGCTTTCCACAAGGAGTGTTCGCCCCGGCCGGTTGGTGACATTTGTTCCAAGTTTCGTTTGAGAGCATCGTTTTGTGCATCCTTAAGTAGGCTCTTTAGCAGTGGCGAGGCGTGAATTTTTTTCCAGGTAAAGCCGGACGAAAAAAAGCAAACAAAAATCATACCCCCATTTCTTAGTAGTTATACTTACCGGGAGGGGCTGGACGTAATTGTTGTTGTTAATTAGTGTGGAAACGAATAAATATTTTTGTATTTTGTATTTTTTGTATTTGAAAACTAGTACTTACGTGCAGTAATTCGGTCCATAAGACTGCAGCATATTTATCCTTTCACTGATATCAGTATCAAAACAATATGTTACTTATACATGAATTAGACACTGAATTATAATCAGATTTACAACCTGACAGACATAATATGTACGATTAAATTTCACCGATATTGCGTATCAACACTGATCTAATATTGTGTTTTTATTAAAATTATTTCACATAATTTTATTATAATATAAATAAACAAACTACAAAACACTGAGCGATTGACATGACATTACCTAATGTTGTCATTTCAATAAATACCACACCACAAACAAATCGACCGCGCTAGCGGATCACGTCCGGCACGTTCTATGGCTCCGAATCGTACTACAGTGACACATTCCGGCAGCGCGGCACAGCGTATACGATTTGGTGTTGTGCAGCGCGCTGAGCACAGCCCGTGGCGGTTTAATTTTGTCTGTTTATAAATCTTATTATAAAAATAGATAAAATATCGTACTTTCTGTTTTACACTAAAACTCGATATTTTAAAATTAAATTTCGCTCCAGTAATTTTAAATAAGTCTAGGAATGGCTGCATGAATGTCAATTCCGTCGGCTATTCCAAGTGGGATAAATTAATTAAAAAAAAGCTTCTGTCAAAGTGAAATTAAGCCTTATGCACAATGTAGAAAGTCTTTTTTTAAATGTGATAAGCCGATAGAGACCGGGTTATCTTCAGCCTATTCCATGCCTATTCTTACGGTAGACGCTTGTAGTGAATCTATGGTTTTATGAATGAATATTTACATGTGTGAGTGTACAATTCCTGCCGGAATACTGAATTTATGAATGACTGATTGGTCTTGTGGATATTTTGATGCGTTTTGTTACTGCACCATTTTGAAAAATACTTAAAAGTTTATTATGGAAGAGTAAGTCTCTATACAAACAATCGGTTACTAAGAGAAGCGTTTGGTTACTTCAAAATTTTAGGCAACCCGCTGGGAATCGAGTTGTTAGCACCCTTCGCCACTGCTCTTTAGGTCTTTGATTGCGCGATTGAGGTTGGTTTTATCCTCTGGATGGTGAGACAGCTGCCAGACTCGTCTTAGACGTCTTTTTTCGTTTATTTTATCTCTTACTTCAGCAGTTAATGTGGTAGTGGAACTTTTGTGAACCATTTCCGGCGTGTTAGCCCATGATGATTTTTGTATTAGATTTGTGATATAAAGACAGGCACTATCAATGTCTTCTGCGTTTTTCAAGGGTACCTTCAGATCAATTTCATTGTCTAGTTGACTACGAAAGGAAGCCCAGTCGGTCTTGGCAGAGTGCAGGTGTTCACATTTACACTTCTTAGTTGGGATTATTGTGCTTAGCTCTAGTATAACCGGAGAATGATCAGAAGTTCCGTCAAGGCTAGACTCTATGGAAGTATAAAGTTGACTGATGTTCTTGGTGATGAAGAAGTCCAGTAGGTCAGGAGACTTATGTGGATCTGCCGGCCAGTATGAAGGCTCTCCCGTAGATAGTGCCTGCAGATGATTGAAGTCTAAGCAAAGTTTAAGTTGGCGGCCGCGGGTTGTGGTAAGGCGGGAGCCCCAGTATAGATGTTTGGCGTTCCAATCTCCGCCTGAGATAAATCGCTTTCCCAGTGTTTGAAAGTAGGATTTGAACATTTCCTGTGTAATAGCGTGCTTCGGTGGGCAATACACAGCAGAGAGAGTAATTGATCCCATGGAACTTTCCACCTGTACTGTTGTAGCTTGTAAGTGATCAGTGTCGTATGGTGACAAGAGATGATGGTTCAGATGTTTTTTAATTACAATAGCAGTACCAGCATGAGCTCCACCATCCGGGTGTGGTGTGAGGTAAGTACAATATCCAGGTATTTGTATGCAACTTTTGTTTGTAACATGTGATTCGGAGATAAGGACAATGTCTAGCTTGTTGGCGTTAATAAATGCAAGAAGTTCAAGTTTTTTGGGTGCAAGACCATTTATATTCCACGTAGCAATGCGTAGAGAAGTCATTTCACTAGTTTGGAAATAAGAGTAGTTATGAGCCCCATGAGTAAGCTCATTTGTTGAAGTAATTGGTCCATTTTGTCATTTTGTCCATTCTGTAAGATGATAGTCTGACCAGGATCAGGGTTGGTGTGTAAACCGGCAGTGACATGTGCGTACGATGGATGGGGTATCGGTTGTTGTTGATCATTATAGGTAGAGGGTTGGTAGCTCGGTCTATGTGGTGGATCACAATTAGCATTACCTGTATCATGATTAGTTTTTGAAGTTTTTTGTGGGATTTTCTTATTTTTCCTGTCTAGGATTTCCTTATACACTTGGCAACCCTTATAATTTGCTGGGTGGTCGCCAAAGCATAGAGCACATTTGGCTGGAGTGTTTTTATCCTTCTTTAGACAATCAGATGTATTGTGTCCTTCTCCGCACTTAACACACCTATAAGGCATCATACAGTTGTTCCTTGAATGTCCATACTGCTGGCATCGTTTGCACTGCACAATGGTTTTAGATTTGCGTGGATCTTCTATTTTAATTTTTTGATAATAAATGTGTTCTATCTTTTTAACTTCTTTGTTATTTATGCTTGGTTCTAGGTTAACAAAAAAAGTAGTAGTAGGTTGTTTATCTGGTCCAATGCGGGCATTAATAATTTCACCTCGGATCTTGTTGCCGGTCTTCTCTACTTCTTCTACGATAGCAGAGTGAGGAGTAGTGTGATGTAAGTTTTTTATAACTATCCTGTAGCATTTTTTATCTTTTGGTGTGAATGTATATCCAAAGAGCCCATGTGCTCTAAGTGTATCAATTATTTTCTTATATTCCTCTGTGCACTTCACCAAGATATGCAGAAAATTTTTATTCATAATTTTAATTTTAAGGCTGTCTTTGTCTGAAGCGGTTAAGATCAGCTTTGAGAGTTCATTGACATCTTGGATACCGTACAGGCGAATTGGTGGAGGTTTACTAGTTAGTTTTTGTTGACTGTGGTCCATTAGGATATCTTCTGAATCCAGAGGTAATTTGGTGAATGGATTCTGAGATTGACTGTTTACATGATGAGTTGGAGAAGTTTCAGTCCTCTTTCGTTTATGACGAAGAGTTACAGGCACTTTTTGCCAAGGTGGTGGTGGTGGTGGGTTAGGGTGCTCATGGCCCAGGTGTACATCAGGAGACTGATGATTCACTGGCTCTTTGTTGAAGTTACTTCCTGGGTTTACATTTTGATTGGTGGTAGTCACATCAGTCGGTGATGATGACCGTGCCCTAATAAATATTCCAGGATGGAACACTTGCTGAGTTAAAATTTTAATATTTCCCTGAGGTTTGGGATCTCCACTTCTTGTTTGCAGATTACTCATTACTGCAGGATCAATTATGGGGAGATTTATTTTTGGAGACTGGCAACACTGTTGTTCGAAAAACGGAGGTGGGTAGACTGGTTGACCCATATTGCACTGTCAGTTATGCGGGTAGGTTGATAATTGCGTATTGAGCTGTCACTCGCGTAATAATTTTTAGCACTGGATTAGATTGCTTTAATGGTAATTACATCGCGAGATAACACTAACACACACTAATTGAATGTTATTTTACACTATTCTTGTGTCCTTTGCACAAACAAACTGTTTAAGCTGGTTCAATAAAGAAATCTTCAAAGGAGAGAATGCACTTGTGCACTTGTGAAGGTAGGGAAGGTAGGTGCGTATGTACTACTTCTCTCAGTAATTTTGCAACGAGAACAGCTCCGCATAACTCCAATCTCGGGATGCATACCTGCTTGACGGGTGCTACTCGGGTTTTAGCTGTGACTAACGTTACACAAACTTTCCCGGACGCATCAATGACTCTGACATATACAACGGCCGCGTAAGCAGCATTTGATGCATCACTGAAGCCGTGCAACTCTACCAGCGTGTCATCCGATCTGATGTGCAGCCAACGTGGGATCCGGAAATCTGCAAGGTAAGGTAACTGTTTACGGTAAGTCAATCAATCTTGTAGTATATCGGCTGGAGGTTCCTCATCCCATCCGATTCCCGCTATCCATAATCGCTGCATAAATATTTTTGCTGTGATGACACAGGGTGCTAGCCATCCTAATGGATCGAACAGACGCGAAACATCCGAAATAATTTTCCTTTTTGTTGCAGGTGGTGTTAGCGGCGGCAGCTTTACGGAATACTGAAACTAAACTTAAATTTTAACTATGCTGTCTACCTTTATTTCCACTTCATTATTTTCTTGTTCATTTGCCTCTTTAACTTGTTCTAGTTTAATTATTTCTCTTGACAATTATTTTTTATTGCTTGCCCATTTTTGTAGAATAAAACCCCCTTCATTCAGTAAAGCTTTCATTTCTTTATATAAAACTAATTCTTCTTCCACAGTTTGGCAGCCAGTCATCAAGTCGTCCATGTAGAACTCTTTGTGAACTCTGCATGCAGCCAAAGGATACTTTTCTTTGTGGTCACAAGCTACTTGATTTAATGCTCTCACCGCCAAATATGGTGCCGAAGCGGTACCAAATGTGACTGTTAATAGCTTATAATCTTTGATCTCTTTTTCAGGTTCATCTCGCCAGACTATGCGCTGATAGTCAGTGTCCTCGTCAGCCACCCTTACCATGCGGTACATTTTTACTATGTCCGCTACCAAACATACGGGATACTGCCTCCAGGTCATAATGAGGTGACGCAACTCCGATTGCAAGGTAGGTCCTATCATGAGTAAATCGTTCAGTGACACTCCTTTATCATCCTTGCAGGAGGCGACAAAGACGACTCGCACCTTGGTCGTGCTTTTATCTTCTCGGATAACCGCGTGATGGGGTAAGTATATGGCTTCGTTACGTTTGGTGTCAGGTTCTGTTACAGGTATCATATGACCTAGTTGCTCGTATTCGTGTATGACCTCTGCGTATCTAGTCTTGAGCTTTTCGTCCTTAGCAAATTTCCTTTCTAATGATCGAAACCTTCTGACCGCAATCTCACGTGAATTTCCTTTACAGGTTGGATCGTTTTCACGGAAAGGCAACTTCACCACGTATCTACCTTCCTCATCTCTGACGGTCGTGGCTGCGAAAATCTCTTCGCACCTTTGTTCCTCTACGCTAAACCTTTTAGGTTGATCTGACGGTTCGGCTTCTATCTCCCAGAAGCGCTTTAACATCTCATCTTCAGTCATATGAGTATGTAAAACTGTTACGTTTTTGATTGCACTAGCAGAACCTATTGGACCAGATATGACCCACCCTAATGACGTGCACTGTGCTATTGGAGTACCCTGTGGGGCTCTCCGCACTCCATCCTTAAGTATCTTGCAATATACTTCTGCTCCTAATAGCACGTCAATTCTATTAGGTGAACTAAATGTTGGATCGGCCAACGTGAGCTGCTCTAGTTCCTTCCATTCAGGAACTTCTACTTTCTTCCCTGGAAGATAAGTAGTGATCTTCTTTAACACGTATGGCTTCAATACCATCTCAAAGGTTGGATCGGTGAGCGATTGAACTTTTAATTCTACCATAAATTTAGACATAACCGATGTCTGATCGCCCCCTAACCCTGAAATAACGCCTTTCACGGGAATTTTCTTTATTCCTAAGGCTTGAACTACTGCTTCGGTAATGAATGAGGCCTGTGAACCTTGATCTAATAACGCCCTTATCACTTGATAGTCCCCTGTTCTCGACTCAGCCTTTATAAGGGCTGTGGCTAGCAATATCTCCTCTTTTACGATCCCTTTCGTAAAACAGCTGACTATCGGCGTCGGTTCTGATTCTGAACTACTGGTCGCTATTGGTATAGCTTTCCCCGAATCCTGTTCCCCTGCCTGACCTACATGACATACCTCCTTATGAGTGACAGCGGAAGTTGGGACATCTTTCAGGTGAAGTAAGGAGTGATGGCGTCTCTTACATATCCTACATCTAGTGGCCTTTTGACAAAATTTAACTGAGTGGTTCCCGCCCAAACAGTTATAACACATTCGATTGGTTGTTACAAAATCGTGCCTCTTGGCATAATTTTCATTTGCGAAATCCTTACAAAAACATAGTTTGTGAGGCCCTTTACAAAACTCGCATGCTAACGTCGGTGCGTTAGTGGCATGAAGCACGTTTGGTTTACTGTAGCTCATGGTAGGGGATCTCGCGCCAGCAATGGGGAATTTAATTGTACTTCTCGGTTCTATGAACTCTAAGGCTCTGTATCGAGTAGTTAGGAATTCTTTAAATTGAGAGAAAGTAGGCAAAGCATCTGATGCTGAGTTAGTAGCAATATTAAGTTCCCATTGCCTGCGTGATTCAGGATCCAATTTTAATGTTAGCAAATGAATCACGACGATGTCCCATGTGGAAACATTAATACCCAAATTAGAGAGTGCACTGAGACAATCAGTTGAGGTGTCCATTCAATCTCTTAGAAATCCCGCAGACTCAATAGTTGCATTCTTTTGACTCAATAGTCGCTTTAAAATACAATGAGACAAATATTTTTTATTATTGTATCTGTGCTCCAACAGATTCCAACAACGAGCGTAGTTCGTATCAGCTACTGGTATATTGCGTAATAATTGATCTGCTTCCCCAGTTAAATAGCTCTTTAAGTACTGCATCTTTTGTACGCTATCTAACGACTCGTTGTTGTGGATCATATATACAAATAAATCTCTGAATGTTGTCCACTCCTGATATTTTCCAGAGAAGCTGGGTATAGTAATTTTAGGTAATTTAACTATGTCTGACCTTACATTTTGCGTCTTTCCTTGGCTACTCTTTGACGAACCAGAGGAAGCGTCTTCAAATTTACGTAAACCGATTTTCAATTCGCATTTGTATTCAAAATATTCGTTTTCTGTTTTATCATACGATTCACTAGTTTGCATTAAACTCTTATGGCCTTCTCTAAAGTCTGACCATGTTTGCTCTAATGGTTGCAATCTACTTTCGATGTAATCTTTATTTTTAACCGACTTCAAAAAAAGGAGGAGGTTCTCAATTCGGTTGTATGTTCTTTTTTTTTTTTTTTTAACGTGTGTTACCTCAGAACTCCGTCATTTATGAACCGATTTGGAAAATTCTTTCGTTGTTTGAAAGCATATGCTTCAAGGTTGGTCCCGTTGTTACCGGAATCCAGTTCTGATGATGGGATCCATGAGGAATTGAAGGAACTCTTCAAAAGTTCAAGGGAAATGTAAAGCGATTTTAGTATTTTCAGTGACAAATCGAGCATTTGCATTCATAAAGTGTCATTTGGTAAACTAGATCTGATGAAGAAGACCGCAGATGGCCAACGGAACTCCTCAACGGGTCAAATCTTGCAAGTTGAATTTGACTCACTTCCCGGTTTCTGATTGATTTCATATTTTACATGCATGTGTAAATCAGGTGACAATGCAATATTATTGTGACATGGAGCTAATCTGATGATGGAGTTGGAAGGTGGCCATAGAAACTCTGTAATAAAACAACACAACCCCGTCGAGTTTGGGTTCATTTGAAACGTCTTGACGAGCACTTTGATCCCAGATGGTAACCAGGGTCTGATGATGGAGCTGGAAGGTGGCCAAAGTTACTCCATAAAGTAACGGCACTTACCCCATCGAGTACGGACTCATTTGACTCGTCTCAACGAGTACTTTGGTCCTAGATGGTAACCAGGGTCTGACAATGAAGTTGGATGGTGACCATAAGAACTCCGTAGTAAAACGACATAACCCCATCAAGTTTGGTCTCGTTTGATTCGTCTTGATAAGTACTTTGGTAACCAGAGGCAAAAAGTACAGTCAGTAAAGAGTGCCAGTCCAGGCCATTAGCAACAACTAAAAAGAAAAAAATAAAAAATTTTAAATAAAAAATAAAACCGCCTTCAAAAAACACCCAAAAAAAACTTGGAAATAAAAAAAATTTAAATAAAAAATAAAACCTCCTTCAAAAAACCCCCAAAAAAACATAAAATAATAATTGATTGAACCGACCACAATAAGCATGAAAATATCTTTCTACTAATCTGTTTGAAGTTGGTGCCTCAGCACGAGCCAGCAGGAGTGGACCTAGTAATCTAACTTACTTACATACCTATTATAGGGCTTCTACACTCCTGCTGGCTCGTGCTGAGGCACCAACTTCAAACAGATTAGTAGAAAGATATTTTCATGCTTATTGTGGTCGGTTCAATCAATTATTATTAACCGACTTCAAAAAAAGGAGGAGGTTCTCAATTCGGTTGTATGTTCTTTTTTTTTTTTTTTTAACGTGTGTTACCTCAGAACTCCGTCCTTAATGAACCGATTTGGAAAATTTTTTCGTTGTTTGAAAGCATATGCTTCAAGGTTGGTCCCATTGTTACCAAAATCCAGTTCTGATGATGGGATCCATGAGGAATTGAAGAAACTCCTCAAAAATTCAAGAGAAACGTATAGCGATTTTAGTATTTTCGGTGACAAATCAAGCATTTACATTCAGAAAGTATCATGGAACTCTGTAATAAAACGACACAACCCCGTCGAGCATTAAAAATAGAATTTTCAACATAAACTTATTTCGAAGTCAAACTGATGATTTTAACCTACGCATCTATTTTAAACAGAAACAACTAAAAAGCAAAAAATAAAAAATTTTAAATAAAAAATTAAACCTCCTTCAAAAAACATCCAAAAAACTATGAAATAATAATTGAACCAAACCGACCACAATAAGCATGAAAATATCTTTCTTCTAATCTGTTCGAAGTCGGTGCCTCAGCACAAGCCAGCAGGAGTGTGAAAGCCCTATAGATAGTAGGTATGTAGGTAAGTTAGATTACTAGGTCCACTCCTGCTGCTGGCTCGAGCTGAGGCACCGACTTCGAACAGATTAGAAGAAAGATATTTTCATGCTTATTGTGGTCGGTTTGGTTCAATTATTATTTCATAGTTTTTTGGATGTTTTTTGAAGGAGGTTTAATTTTTTATTTAAAATTTTTTATCTCAAACATGCTATGTAATGTTTACGTTGTGTTCCTTAAAACAGGCTTCAAAATACACCGTTGTAGGCCTAGGCTGGCAATGCGATCGTCTATTGTTTCATGTCACACAGCACCATGATGTTTATAGGCATCATAGCATTTAGCCATTTAAAAAAAACTATAAGCAATATTTGCGTTTTGGTTCATTATGACATTCTGCCACTACGCTTATTTAAGGTAAGGTAAGATGGTGATGGTGATGGTAATGGTGATCTGCCTAGAGAAAAATTTCACCATCAACATCATCATCACCATCATCATCATCACCATCATCACTATACAATACAATACAATACAAATATTCTTTATTGATCACCAAAAACAGTACAGTGACATTACAAAAATAAAAATTCAGGTAGACAATAGGCGGTCTTATCGCTAAAAAGCGATCTCTTCCAGACAACCAATTACTCAGAAATTAATAAATATCAACAGACGAATGTAGATGGCAGAAATAACAGACAAGAGAAACGCAGTATTACTTAATAGACAACAAACAATAAAAACAATACAAATATAACACTATCACCATCATCACACTACTATCGTACTATATACACTATTATCATCATCATTATCGTCATCATCATCATCACCTTCATCATCATCATCAATCATCATCATCACCATCATCATCATCATCATCATCACCATCACAACCATCATCATCACCATCATCATCATCATCATCATCACCTACATCATCATCATCATCACCATCATCATCATCATCACCACTATCATCATCATCATCATCATCACCATCATCACCATCACCATCACCATCATCACCATCACCACCATCATTATCATCACCATCATCATCATCATCATCATCATCATCATCATCACCATCATCATCATCATCATCATCATCATCATCATCATCATCATCATCATCATCATCATCATCATCATCATCATCATCATCACCATCATGATGACGACGACGATGATGATGATGATGATGGTGATGGTGCATGTTTGAGAAAAGCACTATACAAGCCTCGGCCGGAACAGGGGTTGCCGGCCTCGTATTATGCCGGCCTCGTGTACCACTCGGCCGTCAACTTAGATAGGTACTCAGCCGGCAACCCCTTAAGTCCCGGCCTCTGCAGTAATGTACTATTATTCGTTCCTTGGGAGCCTTTTTAAAGTTACATCTGGCTTTAAATATGCGTTTACATAAATCATCCTGACAATGTATTAAAGCATCCATATTGCACAAGTCTTTTATTAACTAATAATACCAAAACCTAAACTTGAAATTGCGAATTGTGAATAATAAACACTTACACCTTGCAAGAAAACATTCGAAAATTTGTGTTTGAAATCTGTTGTACTCTAGGGAAAATTGGGCATGGATTCCCCGTACCAAGAGGTTTCAGCTTATTATTCTAAGTCCTAGCTAATTAAACTATTTTAAGTTAATGAAGTTAATGTTAATTTATTAAAGTCTATGTAAACAAACAAATTGTTCTAAGGAAAGTTGCACTTGGAAATAGAGTTCAAATTCTCGTAGCAAATTCACGAATTTAATTCTTGTTTATTAGGTTGAAAATAGCTTGAAATTAATATTAAATGTACTCACGGTTTACACTTGACCACTAACATGCACTCACTCAATCATTGACCTTCTCCTTCTGTTGTATGGTGTGACATTCCACTTCGCTGAATGTTCTTCCTCTCGGGCGGCGCCACTTGCGTCTTACACGCATTAGCCGCCACTCGCCACTAGATGGCGTAACCAACCTCGGTTGGCTATGTACTACCTCCGGCCTTACTTCACAGCGATCCACTGCTACTGGGCGCGGAGCGAAGTGTGAATATCACACTTAAACTACTACCAAAAACGCCTCTTCATTATAGTGAAGAGTCCCTCACTCGTGAGGTACCTCTTTTGAGTTCCTCATCGCGACAAAATGAGGGAGTACTCGAATTGCAACTTTGAACCACCTCATTTAGCTCCTCATTTTCTATCACAAGACGCGAGCACAGAGTACGAGGCGCGAGGTGCGAGCACAGATAACTCACTATACGAAGCGGCAACGATGCGCGCGCCTCGCTACGCATTTACTCATTCAACTCATTGCGAGTTGCGATCGTTTTAATTCCTCACACCTCACCTCACCTCAAATGAGGGGTACCTCGCGAGTACCTCGCGAGGCAAAACGAATTGCTCCCTCATCCTCATTTTAAAAGCGTGAGTTACACAACGCTACTTCATTAGGATCCGGTTCGAAGGACCATGTATATGGTAGAATCAAACACAGTTCTCTCTTTTCGACAAATCGCATATAATATTATGAACTCATTTAAACCTATTAGGGAAGACAAACGATAGCGTGTTGACAATGGTAACAACGCCATCTAACGGGAACTCTTACAAAAAATAAAACTCTGAACAAGGGGAGATTCGTATTTGTTGTCGCGAAGGAGCAAATTAACTGTGTATAGTTCTTGAACATTTTCTTATTTCATACTTTTAAGAGCGCGTTTTTTTCCGTGGTCGGGTTTTAGTTTTTTAAACTATTTTTTTTACATGTAAATGTTTTAGATGGGTACAAATATCTGCCTCGACGATGCATGACGACAGAGCTTTGAGAGTCGGCAAGTTGATCCACAGATCGCGACAGATGGCGCTGTTCCCTGTATCAACACGCTATCGTTTGTTTCCTCGAATATCTACTTATTGCATTGACGATAACCCCAACGCGTTCCAGGGTTACATTCGTTATCTGCATTGGCAGAATTTTTGCGTGATCTCTCAAGCTTTAAGTTTTAAAGTATTGTAGAGATTAATATTGTCTGCGCCTGCCAAATTCCATGTGTCATTTTTCGTTTTTGTACTAAACGCAATCTTCGTTTAATTCTCTATGTGATGCATCACACAAATAAATGCCCTTACCGGGATTAGAACCCAGGACCTCTTGCTTCGTAGGCAGGGTCACTACCAACTAGGCTAAGGCGGTCGTTTTTCTACCGCTAAAATTATCTAGACGTTTAGACGACATTCAGGAGCCGCGGTCACGAGTAGAAATGTCGAGATAATTTTAGGAACAACTTATCGCCATAAGTCCCAAGTGTAATAACCGCTAGAGTAAAAATCCCGTAAGTTTAAAACGATAGAACCCCGCACCCGCTTAATTTACGTATTCCCATTATGACGTAGAATACTACGACGAGTCATTAAATTATTCCCAGAGGCGGATTAGGTCAAGTAGGTAAGGCGGGCGCCAAAACTTCAAAAAATATATATATATATATTAGGGGGCAATCTTACACAAATCGACCTAGTCCCAAACTAAGCAAAGCTTGTACTATGGGTACTAGACGACGATAAACATACTTATATAGATAAATAAATACTTAAATACATAGAAAACATCCATAACTCAGGAACAAATATTCGTGCTCATCACACAAATAAATGCCCTTACCGGGATTTGAACCCAGGACCTCTTGCTTCGTAGGCAGGGTCACTACCAACTAGGCTAAAGCGGTCGTTAAAATCTTCAGATTATTAAAAGTTAGGATCATCGAACTGGATCTTTGCAATCCCATATTGCCATCGTCAAACCCTTTGGACAATGTTCAGACACATTTGTGTTATTTGTTAGGGTCAAATTCTCGTTATTTTCGGTCGTATAGCAAACATAAAGATGCTAGACAAGCAATCTAAGGGTTTGTGGTCGTAGCTTTTAACATTCGCATTCTATTTACGACTGTCACACACAAGTAAACATCGTAAAACGCGGCGAAGTTGTCTGGTGCGTAATTTAACCGGATAGGGTTAAATGTGTTTAGGAAATAAAACCAATGGCTGTGGGGATAGGAATGTAATACCAAAGGCTTAAAACTATTTGAGCAATCTTTAGAGCAGATTTCTCAAAGATATGAAGAGTTTTGGGGCCCAATTCGCTTATCGTTACAGTGACGTACTTTCAAAACACACCTTAAGAACGTTTATACCTGCTGAGCTGGCAACGTTGCATTTTTGTTAGTTTTTCTCGAAAATTCCATAAAAATTGAATGAAAATTAGTTAATAAATTGTTCGTTTTTAAAGAAAATAAAAGTCTTATCACGACACATTAACTTATATAATTATTAGAACAATTCGTATAAACCACATTTTTAATTTGCATTCAATTTTTATGGAATAATCGAGAAAAACTAACAAAAATGCAACGTTGCCAGCTCAGCAGGTCTGTATAAACGCTCTTAACGGGTGTTTTATGCCGGTTATGCAAATAAATAATATAATTTTCATTCAGTTTAACAACGTTTGATATAATTTCATGTGCATTATAAATAAATCATGTCACATTAAATGGTATTAAATCAAAAAATCTAATATATAAAAATCTCGTGTCACGGTGTTTGTTATCGAACTCCTTTGAAACGGCTTGACCTTTTTTTGTCTATATTTGGCAGGTCTGAGAATAGTTTTTAGGCTATTTCTCATACCCCTATTCTTCGCAGACGAAGTCGCGGACAACAGCTAGTCACTATCACTACATAGTACAAAACAAAGTCACTTACCGTCTGTCTATCCTTATGTATGCTTAGATCTTTAAAACTGCGCAACGGATATTTTTATGCGGTTTTTTTTAATAAATCGAGTGATTCAAGAGGGAGGTTGATATGTATAATACATGCATAATTGCACCCGTGGGAAGCCGGGGCGGGTCGCTAGTTATTATATAAAATGATAATTATATTAAGTGGTGGTTATGTCAAACGAACGTTATGACGGCTGACATCATATTAAATATTTTTATGGGCATCGTTACGCACCCACCTTTAAAGCGTTATTGAAGCTAATAATGAGCATATCACCCCATGTTCCATACACCTCACCTCACAAAGCCCTTCGCGAAATTTGAGAGGGTCATTCATCACGCCCGCTCTGTGATTGAGCACCCTTCTATGCCAGTGCATGTTTACCTAATTCTTATAAACATGACCAAAGCATGAGAATGTAAAACCTACTAAAGTTTTTTTTATAATTAGTTGTTTCTCGCAACTTTGTCTTGTTCCCGTGGGAAGTTTACAAGTTAATGTTACTCACTGGTAATTAAGCTTTCTGTAGGTTAAAGAATTTGAGTAGTTCTACTAGCGTTTCAACCGCTATCAGTCTCCTGTCGCATTAAATATTAAAGAAACGAGGTACACCTAGCGGAAGGTTTTTATACAGGGTTATTTGTAATTCACTGACATCCTCTTAACCCTGAATTCCTATCACTCAAACAAATGTTTTTTGTTTTACGACTTTTTAAAATGAAGCACTTTTTTCCCATACAAATACACAGAGTATCGTAAAAATAAGAGGCAATCTCAAATTTACAAAACGTTATTACACCAAAAATATTAAGTTATGACAAAAACCGTAAAACGAAAATCATTTGTTTAAGTGGTAGGAGTTTAGGATTAAAAGGATGCTAGTGCATTACAAATAACCCTGTATAACGATTCAGCGTGCTTGTGGTATAATTTCAATTTGTTGAAATTTCACGCTAACTCTGGCTTTTTTTATTATGAGAGGGAGGCAAACGAGCAAGCGGGCCATCTGATGGAAATAATGATCACCACCGCCCATAAATATCAACAACTCACAGAGAGTCACTAATCTGTTGCCGGCCTTTAAAGGAAGTATAAACCCTTTTCTTGAAAGCCCCGATGTCATAGTTGTCTGGAAACACTGCTGCCGGAAGCTGGTTCCACAGTTTCACCGTATGTACGGGAAATGCCGAAGAAAACCTACAGTGGTAGACTGCCATTCATCGAGATGGTGACGATAGAACTTAGATTTATTATACTTATTTCGGAGGAAAGTGCGAGGGCTTATTTCAATTCAATTCAATTCAAATGATATCTAAATATATAAAAGAAGAAACTGACTGACTGACTGACATATCAACGCACAGCCCAAACCACTGGGCCTAGAGATTCCAAATTTGGCACGTAGGTTCCTTATAAAGTCTAGGGGTGCACTAAGAAAGGATTTTTCAAAATTCACAACTTAAGGGGGTTAAGCGGGGGTCCAAAATTTGTATGAGGAAACAAGATTAGTTCGACTATTTTATTCGAAACTACAAAGAAGTACTCCTAACAATAAATTAGTAAACACGTGTTTCAGGTTTTTGAGAATTCAACCCCTAAAAGGGGGAAATAAATAAATATAAATATATAAATATAAATAAAATGGGGTGACAAAGCCTTTGGGGCCTTTGCTTTGTCCGACTGTATTATTTTGACTTACTCTTTGTCGGTCCCTTACTAAATGCTCCTTTTATCCACTCAAGGGTTGACTGGTAGAGATCCCTTAAAGGGATAAGTTCGCCTTTGTACAAGCATTTCAACGGTTGTCAATAATGTATTTCTTTTTTTTTTTCCTTATTTTTGTACAATAAAGAGTTTACATACATACATACATACAAAGTCTGAAGATCAACATGGGTATTGTTGCTATGGTTTATCGGGTCGCTGATCACGAAAACAAAAATGATTTTAAAATCGAACGTGGCGGACGTGAAATACCAGCTCCCCTGTTGGATAGAGATCGGGACTTGCCTATAAAAAAAATTGTGCGCGGACGAAGTCGCGGGAAAAGCTAGTATTGCATAATCTATACATATAAAACAGTACCGTGACTGACTGGCTGACTGACAACGCACAGCCTAAACTACTGGTGCTAGAGACTTGAAATTTGGCATACATGTACCTTGAGTATTGTAGAGGTGCACTAAGGAAGGATTTTTCGAAATTCCCACGGGATAGGGAAATATCTAGGCTTTCATTGTTTCTTTGTTTGTAGCGGAATCTCTGAAACCATTGAGCCGATTTTAAAAATTCTTTTACCATTAGAAGTTACACTATCCTTAATTGGCATAGGTTACTTTTTATCCGGGAAAATTCAAAATTCCCATGGGATAGAAATAAATTACATTAACTTCGGGGCTGATTTTAAAAAATCTTACATATTATGTGATATGACTATCCTAGAATGACATAGGCTACTTTTTCTTCGGGAAAATACAAAATTCCCATGGGATAGAAAAAATTGAATTCAACTTCGGAGCTGATTTTAAAATATTCTTTCACCAATAGTAAGCTACAGTATCCCTGATTGATATAGGGTACTTTTTCCGGGAAAATACAAAATTCCCGCAGGATAGAAATAAGTAAATTCAACTTCGGCACTGATTTTAAAAATTCTTTCATATGATATGATGTGACTATCCCCGATTGACAAGCTACTTTTTCGTCGGGAAAATGCAAAAATCCCGCGGGATAGAAAGTAAGTCAATCCAAATTTGGGGCTGATTTTAAAAATTCTTTCACTAATAGTATGCTACAGTATCCCTGATTGACATACCTAGGCTACTTTTCTACGGGAAAATACCAAGTTCCCACGGGATAGAAATAAGTGAATTGAATATAGGGGCTGATTGTAAAAATGATTTCACTAATAAAAAGCTACATTGTCTCTGATTTTCAAAATAGGTCAAAAAGGTATTTCTATCCCGCGGGAACTTTACTTTGCACTTTCTCGGGATAAAAGAAGCCTGTTTCAATCAGACACAGGCCTCTTCCCAGAAAGAGTGGACTTGGGCAGTAATTCCCACGCGGGCCCAGTGCAATTCGGGAACTTCATATCCACCATTGAATTTCTTCTCAGGTGTGTGCAGCTTTCCTCGCGATGTTTTCCATCACTATAAAGCTCATGGTAAACTTTAAACGTAATTTAGCACATGAATTCGGAAAAACTCAAAGGTGCAAACCACGTTAATCACCAACCACGGCTTAACGGCTATAGAATTCACTTATTCCTATTCCACGGGAACTTTGCATTTTCCTGGCATTATCCTATGTGTTAATCCATGTAATAAACTACCTGTGTGCCAAATTTCATCCAAACAACTAACGTTATCGTCTTCGCGTACGAAGTCGCGGGCAAAAGCTAGTATGTTATAAATTAGAATTGTGTGATTTCTTACGTATATGCGACAGAAGACTGATAGTGGTTGGAACGCTAGTAGAACTAACCAATTTATTAATCGGTTCAGTAGTTTTGAGTTTATCTATCTACGTATTTACAAACAAAAATAACAAATGCACAGTCAAATATCATATTAATCAAGCCTAGTGGTTTAATCTATGGCCTCTGAAGCAGAGGGACGTGGGTTCAAAACCCGGATTCGCACCTCTGTGGTTTTCGGAATTTATAAATAAAATAAATAAAAAACGTGTATTTATGTGTGAAATTAAGTGTGTGAAGTGAAGTTTACAATCCGCACTGGGCAAGCGCGGGACTATCATTCTGAGAGGAGGCCTGTGTCTTGCAGTGAGGCGTATATAAGCTGGGATGACGATGATGATGATATTAGTTTCTTTTAGATAGACAGGCTTGTGTTTAGAATCACGTGTGATGGTAAATTAACATGTGGCCTTACGACTATTATATCTTTGGAGCACGCTTACTATGCCTATTTACCCTAGACTTGAATGTAGTCAGATTATTCTGCCTGACAATAATAATACAAAAGGAATTTTTGATCAGTGAACGATATTGCCACAGGCAATTTCGGATATATGCCAGGAATTTCAAAAAACTAACCCGTAAGGACTTCTTTTCGAAATCACAATAATAACCATGTCTGAACGTATTCGTATACTGCGAAGAACCTTTTTCGATTTAAGTATAAATGCGTTCTGAAAATATCAGTTTAATTGCACTCTCTCGTAAATTGTTTTTCTGATGATTCGTCGAAAACACTGCATTCGCCAATAGGTACAGTCAAAAGTAGCTGGTCACTTTTGTACACCTTGTCGCTTTACAGGCAGGTGCAAATGTCATACATGACTGACAATTGGGAATGTCTAAAAAAAATTACCAGTGGTTTTATATATTTTTTGTATAGAAAAGTCAATTATAAGAAACTAATTTCAATATTTTGTCATTTAGTTCACTACTTTTTTCAAAATTAATTATTGAAACTATTTTGGTTGATGACGTCAGATTGTAATTGAGGGCTCCCACACTGCCAAATTTCTAAATCTATCTAAATGCGCACGATAAAGCAACCCCTTTAATTATTTTTTGCGTAGTGGTACACTGTAACTAGTGTCACTTTACTGGCGCTGTCAAAGTGCTAGATGTCAGGCAGCGGGTCTAAATCAAACTCCGTAGTATAAATCCACGCGTAAATTTTGAAGAATTCTAACCACACTGAATAAAGTACGACTTGGACCGGTCACGCAATTTACACCAATGTCAAACGAAGGTCATAGCTTATTTGTTACGTAATAAATTCATTACATAATATTAAAATTAAATATCTACACAAAACGATTTAAAAAGCATTTATCTCGAAATGGTTTTCGATTTACTATACATCACAAAAAAATTGACATCCCCAATTGTGTTATTACGACGTAGTACAAAAGTGACCAGCTACTGTAGTGACTGTACTCCCCCATCCAGGTGAACGTTACGTGATATTTTCCACGCGCGGAATGTCACATATCGTTTATGCTGATGCAAGGCCTATCCACCTTCTTATAAAACTTCGTGTTCAAGCATAATGGGAGGAAAATAGCTGATCGCTTTTTGAACACGTCTCTGTATAAAATATCCATCGACGATTTCTACGGGCTTTTATGTTATCGCTACAATGTGACTTTTTTAATACAGGTTAAGTTTAATCGAGATACAACATGGAACAAAAATACAAAATTCAAATCCATCGTGAAGAAAACATTAGGATTATTATACACAGCATAAGAAACAAAGGTTGTCTCTTCTGTGGACTTAAAATTAGCGAATCTGAGACAGCAAACTTAAGATTTATTTAAATTATCCAAAGGTTAGCCAGGCGTCCCACACGCCGACGTAGACTTGATTAAAAAATATTGGCTATAGCCCTTAACTTTTGCCACGTCCACAGGAGGAAAGAAGCAAACAAAAACATGTGAATGACCCTACGTCAAAGGCTCTAAAATTAACTGTGAAAATTAACGATCATAGATAGCATGGATGTTTGGAAATAATTCCGATCTGCATTGGCGATCCGTATGTATAGTCCCAAATTTTAATAACATTGTAGAGCTGTTTGATAGAAATACCTTGTTGAGGTCATGTCGGATTCTTTTCAACAGGGTTTTTTCGAACTAGCGGTTGATTATTCGACCTTCTTGTGCTTGTTATAGCCTAAATTAAATAACGGTGTTTTGACTTTGACTTTGACCTTTTCGCAGCAAAATTCCTGTTTTTGCTCCTAAGTCCTGGTTTCACCCAGATCGTTACCAACATCTTGCAACACTAAGCGCGGTACTTGCTATATTGTTTTCTATCCAGCAGGGTAATTGTGTAATTTTTTTGACACTTGGAATCGGATTGAAATAACAGTTTTTTCTCAAACATGCTATAAAATATTGACGTTATGTTCCTTATAATACCTACGCCACGAAGTGTCACGTTGCAGGTGCGGCTAGACGCGAGGTCAATAGTGGAATTTCATACAACAAGCCAATGCCAAGGGCAGCAAAGTGATATTTTTTAATTTCCTTTACACACGGAGTGACACGGCATCATGGCGTTCAGCCATTTAAAAAAATGATGATGATGTTTTATTTATTTATTTATTTATTTATTAAGTAAAACAAAATTTACACAGTATTACGGCTGTAAGCCAATTCACTGGAAAATTCAATTTAAATATTTGAAATAAGGAAATAAAAGCATAATATTATACATTTAAGAAATAGATAACAATCCACTTCCATCCATCGCCTCACAGAACCTCAGACATGTGCGACAGACTTCGGCCCATCGACTTGCAAAGAGGTCAGATTCGGGTGCTGATGACAGAAGCGAGTTGAGGCATGTTAGTGCACGAATTACAGGGGAATTACGGTGTGATACAGTACGAGTCCTTGGTACCGCCAGCAAACTATTGTTACGCGGTCTGAGAAAATTTTTTGGGGAGAATGGGACTGCTAACCTTACGATCATTGACACTAGATCAGGACAATCTGAATTGCCTCGCAAGATGTCACACACCGTCGTTAACAGAGTGCAGTTACGTCTCGCTTCCAGAGAATTGAAGCCAATGTGACCAAGAAGAAATTTTGTAGGGTACATCAGAGGATAGTATCCATACATTTTTTTATATATGAACCTTAGGAAGGCCTTTTGCACCTTCTCAAGAAGCAAAGCGTAACTACACTCATAAGGATTCCATACAATGGCACCCGCTTCAAGTTTGCTTCGCACCAGAGCCGTCTATAGCAATTTGATTGCACCGGCATCATGGAACTCACGCGCATTCCTTATAACGAAGCCTAACCTTTTAAAACAATCAGATGCTATGGTTTTAATTATGGTCATGGAACGTAAGTCGCATATCGAACAGAACACCAAGGTCCCTCATATTTTCGACACGAGCCAACATTTCCGGTCCTATCATATACTGAGCGTGCAAAGGTCTCGATGTACGACTGTAAGTCTATGACAGAACATTTAGCCACATTAAAGTGCATTTTATTGGCAATGCTCCAGTGGTACACAGATGTTACGTCCTCTTGCAACGCCGCGCAGTCGGTCATTTCCTTTATTCCATGTATGAGCTTTAAGTCATCCGCATAAAGATATGAAGATATATTTAGAATGCCTCAAAACAGTCTCCAGATCATTAATCATGATACCAAAAAGTAGTGGACCAAGTACAGAACCCTGACTAACGCCATAACGAGTCGGATAAGGTGACGAAATGAAGCATCCATACTTCACATATTGCTGCCTGTCACGCAAATAATCAGCAAACAGCCTAAGAAGCTTCGGTGAGAAGCCAATGTCACACAGCTTGTTCAGCAGGATGTCATTGTCGACGCGATCAAACGCTTTTTTGAAGTCGAAGTAGAGGACATCAACCTGTTTGCCCATATCTAAATTTTCAGAAATGAGATTTGTAACAGTCAGAAGGTTGGTGTTGACTGAGCGCTCCGATCTAAAACCATGTTGTGCGTTACTTAGATACGGATTAAGCTGTGCTAATATACGCTTATTTAAAACCGACGCAAATACCTTTGGCAGAGCAGAAAGTATGGCTATAGGTCGGTGGCTATCAACCTATAGCTATACTTGATGATGATGATGATGATGATGATGATGATGATGATGATGATGATGATGATGATGATGATGATGATGATGATGATGATGGTGATGATGATGATGATGATGATGATGATGGTGATGGTGATGATGCATGTTTGAGAAAAGCTCTATACAAGCTTCTGCCACGAACAGGAATTGCCGGCCTCATATATCTATAACTACTCGGCCGACGATCCCCTTCTTCGCGGCCGCTGCAGTAATGTACTATTGTATGGCTGTGACAGCTGGCTGTTTCCGATGCCAATTGTCAGCCCATTCAAGAACTGTCAAAATGAATGCGATGGCGATGGCGAAGGAGTGAGACAATTACCCTGCTGGTCTTGCTTACGTCATTGTCATTCGACGTTCATGGCAGTGGTTAGAGAACCTAACTATGAAGCTTGAGGTCCCGGGTTCGATTCCCGTGTCGGGGTAGATATTTGTATGAAAAATACGAATGTTTGTTCTCGGGTCTTGGGTGTTTAATATGGTATTTAAGTATGTATTTATTTATATAAGTATGTTTATCCGTTGCCTTGTACCCATAACACAAGCTTTGCTTAGCTTACTTTGGAACTAGGTCAATTGGTGTGAATTGTCCCGTGATATTTATTTATTATTTATTATTTATTTAAGGACCGCCTTAGCCTAGTTGGTAGTGACCCTGCCTACGAAGCAAGAGATCCTGGGTTCGAATCCCGGTAAGGGCATTTATTTGTGTGATGAGCACGAATACTTGTTCCTGAGTTATGGATGTTTTCTATGTATTTAAGTATTTATTTATCTATATAAGTATGTTTATCGTCGTCTAGTACCCATAGTACAAGCTTTGCTTAGTTTGGGACTAGGTCGATTTGTGTAAGATTGTCCCCTGATATTTATTTATTTATTTATTTATTATTCATTCTTTCAAATAACGTTTCACGCGTGTGAGATATTTTTATAACATAATTCGGTCGTGCTACTCATAAATCCGTACCTCATTTCTCAGCGTTCAAAATAAGCGGCAAAGTTCATCCATCATCTTACACCTCGTGGTTAGTCAGGGAGGTCGGCGGCGAAGATAAGTCCACCTTCCTTCGTCACCTCGACACGGGCCGCACAAATCTAGCAGTCTGGGACAAAAGCTCCGACAGTACAGCTTGGAGCACGTAATCCCAAAACTAGTGAGGTAAAGTTTTGTATAACGTTATATAGCACGATGACATTCAATAACACTTCATAACGTTTTGTTGCAACTTGTTAGGTATTTTAAAACTCTCCCACAATGGTAAAAACGCTGTATAACGCCGTATAACAAAATAAAGCTTTTAATTTGCAATTAAGAGGGTTTATACCTGCTGAGCTGGCAACGTTGCATTTTTGTTAGTTTTTCTCGATTATTCCATAAAAATTGAATGAAAATTAAAAATGTTTTGTATACAAATTGTTCTAATATATAAGTTAATGTGTCTACTGCAATAATAATTCGTGATAGACTTTTATTTTCTTTAAAAACGAACAAATTATTAACTAACGGTTTTTAAAGAAAATAAAAGTTATCACGAATTATTATTGCAGTAGACACATTAACTTATTTATTAGAACAATTTGTATACAAAACATTTTTAATTTTCATTCAATTTTTATGGAATAATCGAGAAAAACTAACAAAAATGCAACGTTGCCAGCTCAGCAGGTATAAACCCTCTTAATTAGTTAACGTGTTTTAATCTAATATATAAAAATCTCGTGTCACGGTGTTTGTTATCGAACCCCTCCGAGACGGCTCGACCGATTTTTTTTTGTCTACACTCGGTAGGTCTCAGAATAGGTCGTAGGCTATTTACTATACCTACCCCTATTCTTCGCGGACGGAGTCGCGGGCAACAGCTAGTTTGTAGTATAAACATTTAAAAAGTTTTAGATTAAGATAATTTGTAGGTTTGTACTGTTTTGGCTATAATAATATGTTCTGTTTTATATAAAACATTTCCATTATTATAATTGAAACCCGGCGTAGCAATTCAACACTGTTTTTTTAATCTTCTAATAAATAAAAATCTCTTGTCACGGTGGTGTTTGTTATCGAACTCCTCCGAAACGGATTAACCGATTTTTATGAAACTTTTTTCTCTAAATTCGGTAGGTCTGAGAATAGGTCGTAGGCTATTTTTAACACCCCTATTCTTTGCAGACCGAGTTGCGGGCAACAGCTAGTAAGTGATATTATTATATTGTTGCATAACATGACATGATGAGTTATAACTTTTTTATAATTTGTGATAAAATGTTACAAAAAAAAAGCGTCATAAATTAATTTCGGAAAACACTATTTATTGGAATTTACACTGTACGCGATAATAATCTTATAAATATAATTAGCCACAGATTGAAAGATAATTTCGATGTTATTTTAGTTTTGTGCAATGTCTAAGATAGTGGTTATCGGGGCATAGATTGGCAATCACTAAGCAATTATAAGAAATAAAAACTAATTGGAGACTTAACGTGTAACAAGTAAAACAGATGTACAAAAGCGAACTTATCCCTCAAAGGGTTCTCTTGAAGTTAACCTTTGAACGATTAACTAGATATTAGAAACAAGAGTAGACGTGCAATTATTTAGAAGTAAAGAGAATTTAAAGTGTAGTACAGCGTTTTTCAATCTTTTTGAATACGCGACCCCTTTACAATTTAAAAGGGTTTAGCGACCCCTAAGGTCAAAATAGAAACAAAGTGGTTTGAAAAACTTTATATCTAATATCCAGAGCTAGCAACCCACGCTTTAGTATTATTAGTGCCATATATTGTCACTTCATACCTGCGTGAACTAACATTCTCTTCAGAGGTGCTACCACGAAATTCGAAAATCGAAGTTCGTATCGCATTATCCCTCTCACTCTCGTGTCAAATCATATTAGCGTGAGCGGGACGGCACGAAACGAAGTTCGAATTATGCACTTCGTGGTAGGGCCTCAGTGCTCTGGTAATGCTCTGCATTAAAATTAAATAGGGAAATAGGCCGCAACTTGAAAATTATTTTGACGTCTCATTTTGTGAAATTAACAAACCTTATTGTCTCATTAAAATATGATTTAATTATTGTACTGTAGGACCTATACTCGGAACCCCCTTAATAAGACATTGCGACCTCCCTAGGGGTCACGACCCAGTTTGAAAAACACTGGTGCAGTAGCGGGGCGTGAAATTTTTTGCAAGGAAAGCCGGAGCAAGAAATTACCGATTATTATTGTTCATAACGTTATTACCTATTATCGTTACGTAGATTGTGACGCAGTGATATTCTAGACGTGTGTACACAACCTAATAACTAGTTTGAGCCTGCTCAAGTGACAAAGTAAATTGAGGGCGAAAGCCAAGGTTAGCCATGTGTGATTAGCAATACATAATGATATGTTGGTCCATGTTTATTGGAGTAAATAAAATTTAATTTACGTAGAGTAGTTTTGTATGACTACGTGTATTTAAAGGTCGCATCTTACAAGAAAATTTACTATCACTTTTGATGACAATAAAAATAATCTATAATTTATTAATTTATACAGGTTGTCGGAGAACTCAACTATTATATTCCAAGCAGATTTTAAAACATCTGGCATTGTTGTACAACACGATTTTACCAAAACTATTGACTGTAACTAGCATTGCCAAAGCAGAGGCCTATTTTCTCAAACGATGACACAAGGATTTATTTGGAGCCCTTGAAATCTGCCAAATCAATATTCCCACAGGAAAACCAACAGACGGGAATAAAGGTCCCGGGTAGCTCTTTATAAATAGCTCCATAAAATGCAGCTTTCGGATAAACACAATGTCTGAAGTATGTCAGTTGTTGTTTAAGAATTCGACAAGATTTAAAGTTGTGTATGCCGTAAATCCTGAAATTATCGGACTGAAATGACGATTAAATCAATCATTAAACAAAAATTTAATCGGTTGATCGCGATCAAATTAGTCACGATTAATTTACTGAAAAACCCTCTAGCTGGAGTATAATTATTATGAGTTAAACTGTGATTCAGACTATTAATATTTACTTAGCTTGTCAAATATTGATTTAGGTATTGTTGTAGGATATAGGATGGCACTGAAATTTACTCTAGCGCTCTTCGCGGTTAGAAGCTGAGTAGGGGCCTGTAGACACTGTTTGACATATTGTTTACATTAAGTTTGTTGGTAATAAATCGCGTTCGTGCTAATATGTGTTCGTAAATAATTTGTTTGTGGTTTCATAATTTGATTTAAGTGAAAGCGTTAACGTTGACATAAACATTTCTGCACAATATAAGTTTGTAACTACAATAGTAATGTTTTGATGTATAAAACTATTGCTTGATTTATGCTGTTGATTCAGGCATTATCTTGCGTAGGTATGAATCAATAGACTACCTTTTACATAGCTACTCCGTGACTACACGTACAGTCAAGAAAACTGAACCCTTTTCATTGCTAATGTCATGTTGACATTTCATAAATCTGCTAAAGAAATTATCGTAAAATTGGCTGTGAAAAGGTTCCATCCTGATACGCGATTCAGTGTCCTTGATTGTACAAGATAACTAAGCCCATGCTCTCCATCTACATACGTCAGGATAGTATTATATGTCACACAAAACCATCTACCACAGACACCACAAAATATGCTTACACATTTCAAAATATACGAGTTATTTCTCAAATAATTCAGTGTTTCAGTCAGTTTCGATGCAAATATTATACCAGAGAATTGACAACCTTTCATTTTTTTAACACCTGAAAATTACTGTAGGAATCGAAAGAGTTTCGCCTCCTGAACACGGAAAAATATTTATTATAATTTATTTCTCCATATTTAAAAAATACAACAAATTTAAAAACATATATGTACTTACAAATACATCCACAGAATAGATATGTTTCACTAGAAAAAAGAGCTGTCATAATTTTAAATTGGACTAGCTTTTGCCCGCGGCTTCGCTCGCGCGTACTATGAGTATTACAAAGAACCAAGATATCAAGCAAGCAAGCATACAGGCAAGCAAGCAAGCAGGTCCACAATTGACCGAGAAATCGGTGAACATACCTACATAAAAAAATACATAAAGTGGAATGCATAACCTCCTCCTTTTTTAGAAGTCGGTTAAAGAGCCCTTTGCGGCCTACTTACAGTATAAACTTATGAATTTTGAAATTTTAGCTTTGTACAACCAGTAAAACCTCGTCCCGTATCCCGTTTTTTCCCGTTCCCGTAAGAATTTCGGGAAATGTTTTCTTAATGCTCCCCTACACTCCTCAAGGAACCCACTTGTCAAATTTCAGCTTCCTATGACCAGTAAAACGAAAAATCCCGTTTTTCCCGTTCCCATGGGAATTTTGGAAAGTCCTCTCTCAATGCTCCTCTACACTCCCCAAACAACCTACATGCCAAATTTCAGCTTTCTACGACCAGTAAATCGAAAAATCCCGTTTTTTCCCATTCCCGTGGGAATTTGGGAAAGTCATCTCTCAACGCTCCTCTACACTTTCCAAGCAACCTACATGCCGAATTTCAGCTTTCTATGACCAGTAAAACGAAAAATCCTGTTTTTCCCGTTCCCGTGAGAATTTTGGAAAGTCCTCTCTCAATGCTCCTCTACACTCCCCAAACAACCTACATGCCGAATTTCAGCTTTCTACGACCAGTAAATCGAAAAATCCCGTTTTTTCCCATTCCCGTGGGAATTTTGGAAAGTCCTCTCTCAATGCTCCTCTACACTCCCCAAACAACCTACATGCCGAATTTCAGCTTTCTACGACCAGTAAATCGAAAAATCCCGTTTTTTCCCATTCCCGTAGGAATTTGGGAAAGTCCTCTCTCAATGCTCCTCTACACTTTCCAAGCAACCTACATGCCGAATTTCAGCTTTCTATGACCAGTAAAACGAAAAATCCTGTTTTTCCCGTTCCCGTGAGAATTTTGGAAAGTCCTCTCTCAATGCTCCTCTATACTCCCCAAACAACCAACATGCCGAATTTCAGCTTTCTACGACCAGTAAAACGAAAAATCCCGTTTTTTCCCGTTCCCGTAGGAATTTGGGAAAGTCCTCTCTCAATGCTCCTCTACACTCCCCAAGCAACCTACATGCCGAATTTCAGCTTTCTACGACCAGTAAAACGAAATAACCTGTTTTTTCCCGTTCCCGTAAGAATTTTGGAAAGTCCTCTCTCAATCCAGCTCTACACTCCCCAAGCAACCTACATGCCGAATTTCAGCTTTCTACGACCAGTAAAACGAAAAATCCCGTTTTTTCCTTATCCCGTGGGAATTTCCAAAAATCCTTAAAACTGTTTTTTACTATTATAATTACCTAGTTCTATGCCAAATTTGAAGAGTCTAGTAATTATAGTTCATAGGATCCCGTTGAACTGAATAAATAAATCCCGTTTTTACTTTATCCCGTGGGAATTGTGAAAAATCCGGAAATGAATGTTTTAACTAATGTAATACCTACTTGTGTATCAAATTTGAAGAGTCTACTTATTATAGTTACTGAAATAGGGTCACTCGGAATCGAATATATAAATCCCGTTTTTTCCCGTTCCCGAGAGAATTCCCAAAAATCCTTCCTTAGTGGATGCCTACATTGTATAAGATATCTATGTGCAAAATTTCAAGTCTCTAGGTCCAGTGGTTTGGGCTGTGCGTTGATATATGTTGATTTAGACATTTCAACCCCATCGCACCCCATCCAGGGAGATGGTATTTTACGTCTGCCACGTCGGATTTTAAAACCGTTGTTGTTTTCATAACCAGCGACCCGATAAACCATAGAAACAACACCCATGTTGATTTTCAGACTTGTTTACCCCTTTCCCCCCTTTTAGGGGTTGAATTCTCAAAAAACCTGAAACACGTGTTTACTCATTTATCATTAGGAGTACTTCTGTGAAGTTTCGAATAAAATAGTCGAACTAATCTTGTTTCCCCATACAAACTTTGGACCCCCGTTTCACCCCCTTAGGGTGTGAATTTTGAAAAATCCTTTCTTAGTGCACCCCTAGACCTTATAAGGAACCTACATGCCAAATTTTGAATCTCTAGGCCCAGTGGTTATGGCTGTGCGTTGATATGTCAGTCAGTCAGTCAGTCAGTCAGTCAGTCAGTTTCTTCTTTTATATATATAGATAACAAACTTAACGTCAAATTTACGTCATCACTTTTTTTTAATAGAGACTAGACAAATGTAATGGATCTATTCTATCGTTATGCTCTTTTAGAATAAACACATCTTCAAAAATTTTTAACAAATAATTAATAATCCTAGTGAAAATTTAAACTATCAGCGTCTTTCTCTTTCCAAACAGAATACAGAGAACGAATCAAATTATAGTCTTAGAAATATGAAATGTTGTCAATTTGAGAGATGTATCCCTCGCGAGTTTTTCGAAATGGTTGAAATATTATTCTTTATATTTTCTACTTTTATGGCTACGCAAAAAACCCATCCGTTTGTCTTTCTTTCACGTCGAAACTGAGTGACGGATTGTCATGATTTTTTTTGTATGGACATAGTAGAAGGGCTGGAGAGTGACATAGGCTACTTTTTACCCAGGGAAAATATCTCATCCCCGCGGGAATACACGTTTTAATCTCAGCGGGGGCGTTTTAATCTCAGCTAGTATTAATGATTATAAAAAAAACTTCAACATACTCTAAAATGCTAAGCGGTGGCAATGTACATACCATAGCAGTAGTAGCACAGTCATAACATGTTACCAAGTTTATAAATTAGTAAGTTTAAAGTGCCAAGCTAAGTATCTCGACAATCTCAAACTCCAAGTCACTGGCATTAGCTTTAGTGCAGCTCCTTATGCAATCTTCTTGGAAATTTAAATTACGATTAAGATGCTGCTTGAACGACATCTCAAAGGCGGTTTTGGTTTACCACGGGGAATCTACTTAATAACGTGCATGGCGTAACTAAAGCTGAATTTTGATGGGATTTACGCTCGGTGAAGCTCAAAGCGTAAATTACGCAGATGCTGAAGGTGTTGATGTTGATAGTTATGAATGTGTTAAAGTTAAAGGCTACGCAAAATACTTCTAAAACACTATTAAATAATGTTTTTCCCATAAATGAGTACTTACCTGATTGATAGTACTCTATTCGTTTCCCTCTAAAGCTATTTCTTAAGGGTTCTTTTGTCTTACATATAAAAGGAAAAGGGAGTATTTGAGGTTCTCGTTCGAGGTAAGTAGTGACTTGCCAAAAACCATTCATCGTGGTTTAGCTAAGTTAAAAGGCTGCTGAGTGACCGTGAGTCTTTCACAGTGTCTTTTGTGGGTTGAAGTTACGGTTAATCTTAATTTTCTCAAGCGTGCAATGGAATATTGATGTTATTTTCCTTATAATAGGCTGCGGAGTATCACGTTTCCGGTGCGGCTAGACGAGAGGTCGTTAATGAAATTTCATACAAAATTGAAGGCCTAGGCCTGCAAGATGCTCTTTCTTGATTTCAGTTTAAGTTTAGCCATTAAAAAAACAGTAAGCAATGATTAATTCATTTTTGGTCATTATACAGGTTCATTATGATGAGATGACATTCCGCCTCTACGCTTATTGAAAATAAATATTTGGTTTGTTCGCATTTTATATACTTTCGCATTTTGTATACTAGGTAGGTAGGTTAGGTAAGTTAGGTATTTGTAATACTGTTAAATTGAATCAAATAGCCATTTTTTTATAGGTACAACATAGGCTTGCGTTTGACCACAATCACGCCTGATGGAAAACGAAGATGAGGCCTACGATGGAGCACGCTTGCCTAGTAAATGCTCATTCACCCTAGTCTTGAATTTAGGGGAATAAGTAGAAAGAAGGCAGTTGAGCGCGGTGTTGCGCGCGCCCCCAAGCAGTGCAAACCGTACAACAAATACGGGGCACTGTAACCGGTACGCGCGCGCTGCACAACTGCTCAGACCCTTCCTCCAGAATGGCTTCTACATACGACGAGAGTAATTTGGTTGAGAAGTAGTTTTCCATAGGATTATTTATCTTAGATTACCTATTGTGCTACCGTCCGAATCATTCTTTATAAAGCCTTTGCGTGTCGGCTTACTTCTGTATCCGATAACAATCGAGTTCTTATTATAATGCTGGAGATAACTTGTCTGAAAACTACTTGACATACCGCCGACGGCTGTTATTTCATGAATATAAAAACATTAAAATAAAACCGAAATGAGGATCTCCTCGTTTTTCAGAAGTCGGTTAAAAATAGGAAAAAATCGTCTAAGTTACGTCACTTTCTTCCTTTTTTTTCCTGAACTTTTATAACTTCCTCTCTCGCCCGATTATTGTTGAATTTTTGGACACCCGTATAGGAAGCTGCAATTATGCGAACGGCAATAAATTAATCAAGAGTTGATGAGGTGATGAGTGAGCCACTGTTAGCATTTGCCAATAATCTTTTTAGTTTTTAGGGTTCTGTACCCAAAGGTTGCCTACGGGGTCCTATTACTGAGACTCTGGTGTCCATCCGTCCGTCCGTCACAGTGCTCTATATCTTGAACCGCAATAGACACTGCTGCCCTCAATTGACCTCAAACTACATAGTTTGCGCTATACGGCTGTGCAATGTACCTACCTAATGTCATACTGATATAGAGAAACGGATTAGTAGGTACTCAGGACATATAGTAGGTACGCAGCCGCCGATGTAGCCGATGCAGCGGCCGATAGGGCCAAAAGGTTCTCGAGTGACGTCCACGGACCGCAAGACGCAGTGCAGGTAGACCTCCAACGAGATGGAGCGACGACCTGGTGAAGGTGGCGGGAACACATTGGATGCGGATGGCGCAGGGCCGATCTGTTTGGCGAGCCTTGGGGGAGGCCTATGTTCAGCAGTGGACGTCTTTCGGCTGAAATGATGATAGTACATCTGACCTTAAGGACGATACAGACATAGAACGTGAACGCAGAGCATTGTCTGTACGAGCTAACATGATCGCCCGCAGGTTTATGCATTGCTCCGCTGAAGTCAAGGTCACTCTTTTCAGAGCTTACTGTACGTCCTTTTATACAAGCAGCCTGTGGGTTGACTTCACACAGAAACAGTACAATGCTCTGAGAGTGCAATTTAATAACGCATTTAGGGTGCTGCTGGGGCTGCCTCGGTTTTGCAGCGCATCGGGGATGTTCGCGGACGCGCATGTAGATTGCTTCTACGCCACCATGCGCAAGCGGTGTGCGTCCCTGGTGCGCAGGCTGCGGGCCAGCCCCAATGGCATCCTTAAGATGATAGCGGGCAGGTTTGACGGCGCTTATGTGAACCACTGCTGCATGATTCACCTTAATGAACATGCAAAATATGAAATTTATTAACATTTTAGATTTGACTTGTTAATTATAAATTGCATTCAATTGATTAAATTATTATTATTATGTAGTAGTGGTAGAGCCATGTTGTAGCTAGCCGCTGCATCACGAATGGGCCGGCTCGTCCGGGGCAGTACCACCCTCTCACAGAACACCGGCGTGAAGCAGCAGTAATCCTGCTTGCGTTTCGTACGGTCAGTGAGAGTGCCGGGGGCCCAATACCTCACCCCTTCCCTCTTCCCCTCCCTCACCCCCTTCCCCTGTTCCCATTCCTTTAGGGCCGACAACGCACTGGCATCGCGTAAAGCGCTGCGGGTGTCTATAGACAGTGGTGATCATTTAACATCAGGTGACCCACTAGTTCGTTTGTCTGGCCTTTCTAACATAAAAAAAAAAAAAAAAAAAAAAAAAAAAATATTTAAATTCATTACTAACATAGTTTACAGAATGTAAATGTATACTAACAAAACTATGGATTCGTTGTGATCTGAAATAAATGATTTAAAAAAAAAAAAAAAGTACGCAGAACAGATGGCCGTTGGAGCCAAAGTTCTCAAATAAGGAACACGGATTGGCAAGTGCTGCGTGCGACGCCCACCAACGAGATAGACGGACGATTTGGTAAAGGCCGCTGGTGGGCCACAGTGCACAAACCGTGCGGGCCAAAAAAAAAAAAAAGAAAAAGGCCGCTGGTTCAAGGTGGATGCAAGACGCTTCCAACCGTAATGTTTGGGTATCAATGAGGAAGCTATGGTTGTCCTGGGGATGAAATGATGATGATGATGTTGATGAATGTAATGCAACTTGCACTGTTTTTCTTGCAGGTCTAAACTGAGCTTAAGACTTGAAGAGTGCAATCCCCTCGTAAAACCTTAGTGATTCATGTAGCCGGAACGAAAGTGATTGCGTACTCAGTTCTCGCGTCCGATAATGCTAAATATAGCACGGCGAGTCCTTATCGTGTCAATCTCGAGTGCTATATCGCCACCGGCCGCATGACTACTGATAACCGATTGACAGCCGTGACTCGGTACTTCAACTCTTGATTTCCACGCACGAGGAACACAAGGAACAAAGAGATAGGATGGGAGTGAACTTGAAGGATAAATCATTGTACTTAGAATGTTTTTCAGATCATTATCATCATTTCAGCCCTAGGACGTTCACTGCTGGCCTCTCTCTTTGATACCCAATCAGTACGGTTGGCAGCGGCTTGCATCCACCTTGAACCTGCGGCCTTTACCAAATCGTCCGTTCATAATCGTTGGTAGACGTCCCACGCTGTGCTTTGCTTACCAGTCTGTGGTGTCCATTCGGGAACTTTTCGGCCTCAACGGCCATCTGTTCTACGTGCTATATGGCCTGTCCATTGCCACTTCAACGAGCTAATCCGTTCGGCTATGTCGGTAACTTTTGTTCTTCTACGGATCTCCTCATTCGTGATTCGATCCCGTAGAGACCCCGTGCATAGCCCTTTCCATAGCTCGTTGAGCGACTCTGAGTTTATCCATCAGGCCTATAGTGAAGCACCACGTCTCGGATCCATATGCCATCACTGGCAAGTGGCAAACACACGCTGGTTAAAGACTTTCGTCTTAAGGCACTGTGCTAGACTCAAACTAAGCAAACCACTACCACCACACTATGGACAGTTTATTATTTAACAAGAAACAACTTTGTTACGTTCGAAAACTTTTGTTATATCCATCACGAGAATCCCTCTTGAGTCGGGCGATTTTGCTAAAACGCCGTTTAATATTTTACAAAACAGCCTAAATAAATCAAAATTCAGTGGAACATGACAGCTTTAATATCCTTACTTTGCTAACACAATCTTTCGTATTCATCGACATCCATCAAATTTAATGAAACCTTAACTCACAAGATAATTATTTCAATTATAGGGATTAAAAAATAATTCGAAGACACGACTCCAGTAAAAAAAGACGCTTTTTAGCCCTGAAAACCAAATTAATTTTCGATTATCTTCAAAATTAGATTTTTTTTGCTTTAAAAAAAATAAATAGTTAGTTAATTGAGTTGGCAAACAAGTGACGTCATAATGTTGCTACTGCCATTCAAACTCTATGGGAGAATTGTGTTTTGACAGCTCATAAAAAGTACGTCAGTCGATTGGTGGTATTGTGCCTATTGTGTAGAAAAAAATTGATATTTTTTTACATAAAACTGACCCGCGATTTCCACTATATCACCTGATGAAGACTGCAGATCAGGTGTTTCTCATTGGTTGTAACAGCCTTATTCTAGCCTTGAAGAGCGCAGGTTGTACCTATTTGGAAATACAGACAAAAAGGGAGCAAATCCCATACTTTAGCAGTTCGTATTAGGAAAGATGAAGTAAAGTGACGTCTCTGAGAGTGACAGTATAAGTTAAAAATCAAGACTGTTTATGGCTAACGACGAAAGCAACAGGCGTCCAAATGAGGCCTTTACTTCTCAAGAAAGTTTAATTTTCTTTACATTTCCAACACAAATAAAATTAAACCTTAGCAACGTAATGCATAAGGAAGTAACTAAAGAGGTTTGAATTGTAATTGTCTACAGCGCTAACGTTTACGCACAGAGTCTTTAATTTCATGTGAACAAATACTTCGTAGTAACTACCTGAATTTTAGACCCAGAAACTGAGCTTTACCGCATCAACTTAAAGTAGATTTTCAAATATTTAATTCATTGGACTTAGGATGTGGCGAATATTGCTATACAGCCATGCCCCTCTTGGCGTCAATTGTTGAAGCAATTCTCAGATTTCATATTCATTTCAATTTTCTTGTGAATATAATTTGGCCTCCCTTATTATTACGAAAATTAGTAAATATACGAACTTTTAGAAAAGCCGAGAGTCCTTTTCGTTGAACTTTTTTGAACCTTAATAGGTGCGCATATTAAAAGGGATGTTGACTTGCAAACTTATAACACCCCGTCGTTTTTGAGTTTTTGTTGTTCGATTCGCTCTTGGCCCCAACACAAAAAGAGCAAAAAGCGGGGTGTTATAAGTTTGACCGTGTGTGTGTGTGTGTGTGTGTGTGTGTGTGTGTGTGTGTGTGTGTGTGTGTGTGTGTGTGTGTGTGTGTGTGTGTCTGAGGCATCATAGCTCTTAAACGGGTGAACCGATATGGATGCAGTTTTTTTTATTTGAAAGCAGGTTTCTTGGCGATGGTTGTGGATATGTTTCATCATAATTGATTCAGCCGTTTCAAAATTTCAGCTCTTTTGCTAGCTGCGGAAGGGATCTTAGACGCATAACAGGCATTTACTTTATTTTCAAAATATATGTAACCAAAATGGCGTCGGGAGTTTTTAAAATTGTTAATTTATTTTTTAAAGTTAATTTAAACAGATAGTGAAGATTATAAGTATTACAAACTACCAATATTTAAACAAACTTAGCTATAATACTGAGCTTGAACGTCGTAACTCGGTGCCGGTACTTTGTCATTTGACCTAGAGTTCAGCTTTTAGCTCTATAGCTAAGATCTAGGTCTCAAAGCTTCAAACAACTTAACACTGTGATTAATGCCTTTCAGCCGACGTGAGGCGTGCGACGAGTGAGAAGCAGCTGCCACGCAACACATACTTTAGGAGGCGCTTAGGCAAAAACGGAGCGAGTAGAAATATCGAATCGACCAATCATATAATTTAAAGACATTTGCCAAATGAATCATTTTGCGAAATAATTTACGCCGAAACTACATATATTCACGTAGTAACGAAACAACAAGCTGAATATACTTAGTATAGAGTATAAAGGAGAAAAATTGTACCAATGTTATCGATGTGGGTCAAATAGCCCGTACCGAAAATAAATTTTGGGTTCATGCAAATTACGATGGAGGCCAAAGCCGATATGTTAGAGGACTAAATAATTTACGGCTTATGTTACTGTACGATCAATTAGGATTATTTTTCACGCTCTTATTGTTAGCTTGTAACTATCTATCTATCATCATCATCATCATTTAAGCCGAAAGACATCCACTGCTGAACATAGGTCTCCCCCAAGGCTCGCCAAACAGATCGATCCCGTGCCTTCAGCATCCAACGCGTTCCCGCAACCTTAACCAGGTCATCGCTCTATCTTGTTGGAGGCCTACACTGCGTCTTCCGGTCCGTGGACGCCACTCGAGAACCTTTTAGCCCCATCGGCCATCAGTTCTACGAGCGATGTGCCCTGCTAGTGCCCACTGCCAGCACTTAAATGTGGCGATTCTTCGAGCTATATCGGTGACTTTAGTTCTTGCGCGGATTTCATCATTTCTAATGCGATCCCGCAGAGAAACTCCGAGCATCGCCCTCTCCATCGCCCTCTGAGTGACTTTGAGCTTTCTTTGAACTTGACATATGTGACGGAATCTTCATACTTGATTTCCATTCACTTCTTGTCGTATTGACCCGTAACTGTTGTTAATGTGGACCAACTTCTTAGCCTCCATCCAAACACGTCGCTAATATTGTCAGCCTAGTAAAATAAGAGCCTTGTGTGTTAAAAAAATATTATCTATGAAGGTAACCTATCAATTTTTCGAAACTCTTTTACTCGAATTTCATTTATCCGAAAACGGTTCATCCCAGTTTTAAAATCCATATTTTGTTTTCCAAAACTTTACAATGTCACAGATTCATTTAACCACAATGTTATTTTGCAAAATAAAGAAAAAAAACCGGCCAAGAGCGTGTCGGACACGCCCAAGGTAGGCTTTCGTAGCCATTACGAAAAAATCAAGTAATATTTTTTTAAGGATTTCGTATGTGTACGGAATCAGCCAAGTTTAGGTATGTTTTATACCTTAGGCTACTATTTACTCTTAAACTACAAATAATTTCCAAGCAATCTTAGCCGCTATAATTTTCCTAGTAAATTTGATATATTTACTACCATTCTGAATTTTTCAAATTTTTCCACCCAACAGTTTAGATTTTAGAGGGGGGGGGGACGGTCGATTTTAATGAAAATTTCACTTTAAAGTTGAATATTTCGCAAACAGATCACTGAATAGAAAAATCATGTTAGCAACTCCCCAATTGTTTTAAAAGACCTATCCAACGATACCCCACACTATAGGGTTAGTCGAGAAAAAAAAATCACCCTCACTTTACGTGTATAGGTGGTACCCTAAAAAAATTTTTTTTACTTTTTTTTATTTAATCACTTTGTCGGCGTGACTGATATATATATTCATGCCAAATTACAACTTTCTAGTACTAACAGTATCTAAGCTTAGCCGCGGACGGACAGACAGACAGACAGACGGACAGACATGGCGAAACTATAAGGGTTCCTAGTTGACTACGGAACCCTAAAAATCGAAATCCCGAATAACAATACCTTTCCATTTTTTTTATTTGACAACCCAATTACTTGCCATCTTTTTTATACCAGTGATATACATAGGTTAAATTAGGTAAGAGTATTGTCAAGGCGCGATGCGCGTAAACTACGCGGAATAGGAGCTCCGCGCGGAGCTCCGTCGACTTTGTCTCGTAGCCAAAGCGTAGATTTCGCGGATAATGATTTTGCCGAATAAATATATATTTAGCAAATGATCCCACGGAATTTCATACAATTGGATTTAGAATCAGTGTTGTCAAATAAAAAGGTGGATTTTTAAAACATTTGGCAAAAGAAACTATGGCATATTAAAACTTCGGACAAATAATAAATAGTTTGGAAAATGAAAAAGTGCCGTTTCGTTTTCGGGATTTTAATATTCAGAAATCCATTTTTCGAGGGTATGATAGGTAACCATCTATGAAAATTTTACTTCTCAATAGTCCTAATTTTGCAATAACAGATACCTCATCTGTTCCAGCGAAAATTTTATAGTATCCAACATTCCCAGACATGTTAAGACCTTCGTATTTAGTTGTTAATACTTCAAACTATCAGATTCTTGAGAAGTTTATGTATGTATATAATAATGGTCAAACATCGTAAACTGTTAATCGTTTTAGTTAGTTTGTTAAGTATGTGGTTACACGAACTTTGTTTTTGATTAGGGAAATAGGTTCACATGATCCATATTATTTAGTAAAGAAACGCCGAGGTCATTTTCCCTCTTGAGTTCGAGCTTGGGTTCGAGTTTTTCGTAATGTATGTTCGTACATATTACATTTATAATTTTACGTGCTTTTTGTAAGGAAAATGTCGTGAAAAAACCTGTAAATAGTGTGAGAGTCCCTAAAGCCTTTTCGGGCACCTTGTTTATATTAAGTGGCGTTAAATGCGTTACAAGGGATTAATATGTTATCTCATACATAACGTTATTAAAAGTAGTTCCGATTGAGTAATTTCTTAGGAGTTAAAATTTTACATTAATGTTTCCTTTATGATTTAGACAATGACGTCATAGTCGTTTTCAGAAAAAATTTACTCAATTAAGGGATTTAATAAAAACAAAACTTAATTGATTTTTTGTGTAACAAAATCTACCCATATTTGTATGACTAACTTTCGTTACACAAAGGAAGCGATCGTGATTTTGTTTTGATGAAGCCCTTAACTATTTCAATTATTTTTTGTTTAACAAAATCTACCCATATTTGTATGACTAACTTTCGTTACACAAAGGAAGCGATCGTGATTTTGTTTTGATGAAGCCCTTAACTATTTCAATTATTTTTTGTGTAACAAAATCTACCCATATTTGTATGACTAACTTTCGTTACACAAAGGAAGCGATCGTGATTTTGTTTTGATGAAGCCCTTAACTATTTCAATTATTTTTTGTGTAACAAAATCTACCCATATTTGTATGACTAACTTTCGTTACACAAAGGAAGCGATCGTGATTTTGTTTTGATGAAGCCCTTAACTATTTCAATTATTTTTTGTGTAACAAAATCTACCCATATTTGTATGACTAACTTTCGTTACACAAAGGAAGCGATCGTGATTTTGTTTTGATGAAGCCCTTAACTATTTCAATAATTTTTTTGAAAATGGTCCTAAAGACGAAGTTAACAAAATTCCCAGGATAAAAAAGAAAAGTTAATCAGAAAGGTTTGCAATAATATCGAAGACACGGCTGCAAGCTAGTTTTGCAATCGATACTTAAATCTTATAGTTACTCGAAAGAAATTCAACTTCTAGACATTTTAAGCAAAGACTGCAATGTTGGATCTACACAGATTTATGTATACTTAACAAAAGTATTAAATTGATCTTTGATAGAAGTTCAGATAGCTTTAGTAAACAGCTATTAATTATTTCATGTTGGAATTATTTTCATGTTCCGATTTAGTACTTAACCTAACAAATTAATTTATAATTAATCCGTGGATTTAATTATCTGAGATGATAAAAACTGTAATATTATCCGGATGATTCAGATTATTTCAGAGTTACCTAATAATTATATAGGTACAATTATATTAAACCAGTGGAAAGGTTCTTCTAAATTTCTACACTAATAATATATTTATTGATTCCAGCGTTACTTTACTGTTACTTTGCTAACACACGTGAATGATAACTACAACTATGCGAAGGTAACATGACTGTCAAAACCTTTAAACGCACTATGCTATGATATGAATAATCGCCAAAATCAACACGTTGAATGATTAAGACATAAAATGACCAACACGTGTTAGGCTGCGGCTCCACTGAGGCGGAGACGAGCGGAGCTGAGAGGAGACGTGTGGGGATCGACCAATCATATTGCATGAACGGAGACGAGATGTGGATTTCATGTAATATGATTGGTCGATGCCCACACGTCTCCTCTCAGCTCCGCTCGTCTCCGCCTCAGTGGAGCCGCAGCCTAAAGACCAACCTTTGATGTAAGTATAGACGCATATAGATGCGTTCATGGTCATTTTATGTCTTGATTATTAAACGTGTTGATTGGCGATTGATCATAGTGCGTTTTTTTAATGGCGATGTACAAGTTTAGTTCAGGTAGAACGAACGATAGTGCCACTGAAAAAAGTCCGTAATTAAAATAGTAATATATATTTTTATTCGAATCTTGATATCTATTTAAATTCTTGTTTGCAATTTAGTATGGCTTCTTTCTTAAAAAAATATCTTTGATATATTTTTCTGAAACGAGCTGAAGGGCTCTGCAACCATGGCCACAAAAATAAACTAACAAATTAAAAAGTTATGTGACGGATAAAAATACTAAATGCCACCTGATCTGAGGAACAGATTATCCGTCACTTAGCGCTAATCAAGACTTGTGAAACATAAATTTTAATTCCATCTGTCAAATAAGGCATATTGTCTGCCTGTTTTTCTTTTTATTGTTATGAATATTATTATTTTTTTTCTGTGTTTTTTTGGTGATCAATAAAGAATATTTGTATTGTATTGTATTGTATAAGGTTATGATTAAGCTAATCCGAACTTTAAAAAAAGTGGTGAAACAGCCCCTAAGTCTAAAAAACCGGCCAAGAGCGTGTCGGACACGGCCAAGGTAGGGTTCCGTAGCCATTACGAAAAAATCAAGTAATATTTTTCTAAGGATTTCGTATGTGTACGGAATCATCCAAGTTTAGGTATGTTTTATACCTTAGGCTACTATTTACTCTTAAACTACAAATAATTTCCAAGCAATCTTAGCCGCTATAATTTTCCTAGTACAATTGATATATTTACTACTCTTCTGAATTTTTTCAAATTTTTCCACCCAACAGTTTAGATTTTAGAGGGGGGGGGACGGCCGATTTTAATGAAAATTTTCACTTTAAAGTTGAATTTTTCGCAAACAGATCACTGAATAGAAAAATCATGTTAGCAACTCCGCAATAATTTAATAATACCTATCCAACGATACCCCACACTATAGGGTTAGCCGAGAAAAAAAAATCACCCCCACTT
Source organism: Archips crataeganus (assembly GCA_947859365.1). Lineage (NCBI taxonomy): Eukaryota > Metazoa > Arthropoda > Insecta > Lepidoptera > Tortricidae > Archips > Archips crataeganus. Next base: position 12,227,770 of record OX402066.1, on the reverse strand, counting down.
TACGTTTATGGGAGGTACCCTAAAAAAATTTTTTTTACTTTTTTTTATTCAATCACTTTGTCGGCGTGACTGATATATATATTCATGCCAAATTACAGCTTTCTAGTACTAACAGTCTCTGAGCTTAGCCGCGGACAGACAGACAGACAGACAGACAGACGGACAGACATGGCGAAACTATAAGGGTTCCTAGTTGACTACGGAACTCTAAAAAGGTCCCGTGGCATCGTACCTAGAAGGCTGACAGCATTCCCTCGTTGAATGGCGATGGAGATTCGTTGAGAGAGATCGCTGTAAAGTTGTATATTTTTGAGTAAATTTCATTTCATTATACACCAAATGGCCATTATGTATATAGTCCATTATTCCTTTAAAACTTTATATTATACGGTATTTTGGTACGCTCAAGGTTAGAGAAATCATGCCTAATGGATAACAATCAGCCGGCCATGTCAATAGAATTTTTAAACAAAGATTATTTTCTCAGATAAAAGATTATTGATGAGATGAAAGGTGTTCTTGAATTAATGTGAAGGCTTACTCTGATATATTCTACGTCACAGCGTTTCCTAAACCAATGAATATTATAAATCGGGGACAATAATTCTGACACACCTATTGAAGCGTAAGTAATACGAGAAAATACAGAACATATTTTGAGCGAAATTATTTGAATAAGAAAACGTTCGGTTCGTTGTTTTGTAAAATAATACATAATAATGACCATAGTAACACAGGTTGGAATATAAAAAAGTTATCATCGTAACTAATTTTATAAATGTGATTGTCAGTATGTTTGATGTGGACATAGTATGAGACCCCGGGGAGGACATCGTATAATTTTTATTCCAGAAAATTGAATAGTTTCCGCGAATGCGCGATGAACGAATTCTTTGCAGACGAAGTACTGGGCAAAAAAAAACTCTAGTCTGTATCGTGAAGTCCAGTGCCAATTAGCAATAATTAATTAACACAAACTGGTATCTATGTTAATAAATCCTTGTCCTAAAATGATTAAGGCGGGCTTGCGCGGACCTGGGTTAGCTACTTAACTCCGAGTTAACTGCTAACCCAGGGTTAAGAACTGTAAAAATGTATGAAAATGTCATTCTTAACCCAGACTTAACGATTTAATTTTTTAACCCTGGACTGTGCAACTGGCCCTAAGTGATACAAAACCAGAGTTTACTTTTGAGCATTGAGCTTCTATTAATTTTGTAACACGTGAAATTTTGATATATAGAAGAACAACGTGTGGAACTGATTGACTAACAAACAATTTAGACTTAAAAGTAAGTGCAAACGTGTTTTTCTTTTTTAATGTGTACTATTAAAGTCACTGACCAAGTTTACATCTTTATTATCTTAGTAATGTTAAAACAAACGTTGTTTTAGTATAAAATTTAATTTTTCCATAAAAGTTTTAGAAAACGTTGATGATTTTCAGGAACCTTAACCTATTTGACAAAAAAATACATAGAGGAAAGCTAAGTTTGAATAAGGAAGAAACAAAACCTAAGAATAGCGGAGACAAAACAGACGTCTTTTTGAATACCACCAATATTTTCGAACCTTAATTCAATTATCAAGACAAGAGTACTGTTTTCAATTTCCGAAGTGCCAATGGCAGTACACCTAACATGAGTAAGGATAGAAATACGTTGGCAACTTGGCAGATACCAGCTCTGTATAATAATGTTATCGAAGCGTGGTTGTACAATATGTACACATGCGTCTATATATTGCCTTAATTATTATATTTAACTGCTTTTATTGTACGAGACTTCTAGTGACATTTTAACATTCTTTAAAGGTACTTTTCACAAAGTTGAACCAGATAACCGTTATAAATGATTGACTGAACAAAGTTCCTTAATGACACGAAAATTATGAGCAAGGTTCTAAATTTCGAATGTATTAACAATCAAATGGTTAAAATATCGAAAAGTTTTTTTCTCCAGCCGTAAATTTCTCAGGATTTATTAAAACGGCATCGTATAGAACCCATTAGGTTAGATTAAATTAGTTTTATAAAAATCTTAAAAAGTTAACTATATAAAAAAATACAAAAAAAAATCCCTACAGGAAATACAATTGCGTGGCGAGAAGTTCTGAAAAACCGTATTCACATTTTCTGCCTCGCAATATTATTTTGAACAGTCCACTTTCTCATTTATTTTGCTGTCACCAGTCCATAGATATGTCAGAAAACCTCAATTTGTCATTCGGGATGCTTCGCTTTTATTGGGATTCTTTTACGTTTTAGTTGGGTTTGCGGAAACGTTCTATAATCGACCAAGTAAGTGCTTTACCATTTTTTATGACAGTTTTATGACAGTTCCTACAGCAGAAGAAAAACAATAAAGCTGATTGTCACATTGACTTGTAAGTGAAAATAACCTTTGATGTTTTAAGCCGTACAAACTGACATACCTATGCCTAAGGCTGGATTTTACCAAACTTTTATTCTGAAAATAACCCTTACTCTCAGATAGTAATGTCAAATCACTATGGCGGTTTGACATTTTACTATCTGAAAGTAAGCGTTATTCTCGGAATAAAAGTTTGGTAAAATCCAGCCTTAGGCTTATTCCGAGAATAACGCATACTCTCAGATAGTAATGTCAAATTACTATGGGGGTTTGACATTACTATCTGAGAGTAAGCGTTATTCTCAGAATAAAAGTTTGGTAAAATCCAGCCTTAGGGTGGTAAATGAATTTCTTGCATGGTCGACTATGAATTCAAGATTTTCCACAATTGTACCTTGTGTGGTTTTTCTCCAATGTTTGATAATGGGAACTGGGTGCCGCTCCGAAGCATTTCAACTGCAGCATTTTCACGTCTAGTTCTCATCGTAATCATAGTGATAAATCAAAATTTATGTTTATACCATATCTCGTCCTTGATCTCTTCGGATTTTACAGATTTAGCAAAAACTGACAAAATTCCGGGAAAAAGGGATGCCCTTCAGCCGATGAAATATTACCCGGAGTGATGGCCAGCGGGCTACAAAGGCTTACAGGGCTGGCCGTACTTTGATCCCGTATAAATATTACCCGGAGTGATGGCCAGCGGGCTACAAAGGCTTACAGGGCTGGCCGTACTTTGATCCCGTATAAATATTACCCGGAGTGATGGCCAGCGGGCTACAAAGGCTTACAGGGCTGGCCGTACTTTGATCCCGTATAAATATTACCCGGAGTGATGACCAGCGGGCTACAAAGGCTTACAGGGCTGGCCGTACTTTGATCCCGTATAAATATTACCCGGAGTGATGGCCAGCGGGCTACAAAGGCTTACAGGGCTGGCCGTACTGTGATCCCGTATAAGAACGAGTATTAAATGTATAGAAGAAAGACCGCGATTGTGTCACCTTATACAAAGGGTGTGGTACTTTAGAAACGGAGTGGAGTGGAAATACTTACACGGAATCGGACCGATCATGTTTAATTAAATATAAAATAATGTCACCCGAAGTGAAGTGGATTAAAACTATTTATGTTTGTCTATTTAGTTTATAAAGGATGTTTTTATTATGTGTAGAAGACCTCAAAAAACATACAAACAAACATTGCAAGCTAAACATAAGCCTGTAGCTCGTAAAATATGCTGTGAGTGGGTCTATGGCTACAGTTAACGTAGCACTTCACAAAATAACGCCTAATCGTGTTAATTCTCTATCATTTCATTACGCATGTCTAGTACTTCTAGATATATACCAATTGCATTTATCAATACTCATGTTCAAGATACATAAATATTACACATTCAACTAAAAAAAATACCGTACATACCGTATTAATACTCATGTATAGCCACGGATACAGACTCAACTTAAAAATAAACTATATTACATGTTTCTATTTGTAATTTGAATGAATAAAAATTGTTTGAAAATCGTTTGTATGAATTTGTGTGTACTTTCTTGTATTTGTGTGTCTTGCAAAAGTGAATAAATGTCTTCTTTCTTTCTTTCTTTCTTTCTAATTTACCATGAGCCTTACGGTGAAGGAAAACATCGAGAGGAATGCACACACCTGAGAAGAAATTCAATGGTGTGGTTGAAGTTCCCGATCCGCATTGGGCCCGCATGGCAACTACGGCCCAAGCCCTTTCATTATGAGAGGCGATCTGTGCCCTGCAGTGGGACGAATATAGGCTGGGATGATGATGACGACATTGTTTATCCGAATAGATGGTATTTCCATCGCCATATCCGTTAAAATGGCATTAAATGTGATTATCCCCTGTTGCCGGGTTATCCGGAGAAGCGGCCGTATGGAAAATCCCTGTAAAACCTTTAACCGTTTACGCAAGTAAGTATCGTGTAAACATAAACACCCTGTAAATAAACTACTAAGTGGACACTGATCCCTAATGGCCGGCGCCCACTGACGGCATGGCACGGCGTGGCATTTTATTACTATCAAGTTATTTTGAATCTTATTTCAATGATTTTAGAATTCATGTTACTTTATTTCGATACCACGATGCCGCGACGTCCTGAGGGCCAATGCCACGCGTAACCAATAAAGTAACATGAATTCCAAACTCATTGAAATAAGATTCAAAATAACTTGATAGTAATAAAATGCCACGCCGTGCCATGCCGTCAGTGGACGCCGGCTCTAATAGTACAGGATCTCATTGCAAATTTTACCTACGTTATCGAATACGATATGGGGACAAGTATTCTTTAACCGCCCAAATGCTACGTAAAAATAATACCACTGCGGTCAGTTCCAGTGGCCGGGTTTAAAGACGTAACGATTACGTATTACTGGTGGCCGCTATAACAACAAATACTAAAATAAACCAAAGTTAAAAATCAAAGGGGGTCGTCATACAAGAAGTGTGTATTTTCAGCGTTTTTAACTCGATCTTTATAGTGGCATTAAGTAAATACTTGAAATTTCCACCTATTATAATGTATTTCTGTAGCCGCTACAGCAGCAAATAATAGAAATACAATTAAATTAAAAATTAGGGGGTCCCTACTAACCAATATAAAATGGTCCCACAGTGCGTACATTTTCCTTAGAAACAGGGCTCTGCTTTCGCTGGATTTTTTCTATTACGGCTGTTTACGGGGTATATTTTGACATAACTAAAAACAAATCGGAACCCTCGCGATCCGACTCGCACTTGATCGGTTTTTAGGGTTCCGTACCCAAAGGGTAAAAATGGGACCCTATTACTGAGACTTCGCTGTCCGTCCGTCCGTCCGTCTCTCCGTCTGTCCGTCTGTCAATTTCTTAAAGCAAATTACAAAATTGTTGCGAGTATATTTTAAAGAAATTCATTCCCGCTCGCATTATTCGTGCCATAAGGAACATCTGAGCCAAAATAACAATTGCGTTATTTTCGATCAGCGTTCGATAAAAAATCTTCGGTCAGATGTGAAAGAGAATTTTCAAATGACAAATAATTATGGACGAACTGAATAGGGACCGGCGAAATGTTACCGCTGAAACCTTATTCTAAATTCATGGCAATGGCGTTTATGGAAGAATAAATTCAAGTTACAATAATTATACTAGCTGTTTTCTGCGTTCTGCGGGAACTTTATGCTTTCGGTATATTAAGCTAAGTTACTCGCTTTTTTAGGGTTCCGTACCCGAACAATAAAAACGAGACCCTATCGCTAAGACTCCACTGTCCGTCTGACTGAATACACCGATTATGGTCGAGAGGGAGGCAAACGAGCAAGCAGGTCATTTGTTGGGAAATGATCACCACTGCTTATGAATATCAACAACTCGAGGAATCACTGATCTGTTGCCGGCATTTAAAGGAAGTACAAACTCTTTTCTTCAAAGCTCCAATCTCATAATTGTCTGAAAACACTGCTGCAGAATGTAAGTGACAATATAGCTTTTTAAAGGTAAAGGTTTTTAAAGGCTTTTTAGACGACCAGATGGCCTAGTGGTTAGAGAACCTGACTACGAAGCTTGAGGTCCCGGGTTCGATTCCCGTGTCGGGGCAGATATTTGTATGAAAAATACGAATGTTTGTTCTCGTGTCTTGGGTGTTTAATATGTATTTAAGTATGTACCTATCTATATAAGTATGTTTATCCGTTGCCTAGTACCCATAACACAAGCTTTGCTTAGCTTACTTTGGGACTAGGTCAATTGGTGTGAATTGTCCCGTGATATTTATTTATTTATTTATTTAAAGGTGAAAGAATCTTTTAAATAATTTCAGTTGCAGTAGTTTTTTTTTATAATAATACTTGTTTATAATGTGGTTTACAAAAAAGAGCTATTGTTTTATTTGTCACTAGCTGTAGCCCGCGACTCCGTCAGCGAAGAATAGTGGTATAAAAAATACCTATTCTCAGACCTACCAAATATAGACAAAAAAAATCATAAAAATCGGTCAACCCGTTTCGAAGGAGATCGATAACAAACACCGTGACACGAGATTTTAACATATTAGAAGAAGATGATAATTGTATTGTATAAAACCACTAACTTCAACTGACCTGAGACCATAATAGTTAGTCTGATTCACTCGGGATCACAACCGAGCCACTTTATTTGTGTCAAACGGCATAAGATACGGGTAGAAAGAAATGGCAAATGCGATTGAGAGACTGTAAGGTAACGGCAGCGATTTCCGTGGTATTCAAAATCGGCATTCTATTCCGTGGTATTTTTATTTATGCGTTTTGTGATGTATTTAAGAGTCTTGCAGTAAATTTACTCATACAGGAATAAAAAGTAATTTTTTGTCAACGAAATTAACAGCACTAGTGAACATATATCAAGCAAGGGGCCATAAAAATTGTCAGTAAACGCAACGTTGCCGCAGAAGCAGGTTGTGTCATACAAACGCAAGATACCTCGCGTAAGTACAACCGTGTTTCTAATTAGTGATTTGGATAATAAATATGACAGTTACTTTAATGTTGCGGTTTTGTAATGTTAGATAGTAGTTTCTTTTATGACTTAAGATCATAATTTTTTCATATTTTTGGACAGAAATACGTTAAAAACGGTAAATTAAATACAGCGGAATAAGCATCCATATTTTTGCAGTGGCAGATTATTCCGAGGTATGCCTCGGCTTAAGATGTAACAATACTTTCCATTCCGAGTTAATTTATTTTAAATTTTGCTTAGCACTTATATTAAATATTTATGGAAATGTAATCTTTAGCTAATACAGCAGGTAAAGAGCAATATCCGTGGTATTAAAAAGTGATCAGAACTTTAATTTTTAAAGATTCGCTGATCACAATAAAGTATGTTTTCTTAGAAACCCTTAAGTATACACGTCATTTTACTTTTATGAAAAATTTAAGTATTTTGCTTGTTAAGATATGAAAGTTGAGTTTTTTGTGAAGATTGGAATATCAGCTTTCGATCTACACTAAAAAAATCTCTGTTTACTTGTTTTTTTATGGGTCGGAATTATGTTTTTTGATAACCTGGATTGAAGATAAATCCGATGGTCGGAAAACCCCAACACACGGAAATAGCATATATGGGAATCTAAATCCGTGTTACGAAGAATTTGTACCCCTCGGAATTATCTTCTCATATAATGTAATTCCGAGTGGTATTGCCAACAAAATTTAAATTTAGGGTACCGTAAAATTGGATATAAAGTCACTGTCAATTGAATAATAACTATGAGAACTTTCAAAGATGATTATTGTATCAAGTATAGCTTAAACAATTATAACTGACATGAGGACTGTACCTATCAAAAATAATTTTTATAATTACTTAAGATATAAGTAATTATAAGAATTATTTTTGATAGGTACAGTCCTCAAAATTAAATTATTATTATTATTTAAGTATCTCTACCAGTAAACCTTTCTTTTCTAACCTTTCCATACTTTCTGGCCATTATTAATTTGATCTCTAACTTGTGTCCATAGTTCTGTATTTTTATAGTTTACTACAATAAATTAAAAAAATATTTAGTATGATTTATCATACTAAATATTTTTTTAATTTATTATGTGTATTTTTTTAGGATCGGTTATTAAAATATTTAAGTCTGCGCAAAATATACAGATGCTACAAAAAATATTTTTATTGTACGGAACCAAGCAAAATATTTAGTCGTTACCCACGGAATTGTCAGCCAAAACACACGGAATTAGATTTACTAGCTATGGATTACCACGGAATAAGAATTTTTCATATTCCTGCCTTTAAAAAATATTTTTTACTATTAAATCATCCAAGACAAACTACAAAAGTAAAAAAAAACAAAGTTCACTTAAGGTACGAGGGGCGTTCAATATAAAGTGAGAATGAGATGCAACTCTTTTAATATTACGAAATTAAATACTGGCCGGTAAAGCTAATCTATCTAGCTGATTGCTATGAAAAAAAAACTAACTGTCTTTTGTTTAAAAAAATATACGGTAATTTCTTTGCAATGCTATTGAGTACGTTAGCGAAAATGGAGAAAATTGAACTGCGCGCCGTTATCAAATACTTGTATTTGAAAAATTTTTCTACGGACCAAGTCAATTTGGATTTGCGGGACACTTTAGGGTCTAATGCTCCTCCGTATTCGACAGTCGCACGTTGGTGCGCCGAATTTAGACGTGGAAGAACATCGACAATGGACGACCCCCGCTCCGGACGCCCTACTACAGCAGTAACTGAAGAAATTGTGAAAAAAGTCGAAAACTCAGTTTTGGCGGATCGTCGTGTCACAGTTCGTTTTATTGCTGAAAATGTAAAGATTTCAACGGGAAGCGTGCATAATATTTTACATGAACGCTTGGGTATGAAAAAGGTATGTGCGCGTTGGGTACCAAGAATGCTTACTGACACGCAAAAACAAACTAGAGTAGAGATTTGTCAGGAAGCTTTGAACCTGATGCAGCAAGACCGGGAACTTTTTTTGGCGCGATTTATAACAATGGACGAAACATGGCTCCATCATTACGACCCTGAAACGAAACTGCAGTCTATGACATGGAAAAGGCCATCATCTCCAACTCCGAAGAAATTCAAGGTGAGCCCATCTGCCGGTAAGGTCATGGGCTCTGTTTTTTGGGATGGTAAAGGGGTATTAATGATTGAGTATCTCGAGCATGGAGCCACTATTACGGGCACTTTATACGCCAAACAAATAGCAACATTGCGCAATGAGATCCGCGAAAAACGGCAAGGTAAACTCTCGAAAGTTGTGCTGTTCCACCAGGACAATGCCCCGGCACACAAGTCCGCCGTTGCAATGGCTGCAATTCGTGATGCTGGGTTCGATATCTTTAAGCATCCTCCGAATTCACCAGATCTCGCTCCCAGTGATTTCTACCTATTTCCGAGATTGAAACAATACCTGAGAGGCCAGAAATTTGAAGACGACGACGCGGTAGTCGCTGCAGTACAAGATTTTTTAAGTACTCAAGATGAGACCTTTTTTAAAAATGGAATTTTAAGTTTAGAAAAAAGATATACTAAGTGTATTATGCTAAAAGGTGACTATGTCGAAAAATAAAATGACATTTAGTAAAAGTTGTTTATAACATACTCATTCTCACTTTTTATTGAACGCCCCTAGTACTCCTAAAAAAAAAATATTTTCTGACTATTTTATTCAGAAGTGCTTATTTTTTTGATGTATTTGAAAAATGTCCTTAAACCCCACGGAATTCGCTGCCGTTACCTTAGCGCCGCATTAGAATAAAGTTAAAGCGGGAAGGAAGATTGATAAATTGGTAAATGCCTAACTAACGAAAATCATAATTACGAGCAATTTGTACGGATTAGAGAGAGATAGAGATTAGCCATTAACTTAAGCCACTTCATAATTAATTATTGGTTGTAAATGTAATGAAATAATTAGTAATTTTACGAAAGAAATCGCAAAGGAATTATGTACATTTTGATATAAGAGTGTATAAAATGTATAACCTCATCCTTTTATGAAGTCGGTTAAAAAGGGGTTAGCTAATAAGTATTAGATTGTTTTAAAATTAATACGGAAACTCCAGTGCCCGATCCTGACGCATTTTTCCTTTTTTTTAAAGAGACTATTGCTTGTACGTATATTTTGACAATTTCAATGTCTTTGAGGATCAGAGTTTATCCCCGGTTCGTTGCAGTATCATCATTGCGATAAAATTGTGTAGGTACTACAGAAACGACTACTAACGTTTATCGTAGACAATAAAACCTATCCCTTTCTAACATTCACTTGGGGAAAAGAGACGGTAGTTTGACGTTCGAAATAAACGCTATCTTGGTTGTTGGGGGGTAAAGCGACGAAGATACAGAACTTTAAAAGCTAACGCCACACAGTGACGGCTTCTAAAGCTGCTTATTATAATATTTTGTCCTTTTAGATCACGGATTAGAAGAAAGAGGACCCCTTTTAAGGGTTCCGTGGCCGAAGGATGGCAATTAGAACCCTATTAATTTCGCTACACGGTCCGTCCGTCCGTGTTACCGTCTGACCTGTCCCTGGTTGCCCAAGTGACATCTTCATACTGTTTCATAGGAAAATGTTTAGGTTGTCCAAGGGACAAAAATTGTGCAACCATAGCAACGAGTGGCAAGAAAAAGTTCGTTCGTACAACAAATAATTAAAATTATTAAATTAAAATTAAGAGGGGTCCTAAGTAACTGTGTAAATTTTGCTTAGAAGCTTGTATTAAATAAGTTTATTTTGACAAATTTATAAGAAATTATGTAGGAATATAACAATGTGAGAAAACAATAATTGCAAAAAAAAAAACAAAATATTTGATACTTAACGCAAAATGAACTACGAACCTTATGTTCCGTTTAACAATTTATCACAAACTAGCTATTTCCCGCGGCTTCGCTCGCGTGTACTATTAGTATTCCAAAGAACCAAGATATCAAGCAAGCAAGCATACCTACAGGCAAGCAAGCAAGCAGGTCCACAATTTGACCGAGAAATCGGTGAACATACCTACATAAAAAAATACATAAAGTGGAATGCATAACCTCCTTCTTTTTTAGAAGTCGGTTAAAGAGCCCTTTGCGGCCTACTTACAGTATAAACTTATGAATTTGGAAATTTCAGCTTTCTACAACCAACAAAACGCAAAATCCCGTTTTTCCCGTTCCCGTAAGAATTTCGAGAAATGTTTTCTTAATGCTCCCCTACACTCCCCAAGGAACCCACTTGCCAAACTTCAGCTTTCTATGACCAGTAAAACGAATAATCCCGTTTTTCCCGTTCCCGTGGGAATTTGGGAAAATCCTCTCTTAATGCTCCTCTACACACCCCAAGCAACCTACATGCCGAATTTCAGCTTTCTACGACCAGTAAAACGAAAAATCCTGTTTTTTCCCGTTCCCGTGGGAATTTCGGAAAGTCCTCCCTCAAACCAGCTCTACACTCCCCAAGCAACCTACATGCCAAATTTCAGCTTTCTACGACCAGTAAAAGGAAAAATCCCGTTTTTTCCTTATCCCGTGGGAATTTCCGATAATCCTTATAACGGTTTTTTAATTACCTACTTCTATGCCAAATTTGAAGAGTCTAGTAATTATAGTTCATAGGATCCCGTTGAACTGAATATATAAATCCCGTTTTTTCTTATCCCGTGGGAATTGTGAAAAATCCTGAAATTAATGTTTTAACTAAAGTAATACCTACTTGTGTATCAAATTTGAAAAGTCTAGTTATTATAGTTACTGAGATAGGGTCACTCGGAATCGAATATATAAATCCCGTTTTTCCCGTTCCCGAGAGAATTCCCGAAAATCCTTCCTTAGTGGATGCCTACATTGTATAAGGTATCTATGTGCAAAATTTCAAGTCTCTATGTCCAGTGGTTTGGGCTGTGCGTTGATATATCAACAGTCATTTAGTTTATTTAGACATTTTAACCCCATGTTCCCCATCCAGGGAGATGGTATTTTACGTCTGCCACGTCGGATTTTAAAACCGTTGTTGCTTTCATAACCAGCGACTCGATAACCATAGAAACAACACCCATGTTGATTTTCAGACTTTGTTACCCCTTTCCCTCCTTTTAGGGGTTGAATTCTCAAAAAACCTGAAACACGTGTTTACTCATTTATCATTAGGAGTACTTCTGTGAAGTTTCGAATAAAATAGTCGAACTAATCTTGTTTCCCCATGCAAACTTTGTACTCCCGTTTCACCCCCTTAGGGTGTGAATTTTGAAAAATCCTTTCTTAGTGCACCCCTAGACCTTATAAGGAACCTACATGCCAAACTTTGAATCTCTAGGCCCTGTGGTTTGGGCTGTGCGTTGATATGTCAGTCAGTCAGTCAGTCAGTTTCTTCTTTTATAAATTAAGATTATTGAACCGAATTTTTTTTCTACTTCGATTGCATGCATGAAATAGCTTAAGGAAAAACGTTTATCTCCAAAATTACACAATATAAAAAAACTAAAAAACACGCTTTAAAAAATAAAAAATAAATTTTAGTAAATTTCCATTCACTATTCTTATAGTGCAGTAAAAAATCTGGGGTGGGGTGCTTTTTAAGATGTTATCAAAATGACAATCCTTGACAATTGACACCATGCACCCCACGCTTTTTTTACAATAAAATATTTTAAACTTTTATTATTTATTTTATCAATATTTAGAATTGTTTACAAATTTTGATCTGGATATAACAATATAATAATTGCTTATTAAGATTTTTTACTGCACTATAAGAATAGTGAATGGAAATTTATTAAAATTTTTTTTTTATTTTTTAAAGCGTGTTTTTTAGTTTTTTAAACTATTATTTATTTTCTATTTTTTAGTTGCATTTTTTTCTTTCTAACTTTACCCCCTCACCTACAACCCCTAAACCCCCTAAACCCAACCCCCCAACATCCCCCACCCCATTTCCCCAACCCCCCCCCCAAACCCCACACCCTTACCCCCAATCCCCTAAACCCCCCTTACCCCGTCCTCATTTTACAAACCCCCGAACCACCTAAACCCAACCTTCCTAACACCGAACCCCCATACCCCCGGAAAACCCCCCACCCCCCTCACCCTCCCACCCCCCACCCGTCACATGCCCCCCCACCCCACCCCTCCCACACCCCAACCCCGCCACCTACCGCCCCCCCTTCCAGTTCCATCATCAAACCCTTATTACCATCTAGGCCTCTTACCCCCTCCCCATTTCCCACAACCCCCCAAAATCACTTACCCCCGAACCCCCCAACACCCCCACCCTATTTCCCGTAAACCCCCCCCCCATCCTCTAACCCCAACCGCCACACCCTAACACCCAACCCTCTAAACCCCCGACCCCCTTACCCCATACCCCATTCCCCCCCCCAACCCGCCACCTACCCCCCTTCCAACTCCATCATCAGACTCTTGTTACCATCTAGGACCAAAGTACTCGTCAAAACGAATCAAACGAGCCCAAACTCGATGGGGTTGTTTCGTTTTATTGTGGAGTGCCTTTGGCCATCTTCCAGCTCCATCATCAGACCCTGGTTACCATATGGGATCAAAGTGCTCGTCAAGACGAATCAAACGAGCCCAAAATCGATGGGGTTGTGTCGTTTTATTGTGGAGTGCCTTTGGCCATCTTCCAGCTCCATCATCAGACCCTGGTTACCATATGGGATCAAAGTGCTCGTCAAGACGAATCAAACGAGCCCAAACTCGATGGGGTTGTGTCGTTTTATTGTGGAGTGCCTTTGGCCATCTTCCAGCTCCATCATCAGACCCTGGTTACCATCTGGTATCAAAGTGCTCGTCAAGTCGAATCAAACGAGCCCAAACTCGACGGGATTGTGTTGTTTTATTACATAGTTCCTATGGCCATCATCCAGCTCCATCATCAGATCAGCTCCATGTTACAATAATATTGCATTGTCATCCAATTTACACATATGTGCAAAATTTCAGCTCAATCGGAAACCGGGAAGTGGGTCAAATTCGCGCCCTAAGGAGTCGGTTACAAACAAACATACATACAAACATACAGGTGAAGCTAATATAAAGCGTGTAATATGATACATAGTCTTCAATTAAAAATGCCTGTGGCATACGGACAGAGTCTGTCTATAACATACGGATACTGATATAGCGAAATTACAAGGTTATTTTTCCCATGTTATATTCGGTACCCTACAAGGGTTTGAAAACATAAAATAAAAATAAAAAAAAATATCTTCATTCTCAGACAACTTTTAGGTCCATAGAGTGTTAGTAACAAAATACCTACCTACCTAAAAACCCTACCTACAAAATAAATACCTACCTATAGTGGCGTAGCCTTAGTGACCGATGGTGGCTCCTCCTTAAGGTAAGAAATGAGACAAACTTATCTTCTTGCCGAAAGAAAAGAAAGGGTATTAATTGGGAGTCATTAACTATGCTTTTATTAAATTCCTGCTTCTAAATAACGGCCGTGCCTAAAATACGAAGCATTCTAATACGAAGCACCATTCCAACTGAGCTGATTAATTCTGGTAATATTTATATTCAGCGCTGTATCTTCTTTCGGCAGCATGAGGGCCCCCACAGACAGAGAGCGGTCTGGAGTTTCGAATTCAGCGTTCAGAGTTCTGCGTTTGGACCGATCGCGAGTTCCAACGCACACAAGAGGCGGTCAAATTCTTGCGTTCCATTTTCGTCCATATTTTTGTATGTGCAACATGTCGCTAGAAAGTTCATCTTTTGAAGAAGAAGCATTGCTTTTTTGTGGAGCCTAGAAACTTCTAAAAAAGAAGAAAATATTGGGTGCACCTTATTATGGACCAGTGTGTGTGCAGAGTGTCTTAGTTTTTGTGAGCGGAAGTATGAGCGTATGTCCACTGTTCAATGAACATACGTGTATTTATTGTTATTGCTATTTTTTTTTTTTTTTTTTACCTGTTTTTCTTTTCCTTTTTTGTATGTATTTATAATTTGTATTCAGTTATCATTGTAATTTATTATGTTTGCACAGTGCATTAGTTTTAAGCTGTAATACTGTGTAATGTTTTTTTGAAAAAAAAAAAAAAAAAAAAAAAAAATTTGCACTACACGAGAAGAATTGCCGCAGTAATTTCAAGCAAAGTTTCTGATTTTTTGTAGTGTGTACATGACTTAAATCATATAATATAATAATCTCCTTTTTCTAACCAATTTGATCAGTTTTTCTGTGTTTGCAACTTGAGACATCGCGGTGAACGCGGCAATATCTGTCTCGGTGGCAAAAGAACTCTAGAACGCGGCGGTGTTCTGCTTTGACCGCCGCGATCTGAGGCCCTACCACGAAGTGCATAATTCGAACTTCGTTTCGTGCCGTCCCGCTCACGCTAATATGATTTGACACGAGAGTGAGAGGGCTAATACGATACGAACTTCGATTTTCGAATTTCGTAGTAGCGCCTCTGACCACCTGCTGTGTGGAACGCAGAACTCTGTCTGAACGCGAAACTCGGAACTCCAGACCACTCTCTGTCTGCGCGAGCTCTAAGTTCGAGCGAGACACAGCGAAATATTTTCTGCTGCACTTATAAAATTTTATAAGTTAAAAACAGCGTTAAAAAATTATTAGAATCTAGTACAACCAATTATAAATTCACTAGCTTTAGCCCGCTGCTTCGCCCGAGTCAGAAATAGTTTAAGTTTATATGTAGTTAATAGAATTTTTACTATACCTAAAAAATAAAAGCGTCGCCATTTATCCTAGCGTTTTGTCAGACTTAACGCCTAGTTCTATGTAGATTTTACCGTTCTATATCACTAATACACATGTAATACATTACCTAAATAATTTAAAATGTTTATTTTGGCGTAAGTAATGTAATATTATTACAGTGATCGTTGAAAGCGTAAGCTTTTACGAAATGCTATAAATCTAACCTAATCGTGATTACCATGCTATACGTACTTTTTCTTCGAAAGAAGCTACTGTATTTTATTTTTTTCTGAACTTCTTATTGGGTTCCGTGCATCAAAGGGTAATGAAAGGGTTCATTATAAGATCACTTTCTTGTACGTGCGTCTGTGGGTCACTTTGGCTGTCACCTCTAAAGGAAAGCTATCACAGCTTAGTAGGATACATCATCTATATAACCCACTGCAGGGCACAGGCCTCCTCTCAGAAGGAAAAGGTTTGTGAGCCGTATAGTTTTCACGCGGGCCAGTGCGGATTGGAAACTTCACACAGACCATTCAATTTCTTCGCAGGCGTTATCGAATGAAAGTCAGTGTTATCGATTAAATCCACTGTACTTGGTATATCTAGTTGCGTTGCAAATTACTGTTATTTACTGATAGTCACGATGACTGATGTTACCAAAGACAAAAATATAAGTAAGTAAGTTTCACGGGATGACCGTAAAAGTAATATTAAAAAAAATGAAGTTGAAGAAAATAAAAAAATAAATAGAAAAAGATACTTCATACTTAACTTGTAAAAGTTGGCCTAGTAGCGCCATCTCTTGGTCCAGGTGAGCGGGTAGCTCCGAAGGAGTGTTGAAGTCTCTCGGTAGAGGGCATAACATAGATGCGCTTTATCACTGCCTAAATGTGATTATAACAGACTGAAGTGTACGATGTATGGGAAAGATTCGTCGCTAACTTCTAGACCAGTGATGGTGTAGGGGTAAGCACGCAGCACGGAACGCTGAGGACCTGGGTTCGATTCCCAGCATTGGTCTTTTTTCTGGGGTTTTTTCTGTGCATCTATATTTCATTTTGTATTTAGTTTGAAAAATATAAGTAGACAAAACCGAATTAAAGGCCATTCGTGTATTTATGTACTTAAAGCTAAGAAAGAAGTAATTACTAATGTACAGTCAACGAAACTGAACTACGCACCAGGGTGGAACCTTTTCACAACCAATTTCACGACGATTTCTTTGGTAGAGGTATAAAAACAAGTGCGAGTCGGACTCGCGCACGAAGGGTTCCATACCATTATCTATAAAAAAGGCAAAGAAACCACGTTTGTTTTATGGGAGCCCCTCTAAAATATTTATTTTTAAAGTAAATAAAATAAAATAAAATAAATAAATATCATGGGACATTTCACACCAATTGACCTAGTCCCAAAGTAAGCTAAGCAAAGCTTGTGTTATGGGTACTAGGCAACGGATAAACATACTTGTACAGATAGATACATACTTAAATACATATTAAAACACCCAAGAAGAAGTGAATATATAACTAAATATTCTGTGAATATTTTAATCCTACCTGTAGCCGTTATCAATATCGAGCAAAAAAAATCACGTTTGTTATATGGGAGCCACCTTAAATATTTATTTTATTCTGTTTTTTAATATTTGTTATTATAGCGGCAACCGAAATACATCATCTGTGAAAATTTCAACTGTCTAGCTATCACGGTTCATGAGTTACAGCCTGGTGACAGACGGACAGCGGAGCCTCAGTAATAGGGTCCTGTTTTTACCATTTGGGCACGGAACCCTAAAAAAAAAGAAAAATAATAATAACTTAAATTACAATATAATACTGTAATTACCGCTTTAGCCTAGTTGGTAGTGACCCTGCCTACGAAGCAAGAGGTCCTGGGTTCGAATCCCGGTAAGGGCATTTATTTGTGTGATGAGCACGAATATTTGTTCCTGAGTTATGGATGTTTTTTAAGTATTTATTTATCTACTCGTATATAAGTATGTTTATCGTCGTCTAGTACCCATAGTACAAGCTTTGCTTAGTTTGGGACTAGGTCGATTTGTGTAAGATTGTCCCCAAATATTTATTTATTTTATTTATTTATTTATAGTGTATCTAAAGGCTTGTTTTTTGTAAGATGAGAAAGGATCTTAAAGACATTACAATTACGTGATTCAGTTTACTTGATTGTACATATTTTTCAACCGACGAAAACAAAAGGAGGAGGTTCTCAATTCGACGTGTATATACTTTTTTTTATGTATGATCACGCATAACTTTTTACAGAGTAGTCCGATTTTGATGATTCTTTTTTTATTGGAAAGCGTATTCCCCGAGGGTGATCCCATTTAAATTTGGAAACAATATTCTTACCCTAAGGGTAGAAAAACAGGGGATGATTGATTGTTCAGTTACTGATTGTACTATATGACCACGCATAACTTATTACAGAGTAGTCGGATTTTGATGATTCTTTTTTTATTGGAAAGCGTATACCCCAAGGGTGGTCCCACTTAAATTTGGAAATAATATTCTTACCCTAAGGGTAGGAAAACAGGGGATGATTGACTAACTTTTTACAGAGTTAGTCTGATTTTCATAATTCTTTTTTATTGGATAGATAGGGTATACCTTGAAGTTGGTATTATAAATTTGGAAAAAATTACCCCAAGGATGGAAAAAAAGTATAAAATAAAAACTTTTTAACAAAAAATTAAACCGCCGAAAAAACTGAAAAGCAAAAAATAATACCTTTTTTGTTTGACCTTAATCTAGGTACCAGTTTGAAATCGAGCCAGGAGGAGTGATAGAAGCCAATCAGGTAGACGATTATAGGTCCACCCCTCCTGGCTAAGTGCTGAGGCACCGACTCGTCCGTCGCAGGTCGGTTCGTCCGGGCAGTACCACCCTCTCATAGAACACCGGCCTGAAGTAGCAGTAATCCTGCTTGCGTTTCGTACGGTCAGTGAGAGTGCCGGGGGCCCAATACCTCACCCCTTCCCTCTTCCCCTCCCTCACCCCCTTCCCCTGTTCCCTTTCCTTTAGGGCCGACAACGCACTGGCATCGCGTAAAGCGCTGCCGGGTGTCTATGGACAGTGGTGATCATTTAACATCAGGTGACCCACTAGTTCGTTTGTCTGGCCTTTCTAACATAAAAAAAAAAAAAAAAAAAATAAAAACCTACTTCTGCTGCGTTTCGTACGGTCAGTGAGAGCGCCGGGGGCCCAATACCTCTCCCCCTCCCCATCCCCTATTCCCTCTCCTTTTTTAAAGGCCGGCAACCAGATCAGTGACTGACTCTCTTTGAGTTGTTGATATTTATGGGCGGTGGTGATCATTTTCCATCAGATGACCCGCTTGCTCGTTTGCCTCCCTCTCATAATAATAAAAAAAAACTAATATATAAAAATCTTGTGTCACAGTGTTTGTTGTTATGGAACTCCTCCGAAACGGCTTGAACATTTTTTTTGTCTGTATTTGGTAGGCCTGAGAATAGGTCGTAGGCTATTTTTTATCATCCCTATTCTTCGCAGACGGAGTCGCAGGCAACAGCTAGTGTACAATAAACAGTTATACATGCGTACATAATGTTTGAGAATTCCGGAATTTCAATGAAGTGTAGTGATATAATAAGACTAGTTATGTAGGAACGTGGATTAGGCGGTTGAAATCCGTTATGTATGTCCCTGTCAATCCCGAAATTTCACGGACGGGAGATTTACGAGTATTGTCAGGGCAGACCACCACATTGATTAAACTACAGGATCGAAATTGGTTACTGAAATGTGATGCTCGATTGATGAAGGCTTGCTCTACGTAGTAATATTGGCTAGTGAACAATTTTATTCGAGATCATTAAGATCTTATAAACTTTGTTTAAAGAACGCCCGCGCATAATTTCATGTCTCTAACTAAAGGCTTATATTTTAGGATTTAACGTGATTAAGTATATCCCGATCCCATAGAAATATCCCAGGTTAGCTTGAAAAGATCCCTTTTAGGGATAAGTTCGCCTTTGTACTCTTCTTGTTTCGATGTTTTTTGTATTATTGTTGTGTTTTATGTACAATAAAGTATTTACATACATACTACATATCCGTAATAACCGTCGGGCTTTTTAAGGATTAAATGAATGCCTATTACCGTACCGGTGAGATACACTTTTGGCCTCATCTGCACTTTTCATCAGGTGAGATAGAGGTCAATCGCGGGTCAGTTTTATGTAAAAAAAACAGTCAAGTGCGAGTCGTACTCACGCACCGAGGGTTCCGTACAAACTTGTATGTAAATAATTTGTCAGTAACAGATTCATCGCCATTTTTGTGACGGAACAACAAATTTACGGCATTCGGATTATTTCTTTTATTCAAGACCTTCCTTCATGCCAAATTTCATGATTCCATGTCTATGACAAGTACCCTATATATTTTGATTCAATTGATAGTGTCGAAATACATACATTTTCTGCGGCATAAACGGCCGTAACTTTTTTTACGTAAACTTAACAATAACAATAAACAATAAACAATAATTTATTTTTCAAAAACACAGTGGTTACAAAAAAGGCAAAGGTTGAGGCTTCCCAGTAGGTCTGTATATAAGTACCTGTGTTGGGAGGCCTCGCTCTTCCAAAAATAGTACATTGTAATAAACCACTAATCTAAAAATAGTAGTTTATTGAAGTTAATATCCTAACTTAACCTATAATTCCAGCGTAGTGGAGTATCCGCGCCCTGCGCGCGTACGTGTGTGCGTGCATGCAAGCGTGCGTATGTGTGTGCGTGCGTGCAAGGGTGTGTGTGCGTGTGTATTTGAGTCTTAGTATGGTAAGTGAAAATAGATATTTAGCTAAGTGTACACGCAATTATTAGATTTAACTATTGATAGGTACAGTCAGTCAGTTTGATTTTTTCACAGCTTCAATAAGGGGGCGTAGACCTGAGTATATAGTTTTAATTTCAATTTGATACCTCAACGCGTTCCCAAGATGAAGGGTATTGACAGACAGACGGACGTATGGATAAAATAATTGTGATTAGAACAATTCTGGTTAGAAATACATCATACTGCGGCGACCAAATGCAAAAATTTGAGTGTGTAATATTGTTACACTCAATACGTTAATACGGCTGGATGGATTTGTATGAAATTTAGTATACAGATAGCTAGATCTCTTGAAAAACACAGACTACATTTTAAACCAATGTTTTCACAAAATCAGAATGCACGCATCAAAAATCCCGAAACGTCCGAAAAGCTTTTTTAAACCAAAAAAAATTACACCGGTCTTCTTCATGCAACGCAAATTAAGACCACAACTATTTTTTGGGAATTCCAATGGGAATTTAACAAAATCCTGGAAAACAATTTCAATTTAACCGTCATACATTCTTGAGAGCAAAACTGCAGGTAAAACAAGCAAAATTATAAGTATTATTAAATTTTCCAAGTACCTAGCTGAAGCAATCACTTGAGTGTATCCTTTTGAAACAATAATTGAAATTCTTAACAAGATTTGTTTTATATTGAGTAGGTACCTATCTAGTTCATGACACCATGTAGGAAAGCTTTTCCTTATATACATTTTCTCCTATTCACACAACAGGTAATTAGCTTACGTTAACGTTAAACATGTTCGAAAAGCGGCAAAACTTTCTTCATTATTAATTGGAAACGCCCAACACCAGCTGCGTTTGATAACTCGTAGGGGATCTTTATTTACGATATTTACGAAAACTCATTACAAAATCACCTAATTTATCAAAAATATTTAAACCAAACGTACCTGTAAGTCTCCGGTCAGTCAAACACACACAACACAATAATTTACGGCACTAATAAAATGTTTTCCAACTTTTGCACTACGACTTCGCACGCGGGCTGAGTTCGGAGCAACGCGTCCTCCCCTCACCACGTATCAGAGCGTACTGAAAACAAAAACAATTCACTGTTACGTCCAGAAATCCACAAAACTTTTTTTCCGTCACTTCACATTAGACAATGGCTGGACGCGGTATGCCCTGCGCCTGCTTTATCACGTTTGCCAACCGAAAAGGAAATTTTGAGAACGCAGCCATCGATACCTCGTATCACAGATAAGATAAACATATTGAATTGAATAAAATAAATTAATATAGTGCGCGATAAGGACGTTTAATATATTACCTTTTATCACTATTCGAGTGGATATGGAATTCGTAAATAGAAATAAGTCGTGATTTTTCATAGATATGACTGAGTTATTTACAGAGTTCGTAGCTTGCGTTGTTTCTGCGGTTTATTTTTTTAAACTGATGATCAGACGTTG
Source organism: Archips crataeganus (assembly GCA_947859365.1). Classification (NCBI taxonomy): domain Eukaryota; kingdom Metazoa; phylum Arthropoda; class Insecta; order Lepidoptera; family Tortricidae; genus Archips; species Archips crataeganus. The sequence goes on along the minus strand of OX402066.1, from coordinate 12,205,878 downwards.
CGATTAACTATCGTGAATTGTCACTATCTTACGTACTTCAACTGAATATTGTTTAACAAATAAATGTATCTTAAGAGATAGCATTTGACCTATTTCTCGCATTGATTAGTTTCGTTTGATATGTTGAGTGACACGGTTTTTATTGATGTTTACTGACATTTTAGTACAAAAGTTAAATCGTATACAGCAGTTATTAATATGTTAACAGTTAAGTCTTGTATAAAACAAAATAATAATATGTAATAATATAACAGGACACTTGACACTAATTGAGGTAGTCCCAAAGTAAGCAAAGCTTGTGTGCCCACGACTAAACAACATACTTTAAGTGATAGTATACATACTTAAACACCCATTGACTCAAGAACAAACATTCGTATTTAGGTTTTCTACCGATTGGACTATCCGGTCATCTATGAGAGAAAAGAGAGAGCAAAAGAGAATATAATCAGAATTTAGCTTCGACGACAAATGTTCTAATCAATACTAGATGAAAAAAACCCGCCTGTAAAATTCCCGTTCTCATGTGAATTCCGGGAAAATATATAGCATATGTCATTCTCGGAACTGAGACGAATCTAATGACACCTCACACTTCAAAACCCATTGAGCCGTTTAGGCTGCAGGGCGTGCCAAAGAATGATACATACCTACATGCATAAGTATATACGAAAAAAACATAACCCTCCTTCGACAGTCGGGTGAAAAGAAAGCTGATCAGTATTTAAATGCAGGTACCTAGCTAAGTATTTTCTCTCTCTCACTCTCTCTCTCTCTCTCTCGCTCTAGCCTGCGCAAGGTTTACACATTCAGTGCCAAGAACCCACACAGTGTGTTGTGTTCGTAGGCAGTTTTTGCTACAAAGCGGAAAAACGCTGTCACTGGTTACGAGCGTAGCGCGTAGCAATGCGTGGCAAATTAATCCGTCATATTTAGGTTACAATACAATAATGAATCTTTATTGTACACCACAAAGAAAACAACACAGAAAAACAAGTACATGGATAAAATATACAAGGTAAGCAATAGGCGGCCTTATCACAGGCGACCATTTTACAAAGGAAAACAACAAGGAATGGATTTCAGCAGGTAGTGCAATATAAGAATAAAAATAAATAGTAAAATAAACATTATACAAAAACAACCTAAATATACAAATACACATCATAAAACACACATAGATCAATTATATACAACAACTAGCTTTTGCCCGCGACTTCGTCCGCGTAGGATTCCAATTTGAGGTAAAGCTTCTTCATCTCTTTCATTGTATAAAACAAAAATCCGGCAACGGCTACATCCATCATTATTATCATTTCATCATCATCAGTATCAGTTAGTGAATATTATAAATCCCGTTTATTCTCTATCCCGTGGGAATTTCAACAAATTTGTCCTTATTCTATGCAAATATTCGCTGATTTATATCCCACGGGAATTTTGCATTTTCCCCGAGAAAAAGTAGCCTATGTCCTTAAAGGTGTAGCTTTCTACCGGTAAAAGAAGTTTTAAAATCAGCCCTCAAGTGATGTTCACTTCTTTCTATTCCACGGGAATTTTGCATTTTACCGAATAAATAGTAGGTAGCCTAGCCTATACCAACAAAGGATAGTGTAGCTTTCTATTAGTCATTTTTTTTTAAACTCAGCCCCGAAGTTAAATTTACTATTTTCTATACCGCGGGAATTTTGCATTTATCCGGAAAATAGCATCCTATGTTAATCAAGGACAGTGTATCTTTTCTATTGGTGAAAGACATTTTAAAATGAGCTCCGAAGTTGAATTTTTATTTCTATCCCTTGGGAATTTTGCATTTTTCCGGAAAAAAGTAGCCTATGTCAATAAAGGATAGTGTAACTTTTTACCGGTAATAGATTTTTATTTAAATCGGCTCGGAAGTTTCAGAGATTATCTATCCCAAAGGAATTTCCAAAGATCCTGGAATAAGTTTTTTGCTGTTGTGTATGACCATTTACGTTTATACTGAATTTGAAAAGTTTAGTACTTAATTGTAGTTACGGAGATAGGATCCAGTTGATTTGAGTTTATAAATCCTGATTTAAGTATCCTTATCCCGTGGATATTTTCAAAATTATTGAAATTAGCTTTATACCTGTTCTAATAGTTTACTTGCATGCCCAATTTTATTGGAACAGTTTAGTAATCTTCGTTATGGGGATAGGGTCACTCTCGATTGATGAAATATATACATCCCGTATATTCCTTATCCCGTGGGAATTCCGGAAAATTCTTTCTTATCGGATGCCTACGTCATACAAAGGACAAATCCTCCAAGTTTCAGGTCTCTACATACAGCGGTTTAGGCTGTGCGTTAATCCGCCAGTCAGTCATTTAGGACTTCAGGACAAAGCATTTTATATGTATTTGCATTGCACCAAGCTTTTATGCGAGTTCAACAATGATGTTTGAATACTCAATTCGATTTTATACGAAAAAGTTTGAACTCACATAAAAGCTTCATCATCATCATCATCATTTCAGCCGTAGGACGTCCACTGCTGGACATAGGCCTCCCTCATTGACGCCCAATCATTACGGTTGGAAGCGACTTGCATCGACCCTGAACCTGCGGCCTTCACCAAAACGTCCGTCCATCTCATTGGTGGACGTCCCACGCTGCGCTTGTAAAAGCAAATTCTTGGTGAAATGCAAATACTTACTTATTATAATTAGTTATTATCAGAGATCAGATCAGGAAGTGGTTGACAAACGTAGACAAATGGTTTTGCAAAATTTGAAGTTTCGTTTCGTTTACATTGTGTCAAAATAAAAAGTAATTTAAATCAAAAGTACTAAGGAGTATTGATATCAACTTCGAAGCAAATCACCCCCAAAATAACTTTCTACTCCTTTTTAACCCCGTCAAAGGATGAATTTCAATAAAATACGAAACACGTCTTCCATCAATTATGTTAAAGAATGTTTATGCAAAATTTGAAGTAGATTGGACCAAGGAATCACGTTGTCCCATACAAACTTTGCCCCCTTTTTTACCCCCTTAGGAGTAGAACTACGAAAAATCCTTTCTTATCGGATGCCTACGTCATACAAAGAACAAACCCTCCAAGTTTCAGGTCTCTACGATCAGCGGTTTAGGCTGTGCGTTGATCCGTCAGTCAGGACAAAGGATTTTATATGTATAGATAAACTTGTAAATATACAAACTAACACTACTACTTACTTTCAATGAACAATCCTAAATTTTTGTAAGGATTTTTTAGTTGTGGTTGAGGAATGTTTTCATAAGGGTACATGGATCGATGGTCAACGTATAGGTGCCGTGTCAAAGGGGTGACTATCATAGGTATAGGACGTCAACATCCGATGTAAAATTATCAAAGTAAATAAAGTTATCCAACTAATCCTATTCATATTACAAACTAGCTTTTGCCCGCGACTCCGTCCGCGTGGAATTAGTTATTTGGGCAGCTTATTCTTTTTATCAAATTTGCTTTTTCGTCAATTATGGCTCTCCTTCCTCCTCTTCTCCTTCCTTCCTCGATATAAAAAAATTACCCGCCCCCCCCCGCAACCCCCCCTCACCCCTCTCCCAACCCCACCCCCCACCAAACCCCCCGCACACCCGCGTTCACATTCACCACCGTACTCCCAAGTCAAGCGTGCCTATAGAAGTTTTACTTCAAAAACCATTTTTGAAACATTCTTCCGCTCCGCTCCGCTCCTATTGGTGTTAGCGTGATAATATATAGCTTATAGCCTTCCTCGATAAATGGGCTATCTAACACTGAAAGAATTTTTCTAATCGGAGCAGTAGTTCCTGAGATTAGCGCGTTCAAACAAAAAAACCTGTTCGATAAATTCTTAAAATAGACGTATCTTTCTTATTTGTGAACCGATTCAATTGAAACAAACACTAAATGTTAATCCAAGAAAATACCAACATATCAGTGAAAACCGCATCCTTCTAGGTTAAGCCGTTTCTGAGATTAGCGCGCACCAACGCACATTGTTTCGAGTTCTATTGCGCTAATAAATAGCCCTAGTGACAGTTTTTCTCAAATATCTTCAATGTACAGACACCGACTTGTTACAGATTTATTATATGTATAGATATAGATGAGAAAGCTTGTGAAGGTGTTTGGATATTTAAAGGTATGTATACTTGTAAGTTAATCACGCAATTACGGCGCAACGGATTTAGGTGAAACTTAGCGTACAGATAAACAAAGATCTGAACTAAGACATACTTAACAGGTTCCTTGTCCTGTGAGGCACATGTGCCTCATGGGTGACTTTACTGGTACGTCCATGAGGCACAAGTGCCTCATTACTCTATGAGCGTTTAATGTTATTGTTACTATGGTGACGTGTCGAAAGAACGCCGGACATTGCTTCCGGACAGGGAATCTGTTAATATCCCGGTGATAGCAGGTTCCGAATATGGGTGCTGTCCAAACACGTTGAAGCTCAGCATTCAAAATTACGTGCTTACTTCATCTGCGGTCAATAGACATCGTTGTCCGAGCGACCATTGTCATCATCATTACAGCCGAAGACGTCCACTGGTGACCATAGGCCTCCCCAAGGTTCGCCAAACAGACCCGCCCTGCCCCATCCGCATCCAACGTGTTCCTGCAACCTGAACCAGGTCGCCGTTCCATCTCAATGAAGGCCTACCTACACTGCGTCTCTGCTTTCGATCCGTAGACGCCATTCGAGAACCTTTGGGCCTAGGGTTGCCAACTGTTGATATAAAAACTCAATTACGCCCCCTCCCATCCTAGGAGTGACTAGCAGGTACACCTTTGGGCGAAAGTTTAAAGGCTATTTGTTGTCATTTCAGAAAACTTAATTTCTTTCCTTTCCAGCATTATTTCACAAAACTTCTTTGATTTTTCTTTGTCTCGGTTATTTCACTTCTTGTTTTAATCCGCGCAGAGTTGTATACTTGGCAAGTGAGTTATAGTATAGTAATTGATGATTAAGTAATTTTGTTAAAATTATCCATTTACGCATGTAGTTTATGTAGTTTATCGCTTATATTTATAAGTGTAAATTTTATCTAATTAGACTAATTACGCGTGAGCAACTCAGTCTTTCGCTAACCGAGGCCACGCAAAATCCTTAAAATTAGGATTAAGGACTCGTTTTGCATGTTTTATGAAATGTTCTTTGCTTGAAATAAACAGCTTAAAACTTAATTTTTTTTTTAAATTTAAATTTTTAAAATTTATCTATCTGTGTGGCGTTCCGGGTATTACCGACGGTACTGGCTGAAAATCAGCGCTGGGGTGTTATAAACGCCTCAGCATTATGCTGAGCCAGAGTCCAATTTGCAACCGCAATGACACACTCTATTTTTAGCTTATGTATTGTCCTTTTTGTAAAAATATTTACTGGGCTGTCCCATAAGTAAAGAGACAAGTTTGAAATAAAAATATTTAATGAAAAAATATAATAAAGTGCTAACATTTACATTACGTCCAATCAAGAATATATTCAAATTTGTTATTTTATATTAAATTTGCTTGTGGAATGCCTTTATAGCCAATTTTTCTGAGGTTTATTGTTGCTCGCCACATTACAGCTTTTCCTGACCTAGTTGCCACAATTTTAGCCGATCTAGTCCATCGATGTTTAAATGCAGCCAATGATTTGGGTTTTTCCGTTTGTTTTTTATATTCTCGTTTGCATAAATACCAAAAAGTTTCAATACCACGAGCTTGGGGAACATTTGGGGCGTTATTATGTTTTCGTATAAAATCTATCCCCGCAACCTGTAAATGTTGGGTGACTTCGGTGGTGTAGTGGCATGACGCCATATCCGGCCAGAATATAATTTCTTCCCTATGGTAATATTTATCAATGAAGGGAATCAATCGCTTTATTATACATTCTCTCAGGTAAATGCGTGCGTTTATAGAGCCTGTGCAAATATATGGTTCAGACGTATTACCACCCTGGTCTATGGCTTGCCAAACTAGGTATTTATTGAAAAATTTGGCCTTTGGTATGATTTTTTGTGAATAATCTACAGCATCCCGAACCCGATTGTTTGCATGGTAGTATTGCTTCCCAGGAAAGGAACATCCATTGGGTCCACGGGCACGTAGGTCTCGTCATCAATTATAAGAACTTTTTTCGGTGTTTTTTCATACCCTCTTCGGCATCCTTTTTTAGCTCGCACTTCCTGGTCTTTAATATATTTAGGAGCAGATAATTTTGCAAACGTTTTAAGCTATAGGTCGTGTGTTTTCATTCGAGCTATACTTGACTTCGATATTTTCAATTTATCCGGCAGCAACTCTAACAGACATCGAGGGTTTCTGTTTATAAACTTTTTTACCTTATTTATATTTTTAGGTGACGAAACAGTACGTTTTCTTCCAGAAATATTTTTATAAATATCTCCATGCGTTTCTTCAAAACGCTTATAATTCGATACAAAGTAGTTCTTCTGACTCCCTCTGGAGAAAAATGACGTATCGTGTCCGTTTTTCCATGACATTTATAAAATTGAAAAATTCTTTTTGCAAATACTTCGTGTTCAGCTCTCTTTATAATTAAAACTTTAAAAATACTTTCGAAATTCCCGCTTAATCTGACTGATATAATGCCTACGGCGGCCATGACAGTTATTTTTCTTAAAAAAATGAAAATATTTTCAACCAGTTTGAAATTTGAAATTTGTCTCTTTACTTCTGGGACAACCTTTATGTGTCTTGTGTTGATGTAAATAAACGTATTTTCTTTCTTTCTTTCTTTCAATTAATTTATAAATTTATATTTATTCTGCTTTCGAGTAAGACAGTAGTAGTGACGTGCGAGCGAAGGATGCGTATAATTTTTAGAAAAACCGGAGATATTGTGGTACCCCGGGACATTGGGAGATCAACCATTATTACCGGAGTCTCCCGGGCAATCCGGGAGGGTCGGGAAGCCTATTTGGGCCCCGGGCCATCAGTTCAAGACCCATGTGCACTGTACACTGCCACTTGAGTGCGATTTTTTCGAGCTAATGTAATCCCGCAGAGAAACTCCGTGCATAGCCCACTCCATCCCCCTCTGTGTGACCTTCAGCTTTCTTAAGCGGCCCATCGTTAGTGGCCACGTCTCAGTGTCATAAGTCATCAATGGCGGCACACACTGGTCAAGACTTTTGACTTTTGACACTGCGGTATATTGCGGTATATTAGAAGTTACTGAACACTGTCCAGCCAGGTCGGATTCATCGTACCCTGCGCTTTAAAAATATTAACGTAATCTTTTTCGGGTTCCGTACCCAAAGGGTAAAAACGGGACCCTATTACTGAGACTTCGCTGTCCGTCCGTCTGTCCGTCTGTCACCAGGCTGTATCTCAAGAACCGTGATAGCTAGACAGTTGAAATTTTCACACATGATGTATTTCTGTTGCCGCTATAACAACTAATACTAAAAACAAAATAAAATTACAAACTAAGGGGGGTCGTCATACAAGAAACGTGTTTTTTTCAGCGTTTTTACTTGATCTGTATAATGGCGTTAACTAAACACTTGAAATTTTCACCGATTATCTATTACTGTGGCCCGTATAACAACAAATAATAAAAATATAATTATATTAAATATTCAGAGGGGGTCCTGACTAACCAATGTATAACTATAAATTAAAAATTTTAAAAACCCCCAACGCAATTTGGTCACACAAATATGCGTCTAAGATCCCTTCCGCAGCTGACAAAACAGCTTATAACTTTGAAAGGGCTGAACCGATTTTGATGAAACATATTTAAGATCCATCGCCAAGAAACTAGCTTTCAAATGAAAAAAACCGCATCCGAATCGGTTCACCCGTTTTAAAGTTATGGTGCCACAGACAGACACACACATATAGCGGTCAAACTTATAACACCCCTCTTTTTGCGTCGTGGGTTAAAAATGATATCACACTGCGTACATTTTACTTAGAAGCAGGGTTCTGCTAACCCTGGATTATTATAGTTACGGCTGTTCACGGCGTATATTTTGACGTACCTAAAAGGTACGGAGCCTTCATTGCGCGAGTCCGACTCGCACTTGGCCGGTTTTTCATAAACTTCGAAGTCGGGCGATGTCGCAGGATTAAATAGTAAAGAGTAGTTAGGTAATAAATGAGGGTGATGAGGGTATTTGCGCGGTAATAACAACTCGCCGCAGGCACTATACTAGATGAAAGGTGATAGGTGCCGTAAAGGAAGATCTTACGAGCACTCCTCAGGCAATCCAGCTACAATTACTCTTCATTAAGATTATTACGTATGCTTTCAGATGCCTAATTAGACCATCCTGTTTGTGGAAATATTATTTTCCCGGCAATATTATAACAAATTACGTTTCTAATATTATTTATTTTTATTAGCACTTACGTCTGCTCACCGAAACTAAGATTTAAAAGCGAAAAAGTTTTCCGGGTGCGCCGGTGGGATTCAAACCCACGTCTCCTGTGTATGCGCCCCAACACGGGTGTTCTACCAATTGAACCACGTCGCTCCCAACCGACTTCCCCGAAATTCTTAATCGCTTACATACGCCAACAGTGGCGTGTGGTAACATCCATCACAACTATTACACACACTGTTGGCGTATGTAAGCGATTAAGAATTTCGGAGAAGTCGTTTGGGAGCGACGTGGTTCAATTGGTAGAACACCCGTGTTGGGGCGCATACCCAGGAGACGTGGGTTCGAATCCCACCGGCGCACCCGGAAAACTTTTTCGCTTTTAAATCTTAAATTACGTTTCTGTTTATTTTTAACCGACTTCAAAAAAGGAGCAGGTTCTATGTTCGACTGTATTTATCTTTTTTTAAGATAGTATTTATACGTATCCAGCGGCTACCTACATAAAGTAATTATCAACATCATCCCTGGCTATATACATCCCAATGTAGAGCACAGCCCTTCTCTCAGAATGAAGGGGATTTCGGTCGTAGTATCCACGCGGTCCTAATGCGGATTGGGAACTTCACACACAACATTGAATTTCTTTGCAGGTGTGTGGGTGGGTTTTCTTGCGATGTTGTCCTTCACCTTAAAGCTCATGGTAAGTTTCAAAATGATATTTAATTCATCTTCATGTTACAAACGGACATACAGGCGAGAAAAAAAGAGCCGTGGTGGCCTAGCGGCTTTACCTAATCTATGGCCTTCGCGGGTTCAAATTCCGGCGCGCACCTCTGAATTTTTCTAATTTTATTTGCGAAATTACATTTGAAATTTACCATGAACTTTACGGTGAAGGAAAACATCGTAAGGAAACCTGCATACACCTGCGAAGAAATTCAATGGTGTGTGTGAAGTTCCCAATCCGCACTGGGCCCGCGTGAAACTACGGCGCAAGCCCTCTCATTCTGCAGTGGGAAGTATATAGGCTACGATGATGATGATGATCCAGGCGAGGAGAGCGTCTTCCTCCATATGTTTAGTATACCATTGGCCCGCACGAAGCGGTTCGCTTCATCTTTCCTAATACGAACTGTTAAGGATGGAATGTTTGTATTTGTTCAGTTCGCTCCCATCGTCTTTATTTCCAGATAGATACAACCTAGGGAACTACCTGTGGGAACTACCTAGTGGGAACTACGGCCCAAGCCCTCTCATTCGGAGAGGAGGCCTGTGCCCTGCAGTGGGGTGGGGCGTATATAGGCTGCGATGATGATGATGATGACAACCTAGGGCTAAGTGAAAACACTGTTACTGAACCAGTGAGAAACATTTTTAGCCTCACCTGCACTTTGATGAAACTATAAAGCTCCAAACGCACAGACAGCGGAGGCGTGGCTTTGCGGTGGCGATGACGGTTGTATTATTCTAACTTGTATGAACGAGTTCGCGGTACGGTACTGCACAACCATTCATACAAGTTAGAATATTACAACCGTCGCCGCACCGCCACGCCTCTGCTGTCATGCGTTTGGAGCTTAAAGGTTCCTTGTTAGGACTAAAGAACCTTAAGGCTGGAAACAGTGCTCGACCGAAGGTACGTCCTGACCGTACGTCCTGACCGTCAGCGTTGACCGTCGGTTGCGAAATTGCATTCAGTGCTACGTTGACGGCGAACTGAGAACTGTGTACGTACGCGCGTACGGTCGGTCGCTGCGTCAGCGAAGCACTGAACGCATCCATACAATCTCATAGCTCGTCGGTCGACCGACGTACGCCGACCGACGAGCCGGACCGACGGCTCGACCGGCCGTACGCGCGGACCAAATCACGCGCGTACCATCAGCGCAGCTATGTGCGCATTCATAGACTTGCATAGATATAGCTACGTTTCCAGTTTACGTAGCACTGTTTCCAGCCTAACACTACAAACAACTAACCTTATTAAATCGTCCAGTACACAGTTTATTTAGTCTAGTATACTGTCTACTTGAATACACATAGTCTCAGAAACAAACTCGGCATCTTCTGCTAAAGTTCAAAGTCCTTTCGGCGAACCGCCCTACCTCAGGTAAAATTCAAATTGGTTTTCTCTAAGTATAAAGCATCTTGTTTTACATTTTAAGCGAAACGGTGGAAGCAATTTTACTTATTTTCTTGCCTGAAAATATTATGCATGGCGGGCTGGAATGATGAGTAAGTAAAAGGACAGACGAAAGAGCGCTCGGGAATCGCTGAGTAGTGATTGTGGTCAAGAAAAAGTCATCACTATACAAGTTAAATATGAAATATCTTTTTCTATTTATTTTTTTATTTTTCAACTTCATTTTTTATTACTTTTACGGTCATCCCGTGAAACCATATATTTCAAACTAAATACAAACTGAAATATAGATGCACAGAAAAAAAAACCCCAGAAAACCCAGCATTGGTCTTTTTTCTGGGGTTTTTTTTCTGTGCATCTATATTTCAGTTTGTATTTAGTTTGAAATATATGGTTTCACGGGATGACCGTAAAAGTAATAAAAAATGAAGTTGAAAAAAAAAAAAAATAGAAAAAGATACTTCATACTTAACTTGTAAAAGTTGGCTTAGTAGCGCCATCTCTTGGTCCAGGTGGGCGGTTAGCTCCGAAGGAGTGTTAAAGTCTCTCGGTAGAGGGCATAACATAGATACACGCTTTATCACTGCATAATGTGATTATAACAGACTGAAGTGTACGATGTATGGGAAAAATTCGTCGCTAACTTCTAGACCAGTGATGATGTAGGGGTAAGCACGCAGCACGGAACGCTGAGGACCTGGGTTCGATTCCCAGCATTGGTCTTTTTTCTGGGGTTTTTTTTTCTGTGCATCTATATTTCAGTTTGTATTTAGTTTCATCACTATAATCATCCCATTTATTTCATTATTTATTTTATTTTATTTTTTATTATGATAGGGAGGCAAACGAGCAATTATCGTTATAATGACATTACGACACAAGTGCTGTTATGGGGAACTAGAAGAGTATAGACTTTTCTGAAGATAATAATCTATGTTTTTATTTAATTGTTCGTGACCATATAAAAACCTTAGATTATTTATACACTAGATAGAGCTTAGGCGGCATGAAAACGTCCCGAAAAATATAAGCCAGCAGTTGGCTTATATGTCATTTGCTTCCCTTCAGTTTGAATGACGTAACGCGATTTTAATATGAAGCTGTCAAATGGATTTTTGGACGTTTTGTATCGCAATGTCTGCTACTGACACTCTATCTAGTGGATAAATAATCTAAGTAAAAAATATAATATAATATAAATAAATAAATGTTATGAACTTTAAAAAAAAAAAGTAAAAAACAGATAAAAATACAGAAGCAGAAAAATTGTATTTGATGCCAAGTAGTTCAGCTGATTTAGTTTGTATGCAGTGACCACAGCACTGCGTTTGAGGCGAAAGCTACCTCAAGTTACTTAGTGTTTCACGTGTAAGTACAGGATCCAATAATTACTTACAAGGAAAGGTACCCAACTGTCCGACTCCGTGCCCAAACAAATTACTAATTCCACGCGGACGAATTACTTATATGTTTGAAAACATGAAAAAATAATGAGCATGAGATTTTGTTATATTGGCTCAAACCCATATTTTCATAAATAAAAGCACCCTTTAAAGTTTTATATTTCTCATTGGTGCTTTTTTAACTACCGCAATAATAATTTGCATTTGAGTTGTTGCTAAAATCGTCGGGTATCGAATATTCTAGATCTAACACATCGCTAGTTCGAGACTATTGAGAGCAAGCTCTTTAATCTTCCCACACTGCAATAAATTTCACGTAACTTCTATGAGACTTACTTAATATAAAAGTCGAGCAGATGCTTCACGCGGCTGTCAGCGAGTAATATGTTGGTACAACGTTCCTTTTACACGGCGAAATCGGTTTACATCGCTGCACTTTCAGACGTGACTGTAATACAATTCCGGAAAACCCTTATGGGCTCTCGTAGAATAAAATTAGATTAAATTTATTCACATTTGACATGTCAGAGAAAATTACAGGCAATCCACGAAAGGAATATATACACACATAAAAATAAAAAAGAGAGAGAGTTAAGAGTGGTTAAGGTAGCGGGAACGCGCTGGATACGGATGGCGCAGGACCGATCTGTATGGCGAGCCTTGGGGGAGGGGAGGTCTATGTTCAGCAGTAAACGTCTTTCGGCTGAAATGATGATGAAGTAAGAAAGTTAAAAGTTCCATTGCTAGGAAGGTATAAGATTAGGCATACAATTTAAAGTTTTTTTTTTTTATTCCTAAACCTCCAACGTACAAGTTACACAAGTTTTCTAATTTTCGCTATCATTCCAGTTCTCGCTTGCTTTCTTCTCGCACTTTCATGCTTCATACTGTTCTTTCTTTTTTCCCATCTCCTTTCTTTCTTTGAGGTCGGGAACAGACCATCTATTCTCTATCTAGACTAGACTAACCTATATTGTTCTGCATTTGTTTTTGGGTAGGTACACATAGACGTCATTTTATTTATTTTTGTAACACAACTTAAATACAATTCTTAACCTATTTACTTAGCTTATTACAATTTTGCATGATAGCATACCCATATAATCACTATATGTAGTATCATGCTTTCTTTAGCTCTTATTTTACAATTTAAAGTTGGAAAGGGGACGGTAGGGAGACAGTTCCGAGAGCATCAAATAGAAGTAACATAACTAAATCGCTTTTTGCGGTAGCTAAGAGTAGCAAAGTTAAAAAGAATTCCGTAGAGAAAGTAAAAAGCAAGCATTAATTACCCACAATGCTGTAAAGTATGCTAAGTTGGGAGCATTTCGTGATTATTTTGTAGTTTCTTTTTCTTGTCTCTCTGTCTCTTGTCTCTCTTTCCTTCTTTATTTTCTCAATTCAAGTACGAACATTCTTATTTATGGTCATGATACAGAATTAATCGTAGGTAATACAATGTATATTTAACTAGTAGATGCGGTTGCAAGTTGACCTTAACAACGGGAACTACGGTTTTAGAACTTGGGCAAAACAATAGCAGACGAACTTTAAAGAGCTACAAGCGTCCACAATTTCAAAACTAATAACAAAACTTGTATTTTCCCGGTTGTTTATCTTGCTTCATTTACGAAAACTGCATTTTTAGTGACTGAAACTGTTCGTATCTCAAAATTAATAAATCAACTAAACTACAGAAGCCACTTCAGCGAGCTTTATCGAAAATTTTGGTTCCGCTATGGCAAAAATAGTTATTTGTGCAACAAGAGAGCAAAGTTGTTTTTTACTGCGAGTGCTGATTTTGAATCACGAGTTAGCGAAGGATTCTATAATTGAATCACGAGCGTTTAGCGAGTGATTCTAAGTTAGAATCCTGAGTGCGCGAGTGATTCAAATACACGAGATGCAAAAAAACTTTGGTCTCGTGTGACACATACAACTTTTCACCTCAGCAGCGAGAACATAATAAATTATTAAAGGTATATGAACGTCGTCTTTTTGTCTTTGTTGTGGTTTTCAACATTGAGTAAATACTTCACATTATATACAGGGTTATTTTTAATTCACTGACATCCTCTTAACCCTGAAGTCCTATCACTCAAACAAATGTTTTTTGTTTTACGACTTTTTAAAATTAAGCACTTTTTTTCCCATACAAATACACAGAGTATCGTAAAAATAAGAGGAAATCTCAAATTTTCAAAACGTTATTACACCAAAAATATTAAGTTATGACAAAAGCCGTAAAACAAAAAACATTTGTTTAAGTGGTAGGAGTTTAGGGTTAAAAGGATGCTAGTGAATTACAAATAACCCTGTATATACCTAACAATAGGTACAGTCTCCGAAAAAGTGTTTGCATTGTTTAAAAATATCATAAGCTTTTAAATATTTTTCGCGAGACTTTTCAAGTAAGAAACATACTCTGCATTGTGTATTACTCCATTAATTCGTCTGGTGTTCAATTGTTGACTTCGTCACTGGACTCACTCAATTCACTCATATCATATTCAAAAATGTATTAAATAAGTACTTATTACTATTCTAATAATTTCCAAATTGCCTCTGATCGTGTACCAAATTCATAGATATCGAACTCTGTAGCTAGAGAAACAGAAGAAAAGAATTAAAATTTGAATCCCGCTATTTTTTTAAAGATGCGTTCCGATACTACACCCGCTGCGTTCCGATGCTGCATCCGCTGTATTTACCACGATGTTCAAGATTGTTAAAATTATTAATAATTATATAGATACAATTTATTTATTGAATCAGGCGTTACTTTGCGGAGGTCCATATTAATGAACTAAAACAATTACTTTAAAGGTCGCGGGTGAGCAAAGTAATTGTTTTAGTTCATTATATAGATACATGTTTAAACTTTGTTTTCAACGACATTTTTACTATTAATTTGATTATATAAAAATATAATCCAATTATTAAAAAAGTACCTACCATAATTTAATTTAAAACCTTAACAGACGAATTACAATTTTAAGGTTAAGAACTTATTATGAGTATCTGAACGTTCAACCGTTCGTTTATTTTTAGGTCTACTAGGATAGAATTTGAAATCGAAATTCGAATCGATTTGATCTTATCTCTCGCTCTTTTCGTATCGAAATGAAACTGACAGAGGCGCTACCACGAAATTCGAAAATCGAAGTTCGTATCGCATTATCCCTCTCACTCTCGTGTCAAATCATCTTAGCGTGAGCGGGACGGCACGAAACGAAGTTCGAATTATGCACTTCGTGGTAGGGCCTCAGATCAAACTGAAGTTCAAATCTTTCGAATTCAGTAAGCAGACCCATCATTGTCTTTGACTTTTAAAAAAATAATTAAAAAGCTACTTTGTCTCACGCAGTGAGCAAAATCGGATTTTGCTCACTGTTTTTTAGTAGCAAAACCTGCCTGTTTGAGGTGCTGAGGTGAAAAAAATGTTTCATGCAAACTGGTCTGATCTGAATTACTATTTATTTTATTCCTCATGTTTAGGATTTCGTACCTAAAGAATTCAACCAGAGCATAGCTTTCGCTTATCATCAGTCGGTCTGTCTGTCCCTGTATGACAGGGCTGTATCTTTTGCGCCGTAAAACGTAAACGGGTCATACACACCAAAAGAAACAATCTCTCTCTCAATTCTTGTTCTTTTGACGACCTAGTTGTTAGAACCTGACTACGAAGCTTGAGGTCCCGGGTTCCTAGTCGGGGCAGATATTTGTGTGAAAAATACGAATGTTTGTGCTCGAGTCTTAGATGTTTAATATGTGTTTAGATAAGTATGTGTTTATCTATATAAGTATGTTTATCCGTTTAAAAGTAGTCTTCAGTCAGCGTCAGTGTAGTTTGGTGGTGGTGATAGTGGGTTTGTGTGATTTGTGTGTGTTTGTTTGTACATTGTGGATGGCGCAGGACCGATCTGTTTGGCAAGCCTTGGGGGAGGCCTATGTTCAATAGTGGACGTCTTTGTGTGACGTCGGACGTCGTGTGGAGGTGGAGGAACTGCATGAACACGCATTTCCCACATAAACGTAGCTATCCTAAGGTCGCGGGTGAGCAAAGTAATTGTTTCAGTTCATTAATATGGACCTCCGAAAAGTAACACCTGATTCAATAAATTATGTAATAACTAATAATATACGACCTGGTTAAGGTTGCAGGATCGCGTTGGATGCGGATGGCACGGGACCGATCTATTTGGCGAGCCTTGGGGGAGGCCTATGTTCAGCAGTGGACGTCTTTCGGCTGAAATGATGATGATGATAAATAATACATTTGTTCGGGTCAAATCTTGCAACTGAATTAAAAAGCAAATATCCTCAGATGAAAATGAAATTTTGAATATTCGTTTCGTTTTGCGATCTTCATTTAATTTGTACAGTACTACGGAACCCTTCGTGTGCGACTCCAACTCGCTTTTATCTGGTTCTTTAAGCGCTCTTCCTTTGCGATGTACCCTCATTTGGTGAATATTGTTGGTAATCAAACTGATGCGGTCGAGCGCGCTGCTAATAGGGCAAAAATTGCCCTTTTTCGAACCTCTACAGAATAAAGGATCAAAAGGCCGCTGAAAGAGCCCTTAGGTGCCTTCCTGTAATGAGTCCCTTCTGTAAAAGTATATGAGTAAAGCCAATACGCCGCAGGCTGGGTTGTGTCAAGCGGATTTGTTAAATTTTTGGACATCGCTGTAACAAAAACAACATTGGAAGATTTTGAAGAGCGTAAAAGGATAGAGCGCTTGATGGGGTTTGCATTCGCATAGCATGGCTCACCGTTTCTTGTTTGTATGTACCTATATGTATGTACATAAAAATAATACAAAACAACAAAACAAAAAGAGTAAATACAAAGGCGAACTTATCCCTAAAAGGGATCTTTTCAAGCTAACCTGGTATGAAAGGAAAAACTTAAAAGATAGATTTGTTTTGTTTAGAGTTTCCGATAAACAAAAAAAAAATATGACAAGATATTATTTTGTAGGGAGACAGTTGCTACTGGTAATAGTGGTAATAGGTTAACGGTTCAGAAATTGGTTCCGTTTGTACCATCATCTGGCAAAAGCAACAAAATGTAATATATGAATGAAAATCAATTTTAGAAAATGTAGGTTTGTACGCGTATATTTAGAACGGCTGCACCTATTTGTCTAAGCCTTTCTTTAATAACTATCGAGATAAGGTTTGTGTAAAAGCAAATGCCTATTTTTTTTTCGGCAGCTGGTAAACAATAAACCTAATTATACCATACTGCACAAAATAACATCGAAAAACTTTGTAACAGATTCCAAAATACTCATTGTGAGATCGATTACATAAAAATATATAAAGCTAACTAACAAAACAACATCATTTGCAGGCCTAGCACGTTTTTGTCAAGCTTTTTATATTCAAAACAAACAAAATTTCAAATTTATTTGGCGCGACAGAAACCACGGTACACAGATTTTCCATAGAGGGTTGAAAAAAATTGTAGAAGGATAAAATGAAGACATCCCAAATTTGCGGTATCCTATTATCTCGCCTCATCCGTTTTTCGTTTAATTCTTATTTCGTCTCATTCTGTACCTATTCGTCACTTCGTCTTGTTCGCTATCCGTCATTATCTTATTTGGTCAAATTCTGTGACTTATTGTCTCTCTCTTAATAAGTCTTATTCGTTTTTCGTTACGGTCTTCCTTGGACTCATTCGTCGTTCTTCCCTTTTGTTTTTTGTCTCATTTACTTAAGAACATTTATTTACCAGCAACGAACGTATCGAAATAATTTTGACGAATAAGTAAATGAGACAAAAAACGAAAGGGAAGAACGACGAATGAGACCAAGGAAGACCGAAACGAAAAACGAATAAGACGTATTAAGAGATAGGTAGACAAGTTGCAGAATTTCACCAAAAAAATAGTAACGGATAGCGAAAAAGACGAAGACGAATACAGAATGAGACGAAGTAAGAATTGAACGAAAAACGAATGAGGCGAGATAATAGGATACCAAATTTGCATGAGATGGTAGACAACAGGTAAGTGTGTCACCATGATATATTTCCGGTAGCGGTTGTAGCAAGTATTAAACACTAAAACCCCACCGCACTAGTCGTCTACAGAAGATGTAACTGAACGGATTAAGTACTCCAAAATATAAGTGATTTTTTTATTTTCCGATGTATTTTATATTTTATATTTTTTGTCATTATATAGAATCTTTTGGCCCCATCACCCATCAGTCAGTTCTACGAGCGATGTGCCCTGCCCGCCCACTGCCGCTTGAGCCTGGTTAAGGTTGCGAGAACTCGTTGGATGCGGATGGCGCAGGACCAATCTGTTTGGCGAGCATTGGGGGAGACATTACCTATGTTCAGCAATGGACGTCTTTCGGCTGAAATGATGGTGATGATAATCCATAGATAGTGTTCTTTGTTTTCTGTCTGTTAGAACTATCGCATTCAAAACGCCTTAATTCTGAGGGCGTCTTTTATAGTGAAAAAATATTCTTTAGATTTAGTACTGTCTTAATACGTTCACTGTTAAAAATACTCTTCTTAATTAGCAGTCAAGCTCAACGGGGGTTGCACTTCGACCTTATGAAGTCGATTTATCTCTTAAAATTAACCCCCTGTGCTTTTAGTTATGAAGACGCTTAATGACAAAGGGTACTTAATTAATTTGATCACGTTTCACTGGCTGAACGTGAAGCGAAGCGTCTGCGTTTGAGCTTGCGCAAACAATTATTTTTATTAGTTCGCATTTCTTAGCAGATTCGATAATTATATGGAATTTTAGGGCCAGACTCGTCGTCACACCAGCCCCCTGTACCACAAAAGTTACAAGTGCTACAAATCGACAAAATTGTAACATTTTACTATGAGAAACTTGCAAATTTGGCGAATTGTAGCACTTGTAACTTTTGTGGTATAGGGCCCAGGTTGTCACACCATTGCTATTCGACGGAGCCCTGCCTGCGGCAGGCTCCTATTTTTAGCCTATTTGCCCTTTGAGCATCTATAGATACCTAACAAACCTAACTTACCTACTTTTGCGGAATAAAAATGATTTCTGACGAATTTCCGATGAAAGCGAAAGGATAAGTCTCTCTATTTATAGTGGTGTGGCAACCTGGTGTGACCACGAGTCTGGCTCTGGAACTTTTCGTTGATTCTTTTTCTTTTGACGACCGAATAGCATTCTAAGAGTTTTAGCCGGACGTTTTGACAGCTCTCTTCAAAGGCACTGGGTTTCGGCACTTATAAATCCGCACGCTGAGAGGGTTTGTAAATTAATAATTTAATGTGAAAGGAAAAATTATTTTTAATTTTTAATTTTTTAGAATGTTTTGAATTTTATATTTGATTTGGACTGTGTAATTTTGTAACTTAATTTTAATTTTATTTTCAATTTTAATTTTATTTTATTTTAATTTTAGATTATATTTTTTCTTTTGAACTAACTTTAAGTTCTTTACTAACAAATTTATGGATCTATGAAATCTGAGTTCATAAATATTATATTCTATTCTATAGCCTAGTTGTTAGAGGGCCTGACTATGAAGCTTGAATTCCAGGGTTTGATTCGTAGTCGGGGCAGATATTTGTGTGATAAATACGAATGTTTGTGCTCGAGTCTGAGATACGTATTTAAGTATGTTGTTTTTATCTATATAAGTATATTTCAAACTAAATACAAACTGAAATATAGATGCACAGAAAAAACCCCAGAAAAAAGACCAATGCTGGGAATCGAACCCAGGTCCTCAGCGTTCCGTGCTGCGTGCTTACCCCTACACCATCACTGGTCTAGAAGTTAGCGACGAATCTTTCCCATACATCGTACACTTCAGTCTGTTATAATCACATTTAGGCAGTGATAAAGCGCATCTATGTTATGCCCTCTACCGAGAGACTTCAACACTCCTTCGGAGCTACCCGCTCACCTGGACCAACCTGGGTTCGATTCCCAGCATTGGTCTTTTTTCTGGGGTTTTTTCTGTGCATCTATATTTCAGTTTGTATTTAGTTTGAAATATATGGTTTCACGGGATGACCGTAAAAGTAATAAAAAAATGAAGTTGAAGAAAATAAAAAAATAAATAGAAAAAGATACTTCATACTTAACTTCTATATAAGTATGTTTATACGTTGTCTAGTACCCATAGTACAAGCCTTGCTTATTTTGGGACTAGGTCAATTTGTGTCAATCGTCACATGATTATTTATTTATTTATTTAATTTATTTATTATGTTCCATTATCATATTAAAATGAGAGAGAGAGAGAAGGAGATACTTACGTTTCGATTAAAGTATTTGATCGTATTATTCACGCCTTCGCTCCATTCTAATGGAAGCTCAACCTTAGTCGTTTGTAGGCGTCATAACGGTTGTTTTAAAATGAAAATATCATTGCGTTTTAAAATACATAATTTAATAAAAAAATAATATTAAAACAACAATGGCAATTGTTAATAAAATGTTCACTTTACACTTACACTATAAGTATCTTTTAAAGATTTTTGCTACATAATTACAAGTATATAGTATTACTATACATTTAGGGTTTTTTGACATTTTTGCGTAAAACACCAAAGTTATTTTATAATTTTCAAATTGTGTACTTTATCTCTATTTTAATGGCACAATGTTAAGTCTATAATTAAGTAGTTTAAAATACCATTTTTGACTTGTACGGAATGAGTGTTAGTTGCATTCTGAAGGTTATTCAGGCGTGCTTGACCTTTTGACCTTTTCAACAAAAGATATTTAATTATATTATTATATACAACTTTCTAGAAAAATATCTTATTTCTATTAAAACATTTAACATCATTAGGTAAATCCATCAGTTTCTCATTCTTACTGAGAATAAAATTTCATCAAGAGAAAAAATAATTTATTCCCTTTCACACAAAACTGACAAACAAATCGAACATTTCAATTACAAACAAAACTTCTTTATCCAATTTAACGAAAAGAAAAGCGGAATTACAACTTTCCTAATTGATATTCCATTTTTCCTAAGCGAATTATTTTTACTGTACAAACTTTTAGACATTTCTCTTGGATACCAAATAGGTTAACAATATACAGATAATAACAAACAAGTCCTTGACGACCGACAGTAAGATAGTTTTTATAAATAGAGTTGAATTCATGATAGATTAATGTAAATGAACTATTTACCTCCGTATTTCAATTAACTTCCATAGATTTTTAGTTGCACTTCAGTCCAACGGAGTAATTGGTCGTTAGCTCTGTCAAGTCAGAAGTAGAAGACAAAGGTACGCAATAGGCGTATTGAAGCGCGCGCTGTTATTTTATTTTTACTTTACAAAAGGTGTAAGTGGGTGCAACTTTTTCTTGCCACCCGTTGCTATGGTTACACAATTTTTTTCTACTGGACAACCTAAGTGTTTTTATATAAAACAGTATGAAGATGTCACTTGCACAAACGGGAACAGGGTAAACAACACAAAACACCTTCATTCAACCAAGTGCAGCTATTTTGGGTAGTCTAACTCTTAGTTGTTAAAACTCACGTTACTAAACCACAGTGTTTCGAAACGTTAAAGTTTAAAGTCGCTCGCGCTTGTGCGATAGACAATACGGCCTTTAGTCTTAGTCATAATTCTCAGTATGTTTTTTGAAAACACACCCGTAAAACCACCGCAGAAACTTGTAGTTTAAAGCCAGGGAATCACTAGGAGACAAATGTAATGCAACATGTGTCGCCAGCGAGGTCGGGTGAAGTGGCGCGACGTTGCCGGACTTCGCTCGACATACCTGGCAACATTGCGCGACATCGCATCATGATATCCACTACCTTGTGAAACACAATGTCGAGATGTCGCCAGATATGCCAGGCGAAGATACGCGAACAGCATGACTTCGTCTGAAGTCGCTACGGACATAAGTCGCGTCGCCACTTCGCTCGATATGTCACCAACACGTGTGTCCTAGTGTAGATATTTGTGGCTTTAATGCATTGTTAGTTTTGTAGCTTATACTTTTATATCGTCAACAGAAACCAGGGTTCGTGTGTTCAATGACGCATCGCTTGCAGTATTTCTTGACGGCACGGTACCCTCGGAGCGTGACGGGCGTGTCTTGTATGTTGAGTTGCGTCAATCCGCGGCAGTAGTACGCGACGGCTTCCAGTCCGTCGTCGCCGACCAGCTCGCAGCCTCGGAGGGCCAACTTCTTCAGGTTTGGGCAGCAGCGGGCGAGGATCTGAGAAGGATAGTGAAATTAATCGTCTGTGTGGCGGAAGCTACATCATCATCATCATCTGCCACTTGAGCACTGAAATGTGGCCGCTAACGACGAGTCTTATGAGAAAACTCAAGAAGGCAATGGAGAGGGCTATGCTAGGAGTCCCTCTGCGGGATCGCATTAGAAGTGATCAAATCCGCGCAAGAACTAAAGTCACTGACAGCTCAAAGAATCGCCATTACAAGTGGAAGCAAGATGCTTGCATACATTTTGAGCGATAGGTTTAGTTATTTTCCGTATTTAAGTCCACGTACGGCACGTGGTACATAGTGTTGATGTAGCGACTAGAAAATTGTATCTAAATATACTAGGGGCGTTCAATAAAAAGTGAGAATGAGTATGTTATAAACAACTTTTACTAAATGTCATTTTATTTTTCGACATAGTCACTTTTTAGCATAATACACTTAGTATATCTTTTTTCTAAACTTAAAATTCCATTTTTAAAAAAGGTCTCATCTTGAGTACTTAAAAAATCTTGTACTGCAGCGACTACCGCGTCGTCGGCTTAGGTAT
This sequence comes from Archips crataeganus, assembly GCA_947859365.1. Lineage (NCBI taxonomy): Eukaryota > Metazoa > Arthropoda > Insecta > Lepidoptera > Tortricidae > Archips > Archips crataeganus. The sequence continues at coordinate 12,183,216 of OX402066.1, read as the reverse complement.
TGTTTCAATCTCGAAAATAGGTAGAAATCACTGGGAGCGAGATCTGGTGAATACGGAGGATGCTTAAGGATATCGAACCCAGCATCACGAATTGCAGCCATTGCAACGGCGGACTTGTGTGCCGGGGCATTGTCCTGGTGGAACAGCACAACTTTCGAAAGTTTACCTCGCCGTTTTTCGTGGATCTCATTGCGGAATGTTGCTATTTGTTTGGCGTATAAAGTGCCCGTAATAGTGGCTCCATGCTCGAGATACTCAATCATTAATACCCCTTTACCATCCCAAAAAACAGAGCCCATGACCTTACCGGCAGATGGGCTCACCTTGAATTTCTTCGGAGTTGGAGATGATGGCCTTTTCCATGTCATAGACTGCAGTTTCGTTTCAGGGTCGTAATGATGGAGCCATGTTTCGTCCATTGTTATAAATCGCGCCAAAAAAAGTTCCCGGTCTTGCTGCATCAGGTTCAAAGCTTCTTGACAAATCTCTAGTCTAGTTTGTTTTTGCGTGTCAGTAAGCATTCTTGGTACACAACGCGCAGATACCTTTTTCATACCCAAACGTTCATGTAAAATATTATGCACGCTCCCCGTTGAAATCTTTACATTTTCAGCAATAAAACGAACCGTGACACGACGATCCGCCAAAACTGAGTTTTCGACTTTTTTCACAATTTCTTCAGTTACTGCTGTAGTAGGGCGTCCGGAGCGGAGGTCGTCCATTGTCGATGTTCTTCCACGTCTAAATTCGGCGCACCAACGTGCGACTGTCGAATACGGAGGAGCATTAGACCCTAAAGTGTCCCGCAAATCCAAATTGACTTGGTCCGTAGAAAAATTTTTCAAATACAAGTATTTGATAACGGCGCGCAGTTCAATTTTCTCCATTTTCGCTAACGTACTCAATAGCATTGCAAAGAAATTACCGTATATTTTTTTAAACAAAAGACAGTTAGTTTTTTTTTCATAGCAATCAGCTAGATAGATTAGCTTTACCGGTAATATTAAAAGAGTTTGCATCTCATTCTCACTTTATATTGAACGCCCCTCGTAGGACCGTAGAAGATTAAATTCAGATTGAGATTTGAATTGACTGACAAGATAGTTTCTTTTAACCCTTTGCCTCCTCTATTATCCGGCAAGATATACCTAGTCGGTAAAGTGGTGACCCCGAGGGAAGAGAACATCAATAAAGTCTGGAATACTTTATTATTTTTAAGCGACGTGGAGCGGAGCGGTGAAAGTCACCCCCTAAACTAAGTATAGTCCGACAAGCTCGTGCGCGGCTCTCCGCGAAACCCTGTCGCAGTCAGCATTTACCGCACTTATTAAAAGCAATCTCGTTAAGGACAGCAGAGGCTCCCTGCGACAGGGTTCCACCGAGCGCTGCGCACGAGCTTGTCAAAGTATAGTCCTGTATTTTTTCGTGTTTTTATTTTATTCAAATCTTGTGAGTGAATTTAGATCCAATCCGTGGTTAGATCGTCTTGAGATTTGATACATAGAACTCCCATGACAATACATAAACGCAAATATATAAAATACCTACCTACCGTCAGCAAAAAAACTTGTAATAGAAAAGATTTTATTACGAAAAAAGCTTATCAAAAGAGTCGAATACTTAAGCCATTATTTTCGCAGAGAAAACATCAACAGTTACATTATTCAATTTCAGTTTAAATCTGGTTTTGATTCAAAGAAAAAACATGTTGCTTGTCAAAAACGTGAAGCACAGATAAATCACCACCGTTAGAGCGTAGCAATGCTTTTTGGGAGGATTTACTCGCAAATGAAATCACATTTTTATCGCTCGCAGAAAAGCTTCCAATACCCTGCCCTTATGCACAGAAATTCGACTTTAAAATTTCGTATCGTTCCATTCCTTTCATGCTTAGTGTTAAACATAAGAGTGTGAAAGGGATAGCACGAAACAAACTCCAAATTTCGGTTTCCGTAGTAGCCCCCCTGACATTATAGCTCCCACAAAAGGAAAGGAACAAAATCACCTAGCTTTAAAAACTCGTTTCAACTCTTCATACTAAGTTCAAACTTAGGACGAAGACAACAGATGTTATTTTTGGTTACCAACTACACAGTGGACAATTTCGCGAATGCATGATTGATCGATTCATGTGTGATAGATGTCTACACTTTAGACCGAATGGTGGTATTTTTAGTATTTCTTGCAACTACTTATGCCTGAACAGAGAAATAATAATAACAGGAAGAAGCCGAAAAAAAATACCAGGCCCGCCTGGTATCCCGATACTGCGAAAATCGAAATTTGAATCGCCATCCCTTTCTCTCGTGAACGGAACGGCATAATACGAAGTTCGAAAACCGATTTTCGTAGTTTAAGACCTGGATCTTGGTTCGACACTAGACAATAGACAATGTCTTCAAGTGGCGAAGGGTACTAACTTACGAACAAACAGATTCCCCCCGGGTTGACTTAACTTTCGAAGTTACCAAAGGCTTCGTTTCCATTACTGCACTTTCAAGAAGAGGATAAATGGGGTTTTTAACAAAATACCCATTGCCTTAAGATTGCTGCCACTGAGGGAATTTAAGACTGAGCTCTCTAAATATTTAATTTGTAAATGCTATTATTCTATTTCGGATTTTTTGACAAATAATTTCAATTAAATTATGTTACTGTTTCTGCATCAATAAAATATTTCATTTCAAAAATGATTAGTTTTATGATTACTGACATTCCTAGAATTATTATTTTGTTATTTTTTGTATTTTAAATTTATATCCTCGTTTTAATTTTAATTTTGATTTTATATAATTATTATGATTGTTGTACGCCTATTGGCAAAACATAGTGTTGCATGCCAAACTTTTCCACCACTGTAATCAGTTGTACCTATGTTTAAAATTAAATCACTTTGACTTTGACTTTTTTTTTTAGTTTTTTTTACTGCGGCTTTACTTGCAAAAAATTTCACGCCCCACTACTGCTAACTTCACCGCTGCTTTGCTTCATCACAGTTGCGTTGGTGGCGCTTTGAGAGATAGATAGGCTCGTTGTTGAAATAGTCTCGCGTGACAATTCTATTTTTCCGTCATTATTAGTTCCATGTATCTGAAGCTCCAGTTACAGAAATGGGCCTGGAAACCTCGGCGGCGTTATTTGCATTTATATCGACAGCCAACAGTGCCATTGTTCAATACCCGCATGGAGACATTGTATCCCGAAATTACGGCATATGGGATGTATTTGCATTTGATGCTACATCGAACAAGATTTGTGTGAACTCGAATTCAGAGGTAAACAGAATTTTAAACATGAAACTACCGTGAGACTCACTCATATAATGAAAATAAACGGATCACTCACGTCTTAAAACGAGTTTAACTCGACATGTTTGTTTGTTATCGGGGCACATGCGCAGTATGAAAAAGCAAGACAGCAAGGGGTCTGCGGTGGCCGAGCACTCAATGGACTCGGGCTCGACGCAATACATCCGGTTTGATAAGGCTTCCGTACTTGCGAGAGAAAAGTTTTTCACTCCGCGGAAGGTGCGTGAAGCCATCGAGATTGGTCGTCATCCAAATTTTAACCGGGATAGTGGTTGGTCAGTACCCCCGAGTTGGAAAACAGTGTTGAATGTTCGTACTGCGTCAACGGTGGGTGTGAGCGAACCTTTACAAAGTGATGTGGTTAGTGTTGTGTGCTACCCTACATTTGACAATGACAATAAAAGTGATGATGAAAACGGGGGTAGTTGTGTGTCGCTGTCAGTTGCGTCGAGTAGCCGCGCGACCAGGGCGTTAGCACGCAGTGCACGTTTGGCAGCCGCCGTGACGTGCGACTCCGAGAGGAAGGGCTACGGATTAGCCCGAAACATGTCGAGTTAAACTCGTTTTAAGACGTGAGTGATCCGTTTATTTTCACTATAAACAGAATTTATCGTTTATTTCACCTGATATTCCAGGATTTTACTGAATTTCCGTGGGAATTCTTAAACATGACGTCTACGTCGCTTTATGAACATATGCAAAATTTCATGATGTCTTTACGTGCGTAAATCGTGATTCAATCCAATTCAATCGATATGCCCACGGTATCGAGATAAAAAGTAGGTAGCCTAAATGCTATTTAAGAGATTCAACTATCTCCATACACATCATCTAAATGCAAAGGATTAAAAAACCACAGACATTTATATATTTACTAGCTGTTGCCCGCGACTCCGTCCGCGAAGAACAGGGGGAAAAAAATTGCCTTCGACCTATTCTCAGACCTACCGAATGTGGAAAAAAAAAATCACAAAAATCGGTCCCGCCGTTTCGGAGGAGTTCGATAGCAAAAACCGTGACACGAGATTTTTATAATTTAGATTTTTATTTATTAGTAAGACCTAAGGCAATCTATAAATAACACGATCAAAAAAGTTTACCTAATGTAACAATACCTGAAAAGAAATTCTATGGCGTGTGTGAAGTTTCCAATATACACACTGCTGGAGAGAGGTTTGGGCCTGGCCACATGACCACGGTACGGCGCCGGAACACGGCACGTTGCTGCACCGTGCAGATATACGTCGTTGCCAGGCCGTGCATTTTACGCGACGCGACGCGGCACCGCACCGTCGAGACGACACGGCAACGTGTATTTACACGGCGCGGCGACATAATTATATCTGCGCGGTGCGGCAACGTGCCGAACCATTTCACGTTTACGACGCCATACCGTAGCCAGGCCTTTTTAGATGTTCAGCAATTTGTTAAAATTTTAGATTGACCGTCAACAATGCACTTCGCCTTCTGATATACAGTTCGCCTTTTGATTTATGTATAGATAACAATGACGACTGTTCTGAATATTTTTAACAAGAACGTGAAAGAGATTTTAGTTATTACCGAAAGATTACATAATTCATACTTAAGTACCTTTAAAGCACCGCCTAAACAAAATTAATTAATTATTTTTGAAACACAAGGGCTAAATGATTACGGTGGGGTATCCGTTCAAAAGCAAGGTCTATAAATAGGACAGTAATTTTAATGAGAAATTTAATCATACGGACCTTTGTACCTATTTTCTTTACATTTAAAAAGATACATGACTTCAAAGAGCTTTGTCGGACACAAAAACGATAAAGGTTTTTAGAGTTTTTTTACCGAAAGTACCCAACGGAATCCTGTTAATAAGGCTCCACCGTTCATCCGTCTTTTTCAAAGCTGTAATTTTTGGACCATTATAGGTCGACACTTAATGTTTCCGGAGTGAATGAGTGGACTATATGTCCCCATACAAAAAATGAAATACAGCACCCTTCGTGTGCAAATCTGACCTGCATTTTGATAGTTCCTTATTTAACCTCTGGTGTAGTTAATTCATAATGTACTATCCATGTAAAATTGGTGAAACTAAGTGGCGTATTTGGGGAAACCTGGAAAATAAACCAAACCCAACGCCAATTGCTGAATCACTTAAAAAAACTATATTCATGGAAAAATATTAACGACTTTCAGGAAAAAGGGCCGTTTTGGCAAAATCCTCAAAACTATAAAGGTTGACTGGTAGAGATCGCTCATAGGGAGAAGTTTGCCTTTGTACACGTACCTCAAGTTTGTCAACAGTGTTTTCTTATTCATTTGTACGATAGAAGGTTTGCATACAGACATACAACTAAAGCTGAATTGCTCAAACCAAATTACATTGAACGTATTCATTAGGAAATCTAAAAATACCGCGATTTAGTGGAATTAGTGATATTAATTATGATGAAAGTTATACTCGTGTGGATGAACGGTTAATTAATATTATATATTTGATTTGATTAAAATAATATCATCTGAACATATTATTGAGGCTAAAATTTCATTATTGCCCTTTATCTGTGACTTTATCAAAATTTAATTATGAACTATCTACTTGATTGCATTTCTATATCTATCAATAGTGATGATTAAATACAGTATTTAATATTAATCTTTATCTCTATTTGACAATGACATTGACAGGCCTTTGATTTACTATCTTCCTATAACATAATATTCATCAGCTTTATGCGACTCTGGACTATAAGAAAATATGGCAATGTATAAGAATGTCTACTTTTAATAAATAAATTTGTCTGAATATTAGAAAGCCTACTTCAGAACGTTTGAGTCTATTCAAGCCGGAATATAAAAATGACAACTATCAAAGTATAAAAATGTCTAAAGTATGTAAATGTCTCAAATACAAAATGACGATGAAATAAATTGTCTACCTACTTATTTTGTCAAAAATGCACTGGGATAAAATTATTAAAGTGGACATTTTTATACATCGCCATATTTTATTATATGTAATCCATAGTCGCAACATCTTTATCTTCTGTCTAATATACCTTTGGACAATGGGACAATATACATACTTGGTCAAAATTATAATCGAAATAAATTATTCAAGTGGACATTTTTATACACCACCATATTTCTTTACAGTCTATTGTCGCATAAATCTTTCATCACCATCATATCGGCTGAACACTTTCAGTGCCGGGAACGCCACAGGGGAGTTCTCCGTTCGTAGGCATTTTTCGCTACAAAGCGGAAAAACGCTGCTACGCGCTACGAGCGTAGCGCGTAGTAATACGTGGCAGCGAATGTGTTAAAGGGTTTATCAAAGTCTACCTGTACGCCAGCCTCGGCATCAGTGGCTCCCAAATCCAAGGCTCTTGGTCTGGAGCAGCCCCTCGCCACTGCTTCCACGCCGTTGTCACCTAACGCGCCGCACCCGCGCGCATTTAGATACCGCAGCTTGTAGCAACGGCAGGCTAGCGTCCGCACTTTAAAGTATTTATCAAAGTCTTAACTACCTGTAAGCCAGCCTCGGAGACATCAGTGGCTCCCAAATCCAAGGCTCTTGGTCTGGAGCAGCCCCTCGCCACTGCTTCCACGCCGTCGTCACCTAACGCGTCGCACCCGCGCGCATTTAGATACCGCAGCTTGTAGCAACGGCAGGCTAGCGTCCGCACTTTAAAGTATTTATCAAAGTCTTAACTACCTGTAAGCCAGCCTCGGAGACATCAGTGGCTCCCAATTCCAAGGCTCTTGGTCTGGAGCAGCCCCTCGCCACTGCTTCCACGCCGTCGTCACCTAACGCGCCGCACCCGCGCGCATTAAGATACCGCAGCTTGTAGCAACGGCAGGCTAGCGTCCGCACTTTAAAGTATTTATCAAAGTCTTAACTACCTGTAAGCCAGCCTCGGAGACATCAGTGGCTCCCAAATCCAGGGCCCGTAGTCTGGAGCAGCCCCTCGCCACTGCTTCCACTCCGTCGTCGCCTAACGCGCCGCAGCCGCGGGCGTTTAGATACCGCAGCTTGTAGCAACGGCGGGCTAGCGTCCGTACTCCGGAGTCCGAGACCTGGGGAGTAAGGGATAATTTTATGATCATCTCGGTTTAAAGGTTCCCACACGAGCCCAGTGCGCATTGTGAACTTCGCGCGCACCATAACTAATATTGTTCGGGGTTTAATTACGAACTATTTATTAATAAGGCGGACTTCCAACCGTAATGATTGGGTAGCAAGGGAGGCCTATGTCCAGCAGTGGACGTCGGACGGCTGAAATGAAGATGATGAACCTAAAAAGGGAGTCACAATGTAAAAAAGACTGGAAACTCCTGTTATACACGGTGTGATCAAATCTCTTCTAGCCCATAATAAGGTAGAGGCGACTTAGCGACCACAGGCATTGATTGTTCTAGTAATAAGTTACAATACATACCCATTGTTATTATTTAAAATACTTACTAGTTTTAAAAATATCCTTTGTCAGGTAATGTATTCGATAGCTGCTTTTGATTCTGTGGTAGTATGCTCCAATAAATGGGGCCTTATTAAGGGCTAGAGGCGCTGCAGTATATAATACTACTGTCTCAAGTACCTGAGTACACTTGGCCACGGAGAGGTACCGCAGCGCGGGTCCTAATTTCGCGAGCTCGTACAGGCCGAAGTCAGTGACCCCGGTACAGTCAGACACGCTGAGCTCTTTGAGCGCACAGTACGAAGGTATCCATCGAACGCCTGCGTCTGTAGAAAGGAACATAAGATTATGCTCTGATAAATTTGGAAATAATGGAGCACTCAGAAACGTCAAGAGAGAGCGAGATAGAGAGTTTTACACATATTCACTGCACAGGAAAAAATACATATGACACGAAAAGATACAAAAAAAAAACATCGAATACTTAGTATAAATTGGACCCCACTCAGCATAATGTTGCATTAGATACTCGTCAAAAATCGTTGCTATTTACTTAATAAGAAATATTAGGCAAATGTATATATGCCGTGCAGTTATACGTTGCCGAGCCGTGCAGTTATACGTCGCCGCGCGTGCATTTTACGAGGCGCGGCACCGCACCGTCAAGACGACACGGCGACGTATAACTAACTGCACGGCGCCGCACCGTTTAACGTTTACGACGGTTGACGCCGTGCCGTGGTCATGTGGCCAGGTGTGTTTCGTAAAGTAAACAATAGATATAACGAAGACCACTATTAAAATAAATAGACATTTCAATATTGCTTTGATCGTTATCACGACGTATTAACAAGCCTTAGAACTCACGATCCCTAGTAGTCTGGAAAATTTAATGTTATGTTCCCACTTGTTATAATTAACTAATTAAATTGGCCGTAATTACTGCCACAGCAATATAAATTGTGTATAACATGTTAGGGAGTGGCTGGGTTAGTCCTTGGCTCAAATAGGTTATTGGTTTATTTAACACTAGCTTTGTTGGCGGCTTTGCGCACGTAGAGTGGTCTGAAATTTGAATTTAAAACCTGGAATTTTATGAAATTCCTATGGAAATTCCTAAGAATGACTTCATGGTTTTCTTTTAAGCGGCTAAACAAATACTCGTGCAAAAATTGTCGTGCAAGAAATATTTTTTAGTCGCCATCCGAATTCCGATATGGCATTCAGTATTTCAAAAAAAGTCGTCATAGCCAGTAGTTTGGCCTATGGCGTCTCAAGCAGAGGGTCGTGGGTTCGAGCCCAAGCCCACCTCTGAGTTTTTCGAAGTTTATGGGCGAAATTACATTTGAAATTTACCATAAGCTTTACGGTGAAGGAAAACCTGAATACACCTGCGAAGACATTCAATTGGTGTGTGTGCAGTTCCCAATCCCTAATGGATCCTGAGAGGAGCCCTGTGCCCTGCAGTGGGACGTACAGTCGAGCTCAAAGATATCTTTACATTTTAGTGCCTTGTCACTGTATGCCTTCTGACAACTTAATATAAAAGTTCAACACAAAGTGACTGCGACAAGGTAGTAAAGTGTAAAGATATCTTTGACCTCGACTGTACATAAGCTGGGATGATGATGGATGATAATGATGACGATGAGGATGATGGTGATGATAATTATGATGATGACGATGATGATGACGATGATGATTCAGTATCGTCAATACCTACTGAGTAATTAACTTACCTGTGACAAGGGTGCATCTCCGTAGATACAGGTACTGCAGCGAAGGGCAGGTGTGTAGTAACGCGCAGAGCCCAGCATCCGTCACAGCCCCACAGTCGGTAAGGTCTATGTACTCCACCGGCGGCCGGCGTGTCGCTAGGCGGCTTTCCAGCCACGCCCACTCTGGCCAATCCACTGATGGACAGCCTGAAAATAAAATAGGATCTAGTATCTAAGAAGTAAGATACTGTTTATTGAAGATAGCGCCATCTCGTTATGCAGCTCGATAGAACTGTGTAGGTAGGTACTGTCTTGTTATTTGTTATTTGGTGTTTGTTATTTATTTATTTTATTATTTCTTCTTCTTCCTTAATGGCGGCCAATAGGCTTGTGCCAATGTCAGTTCTGTTAATTGCTCTCTTTGGGAGCGACTTTGTACGGTGATTGTAGTTTTTTGCAACTTGATAGTCAATTTCCAGAAACCACATAGAGACAACTTGCGCATTAAAAAACGACAAACACGAAAGCAATATAGATTTTTGTGATCACTGTAACAGTTAAGGTTAATCGCCGCATAAAACACTAACAAAATTATACTACAACTAGCCAAAGAAACAGAAATACCAAAATTAGATACTGTCTACATCCGCCATGTTCGAATGCCACAAATCGAACCCGTAGGTACTGTCGTACAGGGGTGAATCAACTTTTTGTTGCCACTCATTGCTACGGTTACACAAATTTTGCCTCCTGGACAACCTTAACATTTTTCAACCCCCGACACAAAAAGGGGTGTTATAATTCGGTCGTGGGTAAAAAAAATAGAAAGAAAATAAATTTTGAAAGTTGCTGAACCGCGAAATCCAGACTCATTACTTTGAACTATAAAATATATGCAGAAACTGAAGCAAAAATGCAAAATTCTTTCTCATTATCTTAGTCTCCTCGTCTGTATAATATAAACGTTTAAACACCACAAATGAACTTTTAAGAGACAGTCTGCACTGCTTGCTTCATTCAATTTTGTTTATTTCATCTACTCATGTGAGAAAATTGAAATATGGCTAATCCTCTTATTTCTCTTTAGATAAGTATCATCTAAAACGGTTAGTACGAGAGATTACGACTCAATTTGAGGTGCTGTTCAATCCCCTTTAAACTTTTGTCATATTTTCATTTCACCCGAGGAGCGTCCGATGGACGCCATTTGTTCCTCAACTTTTTGTGCCGGTATTGTCCACTAAATAACCACAAAGAATTCGTTGCTGACGGAGTCGCGGGCAGGGGCTAGTAACTTATAATGTCACATGGTTAAAGCATCATTCAGATTATTTCTGCAAGTCAAAAACAAACGTGTCTTGATATTGAATTAAATGGGGAATATCAGAATTAGGGTACAATACGTTTTTTTCTTGGATTTTAAATTTTTGCATTGATCTACTTAGTATCAGTAGAACTATCGATTCTACGAGAAAAAGAAGTGTCCAGATGTCAGTTTTGTTACTTTTCATACATTGGTGTTTGAAGGTAACAAAACCGACACTTATTTTTGTATGAGAAACTGGGGACATTTTTTTTACTCTCTTCATTTTTTTTTAGTGCTATTGATTCTTTGCAGATGGATTTCTAAAATCAGAGAAAAAATATATTTTCCCTAATTCTGAAATCCCCCAAATACGACCACGGCCGCTGCAATGCGGTCAAAACGTCGAAGTGATTTCAACAATTATTATTTCGTGATTAAGTCCGGAAAATATGAGAGAGAGAGAGGGAGAGAGAGAGAGAGAGAGAGAGAAAGAGAGAGGGAGATAATTATTTCATACTAAATACAAACAACATGGATGCACAGAAAAACCCAGAAAAAAGACGTGAGGACCTGGGTTCGATTCCCAGCGCTGGTCTTTTTTCTGGGTTTTTCTGTGCATCCATGTTTCAGTTTGTATTTAGTATGAAATATATGGATTTTACGGGATGACCGTAAAAGTAAAAAATTTGGGGTCGAAAAATAAAAAAACACAAAAAGACTCCAAAAACCAATCTTGATACTGTAAGTAGGTACGTCAGCAAAAAGTAAGTCAGCACAGAAAGCTTTTATTAAAAATGTTTTAAGCAAAAGTTATTAATTTATTAAAATACTACATTTAGATAACGGGCAAAACTCTCAGCAAGTTGAAATGAGAACGTAAATCCTCATTTACAAATTATCTCCAGACAGCGCAGCAGCATTTTGAGTAAATATAATTTGAAGAAGTGATATTAACTTTCATAACGTATTAAAGCAAACATACATTTACTAAACATATTTAAGTAACATTGTTCTCTTGGCTGTAATTTTCTATTTATCTGCCATAAAACTCAACTAAATTTTATTACCAGCAGTTGAACTGTGATTGATTTTTCGAGTAACTGTACTGTATATTTCAAACTAAATACAAACTGAAATATAGATGCACAGAAAAAACCCCAGAAAAAAGACCAATGCTGGGAATCGAACCCAGACGAGTGATGGTGTAGGGGTAAGCACGCAGCACGGTACGCTGAGGACCTGGGTTCGATTGCCAGCATTGGTCTTTTTTCTGGGGTTTTTTCTGTGCATCTATATTTCAGTTTGTATTTAGTTTGAAATATATGGTTTCACGGGATGACCGTAAAAGTAATAAAAAATGAAGTTGAAGAAAATAAAAAAATAAAAAAAATAGAAAAAGATACTTCATACTTAACTTGTAACTGTACTGTGTTCGTTTATTTTATTTGTGCCCACGATGGAATAAAGACGGAACTGTACATAAATTAAATGTTTGCATTTTTCTCGATACTGGTTTGACCGATTTAGATACGGATTTCTCTAAAAAGTTGGTGATTTATGTTATGGGTGACAATTTTCTATTATGTGTAATGGTGTGACAATTTTCTATTATGGCGTTTGATTTACCAATAAATCAAATGAAAAGAATAAATATATAGTAATATATATTTCGGAATTGTACACTTAATGGCTCGCGAGAATAAAATCATAGGGTAAAGATCAGTAGTACATACATACATATAGGAATAAAAACAACCATCAAAAAAGACAGAGCCATTTAAATAACTAAATAGGAAGGACAGGAGTCCTTTGAGAGTCATGTTCCATAATTGTTATTTTGCTTGAGCACATACTTAGTGTCAACGAAATTTGTCTCTTTCCTACGATTTACGATTTACGAGGTACAGCAAGAAGCGTTTGATGTAACTTAAAAATATTTTTAGAACGGCTAACAGGTGCAGTATTTAGAAGAACCGAAGTATGCGACTCATCATCATCATCATTTCAGCCGAAAGACGTCCACTGCTGAACACAGGCTTCCCCCAACGTTCGCCAAACAGATTGGTACTGCACCATCCGCATCCAACGCGTTCCCACAACCAAAAAAATAAAAAATAATGTCGTGGCTTCATATTTTTGGAGGCCTACCCACACTGCGTCTTCCAGGCCTTGGACGCCACTCGAGAACCTTTTGGCCCCATCAGCCATCACGTTCAACGAGGGACAATAAACACTCTATTGATAAATAGGTGGGGCCGACAAGCATTTCAACCGCCGTGTCCCATATGTTAAGAAAATCTAAGGATAATGTCAATAAACTAAAACCAATTGCAATACCGCGTCCACACTCCGCACCACGAGTGGTGGTCACTAGGATTTTTAGTTGACGGACGTACTATTAAGTAGTCAATTTTCGTAATGCACGGGACATGGTGCTGGAAACGCTTCACAGCCCCACCCAAAAAGCTGTCACCTGTATATTTGTAGTATTTACCTGTAAGGTCGATATGCCGCAGTTCCACCAGGTCAGTGACGAGCGGCGCCAACGCACGCGCGTCCATACTACTAGATCCTGTCACTGCCAGATGCGTCAGATTCCTGAAGGTGGCTGCCAGGAGTTGGGCTCCTGCTGCTGTCACCTGCAATAAAATTTTCAATCACTATCAAACTCTGAAAGTTGACTTGTCGATCTTGTCTCTGTTTTGACGGTTTTCCCGCTAGAAATTATTTTTTAAAGTTTTACAGTTTATAAATTTAAAACAGGGCCATGTCTCGTACCAAGTGAGCGGCATAATCTATATAATCTCTATCTTCTCTAATATATAAAAATCTCATGTCACGGTGTTTGTTATCGAACTCCTCCGAATCGGCTTAACTGATTTTTACGAAATTTTTTGTCTGTATTTGGTATGTCTGTGAATAGGTCGTAGGCTTTTATTTTATACCCCTATTCTTCGCCGACGGAATCGCGGGCAACAGCTAGTATTCTGTAGGAATCTCCGTTATTATAGTCGTACATACAGATGTATTGTACCAATGGCCGATGGCGCAGGCTCTAGAGTGGCGACCGCGAACCACTGATGTGGTGCAGGAAAGCCCCCAACTGCCCCCCCCCCTGTAAGGGTGCCTTTCTACGAAAATCTTTAAAAGATATGATACCACAGACAGACAGACACACACACACACATAGCGGTCAAACTTATAACACCCCTCTTTTTTTGGTCGGGGGTTACAAATAGCACAGTGGCATTACAAAAATAGAAAATCAGGCAGACAATAAGCAGCAATAATTATGCCGCGAGGATGTGAAAGATACGCTACAAAACTATGTAGCCTTTCATATAAAAAATATAACTTAGTTGAACCCGTTTCCATAAGTGCTAAGCAATGTGGACCAATACTAACCAAACGCATCCATAGCAACGTAGCATAGCACATCTCTCGTGAATAGGCACCCTAATGATGAAGTACGCATATGTCGGAATAATGAGGAAATTAGTTGATTCGCATTAAATTTAGAAAAAATAGAATGGATCAATGAAATGTTAACAGTTAGATATCGCTCGACAGTGTAGACGAACGAGTCTATCACTCAACTCAACGCCTTCTGTGGTAAACGAACCAATTAGCGTTTTTCCTAGGCTACCTCCCAAGTTGTGTTCCGTGAGAACTGCTTTATCGAGACATTGAGGAATATGTAATGTCGTAAAGGAAATAGCGGCCTATTTTCTACTCATTGCGACACAGAATATAGTCAACGGCCATTATGAAGTAAATCTGGACACATTGCACAAGTATTAAGTTTCTGAATATTGACAATGTGTCCCATAAGAAAAAAATGGTATACTTACTTATTCTTTCATACACAAAATGTATGTGTATAGCATTTATTTTTCTATAGTTCACATTGTCAATACCTATTCAGAAACATTATAGTTGTTCCATGTCCATGTGTCACGATTTACTTCAAAGTAGCCGTTGACTCTAGGCAATAAATACGAGTAGGTGATAGCGAGAGCGTGGTGAACCACTGATCACAGTGATCACCCACAAGATGTTTTACAGTTAAATCCCTTTATTACAACACAAAAAGGTCTTACCACAGAATTCTTCGCTCGCCACTCCTTAACCCCGTTGACGCAAGGCCCAGCCCGCGCGCCGGCGCACCTCGCAGCCACCTCTAAGGGACCAGCAGCTCGGATCTTCTTCCATACTTCGGGCCTGGCTGACAGGCGGGAGACTAACCGCGCCCATCGTCGGCATACACGGGACATGCGGCAGAGGTCCGATATCTGGAATTTTAAGTCAGTAATTAGAGGATTACTGTCCAGAGGATCAAGGTCTGGTCATGGAAATGCTCAGTAGGTCTGCACCCTGAGATAAAGCTGGTTAGGGTGGCGACAAAATTCACCTGGAGTAACTTAAAAGGGTGAGACTCCTCAGAAAACGACTCCAATCAGTACATTAACTAACTGATCGTCTTCTCCAATCAGAGCACAACTTTGACAGAGTTTCTTATCGTTTCTTTCAGGTCAGGACTAACGTAGATTTTCCGAAACGATGATAGTACAAAAAATCGAGTGTTTGCATAAATTTCAGTTGGCGTCCAAAGACCGAGGTTGGCTTAATAGGAGCACCTTTTGGCATGCTCAATAAAAACTCCTTGCTAGCTTGCTTGCTGGTCTGGCAGCTCTTCCACTCTACGATAAGTTGTAAAAGCCATCAAGATGCTAACATCAAAAGCCCGTCCTAAAGCTTACCTCCAAATGCGACAATATTTTCAGCCAAATGGCATCACTCAGCGTGTTGTCCCTTCGTCTTCTAGGTGGGCCGCAGTCGGCCAGGGTATGGTACCCCTGGTCAAGACTAAGCTCGCTCAGGTCAGCGGCCAGGGAGAGGGCCGGTTCGGGCGGCGGGGGGGGACGGCGGCGCGCCCCCCCGCACACCCCGGGCCCGGAGCAACTTGACATGGTGAGACCCTGGAGCAAGAAGAGAGTTCAGGTAAGTAAAGAAGAACCATTAAAATAAGCAAATATCACGGGACAATTCACACCAGTTTACCAAGTCCCGAAGTAAGCAAAGCTTGTGTTATGAATACTATATAATAGGCATACGGATAAACATTCTGATATAGATAAATACATACCTAAATACATATTAAACACCTAAGACTCGAGAGCATACATTCGTATTATTCATACAAATATCTGCCCCGGTGCGGGAATTTAACCCTGGACCTCAAGCTTAGTAGTCAGCTTCTCTAAAGATTAGGCCGTTTGGCCGTCAATATTCAACCATTGGGTGAAGAAAACTTACAATTTATGACTCTGTCTGGGAAGAATTTAACGCTTCCGCAAGAACTAATTTTCCGAGATAAAAACTATCCTATGACCTTTGCAGGTCATCTCATCTCCCTACCAAATTCAATTCGTCTAAATTGATTCAGTTCAGAGGTAATGCCTGAAGAGGTAACAAACAGATAAACATACAGAGTTATTTATTGCGTTTATAATATTAGTAAAGAAGTAAAGATAAAGATTTGTAAGGATTAAGTAATGAACTGAAACAATTACCTATTAATTATTGCTCAACCGCGACCTTACGATAGCTACGTTTATGTAAAAAATGCGTGAACGTGCAGTTCCGCCACCTCCACACTGTATGAACACACACAAATCCAACTATATTCACCACCACCAAACTACACCGACGCATTTCGAACTCAAGTAATATTAAGTAATGTTTTTTTTTTTTTTTTTTTTTTTAATTTATTTATAAATTTAATAACAACTTAAGTAGAATTACATATATATTCTCGCCAAACTGTTACGTTTGAGGGCGAGACGCGCTCAGTTTTTATACATATAATTAACCTATTAAACTCATCCTATAAACTATCTAACAGCTTCAGAAAAGAAACCAATAAATAAGTAGGTAGGTATAGGTACTTAACTATGAAAATTCAAGAAGACATTCTTTTAGTTTGTTCTTTAGCGTGGGTTTACTTAATCTAGGACTTTGTCGTAGCAACGTAATCTGGTTGAATATTTTTGGTACTACGTACTTTGAGGTTCTTTTGCCATAATAGTTTTTCACTTTTGGCTGCACAAGCTTTTTTTCTCTTACACTCCTAGTATTATATTTATTATTAGTTAATAATTTGTACTTTTCACTGTAATAATGCTCTAATCCTAGCAAGTATGTGACTTAGAAATCTAGGGTGCCTTATACTCGTAGCAGAGCTCATCGAAGCTCGTTTTCTATTGGGTTTCACTTCCTCTAGTCAAGAATTATAATGTTGGATGTAGTGACCTACTGAATAAGATAGTGTCTATAAAAGGCGCGGTAAAATTACCATAAATTTTGCGGCGCCTCGGGTAATATAAAGGTATTCGATCCGTTGGTCACATTTATGTGACCATGAAAGTTAGTAGTTGGTAGAGCTATTAGTTTCAAATACTTGTATCAATGGTCAGTTCGGTACCTTATAATCACAATAAGCGGAATTTAAATGAGATGTGAGGTAAAAGAGCGAGGCTCCTATTTGGATTGTCATATATTTTTTTATAGGATAATCATCATCATCATCATCATCATCATCATCATCATCATCATCATCATCATCATCATCATATCCTATATTATTATCAATTTATCATCCTAGTCTACAGGAACAGTGCGGATGAGGAACTTCACGAACACCGTTGAATTTCTTCGCAGAAATGTGCAGGTTTTTTTTTTTTATTGATAGAGGGAGGCAAATGAGCAAGTGGGTCACCTGTTGGTAAGGGATCACCACCACCCATGAGAACCAGAAACCCCAGAAGGGTCACTAGTCCGTTGCCGGCCTTTAAGGGAACAATACACTCTTTTCTTGAAGGGCCCGATGTCATAGTTAGTTGGAAACACCGTAGACGGGAGTTGATTCCACAATTTAACTGTGTGTGTGGTTTCCTTACGATGTTTTTCTTTAATCCTGGTTACATTGGTCACTCTTTTATTATCAAGGTATATTATGCCCAACACATTCCGACCAATCCGTGGTTCCTTTTCAAGGTAGTTTTGAACGAAACGTAAGCGTGATCCCCAACCAATACTGATCTAGAAAAACTGATTCCTGAACACCAATTTAAAATCATCGTGCATACAGAAGAAGAAGATACAAGTAGGGTTGCACATTAAGAGGGTACGATGGCTGAGAGACTTTTGAGAAATAGGTATTTTAATGAAATGTCGCTGTCTCGCCCGAACCCCTCCGTGTCAGTACGGCGAGAGCGGGACAACTGCAGCTCAGACCGTTATTAGGCGCGTAAAATTATTCAAAACAGCATTTCGTAATCCCCTGTTTTCTTCTCGAAAACTGGACCAATAAAATTATTTTTATCAAAAATAATTAGAAGACAGATTTAGCTATGCCCCTATGTTTTCCTTTTTTTGTTTATGTCAGGGAGTCTTTTCTGATGAGTGTCTGAAAATGACGTTGAAATTGGGCAATTTTTTCAGTTTTTGAAAGCTCATATTTCTTATGTTAATTGAAATATGGAAAAAAACGAAACATAGGGGCATAGCTGTGGTAGATACAGATTACACAGTAAAAAAAATTGGCTCTAAAGCCATTATCCAGGGAGGAAACAGGGGATTACGTTTGTATGGAGAAATGGTGCCCATCGTACTCTCTTAAACTGCATACTGCATGCTGAATACTTTTCTTTTTGCACAGTTTTTTAGCCAACGTTAACTTTAAGTGTAAATGGAAAGCGGTGAAATCTCGCCTGAGAACATGTCTATCGAGTTATTCAGTTCATTAATTAGTCCAGTATAAATTAGCCGTCGCTGCACTTAGGTTGAGGAGTGAACAGCTTTTATATTGACACGTTAAAGAAAACTGTGCGAGCTATCATTTACAGCTTAATGGAAACATGTCGTGTGGAATTAATAAAGCGGTTTAGTTGTAAGGCATGTTGGTCTTTGGGAGTTCTAATAAATTACATTTGATAGCTGTCATCTCAGAGGGCGAGGAGGGGGCTATGCTTGGAGTTTTTTGGAGAGTCGTTTGACGTTCCGTAAACAAGCCACGCCCGTTAATTTGAAATTTACCACGAACTTTACGGTGAACAAAAACATCGTGAGGAAGCCTGTCTGTATACACCTGCGAAGAAATTCAATGGTGTGTTTGAAGTTCCCAATCCTCACTGGGCCCGCTTAGGAACTATGGCCTAACCCCTCTCATTCTGAGAGGAGCCCTGTGCCTTCAGTGGGACGTATATAGGCTGTGATGATGATGATGATGATGACCCTCCAGTACCGCTCGCATATCTCAGGAACAAACCGAGTTAAGCATTAGGCCTGTAGTAGGATAGTGTTTTTAGGACGAATACTTATTTCAAGTTTTTATCTATTTTAGTTAGAAAAGTATAGCACTGTGAGGCTGTGACAGACAAACGGACTCACAGCGAGGTTTTGTAACACGTTGGATACCTTTAGGCTGCGTATCCACCGGAGCTGTGCGAGGATGCGTTGCGAGGGATGTGTTTGCCATGAACCAATAGAAACACTTCATTTAAAAGGTCCTAAGTGAATAAAGTGTTTCTGTTGGTTCATGACACACACATCCCTCGCAACGCATCCTCGCACATCTCTGGTGGAAACGCAGCCTTAGGTACGAAACCATAAAAAACTCGGTAGCTTGATTTACATATCAAGCACGTTACTCAAGCAACTTACAAAATAAACTATAATTATCCGGCCCCATATTTCAATGAAACAATACAGTAAATTTTTACCATGTACATATAAATGATGACCATAAATTTTTCATCATCATGTTTAAAACTATAATTGCAGGTTTCATAGCCTGTTGACCTTATTTCGCAATTAGCTACACAATGGTCGTATAAATCAAACTAGTTTGTCATACGACGTGTCTGTCTGTCATCCGATAGCTACATACAAATTTATGGCCACGTCAAAAATTAAGTCTTATTGACTGGAGTACAGAGTTTGGTTTGGAATTTAGTTTCACGGTACCTTGTCTTACCGGATTCCTGAAGTTTTTGCTGCGTTTTTTATGGTTTATGATCGGGTTTGCGTTCTCATAAAAATTTATTATTCATTTGAATGCTTTCTAGTAAGTTTTTTTTTATATGGCTCTATCAGGGGACATTTTTGCCATTGTCTAGTGTATTTTGTCATTATTTGGTAAAAAATCTAGAAAACGAAACCTGACAGGTACTTAATGGTGGATGAACGATAACAGCGTGAATCTATTTGATACTTAATCGAATGCTTTTTAAAATCATTCGTTTATAAGTGCCTGACAGAAATCTGTCAAATAGGACTTATATCCAGTGATCATAGATAGCGCCGTTTTTCAGGATTGATGACCGTTATCCTAACGTGGATATACCACCAAAACCCCGAAATGTTCATTAATTAAAGAATTATTTTAAGAAAGGAGAGGCTAACTAGTCCTTCCTTCTTTCTGGTAAAGGGTTGCCTGGAAGAGATCGCTCTTAAGCGATAAGGCCGCCTATTGCTTACCTTGTAACTTACTCTCTGTGTACCTGTTTTCTGTATTGCTTATTATTCCTGGTGTACAATAAAGAGTCATTGTATTGTATTGTATTGCTAGCGTCCAGCTGTGTGATACCAAATAGGTTATTTAAGTAACAATTTCCCCTGAAACTATTTGGATTGGGAAGTAAGTTTATTTCACATTGACGAGGTGAAATACTACTGTAGCTTAATCGCTACATCTGAAATAGCTTAACTTTATTTAAAATTTCTGGATTAGAAATACAATAACAATCTTTACATGTCTTTTTATTGAAAAAAATTCTTAAAAATAAGTACCTAACCATCACTTATAAGATCGTAACAATTTAAATGACTAATTTGTTATTTAATTCTTCGTTATTTGTGAAATAGATATTTCAATATAAAAATTAAAAAATACAGATCGATATTGTTGAATCTTCTTTATAACGCTGTAAAGTACGGTGACAGTTGGGAAGATATTACACAGAGTAAACGTAACCCCGGAATCGTGGGTATGTCCATAATAACATCAACATTAGAGTCCGTGATATCGTTTAACTATGTGATCTATCTTTCTTATTTTTTACATAACTGTTATAACTTGACCTTTAACCCGGTACTAAATAGTTTATCGTGAAGGTTTAGGATACCTGTACACATATGTAAAATGCATTAGTTGCTTAACTATCGCAATAAAAGCCGTTCCAATGATGATCCAGGATCTGGGGTCAAAAAAATATATATCCAAAAGCTAGCAACAAACGCCTCTTCAACCATTTTATAACCCGGCGCATTCCTTTGTGCAATCCGCCCACGCTAAATATCGTCGGCTCCATCAAATTACAAAGCAATAAGCTATGAATTCCTACGCGAAGAGGTGGTGACTGGAGATCGCGATAGATCTTAGGTTCTATACAGGACACATGCCTTTTCGAATCAATATAATCTAGGAAAACAGCTAAAGCGAAGGCTGAGGAGTTCTTGAGTTCTCTATCGATTTCTCACATCGCAAAAAAGGCTTAAAAGCCGTATATACTTTATCCATTTATATGTATGTAGCCAGGTTCTCTAATCACTAGGACGTTTGGTCGTCAAACATCAAAATGCCTATGTGAAGAACACATTTTGAAACGAAATAAGGACTCTACATATAATGATACAATATTCAAAATCACATAACTGGGAATTTTTGGCGCGGTCTGCAGTGTTATGTCTCTTTATTTATTTATATAAGTATGTTTATCCGTTGTCTAGTACCCATAGTACAAGCTTTGCTTAGTTTGGGACTAGGTCAGTCCCATGATATATTAATTTATTTATTATTTATTTATTTATTTTAAAAAGCTGGGACTTAGAAGATTTGTTTTGCTAAGGGGAAAGTGCGTTAGCATCTCCTATTATAAATACTTCACGTAATATCGAGTTTGCGGCACTTTGGCGCCTACTTGAAAAGATATGTACTCGTATACGAGTAGATATTCCGAGCATATTGCACACCTCAATGCCAACCGCTCTAAATTCCTTTGGTAACAATTGTTTTTGAACTTGATGTGAAAGGACTTTTATCATAATACTAGCTGTTACCCGCGACTCCGTCTGCGAAGAATAGGGGTATAAAAATAGCCTACGACCTATTCTCAGACCTAACAAAGACAGGGAAAAAATTTGATAAAAATCAGTCAAGCCGTTTCGGAGGAGTTCGATAAAAACACCGTAACACGAGATTTTTATACATATATTAGAAGACTAGCTGTTGCCCGCAACTTTGTCTGCGAAGAATAGGTGTAGGTATAAAAAATAAGGCTAATTCTCAGACCAACCGAATAACGACAAAAAGTTACATAAAAATCGATCAAACCGTTTCGGAGGAGTTCGATAACAAACACCGTGACACGAGATTTTTATATGTACGTATATATTAGATTAGAAGAAGATGAAACTGGTAATACAACCACCAAATAGTGTACCACCCTAAATTAAGGTCGAAGGTGACACTATTGTAACTAGCCAATAAGAAGCTTAGGAGTTCATGTAACTCCTGAACAAATTGATTTAGCGATAAACAGAGTTTATTGCTTCAGTGTAATTTGGACCGAAAACATGGATGTGCGTTTATAGTTTTTCCCACATTTAGAGGTATGCCTGCCTAGTGAGCTTTAAAAGGCCTACTGGACGCTTACAGGCACCCACTCTATGCGTGTGATTTTTTATTTCATATCGCAATGTAATGGAATGAACAGCAAAATGGTGTAACTTAATATGATACTTTTTATTGCCTTGAATTAACATAACATTTTAATACCTAACAATAAATTTTATAAAGTGTGAAATTTGTGTTGCTAGGCCATATATTTTTTTGGTTGTATTAAAAGTACCAACAATATTCAAAATAGTACATTTGCGTTCTTTTAGGCTTAAAGTAAGATTATGTTATGATAATTGGATAACATTTAATTAGTATTTCGATTACATTTGTATATTTTCTAAAGTTTATTCTACCTACAGTTTATAAAATACGTAATATTGCCTCTGTTAGAATTTAACAATCATTTGAATGCACATTTGCGTTTGCAGAACCTAAAGAAGTCATAGACAGCCGGCAGCGAATAATTAAAGAACTCATTTATATACTTTTTTCTATTAAATAAGCCAAGTAACCCAAAAGGCTCAATATTGTGCAGTTTATCTAGGTTATAAATCTTATCGCTTATTTACATTATATCTATCTACCTCGGCTTTGCTCCATGTCCTTTAAAAAGGATATTGTGGTCACGCTATTTGAAATCGAAACTAAATGAAATTAGATTAAAATTTTACGAGGAATAATTGTTTGGGCATGAGTGTGCGTGAGTTTATTCATCTGCTGCGTTAAGATAATAGGTTTAAGCCTTATCCTATTAAAGCTATAGTTAGGGTTATCATTCAAATTTTCATTACAGTAACAATTGCACAGTTGTGGCGACTACTGTGGGTTCCGTACAAGTTGTTTGTGTTTCATAGTATGAATAGTGTTTTTTTTTTTTTAACTTAATCCTTTACTTGTGCTAGGAGTAGAGCTGCCAACCCTCCGGAATTCACCCGGAGTCTACTGGTGTGAATAATAGTGCATATCCAATATGTCCGGGCGGTAAGAAAACGTCAAACTGTCATCGGAGAACGCATCCTCAGTTCGTACAAATGAACAACTTTTCATCGACGCCACCTGTTGATTTACAATGGATGGAGGTATTAAAAGTCACAACTTTTACGGTATTGCCGAAAATAATTCCAATCAATGTTTTGTAATTTATGGGGAATAAAGGACCTACGAGCCAAACAGCTTATCAATCAATCAACATACTAAGTAAAGGCGTAAAAGTTGAGAAATTGCGATGTTCTTCAGATCTGCTTTTTTAGGGTTACGTACCTCAAAAGGAAAAAACGGAACCCTTATAGGATCACTTTGTTGTCCGTCCGTCCGTCCGTCCGTCTGTCTGTCAAGACCCTTTTTCTCAGGAACGCGTGGAGGTATCAAGCTGAAATTTATATCAAATACTCAAGTCTATTGTCACTTGAAGCTGTGAAAAAATCAAACTTCTAAGCCAACGCAATCAAAAGATACAGCCGTTTATGCCGCAAATTTCCGCAAATTTTCGAAACTCGCAAGGGAATCAAAACCTACAGGGTACTTCCCGTGAACTCAGAATCTTGAAATTTGGTACGAAGCAACGTATTATAGTATTTGAACGACCGCTTTAGCCTAGTTGGTAGTGACCCTGCCTACGAAGCAAGAGGTCCTGGGTTCGAATCCCGGTAAGGGCATTTATTTATGTGATGAGCACGAATATTTGTTCCTGAGTTATGGATGTTTTCTATGTATTTAAGTATTTATTTATCTATATAAGTATGTTTATCGTCGTCTAGTACCCATAGTACAAGCTTTGCTTAGTTTGGGACTAGGTCGATTTGTGTAAGATCGTCCCCTAATATTTATTTATTTATTTTTATTTTACAGGTAAAGGAAAAATTGCGAAAAGCATAATTTTTTTTGTTTGTCTGTCTATATCAGGAACCAATCTACAATGATCCCACACTGCGCACATTTTGCTTAGGAGCAGGGGTCTGATAAGACTGGATGTTATAGATACATATAAATTTGTACGGAACCCTTGGTGCGCGAGTCCGACTCGCACTTGGCCGGTTTTTATTTTTAAACTAGCCCTATAGGAGGCCAAATTCTTGCCAAATTTTCTTTCAAATCTGAAAAGCAATTTTAAGGATTCAAAAATAATAGTAGAGATATTAGTCAAACACTGGGACAGACAATAAGTGCAAAAGTCTAGGTTACCCTAAAATTCCTTTCCCCTATGGACACAAGTTATAAAATGTCCAAAAGAGGTCAAGAGTAGAGGTAAGTGGCGGAGCAAAGAGGTACATTATCATAAAGAGGTGAGTGGGTTAGCCCTCCGGAGTGGTCGGTGTCCTCGGACGAAAGTAGTTTGTGAAGTGTTTTTTTTTATAGCGAGTTGTGAACGCTTGTGAAATTTAACAGGGATGAAGGTTTGTAAGGGTATGACGCCAATACGAAGCGAGGCGGTTCCACAGCAAAATAAAATAGCATAGCATTAGCTAGTATTAAGAGTAAGTATTCTCAAAGTAGTGAGATTGTTTCTTGGCAGTTTAAACACAATAAAGGAATATTTTTTGGGCCAAATTTTCGATACTGAATTTATCACTTCTAACATTAATTTTTGTTACGTTAAAAGGTCCTATCCTAATTCTGATTTTGATAATTATTTTTGACGGATCATTCTTCTCCGTCGTGTTCTTCATTTCTGAAGGTTGTGCCAGTCTTGATAAGCTTTTACGTAGACGTTGACGAACTGTGTCCACACCACCCTGTCTTCGGCCTGTCTCAGACGCAAGCCATATATTTAATGTATGCGTGTTTTTAATATTTTGATTAATATCTCTTCATTTCTCCTGTCTGTTGTTTCCGCCACCTACATAAACCTGTTCATATTTGTACATGTATCCAGTATTGGCTGTCTGGAAGAGATCGCTTTTGAGCGATAAGACCGCCTATTGTCTGCCTGTTTTTTTTTTATTGTTATGAATATTTTTTTTGTAATTTTTTTGGTGATCAATAAAGAATATTTGTATTGTATTGTATTGTAAGCCACACAGAAGAGACGTGGGACGTGAGACGTGAGAAGAGACGGGGAAGCGTTACAGTCCGCGTCGTTTGTTCGCAGGCCACGTCTGCGCCCCGTCTCTTCTGTCTGCTTTGGATCGCGACGCTTCTATACATTTAGTATGAAAACTGATTCAAGGGGCTGTGCGACTGCGACGCGCCCCCGCCCACGTCTCTTCTGTGTGGTTTGCGCCTCAGGGCTGCAGACAGTCAAGGAATTTAATTTCCAACAGACCTAAGTTTGAATATCGTACAGAAAACTGCCACCATAAGAACTATACAAGTTAAGTATGAAGTATCTTTTTCTATTTATTTTTTATTTTTTCAAATATATGGTTTCACGGGATGACAGTAAAAGTAATAAAAAAATTGAGTTGAATATATAAAAAATAAATAGAAAAAGATACTTCATACTTAACTTGTAAAAGTTGGCTTAGTAGCGCCATCTCTTGGTCCAGGTGAGCGGTTAGCTCCGAAGGAGTGTTAAAGTCTCTCGGTAGAGGGCATAACATAGATGCGCGCTTTATCACTGCGTAATGTGATTATAACAGACTGAAGTGTACGATGTATGGGAAAAATTCGTCGCTAACTTCTAGACCAGTGATGGTGTAGGGGTAAGCACGCAGCACGGAACGCTGAGGACCTGGGTTCGATTCCCAGCATTGGTCTTTTTTCTAGGGTTTTTTCTGTGCATCTATATTTCAGTTTGTATTTAGTTTGAAATATAAGAACTATAGCTACGATGTTGCTTTGACGGGTTGCATTTGGCATTTCGACCTTAATGCATTGCGATTGTTTAACGACATTTTTACAAAATGGGTAGGGAATTACATTCCTTTACTGTACAATCAGGTTTTTGAGGTTGTCTGGCTCCCTTCGAGCGGCATGGCAAAATAGCCAAGAACTCGCTGGTAGCAGGTTGTGGACAGTCTGATTCTGATATTCAGTTGGTTGAGAATGGATTTTTTGCTTCGTTTTGCTGTCGTTTTTTCGTCTGTGTTTGCAGCCGAAAGACGTCCACTTCTAAACATAGGCCTCCCCAAAGGCTCGCCAAATAGATTGGTCCTGTGCCATCGGCATCGAACACGTTCCCGCAACCTTAACCAGATCGTCGCTCCATCTTGTTGGAAGCCTACCGATACCGCGTCTTCCGGTCTGTGGACGCCACTCGAGAACCTTTCGGCCCCTTCGTCCGTCAATTTTACGAGCGATGTGCCCTGCCCACTGTCACTTGAGTCTGGCGATTCTTCGAGCTATATGTCCGTGACCTTAGTTTTTGCGCGGGTTTCATCATTTCTAATGCGATCCCGCAGATAATCTCCGAGCATAGCCCTCTCCATCGCCCTTTGAGTGACCAAGAGCTTTCTTATAAGGCCCATCATTAATTAATCGTTATTAAGAAGGTGTAGGTTATTGTTATAAGATGTGAGTATACTTTTTTTTCTAACATAACATATTTAGCGTGTGATTGTTTTGGTGGTAACAGTGCACTTGCATGTGTTAGAAATAAAGAAATAAATGAGGCAGAGTTTTTTTGTGTGAAAATTCTTCAAAGAATTTTTTACTGTAAAAACCGTTGGCTGCCATGGTGGGCTAGCACTGCAGTATGACCGGTCTGTCAAGCAGAGGGGTCAAACTCAGAATTGCACCTCAGAGTTTTTCGCAATTTATGTGTGAAATTACGTTTGAAATTTACCTTATTCAAAGGTTAATATCAAAATGATAGAGAAAAACAAACGAATGCGAAGTTAAAATTAGTTTCAACAATTAAGGTAAATGCACCCTAGTTCGTGCTAGTACGTTATTTCGTGAGTTTTTTTTCTAGCGCATAAAATAAGCAATTGTAATATTTTTTATTTAAATTACACATAAATATAACTTCTCTGACTTTTAAACTATTTAAAAAACCAAGTACTTATATTTTATCGACTAAACTGAAATTAATACGACGCTCGAAAGTGTCAGCCGGCCACAATCAGCTCTGCGGTGTGCGCGCACTCCTTGTCGTCGTAAGGTTTACTCTCCGACTTCATAAGCATATGGCAAGGCAAAGGTTAGTCCATTTGAATAAAACTTTTAACAGTGTTTGTATGGGTTCCTATACAATTAATTTGACGTAGGAAAAAGTCATATGTAAGCATAGAAATCCCTTAAAACTGCAATAAATCGACTCACGAAATAGCGGACATTTTATTTTTCGTGTGTCCCTTGTTTCGTGTCACTACCGAATCAAGGATTTTATTGATACATTTAGGTTGCTTATACATTTATATAAAAAACTAAGATAATTGAAATGTGCATTACAAAACATATAACGTGGTTAATGAAGTTTCGTATGAGCTAAATTCGTTATATGTTTTGTTCACTAGAATTCTCATAAAATGAGTTGGAACGTGACCCAAGTTTACATTTTTAAGGTAAATGCGCATATGTACCCTCCGCACAATTTTGTTTCTAATTAAGTTAATTTTAATTATTTCTCTGTATATTTGTGACGTAAAGGATATTTATTGATTAATTTATATACTTTAAGCTTCATCTGCAAAATTAAGGACGGGAATTTAAAATAAAACAGTGACACGAAATAAGGGACCGGTTTTTGTCACTTAATCCTAAGTTCGTGATAGATAGTGGTAGATAAAACAATATGCAATAGATGTAAAATACCTAAATAGGTACATTTATTTTGATTTTATTAAGTACCTAGGTAAGAATCTTAAGTTTTTAAGAATTTACTCAAACATTGATTCCATTGGTTCTTTTTTTTCAGGGCACGCGATTTACAAAATGCCATACAATACAATAATGCCATACAACAAGATGGAGCGACGACCTGGTTAAGGTTGCGGGATCGCGTTGGATGCGGATGGCATGGGACCGATCTGTTTGGGGAGCCTTGGGGGAGGCCTATGTTTAGCAGTGGACGTCTTTCAGCTGAAATGATGATGATGAAAAAAGATTTTGTTTTGTTTGTGAAAAAGAGGTTCATTATTTTTATTTTTTGGATGTTAAAGTTATATTAAGTTTTCTTTTTCATTTTAATGATAAGGTCCCTACTTATAAGCTATAAGTATCAATAAAAGCTCGATCTCACTTTCAAGTGAATCTTTTTTTATTTAAATAGTTCGCTTATGTTACTTAAATAAACTCGCTAAATATTTGTTTTTTATTTTATCAAGAAATTATCATCATTTACTATGCAAAACTTTATACCGAACCAGGGGCCACGAATTCACGAACTTAAGAGCAGAGCCAAATTTTATCACGAAATAGGAGCCAAATAAGAGGTCCACAAATAAATTTGTATAAAAAAAAGTTCAAACTAAAATTACATAATTCATGCATTAAATTACTGCTAAAATATCAATATCCATCACTGATAAACTTTCAGAGTACTATCATGTTTAGTAATATTCAGAAAAAAGAACTAATTCTGAAGAGCCTTAACATACCGAAATATGGGAAATTTACCTTAAGTTCCATTTCAATACAAGCTTTTTTTCTGACTGTGCTTTTGTCCCTATTTACCACCTTGGACCAAAGTAAGTAGGTACTCATCAAGTTGAATCAAACGAGCCCAAACTCGATCTTTACAGAGTTAATATGGCCACCATCCAGCTCCATCACCAGATCAGCTCCATATCATAATAATATTGCAGCAAAATTAGGGTCCAAGATTTAATCCACACATACTAACACTAAAATACAAGCGTGTAACAAAAATGGCGACCAAAGATTCGCAAATTAAAAATATTTAATATAGGTGAGAAACTTAATCATCAACATCTTATTCGGGGAGGAGGCTTGTGCCTAGCAGTGGGACGTGTACAGTCTGGGATAATGCGCTATGAAGTTGAACTTGGAGTGGTGTGGTGGTAGGGGTCATAGCTCCCGGATTGACGAAGACCTGGGTTCGATTCCAGGCTCCAGCATTAACTTTTTACGTTTTTTTCAATGTTTTTTTATTACTGATTTATTTAAGAAATATAACTATAAATTAAAAATTTTAAAAACCCCCAACGCAATTACGTTACACGTATGTTTGGATATAATAAAGTAAATGCCCACTATGCGTCTAAGATCCCTTCCGCAGCTAAAAAAAAACCTGATAACTTTGAAACGGCTGAACCGATTTTAATGAAACATATCTAAGAACCATCGATCGCCAAGAAACCTGCTTTCTAATAAAAAAACCGCATACAAATCGGTTCACCCGTTTCAGAGCTATGATGCCACAGACAGACAGACAGACAGACATACACACACATAGCGGTCAAACTTATAACACCCCTCACTTTGTGTCGGGGGTTAAATATTAGTTTGACAGGCGTTCATAATACTTAACTTGTTGAGTTTAATTTAATTTCCTCATTTACTCGCTTTTACTTAACTATCGGCATGTGGATCAATGAATTCGACTATAAATTAAACGCATATGGGTAATCGCGAGCGGAACGCATTAAAAACCGGTTAATCATTAAATTTAACGCGCTCACGTTTTATAATCGTAGTACGAAACACGGATGAAAGTGCCCTATAGACTACCTAGTTTAGACGACCAGATGGCCTAGCGGTTAGAGAACCTGACTACGAAGCTTGAGGTCCCGGGTTCGATTCCCGTGTCGGGGCAGATATTTGTATGAAAAATACGAATGTTTGTTCTCGGGTCTTGGGTGTTTATTATGTATTTAAGTATGTATCTATCTATATAAGTATGTTTATCCGTTGCTTAGTACCCATAACACAAGCTTTGCTAAGCTTACTTTGGGACTAGGTCAATTGGTGTGAATTGTCCCATGATATTTATTTATTTATTTATTTATTTATTTTATTTATAGACTCCAATGTTCACGTAAATGTGAATGGAAATTTTGCTATCTGGGAAATACGATTTTGGGAAAAATATCGCCATGCTCCGGATCTCTAAAAAATTAGGTATCTACTTATCTAAAAATTATGTTTTCACTTTGTATAGTAACTATTCAAGAACCATTAACCGAGACGTCTTATTGTCTAACGCACTCGGAATCACAATCGTTTTTACTACCTCTTTCTCTCTTAAGATGTAGGTATAATGGGGGTGGAAAGAGATAGTGATTGAGGTCGAGCGCCCGCGCGTTAAGTCGAGTTTAGACCTGCAAGAAAAAACGTGCAAGTTGCACTACATTGCGAGGCAGTAAAGCCAACGAGATTGAAGTGGTCCATCGAGCGCAGCAATGTAATGCAACTTGCACGATTTTTCTTCCGGGTCTAAACTGGGCTTTAGACAATGCGGCCTATGGCAACAAACAAACGCTTTAGAAAAGACACTTCTCTATTATTAAAATGGACATTATGTATTCATTAGCCCAGTTTACTTTATTGAATAAAAACCGGTTAGTTGTGAGTCGGACTCGTACATAAAGGGTTCTGTAGGGAGGTCATCATCATCATCATCATCATCCCAGCCTATATACGTCCCTGCAGGGCACAGGCCTCCCCTCAGAATGAGAGGGCTTGGGCCGTAGTTCCCACGCGGGCCCAGCGCGGACTGGGAAATAACACACACCATTGAATTTCTTCACAGGTGTTTCTTCTCGCGATGTTTTCACGGTGTCTGTTGTACGGTGGTACAGTGTTTTAAAAACAGTTTCAGTGAATTCAGTAAAGAAAATTAGAAGGATCATTTAACTTTATTTTATTTTTAGCATTTGTTGTTATAACGTCCACAGTAATACAAAATCGGTGAAAATGTCAAGTAGTTAATGCCATTATAAATATCGAGTTTAAAACGCTGAAAAAAACGCGTTTCTTCACCAATGCTCGACACTTAAACGCCCAGTAGACGACACCCATCTGTCACTCTCTTACTATGTCATAAGATTGAAGGTGCCATGTATTGGGTCAGTGTCGAGCACAGGGACGTTTACCTTATACGATCATTTTATTTTTAGTAATAGTTTGTTATAGCGGCGGTGGTTTGTTATAGCGGCCACAGTAATACATAATCGGTGAAAATTTCAAGAGTCTCAGTAATAGGGTCCCGTTGGCCCCTTTGGGTACGGAACCCTAAAAATTCCGTAAATAGCCGACTAGATTTACGCAGACAATCACTATAGAAAACTCATAACAATCGCTTCCCGTCATTGGCTTAATTTTCTCAAGGAACTTGTCTCGTATTCTTGTAAATGTGCATAATTACTTTATTGTTTTTGCTGATAACAGTGTAGAAGATTGCATAATTTCCTATGCACCTACAAGCTGCAACACTACAGCATTACGGACTCGTTTAAACCAGGCTACAACGCATATAAAACAAGAGGTGCACATCCCTAGTGCGCAGGGTGGAGGGGAGCGCTAACGGCATCCTGGGGGCATTCGCAGATAGGTTTGATTGACAGTATCTGAACAATTGTCATATGATTCATGTACTGACAAACAAACCTATGTACTCGTAAAAGTGCTGAACTGTTTTATTTTTCTTTATTTGTTTATGTTTCAATAACACTAGGGTAGCATTATCATACATTAGACTAACACCCTGTACCTAACATATTTATAAGAAATACTAACAAATGATGGAACATAGTTATCTGAATAAATAAATTTTATTATTATTATTATTATAATTAAAACCCTTTTTAGTCATCATCATCATCCCAGAATATATACGTCCCACTGCAGAGCACAGGCCTCCTCTCAGAATGAAAGGGGTTGCGCCGTAGTTCCCACGCGGAGCCAGCGCGGATTGGGGAGTTAATGTGTGGTGCCGCAGATACATAAATACAAGTATTCTTTATTGAACACCAAAAACAGTACAGAAAAATTAATAAAAATTATCGATAGTATTGATTATAAAATATCAATAGTATCGATACTATCGACAAGCAATACTATCGGTAGTATCGATAGTATTAATACTTATCAATAAGTATTGTTTTGTAATTGACAACATTTCATTTTTTTAACACCTGAAAATTACTACAGGAATCGAAAGAGTTTCGCCTCCTGAACACGGAAAAATATTTATTATAATTTATTTCTTCATATTTAAAAAAATACAACATATTTAAAAAACATATGTGTACTTACCTGTACCTCCACAGAATAGATATGTTTCCTTTACCCTTAACACTAGAAAAAAGAGCTGTCATAATTTTAAATTTGATAACAATAACCTTAATGTCAAATTTACGTCATCACTTTTTTTTAATAGAAACTAGACAAAAGTAATGGATCTATTCTATCGTTACGCTCTTTTAGAATAATCACACCTTTAAAAAATTGTAATAAATTAATTAATAATCCTAGTGAAAATTTAAAACTATCAGCGTCTTTCTCTTTCCAAACAGTATACAGAGAACGAATCAAATTATAGTCTTAGAAATAATGTTGTCAATTGCTATTGATACTATCGATAGTATTGAAATTCTAAATAGGATCGATAGGCCAATCGATATTGTGAGTATTTTTCAAGGTCAACTATCGATAGTCGAAGTATGAGGGCATTAACATAGATGACTTTTTCTAGGTTTTTCTATGCATCCATGTTTCAGTTCGTATTTAGTATGAAATAATGGTTTGCACGGGATGACCGTAAAAGTGGAAAAAGATGGAGTTGAAAAATAAAAATACAAAAAGACTAAATAACCAATCTAGAAACTATCGATAGTTATGCAACGCTAACACATGCAAATAAATAAATAAATTCAATGATTGTGTGTAAAGTTCCCAATTGGCACCGAGTCATTCTGAAAGGCCTGTGCCGTACAGTGGGCCGTACCTAGCCTGGAATGATAATGATAATGATGATGATATGCAAAAAAAAGTAAAAGTAAAATTTGGTCTCATTTCCTTTATTAAATACCCGAACAAAGCCGGGCGGGAAGCTAGTTTAATATAGATACGGGAGCGTGTCAAGCCAAGTTCAGTCTAATTTACAAGTTTCATCTTATAAATGTCTACTTCTGTTTTCAGTTACATATTTTCCAGGATTTTCTAAAGTAGTTTGGAAACAAGCTTAGCTTGTTGCAGCTGTTTGGAACTAATTATAGAGTTACGAGAATTAGAAAAACCGGCCAGGTGCGAGTCGGATTCACGCACCAAGGGTTCTGTACTAATTTTTACATATGTGAAAATATACGCTACTGAGCGCTGCTTTCTAAGCCAGACGTACCCAATGTGGGGTCATTTTATATTGATTGGTTCAGACCTCAGACCTGACCAGACAATAAAAACCGTGGTAGCCTAGCGGTTTGACCTATGGTCTCTCAAGCAGAGGATTGTGGGTTCAAATCCCGCCTCGCACCTCTGAGTTTTTCGGAATTTATTTGTGAAATTACATTTGAAATTTACCATGAACTTTACGGTGAAGGAAAAAAATACCAATTAAAATTTATTTGATTATTAATTCTTAGTGTTTTTTTTTTATAATATTACTAGCTGTTGCCCGCAACTCCGTCCTATCCGCTATTCTATACTATGCAATTTTCCGGGATAAAAATTATCCTACGTCCTTTCCCGGGACTGTCTCTATGCTAAATTTTATCTAAATCGGTTCAGCGGTTTAAGCTTGAAGAGGTAACAGACAGACAGACACACTTTCGCATTTATAATTTTAATAGTATGGATATGGATTTTTGATCAGTTATTTTATTTTATTTTTATTATTTATTATTGTAGTGGCAATAGGAATACACATTATGACTGATATTTCAGCGGTGTATGTATTATGATTTATGAGAATCCTTGTGATAGACAGACGGACTGTGTAGCGGCATTAATAGGGTTCCGTTTATCACCCATCGGGTACGGAACTCTAAAAACCTGACTTGCTTAGTATTTGCCAGACAGCTTATCAAACTTTAGTCCGTTGACTTCTGAGATTCCAAGTTTTGAAAGAGTTTTATTAAATGTACCTACAAGATAGGAAAACCTATAAGTATAACAAAAATCGGTAAAACGCCGTGGTGGCCTAGTGGGTTTGACCTAAAGCCTCTCAAGCAAAGAGTCTCGGGTTCGAGCCCGGGCTCGCACCTTTGAGTTTTTCGGAACGTATAAATATGTGCGAAATTGCATTAGAGATTTACCACAAGCTTTACGGTGAAGTAAAACATCGTAAGGAAATCTGTACACTCCTGAGAAGAAATTTAATGGTGTATGGGAAGTTTCCGATCCGCACTGGGCCCGCAGGGAACTACGGCTCAAGCCCTTTCATATTGAGAGGAGGCCTGTGCACTGCAGTGGGGCTTTTATAGGCTGGCTTGATAATGAATTTAATTCTCATTTCACTGTCATGTCGCTTTGGCAAATATTATTAGAGGGTTTAAATAAAGCCCACAATTATCGTAACCACAGTCCGACGATTCCACAATAAAATATAATAATGGATCACATAATTAAGGACTTACTTAAACCCTGAACTTAAGCTTAAACCTTTTATCTTTAACAATTTTACTCACACGCCTTGCCTCATAAATAACGTCCCTTATTACTTTAAATTGGGAATAGTATCACTTCATCTTATAATGAGAGACTGTTGTCAGTAGATACTAGACCCATTGTCGTTAAATCTAGACTTTGATATACAGCCCACTAAGATTTTAGTGCCAGAACTATTATGAGCCATTCGACAACTCCACAGCTTCGGTATAAAATTAGTCTATCACCCTCACTCTTGTGCATTCTGTCATACGTTAGTGAGAGAAGCGAATATAATGAATCAAGGAAATGCCCTGTTTTAGAATTCTAGATCTGTTGTTGTTAATTATCCAATTATGTATGAGACTGTAAATTAATCATCCTGGTTATCATTATGGGCTATGATAAAGTGCATTCTGTGTAAGCCGTTTATTTAAGAGTTAATGGTGCTGCAATTATTGGTATTGGTTGGTTTTGTGTTGAGTTTGTAGAGCTGTCGATAGCAATAGCCATTTGGAGAGATGTTTGTTTTTCATACAATTAAGTAAAGAAACGGATTTTCCTTTTGATATGAAGTCAATGTGTTAAATCGGGCATGGCAGCTCTTTCGAGAGAGATATAAGTCTATCGCTTTCCCGCGGGAACTTTACAATTTTCCAAAACTATCCCATTTCTCAGGGTTTTAAGCTTTTTCAATACCTACCAAATTTCATCATGTAGGTACTTCAGGCGTGAAACCGTAACAAACACACAAAATCCAACCGTATTTTTAATAATAGTTACGTTTATGCGACTAGAAACATCCTTCCTATTAACTATAAAAAAGGTAGTAGTCGTTACAAGTTACTTAAAATAGTTAGTTATAAACACACTAGGTAGTCAGATAAAAATATAAGTA
The DNA here is from genome assembly GCA_947859365.1 of Archips crataeganus. Lineage (NCBI taxonomy): Eukaryota > Metazoa > Arthropoda > Insecta > Lepidoptera > Tortricidae > Archips > Archips crataeganus. The sequence goes on along the minus strand of OX402066.1, from coordinate 12,147,474 downwards.
CAATAAATATGTCAAAACATTACATCAAGAAAATAAATAACTTTGACACTGCTAAGGATTTAAATGCACAACTTAGAGCGGAAATCTCTCTTGACTTATAGGTATACACCGTTCATAACTTATGTAACTTAATCCTATCGAAAAATGGTGTTTTATCTAGCTTGGCAGTGGCATTTTAGTCGGGGCCACACCAACGGGACAGACCACAAGCCATAAACTCCAAAGTAGGAAATTCGAATTTTGTAGACTCGCTTTAGCTAAGGGACCCAACTTCAACATCTATCGACGCGAAATCGGTACATGCCGATCGAAAAAGGTTTATGTCTACGCAATAAACGCGAAAAAGACGTCGAACGACTCGACGCCATTCGGCCCGTGGAGCCGAGCCGATCAACGTCTTTTTCGCCGATGGATGAGGCCAGACGCTGCGAGTATTTAATAGGAAAATAAGAGGGATGATATGGAGTGAGGGGCGTATGGTACAAATTTCGAATTTCAGAATAGCCCCCGTGAAATCACAGAAACCACCAATTATATTTTGCTACTTCGCAACCAAGTGTCAGTGTTCGCGAGCTCATGAAAGTTCCCTGTAGCCAACATACTCGTAAGTTTTTTAGCAAAGTTAGTTTTTAATACAAGATTATTTGCTGACTATACTTTCTGCCGACTATTATATACTTAGTTCCGTTGTCAGATCCCGTTGACATCTGACGGCCAATTCTTTAAATAGCATATTCTATAAAAATAACAGCAAGATTATGCTTAATTTGAGGTAGGACTAGATTTATAGCACAATTAATTAAACTGATTAATCTTATCAAGACAGCTGTGATTAATTTTGACCATAAGTCGAAAATTTAGTTTGAGCTAGCTGGAGTTTTGTAGAGTTTTTACACACAATTTTTTACTGGTTTCGAATGGTATTTCCACGGATTTCGTCGTTTTACGTCTTTGAAATTTGTATGTAAGACAAAATATATGTGATTTTTCCACTAACGTCGTCGTCGTTTTTGGGAAGTTGCATAAGTTTTTATTTTTGCATAATTCCCGCGGAATAATGATTAATGAATTTTTCCCGTGCAGTTGCGGGCAGTAGATATAAATAATAAACAAAATCCAACTAATATTATAAATGTGAAAGTTTGTATGGATGGATGTGTGGATGTAACTCTTTCACGCTAAAACGGTTTGACGGATTCTGAAGAAATTTAGCACGCAGATAGTTTATAACCTGGATTAAAATATAGTATACTTTTATCTCGGAAAATTGCATAGTTCCCGCGGGATAGAAAGAAACGAAGTCTTCGCAGACGGATTCGCTGGCAACAGTTAGTAAGATATAGTCACAATAAAAAAAAATCTTTCGCGGTTGTGATTTCGAAAATTGCCGCCCTGTTCGATCGGACGCGTGGGGTACGGTCGGTACGAACCCGACAGTTTTAAGCGGAAGCAAAGAATTATTCGATAATATATGAACCTGTTTTTCACCGAATGGCAACAGCTCAGATTTACTGCCACACCGTTACGTCGAACAAGTGTGACAGTTACTTTTTACAAGTGTTTGTTTAATATAATATACGACTTTGGCATGTCAAGATAACACGTTTAAGTTCTCGCCGTAAAACCTCTACATGGTAAAGATTCTTGACGTTAATGTTAAGAGAAATTATCATATTATATGTTGGAATTTTAAAGCATCCTTATTATCATACTGTTTTGCGGGTGGCAAGGTCCGATCGGAAAGCTGTCATCGTCTTTGCCTGATCCTGCCGCCAGGCAGCTTGCGTTGCTGTGCTTCGCGTAGATAGTAAGAGCCAGTGAATATACTTACTTACATGTATGTAAGCGATACAAGTTAAAGTTGGTAGTTAAGTCATTCAAAGAGCGTCGGAGCGAGCTAAGTTCGGAGTTTCCTTACGTGAAAGAAAGAAATACATTTACTAACAACAACACAGGACACATCAATATTATTAAACATAGACAAAAAAATATAGGCAACTCGAAGAATGAAGAAATAAATCACTCATTCATTCATTCGAAGATAAGAGTCTGTCATTAAAATAAATAAAATAAATAAAATAAAAATATTTATTATTATTAAACACATACAAATATTAAGAAAAAATAACAATAATAAATTAATACTATAACTATAAATAAAATAAAGTAAAACTAACTTAAACTAAAACTAAATAAAATTAACAAAAGGTTCCCCCCGCGGCATGGACCCAAAGACACTGGCAGCATTACCTCGCTGTATAGCAATGCTGATACGTTGTGCGAGGTAGCTGCCAGCTCTTTGGTCTCCTGTGGTATCACAAAGACACTGGCAGCATTACCTCGCTATATAACAATGCTGATACGTTGTGCGAGGTAGCTGCCAGCTCTTTGGTCTCCTGTAGTGTCACAAAGACACTGGCAGCATTACCTCGCTGTATAGCAATGCTGATACGTTGTGCGAGGTAGCTGCCAGCTCTTTGGTCTCCTGTAGTGTCACAAAGACACTGGCAGCATTACCTCGCTATATAACAATGCTGATACGTTGTGCGAGGTAGCTGCCAGCTCTTTGGTCTCCTGTAGTGTCACAAAGACACTGGCAGCATTACCTCGCTGTATAACAATGCTGATACGTTGTGCGAGGTAGCTGCCAGCTCTTTGGTTTCCTGTAGTGTCACAAAGACACTGGCAGCATTACCTCGCTGTATAGCAATGCTGATACGTTGTGCGAGGTAGCTGCCAGCTCTTTGGTCTCCTGTAGTGTCACAAAGACACTGGCAGCATTACCTCGCTATATAACAATGCTGATACGTTGTGCGAGGTAGCTGCCAGCTCTTTGGTCTCCTGTAGTGTCACAAAGACACTGGCAGCATTACCTCGCTATATAACAATGCTGATACGTTGTGCGAGGTAGCTGCCAGCTCTTTGGTCTCCTGTAGTGTCACAAAGACACTGGCAGCATTACCTCGCTATATAACAATGCTGATACGTTGTGCGAGGTAGCTGCCAGCTCTTTGGTCTCCTGTAGTGTCACAAAGACACTGGCAGCATTACCTCGCTGTATAACAATGCTGATACGTTGTGCGAGGTAGCTGCCAGCTCTTTGGTTTCCTGTAGTGTCACAAAGACACTGGCAGCATTACCTCGCTGTATAGCAATGCTGATACGTTGTGCGAGGTAGCTGCCAGCTCTTTGGTCTCCTGTAGTGTCACAAAGACACTGGCAGCATTACCTCGCTGTATAGCAATGCTGATACGTTGTGCGAGGTAGCTGCCAGCTCTTTGGTCTCCTGTAGTGTCACAAAGACACTGGCAGCATTACCTCGCTATATAACAATGCTGATACGTTGTGCGAGGTAGCTGCCAGCTCTTTGGTCTCCTGTAGTGTCACAAAGACACTGGCAGCATTACCTCGCTGTATAACAATGCTGATACGTTGTGCGAGGTAGCTGCCAGCTCTTTGGTTTCCTGTAGTGTCACAAAGACACTGGCAGCATTACCTCGCTGTATAGCAATGCTGATACGTTGTGCGAGGTAGCTGCCAGCTCTTTGGTCTCCTGTAGTGTCACAAAGACACTGGCAGCATTACCTCGCTATATAACAATGCTGATACGTTGTGCGAGGTAGCTGCCAGCTCTTTGGTCTCCTGTAGTGTCACAAAGACACTGGCAGCATTACCTCGCTATATAACAATGTGCAGCATTACGCTGCCGGTAACGAACCTTTTTGACACGCGAAATTGAAATATTCCTGGCCGCCTTGTCAGTGTCAATAGACAAGTTCTTTTGAAAGGGTTTCGAGTTTTGCACGACTGAGATTGATGTTTTGGCTGTCAAGAGATTGAATTAATCTAAGACGAATAAGGATTCGATTTGTGGCATTCGAACATGGCGGATGTAGACAGTATCTGATTTTGGTATTTCTGTTTCTTTGGCTAGTTGTGGTATAATTTTGATAGTGTTTTATGCGGCGATTAACCTTAACTGTTACAGTGATCTCAAAATTCTATATTGCTCTCGTGTCTGACATTTTTTAATGCGCAAGTTGTCTCCACGTGGTTTCTGGAATTTTACTATCAAGTTGCAAAAACTACAATCACCGTACAACGTCGCTCCAAAGAGAGCAATTAACTGACATTGGCACAAGCCTATTGGCCGCCATTAAGGAAGAAGAAGAAGAAGACGAATAAGATTATTTTTATTTTATAAGAATTGATAACGTGACCATCGATTTCATATTGAAGGCTGTCCTCACAGAATAATAAAAGTTTTTTTTTGTCACATTTGAAGAATTGAACCACCAGAACTGTATATAAAAATAATTGGTTGGAACCGTTTTTAGCGGGTATGTATTTTTTATCTTTTTCCATATCCACCGCTTCTCTTTCCGTACTGTGCCTATTTCCTACCAGTTTATATTTCTTTTACAGTTCCACCTTTACCCCAAACCTACTCACTTCTTTCAAGTTGGGAAATTCATCAAAAGCCAGCTAGCTAAGCGATAAACATTTTATTTCATTTTATTCGGCGTTCCATCTTTAAAATTTGTGTGTAATTTTTATATCATATTTTCTGCTTTTTTTATATACATTTTGTAAGTTGACGAGTCGGGCCCTTCTCCAACAGTTTTTAGTTAGGTTTTATGTGTACATATTTCTTTTTCGTATTTTTTTCAAGATTCCAAAAGACGCAAAGCCCGTCGTTCATTTGTTTCGGCATTATTCATTTAAATTTTTTTGGTTAATTGGTTAATTTTTTATGGTTCAAATTGGTTAATAGTTTTTTTTGGTTGAAATAAATAGTGTACAGTTTGTAGATAGATTCCTTTTATTTTTTTTCTACAGGTACCACTAAAATTTCACGGTGTATACATCCCACTGCAGGGCACAGGCCTCCTCTCAGAATGAGAAGGCTTGGGCCGTAGTACCGACCAGTGCGGATTAGGATATTAAGGTTAGGTTCTAGTAGAGTGTGTAGAAGCCCCCAGCGAGATGGACCAACGATCTGGTAAAGGTCGCAAGATTCACTTCGAAGGGTAGCGCAGGACCAATTGTTGTGAAACTCTTTGGGGAAAGCCTTTGTTTACCAGCAGGTTTCTTTTAGGCAGGCAATACAGACATAGCTCGAAGAATCGCCAAACTTAAGTGGCAGTGGGCAGGGCACATCGCTCGTAGAATTGACGGCCGATGGGGCCGAAAGGTTCTCGAGTGGCAGTGTAAGTATCCCTCCAACAAGATGAAGCAATGACCTGGTTAAGGTTGCTGGAACGCATTGGATGCGCATGACGCGGGGCCGGTCTGTTTGGCGAGCCTTGGGGGAGGCCTATGTTCAGTAGTGGACGTCTTTCGGCTGAAATGATGATGATGATGAGTCTTTTGGCTGATATGATGATCATGATGATGAAGGGCCATTTAAATGACAAATATAAGACCAGTCGTAATCTATCTATACTAATATTATAAAGAGGAAAAATTTAATTATTTGTTTGTTTGTTTGCATTGAATAGGCTTCGAAACTACTGGACCGATTTCAAAATTTATTTTGCCGTTAGAAAGCTACATTATCACTGAGTGACATAGGCTACTTTTTACCGCGGGAAAATACTTTTTCCTACGGGAAAATTAATTTATCGCGGGCGAAGCTGCGGTCGGAAGGCTAGTAAAATATATATTGCAATAATTTTATCCTGTCCATTATGAAAGAAGCATCTAGCTAGGAATTCATATCATATTGATTTCCTTCTTTACAAAACACATTCAGAACATTGAATATAGTAACAGTTTACGCTTGAAAAGAGAAGTTACATATCTTAATCATAAATCATTTATTAACTGTCAACACATTTTGCGCTGAATAGACTATGTAAATAAATTTTGAGTTCGAACTCCATTTAAACCAAAATGTCGCTTAGATAATTACTCCTTTCAAACGTCGATTCAACTTCACACGGCAATCTAAGTTTCAAAGTATACCCAAGTGAGAGTCCTTAAATTGTACTAATTATAACTTTAAGCAATTGCAATCAGCTCTCAAATTACCTTTCTCTCCCATTTCTCATCATCTTGCAACTTTGTATTAAATGATCAAAGATTTTTGGGCGCTCATCAATTCAATACAATTAATTAATTGATAAATTACAAGGCAGCGGATGCGAGGCAGATGCCGACCGCCGAAATATGTCGCGACAGGTGCGCATGCGATGATTAACAAGTAATTGCTACTGGATGATTGTGGATAGGTTGGAGTTATCTAAACTTGTATCGTCTGGTTTTTTAATTGAATCGAATTAATTAATACTAATAGTTTAGCCACCGCTAGCATTTAAAAATGCGTTGTTAGAGGATGCGACGGCGTTGGTAGTTTTTGTACTAAAATTGTTTTCTTACAAAAACAGTCTTTTTACAGGGCTTTTTTTTAACTCAAACAGTACTTAAGTTTATTTTTATTAGAACAGCGCAACAAGTAGAATTACAGTAGTCATTTTTAGGGTTCCGTACCCAAAGGGTAAAAACGGGACCCTATTACTGACACTCCGTTGTCCGTCCGTCCGTCTGTTTGTCCGTCTGTCACCAGGCTGTATCTCATGAACTGTGATAGCTAGAGTCAGCTAGACAGTTGAAATTTTCACAGATTATGTATCTCGGTTGCCGCTATATCAACAAATACTAAAAACGGAATAAAATAAATATTTAAGGGGGCTCCCATACAACAAACCTTTCGTTTTTGCTCGATATTGATAACGGCAACTGGTAGAAGCTTAAATATTCACAGAATATTTAGCTATTATATGCACTTGAGAAATGAATAATTAAGTTAAAATAAAACAAATATTTAAGGGGGGCTGTCATACAACAAACGTGATTTTTATAGATAATGGTACGGAACCCTTCGTGCGCGAGTCCGACTCGCACTTGGCCGGTTTTTTAAAAACGCAAAAAGTACTTAAGTTGTGCGAAATTACAGAAATTTACCATGAGCTTGACGATGAAGGAAAACCTTCATACACCTGCGAAGGAATTCAATGGTGTATGTGAAGTTCCCAATCTGCACTGGGCCCGCGTGTGAACTACAACCCGAGCCCTCTCATTCTGAGAGGAGGCCTGTGCCCTGCAGTGGGACGTATATAGGCTGGGATGATGATGATGATGAAAATAAAAATAAAATTTAACTGTGTATTGACATTTATCGGCATCTCCACCGTTTTCCGAGCCCCGCGTCGTCACTCAACCCGTCCCATACATCAAACTCAGCCGCACGATAAAACTTATGTTTTCTAAGTGGATGCGATGATGGCCGGCTTATTTATTTAAATAAATCTTGGACGCTTAAAACGTCTCCACGTATGGGCATGCTTTTCGAATCACTTTCAGCTTAATGCTTGGTTTTACATGAAGATAATTCGTAGTTAGCAATGTACAGTTGCGGGACATTCTAGAAAGTTTCCGGAAACTTTCACAAGCACTTAAAGCAGATTTCCTGTAAAAAAATGTGGTAGCCTAGTGATTTGACCTGTGTAGCCTAGCCTTTCGTCAGAACCGAACTGGGGAATTTCAGAAATAGAGTACTACGTACAATTTTTTTCTCAAATTTTAAAATTTTTTGCATGGATCTACTCAGAATCGGTACCACTATTGATTCTACATAGAGAAAAAAAAAGTACCCTGAGGTCAGTTTTGTTACTTTTCATACATTAGTGTTTGAAGATAACAAAACCGACATTTATTATTGTATGAAAAACTGGGGACATTTTTTGTTACTCCATTATAATAGTTAGTTGTACCCTATTTCTGAAATTCCCCAACTACGGTCCAAGCCCTCTCATTCTGAAAGGAGGTCTGTGCCCTGCAGTGAGACGTTTGTTTTGGCTGGGATGATTTATTTATTAAATCGTATGGCGTAAAACATTAAACAATTACACTATAGAAAGTAACTACAAACTAGCTATAAATCCACATTCAGGGTCCCAAGCCACGAGATTGCGTCAGGTGTGACCCCGGCGCCACACATATTACAAATGTTTCAACACATATTTGAACACTTATTTGATCTATGGTTGATTGTATGGATGTTCTATTGAACAAATAAGCAAATACCGGTGCTACACATGTGCTCAAATAACTGTGTTCAAACATTTGTAATATGTGTGGCGCCGGGGTTAGATTGTACGGATCTCCAGGGGAGCCCCAGTATGAGTGTAGAGGGCAGCGCTGTACAATGTGCTCCATAGTTTGAGCCTGCTCGCCTTGTGCTAAAGAGTGACAAAACTTAACGGGGTACCGTGTTTTTGGCGCATTTATTGCATTCATTTAAATTCGTGCTGTATCATTACTAGCAAAGCAATGCTATAGTCCTGAAGTTCATATGTAAGATATTTGCAGATTCACTCTAGCGACTAGTCTTTTTCGAAACACGATTACTTGTAGTTCGCTCGATAGAAAAAAAATCCAAAGTCGTCTCTAAAATATAAATTAAACTCGTAGTACGACGCTAATACTGCACGGCAGGTCATGACTTTTTTGAATGTTAATAAAACAAGATGTTTTCTAGGGCCTAGACTGGCTACATTTTAAAAATATGTATTTGTTTTAGTAATATGATGAAAACACCCAAAAACACGCGCAGTCCAACCAACCTATCTTGAGCCATCGTGCCTCCCCCAAGCGGCCCCACGCCCAAAATCGTTTAGCGCGTGAAACGCGGTACCCCCTTAAGGCGAATTGAACGTTCTGATAAATAGAGAAACGCATAATTATGGGCTGGGATAAATGATGATAAAGTTTCCTGTAGGATTTTTGCGTGGGACTCGTGAACGTTCACAGGGGACGTTTTTTGGGATTCTTTAATCGTGGTTGACAAACGTTTTCATACATTAGTGAATGTTCTAAGTAGTCAGCATCAAAAGTAGCTGGTCACTTTTTGTACTTTGTTGTAATAACACAATTGTGAATCAAGCATGACGTTTTTCACCTAACTGTAGAGCGACAAGGTACAGTCGGTTCCCTAACATAAGTATCCACTTTTCTATGCAGTTAGTATGGAAAAGTCGATACTTAAGTTAGGGAAACGACCCTACAAAAGTGGCCAGCTACTTTTGATGCTGACGGTACCGTGCCTACATTTTAAATCACAAACTCCGATTAAAAACCTTTACACAGCATTGACTGTGAATGATTTTTTAAGACCAGCTAGAGCTGTTATTTTACGGGTGGTAGGCCTATTCGTAGGGACCGCCGACAGCATAGCCTTTAATAAACCTACGCAGCCTGGTTTTCTGCCGTATAAGTGCATGTTTCGGACGTGATGAATTAATGCATCAAATGGCAGTTGCTCTATTGGCATAGCATTTGCCGAAGTCGTGCTTACAAGAATACACTTAAGCTGCGACCTTATTTGTTAAGTTGACAGATAAAGCTACATTGTTCACTGGATCTCCTCGACAACGGCGAAACCAAAACGAGGGTATTGTTTTCACGAGCTTTTTACTAACTTGCAATATACCAGACTGACATTGATAATGATTTGTAAACAAAGCAATATGAATAAAAAAACCTACGGCATTATAAAGCAGTAACGGCCGAAATTGCCAAGTTAGGAAAATACAGTGGTCTCGGCGCCGAATATAATTTTACCTTTTGGCGTCGCGACCCTTGTTCCGTGGGGCTCTGGTGCTCTGAGTCTCTTCAAAGATTATTTATTTTATTAGCAGTACGGCTGCTCACTGAATCTAAGATTATTTAAAAGCGAAAAAGTTTCTCGGGTGCGCCGGTGGGATTCGAACCCACGTCTCCTGGGTATGCGCCCCAACGGGTGTTCTACCAATTGAACCACGTCGCATCCAACCGACTCCCCCGAAATTCTTAATCGCTTACAAGCAAGGAGGAGCAAGGAGCTTCTTAATCGCGTAGGAGTCGTAGCTTCTAATAGTTGCGATGGATGTTACCACACGCCACTGTTGGCGTATGTAAGCGATTAAGAATTTCGGGGGAGTCGGTTGGATGCGACGTGGTTCAATTGGTAGAACACCCGTTGGGGCGCATACCCAGGAGACGTGGGTTCGAATCCCACTGGCGCACCCGAGAAACTTTTTCGCTTTTAAATAATCTCTGCAAAGACACTCAGAGATACCACAGGAGACCGAAGAGCTGGCAGCTTCCTCGCTCAACGCATCAGTCTTACGATCCAGCGAGGAAATGCTGCCAGCGTCTTCGGTACCATGCCGCAGGGGCCATTTTTAGATTTAATGTAGTTTTTTTTTAATATATTTCGTTTTAATTTTTATAGATTGTTAGTGTAAGTAGGTATATGAGATATTATTGTGAGTTTTTATGAATAAATACCCTTCTTTATTAGTGATTATTACACTGGGGCGTAATGTCAAAAGCCGTGGTTGCCCAGAGTGATTTGACCTATAGCCTTAAATCAGAGGGTCGTGAGTTCGAGGCCGGGCCTTTGAGGACCTTTGAGTTTTTCAGAATTTATGTGCCAAATTACATTTATCATGAGCTTTATGCTGCACACGCCTGCGAAAAACTTCAATGGTGTGTGTGAAGTTCCCAATCCGCACTAGGCGCGCGTTGTAACTAGGGCCCGCGAGCCCTCGGAATGAGGAGGCCTGTGCCCTTCAGTGGGACGTATATAGGCCGAAATGATGGTGATGATGATGATATGTGAGATTATGCCTCCAATGAAGTGTGGCGATCAATCGTAGTACCAGCACCAAATGTAGCCAGACGACGAATTAATGTCAGGGTAAACCTCTACATTGACTAGACTACTAATGCGCGAAGTGTAGACGTGGGCGAATGTTGGCGCCGCTAAGCCGCTTAATAGCACCATTAGAGACACATCAACTTATTGTTTAAGACAGGTGGTGCTAATGCTTAGAGAAGTTTCATTACACATACGTACTTGAACCCACATTTTGCGTTTTCTGTATTATCATAACTAACATGGCTGCAGACGCGCTGCCTCCGCGCGGCACTTTGCCGCAAATTTGAATGCATCCGTATTTGTCGCAGTAGTAGCAGTGGTAGTTCTAAATTAAAGTTAGCAATACCTTGTAGACGTATCTTTTTACTGTAACATTTACTAAACCAATCAATTTTAACTACTTCAGTTAAGCTACCTCCACAGCTGCAGCCGTTGTAAATGTCAACGTTTTGTAAATATTAATGTGTCAAAGATATTTTTAGTAAATGTCAGTTTTATGAGGTGCAGTTCCAGTCAATTTCTATGCAAATAACTAGAGTGATAAATTAAAGGCTTTACGTCTAGTGTTGCACAATATGACCCGTTTTAAATGTATGTGCTCAACCATATATCTAATTTATTTATACCTGTATGTTTTATTTATATAAGCCTGGTGGCCTAGTGATTTCACATACAGCCTCTCAAGCAAGGGGGCCTTGGGTTCAAATCCCAGCTCGCACATCTGAGTTTTTCGGAATTTATGTGCGAATTACATTTGTAATTTACCACGAGCTTTACGGTGAAGGAAAACATCGCGAGGAAGCCTGGACACACCTACTGCTGCTGCTGTACACCTGCGTAGAAATTCAATAGTGTGTGTGAAGTTCCCAATCCGCACTGGGGCCGCGTGGGTACTACAGCCCAAGCCCTCTCATTCTGAGAGGAGGCCTGTGCCCTGCAGTGGGACTTATATAGTCTGGGATGATAATGATGATGATGATGACCTTAATGTGAATATAAACGTCAAAGCTTTTGTTTATTTTGTTACAGAATGTGCCAAAACTCAACTACCAGCGAGTACCAAATTTTGACAGTTCTGGAAAAATAAATCTATTTCAGTTTATCCCAGCCTATATACGTCCCACTGCAGGGCACAGGCCTCCTCTCAGAATGAGAGGGGTTGGGACCAGTGCGAATTGGGAACTTCACACACACCATTGAATTTCTGCGCAGGTGTAGGTAGTTAGGTAACCTGCTCATACAATGTAACTATTTCTAATCAGTTCTAACATTGTGTCACAATGTTGGAATGAAGCCTCTTTTTCGCTTATCAATTATTAATAACCGTAACCTTGTCTCTACGTGATTTTAAGGTTGCATGCCATATTATGCATACTTAATATTTTACGACCGTTCCTAATTTCGCATCTTCCGTAACAATATTAATTTGTTACACAAGTTCTATTGGGAGATTAGGCACGATCCTTTCTGGTGGGGAATTGGGTATATAATCCAGCCTCAGCCCCAGTCAAATCATTCTATCCTCCATCCTGTGTTAAGAGCAGTAACTCTTAAGTAGTCAGTAAATTATTATAAGTTGGTTTTGGTCCAATATAATAAACCAGTACTAGTACCACAGCAAGTGTCTTATTGGAGAAATCCCCCTTCGAACCTTCGAGCATCGATTCAACTCTCGGGAAAGCAGCTCCCCTGCCCTGGTCCCGATCTTCTCTGGCGCAGCCGGTAGGATTCTTCAGTACTCCGCGACGCATCATAAACGGTTTGAAAACCGCACTCAGTAAGTGAAGTCTGAATTCCATTATCTTCTGAACTACACTACGGAACCGTACGAAGCATCGTATTACCTTTCAAGGATTAAGGAGTCAACGAATCTACCACTCAATATAAATTTGAGAAATTTGACATCGACGCTCAAGCTAATAAGGAGGACAATCCCGACATTCGAGGATAGAATCGGGAGGATCCAGATAGTGAATTAAACGTCACTTTTCCTTCCTTACCAAACCCCTTATTATATTTATTCATGCATGCACTACTTATAATATTTTATGCGATTGTGTAATTCTATTGTATAATTTTATTGTATTATTTTTGTAATTTTATTGTGTATATTAAACCTGAGCACCAGGTACAAAAAAGGAAAATAAGGCCGCCGCAAGCAAAATCTTAGCATTGCGAAATAATATAATCTAGAAAAAAATAATAGTCTAGACAAAATAAAAAAAAAAGGCCGCCGCGTGCAATTTTAATAATTAAGCAATTGCAAAATAGCTAATTAGTTTTAAACAAGATCGTTTCTAGATCTTTCACACCTACCTGTGTATTATTTAAAAATGATCGTTTCTAGATCGGTATTTTGACCATTAAAGAAAAGGCAAAATATTTTAGTTAAGATTCTTTGTTGTCGCACTCGAGGCTGATCACCCGTTGTAAGGCACAGAGATTAGTATAAGTGTTAATGAATCCGAATCCGAACCAATTTAATAATTTGTTTAATATTAATCAAGATTCGAATAATCAAAATACGAATAATCAACCCAATCCTAATTTACAAGCTCATGAACCAGCAAGCACCAGACTTATATTAAGAGCAATTATAGAGCTCATAAATCAAATTATAGAGAAAATATCTGAATTATTTTCATACTGTGTGCGTATGCTTATTTATAGTGAAATTAATTTTTAATGAGAAGAAAATTGATTGTTGAAACTAAACGGATTGGCAATACTATCTATTTTATTATCAAATACGATAATTGTAAAACAGTTGGTAATTGTACTAAATATTCTTCCAGTTCTTTTTCCGATAACATTGTTTTCGTGTTAAAACTAATTCATTTAGCTAATTTAGACGTTTACCATTGGACAATTTATTACAATCCAAATAATCTAAAACATTAAAATGCCGAACACTACTACTGATTTTATTGCATCTGCATCTACCAATGCACCTATAATTGAGAACAATCCTGATTTCCACAATGTAAGTGCATCGGAACCTAATAATTTATCCCCAACTGAAGTTATTACGGCTATTCCTATGGAAATTATACAACTAGTTCCCTCATTTGATGGAGATCAAAGGCTCTTAAATTTATTCATTAAAAAATGTGAATACATAATTAATAACTTTGGCGGAAATAATACTAACCCGATTCAAGGTCAGTATGTGTTACAAGTGATTACGTCGAGGCTAACGGGAAAAGCAGCCGCCCTCATAAGCGAGAGTGACCACATAAATACATGGCCTGAACTTAAAGTTACATTGACGCAACACTTCGGCGACCAAAGGACCGAAGACTGTTTGCTAATGGAATTAGAGTCCATAACAATAAAACCAGGCGAATCATTTCTAGATTTGTGTGCTAGAATACAGACGCTACGGAGTAGTCTATTTTCTAAAGTTAATAGTAATCCCGACGAAGTTCTAAGGAACAGTCGCCATAACATTTATAACCACATTTCATTAAACGTATTTCTATATAATCTACCAAAGGGATTAATGAGAATAATTCGATTGAAAAACCCAACAAATTTAGAAGAAGCATTACAGAGAGTTCTCGAAGAAACTAATTTCAATGATCAATACAAGTTGCGAAATAATAACCTGAATAATAGGATGGTTAATAAAAATCCAATCAATCAAACTCAAAGGAATAATAAACCTAACTATTATCAAAATCATCAATACAGACAACCTAATTTTGTAAGACCTCAAAATAACATGGCTAATTTCGTTCCCAGACCACAAGGAAATTCATTTTACAACCCGACAACTCCGCGTTACCAACCTAATAATCGGTATAATGTACGCCCATTCAATAATTTAAACTATAGCAGACAATACGGTCAGAGTTCTCAAAGACCACCATTTAATACATCTTTCATGAACCGAGGTTACAGAAATCAAGGTCAAAATAACGTTTTTCCTACAACATCTGGAGTTAACCCAAACGTTAATTTAACAGAAGAACCAATTGCCGGTCCTTCACAAAATTTTCAAATAAAGGCCTCGAACAATCAAAGGAGAGCTTAAACACACTTCCTTATATTATTATTCCCGAAATTAATTCAAAATTTATGATAGACACGGGCAGTACTAGATCATTCGTTAGTAACAAAATAGCAAATACTTACTTTGTCACTAACAAGTCGACCGAGTCATTCGAAGTAGTCAGCACCCATGCGATAAGCTATCACAATGAGACATTAACAATTCCAGTCTTCGAAATATTTAAAGTCAAGCTTTACCATAAATTTTACGTTTATGACATAGGTGACTTTTATGACGGCTTAATAGGAATTGATTTGTTAAAACGTTTAAACGCCACTGTCGACATTAAAAAACAAATATTAGTAACACCATTTATTAAAATTCCAATTTTATATCAACATCAAATGACACCATTAAACATAATTGAAATAAACGCGAGAACAGAGCAAAAGGTTAAGGTTCCCACGGATCTTCAAAACGGAGAAGGTATATTAGAATATACTGAATTTAATGCCAATGTACGAATGCCAAGAGCATTAGTAAATTGTAACAATGGATATGCTCATACAGTAATACAAAATGCCTCAGACACGGATTTTACACTGAAAATATTAAGTCCTTTTAAGACGACGACCTTTGAAAATAAAAACCCCAATTTCAACAGCTTGTATCAAAATTTTCACTCTGATAAAAAGACCAACCAATTATTGATTGAAAACTTACAAAAACTTAGGACAGATCACATGAACGAAGAGGAAAAACGGGAAATCATAAACCTCTGTTTCGATTATAGAGATATATTTTACAATGAAGACATCCCCTTAAGTTTCACTAATGACGTAAAACATCAAATTAGGACAAAAAATAACGATCCAATATACATTAAACCCTATAGACAACCACCTTCTCAATCTCATGAAATTAAAAATCAAGTTGAAAAATTACTAAGAGACAATGTAGTGCAAGCAAGCCATTCTCCATGGAGCGCACCTGTACATCTCGTACCAAAAAAAATCGACGCTACTGGTGAACAAAAATTTAGAATGGTAGTCGATTACAGACGACTAAATGAAATTACAATGGATGATAAATATCCATTACCGAACATTAGCGACATATTTGATAAACTAGGAAACAGTATATATTTCACAACCCTTGATCTAGCAAGTGGATACCATCAGATAGAAGTAGCTGAATCAGACAGACCAAAAACGGCTTTTAGTACTCAATTCGGTCATTATGAGTTCACAAGGATGCCATTTGGTTTAAAAACAGCTCCTGCTACTTTTCAGAGAACAATGGATAATATACTGCGAGGATTACAAGGAATTCACTGTTTAGTTTATCTAGATGATATTATTATATACTCATCGACACTTGAAGAGCATATATCAAAATTAAAAATGATTTTTGAACAATTAAGGAAATCCAATTTGAAAATACAATTAGACAAATCTGAATTTCTCAGAAAAGAAGTACTGTATTTAGGACATACAATTACGAAAGAGGGTCTTAAGCCGAATAATGACAAGATCAATGCGGTACTAAAATATCCAATACCTAAAACCCAACGTGAGATAAAAAGCTTCTTAGGACTTGCCAGTTATTATCGCAGATTTATAAAAGACTTTGCCAAAATAACAAAACCTCTAACAAATTGCTTAAAAAAGGGCTCAAGAATAGAGATGAATGACGAATACGTCAAGTCGTTCGAAACATGTAAAACTTTATTAGTCAACGCACCCCTTTTGCAGTATCCAGATTTTGACAAACCATTCATACTTACAACGGATGCTTCTAATATAGCGTTAGGTGCCGTTTTATCTCAAGGCACAATAGGCACCGATAAGCCAATAGCCTACGCAAGTCGAACATTATCGCAAGCAGAAACTAAGTATAGCGCTATTGAAAAGGAACTCTTAGCTGTTATATGGGCAGTGAAATATTTCAGACCTTATTTGTATGGTCAGAAGTTTTACATATACACTGATCATCGACCTTTAGCATGGCTTTACTCATTAAAAGAACCGAACAGCAAACTAACTAGATGGAGACTAAGATTGCAAGAGTATAATTTTGAAATAACTTATCGAAGCGGTAAACAGAATACTAATGCCGATGCTTTGTCTAGAATAGTATTACATAACTTAAACTCAGAAACAACTAGAGAACAATCAGACGACGAAAGGACAATGAGTGCCTCAGAAGATGAAGATGATAACGAATACCCTACTGATATTAATCAACAAATTATTCCTACAATTAACGAAGCAATTGACACTAAACCAAATCAGATAATAATCTACAAATGGTTTAAAGACGAAATGTCGATTAAAGAAATTTCACGTAAAAATCAAAAGATTCTAGAAGTTCATTTACCTTTATATAACCCACAACTTATACAAGATTTTTTGAAAGAACGCATCCTTAATAACAAAAAATATTTTCTTTACTTTGAAGACCCTAATCACCGACAACAATTTGAATCAATTATAGAAAAGCTATTTGAAAAAGGATCTGTTACATTTATTGAATGCACAGAACGAGTAGTTTACGTAGAGAATGAAGAAGAACAAAAGGATTTAATAATAAAACACCACGAAGGTAAAACATCGCATAGAGGAATTAAGGAAACCCTATCGAGAATGAAGCGCAATTATTTCTGGCCTAATATGTTAGAAACCATTTCAGCAGTCATTGGAGCATGCGAACTATGTAAAAAAATGAAATATGATAGACATCCTTTAAAACCATTAATTGAATTAACTCAAACTCAAAATAAACCTTTTGAAGAACTTTTCATTGATTTATTTTCTATAGAAGGAAAAACTTTTCTGACAATAATAGACGCATTTAGTAAACTTGGACAAGCAATTGAAATTTCCAATAGATCAACTTCAGAAGTCGTAAAAGCATTAATCAAATATTTTTCATATTATGGAACACCAATGAAGTTAAACTCAGACCCAGGTTCAGAATTTAATAATGCTTTAGTAAAGGAAACTCTTTCTTTATATAAAATAGACTTACATATCGGAACCACTAATAATCCTAACTCAATGGGCATTATCGAAAGATTTCATAGTACCATAATAGAGATTTATCGACTAGCTAAATACGAACAAAAGTTTACAGACGTATCATCAGTCATGACTTACGCTATAATGGCTTATAATCATTCGATCCATTCTGCAACAGGACTAACACCTTTTGAAGTAGTTTTTGGACATACGCAAACTAGAAGTCCATTTGATATAAACTTTAACCACCAATATATGCAACAGTTATTAAAAGATCATGCGAAACGAACAAAGGTACTTTACAAACACTTGTCAGAAAAAATGTTAGAACATAAAGAAAATGTCAGAAGCAAATTAAGTTTAGATGCAAAATTTCCATCTACAAGTTTTGAAAAAGGAGACATAATCTTCTCCAAATTAGTGAACAAACGAAAAGGAAAAGATAAACCACGATACGAAAAAGCAGAAGTCCGGGATATCCCTTATAGAAATGTGATACCCATAAAAATAAGGAATCGTGATACTAACGTTCCAATTAAAAATGTTAAACGTCCGAATAAAAAGTAAAATTCACTGGAATAAATAAACAATTACCAATACCAACTGTTAATGAAATATTATTTTGAATGTGTAAAAATTGTTATAAATGATATATTAACGATGAATATGGTTCAAATTATAAATTGTATATTAATGTAAAAATATAAGTATATTATGTAAATTGAATAGGTGGAAAATGTTACCCTTGTTATGTTGTTAAGAAGTAATTTTAAGATATTATCCTTTCCCATTCCTTTCCACATCCCTTACTCGAGACCAAAGAAGACACGATAACATGGATCACGCAAGAATATGCAAATATCATTATGGCACATAGACAAGATTCTTTAACAGGCCTAGGAAAATCTCGTCTTTGTCCCAGATGATTGGTATATTTATTCCAAACACAAGTGCGAACAATATACTGCAAAGTGGAACTTAAGTGTTTAAAGTGATCATAAAAGTGAACTTCAGGTGAATACAGGAAAGACAATAAAACAACGTTTTTACTTTAAGAATTTTATTAATATTATGAATAATCATAATATATAATTTTGTGTAAAATATGTAACCATGTAATCCATAGGTTAATTTGTAAAATAAGTAAAATTATCCTTCAGATAATTTCACTCTTAACAGGGGAGGAGTTAGGTAACCTGCTCATACAATGTAACTATTTCTAATCAGTTCTAACATTGTGTCACAATGTTGGAATGAAGCCTCTTTTTCGCTTATCAATTATTAATAACCGTAACCTTGTCTCTACGTGATTTTAAGGTTGCATGCCATATTATGCATACTTAATATTTTACGACCGTTCCTAATTTCGCATCTTCCGTAACAATATTAATTTGTTACACAAGTTCTATTGGGAGATTAGGCACGATCCTTTCTGGTGGGGAATTGGGTATATAATCCAGCCTCAGCCCCAGTCAAATCATTCTATCCTCCATCCTGTGTTAAGAGCAGTAACTCTTAAGTAGTCAGTAAATTATTATAAGTTGGTTTTGGTCCAATATAATAAACCAGTACTAGTACCACAGCAAGTGTCTTATTGGAGAAATCCCCCTTCGAACCTTCGAGCATCGATTCAACTCTCGGGAAAGCAGCTCCCCTGCCCTGGTCCCGATCTTCTCTAGGTATGCAGGTTTCCTTTTTGTCTTTTGTTTTTATTTGGATCCTAAGTTTGACTTAGCGCTTCGCTCGTGTGATCTATTAGATTTATTTGTAAATCTTTCACGCTAAAAGGACTAGACGGATTTGGATGAATTTACAAATAAAAATAAAATAACACGCACACGCATTAACTCACATAGGTACATACAAAGTCTCATTTGTAATATTAGCAGAATCGGCTTCTGGAATAGGATTAGAGCTATTGGAAAGATAACAATATCTGTTTATTAGGTACCTATGTTAAAAAAAAGATTTTTCTATTTTTTTGCATAGTCAACCAAGAAGCTGTTTCATTAAATATAGCTATAAAAAATAATTGCGCATCCTATCAGTACGGCTATCAACGAATGTAAAAACATTATAATATTACGAATAAAAGTAGGTACTTGATGCAGGTATATTAACTACATACTGACCTCATGTTCCTTTTGGGTTAGTAATTACTTACACTAAATCACAATAATATTCGAAATTAAATAATTTTGGGCTAACAGTATGCTCGCCGTATTTACAAGAATGAGATGCAAAAATAAACGTATCTCACTTGTCACAAATGTCAATTTCATTCACCATTGACGCCTTTATTTACTTATCTTTTGAATATATTTTCAAATGCGATTCAAAATACATTTTCATGGCGGGTAGGTACAAGACTGATAAATTGATAATGCTTAGCACTGTTTGTTTTGTTTTTGTTGTATATTTTATTTTTAACAAATAAGAAATATTTTGCTCTCGGTCCTCTGGGTTACGGCAAAATATCAGTGTTTTGCTTCTAGAGCAATGTTGACCACTGAGCCAGGCCCTTTTGCACTACTGCAGCGCATACAGACAATTATACAATGTTTACTTTTAAGTTTGTACTGATTTTTGTATTTCGATAATCTTCATTGTGTGTTTTTGCGGTCCCTGCCAAATGAACGTTTTATCTATCTATCTATTACCACATTTTATCGCTAAAAAAATAGTTTTTGTTTCTTATAAGGACTATTTACTTATCGACTCTTATTTTCTTAACGACTGCTTTAGCCTAGTTAAGTGACCCTGCCTACGAAGCAAGAGGTCCTGGGTTCAAATCCCGGTAAGGGCATTTATTTGTGTGATGAGCACGAACATTTGTTCCTGAGTTATGGATGTTTTCTATGTATTTAAGTATTTATTTATCTATATAAGTATGTTTATCGTCGTCTAGTACCCATAGTACAAGCTTTGCTTAGTTTGGGACTAGGTCGATTTGTGTAAGATAGTCCCCTAATATTTATTTATTTATTTTTATTTATTGATTGTAAATGGCTCTCAATTAGCGAATCTGAAAATCTGTAAATCAAAACTAAACTAAGTTTGACCTAATTAGCATGGAACCCTCGGTGCGCGAGTCCGACTCGCGCTTGGCCTGTTTTCCAGATAGAAACATGTTCTACATGCAACCGGATAAAACTAATGATGATAATCGTCGCATGCCCATTATTAAGTTTGCATATCTGGCCGTTACCTACAGCTCACCCGTACAGTATGTAGAACAGTTTGTACTCTTAATTGAATTCCATCCTGAGGTTAGATGGGAGCAAACCAGCCTGACGCGTAAAATATAGATATCAGGACACGTGTTCATTATTGTTCATGCTAGTACTGCTAGAAGTCGTTTGAATTTTGATGCGTTTTAATAAGCTTGTAGTAGCAATGGGTTTTGTTCGTGCATAAGTAAAATGAAAATTAACCCCGATCTTCCCCCCCCCCCCCCTTTTTCAGAATACAGCAGGGTAATTGTGTAACGATGTTGTATGGCTGTGACAGCTGGTTGTTTCCGATACCCAATTGACAACCTTTCATTTTTTTAACACCTGAAAATTACTGCAGGAATCGAAAGAGTTTCGCCTCCTGAACACGGAAAAATATTTATTATAATTTATTTCTCCATATTTAAAAAATACAACAAATTTAAAAACATGTATGTACTTACAAATACTTCCACAGAATAGATATGTTTCCTTCACCCTTTTCACTAGAAAAAAGAGCTGTCATAATTTTAAATTTGATAACAACCTTAACGTCCAATTTACGTCATCACTTTTTTATAATAGAGACTAGACAAAAGTAATGGATCTATTCTATCGTTACGCTCTTTTTAGAATAAGCACATCTTTAAAAAATTGTAACAAATTAATTAATAATCCTAGTGAAAATTTAAAACTATCAGCGTCTTTCTCTTTCCAAACAGCATACAGAGAACGAATCAAATTATAGTCTTAGAAATATGAAATGTTGTCAATTGTCAGCCTATACAAGAACTGTCAAAATGAACGCGATGGCGATTGCCAGAGAGTTAGACAAGTAGCCTGCAGTTCATGCGAGCGTGCAAATGATTATAAATTATAATTAAACTAGCAAATGCAAATTTTACGGAATGAAAAATATATATCTATTATGTCAATTCAGCGTGAAAGAGGAATATAATAATTCATACATTTATACAAACTTTCGCGTTCGTAATATTTAGGAAGATTAATTAATTACAAATTAACAAAACATAAGCCTACAAAATCCTTAAATAAGACGTCAAGGCATTTTCAATAACATGTCAATGTGGCAATCAGTCTTATTGTTTTTATTCTGATGTTGGGACTGTCATGACTTCATAACAAATGGTAAAGCACTTATTTGGTCTACTATCCCTACAAAACACGGAACCCTCGGTGCCCGAGTCCGATTCGCACTTTACCGGTCTTTTTTATATAGCGGCCATAGTACGCATTCTGTGAAAATTTCAAACCACAGTTTTAATGTTATACAGGCTGCAAACAAATTAGGTACCAATATTTTTATAGCTTAATCTACTTATCAAAACAAGTCACTTTTATTCTAACAACTTTTAAAAATTTTTAAAAGCTCGATTTTCCATTACTAAAGCAGTAATCCGTTTGGATGGATATGTATGAAAAGTTTGCTTTTTTTATTTTGAAAAGTTGTCTGTGTGAAAGTGGACTTGTTTTGATGAGTAAGTTACGCTCTGGAAATATTGGTACCTAATTTATTAGAACCTTATAGTTCAAAAGACGTACCCGACGGCAAAGGCTAGTAGTAGGATCCCTTGGGCATTGAATACAGAACCCTAAATAGCTTAGTCATAATTACTCACATCGGAACTAGACAGATCACAGCTCGCTGGCGCAGTAATGATAATATTTCGTTCGGCAGTCATAATAAATATTGTATGTATCCGTTGCAAAAAAGGAGAGTCGTGATCGCCCTTAATCGGTCCTTGGTTGTATCTACATCTCGGATGGGGGCTAAAACGCTGCTGTAAACATTACTTTGGACTAGTAAATACTTGCTTTTTCACCCGACTGTCGAAGGATGCATGCTGTATGTACCTATGTATGTTAAGTATCATTCTTTGGCACGCCCTGTAGCCTAAACGGCTCAATGGATTTTGAAGTGTGACGTGTCATTAGATTCGTCTCAGATATGAGAGTGACATAGTGTATATATTTTTCCGGAGTTCCCATGGGAACGGGAATTATACAGGTGGGTTTTTTTCACCTAGTAGTGAAATTAAAGTTATTACTAGATTTCGTTGATATTTTTAGTGTGAAAAAAATGTAATGTGCTAAAAAATGTTATATTAAATACTTAGATATAGGACGTAAATTAATAAAACTACCATTATAGATCTATTTGACAAAAAAGAGTTGAGTTTCTTGCCGGGTTCTTCTCATACCTACAAACTTTAGCTTTGATTTAAAGTGTCTGTTATTATTTTATCTCACTAAGCCATTATACTAATATTATAAACGCGAAAGTTTGAATGGATGTGTGAATGTTTATTACTCTTTCACACTAAAACGGTTTAACTGATCCTGATGAATTTTGGCACACAGATAGTTTATAACCTGGATCAACATATAGAGCACTTTTATCCCGGAATTTGGGGTAGTTCCGTGGGATAGCAATAACGAATTCTTTACAGTCACAATATCACAATAGTTATGTTTACGTCACCTGTTTTTTTTTGTTCCTTCACATTGTAGTTCTTAAGATAGTATTAACAAAATGTTGTCATCTCATCTAGTAGAGCAAGCAGCATTTTAGTTGCCCGTGCCGATACCACGATTTTCCCCGGGCAAAACTGTAGCAGAACGTTAAGTTATTTTTTAATCGTAATGCGTTTCATAGTTGCCAGGAGCAGGGGCTTGTCCAATGGGACCAAATTAATGTTGTAAAGTTACTGTGTGGCCTATGGTTTACAATTTATATACAAGTTTTAAAATACGATAAGCGTGATGGGTGATTTTACCACTTGATAAAATTACTTAAAGCTTTAATTATCCAAAAAATATTATGTGAGTTCTTTTAAATTTACTTATCTCATGCACCGACAATGTTTACTGACAAATGAAATACCTTGTGAAATAACTATAAATTAAAAATTTTAAAAACCCTCAACGCAATTATGTCACTCGTATGTTTGAACATTAAGTCAATGCCCGTTATGCGTCTAAGATCCCTTCCTCAGCTAACAAAAGAGCTGATAACTTTGAAACGGCGAAATCGATTTTGATGAAACGTATCTAAGAACCATTGCCAAGAAACCTGCTTTCTATTAAAAAAAACCGCATCCAAATCGGTGCACCCGTTTAAGAGGTATGATGCCACAGACAGACACACACACATAGCGGTCAAACTTATAACACCCCTCTTTTTGTGTCGAGGGTTAAAAATATATTAACACTTCAGAAATTTGAGTTCCTGATATGTATTTAATTTTAAGATTTTTTTTATATTTTAATACCGTAACTGGAAAAAAACCTTGAAAAACAGAAGAGAAGTTACCCGAAGAATCTCCGGCCCCAGCATTTCATTCTTTTTCAATGATTTCTAGTTAAAGTTTTATTAAAATAAAATGGACCCGACATACTAGGGGCGTTCAATAAAAAGTGAGAATGAGTATGTTATAAACAACTTTTACCAAATGTCATTTTATTTTTCGACATAGTGACCTTTTAGCATAATACACTTAGTATATCTTTTTTATAAACTTAATATTCCATTTTTAAAAAAGGTCTCATCTTGAGTACTTAAAAAATCTTGTACTGCAGCGACTACCGCGTCGTCGTCTTCAAATTTCTGGCCTCTCAGGTATTGTTTCAATCTCGGAAATAGGTAGAAATCACTGGGAGCGAGATCTGGTGAATACGGAGGATGCTTAAGGATATCGAACCCAGCATCACGAATTGCAGCCATTGCAACGGCGGACTTGTGTGCCGGGGCATTGTCCTGGTGGAACAGCACAACTTTCGAGAGTTTACCTCGCCGTTTTTCGCGGATCTCATTGCGCAATGTTGCTATTTGTTTGGCGTATAAAGTGCCCGTAATAGTGGCTCTATGCTCGAGATACTCAATCATTAATACCCCTTTACCATCCCAAAAAACAGAGCCCATGACCTTACCGGCAGATGGGCTCACCTTGAATTTCTTCGGAGTTGGAGATGATGGCCTTTTCCATGTCATAGACTGCAGTTTCGTTTCAGGGTCGTAATGATGGAGCCATGTTTTGTCCATTGTTATAAATCGCGCCAAAAAAAGTTCCCGGTCTTGCTGCATCAGGTTCAAAGCTTCTTGACAAATCTCTAGTCTAGTTTGTTTTTGCGTGTCAGTAAGCATTCTTGGTACCCAACGCGCAGATACCTTTTTCATACCCAAGCGTTCATGTAAAATATTATGCACGCTCCCCGTTGAAATCTTTACATTTTCAGCAATAAAACGAACTGTGACACGACGATCCGCCAAAACTGAGTTTTTGACTTTTTTCACAATTTCTTCAGTTCCTGCTGTAGTAGGGCGTCCGGAACGGGGGTCGTCCATTGTCGATGTTCTTCCACGTCTAAATTCGGCGCACCAACGTGCGACTGTCGAATACGGAGGAGCATTAGACCCTAAAGTGTCCCGCAAATCCAAATTGACTTGGTCCGTACAAAAATTTTTCAAATACAAGTATTTGATAACGGCGCGCAGTTCAATTTTCTCCATTTTCGCTAACGTACTCAATAACATTGCAAAGAAATTACCGTATATTTTTTTAAACAAAAGACAGTTAGTTTTTTTTTTCATAGCAATCAGCTAGATAGATTAGCTTTACCGGCCAGTATTTAATTTCGTAATATTAAAAGAGTTTGCATCTCATTCTCACATTATATTGAACGCCCCTCGTATACTGAAACATAAAAAAAGAGTTACCAATCAAATATTTAAAGGAATGGATACATCGACAGAAAATATCAATTTCTCTTTTAAGTATCGTTTTAGTATTGATACTTAAGGATCTCTCATTTTGAAGTTCAAAAGCTACAACATGTACACCAATCTGTACCCATAAAAATCCTTAAAGGTTGTCCGTACGTAAAGTTTAACGTTCCACTACAGGCTTAAGCGGGGCACTAAATCCCACAAGAAAGTGTTTCGTGACCCGTGGGTCACATTCCTGGCGAAATGGCCCTAGACACTAATGGCTGCCCAGAACAATACGTCAGGCTAAAATGTGACTGGCTGGTTGAACGATTAAAAACAAACGCAAATGCTAGGACTCCGGGCGGGCTGCGTACAAATATGGAACCCAGCAAAATGTTTGCTTCATTGTTTCTGTGAAAAATAAACAAATTTTTTGAGGATTGGTAGTTTTGTACTTTTACTTGTCTTTTTTTTCTTAAGTAGTTTCCGTTGTGATACAAAAATTTTACGAATGATACCGTAAAAAGTCCATCATTATCATTTGCGAAGAAATTCAATGGTGTGTGTGAAGTTCCCAATCCGCACTGGGCCCGCGTGGGAACTACGGCCCAACCCTTCTCATTCTGAGAGGAAGCCTGTGCCCCTCAGTGGGTCGTATATAGGCTGGGATGATAATGATGGCTAATAGCAGAATTACTTGCATTCGAATGTTACAAGTAGGTTGTAAAAATAAAACAAGTTTCAATTGAGCAATTTATTTACAACTAGCTTTTGCCCGCGGCTTCGCTCGCGTGTACTATGAGTATTCCAAAGAACCAAGATATCAAGCAAGCAAGCATACAGGCAAGCAAGCAAGCAGGTCCACAATTGACCGAAAAATCGGTGAACATACCTAAAATTCATAAAGTGGAATGCATAACCTCCTCCTTTTTTAGAAGTCGGTTAAAGTGCCCTTTGCGGCCTACTTACAGTATAAACTTATGAATTTTGAAATTTTAGCTTTCTACAACCAGTAAAACGCAAAATCACGTTTTTTCCCATTCCCGTAATAATTTCGGGAAATGTTTTCTTAATGCTCCCCTACACTCCCCAAGGAACCCACTTGCCAAATTTCAGCTTTCTATGACCAGTAAAACGAAAAAGCCCGTTTTTCCCGTTCCCGTGAGAATTTTGGAAAGTCCTCTCTCAATGCTCCTCGACACTCCTCAAACAACCTACATGCCGAATTTCAGCTTTCTACAACCAGTAAAACGAAAAATCCCGTTTTTTTCCCGTTCCCGTTGGAATTTGGGAAAGTCCTCTCTCAATGCTCCTCTACAGTCTCCAAGCAACCTACATACCGAATGTCAGCTTTCTACGACCAGTAAAACGAAAAATCCTGTTTTTTCCCGTTCCCGTGGGAATTTTGGAAAGTCGTCTCTCAATCCAGCTTTATACTCCCCAAGGAACCCACTTGCCAAATTTCAGCTTTCTATGACCAAAAAACAAAAAATCCCGTTTTTCCCGTTCCCGTGGGAATTTTGGAAAGTCCTCTCTCAATGCTCCTCTACACTCCCCAAACGACCTACATGCCGAATTTCAGCTTTCTACGACCAGTAAAACGAAAAATCCCGTTTTTCCCGTTCCCGTGGGAATTTGGGAAAGTCCTCTCTCAATGCTCATCTACACTCCCCAAGCAACCTACATGCCGAATTTCAACTTTCTACGACCTGTAAAACGAAAAATCCTGTTTTTCCCGTTCCCGTAGGAATTTTGGAAAGTCCTCTCTCAATCCAGCTCAACACTCCCCAAACAACCTACATACCGAATTTCAGCTTTCTACGACCAGTAAAACGAAAAATCCCGTTTTTTCCTTATCCCATGGGAATTTATAATTACCTACTTCTATGCCAAATTTGAAGAGTCTAGTAATTATAGTTCATAGGATTCCGTTGAACTGAATATATAAATCCCGTTTTTTCCTTATCCCGTGGGAATTTTGAAAAATCCTGAAATTAATGTTTTAAATAATGTAATACCTACTTGTGTATCAAATTTGAAGAGTCTAGTTATTACAGTTACTGAGATAGGGTCACTCGGAATCGAATATATTTTTCCCTTTCCCGTGGGAATTCCCAAAAATCCTTCCTTAGTGGATGCCTACATTGTATAAGGTATCTATCTATGTGCAAAATTTCAAGTCTCTAGGTCCAGTGGTTTGGACTGTGCGTTGATATATCAACAGTCATTTAGTTTATTTAGATATTTCAACCCCATCGCACCCCATCCAGGGAGATGGTATTTTACGTCTGCCACGTCGGATTTTAAAACAGTTGTTGTTTTCATAACCAGCGACCCGATAAACCATAGAAACAACACCCATGTTGATTTTCAGACTTTGTTACCCCTTTCCCCCCTTTTAGGGGTTGAATTCTCAAAAAACCTGAAACACGTGTTTACTCATTTATTATTCGGAGTACTTCCTGTGAAGTTTCGAATAAAATAGTCGAACTAATCTTGTTTCCCTATACAAACTTTGGACCCCCGTTTCGCCCCCTTAGGGAGTGAATTTTGAAAAATCCTTTCTTAGTGCACCCCTAGACCTTATAAGGAACCTACATGCCAAATTTGGAATCTCTAGGCCCAGTGGTTTGGGCTGTGCGTTGATATGTCAGTCAGTCAGTCAGTCAGTCAGTCAGTCAGTCAGTTTCTTCTTTTATATATATAGATTACAAGAAATTTAACGCTAATTTGGCTCCAATGATTGGTCACGGAAGTGATTTCGCGTCCTATCAAAGTGACATCGTATGGACTCAGCCTTAATTGAACTACTTTCTCGAGTTGAGGCATAGCGACATTTTATGCGTAGCACTAGCTTGCTAGTACGGCTTTGCTTGAATAGATGCGTTTCTGCAACCTTACTATGTAACTTGGCAATATAACTGTATGCATGGCAATATTGGCAATTGTTCAAAAGCGAACTTATTCTTTTAAGGGATATCTACCAGTCAACCTTTGAATGGATGTAGGCTCATTTCATTATTTTTCAACGTGATTTATTAAATTCACACAAAATAACCTCCTGAGTCTCAATTTTTTTTAACTGTTGTAGTCCTTCAATTGGGAAACATAAGTTTTGTAACTTTGGAATTTTTTCAGCATGTTTATTTACCTTTTGAACACCACACATTGTTTTTGTTAGAAACAAAATTGATTCTTATGCGGATGCAGGTAGGTTTATTTTTGTATTAACGTATTGACGTCTATAGCAGACACTGGTGGCGTTCAAAAGGTTAAAGTTCTTTATTCACTGAATAATTTGTACTTCATGTACCTAGTACAATCGACAGTTATTCTTACAAACATCCATCTTTTAATAATGATTAAAATACTTAACTTATACAGGGTTATTTTTAATTCACTGACATCCTCTTAACCCTGAATTCCTATCACTCAAACAAATGTTTTTTGTTCTACGACTTTTTAAAATGACGCACTTTTTTTCCCATACAAATACACAGAGTATCGTAAAAATAAGAGGTAATCTCAAATTTTCAAAACGTTATTACTCCAAAAATATTAAGTTATGACAAAAGCCGTAAAACAAAAAACATTTGTTTAAGTGGTAGGAGTTTAGGGTTAAAAGGGTGCTAGTGACTTACAAATAACCCTGTAGGTATACTATACAAAGAAAAATACATTAGAAAGTAATGACACATAAAAATGGAAAACTAATAGTCAGTCTGTCAGTCGGAGTGTGGTAGGGCAGCACCATCATCAAAGCCAAACAGCTTCGCTGCTGGCTTCCATTTATGACGGGTGCCTCGAATGCACATGCTAGTCGCTCTAAATATAGAATGAATATAGAATGTTTGTTCTCGGGTCTTGGGTGTTTAATATGTATTTAAGTATGTATCTATCTATATAAGTATGTTTATCCGTTGCTTAGTACCCATAACACAAGCTTTGCTAAGCTTACTTTGGGACTAGGTCAATTGGTGTGAATTGTCCCATGATATTTATTTATTTATTTATTTATTTATTTATTATAGAAGTAATTATTCGAGCTCTCAGCTAGCCCAAAACGCAAGACAAAGATCGGTCCCAGCGAGATGCAAGTGCTTCCCCGAGGTGTTTCACAAAGGTGGCCATTTGTGGTGCAAAGACTCCATCCACGGAGGTGACAAGGGGTGTAAAAGTGTCATGACGTTATTCTTACAAATGATTTAATAACAAGGTTTGTAAAAATAACGTATAACTATATTTTATTTATATGTATTAGTGTGTACCTACCTACATTTATATATATATGTCTTTTTAATTCACTATTTATTTAGGGTAATTTAACTTTTTAGTTCTTTTCAATTTTCATTGCGTGTCTGGGCAGGTACTGTTATTTCTGATGTTCAAAAGTTAACTGAAAGAGATCCCTTCCAGGGATAACTTCGCCTCCTTACATCAGTTTTTCTTGTAATATGTTAATTTAATTTGCTTATTTACGATATAAAGTTATACATACATACTTTAAGTTAGGCGATTCCTGGCGCTATGTCGCTTACTTTAGTTCTTCTGCGGATTTCCTCATTTCTGATTTGATCTCTTTCATCCAGTTACATTCATTCACTTAATTAACTAACCAGACTCAAACGGACAGATACCCGATCACCAACACATATCAATTCATACATTAAAATAACATACATACGTACTTTATTACTTTATATCTTTATTTTTGTCGTTGGAATTTCTCCGCTAAAGTTTTTGATAGATAACGTTTTTTTATGATGGAAGACTTTTTATGGATAAATTTGATAGTTTGGGACATGGTCGTAAAATTAAAATAACAACTTCATCCGATGGAAGTGGCCGGTGCCTGTGAATTTTATCACCTGCTCTGGAGAGTTCCTTGACCTGTAAAATACGTATTATACAGGGTGTCCCAGAACTCAATGATAACCTGGTACCCACCGAGCGAGAGGCCATGTTTAACAGTTCTGGAATAAATAAGATACAAACATACGTAAGAAAAAATAATCCATGTCACTTTGTTAAGTGAAAATACAAAATAGAGTCACATAACATATCACTTTTAGTATTAGATATTTTCGAAAAATGTCTAATAGCGCTTAACTGCTGAAGACGATTGTACCTAAGTACCTACGTTCAAAAACAAGTTCTTTCGAAGTTACAAAAAATTTTCATCATCATACCAGCCTACGTATACACCGTGAATTTTTAGTGGTTGTTTTCCCGAAACGAGGTGATTTAGTATCGATTGTACAATCGATTTATAATTACTATTTTGACTAGAGTCAAAAATCCAATTGTGAAAAACGAAAGTTGAAAATGACCGCAAACCAATAGTAACACTTCGTTGGTACAAGTAGCGTACGATCGCACGATAGGTTAGGTGAAAAACGAAAGTCGAAAATGACCGCAAACCAATAGTAACGCTTCGTTGGTACCTAACCTATCGTACGATCGTACGCTACTTGTACCAACGAAGCGTTACTATTGGTTTGCGGTCATTTTCAACTTTCGTTTTTCACAATCGGATTTTTGACTCTAGTCAAAATAGTAATTATAAATCGATTGTACAATCGATACTAAATCACCTCGTTTCGGGAAAACAACCACTAAAATTTCACGGTGTATAAGTCCCACTGCAGGGCACAGGCCTCCACTCAGAATGGCAGGGCTTGGCCTGTAGTTCCCACGCGGACTGTGGATTGGGAAACACACACACCATTGAATTTTTCGAAAAAACGGGGATTG
The DNA here is from genome assembly GCA_947859365.1 of Archips crataeganus. NCBI lineage: Eukaryota > Metazoa > Arthropoda > Insecta > Lepidoptera > Tortricidae > Archips > Archips crataeganus. Next base: position 12,116,060 of record OX402066.1, on the reverse strand, counting down.
ATTCCTTTGTGTACCTAAAGTTATCCATATATTTTGTACTAGCTTTTGCCCGCGACTCCGTCCGCGTAGAATTAGTAATTTGGGCAGCTTATTTTTTTATCCAAGTTGCTTTTTCATCAATTACGGCTCTCCTTAGTTCCTAAATATAAAAAAAATTACCTCCCCCCGCACCCCCCTCCCAACCCGACCCCCAACCAAACCCCCCCCCGCACACCCGCGTTCATATTCGCCACCGTACTCCCCAGTCAAGCGTGCCTATAGAAGTTTTACTTCAAAAACCCCCGATTTTGAAACATTCTTCCGCTCCGCTCCGCTGCTATTGGTGTTAGCGTGATGATTATATAACCTATAGCCTTTCTCGATAAATGTGCTATCTAACACTGAAAGAATTTTTCAGATCGGAGCAGTAGTTCCTGAGATTAGCGTGTTCAAACAAAAAAACCTGTTCGATAAATTCTTAAAATAGACCTATCATTCTTATTTGTGAACCGATTCAAATGAAACAAAGACTAAATGTTAATCCAAGAAAATACCAACATATCAGTGAAAACCGCATCCTTCTAGGTTAAGCCGTTTCTGAGATTAGCGCGCACAAACGCACAGACAAACAGACAAACAGACAATAATTCTAAAAATCATTGTTTCGGGTTCTATTGCGCTAATAAATAGCCCTAGTGACAGTTTTTCTCAAATATCTTCAATGTACAGACACCGACTTGTTACAGATTTATAATATGTATAGATGACTAACTTTCATTACACAAAGGACGCGATCGTGATTTTGTTTTCATCAAGCCCTTAATTGTGTACATTTAAAAAAAAAACGATTCTTGTAGGATCCAATAGAATTAATTGATGTCGCTGACAGTAGGTATTCGCCGTTTGTGATGATGTAGAGTCAAAGGTTATGAGTTCCGTGATGAGATTTTCCCTTGTATGTCTCTGTAACTGTCAAGTTTATTACTTCCGCAACCACTGCACTGTGATACAGTCAGACGGAAAATATGGGTGCGATCGTTTTGCCTCAATTAGGACTTTAACGGTCAGTTAAAACCGGGCCCCTGCTTCACAAACGTGACAATACTAGTTTCATGCTGGCACTATAGGTGAATAACTTAAGAAGATGATCTGTTGTATGTAGTAGTAAAAGCCGTGGTGGCCCAGCGGTTTGACCAATGGTCTCTCAAGCAGAGGGTCGTGGGTTGAAATCCCGGATCGCACCTCTGAGTTTTTCGGAATTTATATATATATTTTTTTTAATTAATTTCAACAAAAAAATACATTAATTTTACGACATATACTTCGCCAAACTGCAAAACAGTTTGTTGGCGAATACTACACTCCTTATTTTTAACATTATGTTTCTATACCTATACTCATACCACCACTACTATTTAGCAATAGGTATCTACTATTAATTCAGTTACATCACATAGTTTATTATATAACTTAGTTATATGATACTTAATTATTTTCTTCAAGGATATGCGAAATTAATTACATTTGTAATTTACCATGAGCTTTACGGTGAAGGAAAACCTGCATACACCTGAGAAGAAATTCAATGGTGTATGTGAAGTTCCCAATCCGCACTGGGCCCGCGTGGGAACTACGACCCAAGCCCTGTCATTCTGAGAGGAGGCCTGTGCCCTGCAGTGGGACGTATATAGGCTGAGATGAAACTTACTTAACTCGTCCACTGAAAAGGAAGTTGCGTATTAAACATTGTTACACAACATCGCTATGTCGTCACTTTCCCGCCGTCATTTCCTCAATATGTTGGTTCTGATTAAAAGATCATCAAATCATCATAATTGATTGGTCTCATTTTCGAGAGAGATTCGGTTTAGATCAGATAAAATGAAATGAGTTTTCATAAGGTACAGTCAGCGTAAGAAGTCGCTGAACACTTGTCTTGAGTACTTTGTCACAATAACCAGTTAAACTGTGAAGTTTGAAAAATGTCACGTTAATAAAAGTGACAAAGTACTAAAGTGTTCAGCGACTTCTGAGGCCGACTGTACTTTGACCCAATTTAGGATAAGTATGGCGCATATGAAAGCTATTCGTATTTTTTTTATTAACCCTTACAGTTACCTACTTACTTACTTTTTGCTTTTAAAGTCGTAAATTATAGACAAAATTGAAATTGGAGCGCGTTGATGTCTTCTGTATGAGAATTGAGCAAAGTCAAATGAAGGTCGTTAATTTGGACTTATCGTTGTTATTGTTGATTGAATTTGAAGCTTTGAAATTATTTATAGTTTGAAATGTAAAACTGTTGAACCCACGACCTGCTTGAGAGACCATAGGTCAAACCTCAAACCACTATACCTCAACTTTAGTTTTAGTGGCTATGATACCTACTCGCACTTGGACAGCCCTGATGTAGTGTCAGTATTTATCTAGCCCGATCGACAAAGCGACAGAATGATAAGAACATGTTTTACATCATAGAGACAACTCCGACGGATATAAAGTGGCAATAACTAACGAGCCAGTTTATTATTTATAAGTTTCTAAAAACAGATCGGTTAGTAGAAGATTCAGAAATAATATAAAACCGAAACCGTGACAAGAGTGAATCGCACTCGCGCACTTTTAGTTTCGTACAAGTCAAAAAGGTGTTAGGAATATGAACCATACAATTTTATTGTGAAGGTATTTTTTTTCATTTAGGTACAGTCGACCATGTAAGTGCTTTACCATTTTTTGTGACAGTTCCTCCATCAGAATAAAACCAATAAGGCCGATTGTCACATTGACTTGTAAGTAAAAATAGCCTTTGACGTCTTAATTCATACAACTAACATTGAACCTTAGGGTGGTAAAGGAGTTTCTTGGTCGACTATACAAGAGATCCGTTTCCTAAAATGTCCATTGGGTTAAAAACATCTCTTTCCTTCGGCCACCGTGTACCAAAACATCCGTATTTTGTAACATCTGTTTCCCACAAAACAATACTTCATCATCATCATTTCAGCCTAAAGACGTCCACTGCTGAACATAGGCCTCCCCCAAGGCTCGCCACACAGATCAGTCCCGCGGCACACAGATCGGTAGCTCAGTCTTGTTGGAGGCCTGCCTACACTGCATCTTTCACATCACTGCATCTTTCTTTGTCCGCGGACGCCACTCGAGAACCTTTCGGCCCCACCGGCCATCAGTTCTACGAGCGATGTGCCCTGCCCACTGCCACTTGATTCTGGCGATTCTGCGAGCTATGTCTGTTTAGTTCTTGCGCGGATTTCATCATTTCAAATGCGATGTCTGTCCCAATCTGGGATTAATTTATGTCCAGATTTTCTCTTTATTAGTGACGCACGAGGCTAAGCCCCAGTTTAATCCGCTGTAACCACTAATTGAACGCATTTTAAAGTAGATTATTAATCTAGAAATCGACATTTCACTTCAGGTTTCACTTCATATACGTGACGGGTGAGATAGACCGAGAGCTAAGTATAGTTGACTAAGAAATTCCTTTAGCACCCCAAGATTAAATGACATTTGTATGGCTTAAAACATTTATTACTGCAATTTTTTTTTGCAAGTTAATGTGACAATCATCTTTATTGTTTTTTTTCTGATGTAGGAACTTTCATAAAAAATGATAGAGCACTTAAATTAATACCTGTAGATATAAATACTACTAATCCTACAAATGTGATGCCAAAGTTTGAATCTGTATTGAAATGGCTGAAAAAGGCTTGTCTGTATGTATTTGTTTTTGTATTGTATTGTATTTTAAAATTTGTATTATATTGTAACAATTTGTAACTAACTAATTAAATATGTATCACTCCTACTGTAACTACAGATCCTGTTTTGATTACTGAGTTTTTGGCAAATAAATAAATTTATTATTATTATTGTATGTATTATAATTTCCGTGTAAGCAATTCAAGTCTCATTTAGCTGTATAATTTTGGTTAATTTAATATTAAGGACCCCTTGCACGATCCAGGGTAAAAAAAATTAACATGGGTATGGAATGACTGTTCCATACATTTTGACACTACTTAACTTAACCCTGGGTTAGGAGTTAAATCGGAGTTATACAGTTATATCTGTTCCATGCAAGTGATAGTGGGTGATACTAGCTAGATAACATCTTCATATTTATATTTCACTCGCCTCTACCCCAGGTTGTGTTTACGTGAGCTATGACAGATGATTTGTAATTCCGAGATTTTACTAAATTAACTAGATAATTCCCAAAAATTACAAACACAACAAATGTACAAAACTTCATGTCTCTCGAATTAGCGGTAAAGTATAATATTTGTGGGACTTTTATTCACTGAGCTCTTTGGGTGCGTATCTGAATATCGAATGGATTTTTCGCTAAAACCTAAAAGACTAATCTAACTCTACTAATGGTTTCTATACGATGCCGTTTTAATGCATCCCAAGAACTTTACAGCTCAGAAAAGCCTGTTCGATGTTGCAACCCATTCAATAATAATAATAATAGTTCATTTATTTAAGAACAACGTAAGTCCAAATTACAAACAATAAATAAAATCAATAAACAAAACAAAATAATAATGAAATGTCCAAAAGTAGTAAGCATATACGAAATTAAGAAATGTCTTAATCAAAAAATCATCATTAATGTTTTAACACATTCGATATACTAACTTTCGATACCTATCCAAAAACGGGCCCAGCTCTTTGCCTATGGGGCAGGGAGCTGGGTGCATAAACAAACGGCTTGGATCAAGATAAACGCGCAGGACAAGTTTAGATCAATTGCAGTGATGTTTGTATTAGCCTAATGAATGTGGGGAAGTGAAACGCTTTTAACATTATGCGGTTTGCGGTATACTAAGTACTTGTTCGTTTTCCGGATTCTGCTCTTTTTCTTATGATGGTAAATAAAAAGAGGCAAATACTAGTATTAATGCGAATCTCTTCTAGAAACAGGGGGTAATTTTAGCGTGGAATGAAGGATTGCGTGGGATAAATAAACACCATGATTTTCTCTAAGAAACACCTTCTAACGCAGTTAATTATATGTATTTAGTAGCTTTAGCACGCGGCTTCGCATGTGTGAACCATTATGTCTTGCAATCGAATAGAAATTTCGGGATGTCCCGAAAATATCCATGGGAATGTCCAAAAATTACATTGTTCTCTGCATTAACGTTGCATAAAAAATACTCACAACAAATTTCATGTCTCTAAACGACGTGGTTGGATTTTGTAATTTTATTCCGATTCTGTGGAAGTACCGAAACCGAGTCTACCGAACCGAGTCTATCGAGTACGAAAGACCGAATGTATTAAAATATCGAATGGGTCAAAAGATTGTCAAGTTTTTTTTCTGAAATAGTAAACATCTCAGAATTTATTAAAACGGCATCGTATAGGTAGAACTCATTAGGTTAGGTTAGGTTAGTTTTATAACAAGTTTAAAAAGTTTATGGTTTCAGAAAAAAACCTTTCGGTCTTTTGACCTATTCGATATTCCAATACATTCTTCTTCGAGCTATGTCGGTGACTTTAGTTTTTGCGCGGATTTCATCACTAACGCGATCCCGCATCGTCGTTGTGTCTACGAAACCCTAATAAAAAGAAGCGCTAGCGAATCTCCCCGTTTCTCTTTAATGTTGTGGTTTTTCTTTGGGCTGTGGTAGAGAGTTTCGCAAATTCAAATATTATGGGATGATGCAACTGTATTCAAGTACAGTATTTGAGGTTATAAATGAAAAAAAAAACTCCAACATTTTAACTGAGTCGGGTAGGACCGGTTCCCTATGGATGGCATAAAATTATTTGAAATATTATTGTGACGCATAATTTCTTTTAGCCGAATTGGGGATGTCTAAAAAAATTACCATTGGTTTTTATATTTTTTTTGTATAGAAAAGTCTAATTTAATTAAACTAATTTCAATATTTTGTCATTTAGTTCTCTACTTTTTTCAAAATTAATTATTGAAACTATTTTAGTCGATGACGTCAGATTATAATTGAGGGCTCCCACAATGCCAAATTTCTAAATCTTTCTGAATGCGTTCGATAAGGCAACCCCTTTAATTATTTTCTGCGTAGTGGTACACTATACACTCTGTCACTTTACTGGCACTGTCAAAGTGCTAGATGTCAGACAGCGGGTCCAAATCAAACTCCGTAGTATAATCCACGCGTAAATTCTAACCACACAGAATAAAGTACGACTTGAACCGGTCACGCAATTTACACCAATGTCAAATGAAGGTTATTGCTTATTTGTTATATAATAAATTCATTACATAATATTAAAATTAAATAACTACAGAAAACGAGTTAAAAAGCATTTATCTCGAAATGGTTTTCGATTTACTATACATTGCAAAAAAATAGACATCCCCAATTAGCGAAAAAAGTAATAGGCCAAAGTATTACTATGCGATAGCACTATTATGCCAGTACAAATTATGCGAAATCAATTATGCGACACAATAATAGTCTAAAAAAAATTATGCGATTGAAGGGGATCCCTCGGGTATCAGGGTCACAGTCATTTTCACGATGATTTCTTTGGCAGATGTATGGAATGTCAACATGACATTCGCAACTAAAAAGGTTCATCCTGGTAAGAGATGCAGGTTCTTCGACTGTAAATAATTTTTAATAATTATTATTCATAATTTTTAATAATTTGTCTAATATTCCCACAGGAAACTTACTGAACGGAAGCTTGCTTTAAATTCTCGTAAAGTTTCCATAAACTTTCTAGAAGTTACCCGTACGTGCGTTCTTTTGAAAATGCTCATAAATCTGCAGAATGGTCGATAAGTACCTAAAACAACGCACCAGTTAAAACATCTCCACAATTTCACAAACAATCGCTTGCGTGTATTCGATCATTTCGCAACTCACGCCATCTCGTGGGAACCGGGGGAACGATATCTAAGAATCGATTAACTAACGTGATTTATTTATTTAGTTTCAGATCCGATATGCTGATTCGGTTTAGTCACGACCGGATAAACAATGGAAGAAAGCAGTTTTATTATTATAGCGGCGGTGGTGACCGCGGCATCATTCAACGTGACCTCTGCCTTTGTCAATTAGGATTGTTTGTGTTTAGGGTTCCGTACCAAAATCATAATCGGTTGTTCATTTCTATAGTTGACCAAGTAAGTACTTTACCAATTTTTGTGAGTACATCTATAAACACAATAATTTGTATAGATGGCACAGGGCACAGGCCTCCTCACAGAATGAGAGGGTTTGGCCCGCAGTACCCAGTGGGCCCACTGCGAATTGGGAACTTCACATACACCATTGAATGTCTTCCCAGATCGGAATTTATGTGCGAAATTTCATTTCAGGGAATAAAAATATTTTTTTGTATGGATTTTTTTTTCATTTGGAAAATTTTATGTAATTTCGTTAATACTGCCTATTGTCTGCCTGAATTTTTATTTTTATTATTTTTTCTGTACTATTTTGGTGTTCAATAAAGAATATTTGTATTGTATTGTAATTTCTGCGTTTCAATCCTGCTATGAGAAAAAAAGTGTCCCAAAACTTCGAAATAGTTTTCGATTGTTCTATTTAGTTAAGGACTACAATTATAAAGTCTATGAAAAATGGTAACTCTACCGGGAAAAAAACTTAGCACTCCTTTGTTGTCCTAGTAGCACCAAAAAAGCTCGTAATTTTGAGCAGAAATCACATAAAATTTTCCAAATAATAAGTTTTGATAAAAATTTAATTTTTAAAGCAAACTTTTTTTAGCTGACTGTACTTTTTGTTGACTGTACTTGCATTGTCATCCAACCTACATAAGTATACCAAATTTCAGGTGATTCCAACCACTGGTAGTGGGTCAAATTCGACTTCTAAGATCTGACCCAGAAATAAAACAAACGGGGTGAGCTAAACAAAAGCTTGTAAAAAAAAAAGTCGAAACAGCAACAAAACAAAAATTGGCCCTCAAGTGTAATATATTCCGAAAAACTCACGAGGTGCTCTCCCAGTCCCGAACCACCGATCCTCTGTACGCTTAGTATAAGTTTTACTTCACCAAAATACTTCTCGATCGCGTTTACGTAAAAATTTCAATTCTATGCAAACATGGACGCGCGGCCGCGTAGGCGCTGTCCATGTTTCCCTAGTAATTGATTTTTTTACGTAAACGCGATCGAGAAGTATTTTGGTGAAGTAAAACTTATACTAAGCGTACTGTCCATCAAACCACAAGGCTGACACGACATAAAAAATAACAAACCGTTTTATTACTTAGTAATTCCATTACAGTTATCTTAAGATCTAAATATTTATTATTATTACATTTATTCAGACGGCTCTGGAACCGCTTTTATGACGTGCATAAGTAAATATAAATGGTGTTTCCATTTTATCTCGTCATTAAAATAGAAGACACGTAGGTAACAATTTTATTGCCGATATAAATAAAAGGATAAGTGATAAGACAAGGTTTGTTAACAATTATATTTTGATTAGCGAGATATTAAAAGCTGGAATATTGATTGCCAATATTTTTATTGCTTGGGGTATCTATAATATTACGATACGTTTTAGATATGAACTAAAACAATTACTTTGCTCACCCGCGACCTTACAATAGTTACGTTTATGCAAGAAATGTGCGTTCATGCAGTTCATTGTTTTAGTTCATTAATATGGACCTCCGCAAAGTAACGCCTGATTCAATAAATTATTTAAACGTTTTAGATATGTTTACTAGATAATGGGGAATAAGAAAAGGATATCGACTTATTTTATTAGCAGTGATCGGTTTGGTTACACGCTGCGGGATATCCAGTAGAAATGTTAATATGGATACGCCGTTAAGCCCGTACATACATACATACATACATACAATCACGCCTCTTTCCCAGCAGAGGGATAGGCAGAGACTATTTTGTTTCCACCTGCTACGATCCTGACATATATCTTTCGCTTCAGCAACACTCATTAGTCTTTTCATACATGCTCGCCGATTTCGGGTACTCTTGACCTGACCCTTCTTCAAGACATCCCCAATCAGATCATGGAATGTCCTTCTTGGTCTCCCTCTTCCAATATTTCCATCTACACTCGCATTATAATTTTAACTCTTTCGTAATTCTTCCTTCGTCCTTCCTCTCCACATGCCCAAACCAACTTGACATTCCTTTCTCTATACGAGTCACAACATCGTCTTTCATGCCACAACGTTCCCTTATTAGACTATTCCTCATTCGGCCACTCAAGTTCACACCAACCATACTCCTCAATGCTCTCAATTGACTAAAGATTTTATTTAAACCGTAAAACGTCCTTGTGACGCGTACCTGACTGTTTTTTTTTTGTCAATTTTGATATTAGTTAGGATTATTCAATAGTAAAAACATTTAATTAACATTTAAAACGTTGATCCATAATAGCAATTGATAATATCTGACTGGGTAAAAGTCATTGTCCTTTTCTAACAGCATGAGGCCCGGGATTCCGCGGTATATCCATAGTAGCTTGACAATTGAAGTCATTAACCCCAGTTGGAATCAAATCATCGATCACTGTGTTAATGAAATAAAGACTAGAAAATAAGAGAACTACAATGCAATTGAAAAAAAGTGAAATCTAGGTAGCTAAGTATTGGCGACTGGCTAGATGGAAGCCTCTTCATTGTTTATTGTTACTTTTAGTTCCAATTTCTAATTATGTTCTACTGGCACATTATGTGTTTTATACATATAACATTCTAGCGAATCATCCCGGGACTCTGTCTGCGAAGAATTCATTTATCACTATGCCACGGGAGCTGTGCTATAAATTAACTGTTTGCCAAATTTCATCAGAGTCCGTCAAACCGTTTTAGCGTTAAAGAGTAACAAGCATCATTATTTTTAAAAGGCTCATTTTCCCGTTTACCGTAGAGTTAAATACAAAATTACATAAGTTTTTCTTTATTCAAACGTCCACGGTTTTCAGATTAAAAGTAAATCGGTTAATTAGATAAAATACGAACATTAAAAATTGTACCTCGCATAAAGATCCTTAACAACTGCAGTGACTACCCTAAAATTATAAAATACTTAGTAAAAATAAGTCTAAAAATTAGCTAATTCTTGCTGTTTAAGACAGCCATTAAACTTTGGGAGGAACGTATAGCGTGTCAACGAGTTAGGGATCTTAAAAAAAGTTTTAAAACGTCACAAATCACTCTGACACTAAAAACGTCCGCCAAATGGACACTTAGGTATCCAGTTTCGCAGATACTTGAGGTTTTAGAATGTCGACTACAAGCTTGCGGAGCGATAAATATGTTAAGTAAGGTTTTATGTTTGGAAAGTGTCTAGTCTTAGGCAGCCCGTCGTAACGGCTGGACGTATTCGGAGTAAAACTCAACTATCCTTGTGTTCTTTAGAATTAAATTCAAAAAGGACTCTTGCATAATATTATCGAAAATGACCGTGTAGTTTAGTGGTTCGAAAACCTACCTACGAAGGTTAAGATCCCGTATTCGAATACCTGGGCGCGGCAGTTTTTTGTATGAAAAATATAATGTTTACTCTCGAGTCTTGGATGTTTAATAATACGTATGTACTTATCTATTTAAGGGCCGTCTTCTTTCGATCAGAGACTGGGCATAGAAAAGCAGCGAGGGAATGCGGCAAGCATGCTAGGCACGCTGCCCCAGGTCGGCATAATACCAAGTTTCGATGTTTTAAAATTCATTCTTATAAAGTGTTTAGTTAAATAACTATATTTAAGCGTTTCCTGGGTAGTGTCATATGTATGTAAAACTCTTTATTGTACGTAAAACATGAAAAATAACAGTTAAAAAGAGAAACAGATGTACAAAGGCGAACTTATCCCTTAAAGGGATCTCTTCCAGTTAACCTTTGAACGATTGACAGGACAACAAAGACAAGAGTAGGCATATGCATAATGCAGAGTAAAAAGAGTCGAAATCAAAAGTAAACCCAAACCAATAAACTTAACATAATCAATACACAAACACTAAGAATACACGCAAGTAACACTAATATGTATGTATGTATGTAAACTCTTTATTGTACAAAATAAGGAAAAAAAAAATATTATAGACAACCGTTGAAATGCATGTACAAAGGCGAACTTATCCCTTTAAGGGATCTCTACCAGTCAACCTTTGAGTGGATGAAAGGAGCATTTAGTAAGGGACCGACAAAGAGTAAGTAAAAATAAAACAGTCGGACAAAGCATAAGGCTACAATACAACTTTTAGTAAATACAATACATAAACTCATAATATAAAGAAACCTTTTAAAAATATACTACCATATATAACATATATATGCATAAAACATATAATAAATAAGCAGTGTTCTCAATAAATTAAAGAGATGGTGTGAACCACATCTTCTTCAAAGCTTCCCTGAACGACACCACGGAGGGAGATTGCCTAATGGAGGTGGGCAATCGATTCCACAGTCTAGCAGATTGAACAGTAAATGATTTAGAGTAAATTTTGGAAGAAGTAGAAGGACAGGCCAAAAGGAGATTGGCACTCGGCCGCAAACGATGCTGGCTTCCTTCAGCCAAGTAGCTGAAACGCTCGGAAAGGTATAAAGGGCCGGAAGGATTAAAAAGAGTGTTGAAAAGCAATGACAGAACGTGGATGTTCCTGCGCTCCCTGATGGGCAACCACCTCAGCTGTGCGCGAAAGTGAGATACGTGGTCGTATTTACGGAGACCAAAGATATACCGGATACACACGTTCTGAATATAATATATCATGAATACAGAAGACTAATACATATCATATCAACGTAAATAGACTAACTACATAAAAATTACATAAATACATTAATATACGCATATACACTAAACAGAGAATACAATAGAGGTTGTCTCTATTTAAGAGGAACTGTCAAGCCAGTACGCCCTTAAGCGACTCCGGAAGATGGCTACCGACTGCGACTGCCTGATTTCACTCGGCAACCTATTCCACAGACTAACAGCGTGCACGGAGAAGGATTTGGAATAGGATTTGGATTTAGTCATATATATAGGTACATATAAAATTACAGCTCTATTTAAATATAAGTTTATCAATTCACTAGTGCCCGTAATACAAGCTTTGCTTAGTTTGGCACTTGGTCAATTAAGTATGTCAATTGCCCCGTAATATTAATAAATATCGTAAAATATTATTCAAATAACTAAAGTTCAAGAAAGAAATTAGTATTCCCATAATATTAATAAATATCGTAAAATATTATTCAAATAAATAAAGTTTAAGAAAGAAATTAGTATTCCCATAACATCCTTGCACTCTTTTCTGCATTCTTTAGTTTTCTCAGAAACCATAATATCTTGAGCCCTCAATTAGAGTGTAACCATATCAATCAATCGATCGATAGTATAATGGAGTGGTCAATATTGATCGACAGTTTCTACTACACCAATCGAACGATCGTCAAGCGATGTTAGAACGGTTCGGTCGACGTCGTTCGACAGTTTCTACTAAACCAAAATCTACCACACCAATCTGTCGACGTCGAACATTAGCATCGATTGGCTGTCGATCAATCGTTTATCGACCGGTATCCGTCGATTAACTAATCCTATCACACCAATCGATTTCGATCGGTGATCAATCGATTATATTATAACACCCTTGCAGGTCCTCTCACATTTGTACAGTGGTCGACTTAATGGTTTATTAGCACAGATAAATAGCATTGACCTTATTGTCTGCCCGGATGTCCATCCTTCCATTGTCTTGGGTAAAAGTGGGATTTGAGCCAGTTTCTTTAAGTATTCAGGTCTGTGCGATACTTATGGAAATTCCATTACCTTACTGGAGAAGAGTATTGAATTGTTGTCCACGACTAGATGTAAGGTGCTCGACACTGACCCAATACATGACACCTTCAATCTTATATCATAGTAAAAGGTGACAGATGGGTGTCATCTACTGGGCGTTGAGGTGTCGAGCATTGGTACGTTTACCTTACTAGGCATAGATTTAATGCTACATCTATACCTATCGATTCATGTAAATCAATATTCTTAATCACACAGCTCAAATCTACAAAAAATAAGTTTTCAAAGCTACACCCAACGAATAACTTTTTATTACTAGTAAACATTTAAAAAAGCCGTGGTGGGCTAATGGCCTCTTAAGAACAGGGTTGTGGGTTCGATCCCAAGCTCACACCTCTGATTTTTTCGGAAACTACGTGCGTAATTACATTTCCGTGACGGAAAACATCGTGAAGACACACAGCTGCAAAGTAATTCAATGGTGTGTGTGAAGTTCCCAATTCGCACTAGGCCCACTTGAGATCGGCGCAAGCCCTCTCACTCTGAGAGGCGGCCTGTGTCCTGCAGCGGGACGTATGATGATAATGTTGATGAAACATTTTGAAAAACCCAAACTGCCCACATTATTTTCTGAAATAAAATGACCCCAAATCCTTTTCATTCTGAACTCATCCAAATACACGAAATTACATCCACACTTATTTCACTCGTATGATATGGTTTAATATAAAATCCAGCGTGACCGCTCATAAACGACTTCCCAACTGGTTCTTGATAGCGTGCATATTTGGAATCGTCTTCAAGTAGCGCAAAATATGTTTTGCACAGTTCTTGTTTTTCTGCTGAGAAATATTAAAATTAAACATGCAGCATGTGACTTTGAAGATGAGATAAGAATAGATAGTTTTTTTTTTGTGATGTAATAAGTGCGCCTACAGTAAAACGTTTTAAAAATAGACTGGACATTTATATAAAAAGACTTAAAACACAAGTGTAGTGTATGATGCACGCATCAGCTCAATGAGCTGCTAGTGTATTATTTTTAAATAATAATAATAAGGCGTAGGGATGTGACAACCTCATCGCCCGCTGGTGTTGTCGTGTCACCAGTGCAGTCAGTCATCGCAGGGCGGCTTGTGGCGAGCTGTTGGTGCGTAGCGACACCACGAACCCGAGACCTCCAGGGGTACACATACACACATGCGCTTATACACACACTCACACACAGTTACACACCCACCCCGCCTCTAGTTTGCCTTTGTTGGTTGCCTAGAGTGGAGCGCTAGAGCTAAATGCTCGAAGGATGGATGTGTTTGGCCGTAAGTGGCGAGTTGGCATTTTGAAGTTTAAAGTCCAGGGACACCTCTCCATCCTTAGCCGCTAGCACATCCTCATGGTGTATTAGGGGATAGACCCCCATAGTTGCGCCCATCTCATTTATATTATATGGTACCAAAGGCCTCTTCATGTTGGCTTCGGCCCCATGTATGCCTTTCAAATGACCGGGTCCCCATGGGCCCGTGATCGGAAATCCGTACCAACATAATAATTAAACAGTCACGTCACGTCAATCAGTCACGTCTATAAACAAGGTTTACGCGAAACATGTCGTAAAAATCGTTTATAGACATGAGTGATCCATATTTTATCACTATAAAACATGTGTTTTGGCGCTAAAGTAAATAACTCTTAACATCATCATCATTATCATCATTTGAGCCGTAGGACGTCTACTGCTTGACAATAGGCCTCGTAGATACCCAATCATTACGGTTGGAAGCGGCTTGCACTCATCGTGAACCTGGGGCCTTCACCAGATCATCCTTCCATTGGCGAACGTCCCACGCTGCGCTTACCAGTCCGTGGTCTCCATTCCAGAATTTTTTGGTCCCAACGATCGGTTTTAGTACATTTAAAATGGGAATTCTGCGGGTAGCTCAAAACAATCATCAATATTCCCAGTGACGTCTTCTAGCTAATATTCCAATGATTCATAATTTTGCAACATTTTTGCATTTTCAAAGAGAAAAACTACAAATCGAGACAATGAAAACTACTGATCAATGAACTCATGAGTAAGTAAATTAGATTATATTGAAGGCTTAGTTGTACAAGATTTAGATATCATGCTTTAATTTATTCAAAATAGAAATTCGTTCAAGAAACCGTACGCTTCAATTATCTATGTCCTACTTATTACGCTGAATGGCGTGCCTGAATTTAAATAAGCTGTTTTATCTTGATTCTGGGTGGTCAGCTCCATATTTTGAGACCACGCGAAGTTAACATTCTTGTTCTGCTGTTATCCTCTCTAACAATATCTGATTCTCTAACGCACCAGTGTTTATTTCGAAATTCACTGTTCATCTTTGTAGTCAACGATCGATAGAATTAAAAAGCTCATAGATATTACTGAAGAAATCTGAAGGTATCAAAAAAGTTAAAACTGAAGAAAAAAAAGTTTGGTATTTAAATCAGTAGCGTGGAGTAAACATTTTCGGCGAGTAAGAGGAGGGTGAGTTTGGTATGTCTTAGATGCATCACCTAGTAGTTAGTGTACACTAAGGCTGCGTATCCAACGGAGCTGTGCGAGGATGCGTTGCGAGGGTTGTGTCTGTCATGAACCAATAGAAACACTTCATTTAAAACATTCATTCCCAAAGTGGTCCAGGTGGACCCCCAGGGGTCCACAGGAGACTCGAGGTGGGTCTAAGTTGGCGAGACAAAAATGGGGGATTTGGGAATATGGTAGAAATCTAGCTGCAGGGGGTCCACCGTTACCAGCTAAATTTTGAAAGTGGTCTATGTGCAAAAAAAGTTTGGGAACCTCTGATTTAAAAGGTCTTAAGTGAATGAAGTGCTTCTATTGGTTTATGACAGACACATCCCTTGCAACGCATCCTCGCACATCTCTGGTGGAAACGCAGCCTTAAGATGTTCCGGAGATTCGACTCCAATACCGAAAAGTCGGAGTTCCCGATTGACATGAGACCTCCGATTCTTACTTTGATTCCGACACTTTTCGGAGATCGGAGATTACTATCGGACGGAGGTCGAAATACTGCGGCGGCGGCGATCGTGATCAGCCAGCGCGTACAAACAAGTTTATACTTGTCGCGCAGGGAACCTCCGCTCCCACTGAAAATAAGGGTCTACCGAGCTTTTGGCGCATACACCGTGAAATTTTAGTGGTTGTTTTCCCGAAATGAGGTGATTTAGTATCGATTGTACAATCGATTTATAATTACTATTTTGACTAGAGTCAAAAATCCAATTGTGAAAAACGAAAGTCGAAAATGACCGCAAACCAATAGTAACGCTTCGTTGGTACCTAACCTATCGTACGATCGTACGCTACTTGTACCAACGAAGCGTTACTATTGGTTTGCGGTCATTTTCGACTTTCGTTTTTCAAAATTGGATTTTTGACTCTAGTCAAAATAGTAATTATAAATCGATTGTACAATGGATACTAAATCACCTCGTTTCGGGAAAACAACCACTAAAATTTCACGGTGTATAATTATTGCATTCATTTAAAATCTCTTGCTGTATCATTAGTATCATTACTACTTTGCAGCTTTAATTCTGAAATTCATGTGTAAGATATTTCAGGATTCCCTCAAGTGACCAGTGTTTTTCGAAACACGATTACTTGTAGTTTGCACAATAGAAAAAAATCCAAAGTCGTCTCTAAATAATAAAATAAATCCTTAGTACTGCGTAAATACCGCACGGCAGGTCATGACTTTTGAACGTTAGTAAAACAAGATGCTTTCTAGGGCCTAGAGCTGCTACATTTTTAAGATATGTATTTGTTTTAGTAATGCGATGAAAATACCTAAATACACGCGCGGTCTGACCACTATCTTGAGCTGTCGTGCTTCCCCTTCGTCCGTATATTTAGTTGCGTTAGTTCTCCTTCGGCCATCGGACACGGAACTTGTGTCTTTGCGCTTACGCACGGCTTTGATTCTAGCCACTCTCACGCACACATAGACGAGTGCATAGAATACCTAAAATCTATTAGCGTAAGAAGCCCAAACGTAGCAAAAACGTGTTTGTTTTGTATTATTTTATTAGACCTGCATTTTACAGATCTCTCCTCTGCCTTCACCTCCGCCATCGCCTCCGATTCCGAGTCCGATTCCGACTCCGGCAACTCAAATTTAAAAACTCCGACTCGGAATTTGGTTCCGATAGAACTACTTCCGCAACATCTCTTGTGTACATAACCTTTGCCAATACTAACATCATGTAACATGTTACATGATGTTGAATCAAGTTGTTACAACGTCACGCTACTGAATTGTAAACAAACATCGTATAGAATCAAACCTATCTGAAGTCTGTACTAAACCTTTCGACATATTCTCAGCACTTAACCAAATTGTACCCTCCACGTAAAGTAGGTAACTCTCCTACACTTTAACGTATTCAACAGTAGCTTCCAAAATGCCTCCCAAAAGGGGCAAAAAAAGGGATTTTCCATAAATATTTATCGCTCGCGCACTTAAAGTACCTGCGTGTTACTTGGCTGCCCTCTCTCATTTCCTATTGTCCGCGCCCTATTCTTTGCCACTCATTCTATAACTTTTATGAACCAAATATGGAATTGCTTTTATCCGTCAATAATGCGTTGCTTTTAATGCTCATTTGGTTACTAAAATGACTTATTCATAGTTTAATCCACTCGATTTTAAACCGTATTAAAGACGCATTTTGCTCAAATTCGATTAGCCTAATGCAAAATGTCTCCGGAGGCTATTTATTATCCATTAAAATATCAAGAAAATAAAATTTCGATATTGCGTTCTGAAGATAACATTAATCTTTTTCTTCTATTGTCTTTTTACCTTGAATATAATATACTAAGACAGCATATGGTATGAAATATCTACTTAGGAACTACATGTTACAAAAATAATAGAATTTTTAGCAATACTAACCCCAATTTCTTAGGGCAGTAAACAATTGCGTAATAAAAATATATGAGGGTATACCGCAGGGCCGTTTTTCTGGTTCTTCTCAAAATGAACAACATTCGCTTTTTATTCCTTCACAATTTGGCTTTTTAACAAAGTTAAACTAAAAGCAAGTGTTTTTAAAGTTCTATTTTGGTGAAATGGAAAGTGAGACGTATGTTCTTGTAAAGTGGACCAAGTATTTGGCAGTACTAATGATGAAAGTTGTCTAGTCTTAATTGGAATATCTTCAGTTCAGTTCTTTATTTGCAATAAATTGAGTATGGTACAAGGATGATACAAAAATATAAAATAGTGTAACTAAATAACTAAATAGCAAAATCGGTGTACTTCCGTTTGGCAAATTACTTTTCCCAAACTGATTCATTTGGCAAATGTTTTTTTTCTGAAACTGTAAACTATTCAGGATATATTTCAGGACTATTCTGTAGGTTAGGTTAGGTTAGGTTAGGTTAGGTTAGGTTTGTTTTATAACCATCCCGAAAAGTTTACAGTTTCAGAAAAAATAAACATTTGGGAAATTAAATATTTGCCAAATGAATCAGTTTGGCAAAAATAATTTGCGAGACATTAGTAAACCATACCACCCTTTTTCTTTCTTGATGGAAAGCGTGGAATGGTTATTATTTTCTTGAAGAGAAACTGTACAGAAAAGAAACGTAACTAACCGATAGTGGTTTGGCCCCATCAGCATCATCATCCCAACCTACATTGTAGAGCACAGGCCTCCTCTCAAAATAAGAGGGCTTCGGCCATAGTTCCCACGCGTACCCAGTGCGGATTGGGAACTCAACACAGACCATTGATTTTTTCGCAGGCGTCTGCACACGATGTTTCCCTTTTCTCTTTTTTGTACGAGCTTTTGCCTTATCGTGAATATATTCCCTTAGCAAACTTATCCAAATTAAGAATAAATCCCGAGGTTTTTGAATATGAGACTATGGTATAATATTCCGACAACTATTCAGCCAATGGGACCAAAATGAGTTCAGTAGAGTACTGTCCCTGTGCTCAACACTGACTCAATGCATGGCACCTTTATCTATGTCATAGTAAGATAGGTAACGATGGGTGTCATCTACTGGGCGTTGATGTGTCGAGCATTGGTTCATTTACCTTACTATGGAGTATGGTGGTAGTGCACAATATTATAGGTGGGTGCCTAAAGTCGTATGTAAATAGTAATTTAACAATATTATGTATGAGTCACTTGGTGGAAGTTTGAAATAACAACGTGGTATTGTGTAAACATAATCTTATTGACTGGCACAATTATAATTATTATATCTACGTCACATTAATATCAAAATTTAGATAAGTATTTATTATAAAATTGCCCAGTAACCATCATCACCATGGTTCCAATGGAAGACCAGCGTCGGCTGTAAGGTTGACATTATGCTGAGTTGGGACCATTTCGTGACAATATTTGTCTGTTTCCGTTTCTTTGTTTTTATAAAAATGTCAGGAAGAAATATTCTTCTTTCTTTCTTTCATTTTCTTCTTTTAACCAAGTAAGGAAGAAACTGTACTCACCTATTGATTGGTCCCCTTTTTCCTCACAGACTTGACGTAGTAAAGGTCCCTCCACATGTTTCAACTGCACAGAAATCCTGCCATAGCACTCAAGTCACCACACCTAGTTAACCAGCACTCATTTCACTCAATTACCACAACTTATAACTCAAATAACTTAACACGTTGGGAAAAAAGTGTGACAAAGTCTACAACAACTTTCAAATTTGAACACTTGAAGCACTGCAGGTATAATATAAACACGCGTTTTGCCTTTTAGTTGGGTGTTTAAAACAATTTAAATTATTTGTCCTTTTAAAGATCTATAAAGCGTTTGATGACCCCAAAAGTAGCTTTACAACTGAGGCTTTGATGCAAAACGCAACGTTTCTCTGCTCCGGCGCAGGTCGGTATGTGGCGCGGTTGTGTGCGCGTGTCGGTATGCGCGCACGCACACATTGCCAGGCTGCACGGTTTTTGTCGATGTCCACAGGGCAAGTAACGTTAGTGGTGTGATGTTGTAACTCGGTTTCGTTTTAAGGTCGTTTAAAAAATAATGTTGGTAGATTATTTTTGATTGTTATTAAAAGGAACAATAAAATAGAAGTCTAAAACCTGAACGGATGCTATTCAGAGACAACAGTTCAGTAAATAAAAAACAATACAATACAGTGAATCTTTATTGTACACCACAAAGAAAACAATACGAAAAAAACAAGTTCATGGAAAAAATATATAATAGTATCTATATATACATTATCAATAATCCTATTACATATTTGTCTACCGATATTTTAGAATATGTATTTTTGTTGAACCTGTGTGGCATGTTAAATTTGGAGGAAAATAATTCATTGAAAAAAATGTTTAATTTAACAAAAAAATCGTTAAAACTAAAATAAAAACGAATGCTTCAAAGTAAGTAAGTTCTTTGGTTTTTTTTGAAGATTTTTAAATTACAGGGTTATTTGTAATTCACTAGCATCCTTTTAACACTAAACCCCTACGACTTAAACAAATGTTTTTTGTTTTACGGCTTTTGTCATAACTTAATATTTTTGGTGTAATAACGTTTTGAAAATTTGTGATTACCTCTTATTTTTACGATACTCTGTGTATTTTTATGGGAAAAAAGTGCTTCATTTTAAAAAGTCGTGGAACAAAAAACATTTGTTTGAGTGATAGGAATTCAGGGTTAAGAGGATGTCAGTGAATTAAAAATAACCCTGTATATTTACTTAACTAGATTCATATTATGTAGCATCATGTATGGTTTTAACACAGATTGAAATCAGTAATTAAAGTTATTCCTAAAAGAAAATAAAAAATACAAAGTACGTAATATAAATTTTCAATTTAATATTTAACCAATTTCCGAGTTACAACTCTATGCGTCGCTGCCAAGTTTTTCTGAAAGCTGCTGGTCGATGTCCCGCTAGCAAGATTCAAGCCATCCCTCTCACACAAACCTTTTCCCATACAAAGGAAGGATACAACCATATATTTACAACTTTACTTAAAGTTTGCAGAACTTGAAGTGGTTTTACTGAGGAATTATTGACGATAAGAAATACGGTCGTTTAGGTAATACGCGGGTGAATTAAAAAGTGGTTTTGGTGGGGCAACGTGGTGGGGAACAGAGTTGCCTTAATTTAGTCGGGTTGGCGACGGTTGGGTATCGTTTGTTACATGGATAGTGGGCTGATTGGCTCTTGTGTAACGCGACGCAGCGAGAACTGTCAGCTGAGCTGTCAAAACAGAGCTTTTGATGTTCCTAGGAGTCAAAGGTAGGTAAATAATTTGACTCCGTGTGAGTTTCACCAACGATAAACAATGTCAAAACAGTTGTCAATCTCCGGTTAAGTAAATTTGTGCAAGCCAAAACGTTTTAATAATAAAATTTAAGTAAGTATTTTAAGTAAATATTTGCTTGCAGAAATTTACTTAGACGGAAATTTGACACTGGTTATCGCTATACTCATCATCTTGGCTTGTGTATGTCAAATGTTGGGCTCAGGTCTGCCCTCAGAATGAGAGCGCTTGAGCTGTAGTTCCTACGCGGCCCCAGTGTGGATTAAGAATTACACACACACCATTGAATGGCTTTGCAAGTGTGTGCACCTTTTCTCGCGATGTTTATCCTTCACCGTAAAAGTTCGTGGTAAATTTCAAAATCGCTGTTATAACTTGGTGCAATCATTCTAACTAGAAAGTAAGAAAAAATATTTCATAGCAGCTCTTTTTATTTTACAAGTTTAGTACAAGATGTATTTGAAATACAAACTGAAATACGGATGCATAGAAAAAACCCCATAAAAAAGACCAGCACTGGGAATCGAACCCAGGTCCTCAGCATTCCGTGCCGCAAGCTAAACCCCTACACCACCACTGGTCAAGAGTTTAGACACAATTTTTTCCTATGCATCGCACATCTCAGCTTGCTAAATCTTATTATGCACTGATACAGCGCCATCTATAAGTACAAGATGTTTTAAAATCATTCGCAGCACACGATGCCCATTTAAGTCCGCTGCCAGATGATGTTGTCTGGTTTGTTGGGACCCCCTTTATTTTTAATTCAAATTTATATTTACTATTTTTTGTTGCAGTGGCAACAAATATATTACCTATCGTATATAATTTTCAGCTGCCTATCTATTGCTGCTTTTGACATTCAATCCTGTGAAGGACGGATAGAGCGTAGCGTGATTTATACGGTTCCGTTTGTCACTCTTTAAATTAATATTTTATATCATATTTTTTTTTATGCAATATAGGCTTGCGTTTGACCACAATCACGGCTGATGGAAAGCGAAGATGAGGCCTACGATGGAGCACGCTTGCCTAGAGAATGCTCATTCGCCCTAGACTTGAATTTAAGGGAATAAGCAGGAAGAAGGCAGTTGAGCGCCAAGCAGTGCAAACCGTACAACAAATACGGGGCACTGTAACCGGTACCATATTTTCGCATCAACTCTTCAAGCGACGGTTCTCTAGTAGCCAACTAACGTGACAGTAGTAATCAATTCAATATGAGGTTCTACGATAGAAAAGGTGTAATTTGTTAACTGATTATTTAAATAAAAACATTTACGTTACATCCTATGGCTAACTAGAGCATTTTTTAATAATAATGTAACTTAGACACATTGAAAAACCAGAAAGAAATGCTTTAGCCGGGAATCGAACCCGCTTCGTCGATCCGGGACGCTGTCCTAGATCACTCCGCCACCCCAAGCCATTTAACTTCTCGCCTATCTCGCGTACATGTACGGTCGGCCATTTAGTATTTTGTCACTTCCACTAACGTGACATATTTCAAATTTTACAGTTTAACTGGTTATTGCGACAAAATACTAAAGTGTTTAGTGACATCTGAGGCCTGTATGCTTAGTATAAGTTTTACTTCACCAAAATACTTCTCGATCCCGTTTACGTAAAAATTTCAATTCTATGGAAACATGGACAGCGCCTCCACGCGCGCGCGTCCATGTTTCCATAGAATTGAAATTTTTACGTAAACGCGATCGAGAAGTATGTATAGTCGACCAAGTAAGTGCTTTACCATTTTTTGTGACAGTTTCTACATCAGAATAAAAACAATAAGGCTGATTGTCACATTGACTTGTAAGTGAAAATAGCCTTTGATGTCTTAAGTCATACAACTGACATTGAACTTTAGGGTGGTAAAGGAGTTTCTTGGTCGACTATACGTTGGTGAAGTAAAACTTATACTAAACATACAGTACCTCTACCATGAGTTTACACTAGTTTACGTGACCGTACTCGCTAGCGACGGCGTAAATTATTTGTATGGAGAATTGTACAGCGCCTCTAGCGGTCACACTTACGGAAGTACAATTCTCCATACAAATCATTTACGCCGTCGCTAGCGAGCACGGTCACTGTACACTAGTGTAAACTCATGGTAGAGGTACTGAAAGCCTTAACGTAACCCGCATCGGGCGACCGCAAAGTGTCGATCAAAAGGTCGTTTTCTAAAGTCCCAGGAAATTAACAATAGGGGCGTTTCGGAGACGAAAATAAAGAAAAAGATCAACGAATCTTCAAACACGTTTTTTAATAGTTTCACCTACTTTTTTTTGAATAAAGAGTATTATAATACAAATAAATACATGACATAATAAAATTAACTTTAAATAAATTACAATACAATACAATACAAATATTCTTTATTGATCACCAAAAAAAGTACAAAAAAAATATTAATAACAATAAAAATCAGGCAAACAATAGGCGGTCTTATCGCTCAAAAGCGATTTCTTCCAGACACCCAATACCGGATACATGTACAAATATGAACAGGTTTATGTAGGTGGCGGAAACAACAGACAGGAGAAATTAAGAGATATTAATCAATAAATATTCAAAACAATACAAATATAGGTACAATATTTATATACATAAATAAACACAAAAGTACATGAAATATAATACTTCTACACTACATACACTACATATACAGAATAATAATGAGAAGATGTCAAAAGGCCGCACGTGAGAACAGGAACTCGGATTTAAAGACAGTGTAAACAAATGAACAGGGAAGGACCGACGATTGAGGATTAAGTTAAATACTATAATTAAAAATAAAATAAAACTTTTTTTTTATTTTTTTTATTAGCCTGGCATAGTGTCCCACTGCTGGGCAAAGGCCTCTCCTCTTGACTTCCACAACTCCCTTTCTGGCGCAATATCAGGCCAGTCCTTTTCATACACGTCCAAGTCGTCCCGCCATCTCCTTCTTGGTCTGCCTCGTCGTCGCTGGCCGTTCTCCG
This sequence comes from Archips crataeganus, assembly GCA_947859365.1. Classification (NCBI taxonomy): domain Eukaryota; kingdom Metazoa; phylum Arthropoda; class Insecta; order Lepidoptera; family Tortricidae; genus Archips; species Archips crataeganus. The sequence goes on along the minus strand of OX402066.1, from coordinate 12,092,006 downwards.
GCACCCACCAAGTAACTGTGTGAGCCCATCTTTGTGGGTGCATGCGACAGACGTGTCCAGCCCAGTCCCATTTTAGCTTAGCAGTCTTTTTCCCAACGTCGACTATGCGTGTTTTTGAGCGCAGCGTGGTGTTCCGGATTCTATCTATCCTCTTCGCGCCTAATATGCTGCGCTCTATCGCTCGTTGGCAAACCTTAAGTTTGGACTTTTGATTTTCGGTCAGAGACCATGTTTGCGCACCGTAGGTTAGGACGGGCAGGATACACATGTCGACGAGTTTGCGCTTAAGTGTTAACGGAAGGTTTCCCTTCATAAGCTCTTTCATGGACCAGTAGCTCTTCCAGGTGTTTTCGACGCGTCTTTCGACTTCCTTATCTTGTCTATTACTGAAAGAGACTACCTGGCCCAAACAGATGTACTCGTCAACATATTGTATTATCTGCCCATCTACCATTACCCTACGTTTCGTGCTATTGGTCATAAGTTGGGTTTTTGACCTGTTCATCGCTAGTCCAATCTTAAGGCTTGCCGTGCTGAGTTCTTGCAGCATCAATTCGAGATCTTGGAATCTTGGAATCTTGGAATTGAAAAATAAAACTAACTAAACTAAAAACTGAATAAAATTAATAAATGGTTCCCCCGCGGCATTTACCCGAAGATACTGGCAGCATAACAATTGAAGCACAGTGGAAACTTCTGTAGCGGCGTTGTGCACTTTTGGGAAGGGTAAAAAATGTTAAACTCGCGTCAGGACACGTGGGCCTGGTCGAAAATTCGTAAGACGGGGGGGGGAGGGGTGAGGGGGGTTCGTAAGTTTTCACTTCTGCCGGCACTCCCGGAGTGCAACCCTTTTTTTTAATATTTAATGTGTTGTGTTGTTCTGAGTAAACGTATTTTCTTCCTTTCTTTACAAGTTAAAAATATCTTTAAATGGAATCCAGTGGCGTCACGGCACTTCGGCGTTTATTTACGTTCTTATAATATAAATGTTTTTACAACAGCCGTAACAATTATACTGCAGTCAGAAATTAAATTACGTCCCTGCCACCTACGCGTTATATCAGGCCCTTAAGAGTTGGTTGCCAATGCCGGCAGCCTTAGAATTGGGTTTCTATACTGCATCAAAATGCAGCGTATGGGAAACTGCGTTTAGCCTTCACATCACCAATAATAACCGCACAATTAGATTTTTTGTTGCTTTATTACAAATAAATAGTTAGTTGATTGAGTTGGCGAAGAAGTGACATCATAAGTTGTTATTGCTATTCAAACTCTATGGGAGAATTGATTATTGACAGCTCATTAAAAGTACGCCAGTTGATTGGTGGTATCAACATCCCTATTCCACAGAGTCTAAAGACGAAAGTTTTCAATCAGTGCGTCCTACTCGTCATGATATACGGTGTCGAAATAAAGGACACTCACGGTAGGGCTGGTCCACAAATTTAAAGTCGCTCAACGTGCTAGGGAAAGGGCTATGCTCGGAGTTTCTCTAAAAGATCGAATTCGTAACGAAGTGATCCGACAGAGAACCAAAGTTATCGACAAAGCACACCGCACTAGCACACTGAAGTGGCAATGGCCGGCCATATCACCCGAAGAATCGATAACCGTTGGGGTAGACGAGTTCTTGAGTGGAGACCATGGATCGGCAAACGTAGCGTAGGACGTCCTCAAACTCGGAGAAGCGATAATCTTCGCAAGGCGGCTGGTAAGAGCTGGATGAGAATGGCCGAGTATCGTGCTTCATGGGAGAGGCCTATGTCCAGCAGTGGACGAGCATAGGCTGATGATGACTGTATCGAAATGCTAGAAAAAAAAGCTCATAGTAAAATCCAAATGTAATTACTCACACAAATTCCAAAAATTCGGAGGTGGGATCCCGGGCTCGAACCTACCGACGACCCTCTGCTTGAGAAACCACATGTCAAACTAGGCTACCCAGGGCCGGATTAAAGCTTCAAACGCACAGACAGCGGAGGCGTGGCGGTGCGGTGGCGGTGACGGTTGTAATATTCTAATCAAAAATCAAAAAAAACCAAAACGTTTCAAACGCAGAATTGCAAATAGGCCGCAAAGAGCTCTTTTACCTGACACTTTTTTAAACTACCAGCGCTTTCGTAAGGACCATCATTGCCAAGAAGATTGCGCCGCAAGAAACTTGGCAGGAAGTCATCTTTTCAAATTAAAATATAATAAATTACAAACTAAAAAAACCATACAAATATAGAATGAAATAAAAAATAATAATAATTATATAAAAAAAACAATACAGGGATGTATCCCATAGTTAAAAAAAAAAAAAATATCGGAGATAGTCTTCCAATGTCGCAATCATTAAAAATGAATGTGTTAAAACACATTTCAGGTCAAGTAACCATTAAACTTTTGGATTCCAAAGGCAAGCTTACGCCTGCCGCCCCCAAAGTTGGCTCACACGCACTTGTTAGAATATTTATGTAAAACATAGTAAATAATAAAATAATAATAGTCATGTTATTTAATATAATATAATATACTTCAGTTTGTAATGTAATTAGACTTAGAACTCTTTTTAGTGAAGAACTGAGTACTTTCCTTTACGAATGACGTCACGTGTTGACGACAAGCGCGGGTTGCGATGCCAGGCTATAAAAGGCTGCCTTCCGCAGGTAGACGCCACTTTGCTACGAGCCGTCGCCGAGATCACAGTTAAGTACTCAGTTCCCTTGCTATAGAGGTTTATATACTACTGTTTGATCAATTAATATTATGTGAATTCCTGTGGTATTATATAATAATGTCTTTATGTATGGAGACTATTGTCTATGTATATTAGTAACCAATAAGAGTTATATTAAAATACAATATATATACTATGACCTTTGAAATAATGTTTTTGATGTGACGTTGGTTGTTCCTACTTTACAAATATACTTTTTAAACCATCATAAACTCATTATTTTGTATTCCGTTAACTCCTGGCCCCGCTAAATAAGAGCAATAGATTGGATATATTTAATCTCGTATATGTGAATTTGATCTTTCTAACATCAGAAGTGGGATACAACTTAATTATTAGTATATAGTATTTATTTTTATTTTTCATGGACATCAATGTCACGACACTCATGACATTATGATCAACGGCAGCACAATGGTATGGCGCAGAATGCAGCGTCCTGTCGACATCGCGATCGCGCTGACACCCTACCAAGCAGCATCGTGATGTGGTGCTCCAGTGCCTCCAGTATTTACAAGCTCCCATGAAGAATGAAGAAAAGCAGCCAGTATAAAGGAGTAACTACCTACTTCACAAAGGCCAGTACGATTTAAGAGACCTACCGTCACTTATTTTGCAATATCCTTATTTTCCATAAATTATTGTTTCAATAGCAAAAGCCTGAAAGTCACTTTCAAATTTGAACAAAGGTAGAATTACAATTGAGTTATAACGAGATGATCCATGATGATCCATGATGAGATGGTAATTTCTTATAATGTTCAATTCCTACGGGATTGTTTTGCATGATGGACTTACTCAATAATTACGTCTACGAAAATCATATCTTATATATCCCAATTGCTATTATTATGTTGTGACTTTTGCTAAGTAACTAATAGAACCCTAAAGATAGAAGTGATCGAAACGTTATGTTTTATAAACATTACTATCAGTACTGTACCTATTTATAAATTATATTTTTAGGATTTTAGGATTTGTCATGACCTTTGATCGTAATTTCTACAGACTCGCCAATCTACGTATATTTCTTCGTTGCAAATATTACAGCGCTAAAGATGTTTATTTTTACTTTGAAGTAGTTAACCAGGACATTATGAATTGAATTATGTAATGTCCTTGTTTCTCAAAAGAAAAACTTGCGAGTATAGTACCTACAATGATTTTCATCACATTGCGAGAAAAGAAATCTAGAAATAAAATTGTTTTGTCTCTGAACACTTAAATTGAATGAAATAATGGCTACCTTCCAATACAGATATATTGTCACTTTTTCGAGTGACCTACAGTGAATAATGTGAACTGTGTTTGGCTTTGAATTCAAATGGTCATACGGCCAGATCTTGCCAACATGATAACTATTTGATATTAATTTACAATAACGAAGTTTCATGAATCTTAGATCAGCTTTGTATAATAACATTGGGTTATAGCTAAGTTTTAAAAGATTTAAATAAAACGTTGGCTGAATTGGAACCTCCTTAGTCTGAAATGACATACCTACATCTTGTTTGCAATTTTTAAAACTAAAGTTAGAACTCCCTTAAGAACAATTTAGGCTATTGTCGTTTAGTATACAGGTATGGAATAACACCATTGACGAGCAATCATCACAACTACTTGTGATTTGTTAGCTACATTTGAAGCTATACGTAAAAAAGTGAGTAAATGATGTATTTTTATTAGATTCAATTTTATTATTTGTTTGTTTATCTACCGTCAGAAAAATTAGGGTAGTTGTAACAGTTATTAGTGTCTTAACGTAACACCTGTTTCGAAAGGTTGCTAAATGTAAAGTGTACGTACGTGTCGTAATTTCTATTAAATGATAAGTTAAAGATAACCGATAAATACTGACAACCTGTGGTTTCGTATTCTACTTGGCCGTCAACAGGTTTGTTCATTTACCTATTTTATTAGAGTAGGGTACATTATGCCGGAATTTCATTTTACCCTTTTTCCAATACTTCTAGATCTTAAAAGGACTTAGTGCCAAGTGCTTAAATTCTAGAATGCCTGATTACACCATGTCTAAATATGTGAATTTTAAAATGTCTTGAGTCTTATAATGAACAAACTTCACAACACCCTTATTGCAGAACATCGTACAATCAAAACAACCAGTTTACCGGTACCTAAATTTAAATGAAGCCGTTTAAAAAGCTATTTAACCTTCACGTAGGTATGGTCGACAAGAAAATTCCTTTACCACCCTAAGGTTCAATGTCAGTTGTACGGCTTAAAACATCAAAGGCTATTTTTACTCAAAAGTCAATGTGACAATCAGCTTATTGCTTTCATTCCGATGTAGGAACTGTCATTAAAAATGGTAAAGCACTTGCTTTGTTGACTATACAATTAGCTTAACTATTTTCTTTAGTCTTCGCCACTTACATTGAAGTACTAACATACATATATAAAAGATTAAGTACGACAAACACGATACGGTACGATACGATATGATACGGTACGATATGTCAGGCAAACATAATCATTAATCCCGCAAGCTTGAAAAATAAATATTTTGCCATTTTAAAACTGATATTATGCCATTCTGGAGTTTTTAGTTCAAATTATTTTGAATTGTTATCATATATGTGATTCGGCGTTATAAAGAAATGTGCATTTCAATATTTAGACATATCGGACATAAAAGGTTTTACATCAAAGTTATAATGACATTTGTTTATTTTAGGAATGAGACAAATCGATATTTAGGTGTTACGAGACCATGAAAATTTGTTTAGTCAATTTAGTGAATTAAATCAGGTAGAATTACCGATCCAATTTTGTTGACATTTGACTCTTACAAAATGGTAGTTGTGTCCGTAGGATAGCGATAGAGGAATTTCGTCCCTGTGGACTACACGGGCAGGTAGTACTGTATTATTCTGCTTGGATGAATCTTACCTGGTTATCAAAGTATCATTATGTTTAATTATAAAATTAAATTAAATTACACTAAATGATATTAAATTAGCCATGCTAACTTTTTAAATATGTATTGAAATCTCAAAACCATTTCGAGAAACAAGCTTTCGGTACAGTTTCTGTATATCAGATTTTAAAAATAGTCTTACATTATTAATATATTCGTTGAAATGTTTTGACCTTCAAATGCCCTTTCTGTGAGTCATCAAACGAATAATGGATAATGATTCTTTTGCCTTATTTAAAAAAAAATCGACTGACGTCTGTCTAGTCTATATCAAACATAAACTCAAAATTGACATTGACGTGTCGTTTCGTTTTGTAGTTTGTTTGTTTATTTATTATTTAAGCAGAGATTCGATTTGTGGCATTCGAACATGGCGGATGTAGACAGTATATAATTTTGGTATTTCTGTTTCTTTGGCTAGTTGTGGTATAATTCTGATAGTGTTTTATGCGGCGATTAACCTTAACTGTTACAGTGATCTCAAAATTCTATATTGCTCTCGTGTCTGACATTTTTTAATGCGCAAGTTGTCTCCACGTGGTTTTTGGAATTTTACTATCAAGTTGCAAAAACTACAATTACCGTACAACGTGAGTCGCTCTCAGAGCAATTAACTGATATTGGCACAAACCTAGTGGCCGCCATTAAGGAAGAAAAGAAACTATATTATTTAAGCACAAAGAGTAAAACCATATACCTAATAAGGTTTAAGCAGCATTTTATTATAAAAGGACGGCTAATAACGAAAAAGCCGATTCTCGCAATTTGCCACAAGTGGACAATGTCATGATACTGGAGTTCATGACGAATTCTAGCAACCACAACATCGCTGAAATAAGAGGAGCTACACAACGGTCAAGACTTTATTGTTAAACCATTGTTTACAAGTAATGTGTTTGTTTTAAATAGGCACATACATTTAAATGATCTTCACAACAAAACTGCAAATAGTTCTTGAAGTATTTTTGCTTCACTTCTCGACACCATTCCTCTCGCCGTCGTTCTGGGATTGGTACGAATAACAAATCCGGGTTATCCCTGCTGTTATTCGAACATAAAGGGGCGAAACACTCGTAGCCTTCCATTTCAAACAAGTTCAGTTAGTGATTTCAAATTTTTTTGAGGTTAGCCGTCGGCGGTGACGTTAACACCTTGATGTTGACTTTATCATAGACTTTACTGTATTTTTTTTGTGCAGGCAAAGACTACATTATCCATTATGCGTTTGATGACGTCACGTCAGCAATATATTAATATTTTTTTTAATGTAGATAGGATCATTAAAAACAAAAATACCGAAATTAGTTTCTTAAAATAGTCTATATTTATCAAATAAATTATAAAAACCATACAACAAAAATATGAAGCATGGCCAATTACATTACATTAAATTGTATAATTCATTTATTCTGAGAGGAGGCCTGTGCCCTGCAATAGGACGTATTAGGCTGGAATGATGACATTAAATTTAATAAGATTACATTAAATTAATTGCCTTGAAGGAAATTACAATAAATTAAGTACCTAACAAGGAATACTACAAATGTCAACTAAATAAGAATTTTGCAATTACCGATTAATTGATAATTAGAAATGAAATGATAAATCCTTAAGTTTTCTAAAATTATGAACAATCGTAGTATACAACACATATTGTAAATTATTTAAACAGTTAGCTTGTTTTGTTTGACACACAATGACATTGATTCTACAAGAAATAACAAATATTCCTTATTGACCACCAAAAACAGTTCAGTGACAGTATAGTTTTATCCCGTTGTTGACACATATGTTGTTTTAAAATATTTATTTTGCTAATATTTATGGATGTGTCAGTTTGGCCGAGCTATTAATGTCTTTATGTATGGAGACTATTGTCTATGTATATTAGTAACCAATAAGAGTTGTATTAAAATACAATATATATACTATGACCTTTGAAATAATGTTTTTGATGTGACGTTGGTTGTTCCTACTTTACAAATATACTTATTAAACCATCATAAACTCATTATTTTGTATTCCGTTAACTCCTGGCCCCGCTAAATAAGAGCAATAGATTGGATATATTTAATCTCGTATATGTGAATTTGATCTTTCTAACACACTCATGTCATGCTCTGAAAGCAGAGCGGTACCGAGGGCTAACTTGTATGACCGAGTTTGCGGCACAACCGTTCATACAAGTTAGAATATTACAACCGTCACCGCCACCGCACCGCCACGCCTCCGCTGTCTGTGCGTTTGGAGCTTTAGGGGAGGACATTCGGGCCCACAGTAGAGGGCCCCCTACAATAGAGACTTAGAAAAATTGTTTAGTGAATTCTTGAATGAAAAAATAGTAATTTTATTTGCCAAGGGGCCCTCATTCCTCTTATGCCCTGAAGCCTTCAGACTTCTAAATTCTGCCCTGAGGTTACAATGGCCTTCCTTACATACATGTATACATACGAATATTAAAAGTTAAACATTAACTTGCAAAAACAATGCAGTGGTCATTTACTCTCAACCACGGGTATAACGAAAAAGAACCTTAATAAAATAATTAAACTTTATTCAACTTGACACACATAAGCAAGTGCCGCCAATTCCTCGGAGTTCATTTATATGCCTAAAAGGTTCAGGCCCGAGAATGTTCCCAGATAAATCGGATTGTGATGGCAGCTTCCGTGGCGGTGTGCGGAATACTCAAGCTGACAAGAGTATGATGTGTCCAGAAATAAATAAAAATGTCCGCCTAAGTGTCGTTCTTGTACAATAAATAGCTGACCCCGCAAACTTTGTTTTGCCATTCGCACATCTAGATCATTCTCATTCTCATTCTCATTTATTCATTGCAACCATGGTATTTACAAGATGTTCTTAATTCTAGCCAGTACAAACATGGACCCTACAAGGGCGTAGCAACATTCATATATTTATAAGTAGTTATCTATTGTTATTAAACACATCTAAAGATCTAAAGAGGGTCAACTCAAAATAATATAACATTCTAATTTAGACTTCAGTCAATTTCTAAAAGGTCTTAATTAAAATGGTACATTATTTTGAGTTGACCCTCTTCAGATCTAGATGTGCGAATATCGCCTAGGGGTATAAAGAACCTACGACCTATTCTCAGACCTACCGAATACAGGGTTATTTGTAATTCACTGGCATCCTCTTAACCCTGAATTCCTATCACTCAAAAAAATATTTTTTTGTTTTACGACTTTTTAAAATGAAGCACTTTTTTCCCATACAATTACACAGAGTATCGTAAAAATAAGAGGAAATCTCAAATTTTCAAAACGCTATTACACCAAAAATATTAAGTTATGACAAAAGCTGTAAAACAAAAAACATTTGTTTAAGTGGTAGGAGTTTAGGATTAAAAGGATGCTAGTGAATTAAAAATAACCCTGTATAGAGAAAAAGTTTCATAAAAATCGGTCAAGCCGTTTCGGAGGAGTTCGATAACAAACGCCGTGACACGAGATTTTTATATATTAGACTAGCTGTTGCCCGCGACTCCGTCCGTGAAGAATAGGGGTATAAAAAATAGCCTACGACCTATTCTCAGACTTACCAAATATAGAGGGAAAAATTCATAAAAATCGCTCAAGACGTTTCGGAGGAAATCGATAACAAACACTGTGACATGAGATTTTTTTAGATTAGATTATTTGATGTTATACCGGCCACAGTAATACATAATCGGTGAAAATAACAAGTGTCTAGTTAACGCCTTTATAATAAAACGCTGAAAAAAATACGTTTCTTGTTTCTGTGAAAATTTCAACTGTCTGGCTATCACGGTTCATGAGATACAGCCTGGTGACAGATGGATAGACGGGAAGTGGAATCTTAGTAATAGGGTCCCGTTTTTACCCTTTGAGTACGGAACCCTAACAAACAATATTTACTTATGAATTACACCCATTAAAAAATAATCAGAATTAATTTGTATGTAACACCGTCTTTATCCGCCGCTTAAACAAGCAAAAGCACAGACAATATTTTAAAAAGTCATCCCACATCCAGCGATTCATCGTTAACTTTCGATAAATAATATAAATGCGGTACGGGACATTCCTGGGTAGCGCCGTCTCGCTCACACCTGCGCGTGTACCGAGGTGCGAGAGGGAAAGCGACGTCGGAGGAAGTCCCTTATCGTCCATTCCAGGAATAACTTTCCCATAGATTAGAGATGCGTGTGGAATGCAAAATTATGTTGGATTTGATTTGTTTGTAGCATTATGTAATTATGTGAAGGGTTTTTACATGCGTTACAAACGAGCACGTGTTTCACCTGATGGTGAGCGATCACCTGTGCCTTTGGACACCTAGAGCATTGGTGCGTTGCCGACCATATGTACTATCGGCCCAGCCGCCAGCTTGGCACCTTAAAGGCCCAGTTTGCGTGCAGTGGCTAGACATCTGTCCATATCAATCCATAGCAATAAACATCAACGGCTGCAAGAAAATTTGTTTTGAAAATAGCAAGCTGACGTCTGGGGCGATAGTACACTCGTCTTTTGTAATAAAGTCTAATTTTCTGTTTTTGTTTTGGTCCTTCGAACCGGATAAATTTGTATGTATACAGTTTTAAACTTTCGTGATTGTCACTCATAATTATTATAAAAAACGGGACTTTTCACGCAAACAATATCGGCAAAATAAAAAATTCGAGGTAAATGTTGTTTGTGTGATAAGTCCCGTTTAGTATAATTATTAAATTTGTATATGTTTTATCCCTGCCAACAAAAATCACAGCCAATATAAAAAGCTGATGTTATATTGGTCCTTCGAACCGGATAAATAGGTTTTCTGTCAATTAATTTTGCGCAGCGTGGGACGTCCACCAACGAGATGGACGGACGGCGAAGGCCGCAGGTTCAGGGTGGATGCAAGTCGCTTCCAACCGTAATGATTGGGCGTCACTGAGGGAGGCCTATGTCCAGCAGTGGGCGTCCTACGGCTGAAATGGTGATGATGATGATGAATTTATATAATTAAACTCTTTAACAGTTTTCAATGGAATTGGTTATTGGGATAGTCGTTTATTGGGAAATGGAAAATAAATCATGGTTGCTCCTTTGATCATCAATTAAAGTGACTGAGCTTGCTGAGTTAAAACGTTAAAACAAAATATTCCAGTGATTTTTATGACCCTTTGATACAAAGTCTTTGACGTGACGTCACGCTGCGCCTGCGCACCGTCGTTAACCTAATTATAACATTCCCTTTACATTAAAGCGTTCAAAACTGACTCGTATATCAATTGTAATAAGGTTTAGAATTGAAAGTTGAGCGCGAATTATATTGTCAACCGTAACTGTTTTAGAGGCGTTGTAAAATGGACTTTAAAGTTGTAGTAGTCAGATGAAAGTTTGATTGGTGTGCTATTAAAAAAGAGTATCTTATTTTGAAGAAAATAAAGCTTAATATTTTTGAGTATCTTAGTCCTCTAGGTGACAAATGATTTTTGAAATTAATTTTGAAACTAATGAAATTGCTACGAAATTAAGTCATCATCATCATAATCCACCGCTGGACAAAGGCCTCCCCCAGTGATGACCGACCTTTTTTTAATGAAATTACTCTTACTCTTAAGTAAACACTTCTTAACCTTTAAAACAATACCAGTTTTAAAACAGCTTACTTTAAAATTAAACATCGATATAAAATAAGTTGGTTACATTAAGCACGCGAGCCCGTTTACGTCTTTTATATTGAGCGTGTCAAATTGTTTCCCACGTTACATGTAAATGTAACATTTATACCTAATAAATGAGATGTTTGTGAAGCTATTTAAATAAATAACCGTGGTATTTAAGTCTATTTATTAATATTGGGAGAGAGAGAGAGACTTATTTAGTTATTTACCAATGTCATATTCGACACGCATCATAATTAAGATCTTGTATGTATGGATCATAATCATCATCATCATTTCAGCAGAAAGACGTCCACTGCTGAACATAGGCCTCCCCCAAGGCACGCCACACAGATCGGTCCCGTGCCATCCGCATCCAACGCGATCCCGCAACCTTAACCAGGTCGTCGCTCCACCTTGTTGGAGGTCTACCTACACTGCGTCTTCCGGTCCGCGGACGCCACTTGAGAACTTTTTTGCCCCATCGACCGTCAGTTCTACGTGCGATGTGCCCTGCCCACTGCCACTTGAGTCTGGCGATTCTTAGAGCTATGTCCGTGACTTTAGTTCTTGCGCGGATTTCATCATTTCTAATGCGATCCCGCAGAGAAACTCCAAGCATAGCCCTCTCCGTCGCCCTCTGAGTGACTTTGAGCTTTCTTATTAGGGATGCATCGATACGCCTTTTTGCCGATACGATACCGATTCCGATACTCTTATAAAAATATCGTCGATACCGATACCGATACCGATACAAACGCTTAGTCAATTAAAATCAAATTAAGGTAAAATATATGTTTTGGTTAAATATTTTTAATTTCTATTAAAATATATAAACAGTTACAGACTTTGAATAAGATTATTAAAATTAAGAATTAAGGGTAATAATTAAAATTAACAAGTTAGCTATGAAGTATCTTTTTTGTACTTATTTTTTCAACTTCATTTTTTATTCAATTATTTTTTTTATTTTTTGGGTTCGATTCCCAGCATTGGTCTTTTTTCTGGGGTTTTTTCTGTGCATCTATATTTCAGTTTGTATTTAGTACGAAATGAATTAAAATTAAATCAACAACTGTTAATAATTAAAATTAACATTAATAAGATTTCTGTTTTGCCTCGTTTGCAACGAACTAGATCAAACGAGATGCGCGTTTACATTACTTTTTTAAAGCGCGAAATTTGAAAAGTATCGTTGTGTCGGCAACAAAAATATCGCCGATGCCGATATATATTTTTTTTTTAAAACTATGAGTGAGTCTCACGGTAGTTTCATGCTATAGGTCACATATATGTTTGGAAATAAAGTAAATGCCCATTAGGCGTCTAGCCCTTTTTTTTTTTTTTTGGTGTGGTAAATGCACCTTATGCATCGTCTCTATTCGGGGAAACAGAGGGTATGTGGGGCTCTCCCACAAGGGGCCTACCCACTAAAAACCGCACGGATTCCCTCGTTTGCCATTGTGAACGCCGCGGGAGGATAAATACACCGCGACGCCCACTGGCCGCCCCGGGATGGGGCTCCTCTGTCGACACCGTGCAATGCGGGCTCGGCACTCCCCGGCCTCCCCCGCTGGTGAAGGATTGTTTAAAGAGGTTTACTCCTCGTGGCTTCCGCAGACGCCCACGTTCCCGGCAAGCCGGGTTTACGTGCCCTCACTAGGCGTCTACCCCTGGGTTATGACATTTCCATACATTCTAACACTTCTTAACCCTGGGTTAGCAGTTAACTCGGAGTTAAGTAGGTAACCCAGGTCCGCGCAAGCCCACCTAAGATCTCTTCCGCAACTAATAAAAGAGCTGATAACTTTGAAACGGCCGAACCAATTTTGATGAAGCATGTCTAAGAGCCATCGCCGAGAGACCTGCAGGCTTATCGTCTAACGTTTCTGCCGCTTGCCTTCGCAATCACTATTTTTGAAGTGAAACTTCTAATGCGACTTCCAACAAGCGTTGCGTTAAATGCGTTGCGTTCAATACGCAAACGCAACGCAACGCAACGCAACGCAATTTGACGTTTACGAGACGTTTGTTTTTGAAGTAAAACTTCTATAGGCACTTGAGATCGGGTTGGGGGCGAGTTGGGGGTTGGGGGCGGGTTGGAAACAGGTTGAAGGCGGGTGGGGGCGAGTTGGGGGCGGGTTGAGAAAGGGTTGGGAGCGGGTGGGAGCGAGTTGGGGGCGGGTTGGGGGTGGGTTGGGGGCGGGTTGGAGGTGGGTTGGGGGCGGGTTGGGGGCCGGTTAAGAGCGAGTTGGGGGCGGGTTGGGGGTGGGTGGGAGTAGGTTGAGGGCGGGTTAGGAGCGGGTTGGGGGCGAATTGGGAGCGGGTTGGTTTGTTATGAAGTTTCACTTCTTCCGCGCGGAGGGACTCCACGCACTGATTTTTTTCTGTCAAACGGTATTAAATGACGACAAAAAGAGATGGTGAAAGCGAAGGCAAGCGTCAGAAACGTTAGATGATACGGCCTCGGTTTCAAATAAAAAAAAAACCGTATCCAAATCGGTTCTCTCGTTTACCACAGACACACACACATACATAGCGGTCAAACTTATAACACCCCTCTTTTTGTGTCGGGGGTTAAAAAAGTACAGATAAACAGAGAGGCGAACTTATCCATAAAAACATATTAACACTTTAGACTTGAGAACAACCATGCGTATTTTTCGAACAATATCTGCCCCGACTGGGAATCGAACCCGGGACCTCAAGCTTCGTAGTCAGGTTAGGCTAAAACGGAATACCTCAAATACTAGCGTGTTGACACAAAAATTTAACACTTCACCCCTTTGGGTTAAAAAATGCCCGCTAAGCAGAATCAAGACGACAAGCGCAGGGTTAAGTTAACAAGCTAGTAATTATCATGCGCCTAAACAAATAAATTCAGTTTGAGAACATTCCCGAACATAATTCGTGTTTCTGAGAGGAGGCCTGTGTCGCACTCTTACTAAAGAGTAGGTACCATCGCCCCAGACGCCAGATACCCATTTTCAAAACAAATTTGCTTGCAGCCGTTGATGTTTATTGCTATGGATTGTTATGGACAGATGTCTAGCCACTGCACGCAAACTGGGCCTTTAAGGTGGTTATCTAGCGCTTGGGGCGATTGTACCTACATCAATGAACTAAAACAATTACTTTGCTCACCCGCGACCTTACAATAGTTACGTTTATGCAAGAAATGTGCGTTCATGCAGTTCCTCCACCTCCACACTGTACGAACACACACAAATCACATAAACCCAACCATCACCACCACCAAGCTACACTGACGCGTTTCGAACTCAACCAGAGCTCATCTTCAGAGTTACCACAACCGTATGCTATGCTACCAAACGTTAAACCCGTTAACGTTTGGTAGCATAGCATACGGTTGTGGTAACTCTGAAGATGAGCTCTGGTTGAGTTCGAAACGCGTCAGTGTAGCTTGGTGGTGGTGATGGTTGGGTTTATGTGATTTGTGTGTGTTCGTACAGTGTGGAGGTGGAGGAACTGCATGAACGCACATTTCTTGCATAAACGTAACTATTGTAAGGTCGCGGGTGAGCAAAGTAATTGTTTTAGTTCATTAATATGGACCTCCGCAAAGTAACGCCTGATTCAATAAATTACCTACATCAACTCAAAATAATCAGGCATTTTAATTTAGACCTTCCTGAAAGGATGTAAAGTCCAAATTAAAACGGAGTATTATATTAAGTTGATATACTCTTGGCCTAGAGATTTGACCGACTCTCAAGAAGAGGGTCGTGGGTTCGAATCCGGGCTCGCACCTCCGAATTTTTCGGAATCTATGCGTGCGAAATTATATTTGAAATTTACCATGAGCTTCACGATGAAGGAAAACATCGTGAGGAAACCTGCACGTACCAGAGAAGAAATTCAATGGTGTGTGTGAAGTTCCCAATTCATACTGGGCCCGCGTGGGAACTACGGCCCAAGCCCTTTCATTCTGAGAGGAGGCCTGTGCCCTGAATGACTTGGAGATAAGATTCTTATTTTTATCATTATAAGGATCATATCTCCATGTCATTTATTGCGGACATATTGGAGTTTGATACCTATTTATCAACTCAACTATACCTACAGGTCGATTCACAAGAGTTGGCACGAATGGAATGAACGAAAGCAATGTCACTTTGACATTTTTGTAGGAAAATGACTGGTGCATGACATTTTCATATTTGTGTGAAATGTATTCAAATAGGTAACACATAGATACTTTCATTCACTCATTCGATCCATTCGTGCCAACTATTGTGAATCGACCTGTACCTATTTGTTTGTTTTTTACTTTACGTAGCGCTTGGCCTGAAAGAATGATCCGAAATGCGCTTGGTCAGTTTTTTCAATATTTTTACTGGGACTAGAAACACTTTGGAAACAACAGAAAAGTAAAGCTGATGAGCGGGATTGAACTCAAGCATAGCGTTACCCCGGCGCCACACATATTACAAATGTTTGAACACATTTATTTGATCACATGTGTAGCACCGGTATTTGCTTATTTGTTCAATAGAACATCCATACAATCAACCATAGATAAAATATGTGTTCAAATATGTGTTGAAACATTTGTAATATGTGTGGCGCCGGGATTACAAATGTTTGAACACATTTATTTGATCACATGTGTAGCACCGGTATTTGCTTATTTGTTCAATAGAACATCCATACAATCAACCATACCCCGGCGCCACACATATTACAAATGTTTGAACACATTTATTTGATCACATGTGTAGCACCGGTATTTGCTTATTTGTTCAATAGAACATCCATACAATCAACCATAGATAAAATATGTGTTCAAATATGTGTTGAAACATTTGTAATATGTGTGGCGCCGGGGTTAGATCAAATATGTGTCCAATATGTGTTGAAACATTTGTAACCCCGGCACCACACATATTACAAATGTTTCAACACATATTTGAACACATATTTGATCTATGGTTGATTGTATGGATGTTCTATTGAACAAATAAGCAAATACCGGTGCTACACATGTGATCAAATAACTGTGTTCAAACATTTGTAATATGTGTGGCGCCGGGGTAATAAGAACAACTGGTAAAGTAACTCGTTGAAGTCGCAAAGTGCCAAAGAACAGATAACCGATGAGGGGGAAGATTCTCGAATGGCGAACAGGAACCGGAAGGGAAGATGCAGCTTTGGCAGGCTTCAAAGGACTGACGAATATAATTAAGTAACGGTTTCAAATCAAAATGCATTTTTGCTGCAATTCTGGCCCTCCTCTGATTTTGGTTAAGAGGATACGATGCTTGAGACACTTATGAAAAATAGGTATTTTATTAATTAAATGTCGCCATCAGGTGAATAAAAAAAAGTTTACACTAAAACAATGAAGTGCACCCACTATTAGAAGTTATAACACTGTGGTGATATACGACAATAGTGCCGGGTGCGCGCGCAGCTTTTGTTATGCAATTGTTGCATAACGACTGGTCTGGACGGAGACATACGGCTACACCGTTTTACGAATACCAGTAGCGTGGAGTGAACATTTTCGTCAGACAATCCGGAGAATGAGAGTAATGTAATGGGGTGTAGCTGAAAATAACTGACTGAAAACTTGCATTTCAAGACGTGGTTTTATTATAAGTTCAACTATACAGAGAACATTTCACTAGCACAGCCTATCCAAGAATGGCTGCCCAGACTGTCTGCTGTCCGCTGTTTGTTTCTTGATTCGAATTCTAGAAGCCACAAATTCAAATTTATGAAACAGCAACACGGTCTCGGTGGCCAGTGTGTCTACAGTAGCTTGAGTTAGGTATGTCTTCCGATGCAATACCATATGTCGCTATTAGTGTAGAAGCTTAGGGCGTTTATTCAAACGTTTCAACCGCCACATTTATCTAGTCACATTTTTTAAGAAACCGCATCAGCACGCTGAAGTGGCAATGGGCAGACCATATAACCCGAAGAACCGATAACCGTTGGGGTAGAAGAGTTCTTGAGTGGAGACCACGGATTGGCAAACGTAGCGTGGGACGTCCTCAGACTCGGTGGAGCGATGATCTTCGCAAGGCGGCTGGCAACAGCTGGATCAGAGTGGCCGAGGATCGTGCTCAGTGGCGTGCCATGGGAGAGGCCTATGTCCACGAACATAGGCTGATGATGATGATGATGATGATGATTTTTTAAGAAATAGCTGTAGATTTTGAGGGGACTTTCGGTTGTCGGTTAGAGGTTCTGTACGTCTACCATATAACTTGAAACTGTATCAGACAGAATCTTCTGCTATTTCTTAAAAAATGTGATCAGATAAATGAGGCGGTTGAAACGCTCGAATAAACGGGCCCTTAACATTAGAGATTTTGCGCTGTAACTCAAATGAGCTCTATTGGCTCACGTGTATACTACACAGCTCCATAATAGTTTTACTCTAACAGGCAAAAGTAAGTGGGTCGTCCACAATTTTAACGTTTTGCAACTAGACAGTTTTTTTACGTTCATCGACTAGCTAGTTGAATTCGTCGACTAAGTAGGGTAACCGGGATAGTTGCCCCACTTTTTGAAATCACTCCATATCTCTGTAAGTCAGTCAGTGTCAGTGTAGTTTGGTGGTGGTGATAGTTGGGTTTGTGTGATTTATGTTTGTACAGTGTGGAGGTGGAGGAACTGCATGAAAACACATTTCTTGCATAAACGTAGCTATCATAAGGTCGCGGGTGAGCAAAGTACTTAGGTAATTGCTTCAGTTCATTAAACAAATTATTCGCAGACTGAGTCATAGCTACAAATATATTACAGTTTTAACTTTAATATCTTCGTTATTGTAGAGCAGGACAATCAAAACTGTAACACCGGCATTAATTTTAATTTCGTTACTACTAACGTTTTAGTGCTTATTGCTTTTCTATTATTACTCAAGAAGTTACGTAATAGGAAATGTCCACGTGGCATAGCGGGAGCTATGCGGGTGTGGCGACACACTGCTGTACAGTTTAAATAACAAAGAAATAAGGTGAATGTCCTAATTCTTGACATGCTAATGCCTAATAGATGTCCCCCTGCTGTCACTTCTATTATTAATGACTTAAAATTAGAGATGGCAACTACTGGGACAGTGAGCGAGACGCTATGATACAAAGTTCGAATTTTAAACTTCGTAGTACAGTCAGCTGAAGAGAAAAGGCGGTGGCTACACCGGAGGTAGCTTTTCTCTGCAGCTGACCGTACTACAGTAAAATTACATAAAGCTTACCACTGACAGATGGTTTGCCTTCATTTCATATTCAACTTTAACGATCTACAAATAAAGCCAATTTTAGAATACTGTTACCCACCTTTGCAGATTTTGTAATAGCTACTTTATTTGTATAGTGTTAAAGTTGGAAATGAAATGAAGGCAAGCCGTCAGTGGTAAACTAAAAGTAAACGTATTGTACGAATTTCAAAATTCGATTTTTTATCGTAATCGTATCGTATGCACGCACGCACACACGCACGCACGCACATACTCACAAGCCTTTACATTTATAATATTAATATGATAGATTATGTATGACAGGTTATTCAACCAATTGCTAAACTTCAAGTGGAACACAGAAATATATGAGTGTTTGTACATTTACGAGTTATTTCTACTACGTCTAACAATCGCAATCAAACCATTGGTCTAGTTTAGCTGTATAGATTTTATCGCTGCTATTAATTGTAACATAGAGCTAGTGAAAGGTATATTGGAATAGTACCTACTGTAGCAATTGATATGCTACAAATTTATTAGTGTAACCTTTTTATTGGTATTGTGTCTCGTGGTTGGTCTGGCTGATTTGGCTGTCAGCTTGAATTTAAAAAGAAGGGGAGCTTGACAGAGGCAGAGAGATTTGGGACGTGACGTGGATGACAGAAAAAATAGGACAGCTCTCGAGAAAAATAATCTTGGTGCCTGGTATTCATGATATCATAAATTACTACGTGGTTTGTAGTGGTTTCCCCATTTTTATAATATTGCGCTACACTACCTAACCTAAGTTATATTATGTAGCGGTTGAGATTTAGAGATTTAGCATCACCACCACCATCATCATCATCATCATCATCAACAACATCATCATTATCATCATTTCGTCCACTCCACTGCTGAACATAGGCCTCCCCCAAGGTTCGCCAAATAGATAGGTCCCACGCCATCCGCATCCAACGCGATCCCGCAACCTTAACCAGGTCGTCGCTACATCTTGTTTCTTGTTATTAAGTACCTACGAAATAGTTAGCGAACAATAAGTTAAATACTTGTCTCAGAGTACTGTTAATTAGATTAAAATTTGTCAAGAAATATTTTCACCAAATTAGAAATAATCATTAATTCATACTCGTATGCCCGGCGGCATTTAAGCTAAATACACAGAATACATAAATACAAAGCGTTTCTGGAAGCATTTTAATAATTAAATCGTTTGAGAACAAACTATTTCTTCAGAAACCCGTGTAATTGTTGGCACAATTAGTAGGGGAATTAGTCGCGGTAGAGCGCCGTGTGTGGTGCCCTTTATATGCCGATGGTGAGCGTTTATGATTGGATGGAGTCCATTGCCTCTAATAAACAAAATACCGATGAACTGAGACAATTACTTTGCTCACCCGCGACTTTACGATAGCTACGTTTATGTAAAAAAATGTGTCTTCATGCAGTTTCTCCACCTCCACACTGTATAAATACCTACACACAAATCAGACAAACCCAACTATTACGTACAACAACTAAATACTCTACCATTTTTATGACAGTTACAAATCTCTATATGTAAAAGAGTACAGTGATGTTAATTACTGTTGACATTTTTATAGTATTTTACTTAAATATTTTGTGTAGTTACCTACCTTTTATCACCCACCTTCTCGTTTAGTGAATTGATTTGGATTTTAAATTTGAGAATTTCTTGTAATTTTCTGTAACTTGTTAAATGTAATAATAATAATAAATATTTTATTTCGGATGTAGTCGCTTAAAGTGTTAGTACCAGTGAATACTTAATCTAAGAGTTAGTTAGTTACTAGTTTTAAAAAACGTCTTAATTCTTTCCAAACCAGCAGTGTACAGCATCCAACTCAATAACATCGTAAACCTCAAAAGGGTTCAGAAACTGTCCTGCGTCACTTATGATTGATAGTCCTCATTGACTGCCACGATACACTTGCATCCCAAACAAACGATAACTGATCTTATCCAACTGACTTACAGACTTATGTGATTGTAATGGTAACTTTGGAGCACAGTATGGGGTTCTGGAGGAATCTGATTTTTTGTGTATTATATTGTAGTACCAAATTTTTGTTTTATACAGGATGTGAACTTATGATTTAGTAAACTGCTATTTAGTATTATTAATAATTGTTAACATTTATTATATGACAACATTTACTTTTAAAAAACATTTTAATGCACATTCTTTGCTTCGGGCTGAGTGGATGAAATTCGATTTGTAATATTATTTTTAGATGACACAGTTTTCCGGTCCGCGGCCGCCACTCGAGAACTTTCGGCCCCATCGGCCGTCAGTTCTACGAGCGATGTGCCCTGCCCACTGCCACTTAAGGGTATAAGTTGGCAGCCGACTGCACGCAGCAGCAGCAGACGACGTGTCGCTAGCTACGCCAACTTTATACCTTATTTCTATGAAATTCCCTCCGTAGCTAGCGTATAGCTAGCGACACCTCGTCTGCTGCTGCTGCGTGCAGTCGGCTGCTAACTTATACCTAGCGATTCTTCGAGCTATGTCTGTGACTTTAGTTCTTGCGCGGATTTCATCATTTCTAATGCGATCCCGCAGAGAAACTCCACAAGCATAGCCCTCTCCATCGCCATCTGAGTGACTTTGAGCTTTCTTATGAGGCCCATCGTTCGCGGCCACATCTCAGTGTTAAAGTCATCACTGGCAACACACACTGGTCAAAGACTTTTGACTTGAGACACTGTGGTATATTGGCAATACGCATTACGCATTTCTTACATAAACGTAACTATCGTAAGGTCGCGGGTGAGCAAAGTAATTGTTTCAGTTCATTAATATGGTCCTCCGCAAAGTAACGTCTGATTCAATAAATTACTTACCAAAGTGCTTCGTTGACTATCAGCTGAGTAGCACCCTGTACGTAACACTGCCTTTTGATAAAGATATGGATAAGATCCCTTTGTACGCACCGAAGTAATATATTACGGGTTATCATGTATATGTTTGGTGGCTGCGGCTACCAATGCGCTTGGGAGTTTGGAGATAATGATCAGGGACGGTTTGGACTTGTGTAAGTCCATTGTAGACAATATAGTAGGAGAGTTGATTGACATTTTTGGGGGGTATTTGAGGCACTCTGAAAACTTGTTTAATGCTTCTCCTATAATACCCAAGCACAGAAGCCCAGACCTGGCTGACGGGTAGCGGGGCTAAATCAATCCTCATTTTTTTTTATTGGCGGATTGATTGTCCATCCGACATTATCTAAGAACCTACTTGTTTTATTTTAAATATTCATTTTTAATTATAAATAATATTCTCTTAAAATTTCAACGTACCTCGAAAACATTTTTTGCAAAATTGTTTTGCAAGCATCTGGCAAAGTTTAAGTACCGACTAAATAATCTGGCTTATTTATTTTTTCAATCTTTTAGTGTAAAATTTTATAGAATAACAATTTCGAAATTGCCTCAATAACATTTTTTTTAATTGTAGGTATCTGCAAAAATAATGAGGGTTGATTTAGCCCCCGCCCCGCCACTTGTCAGCCAGGTTAGTGGTTCCGTGCTCGCTCGGGTATCATACAGGGGAAGCATTAGACAAGTTTTCAGCGTGTCTCAAATACCTACTTCAAAATGTGCGTCAGCTCTCGGACTAATAGGCGTGCTTTGGGTGGGTATTAATAACAAAGTTCACTCTTTAGAATGACACGGTTCCACATCCAAGTAGACTCGACAAAATCAAGTAGATTTTTAAGGTATTTTGTTATTAGGATAGTAGATGAAATAGCATATTTAGGTGAATGAAGCACATACATAGATGTATGAAACTGGAAAACCTTTTACTACCATTAATGTACACTGTTGGTACGGATTTCCGATCACAGGCCCATGGGAACCCAGTTAATTGAAAACCATTCATGGGGCATGGAGGTCTATCCCCTAATACACCATGAGAATGTGTTAACGGACAGTCCTCCACAGTCGCCAAACTGTTGCCAGGTAGATGTAGATGTACCTATTACCGAGCAATGGAGTGAGATACGGAACGGACTCCTACCATTTCAATATCTCATACATCGAACTTTTGGTAGGTGGTGACTTGCCGTTTACTAAATGGGCCCCTCAGACTAATGCCCACTCGGGGCAACGGGGTGGCAACAGTGGTGTGGTGTGAACGGCTAAGGATGGAGAAGTGTTCCTGGAGGTCTGTTCTGGGATCCAGTCAAGCCAATATCTAAGTACCTAGGTAGGGTAAATAAGTTACATTAATTAATACCTACGTAGAGCTCATTAGCGTCAAAAGTAATGATTTATTCGCTTGTATTTTATACGGAACTCGACCACACGACTTAGCCTCGTCTATAAGCGATCAGCATCACAACGAACGTTTCCTAATACATTGCGTACGTTGTTAATGAATCGCTGTGTGGTGAGCGTCGGGACCGTGCAATGGACAGAGTATTTGGGAGTCGCGTGGGTCACGGTATTGGTTGGGTTATTGTCTGAGCAATTTGCAACAATGTTGCTGTGCGCAGGCGCCGTCCGCCGTGCTGTATGACTGACGAGCGCGGCACAGTCAACAAATTATAAACAGTACAGCGAATTTTTAAAACATGTCGACACTTGAAAGGAGAAATTACTTAAGCGACATTTTGGTCTAAATGGAGTTCGGAATCAAAATATATTTATTTACATAGTGGTATTTTACTCTATTTACCGCAAAATCTCGCTTAGATAATTTTACCTTTACTTTGAACCTAATCTATCCGAGTCGCTTCCGCCCCTTACCTACCATCTTGCTCGCTTGCTTCGCTCGCTCGCCGAAAATAAGTCCTTGTTATCTTAACAATTCATTTGTCTAAATGTTCATTGTCTAAAGATTGGTAAAAACCTTATGTCATTTACCGTGGTAATATTTTGCCGAGTGAAAATTTGGCCAAATGAAAATTTGCGTATTGCAAAGATTACATTGGCAAACAAATAGTTGCTCGTTTCTCGTATTAATGTGCAAACCAAACTGCACCTTGACATTTATTAAATAAAATTCACTTGACAAGAATATCGAATTTGATATACGAGTTTTTTTTTTAGAAACAAGTGTAAGAAACAAACGCTGCCATGGATCATCGCCCTATAACATACAGATAATTACATTGCCACAGTAGAAGGCTAACATGAAATGTTCTAGTCAAAACTGTCCCTACTTCTGATAGGGACAGAGCGAGGTTGTCTTTCGGAGAACTTTACTCAACGGATTTCACTTACTTCGATCTTTTTGGTGCATATAGTAAAATGCCTGCATAATCAGAAGTAGAACCACTACGTCGAGAATGTCATTAGTCTGTACAGATATACAAGACAATCTTCCAAATAACGCTAGTGATAATGGTAACCACAAAGCCGCTGAAAGGCCACCGATCCTGTCAGCCCGCAGAAATGCAAAACGGGACAAAAACTGAAGATAGGGAATACCTGTTATGCACTGAAGGCCTAATCGGGTAACCGACGCAAAGAGGCCACCAAACACCAAGATGGTGACAAGAAATACCGGCCTGTAGCCATGGGCCGCGATGATACAAACTCTAAGGACCATGTCCTGAAAAGACACAAAGACCAGGAGGCGTGTGAGTGACATACGATGAAATAAAGCAAGTAACGCAAAAGTGCGCCCAGCGCGTGTAAGTATCCGTTAACGCTAGTCATCTTGTGTTTGTACGAGTACCTACTGTTTTTAAATGGTTTACTGTGAAATGGTTTAAAAGACCACACTGTTGCGGTGTCTGTGCGCGCAGGATGGGAAAAATATGTTAGTTTTTGCCAAAATAATTATTTAATGATACATCTAATGACTGTAATGGCACGTAATTAAATGGCAACTATGTCACACGACGTTTAGGTACGTTAGGAATGCTATGATAACATCTAAAGATACAAGTGCCTTTTTGTTATGTATCGTAAAAGGTATAGTTGGTAGCAAGGAAGAATACTATAACTAAACCGTTTAACTGTGTCCTCGCTCGCGGGGTACAGAGACTCGGAGGCAGACGACAAAGGGAGCCGAGAGGGGTACCGGCGTACTCATTTAAATGGTTTAGCTATAGCTGCTCAATGCGTGTCATTTGGGATCCCTTGGTTTCCCATAATTTTATTAAGTCCTAATCATAATGTATAATTCTTCATAAATTATGAATCAGTACCTGGGCGACCGAGCTTCGCTCGGGCTGAAACTCGGTACCAAGCGTTTTCCCAGAGATAAGACCAAGCTAGATCAATTTTTCATCCCCGAAAACCCCCACATACCAAATTTCATCGAAATCGTTGGAGCCGTTTCTGAGATCCTGATTATATATATATATATATATATATATATATATATATATATATATATACAAGAATTGCTCGTTTAAAGGTATTAGAATAATCAACGTTAGTCATACAGTGTTTGTTCTGAAACTATTTATTACGGATTTTTTTTAATGCTATCTTATAGAATGAAGTAGGTTATTTTATAACAATCTCGAATAAAAACTGTTTCAGAAATAAATCACTTTATGAATGACGTTGATTATGAAGAATGATACATTAATGACTTGTTAAATTATGTGAATATGTTGGTGGTTGGTGTGTATCATCAGATCATTACGTTGTAATTTAATTTTAATGTTATTTCTGAGCTCGCGGCCTCTTGGGCCGGGGCGCTCTCTAGGGTCGGGGGCCCGTGGCATTTTACCAGCCCTGCCGCCCTATAGTTACACGAACTGAAATAATTACTTTGCTCACCCGCGACCTTACGATATAGTTACATTTATGTAAGAAATGTATGTTCTTGCAGTTCCTCCACCTCCACACTGTACCTACGAACACACAAAACACACAAATTCAACTATCACCACCACCAATTAAACTACACTGACGCGTTTCGAACTCAACCAGAGCTCATCTCATACTACTACTCTGAAGATGCAGGTCAGTGTTTCTGATAATTTACTCAGCGAAATTTCTCAATGACGGTCAGTAAATCAGTCTGCCAGTCAGTCACATCCTCTACTATGCAATTTTCAATACAGGATGTCCCAAAATTCGTACACGCCCGGTCAAGTTATACCAGTCATGCAAAAAATAAGAAAAATCCATGTGAATCATTTTTTTTGTTTAGATAGGCTACTGCTGATAGTGAAAAAAAAAACGGATAAATTAAGTCTATGATCCAGTTTTGCTCGACTGTTTCGGGCTAATCCGTAGCCCTTCTACTTGGAGCCACACGTAGCGGCGGCTGCCAAACATGCACTGCGCGCCACTCGAACAAAGACGTGAGTTATCCGTATTTTTTTTCACTATGAGTGAGTTTCGCGGTATAGTTTTATGCTCAAAGACACTACTGCTTAATTTATTATCGTTTTATGCTTACCTGTACCTACCTATGCAAGATCATTTTATGAGCAAAGCTTACACAAATTCGCTGCCGACTGTCAGACTCGAGACTTGTTCAGGTGCCATAAACGCACGTGTGCGTTCAAATGACTGTCAAACTATGACAGCGGCACTAGGAGAAATTCACAAAAACGCATACATGTGTTCCCGGCAGTTAAACAAATTCAATTTTCTATCATATCGTAAAGATACCAAGGTTGAATCTTTTAGTACATTTATGTGGTCGCTTTATGCACTATGCCTAATAAAGGCGAAGCGATAATGAAGTCACGTTACATAATCATTTAATACACCTATTATATATTTTCGAAAAAATGTCTATTATCGCGAAACTATGCTTAACTCCCAGTCCGCACTGGACCCGCGTGGCAACTACGGCCCAAGCCCTCTCATTCAGAGAGGAGGCTTGTGCCCTGCAGCGTGTATACATAGGCTGGGATGATGATCGCTTAACGCTTTTTTTCCAGAACTATTGTAACTTGGCCTCTTTTCCGGTACCAGGTTATCGTTGACTTTTGGGACACCCTACCCTGTCACTCTAAAAGCAAAGGTAAGTAAGTATACCTATTTCGTTCCACCGTGGGTAAAAATAGTCGGCTACGTCACCATTTGTAAACTACAAATTACTGCAAATAGCTATCTAAATAACGACCATACTCATACCCAGAAGGACTTGAGTTACCTACTGATTTATTAACAAAGATTAGCTGACTAACTGCAAGCAAAAATAGTCCGTATCAGTGTAACTGTTAAGTTTATGTTAGAGTAAGCTGTGATCGTAAGTTTACATACTTTGTTGCATATAATCGTTCTGACCTCAAATTGCAATAAATATGTTGAAAAGAAGCAAAAATAACGAACATACCTATTGGAGATAAGGACTTGTCGGTGCGAACTGGTTTTGAATATAATTGGGCTTATATAAGATGTAACTTACACGTCTTTATCTTATTCATTACATCCATCATTCACCCCAGCCTATACACGGTGTAACATGAGGAAACCGAATAATTTTAACAGCGTATTTCTCACCATATTTATGAAGTTAATAATGTCGTAGGTATAATGTTTGCTGGATCCAGCTTGGTTTTTATTAAAAACCGTCATTTAATAAAACCTAGAAAACAAAAAACGTGTAGTTAGTCAAGGTCATAAATATCAATACAACTTTATGTCGTGAACCATAAGGTTGATGTTTGCATATATTTGACGTGATGACTTAGATATTTATGCCTTCAACTACCTTACACATAAATAGCAGGGGAAACGAAAAAGTGACGATTTCGGTTCTGAAAGGAAATAGGTACAAACTGCCATTAAACGTCTTATACTCATTTTTGTTACTGATTATGTACCGTCGAGTTGCGTATCTTCGCCTGGATTTTGATACATTTCCCAAAAAATCTTTCAAATTTGAAAGCATTTTAGTCAGTTGTGGCAAAAAAACGTTTTTAAGTACTCCTGGCTATCAGTACAGACCATTAAAACTTTGAATTACATTGGTTAACTTCGTAATAAATGGCCCCAAAGGCAATAGGCGAAGTATGGGTATTTTCCCCTATCTTCGCCTATGGCAAGCTTTACCACCAATAACAAACATTCTGTGACTTACACATGATAAGTCTTGTCTCCTTGGAGTGTGCTAATAAAACATGAACCTTAACTTCACCACACTAGACATATTTAAAAAAAAATGTGTAGTAGGCGAAGATGGGCTACAGTCTGAAGTTGTTTCCATACATTTTCTATAATGATGCTAGGGTTGCCTAAAATGAACCATCATGCCAAAAAAAGGGAGTAATGATTTATAAGTAAAAAAAATATAATAACAAGATTGTTTTTTATTTAAACAAAACGCTACGCCACTGATTGTACCACGTTTCATACTATGTACTGGAATCAAATAAATGTACCTACACATGTCATATCTTTAAGACATTGCTTAATCTACTTATTAACTTTCCTCCAAATCGTTAAAGCCATTTTCGACAAACCAAACACAAGAAAATATTTCAATTTGGAAACAAATAATGTCTTTCGCCAATTAATGTGGTACAACAAATTTGACAACCCTAGAGGTGGGCGAAATTTGGCAACAAGGTGGACGCCAAATACCCTCACCAATGTTTTATCCAATTGTGACTTGTAAACGTAAGCTAGCCATTAAATAATAGTTCTATATGAAAAAGAAATAGTTATAGGGTATAATCATGTAAAAAGTTTAACATTACCTGGGTTGTATCACTGCTTAAAATTGAAGTTAAAACACTGGTTTAAAAAAACCTGTGTTCGGTGTCGCGAAAAAACCTCACTGAACGTCAACTGTGTGAAGTTAGCCGCAGATCGTACGAATAATGTTGACAGCCATAAAAAATACTTTGTATTCAGCAGTTTTACGTAAGGCAAACACTAGAAACATTTCGTCAGTGTCAACTTATGTCAAACTAGGCGAACATAGGTAGCTTAGGTGAAGATACGCAACTCGACGGTATCTACAAGATAACATCTGGAGGCCTAATTTTATACTTTTTGCTAGGAAATCGTTACGCCAACCACCTGCGACAGAACAGGGATGTTTAGGGTCACAGAAGTGGTTGGAACTAAAGGCAGGTTTATACAGGGTCAGTAACAGACTTCGAATTCGAGACAAGTCGGCGCTGACCCGAGAAATACCCAATGTAAATTGATTTGAAGTCAGTACAGCGGTGGGGGACAGCGCTGATTTTCAATTTACATTGGGTATTTCTCGGGTCAGCGCTGACTTGTCTCGAATTCGAAGTCAGTTACTGAGCCTGTCTAAACCAGCCTTTACTGTTCGTCGAACTGAAATTCGAATTCTTATTGTGCCATCCCCTTCACTCTTGTGTTTAACACTATTAGCGGGAACGAAACGGCACTACTAGTACTAGAACGGTACTAGTTATAAAGCCTTGATGCCAGACGGCAGCATTATAATTATCGCATAATGGCCCTAGTGAAAAAGGGGTTAACTCTCAAATATTATTTATTTTATTAGCAGTTCCGTCTGCTCACCGAACCTAAGATTTAAAAGCGAAAAAGTTTCCGGGTGCGCCGGTGGGACTTGAACCCACATCTCCCGGGTATGCGCCCCAACGGGTGTTCTACCAACTGAACCACGTCGCATCCAACCGACCTCCCCGAAATTCTTAATCGCTTACATACGCCAACAGTGGCGTGTGGTAACATCCATCACAACTATTAGAAGCTATGACTAACTCTGCAGAATTTAAACAGCTATTTTCTATTTTATGTGTAAAGGGGGTCAAGTCGAAATCAGCTGTTCAACTTCTGCAGAATTAACACCTTTTTCACTAGGCTAGGGCCCCTTCAGATGCCAACAGTTTTTTTTTAATGTGTGGCTTTTGCACTTGCGTTGCTGTTTTAGGAAGGCTTATTTTGCCAATGTCGATTGCTCAGTCGCATTCACGCTACTAACCTGTAAATTTCTACGCAAATCGGAGTCCAAAATTAAATGTAGGTAGGATAAATCGCCAATAACTGGCCACCCTTCAATAACTGGCCCCCTCATACTGAAAATGAACTCTGTTCCCCTACAAACAGAATTAAATTTAGTATAACGTGGCCAGTTATTGAAAGGTGGCCAACAACACCTTATAAATACTAAAAATTAATTCTATTATGGGTGAATAGAGTTCATGTTTACCCTACAAAGTTTTTGAGAAATGCTCATGCCAGCCAGCAAGGGCAAAAAAGGAAATGAAACACAGACTCTATCTCTACGTATATATTTCTAAAACCTTAACTAGATCTTTGGAATAAAACGCTACAATGGGAACCATCTCTGCGCCCCATCTAGCCTGATGACCTCTCCGTTCAGCATTGGGTTCTCCACGATACTGGAGACGAGGTGAGCGAACTCCTCCGGTTTGCCGAGTCTGGAGGGGAACGGCGTCATGCGTTTGAGGAACTCTATCATCTTCTCTGGTAAGTAGCCTACTAGGGGGGTGTCGAAGACGCCTGAAAAAAAGGTTGTTGTTTTTAACGCGGCTTTAGGCTGCGTATCCACCGGAGCTGTGCGAGGATGCGTTGCGAGGGATGTGTCTGTCATGAACCAATAGAAACACTTCATTTAAAAGGTCCTAAGTGAATGAAGTGTTTCTATTGGTTCATGACAGACACATCCCTCGCAACGCATCCTCGCACATCTCTGGTGGAAACGCAACCTTAGACATTTATGGCCCCTTGAGTGTTCAAAGCCTCAACAAAAATCAGAAATTAAAAAAATAATCTTCTAATATAAAAAAATCTCGTGTCACAGTGTTTGTTATCGAACTCCTCCGAAACGGCATGACCGATTTTTATGAAACTTTTTTGTCTATATTCGGTAGGTCTGAGAATAGGTCGTAGGCTATTTTTTATAGCCCTATTCTTCGCGGACGGTGTCGCGGGCTACAGCTAGTTTTATATAATATATGTATATGCTATGTGATTCTACGCAAAGCAAATACATTTTGAATATGAAAAGGAAATGTGTTAAAGCGCCAAAATGCTTTTGGGAAAGTGTTTTTTTTTATGCAATTCATTCTATATAATTAAATTCCTCAAATTTACAGTTTACATAGAATGACGCAGAAAAAACATAACCCTCCTTCGGCAGCCGGGTAAAAAATGCTATCGAATTGCATTTTGACCAAATTGGCGCTTTAGCAGTATTTCCTTTCCATTGTCGATATAGGGTACACTACCCAATTATTGCCAATGCAACAGTGATTGACCCCTTTAAGAATAATATTGTAAAGTGTTAACTGTCTAACATTTGCGTTTGATTAGCTACACAACTTGACTATAAAGTAATCACATCTAATAGTGGTAGAGCCATATTGTAGCTAGCCGCTGCATCAAGAATGGGCCAGCTCGTCCGGGGCAGTACCACCCTCTCACAGAACACCGGTGTGAAGCAGCAGTACTCCTGCTGCGTTTCGTACGGTCAGTGAGAGCGCCGGGGGCCCCAATACCTCTCCCCCTCCCCTATTTTTAAAGGCCGGCAACAGATCAGTGACTCTTTGAGTTGTTGATATTTATAGGCGATGGTGATCATTTTCCATTAGATGACCCGCTTGCTCGTTTGCCCCCCACTCACAATAAAAAAAAATCACAGCACCATTTAGTGCATGCTAATCAAACGCAAAGACAGCATTAAGCATTTTACAATGTTTTTGTAAACCTGCGTATTAAAGGCCACAACCAACTGGGAGCGCGGGGCGCCGACGGAGCGTGCCCTGCGCGGTCAATAACACTAAATCAAATACGGTGTGCCGCGCTGCCGGTGTGTGTCACCGTATATTTGATACAGTGTTATAGAGCGCGCTGGGCACGCTCCGTCGACGCCCCGCGCTCCCGGTTTGTGTTGGTCGTGACTTTGTTGTTGTTCGACCGCGGCAAACGTATGATTTGGCTCGTTCCAGTCCAGCGCCAAAATGTACGAGTTGCCTCGCGCGGTTGCACGGTATCCATAGTAATATTCGATGGCTTGACGCGCGAAGTCGATAAACAGCTTAAAAGTGGTTTGGTACAAACTGGGTAGTTTACCCTATTCTGTATACACCATATATACTAACCTGTAGCAATAGTAACAACTCTGATCCCTTTAGGCGCGAGATCCCTTGCCAACGGCAGTGTCATACCGACAATAGCTGCAGTAGAAGCAGCAATGGCAGCCTGTCCGATGTCTCCTTCATATGCTATAGTTGATGCTGTGTTGACTATAACTCCTCGCTGACCTTCTGGGTCTGGATCATTTTGCCCCATCAAACCAACAGCCAAACGAATTATGTTGAATGTTCCTACTGTATTAACCTGTATACAAGTTCAATAGTTTAAATAATTTACTAAATCAGGTGTTACCACAGAAATAATAATAAAGAGGATAGAAATGCCTTAGTTCCTATTTTCTTCCGGAACTCGTGTCGCTGCTTCATCCCCTCTACTTACTGTGTTAATGCACACATGCAAAAGACCGGAACCGTACTACGCAATCACGCACACAATTACTAATATTTTTGCTTACAAACAATTATGAACCTTACACCTTAGAGATAGCGTTGAATAACACTCAACGTAAGTCATACCCACATTTACACAACGGCGCTCTTTATTGGCCGCGTCGGCATTATGTCTGTACTAGTCGTAACCTGTTTTTTTGTCCGTACCACGAACTTTTGCGCAAGACGGAAGGGTTATCAAAAATTACTTTACATTGCTGCGTAAATTCAAAACGATCTGCGTTTTTATGGGCATGAGTAGCAATGGTATATGAAGTTTCGTGTTAACGTGTAAACCAATATTTCATAATTAAATATTTTCTCAAGTTGTATTTTGATATAAACCGCATTATTACATTAAATTAATACATACAAATGAAATGTAATCCCCTTATTAGTGTAATTACACAGCGTGGACGAGTTTCCGCAATTGCTAATGCTGCAAAACACCATTTTAAAGCACTTGTTGTCATACCCACGTTTCAAATAGCACTGAGCCACAAGTCGCGCGCTTGTGACCTACGAGTCACAAGCGCGGCGCCAAGGTCACGCGTCTAAGGCACTTCTATCCTCTTTATTATTATTTCTGTGGATGTTACTTTGAGAAGGTCCATATTAATGAACTGAAACAATTACTCTGCTCATCCTTGTCTAACAGTGAGTATTGTGAGTTTAAGATCTGATAGCATAGTGAACGATTGTGATGAGCTCTGGTCTGGTTAAGTTCGAAACTCGTTAGTGTAATTACGCGTTAGTATAAGTGTAGCTATCATAAGGTTGCGGGTAAGCTAAGTAATTGTTTCAGTTCTTTAATAATTTAGTTTGATTTGCTTACTGCAGTAAAGTTCGAGGAAGCATTTGGCTAAGTCGAAAAATGCAAAATTATCATATGAAATTATGGATAGCCTTTTTGAAAATTAGATAAAGACTCACTATACATATTTTATACTTACATTTACACATTTCCTAAAGCCCTCCAACTCACAAGCCTTGTCTTTGTTGAAGTTGTATACTTGGTGCGTACTGACGTGCCCTGCACAGTTGACTAGCGTGTCTAGGCGACCAAACCTCTCCTTAGCCAACTGTAGGGCTTTATTCACATCTTCTTCTGATGTGATCTGAAATGTAACAGTGTAATATCAAGTTTAATAGACATTTGAATTTGTAAGCAAATTGATATTTATTTATTTTATTTATTAATCAATATAAAATTACAGTATTAACACCAATGTGCTGTAAAATCCACTTGTGACTTAAAAAACATTGTTCTACATCAACTGACAAATGACAATAGAGTAGTTTATTCTAGAACTCACTCAAATTGTTGAGGACTTGCCATCTGCTTTATTTCTATGAATTCCAGATTTCTATTGAGTACTTTTCAACCGACGAAAACAAAAGGAGGAGGTTCTCAATTCGACGTGTATATTTGTTTTTTTTTTTTTTATGTATGATCACGCATAACTTTTTACAGGGTAGTCCGATTTTGATGATTCTTTTTTTATTGGAAAGCGTATACCCCGAGGGTGGTCCCATTTAAATTTGGGAATAATATTCCTACCCTAAGGGTAGGAAAACAGGGGATGATTGATTGTTCAGTTACCGATTGTACTATATGACCACGCATAACTTATTACAGAGTAGTCGGATTTTGATGATTCTTTTTTTATTGGAAAGCGTATACCTCAAGGGTGGTCTCATGTAAATTTGGAAATAATATTCCTACCCTAAGGGTAGGAAAACAGGGGATGATTGACTAACTTTTTACAGAGTAGTCTGATTTTCATAATTCTTTTTTATTAGATAGGGTATACCTTGAAGTTGTTATTATATAAATTTGGAAAAAAAATTTACCCCAAGGATGGGAAAAAAGTATAAAATAAAAACTTTTTAACAAAAAATTAAACCGCCGAAAAAACTGAAAAGCAAAAAATAATACCTTTTTTATTTGACCTTAATCTAGGTACCAGTTTGAAGTCGGTGCCTCAGCACGAGCCAGGAGGAGTGATAGAAGCCAGTCAGGTAGAAGATTATAGGTCCACTCCTCCTGGCTAGTGCTGAGGCACCGACTTCAAACTGGTACCTAGATTAAGGTCAAACAAAAAAGGTATTATTTTTTGCTTTTCAGTTTTTTCGGCGGTTTAATTTTTTGTTAAAAAGTTTTTATTCCATTTCATCTTTAACTTTTTTGTGGCTAAAAATTGTTAAAATTGTCTAATGTTGCCTGGGCTATTCTACTTTTAAGTAACCATTAATCTTTTGTGAAATATAAGGCATACCTGGTGATTTTTTTCAAATGTAAATAACTTTTATGAAAACTGAAATAACTAAATTTAATATTTTAAAGCAAAAAAACTTTAAATTCAAAGAAATTTTGTGGAAAAAATTAGTAACTCAGCGGAAAATACACCAATTTCCATACAAATGGCGGGGACACGCATGTCCACTGTGTTACCTACTTTATAGATAATAATGATTACTTTTTATGCATAGTGATAATTTTAAATATAAGCTTAATTATGTGCCTATTTAAATCTTTAATGATAAAACCGAGCACTTTACCGTTTTTGTAAAAAAAATATTTGAAGAGCACATTACTAAAAATGACTGGTCAACGAAAAGTAGAATGGCCCGCCTAATATTTTAAACCTTGCTTTATACAAATATATGGTGTAATTTTGTGCTTGATGTGCCAGTTAATTCATATTCTTTTACAAAACTAATCTCGTTTGACATATTTACATTCAATGATGCAGTTGACACACATTATGCAACAAAAATTCATTTTTATTACATTAAGTAAGATTAACTTTCGATTGACATTTTCGATCTATCAGCCTGCATAAGTTAAATTTTAGTTTTAATATTGACTCCATAGTTTTCTTTCATCTTACCGTGTGACGAAAAATCCGAGCCTCGGTGAACATTGTATTGCTGCATTATTTTGAGTGTTGTTAACTAATTTGGTTTTCTATTTGGTTTTTTTTTCTTCAAAGCTTTTTCTTTCTTTAGAAGGACATAAATGTGAAAAAAACACTACCTAGGATGTTCTTTAAATTTTATGTTAAGATTATTTAAGCAGATTTCAGTAGTTTTTGCATAAAACTAATAAGAAGCAAATACTTACACAACCAGGTGAAGCAATTACATCTGAACCAAGTTGTTTAGCTACTTGCTCTGCCCTCGTGCCCTGAATATCTAGAATTATAACTTTTCCACCATTTTTTACAAATCTCTCCACTGTAGCTTTGCCTAGACCAGACGCTCCGCCGGTAACCAAACTGACCATACCCTGAAACATTCAAAGTTAGGTTAAGAAACTCACTTCTCCAAAAAAAATCAGAATAACGTCGAGTTAATGATATTAGATTTTGCATTTCACCTTAAGCATTTTTTATTTTATTTGTATATTTTTTGTGTTTGATACAAATCAGAACTGAAAATTGAGAAAATTCGGCTTTCATCAGCTAGAGGATTTTTTAAACTTCAAAAACTGTCAAAACAAATCGGACTGTTCGAGACATTGCAAAATTTGCGAAGAATATAAATTTATTGTAAGTAATGCTTACAAAATACTAATGTGTTTTAACCAGTTTAAAAACTTTAAAATCTGAAGGTGTCAAAAGTGAACAAATAAAATAATTAAAATATATACATTAAATCAAAGTGTTTGTCCAATTAGTTAGCCATTGTCTAATTAATTGACTCTTGACTATTAAAAAAAAATGACAAAATGTTGCCAGTATTTGAAATTTGCAATCAAATTATTTTTTTTTTTTTTTTCCGATTTTTGTCGAGGCTTTGAACACTCCAGGTGATCATGTCAGCCTCATGGGTGCTTACACAATTCCCTATTCAAGGGACCCATCAATAAAATGGTAAATGCCGATTGCTTTGTCTGACAACGGCTCAGATAGCCAACAATTCACCTGGCCATTGTGCATGGAACCCAAATCCCCAAGAACTCTTCTCCTCAAGTCCGAATTCCGGACACACTCCAACAACACATGGATCAAGTCATCACACTTCTGACAATCATCACATAGTTGTGATGATTTAATTTTCATCATATATAGAAACTTATTTGTAGGGATGTGTCCGGAACGAACTCTAAAAGCAGACACCAAAACTCTTCTAGCAAGGCCGGCTGAGTCAAACCAAGGCGTCCACCGGGGGCTATCATGGATAGTTCTGTACCAGATTCCTACACCCCTAGATATACCCTGCTCACCAAAATGGTATTCCCATTTCTGTAGGCTCCTTCTTTTAATTCTGGGAACCAATTCACTAGAAAGGGGTTCAGAATCTGTTACAGAACCATCCACTACAGCCGCCTTGGCAAGCTTGTCCACTACTTCATTCCCAGCCAACCCTACATGAGAAGGAATCCACTGTAATTTGACGACCCTGCCTCTAGAATTCATCTTGTGCATCACCTGAAGAGCTTCATAGGCAACAGGCATCCCTCTTTGTCCAGACACACACCGACTAAGGTGCTGGAGCGCGCTCCTTGAGTCCGACAATATTACGACTACTAAACTATCAGCTAGATTATTTGCGTAAGTTAAAGCTTCTTTAATAGCAACGAGTTCAGTTCGCATAACACACGCGTCATTATGCAGCTTCCACATGAGAGAAACTCCAGTCTGAGGATCAAACAAGGCCGCTCCAGCACCCTGTACAGACTTAGAACCATCCGTAAATATTTGGTATGAATGGTGATATTGCTCACTAAGCATATTTAATGTATAATTTTTTAATGCTTCGTTCAGTAGATGCCTCTTGGGGACATCAATGTGATCAATATTGTCAATTATACATGCCCTGGCGTCAACAGATGATACCCAAGTATCCAAAGAATACATTTCTAATTTGTCACTGCGATACACAGCTAAATCTTTCCATTCATCATAAATTTCCGCCAGCAGCGGGAAATTTTTAGCAGTAAATTGATTACGTCCGGCCAAAATGCTGTGTATCGCAGCGACAATAGGGCAATTAGATTTTGAACTGATTCTTAATAAAAATCTACAACCTAACCAATAGCGGCGCACGGCCAGAGGCGGAATGGAGAGTTCACTTTCCATTGCTAAAACAGGGGTACTGTGTATGAAACCACCACACACTCTTAAAGCTCTATTTTGTAATACATCTAATTTCTTCAAGTGAGAGATAGCACAGCTTCCATAAATGAAGCTGCCGTAGTCCAAGCGACTTCTCACAAGCGAGATATAAAGACGTCGAAGGTGTTTAGGGTGAACTCCCCACGACCGTCCTGCTAAGACTTTTAAAATATTTAAATGTTTGTAATTCTTTTCACAAATCTCGTTTATATGTACACCCCACCTTAAGGGTGAATCAAGCCATAAGCCTAAATACTTAGTTCTACGAACAACCAAAAAATCAAATTAATGATAAAATATTTGTGATATAAATATTTGTGATGTAAATATGTGTGTTATTCGAGTTACAAATTATTTTATTTTTCCAGAAAATATGAATAAACATTTGAAAAATTATTTACTTATATAAAAATTTCCAAAAATCTCAATAAATTGTAATCAAAATAGGTTTCAAACTAATTTTTAATAAACAACTTTTGTTATTTCGTGGGTATTTGAAGCTCTACAAGCCTAGTTCCCCTAAATTACACCCCGGTCCCCCCCCCGCCCTTCCCTCCCTCCCATTGCGTGTTGCGTGCGTTGCGTTTGTTTGTTTGTGCGGTTTCGATTTTTATTTGGTTCTCGGTTTCATAAATTTA
Source organism: Archips crataeganus (assembly GCA_947859365.1). Classification (NCBI taxonomy): domain Eukaryota; kingdom Metazoa; phylum Arthropoda; class Insecta; order Lepidoptera; family Tortricidae; genus Archips; species Archips crataeganus. The sequence goes on along the minus strand of OX402066.1, from coordinate 12,054,286 downwards.
TATGAAAATAATATAATTTTGAAAAACAAGGACAATAGCAAAGTATACTGTTATACGAAATGGCTACGGTGGAGCAGCCGATGTTTATATTGCCCAAAAAGCGAAATGGAAAGAAACAGAACTCGATTGCCGGCCATGTAGATCACATAATTACTGTTCAGGTCTGTACTTTTTAACTACTATAAAATCGGCAATACTTATACTTATGAAGAACTACATATAAAAAGTCAAATTAAGTTATCATGTTTGCTATAAATTACAAATGATCCCAAATGGGTCTGGCCTGTTTACGAGAATTAACATTACGTCAGTCCAAACGATTGTTTATAAATAAAATACTATAGCATTACGGAATTGGTAAACATTTGGGCATTCATGACATTCATATTGCCTAATAAACTGTGCTAAAATATTACTGATGTGAAGGTTATGTCATATTTGCTTTTATTTTGTAAATAATGTTATCTCCACAGGGAGTGGAGTCTGATCTGCCGACGAAATATAAAAATGGTCTCTCACCTGTCACAGAACATGTTGTAAATGGTATTATTCACTCCACTATGGAAGGGCTCAAGTCCAATATGAAAATCAATCTACCCATCATCACAGATGTCAATGACGAAGAAATGAATGATGCCGCCATGGAGCCAGAACCACTAAAATCACAAAAAAATGGCTACCAAGCTCTCTCAATGATGAATAGCCGTGAAATCATTGATCTGTCACCAATTTACGAGAACTCCTCAGATGCATGTTCAAGTCATGATGATCTTAGAGACACCACTGATGAGTTGCAGAAAAGTTGCAGGTTTTTGAATGAACAAAATGAAAGCTCTTCTGCAACTCCGATTAGTTTGTCTCAAACACAGTCAGAAAACAGCTTTGAGATGGGCCCTCTCACAGACAGTCTCAAAAACAGTGCTAAAAGGAAAAAGAGAGTTAATATTGTCCAAGAAATCGTTGAAACTGAGAATACTGATACAGAAATCACGGCTCTGAGAATTGAGTCAGAAGGATCTACTCCGGATTGTTCTCTCACTGACCATTCAAGGGATTCTTATTTAACTATGACAGGAACTATTAAAAGAGGAAAAAAGAAAGGCCAAAATGTTGATGTGAAACTCAATATTTCCAGAGAAGAGCTCGAAATTATTGAGGCAGCCATAGTTGCGGAGGAATACAACAAGATGGACATATCTAAATGTTCAGTGTACAACGGTCCACACATTTTTCTCTTCAGCCTTCTATGTATACCATTTGTGGCTTGTGTATCGGCATTGTACTCGTTTTACATGGGCACAATGACTTGGTACAATATATTTACACATGTAACTGAGGATCTAAATTGGATGAAGAAGGCGATGTTGGCTCCTGTAGTGATATTGTCTTATCCGTTTTTGATAGTGATTTTTACTGTAGGTTTGGGGCTGTACGCGGGTATTGTGCAGCTCACTTTCAGTGGAGCTAACTGGTGGAAGGATGTATGCGATTTTGAGAAAGGTTTTTACGGTTGGCTTTGTAACACTCTGGGTGTATCAGAGTGTAGTCCTTATGAAGTAGTCATACTTATGGATGTAAAGCCATAAATTATATTGTTCTTAACACAAGTTCAGTTTCAGATTGTAATCTAAGCCTAAGTAAGTTTTTGTAAGTATGAGAACGTATTTTCAAAATTAAGCTATCAGTGTGGTTTGACTTAGGAATATTTATACTAAAAGATTTGACTGTGCAGAACCACTGTATCTGAATATATGAGATCTGCGGTGTTTGGTACTTTATTAAAGCCTTCCACAGACCGCAGCGTGGGTCGCGCGCGTGACATCAATGGAGCGTGCCCACAGTGTGTTGTATAACACTGAATCATACATATATATGGTGACACCAGCAACGCGTCACAGCGTATATGTATAGTTCAGTGTTATACAACGCGCTGGGCCCACTCCGTTGGCTTCACACTGCGGTCTGTGGAAGGCTTTAATCTTTCAAGAAAATTGTAAATCAATGACACTAGTTCAGCATGATACTTAGTTTATATCAGTATGTCCAATGTCCCAAGATCACAAATCTGACTGGTATATTATGACAAATTATAAAGCATTCAATTGTTAAATTAAATGACATTTTAACGCTGTTGTCACCAAATATCAAGCCAGTATATGTATTGTGGTATTGCTTTCTGTATGTTAATTCTATGGCCTTATACTATTTTAAAGCTTTGGCTTTGCTGAAGTTTTAAATGTTGCCAAAAGATCTACTGCCATAATTTAATCTCATAGTATGTAAGTTGACTGATTTATTTTATTTCATAAGTATTCTTAGTTAAGTTTAGGATATTTTATATTTATGCAGAGAACTATCAACTCTGGATTTAAATTAGTTAAAGCATTTTTTGTAGACTAAGGGGCTGTTTCACCACCCATTGATTAATTTGAACTGACAGATAATTGTGATACTGTCTCTGCCTATTCAAACAAAACAAACAGAGACGGCATCACATTTATCCATCAAATAAATTTGATCAATGGATGGTCAAACAGGGAGTGAAGCTACTACATTCTTCAATGAAAGGCATCCATTATTGTATGTCAGTTTAAAAAATGTCTGTTAAAGAGTGTGTTAAACCCCGATTGTGTTGACATTATTTTTAACAGGCTTATTTGAAAATATAACATTTGCAATAACTTAGCTAAACAATAGTTTTTAGTGATTTAGCAATGTGAAGAATCTCATTCCAAATTATAACAGTATTTGTTATTTTAGTTTTGTGAATCAAAATATAGGATTTAGTTTTCAGTTGCTCAATTATCTTCCATTTTTGATATTGAATTTTATAAACTAGTCATATTTATTTAATTTAAATAAAGAATGTAGCCATGATATTATTTAGGTAATATTTTTACATATCCATAAGATAAGTTTTTAGGTAAAAAAAGCATTGGAACATTCCAACCATATGCTTAGATAAATTTATTGATTTCTAATAATGCTATAATTGTTTGTGAATCAGCATTATGTGAACATGAATATTTGTGTAATTTTTATAACATAATCAGCATTGTAATGAAGACTGATGTACTCTAGTCACTTTTGTGGTATCCATTTTTATGCAATAAAATATTTTACAAAAACAATGTTTGTTCTAAACTAATTTAATAACCAACAATATTGTCTAAAGTACTCATGAGGTGTCTCTTGCTCGACTCTGGTCAGGATCTGGCTGTTTTTGTTTGAATTCGGTATCTATCCTCTCTTTCGCTCTTACTATTTTGGACTGTAAGTAGAAGGAACCTCCTTTCGATTTGTCATTGGCTGAAAACAAGTGTTCATAGTTTTTCTTCACTTTTTCCAAATCCAGTTTTTCTAAATTTAAAATTTGCATAGCTTCTTCTAAAGTGAGCCCTGTGGATGCATTGGCTGCAGCTCTTCGGGCGCCTGCTTCGCCACCTCCAGCTCTTTTTGCGGCTTCTTGCGACGCTGCTATTTCCTGCTTCAATGCTCTCGCAAAAGCTCTACCGACAACTTGAGCGCCGAGTACTATGATTTGCGCTATATATTTCGCCATGATTAATTCGTTTTCTAAATTTCTACAACATGAAACAGTTGTAGTTAAAGCTATTTCATAACAAAAATAATCATGGATAATTACGACATAAAAGACTTTATTGAGGGATAAGTAGACAGAAAGAAAGTGAAAGAAATGTCAAAATTTTAAGGTTATGGTACGTTCATTAACATATTATGAAATGTAAAATCAGTTTTAGAAATGAAGTGAAATTAAATATATTTATAGAACGTGATTTGGCACAGAATAATTATTAGAAAAGTCTACTAAAGGAAAACGAATATAACATAATAATCAATGGATGTATCTTCTATGCACCAGCGGCAAGGACACATTTATTAATTAAAATAAAGCCAAAGCCTCAACTCTGCATGGGGGTTACTACGAAATTCGAAGTTCGAAGTTCGGATCGTGCGGTCCCTCTCACTCTCGTAATAAATACCATTAGCGTGAGCGGAACGGCATGAAACGAAGTTCGAATTATGCACTTCGTGGTAGGGCCTCATACATTTGAGAAAAAAATCTCCATGCCCATTGATTGAAATCTATTGAATTTGAAATTTATAGATGTTTATAGATGTGTCCCCGTCGAAAGTAAGGATCTATTATTAAAATTTCTATTGATAAGCGACTTCATATATATTTTGAACGCATCGCCAAACATTATTCACCTATTTCAGCTATGGGAAAAACATTCATCATAGTCTAAATTTAGTTTTTCACAGCATTTAGATATAACGCTCAAACAAACAAACTGCAATTTCGCGCGTATTTTGACATTTCGTTTTTAACCTGTTTATTTTTATGTAGCATCGTGCGTGTTTGATCGTGTTTCGTTGTTGTTCTGTTGCAATTGTGTTATATTTTTAAGCAAATTCTGTGTTAAACGTTGAATAAACAACTGAGACGCCTGCAAAACAATGGTACGTTACCTTTTACTTCTTAATTATGTTTAAATGTATCGTCCCGTGCGTTATCGTTGATAATTGATTATACGTGTTTGTAGAGTTCCCCTGCCCCTGACTCGCCGGCCGAGAGGGACGGAGCCCGGTCCCGCATGACGTCACCGGCCCGGGACTATGAGATGTTTGAAGATGAAGGGGCTATCCTCGGCGAAAATCCTCTGGAGGAAGAGGAAGATGGCGAGGAACTGTTCAACGATAACATGGAAGCGTGAGTTCTGTGATCCATTCAACTTGTTTGTGTCCCTTTTTATGTTAATGACAACATTAAAGAATTGACCAATTCTGACACTTAAATAATAGATGTTTGCTTTGCTTTATGACTTCAATAAACTAAGTTTTGTGTTGGTTGAACCCTGCATAATAGAGGTTTTTTTTAACATAAACCACTTCACTTCACCTGATGAAAAGAACAGATGAGGTCAAAGGTATACACACTGGTTCAGTAACAGCCTATTCACTCTAGCCCTATCTAGAGCCCTAGATTGTATTTAACTGGAAATACAAATGACGCAAGCGAAATCCATTCCCTATCAGTACACAAAGACTTGAAGGCTAAGATTTGAAATTAAATATGATCTCATAAAATTATTGTTTGTGTAATTAGAGCAAGCAATGTGGGGACTCTGTTTAGTCACATTTTATTTGCTGTTGCAAGAGTTGGCATGAACAAATAATTTTGATTGAAACCACAATTTATCATTGTAAAATTTCACCACTTTGAGACCTTTACCCCCGTTTCACCATCCGTTGATCAAATTTATCCATCAGTTAAAATTAATCAATGGGTGATGAAACAGCTCCTTAAGCTCTCATCCTATTCATATTTTCTCATCATAATTTTTCAATGTTGATGTAGAGATATGAGAAGACTGACAATCTTTTTTGCTTAATTTTTAATTGCCACTTCTTGCAAGACTATTATCATGTGTTTTCAGGGTGAATGTGGCAATGATGAGGAGATAGACCATTGACCAGCTCTTGCGTCTTCAAGGGAACACATTTGCCATTTTTAGTCTCTTTATATTGTTTGTAGCAACACTTTTGCAAGCTGTTTATAGGACTTCTTGTATTGCTCTAATTACAATGTCTATGGTTGGCATTCCAAGATAATAGTGTATTTTGCTGTTCCACATAAACTAGGAGACAAATAATATAATGATGTTGAAAATTTATTAGAGAGTGGTGAAATTAGGCCCTTAGAGAACTTTCAAAATAAAATAAAAAACTTCCTCTGTATCATATTAATTTGACAACTGGATATCCTAGTAGTTACCACAACTTGACTATGAAGCTTGAGGTTCTGGGTTTGTTTACTGGGTCAGGGCAGATATTTGTATGAATAATATGAATGTTTGCGCTTGTGTCTTGGATGTTTAACATGTATTTATCTATACATGTAAGTATATTTATCTCTAGTCTGGTAGCCATGGTACATGCTTTGCTTAGTTTGGGACTAGGTCAATTGGTGTCAATCATCCTATGATTTATTTATTTATTATTGATTTCAGGGACTACCGCCCCATGCCAGCACTTGATCGGTATGACAATGAAGACCTGGACGATGAGAACTACGATGCCATGTCTATCGGAGACAGGAGAGCAGCCGAGCAGGAGCTGAGACGGAGGGATAGGGAAGAAGGCCGTAGAAGGGACGATCGAGGGTTACTGTATGGTTAGTAGATGAAATCTGTCTTGTCTTTTGAAAAGAATGTTGGCAATATACAGATAGATTCTCAAAAGCTGGCAATGGATTGAACAAAAGTAATCTCATTTTGACATTTTTGTAGGTAAATGACTGACGCATGTCATTTTCATATTGTGTGAAGTGTATTCAAATAGGTAACACATAGATACTTACATTCGCTCTTTCTATCCATTTGTGCCAGCTTTTGTGAATCAACTTGTACATGTGCAGAGTGTGATTTGAACCTCTTGTATGCCAAAAGTAATAAAAAAAAACCTGTATATTAGTCTTGTTTGTCTCAAATAATGCCAGTATTATAGATTAAAATAAAAATACAAAAAGATAGCCTTACATCGCCATACAAAAGGCAAATAAAACAATTTTTCATGTGATGGGAGCTCTTAACTAAATAAAAAATGTATGTACTTTTTTTTAAAAAATTAAAATCATGATCCTACATTCTAATTACAAAGCTATACTTGTTGTTAATTTTTATTTAAATATTATGGAGATCATTTTAATAGATCAGACCAGGATTTGAACATTTGGACTTACTTGGTAAGTAACTGTTAATTAAACTGAAATTTACCATGAGCTTTACTGTGAAGGAAACCTGCACATAAATTTCGAAAAACTCAGTGGTACCAGGCCAGATTCAAACCAGATTCCAGGCTGTTTGGAACTAATCACGAAATACCCATTACTCAATACAACCTAAGATCTAAAAGACCTTTTCTCCTAAAGGATGAAACCCGAATGGACTTACTACCAAAACAAGCGGTTCTCAATATACACTATTGTCAATAAGACTCAATTTCAAATGGACCGAGTCTCATTTAAACTTATTCCCAAAACATCTCATTCCCAAAATACACACGATTCTCATAATGACTAATTTTCAAAACATCCTAGGCCCAAAATACACTAAATGTTTGATTCAGCAGTTTTTAGTTTTTAACCCCTAACACAAAAAGAGGGGTGTTATAAGTTTGAAGCCTATGTTGCGTCAGTGTCTGTCTGTGACACCGTAGCTTCCAAACCAATGGGGACCGATTTAAATGCACTTTTTTCATATACCAAAATTTGAAAAAAAATTATTGCTTGAATATTTACTAAGATCTTCAAACTAGTGCCAAAAAGCTGAATATCCTTGAGACTGCATAGTTATCGTCTATTGACTGGCAAAACTCATTAAGAAAAATTTTTTGCAACCTGAATCTTTATTACCTCTTACATAGTGTTGAAATTTGACTGTGTCAAAAATGTGCTTAATGATTTTGTCTTTCTAAGAGAGTATAAATGACGAAATTGAGTGTGTTTTGGGAATCAGTTTTTATGATAATGGGGTACATTGATACTAAAATTTTGTGTATTTTGGGAATGAGACGTTTTGGGAATATGTTTAAATGAGACTCGGTCCATTTGAAATTGAGTCTTATTGACAATAGTGTATATTGAGAACCGCTTTTTTTGGTAGTAAGTCCATTCGGGTTTCATCCCTTCAGAAAAGGTCTTTTAGATTGTAGGTTGTTTTGAGTAATGGGTATTTCGAGATTAGTTCCAAACAGCCTGGAAGGTAACCCATGACCAGAGGCCGTATTGTCGAACGCTTCTGACGCTTGCCTTCGCTTTCACCATCTCTTTCTGTCATCATTTTATACCGTTTGACAGAAAGTAATAGTGATTGCGGAGGCATGCGTCAGAAACGTAAGACAATAAGCCTGCAGGATAGGCCATAGATCTAACCAGGCTACCATGACCTAAACTGGTTACTAATTTAGTGTATTCTTTAGATGATTCCGACGAGGAGAGTGCTGACGCACCGCGAGCCAAGCGCCGCCGCGCTGCAGAAAAAGCGGCCATGGGCGCCGATGAACAAGTCGAAGAGGGCATTGAGAGCATAGAGAATTTGGAAGACACAAAGGGATATACTACCAAGGAGTGGGTGTCTATGCTTGGCCCGCGCACTGAGATTGCTAACAGGTATGAAGGAGTGTATATGCTAGTACTAATGTTAATTACTACCTTCAATTATTTATGCTGCTAATTATAATTTTGAAAATTAATTAATGTTAATTAAGAACAAGCAAGTTATTATTCTACAGGTAAGATATAAAGATCTGTCTTTATAGGCGCTATGAAAAAATCACATACAAGGACCATTAGTGCTTGCATAGTTTATTAATTAATCAAAAGCCTTTTATTTCTCGGTGTAAAAAAAAATAACTTATTTGTACTTTCTTATCTTAGGCAGTTTTAATTTATTACGATATTTTTTTATCCTTGTCTGAAAGAAAAATCTGAAATGAAACTTATTCTAAACTAGTTGACTACGGAACCCTAATAAGGGGGTTAAAAATTATGTAATACAGTTGTAGATATTAGATTAAAAACAAATAATCGCAAAGCATATCACACCAAAGAACAAAATTAAGAGAACTTGCGTTTACATACTTTTATTTTACGAAACTTTACTAGCCAGCTATAAATCCATATTCCTCTTACTCCACAGATTCAAAAACTTCCTCCGCACATACACAAACAGCAAAAGCCAGTATGTCTACAAAGACCGCATCCGTCGCATGTGCGAACACAACCAAGCGTCCTTCCACGTAGAATTCGACGTCCTAGCTCGCCGTGAACAAGTATTAGCCTACTTCTTACCAGAAGCACCATTCCAAATGCTCCAAATATTCGATGAGGTCGCCAAAGACGTTGTTCTGCAAATGTTCCCCAGTTATGAAAGAGTAACTTCGGAAATCCACGTTAGAATATCAGACTTGCCTCTGATAGAAGAGTTGAGAACATTCCGGAAGCTACATTTGAATCAGTTGGTGCGGACAGTGGGTGTGATTACTGCTACTACTGGGGTGCTTCCTCAGTTGTCTGTAGTCAAGTATGACTGTAATCGGTGTGGGTATGTGTTGGGGCCATTTGTTCAGTCGCAGAATTCTGAAGTCAAGCCAGGGTCTTGTCCGGAGTGTCAGAGTGCTGGGCCATTTATGGTAAGTAATTTTCTTTTAGATTATTATTATTATTATCAGGCAGGCAGTTGGGGGCAACTGATGGGTGCCTGTATCTAGCTGTTCCTTGGTCAAGTATTCTTTGTACTGCTAATGTGTTGGTCTAGCCGGTTTTTAAATTGATTAACATTCAGTGCTGAGACTACATGTTCTGGTAGTTTGTTCCATGTCTTGACCACTCTGTTACACAAGAAATGTCTGCGAGGATTATAGTGCCCCTTTCTTAATTCAACTTTATGATCTTAAGGTATATGTTTGCCAAATTTCAAGTCTGCTCAGATATTTAGGCTATGTCTGTTCAGCCAGTCAAAGAGTACTGTTGTAATATAAACATGACATATTCATCATTAGCCATGTCTCCATTGAGCGAGCCTCCTCAAGGCAGCCATTTTCGGTGCGATATTGAGCTTTGTGTAGAACAAAATCATGCCTCATGCGCTTGCCTCGCGAGGCGGCTCGCTCAGTTTATCTAAAACACTTCAAATCGATACCTTAGTGCACAATCGTATTAATTACAATTGGGGATGTCTATTTTTTGCAATATATAGTAAATCGAAAACCATTTCGAGATAAATGCTTTCTAACTCGTTTTCTGTAGTTACTATTTTTTTATATAACGTAATGAATTTATTAAATAAGAAATAAGCAATGACTTTCATTTGACATTGGTGTATTTTGCGTGACCGGTCGTACTTTATTGTGTGTGGTTAGATTCTTCACAATTTACGCGTGGATTATACTACGGAGTTTGATTTGGACCCGCCGTCCGACATCTAGCACTTTGACTGTGCCAGTAAAGTGACACAGTGTATAGTGTACCACTACGCAGAAAATAATTAAAGGGGTTGCCTTATCGAACGCATTCAGAAAGATTTAGAAATTTGGCATTGTGGGAGCCCTCAATTATAATCTGACGTCATCAACTAAAATAGTTTCAATAATTAATTTTGAAAAAAGTAGACAACTAAATGACAAAATATTGAAATTAGTTTCTTATAATTGACTTTTCTACAAGTTAAGTATGAAGTATCTTTTTCTATTTATTTTTTATTTTCTTCAACTTCATTTTTTTATTACTTTTACGGTCATCCCGTGAAACCATATATTTCAAACCAAATACAAACTGAAATATAGATGCACAGAAAAAACCCCAGAAAAAACTGCCTAAATGTGATTATAACAGACTGAAGTGTACGATGTATGGGAAAGATTCGTCGCTAACTTCTAGACCAGTGATGGTGTAGGGGTAAGCACGCAGCACGGAACGCTGAGGACATGGATTCGATTCCCAGCATTGGTCTTTTTTCTGGGGTTTTTTCTGTGCATCTATATTTCAGTTTGTATTTAGTTTGACTTTTCTATACAAAAAAAATATAAAAACCACTGGTAATTTTTTTTAGACATTCCCAATTCTGTGCACAATTAAGTACTTAGTAGTTTTGAACACTAGGACATACAATGCTAATTCATATGTGCATTGTAATTAATATGATTGTGCGCTAAGGTATTGAAATGAATTCTGAATGACAAAAAACCGCACTAACCTAACATGCACTTTTTAGGTCAACATGGAGCAAACAGTATACAGAAACTACCAGAAGGTCACGATCCAGGAGTCGCCAGGCAGGATACCAGCTGGCCGCATCCCTCGCTCCAAGGAGTGCATACTTCTGGCTGATCTGTGTGACAGATGCAAGCCCGGAGACGAGGTTGACCTGACTGGCATTTACACTAACAACTATGATGGCTCGCTTAATACTGAACAGGTAAAATGTTCTTTCATTTAAAATCTAGCAACTAGCTGAGTTGAGACTTATGAGTTTGAATACTAATTGTATTTGTCTCTATACACGTCATGCCAAATTAACGTCGTAACAAGGGGGGAATACTTTTAACCTTTTGCATGCAGGACGAAAACTGCATTGTCCAGTCTACAAGACTGTAATGCAAACTAAAACTTTACACTTCATGTGTATGATATGAATAACATCTATGTAGATTAGATCACTCAGAAAACAAGATAAAAATAATAATTTCTGGTTATTCTATGTCGCGTGCCTAATAATAATACGGGAAAAGTAAATTTTATAAAAAGGGAAAAGGTAAGGGGAAGCTTGTAAAAAAGCTTAAGTTTTTTTCACTATCATCTCAGACTACATACGTCCCTCTGCAGGTCATACGCCTGTGCGTATTGGGAACTTTATGCACATCATTGAATATCTTCTCAGGTGTGTAGGTTTCTTCTCAATATTTTCCTTCTCAAAAGCGAAATCTCAGAGGTGCGAGCCCGGGCTCCTACCCACGACCCTCAGTTTGAGAAACAATAGGTCAAACCACTAGGTCACCATAGCATCACACTTTTTCACTATAGGGAACGTGCACATAGACGGTACTGCCAACTGGTGCCATCAATTTGACTATTTTACCCTGATAAGTTTCTTTTACTGTCCGCATAGTGTCTCTTCTATCGCATTAGTGCTGCCGGCTATAGTTTCTACACGTTCCCTGTAACAAGATTCTTTCTTACCTTCCCCAGGGCTTTCCAGTGTTCGCGACAGTAATCATAGCCAACTACATAGTAGTGAAAGACTGCAAGCACATAGTGGAATCTCTCACCGACGAAGATGTGGCCAATATCATCAAGCTTTCCAAAGACCCTCAGGTTGGCGAACGGATCGTACAAAGCATGGCGCCCTCTATATACGGACATGATTATATTAAGAGGGGTTTGGCGTTGGCACTGTTTGGAGGAGAGGCTAAGAATCCAGGTAATTACTTCACCAAATTCATAATAACTCTAATTTCAATACTAGATGGAAAAAATGACACCTCACACTTCAAAATCCATTGAGCCGATCAGGCTGCAGGGCCTGCCAAAGAATGATACATCTATTATCTATACACCGTGAAATTTTAGTGGTTGTTTTCCCGAAACGAGGTGATTTAGTTTCGATTGTACAATCGATTTATAATTACTATTTTGACTAGAGTCAAAAATCCAATTGTGAAAAACGAAAGTCGAAAATGACCGCAAACCAATAGTAACGCTTCGTTGGTACCTAACCTATCGTACGATCGTACGCTACTTGTACCAACGAAGCGTTACTATTGGTTTGCGGTCATTTTCGACTTTCGTTTTTCACAATTGGATTTTTGACTCTAGTCAAAATAGTAATTATAAATCGATTGTACAATCGATACTAAACCACCTCGTTTCGGGAAAACAACCACTAAAATTTCACGGTGTATATACTAATATAAATTTGTTTGTTTGTTTGCTTGAACGCGCTAATCTCAGGAACTACTGCTCCGATTTGAAAAATTCTTGCACTGTTAGATAGCCCAATTATCGAGGAAGGCTATAGGCTATATATCATCACGCTAACACCAATAGGAGCGGAGCACCAATGAAGAATGTTTCAAAGTCGGGGGTTGTAAAACTTCTATAGGCACGCTTGACTTGGGAGTATGGTGGTGAATGTGAACGCGGGGGAGGGTGCGGGGGGGATGGGGTTGTGGGGGTGCGAGCGGGATGGGGGGGGGGGGTAACTATTCCACGCGGACGATGTCGCTGGCAGAAGCTATTCTTTTATATCAAGGAACTAAGGAGAGCAATAATTGATGAAAAAGCAAATTGGATTAAAAAAATAAGCTGCCCAAATTACTAATTCCACGCGGACGGAGTCGCGGGCAAAAGCTAGTACCTAGTACATACATAAATACATACGCTCGAAAAATATAACCCTCCTTCGGCAGTCGGGTGAAAATAGGGTTCACAATTTATTTATTTTTGTTACTGAATCATCCCATCATCCCAGCCTATATACATATGTCCCACTGCAGGGCACAGGCCTCCTCTCAAAATGAGAGGGCTGTAGTTCCAACGCGGGCTGTAGTTCCAACGCGGGCCCAGTGCAGATTGGGAACTTCACACACACCATTGAATTTCTTCGCATGTGTATGTAGGTGTCCTCACGATGTTTTCCTTCACCATAAAGCTGATGGTGAATGGTCAAGGTATTTCTTACATAAACGTAACTATCGTAAGGTCGCGGGTGAGCAAAGATTATTATTTCAGTTAATTTTACTCATGGTTAATATCAAATGTAATTTCGCACATAAATTCCGAAAAACTGAGGTGCGAACCAGGATTTGAACCCACAACCCTCTGCTTGAGAGGCCATAGTTCAAACCGCTAGGCCACCTGTAGCAATGGGGATGTTGACACCACCAATCAACTGGCGTTCTTTTTATGAGCTGTCAAAACACAACCTCCCATAGAGTTTGAATGACAATAGCGACATATGACGTCATTGTTCGCATACTTAATCAACTAACTATTTATTTGTTTTAAAGCAACAAAAAATGTAATTTTGCATTTAATCGAAAATTAATCTGGCTTTCAGGGCTGAAATAAAGCGTTTTTTTACTGGAGTCGTGTCTTCAAATTCTTTTTTAATGGTGTCAACATCCCTATTACGTTGCTCAGCCGCGACGTGACTGGTTAGAGCAATTTACCAAAATCGTAATTTCCTTGTAGCAACATTTCCGTTCGCATTTTTTCCCGAATGCTTTTTTTCTAACTATGGTTCTTTTACTGAAGCTAACTAACTAATAATCGTTTATTTCATAATTAATGACACATACATTTTTAAATAAATTATTGTACTGCCAAACTGCGTAGCAGTTTGTTGGCAGTTCGAATGCTCTTGATACACCTTGTGTCTTACATCTAAATATTAAGCCTATCTAAGCTTATTTTCACAAACGCGTTTTTTCCCAACTTTAATCGACACAGAGACATAGGTAGGTTTAGGTTATGTTAAGTTTTCATCGGCCCGAAGGGCCAAAAGCACTCAGAAGAAGGAGCTCCGCGTGCGCGGAGTTCCGTCGACACTGTTTCTGTGTCAATTCAAATTGGGACAAAACGCTACTGTGAAAATAAGCTTCAGTAAAACACTATGGTGAGAAAAAAAGCATTTAGAAAACTCTGCAAACGAAAATTTTGCTACAAGAAAATTACGATTTTATTTATTTATTTATGTTTTTGGGTACAAACGGTAAATAAATAAATAAATAAATTTTGGGGAAATGATCTATCCAGTCCGCGACCTTATGATAGCTATAGATCGATTCACAAGAGCTGGCACGAATGGATTGAATGAAAGTAATGTCACTTTGACACTTTTGAAGGAAAATGACTGATGCATGTCATTTTCATATTTGAGTGAAGTGTATTCAAATAGGTAACACATAGATACTTTCATTCGCTCATTCGAGCCATTCGCGCCAGCTCTTATGAATCGACCTGTATGTTTGTGCAAGAAATGCGTGTTCATGCAGTTCCTCCACCTCCACACTGTACGAACACACACAAATCACACAAACCCACCATCAAACTACATTGACACGTTTCAAACTCAACCAAAGCTCATCCTCAGAGTATCGTAACCGTTCACTATGCTACCAGATGTTAGACTAATGTCTAACATGTCTCCCCCCCCGCAAATTCGCCAGAGAGACCGGTCCTGCGTCATCCGCATCCAACGCGCTCCCGCAATCTTAACCAGATGACTTGCCAAGCGGACGGAAAAAAACACACAGCATGCCAAAAAACCATCAGGCATAAAGGGTAGCCCCACCCAAAAGATGGCATCCAAAGCCACACAATGGGCCCAAAAGATCTCCGACCCACCCTTCCATCGCAGGGCAAAAGAAAGGAAGCCCGTAGTTATAGATAAATGCATATGACAGGAAATCCCACCAACCCAACCAATAGCTCTAAGTAATTGCACAGAAACGGGCGAGGGTCGGTCAAGGAATAAACCAACGGGTAAAAACATAAAAGACCGACCTAAGCACCCCCCAGTGCCCAGCGGGAGAATGCATGCTCCTCTCCCGGCCTTCCAGCAAATGGCTGAGGCAAGACACTGTGGGTAGATTAAGTCCCCTCCCTACCCCTCCCCTCCTCAAAATTTAAAGCACACGTTTTTGTTTTGATAACCAATAGAGAAGGGGACTTGTGACCGGGTTTTTTAGTCCGTGCAAGTCGGACACTGTCTGGGCCCTCCATTCCCAGTTCGTCCGAAGGGTTTTTTCCCGAGCACAAGTCACTCTTCCTACCCTAAAGTAAAAAATAGCAAAGGCTTCGCGTCTTTGGCCCCTCTGGCGACTCATTCAAAAAAAAAAAGCGGACGTCTTTCGGCTGAAATGATGATGATGATGATGCATTTAGTTATATTTTAAAATCTTAACTTAGGTACTTTAAAAAAAACAAGTGGATTTTGAATCACACACTGTGTTATTTTGTACTTAATTTTTTTAATGTGTTTGTGTGGTGATTATTTACAGGTGATAAGCATAAACTAAGAGGCGATATCAACGTTCTTATATGCGGCGATCCTGGTACGGCAAAATCGCAATTCCTCAAGTACACTGAAAAGGTAAAATTAGCTAATCTTTTTTTTAAATGTGTTATTTTTTCTAGTTAAAATGATAAAAGTACTAATCTTGCTAATATTTTTCTTCTTGGCCATTTTCCGCCATCTTGTTGTAGGCCTCCTTCAGATTCTTCCAAATCGAACCTAAGTCCTCAGCAATCCGTGCTGCGTGCTATACCCCTACACCACAACTGGTCGGGACATAGACACCGTAATTTTTTCTATGCATCACACGTCTCAGCACGCTTAATCACTTATTGCAGCGATAAAATTTTATGTTTTATTTTAGATTGCGCCACGAGCCGTGTTCACAACTGGCCAGGGTGCCAGTGCCGTGGGTTTGACCGCGTACGTGAGAAAGAACCCCACTACCCGGTGAGATAACTATTATATTATGAAATTAATCTTTTATCAAAATGCAATGGAAGCCCGCATCCAAGTGGTTGGTGCTATCTCTACCAGATCGTCGGTCCATTTTGTTTGGGCCACTATAACGCATTGAACATTGGATCCCAACGGGGGCGGTACCGCCCCCTAGTGGGCGCTGGAGTTTTTCGTGGGGCGGTAGCGGGTCCAAAGGCATACCTCGGAGACAACCAAGAATAGCATGAATTAATTTTTAATTTGTGATTCATCATCATCATCAGCCTATGTTCGTCCACTGCTGGACATAGGCCTCTCCCATGGCACGCCACTGAGCACGATCCTCGGCCACTCTCATCCAGCTCTTGCCAGCCGCCCTGCGAAGATCATCGCTCCACCGAGTCTGAGGACGTCCCACGCTACGTTTGCCGATCCGTGGTCTCCACTCAAGAACTCGTCTACCCCAACGGTTATCGGTTCTTCGGGTTATATGGCCTGCCCATTGCCACTTCAGCGTGCTGATGCGGTGGGCTATGTCGATAACTTTGGTTCTCTGTCGGATCACTTCGTTACGAATTCGATCTTTTAGAGAAACTCCGAGCCTAGCTCTTTCCATAGCACGTTGAGCAACTTTAAATTTTATTTTAATTTGTGATTATTAGTAGATAATAGACAGACATATAAAACTGTTATAATTGACTATGTAAAGTTTAATCATCCATAAATTATCAGTGTGTGCGTGTGGCGGTTGCGTGCGTACCGCCGCCAACTAGCGCGCAGACATTTAAGCCGCGCGATGTACTTTTGTTTGAAGTGAACTTACTGCACATGAATAAATACGGAGCAGAATAAAAAGTTCAAACAACGCCGCGCACGCATTACACTACTACACGCACAACATATGTGTGCGTGACCTGTCACAGACAGGACGGGGGGGGCGTGCACCGGCGCCCGCTCGGAGACAAACCGGTTTGAACTAGCTCAGTGAGTAGACAAAGTTCAGGTGTGCCGCCAGCGACGACGCGACCGTTTAGCGTTTAGCTACATATTTCGGGTGTTCGGTTGTTTTTAAAGATGCCTACCTGTTGTAGTGTTTGTAGATATACAGATATTAGATACTTAGGTACTTGTTTGAATGAAATATTTTGATTCTTAATTATTATTTTTTTACCGAGTGACAACCCTATGATAATAGGTAAGAATTTCGAGCTCTGGTCGGAAGTTTTTATTCTGCTCCGTATTTATTCATGTGCTTACTTCTCCCCTTTTACTGTGGCATTACCCCCCTCTTCCCTTTTGATAAATATTGTTCTATACCTTCCTCAGAGAATGGACTTTGGAAGCAGGCGCGCTTGTGCTGGCCGACCGAGGAGTGTGTCTGATCGACGAGTTCGACAAAATGAACGACCAAGACCGCACCTCCATCCACGAGGCTATGGAGCAACAGTCCATATCTATATCCAAGGCTGGCATTGTCACTTCTCTGCATGCTAGGTAAGTCCATACAGGTTATATCACGGAATAGAAGAATTTACTACCATGGAATAAATCAGGTTGCAAATATCGCGAGCGCGCGCGCGTGTGTGTGTGTGTGTGTGTGTGTGTGTGTGTGTGTGTGTGTGTGTGTGTGTGTGTGAGTGACACTCGTCGCAGCCAAAGAATGCAAAAAACGGTTGTTGTGTCGTATGTAGTATGAGTATCACTAATGACTGTAATCTTTATTTTTAAATTGAAAACAATAGTCAACAGTCAAAATCGGGCATCGAACGGAATAATATAATCATAGTATGTAACTAATTTAAAGAAGTGTAAAATTAATAATTAAATAATAACTAATAATCGATAAATAATTAATAATCCTTAGCATGCATCTTTTTCATCATTTCTGATGTGATAAAGGGGAGTTGGGTAGACTGAAAAAGAAAATGCGTCCTAATCAAACAAAAAACAAACATATAAAGTAAAAAAAGTAAACAAAAAACAATAATATAAAGTCAGTAAAAATAGATTAGGTATAAAGTCATTTCATCCTTGCTTATATTCTAAGTAGTATGTTGTTTATTTTTAAGTTTATATAATTTTTTAGTGCCATATAGTTAATAGGTAAACTATAACTGTAACTTTTTACTAAGGAACATATTGTTAAGTGGTTACTACCGTCATTATATATACATATTGCTGTGCCCTTACAGGGTAAGTGTTGAAGCTGTACATTATTTTTAAGATCTTTACCCACAACATTTAAATGCATTAAAGAGTTTGAGTTTGAGAATCTTCTATTTCTTCTACAGGTGTTCAGTAATAGCGGCGGCGAACCCGATAGGCGGTCGCTACGACGCGTCGCTAACGTTCTCGGAGAACGTGAATCTCTCGGAGCCGATTCTGTCGCGTTTCGACGTGCTGTGCGTCGTGCGAGACGAGCCCGAGCCAATGAGGGACGCGCATCTTGCCAAGTAATTATGATGATAATCAGCCAGGGTCGAAAAATTACCCGTCATTTTAAAAACCTAACCCTGTTTCATCTAATATATAAATATCTCGTGTCACGGTGTTTGTTATCGAACTCCTCCGAAACGGCTTGACCGATTTTTATGAAACTTATCTACATTCGGCAGGTCTGAGAATAGGTCGTAGGCTATTTTTTGTATACCTACCCCTATTCTTCGCAGACGGAGTCGCGGGCAACAGCTACTCTAATATATAAATATCTCGTGTCACGGTGTTTGTTATTGAACTCCTTCGAAATGGATTAATGGATTTTTATGTTTTTTTTTGTCTATATTTGGTAGGTCTGAGAATAGGTCGTATGCTATTGTTTATACCCCTATTCATCGCAGATGGAGTCGCGGGCAACAGCTAGTACAGTATAGACTTCTTTACAATATTTACAATACGCTGAAATGACATCCGAGGACTATAAACGAACTTTTTCGACTCATAATTGGGTCATAAATTTGTAGTCGTTACGCACTCAAAAGTAAAATGACGGCCGTTTTTCCGACATTTGATAATCAGGGAGCGAATCTTTGTTGCTGGTTTCGTCATTACAATGCAAAGTCGCATGTAGGGCGTTTTTAAAACAAAATCGCAACACTCCAATGATTCATAATAATTTAATAGTAATGTCACTAAAAATATATCTACACTTCTATACTAATATTATAAAGAGGAAAGATTTGATTGTTTGTTTGTTTGTTTGCATTGAATAGGCTCCGAAACTACTGCACCGATTTCAAAAATTCTTTGCCGTTAGAAAGCTACATTATCACTGAGTGACATAGGCTACTTTTTACTGCGGAAAAATACCTCTTCCTACGGGAAAATTAATTTATCGCGGCCGAAGCTGCGGACGGAAGGCTAGTCTGTTATACAGGGTTATTTTTAATTCACTGACATCCTCTTAACCCTGAATTCCTATCACTCAAACAAATGTATTTTGTTCTACGACTTTTTAAAATGAAGCTATTTTTTTCCCATACAAATACACAGAGTATCGTAAAAATAAGAGGTAATCTCAAATTTTCAAAACGTTATTACACCAAAAATATTAAGTTATGACAAAAGCCGTAAAACAAAAAACATTTGTTTAAGTGGTAGGAGTTTAGGGTTAAAAGGATGCTAGTGAATTACAAATAACCCTGTATTATATGTACATATAAGGTTTGTAATTAATAGCCTAATGCTGCCATAGACTAAAGCATTACCGGTTCACTGTCAGATTCGTGGTGGCATCCCACATCCGCCACCATCCCACGCAGCGCGACGCGGCCGTGCAAGAGAACGAGGACGCCGACCCCGAGTTCAACATATCCCAGGATTTGCTGAAGAAGTATATCGTGTACGCGAAAGAGAACGTGCGGCCTAAACTTCAGGTATATCTTTACTATTTTTAGGGTTCCGTACCTCAAAAGGAAAAAACGGAACCCTTGTAGGATCACTTTGTTGTCCGTCCGTCCGTCTGTCAAGACCCTTTTTCTCAGGAACGTGTGGAGTTATCAAGCTGAAATTTATATCAAAAACTCAGGTCTACTGTCCCTTGGAGCTGTGAAAAAATCAAACTTCTAAGCCAACACAATCAAAAGATACAGCCATTTATGCCGCAAATTTTCGACACTCGCAAGGGAATCAAAACCTACAGGGTACTTCCCGTGAACTCAGAATCTTGAAATTTGGTACGAAGCAAGGTCTTATATCACAGATAAAGGAAAAATTGCGAAAAGTATATTTTTTTTTGTCTGTCTGTCTATATCAGTAACCAATCTACAATGATCCTACACTGCGCACATTTTGCTTAGGAGCAGGGGTCTGCTAAGACTGTTTATAGATACATATAAATTTGTACGGAACCCTCGGTGCGCGAGTCCGACTCGCACTTGGCCGGTTTTTTTAAATAGGTGAGCCCTCTCTTCTCTTTGTCTAGTCTAAAATAAAATCGATCAAGATAATACTACAAATGTATAGGTGAACAACCAACAGTTATGGCGTCAGGTTAGCATTAGCAAGCCAAATGCAATATTTGTAACTGACTTTCACGCGTCGCATTATTGACGTACTCTTTAGTTTGGTCGCATGATAAATTATTATGCAACTAAACTAAAAAGTACGCTGATAATTGGGGATGTCTATTTTTTTGCAATGTATAGTAAATCGAAAACCATTTCGAGATGAATGGTTTTTAACTCGTTTTCTGTAGTTATTTAATTTTAATATTATATAATGAATTTATTACATAACAAATAAGCAATGACCTTCATTTGACTTTGGTGTAAATTGCGTGACCGGTCCAAGTCGTACTTTATTCTGTGTGGTTAGAATTCTTCACAAATTTACGCGTGGATTATAACTACGGAGTTTGATTTGGACCCATTGCCTGACATCTAGCACTTTGACAGCGCCAGTAAAGTGACACTAGTTACAGTGTACCACCACGCAAAAAATAATTAAAGGGGTTGCCTTATCGTACGCATTTAGATAGATTTAGAAATTTGGCAGTGTGGGAGCCCTCAATTACAATCTGACGTCATCAACCAAAATAGTTTCAATAATTAATTTTGAAAAAATTAGTGAACTAAGTGACAAAATATTGAAATTAGTTTCTTATAATTGACTTTTCTATACAAAAAAAATACAAAAACCACGGGAATTTTTTTTTAGACATTCCCAATTATTAAGCGACTTAAGTAAAGAGTACGTCGATAATGCGACGCGTGAAAGTCAATTACAAATATTGCATTTGGCTGGTTAACCCGACGCCACAACTGTTGGTTGTTCATGATTGTTTACAAAAAATGTCGTAACTAGCTCTTATGATGACAGTTTGCTGTACAATATCCAAACTTAGGTGGGTTGGAGATTTAATTCCTTGACTGTACCAACAACGAATAGGGTGATTTTTTTTAATATTAAATATTAGTTATAAATTCTAAATAAATTATTATTAAATGTTCTCTGTTAAATTTATAGATCATAATTTTGTGTCAACTACTA
The DNA here is from genome assembly GCA_947859365.1 of Archips crataeganus. Lineage (NCBI taxonomy): Eukaryota > Metazoa > Arthropoda > Insecta > Lepidoptera > Tortricidae > Archips > Archips crataeganus. The sequence continues at coordinate 12,032,762 of OX402066.1, read as the reverse complement.
TCCCAAGAATAGTTTATTCGCTCAGAGTCGGAAGGGCCGGCTGAAAACCAGCGCCGAGCCGGTTCCTTTTGCCACAATATGCTTCGTAGTCATGTATTGTTTTTATTTTCCTTTCACATTGTTTATGCTTGTATTGCTTTCTTGGGTCGTTTTGGAGGGAATGCGCATGATGGAGAGCTTTAATTATTAGGGCAAAATTAGTTGATTCCTTTGTGTGGCCAAGGCTACTTATGTAGTTGTATGGCTAGCTTTCGCTACACAGGGAACGCGAACTCGATCGTGGTTTCGTTTTGTTGGGCCCTTAGGTTATGTGCAGTTTCTTTGAGGGTGCCCCAATTAATTAATTAATTAAGTGAGGATATTTGAGCTTTGTTTATTTGTGCTCTCTTTGTACTATTTTGTGGCAATAAATGATTTTGTATTTGTTTTTTTTTTTGTATTTTCTTTTTATTTAATTTTGTGTTATTTTACTAACAGTCTTGTTTTTTTGTCTTCGCTATAGAACATGGATCAAGACAAAGTAGCAAAAATGTATAGTCAGCTGCGTCAGGAGTCCCTCGCTACAGGCAGCTTACCTATCACCGTGCGTCATATCGAATCCGGTAAGTTGCAAACAACATTAAATCACGTCAATGGACGACAAAAATGTACTGTTAGGCCGGGGCCGCACTGGTAAGGCGACCATCGACGCGACGCGACGCGACGTCGACTAAATCAAACATAGTTCGAAATATGTGAGCAGCCGCAGCGGCGACGGCGACTAAATCAACTATGTTTGATTTAGTCGCCGTCGCGTCGCGTTGCCGGTCGCCTTACCAGTGCGGCCCCGGCCTTAGAGGCACTGGTTCCGCCGCCGGCGACGAGCAATAAACGAGCAGAACTAGAAACTAGAAACGAGTGGGCGAGCGGCGAGAAGGGAGTGTGTGTCTGAGCCCTCCATTCCCAGTTCGTCCGAAGGGATTTTTCCCGAACACAAGTCACCCTTCCTACCTTAAAGTAAAAAACAGTAAGGACTTCCCGTCTCTGGCCCCTCTGGCGACTAATTAAAAAAAAATGATGTCTTTTTTACAGTTATCCGAATGAGCGAAGCGCACGCGCGCATGCATTTGCGACCGCAGGTGGCAGAAGAGGATGTCAATATGGCGATCCGGACCATGCTGGAGAGTTTCGTCGATACGCAGAAGTACAGTGTGATGCGAGCCATGAGACAGGTACATATAACTTTACGTATACAGGACTGTGTCCCGCGGGATTTTCGTGTACTTTCCTGGGATGAAGGGTTATCCATATAAATGCCACACAATAGTCTCGCGATTTGTGACACGAGAACAAAATAATTACTATTAAGTGTGTTAGCATGAGATTTACGGTGAAGGAAAAGATCGTGAGGAAACGCGCACACATCTGCGAAGAAATTCAATGATGTGTGTAGTTCCCGATCCGCACTGGTCCCGCGTGGGTGCTACGGCCCAAGCCCTCTCATTCTGATAGCCCTGTGCCCTGCAGTGGAACGTATATAGGCTGTGATGGTGATGATGATGATGATGATGATGATGAAGTGTGAGAAAGGGGGAAGGATATAAAAATTATCGCAATCGGTGTAAGCTTATACAAAGTGTCTATTAGTGAAAGTATTTTTTTAAATCTCTTCAATAGTTCCAGAGATTACTCCCATCATAAAATTAAACGAAATAACACACAAAGATTACTCAATTAATACTGGTAAGGAAAACTATCCAGGTGGACACTGTTTTTAGGGTTCCGTAGTCAACTATTTAGTTAATATTTAACCATACAGTTGGATGGGTATTTCTTATGTCACAACTGAACTTTTTGTATATTTAACTGGCTCCCCAGAATCCTCCTCCTCTTCTAGAATATCAAGACCGATCGTAAGACTTGTTTAAATTTTTTTGGACTAAGCTAAGCTAGTGTCTATGTTATCATTCACTATTTTTTACAGACTTTCCAAAAGTATCTATCCTACAAAAAGGATCACAGCGAGCTCCTCTACTACATCTTGCGACAGCTTACAATGGACCAACTGGCGTACATGAGAGGTCTTCACAATCACTCCCAATCTACCATCGAGATATCAGAGCGAGACCTCATCGAGCGAGCGAGACAAATCAACATCACAGACTTAAAGCCTTTCTACGACAGTCGCATTTTTAAGATGAATGATTTCACCTACGACCAGAAGAGGAAGGTTATAATTCACGTGTTGCCTGAAGCGCCTGCCGAAGCGTGAAAACTATGTTTTAAAACAGAGAAATAAACTGTTGCCGGAAACTTCGTTGACATCCCATGGGAAATTTGTCAGTTCCTGGGATAAAATTAGCTTATCTAAATCTGGGATAGTGTAGCTTTCAGTTGCTGAAAGATTTTTTATAATCACTTCAATAGTTTCAGAGATTACATATGCAGACTAACGAAAGTAACAAACACAAAGTTTACCAGTGCCTCTTGGATTTAAAATACACTTATATACGGCTATACCACGACGCATGTGGCGTTGCAATTTGGTCAGTTATCTCTTCAATTTAATACTTACAACAACTTACAATTACTTACAATACTTACATTTCTATTTTAAATCCACCCATTGTGGATCAGCGATGCTCATGATTTAGAGAAAGAAAAACCCCAAAATTTCTGATTTAGAAATAATAATACAGCCTTGGATTATTTATACACTAGATAGTGTCAGTAGTAAACACTGCGATACAAAACGTCCAAAAACCCATTTGACAGCTTCATCTTACGATCGCGTTACGTCATTCCGGTTGAAGGGGGCAAATGATTTGGCTTATATTTTTCGGGACGTTTTTATGCCGACTAAGCTCTATCTAGTGTGTAAATAATCTAAGAATACAGCGTAGAATGGCTATGCTCTACTACCGGTGGCATGGCATAGCGTGCGGTAGTTATAATATCAATTTTATCATCCTTATGAAGTCATCACCTACTTAAGAAAACTGAAATGCGTAAATAGAAATCACAGCATATTGCACATCTCTCATCACAGTGATAATTTACAATTAATTATAAGATGTTTGATTATGCAGGACATAACGGAATTTTAGAAATAGAATTACCCACCTATTCTTATTTTTTTAAAAACAAGCGGTGCACATTTTTTGTTCAGGTAGTTGTCGCGCGTCCGTCAGATTTCATACAAATGTGGTACAATACAAGCAAGCAACCTTTCTAGATTGGTTGTGGCAGGTATTCTACCGAACACTGACAGCTCTACCGTACTTGACCAAAGGTCGTCTGGCAGTGTCTTATCCAACCTCGACATTGGCGGAATCATCGCACCGTTCGATGGGGCCATTATTATTATTTATTATCCCAAAAATTGAATTGAATTGAAGCGTGCAACCTACTTGGACGAAAAATGTGTTAATCTGCAGGCGTGTGTATGTTTAATTTTACTGAACTCTGGACGACGTGTCAACCGCTCGATGTACATCTACACGCTAAGGCAGAATTTATCAATTGTTTTATCGTCGTTTATTTCGTTAATTAACTTGAGCCGTTGGAACGCGCCAGTATCATTTTTTTTTAAACTTGAGTAAGTATCAATAAGTGTTAGTGTAAGTGCCTTACTTTCATAGTACAAAATGAATCTGTTCTCTAATTTTAACCTGTTTGTATTCAGGAATAAACCATTTTTTCTCAAATCTGTTTTTATTTAAAATTTGCTGCTTTCGAAGATGAGGTAGTGGTAGAAATAGAAATCTTTTAAAATCGCGTTTAACCTTTCGTATGCCGAAAGTTAAAAAAAAAGTCGTGCATTCTAGCCTCAACAGTTTCATATAAATCCAATGATACAGATTTAAAAAAAAATACAAAAAGAAAGCCTTAAATTGGGCACGGATCCGGTACAAGGCATCCGAAGGGTTAAAATGTTATTGTAGCGTAAAACTTTCTTCCTTTAGATATTATTTGTATACAGATATATGCTTTCTGGAAAAAATGTTACTTCATGAATAAAGCTAAAGTGGGGATAAGTGGGAAAAAAATCCATATGTCCCTGCCAGTGGAGACAGCCTGGTAGGGATAGGAAGAACAGGGGTAATATTTATTTGTTAGTTGGACCCGACTAAATAAAATTAAAAAGTAAAGACGGAGTTCTGCAAACAGCAAAGTGAACAATTTATATTACAAGCGGAACTCCCTTTCTAGTTAATGTAACTGAAGCGAGAGTTCCGCTTGTAATATTAGTTGTACTTTGTTATGCAACAGGCCCCTGGTTGTGTGCATGTAGTTGCAACCAAAGTTGAGGTACGCACACGTTCATGAGGCGAAGCGTAGTTTTAGCCGATCTCACTCTGTTAATCACATAATAGTCTTTACTTTTAATTTGGTCTGAACAGTAGGCCTTTTTTGGCACTACTACTGACAACACACCTTTCTTCCTTCCTTTACCATATCCACTAAAAGACAAATGAAACAAGTAGCTACTTTTCATCAATCATTGGATTTATTTTTTATGAAATTTATAAGATGACATACATGACTCAAATACAAATTAAAATGAAATTATATTAACAAAACCAAGACGTTTATTTGATCATACAGGTCTTATAAAATATGCATACATACAAATACTCTAAACGTGTATCTACCAAGATGGCTAAACTACTTCATATCTATCGCATGAAATATACAAAGCATTTGAACAATATTTCACTAACATTAAATGTCATGAGTAGTATTGTGGAATCTTAGGTTAGTTGATAGGTACACAGAAAATAAGATTATTTATTCTTTATTCTAACATATTCTAATGCCAATTTTAGATCTGTTGGACGCGAAGAGTTTACTATCTAAATAATGACATGAGTAATCTGAAAATTTCTGAAGATAACTTTTGTATTTTTCTACCTTCGTAAAAATCAACAACTACTCATGTTAATTATTCAGGTGATTTAAAAGCATCATGTTAATTATTCAGGTAATTTAAAAGCATAGCATCACTAATATTAATCTAAATAAGGGATTTATCTAAGAAAAATAAAACAGAAAGATTCTTAAAATACAGTCCATCTACAAAACAATGAAGTGCCATTATGTATCTACCTCACAGCACTGACCGATTGCCAAATGTACCATAGAGCATGGAGAAAATATAATTTCACCAATGTCAAAGTTGAATAGAATAATAAAAGTAACCTAATGTTTGTCCAGTAATCTCCAGTCAATAAGTTAGGTAGATTTAGATACTAGGCTTTACTCTAGGGCAGGGTTTTTCAACCTTTTGTTGTCAACGGCACACTTTTAGTTTCAGTAAACTTTCACGGCACACCAGTAAAGAATTCGGTATATTAGAGGCTTTGATTTATATGTAACGGACGTAGGGGTTGTATTGATACCCTTTAGGTTGGACTGCAATTAAGCATCACAGCACACCTGAAAATGTACGCGGCACACCGGTTGAAAAACCCTGCTCTAGGGTCTTAATAATTTAAAAATCCTCTTATAAAATTACCCTCATCACCAATAAACAAGTTACAAATGTTTCAACAATTTCTCAACTACGCTAACTCACTGAAGTAACAATTTAATTGTTTATTAGCAATTAGGTAACAGACATCACAAGTTAGAAACTACACATTTATAGAACCTTACGTCTAGCATCATATTATAGTTAAGAATAAAATAAAAATCACACTTTAAAAAGTTATCAATCAAATAGACAAAAAATAAACTTTTTTAATTAAAATATGACCAGCATTCTTACCTGCGTGTTCTCTTCACAGTAGCACAGTGTTGAAGGCTTTGAACTATTCCTAGCTTATCTATGGTACTTTTCTATGAGAGAAAGATGAGGGAATCATTAGCAAATAATAGAAACTACACATTTATAGAACCTTACGTCTAGCATCATATTATAGTTAAGAATAAAATAAAAATCACACTTTAAAAAGTTATCAATCAAATAGACAAAAAATAAACTTTTTTAATTAAAATATGACCAGCATTCTTACCTGCGTGTTCTCTTCACAGTAGCACAGTGTTGAAGGCTTTGAACTATTCCTAGCTTATCTATGGTACTTTTCTATGAGAGAAAGATGAGGGAATCATTAGCAAATAATATTTGTATGATAAAAGACTTTTGTGTGCATAATACTATAAAAATCTAGCCATAATAACCTCATCTTATCTCAGTGGAAAATTACCTTATGTTACATTTACCACAGGATCCACAACAAGACAACCTGGAATGGATTGTATTGGGATTTCCTATACAAATTTTTTTAATGTCTCTGGCCTAAGGTAACAGAGCCCTTCAGCTCAATATCTCATACAATTTGTTGTGTTGCCAGTGGTAATGCAGCTTTACTGTGAGTAGGCCCTAGAATTAAAATTATTTAAGAATCACTTCCTGAGCCAGAATTGCTGCTGTCACTGCTGTCGCTTTCCGAGTCGCTGCTGCTGTCACTGTCAGAGTTGGAACTATCTGATGAGGAATCAGAGGAGCTGTCTGATGAGCTATTGTCCGAGCAGCTTGACCCTTCACTCTTCTTTTTCTTATTTGGAATTTTGCAGCTGCCTCCGCTAAAGTGAAAATATAAATGTGTAATAATAGCTTAAAAAAAACCATGAGTCATTAAGGTGTCATTAGGAAGAAACCAATAAAAAAACAATTAACTGTCACCTATATTTGCATTAGCAGGAAACAACAAGTTAATAAGCAAATTATTATGTCTGTAAAAGTATCATGTGGAGTCTTTATGATGATGCATAAACTATTTCTGTTTTTATTATTGAATTATAATGAAAATCTTGTGTAATCAGTGACTGATTAATTAATGATTTACTATCTAGAACCGAGTAATTTAAGTTTAAATCAAACTGACAATATTTAAAAACATGGGGGGTAGGACAAGTATTGTTGAGGCAACACCATTTAAACTACAACAGTTTTTAAATCAATGGTTAGTATATCAATATACGAATCTAATACCTTTAAACAAGCAATTCTTGTATATATATAATCAGAATCTCAGAAACGGCTCCAACAATTTTGATGAAATTTGGTATGTGGGGGTTTTCGGGGATGAAAAATTGATCTACCTTGGTCTTATCTCTGGGGAAACGCTTGGTAATATTAACTTATACGATTATGGCTATTGCTAAGAAATAAATGGAAATGGTAAATTACCATGATGACCTGAAGCATTTATAAACAGTACTTGCCTGCAATGTGCTTCTTCCTTCGCCTTCAGATTTTTCTTAAGCACTTGTGTGCGGGAAGGACGCACGAGGATCTTGCGTTTTCCTTTGCATTCGTAACTCCAATGACCAAACTCAAGGCACTTCTGACAACGAATGCCTTGAGGAAAAGCTGCAGCCAAAATCTTTGCTGCTTGCCTGTAACAGAAAAATAGGTTAACAACCCGTAAAAACTGAATCCTACAAAGCGTGTAGAAATAAATCAAAATCTCACTTCTTCCTATCGGATTGATGCCTGTTGTACGGCCCCAGAGTCATCTTGTAGGTAGAGGAAACTTCGAGATTCGAATTAAAGGACCGTTATTTTATGTGCAGATAATCGCAGGCTAGTACAGACCAGCTGTTTAATTAAGAGCACTGGCCCTAGTGCTTTCCAAAACAATAATGATTACAAGAAATCTCCACAAAAATAATAGAGCGTGGAAAACGCACGACAACTTGAATGTCAAAATATTTACGTTCTGAAATGTTATGGGTAGTGTAGCTGGTCATAAACAATTTTGATTTATGGTTGATGTATGACATCGAAAAATATGAACAAAAATTCTCATTCACCTTACAATGGTGGTGAAAACTTAAATGTGCTCTACGAAAAACCCTCATTTATTTTTATTGTATATCTCCACTTCAAAATACAATTTTCAAAGAAAATAATTTAATTCTAGTTTCTAATGGTTGATGTTCCCGAACGATTATCAAGATGCGTCCTGCATGCGACAAATGTATTAGTTGTGCTTAAATTTGAACACTAGTGATTTAACAACTTGAACTTCATTCATTTATGATAGAGTATACTTTTGATCACAGACTTTTTGTAGAATGGCGTTAACTAGCGTTAAAAGTTCAATTCAATAACCTTTTTTGACAGTTCACGTCAATTACGTGGACGTGCCCGGATTAGCTTCGCCTCACTGTTCCGGCAGAATAAAACACTTGTCGTCACATTTCCACCAATTGCAGCAAAGTGAAATTATAAGCGATTGGTTATAATTTAATAAATAATACGAATTTTGAGCTATTTTCTTTCAGTGAGGCAAAAGTGACAGATATTGTGCGAGCCGAGAGGCTAGAAACGAGGGTTGTAATTTTAATTAAAGTTTCGTAATAACTAAAAAATAACAGTCTTCCAGTTTGAAATGTCCGATAATATTTTTACATTAGTAAAATGTCGGATTGGTATTGGAAGGTTATAGCTTTGAAGGCCGCATTCGTTCTTACATGCCTTGTAAGTTCCTTGCGTACCGAAGACACAGTCCAAAAATTACCGTTTTGTAATCCTCACAATGTAAATACGGACAAAAATGAGTAAGTAGAGCTCGTTTTATTCATGAACTAACTTCTGAACACGTTCAGACTTGTACTTTTATGGTAATCACGGGCAAAAATTGAAAATTAAATAGTAAACAAACCTTGGTGCACTTTCATTTGGTTGATTTTGAAGGTTTCTTCCGCATTTTAGATAGACTTATATAGCGTTAATTTCATTTCTATTTAATCTATGTATATTTGTAAAATTTACTTATTTAAAAATCTTACATTTGTCTTGCTTTCAATAAAGTTTATTCTCAAGTTTAATTGTCCTGCTGTTACTCAAACTTATTACGCATTATTTATAAACATATTCAATAATAAATAATAATAATAATAATACTACAGGAGACCAAAGAGCTGGCAGCTACCTCGCACAACGTATCAGCATTGCTATACAGCGAGGTAATGCTGCCAGTGTCTTTGTGACACTACAGGAGACCAAAGAGCTGGCAGCTACCTCGCACAACGTATCAGCATTGCTATACAGCGAGGTAATGCTGCCAGTGTCTTTGGGTCCATGCCGCGGGGGGAACCTTTTGTTAATTTTATTTAGTTTTAGTTTAAGTTAGTTTTATTTTATTTTATTTATAGTTATAGTATTAATTTATTATTGTTATTTTTTCTTAATATTTGTATGTGTTCAATAATATATTTACCAAAAATCGTGAACTGACCAAGATTTTATTCAACTTGCAATGTTTTACGGAAAGTTGTGTTCAAATCTTTCAAGTTGAATTTTGCACATTTCTACAGCTTGTATGGAGTGGAAATTTGGTACAGATAAATAGACTAAATAGTAAACACAGTAATAAAAAACCGGCCAAGAGCGTGTCGGACACGCCCAAGATAGGGTTCCGTAGCCATTACGAAAAAATCAAGTAATATTTTTCAAAGGATTTCGTATGTGTACGGAATCTTCCAAGTGTAGGTATGTTTTATACCTTAGGCTACTATTTACTGTTAAACTACAAATAATTCCCAAGCAATTTTAGCTGCTATAATTTTCCTTGTAAGTATAATATATTTACTACAAATCTGAATTTTTTCAAATTTTTCCACCCAACAGTTTAGATTTTAGAGGGGGGGGGACAGTCGATTTTAATGAAAATTTTCACTTTATAGTTGAATATTTCGCAAACAGATCACTGAATAGAAAAATCATGTTAGCAATCCCGCAATGGTTTTAAAAGACCTATCCAACGATACCCCACACTATAGGGTTAGTCGAGAAAAAAAAAATCACCCCCACTTTACGTCTATGGGAGGTACCCTAAAAAAATGTATTCTAGTTTTTTTTATTTAATCACTTTGTCGGCGTGACTGATATATATATTCATGCCAAATTACAGCTTTCTAGTACTAACAGTCTCTGAGCTTAGCTGCGGACGGACAGACAGACAGACAGACAGACAGACAGACAGACGGACAGACATGGCGAAACTATAAGGGTTCCTAGTTGACTACGGAACCCTAAAAAGTACACTTGGTAGCTGTGGTGGCCTAGTGGTTTGGCCTTCAAGCAGAAGGTTGTGGGTTCAAGCCCGGGCTCACTCATTAGACTTTTTGGAATTTATATGCAAAATTACATTTGAAACTTACCATGAGCTTTACGGTGAAGGAAAACATAGTGAGGAAACCTGCTCATGCCTGGGAAGAAATCCAATGGTGTGTATGAAGTTCCCGATCCACACTGGGACCACATGATATCTATAGCCTTGCCCTTTCATTCTGAGAAGAGACCTCTGTTCTGCAGTGGGGCGTTATATATGCTAGGATGATGATGATGATGATGACAGTCAGCAGTAGGTAAAGTGTGTATAAAAAAGAAATTTTTAACAAAAACTTATTTTTCTAGCCTTATGATAGTGAGTACACTGGATGGCAAGTTAACAGCATTTTCAACTGAAAGCGGTGTAAAGGCATGGGAAATCGAAACAGAGCCACTACTGTCATCTAATTTACATCATGTTGAGGTGAGATGGAAAAAATAAAGGATTGTTATACCTATTGCACTACTAAATGCTATATGGACAAATAAAATGCTTAAAGCTCCAAACACACAGACAGCGGAGGCATGGTGGTGCAGTGTCGGTGACGGTTGTAATATTCTTACTTGTATAAACAAGTTCCGCCACCACACCGCCACGCCTCCGCTGTCTGTGCGTTTGTAGCTTAACCGCCCGGCCACGACTTCGCGCGACTTCGCGTTTTATCACTTCATTGCGTGTGCGGCCGGGTAACCACTGTACGGCGAGCGTCTCGGCCGCGCAATGAACACAGAAAACGTTTGCCGCGGCGCCAAACGCGCCAAGTCGTGGCCAGGCGGTTAATTATAAAAGTTGTCTACTAGATGAACTACCTACATTGTACTAGGCTATTTAGTAGTCTAGTGGTTTGACCTACAATCTTTCGAACAGATGGTTTTGGGTTCAATTCTGAATTGAAATTAATTTCCACTGTCAATATACAAAGTTGTTAACAAACTATTTTATTTTTTTAATCAATCAATTATTACCTACTACCTACTGCTATTCATTAAAGTGAATTTTGTTTTTTTAACTAACGTAGCTGTATGTAACTATATAGTATAAATCTTCCCAGGTGAATTTTTCGCTTCGAGCCATTACATTAAATTTGAACCTTAATACTATGACGATACCATTTGTTTTGAAAGATAAGGGCTCAAAGCGAAAAATTCACCTGGGAAGATTTATACTATACTAACATTTCTATATAAATTATTATTATTATGTATTTTAGCTCACAGCGGGAGGCAAATGGGTGCGACTGGTGCCCTCTCTGCGAGGCACTTTGTACAGCCTCAGCGGTGACAACATTGAGCCGTTGCCCTTTGATGCTGACCAGCTATTGTCCTCTTCATTCAAATACTCTGATGACCTCGTCATCGCTGGTGAGAGATTACTTGTTACAGACTACTTTTTAGAGTTCTGTACCTAAGGGGTAACAAATGCTATTAATGTTTTTTTAGTCTTTGGCTTTCACCCTTGCTTGCCTTGCACTTGGTATATTATTGATAGCTAACTTTATCTTGCGGCTCTGCTCCCATGGAAGAATAAAAAATTGAGTAGCTCTATCCCGTGGGAATTTTCTAAAAAAATCCCTTCATAGTGCATCTCTATGACTCAAGAATTTACTGCCATATTTTTATTAAAATTTCGAGTCCAGGCTCGCACCACTGAGTTTTTCGAAATTGATGTGTGAAATTATAATTAAAAATTTAAATTAAATTGAATTTTACATTTGAAAGTTATAATAAACATTACGGTGAATCGTCGGCCCAAGCCCTCTCATTCTAAGAGGAGGCCTGTGCCCTGCAGTGAGACATGATGATGATACGGACAATACGGACATAAAGTAGTCTTTAAGGTATTTTTTATATGGGCCTATGCAGTCTGAAATAAAATTATTCTATTCTATTCTATAAATAGACAGTAGGTAAATGAAGTACCTGCACCTACACATGACATTCACAACAGTTTTTTTGTTTGCAAAATATTCCTTATCAGCATTCAGTGTATTGATAAGAGTAATCCGCATGCGCGAGTGTTTAATTGTTTATCGCTCGGAGTACAGAGCCCGTATTGTCTAACGCTTCTGACGCTTGCCTTCGCTTTCACCATCTCTTTCTGTCATTATCTTATACCGTTTGACAGAAAGAAATAGTGATTGCGAAGGCAAGAGTCAGAAGCGTTAGACAATAAGCCTGCAGGTCACATGGCGTGATTCAGACAGTTAGATTCGGGATCATCGTGTGGGGCTTTCCATTACCTAATTACGTGAGACGATGGCGATTTTTCGACCGCCTTTATTCTTTGGTTATAGCCGTGGTATGACCCATGACGTCTTAAGCTCCAAACGCACAGACAGCGGAGGCGTGGCGGTGCAATGGCGGTGACGGTTGTAATATATTCTAACTCGTGTGAACGGTTGTGCGGTACCGTACCGCGAACTCGTTCATACAAGTTAGAATATTACAACCGTCACCGCCACCGCACCGCCACGCCTCCGCTGTCTGTGCGTCTGGAGCTTGAACCTTTTCAACGCCAACGATACATATATATATCAGTACCGCGGGTTCTACGCCAACGACTGATATATCAGCCACGGCGTGCAGAGCGATATCTACCTACATGCATTTCTGTAGGGTTCAACTTCGCGTTTGACATTCCGATGTCATGGCGTATGAGTGAGAGCTGTTGTATTTGACACATCGTTGGTAAGATTAACAGATTCCCTGTCCCGAAGTAATGTGCGGCGTTCTTTCTAATGCGACGTCCCACTTCCCGAATAAAGGCAATAGCTTCGACTCCCAGTACCCAGTAATCTCAAAAGCTATATTTATATCATTCATAAACCCTTTATAGCAATTGCTGTTAAACTAACACATTTATGTGTAATATAAATAACGAGAAACTTTAAAACGCATACCTAATCATTATTTAGCTATATCTTACATATGTTAATATGTTTCTTACGTAAGTAAAGCCTTATCACAAAATTACGTAAAACACAATCAACATAAACAAGTTTCGGATTAGCTATGACTAAGATTTACCGCATTAAACATAGGTCGTCAAACACAGTCGCGGTATGAAAAGGTTCGTCACTTTTCGACTCTATGTCAACGATTTAAGGTCGAAAAGTGACTAACCTTTTCATCCCGCTACTATACAGCAAGGCCTTGCCGGTGAGTCATAGCAAAAAGGCAGTTAAACTGCATGACTGCGCGTGTTTCTTGTATTGAAATGTATGTTTATTTTTAAGGTTCCGTATTTTATGGGGTTACTGATAGGCCTGTCTCTCAATTTTTTCACTCGCAAGGAAAACTGACATAAATACGAATGAGAGGAAGCCTATGCCACGCGGTATATACCTACGCGCGCTCAAATTCCGAAAAACTCAGAGGTTTGAGCCCAGGCTCGAACCTACGACCCTCTGCTTGAGAGGCCATAGGTAAAACCACTGCTTACAAGGCAAGGAAAACTTATTCTTATTAGGTACTTAAGTAGGTAGGTACTAATCGACCTAGAACACGAAATTTGGCAAAAAGCAACGTCTCGTTGCGCAAGTAAAAAAAGAATGTCTTTATTTATTTGTCGTTTCTATCACTTGAAAATGTGTTGTTTTGCGATTACAAACTTGCTTTTGTAGTTTGAGAATCGACCAGGCTTATTATAGGCTTATTGCCTCAACCGCGAGCTGACTAAAATTCGATCAAACGCGGAGCTGCCCATACACCACGACCTTGATAAGTTCAAGGCCACTAGGCTAAAGTCTCGCCACCCTCCCGCGCTAAAAGTTCATGACCCAGAGCCCGAGAAAACCCTGCTTGATTCCTGGACAGCAGATTGGGAATCTAGGCATTTACCCGTGGACCTGTTCGAGCTTGATGTTAAGTGCCGGCCAGCGGGTTTTGAGGAGCCCCGGCGTGTCTGGTGCCTGCTGAACAGAATCAGGACAGAGGTTGGTAACTGTGCGTCACTGTGGCACAAATGGGAGTGGTGCGAGTCGCCACGGTGTCAGTGTGGCTGCCCGGAGCAAACAGTCCGACATATGGTCTTTGAGTGCCCCATCACCAAATTTAGCGGGCTAGCGGCAGACTTTAAGACCCTCTCGACAGATGCACTAGCATACCTAAAATCTAGTTTATTGAATATTTAGTTTAAGTAGAGAACCAGAAGCCATACGATAAATAAATAAATTATAAAAAATGTCTGTGGGTTTTTTTTTACCCGCAAAGTTAATGTCTTTCAGTCTGGCTTTGGTCTGGCTTATTTTCCTTTAGACCAATGTTTGGTTTTATGTTTAATGAACTTGAATAATAGGGATGTTAGTTGAAACCACTAATAAACTGACGTACTTTTTATGAGCTGTCAAAACACAATTCTCCCATAGAGTTTGAATGGCAATAGCTACTTATGACGTCACTTTTTCGCCAACTCAATCAACTAACTAAATATTTATTTGTTATAAAGCAACAAAATATGTAATTTTGCAGTTAATCGAAAATTAATCTGGTTTCCAGGGCAAAAATAAGTTTTTTCACTGGAGTCGTGTCTTCGAATTATTTTTTAATGGCTTCAACATCCCTATTGTTAATTATCGCATACGGAACCCTCGCTTCACGAGTCCTACTCGTACTTTGCCTGTGTTTCTACTTTTATGTTGACACAACGATCTTGGAAACAATTGCTTGGTTTGAGAATCGAACTTATGAACAAGATAACTACTTAGCTGTTACTCGTGACTCCATCTGCGAGGAATTCCTTTATCGCTATCCCGTAAGAACTATGCAATTTTCTGTCATAAAAGCTATCCTAAGTCCATCCAATGGTCTCAACTACCTCCATACCAAATTGCATCTAAATCAGTTCAGCGTTGTAAGCGTAAAGACGTAAAAGACAGACATAGACAGAGCTAATTTCGCATTTATAATATTAATTAAGGATATCGTCTGGATTCCTTTCAATAAACCACACTATATGATAGATAGCGCAGTGGTGATTTTCATTAGAACGAAGAAAACATGAGATTTTTTTTACATTTTTTTTAATACTTATTCGACCGCCATTTTTAGTGAAATTATACGGATCACTCACGTCTTAAAACGAGTTTAACTCGACATGTTTCGGGCTAATCCGTAGCTCTTCTTCCCGGAGCCACACGTTACGGCGGCTGCCAAACGTGCACTACGCGCTACCGCTCTGCTCGCGCGGCTGCTCGACGACACTGATACCGGCGCAAACTACCCGCGTTTTCATAGTCATTTTTACTGTCATTGTTAAATGTAGGGTAGCACACAATTACTAACAACATCACCTTGTAATAAAGGCCCGATCATATTCACCATTGACGCAGTATGATTACTCAACACTGTCTTCCAATTCCAACTCGGGGGTCATTTTAAATTAGACAAGCTATACTGACCAACCACCATCCCGGTGGGTGCGTGGTTAAGACGTGAGAAATCCGTATATTTTCACTATGAGTGAAGTGCCTTACACACGGGCTTAGTAGCTAATGCTTAGTACTTGTCACTTACACTTGTCAGAAGTGTGTAAACATATTGTACAAGTGCTTAGTATTATACATACAATACACGCATCTGACAAGTGTAAGTGACAAGTACTAAGCATTAGCTACTAAGCTCGTGTAAACCTAGCATTAGTGCCACGGTAGTTTCATGTTTAAAGTAGATCGCCATTTTATTACTTTTTTTTCGATTGGAGTAAAAAAAGTAGTGCTCTCTTTAATTTCTACACTTTTACTCTAATTTATAATTGTAATTTGTCAGGTGCGAAGGAGACCCTCTGGCAGGGCATAGACACGGCAACCGGCAGCGTGATATACGAGTGCGGGTCGAGCGGGTGCAACAGCGAGCAGCAGGCGACCGGCGCCGGGAGGCACGTGCTAGTGCTGCGGCGGCACGCCAACACGGTGCGCGCGCTGGACCCGCGCTCCGGACAAGAGAAGTGAGTGGCTATACCCTGTCTATTTAACAGAGTTAGCAAAGCGTTCTCTCTGTTGCACTTTTGTATGCAAATGAAAGGGACAAGAAACTCTCAGTGGGCGTCAACAATCGCACGTCGATGGCGGGCTCGGCTTACAATGCCGTTTGTTGGAATACCTATTCGTAGTATTTCTCGTGATTTTTGTTTGTAGTTAGAGGCACCTCAAATAATTACATGTCATGTTTATTCATCTATTAATCATAATTATGTAATTTAAAGTAGTAGATAATAATATTTAAATATGTGCTCTGCAGTGGGACGTATGCCGGTGCATCGTCCTTATCGCTGACCAATTACGTGCATTCTCTGTTTTCTAGTACTAACTCTGTTAAATAGACAGAGTATAGGGTTGCCAGATTGGTATCCTATTGTCTCGCCTCATTCGTTTTTCGTCACTCATTCTTTATTCGTCTTGTTCGCTATCCGTCATTATCTTATTTGGTCAAATTTTGTAACTTGCCTGCCTCTCTCTTAATAAGCCTTATTCGTTTTTCGTCACGGTCTTCTTTGGACTCTTTCGTCGTTCTTCCCTTTCGTTTTTGTCTCATTTGCTAACGAACCAGCACCGAACGTATCGAAATAATTTTGGCGAATAAGTAAATAACATAAAAAAAACGAAAGGGAAGAACGACGAATGAGTCCAAGAAAGACCGCGACGAAAAACGAAGAAGACGTTAAGACGTATTAAGAGATAGAAAAGTTGCAGAATTTGCACAAAAAAGATAGTGACTGATAGCGAACAAGATGAAGACGAATACAGAATGAGACGAAATAAGAATTGAACGAAAAACGAATAGTTAAAATAATAGAATACCGCCAGATTCAGGCATTCAATTTCCGGGACAATCCGAAACTCACGAATCCGGTCGGTAGATAAATATTTTAGTAAATCGCTCTACTTTTGATGGCAAATACTACTACTGGTCAGATGCTCTAAAAGCTTAACAAATCGTCTGCAGATGGAACTTCAGTGTAGCAGAGCACCAATTAGCGCTGTCAGCCAGCCCGGAGTGCCTCGGGCCGGCGGGGAGCGGCGCGGGCGCGGTCGCCGTGAGGGTCGCGATGCCCGAAGGCACGGTCGCAGTCACGCGGCCTGGCGAGACGCAGTACCTCTGGCAGCAACAGGTACTGGGATATTCTAATTGTCTGCAGATGGAACTTCGGCGTGGCAGAGCATCAGTTATAGCTCCTCTACAAGTCTACACGATGGGCCATTAAATGGTCGGTGCGATGGTGCTACGCATCTACACGATGGGCCATTAAATGGTCGGTGCGATGGTGCTACGCATCTACACGATGGGCCATTAAATGGTCGGTGCGATGGTGCTACGCATCTACACGATGGGCCATTAAATGGTCGGTGCGATGGTGCTACGCATCTACACGATGGGCCATTAAATGGTCGGTGCGATGGTGCTACGCATCTACACGATGGGCCATTAAATGGTCGGTGCGATGGTGCTACGCATCTACACGATGGGCCATTAAATGGTCGGTGCGATGGTGCTACGCATCTACACGATGGGCCATTAAATGGTCGGTGCGATGGTGCTACGCATCTACACGATGGGCCATTAAATGGTCGGTGCGATGGTGCTACGCATCTACACGATGGGCCATTAAATGGTCGGTGCGATAGTGCTACGCATCTACACGATGGGCCATTAAATGGTCGGTGCGATGGTGCTACGCATCTACACGATGGGCCATTAAATGGTCGGTGCGATGGTGCTACGCATCTACACGATGGCGATGTTCCGTTGTGTTCTTAACGTTACTTTATTTTGTTTTTAGTATTTGTTGTTATAGCGGCAACAGAAATACATCATCTGTGAAATTGTCAACTGTCTAGCTATCACGGTTCTTGAGATGCAGCCTGGTGACAGACGGACAGACAAGTCTCAGTAATAGGGTCCCGTTTTCAACCTTTGGGTACGTAACCCTAAAAATAGCCTACGATCTATTCGCAGACCCACCGAATATAGAGGGAAAAAAAAATCGGTCAAGCCGTTTTGGAGTAGTTCGATAACAAACATTGTGACACGAGACTTTTATATATTAGATATCTAATTGTTAACATTTAATAATTGTTTCAGTTTGAAGCGCCGGTAGCAGGCATGTGGCGACTGCAGGCCGGAACCCTAAAGAGCATAGACGTCCTGTGGGAGTGCACGCGGGCCCTCACGGATGACCTCGCGCCGCCTCCTTCGCTCTACATCGGAACACATCGCACGCAGGTATTTGTTATAACGAACTTGGGAAAATAATAGTACATTACTGCAGAGGCCGTGAAGTAAGGGATTGATGGACGAGATTTGGGGTAGGTATACGGCCGAGTCGTAGACGAGGCCGGATAAAAAGAAACCAGCAATCCCTGTTCCGGCCGAGGAGTGTATAGAGCTTTTCTCAAACATGCATCTCATCTCTCGTGTCTCATTATCATCACCATCACCATCATCATCATTTCGAAAAATCATCGTCATCATCATCATCATCATCATTTTGAAAAATCATCATCATGTATGTATGTATGTAAATTCTTTATTGTACAAAAATAAGAAAAAAAAAGGAAAAACATTATTGACAACCGTTGAAATGCATGTACAAAGGCGAACTTATCCCTATCAAAGGCGAACTTATCATCATCATCATCATTTCGAAAAATCATCATCATCATCATCACCACCATCACCTTCACTATCCATCCATCCATCCATCCAGTGCCAGGAAAATTTGGTATCCTGTTATCTCGCCTCATTCGTTTTTCGTTTCATTCTTATTTCGTCTCATTCTGTATTCGTCTTCGTCTTCGTCTTGTTCGCTATCCGTCACTACCTTTTTTGGTCAAATTCTGCAACTTGTCTATCTCTTATAATACGTCTTATTCGTTTTTCGTCACGATCTACCTTGGACTCATTCGTCGTTCTTCCCTTCCGTTTTTGTCTCATTTAGGTACTTATTCGCCAAAATTATTTCGATACGTTCGGTGCTGGTTCGTAAGTTAATGAGACAAAAAACGAAAGGGAAGAACGACGAATGAGTCCAAGAAAGACCGTGACGAAAAACGAATAAGACTTATTAAGAGAGAGACAAGTTACGGAATTTGACCAAATAAGATAATGATGGATAACGAACAAGACGAAAAAAGAATGAATGACGAATACAGAATGAAACGAAAGGGGCCATCCATAAATTACGTCATGCATTTAAGGGTAGGGGGGGGGGGGTCAAGCGATCTATGACACTAGAACAAAATAATGGCGATTTTCATAGTAATAAGTGTGACAAGGGGGGGAGGGGTCCAAATTGATCTAAATTGGTGTGACGTAATTTATGGATGACCCCAAATAAGAATTAAACGAATGTCGAATGAGGCGAGATAATAGGATACCGAAAATTTCTAGGTAAGTTAGAACCCCTTGTCTTCCCAGCTGTACATCCAAGAGAGCCAGCTGTACGCCCAAAAGCTGGAAACGTCGGTGTCGATGCAACCGCTTCCCTGGAAGCTGAAGCAGTCGCGGCCGCTCATACAGGGCGGCGAAACTGCGCTGTCATTACAGGAGTCGCCGCCTAATACGCTGTCGCTTATCACGTTGTATGGACCCACGGGGCAGACTGGTAAGTCTATTTTGACCATTGAATGAACGAATGAAATTGAATGAATAAATGAAAAGTTTGCGTTGCAACAGCTAGTCTATTATATAAAAATCTAGTGTCACGGTGTTTGTTATCGAACTCCTACGAAACGGCTTGACCGGTTGT
The DNA here is from genome assembly GCA_947859365.1 of Archips crataeganus. Classification (NCBI taxonomy): domain Eukaryota; kingdom Metazoa; phylum Arthropoda; class Insecta; order Lepidoptera; family Tortricidae; genus Archips; species Archips crataeganus. The sequence continues at coordinate 12,012,912 of OX402066.1, read as the reverse complement.
TATGTAGTTTTTTCTCTATATTCGGTAAGTCTGAGAATAGATCGTAGGTTATTTTTTATACCCCTATTCTTCGCGGACGGAGTCGCGGGCAACAGCTAGTCTCAGTCTAAAGTTTCATAATGTGCTAATTTCATTTATTCAGCTGACGAAATCCATTTCGAAATATAATGTCACTGCAATTTCAATCTGTAGAAATATTTTCCAGAATCACAAAATTGATTAATCTTGGCTGGGTCTGTGCTACATGTCCGTTAACCCATTCGCCGCCGGCTGTCAGATTCACGACTTCTTCAGGTTTCAAAAACGCACATGTGCGTTCAAATGATTCCCAAACTATGACAGCAGCGCTAAGTGAAAGTCACGAAGGCGCACATGCGTTCCCGGCAGTGAATCTGGACTTACGAGGTCAATGTAGAAAAATTATGGAAGTTGAATTGCTTAACGTTAAAACTCAAAACGCACAGACAGCGGATGCGTGGCGGTGGTGTGGTGGCGGTGACGGTTGTAATATTCTAACTTCTATGAACGAGTTCGCGGTACATTACGCACAACCGTTCATACGGCCGTGTTCAAACCAAACGTATAGTCAGCCGCCGAATGTGAGCAGGCTCACTGAGCCCCAGTGTTAATATGGAAAAACGTAATAGCGTATTGTCGGTTAGGTGTGAACGAGAAAATGAATATGTATGGAAATACAATAAAATGCGTAACGCTCGCTCACTTTCGGCGGCTGACAATCAGTTTGGTCTGAACACAGCCTAAAAGTTAGAATATTACAACCGTCACCGCCACGCCTCCGCTGTCTGTCCGCTTGGAGCTTAAGGGTGGATTTAATAATTCGCCGCTATTCTGCATTTCACATTTCCATCGCCCAATAATAACCCAATCCATTTCACTTCTAGCGAACCACGGTTTCTTCCTGTACCTTCAAGAGACTTGTGACCAGGCCGTCCAAGTGACGGAGGACTTGGATTTGGAGACTCCCACCATCCCCCCCAATATAGGCGACGACCACCACCACATTCATGTGCACGTTTACTCGCTCTGGTTCTGGTGGAAAGAGGTTGGTCAATATCTTAGTTAAGTCACTTCCAGACTTGGGAATGATTAAACTGATTAATTAGATATTTTAAGGCCCTACCGAGCTCTTGGCGCATTTATTGCTTTCATGCTGTGTAGTGCAAGGGTCTTCAACCGGCGGCCCGACATTGTATTGACAAAATTAAATTCACATGTCTACAAATTATACCTATTTACAGATTAAAAAGAGTAGAAATTAAAACGATAGAATAGAGTTTAGAATGGAATGTTTTTATTATGTTGCGACCCACCAAACCAATATCAGAGTATACTAGCCCCTTGACTTCAAAAAGGTTGAAGACCCTTGGTGTAGTGTATCATTACTAGCAAAGCTTTAGTTCTGAAACTCATGTGTAAGATATTTGAGGATTCACTCTAGTGGCCAGTGTTTTTCGAAACACGATTACTTGTAGCTTGCTCGATAGAAAAAAATCGTATAGGAAGAAGTTGTCTCTAAAAAATGAAATAAATCCTTAGTACGGATCAGGTCAGGAGGTCATAAGTTTTTGAATGTTAATAAAACAAAATATTTTCTAGCGTTGCTATATTTTTAAAATATGTATTTGTTTTAGTAATACGATGAAAATACCTAATTACACGTGCTGTCTGACCAACCTATCTTGAGCGGTCGTGCTTCCCCCTTGTCCGTATACGGACATAGGTACAGTACATAGATACAATAGGAACAAAATTAGGCAGTTGTCGTATTTTTTATATCTCGCATTTAAAAGTTAATTTTTGCGTAACTAAACGCAGTTACGCATTCTACGGGAGCTGTCATCGAGAAAATAAATGATTGGAATTACTATAGTTTGTCCCTACCCAAACTGTCGACTTGTTCTTCAGGTGCTGCTCATAGCTATCAGTTCCGCGCTGCTGATGAATCTGATGATTTGGCCGAGGTTCTTCGCCCCCAAGTTCCGACCGTCCACTCCGCTGCCTATTAATCATCAGGCAAGTCTTAAGAATAATTCAGTTGGCGTTTCATACAAACGGCAATAACATTTTCCTGTGTTTCTATAGTTAAAGCCTTATTTACACTTTGTTAAGTACCAAGTGTAGGTGTAAAGTGATTAGTTAAAACAACGTAAACGGCCACGCTGTTAAGTGACAAGTGCGAAGTCTATTGCGAATGTCTATTGGTTTGGCCTATTTTTGCCGGCAAGTACTTGCCCGCCCTCGCAGTTTCGTCCTAACTAGACACTGTGTAAACAATATCTACTTGTTAAGTGCATAGTACGGACGCGAATGGTACAAAAATAAGGTGGAATGAGGACCAAACTTTTTTTTTATTACAAAATGCCGTTGGATCCTCATTAAATAATTAAATAGTTCCAGGACTGAATTTTTCTTTGCCATAACCTTTTAGGTTTTCGATTTCAACACACGTCATTTTCAATTTCTAAAGCGATGACCGCAACTATCCTTTTAAAAAAAATCGTAATTCTAATCGCTGTGGGTTCTTCATTATGTTGCGCACTTTCCACAAAGCACAACTAAGAAATGTGTAAACTGTTTTTTAACACTTCACCGTAAAACATGTTCACTAATCACTTACTTGTCACCTGCATTTGCTACTTAACAAAGTGTAAATGAGCTTTTAGAAAGTAGAATTAGTTTAATTCAATTTTCAACAATTTAGGTACCTTGTTTCCAGGAGTACATAGTTGTGGAGCGTCACTACGACCTTCCCCCCGCTAATACCGTGGAGTATTCCGGCCGTTATGAGAACGACTTCACGCCACTACGCTGCTTGGGCCAGGGCGGGTTCGGCGTCGTCTTCGAAGCGCGGAACAACATAGACCACTGCTCGTATGCCGTCAAGAGAATCACGCTGCCCCGGAGGTCAGTAAAGAGGCTCGCGAGTAAAGAAACTGAACAACTAGGATTCACACTAGAGATGTTACAGCACACTAATGCAGGCTGCAAGCAATGGCGGCTACTTCGTATATACACAGAATAAGTAATAGTACCAAGGATGATTTAGACTGGATTAGCAATCGCCATAGTACAGATCGGCCGCGGAAAAATAGTTCGATTATTAAATCTAGATGGCGCTGACATAGAGCCCGAGGGTTTGCAAGCAAAACAATAAGACATATTTCATATTTTTGAAAAATAATACATATGTAGTAATATGAAACATCTGTAGTCATCTGTAGTTATTGTTTTGCTTTCAGCGCCATCTAGATTTAATAATCGAACTATTTTTCTGCGGACGATCTGTATAATGGCGATTGCTAATCCAGTCTATATCATCCTTGATAGTACTAACGAACAGAAGGATCACTCTCGAACAAAAGTTAACTTTAGGTATAAAAACATGCGTACTCTTACTGCTTGCACGCGAAATTGTAACTTATCGAATGATACGAGCGTTCATATTCCGTTGGGCACCGCTGATCCGAAACCAAGGGCACAGGGTTCCCACTCGCCGATATTTGGCAGGTATGTATATAAATCAAGAAAGATAACAGTGTGTATTAATTCTGTAAACTACCTTTAGTAAGTAAGTAAGTTATTTATAAGATCGTTTAGTAGTCATTGATTGTTGCAAAAATCACAGAAAAAAGATGCTTAATTACGCGGGACGCTGCTAGCGTGCGAACCGAAAGCCGCGCGACAACCTACTGCCATACGCCTCTCCGGGAGGAGCGCCGGCCGAACATACCTAAACTGCGGAGTGAAACCCCCCTGGTATATATGAAGAGAAACCGGTTTGTATCTACTGTAAAAGTTCCCAAAATCACGAAACGAGACTCACAAGAAAGTTTCACATATTTAGTGTTATCTATCTAACACCTTTAAACGAGCAATTCTTGTATATGTAATCAGAATCTCAGAAACGGCTCCAACGATTTCGATGAAATTTGGTATTTGGGTTTGGTAGGGGTTTTCGGGGATGAAAAATTTATCTAGCTTGGTCTTATCTCAGGGAAAACGCTATCGTCTCATAATTAGATCTTGGTAACCAGATGATGTTTTACTATGACGACGATCGCCCTATGCCAGGGGTTTGTGTGTTGATTATTGTTAGTAACATAATGTTTCTGTAACTTTCTTCTTGTAACTGTCAACTAAATAAGCAAAAAATATATATAAAAATACGGTTTTTCGAGAAAACTCCATACATAGGGTGATCGTCGTCATACTAAAATATCACCAGGTTTCCATGATCTATTATATGAGACATGTTTCATTTCTGTTGCTGGGTGAGAACTGTGCTTATATAAATTTGGACATGGTCCTTTGTCCGGAACCCTCGGGGCGCGAGTCCGACTCGAACTCAGCCAGTTTTAATAACGGCTGCTTATGCAGACTCCTCATAGCCATATTTTATTGGACTGCTTAGTCAGCGAAAAAAATATACCTTGTTGAGTTTCTTGCCGGTTTCTTCTCAACAGGGTTTTTTCCGAACCGGTGGTAGATTCTTCGACGTTCATAGGAGCATCAATTGATGCCTAAATTGGCTACTTTCCTAACTAGTCAGTCTTTTAGATTATCAAAAAATATTGGACACGTATTTTTTATTTTGTCAATTAAACAAAAAATTACGAAGATATGGCGCGTTGAAGTTTCGCGTGACGTCACTTGTTCCTACACTTTGTATGAGCGTTTTAGGAACAAGTGACGTCACGCCTTGTCACGCGGAACTTCAACGCGCCATATCTTCGTCATTTTTTGTTTAATTGACAAAAGAAAAATTACGTGTCTAATATTTTTTGATAATGTCAAATACGGACTAATAAGGATTATTATTTTTTTACCTAGGAAACATCCCTATTGAATAAAGAATTTTGACTTTGACTTTGACTTTGATAGATCTTAAATTTCCTCTTCTAAGTAAATCGTTTGTTGCAGAGAGTCGAAACGTGAGCGGGTGCTGCGCGAAGTCCGCGCCCTGGCCAAGTTGGAGCACGAACACATCGTGCGCTACTTCAACTCGTGGGTCGAGGAGCCGCCGCCGAACTGGCAGGAGCGCCGCGACACCATATGGCGACGGTACTATAACAATATTAGGGGACAATCTTACACAAATCGACCTAGTCCCAAACTAAGCAAAGCTTGTACTATGGGTACTAGACGACGATAAACATACATACTTATATAGATAAATAAATACTTAAATACATAGAAAACATCCATAACTCAGGAACAAATATTCGTGCTCATCACACAAATAAATGCCCTTACCGGGATTCGAACCCAGGACCTCTTGCTTCGTAGGCAGGGTCACTACCAACTAGGCTAAAGCGGTCGTTATTATATACAATACAATAGTACATTGTGCATCAAGGGCCGTAATTAGGGCATTACTAACGAGAGGCTATTAGAATCCCGACGGCTTTTAATGACTCGAGTTTGTAATCCCCTTACTGCCCGTGATACACACAATGATTTTCATCACACTTGCTCGTCAATGGTGTTGTTCCATGCCTGTATACTAAATGACAATGCGCTAAATTGTTCTTAAGGGAGTTATGTTTTACAGTTTGAACTGTTTATTTTCCACAGCGAGCTAAACGTATCGGTGGACATGTCAGAAGATTACACCGTGGAGTCGCCCACGCCCGCCAAGTCCGCCAAAGACGGCAGCGTTAAGCTGACGCTGCAGAAAACAGTCGACGAGTGCATTGACGCCCTCGACTTCGAGAAACAACTCGGCGTTTCCAAGAGGAACAGGTGAATATAATGCTTAGGTCACTTGTACAGCTGCCATAATAAATATTGGAGCTTTTCAATGTGCCCAAAATAATTGAACACGCACTAACATGATTGATAATACGATATAGCATAGAATCCGAGTATACAACGACCAAAAGTATTTTATACTAAATTAAATATGTAAATAAATATATTGCAAGTGGTTTGAGTAAAAAAATTAAGTCCAGTACGATTAATTACCCGGATCTTAGACTAATAGATAGATAGATAGTTAGGTATAATCTTTACGGTCATGTTTAGTTTAGATATTTTTAAGTACCTAGACGGCTCCAGTGTTTATAATGGCGACTGCAGTTGGAAAACGAAAAGAAGGCTTATGTCAGAGTCCCATGACCCAGTCACCCTTACCCATTGAACCTTCATTGAATAGAACAAACACTTGCACGTTTGATATCCCATTCATGCTTCAGGTATGGGTTTCCTTTACTGGACCATCACTAACATCTAGTTCCTGGGGCCTTCTTTTCGATTCCCAATTATAGGTGAACTTCGTTCTTAAAGCAGATATGGAGGAGACCAAAATTTGGACCAAATTAATTGGCAGTTAACCATACTCTTACAAAACGACTGACTGTAAAAAGTCGAAAATTACCTACTTATACAATTTATGGCTAATTTTCGTGTCACCACGGAAAACTTTAATACTTAATTTTAATTGCCTGCGTTACTGTCCAAGTTTTTGAACTACACCCTTATAATATCTTAAGTGTCACAGAGTTGCGCTAAAAAGGGATTTTTCGAGATTCCAACGAGAAGAAGGAACTAGCCTATGTAGTTTTTATTTTTTTCACGTGAGCAAAGTCAGCTAAAAAAAATGTTACTTACCCATTTCTAATAGCAAAATCAATCGCTTGTGAAATTACGTGTCAAATTGACAGAAGACTGCTTGATTGCTGAAAAGCAGGACTGTTAGAAACCATTTATTTAAAAAAAAAATTCAGACGAATTGGGAACCTCCTCTTTTTATGAAGTCGGTTAAAAAAAAAGAAGGCAAGACTGTATTTTAACAAACTTATTTTAAACGACAGTCAGAGAATGACAAATAGCTGTGACGGATGTGTCACAACGCCCACCCGTGACCAAGTTATTTGCGGTACCGACGAAGCGACGAGGTAAATGGAACATGTATGGCGTTCACAGTACTGTTTTACCTAGCCAGCGGTGTTTTGGTTGTTAAAGCGGGGTTTACACGGGTGACTAAAGCCGCACGATTTTTGCCGCGCGGCTATAATCGACCGTCTAAATGGCAATTCGGCTAGGCTAAAGCCGCAAGCATCAAAGTTGGGTAGCATCCGACTTTGGCCGCGCGACTATAGTGCGACAAGCTCGTGCGCGGCTCTCCGCGGAACCCAGCATTTGGGGATGTCTATTTTTTGCAATGTATAGTAAATCGAAAACCATTTCGAGATAAATGCTTTCTAACTCGTTTTCTGTAGTTATTATTTTTTTATATAACGTAATGAATTTATTAAATAAGAAATAAGCAATGACTTTCATTTGACATTGGTGTATTTTGCGTGACCGGTCGTACTTTATTGTGTGGTTAGATTCGTCACAATTTACGCGTGGAGAGTTATTTACGGAGTTTGATTTGGACCCGCTGTCTGACATCTAGCACTTTGACAGTGCCAGTAAAGTGACACAGTGTATAGTGTACCACTACTCAAAAAATAATTAAAGGGGTTGCCTTATCGTACGCATTTAGATAGATTTAGAAATTTGGCATTGTGGGAGCCCTCAATTATAATCTGACGTCATCAACTAAAATAGTTTCAATAATTAATTTTGAAAAAAGTAGAGATCTAAATGACAAAATATTGAAATTAGTTTCTTATAATTGACTTTTCTATACAAAAAAAATATAAAAACCACTGGTAATTTTTTTTAGACATTCCCATTTGCCGCACTTATTAAAAACAATCTCGTTAAGGACAGCAGAGGCTCCCTGCGACAGGGTTCCGCCGAGCGCCGCGCACGAGCTTGTCAAGGTATAGCCGCACGGCGAATATTGACCCCTCATTACTTACCTATATTTAGCTTTTCATGTCAAGCAGAAACAATATTCGTGATTGCTATTTATAAAGTAGAAGTACTGGTGTTCAGTTTGACTGTTCAAAATTGGGTGTGGTTTGAGGACAAAGATCGCTTACGGTCGCTTTATATGTTGGTGACAGTTCATCTTGTAAAATATTCATCGTAGTAGTAAAGTGCATAACAGTAGAACATGACCATCTTTTGGATATCTCTAACTGACAAGGACACCTGTTTATCTAGGTTCCTAAAGGTATGATTATAATCGAAAACCACTAAAAGAAGATTTTAAGTTTGTGCGGGGTTGGGGGCGGGTTTGGGGCGGGTTGGGATCGGGTTGGGAGCGGGTTGGAGCTGAAAAAGTTTTACCTCAGTCGTGTGGTCTAAAGCACACTCGGTTTTTTTTTTGAATAAGTGCTTTCCTTCCAGATCCTTAAGCTGCAACGATTCATTCAGCATAGTTTTCGAGCAGTCCCCAACCGAAGTACCTTCGGCCACGCCGCCCAAGTCCAACGAGGATTCTTTCATAGTGTTCGCGAACGAAGATGAGTGCAGTAAGGCATCGACTGGGTCCAAAGGCTTGTCGGAAGCCAGGAAGGACAGCTCTGTGGATAAGAGATTGGAAAGAGTCAAAGAGTGCAACAGCTATATCAAGAGCGGGAGTACGGGGAAGAAGAAAAAGGTACAGTCCTCCTAGTTAAGATTTTTCTTTTTAGGGTTCCGTACCTCAAAAGGAAAAAACGGAACCCTTATAGGATCACTTTGTTGTCCGTCCGTCTGTCTGTCAAGACCCTTTTTCTCAGGAACGCGTGGAGGTATCAAGCTGAAATTTATATCAAATACTCAGGTCTACGGTCCCTTGAAGCTCTAAAAAAATCACACTTCTAAGCCAACGCAATCAAAAGATACAGCCGTTTATGCCGCAAATTTCCGCAAATTTTCGGAACTCGCAAGGGAATCAAAACCTACAGGGTACTTCCCATGAACTCAGAATCTTGAAATTTGGTACGAAGCAAGGTCTTATAGCAGAGATAAAGGAAAAATTGCGAAAAGCATAAATTTTTTGGTCTGTCTGTCTATATCAGTACCCAATCAAAAATAATCCCATACTGCGCACATTTTGCTTAGGAGAAGGGGTCTGCTAAGACTGGATGTTTACATATAAATTTGTACGGAACCCTCGGTGCGCGAGTCCGACTCGCACTTGGCCGTTTTTTTATACAATATAGGCTTGCGTTTGACCACAATCACGCCTAATGGAAAGCGAAGACGAGGCCTACGTTGGAGCACGCTTGCCTAGCAAATGCTCATTCGCCCTAAACTTGAATTTAGGGGAACAAGCAGGAAGAAGGCAGTTGAGCGCATTGTCCCCTCTCACAGAACACCGGCGTGAAGCAGCAGTACTCCTGCTGCGATTCGTACGGTCAGTGAGAGCGCCGGGGGCCCAATACATCTCCCCCTCCTCTATTACCTTTCCTTTTTCCACTCCCTTTTAGGGCCGACGAAAGCGCTGCGGGTGTCTATGGACAGTGGTGATAATTTAACATCCCCACTAGTTTGTTTGTCTGGCCTCTCTAACAAACAAACCAAACCGCCTGCAACCGCCTGCCGCTTGACCTGAAAACCGTACAACAAATACGGAGCACTGTAAGATATTACACATACGAATTGCACGGATTAGGAATTTCGCATACACTATGGTGTATAATCGTTCTGGGAGGTCAGGAATACGTAGTGTGTGGTCATTCTGAGAGGAGACCTGTGCCTAGCAGTAGGGAAGAGGTGGCATGAATGGGACAGGTTTTGAGGGACAATTCAAATTTAGGAAGCTTCCTGTACACTGCCAAAAATCGACTACCGCAACGTACGTATTGAATCTGCAAAATTTGAATTTTGAAATGTTCGCCTTTGTACATCTGTTTCTCTTGTTAACTGTTAATTTTCCTGTTTTACGTACAATAAAGAGTTTTACATACATACATACACACTATGCCGCGCAACGTACAGTGTCGAATCTAACAATTTTGTTTTTGTAGTTTCGATACTGTTCGTTGTCAACATAATATATGGTCTACCACACTACGGTTGAAGTTAATTTGCACGTCATGGAACAACGAGGTTTATTTTCCCTTGCAATGACAGTGACTAATCACTTCACTCGGAAAAGTGAACCTTAGCGATAATTAGATCTCACAGAAACTTTTGTCAAAAGAGGGTATACCACTTTCTTGGCCGACCGATATAGGAAGCGTTTATTATTTAAACTACTGAAATGAAATACAATAATTGACAATAATCAATTCTTAGTTGTTTATTTTCGCATTTTTAACACATTCCCTGTCCAAGCCTTAAAGTAGAACCTTATTACAATGGAATAAGAGCTATCGTGTCCATACATTGGGGCCACTGGACAGTGAACGTGTTAAGAAATGTGTATTTGGGTGGATCAACTTTTTCTTGTTGTTGTTCTGTCCCGTCAGCGACAAAAAAGTGGTACAGTTTAATTAGAAGAAATGTTGTGTCACATTAACTAACATGCTCATTAGATGACCAATTGTAGAAGGGGTTTAAAACTACTACAAAAATGCAACTACCACAAAAATGCATGTTTGGCAAATTTTAATCAGATAAACTTACGGTTTAAAGAGTGACCCAGGAGACCGTCACTATAGCAACGAGTGGCAAAAAAAGTTGATCGACCCATTTAAACTATTGAAATGAAATACAATAATTGCCATTAATAAATTTTTAGTTGTTTATTTTCGCATCTTTTAAAAAATGTGTATTTTCCCTTTTATAAATGTTTTTTATTTTGATTTGTCCCTTTCAATATATGTCCCTTTGATGCCACCTCTGCCCCATTTTCAGCACAAAGGGCACACTCGCCACTGGTCACTCGACATGGTGGTGCGAGAGAACGAGCCGCCGGCGTCCAAGATGTACCTCTACATTCAGATGCAGCTGTGCCGGCGGGACAGCCTGCACGACTGGCTGCGACAGCACCGCTGCCGCGACTCCCGCGGCGACATGGTACATATACCGGAACTTTATAGGGCATACCCCCATACTTAAAGCTTTGAAGAAGATGTGGCTCACACCATCACTTTAATATATTGAGAACACTGCTTATTTATTATATGTATTTTGCATATATATGTTGTATATGGTAGTATATTTTTATTAGGTTTCTTTATATTATGAGTTTATGTATTGTATTTACTAAAAGTTGTATTGTAGCCTTTGCTTTGTCCGACTGTATTATTTTGACTTACTCTTTGTCGGTCCCTTACTAAATGCTCCTTTCATCCACTCAAGGGTTGACTGGTAGAGATCCCTTAAAGGGATAAGTTCGCCTTTGTACATGCATTTCAACGGTTGTCAATAATGTATTTCTTTTTTTCCTTATTTTTGTACAATAAAGAGTTTACATACATACATGCATACATACTTAAGTGGCAGTGGGCAGGGCCTATTTGTTTCCACCTGCCACGATCCTGACATACATCTTTCGCTTCCACAACACTCATTTCATTAGTGTTTTCATACATGCTCGTCATATACTCTTGATCTGACCCTTTTTAAGACATCCCCAATCTGGTCATGAACGCCGTACTGTATTTTTTTTATTCAGAAACAAAGTAACAGGAATTAATTAAATAGATAATACGAAAGTTACAGACAATACAATATTGGTCTCCTCCTTCAATCTATTCATACATTACTAATACAGACCTAAAATTCTGTATTAAATATGTTTTTTTTATTTAGCGGACTGTTTTTTCTACTATTGCACAACTATCGATATCGATAAAAAATTGGTTCTAACACTAGTTAGATTGCGACAGTCTTATATTTTTGCCGTGAAAATTCCGATCTCTGTAGGTACATTAGTATGCCGAGCGTATGCGAGACTATAATTTCCAGAGGTCGATTCGGGTTATAATAATAATAATAATAATAATAATAATATCCAATTTATTTCAGACTAGGTCCATATTTTGTTAGTTACAATAATAGGTGATACAATTTTAATAGTACAACAACAAACGTAAAAATTTTATACAAATTGCATTAAATCAAAATAAATTAAATAAAATCCAAACAAATCGAAATTAAGCTAAATCATATCACATCAAAAAAAAAAAAAAAATGAATTAAATCTAAATATATAAAAAAAAAATCAAAATAAATTAGGTCAAAAACAAATTAATAATAATAAATCTACAACTTGGCCATGTGCAGTTTATCCCAGTGGAGCTGGAACGGTCCATTCAGGCGATCTGCTAAGGCTGTCCGGGCTGCCGCGTATGCGCCTCACCAGGGACGCAACGCCGTTTTGGTCGAAATTTACTTATAGTGTTTTTTTAGACATTGGAAAAAGTAAAGCACCTTTTCTTTCTCTAGATAAAAACCCTCTTCAGCCAGATAGTTTCGGCGGTCGAGTACGTGCATCTAGCGGGCCTCATCCACCGCGATCTGAAGCCCAGCAACATATTCTTCGCGCCCGACGGCCGCGTGAAGGTCGGAGACTTCGGTCTGGTGACCACCATGACGGACATATCGCAGGACGGCGCCCCCGGCGAGATGGACGTGCACGCGCGACACACGTATAGAGTTGGTAAGTATAGTCGGTTTAGTCCACGAGAAAGATCGTGGCTGGTGGAGCTATATTTTTTTTATTATTGATAGAAGGACCAAATATTTCATACTAAATACAACCTGAAATATAGATGCACAGAAAAAACCCCAGAAAAAAGACCAATGCTGGGAATCGAACCCAGGTCCTCAGCATTTTAACGACCGCTGTAGCCTAGTTGGTAGTGACCCTGCCTACGAAGCAAGAGGTCCTGGGTTCAAATCCCGGTAAGGGCATTTATTTGTATGATGAGCACGAATATTTGTTCCTGAGTTATGGATGTTTTCTATGTATTTAAGTATTTATTTATCTATATAAGTATGTTTATCGTCGTCTAGTACCCATAGTACAAGCTTTGCTTAGTTTGGGACTAGGTCGATTTGTGTAAGATTGTCCCCCTAATATTTATATTTATATTTATTTTATTCCGTGCCGTGTGCCATACTCCTACACCACCATTGGTCTCCAATGGTTTAGACCAATGGTGGTGTAGGGGTATGGCACACGGCACGGAATGCTGAGGACCTGGGTTCGATTCCCAGCATTGGTCTTTTTTCTGGGGTTTTTTCTGTGCATCTATATTTCAGGTTGTATTTAGCATGAAATATATGGTTTCACCGAATGACCGTAAAAGTAATAAAAAATGAAGTTGAAAAAATAAAATACAAAAAGATACTTCATAACTAACTTGTGAGAAGGACCAAAGTCGAGATGGAAGGTCTTAGATGCTTAGGAGAAGCTTTTTCCTAGCAGTAAGATGTAATATAGGCTGTTCAAAAAAATCCATAGAAGAGCAAACAAGCAAGCAAGTCACCTGACGGTGAGAGGTATCCGTCACCCATAAGAACAAGAACCCGCAAGAGTGACACCGTTAACGAGAGTTGATTCCACAAATTCATTGTACGTTGCAGGAAATGCCGTAGAAAACGTACAGTAGTAGCCGCTTTTCATAGAGGTGGAGATGATAAATTATTTTAAGTAACTACTTAAGAGCCACTCACATAGTCCGGGGTTAAAATTTAAAGCTTTAACCCTGAGTTAAGGGTGACAGTTCCATACATTTTGACACTTCTTAGCCCTGGGTTAGCACCTAACCCGTGGTTCTATAGCTAACTCGGGTCTGTGAAAGTCAGCCTTAATAAGAATAGAATAGAATAGAATAGAATAATTTTATTTCAGGCTGCATAGGCCCATATAAAAATAAAATACCTTAAAGACTAACATACATATTTATATTATACTTAACTAACACCTTAATTGCTAGCACGTGAAGTCTGTGACGTGGGCACTTTCGCGGTGTCAGTTAACCGGCCACGAAACCGCCGGTAAGCGACACCTTTCGGCCAAAACTCTTCTCTTGTGAAGGTCGACAGTTGATCAGTCGGAACCCTCACCACAAATGAATTAAAATTCATGTCATGGCGGGACTCCAACCGCTCGACCCTCAGAGTGAGCTTATGGTCTTCACACGCACATATTCCACGATGTCCGCGACCTTCGTGGAGTGATGCAGGCGGGACACATACAGCTGCGTCGTCGGTGTCGCGGGACGCAGCAGGTGGTTCGGTCCGGTCAGGGCGGTGCCGCACTGATTGCGACAGGCGGGCTTCTTCTTCCTTTAAGCCAAGTACTCACTCCTTAAAGATTAAATTGCCCATTTTACCCTCGCTACGCGATGTTTACTGTCGAACTTTTACATCTCGAGAACCAAAAGAAATAATTCCACTTACCATCTTGCTTATCTAAAAATCCCAAACAAAGACGTTTAAAACGTTTACGTTGTTTACGTTTTTCGCTTTTTAGCGATAAGACCGCATATTGTCTGCCTGAATTTTTATTTTTGTAATGTCACTGTGCTGCTTTTGGTGTTCAATAACAATATTTGTATTGTAGTGAAAATAAACGGATCACTCACGTCTTAAAACGAGTTTAACTCGACATGTTTCGGGCTAATCCGTAGCCCTTCCTCTCGGAGTCGCACGTCACGGCGGCTGCCAAACGTGCACGGATTAGCCCGAAACATGTCGAGTTAAACTCGTTTTAAGACGTGAGTGATCCGTTTATTTTCACTATGAGTGAGTCTCACGGTAGTTTCATGTTTAATTTGTATTGTATTGTTTTTTTTTTCAGGTACCCATCTTTATATGTCTCCAGAGCAGCTAGAAGGTCGTCCATATAGCTACAAAGTGGATATTTACTCGCTCGGCGTGATTCTGTTCGAGTTATTGCATCCGTTCGACACGGAGGCGGAACGGATCGCCAAACTCACTGGCCTCAGGGCGGCAAGATACCCGAACAACTTCGTGAATGATTGCCCTAATGAGGTAAATGTAGTTTAAATAAATTTATTGAATCAGAGGACTACTTTGCGGAGGTCCATATTAATGAACTGAAACAATTACTTGGCTCACCCTTGACTTACTTGGACTTAAGGTCGCTGGTGAGCAAAGTAATTGTTTCAGTTCATTAATAGTAGTTTAAAGTATTTTAGCGTCCAAAGTCCGAGGTTGGCTCAATAGGAGCATCCTTTAGCATGCTAAGATAATTTTTTCCCCTTCTTGCAGCTCGCCCTCTCTCCGGTAAGCTGTAAAGCTCGAAACGCACAAACAGCGGAGGCGTGGCAGTGCGGTGGCGGTGACGGTTGTAATATTCTAACTTGTATGAACGAGTTCGCGGTACGGTACCGCAGAACCGTTCATACAAGTTAGAATATTATAACCGTCACCGCCACCGCACCGCCACGCCACCGCTGTCTGTGCGTTTGGAGCTTTTAAGAGGAAATTTTGGGGAGATACAAAATATGTTAATCAAATAACAGTGCCAGCCTACGAGGCATGCCCAGTCTTAGTATAGGTGGTACGGAAAATCAAGTGTAACAATAATAAATAAGGCATCGGACTAACCAAATCAAAATGTGAAAACTCTATCTATGCTAACTGGTGCTATAGATTATAGATCTTACTAGCTGCTGCCCGCGACTCCGACTGCAAAGAATGAATTTATTGCTATCCCGCGGGAACTACGCAATTGTCCGGTATAAAAAGTATCCTATATGTTTATCCAGGTTATAAACTATATATGTGTTTCATCAGAATCAGTCAAACCGTTTTAGCGTGAAAGAGGAACAACCTGTTGGGCGGTACCGTACCGCGAACTCGTTCATACAAGTTAGAATATTAGAACCGTCGCTGCCACCGCACCGCCACGCCTCCGCTGTCTGTGCGTTTGGAGCTTTAAAAAAGTAAAGCATAGACTTTATTGAAAATGCCCTAGTAAAGTATTTTTCTTTTTTTTTAGTTTATTTACTCATATAATAGATTTCTACATTTTTTACATTGCTAGCCACTGTTAAAAACCATAACTGGTTTATGTGACAGATGGCGAGATCGCGGTATATAGGTTTACTTTACTTGTAGACGGAGGTCCTAAAGCTGATGCTGAGCGAGGACCCAGGGATGCGGCCGACGGCAAGCGGCGTGCGGGCCAGAGCACCGCTGTACCAACAGACCGAAGAGAAGTACCACTTCAATCTACCCACGCCGGTTTCGGCGTAGACCGGCAGTGACTACAGTCACCGTCGTGAACATCGGAGCTGTCAAGGTTTTATACAATACAGGTTTGCGTTTGACCACAATCACGATTGATGGAAACAATGATGTGGTCGATGATGGCTTGCCTAGTAAATGTTCATTTTAACGACCGCTTTAGCCTAGTTGGTAGTGACCCTGCCTACGAAGCAAGAGATCCTGGATTCAAATCCCGGTAAGGGCATTTATTTGTGATGAGCACGAATGTTTGTTCCTGAGTTATGGATGTTTTCCATGTATTTAAGTATTTATTTATCTATATAAGTATGTTTATCGTCGTCTAGTACCCATAGTACAAGCTTTGCTTAGTTTGGGACTAGGTCGATTTGTGTAAGATTGTCCCCTAATATTTATATTTATTTATTTATTTATTCACCCTAGACTTGAAAATGGCCAAATTGTAGTGTTCAGGAAACTCCACTCTTTTACGGTACGCGATTGACAATACGGTCGTGTCAATATTTGTGACCACCTTGACTTGAATGCTCCGATGTTTATGATGTATGTACAACTGAGTGAGTTAGGGGTGTATTTCTTAATAGGATTATTTTTTCTCCAGTTTTTTTAAATTGTGTTTCATACTCGACCTAGTTTATCTTCTTTATGTAAAGAACAGTCCTGCTGAGTTATCAACGTACTGAGAACCATAGTGCGGGTTATGAGAATAGGGATGTTGACACCATTAAAAAAAAAATTAAGACACGACTCCAGTAAAAAAACGCTTTATTTCAGCCCTGAAAGTCAGATTAATTTTCGATTAAATGCAAAATTAGATTTTTTGTAGCTTTAAAACAAATAAATAGTTAGTTGATTGAGTATGCGAACAATGACGTCATATGTCACTATTGCCATTCAAACTCTATGGGAGATTGTGTTTTGACAGCTCATAAAAAGAATGTCAGTTGATTGGCGGTGTCAACATCCCCATTTTTTTCCCATCTGTTAGCGCTGTAGCGGTTTTTTCCCGGCGAGTCACACCCTTAACTGGCACACTGACTCGTTGGGAATGTTTTTACTTAAAAGAAATGTCAACCAGTCTCAACTGTTATTAGATGGGCAAGTTTTTAATATTTGTTCCCAACGAGACTCACCCGCAACTGGTACACAGATTCATTGGAAATACGTTTTGCTACAAAAAATCACAACCAGTCTCATTGTTATTAAATGGGACAGTTTTTAATATATGTTCGTAACAAGTCGTAGTGCGAATAAATGGTTTCAGACGACTGAGAATAACCCAACACGTCTAGGTCGGTAATGCGTACTTTAGAGCCCAGTGTTTCGGAAGGTACAATATTCCTCAGAAATAAAGACAATGATGCATTTAGTTTAAGTGTAAATTCTTACCTGTCTATATTTATTTTTAAGTTTTTTTATTGGCTTCGTTTACGAGTCGCAGAATCGTGCAGTAGGTACATAATTTGTCGACGCATAACAAAGTCACCTAAAATCTTGCAAATTAGTTGTTACGTTTCCGAGGCGGACATTGGACATCAATCAATGTATAGTCGACCAAGTAAGTGCTTTACTATTCTTTGACAGTTCCCAGATCAGAATAAAAACAATTGACTTTGATGATTTAAGCTATACAACTGAACATTGAACCTTAGGGTGGTAAAGGAATTTCTTGGTCGATTGTACAACCAAATAAAATATCTTGAAAAACATTTACAGAGGTGTTCAAGCAAAGTAACCCAACGATTTGCTGGAATATTCCAGATTTATTTGTGTATTTAAGTATTTATTTATCTAGGTATATAAGTATTTTTATCGTCGTCTAGTACCCATAGTACTTACAAGCTTTGCTTAGTTTGGGACTAGGTCGATTTGTGTGAGATTGTCCCCTAATATTATTATTATTATTATTATTTGAAACATCTCGTATAACTTAGGGCCGTTACATACTCATCTTTTTTATAGAGACTCTTTTAACATATTGTATTATATTCGCTTTGCTACGCGTGGCATTCTAACTGCCGAGTCGTCATCCCCGGCTATGTCGTCCCACAGCAGGGCACAGGCCCCCTCTTAGGCTGCGTTTCCACCAGAGACGTGCGAGGGTGCGTTGCGAGGGATGTGTTTGTCATGAACCAATAGAAACGCTTCATTCACTTAGGACCTTTTAAATGAAGTGTTTCTATTGGTTCATGGCAAACACATCCCTCGCAACGCATCCTCGCACAGCTCCGGTGGATACGCAGCCTCAGGCAGGACTGCCGACTGCCCGTACATTGAATCTGCAGAGGAAAATGAATTGGCTGTTGGAATGCAGTCCGTCTCTAACGACCCTCAGGCAAGTAATATGCATCGACACAGCCTCACAAAAAGCTCGTATCCCAAAATTAAATTGAATCTATGATTTTTTATATGCCTCAAGGTTGAGTTTCCTTCACGATGTATTTTGAGTTACGAGCTTTTTCGAAATAATGCTGGTATTTCTAATTAACCTATAGCCGCCGGGAACCATCGTGTTTCGCCTGTCATCGTGTTGAAAGTTATTATATACCTAGAGATTTTCCCGACACGAACGACGTGTGGTTAATGATTGACATAATAATAACATCGATTCGGTTTGGTATTATTGTTCCTATATTTTCAAACGTGTCGTATTGATATAATGCCACTTATAAGATATCGATAAACTAAGTATCAGAAGTCACTAGCGTTGCATCGTTCGTGTCAGGAACATATCTAGTTATAGTTACTAGTCTTTATTATTTTGTAACCAAGTACCTTTGTACTTAAAAGACTAGAAACACTTGAATAGCTACAGCACAGAGATCACTGTTGGCTGTTGGTATTATTTGTATTTATCTATTTATTAAATCCATGATTACATTTAGTATAGAATTTACAAAGATTAATCCAAAATGTTTCGAATTAAGCGTAAATGTATTTGTTATGCATTTTATATAATTTTGTGTCTGTTTTAACCTTTATCCAGTGACAGGATTGTTTACTGTTGGTGACATGTTCAATTATTAGGAAGAAATGTCATCGTTTTTAGTGAATTTTATTAATGTATATCGAGGCTTCGATTTACACTTAATTTAAGAGTTAAAGCAATAAGTGTGGATTGAATATATAGGTGGAAAACTCGAAATGGGAGCTTAAAATGTAGTTACATACATGATACAGTGTAACATCGGAGACGTAATCAGAAAGAAATCACTTTTCAAATTCGGTAATTGATACGCATTTTTTTTTTGTTGATTTCCTCCTTAATTATTTTAATAATAAAGTGTGGTAATCCCATTTGAATATTATTCAAATGATGAAGTGCAGCAATGGTAAAGTACAGTAAAATTACATAAAGTTTACCACTGACAGATGGTTTGCCTTCATTTCATATTGAACTTTAACGACCTACAATTAAAGCCAATTTTAGAAGACTGTTACCCACGTTTGCTGATTTTGTAATAGCTACTTTATTTGTATGGTGTTAAAGTTGGAAATTAAATGAAGGCAAGCCATCTGTCAGTGGTAAACTAAAAGTAAACGTATTGTAGATATTTGAGGGTCGTGAGATCCGTTTACCTTTGCATCGCTTTCTTGTCACTTAGACCACACTGTTAGCATTAAAATGATTTAATTTTGAACATTGTTGTGACTAAGTATTATTACTGAATTTGATCACCTACATATCTATGTTATTATGATCCCATTTTAAAGCTTAGTTAAGTCGTATCACTTCTGACGTCTCCGATGTCACTTATAGCGTCCAGTGGTTAATGTACAGCTAGTTTAGAAGAGGATACTCACGATGCATCTTTGCGTAGTACATGAAAAATTAGATTAGGTACTATCTTGAGTTTTTTACCCATACCGAAAATGTAAGACTGTATCTTGTATTAGAATGAATGGTATTTTTGATATTTGCAATTTGTGTAAGATTTCAATTATATTTTTAGTTTTTGTAACTAGTTAGTTTACACTTGTTAAGAATGAATCGCTGGCATCACATGCATTAGACATAAGCGTGTAATTTAGATCTACAGCATAATTTGTGAGTCTGTCATAAATTAATAAATTGATGTTGACGAATTTGAGTTTTATTTAGAATATTTTAACCCTTATTGCATAACGTGTCCAAAAAGCAACGATGTCTTTAAAGTTCATTTTCAAACGTTTTTTTAAGTAAATTCAAAACTTTTTGTGCAGTAAGGTTTGAAGTTTTGTCAATATTCAAATTTAGAAATATACTTTTCACACCACCTGCTCGACAATGCCTTATTATATATCATGCAAACCTCTCTCAAAGTAAGTCATTATAGCCCTTGGCTTTCGCCGGGTAGTAATGTTGTATTGAATTTCATTATAACCCGCCGAGCAGTAATGTTGTACTGAATTTCATTATAACCCGCCGGGCAGTAATGTTGATTCTCACTTCTCGTAGTTCTTATTGGTATGCACTTAAAGTCTAATTTCAAAATCGCACGGCGCAGCACCTGCACGCTGGTCGCGGCGGCGCAGCCCGTGCTGCTGCTGGTGCGGTGCTCAACGTGCTCAGCCCCGCGGGCAGGCGCCGCGCCGCGCCTCATTTATTTGTAACTCGGCGGCCGAACGAAAACAAAGTCAAATACTTAAACAAAAGCCGCGAGAGTTTCAATACGCTGCAATTTTAAGTATCAAAACTGCAAAAGAAGATAAAACATTAAGAAAATATCGAGTGACGAAAGTGATTTGACTCCTGATTCCATTAAATTAGACGCCTTAGGACCACTTGCACAGTTCAGGGTAAAATAATTAAATCGGTAACCCTGGGTTAAGAATGACAGTTCCATACATTTTGACCCTTGTTAACTCTGGGTTAGCAGTTAACTCGCTCGGAGTTAAGTAGCTAACCCAGGTCTGCGCAAGCCGGCCTTAGAAATTGTTAATAATGTACTCCCAGAGAAGTCGAAGGAAAAATACTTAAAAGCTTACAAAGATTTCGACAAATGGAAAACTGCGAAAGGCGCAAAGTCAGTGTCAGAATCAGTGCTTCTGGGTCTATTTCGAGTATTTTTCTAGTAGCCTTAGTTTTTATTGTCTCGCAAAAGGTGAGAAAAGTAGAGTATACTCCTCGGGGATAAAACTGATTTTGCCTTGGGCGCGCTTAAATCCTTCACTGCTCTCAGGACTCCATCTTAATTCCCTCGCTTCGCTCGGGAATCAACTAGAAACCCCCTCGCTACGCTCGGGAGTTAAATCTGAAGTCCCTCGATACACTCAGGATTCAATATCGCGCCCGTGACATAATGCAGTGC
Organism: Archips crataeganus; assembly: GCA_947859365.1. Lineage (NCBI taxonomy): Eukaryota > Metazoa > Arthropoda > Insecta > Lepidoptera > Tortricidae > Archips > Archips crataeganus. The sequence continues at coordinate 11,991,604 of OX402066.1, read as the reverse complement.
TTTATCCCCTTGGTGTACAATCTACTATTAACCCTTAATAAGGTAGAGGCGATTTAGCGACCACATGCATTGAGTTGGAAATTCAACCTTATTGATTTCACTATACGTCACAATTTCCATTGTAATTATTGAAAATACGACTAGCTTTAAAATTTTCCTTTATCAGGTCAGGTATGTATTCGATAGCTGCTTTTGATTATGTGTGGTAGTATGCTCCAATAAATTAAGGGATAAAAACAGCGTTTTTGAACGAACGCCATGCATTGAAGGGTTAAAAGACAAATATATTTTCTTTTAACAGGCTCATGTCCTATGAGGCACATGCGCCTCATTCGTGACTTTAATGGTACGTCCATGAGGCACATGTACTTAATCATTCACAATAACGGCTTACGTGAGAGAGAGTAATCGGAATGGTAATTGTACGGGTGCCACGCACCAAGGGGTGACAACGACAACTCACTTGTACATCTAAAGGTGCGCAAAATTTCTATCTTTAAAGACATACCAATAAATGTGATAATAATTCATGTAATTGAAACTTTTCAAAGTTAAAATTAATAAAATATTACTTAAGGTCCACAATGAGCCAAGCGTGCTAACCAATCTAGATATTATCAATTGATACAGACAGGGAAGTCAATTTTGATAATGTAATCGAATATTTTAGTAAAATAAAGTCACGGGTATGTTTAGTATTTGGTGTATTATTTTAAGTAGGGGTGTTCAATACAAAACCGCCTGCGAATGCCTAATTTACAGTAACTTTGAACTAAACACAAAATCCCGGGCCATTGGGCGGCTGTGCAGGTACGCCTCTTCTGACCATCCTGCAAGCGTGCTCCTCGATACGGTGCCTCATTCTGTCCATGTCATCTATTTCCTGGTCCTTCCTGGTCGAGTCTAAGCTTACGTAAGACCAGAGACGCTCGGCGATACCGCTCGCTCGGGGCCAGACCCTGCAGATGTACAATACTTAAATATCTGTTGAATACACGTAGGTAGAGTGTGTCTGCCTTAAATCGCTCTATACAGGCAGACACAAAAATTATAATACAAAATTAGTGTTCCTTACTCAGTAAATAAGGAGGTCAAGGAGGCAGCTTTGAGGAGAGAGAAGTGGAGAGCCATTCATCGGCTACACCGACAAGAGTTTAACTCTTAAATTAGGATATATACTCAGTAAATGCTGGACAATATAATGTTCTAACTCATTTGTTTTAATTAGTCTTATTAAATTTGAGGTGTTTGAGTTCGTGATTTCATTTCAACTAAGTATGAACATCCTAAATTTTATCTGACTAATTTTTAAAAAATTTTTAATGCATCATATTGTCCAACATTAACTGAGTAAGAAACACTAATTTTGTATCACCATTTTTGTGTCACCTTATATTATCGTTGACGTATTAACTGTATGTTTATGTATTTGATACTAAATGCAAACTGAAACATCTACATAGATGCACAGAAAACAGAAAACCGTCATTGCCTCACACAATGTAATAAATATTCAAAACTAACACACTTTTGATTTTACAATCTTGCCAACTTAGACCTGCGTATTCTTCGAGCTACGTCGGTGACTTTAGTTCATCGACCAGTTTCAGTACTAACTAGCTAAGTAGCTCCTTATAACTCTTTACTGACCTGACTGGCTAACTGACCTGCTAATAAAATTCCTGTCATCAATGTACTCCCCCCACATGCAAGCTTCACCTCCCACCACTTTCTGCAACAGGGTCTTATCTTCCACGTCCGACCGGGGGTCGAAAACGAAGAACTTTTCCCAATCGCCTCCTAGCTTCACGTCGCTGAGGTACCATTCCGAGGAGAATATGACACCTAGCCCGCTTGACAGCACCTGGATATAGTAAATACTTATATATAAAAAAAGAAACAGCGAAAATTGTTTCTATATTGTCGCTACTTTGGATAAAGCCACGTATCACAAATTCACAATATCAAAAGTTAATATATCGATGGGTCATTATCAAAAGTTTTTTTCTAAAACCGTAACTAACCAAAGCTAGCCTAATGGTTTCTATACGATACCGCTTTATCCCTGAGAACTTTACGGTTTCGGAAAAAAAATATGACATTTTAAAACATTCGCCTCCTGAATCCTAAGTTTTCTAACTGAAGTAGCCTTGAGACCTAGATGAGAATCATAAGTTTTGTAACTTTGGAATTTATTTAAGCATAATTAAGGTTCCTATTGATGTTCTGTATAAGTAGTATACTTAGTATGGATTTGTTTATTTGTTTGTGTTTGTTTTTAATATTTAATATTTATTTATTAATTTCTCCTGTCTGTTGTTTCCGCCACCTACTTACATAAACCTGTTCAATATTTCTACATGTAGGTATCCAACACGGGCTGGCTGGAAGAGATCGCTTTTGAGCGATAACACTGTCTATTGTCTGCCTGAATTTTTATTTTGGTTAATTTTTCTGTACTGTTTTTTGTGTTCAATAAAGTCCTTATTCACTGAATAATTTGTACTTTAAGTATTAGAACATTCGGCAGTTATTTCTTACAACTGATTTGTTCTTTATAAAGTACTTACGTCAGGACTCACGACGACATACTATTTTTCGATATTCAGAACCCCCATTATCGGGGAACCCCCATTATTTATTTATTTATTTGAATAGCAATAATACATACTTGGATGGTTTAAGACCACTTTAACAATACATTAGGCACTAAACACTAAAAGTGGCCAATTGCTATACTACAGGTTCATTCATGAGTCGATAGCGCGGACGAAGTCGCTGGCAATCGTTACTATCCTTACTAATTGACGACCGCTTTAGCCTAGTTGGTAGTGACCTTGCCTACGAAGCAAGAGGTCCTGGGTTCAAATCCCGGTAAGGGCATTTATTTGTGTGATGAGCACGAATATTTGTACATGCGTTATGGATGTAATCTATGTATTTAAGTATTTATTTATCTATATAAGTATGTTTATCGTCGTCTAGTACCCATAGTACAAGCTTTGCTTAGTTTGGGACTAGGTCGATTTGTGTAAGATTGTCCCCTTATATTTATTTATTTATTTATTATTAATATTATAAATGTTTGCGATGTTTTCCTTCTCCGTAAAGCTCATGATAAATTTTCAAACCTAAATTAACACATAAATTTCACAAGTTAAGTATGAAGTATCTTTTTCTATTTATTTTTTTATTTTCTTCAACTTCATTTTTTTTATTACTTTTACGGTCATCCCGTGAAACCATATATTTCAAACTAAATACAAACTGAAATATAGATGCACAAGTATTTGTAAAAATTGGCCTAGTAGCGCCATCTCTTGGTCCAGGTGAGCGGGTAGCTCCGAAGGAGTGTTGAAGTCTCTCGGTAGAGGGCATTAACATAGATGCGCTTTATCACTGCCTAATGTGATTATAACAGACTGAAGTGTACGATGTATGGGAAAGACTCGTCGCTAACTTCTAGACCAGTGATGGTGTAGGGGTAAGCACGCAGCACGGAACGCTGAGGACCTGGGTTCGATTCCCAGCATTGGTCTTTTTTCTGGGGTTTTTTTCTGTGCATCTATATTTCAGTTTGTATTTAGTTTGAAATACATAAATTTCGAAAAACTCTGAGGCCATAAAGTCAAACCATATCTACCACGGCTTTAATTTTTATCAAAAAAAAAGTATTTTCCTACTCTAGCGAAAGTGTTGATTTTCCCGTTTCATAGTGAAGAGTGAAGTCATCTCAACGTAAAACATAATTTTAACGTAAACATTTATATGTATATTTTGCTTACGACGCAGTACCGTAAACAATAGTGAAGAAATAATAAAAATGTGGATGACATAATACAATAAACAACTTGGATGATACGATTAATCATAGGCGCATGAACCGAACAATGGGCTATTAAGTATTTTATAAAAAGGAGTAAGTATAGGTAACGCCATCAGAGTTGAGGCAACGCTCATTTTGAGGGTTATTACCTATTATTATTTACCTAACGCACACAACAACACGTCATGTAATGACAGCGGGATTTTGACATTATTCGTACCGATAGCAAGTTCAATAGACTCAACATAGAATGACAAGATTGACTAAAAATTTCTTCAACCTATTTCTTTGAGAATAATTTAGGAAAATACATCTAGTTCAAACAAACCAGAAAATAAAATATTTTGATAGATCCGCGATCTCGATCAGCCGTAAAATCGTCGAGAAAAATTGCCTGTGTGAAAGGGCCCTTAGATTGATACATTTTGCGAATTTCTTACTTCTAAATTTAATAATAAGATATTCTTATTTTTTGTTGTTTTTTGGTTACTTTTTTACAGAATTTTAAAATATACCTACATGTTTTGACGTGGCAGCGTGCCCAATGCCATACAAATGTTCAACTACCACTGCTTTCACTCATTGGTAGCTGGTATACCTAGTGATAATGATAAAACATGCCGATCATTGTTTATATTACATAGCCAGTTCACTATCTAAAGTGCAGTTGGACAAGTAAGCTTAGCGCTAATGGATTTAAGGTATCATGCACCAACGCAAAAGTAATACGGACAGGGTGTGAAACGCGGCGGCTCAAGATAGGTTGGTCAGACCCTGCGCGTGTTGGGTATAGTTTCTTAGTATTACTAAAACAAATACATATTTTAAAAATGTAAAGTGAATACGCAATAGAAGACATCTACTTTTATTATCATTCAAAAAAAAACTTATGACCTGCCGTGCAATATTTACGCTGTACTAAGGGTTTATTTTGTTTTTAGAGACGACTTCGGATTTTTTTTCTATCGTGTATGTTGAATCGTGTTGTTAATCGTGTGTCGTGAATCGTGTGTGTGTTGTGTATCGTGTTTCTAAAGTGCATGATTTAGGTATAGAGGGAATCCTCAAATATCTTACACATGAATTTAAAAACTAAAGCTTTACTAAGTAGTAATGCACAGCAAGGGATTAAGAATCCTTTTAAAAAAATTGTACACAGTTAAGGGCTTAATCAAAACAAAATCACGATCGTTTCCTTTGTGTAACGAAAGTTAGTCATACAAAATATGTATATATAGGTAACTTTCGTTACACAAAGGAATCAATTGAGTTTTGTTTTTATTAAACCCTATAATTTAAAACGACTCTTAAATGAATGCGATAAATGCTCCAGAAACTCGGCGCGCCCTTTAAAAGTGTAAATCAATCAACTTACAGTATTAATTTCTTTCCGCCATCCTGTTTTCCAAATTTGGACCAAAGAATCTACCGGCAGAGGCACGTACTCGTCGAACACTTCCTAAATAAAAGTTAAGTTAATTTGTGGCAACACTGTCGCACCTTTATTTTCATGTCTATGATAGATATCTGTGGATAGATCTGTGATCTATAATTATCTGTGGACTCTTTCTCTCTCTCGGCTCTCTCTGCGCTTGAGACGATAACTAAAACTTTTCTCCTAACTGTAACTGTATTTCTTTCTATAAAGTAATAAATTAATAAGTTAAACAGTGAAGTGTTGTAGTTATTCATCTCATCAACTCGACGACTCCGTTGAAGACGTGATCACGCAACTTAGGCTTACTACGCCGTACGACCGGCAATAGCCCCACATGGCAACCGCCAAAAATTAAATGTTTTCAAGGAAAATACGTCAAAGAATTGTTTTGATTTCCACCGACAGACAAGAAGTACTTAGATATTTTAAAAGATTAATTTTCAAAAGTGTACATTTGTATTGTTAAAACTAGTATTTCTTTTAATCTAGTAGCACTGAACCATTTGTCCTATAAAACTGTGAAATCGTGAAGTAACAGAGTTCTAACTCGTACCAAACATATTAGTTCTATGGAACAAATAGGACCTACCCGTGCAGGGATCTCTTTTCAAAACATTTTGCTTTGAAGTACTAACTTTTGTTAGTCAAGTACGTATCCCTCTACAAGCAAAACCGTGGACTTAAAAAATGTGAAATTTTCATAATTGCTATTATTGCGCACTAGGTATATTTGGTTTAATGCTTACCTGCCATACAATAGCTTGAGATCTGGTGGCAAGAATGGGGAGAACTCTTTCCATGAACATCGTGTGGAATTCCGCCACAGACGACACGTTGTAATGCAACATGTAATCCAGAAGGTATGGATTTGAAGCCCTGCATTAAAAATGTTGTTGATAATAAGTGAAATGATTCAGGTGCGGTCCAAAGCGGTGGGGACATGACCGAAAATATACCTGAGCATGGACTCGTTAATCCGTTAACCGTTAATTAACGAAGTTAAAATTTCGAGTAACGGATTAACGTTAAATTTCCCGAATGCTAACGGATTCAGCGTAAGTGCTCAACAGAAAAAGTTATTGACCGTACTATGTGGATTGCAAATTTTTCAATGAATTAAGAACTTTGAATTTGTAGAAATAGTACTAACTAGATACTCTCGGCTCGATCTGTAGCATTGTCTGTTAAAAGAAATCAGGACTTTCGAGGGTAGGTTACGAGTAGGTAAAGCTCATTCATATTAACCTTTTAATAACCGTCGTAGTCTGATATATAAAGACACAAATTTTCTAGCTAATTTGGCCGCAGTCTGATAAATGAGACCAAGTTTTGATTTGATTTTAAAGGATAGGTATAAATCCCTCTTCCTAATTTGATTACATTGACTTATTCTTACACTATTATTATTATTTTGTATCGGTGACGCACGAGCATGCACAATGTAAAATTTTAAGCGGTTAAAAGATAATAAAGCATCTAAATATAATATCATGGAAGTAGAGCCCACCGAATTAAAGGACAGATTCACTTCCTTACATTCCTTACCAACACTCCAAGTCCACCTCATCGCCTCCCAAATGGTAATATTCGTCCGGGAACCACTCTTGGACCTCGTGCAAGAAGTCCTCGAGCAATTTGTATGTGAAGTTGCTGATAGGGTTCATGGGTCCCAGACCCACGACCTTGTTGTCATTGTAGCATTCGGTAAGCACTTGTGGGTAAGCGACGCCCCACGAACGGGTGTGCCCTGTGAAGATTGTGGGGTAGAAATTAAATCGTCGTAGGTAGGTTTGACTTATGACCTCACAAGCAGAGTGTCGTGAGTTCGAGCCCGGACTCGTACCTCTGAGTTTTCGAAATTTATGTGCAAAATTACCATGAGCTTTACGGTGAAACCTGCACACACCTCTGAAGAAAATCAGTAGTGCGTGTGAATTTCTCAATCCGCACTGCTCCTGTGTGGGACTAACGGCTCAAGCCTTCTCATTTTGAGAGGAGGCCTGTATCTTATATAGGTTGGGATGATGATCCGTTAGATAGATATAGGCGGGTACAGTCAGCAGCAGAAGTGGATGTGCGGTTGTGGTGCTCAAAATGATCTATACCTACCTTTATTAACCTTTTCCAGGCATAGAGCATATAGCGACCACATAAATCTACACAAAGATTCGACTTTACTCCCTTAATAATATGTTAGAAAATCAATTGAATTTCTTTAAAAAAAAGCTTTGGTTTTTAGTTCTAATAAAACAATATAACATAATGATCAATTTTGTCGTAGCCTATCTAAATAGACGGGGCCTGGAAAAGAGTTAACTTGGCAGTACCTATATAGTCACATGAATAAATACGGAGCAGAATAAAAAGTTCAAACAACGTCGCGCACGCATTACACTACTACACGCACAACATATGTGTGCGTGACCTGTCACAGACATGACGGGGGGGGGCGTGCACCGGCGCCCGCTCGGAGACAAACCGGTTTGAACTAGCTCAGTGAGTAGACAAAGTTCAGGTGTGCCGCCAGCGACGACGCGACCGTTTAGCGTTTAGCTACATAGTTCGGGTATTCGGTTGTTTTTAAACTGCCTACCTGTTGTAGTGTTTGTAGATATACAGATATTAGATACTTAGGTACTTGTTTGAATAAAATATTTTGATTTTTAATTTTTGTTTTTACCGAGCGACAACCCTATGATAATAGGTAAGAATTTCGAGCACTGTTCGGAAGCTTTTCTTCTGCTCCGTATTTATTCATGTGATAGAGTTGCGTGTAGACTAGGATATGTAGGTAGATCATTGTGAGCGTGTGGTCAGTGTTGACCACAACTGTTCATTCACTTCTGCTGCTGACTTTACCCTAGAATTAAGTGTACTAACCCGGAACATCAATTTCGGGAATGACGCGAATACCACGGTCCCGCGCATACTCCACAATCTCTTTAATGTCGGCTTTCGTGTAAACCATAGTCGGGTGGTACGCTCCTTTCTCGCTAAAAGAGACAATTAGAATATTAGCCATGGTATCCTCTTAAGTTCTTGTTAAGGATCGTTCACAATTTTTTGTGGAAATGGCGAAAGTTGAGCTATAGCCAATATTTTTTAGTCAAGTCGACATGTGTGTGGGACGCCTGGGCCACTTTCAGCCCATTTAAATAAATCTTAAGTTTGCTGACTCGGAGTCGCTAATTTTATGTCCACAGGAGAGACAACTTTTGTTTCTTACGCTGTGTGTTATTAGTGCGAGCGTAATTCCGATTATTCCGGTAGCCATTTCGGACTCCTTGATAACGTCGGGTTGGATGTTAGTTGTACATTTTGATAATGTATTTGACGAGTATTTTTTGCAATATCATCTTATAAAATGTAGTAGGTTACGTAAGGTTAGATTAAACAATGACAATTCTGATATAAATAACGTTTCAGAAATAAGTCACATTATGTCAAGTAGTATAGCAAGTAGGTATTGCATAATGAAATTCAGGGGAATGATAGAGAACCACAGTGTCGGCTGCCTGTGTACGAACTTCTATGAATTTGTATTTCGGTAGTCGGTTAGAGACCGAAATCGCCGAATATTGAAGATTTGCGTAGCCTTGTGTACGAAAGGCCTAAGTATGCGGAGAGATATTAAATAAGTTTTTGTTAAAAGTTTCGTTTTCAATACAAGCTTTTTCGCTGACTGTAATTTTTGTCGACTGTACTTGCAGCGGCATCCAACCTACATAAGTATACCAAATTTCAAGTAAATCCGTCCACTGGAAGTGGGTCAAATTCAACTTCCGAGATTGGACCCGTACATACATAGTTACTTACATACATTGCAATTAATAAAAAGCTTTTAAAAACACAGTGCCTACCTTAGCTCTGGAAACTTCTCACTTTGATAAGGAAAACTCTGGTCATCGACAATGTGCCAGTGGAAAACGTTCAGTTTGTTCATCGTCATAGCGTCGAGATTCGTTTTGATGTTGGCCACGGAGATGTAGTGGCGTGCTGTGTCGAGCATTAGGCCTCGGTGAGCGTATCTAGGGTAGTCGTATATTTCTGTTGCATTCACTAGGAGTCCCTGTAATTAAGATCAAATGTTACCAAAAAAACCCTAAATAGCATCAAAATATCTTTATTCAATTTAATATAACTACCTACTTAATAGCAAGTATGTATAAGTACAATAAGTACATAGACATGATCTTGAAAAAATATGTATCGCCGGTTCGAAAAAAAAACCTCTGTTTACAACCGACAAAAACTAAACGAGATATTTTAATCTATAGGTAATGTTATTTCATTAAACATTTTAATTTTACAAAAATAAAGAAAACAACACAAACAATGTACTTCATGTAAAAAGGCGAACATTTATTTTGTATCAGGTTTAAAATTTTGCCTTGTGTAGATAGCTTAGTGTTGGGTACTTTAAGGGATCTCTACCAGTCAAACTTTGAGTGGATGAGGGGAACATTTAGTTAGTGACCAACAGCAAAAACAAAGTAACTAGTAAGTAAGTAAATTAAGTAGGTACGTAGTAGAGGCTGTCTGTAGACGTAAATCACGATGTTTAAATGGGCCAATCAACTTTTTTTTGTAAATTTCTATTTACTCCTTTACAAGTAACTCTGTAATCTCTGGTTAGTGAAACCATGATTTTGCAGTAATTAGATAAACTGTGTATCATAGTGCGTATGTGAAAACCAAAAAAAATAAGTATTTCTATGAAAAAATCCGGTCACCCAGGGGACATACCACTATTTTCATACAAATTTCGGGGACAACATTGTCCCCTGGGTCACCCAAGAAATAGAAGCTAAACAAAATAAAATAAATATGGCAATTACACCATTATTGACTACAAAAATCTAGGGCTTTGAAAAGTATACTTTAAATAAGGAAAAATAATCAGTTTTTTAATTATTTCGGTTATCATAGAAAGTAGCAGAAAATCTTTTACAAAAAAAAGTTGATTGACCCAAATAGTTCTTTCAGGTCGATCGAGTTGGCAAATAAGTAGTGACGTCTCTGATCAGTTTAGCGGCACAAAGTCAATGAGAAAGCCACGTCATGACAGCTCGTCACCTCATAACAAACATGTCGAGTGATATGGTGTCAACTACCCTATTATCTTACATCAGTCAACTTGTAGCCTGCCAGTTTTTAGAGGAAAATAATGGGAAAATAAATCAAATCAAATAATTTATTTGTGAACAATAGGTACCTATATAGTTACACACACAACATGGTTACATTATTATGCTGGATGGTGGATATATATTTATAAATAAATCAGCTAATTTTCTGCCTCAGGGCGTACAAATATTTCTTACAACTAACATGCTTATCGACGTACTTAAATATTTTAGGTACCTATTCGACGAATACCGTTTCGTTAACCCCAATACTTAGGTCGTAATTTAGATGAAATAATTATGATGTCGGAATAGCGTCTGTTACTTATACTTATACTTTAAAAGCGTTGCACAACTAGGTAGGTACCTACATAATTTTTACACACTAAAATTCTTTTATCGCCAAGGCGCAAGCGCACTAAGCAAACTAAGTAAGTATTAATACCCATATTACTATTGTTTTCGATTTGGTATGCGATAAAATATAATTAAGTTAAAAAAAATCAAGCCTTTAGGCTTAAATTAACCAGATTTGAAGTCGATTACTTTGCGATATTTAAAAATATGGCTAATAACTAGGGGTCTACGAAGACACAAAAGTTAGTTTAGGCCTTACGTTATAGTTGTCAGACGGGTAGAAAAGCTGCACGAAGGTTTCCAGGCCACGCAAGATTCCCCATATCGAAGCGCTCTTCAGATGCGACTCCGCCTCGACCGTCAGGTTATCTAAAATATAATTTAATTAACCACTTCACAAACTTGCCCTAGCGAAATAACATCATAATCATCATCGGCCAAACGACGGCCACTCTCCCCAAAACCCCACAATGAACGACAGTCAACCCAGAGGCGTCTCTAGCCCATGTAAGTAAGTTCCCGTGTGCAATCATTAGTCATTACTTATAACGCCCGACGCGACGTTATAACATGGACGCAGGTTCATTGAAAGTGCCGCCGCCGGTCGGAACTGTCTAGCAATCACGGTTCATGAGATACAGCCTGGTGACAGACGGACGGACAGCGGAGCCTCAGTAACAGGGTCCCGTTTTTATCCTTTGGGTACGGGACCATAAAAAAGGTCAAATGTTAATCGCGATAAAATCCGCTTTAGATAATCAAAATCTTAGCACTATTACGACTCTATTGAATCTTGTTCTTTTTACGTATTTGTTTTTGCGATGACCTGTGGAGTTATGGATACAGTGCCGGCGTTACGACCACTGACACCCCGGGCAAGAATATTGTGGCGCCCACTCAAGGAAATCAAAATCGAGTGCCAGTTTGGCGGGGGAAGCATCCCACCCCCATCGATCGCCCCCTAAAATTTGGCGTTGGCTGTCGCCCTAACGCCGGCACTGTATGGATATATACAACTTACAACTCTCATCCATTCCTAAGTGCGGATAAGCCTCGCATGGCTTAGTCAGTTCGATATTAATTTCCTGGAGCAACCCGGTCACGAAACTCCGGCTGCGGCGCCTCATGTTCCTCCTGAGCAGTTCCCTCCGTATGGCTCTGGTGGCGTCCTGTTGCTGATGCAGCAGCTTCTCGTACCGGACCACAGCCGCCAGCAAAATTACGCAAGTTTCGCCCTTAACCTACATAATATTCCTTACTTAGGGCTGATTTTTCAATACCCAGATAAAAGTATCCGGCGGTTAAAACTATCGCTTTCCTTTTCTCAAGTCATAGGAAAAAAGGATAGAGCTTACATTTATTTGATTAGATACTTTTGTCTGGGGATTGAAAAATCGGCTCCTAGAACACGGATTATAAAAAAAAAACTAAATAAAATAAACACATTATAGCACGAAACCAACTGAACTCGTGCCCACGGCCACTGCAATGTGGCTAAAACGTAGAGGTAAGTACCTAAATATTGTTTGCGTGATAAGTCCCATTTAGTTTATAGCAGAAGTTACTTATGTCTTCGTGGCTGTTGGCACCTTATTGTCTTGGTATTTTAATATCACATAGACTTTATGCGCAAGAGCATAAAAAAAATATGCAGCTAACGTAACATTTTGGTAATACGAACTTAATGAGCATGAGATATTTTTTTTAAAATTTGAATTAAGAGTGGAGTATTGGAAAAACACCGCTGTAATAAAGTTACAAAAAAAAATTGCTATTTCACGCAGCAATTTGGTAACACAGATTTGTACCGATTGAAAATCAACCCTGGTTCTAGGATTAAACTACCAATGGTTGACGCAATAACATTATATTCTAGGTACTATATTATAGGTATTATATTATAGGTACATACAGTCTATTATAGTCTGTAAGTTTTGGTAAAATAGGAGTTACAGATTCTCAATCTCTTATAATTAAACACGACGAAATCGGAAACGTGTAAAGTTTATCTGTTGATCTTACACTGTCGACAAAGCACAAAAGTTCGAAATAGGTAGTTATCTCTATTTCGCCACATTAGTACAATAAAATTAACTTTTATCTTTGAATCCCTCATACCTATTCCCTTCCAATACCTAGATAGAGCGTCTATTTGTGATTCAACTTAAAACTTGATTAAACAAAAATATAACTAGGGGAGACCGGGTACAAAAGTAACAGCGGGTCGAAAGTAGCAAAGGCTCTGTAGTTTTATCCAATAGTCGAAACACCTCTTCGCTACAGTCATATGACAGTCGATTCCACCCCTCTTACTTGCATCCAGCCGCTGCATGTCGGTGCTCCGCGCTGCTACTTTGAGCTAGAGGACAAAACGTGATTTCACGAACTAAAAATAACTTTCTTGACTTTCATTCATGTCATGTTTTCATATTATTAAAAGAATGATTTTTATATGAATATTTGTATAGTCATTCTTGATTAAATGGATTACATGGTGTTTGAGTTCGTTTGTGTCAATCACGTTCCACTTCAAGGCTAGCTTTAATTTTTTGACAAAAATGTGGCAGGGTACAAAAGTAACATAGACAGACATGATGATGAAAACTATGTGTGTCCGAAACAAGCACTGTTACCAAATACTTAGTATGAATATAAAAAATAATTCTCACGCCAAAAAAACATGCCATTTCCTAGACTGACAATAAATGCTAACAAAATGTTATTTTTTTGATTATTTTCATAAAAAAAATACTTTTTCAATATTTTCATATACTTATAAAGTGCCAATATTTTTTTTTTGCTCATTCAATGTTTTCTGATACATAACTTATTAATTTAATACTTCATCTCATATTTAAAAATACTTCTTTATCCTGTTACTTTCGGCAACGTATCGGGGTCGAAAGTAACAACAGGCGAATTTTTTTTAAGTCCCTATTTTTCACACAAAATAAGTAATAATTAGGTAAATAAAGACATCAATTTGAAGAGCATGAACGAAATTTATAGATAGCTATATTAATTTCATCAAAAATATTACGCTTAACCAGATAATGAGGTAAAAGTGCAAAATGTTAGTTTTGTCCCCGGTCTCCCATATGCGCGGTACGGCACTCTATAAATTGAAGTAAGCACTCAATCGATAAATTAAACAAAACAAGTGGATTGAGGTACTTAATCAGAAAACAAATAAAAATGTATCCTGTTTAAAATTAACAGGAACCTAATTACACCAAATTAAAGTTAGGTATAGGTACTTAGCTCTATGTAGAGTCAAATAACACCAAAACTGACCTTAAAATTAAACTGCGCTTTATCGAATTTGTACAAAATGTTCTCCTTTTCTTCAAACTGTGGTTTTGGCCAAACTTCCCCTTTCGTCGGCGGGTACTTCGGTCCAGGGCCGACCATGAACTCATCGGCATGGCAAATCACAACTAAACAAGCAAGAACACAACTTCTCATGACTGTTTACTAAAGTGCACTGAATCTGTCAGTGCAAAGTAGGTATTTTGTGAGGGTGGCTAAAGAGGAAACAAGCGTTTCCGTTGTTGTTCGTTGTTTCCGCAGAAACATATCGCACGCATTTCATATCGCATTGACACCAACTTTACGGAGTGACATCAGTCATCGACGTCTGGGTTGCCATTGTAATTAATGAAGAAAAACCGGCCAAGTGAGTTTCGGAACACATTTAGTACAGGGTTCTGTAATAGCATGAGACATAGAATATTAAGTTATAATCGACTACTTATTACCTACTCGTAAACTTTTGTAGAGTTTACTAAGTTGTGGTAGGTAGTTTTCTTTTTAAATTTACTAGGTATAAAAAGAATATAGGTAGGTTCATACGTATTTCGAAACATTTCTAGCCAACGATTTAGCTTGTAGAAAGGGGAAACTTAACACTAACAAAAATTAGCACTTTAACGTTAAATATTATGCAAACGGATCCCTAAATAGAAACATGATCTTTGCGAACCTATAATATTTTTGAAAAACCCATCATATCCCACATTATGGGTTTAGACGAGAAAAAAAATCATCCCCACTTCACGTGTTAGGGAGGTAGCCTAAGAAGATCTTTTTTAGAAATTTTGTTTTAACGCTTTGTTCGCGTGGATTATGCTTAATGTATAATTACTTACAGCTTCCTAGCACTAACAATCTCTAAACCACCCAAACTACAGACGGATAGAAAGGCGAAACTATAAGGGTTCCTTGTAGGAACTACAGAACCCTAAAAACGTGTTTTGAAATCAGACACTATCACTGGTGTGGGATATCGGATTGCCAAAAAAGCTTGTTTTCAATACACCAAGTTCCATTCAAAACCGATTTCCATAATACCAGATAGTGAAATCACCAGGCTCGTAAAACACGACCCCCTGGCCTCCCCACGACGACCACGACCTGCCTGACAAGCCTGGTGATTTCACCATCTGGTATTATGGGAATTCGGTTTTCAGAACAAACAACAACAAAACAAGCCATGTGTTCCATATGACTAGAATAAAATGTAAAATTGCAGTGACAGAGTGGCTTTTAAATAAGAATTACGACAGTACAGAGGATTTATTGAGAGTTATATCATAATATTTGTCCATTTGCACACACATACACATACACACACACACACATACACATACACACACACACACTCAGTCACTCACTCACAAACTACATACACACACACACACATACACACACTTTCTGATTTCATTTAAGTTTCAAGTGCATTGTAGTTAATATTAATTAAAAAAAATTTACTTTGTTATTTTCTTATTAATTATATTTAGTATAAGTCTTTCATTAAGGGGAGGAGCAATGTTCATCCTAAAATACAGGTTTACCTACTTAGGGAACTGAGTTCCATTTATTATAAGGATCTTTTGTTAAAAAAAAAATCTGTATATAAATAAATATTATTATATTATTAAAAAAAAAAAAAGAAGCTTTTTAGCAATCCGATATAGAGAAAAACACGGTGACAGGAAAGTCTGGTATTCTGGGAATTTGGTATTTTAGAAATAGGGTAAGTCGACAATCTAGTATTTTGCAATTCTGATATTTAGGGAACGAGCGCCCAGCGCGCTCTAAGTATAAGACTGAATCAAAAATACGGTGACACACACCGGCAGCGCGGCACACCGTATTTGATTCAGTGTTATTGACCGCGCTGGGCATGCTCCGTTGGCACCCGCGCTCCCGATTTGTTGTGGCCTTAAAAGTAGAGTAGAGTAGTGGCTAAGTTAAGTAGTGACTTTTTCAAGAATCGAAAAAGTGAAGTGAAAAAGAAAGTGGTGCCCTCGTTTTTTCCTCTGTAGGTACTGTCGGAGTTGGGTTTGAATAAAATGGGCCAAAATCCAAACTCAAAAGCTTAGGCATACATAATAAGCTAATAGAAAGAGATATTCACTTATTATGCGATAGCTAAAATTAGGCCTGTTCTGTGTGATAAAAAGTTAGGATATCAGGACGAAAGGATGGAGCCCGAATGTAAGTCTTTCTTTTTTGAAGTCGGTTAAAAAGGGCATCGTGGTCCAAAGAGAATCACTGCTGATGAACACCAAAATAGATTAAATAAAATATGTAATAAACATTAAAATAACTTTAATAATCAATAAATTAACCCTTCACAAAATATATCATCGCGATCCATCTAATATACAGTACATATTCAAAATCACAAATATAATACATACAAATTAATACTTATTACATTTCGATTGGTAACTTACCTCAGCTCCTATTTTACTATTAAATTTCCTTGCAATTTCAGCTTTAACCCAACACACCAAAGTTCATTTTGCATTAGTTAAAATAAATAAGATAAGAGCTGACGAAAGCAACAAGTCGGACAACTACAAACTAAACAATTGGCTATACACAAACAAAATTACGTTTAATTTCAATCATTATACACCATTAATAAGGCTTAGAATTGTCACAAAGTTGAAAGTTCATACACTTGCGAAAAACATGCTATGTCGTATAATACTAATATAACTACAGTACCTACCTATTAATTTATTAGTGTCAATTACATTGTATTATTTTCATGTAGGTATTGGTCACATTTTAACACTTAAATTATCGAGGCCGTCATTTAATTTAAATTTTAAATATACAGCAAATATAAAACGCTTTTTCCTCGTAGCCAAACTAATTTGTCACAGGGATTTATACGTACTGGGGCCTGTTGCATAACAAAGTTCAACAAATATTACAAGCGGAACTCTCCCTTCAGTTACATTAACTAGAAAGGGAGTTCCGCTTGTAATATAAGTTGTACTTTGTTATGCAACAGGCCCCAGAGGTCACAATTTATGCACGCAAGTAACAGTTACCTTCTGACAGCTGTCATCTAATACGATTTAAAACTTGGAACGCTTAAACTGTACCTGGATTGCATGTCTGCATCCGTTCGGGAAGAGTAGTGTGCTAGGGCCGATGCACCCAAGGGCATCGGTCAATGATTTCCTGGCCCATTATGGATATTCACGCCTCATGGAGACTACTCGCGAGGCTCGTTTGACAACTTTGACGTTGTGTCACGTTTGGGATTGATTTATAATCAAGGATACTAACGCCATCTAGTGATATTCAGCTGTCAGAAAACCCTTGTACTGATGAGATTTAGCAAACATAGAGTTAGTACATACAGGAATAAAAAATATACTACTTTCAATCCGTGAAAATGACGAATTTCCACCGGATAGCGATATGAAGATGAAGCACGAGCATAGCCAGTGTAATTATAAGGCAGCATGTGACCTTATTTTAAATTATTTTCCTAAATTTACAGTCAAACTCTTATATACTGGCCCGCAAAAGATGTTATCCTTAATATAGCAATTTGTAGTCATTTTTAATTTAAATGTAGGGTACTTTTATTAAAAATTAGGTAGTTTTGGGGTATTCTTACTCAGAATCAAGAGTTATATTGATTTTGATGTTTATAAAAATAGTTTGACATACTGCGAAGGATGCAGTAGTTTTTATCACGGAAAATTACATAGTTCCCGTGGGATAGCGTTAAACGAATTGTTCGCAGACAAAGTCACGGGTAAAAGCTAGTATTATACGCCTCCTGAGGCCCACGAAAATATTGTTTCGATGAACTTTAAACTTTATTTCACTTACGACATAAAGTTTAAAGTACATTGAAACAAAATTTTCGTGGGCCTCAAGGAGGCTATAAACACGTTCTATGGTGTATCACGATTTATATGGTTCGACTGCAAATACACATTTAAATCACCACCTTCTCTTAATTCCGGTTTAATACAACAAAATAAACAGACACGACATCACAGTTATTTGTCGAATAGAATAACAGGAATTTAATAGAGACTGAAACAGGGGGTTATAAATACTTATTACTAAAATGTACATATTTTAAAAGACAACTTTCACGTTTACAACGTCAAACTAGCGATAGAACTTATCACAAAAGCGTACTTTATAACAAGTCATCGGAACAGGCAAAGCTAATTTACGTAAACTTCGAGAGAGGACGTAATTAAAAGTGGTTACAATATCCAATAATATTAAACTATCTCTCTCTTATTAGACTATTATTAATCTGCGACAACAGTATTAACAAAACAATAGCTAAATCATTCTATAGACTATGTCCATGGACAGGAATGTTTTATGATATGAATAGCGTATTTACTGTGTCAAAAATTTAGTTGCGTTAAATACTTTAGATGTATGTAATTAAATAACAAATAACAATAATTTAATATGTTTTGTTTTATCAATTGACTAGACACGTTTAATGATACGATAGTCTCTACTGGATCATTTTGATCAAGTCTCTGAACATGTCTAATGAAATGAAATGACGAGTTGCCTTTTTTGACTGATTTTATCATTTCACTAAACAGATTTAGGGATTTGATCAAATAGTTGATTTTTTTCGATGCAAATGATAAAATGGATTGCTCATTTTAAAAACCTGCGTGATTGGTCATATCCCTTAGAGATTAGTTCAAATCTCCGTCGATAGACAGACTGTTGGACATGGCGAAAGCTAAAAGGGTTCCTGACTACTACTTGTGAACCCTAAGAAGAAACAAGTTGCGGACGTTTATCACAAACGTACTTAAAATATCCAACATTAGGATTAAATTAGTGTATAATTTGAACACTGCAACTGATGCTGCAAACCAGAGGCCGTACTGTCTAACGCTTCTGACGCTTGCCTTCGCTTTCACCATCTCTTTCTGTCATCATTTTGTACCGTTTGCGAGAAAAAAATAGTGATTGTGATTGGCAAGCGTCAGAAACGTCAGACAATAAGCCAGCAGGCCTTAAAAAAATATATTTATGGCGGTTGTAAGGTTCAATTACCTACGTCCTCTCTCGAACTTAAGGTAAATCGGCACTAGACATTCCGGTGACCGTATACGATTGTATATATTTTTATTATCACGCACTATAAAGAGATTGCCACACCAATTTAGCGTCTAGGTTAAAGTGACGTAAATGGATGATTCCGCGAGCATTTCAACCGCTGTCAGTCCCTAGCCTTAATATTAGCAAAGATACAATTCATATTGATTGGTATTTGTGTGAAATAGATCCTGGCCTAGTGACAGAAGTTAACGTCATAATCATAATAAAAGCAATCTGCCTTCCAATTCATAAAAATCTTAATCTAAATCTAGGGACGAGAAGCGGGTGAACCGCCCGTGGAATCACCTAAATATATTATCTAAGTGGGTCAGTGGGAAAGTAACTTTAGTATTCTCCCACTTATCCCTGCGAGCAGCTCATAATGTTTAAGTCCAGTAGAACTGATTTAACTTCAAAGTGGATATATAATCCAAAATAATAATTTAATTTAACTTATTTACTTGGTTTCAAAGAGCAACAAGATAATATATTCCATATAATTCAGAAACAGATTAAGGATTATATTTTGAGCCATTTTTACCATGACTTGTGAATAAAAATAAATAGTTACAATATATTAAATTATTCAGCTAAAATCAGATCTCTGAAATATTTATTACATTAAAATAGATAATTGATAAAAAGGATATTTGTAAAAAATATTCAAATTCATAAAAATCAATTAGTTACCAGAAGAAGAATTGGCTAAGTAAAGTTTTTTGAAGAGGTGCTAATTATATTTTTTTTCGACAGTCGGCGTTCTGGAGATCGAGAAACTGCAGCTGTTTCATTTTTATCTCCTATTGTTTACTGGAAATATTTTTTTGAGTGTTTGAGATGACATTTGTGAGATTTTATGGTTGACAAGCCGTTCGTGCTCAACTTAGTAGAAACAGAAAAAAAAAACCGAAGTGAACTGTGACTGCTCTCAATGTCAAATCGTTTGCGTTTCGTTTGCTTTGCGTTTTGGTGTGCTCAGTGTGATTTTTTGACTATTTTTATCGACCTCCGCATAAAATCCGGACTTTCAATTTTACCGCATTTCTCCACGACCTATGCACAATAATTGGATCACGATTAAATACTTTCGATCACTATTTTGGAACTGCTTCTTGGACAACGCAAAGCAAACGAAACGCAAACGGTTAGATTTCATTTGACATTGACAGAAGCGACAGTTGAATTCGTTTTTTTTTTTCTATTTCTTCTTAGTACTGAGCTCGAACCGCTTGTCAGCCATAAAATCTCACAAATGTCATCTCGAACACTTAAAAAAATATTTCCAATAAATAAAAGGAGATAAAAATAAAACAGCTGCAGTTTCTTGGTGTTGAAGTCGACCACTGTCAAAAAAAATATAATTTAGTATCTCTTCAAAAAACTTTACTTAGCCAATTGTAAATCATCTAAACTTCAGTCACATCGTCTACTGGACTAACGAAATAAAACACGTCAGATTCTTACATTAAAAAAGTGCTTGTCCAAATGGGCCCCAATGTATCCTGGAAACTTGAAAGCACACACACATTTGCCTTACTTACGAGAATAAAAATATCAAGTCACTATACAATATCAATGTTTTTCGATAAAAAAGATTAATCATTTTCACAAAACATTGCTGTGCCCAATAATATACTGCCCAAAAGTGCCACCGACAGACATTCTTGAGCAGTGTCATATTCTATTTACTTACATATTCTACTATCACTGTCAACTCCTATTAAAACAATGCGTCGTATTATTATTCTGTAAAAAGCTAGGAGTCTTACCCTCCTTCACCACTCTTAAAGCTTGCAACACCCTGGCAGTATCCAATTCCTTATTCGAAGCCTTCTCATTATCCAAACAAATTTCTTCCATTCTAGAGTTGAACTGTTCCAGAACTTTAACCCTATAGTCTATGGTCGAAGCAACAGGATTGGCAGTCAACCATAAATATTCTAAGCAAGGCAACCTACTTATGTGCTGAACCTCTTCAACATCTGTGACGCTATTGCAGCTCAAATCCAGGCTTTCCAAAGAGTATAACCTAGAAAAGCCTTGGAGAGAGACCACTTTGTTTTGCGAAAGATCTATCTTGACTATGTTACCTATTTTGGAGTGCCAACTCTCGCATACTTCGAAGTTGTTCATAGACAAGTTGAGGATCCTCAAGTCGTGGAGGCATGACACGTCGCACAGTTCTGTCAGTTTGTTCGACGAAAGGCTCAAGTGCCGCAGTTTGGGCACCAGCTTGATCGCCCAGTCCATGTCCTGAATGTTGTTGCTGGCGAAATTTACGGTGTTCAGCTTCTTCCACTTCTGTGAACGATAAGATGTTGATATTAATTTGATTATCCCCATTGTTAAAGTCGGTTAAGAATTGTGAAGACTCTATAGTGATTTTAATAAGGTACCTGCAGTTATTTTTCAGAGCACTAATCTTGTCAATTTTGATACAATATTATCCAAGGACGGTTAAACAAACTGTCCAGGGGCCATATGGTAATTTTCAAATGTAATTTCGCACATAAATTCCGAAAAAGTCAGAAGTGAGAGCCCGGGTTTGAACTAATATTGTTGAGATAGCGATAGTTTGGCTATCGATAGTTGACCTTGAGAAAACAGTCAATAGCGTCGATAGTCTATCGAAAATAACGACCTGCTCCAATACTATCGATAGTGAAATAGTGAAATTAGGCGATATTATTGAACTTGGTCGATAGTACCGCGTCAAAAAAGTCGATACTATCGATAGTTTTGCTACAATATAGTGAAATGTTCGACTATTCGACGATTTGTTCGACTATGTATTGATGCCTAAATTGAATAAAGAATTTTGACTTTGACTTTGACTATCGATAAAGCAAATCTATCGATACTATTGAGCTTTAGCAATAGTATTACTTATTTTCATCAATCAATACTATCAAGTTAAGTTCAATAGATCGCCTAATTTTCAAGGCCACGATAATACTGTTGATAGACTATCGCTATCGCAACCACACTGGTTCGAACCCATGACCCTCTCCTTCTAATTAAACATTATTAGGATTAAATCTTAGAAATAAATGATAGATATTGAAAAAAAAACCGGTTTCTTTCAGGTTTTTTTTGTGACACGTCGAAGAGAAGATAAGCTCATTCAAGTTAATCACGATAGGTACACACCGTAGTAATATGTATAATGTCTATTTAGCGGCAGCACTACATCCACCAAGAGCCACAGCGTCATGGAGACAAGTTTCATCATCAACATCATCATTTCAGCCGTAGGACGTCCACTGCTGGACATAGGCTTCCCTCATTGATACCCAATCATTATACGGTTGGAAGCAGCTTGCAACCACCGTGAACCTGCGGCATTTATCAAATCGTCCATCCATCTCGCTGCCTTGTCTCCATTCGAGAACTTTCGGCCCCAACGGCCATCTGTTCTGCGTGCTATATGGGTTCCCCGTTGCCATTTCTACGAGCTAACCCGTTTGGCTATGTCGGTGACCCTTGATTTTCTACGGATCTCCTCATTCCTGATTCGATCCCGTAGCGTATAGAAACCCCAAGCAAGCTTCTCCTTAGCTCGTTGAGCGACTGTGAGCGTCAAGTTTACGTCACTGTAAATTATGCCATTGAGGACATAAAATGTAAACAAATTGTTAATTAGATTAAGTCATCGTAAACATTAATGAACTAAGCCAGCAGTTGATAAAGCAATCTGCGTAGTGTCAGAGTCATGACCCATTTAGTGTAATTGGTATGTTTGATAAATGGCCTGGCCACGCGTGTAGGTTTATCGCTATACTCGTTTTAACCTGCGGCTTCGCCCGTGTTTGAAATCCATGAAAAAAGGTTACGGTAATATTTTTAAATCGCAACGGTTGCTTGGACAACTCCATCTATTGATTGCGGACGAAGTTAAGGGTCTCCCCAAATCTATCTACGCGGAGTCGACTTTACCCGATCGGAAAACCTTTATGTCAACACAATAAGAACGAAAAAGACGTTGGTCAGCTCGGCTCCATTCGGCCCGCGTAACTGTAAGCAAGTCATCTTGAAAGCAGAAGTAAAAATTTTTTAGCTGTTTTAAGTTAAAATGTTATCCCACGGGAACTTATTAGCGGGATATTAAATACTCTGTGTCTTAATCCAGATTTTTGTCTTATATCTAAATCCACTCCGCTGTGATTGACTAACAAACACCCAAATATCCAAACATCTCATTTGTAATATTAGTAGGTAGGATAATGTTAAGTATATGGCTAAAACATTAACATGACCCGTTTCCATATAAATTAATTATTTTATATCGAAAACTGATTATACCTCATTTGTATATGCTCAAGGTTGTAAGGACGCTCGTATCAACGACCTTTGCTAAACTGAATGACACAGAAAAAAATACATTTACTATACAATATGTTTGCTTTAGTCACGGAAATTATCGCGTATCAGATTAAAATGATTAACAATGTCTGAATATTTTTTAACGGAAAAAAGCCACCACATGAAAATGCTTATTTCAAACTTTATGTGAAACATATTGATGTTGACTGACATCACAGCAAAGGTTTTCACGACAGCATTTAAATCAAATGAGTTTATTAGCAATTGACTATACTAGTGACTATAAAGTCACTGCACTGCCAAAGCGCAGGTAATATAATCCCAAAAAAATTCCTTATCTCTAAAAACCCGTTTGGTGACTGGTGGTGGCTGCGGTTTCTTTTTTATTTCAAAAGGTTATTGCGCGTAAACTAATGGTTGTGGCAATGGAATACCCCTCGCCTCGTATGCTTAAGACATGGATCCGTACTGAGTTTAAGGCATTCTTTTTGTATTTTTTTCTTAATCTGTATGATTGGATTTATATGAAACAGTTGAGACTAGAATGCACGATTTTTTTCACTTCCCGCATACGAGGGGTTAAATTCCCGTATTATATAAAATATATAATACATTGCCTGTAGAAATTAAGTTGCTCACTAATTCAAAATTTTTGGTAGCATTAAGGAGAATTGTTATTGAATTATGTGCATATGGCTAAGTGAATACTATAATATAAATTGATAGTTAGTAAATAAATATGTAGCTACCCCTGAGTAAATTTAACAAATAAATTAAAAAAAAAAAACAGTGTAATAACCAAAAATTACATTTATATTGTACTAGCCTTCCGTCCGCAGCTTCGCCCGCGTTAAATTAATTTTCCCGTAGGAAAAGGAATTTTCCCGCGGTAAAAAGTAGCCTGTGTCACTCAGTGATAATGTAGCTTTCTAACGGCAAAAGAATTTTTGTAATCGGTCCAGCAGTTTCGGAGCCTATTCAATGCAAACAAACAAACAATCAAATCTATCCTCTTTATAATATTAGTATAGATGAAAAATGAAAATGAAAATGAAAATATATTTATTGCTCATAAAAATTCAAAACAATAGGTTAGGGACCTCCTAGTAGGTATGCGAGATACCTGTGACAGGAGACCCCGATCCTCTAAAAACTGTGCAACAATTACAATAAACTATATAATAGGTAAACATAAGAAAGTATTAGATTTAAATTCAAATTCTTAAATAATTTCAACTCAAACAAAAACTTCAGAATAAGTAATCAAATAAAAATAAAAACAAAATTAATAATAATTTTTTTTTCTTTGACTAATAGTTGCTAATAGTTGCTTTGACTAATGTATATTAAGGGGGTGTTTCACCACCTTATTGTCAAACTACTGGTTACGTAACCAATGAATAAACTAAGTACTAGACAAATCTGTCGGCTAGTGTTTTTTCAGTTTCACCACTCCGGTCCTGTGCAAACTAAGTACCACTTAACTAATCGTCGGTTTAACAAAAAGTCGGAATGGCAACGTCGCATTTCACGACCACGCGTTCCTGTTCGCACACTTTCGTCCAAAGAGTTGCTCATAATTAAAGCAAAATAAATCGTAAACTGTGTTATTTTAAAATACATCTATTGTTTTGCATAAACAAATGTGTAACATTATAATTAATCCAAAAACGATATTTATTTACGATACTTTGTTAACAATAACAAAGAAAAATAAAATCACGTAAAACGAATCGAAAAGTGGCGCCAAACCATTTGACAGATTAACTTTTTTTTTAATGGCGATGTACAAGTTCAGGTAGAACAAACGATTGTGCCACTGAAAAAAGTCTGTAATTAAAAAATGTTACGAAATTTCGGATTTATTTTTACATACTAAAAGCGGACCTATATTTTTTTATTCAAATCTTTTATTTAAATTCTCGTTTGTAATTTTAGCATGACTTATTTCTTTAAAAAATAAAAAATACTTTGATTTATTTTTCTGAAACCGGCTGAAGGGCTCTCCAACCATGGCCACAAAAAAATAAAGTAACTAATTAAAAAGTTATGTGACGGTTAAAAATTCTAAATGCCACCTGATCTGATGGTCAAATTAAGAAATAGTTTGTCTGTCACTTAGCGCTAATCAAGACTGGTGAAACAGAAATTTTTATTCTATCTGACAAATAAGGTTATGATTAAGCTAATCCGAACTTTATAAAAAGTGGTGAAACAGCCCCTAAAGCCTACAAAAATTAATGCAACATTAACTAAATACTGATATTTTATGTATGTTTAAAATGTGTGAGTAAGTGAGTGTGTGAGTGTGAGTGTGTGTGTGCGTGTGTGTGTGTGTGTGTGTGAATGTGTTTGTGTGAGTGAGTGAGTGTATGTTAAGTGTGCGTATGTGTATACGCCTTAAGAGCAAATCAATTAGTTTAGGTGGCGCGATACAATAATGCTTCCGCATCATCGTAACTCAAACCTTTTATCCACGCCGCTAGCGCTTTTTTGCAATCATACCAGGTTAGCGGATAAATATGGATAAGTTTATTTATTTTGTTATATAGATGCACTGACTGCGCAGAAAATTGTCTCTTGGCAAAGACGGATTGACGGATGATTAGTAGAAGGGACAACATCCTTAATTCGCCTTCCAATGGTCTGCGATGGACTAAATACGAGAGTTCTGTGACATCTTAAGACGGTAGATAAAATATACGATTTACGCATGGTTAAAAGGTCACATTCACGATACAGATCGCTAGTAGGGAACCTAAAAGGTTTAAAGTACATAACCTTCAATATACAGCGCTGACCTCTTTCGAGTTCTAGAAATTTAGTCTTATTAGCACCACCCCAGACGCAAATGCAATAGGTCATGATGGATTGAGCTAAAGCAACGTACAGTTTATTAAGAAGTACCTTGGAGGTTACATGTCTCAGCATCTTAAAAAGCCAAACAAGCTTTCTAATTCTTCCATTTACATGTTCCACATGTGAGTGCCATGAGAGACGTTGGTCTACTATGATCCCCAGATATTTTATGGAAGAAACTCGATCAATCACCATGCAGCTACAGTGTTGACAACTCATATCGATACTACATCTATGATATCTTAATTTCAGGTCACTGTGCGGTTGTGTACTTTGGTACTTCGAAAAACAAATATAATTAGTTTTACAAATATTAAGCGTGAGAAGGTTACTACTAAGCCAAGAAAAAACCCTCCGAAGCCCCCGTTCCGCCGATTCGAAAGTGCTACTCCATGTCTTACCCTCAAACACAACTGCCGTATCGTCAGCATAGGAGAAGATACGTCCACGATCCACTTTCATGCCAGTAAGGTCATTCACATAAATGAGGAATAATGTGGGCCCAAGGACACTTCCCTGTGGGCCACCATAAGAGACAGTAACCTCCCGGCTCATGACATCACCTAACTTCACTCTCTGAGTTCGCCCCCTCAGATAGTCACTGAGCAGATCCAATGCACGTCCTCTTATCCCAACTCGTTCAAGTCTGTGCACAAGGATGGGGAGGGAGACGGAATCAAATGCCTTTTTTAAATCGAGGAAAACTGCTAGGCATTTATTTGATTTGTCTATAGTATCTGAAATTAAATTAGTGAGTGCTATAGTTGCATCTTCAGTGGATCTACCTTGACGAAATCCAAACTGAGATTCAGATAGGATGTTGAATTTATTTAGGTAAGCTACCAGTCTATTATTAATAGTTTTTTCAATAATTTTTGATATCACAGTCAAAACAGAGATAGGTCTATAGTTATTAGCATCATCTTTCTCACCTCCCTTGTGCACAGGCGTTACTATGGATAGTTTCAATAGGGAAGGAAAAACACCAGTAGCGAAACATAAATTTGCCAAGTGACTAACTACAGGGGCAACCTCCATCCTGACCAGCCTAAGGAAACCAGTTGGTATCTCATCATAGCCAGGGGCACTATCAATTTTAAGTCCCATAATGATATTGCATATCTCATCTGGGTCTGTATCCAAAAGAACAATAGATGAGCTCATGGAGTCAGTCGTAAGGCAAGTAGTCAGCAAGAATATTTTCTGCCAACGACTTCCCAACGTTAACAAAAAATTCGTTCACATGATTAACGGACTCCAAAGGAGTTTCCCCTGCATAGTAATTCCTGTTTTTGAGTTTTAGATGTAGAGGAAGATGTCTCTACACTTTGCAGTTGCGATTTCAGAATTTTACGGCAACTCATTCCGTTAGCAGATCGTCCCGCAATCGCACCTAATCCTGTTTGCGACTGGTCCCGTTCGCAATTCGTCGTGTTAACATATCGTCCAAACTCGAGGTGCGTTTCCGGGACGATCTGCTGACAGGACCAATTGCCGAACGGGACGATTTGCAAACCATATGCGACAAAAGGGAATTTATACTCCATGGAAATATCGGAATAAAAAGTGGCCTATGTGTTCACGAGATCCCACAATCTACATACCAAATCCCTCCAGCCATTTGTGTACTATAAAATAATTACTTGTAGTTTTTAAGATAAAATTATAATATTTCATTGTTTTGTTAACCACACTCGCAGATGGCCAAGATTCAGGCTTAGCCTAGTTTGGTGTCTGACCATGATAACCATGTTTATGTAAAATGTTGTTTTTGTCAAATATTTTTTTTTGTGTATTGCATTGATAATTAGTAGAATAAATTATACTTACAACAGTGTCAGCAATACTGGATGGATCCTTGTGCAGAATGTCAACAAGGAGGAACTCATTCATGGATACAGCACTAGCAACCAACACCGACAAGCTGATTAGAGTGTCTCGGAGGCTCCCTGTAGAAATAATAAAAGTTAGTGGTGCTTAATTATTAAAAAGAATATTTGTAAGTTTTTCATGTAGGTATTTGTTTTTGTTTTTGCAATCTATGCCAGATAGAAGAGGTATTTGCATTACCTACACAAAAAAAAGTTGCTTGAAAAATATTTCCTGTTAGTTCCCGAGAATCATGTGTACATACAATACTCTTAATTTTTAAATATATCCCACAGTCGAACCTTCGTTGAGGAGATGAAAAGATAAAAAAAGTTTTTCTTAATAGTTTACTAAATTTTATTTTATTAGC
Source organism: Archips crataeganus (assembly GCA_947859365.1). NCBI lineage: Eukaryota > Metazoa > Arthropoda > Insecta > Lepidoptera > Tortricidae > Archips > Archips crataeganus. Next base: position 11,963,030 of record OX402066.1, on the reverse strand, counting down.
AGTTACATTTCCTCAAAAAGATCAAAGATCAGATTTTTTCCTATCCCATGTAAACAAAACAAAAATCATTTTTATTTATTTTTTTATTTTAAAGGTTTAATTATTTGTGGCCAGAATGTTTACATTACATACACTAAGGTAAAGAACGTAAAAGTGTTCAACACATGTTTTAAACCACAATATCATTATTGTGTACAATAGCAAATGATCAGCTTCATACTAATAATAAATTGGACACATTTAAGTGAACTAAAACAATTACTTTGCTCACCCGCGACCTTACAATAGTTACGTTTATGCAAGAAATGTGCGTTCATGCAGTTCCTCCACCTCCACACTGTACGAACACACACAAATCACATAAACCCAACCATCACCACCACCAAGCTACACTGACGCGTTTCGAACTCAACCAGAGCTCATCTTCAGAGTTGCCACAACCGTATGCTATGCTACCAAATGTTAAACTAACAAACCAAAACAAATGTTTTAACTTGTCACTGTAACTTCTCAAGTGAATATATTTGATGATTATAGTCTATAAAGTGTATGTTTTAGTATTACAGTTTAGCCTTCATTACACAACTGATAGTATGAAACCAATACATATGTTTCACATAGTGAAAACTGCAATGTTAGTTAGGTAGTTAAGTAATTACTTACAATAGCAGAAGAGTGCAACAATATAGAAATACATCCACTTACCAACACTCTGTATACATCCCATCGGAACCCCAAGTATTGTCAAGTCCTGCAACGTCTTGAACGGTATCAGATCAAATTGAAGGTTATTGGGTACAATGTTGCTGGTTCCCAGTTTCTCATAACTCCCCTCTATGTTCAAGGCTCGAAGCTGGGAGCAGTAATCCAGGATGTGGCTGAAGTCAAACATCTGGTCTTGCTTCTCCATTGGAGGGCAAGCCATCTTTAGACGCTCGCTTATTGCATGTAACTGGAACAAAAGAACATTACATATTATAAAACAAAGCCGCTTCCCGCTGTCTGTATTGTCTATCCCTATGTATGCTTAGATCTTTAAAACTATGCAACGGATTTTGATGTGGTTTTTTTTTAATAGATAGAGTGATTCAAAAGGAAGGTTTATATGTATAATACATGCATTGCACCCGTGCAAAGCTGGGGTGGGTTGCTAGTGTTATATAAACCATGAAACTGAGGAGGAAGGTTAACTGGAAGAGATCCCTTTAAGGGATAAGTTCGCCTTTGTACATCTGTTTCTCTTGTTAACTGTTAATTTTCATGTTTTACGTACAGTAAAGAGTTTTACATACATACATAAGTACATACCATGAATGTGTGGGCAATCACAATCACATTCAGTATCTCGTTCTATGCTAATTTCATACCATTTAATAATAATACATTTGTTTATTCCGACAATGTGACCCATATTTTATTTAGTATTTTCCCAAGGCCTATGTTGGTAATTATAATTAGCAAGAGAAAGGGTATTTTTAATTAAGCGGTGACAGAAAGAAATGGTGAATGTGATTGACAGTTAATATTTAAAAATATCTTAGACCTAGAGAGCATGAGAGCAAGCAGTTTAAAATTTCTCTACACATAGGTACTCTTTTCAGCTTCCAAACATTTCATCATACCTATCCTCTAACTGGTATACCAACTAACAATAGGCCTATCTGAACAAAAGAGATGATTTATGTGGAAAACTATTAGATGAGTCACAGTGAGATTATAAACATTATCATCATAAGCACACCAACCTCCATTGGAGTAAATTTGTGTGACTTCTTATTCTGCAGCATCTTATCACCTTCCAAGAACAAAGTCTTCGCCAAATCTTGTAACAGGAAGAATATATCGTACAAATGCATGTCAAGGAAATGAGCAAATTCGGACGGCATCGCCAATTTCAAATAGTTAAAAACATTCTTCAAGTAAACATCCAACGCCTCCTTTCGCTGTTCGACAAACTTCGGTGTCTTGTTTCGTATAACTTTTTTCGGCGGCAACAGTTCCTTGGCCACTCCATGGTTTGATACGAGCTTCTCATGGAGCTCCACAAAGTCATTGTAGCGATGCAACACGTTCCAATGCACAGGGCCAACTCTAACAGTTATTCTATAATACGTCACGGTATCTTTAGAGCTCGTCTCGTCGACGTTTACACTCGCCTCGTTCCTATAGTTCACGAACGACGACATGTTTGGTGCACTACTGCTTCGCGTACCTGAATTTCACTAGTGTTATTAAATAATTATTTTGTTTTACATCGCGTGACGCAATGAACGACAGACTTCCGCGGAATGAGAGGAGAGGCAGAGAGAATGAACCAAACCACATGAACGAGCGAAATGAACTGGTTTGACATTCACAACTTTGACATTTATTTGACAGTAATCATTTTTTTTTCTATAGCGTTACCCATCGTCCTAGGTAAAGAGACCTAGTCTATACATGCAAATTTTTAAAAACTTTGATTTTTAGATAGTATATTGTCTCTTTTTATGTTGTTATTTATTATTTTCAAACTTCAAAGTATCTCTTGAAATATGTTCAAGACAGAATATAGAAAAATGACGGATATAGTCTAGCTATGTATCCGACTTTTTGATAACAGACAATTACAAACAAGGAGTCTGTATTGTACTATGAAACAATAAGGTACTATATACAGCACGGTATGGTCAAAGAGTAGCGTTGCATAACTATCGATAGTCGACCTTGAAAAATAGTCACAATATCGATAGTTTTGATAACATCGATAGTATTGTTGTCATTAGTATCGATACTATCAACTATCAATAGTATTGGTCTGAAATTACTATTATTACTATATGGAAAGGTACGGCAGTGCCCCCGCCAAGTCTAGCAAAATAAAGGCACGGCCGTACGATCCTTTTCTCGAACCCATTATAATTTTCCGCTCACGAACATTGGAGTGTTTTGATTTAAGTAACAAACTAAAACTAGCTTAGAAATTCAGAAATACAAAGGGACACGTATAAATTAAAAACGGAACTGATTGCTCCTAGACATTCCATTGTTCCAACTTATCCGCCTTGGAACTGCAATACAATAACATAATAGGTATTGCATTTCTGAACGCTCCAAGTCACCCATCTATTTGTCAGTTGGTAATTAAGACTACAAAAAATGCCTTTTTTACAGAGTTAACAATATTGACAAATAATGGGGGAAATGGCGCAATCGATACCGGCAGGCGTTTCTTAACTTTAACTGTTAAATTGGTTCGTTAACCTTTTTGACTGTATTTCCAACACTTTCCTATTTTCTGTTCAAGTTGTCGATTACGCTGCTTCAATAAAACAATGCTAGTTTTCTATTTCTTTTATTGACATCAGTTTCGTCCTTGACTATAAAATTCTTACGTAAAAAGTGATGTTTTACAAGGTAGGTAGATACAACTTGTGGGTTAGAAAGGGTTCTTACCGGTACAGTCAGCATCAAAAATACAAAATTCGAAGAAAAATCAACTCTGTACAGGTCGATTCACAAGATTTGGCACGAATGAATCGAATGAGTGAATGAAATTATCCATGTGTTACCTATTTGAATACACTTCACACAAATATGAAAATTACTTGCATCAGTCATTTTCCTACAAAAGTGTCAAAATGACATTACTTTCGTGCAATCCGTTCGTGCCAGCTCTTTTGTGAATCGACCTGTACGTAGTAGTTAGTATACCAGAACGTGTTAAGTAATGGGACGATTTAAATTTTATTTATAACATGCAAATTCAATATCTCATTGCAATTTTTCAGACTTTGTTTGTGATGCTATACATACATTAAAATACTGTAAGACGGTAACTAATTACAGATAGGTAGAATACCAGTAACGACTGAAATCATATCAGAGACTATCCTGCTCTAATTTTGTGTGCATGACATTTTGTTTTATTTTTAACAATTTAATTAAACCAAGTTTACACATGCATATAAATAGTGCAAATAGCATGACATTGCTACTGTAATTTGAGCTTTATCGGTTGCATAGAGAACACACATTACAATACCAATTGTCATGATTTCAGGGACTGAATGAATGACTGAATATGCGTCGACGCAAGTGATCTGATGAACTCCGCAATAAAGAAATTATACAATTTTTCGTGTACTTATATGTAAACTAGGTTAAATTAAATGTTTCATATTTTTCTGATGAATAGATAGACCTAAAATGCAAGCACCTACTAACCTATACAGGTATTCTTATATAATATTAAATCTGCGCCTAAACTCTCTCATATTTTTCGTATAAAAACTTTTGCATCCGTTGGACGGAAAAGGACGTTACGTAAAAAGGACTAAAGCCCTAAGTCCTACATTATTTTTTTATTTGCGTAAAAATACTGAAAATATATGAAGATATATTAAATTAAATAAAACACAATATAAAATGTTCGTTTCACGAAAATAACCCAATAATAGTAGGAATATAACAAAAATAACTACACTAAAAGATGTCAAAAAATTCAAACAAGGATCAAATCAAAACACTTGGGTTAAAATAACATAAAACTAGCACAAACATGTCGATAAGTAAAGTATTCATTCATTTGCATATAATTCTATCTTAGAATTAATAATCGTTAAGTGTTAAAACACACACTCCTACTGTACTAAAAGTTATCGATATTCTTTAAAATATTTACAATAAATAATCCAGCTTTGAACATCACAGAATCACAGTTCAAAATTACATTCATGGCATTTACTACTCTACGTAGATACTTATAGTTAAGTGTGATGCTTAAGTATAATTAATTATTACAGTTAACTAATCAAAAACACAGTTAAAAGTTATCACTGAACGTTAAAAAATAAAACTTTTGATCGTCATCAAATTAAAAATACAAAATTTAAAGCGATTTCGTTCCAATTTTATTAATTATTACTAAAAACTTTTTATGCTCAATTGGGAATGTCTAAAAAAAATTACCAGTGGTTTTTATATTTTTTTTGTATAGAAAAGTCAGTTATAAGAAACTAATTTCAATATTTTGTCATTTAGTTCTCTACTTTTTTCAAAATTAATTATTGAAACTATTTTAGTTGATGACGTCAGATTATATTTTTTGCGTAGTGGTACACTATACACTGTGTCACTTTACTGGCACTGACAAAGTGCTAGATGTCAGACAGCGGGTCCAAATCAAACTCCGTAGTATAATCCACGCGTAAATTGTGAAGAATTCTAACCACACAGAATAAAGTACGACTTGAACCGGTCACGCAATTTACCCCAATGTCAAATGAAGGTCATTGCTTATTTGTTATATAATAACATAATATTAAAATTAAATAACTACAGAAAACGATTTAAAAAGCATTTATCTCGAAATGGTTTTCGATTTTCTATACATTGCAAAAAAATAGACATCCCCAATTATGGTAAAGGCAACAATTTTATATGTAGATATGTTTTGTATTACAACGGGAGGATTACATCTAATAATCTTTTAACCAATTGCTGGCAATATAATCACTATAAGAAATTTCAACATCACATTTGTATACATAGTGTTATAGCAAATAAACATTTCATTTCATTTCAAAAAATTGAAAACATTGCCAGCTTATCCGTTAGTACAATAGTTTTCTTTATTTATTTAGTTTGCCAATAAATTCAGTATTTGAGCATGAAATGTTTACAATTAAATTCGTCCTAATTATAATACCAACATACCTATAGCTCAAGGTTCTAATTGAACCTCTGTTAAAGTACCAAATGCACGTTACAATGTATCATGCCTGCTTTACATGTCCACTTAACGTGTCGTCGCCTCACCAGAGGGATGCGTTACTCTAACTTAAGAGTGAGCGCCATATATCTCCATCTCATTCTAACGTGGGCCAACATGTAAAGAGGCCATAACATAACTATACGTGAAAACTGTGGCTATGTACCAGTAGGGATTTGGCCAAAACCGTCTAGTATGAAAAAATAATACCAGACGTAAAAACATTTTTCTTTTGGTACTAGACACTTTTGAAAAAGGCTTTGTTAGCAGTATTTTCTACTACTAATCCGTCAAAGAAATATGAAGATTGCAATCTAAAGAATTGAAAGGCACTTCCGTTTAGCAGTGCTTAATTTGAATAATTATCTATAAAATAGTTAAACAACCGTTTAACTCCTCATGGTGATGGAGATGAAACCTTAGTACTGTTAATCGTTTTAGAGCAGTATTTTTCAAAGTGGACAACAAAAGATTTCTAAATACTGCTCTAAAGCCTGCAATTCACTTGACGTTTGCATTTCAATTGATCACGTTAAAAACCACGTAGTGCATCTCCTTCGCTCAAGCAAATATTTCACCGAACACGCCAAGTGAAGTTCCAGCATAGGTGCTAAGTATGTTTTGACGAAGATACGCGTCCGAACTTCCGCGGCTGATTTTGCGTTCTGACTTATTCGGCTTACATGACCCACTTTAAACGGATAATTAACGTAATGCGCCGTGAGTAGCCGCGGAACTTCTTTTAAGATCCGATCGAAGTTCTTTTCTACGCCAAAACGCGACGTAATTTCGGCAAATGTGTTTCTAGTAATTGAAATAGCATTGCAGGCGTAACAACGCGGAAATTCGGTGGCGTAATTTAGGCAAAATGCTAAGACCTTAAAGGCCAGCTAACTAGTTCGCTTCCATCACACAGGCGTATCATTTACACCGTAGCCTTTCGCACAGTTACGTGCATTGGCCGCCAGTCATAACGCAACAGTTTTCAGGTACGTATCATCCTCGTAGTTCGCTGCTAATCTAAGGGCGTGCTCTTCGCACAGAGCCGCTAGTTCTTTCAGCCACTCGTCTAGTATGACCGCGTTGAGTATGGACCGTAGGGCTATGGATTGGTTCCAGTACGCCTCCTGTGTAAATATGGGCCTCTTCTGCGGAGACGGCGCGTGTGGGATGCTGTGCGGTTGTGATGGGGATGCTAGAGTAGAAGGTTAGTTTATTAAATTTGGCAAAACTACCATCATCATTATTTCAACCGTACGACGTCTACTGCTGGACATAGGTCTCCCTCATTGATATCCCATCTTTACGGCAAAATTATACTTCTTTTTTTATAAGATTAGCCACGTGACGTTCTTTTGATCTTTTATAGGTTACTATCCGACCGCAAAGTATGGAGAAAATTGGAAGAGACCTATACTCAACAGTGGGTAGAAAAAGATTGAAAAAGAGAAAAAGAGAGAGAGAAGAGAGGTTACTATCTGTTGCCCGTAAAAAAAACTCTATTTCACGCTTAAACCGATATAGATGTAATTTGGTATGGAGATAGTTTGACACCCTGGGAAGGAAATAGGATAATTTGATCCCGCAAAATCGCATAGTTCCCGGGGGATAGCTATAAACAAATTCTTCGCAGATAAAGTCATAGTGACCTAGCAGGTTATGAAAATACATCGATTACTCCATCGCACTCACCCGAGAGCCTTCGTCCGAACATGTTGGTGAAGCTAGAGGACAGGCTACGTCGCTTGGTCTCCCCGCGACGGAGCGGCGACTCCTCGCTGCGCGGACTACTGGCGACATTGTTGCTTTGTTGTTGATCTAAGGAAACATTAACCTTCCTTTTATATCTATCTATTTATCATTTTCTTCTATAATGTGAACCACTGCTATAAATTGGATAATTATCTTTTTGTTGTGCTCTTAAAATTGCCAGGACAAGATTTTTATGAGAAAAAAAATTTCAGTGTGGTCGAAGCCGCGGCCATCAGCTAATTTTAACAACGAAAACAAATTCGCTACGTCATGCTAATGCTTTGTGCTAGCCTCAAATTTTGTTTTAATCTTTGTTTGGACTTTTAACATATTACTTCACTAGGTGTTAAGGTATGAGCAGACCTGTGGGGGGCGCGCGAGCCTTGACGAGCAGCATCTCGCGCTGGATGAGGAACACGCGCGCCTTGTCCAGCAGCTCTGGCGTGTTGTCCAGCCCGCTGGTCAATTCGTCCAACTCGTCTTTTAGCTTGCTCAGTATCTGTAAAAGTTTCAATTAGGAAACTGGTTGTCTGTAAAGTCGGTTTACGGACGATAGTTTAACGTGACAACGTCGTAAGTCATAACAAAACATTCATCCCCCCCCCCACACACCCCGCAACCCCCCGCATTGAAAACTACCCGAGCGCTAGTACTAAGATTGTATTATGTAATATTGCAACTGGCCTTCACTGCTCTGTAGGTATATGTAACGTTACGTAACATTACATGTACGTTACATTGCGTCATCCTTTTTCGTGTATGCAGCCGGCGTTTATCGATTTATTAGACGTTGTCACGTCAAAATATTACAGCATTAGGCTGCGTTCAAACCAAACCGATTGTCGGCCACCGAATGTGAGCAGGCTCACTGTGAGCCCCAGTGTGAACGTTATTTGTACGCAGTTTGTACGGTATTTTATGTCGGCGACTACGCATAGCGTAATGGCTACGTAATGGCGTATTGTCGGTTTCGTGTGAACGTAAAAGTGAATATGTATGGAAATACAATAAACTGCGTAACGCGCGCTCACATTCGGCGGCCGACAGTCGGTTTGGTCTGAACGCAGCCTTACAGTATAACACCAATGCGCTGAGAAAATTCAAAAATACATAGAAAAACACACAAGAAAACTTAATATAAATATTTAGGGATTTTTGAATTGTAGTCTTCGTCGTTTCCCTAAAACGACGGAACAACACACCCTCCAGCCAGAAGTCGGAGCGCAGGAACATGCTGGCATTTTACATGGATATAGCATAGGATGCTACTGACTGATACAATACAATCATCACAAAATCGATTCTTTTGCTTTCCCTATGTTAAGAGTGAGTGAGTATTGCGTTTGCATGCACTGGCATAAAAAAGTACAGAACATGACTATGTTATAGAATAAAAGCTACAATATTTTGAAGTATGCACGCCATAGATACGGATGCAATGCACCCCCTGTAAATAATCCTGGCGGCGCCTATGCTCCTCGCTTACGGCTAAAGCTTCATTTCATTGGATGGTGAAAGAAACATTGAAATGTCAGGGCTGAACTTATAAAGCGATCGATCACCGATGGCAATATGGCGCCGAAGCATTATTGCCGTGGGGCCCAATGCTGTCTCGATTGGCGGCCAGATACGGGACGACGCAGCGTGTAGGCCCTCCATAAGATGACCAGATGAAGGTCATTGAAGCGGTCTTTCCGGGGTCCAGCAGTGAACGTTTTCTGGCTGACGATGACAGGTGTTTCTAGGTTATAAGTATATACCTGGTAAAGTGAAGGCACGCTCGGCTGTAGCGTTCTCTCGGCGGGCAGAAGTAAGGCGGGCAGCAACGCGCTTGGGGCGGCGGCGAGCTTGGACACCACGCAAGTCACTAGGCAGTTCGTAAGTACGTCCGACTCTAACAGGGCGGCCGCTTTCTTGAGCAGGCTGCTGAGTAGAGGGCCTGAGAAATGTACGTAACATTTTAAAGCTGCGTATCGACTTCGCGAGGCCGCCGCACGAGCATTGTTCGACGGCGGCAATCCTGTATTTTAGCTTGAGCGATTTATGAAACTATTTTGTCTATATTTGGTAGCTCTCCCTTTCCTGTTTAAAGGCCGGCAACAGATCAGTGACTCTTTTTGAGTTGTTGATATTTATGGGCGGTGGTGATCATTTTTCGTCCGGTTGCTCGTTTGCCTCCCTCTCATAATAAAAAAAAATAAAAAAGGTCTGAGGATGGGTCGTAGGCTATTTATATACCCCTATTCTTCGCAGACGGAGTCGCGGGCAACAGCTAGTCTATCTAATATATAAAAACTAGCTGTTGCCTTGCCCGCAACTCCGTCTGCGAAGGGTATAAAAAATAGCCTATGACCTATTCTCAGACCTACCGAATATAGAGAAAAAAGTTTCATAAAAATCGGTCAAGCCGATTCGGAGGAGTTCGATAACGAACACCGTGACACGAGATTTTTATATATTAGAAGATCTCGTGTCACGGTGTTTGTTACGACGAATTGTTACTTTAAGGGGCTGTTTCACCACCCATTGATTAATTTTAACGGACGGATAAATGTGATGCCGTCTCCGTCTATTCGAACAAAACAAACAGAGACGGCATCACATTTATCCGTCAAATAAATTTGATCAATGGATGGTGAAATAGGGGGTAAATCTAGACGCTAAAAGTACTTTTAAAAAGAAAATTGTTGACTTACCGACAAGGGATTCGGCGCTGGCTCGCCAGCTCCTAATCAAATTCGGTTCGCCATCATACTCCCTCTCCTCCACCTTCATAAAGCACATCCTAAACACATCTTCCACAAACTCTTCATTCTTGTCACTATCACTGCCTAACGATATCAAACTATCCCGGTCCTTCGCATCACTATTCTCATTGTCTACGTTCTCAGCTTCGTTTAGTGACGTGAGACTGTGCGGTTCTTTTTCGGAGGTGTCACTTGTTTTTAATGTGTCGTAGCCGCTGGTACAGATGGAAACGAGGCTGTCCTGCTCTTTCGTGGGCGCGGGCTCGTCTCTCGTCTCTTTCGTGTTGTTGTTGGGTTCCCGCTTGGGTGTGATGACTGCGTCGTATTTGGAACTCCACCGGGAACAGGCGAGCGACCGTGAAACTATCTCGAATCGAGCATCGCAGAGGTACGCGTGGTAGTTACCGAATAAGGTCTCGTTTGGATTCTGTAACAATTAAAAAATTATTCAATATTCGTGTGATGTCAACAAGATAGGAACCGAAAGCTAATTTATACTGCAAAATTTCTATAAAAATTCTAATAGTAATTAAACTTAAAATTCTGATGCCAAGTTGAAAATCATGTACCTATTTTTCATTGTTAAAAATGCGATATTTTTACTTTTCAAGTAAATAGATAATTTAAAAATAACACTATAGATAGGTACAGTCGCCATCATAACCGTCGGGGCAACAAAGGGGCTCAAAAATAACTGAACACCGATGACTGAACCGATGTTTATGACGGCGACTGTTCATCGTCAAGCAAGCAAGTTAATCTACTATTTTTTATCTTTACTCACTCCGTAATTAAATTTAACCTCCTGCACCAAACTGTTCATAGCAATCCCGTTTTCTTGAAACCCATTGACCCGTTCTTCTTCACTTTTAAAATCTAGCACCCTCCGTCCACTGAGGGCCAACTCCTCCGTCCACTCCCTCGTCTTACTCAAAGGCCTAAAACAGCACTCAGGAGTAAGACTTAAAAAGGACATGGCAGCTTCTCTGTACGACTCGGGGTCTGTTAGTTTGTGCCGGTGGGAGGTCATCAAGTAGTTTCCGCTCAGAAGGTGCTTGTAGACTAGTTCTAGCATTACGTCTTCGCAGTTCAGGTCTATAAGGGTCTCCATCAGTGACAAAGAGACAAGGGAGAGCTGAAATTGAAATGGATTAAAAGTTTTATTTAAACTTAGAAGCGACTCCGACTCCGTTCGATTGATCAGAGCAGCCCATTGGGTTGAGTAGAGCAGTGATGCATTAACTCATACCGGTTGTCTTTACAGGCAACAACATGCTAATATAGTATTTCTATCATTCTTGTGAGCATGGCATTAAAATACATTTGTTTCCATGGCTGATAATGATGAAATTAAAAGTCCCGAGCAATATTCGTCAAATTGAGCACAAATACTAACGAGAGTATTCTAGTCAAGGCGTCTGAGCATCGAGGCAATCTTCTTCACTACATCGTACTCGTATATGAAAAAGAAGTGTAGCATTGCTAAGAGCTATGTCCACTGGGTCGAGCGTCAAAGAATTAGGTCAAGTTGCACTAACTTGAATATTCCCGTTCAAGCGTCTCAACATAACATCAATTAGCTTGACTCCGTCGCAATTGCAAGTGTAGATAGAATAAAGCATCACTCTGAGTAATACCCGCCGAGCTCAGCATTCAAGAACTAGCTTAAGTTGCACACTAACCTGAGTATTCCCGTCCAAGCGTCTGAGCATGACGTCAATCAGCTTCACTCCATCGTACTCGTAAGTGAAGAGAAAGTGTGGCACAGCTCTGAGCAATCCCCGTTGGGTTGAGCATTCAAGAACTAGCTTAAGTCGCACACTAACCTGAGTATTCCCATCCAATCCAAGCGTCTGAGCATGAAGTCAATCAGCTTCACTTCATCGTACTCGTAAGTGAAGAGAAAGTGTGGCACAGCTCTGAGCAATCCCCGTTGGGTTGAGCATTCAAGAACTAGCTTAAGTCGCACACTAACCTGAGTATTCCCATCCAAGCGTCTGAGCATGACGTCAATCAGCTTCACTCCGTCGTACTCGTAAGTGAAGAGGAAATGTAGCACCGCTCTGAGCAGTCCCCGTTGGGTTGAGCATCGGAGCACTAGCTCGAGGTACGCCATGGCAGCCGCTTGCTCGGGAGCGCCACTCTGCAACGGCCCGGGTTTCTTCTACGATCGTGGCGGGTGTTAGTAGGGCTTCGGTACTCGTTTGACGGTTGAGTGATGGTGCAAGTTTCAAAATGCTTTTTTATTTTTATTGAATGTTAAGAGTTGTCACAATTATATTATCTAGTTGCAATTATTTGAAGTTATTTAAAAAAATACTGATGTAGTTACAAAAAGTTTTTATTCTTTAACAAAGTACCCAAAGATAGGCACAGTTTTTCTTTATCATTTGTTTAGCGGTTTTTATTTCCATAAGCAGTTGACCAATGACAAATAGTTTCCACGACATAGTCTCGAAGCAACCAAACTCGGCAAATCGTCACAGAAAAGCTCAAAGTAAAAGCGACTGTGTAACTCAAAGCGTAAAATGGTTTTGCGTACCGTCGCTCAACCGCTAGGAACGTCCACAGTGCTGGCCCAATCCCGTGCGAGTAATGAAAGCCCATCCGTGATGCCACCGGTTAAAGCCGGGCATTCACAATACGAGTAAAACCATCCAAGCAGCTATACATCGGTCAAGGAAGTAACCAACGGGTAAAAACATAAAAGACCCCCAGTGCCCAGCGGGAGAATGCATGCTCCTCTCCCGGCCTTCCAGCAAATGGCTGAGGCAGGACACTGTGGGTAGATTAAGTCCCCTCCCTACCCCTCCCCTCCTCAAAATTTAAAGCACACGTTTTTGTTTTGATAACCAATAGAGAAGGGGACTTGTGACCGGGTTTTTTAGTCCGTGCAAGTCGGACACTGTCTGGGCCCTCCATTCCCAGTTCATCCGAAGGGATTTTTCCCGAGCACAAGTCACCCTTCCAATCCTTAAAGTAAAAAACAGCAAAGACTTCGCGTCTTTGGCCCCTCTGGCGACTCATTCAAAAAAAAAGCAGCTATACACGTTGATTTTTAAACGGTGATCAGGAGTTGAAAAATATTAATTCCTAGCCAAAATGGAATTTGATAGATGACGTCTCAAGCAATTAAGTCTAATTGAAAAAAAAAAACAAAGTTAGCATTAAAACTTGGATACAAGATAAATGGCGGCGACGAGGTAGGCCCAGGAGGCGTTGGCGGGACGACCTAGACGTGTACCTTTTAGGGACTGGAAGGGCACCGCCCAAGAACGGGATGAATGGACAAAATGGAGGGAGGCCTTTGCCCAGCAGTGGGACACTCTTCCAGGCTAACTAATATAATATATTAAAAATTCCTCCATCCACGGAATGCATTGTCCTCCTACATTTGTTGAATTTAAGTAGTTTCGTCAAGTGTCATCGCTTTGGCGGGGAATTTGACAGGACTCACGTCAAAGTTTATTTAAGAAACTGACATGCCGAAGATGTTTTAGGCTCATAGACAAAACAATGTGTAGGGAAGTAATGATTTAAATAAAAAGTGATTTAACAAAAATAACATAAGTTAGAAAAATTAGACGTTTCTTTTGACGTAGTCGCCACCGAATACTGATCTAGAAAATTTGTTTCCTGGTCACTGATTAAAAATCATCGAGTAGATTGCGGGGCTACCGAACTAGTTACCTATGACGTGATGGATTATTCAAGGCCCGCAATGTATTGCCACTCGGCTGATTTTACTCGTAACATGAAGCCCCGCTTAAGGGTGCGTAAACTGGTAATGTATCATGCCTTTTATTCACGGCTGTTACAAAGCGTTCATGATACAACGCAGCAAGGACGGCAAATTCACATTTTACCAGTTAATACGCAAATAATGTCTTAGTCATAATAATTACGACAGAGACATGATTATGACATTATTTGAGACGATCAATGAAATATCAATGAATATAAATAAATACATAAACAATCCAAGATTAAAACATTTTAAAGCTTCACTTTGACTGCATAAGTGCATATTCATACTAGTTTAGAAAATCGTAACTCAACGATCGCGACCTCCTTAAAAAAACAAAACAAATTAGGTAAGTAAATGATCGTTTTCTATCTGTCGTAAATTCTGTATGCGCAATTGAAACTCCAGTTTAAAGATAACAAACTGATTCATACTTTGCCCGGAGGTCGCAACCGCCAGTTAAGTAAACCAATAAGACAATTACTTAAAACAATACACTTCTTTTTATATGGTTTCCAGAGAAAACTTCATCGGGTATCACTGAAAGAAAGATCCATGGTTAGTTCAACTTTTATATTTTGTTATTAAAAGTTGTGCAAAAGACTTAGAGTGCTGGCGTGTTAAAGATATCATTCGATAGATACATAAATTATTACAAAGGAAAAACATGTACCCAAAAAAACTTAACTCAAAAAAACAAAAACAGATAATATACACATAAAAATAAATATATAAAAAAACCTATCATGAGACTCTTGAAAATCATATCTGGAAAGGCAAAAAGGGATAGCCAAAGTTTTCCAAATCAAAACTAAAGGAAAATGTTTCAAATCGAAATAAGGATTTGCAGAGTCAAACTGGCATAAGAGCTATTCCATCTTAGCCCTTAATGTTGCCAACACAACTACACTAACCATCATTCACCAATTTCTCGTTTTAAAAAAAATCGTGTCTCTAAAGCTTGTAGGTCCAAAACATCTCTAAAGTTACTTTCTCTGTCTCTTTGCCTTTCCAATAAAAAAAAAACACATTTAAAAAACCCCCAAAAAGCGATGATCCCAAAACCATAGAAACGGTCTTACCTGTAAAAGAGCTGGTCCCATGACAGGCACAAGGAACCCTTGATATAGCAGGTCCAGGAGGTGTTTCTTGATAGACTGGTGTGCGACCTAGAGGTACATATTACTTCATTATGCCGCATTTACAAAACTACCTAATGAAATCTCGCAAGCATGCAACACAATTTTAAGAAAATAATCCAATCTTATTAATATTATAAACGAGAACTTTATGCATACAAATATACTCGGCGTCAAAAATATCGCCCCTCCTATTTGTGCACTTTTTTTCTGAAACGCTCTGATTCACAAGCCATTATGTTTCGTTTAAATTAAACATTGTCAATTTAAAACACATTATACGTGCTTTTAATTGATACTACATAATATTAATTAGGTAACATAATTTCGCTAAGGTCTAGGATTAGCTTCAATCTGATTTTCGCGGAGGGGCGATATTTTTGACGCCGAGTATATTAATAATCCATATGGATACAGTATAGACGTTTGTTACTTTTTCGCGTTAAAACAGTTCGACGGATTTTGATGAAATTTGGCACACAGACAGTTGATAACCTGATTATTTTTAAAAGCGAAAAGTTTTTCGGGTGCGCCGGTGGGATTCGAATCCACGTCTCCTGGGTATGCGCCCCAACGGGTGTTCTACCAATTGAACCACGTCGCATCCAACCGACTCCCCCGAAATTCATAATCGCTTACATACGCCAACAGTGGCGTGTGGTAACATCCATCGCAACTATTAGAAGCTACGACTCCTACGTTCCAAATTACATTGGAAATGCGTAAGAAATGATGTACCACATCTATTTATTCAAATATTATTTAATTTATTGGGGCGCATACCCAGGAGACGTGGGTTCGAATCCCACCGGCTCACCCGAAAAACTTTTTCGCTTTTAAAAATAATCTTAGATTCGGTGAGCAGCCGTACTGCTAATAAAATAAATAATAGTTGATAACCTGGTTTAACATATAGGATACTTTATATTCCGGAAAATTACGTAGTTACCGCAAGATCACGAATATGTACAAGTAGCTATGAATTCTCATCCTCACCTGCGCGACAGCATTGCAGAATTCCAAGGAGTCGATGAAAAGTGTGAGTTTGTGCACTTTGTTCACGTCGTCCGGAGTGAGGCGGAAGATGTTGTCGCCCAGCGTGCGAGGGAGTAAGGAATACAGGCCGCTTAGTCCTGGCAAGAATTATTAAGAGGGTTTATACCTGCTGAGCTGGCAACGTTGCATTTTTGTTAGTTTTTCTCGATTATTCCATAAAAATTTAATGGAAATTAAAAATGTTTTGTATAAAAATTGTTGTAAGATATAAGTTAATGTGTCTACTGCAATAATAATTCGTGATAGACTTTTATTTTCTTTAAAACGAACAAATTATTACCTAACGGTTTTTAAAGAAAATAAAAGTCTTATCACGAATTATTATTGCAGTAGACACTTTAACTTATATATTAGAACAATTTGTATACAAAACATTTTTAATTTTCATTCATTTTTTATGGAATAATCGAGAAAAACTAATAAAAATGCAATGTTGCCAGCTCAGCAGGTATAAACCCTCTTAAGTTGAGATTATCAGATTTTTGCCCGGAATAGCGGGGCCGCCGGAGACTAGGGGCCGTTCTTTTTTGGACTAAGCCACCGGGGGGCATTTGCCATAGTCGCCACGCTTGGCAGGCGGGTTGGCGACCGCAGTGGGATACCGAAAATATCGAGGACGCTGCTGCCAGTCCTCCGGTATTACTGGCCGCAGTTTTAGGACACGGGTTAAGATTGCGAATGGCGCAGGACCGATCTGTTTGGCGAACCTTGGGGCAGGCCTATGGTCAACAATGGATGTCTTTCAGCTGAAATGATGATGCTTGATGCCAATCTCGTGGAGAATGGTCTCGTTGGTTGACTGTATAGCTAGAAACATGCTGCATAGTGTATAGTTTACCAGTGGCCAGTACTGGGCACGTGAGTCCCTCCAGCATGCACTGGGCCAGCTGTGGGCAGCGAGCGGACATGTTGGCGCACAGGAGTAGGGCGTCGCGAGCCGCCGCGCCCGTGCCCCCCTCGCGGTGCACAAATGTCAGTAGCAGACGGGATATTATGAAGCTGGAATAATACAATAACAATCGCAAGGTTACAATTTGTAACGCCAACTGAGAGGAAAATACTCTAAATGCTGAAGGGAAAACTGAAAGGACACATTCCGTTATTATTAAAAGTAAACAAAACCTCGGTTTCTACTGAGTGAGCCGCCTCGCGAGGAGTTATTTTCGGTGCGATTTTCAGCCCTGTGGCGAACAAAATCATGCATCATGCGCTTGCTTCATGAGGCGGTTCGCTCAGTGGAGACCCACCTAAAGATTCACTCGCTACAAGAGACATTTTTTTTTAATTAGCCGGGAGAAGTGTCCTACTGGTGGGGTAAAGCGCTCGTTCCCTGAATACCAGAACTGCAAAATACTAGATTGCTGACTTACCATATTTCTAAAATACCAAATTCCCAGAATACCAGACTTTTCTGTCACCGTGTTTTTGCCGAAAAAGCTTGTTTTCAATACACCATGTTCCATTCAAAACCGAATTCCCATAATACCAGATAGTGAAATCACCAGGCTCGTCAGGCAGGTCGTGGTCGTCGTGGGGAGGCCAGGGGGTCGTGTTTTACGAGCGTGGTGATTTCACTATCTGGTAAGTATTATGGAAATTCAGTTTTGAATGGAACATGGTGTATTGAAAACAAACTTTTTCGGCAATCCGTTATAGAAAAAACACTGTGACAGGAAAGTCTGGTATTCTGGGAATTTGGTATTTTAGAAATAGGCTAAGTTGGTAATCTAGTATTTTGCAATTCTGATATTTAGGGAACGCGCGGGGTAAAGGCATTTTCTCCATGCGTCCCGATTTTGAGCTGTGTCCGGTCGGTTTTAAAAAAAAACAATAGTCGGAAGTAATTATTAAGATCAGTGTATAACCAGATCAATTATTTTTTTAAACTAACCCATTCCCATAAAAACTAACATTGAGAAAGAACCACAATTGACTCGAAACATCGGGCGTACCTCGATTACTAATACGCGACTGACTGATGTCTGTGATCCACGATAGATTTAATAGGGATGTTGACACCACCAATCAACTGACGTACTTTTTATGAGCTGTCAAAACACATTTCTCCCATAGAGTTTGAATGGCAATAGCAACATATGACGTCACTTGTTCGCATACTCAATTAACTTACTATTTATTTGTTTTAAAGCAACAAAAAATCTAATTTTGCAGTTAATCGAAAATTAATCTGGGTTTCAGGGCTAAAATAAAGCGTTTTTTTACTGGAGTCGTGTCTTCGAATTATTTTTTAATGGTGTCAACATCCCTATTCAAGGACAGTCTGACAATACATAATCTTTGTATGTTTCTTGTCCTACTTTTCCTTCGTTACTGTCCCGTGTCACAGTTTTAAGATACCTAAGTTATTAATGTGTATAGTTCTAATTAGCTTTTGATGTAGTTTCCCACTGACCTACAACGCGTGCCAGACAAGAGGTTATCAACTGTATCACGACGTATTTCAAGCTTACTTAGCGGGTTAAAAACAATTTACAACGTAACGACACAATTCAAATAAACTTTATTAAAATAATTACATCGTACACAGGCCGCTCGTAATCACATTCATCATCTCTTTCTGTACCCATATCTTATACCGTTTGGCAGAAAGAAATAAAGAATGCGATAGCATGCGCCCGTGCGTTAGAAAATAAGCGTAGGTACAGATTATAAATTCTGAACAAGATCGTATCGTGAATCACTTAACTGCGTGTAAGATATTTTTAAATACCTACAGGCCGGATATTTACGACGGCGATTTTATAAGAAAAAAAATATTAAAATTTAGACTTACTCAGCTGTCGGTTCGTTGTCGTTCGTATGGTTCGTCAAGAAAAATAGATCGATGAATTTAATATTCTGCATCAAAACCACGCACAGCTGGTTCAACACCGACACCAATTGATCTGCGAAATGATACGTTATTTATTTAATAAGTAGGTCATTAGTTTATTATTTTTTGGCAATAGCAATTGAGCAGCGTACAAGATGCAGTACCTAAATAATGTTTTGGCATCGGCTAAATTCCGAAACTACAACTGTCCTACTTACGATCAATGGTAGTATTACATTATTGACGTATTTAAATCAATTAATCATCATCATCGTCAGCCGAAAGACGACATAGGCCTTTACCGAACAACAAAATCTTTGGAAATTGTTATGACAATTTCCCCTAAATTACTAAAACAAAATAGCTAAGGAATTAAAACTTTTTACATTACTACTCCGCGACCAGACGTAGGTGCTAGGCAGCTACATATGTCCGTGTGACATGTATATTTTCACTTTAAATTCTAATAAACATATGCCACAAAAAACCAATATCATTAACACAAATTGCTAAATGTAAAAATTCATGTGCTCTTTTTCCGATTCAATTGGAAATGTCTAAAAAAATTACCAATGGTTTTTATATTTTTTTGCACAGAAAAGTCGATTATAAGAGACTATTTTTTTATTTAGTTCACTACTTTTTCAAAATTAATTACCTATTGAAACTATTTTGGTTTTTGATTGGTATTGTACCTAAATATTCTTGAGCTCTTTTCCCGATTCAATTGGGAGTGTCTACTGTCTATACTATCTCGAAATGGTTTTCGATTTAATATACATTACAAAAAATTAGACAGCCCCAATTGTAATGGCATTTACTAACTTTCCAGATTTATCGGCGTTAATTCATTCCTGAATCCGTTGAGGAGTTTCAATAGTGGCCGAAGAAACGGTTCGGCTGCTAGCACCTGCGAATTCAAAACAAGTACATAGTAAAATCCTACTTTACATAAATAAAAGTATTGATTGACAGACTGACTAAGTAATCTACGCTAATTACCAGGAAAGCCAAGGACCTAGAAAGCTGAATTATCCGTGTAGTTTCCCTTTAAGGTATAGATATGGTAAGCGTGTGACCAAAATCGACTAATAGTACGTCCACAACAAAAATCCTAGTGAACCACTCCAATTCAAACCAACTAGGGGCCATTCATTTATTACGTAAGACGATTTAGGGGGGGAGGGGGGGTCGACCATGTCTTATTTTTTCTTACAAGGGGGTGGGAGGGGGTCTTGATAGTTCTTACGTAAGATCACAAAAAAGCGCAAAGTTAAGATTATACTTTGAAAAAGCGCGCGCTCGGATAATATGCGTATTAGAATTCGAAAATAAAACTAAAGTTGATTACCAAAAAATAAAAAATATTAGTAACTACAATAAAAGAGACGTTCCTAAAAATTGTCTCTTTGAAAAATAAAAATCAAAACAATCCAAACGTGTATTCATTTTTCCTTTAGATTCTTACGTAATAAATATTACACAGGGGGGGAGGGGGTTGGCCGATTCTTATTTTTTCTTACATAGGGGGTGGGGGGTTGGGGGGGGGGGGTCAAAAACTGGCAAAAATCGTCTTACGTAATAAATGAATGGCCCCCTAGTAGTCAGCTGCTGAGAAAAGTAACCCAGTAAGTAAACGGCGGTAACCATACCGGGAGGGACCTTTCTCTGCGCCTGACCGTACCTACTCCCCACCATGTATTAAATTAGTTAAGTCTATTAATTGGCCGTCTCATTAACCGTAAAGTGGTCAATTTAATAAATTAAATTATATCTAAGCGGGTTTGCAATACCTACGATTACTGGAACATAAGCACCTTTTTCCTGTGTCGTTCAGTACGTCCTTTTCAGACTAAATAGGCAGTAGTAGTAATCATAATTAATACTATTTATTTCCATAGCTACACACACTTCATCTACAAGCGTGGTAGTGTTCCAACAACATAGACATTGTATTCCCGATTTTCAGTTTTAACTTTGCTAATTTAGTGTCACTGTATCAGTACTTACAGTATTTATAAATTTTAGGACGGATATTCGTTAGTATTTTAGAGCAACGCGATCTATCCGAAGAACTTTGTTTTAGATTTTACCTGTGAACTGTAATGGCTGACGAGGATCCCAAACAATTTCAGTTGCTCCAAACGCACAGCATTTTCGTATCTGCAATAAAAAAATATAAAAGATATTATAAGATTATTTAATCGAGAAGCACTAATTTAACAGGTGTTTCAAGAAAAAAAGTTACACACTTGGTCTTTAGCTAAGTTTACTACATGTGCAGCCTATGGACCAACCATACGCAGAGGGCCATCAACGCTTTCCGAGCCCAGTACAACAATGGATTCAGGATGCTGATGGGACTGTATATTTGATTATGTGACATTTTCTTTTTCATTTTAATATTTATTGCATTTAATTCATTAAATTATTATCATTATTTAAATTCATTTCATTACTAACATAGTTTATAGGATGTAACTGTATACTAACAAAACTAGTGATTCTTTGTGATCTGAAATAAATGATTTTTATTTAGCAAAAAGTTACATTGTTGCATCCAGTGGATTGCCTGGATTATGTCATTTTCAATGCTGGTTGGTTACCCTTCGTATGTACTTAGTGAACGGGCAGTAGCTTAAGATATATCGATGTCAAATACAGATAGGTACATGAATCGGCTCCACGGTTGAAGATGTTTACATCTTTTTACACTCGAAACGTGAAATAGATTTCAGCCGTAGCAAGTCCACTGTTGGATATAGGCCTCCCTCATTGATACCCAATCACTACGGTTGGAAGCGGTTTGCATCCACCGTGAACCTGCGACTTTTATCAAACCATCCGTCCATCTCGTAGGTGGACGTCCCACGCTGCGCTTGCCAGACCGTGGTCTGCATTTGAGAACTTTACGGCCTGTGCCTTTACGGTATGCGTATGTAGAATATTAACACATTTTGATATTAGTGACATACTACACGATTAAACACCGCTCGCGTCGAGAAATGGCAAATCTAGTGTAAAGATAAGCAATTTCCGTTAGAAGTGCTTCATATTCTCGAATGGGCAAGAATTTATACAGCGATTGGGTGTGTAGCCAGTGTGAGAGCTAACGTACGATGACCACAGACTGATTTATACTGTTGTGACGATGTGACGCTCATCAAAAGGCAAAATGTTCAAGCAGACTTCAGACTCATGATTGCCTTTATTTCGGAGAGATAATATTCAATGGAAACCTGTACATATTAGTACTAGGCCTATAGATGTGATAAGATATTTGTTATAATTATTTCCAATATAAGAGATACCGTATTTGTTACGACTGATAAGGTTCGTGGGACGCAAGTATTCATCATGGTGACTTATTTAATGAAACAATCGTACGCCCTTATCCTTTACGTTTCTTGATACTTATAATACAGGGTTATTTTTAATTCACTGACATCCTCTTAACCCTGAATTCCTAACACTCAAACAAATGTTTTTTGGTTTACGACTTTTTAAAATGAAGCACTTTTTTTCCCATACAAATACACAGAGTATCGTAAAAATAAGAGGAAATCTCAAATTTTTAAAACGTTATTACACCAAAAATATTAAGTTATGACAAAAGCCGTAAAACAAAAAACATTTGTTTAAGTGGTAGGAGTTTAGGGTTAAAAGGATGCTAGTGAATTACAAATAACCCTGTATAATGAACAAAGCAATCCGTGATATTAATAGATTGAGAATACAGTCCCATGACATTAATAATATGTACTGTACTGAACTCGTTATATAGGTATTATTTTTTTTTGAAATAGTTTCAATAACAAACCTTGTTTAATGACACCGGTCAAAAAAAAGAAAAAAAAGGAAAGAATGGGAATTGACAGGAGGGATGTGAGGAATAAAACGGGGATACAAAAATAATTTTATCCAAAAGGAGAAAAGTGATCCTTAGAATTTGATCCGCGATTGTGTGAGTGAAGTGTCGTGTGGCGTGTGTGTGTATTTTTCTACGGTTATTTCCTCATACTTTCCACAAACGCGACGACTTGAAATGACCATGAATTACGGCGTTGGGAATTACGACAACGAAAACTTTATAAACAACAGTCGATTTATTTACCAATCATCATATAGCGAGATCGTATAAGGCTGAAGGAAAGGCTTTGCCTAATCAAAGATAACTAAATTTGGTTTCCAAGAAAACAGCATCGAGAACTGTCAGCTTGATGTCTAATCTACGGGACATACGAGTGAAGTTATAATAATAACAAACTTGTGATAATGTGTTTGGGATTAAATGACTATAACTCAGTGTCTATTGAATCGGGAGTGTTCTAATAATGAGAATTGTGTAGAGAATTAAATGGTGTATCAGTGTGAAGTACTGCCGTGAGTCCAAAATGATATTTCGCAGGCTAATTTAACTATTTTCAGAAATAGCGGGAGCCTAGAGGCGCGTGACGTCAGCTGTCATGTGGAGTAGAAGAATGGAAATCAGGAGTCTACGTCAAGGGTTGATGGAGTGAAGATCGAAAGGAATCATTTGACGCGTAAGTCAAAATACTGATGTCTTACTGGGGAACTATGGGGAATTTAGATAATGGAGTAGTGATGAAGTACATACAAATATGACAGGGATCAAAGTGACGACTGGAAATTCAACAATAATTTATATTTTAAACCAAAACATAATGGACTTATTTCCAGTATATTATTATATCCATCATACGTCAGATATTGAGACTATTGGACCAATATAATTGACATCGCAGGAATATATGATCTACGAAACCTCCTGAACCATATCAAGATTGAATAATGATCTTGATGCAATATTAATATATAATTTGTTTGGCATGGATATCCATTCATTGGATATGACGACGGGTTCCTGATTGGAGTTCTGCTGAGAACTGCGAGATGCAGTAAGCTGTGAGGAGAGCCGCTGGAGTATGGAGATGCAGACTTCGGGGTTGTATGCTGGGAACGCGATGCGTTTGGATCATAATCTTAGCTAAGTGTCTTTATAATTTTATTCAACGGAGTAGTGTAAACTTATAGTATATTTTAATCAAACGCGATCTTAACTTAAACCTATCGGGTTTGACTCTCGCGGCTAAACATTTATTGAAATCATACATATAGAACAAAACTACATAGTAAGATAGATGTTTAGGTCAACGGAATTTAAGGTTCAATTTTAAACAAGATTTTGATGACTGACAGTTAATGTCAAGATGAGTAATAGGGTTCTATTTAGCTAATACAAATAAACATGACAATAGGTTTAAATATTTAAATTTTAGAACAGGCCAATTGAATCTTTGTTTAAATAAATTAGAATGTCTATTGGCATTTGATATCGAGAAACCACTTTGGGTTGAGCTATACAATGTTTTGAATTGATTTTATTTTTATTGTCTTTTCTCTTGGAATTATTATTTAAATTTAAATCTTTTTGAAATCCGAAAGGAATTATCTTCGATAATTGACAGTGGATCTGAACAATATTCTGACTGAGAACCTTGTGCGTTTATGTTGTCATACCTTCGTCTTGAAGTAATATTTGAAGTGAATATTAACTGAGCTACTGAAGACCTTGTCTTGAAATAATAGTTGAATTGAATATTATCTGAACAACCGGAGATCTTGTAACCTACTGGGGAACCTATCTTCGATAATACTACAGATTATTTAAACAGTGAAACAGTTGTACCTTCTAGGTAAGAACTCCCAGTGTAATTTTAATAGGGTTTATTATTATTTAACCTTGTGTTTTTATTATGAGTTTATTTTTGGGAAGTAATTGATCAATTACTGATAGAAATGGATAAACGACCATATCATTACTGTTTATTACCCTTGTTGTGTTACTATACAAGTCCATTTAGACTTATGGTGTATTGTATTATCTATTTTATTTGCTCCAGTGAAAGAATACTATTTTTCAAAATTCATCCCTTGATTTTGGTATAAAATCTGTTAACGTATTAGAACCTAGAATGGGGTTTCATAATACTTGAGACTAAATTAAATTACCAATACTTACCAGTCCTCAATATTACCCTTGGATTTAGTCAGACCAGTATAGAGAAAGTATTTCCCACACTTCTATCCGTACTATTACTCTGAGAGTGGGGAAGTGACAATACTGGTAGGCACAAATGTCAGTATAGTTACGACCGACCAAGTGAAATGGTCCTGATAGCACGCAGTTACACCATCACGTACCATAGTACAGACGATACAGTTGCGATGGCTAGGCTAAGCAACGGTTGATGTGAAGCTTTCATTATGCGGTCTGTAGATTATCAAAATTATTATTTGGGTGCGAGGATTGGCGATATACGTATGGTCTCCAAGGGTCAATTCTGCCTCTGGCGTGCTGAAGGTTGCCCCCTAGTGTTCGGTCTGACCAATCGGCACGTAGTGATTATGCGTAATCCAACGGGGTGTCTACTTACTCGCTCGGCAATAGGTGTCGTTAGTGAGGTTGCGGCTAAGGATAAAACGTCCCTAGAGGCGATCCGTGCAGAATTGGGTGTCTTAGGGAGGTACGTGGGGGGAGGCCAATTACTCGATCTGGGTTGTAGACCAGGTAATGGAGCGTCCTTCAGCTTACTCATACATTAATCGAAGTACCTTCTTATTATACTAGAGTCTAAGGGGGGGAACAGAAGTAGTCTCAAGTGAGTAGGGTAGTTACTCCGTGTAAATTTTAGGAGTAATGAAATCCTTCCATAGGAGTAACTACATTCTTGTTTGTCCTCTTACTCATTTGGTGACCGATACATACGATCTATAGACGGGCGACATAGCTTGTTATTCCCTTGCAATGGTCATGGAAGGCTCGAGGAAAAGTGACCAGTAAGGTGACGAACTTTACTGGAGAGAGCGGGGAGAGGGCTCCTCCTTTACGAGTATAAGACCATATTTCTATATAATGTCTTCTAGGGCAAATAAATAATACTAATTATTAAACCTTTGTCCAATTCTGTCTGAGGATTTATATTTAGGAATTTATACATATATTCGCTATAATCTATCTATTTACATGAGTATGTAAAGTCTAATAGTTCACCTAGTTGTGAACCTCGGTCACTAGTATTATTTTAAAGGGATACCACAGTGTAGGAAATTATATAATAAACAGACGATCACGCCAAAATAAATAAATATTATCGGAGCCTAAGGCTTAGCACAGTACTTTACATATAGTTGTGTGGTAAATATAGGTATTATATTTATTATTCATTATAGGTATCCAGAAATTTAGAAAATATTTCACAATTTTTAGTTACTTTACACACTCATATTGTAAGTGTCTTGTACTGAATCATGTACCTAATAATTATCATACGCCTAATACCTAATACAATAATTATTGTGAATGTTAATGCTTAGGGATCTAAGGCATATGACGGAGCATCCCGTGATATTAATAGATGGAGAATACAGACCCATGAAATTCATAATATCGTTGCTTATCTAAAACAACGCTCTATTCTAAAATACTACGGTGTGCAACTTAATACTTTAATTATTGCAAATAAGGTGTATAATTACACAAAGTATCATGCCGAATTAGGCCGTTGTTTTAGATAAGCAGCGATATGTAATTTGTACATATAGTTGTGCACAACTGCCATGTTAATGGTTTAGGATCTAAGGCGTATGATAATTATTACTTGATTCAGTACAAGACGCTTTCGATATGAGTGTGTAAAGTAACTAAAAATTGTGAAATATTTTCTAAAATTCTGGATACCTATAATGAACAAAGCTTTACGTGATATTAATAGATGGACAATGGAGCCCCATAACAGGATACTCTTCATCCCGAAAAATTACATTCCTCGCGGGATAGCGATAAACAAATTCTTTGCAGACGGAGTCGGGGGCAATAACTAGTTGATATAAACAAGAGTTGCAAACAAAAAAAAATGTTGGAAACAGGTCACACTATAGTACTCTAGGGACGCGCGGATGAAACCCAGAAAAAGAGGACGAAAAAGGAGATGGGTAGACGACATCAGTTTGAGCGGGGGCCATGATGGACAAGAGTTGCAGACGGGTCATACACACTTTTTTGTTCATGTCTCTCCTGTAGCCATGGCAAAAGTCGAGGGTCCAGCTAATATTTTTTAGTCAAGTTAATTGGGGTGTGGAACGCTTGACCAACTTTCGGCCCATTTTTTTTTTTTTTTTAATAAATTCTAAGTTTGCTGACTCGGAGTCGCTAAATTTATCCACAAGAGAGACGACGACGACGACGTTTCTTACTCTGTATGTTGACGACAGAGTACAGTGGAGACTTTTGGAAAAGGCCTATGCCAAATAGTACACAGAAATTCTCTAATTTGTCTCTACACTTCTCTACATTTTGCAAATAATTGTAAAAACATACATACAAACAAACATACAGGTGAAGCTGATATAAAGCGTGTGAAAAGGGTTAAATTGGTAGTTACATAAACGGCTATATAGTATTACTAAACAAACTAGACAGAAAATCTCGATCTTTCCTACACCGCATTTCAGAATTAAACCTAATTGATAATGATAAGGGCTCGGCTTAAGCGATAATAAAGCGTCCGATTGCTAATACGTGATTCTGATCATATATTGCGAACGTTTGCTTCAAAACAATCAACTGCCAAATGAAATTGTACCTTAAGACCTACAATATAGTCATTTAGGTTCGAGTAGCTTGGATGAACACTTAATACCTTCTTATAATAAATTCTTGCGGTTTGCAGACGCTGCGGTAGTGTGTAATTATTGATCGCATGTTGAATATCAATTACACCACATGGAATTACTATTTGTTTGTAAACATTACAACAGATAGATCACTCTTAAATCGGTGTAGAATTAGACGCTTACAAAGCTCTGCCGAAAATATATAGATATCTATGTTCAATAAAAACTTTTTAACAAAAAATTAAACCGCCGAAATAATACCTTTTTTGTTTGACCTTAATCTAGGTACCAGTTTGAAGTCGGTGCCTCAGCACTAGCCAGGAGTGGACCTATAATCTTCTACCTGACTGGCTTCTATCACTCCTCCTGGCTCGTGCTGAGGCACCGACTTCAAACTGGTACCTAGATTAAGGTCAAACGAAAAAGGTATTATTTTTTGCTTTTCAGTTTTTTCGGCGGTTTAATTTTTTGTTAAAAAGTTTTTATTTTATACTATTTTCCCACCCTTGGGGTAAATTTTTTTCCCAAATATATATAATAACAACTTCAAGGTATACCCTATCCAATAAAAAAGAATTATGAAAATCAGACTACTCTGTAAAAAGTTAGTCAATCATCCCCTGTTTTCCTACCCTTAGGGTAGGAATATTATTTCCAAATTTACATGGGACCACCCTTGAGTTATACGCTTTCCAATAAAAAAAGAATCATCAAAATCCGACTACTCTGTAATAAGTTATGCGTGGTCATATAGTACAATCGGTAACTGAACAATCAATCATCCCCTGTTTTCCTACCCTCAGGGTAGGAATATTATTTCCAAATTGAAATGGGACCACCCTCGGGGAATACGTTTTCCAATAAAAAAAGTATCATCAAAATCGGACTACTCTGTAAAAAGTTATGCGTGATCATACATAAAAAAAAAAACAAAACAAATATACACGTCGAATTGAGAACCTCCTCCTTTTGTTTTCGTCGGTTGAAAATAAAAACTTTGGGAGTCTTAGCCGTCCGTACCTACCCCAAAATTTTCATAATAGTGGCTGCTAGCGGATCCCGCTGCCTCAAAATTCCTTAATTTTAAGGGCTCCGTACCCAAAGGGTAAAACGGGACCCTATTACTAAGACTCCGCTGTCCGGCCGTCTGTCTATCTGTCCGCCTGTCACCAAGTTGTATCTCATGAACCGTGATAGTTGGACAGTTGAAATTTTCACAGATGATGTATTTCTGTAGCCGCCCAGAACTCCATGGCGAGTGTTAACGTTGGTGCCACGTACAGTCGAAAGCATAAATATCTATATACAGCCATCGCGTTAAATATATCGATCCTAGACCAAGAGTCAACTAACTCAGAATAATCCACCATTTAATTTAGACCCTCCTGGGCCCTATTTTATAAAGCTACATGTTACAATTTACAAGCGGAAGTCTCTTTCTGATCCTATATTATGTATTAGATAGAGACTTCCACTTGTAAATAGTAACTTGTAGCTTTATAAGATAGGACCCTGAAAGTAGATGAACTCTAAATTAGAATGGGATTATTTCGAGTTGGTCGACTCTTTATCTAGGTGTGCGAATTGTGCGATATGTAAACACCATCCTTACGGTTAGTGGCATAGAGTTGTATGTTGTATGTATGACTTTGACTGTACTTATTATTTTTTTTTGTGCTTAAAACCACTAAATTTCATAATACCTTATTTTTACCCCTTAATTTTCAAATTACCATTATTAGTGAATAAGGTATTACGAAATTTAGTGGTTTTAAGCCCAAAGCCTTAAATACACATGATATTTTCTTTTTTTATACAATACTAGCGGACCCGACAGACGTTGTCCTGCATGAACCTAGATACCGACTGCAGCGCCATCTGCCGGGCTGTTTTGTGAATCCAAACCATCCAGGGCGCCACGGTATGAGGCTATTTTACTTTAGTGCTTTGTGTGAAACTATGCAGGACGGCAACTCATCCTATGACTCATTTGTACGACAAAGCGACAGTAACGCGTTATCTCTTACAAAATGAAGGCATACACGAGTGCTTGGTTTGCTTGTTAGGTTCAGTGTAGAGATATTTTATAATGTCCAACGCCACATGGCATCCAATCATCATGGACATCCAAGTGATAAAATTACCCAACCACAAAAATGTTTGTTGTTGTTGTTGTTGTTGTTGTTGTCGTCCTATGGTACCCCAGTGGTACAGAGGGCCTTCGTGAGATGTTTGATGATAAATAAATATAAATCCAATGACAAAATTGTCCAAATATAAAAATTACCAATATTATTATACTCCAATTATTAATATAGCCAAAACTTTTCACCCCGGCGCACACATAGCACAAATGTTTCAACACATATTTGAACACATATTTGATCTATGGTTGTTCTATTGAACAAATAAGCAAATACCGGTGCTTCACATGTGATCGAATATGTGTTCAAATATGTTGTGTTGAAACATTTGTGTTATGTGTGGCGCCGGGTTAAAACAACCATGACTTTAATTGTAATATGTATATATAAATCTAACCTAACTGTTCAGGTATATCTACATTTTTATGGCTGGTCAAATTACTGATTGGACATTTTTGAAATCTTGGCCTTTTTTTTTTGGAAACAATTATATGTGGTTACTCCGCAACCTCACGTTTACCTATACACCGTGAAATTTTAGTGGTTGTTTTCCCGAAACGAGGTGATTTAGTATCGATTGTACAATCGATTTATAATTACTATTTTGACTAGAGTCAAAAATCCAATTGTGAAAAACGAAAGTCGAAAATGACCGCAAACCAATAGTAACGCTTCGTTGGTACCTAACCTATCGTACGATCGTACGCTACTTGTACCAACGAAGCGTTACTATTGGTTTGCGGTCAATTTTCGTGCAAATATCCTTTTCTTTTCTACATATTTTTTTTCAAACAAACTGTTGCTCTTAGCTTCTAATAAGTAAATATAGCTGTTTTAGTACACAAAAAAATCAAAAATAATCTAAAGCTAGAATACTCACTTTCCCGTACAATTGCCCCATTCATACAGCTTGTCAAGCAAGTTCTCTGACAGCAGATGTTCCAGGCATACCCCTGAACTAGGCACGGTACTGATCTCTCTCGCACGGGCTTCCAGCACCAGCAGTGTAGCCAGCTGCTCTAGATGATTCACTACTCCTAAAACGTCGTCATGTAGATGCTGGGGCTGCAAAAAATTAGATTATTTTCTTGTGCAGTAAGTAACTACTTTATTTTCCTTTCCAATCTGGTCACAAGGTTTTGAATTAACGTTTACACATTGCTGGCAATAATCGCTTTTTGAAAATGAATCCCTAAAGGGGTGAAATAAGGGGTGAAATGTTTCTATGGAAATTTTATGTCACACAACAACAGACCTCAAATTGTAGGTTTGAGCTATGACATTTAATGCCTTTTGAAAATCGACCCCTAAAGGGATGAAATAAGGGGTGGAATGCTTCTATGGAAAATTCATACCATACAAGTACAGACCTCACATTGTAGGTTACAGCTATGGCATTTGTCTTTTGAAAATCGACCCCTAAAGGGATGAAATAGGGGAAGGAATTTGGAAGGAATTGGCATAGTAGTTTCTGAGATAAGGAGACGGGGGATCAATTTACTGCGCAGACAGAAGCGCGGGTAAAAGCTAGAGTGAAAAAACACTTTTGACTCACCTGAGACTTGAGTATAATTTCGTGCGCCTGCTGCCAGTGCTTGCAGAAGGAACTATAGCAAGCTTGGGGCTCATAGTCATGTCGAGGGTCAAGACTCCGGGACAGCTGTCGTGCAAACGTCATCGACGTCGTTTTGAGCCAGCTCATGGTTGCTGCTTTACGTCATTTGGTATCCTAACAAGGAAAAGCAATCTATGCAAGTTGAACAACAAACACTGAAAAAAAAGTTGTGTATTTATGGTTATACTTGAACACTACAATACTCCAAAAAAGTATTTATTTTTTTATTTCAGTCATTTCCACCACAATCGTGACAATTATGTATTACTTTAATCAATTGAAAGCTACATTTAGCTACATAAAAACATCTTTTTATAAAAATGGGCCAACAACTACACAATATCTGAAGATATCTGATATCTGAAGGCAACACAAGTATTTGTGAGATGTTTTCTTACTTGTTGCTCAGAGCATCCTTTTCATACTGACTTAACAGGAAAGAGACATATTGAGAGATAAGTGAGCAAACAAAGCCGAATAGTACATACACATTTTCCTGTTTTGAATAAATTATGATGCCATGTTACAATAAGAATTTCAAATTAGCAAAATATCTATTGCTTTCGTTCTACAATTGTTATTCCATTTGAAAAAAAAATAGTAGAATAAAGTAAGTATTGTGGTTGGCTGTGAACTATGACTAGTGATCACATTTTTGATTTCAGAATCAGAAGAATTAAAGAATGAATTATTTGTATGTAAACAAGACTATTAAAATTATTTGTTTACACATATAGTCTATTGTTGTCTGATGATGTCCTTGACAGTACAGTCTAGGTCATTCAAAATATATGCATGTTACCAAGGCATCAAAAATAATATTTATTTATTAAAGTAAGACAGGACAGGACAGGACAGGAGTTGACAGCTTACACGTGCCGCACCGTGTTAACCTGTACAGACCTATTTTCTAACGGGTGATAAGGGCATTGTATTCAACCGAATAATTGGGCCAAATATTTGGTTCAGTAAGAGCATAACCGAATATTCGGCCAAACGTTTGTATTCGGCGGAATTTATATTCGGTGCATCTCTAATATTATATCTTTTACTAGTAAGATTTGAAATCAAATTGCATTCCATTTTGTTTTATGCCAGTGTTCATAAGAAGCAGTGAATTGTGTTGTCTTTGGGGGTCTGAAGGGTTAATATGATATAGTAAATCCCTTGGTCAAGCCTAAAGCTCAGTTTACACCTGTGAGAAAAATCATGCCAGTTACATTGGGGTGGTTGATTGACTACTTCAAAATTATTTGCTTTACAGCCTCACAATATAATGTTTCTAGCAGTTTTTTTTTTTTTTTTTTTTATCAGGTCTAAATTGGGTTCTGAGAGTAAGTATTTGCCCTGCAGTGTGACATATGGCTGGGATGACGATGATGGTGATGAAAATGGGCTTCAGGCTGAATTCACACCAATTCAGAACTTCATCTAAAGCATCTTAAAATTCTATTCTGCATTCAATTTCTATACCAATATGTGCAGGTTTTAACACAATGTCTTTAATTCATGCCTGTGGTTGTGGTCCGTTGCAAATTAAAAAATATATGTTCAGTTTTCATAAAAGTTGGCAACTATCCATAAATATTAGAATTATTTAGATATAATTTTATGGAGTATTCATTATTACTGCACATAAAATAAAACAGGACAGATGTTATATCAGCTAACTATACTAGCCTAATGAATTACAAAATAAAATTATAATTACACTGTGCAATACTTTCACTAGTTACAATGAAGGGAAATCTGATTAACTGTGTGAACATACCAACAATGCACTAGTAAAGCCATGGAAATACTTTCTGCTCTACTCCATATATATTACATAGCATCACCGTTTCAAAACGCTGATAATGAATGAGTGATCTGAAGAATACTTAAAATAATTGATGAACCAATTAGAACCATTTTTATCCTCACATACTGCAAGTCGATTTTGTTTGTTTATGAAGTAATTTGAAATGATGACTATACTATGACTTCACGTATTTATTAATATGTATGTTCCAAGCCACCAAGGGTAAGTGTGACTACTGGTGAACCTTGACATTACGAATTAACTTGTTTTGCCTAAAAGTTTTCCAATACTTCGATTAATTTGGATTTTTACTTAGCTAACGTAGCCATTTGGTAATAAAGACTTAAATAGTATAAAGTACAAACCTTAAGGAAGATACTTGAGTAAAAATAGATGCAGCAGGCCACAAAATAAACCACAATAACTACATGATACGCAATATGAAAATTATGTCACCAATCACAACAAGGTAGTTCGTCCCGAACACTTTTTAATAACACAGAAGTAACACCAGTTGCCACTCGAATTATTTAACGTAAAGTTTCATTTAAAAATTGTGCAAAGTGATTAGTTAATCTGCGATTCGTAGAAAAACGAATGCAACAAAATACACCTCAGCCCATGACAGCAGCAGGCAGACAGATTAGATACACGGTATTGCCACGCTCAAATAAGGGCTACACATAAATAAAATTTCAATCGCTTTGAGTGGCTTTTAATATATTTATTATTATATTCTCATTATTTAAAAATTCCTATTCTATTTTATCATTTTATCACATAATTTTATTTCCCCATCAAGACTCTTAGCAAAATACTTAAAGTAAATATTCACCGATAGATGGCAGTGTCTACCTTATTTACTCATGACGATATGATATTGTTAATGATGGTTTTTGAATTACTTTTAAGTAAGACGAAAAGGAAGGGTCATTCTCTTTCATTCTTATTAATTTTCATTCTCACGGAATTCTTGTCGCGGAAAACCAATTCTGCTGAAACTTAAAAGAAATCTATAGTACCACAAACTTATGACCCAGTGGTGATAGTGCCTCTCTCGGGAATGCAGCACGGGAAATGGAGTCGCTCGCTGGTTCTGATAAGTTTGCCGCTCAGACTTGTTGTCCTTGGTCAAATGTTGTGGCACTTGTGGCGGGCTTCAGTGGCCACAAACCTCTTTGTGTGTGGCCTTGATTGTCATGTCATGCTGATTTTTGATGTCAAACCCGTCCGTCCCATGTCAAAGCGGTGAATCGGTGAATTGATTCAATTTGATTAGAGATTAAGTATACGCCATCAATTTCATTTTAAGATTATACTTAAATACTACATTAATTTTGTATGAAAAATAATGAGATCAACGTCTCGAATCGCGGCTAACCGGGCAGTCAGTGAATCAAAGAAGAATTATTATTCTTCGAAGTCATTTTCTAAGAAGGCCCTTGATTCATCCGAAATCATGCCCAGTTCCACGGGCATTCACAATCCTCAAAATCCTCTGGACTTTGATCACTTTATTCCTTGGATCACTAAGGAATTGAATGGCTCGAAGTTGGTGGTCGTCAAAAGAGCGCTCCAAGGTGACTTATTTGCATTTATAATCCTTAATCTAACTATTAACGAGTAGGTATCTAGACGTAGTTCGCGTGTGGCCCTCAGTAGTAGGTACGCGTTTTGGTTTAAAGGTTTTATCTCCACTGCAAAGCTCGTCTTTTGGACTGAATACATTAATTAAGTAATAAAGTATTGATACGACAAGTGAGCCATGCGCATCGTACCATTGTACTATTGCCAACCAATTCACCAACTGACAGTCTGTTTTTTTACAGAGGATTACTTCTCAAGTAGGAACAACAGGCGCGTCAGTTTCGTACAAACCCAAAAGAACCTTTCAGCTTCTAATGCAATTGTCAAGACTTTTGTAGCTGTACCTTCGGACTTTGACGATGAAGATGCCATACGATTGACTGCGAGTTATGACCACAATGGACGGCTTGTGGAAATTGCGTTTATCAACTGCTCTCTTCCATTAAATCGTCAAGTAATGAAGGTTATCTCGCTTTGTCTCCCATTTCATCCAATGCTTACGAAACTAACTATCAAGGAAAGGAGGCTACACTGTGGTATTTTGTACGAGATCGCAAAGCTCTTGCCGTTTTCCAATTTAACGGACATTTGCCTCGACAGTTCGTACGTGCGTCAAGGGAATTACTATATTCTTCTGGATCAGACTACTCTTTTAAAGAGCCTGTCGTTAAGTAATTGCAATGTGAGCGATGTTGTTTGCCGGGAGATTGCGGAGAGGATTGAGTTCCACTGTCCTGCATCCAAGAATCTCCTCGCGCTTAATCTCTCTTTTAACAGGATTACGGATTTAGGTGCTGAAGCTTTAGGACGTTCGTTGAGAACTAATCGTCGCCTTTTACACTTGAACTTGTGCAACAATAAGTTATCCTCTGTCGGAGCTGAGCACATTTTAGTACATTTAACTAAATTCCAGCTAACCACAAGTGAAGTAATGGATATGAAGCGACGAAAAAAGGAATATTTTGAGAAGAAAGCTGCTGTTGTTGAGAATTGCCTAAAACAAATTCAACTTAACCGCTCACCTGTTAGAAGTGCGGCCAGTCAAGCGTCCAGCAGACTTAGTCAACTTGCAAAGAAACAAGCACAGATAGGTGAAACTAAAGGTTCCTCTGATTATGAAAATGCCGAGATGATGGCGTTGGGCATTGTCGGCGTGTTCGATTATACATTCACCCTCGAGAATACTATTATAAAGGATGGCGATTGGTTTTGCATTGGCAACTTAACACTCTGCTCCTTGAATCTTGGATACAATAATTTAGATTTCTTAATCATTACTAGAATAATTGACATACTTTCGTACCAAAGTAAGCTGTCGAAGAGCAGAGGTACTGGTTTAATGAGGTTAGTAGTCGAAGGAAACTACTTGCCTAAATGTTGTATGGAGTACAATCTGATCGATACGTATTTGAATTTGGTTACAGATCACTAGGTAAGTATATGCCGCGCCCGAAGCCATTCTCGAGGAAGTTCCCAGTGGATTCTTTGGCAACCATTAAGATGAACAAGTCTGTAGCTTCCCAGGAAATGTGATCTTAAAGCTTAAAGTTTTTTTTCTTGCTAAGTAGAAGTGCGTCAGTTTCGGTTCCAGGTTAGCCTCGGAAAATTTAAATAAGCGAATTTTCTTACGATTTCAGTAGATACAATTTTTTGTTAGAAAGCTAGCATAATTATGGTATCGTTCGTTCCTTAAATTAATGCATGGTACAGACAGCATGAAAATTAGCTGCAGACCTTGAGCCTTGCCACATTAGGTATAACCACTTAAGTGCACCGCTACACGAGATTTATAAAATAAAAAAGTGATTCGCTTTCTTTTGACACTGACTGTACAAATATCAAAAAGCCAATTATATTCTTTCACGTAAATATTTCATCTGATTTGCTTCTCTAAGAAAACAAAGCAAAGTTTTTATTTGAACTAATTAAGCAATGATAATGTTTATGTTTTAATTTGATATGTCCTTAGTTAGAGTAAAGCGTAAATTTTGTTTTATTGGCACCTAAGTATTTTATAATTTTGTTAGGTTCAAAACGGGAATACTCGCACAAATGACGACCGCTTTAGCCTGGTTGGTAGTGACCCTGCCTACCAAGCTAGAGGTCCTGGGTTCGAATCCCGGTAAGGGCATTTATTTGTGTGATGAGCACGAATATTTGTTCCTGAGTTATGGATGTTTTCTATGTATTTAAGTATTTATTTATCTATATAAGTATGTTTATCGTCGTCTAGGTACCCATAGTACAAGCTTTGCTTAGTTTGGGACTAGGTCGATTTGTGTAAGATTGTCCCCTAATATTTATTTATTTAAATTAAATACAAAGAGAGTTAGTTAATAAATATTATAGAACAACAATGCAAAGAAACTTGCGTAAAATCGCCGTTTCTTTTACATTTGGGTCAATCAACTTTTTTTTAACGATTTTCTGCTACTTTCTATGAAAACCGAAATAATTAAAAAACTGATTATTTTTCCTTAAATGAACTAAAACAATTACTTTGCTCACCCGCGACCTTACAATAGTTACGTTTATGCAAGAAATGTGCGTTCATGCAGTTCCTCCACCTCCACACTGTACGAACACACACAAATCACATAAACCCAACCATCACCACCACCATGCTACACTGACGCGTTTCGAACTCAACCAGAGCTCATCTTCAGAGTTACCACAACCGTATGCTATGCTACCAAATGTTAAACTAACGAACCAAAACAAATGTTTTAACTTGTCACTGTAACTTCTCAAGTACCCACTTTATTTTTCTTATTCTCAAACTACCCCACAAAAATTAACTTTTATTGACATATTTAAAACTACCTTGAATTTTTTGTTTATTTATTTATAAGGCATATTTAATTAATACTAACTGTTCAAATTCGACCCAAGCCGCAGTAAAGGAGAAGATACTAAATTTACCTGTTCATTAATAATAGACCCCATAGTGTTGTACCTAATTATTTCCATGCATTCCAGAGCATCCAGACGCAACCCCTTGCCGCAATAATGTAACACTTCATAAGAATCTGAATCTAACAATGAATGATTTGATTCCAACAAATGTTTTGCAAAATTCGATCTATCTGGATGCTCATTCCTATATGCCGAAACATGCTCTTTAAATCTAGTATTAAAACTTCGGCCTGTCTGTCCTACGTATATCCCATTGCAGTCATTACAAGTAAGCTTGTATACCCCCGATCTAGTTCCCTTATCTACCTGTTCTTTGTGGTTACATAGCCTAGAGTACAAAGAGTTGTTAGTCTTAAAGGCAACATTATTGTTTGATTTTAAAATGCCATAAATCTTATCAGACAAACCCCCAACGTAAGAGATGCTAGATCTATATTTGTTAGTAGACTGAGAAGGTAACGCAGCGTAAAGCATGCTATTTACTAACCGTGCCTGCTTCTTTTGAACTAAACTATCTACCATTGATTTTGTATAACCATTTGAGATCGCTATCTGATAAATAGTACTCAACTCTAAATCAAAATGTTCCTTAGAAAGAGGCACAGTCAACAATCTATTAACATAACAATGGAAAGCAGCCAGTTTATGCTGCCACGGATGATTAGAAGATGCTGGTATAACAGCATCTGTGTACGTGGGCTTACGGTATATTTTAAATTGATGTTTACCATTTAATTTTGAAATCGTTAAATCCAAAAAGTTCAACGAACAATTTTCCTCCAATTCTTTTTTGAACCTTATCTTTACGTGCTTGTTATTCAAACCATTAATAAACACGTCAAGCTGTCTCATACTCCCCCTCCAGCATAGGATCAAATCATCAACATACCTAAAATAGTACACAATATTACTATTACCCACAATATACTGATTCTCAAAATGATCCATAAATAAACCCATAGCTAAACCATCACTCTGTAAGTAATAAAGACCATTGAACCGGAAATAATTTTTCTCAAACATGCTATGAAATATTGACGTTATGTTCCTTATAATACGCCACGAACTGTCACGTTGCAGGTGCGCCTAGACGAGAGGTCAATAATGGAATTTCATACAACATTGCTGGCCTTGGCCAGCAAAGTGATCGTCTATTGTTTTATGTGACACAGCACCATGACATGACCGTTTAATAGGTCGACGAGGTCGACGTGGATGGATGGATGGATGGATGGATGGATGGACGGACGGACGGACGGACGGACGGACGGACGGACGGATGGATGTTGATGGATGGATGGATGTTGATGGATGTTGATGGATGTTGATGGATGTTAATGGATGGATGTTGATGGATGTTGATGGATGTTGATAGATGTTGATGGATGTTGATGGATGTTGATGGATGTTGATGGATTTTGATGGATGTTGATGGATGTTGATAGATGTTGATGGATGTTGATGGATGTTGATGGATGTTGATGGATGTTGATGGATGTTGATGGATGTTGATAGATGTTGATGGATGTTGATGATGTTGTTGGTGATGGTGATGGTGATGATGATGGCGGTGATGATGGTGGTGATGATGATGATGTATGTTTGAGAAAAACTCTATACAAGCCTTGGCCACGAACAGGGATTGCCGGCCTCGTATCTCTAGATGGCCTCGTTAACACTCGGCCATCTATAACTACTCGGCCGGCAATCCCCTATTTCGCGGCCGCTGCAGTAATGTACTATTGTTTCATGAATAAAGTTACCAAATCTATTAATTCACAAACTTCACCCGGATGCAACCGCTTCCTTTCTAAATGGTCTTTTAAAATTTCTAGTGTCTCACTATATGGTACGTTAGTAAATAAACTGTCTACATCCAAAGAAAGCAACGTTGCATTGAAAATAAATTATAAATTATTTTTCCTTATTTAAAGTATACTTTTCAAAACCCTAGATTTTTGTAGTCAATAATGGTGTAATTGCCATATTTATTTTATTTTGTTTAGCTTCTATTTCGTGGGTGACCCAGGGGACAATGTTGTCCCTGAAATTTGTATGTAAGAGCGCGCGCAGACAGAGAGCGGTCTGGAGTTCCGAGTTCCGCGTTCAGAGTTCTGTGATCTGTGTTTTGACCGCTCGAGAGTTCCGACCGCCTGCTGTGTGCGTTATCGTAAGGGACTCAGTACATTCGAAAGAACGCAGAACTCGGAACTCGGAACGCGGAACTCCAGACCGCTCTCTGTCTGCGCGCGCTCTAAATAGTGGTATTTCCCCTGGGTGACCGGATTTTTTCAAAGAAATACTTATTTTTTTTGGTTTTCACATATATACGCACTATGATAAACAGTTTATCTAATTACTGCAAAATCATGGTTTCACTAACCAGAGATTACAGAGTTACTTGTAAAGGAGTAAATAGAAATTTACAAAAAAAAGTTGATTGACCCATTTTGACTTTGGTTTTACCGACTTACCAACTTTTTTTTCTATGAACGTTGGGTTGCCGCAACACGGCCGCAGTGGATTATATACCTATGTTGTTAAGAATGTTTTGGTTGTTATAAGTGCAATAATAATTTAAGTAAACAACAGAAAAGATACTATATGTTACACTAAGTGATTAAGTTTATTTTAGTTTTATGTAGACGATGAATAAGTTGTCATTTTATTTGGAGTTTTAATAAAAAAGTTCATTATTTTTTTTCGTTTGTAGTTAACAGATAAATGGCATTATGTATATTTCCTTGCTACTTCGCAACTACTGACGCGGACCTCCGCAAAGTAACACTTGAATCAATCAGAGGTCAATAGAGCTTAGAGGCATGAAAAAGTCCCGAAAAATATAAGCCAACAGTTGGCTTATATGTCATTTGCCTCCCTTCAGTTTGAATGACGTAACGCGATCGTAATATGAAGCTGTCAAATGGATTTTTGGACGTTTTGTATTGCAATGTTTGCTACTGACACTCTATCTAGTGTATAAATGATCTAAGGTTGAACTGTAATGGGCAGAAACTTGAAATTTTCACGTAGTGTGTTATTAGGTTTAGGCACTATAAAATAATACATTAAAACTAATAATATGTATAAAAGGGCTGTTACAAGAAACGGGTT
Organism: Archips crataeganus; assembly: GCA_947859365.1. Lineage (NCBI taxonomy): Eukaryota > Metazoa > Arthropoda > Insecta > Lepidoptera > Tortricidae > Archips > Archips crataeganus. The sequence goes on along the minus strand of OX402066.1, from coordinate 11,922,132 downwards.
TTATTCGCAGTTTTTTGTTTTTATTGGCAGATAATCTACAAACAAATTAAAAAAGTTAAATAACACAAACTTCTGAATTAGAACTACAATCTTATTACAATATGCGCTCTCTTATACAGGGTGGAAAAAAAAGTCGGGCCCTGGAGGGAAACTACCTTAAATCGTTAAGTTGGCTCATTTTACTTAAAGGAGACATTCCTTTATTTTTAAAAAGAAGCAAAATTATGCATTCAAAGATTTTCTAAAACTCGCTTGCCTCGCCCGGGACTCGAACCAACTAAAATTTAAAAAAACAAACACTCGCTATTTTATTATACTAATCGATAGGCTTTTATTATGCAGGATAAAATTTCTCTAACAAACATTTGGGTTTAAAAATAAAAATGATTGTAAAATCTAACATTGACTTATTTTATTATCAATTTGTTATACTTAAATTATTTAACTGATTAATTGTTCGAAATGAGCCGGATACACAAATGTGAGTCTCCGTTGAAATTCATTTCGTGTAGCCTTCAGCAAAGTGTTGTGGTGTATGCCCCTAAAACATTTTCTACCGCAACCCTCTTGCACGGTTTCATAACAGGTTTCATAAATAACATTTTTTACATGACCCCATAAAAAGAAGTCCATGGGCGTCAGGTCTGGACTTCTTGCAGGCCATCTAAACGTCCCGTTTGTACCTATCCAGACATTGAAATGTTCATTGAGGTAAGCCCTGGAAATTCTGCTGTTGTGCACCATCTTTCTGAAAAATGATATTATTTTGTTCCTCTTCCGGTAGAAGGTTTAATTGATTTTGTAAAAGCTCTCATATTTCTCTGTATTTAGCTGTTAATGTAAATGTTTGTAAGAGAAATTTCATCCTGAATAATAACCCTATCGATTAGTATAAAAAATAGCGAGCATTTGTTTTTTGAATTTTAGTTGGTTCGAGTCCCGGGCGAGGCAAGCTAGTTTTAGAAAATCTTTGAATGCAGTTTTGTTTCTTTTTAAAAATAAAGGAATGTCTCCTTTAAGTAAAATGAGCCAACTTAACGATTTAAGGTAGTTTCCCTCCAGGGCCCGACTTTTTTTTCCACCCTGTATAATATCTCAAAACAATATGTAGAGTTTATGTATCTGTTACTTTTCTTTACACAAGTAATAACAGTCAGTTATGCTAAATTGGTTGTACGGGAAGCTTAGCACAATGGCAGAAAAGGGTCATTATTCGAGCGTTTCAACCGCCTCACTTTCGTGGTCAAGTTTTCTACGAATCGGCTGTAGATTTTGATGGCGTTTTCGGTTATTTACCACATACGAGGGGCGTTCAATATAAAGTGAGAATGAGATGCAAACTCTTTTAATATTACGAAATTAAATACTGGCCGGTAAAGCTAATCTATCTAGCTGATTGCTATGAAAAAAAAAACTAACTGTCTTTTGTTTAAAAAAATATACGGTAATTTCTTTGCAATGCTATTGAGTACGTTAGCGAAAATGGAGAAAATTGAACTGCGCGCCGTTATCAAATACTTGTGTTTGAAAAATTTTTGTTACGGACCAAGTCAATTTGGATTTGCGGGACACTTTAGGGTCTAATGCTCCTCCATATTCGACAGTCGCACGTTGGTGCGCCGAATTTAGACGTGGAAGAACGCCCTACTACAGCAGTAACTGAAGAAATTGTGAAAAAAGTCGAAAACTCAGTTTTGGCGGATCGTCGTGTCACGGTTCGTTTTATTGCTGAAAATGTAAAGATTTCAACGGGGAGCGTGCATAATATTTTACATGAACGCTTGGGTATGAAAAAGGTATCTGCGCGTTGGGTACCAAGAATGCTTACTGACACGCAAAAACAAACTAGACTAGAGATTTGTCAAGAAGCTTTGAACCTGATGCATCATGACCGAGAACTTTTTTTGGCGCGATTTATAACAATGGACGAAACATGGCTCCATCATTACGACCCAGAAACGAAACTGCAGTCTATGACATGGAAAAGGCCATCATCTCCAACTCCGCAGAAATTCAAGGTGAGCCCATCTGCCGGTAAGGTCATGGGCTCTGTTTTTTGGGATGGTAAAGGGGTATTAATGATTGAGTATCTCGAGCATGGAGCCACTATTACGGGCACATTATACGCCAAACAAATAGCAACATTGCGCAATGAGATCCGCGAAAAACGGCGAGGTAAACTGTCGAAAGTTGTGCTGTTCCACCAGGACAATGCCCCGGCACACAAGTCCGCCGTTGCAATGGCTGCAATTCGTGATGCTGGGTTCGATATCCTTAAGCATCCTCCGTATTCACCAGATCTCGCTCTCAGTGATTTCTACCTATTTCCGAGATTGAAACAATACCTGAGAGGCCAGAAATTTGAAGACGACGACGCGGTAGTCGCTGCAGTACAAGATTTTTTAAGTACTCAAGATGAGACCTTTTTTAAAAATGGAATTTTAAGTTTAGAAAAAAGATATACAAAGTGTATTATGCTAAAAGGTGACTATGTCGAAAAATAAAATGACATTTAGTAAAAGTTGTTGTTGTACTCATTCTCACTTTTTATTGAACGCCCCTAGTAATTAAAAACTGTATCAGAATCTTTTGTAATTTCTTCAACAAAGTGTCCACGAAAGTGATTTGGAACAAACGCTCGAATAATGACCCAAAAATGCTTGTAGGAAATGCAGCCTTATGCAACTTTAGCCTGCATTTAGTAGCCGCTTTTAGGGCTCAATACGGTGGGTTGAATGAATTCAAAACTGCGTTGGCTTCTGCTTGGGACAAATGGCCACCAACCGCAAGGGTCCTCCTGTGCCCTGGGCGATCTTCATCGGCAGAGCTATGCCTGTGCAGCCGTATTCTGAAACAAAAGGCATCCAAGTCTTTTAATCTTTTGACCGCCACAAAACAACCTGATTGTAACTGTAGGTACGCCACGGAACAAACCATCTACCTAGTCGATAAATTAAATAGGAATGTATTTCCATTGTAGAAGGATTTCTTTCGAGTTGAATCATCATCATCATCATCATCATCCCAGCCTATACACGTCCCACTGCAGGGCATAGGCCTCCTCTCAGAACGAGAGGGCTTGGGCCGTAGTTCCCACGCGGGCCCAATGCGGATTGGGAACTTCACACACACCATTGAAATTCTTCGCAAGTGTATGCTAGTCTCCTCACGATGTTTTCCGTCTCCGTAAAGCTCATGGTAAATTTCAAATGTGATTTCGCACATTCGAGTTGAATGTTGGTAATTATTGATGACGTTGGCGTGTGAGCCTTTTCACTAGCTGTCGTGACTGGATGACTATGGTGGTCAAGAGGTTAAGACATTTAAGTTATTAAGGTAACGGCGCCTATTAACGGGGGTATCAAAATCGGCGACCATCACCGCGGTATTTTAAATTACGCATTTTATAATAAAACTGATCGATATACTATAAAACGTATTTTCTACGAACGGAGCTCATTTAATTGACTAACGGCCCTATTAGCGCTAGTGTGTGTGAATGACACAAATTGCTCAGAATTCGTCAGTTTCCGTGTGCAGTGGACCTAGCCATCGAACTTACGTACATGCATAGGTACTAAGTATCTATTAGGTAGCCAAGCTTTTTGTTTGTAGTCGGTTTTATTTTATATTTAAAAAATATTTTTGTACTACTTTCAAAACTTCCTTAAGTACCACGGTGATAGGCGCCGTTACCTTAAGGCGTTTCACGTAAGTGTGTGCAATGGCGAACGACTTGTATTGTATACATTAATTCAGATGGGTAGAGTTAATCCCGATTGCGAATCATCACACCCGGGAATGATGAGTAGACAGTGTTACCTGGCACATGAGTATCAAGCTTCACATTTTCCATGCCGAACAGACCAGCAGTCAACAGGAGCTGATGCACGGGGAAGACAGTGCTGCTGCCAGGGTCCATAGAAGCCACATCGACGCCCACTCCCACCACGTTCTTGTACGACGTAGTTATCCACTCGGCTATTTCTTGGCTAAGACCTTGAATGGAAAAATGTATGTAGTTTTCGAGCTGTCAGGTCCCTGCGAGATGCGCGTTTAGTATTTAGTAGGTACTTATATCGTTTTCAGGGCGATGTTAGGGCTATCATGATTCTGTATACGTTGAGAATATATTTGTCAAAGTAGGTACGACTAAAGAGTTTAAATGCTCTACTACGGAAAAGGCATCGCTTCTAAGATGAATACATAGTACCTAGCACTGACGACTGCTTCATAATGCAACACTGTGAAACAACAATAGTTGACAGAATAAATTAATTTTAAAAAAAATGCATAGGTATTACAATAATACTTAGTTATCATTATCATTATCACGTAACAAATATACGCCATTGACAGTCACTTCACCTATCAGGCACACCCCTTATAAATTCGTCAGGGGACTTACTTTGCTTGCAGATGTGTGTTTGTTCGCTCGTGCCCAAAATACCACGTTACCAAAATATCAGATTTATCAAAATACCACATTTTTAGCTTATCAGATTCTTGCTCATTGCAAGATCGAAGATTTCTCAAGGAAGTGATTTTTTTGGTGGAATATCTTATTTAGGACATCTGATACGATGGGAATGAAATAAAATAAGTATGTAATGTAGTAAATATTTTGAAAAATCTGTTATTTTGGGAACATGGTATATTTTACCATGGTATTTTTATTTACCATTGGAGCTGAAAAGATTGCCACCTTTAAAAATAAACTTTTTAACTGGTTAGTGGAAAAGTGTTTTTACAGTAGGTATGGCTGAATACTTAAGTTTCTCGGAATATCGTAATTGAACGGATTGATATAATAATGATTTAATTATAATTAATAATTTAATTTGGAAATGTTATTTAATAATAAAGTAGGACATGGTTGTATTTTTATATATGAGATTTGCGAGGGGCGTTCAATATAAAGTGAGAATGAGATGCAAACTCTTTTAATATTACGAAATTAAATACTGGCCGGTAAAGCTAATCTATCTAGCTGATTGCTATGAAAAAAAAAAACTAACTGTCTTTTGTTTAAAAAAATATACGGTAATTTCTTTGCAATGCTATTGAGTACGTTAGCGAAAATGGAGAAAATTGAACTGCGCGCCGTTATCAAATACTTGTATTTGAAAAATTTTTCTACGGACCAAGTCAATTTGGATTTGCGGGACACTTTAGGGTCTAATGCTCCTCCGTATTCGACAGTCGCACGTTGGTGCGACGAATTTAGACGTGGAAGAACATCGACAATGGACGACCCGCGCTCCGGACACCATACTACAGCAGTAACTGAAGAAATTGTGAAAAAAGTCAAAAACTCAGTTTTGGCGGATCATCGTGTCACAGTTCGTTTTATTGCTGAAAATGTAAAGATTTCAACGGGGAGCATGCATAATATTTTACATGAACGCTTGGGTATGAAAAAGGTATCTGCGCGTTGGGTACCAAGAATGCTTACTGACACGCAAAAACAAACTAGACTAGAGATTTGTCAAGAAGCTTTGAACCTGATGCAGCAAGACCGGGAACTTTTTTTGGCGCGATTTATAACAATGGACGAAACATGGCTCCATCATTACGACCCTGAAACGAAACTGCAGTCTATGACATGGAAAAGGCCATCATCTCCAACTCCGCAGAAATTCAAGGTGAGCCCATCTGCCGGTAAGGTCATGGGCTCTGTTTTTTGGGATGATAAAGGGGTATTAATGATTGAGTATCTCGAGCATGGAGCCACTATTACGGGCACTTTATACGCCAAACAAATAGCAACATTGCGCAATGAGATCCGCGAAAAACGGCGAGGTAAACTCTCGAAAGTTGTGCTGTTCCACCAGGACAATGCCCCGGCACACAAGTCCGCCGTTGCAATGGCTGCAATTCGTGATGCTGGGTTCGATATCCTTAAGCATCCTCCGTATTCACCAGATCTCGCTCCCAGTGATTTCTACCTATTTCCGAGATTGAAACAATACCTGAGAGGCCAGAAATTTGAAGACGACGACGCGGTAGTCGCTGCAGTACAAGATTTTTTAAGTACTCAAGATGAGACCTTTTTTAAAAATGTAATTTTAAGTTTAGAAAAAAGATATACAGTGTATTATGCTAAAAGGTGACAATGTCGAAAAATAAAATGACATTTAGTAAAAGTTGTTTATAGCATACTCATTCTAACTTTTTATTGAACGCCCCTAGTAGTTTATTATAACTTGCAATTAATATTAAGTTGACATTGTACACCTCATTGAGGTCGGATATGAAGGACATTGTTATTGTTAATAAGACCTGTTTGACTCATAACCATACAATAAATTATTTGATTTGATTTGATTTGATTTAGGGACGAGCGTACCTGTTGTGTGACAACTTTTCAAGACGGGCACGACCTTCAGAAATGAAGATCACATCGATGAAGAGAACAGAAGATTTCTTACCAGGGAAGTTCAAAGTTCCGTCTTTCTCATTAACGCCCATGTATTTCTTTCTGTCGGAGTAGAACTGGCTCCATCCGAACTTGAATATGATCATGCAAGGTTTTCCGTCGTTGTTGTTCAGCATGTGGTCCAAATGTTGCTTGTTGAGGACGAAGTTGGGGTCCCCATTGACGCGGGAGCTTATGTCCACTATGATCACTGGAAAATCGAAATGGTGGTCAGTATCAATCGGATGATGTTGTATCTCAATTTAAGTTTTATAATATTTCATTCATTCATTCATAACGCTGCGCTCAAAACACGCATAGCCGATGTTGGGAATAACTTTAAATTTAAAACTAGGTGAAAAAAAACCCGCATGTATAATTCCCGTTCCCATGGGAATTCTGGGAAAATATATATCCTATGTCACTCGCGGAACTGAGACTAATCTATGACACCTCACACTTCAAAATCCAATTAGCCGTTTAGGCTGAGGGCGTGCCAAAGAATTATGATATACATACATACATACATAAATACATACGCTCGAAAAACATAACCCTCCTTCGACAGTCGGGTGAAAAGACTGCTAAGCTAAAATGGGACTGGGCTGGACATGTCGCATGCACCCACAAAGATGGGCTCACACAGTTAGGTACTTGGTGGGTGCCGGAGAGCGACGACTAGGCAGACCAAGAAGTTGATGACGGGACGACTTGGACGTGTATATGTATGTACGCTACGCGTGTTATGTGTTATGCTTAGGCGTGTAGATGTTATGCGCCAGACCGGGAGTTGCGGAGATCAAGAGGAGAGGCCTTAGCCCAGCAGTGGGACACTATTATCAGGCTAGATAAAAAAAACTTTCATACTTACGTGGTACGATAAGGGATTCCAGTGGTAGCTCTCCGACAAACTTGCCTGGTCTGTAGAAATGGTAAGGGGCATCCATATGGGTACCACCGTGTTCTCCGGCCTCGAAATCGTTGGCTGCGTACCTGCAAGGAGACAAGTAGCGCGTGTTAGTGTCGATTCGTTTCAATAATAGAGTATTTGACTTAATTCCAGGACGCAAATCCATTATAGTATAGGTCCATATTACATAAGTATATTTAGGGTTTAATACGGGCCAGTATAATTTAGTAATATTAATAAGATATGGAAGGATTTTTTCGTAGGGTAATTCCAGGATAGATGCCCCAGTGGGATAGATGCCTCGATTTAAATTTCTACTAGTAGCAAGGCTGTGGGAGCAAAATTCCACTTAATAATAGCAAGCCCCCTCCCTTCAAACCTCTGAGCCGCTGCTATCATGAGCAAGAGCGAATGCGTTTAGTCCATGAGTGCCAAAACCTTCCGCCGCGAGGTCTCGCAGAGCGTGAAAAGCATATTCGTAAGAATTTGTTTTTGAATAACTTTAGGCTGGCTTATAATTTGCGCTTTTCACTAACTCATTTGGTTGCACTGAAGTTTAGGCTGCATGGATTAGGTAGTATATTTTATAGTGATTTTATCATTACTTGTTTTTTTTATCGGAAAAGGCATCTATCCTCTGCGAAAAGTATAGTTGCCCCGTTTTCGATCGCTATAGATGCCCCTAAGGGCATCTATCCTCAACTTGTTTAAAAGAATTTTTATGTTGGAGAAGGTCGAAATGCCTCATAAATATGAGAGAAAACAGGGCTTACTCCAGCGTAACGTCGCTTGGTCTGAAGAAAGTTTGCTAGCAGCCTTCGAGGAACTAGAACTAGAAGCTAGAACATAATGGAATACCTACCGTCTAGAACACTAAGACGAAGTTTTGCCAAAAGTGACGAAAAACAATAGTTGTAGTTATGTAGGTACTTATTGATTGGTAATAAGAGAAGTTTTTTCTGTATTTGCAAATAGAATCAAAATCACATTTTAAGTACTTAATATTTGGAATTGATTGAACTTTTATAATTTGTTTCAGTAAAACATCCAGTACCTAGTACTAGGATTCTAAAATGAGAAGAGGCCCGTGTCTCATACTTACTATTCAAACTTGGCGAATTTTCAATGAATATAAAAGACTGATAACTTTTATTTAACTTGTTTAATTTCAAAAGGCATCTATCCTCTGACGCATTTTTGCAACGAGTCGTCTATCCCCCACGGTAGGCACCTATCCCATTTATAAGAGGTCATAAAAAGTACGATTGACACAAAATCCATACGATTTATATTAAAACAAGTACAGTAAAATAATAGATTAAGGACCATAGTTATCATACGCATTGGACGCAATGCTATAATTTGTTAAGTTTTTGAATTATAAAGCTATTTCAAAAAGTGGGGCATCTATCCTGGACTTACCCTAATGGCTGCGGCGTGTCCGACACGCTCTTAGCCGGTTTATTTAGTTATTTCCTACCCTACCTCAATCCACATACTTTAACCTCACTATTTATTACTTCTAACTAAGATACAGTTTGTTGTGAGCTATTTATGGAAATGACATCTCAAGTATGTACATACCTATTGGGATAAATTTGATAATGACCGACGGAACACTTCTCTCTCCCAGATCAACAGAGCGCGCAGCGTATCAACTCAATTTAGACTTTATTTAATTTCTGGAAGGTCCAAATTAAAATGGCTTATTATATCGAGTTGATACGCCGTTTATAGATCAAAAGGTCAATTTACTGCATATCACATCATTGTCCATAATTAGATATGACATAAAGTGATTATTTTTTCAAAATCTACTCATAAACATTTGTGTGTAGGTATTTTGCATTTGATTATTTATGTTAGCATTTTAAGTCCTATTATACCTGAAGCACAGGATTTTATTTAATCCTAGTTCAGGCTGTGTATTATTTTCATTTTTACTGTGTTTGTTTATCCTTTTAGTTATTTTTGTCAAATACGATTATTATTATTATGTTGGTACGGATTTCCGATCACGGGCCCATGGGGACCCGGTCATTTGAAAGGCATTCATGGGGCCAAAGCCAACATGAAGAGGCCTTTGGTACCATATAATATAAATAAAATGGGCGCAACTATGGAGGTCTATCCCCTAATACATTATTATTATTATTATTATTATTTATATTGTTGTTTTAATGGCAATCAACATTCCCTTTATGCCCAAGTTTTAAGAACCAGCCAAGAGCGAGTAGCACTCGCGCAGTGAGGGTTTCCTACAAATTTAAAGGCAAGCAAAAAACCTTAATAAAATTAGAAAAGATTTTTAAAATTAGCTGTACTTAACGATGATAATTAATAAAAGGGTTGTGCTGATGAATGCCATTCAAATTTACCATGAGCTTTTCGGTGAGGGAAAGTTCAATGGTGTGTGTGAAGTTTACAATCCGTACTTATCCAACGAGGGAACTACAGCCCAAGCCATTTCAATCTGAGAGGAAGCCCGTATCCAACAGTGGAACGTATGTAGGCCGCAGATTTTTTGACAAATGCCTGAACTATCGCGAAAGAACCCGAGCGACCACATGGTCGACGAGACACTGAATAATAAATGTTAATGTCTTACCAAGTATTATTTTCTCCAGTTTCTCCAATTTTCTTAGTGAAATCAAAGGCTTTCATGTCAGGCCAATAAATGGTGTGTTGATCAAACTCATGGGACAAGTCGAAGAAGTCATATTTGCCGTTAAAAAGTACGTTGTTAAGTCGGCAGTCGTCGGCCAGAGCGTTGGCAGAGAGAAGCACTAACACGACAGCTCCGAGCAACATTGTGTGTAGACTGGACCGCAGACTGTCTGATGTCTGTTATTATACAGGGTGTATCGAGGACGACATGACAAACCACTTCTCAAATTCAATAATCACTAGTAATTTACTAATTTACAAACAATAGTCCTTACACGAAACACAAACTGTTTTTGCCTCTTAACTAGTTATGTTAGCGGTGTTATTACTAATTACAAGTATCGTTTTTAGGGTTCCGTAGTCAACTAGGAACCCTTATAGTTTCGCCATGTCTGTCTGTCTGTCTGTCCGCGGCTAAGCTCAGTGATCGTTAGTACTAGAAAGCTGTAATTTGGCATGAATATACATATCAGTCACGCCAATAAATTGGTAAAATAAAAAATAAAAAAAATATTTTTTTAGGGTACCTCCCATAGACGTAAAGGGGGGGTGATTTTTTTTTCTCGACTAATCCTATAGTGTGGGGTATCGTTGGATAGGTCTTTTAAAACCATTGCGGGGTTGCTAACATGATTTTTCTATTCAGTGACTTGTTTGCGAAATATTCAACTTTAAAGTGAAAATTTTCATTAAAATCGAGCGTCCCCCCCCCTCTAAAATCTAAACTGTTGGGTGGAAAAATTTGAAAAAATTCAGAATGGTAGTAAATATATCAAATTTACTAGGAAAGTTATAGCGGCTAAGATTGCTTGGAAATTATTTGTACTTTAAGAGTAAATAGTAGCTTAAGGTATAAAACATACCTAAACTTGGATGATTCCGTACACATACGAAATCCTTAGAAAAATATTACTTGATTTTTTTGTAATGGCTACGGAACCCTACCTTGTGCGTGTCCGATACGCTCTTGGCCGGTTTTATTTATTTCTTTTTTAATAAGTCCTGTTATTTTCAGCTTCTCATGATTACCTTAACGCTTTATTAAGAGTAAAGAACCGGCCAAATGCGAGTACCATTATCTATAAAAACGGCAAAAAATCACGTTTGTTGTATGGGAGCGCCTTAAATATTTAATTTATTCTGTTTTTTTAGTATTTGTTGTTATAGCGGCAACAGAAATACACCATCTGTGAAATTTTAAACTGTCTAACTATCACGGTTCAAGCCTGGTGACAGACGGACAGACAGACAGACGGACGGATAGCGGAGTCTTAGTAATAGGGCCCCGTTTTACCCTTTGGTTACGGAACCCTAAAAAGTATGACATTAGGTTCATAGTAAACACTTCATTATCTTGGCCGATAACTTATGACTTATGACTAAAACGCGTTCTGACACGGTGACGTTACACTTATCATAATAAACATATCTCAATTAGCTTTCTGATTTGAATAAGTTTATCGTATTTACTTAAGATGCCTCTTGCCTATACGTATACTCATTTTCAGCTGTCGAACATGGTACTATTTTATTTTACGTCGCCAAATACGGTGCGAAAACAAACCCTGTTACACCAAATATACCCGAATCTCCAACCCTGACTCGGTACTTCATACACTCTACCGATCAAAATTTTATGGATTTTGGCCAGTTCAGAATTCCAGTACACGATCAAAGTACTCGTAAAGGCCGACGACCAAGAACTCATTTATTTTAATTGTATCGCTCCGACAAATGTTTGCACGCCTGCTATGCAGGCTGAATACACTGGACATATTTAAAACTAGCTTTTGCCCGTGACTCCATCCGCGTGGAATTAGTAATTTAGGCAGCTTATTTTTTTATCTAATTTGCTTTTTCATCAATTATGGCTCTCCTTAGATCCTTCCGGAAGAAGTGAAACTTCATAATAAACCAACCCGCTCCCAATCCGCCCCCAACCCGCCCCCACCTGCTCCCAACCCGCCTTATCTAACTGGGCTATCTAACACTGAAAGAATTTTTCAAATCGGAGCAGTAGTTCCCGAGATATAGAAGTTTTACTTCAAAAACCCCCGATTTTGAAACATTCTTCCGCTCCGCTCCGCTCCTATTCGTGTTAGCGTGATGTTATATAGCCTATAGCCTTCCTCGATAAATGGGCTATCTAACACTGAAAGAATTTTTCAAATCGGAGCAGTAGTTCCTGAGATTAGCGCGTTCAAACAAACAAACAAACAAAGAAACAAACTCTTCAGCTTTATATATTAGTATAGATTAACAATGTAACATCAGCACAACTATATTCTGAGCAAATAAATTCTTTGAATCTTTGAATCTCAGACGCATTCAAATTGCGAGTGCTCAGGTATCAGGTAAAGTAGCGTCACGGTTTGGGAAAATACAAATTTTATTTGGCGTCTGTTTAACGCCGAAGGATTGCATCCTTTCCATTGTTAACGGGTGCAAGATATTGTTTTAGCAGACTACTTACTCCAGAAAGGTGCAATTTTGTCAGTGGCTGCTATCAAACCAGCACCAGAACATTTTGTGGGCAGATGATGCGACCTTTACCAGGGTAGGCTTGTTTAATATCCATAACGAGCACTGACATAAATCTTCACCTAACACGCAGAGATTCTTTACTCGCTTTGTGTTAAATGTTTGGGCGGGTATTTTAATGGTTATGTCACATGTCATTTGATTGAAGGGATCCTAAATTAAATGAACCCCTGAATGAAATTGAATTGACCTCCTGAAAAATGTGCTACCAACTCTCCTGCAAGAAGTTCCACATCATAACTTTGTTCAACAAGGGAGGAAAATAACCTATAACACACGAGGTTACTTGGCACCCGAGCACAGCGAGGGTGCCAATATTCCGAGGGTGATATTGGTGTTTTTCCCGAGTTAAACACTCTGCTTTTCATTTCGACTACAAGGAAAGTAAGAAAATATAAGTAAAAATAAATAAAAGTGTCTAAACTGGTCAATATGATAGTTTTAAAATATTTCAATCGAGTTTATTGTTAAGAAATAATTAATTTAACAAAATTTAGAATGTTCAATATAATAATCAATGAAAACAGTAGATAAAGTAGGTATTTTAGTAAATTTATTTATAAAATATGTAAGTAACCAATATGAACCAAGGAGTTAAGCTGTATAGAGATAGGCTGTGTGGACAATAACATTGTCGCTTACCGTGTTTTTTTTCTTAACATTTTCTAACTTTTCTGGTTTAAGTCACTAAATAAGAAACTAATGTAAATTAATAATTTAATTTTAATTTTAATTTATTTTCACTAGCATTAAAAAAATTGTATTATGACTAATTTAATTAAGAAAAAAAACTCAATACTTAATTATTCCATGTACGAGGGGCGTTCAATATAAAGTGAGAATGAGATGCAAACTCTTTTAATATTACGAACGTAAATACTGGCCGGTAAAGCTAATCTATCTAGCTGATTGCTATGAAAAAAAAAAGTAACTGTCTTTTGTTTAAAAATATATACGGTAATTTCTTTGCAATGCTATTGAGTACGTTAGCGAAAATGGAGAAAATTGAACTGCGCGCCGTTATCAAATACTTGTATTTGAAAAATTTTTCTACGGACCAAGTCAATTTGGATTTGCGGGACACTTTAGGGTCTTATGCTCCTCCGTATTCGACAGTCGCACGTTTGTGCGCCGAATTTAGACGTGGAAGAACATCGACAATGGACGACCCCCGCTCCGGACGCCCTACTACAGCAGTAACTGAAGAAATTGTGAAAAAAGTCGAAAACTCAGTTTTGGCGGATCGTCGTGTCACAGTTCGTTTTATTGCTGAAAATGTAAAGATTTCAACGGAGAGCGTGCATAATATTTTACATGAACGCTTGGGTATGAAAAAGGTATCTGCGCGTTGGGTACCAAGAATGCTTACTGACACGCAAAAACAAACTAGACTAGAGATTTGTCAAGAAGCTTTGAACCTGATGCAGCAAGACCGGGAACTTTTTTTGGCGCGATTTATAACAATGGACGAAACATGGCTCCATCATTACGACCCTGAAACGGAACAGCAGTCTATGACATGGAAAAGGCCATCATCTCCAACTCCGAAGAAATTCAAGGTGAGCCCATCTGCCGGTAAGGTCATGGGCTCTGTTTTTTGGGATGGTAAAGGGGTATTAATGATTGAGTATCTCCAGCATGGAGCCACTATTACGGGCACTTTATACGCCAAACAAATAGCAACATTGCGCAATGAGATCCGCGAAAAACGGCGAGGTAAACTCTAGAAAGTTGTGTTGGTCCACCAGGACAATGCCCCGGCACACAAGTCCGCCGTTGCAATGGCTGCAATTCGTGATGCTGGGTTCGATATCCTTAAGCATCCTCCGTATTCACCAGATCTTGCTCCCAGTGATTTCTACCTATTTCCGAGATTGAAACAACACCTGAGACGCCAGAAATTTGAAGACGACGACGCGGTAGTCGCTGCAGTACAAGATTTTTTAAGTACTCAAGATGAGACCTTTTTTAAAAATGGAATTTTAAGTTTAGGAAAAAGATATACTAAGTGTATTATGCTAAAAGGTGACTATGTCGAAAAATAAAATGACATTTAGTAAAAGTTGTTTATAACATACTCATTCTCACTTTTTATTGAACGCCCCTAGTATATGCCGTAATGCTTGGCTGAATGCGTATGTGTTCCATTGACAGCCAATGCCTTTATTTTTTTTAAATTCATTTCTGCCCTTGGGAAGAAAATAATAGTTATCCTCCCGTATGTCAGATATGATTTGCCTCACTTTCCGAGTATGAGAGATGAAAACTTGTTGTTGGATCTAACCCACTTTTCTTTGCAGGTTCATACTTATCTGACATCGTGCTGGGTTGTGTTGTCAAGGAGGTGGATCACTTCGAACTCTTTTTGAAAGATGTTTAGGGATATTACACAATTATGTGATTCAAAAATACAGGGTTATTTTTAATTCACTGACATCCTCTTAACCCTGAATTCCTATCACTCAAACAAATGTTTTATGTTCTACGACTTTTTAAAATGAAACACTTTTTTTCCCATACAAATACACAGAGTATCGTAAAAATAATAGGTAAACTCAAATTTTCAAAACGTTATTACACCAAAAATATTAAGTTATGACAAAAGCCGTAAAATAAAAAAACATTTATTTAAGTGGTAGGAGTTTAGGGTTAAAAGGATGCTAGTGAATTACAAATAACCCTGTATAATAAAAAAAGATTTGAACTTTTCTTATTATTCGATCGATTGAATGTATTAGAAGCTGCTGAAGGTATACTTATCAATCAGAATTATTATTAACCTGCGATTTAGTAAGTACAGAGATAAGATAATTTTACGAGTAGATATGACAGCTACTCGTAACTGTAACTGACAGCTACATGCTGTTGGGTGTCCACAGTTCAAGATTAAATTTTATTTTCTTGTTAGAAAATCAGCAAAAGTTAAACAAGACGAATGTTGATTGAGTAATTGCATTAATATTATTTGTTAACAACCGAGTCAGACATGTTTGTTTTATATTACGTCTTATCTGTTACCCTGTAAATATACGTCCCACTGCAGAGCACAGGCCTCCTCTCAGAATGAGAGAGATTTCCTCATGATGTTTTCCTTAACCGTAAAGCTCATGGTAAATATGAAATGTAAATAATGTCGCACATAAATTCCGATAAACTCAGAAGTGCGACCCGGGACCTACGCGTAAGACCCTCTGCTTTAGAGACCGTAGGTCAAACCACTAGGCTACCATGGCTTGACAACCTCTATTACTCCCTTACTGCCTTCCTTTTCAACGGCAACGATAGATATATGCGTCACAGAATACAATGTCATAGTGATCTTCACACAATGACATAAGGTTCAAAGTAGCTTTACGTTTTGGCTAGACTTGGCGTTGGAAAGGTTTATACCTATTAACCTCACTTAGTACTGATAGGAAACGATGGCCCACTGTTAACTTAGTTGGTTAGGTTTGGTTCTGATAATGCCTTCAGAATCGGCCTGGAGATACAGACTACAAGCTTGCGTAGATACACTTTGTTGTGAGTTTTTTAAGGAAATTATGACATGATACTTATCTCAAGTACCGTTCGTACAAACATAAGATAAAATAAGTACCTAACGCGATCAATTTGATAAGGACCGTCGGACCACTTTGCTCTCCCAGATCAACAACGTTTAGATTTAATTTAATTTCTGGAAGGTCTAAATTAAATTGGTGTATTGGGTCCATAATGACTCCCATAAAATTTTAAGTCATAATGTATCAGTCATAATCAACGTTAGTCATACAGTGATTTATTTTTGAAACAATTTATTTTTCGGAATTGTTATAAAACAAACCTAACCTAACCTACTGCATTCTATAAGATGGCATTTAAAAAAGTCCTGAAAAAAATACCGTTTCAGAAATAAATCACTGTAAGACTAACGTTGAATATGACTAATGATACATTATGACTTAAAATTTTATGGGAGAAAAGGGTACCGATACCTATCACATCATGGTCCAGAATTAAGTTTGACATAATGCGATTAATTTGTTAGCAAACAAAAAATATTACGTGAAGTAATTGAAAACATCTTTTGAGCTTAAGCTCATTCAATATTTCAGTTGTTTTAAACCCCAATGAAGCCGTGGTGGCCTAATGGTTTGACCTATGGCCTCTCAAGCAGAGGATCGTGGGCTTGTGGGTTCGAACCCGGGCTCACATATCTAAGGTTTTCGAAATTTATGTGCGAAATTACATTTGAAATAACATGAGCTTAACGGTGAAGGAAAACATCGTGAGGAAACCTTCATACACGTGCGAAGGACTTCAATAAAGAGTGCGAAGTTCCAAATCCGCACTGGGCCTCTCATTCTGAGCGGGGGTCTGTGCCCTGCTGCAGTGGGACGTACCTAAGTTAGACTGGGATGGAGCTGAAAAAATTATTACTTCAAAAATAAGCTTACCTATTTAATATTTCAGTTATATTAAAACGGAAATAATAACTAATGCACGGGTTGTGCTGATGAATGCTATATTTATCATTATATGTAGTTGAATACCTACTCGTATATTAAAATAGATCGAATATTATGTTCCTATAGTATTTAAAACATAGGGTAGTATGAGTTCGAACCCGAACTTGTACTACCTCTAAGTTTTTCGGAAATTAAGCTCAAAATTACACTTAAAATGAAGCAATTCAATGGTGTATTTGAAGTTTCCTGTTCGCACTGAGCCCACATGGGAACTACCAGCTCAAGCCCTCTCAATCTGAGAGGAGGCCCGTGCCTGTTGGAAGGTCGTGATGCTGTCCATGTATACTTGTCTATGATGCATTTAATTTGAATTTGTATTATGTTCTTTTACTTTTGATGTGCGGTGTCATTACATATTTTCTCCTATACAAGTAAATACAATGTTTTAAGTATTTTACGTTTTATTTAAATGCTATAGCCGCTAGTCCACCCTATCAGTGGTAGCAGAGCGTGGTTGGATGAACATCTAGTGGCAAATGGAAAAAGCATATTTAAAATCGTAAGTAAATGAGAAAATAAAAGAGTTTACTGTATCTGTCTACCAGAACCAGACCAGATATCGCACAAGCGGTCAATCAAGCTAGCAGGAAGGTCGAAAACCCCACTAGAGAAGACGTCACAAAAGTCAAGAAAATATTCAAATATTTAGTGGGTACCAAAGAGAAAGGCATTTTGTTCAAACGAAACAAACCGATAGAGAACATCGATGCTTACAGCGACTCGGATTATGCTGGAGACCCATTGACGCGAAGAAGCACTTCTGGCTCCGTGCTAATGATAGCTGATGGACCAATATCATGGGCATCCAAGAGGCAGCCTATAGTAGCGCTATCGTCGACTGAAGCCGAGTACATAGCCGCAGCAGACTGTTGCAAAGAGGCATTGTATCTCAAATCTCTATTACAAGAAATAACCGGTTTGGACATAAAAATAAATTTGCATGTTGATAATCAAAGTTCGATTCAACTTGTGAAGTCTGGATCCTTCAATAAAAGGTCGAAGCACATAGACGTGCGGTACCATTTTATACATGAACACTTCGTGCATGGTTTAATAAATATCAGCTACTGTCCCACAGAAATTCAGTTAGCTGACGTAATGACAAAACCATTGTCAAAAGTAAAGTTTGAAAGACACTGTGCAAGATTAATGGATGTATAGAAACGTGTCTCGGCAACATGAGTGGACATCAGGAGAAGGTGTTGGAAGGTCGTGATGCTGTCCACGTATACTTGTCTATGATGCATTTAATTTGAATTTGTATTATTTTCTTTTACTTTTGATGTGCGGTGTCATTACATATTTTCTCCTATACAAGTAAACACAATGTTTTAAGTATTTTACGTTTTATTTAAATGCTATAGCCGCTAGTCCACCCTATCAGTGCCCAACAGTGGAATGTGTATACTGTATAAGCCGGAGATCTTTAGGGTTCCGTACCCAAAGGGTAAAAACGGGACCCTATTACTGAGGCTCCGCTGTCCGTTCGCCTGTCCATCTGTCCGTCCGTCTGTCTGTCCGTCTGTCACCAGGCTGTATCTCATGAACCGTGATAGCTAGACAGTTGAAATTTTCACACATGATTTATTTCGGTTGCCGTTATAACAAAAATTACTAAAAACCAGAATAAAATAAATATTTAAGGGGGCTCCCATACAATAAACATGATTTTCTTACTCGTTTTTGTTCGATATTGATAACGGCAACAGGTAGACGCTTGAAATATTCACAGAATATTTAGTTGTATATTCACTTTAAAAATAAATAATTAAATTAAAATAAAACAAATATTTAAGGGGGGCTCCCATACAAAAAACGTGATTTTTTTGCCGTTTTCATAGGTACGGAACGCTTCGTGCGCGAGTCCGACTCGCACTTGGCCGGTTTTTTGACGTATGGCCCTCTAGAAAGACACAAAGTGGTCAAGATCACTTCGTCGGCTTCGTCGGTTACAGTTATGCGTTGATCACACGTACCGAGCAAACGGGCGAGATAGTAAAATGTTTCTCGGCCGAGATAGTGATGTAAGCGAGTAGCTGTGCACACGTGTTTTGATTTAGCACAGTCAGTAAGCTTAGTATGAGTTTTACTTCACCAAAATACTTCTCGATCGCGTTTACGTAAAAAAATCAATTAAGTACTAGGGAAACATGGAGAGCATCTCCGCGCGCGCGCTTACATGTTTCCATAGAATTGAAATTTTTACCTAAACGCGATCGAGAAGTATTGAAGTGAAGGAAAACTTATACTAAGCGTACAGTTCAGTTCTCATGTGGCCGAGTGGCGAGACAGTGAACGTTCAGACCAACCGAGTGAGCGAGCGAGACAGTGCCTCATACGTGCTCGGCCTAGTAGATAGAACGGGGGCCGAGCTACTGTCTCGCCCGCTTCGTTCGGCCGAGCGCTCGGCCTAGCACTTGGCGCAATGTTTATACGCACCGAGTACTCGGCCGAGAGCACTGTCTCTCCCGTTTACTCGGTACGTGTGATCAAGGCATTAGGTACGAGCACTAAGTAAATAACAAAATTATAAAGTGAATAATCTTATGATGTCTTACCAAGTATTATTTTCTCCGGTTTCTCCAATTTTCTTAGTAAAATCAAAGGGTGTCATGTTAGGCCAATAAATGGTGTGTTGATCAAACTCATGGGACAAGTCGAAGAAGTCATATTTGCCGTTAAAAAGTACGTTGTTAAGTCGGCAGTCGTCGGCCAGAGCGTTGGCAGAGAGAAGCACTAACACGACAGCTCCGAGCAACATTGTGTGTAGACTGGACCGCAGACTGTCTGATAGCATCATATATGTATATACACGGTGTGTTACTAGGGTAGATTACATTATTTTCATCACACTTGCTCGTCAAGGTTTCGGAACGTTCCACCCGTTTCCCAAAACACCCGTTTCCAAAACATCCGCTCCCGTCACCACCTTTTCCCAAATTATCCGTTTCCCGATATAAGTGTTTCCCAAAATGAGCTTCTCCTAAAACCCACATTTGGCCTGATATCCGTATCCCAAAAACACTTAACCCCGAAATGACCGTTCCCGTCACCACCTTTTCCTAAATAATCCGTTTCCCAAAACAGCCGTTCCCAAAACAACGTTCCCGTCAC
This sequence comes from Archips crataeganus, assembly GCA_947859365.1. NCBI lineage: Eukaryota > Metazoa > Arthropoda > Insecta > Lepidoptera > Tortricidae > Archips > Archips crataeganus. The sequence goes on along the minus strand of OX402066.1, from coordinate 11,901,974 downwards.
GACCTTTTCCTAAATAACCCGGTTCCCGATAAATATTTTACCCAAAAGCCATGCTGATACCGACTGTATTGTTAAAATGAACTTGAATAAAATTCTAAGGTCGTAAGTTGTTAATAATGTTGTATGTGTATTTGAGAAACCTCTTTACAATACCACTTCCGTACCACTTATGTAGATAAAACTTGATACGGCCACTTGTTACCCGATGACATAGGTAGGTCTTTTGGAAATACGGGTGTCATGAGAGACGGATCTTTTGGCATACGGATGCTATGAAAACCGGTTGATTTGACATACTGATGCGATGAGAAACGGGTCTTTTGAAAATACGGGTGTCATGAGAGACCGATATTTTGGCATACGGATGCTATGAGAACCGGGTGTTTTGATATTCTGATGCGAATGCTTGGCCTACGTTCATTTTAAGAAACTTTTATTTTGGAACGGATGTTTTGGGAACGGGTGTTTTGGGAAACGGATGGAACGTTCCGAAACCCTCGTCAATGGTGTTACTCCATGCCTGTATATTAAATGACATTGGCCTAAATTGTTCTTAAGGGAGTTATGGATTTACGTACAGTTTTTCTTCCCAAAGGAGTTCTAACTTTAGTTTTAAAATTTGCAAGCAAAGTTATTAGGTATGTCATTTCAGACTAAGGAGGTTTCAAGACAGCCAACGTTTTATTTATATCTTTAAAACTTAGCTATAACCCAATTTTACAACACAAAACTTATTTACGCTTCTTGAAACTTTGTTATTTTTATATATTAAATTTATATAAAATAGTTTTGCTATTTTAGTGAGTATTTTTTGAACAATGTTGGCAGAATCTGGCCGTATGACCATTCGAATTCTAAACTAAACACGGTTTACATTATCTGTGGTAGATGACTCGAAAAAAGTGACAATCTGTATTGGCGGGTAGCCATTATTTTATTCAATTTAAGTGTTTTCTCGACAAAATAAAAATAATTTGATTTTGATTTTTTTTCTCGCAATGTGATGAAAATCGATTTACTGTCATTAGGTACAAATGGAAAATCGTCCACGTGAAATGGCCATTTTGAATTTGGATCAAAAGTAATAGTACCTATCCAAAGTGAATTTAGTCAAAACGCAATTGTTCTCAAAAATATTAACAATTAACCAAATTTATTTTCGTTGAAAATTAAAAGTAGGTTCAAATGGAATTTTGTCCATTATAAATAATGAACAAAATTAAATACGCACCAAGTGAATGTATAGTATAAATCTTACCAACTGAATTTTTTCGCTTCGAGCCCTTATCTTTCAAAACAAACGGTATCGTCATAATATTAAGGTTCAAATTTAATGTAATGGCTCGAAACGAAAAATTCACCTGGGCAGATTTATACTAGGCATATGTAGTATAATATGAATTAAGACCAAAATATAAATTATTGTCCTGATATACTTTCTACCAACCCTTTTTCTTGATTATACCAACGATGCACATATTTCAGATGGGACTTATTTACTATTGGTAATCTTTCCCAGTGAACGTAAATACTAATGGGCATTTATTTTTGGATTTTACAATAGGACATAATTCAATTTCAACATTATTGTGGTTGAACTATGTTCGTTGTGGATGTATTTCTAATGCTCATTTTTCAAATGTGACGAATAGTTACAAGTGGACGATTTTCCATTTGTATCAACCTAATGACAGCAAATCTGAAAATAATTGTGTGTATCACGGGCAGTAGGGGAGGGGGGGCGGGCGTCTCGGGCTTGTAATAGACTCTCGTTAGTAATCCCCTACTTACGGCCCTTGATGCACAATGTACTATATAGCTTTTTCTAAATACTTACAAGTTAACGTCAGGTTAAAGTTAATTAGTGTGCCGGTTTTCAACTAGCGATTTGCTTGCTCATCAAATGTACAGACTAACCAACTTATCTGCGAACCAGACCAAGCAATACTACACTTTATGCGAACGGCGTAAAAACTTTTTAAATTCACAGATAAGCCGGTTAGTCAGTACGTCAGCTGATTGATGGTGTCAACACCCCTATTGGTAAGAAAAGAGATTGATTAAATACTGTAAAACACCAACTAAAGTTTATTTTTTATTTTTTTTAAAGTAGCAAAAAGTTTTGCCTTAGTTATCTTACGCAAACCATCTAGATAAAAAAAATGTTTATTTTGGTCTTGATCAAGAAAAAAACAAGACACTTCATAATGACTTTAGACGACGTCTTATCTACATTAGATTTTTGATTTATTTTTATAATTTTTATTACGTATTGGTTTTGATTTTATTTTAATTTGTTTATCAATGAGGTCTAGTAGATCGTTGTCTGTGAGTGCATTTTCAAGCAAGTCGTTGAAGGACAAGGATGGTGCCAGCAAGGGTCTGTTCTTCGAACCTGACCTGGACTTTGAGAAAGAGCTGTTTAATGCATGTGCGAAGTACGAATGCACTGGCATTGTCGTCAATAAAGGAATCCAGAATGGTAGGTGTTGTTAACCCTTAAGGTTGCCTGTCCACTGTAGCGACGCGGGGCAGCGGAGCGAGTGTCTGTAGTAAGCGAAATAAAAATCCACCAATAGAATTGCATAAAATCTCCTCTCCGCTTCAGTGGACAGGGAGTTCTAAAAGTTGTTTAAGACGCAACACACACAGAAGAGACGTGGGACGGGGCGCTCGTTCCCTAAATATCAGAATTGCAAAATACTAGATTGCCGACTTACCCTATTTCAAAAATACTAAATTCCCAGAATACCAGGCTTTCCTGTCACCGTGTTTTTCTCTATATCGGATTGCCAAAAAAGCTTGTTTTCAATACACCATGTTCCATTTAAAACGGAATTCCCATAATACCAGATAGTGAAATCACCAGGCTCGTGTCAGGCAGGTCGTGGTCGTCGTGGGGAGGCCAGGGGGTCGGTCGTGTTTTACGAGCCTGGTGATTTCACTATCTGGCATATATTATGGGAATTCGGTTTTGAATGGAACATGGTGTATTGAAAACGATCTTTTTTGGCAATCCGATATATAGAGAAAAACACGGTGACAGGAAAGTCTGGTATTCTGGGAATTTGGTATTTTAGAAATAGGGTAAGTCGGCAATATAGTATTTTGTAATTCTGATATTTAGGGAACGAGCGGGACGGGGGCGCGTCGCAGTCGCGGCGCCATTGAATAAGTTTTCATACCGTAAAAACGTACAACTTTGCCCGCTTTTTGCGATCTTTTGCTTTTTTTAGAGTCAATTGGTCAATATTGTGCAACTTTATCTGTGGCACTCACATATTGACATACTTTTCTTTGTGTAGATGAGAACACTACATTTAAAATGAGTTTCCGTACCCTAGAAAACGGGCCTCAAACAGGCGGGCCAAAATATTGAAAAAATTTCGAGATTGCCCACATTTGTTTACACTTTCATAACTTCGGGATTATCAATTTTATGGTCATGATTCTTAAAGTCCAATAATCTAGAATAGGCATAGCAACGTTGTGTCGTATTATAAGTCCTTTAAGTGATATATTTAAATAATTTATTGAATCAGGCGTTACTTTGCGGAGGTCCATATTAATGAACTAAAACAATTACTTTGCTCACCCGCGACCTTACAATAGTTACGTTTATGCAAGAAATGTGCGTTCATGCAGTTCCTCCACCTCCACACTGTACGAACACACACAAATCACATAAACCCAACCATCACCACCACCAAGCTACACTGACGCGTTTCGAACTCAACCAGAGCTCATCTTCAGAGTTACCACAACCGTATGCTATGCTACCAACTGTTAAACTAACAAACCAAAACAAATGTTTTAACTTGTCACTGTAACTTCTCAAGTACCCACTTTATTTTTCTTATTCTCAAACTACCCCACAAAAAATAACTTTTATTGACATATTATAAAACTACCTTGAATTTTTTGTTTATTTATTTATAAGGCATATTTAATTAATACTAACTGTTCAAATTCGACCCAAGCCGCAGTAAAGGAGAAGATACTAAATTTACCTGTTCATTAATAATAGACCCCATAGTGTTGTACCTAATTATTTCCATGCATTCCAGAGCATCCAGACGCAACCCCTTGCCGCAATAATGTAACACTTCATAAGAATCTGAATCTAACAATGAATGATTTGATTCCAACAAATGTTTTGCAAAATTCGATCTATCTGGATGCTCATTCCTATATGCCGAAACATGCTCTTTAAATCTAGTATTAAAACTTCGGCCTGTCTGTCCTACGTATATCCCATTGCAGTCATTACAAGTAAGCTTGTATACCCCCGATCTAGTTCCCTTATCTACCTGTTCTTTGTGGTTACATAGCCTAGAGTACAAAAAGTTGTTAGTCTTAAAGGCAACATTAATATTGTTTGATTTTAAAATGCCATAAATCTTATCAGACAAACCCCCGACGTAAGAGATACTAGATCTATATTTGTTAGTAGACTGAGAAGGTAACGCAGCGTAAAGCATGCTATTTACTAACCGTGCCTGCTTCTTTTGAACTAAACTATCTACCATTGATTTTGTATAACCATTTGAGATCGCTATCTGATAAATAGTACTCAACTCTAAATCAAAATGTTCCTTAGAAAGAGGCACAGTCAACAATCTATTAACATAACAATGGAAAGCAGCCAGTTTATGCTGCCACGGATGATTAGAAGATGCTGGTATAACAGCATCTGTGTACGTGGGCTTACGGTATATTTTAAATTGATGTTTACCATTTAATTTTGAAATCGTTAAATCCAAAAAGTTCAACGAACAATTTTCCTCCAATTCTTTTTTGAACCTTATCTTTACGTGCTTGTTATTCAAACCATTAATAAACACGTCAATTTGAACAGTTAGTATTAATTAAATATGCCTTATAAATAAATAAACAAAAAATTCAAAGTAGTTTTATAATATGTCAATAAAAGTTAATTTTTGTGGGGTAGTTTGAGAATAAGAAAAATAAAGTGGGTACTTGAGAAGTTACAGTGACAAGTTAAAACATTTGTTTTGGTTTGTTAGTTTAACAGTTGGTAGCATAGCATACGGTTGTGGTAACTCTGAAGATGAGCTCTGGTTGAGTTCGAAACGCGTCAGTGTAGCTTGGTGGTGGTGATGGTTGGGTTTATGTGATTTGTGTGTGTTCGTACAGTGTGGAGGTGGAGGAACTGCATGAACGCACATTTCTTGCATAAACGTAACTATTGTAAGGTCGCGGGTGAGCAAAGTAATTGTTTTAGTTCATTGATATATTTAACCTCCAAACTCGTGTGGGCAAAGTCGTAAAAAAAAAATTGACATCCTTCATACAAAATCCTGGATATGCTAGGGTTGTCAATTTTTACTTATTGCCTTTACCCGACTACGACTGAATTAGGTGCAGTATGATATTAATATTTTAATAATAATAGATAATACTAGATGTTTTAAGATTAAGAAAAAAAAATTAAATCTGTTTATTTCATAACAATTATACAATATTGACATACCTAGCCAATCTTTATTATTAAAGATTTCTAATTGCTAGGCTATTAGTTGCCCTTAATAAATAAATTCTTAATTATGTTTTTAATGTTCTTAGGATTACTAGTTAATTTATCAATTGTAGTCCTGGGAAAATTATTTAGTATTTGAGGAAGGTAGTTGGACCAGATCCTTTTACCATAAATATTTTGACATTTAGGAACAAAGAAATGATTAATATTATGTAGGCTTCGGAGTCTTTTTGATCTGTCATATCTAACTAATTCTCCCAGCCTATCCTTGTATTCTAAAGCCATGGCTAATTTGACTTTATCAAATACATTCAAAATTCTGCAGTGCTGAAACAATTTATCATAATTATTTCTATACTTAAGTTTAATTTTAAGTGGTACAATAGTTTTCAGTATTCTTACTTGTATATTATATATTTTCTGTAAGTAAGTTTTATATGTCCTGCCATAACTAGAGATGCCATAATTAATAACAGAATCTGCCATTGCCATATATAGAAGTCTCAAAGTATTATATGGCATTTTATGTTTTAATATACTAATATTACAAAGAAACGCTCTTAATTTGTTACATATGTATTCAATATGAGGGCCCCAGTTAAATTTACAGTCAATTTTTAGGCCTAGATATGTATGGCTAGCAACAGTCTCTAGAGGTTCACAACTGCAGCATGCATGAGAGGCATGCATACATAAATGGTTATGGGCCACCACTTTGGGGACTACATTGAACCCAATATACGGCGAGCAGACATGCATTACTTTAGTTTTTTGGTAATTGATTGATAGCCCAATGTCATGTGCCCACTTGCACAGTACATCAAATTCAGTCTGAAGTTTACCTACTGCTACATTTATATCTCTATCAGATGTTAATAGGCAGGTGTCATCAGCAAACTGGTACACGGAGGCCTCCCTGAAGATGTTATACATATCATTCACATAAATTAGATATTCGGTGGGACCGATTATGGAACCCTGAGCTGTGCCTTGTTTTGAGGGTAGCGGTTCACTTTTCTCTCCTGCAATGCTCACCATATTAAATCTATTTGTATGATAATTTTCAAGCAACCCCAGGGCAGGCCCCTTTATACCATTTTGCTGTAACTTACTCGACAGCTTTATATGATCCAAAGTTTCAAAAGCTTTACTGAAGTCAACCATTACCATAAGTACATGTTTTCTCTCATTTAAGTGTTTGTTAACTTCATCTGTAAATAATGACAATAATTTTGGGGCACTTTTCCCTTTTTGAAAGCCAAACTGCCGCTCATGGATGATATTGTTGCCTGACAAGAAATCATTAATTGATTTGCCTAAAAATTTTTCAATGATTTTGTCTATTACGGATAATATAGTGATTGGTATATAGTTATTTGTATCAGTGTAGCTACCTTTTTTGTGTATTGATTCAATGTTAAGATTCAATAGTGTAAAATTAAACAATAATCTAAACTTTTTGGACCACATTCATCTGTCTGAAATAAACGGATTTTATTTTATATAACCTGCGGTGAAATCCAATAGTGTGTGTGAAGTTCCCAATTCGCACTGGGCCCGCGTGGGAACCACGGCCCAACCCCTCTCATTCTGAGAGAAGGCCTGTGCCCTGCAGTGGGACGTATATAGGCTGGGATGATGATGATGATGATTTTATATAACATACTAGTGACAATCCTAAGGGTAAAATTTTGCTGGGCAAAGTTGAAAAAAAGTAATACGAAAAACGTTCATGACATTGCCCACTACCATAATTACAAAATTAAGAGATAAGGTGTTGAGATTTTGTCTACATCGTTTTTAAACTGAATATTAGTTACAGTTAAAATTAAATACTTGTGGGACTTTCCTGGCTTAAAATACACTCGAAGTTTTTTCGTCCTAATTGGCCCACCAAAATACACGTCCGCACTCCAAGCCAGCTCACGCGTGACAGAAGATAGATACGCGTCAACCGATAGGCCAGTGTTGCCTGCAATATGTTTAGCTATAAGCCACAGATTAGAATGAAAGTGTATTTGTAACTATTTTTGGTACATTTCGCTTTTACTGAAATGTGACGCGGTTGGCAAAGCTATAATGAAAAGGCAAAGTTGTAAGTTTTTACGGTACTAAATCTATAGAAGTGTCGCGATTCAAAGCAGACAGAAGAATAAATGAATGAATGAATGAATGAAAAAGTTTATTTCACACACAAAAATTATAAAAAAATATAAAATAAAATAAAAAATAAAACATTAAATTGTGTGTGAAAAAGGTCCCGCCTCAGCATAAATGCGGACTCCTGAGGTGGAGCCAGCGCCAGAAGAGACGGGGTGGAGACACGACCTGCAAACAAACGTCGCGGACTGCGACGCGCCCCCGCCCTACGTCTCTTCTGTATGGCTTGCGTCTAAAAATTCATATAGATAAAACCGGAAAGCGGAGAGAGGGCGCGGAGCGAGGAAGAGCAGCGGGGAAGCGGGGCGGAGAAGCGAGCCCCCTGTACTTAAATGAGTAGAAGTCTAATTGTGCTTGGGTTAAAACGCTACATCGTTAAAATGTAGTTACAATGTTTAACAAGTGTATTCATTAGCATTTCTTACAAAAAACAAATGTCAAATTATGTAAGAGTCAAAATCCGCATGGGGCGAAACCTGTCTATGCCATAATGTGCTTGCAATAAAATGTACAATAAAGGAACTCCTATAAGTTAATATTATATAAGGGGTTATTGATATAAAAAGTGATTCTTGATAGGTAATAGAAGTCCTTGAAACCACTCAGCAGCTTAGAAATCATTGTGTACTTGTCACTGATAAAATTATAACCGTGATTACAACCGACAGTATTATTTTCAGAGGTTGACAGTTTAGGCCTTGAGATAATTTGACCATTCCACGTTATACATTTTGGCATTGTAGTATTCTGTCATTCAGGTCGCGGGAACATTATGTATTATGACCATAGCATATTGTACATTTTGACGATGTAGTGTTTTAACCCAAGCACAATTAGACTTTTACTCATTTAAATACCGGGGGGATGCGAGCGTGGGCTAGCTCCACGTATGGAAAAATACAGTCCGTATCTCCGCCCCGCACCGCTATCTTGCTCCGTGTCTATGGACAGACGCAGCCAGCAACTCCGCTCTGCATTACCCCCTCGCTCCGCTCTAGTGGACGCAGCCTAATGTAGTGGTTCCTAAGGCCCACGGACGGATCCGTATCGTATAGTCCAGTTCCAGAGGTTCCACAGAAATAATAATAAAGAGGATAGAAATGCCTTAGTTCCTATTTTCTTCCGGAACTCGTGTCGCTCCTTCATCCCCTCTACTTACTGTGTTAATGCACACATGCAAAAGACCGGAACCGTACTACGCAATCACGCACACAATTACTAATATTTTTGCTTACAAACAATTATGAACCTAATGAACTAAAACAATTACTTTGCTCACCCGCGACCTTACAATAGTTACGTTTATGCAAGAAATGTGCGTTCATGCAGTTCCTCCACCTCCACACTGTACGAACACACACAAATCACATAAACCCAACCATCACCACCACCAAGCTACACTGACGCGTTTCGAACTCAACCAGAGCTCATCTTCAGAGTTACCACAACCGTATGCTATGCTACCAAACGTAACGTTTGGTAGCATAGCATACGGTTGTGGTAACTCTGAAGATGAGCTCTGGTTGAGTTCGAAACGCGTCAGTGTAGCTTGGTGGTGGTGATGGTTGGGTTTATGTGATTTGTGTGTGTTCGTACAGTGTGGAGGTGGAGGAACTGCATGAACGCACATTTCTTGCATAAACGTAACTATTGTAAGGTCGCGGGTGAGCAAAGTAATTGTTTTAGTTCATTAATATGGACCTCCGCAAAGTAACGCCTGATTCAATAAATAAATTAATTATGAACCTTACACCTTAGAGATAGCGTTGAATAACACTCAACGTAAGTCATACCCACATTTACACAACGGCGTTATTGGCCGCGTCGGCATTATGTCTGTACTAGTCGTAACCTGTTTTTTTGTCCGTACCTCGAACTTTTGTGCAAGACGGAAGGGTTATCAAAAATTACTTTACATTGCTGCGTATAATTCAAAACGATCTGCGTTTTTATGGGCATGAGTAGCAATGGTATATGAAGTTTCGTGTTAATAACGTGTAAACCAATATTTCATAATGAAATCTTTTCTCAAGTTGTATTTTGATATAAACCGCATTATTACATTAAATTAATACATACCAATGAAATGTAATCCCCTTATTAGTGTAATTACACAGTGTGGACGAGTTTCCGCAATTGCTAATGCTGCAAAACACCATTTTAAAGCACTTGTTGTCATACCCACGTTTCAAATAGCACTGAGCCACAAGTCGCGCGCTTATGACCTACGAGTCACAAGCGCGGCGCCAAGGTCACGCGTCTAAGGCACTTCTATCCTCTTTATTATTATTTCTGTGAGAGGTTCCGTAGAAAAAACCAAAATTAAAAGTTAAAATAAGTTTATGTGCTTACTAGCCTTTAGCTGCGGTTTCGCTCGTGTAACAATTAGGTCGTATCAATTCTTTTATCATCAATTCGTAATTATTTTATTATGACATGGAGCTGATCTGTTGATGGAGCTGGAAGGTGGTCATAGGAACTCTGTAATAAAACGACACGACCACATCGAATTTGGGTTCGTTTGTTTCGTCTGACGAGTATTTTGGTAAACATGGTAAAAAGGACAGTCAGCAAAAAAAGCTTGTATTCAAAATAGATTTTTTAACAAAAACTTATTTCACCAACGAACCCACACATACAAAATGTAAACAGCTGTCTACATAATTTATGTTAATTTGATATTGCCTCTGCTCTATGTTCTATACTCGGGCACAAAGAACGTGTTTAAGTACTGTCAATCAATTTATGGGTATACTTACTACATACAGAAAAGCCCCTGAGCCAAAGCAAAAGGACACTTATTTTAAAATCGACAGGAGATTTCTGTTCGCAAACTGTGGCTCAAAAGTTTTTATTCTATCTACAACCTTAATGCGAGTGAATAAGTTTGTTTATTAAATGTTTTTTTTTGGGTTAGTGTGAGTTGTTCCTTTGCATTAAGTATACATAATTTTAGCCTTTAATAAGAGAAGATAATACAGTGACCATGGAATGGAATAGTAACATGCAAATGCAAATTTTGAATAACCAACCAGTGTAAAAATAATTGACTGGTTCTAACCTAATAAGGCTATATTCAAAATCTATTGGCCGTGTATTTTTTATTTAGCACTGTCCGTATTTTCAGTAGCTACTACTTATGCGTCAACATATTTATTTTTTAATATTACATATTTTTTTACAAAGTTATTTTTTTTTCGTTTTTTTTAGATGAATTTTACAAAAACCTTAAGGCTCAAGACCCTCGCAAGAAAGTGGTGGTGCGAAAAAGTGCGACAACAGTGTCCACTACAACAGTAGGCCCAGACGAATTAAGGAAACCTGATGACGTTACAGGTTCTACGAGCACCATGTTCTTCACTGACCAATCCTCTCTGCTGGTCGTAGACGCCCTATACGACAACCAAGACGAACTAGCAGAAATAATCATCTCTAGAGCCAAAGACATCCCAAGAAAACTTATGCAATGCTTAGGCCTCTTATGCCCTTACTTTAAATACCTTACAAAATTATCAATCATCAAATCCAGCCTTAACGTCTACACTATCCATGAGTTAAGTAAAATTCTATTAGTCTCGCATTTAAGTGACATTTATCTCGACGAGTCATTTCAATCTGAAGCGAATTACGCCATACTTCTAAATGAGAAAACTACACTGAGAAACTTGTCGTTGTCAAAGTGTTGTATCAACGATGAAGTGTGCGAACTGATAGCTTCAAAGTTAGGTTTCACGGCTCCCGCTGCGAAGAGCCTGATACTTTTAAATTTGTCTAGTAACCACATAACGGATAAAGGAGCGAAATCCCTTGCACAGGCACTTAGAACTAATAGATGTTTGCGGTATTTAAATCTCGCAGATAACCGCATCACTGATGAAGGCGCGTTTCAGTTGTTCCATGTGCTAAAGGAATTCCCTTTAACGTATGACGAAATAAAACAGAAACGAGCGAGGTACATTCATTATTTAAGACAGAAAAGAGCTATTTACATGGATTTTTTCGATGATGATACGAGGTCTCTCGATGAATATAGCCGGAAGTCTGTGATAAGTAAAAGAAGTAAAGCTAATAGTGTCGCTTCAACAATGGCTTCGGCTAGGAAAATTAAGAAAGGTCCAGGCGATTTGGACATCGCTACTAGAGCTGAACTCATGTCACTTGAACTATTAGGGCCCTATGTCGATCCGTACAGTCCTGATTGTACAAAATTCAAAGACGGCTTGTCACATTGCCTGGGTAATGTTGCGCTTGCTTATTTGAATTTAGCTTACAACAGTTTATCGTATCTTAGTTTGAAGAGGCTCAAAGCCGTTTTGCTGTATCAGTCCGGTCTTAAAATTCCTAACTGTGGTTTAATGAAGGTCGTAATAGACGGTAATCCGTTTCCTATTTGTAATGAATTCGACATGATCAGTCAACTTCTTTCAAGTAATGTTTATCGCGCAGCGCCTGATGGCAAGCGAAAGCAAAGTGCAATCGCGAAACCTACTAAAAAATAACACACATTGCTCAAATTATATTTTATTGTCTTTTCAAAGTATATTTACAAATACCTCTATAGTATTGGTACATGTTAATACTTTTCTAGGTTTCTATACTAGGCAGTGATGTGATTAAGTAAAATATTTTAGATTACGAAAACTAGATTTGGTAACTTTCGTTTACAAAGATCACATTTCTATACATAAGAATGATTTTACTTTGAAGACAAAACGTTAAACAAAAAATAGTAATGAAAAGTACTTCTACGCCTGAAAAATAGTTAAATCACACAGAGAAGACGGTTAGGGTAAGAAATCTTAATGACGAAGATTAAAAGACTAAACATAGACCTTAGAAACTAAACTTACACTAATAATTAGGCAGCACCAACTTTCGTTTGTCTACCTTAGTGCCCTTCATATGTATACACACGAAACTAACATTACAAAGCTTGGAACGTCGTCGTGACTGTTGTTGACAGACGGCAACTATTCTTTACTCTGCCTCACCTGTGTACATTTCAAAGGGCGATAATGCTCTTACTGGCTTCTAATACAACATTTTGGCAACTAGTACTTTCATCACGCGACTACGACCTAAAGTTAACTAAGAAATCTAAGTCTTTTTAATTCGGACATGCTTGTGTTCAGTAGATTAAGATGGCTCAATTTCTAGGAGGCAGATACTCTCTGTTAGGTTGTTGCGATGGGTAGTTGTCGTTGGAAGGCCGCTGCGGTCCACCTGTGCTGCCTCCTGTGGGGAAGCTTGGACCGGTAGGCTTCCCTGACGGATAACCTTGAGAGCTTCCAGGACGAGAACCAGGGTAACTCGACGGTGCCTGTGACCCTGGATAGGATGATGTGGGTCCTTGTGGGCTGCTAGGGCCTGGGTAACCAGAAGATGGCCCCGTGCTTCCCGGATAAGAGGATGAAGGACCTTGTGGTCCAGAACTGCCAGGGTATGACGCCGAGGGCCCTTGTGGATCATTGCTACCAGGGTACGAAGTGGACGGACCTTGGGGACCGGTGTTGCCTGGATAAGAAGCTGATGGTCCCTGAGGCCCAGCAGCGCCTGGGTAGTTTGCAGTGGGGCCTTGAGGTCCTGTGCTACCTGGGTAGTTTGCTGTGGGTCCTTGAGGTCCGGTACTTCCTGGATAGTTAGCAGAAGGTCCTGTGCTGCCAGGGTAGGAAGCGGAGGGTCCCTGCGGTCCTTGTGGGTAGTCATTTTGTCCAGAACCAGGAAATCCACCTTGAGGCCTGGAGCCAGTTATTGAGTAGTCATAGAGGTTAGCGTTAAGGTCGTAAAGGCTGGGAGCGGAGTTACAGTCGAATTGGTTCCACCAAACGCAGACAAAGACTTGCTGAGAGAAAATGGTTCCATTTGGGCAAAGGAAATCATAGGTTCTGTTGTTGGAGCAAATGTGGAAAGCTTGGCATCGGGTCTCAACATCGGCGTAGTACCCTGGATAAGCTTGAGCATCGCATCTGAAGGACGTCTGAGGGACTTCGGTAAGGATGGGGTAGTCCTTATCAGGTTCACCAGGAATCGCCGAGTAGTCTCCTCCTTCATATGCTCCACTGTCGTCATTAGAAACAAATCCTTGCGAACCGGGTCTAGGAGCTGATCCGCCTTGCTGTCCTGGATAGTTTTGTCCTTGTCCAGGGTAGTTTGAACCGCTCTGGCCTGGGAATCCTCCTGTAGTTGGTCCTTGTCCGGGAAATCCACTTGTCGTCGGTCCCTGACCAGGGAATCCTCCTCCCGTTGAAGATCCCTGTCCGGGATAGCCACCAGTTGAAGGTCCTTGTCCAGGGAAGCTACCAGTTGTAGATCCTTGACCGGGAAAAGAGCCGGGATATCCGGAAGCACCCTGTTGTCCAGGTCTTTGGTTGTTAGAGGGTGGGTAGCCTTGGTTGGGGCCTGTTGGGTAGTTCGGGGCTCCTGGGGTAGACCCAGCGCCGGTGCTGGGGTACTCGTCGCTCTGTGGTCCATTGGGAAAAGTCGGTGAGGTGGGGGAGCTTGGGTAGCCGCTCGAAGTTCCAGGGAAGCCAGGTCGGTTGGGCGTGGTCCCCTGGCCGAAGGGTTTACCCGGTTTATTGTACTCGTAGCCATTCTGGGCCAATGTTAGAGCCAGTAAAGCTGTAACAAGAAAAAATAATTTAAGCACAATAGGTTCATTCAATTGACATTCTCAGTTCAATGGGTCGGCAAAATGACAGGTCGGCAGGTAAAGATAATCTACCATCTCGTCGGAAACAATGTAAAACATAATGTTATTTCAGAATCTCCGGGTCATGTGTAAAGTCACAATGTGATAGAAATCATGGAAAATTATATGTCCTAAGTTGTCATTTATTTAATAAAATACTAGATTGGGTGTTTCTAAACACTAAATACTGACATTGTTATCGTGTTTACATTGTTGACAGTAATGCAAAGAAGGTAATTAGAACATAAAAATACTCATTATTACCACATTATAATAAAGCTGTTAACGTACACATAATTAACGAGATGCAGACAATTTTAGGCGTAATTTGCTACATAATTAACATTTTTAAGAAAACCTTGATCTAAAAATATCAAAGTTAAACGGTTTGGTACCCAACTCGGAACAATTAAATCTAAATTGTATTGTCATAATCTCCCACGAATTAGTCGTTTCTAGATTACAATGCACATTGGAATCGCACGTTTTTGTCAATATTTAGCCTTAATATGGCCATTGTACTTAATTGTAACAATAAGATGATTTCTTGAATTACACTAATGTCTTCTGATATTGTTGTTTTATTGTTTCCGTTCACATTTTGTTTAGATTAGAGAACGACTAACAAATTAAAATTCGCTATAAGCCTGTTTGGGGGTAGTTCCAATAGAGAGATCTCTCTCCAGGCAGATGTTATGCCTGGGGACCGAAGTCCAATGGATGAAAGTTGGAAGTTGTATTTATGCAGCCGAGTTGAGAAACTTCGATAGCGTGATGTAGGATTGTAGTAATTAGTTCCTTATGTGATGACTAGATGGCGCTAGTAGTCGCTACATCAGCCCCCCCTTTTAGACCGGAGGTCGATACGAATTGCAGTGGAGTGCAGTCTGTGCGTCATGTGGGCGCTTGCAAGGGCCAGTCGCTCAGAGCCTCGTCGGCGAGCATTGTTGTTCCTCTGCTACTTGTGAATGCATGCCTGTTGCGTGATTGCTCGGAGCCTTGTTGGCGAGCGTTGGTTGATTGATTGGCAAGTGGAAGTAGTGGGAGGAGGATTTGCGAACTGTAGACACCAGGCAGATACATGCTAATGGTGGACAGTGCGGTGAGTAAGGTATGTTGGGGTAATAACGGATGTGGGGAAAGAACGTAGCAATCAAATTTCCGCCAAATTTGGCTATATTTCTGCATGTTGGCAACAATGCGCAAGACGCCATTTTATTCCGTCTCGGCCGCAAGTCTCCGCCAACCTCTCCGTGATGTCGGGCATGTGCTTCACGCTGTTAAACATAGCAAGGCCATTTTCGTGAATTTTTTGTCTATCCGTTCTTACCCCTGTAATTTATTTTGTATATTTTGATGAAACTGGTGCTTTTTTTGTGATTATATTGTCAGACTAATTAGTTTCACAAGATGGTAGTTAAATAAATCCGACTCAAACAGACCTATGATCGCTGTAGGCCGATATCCGATCTTGTCCCTCGCGGTCAAACATCGGAAGAGGTCTATCCGATCTTTACCCATTTAAAATGCAGCAGTGATTGTCAAACTTTCAATTTTCATGATTATAAAATGTTCTCTGTGTTTTAAAATGTGATTACTATTATGAGCATAATACAGGGTGGCATCGGGGTCATAATTCTAACCTATTGTTTTTAAATCGGTAAATGATTGCAATTTTAGATAAAGAGATAGTTTTTGATTAGTTACAGCTATGTATTAATAATTGACAACATTTTATATCTCTATTTTATGTAGGTACTAGTTAAAAAGGAGGCGAAATTTGAAGATAAAAGAATTTTTCTTTTTCGTTACCTACTTAGAACTCAATTTTTCGTATTAATAAACCGTTGAAAATAAAAAAAAAGTTGTAAGTAAAAAATGGTGCCATTTTCCCAACAAGAACCCAGAGCTATTTTTTTTTAAAAGTCGATAACATTAATACTGACGGTTAGTGACAGATGTTGATTTGACAAGCCACATTAAAAACAAATGTCGAAAATGGACAACCGCAAACCTAACTTTTTAATCATTTCAGGACTAATGTTTAACTCAATAGGGCAGGGAAAGGGACGTCAACATTATTCGCATTAATTCACGTTTTTTGCCAAAAGCAATGGAAAAAAAATTGTGTACTTAACACAAAATAGGATCTTTTGAAAAAAAATCCTTTTGCTTTGCTAGTGACATAGAAAAGTTTGAGAGTCACAGATATGCCAAATTTTTGTATGAGGGGCAAGATCGGATACCAAAATACTAAAAAAAAAGTATCTAACGGGTATACTTAAGTTTGTAGTTATTGGTGACTCCAATTTACATACGTTTCAGAAGGGCTAACATCGGATATATTCCCTTTAGAGACCTTATTCTCTAAGCATTAAAAGCGCCTCTACATCTACATCCGGTGTTACCCCTTGATGACCAATTAATCGTTACACTTTAGAAATAGTTTGTGCTATCTTTCCACAGGTATAACATATTAACCTTTGATTTTATAATAATAACCGATATTTGAGCCTAAACGACGGTTATTTATTTACCATTTACGCCATATTTCAACAATCTGACGCGTACTGATACCGAGGAAAAAAAGTTTTTACCAGGCTCTCTCAACTAGTCTAAAATCTGTCCGGTATTACCCCAACGTACCTTATGGCTTGCTGTGAGACTGCGTCATCCGTCTTGTGTGTCTGAAGGTTGCGATTTTTTTGTCCAATGTCGTGGGTCACCAATTTGGGGGTGGTAACCATAGAGAGATCTCTCTCCAGGCAGATGTTATGCGTGGGGACCGAAGTCCAATGGATGAAAGTTGGAAGTTGTATTTATGCAGCCGAGTTGAGAAACTTCGATAGCGTGATATAGGATTGTAGTAATTAGTTCCTTATGTGATGACTAGATGGCGCTAGTAGTCGCCACACCTGTGTTGTTTTTTTGTAAATTAATATTTTCTGCCAAAATATCTTTTTCTGCCATAATATTCTTTTTGGCGAATATGGTCTTTTCAAAAACTCTAATAGTAAAACAAAAAATACTAATGAAAAAAATAATGAGTTGATTTTTATTTAGGCGACTTATAATTCTGATAGACAATGCTACTTTGGTTAATGTAATCCAGCCTAAACACGATTTCATTACCATACCATACCTATATTAAGATTACAGAACAAAGTGTTGATGCTGTATATCTAATTCCAAAATTACATCTTTCAGACATGAACAAGTCGTCTAATAAAATCATTATATCAAATCGTATTATCATTATATTAAGTTCGCCTTTGTACTCTTTTTGTTTTGACGTTTTTTGTATTATTTTTGTGTTTTATGTACAATAAAGTATTTACATATATATATATCAACAGCTCAAAAGGACTGACGGGAAGTCAATTGAGTTGATGCCACAAATACCTACCCTGGACTTATGATAAAATAATGAATCAACAAGATGGCTAGCGTAGTGTAACAGCGGCTTAAGGTCATTGCAAATTAAGTTATCCATTGATCATTTAAGACAGTTGATCTCACTGATCTAAAATTAAGCTTTCCCTCCATTAACGAAATGTTAACAGTTTATAAAAAGTTTACTGCCACTGTTGTTGTTGCGTCTGCCAAAAATGTTAACGATGGAGAGTAAATACGATTGTTCTATCTGTAATTTAACTTGCTATTGTTCAGCTCTACAATTAAATTGTATAACACTATTAACTTTCTGAACGCTAAACTTGGTACACATCAGCTAATTGGAATACTTAATTATTAAAAATACACCCTTCGTTTTACATTTTTCTCAAAACGTTTGTTTGTCTGCTAAGATATTGAGACTTCGTCGAGAATGTTTATGTGTTATGTTACCTATGTGCTCAAAATGAAGAGCTAAAATTAGGGTAAATTTTGGTATTTAGTTATTTAAAAAAATGAATTGAACCTTCTGAAAGTTTACAATTCCAATTGTTAATATTATTAGCCAGTTCGAATTTGAGTTGACTGTCATGGAGTGAGAATATAATTTCATAGCACACGTATTTAGTAGATTAGATTTAGATCTGCTAAATACGTGTTAAGGTTAATGATTTGAATTGTTTTATTTTAAAATTAAAACGTCAGAATCCACAGTAAAGCACGAGATCATTTTGTATACTAAGTTAATTATTTTTATTTTACCGTCAACTTAGATAAGCACGTGCACTGAAATATAATCATTACACCATTTTATGCCATAAAACTATTTAAAAAACGTTAAAAACTGTTAACCATCTTTGAACAAAAGCCAAGGGAACCACAAAGAATGGAAGTCAGCTACAAGATTCCAGCCATAGTTGTATAGTAATAAAGTTGTAAGTTAAGAAACACCAGCATGTTCTTCGGACAATAGGGTAACCGCAGATGGAATCGCGTGAGAAGAAATTTCGCAAAGTGTAGGAAATTGCCGAAGAACTGGCTCATCATTAATTGGACAATGAGTGGATTGGTGATCCAGTTCTAGAACTCAATAAGCTCCAACTTGGAGCATTCAATTTCAAACATATAGCAATTTGTTATAGAGTCTATTGTTCGATTAGATATTATTTTGTCTTGTGATGTTTACTGAGGGGTTGTTTTGGTAAAATTTATGATGTGTTGTGGTTTCGCGTTGTATCCCTTGAATTGACTTGTGACCTTGTAACTATTGTGTTAGGAAATTCTTTTATTGGTTGGTTGTCAGCGCTTTGGATTCCCATGTCATCTCTTGACCTAGATTTCACAAATTAGATTGAGATTTTATCTTTCATAATACAAGGACCATAAGGAAGGGCCACTTGAGTAATATGTGAATTTTAACCAGTAATTCATACTTAGAAGTGATTGTTTGAACTCCAGGGTTTTGTGGTTTAGATATGCCTATTTAGTATACCTATAGTGTGGTTTATGGCATTTTCTCCCAGGTTAAGCAGAATTTAGTTTAATGACAACAATCTTCCTAATAGTTCATTTGGATATTTCTTTGGTTATCGTGAGCATTAAGAAACTCTGTTTTGGCCTTATCATGGATCTCATTTAATTTATTCAGGGCATCTAAAATTAAGCTTTGTGTTGGAAACAATTTGTTTCATCTGATACGATCTACTGTTTCGAGTAAATTCAAAGCGCTCAACGATTTTCAGTGAAGCAACTATGTATCCGGTAGAGAAGTGTACATTTAAATTGTTATAAAGAGGTATGGCGCGCTTCCAAATTAGCAAAGCGGAGCGGAGATATTATGAATCGACTAATCACTTTAATGTAAGTTCATGTTACATTATTACGTGACAAGGGAGTCGGATTCGTCGGATTCTGCACGGATACGGCAGGAACATAATTATTGACTTGGTTGAGGGCAAAGGCCTCTCAGATTGAGATAGTTTTGGCTGTAGTTCCCAAGCGGGCCCAGTGCGGATTCGGAACTTCGCATACAACACTGAATTGCTGAATTGCTCGCGATGTTTTTTCTTCACCAAAAGCTCGTGGTAAATTTTCGAAAGGGTCACGAGTAGACTAAAAAAAATCGGTTCATGAGTTTTGGAGCAAATCCGTTTTTTCTTTAGAGGTACCAGTCCGAGCATTTAAGGTGCTTAAAAATATCTGAACACGCACGTGCGCAACTGACAGGTCGTGTTCAGATATTTTTGACAACCTTGAATGCTCCGATATTTATGATGGACGTACGAACTCATCCTAGGGGTGATAAGTTGGAGAAGGGAGGCCGCAAATAGATCGGACTGGAGAGATTTGCTGAACCAGGCTAAGGCCCACCCGCGGCTGTAACGCCTTAGATGATGATGATGATGATGTACGAACTCATACAGATATCCAAATGATCTTGTCCGTGACTCCTAGACTTAAGAAGCGATCTTATTAAAACGTCGTTGCGATTCAGAGCTCGGCCTCCGCGGCAGCGATTTGCGGAGCTGGGAGCGATCACCTGATTGCGGCGTTCCCAGGTATCGCAACTTGACATTGGACGTTGCGCAATGTCGCGATAATGACGCGCGCATTTGCATTCAGGCTTCAGTGTCCATAGAAATGCTGGGGCCGGGGATCGAACTCGATTCTTCGCCTATCCGGAAAGCATGCTGAACCCTTACAACGTGCTAACTCCTACGGCAAAATTTCCCAATGTGTTCTCGAGGGGCGCGTGTCTGGTGGCATAAAACTTTTAGTCATAATGTAATGTTTGTAATATTTTTTCCGTCGAAACCGTAAATTTTTCAAAAATTTTTAAATGGTCTTTTTGTAGAACTCTATAGGTTAGGTTAGGTTAATTTTATAACAATTCTGAATAATTAATGGTTTCTGAGAAAAAAAGAGTTATGCCAAAAGATGAATTAACTATGACTAAAAATTTTATTCAAGCCGATTTATGGACCCGTTCTCGAGATAGTTGCTGTATTGAATGAATGAAGGAATCCGTTCGACCGACTTCGGTTACGACCACCGTATCAACTCTTAATCGTTACGGCGCTGATGCACCTTAAGTTGGCTTGCCTTACCAATTTTGGCGGTGAATCTTCGCGCGCACTTTAGCGCACGTAAGAACATCGCCCTCACGGACGTAGGAGATGGCTGCTGGTTGTTGCGCCTTCAATCAGTCTCGTTTGGCACCTAGGTAGCGAGCACCTATATAGGTTCTCTCTCTCTCTCTCTCTCTCTCTCTGCTTTATTAGTAGGTACTCGTATATGGATAACTTGAATGATCGGGGGAAGTTCCCAATGCGTGTTAGGCCCACGTTGGAACTATAGACCAAGCCCTTTCAATTCTCTTGCTGAGTAGAGGCCTGTGCCTAACATTGGGTAATACATGGCGGCTGTGATAATGATGTACATTTGGGGGTAGTTACAATAGAGAGATCTCTTTCCAGGCAGATGTTATGCCTGGGGACCGAAGTCCAATGGATGAAAGTTGGAAGTTGTATTTATGCAGCCGAGTTGAGAAACTTCGATAGCGTGATGTAGGATTGTAGTATTAGTTCCTTATGTGATGACTAGATGGCGCTAGTAGTCGCTACATCAGCCCCCCTTTTTAGACCGGAGGTCGATACGAATTGCAGTGGAGTGCAGTCTGTGCGTCATGTGGGCGCTTGCAAGGGCCAGTCGCTCAGAGCCTCGTCGGCGAGCATTGTTGTTCCTCTGCTACTTGTAGATGCATGCCTGTTGCGTGATTGCTCGGAGCCTTGTTGGCGAGCGTTGGTTGATTGATTGGCAAGTGGAAGTAGTGGGAGGAGGATTTGCGAACTGTAGACACCAGGCAGATAATAGCTACATGCTAATGGTGCACAGTGCGGTGAGTATGGCTTGCTGTGAGACTGCGTCATCGTCTTGTGTGTCTGAAGGCTGCGATTTTGTCCAATGTCGTGGGTCACCAATTTGGGGGTAGTTACAATAGAGAGATCTCTCTCCAGGCAGATGTTATGCCTGGGGACCGAAGTCCAATGGATGAAAGTTGGAAGTTGTATTTATGCAGCCGAGTTGAGAAACTTTGATAGCGTGATGTAGGATTGTAGTATTAGTTCCTTATGTGATGACTAGATGGCGCTAGTAGTCGCTACATACATATTAAGTTATTTCGCGATTCTTATTTTTTTTAGTGCCCATGATCCAAAAACTGAATTAAAAAAAATGACAAAGGGGCAAAGCAAGTGCGTATTAAGTTTTGACAGTATGACATGACCTTGACTCGGAGCAATTGTCAATTATCCGTCCTCGCGTGACGAGATTTTTGTAACAGACCACATAAAGCGTAATTATGATAATTTTCTTAAAGCTTTACTTCCTTTATAACATTTATTATTTAATACAGTGTCTTGCAACTTTACTCGCTTGAGTTATCAACATCATCATCATCATTTCAGCCGTAGGACGTCCACTGCTGGACATGACATAGGCCTCCCCATTGATGCCCAATCATTACGGTTGGAACGGTAGCGACTTGCATCCATCCTGAACCTGCGGCCTTCACTAAATCGTCCGTCCATCTCGTTGGTGGACGTCCCACGCTGCGCTTGCCAGATGCCAGTCCGTGGTCTCCATTCCAGAACTTTTGGCCCCCAACGGCCATCTGTTCTGCGTGCTATATGGCCTGCCCATTGCCATTTCAACGAGCTAATCCGTTTGGCTATGTCGGTGACCCCGGTTCTTCTACGGATCTCCTCGTTTCTGATTCGATCCCGTAGAGAAACTCCGAGTATAGCCCTCTCCATAGCTCGTTGAGCGACTCTGAGCCTATTCATCAGTCCCATAGTGAAGCACCACGTCTCGGATCCATATGTCATCACTGGCAACACACACAAATTCCTTGTGATGAGTACAACTATTCATCATTGGTCGATTCCGTGCTCGTAGTAAATCATGACTTTACTCGCCAGCAAAGCGATCTTAAATATTACGACATTTCATAAGAAAAGGCTCCCAAGTAGACCGGGATTCGGTCGATAGTTTTAAAAGTTAAAAAATATCATGAGAAAATTCACACCAACTGACCTAGCCTCAAACTAAGTGGTAAAGCTGGTACAGTCCCCTAAGGCAATAACATGAGGGTTTGCATTATCAGGCCGTGCAGTCGTTCATTCCGGGTCGACAATTACAGGTCGTGGGTTAACTGCACCCGCAACGAAACATCTATCTTCTAGTAGACCAGAAGTAGGCGGGGTTTCCACCCTCACGTTGTCAGTATTCCCAAAATCCACACAAAGCATTTTCGCTCTTCCTTCATCAACCGCACAGCTAAGGAGTGGAATTGCCTGCCTGCGACTGTGTTCCCTGAACACTACAATTTGGCCGCTTTCAAGTCTAGGGTGAATGAGCATTTACTAGGCAAGCGTGCTTTCCATCTGGCGTGATTGTGGTCAAACGCAAGCCCATATTGTATAAAAAAATACATAAAAATCTCAAACTGTATATGTATAATATTTACGTGCCCTCCGATTGTTATCATACTCCTCCGAAACGGCTTGACCGATTTTTATGAAACTTTTTTGCTTGTATTTGGTAGGTCTGAGAATAGGTCGTAGGCTTTTTTATACCACTATGATTATATCGCAAAACAACGTTTGCCGGGTCAGCTAGTACGTACATACTTACTTATTAATAACTACTACTTACATATTTTAAAAATGAATATCCATACAACTGCGAAGAAATTCAATGGTGTTTGTGTGAAGTTCCCAATTCGCACTGGGCCCGCGTGGGAACTACGGTCCAAGCCCTCTCATTCGGAGAGAAGGCCTGTGCCCTGCAGTGGGACGTATATAGGCTGGGATGATGAATATCCATGACTCAGAAACAAACCTTAGTATTCGTCAAAGCCGCTTGGCTACCCCTATCGGAATTCAAACCCGGGATTTTTCGATTCAAGACTCTAGCTTCATATTTAGGGTTACAAAACACTAGACTATCGGTTATATTTTATTGAAGTTGATGACTGGATTTAATAAAACAATTGACAGGCATATTAATTGTTTCTTTATCGCACAATTGCGAAAGATCTCCCAGCGATCACCATTTTGCCATCATCTAATCTAAATTGTTATGGTCCATTTCATATTCCCATATAACGTTAAGGTCATTGTTAATAGCAGAATTGCTTTAATAACTAAAGTCAAATATTTATCGGACAGTTATACGCAGTTGGGTAACTGGTGAACAGTTTAAAGGTACCTATTAACTTTTGCAATAATATAACTAACTTCTTCATAGGTAGTGATTTTCACCGATTTCTTAAAATCGCAATGATGAAACTTACATCAAGTGAAGTGTGAATCTTTGTTTCGTAGTTCTTGTCTGGTCGGAATAAGACTGGGTTTTACATGCCTACTTTTGATGATCTTAGCTTAGGGCACAGAAGATATGTAATTTAGTTTCTTAGCAGCTTGAAATGCCGGTTGATGATCGAGCTATTAGAGCTTTGAAAATCATTAAAATTAATAAGACGTTGACTTGAATCGATAGAATGAATAGTGGAAAAGGTGCCATTGTGATTGTACAATTAAATAGTAAAATCAACTTACTTGTGAATTGCCGGATTAGAATTGAAGGAATTACTTGTGGTAGGAATATAATCTTCTAATATATTAAAATCTCGTGTCACGGTGTTTGCTATCGAACTCCTCCGAAACGGCTTACCCGATTTTATGAAACTTTTTTATTTAAGTATAGGTCTATAGTCTGAGAATGGGTCGTAGGCTATTTTTAACCGACTTCAAAAAAAGAGGAGGTTCTCAATTCGTCTATTGTAGTCGCGGGTAACACATAGTCTATATATATATATATATATATATAATTTAAAAAAATGAATCATCAAAATGTTTGTACGAGCATAACTTCCGATCGACTGCACCAAATTGGAAAATTCTTTTTTTGTTGCGTTGTCAGGCGAAGGTTCTTATGAAAATTTAGAAAAAATACAACGTGGGCGAAGCCGCGGGCAACAGCTAGTATAATATAATATGGCAAACCTGTCGATGTTTGAATGTTTATTTCCCAATTCAAAATAAATTAAAAAAACAATCCCCGAAATACATATATTTGCGACGAAACCGTTATTTTAGGATATTCGATTTAATTAATTAACTACCGTATTAACATACAATCTTAGTCAGTTGTTGAACTAGTAACTAAAACTGTAGGTACCTAGGTACCTACCTAATTTTATGTCTAACAAATGTTTAAGTTTTTCTGTGGTGAGGCCATCGTTATTCAGATCAGACTAAATTAGGTCATTCGGTATAAGTATGTTTTCGGTATAGCAAGTCACATTTTATGTGTTATTTTTCAATAAGTAAATTAAGCTCAAACAAATCAAGAACACCTTTTGCACTTACTCACAAATTAGGTAATCGAAATTTCCAGGTAGGTACACGTCGGGAAATGTTCTATATTTGAAATAAAAGCCACGTGAGGCCACCACTCGTGCCTAACTATCACGAAATGGCACATTCAAATGAGGAAGCTACCATCGGAACACCAGCCATATCTTGCACTTGGTGAACAACCAAATCTGGTTTCTTACTCCTGTATAGTGTTAGCTGAAAGTCTACTTTGGTATGGCAGGTAAAGTTGGCACGTGCAATCATAGTTCCGTTTGCAGTCCACGATAACGTGCGAAGATGTTCATTTGCCTCAGTTTGTCACTGTTGTGTAATTGAGATTTTGTGAATGCAATGAAGTGTGATAGGGTGGGAATGCTTACGTCACTACGAATCTACGTAATCTTACACGTAGAAGCCTAACGCATTTATGTAAAGCATGTATGATGATTACTTACTAGAGAGTTCAAAAAGGAATACATTTGAAGCAACTTAGATGAGAGAACTAAACAAAAAATACTTACGTAATATTTATCGTAGCACTAAATTTTTTTTTTAATTCATTGGTTGACTCAAACCTACTTACTCAACTTTCTATGGAATCAGTAAAAAATAAACAAACAGAGGAGTATTTGGAAAAGCTGCAGATCATATTTGTCTTCTGAAGTTTAACTCTGGTTCCGTACCTATTTTAGTCTTGAAAAACGTACACCAAATATTTGAAAGGCCATTTACTAACGATTCATAAGCGCTCTTTAAGCTTTTACTAAGTAGTCTTTATCTATAACTTTGTTAGACACAGTCAAAATATATTGAGTTTTATCCAGTTTGTAACTTTTCATGTAAGGGGGAAAATGAATAGTAGCTTTAGCTAAAAGTTTAAAATCATTGAACTTTTCATAAAATAAAATATCCTTGTCTTACGTACCATCTAATAGTTAAATCGAATATTGAGCAACTGAATAATAGTAAGTATAATATTCTAACACAAACCGATTAACAATTGTGTAATTACATTACTTGGTTCGGCCTAAGATTACGCTAACTTAAATTTACAGGTTATGTTATTGGGAAATGCGAAGCAGAAGTGCAAAACGTCATGTTATTAACAAATTGGTCACGAGAATGGTATCTGTTCTTTGTAAATTGTAGGAAATTGAGAATAATTGGGTGATTAAATAACGTCTTAGTTTTGAGACACAGACTTATGCCGTATTTACGAATAGCAATATTTTTATGTATATATATACGTATTAGAATAGATAGCGTTCAAAAACATAGAGACTAAGTATATAATAAAAAAAGTTTAGCGAACGGTAGGCATTTAGCGCTACATTAATGTTACCTTTAATTGCCCTGCAAGCAAATAGTGTTTCTTTTTCTGGCTTTCTTATAACTGGCGAAATTTTAAATGTGATACAAAATTAGTATTTCTAGCACAGTTAATGCTGGACCATATACCTACAGTGTATCATAACATAATGAATGATCAAAAATACCTTTACGCAGAAAAGCTATATTCATTCAAGCGGCAGGTAAAAAATAAAGTAAAAAGATCGGAAGTGACACTTAAATTGAAATCGATTATGTATTTCACGGCATCTATTATTAGGAGAGGAACCTTGCTATTATGATTGAATTAAGTTCCATGATATGCATGATTATTACAAAATGAAGGGCTAAATCCGAATCTAATTTGAATTGTCATTGTCATTCAATTGTGAGATATTGTTTCAAATGGAATAGGTACAGTCGAACCAATTTTACTAACCTACCTTAGAATGTCCTTCAAGGCCGGACTTAGAGGTCTGGTGGCTTTAGGACAATTAAGGAGTGGAGGCCCTGAAGGCGTAAAAAATAAAGGCGTATAAAGTGTTGGTGACTCTTTCAATATGAGGATTATTTTAGGCTCTATTACGGGGGATCAGTGGCTGCAACCTCTGATGCCCTGCCCTAAATCCGGCCCTGACTCTTTCACAGTAACTAACATCACATAAAAAAATATATGAAGAGATTCCACAGCGGATCACGTTTTAATTAGTTCGATATCTATTGTTATAGTTCTTAAAAAATACTAAGTACTTTAATCTTTTCAGGAAAAAAGCTGCTAAGTAATTTATTAAATATAGCCTTCCGTTCGCAGCTTCGCCCGCGATAATTTAATTTTCCCGTAGGAAAAGGTATTTTCCCGCGGTAAAAAGAAACCTATGGCACTCAGTGTTAATGTAGCTTTCTAACGGCAAAAGAATTTTTGAAATCAGTCCAGTATTTTTTAAGTTTATTCGTTACACAAAAATACAAATCTTTCTTCTTTATAAATCTAATCTTTAATCCTTTTTCTTTCTTCTTTCTATTTTTTTTTAGTGTAGAGTTAGATAACCAAGATCTCAAATTTTAATGCTGAAAATCAATCGAAATGAACAATGTAGTAATCTAAGATGATCATCATTATCTAACTAACTGATCTGAGCACCATTTGCATCATTAGCAATTTATATGCACTGTCCTTACAGTTAAGTACATGCAAACAATGAATCTTTCAAATTGAGTATTATAATGGTTTTTGTACCAAAAGGTAATGATGCCATCATCATGATATTAATATCTCAAACAATCCTCCTTAACATCAAAATAACTCAAAATGAACTGGACATTGGTTAACCTTTGAGTTCAATCAAGCGAAAAATAATTTGGGATTGTTCTGACATTTTGAAGATAAATAACCAAATTGACAATCGAGAAAAGTGTAATTCTGAGCGACTATCTGTAGCACTCAGGTACGTCTGTTAGCGTCAACGTATTATCACTCCTGAGTGCATTTTTAACTTATTTACGATTTGAGTCATAACTTCAAATTTTTCCATAACAAAATAAGCATAAGCTGTTTTGGAAAACGTTATGAAATCCAGCGTACATTCCGGTTTTTTTCCTTAAATCATAGATATCAAATTGACGGATCGACATTACTTCCGTGACTTTAAAAGTTTTCGATTAATCTTTAGCAGATAAAAGAAAAACTTTCAGACATCGGAATTTGCCGAGAAAACAATATGACGTAAGTCATCAGGTATTTGGGTTTTCCTATCGATTGACCTTTGGGATACTTTTAAGAAGAAATCCTATAGTTCCTGTACAAGGTTTTTTTTATTAATCCGGAATAAGCCAACGAATAGTTGAGATAGTTTGAGTGTACGACCTTGTAATGTTTTCAGGATCTATTAATTGCGGTCGACAAATGTTTTCACATGTTGATAATTACTCAAAGTGTAATTGTATAGCTCCCGCGGGATACTGACAAACGAAATCTTCGCAGATGGAGTCGTTTGCAACAACCAATCCATACTTATCCACACTAATCCATACTAATACTATGTGAAGAGTACTATGTGAGGGTGTCGGCTCAAAACCAGCGCTGCTTGCTGAGCGTCGCCCCCCGGAAATGGCACCAGCAGCTTATGCTGACGCCGACACCTATTGTCACAAACTTCTATGAATATGTTTTATGTTTAATGTGTAGGACTTTATTGTTTAATTTGTTTTTTGTGGCAATAAATTGTTTTTTCTTTCTTTCTTTCTTTCTAATATTATAAATGCAAAAGTATACGACGGTCTCTCTATCTATTACCTTTTCACGCTTAAACCGCTGAACCGATTTAGGTAAAATTTGGAATGGAGATAGTTTGAGACCCTAAGAAGAAGATAGGACAGTTTTTATCCCGGAAAATTGCATAGTTCCCGGGGGATAGCGATAAACTTTTTCTTCACAGAATGGATCGTGGTCGTGCGCCATCCGTACTTCCATACTAATATTATAAATGTGAAAGTGTGTTTGTTTTTTGTATGAACATAGTAGAAGGGCTGGAGAGTGACATAGGCTACTTTTTACCACGGGAAAATATCTCATTCCCACGGGAAAACACGTTTTAATCTACTTCAGCGGGGGCGAAGCTTCAGCTAGTAAGTATAAGGTAACGCCACCAGAGTTGAGGCCACGCACACAACCACATCAAAATCCCGCTGTCATTACATGAGATGTGGTTGTGTGCGTGGCCTCAACTCTGGTGGCGTTACCTTATAATAAATATAAGGTAAGCGTAACAATGCTCGACACCTCAACGCCCAGTATGTAGATGACACCTACCTGTCAGCTCTCTTACTATGACACAAGATTGAAGGTGCCATGTATTGGGTCAGTGTCCAGCGCAGGGACGTTTATCTTACCTAGAGATTTTCCTGGCACGAACGATGCAATGCTGTGACTTCCTTCTGATACTTAGTTTATCGATATGTATGTATGTAAGCCGTAGTGGCCTAGCGGTTTGACCTATGGCCTCTCAAGCAGAGGGTCGTGGGTTCAAATCCCGGCTCGCACCTGTGAGCTTTTCGGATTTTATGTGCGAAATTACATTTTGAAATTTACCATGAGCTTTACGGTGAACGCACGCACTGGGCCCGCGTGGGAACTACGGCCCAACCCCTCTCATTCTGAAAGGAGGCCTGTGCCCTGCAGTGGGACGTATATAGGCTGCGATGATGATAATGATGATGTGTATATGTATGTATGTAAACTCTTTGTTGTACAAAAAAAGAAAAAGAACAAAACACTATTGACAACCGTTGAAATAAATTTACATAGGCGAACTTATCCCTTCAAGGGATCTCTACCAGTCAACCTTTGAGTGAATGAAAGGAGGATATCTTATGAGTGGCATATATTATATCAATGTGACACGTTTGAAAATATATGAACAAATTATTGTATTGGTAGGTATTAACCAAACCGAATCGATGTTACTATTATGTCAAACACACGTCGTTCGCGCCAGGAAAATCTCTAGGTATAGTTATAAATAAAGCATCACGCACACGCAGTAGGTATAACAAAGCCTAAAAGCCGCGGCTGCGCGGGCGCAGCGAACCCTACCGCCATTAATCAGGTTTCCATTACGCGCCGCACGACGGTCACGCGACCTCGCCTCATGCACTCGGGTTAATGGAGACGCATGTCAATCTGCGGTGCATCGCTGACGCGATGTGATAGTTTAGGCACAGATGACGTAAGTTACCAGCCGGCTTATCGCCAACGGTGCTATAGCTAAACAGTTTATAGTAGAAATCTTCCCAGGTGAATTTTTCGCTTCGAGCCCTTAAAAATTAACAAAGGCCATTGTCTCTATTATCGCAAAGCCGCTAGCTACCGAGTTAGCACGTGCCACTACAACATTCATATTGAAAAACAATCGGTATCGTCATAGTATTAAGGTTCAAATTTAATGCCACTGATATTCTAGATATTACGTTTTGGTAGTGTAGGACGATAGACCACCCCGGGGCAATACGGCACTCATATTATTTTGATACTTGGTGTTAAAAATGAAACACGGTTATTTATGATAAAGCGTTGTATATTTGTTATATAACAAAATCTAAGGCAACAATGTAAATTTAAGATTAAATAGTTTAACATAGGTATAATCAAAAATTTTCCGTGTAAGTAGCCCACATCAGAGGTGCTAATTTCACAGTATCGTTATTTTAAAGATAAGAAGAAATTACAGAGCTTGCAGCTGCATCTTTGTAAATTATTACATTTACTAATAAAATAATATAATTAATCACCACGTTTCATTTTTAACACCAAGTATCAAAATAATATGAGTGCCGTATTGCCCCGGGGCGGTCTATCGTCCTACACTACCAAAACGTAACATCTAGAATATCAGTGACATTAAATTTGAACCTTAATACTATGACGATACCGTTTGTTTTTCAATATGAATGTTGTAGTGGCACGTGCTAACTCGGTAGCTAGCGGCTTTGCGATAATAGAGACAATGGCCTTTGTTAAGTTTTTAAGGGCTCGAAGCGAAAAATTCACCTGGGAAGATTTCTACTATAGCTAAGTCCTCGTCCACGCGGTACAGAGGCTGGAGGGTATGACGACAAAGGGGCCGAGAGAGGCGCGCGAACGCACGTCGTGTGCCTGCCGCCCGCACCTCTCCCGGCCCCCTTTGTCGTCATACCTTCCCGCCCCTGTACCGCGCGAGCGAGGACTCAGTTAAACGGTCTAGCTATAGTAACAGATATAGATTATATTTCCGAGTGTCAACTACTGCCAAAACTAACCTGTGGTCTAGTGCTTTGAACTATCGCTTCTCAAGCAGAGGGTTGCAGGTAGGTTGCTAGGGATTGTCAGTCCTGTTAACATTTTATTTCAAACGAACAGAATATGGCATTGACGTTTCCCATTTTTCAAAAGGTACTACAGTAAGATTATTTCCACATTGACACTCCGAAATTCTCGACAAACAGCGAGAGAGATCGGAAGTGCAATACTTAAGCTGAGGTTTTGTTATTAATCACTTACCCAATAAATAGGTTTGGATATTATATGTGATTAAATTCTAGAATTTTATATAAGACTGTATGAGAAAACATGAACCTTTACGATTAAAACTCGTCCCGAGTGTCAAAGTGGAAATAATCTTACTGTTAGAGTGACTGATAGATCACTTGATAAAGGAATCAATTTATGAATTTAATAACTGACAAAGGTTTTCGTACCCTGCGTTGAATTTAAAAAAAAAAAATATCACGGGACAATTCACACCAATTGACCTAGTCCCAAAGTAAGCTGAGCATAGCTTGTGTTATGGGTACAATGCAACGGATAAACATACTTATATAGATACATACTTAAATACATACTAAACACCCAAGACCCGAGAGCAAATATTATATCTGCCCCGACGCGGGAATCGAACCCGGGACCTCAAGCTTCGTAGTCAGGTTCTCTACCTACTAGGCCATCTGGTCGTCTACGACCAGACTCGTCGTTATTTGACTCTCTGAAACTACTACCTATCTAAACATAGTAAAATCTGATATTGGGTCCCAGTGCAAAACCGCAATGAGGTTCGACTACGAATTTTCATTCATTGTTTTAAGAATATTCGCTTTGCGGACTACGGTTTTACTGACTAAGCCGCAGTAACCACAACCGCGATTGATTTTCAATGTACACATTGCGTTCACTGCACTTGCACCACAGATTGGCTTCGTTGCAGTTGCATCTCTATTCTAAATAACATGGGATATGCGAATACAATATCGATAGTATGTACGGTCACAACACGAGATATTGCCAGGGCCGGATTTACAATGTTGTTATGGCGCTACCTTCTATTACCTACGGGTCATCCAATGAATTCCAATACCCTATTTAATTAGAAATAAAGGATAGAAACCGATTATCTTTCGCAAAGGCTCATAAATATCCGAGAAAATTGGTCTCTCATAGTTTATACCAAATACGATCCCAGCCGAGAGTTATGGACGTGGCGGCGTGGGTAAGTTTCTATTGCTATAAGAGGCGTGGCATTGCGAGATGTTCACTACTAACTGGAGTAGTGTAAAGGCATGGGTAGATACGCAAAGAAATGAAGTCAGCAGTCGCTTTTATAGATGCCGGCAAATTTTATAGATGTCTCTTCTATCTAAGCCACTACACATTCGACACTATTATTTCACACACTATTCGTCGCCACTCCTCTTGAACTGCTGCGGGCCTATAATACACTCATAGAGAGGACTATTAACGGAAGCCTTCACTTAGTCGGTCCAGCGCATCGATAATCTTAATTGCAGACAGATGCAGGAATAAATGCACGTACTTACTTGTGGCACGGCGACTTTTTTCGCTCATGTGAATCGAATTTGCGAACTACTGGCACACTTACTCGATCGTACGTCTATCTGACACTTTAAGCGTGTTTTTTTATACTTAAGCTGACAAACGAGCATGAGGTTCATCTGATTGTACGGTTTCAAGCTTTTTATTTTTCTTTGCACCACAACACGCCCCAAAAAGATATTTCCTCTAGACATGGCCAAAGAAGATCTTTACTTTTTTGAGCTTGTACTATGGAGGATAGATGCTGCTTGAGCTAGACGCCGGTTTCGTGGCCAATTTGTGAGGAGTGACGGAATAAGATTACAAATTATTTCAAAATGACAATCCACATCTCCTTTTCTACCAGTCCCTGGACCAGTCCCATTTGTTATTCGTGAAAACAAATATCACAACATTGCGATATACCGCAGTTCAGTGTTCAAAGAATCCGTTACAACAACTTTTTATAGTCTTAATGACTTTATAACCCATACAGACATAATTAAGTCCTCAGTCACCGATCACACGACAAGCAAGTATCAATAGCCATTGAGAAAAACATGCCGCAGTCATTCTGCGGACAGAATTGCGGGAGACTAGCGCTCTTTGACCCCGCGTCATTACGGCGCATCGAGAGATGAAATTATTAACATACGTGGCCCAATAATTGGTATTGCTTTCCTATCAGAGACGATGTGGACGATTTGATTGTTTACTTTAGCATCAATATCATCATCATATTCATCATTTCAGCCGTAGGACGTCCTCTGCTGGACATAGGCCTCCCTCATTGACGCCCAATCATTACCGGTTGGAAGCGGCTTGCATCCACCCTGAACCTGCGGCCTTCACTAAATCATCCGTCCATCTCGTTGGTGCATGGACGTCCCAAGCTGCGCTTGCCAGTCCGCGGTCTCCATTCCAGAACTTTTGGGCCCCACCGGCCTTTACGGTTTATGGTTTACTTTAACGGTGGTGAAATAATCACTATAGTCACTGTAAGCATTGCAAGTCATGTAGGCATTGGTAACTTAGTGGTATCAAAAAGGCCGTGGTTGTCTACTTGTACTACTTGTTCTTTACGGAATTTATATGTGAAATTTAATGAGGGTTTTGTTGAAGGAAAACATCGCAAAGAAATCTAACACCTTAAAGTTGTTCAATGGTGTATCTATACTCTATACTAATATATAAAGCTGAAGAGTTTGTTTGTTTGTTTGTTTGTTTGTTTGTTTGAACGCGCTAATCTCAGGAACTACTGCTCCGATTTGAAAAATTCTTTCAGTTTTAGTTAGCCCATTTATCGAGGAAGGCTATAGGCTATATATTATCACGCTAACACCAATAGGAGCGGAGCGGAGCGGAAGAATGTTTCAAAATCGGGGTTTTTTGAAGTAAAAGTTCTATAGGCGCTAATCTCAGGAACTACTGGTCCGATTTGAAAAATTCTTGCAGTGTTAGATAGCCCATTTATCGAGGAAGGCTATAGGCTATATAAAACATCACGCTAACACCAATAGGAGCGGGGCGGAGCGGAAGAATGTTTCAAAATCGGGGGTTTTTGAAGTAAAACTTCTATATCTCGGGAACTACTGCTCCGATTCGAAAAATTCTTTCAGTGTTAGATAGCCCAGTTAGATAGGGCGGGTTGGGAGCGGGTGGGGGGGCGGGTTGAGAGCGGGTTGGGGGCGGCTTGAGAGCGGGTTGAGAGCGGGTGGGGGAGCGAGTTGGGAGCGGGTTGGGGGCGGATTGAGAGCGAGTTGGGGGCGGGTTGGGAGCGGGTTGTGGGCGGGTTGAGAGCGAGTTGGGGGCGGGTTGGGAGTGGGTTGGGGCGGCTTAGGAGTGGGTTGGGGCGGGTTGGGGGCGAGTTGGGAGCGGGTTGGGGGCGGGTTGGGGGCGGGATGAGAGCGAGTTGGGGGCGGGTTGGGGGCGGCTTGAGAGTGGGTTGGGGGTGGGTTTGGAGCGGGTTGGGGGGCGATTTGGGAGCAGGTTGGGGGCGGGTTGGGAGCGGGTTGGGGGCGGGTTGGGAGAGGGTTGAGAGCGAGTTGGGGACGGGTTGGGGGCGGATTGGGGGCGGATTGGGGGCGGGTTGAGAGCGAGTTGAGAGCGGGTTGGGGGCTGGTTGGGGGCGTGTTGGGAGCGGGTTGGGAGCGGGTTGGGGGCGGGTTGAGAGCGAGTTGAAGGCGGGTTGGGGGCGGGTAAGGAGCGGGTTGGGGGCGGATTGGGAGCGGGTTGGTTTATTATGAAGTTTCACTTCTTCCGGAAGGATCCAAGGAGAGCCATAATTGATGAAAAAGCAAATTGGATAAAAAAATAAGCTGCCCAAATTACTAATTCCACGCGGACGGAGTCGCGGGCAAAAGCTAGTATTATATAGTTTTGAGCCGCACTGAGCCAGTGTGGGAACCATACCCCATGATCTTACATTCTGAGAGAAGTGTCCAACAGTGGGATACACACTGGAGATGTACAGTCGAGTTCACCAATATCTGTAAAGCCAACATTTCATAAATATCTATACATACACCTTATTACGGTAACATAAGGTCTATGTATAGATATTTATGAAAGGTTGGCGATGCATATATTGGTGAACTCGAGCGTACTTGACAATTGTACGACCAACTCGAATTATTTATTCAAGTTAAAACAATGGTTAATTAACTATGTAGGTAAAAGTAATAAAACTAGTCAAAGAAAAGGCGTTATTTAAATTAGTGTGCAAATTTGAAATGAAATAAAACTTAAAAGTGCAGAACGTGGCTATTAGCTACATTAATTCAGAACCATTCTAGTGTTTCTAGGATTTACATAATGCCCAGTAACTTGAAATCAACTTATTTTTGTTTGTACTGAATATAAGTTATTCAAATCTTCTTGTTTTTGATCGGGACAATGTTTTGTAAATATCATTTTAATGCAAGCTCTTTCGCTGAAAACTCTATTTCTTTTAGCAAACTTTAAGTCAAACCTATCAAAAGTGGATGAAATTTGAAAGGGAAATTCAATTTGACTCACAAGATTTGACCTTGTCAAACATACAAACGAAGGTAGTGCCCAACATTGTAGTTATAATACTATAATATGCTGTTTAATCTATTAAATACTTACAAGAGAAAAGCTGGCAAAATCAGAAAGAAACAAAGAAAAACATTTATTCCTGACATGGTTTAAAAAAAAGAAAGGTATCTAAATGGCAATTAAGTCTGATGTCGGCCTTGCAGCCGTTGGAACCATTTTATCCACAATTCAACGTGTTGGGTCATACGCACCGTAATTAAAAATTTGTCTCTCCTGTGAATATATAAAATTAGCGACTCCGAGTCGGCAAACTTAAGATTTATTTAAGTGGGCCGGGAGTTGGCCAGGCGCCCTACACGCTGATGTAGACTTGACTTAAAAGTATTGGCCATAGACCCTTAACTATTTCCATGTTCACAGAAGATAAGTTAGCAAACAAAAAAAAAGTACGACCCTGTTACAAATTCAAAAATTATAATTTTATTCATATTGTACAATGTCTGAGAGTTATAATCCGTGAAACCATTCTGCTTGCGGTTAGGTGTTAGGCAGTAACCCAGCAGGGGCGGTGAAAGCCTATAGGCTAACCATCTAGGCGTGACTAAGTGACATAATATAATTAAAATTACGCTCCGTAATTAAATAAAGCCTCGATTTCGATGCTGGGAGGTTTGACTAGCGGGACGGATAATAGACATTCATTAGAAGTTAAAAACTTACACAACATTTTTTTTAGCTTTAACACCTTCTCTGTACGAGTGCCCTCAAGGATTTGCCACACTGGATGCGTTCTGCGGTCGCGGTCAGGTCAAATTGAATGCAGCCCGCATTATGTATGAACAGCATTATCGGTCTCTATATATTTTGTACAGATCATACGAACGCGCAAGAGACTGACAAAATTGTTCATACATACTTAACGCGGGCTGCGTTCAATTTGACCTGACCGCGACCGCATCCAGTGTGACAAATTATTCAATGTGGGGTCACGAATCTTTTTTTCAGGAGTCCGTGCTTCCACTATGGGTTCAAAACTTCTAAGTGGAAGCACACTTGAACGTGTGGCTTTGTCAAATCATTTTGTATGGGGACAGCGCACGTGTTAAGTGTCATTTAGTTGCGTCATAATTTTATGTTCAATGGCTACTGCTACAAAAATTATAGAACTACCTTTTAAGCTTAAACCAGGTGAAACGACTTCATAAAGATTATTGTTCCAGCAAGTCGCTATTAAACTACATACATAGTTTAAAATTTGATGCAAATGATTTCTAATATAGCTATGTTTTGTGTAACTCGGGATATCAAAATTTTATAGTTGGATTTGTATCGTACTAAAAAAGCTGAAGCTCAGCAAAACCCATGCCAGTAGTCATTAAATAAAAACGTAATTCAACATTGCGAAAAATTCGCACAACTTTCAACAGTGACACTTTTAAATGGCACAGGTCAATAAATAGTTATGACACTGACTATAAAAAAATACTTTCATAAGCCCCTCACTTCTAATCACGGTGAAACTTGACAGTCGCGATTAAAGCACGCTTAGTAATTAATACCGATATAATACCTAACGATATGCGTCTACAAACAATAGAATGTCGTTCAGAGCACTTTCGATTTAAGTGACCCGAAGTCAATGGGAACCTATAATTTAAGGCTCTCGAGTTGTCAAAATTTATCGCGGCACAGATTCTTTTACCGTTGATATCATCAATCTTGGGTTCATCACGATTTTATATTTGAAAACGGCAATTACTGTATGAACTGAAACAATTGGGGCCATATTGTCTAATGCGCAGGCGCTTGCGATCGCATTCTCCATCTCTTTCTACCCTCATCCTACACCGAGTAAACAGAAAGAAATGGCGAAAACGATTGTAATTCCGAGTGCGTTAGACAATGGCGTCTGGTCCCATTTGTGTAAATTATAGAACTCAATAAGAGGAATAGAAATTTTAAGGCGTTTATTTCCTTTTAGAATCGATGTATGATTTTTCGCTTCTCTGCGCAATAATATGTAGGTTTTTGTGTAGGTACCTAATTATATTTAGTATTAGATTAAAACACCTATTTACCAGTAAAATGTAATTCTATTTGAACTAAGTACAATTTCTACGAGAAGCCGTTATAAGAGCAATTAATTTGGTTACAGAACGACATGAAAAATGTAGAGCATGCCTTTTTAATTTAGGTGCTTTGCATAGATAAAAATCTCACATATTATTAGTACTGTGAAACATAGCCATGGCGTAGCGTGCCTTGGAAGGACCTTGTATCAAAATTAGTTGGGGTGCTTTCCCGGGAAGCACGAGATTAAGTGACATTGTAGATAACATTTTACTAATTTTTGCTTACACACGTTAGGGGCCTCTGTAGCCGCGGGGGCCCCACATCATTGATACGGCTGATACGGCGGTAGCTACGCCCCTGAACACAGCCTTAGCACAAACTTAGGCCGGGGCCGCACTGGTAATGGCCGGCGCCCACTGACGGCATGGCACGGCGTGGCATTTTATTACTATCAAGTTATTTTGAATCTTATTTCAATGAGTTTAGAATTCATGTTACTTTATTTCGACACCACGATGCCGCGACGTCCTGAGGGCCGATGCCACGCATAACCAATAAAGTAACATGAATTCTAAATTCATTGAAATAAGATTCAAAATAATTTGATAGTAATAAAATGCCACGCCGTGCCATGCCGTCAGTGGGCGCCGGCCCTAAGGCGACCGGCGACGCGACGCGACGGCGACTAAATCAAACATATTTGATTTAGTCGCCGTCGCCGCTGCGGCCGCTGAGCCTGCTCACATAACTCGAACTATGTTTGATTTAGTCGCCGTCGCGTAGCGTCGCCTGTCGCCTTACCAGTGCGGCCCCGGCCTTAGCGTAGGTAATTATTAGTCTTTATCGCCTGCATAGACTACATCTCTTATGCACGCGCCTATTGATAAGAAAGGGAATGCTTTATGTTCAAAGCAATACCGCCATGTTATTTTCGTTTGGACAATTTTCAACGCATGGGTTTTACTTTCAGCCGTCTAACTTTCGTGGTCACGTTTTTTACAAATTGGCTGTAGATTTTTATGGTTTTTTCGGTTATTTATTAAAGGTTCTTGTATGGAAACTGTATCAAATCTTCTGCCATTTCTACAAAAATGTGTCCACGAAAGTGATTCGGAACAAACGCTCGAATAATGCGCATCAACGGTAGGAACTTACCAAAAAAAGTTGACAAACGTAGCATCGTGCTGGTGCTGCTTTAGAGAACTTAAGCTATATCTGAAACCAACAGAAAATATTTGTTAGATACCTATTGCACTTTTTTTTTGTCACCATAATCATAACATAAACGACCAATATC
Source organism: Archips crataeganus (assembly GCA_947859365.1). Classification (NCBI taxonomy): domain Eukaryota; kingdom Metazoa; phylum Arthropoda; class Insecta; order Lepidoptera; family Tortricidae; genus Archips; species Archips crataeganus. Next base: position 11,862,752 of record OX402066.1, on the reverse strand, counting down.
GACGTGTCTGCGAATCGAATATATAACATTTTACGAAATTAGAATAGGTAACCACTTTAAGCCGTATTTACGTATAAAATTTGCGTAACAATATAATAAATTGTAGCTTACAGAAGCTGAAATTAGGGTCAACCCTATCCAACGACGCAAACTTTAAAAGTTAGAATTTGTTTCACAAATCGGATTACCCATTTCGTTAATTCGACCATATAAGGTTCCATTACTATACAATGTGGTATATTCTTAATCACATGCCCTGAGAATACGAGACTGTATATCCTCTCATAGTTTATATAACGTTGTGAACTAGATTAGAGAAAGTCCTAAGATGGTCCCACCGATCACTAGACGGGCGGTCGCCCCGGGCGGCCATGCCACGTATCCAGGGTACTCTGTAATTAGTGAATTGACCGAGCGAGCGTGAAGCGCGAGCGAAACGGCTTCATTTCAGCTAGGTCAAAAATGCTTTCGTATGTCGCCCAACAGATTTTTTTAAATGTTTTCTTTCTTTCCTATGTGTTGTCCCAAGATTCGCCAAATTTTTTTATCAAATCAAATCTTATTCAGCCAAAGCTTTCGTATTTCGTATTAGGAAGCATGATGGGATTCTCTAGTTACGACACATGGTCACGATTTTACCAGTATAAGGTCTTAGTTATCGCCTTTGGGGTGTTCTCATATTCGAGTAAGTTTAGAGGTTTTCCCTCAAGCGCAGGATTATGCAAGTCCGCGCGAAAAAAGCTTCAATAACAATATATTTTATGAGGTTAGATCCTTAATCAATCTTGATAAACAGTACATTTTTTTACCGAATTAAAATAAAAGGAAAATGTTATTCGTTGTATTTTTTATGTTTTCTTAGTTTAGAACTTCGTCCTTTCGTTATGAACGGGTTTCAAAAACCCTTTTCTGTTTTCCTTTCAGTCGCTTTTAAATCAGGAGAAGGTGCTACAAGTCGTTTTTCGATAATGTATTTATAAATTAAGAATGGCGCATCATCATTGTGCAGAATCTTATTGACGGTTTCAGTTTATATAAAATTTTTTTTTTTTTCAACGTAAGTAAATTATTTTTACCAATATTTTAAAAATCAACGACAAATAAGTTTAAGTATTTCGCTTTCTTGGAGATCGGTGTATTTCTATTCAAACAAGTTAAAATATAAATAAGCTAGTGATACGAAATTGTTGTTGTAGTCCTACGAAATTGTTGTTTCGTCAATGTCCTCGTGGTACAGAGGAACTTCGTGAGATGTCGCCATTTGATACAAAAGTATAAAAAAATATATTAGGTAAATCAATCTAACAAACGGAAGTAATTTCGTTCGCGAGATTTGAAACTGACGGACAACTCACATGTCGTCATTACTTTGAGAGCTCGTATCCCAAAATCGATGATCTTACTAAGTACACTTTACATTGTATGTAATTTTCCGAGGTTCAATTAAAATATCGATTTCATATCATTAATTTTCAAAGTAGTACCAAGTACCAATGTAAAAAAATCAGCTAATTAAAAAAAGTTTTAAAATCAGTATCAGGTAAAAGAAGTTTTAAAATCAGCCCCGTAGTTGAATTCACTTATTTTTTTCCCGTGGGAATTTTGCTAATTTTCACGGAGAAAAGTAGTCTATGTAAATAATGGTTGGTGTAGCTTCCTATTGGTGAAAGAAATTTTCAAATCAGCCCTCAAGTGATATTCACTTCTTTCTATCCCACGGGAATTTTGCATTTTACCGAATAAATAGTAGGTAGCCTAGCCTATACCAATAAAGGATAGCGTAGCGGATAGTGTAGCTTTCTATTGGTCATTTTTTTTAAACTCAGCCCCGAAGTTAAATTTACTATTTTCTATACCGCGGGAATTTTGCATTTGTCCGGAAAATAGCATCCCATGTTAATCAAGGACAGTGTATCTTTTCTATTGGTGAAATATATTTATTCATAAAACTAAAAACTATTATACATTATGAGCTATAAATTTACGAAATACAATATGATTTAAAAAATGTTGAAACCCTGAATTTCTCCTACCCGGGGCATCGTGCCAAGCATGCTTGCGGCATTCCCTCGCTGTACGGCTATGCTCAGCCTCTGAGCGAAACAAGACCCGGCTCTGAGGTCGCCAGAGACGCTAACCAGTTTATCCGACACCTCGCGAACAAATTTTTTGGTGTCGGATGACCATGGTCCTAAAGTTTCTAATGCAAGTGCTGCAAATATATAATCATTTGTTAAAAACGAATATTTGCGGCACTTGATTGTTTGGGCATGATCGGCAGCAGTCCCTGGCTTACTGGCAGAACCTCTGACGTAGGACGGAGCCAGCGTGTCTGAGCAAGTGACATCCCACGCCAAAGGTTTGCCCAAACTCCAAGGCACTAAAGTGCAACCATCGGGTCTCTTTCCGAAATTGGTGAAATACATTTTAAAAGGAGCTCCGAAGTTGATTTTTTTTATTCTATATCTTGGGAATTTTGTATTTTCCCGGAAAAAAGTAGCCTATGTCAATAAAGGATAGTGTAACTTTTTACTGTTAAAAGATTTTTTTTAATCGGCTCGGAAGTTTCAGAGATTATCTATCCCACAGGAATTTCCAAAAATTCTGCAATAAGTTTTTTTGCTGTTATGTATGACTATTTACGTTTATACTGAATTTGAAAAGTTTAATAAGTAATTGAAGTTACGGAGACAGGATCCAGTTGATTTGAGTGGTAGTCTACTTTTGCATGCCCAATTTGAACAGTTTAGTAATCTTCGTTATGGAGATAGGGTCACTCTTGATTAATGAAATATATACATCCCGTATATTCCTTATCCCGCGGGAATTCCGGAAAATTCTTTCTTATTGAAATAGAAATAGAAATAGAAATATTTATTGCATAAACTGTGAGGAGTGTACAAAGTCGACATGTAGTACAAAGTATCAACAGCTACCCGTTACGGGCATACAATATGTTCAGAATACTTATAACCTAAACTACAATATGACAATAAGGACAATAATAATTACAACAACAATGAAAACATAATAATTAATGATCCCTATAGAACTCATTCAAATTGTAAAAAACCTTATCCATCAGCCACTTTTTAAGCTCGGATTTGAATTTTATCCCTTCAAGCACTTTTATATTTACGGGAAGGTGGTTAAAAACCTTTATGGCAGTAATGTAAGAGCTTTTTTTATACATGGAGTTATTATTGGATGCCTACGTCATACGAAGAACACACCCTCCAAGTTTCAGGTCTCTACATACAGCGGTTTAGGCTGTGCGTTAATCCGCCAGTCAGTCATTTAGGACTTCAGGACAAAGCATTTTATATGTAAGTACTTATTTGCATTGCACCAAGTTTTTATGCGAGTTCAAACAATGATGTTTGAATACTCAATTCGATTTTATTCGAAAAAGGTTGAACTCACATAAAAGCTTCATCATCATCATCATCATTTCAGCCGTACGGCGTCCACTGCTGGACATAGGCCTCCCTCATTGACGCCCAATCATTACTGTTGGAAGCGACTTGCAACTTGAAGTTTTGTTTCGTTTACATTGTGTCAAAATAAAATGTAATTTAAATCAAAAGCACTAAGGAGTATTGATATCATCTTCGAAGCAAATCACCCCCAAAATAACTTTCTACTCCTTTTTAACCCCGTCAAGGGATGAATTTCAATAAAATACGAAACACGTCTTCCATCAATTCTGTTAAAGAATGTTTATGCAAAATTTGAAGTAGATTGGACCAAGGAATCACGTTGTCCCATACAAACTTTGCCCCCCTTTTTTACCCCCTTAGGAGTAGAACTACGAAAAATCCTTTCTTATCGGATGCCTACGTCATACAAAGAACACACCCTCCAAGTTTCAGGTCTCTACGATCAGCGGTTTAGGCTGTGCGTTGATCCGTCAGTCAGGACAAAGGATTTTATGTGTATAGATTATAATTTTCGTGTTGTATTAAAATTTAAACATTACCTAGATCATTGTTAGGTACACATTCATCCTTTAAACACAAACACATACCCTTAAGCACGTAAATAGTTTTAGCATTCAATTGAAACAAACAACACTAATTACGTCCCATAGTAGAATCTGGGCTAAACTAAACATTCATGTGAATACTCGTAGTAAAGCAGCCGAGCCTAAGGCATTGCCATATTACCGCGGCCTGAAACTGTCGCGGTGAATGAAACGCGTGACTGGGGATTCAAGAGGCTATTACGACTGATGGGACCAATCGGATCCTATTTAAGAATGTCTAAGTAAAGATAACACATGTAAGTATAAAAGCCAAATGGGATCGCCTCTATTGGAACAAAATTTAAAGTCATAAGTATCATTTATCAGAATTCATAATTTCGCCGAACTCTCTTTTTTATTCCGGATTCCGGAATTTTGAAAATGGTATCCTAGGACTCTACATAGGTTAGGTTAGGTTTGTTTTATAACAATTCTGTACAATTAATGGATTCAGAGTAAAAAGAGTTCGGCAAAATGATGAATTCAGACTTTAAATTTTATATAACCCGATATGTACCCAACTGAAACCAGTCTTACAAGTAATGTTTGGCTAGGGTCCGAATAAATAAATAAGTGTATAAATCTCGGGGTTAACTGCTTAATGTTTGATCGAAAATCAATCCCCAATATATCACATCCCAAAATATAAGTAACAAATTGTTTCAAGCTGAAAGAACATAGAAATAAATCCAGGATCTAATTAGGTAGCTAGGTCAATAGTATTACTAATATTTATTGAATAAACGAAGCAAATGTAGTTTAATTACTCAATGAACTATTGCGTGGGTATTTCATGGATTTCATTATCCGACACGCCGCCGCCGTGACGTGCGACTCCGAGAGGAAGGGCTACGGATTAGCCCGAAACATGTCGAGTTAAACTCGTTTTAAGACGTGAGTGATCCGTTTATTTTCACTATGAGTGAGTCTCACGGTAGTTTCATGTTTAAAATCCGACTGAACATTTAAATATAGACGGGAAATTTGAATCTTCCATAAATTGCTACAGTTTATAGTTTTCAAGATGTTTATACCTACCTACCTACATATTTCTGGAATTTGAGGGTATAAAATAGCCAATCAACAAAATTAATCTAATACTTTCTATCAAATCTCAGTGATCAGCTGCTCCTAGCTAACCTAATGATATTTTTTTGGATGTGTTCTCAAAATTGCAAGCAATTCGTAACTAATTCCTACGTATGTATTCTTAATAGGTACTAACTTAATATTATAAATGTGAAAGTGTATCGGTTAGTTGATCTGTTTTTCTCATGAAACAATGGGACTAATAGACGCGATTTTTTGCAGACTCTCAGGCACAGATCTGAGACTGACATCCCGGGAAGACGTTACCGTCATCCCGGACGTAGACGTTACCGTCGTTACCGTCATCTGTTGGGAAATTTACCTACTTCCTAATATATTTTAGCTCGATACTACAATTTGTAATTGCCAACACCATCTCGCGCCATAAATAAAGAAGCACGTGATAGCTTGCATAAATTATGTGATAGGCGATAAAATTAGTATCTAACATAATTTGCGTATTTAGCGGAATAACTCAAACGCCGCAAATACTTATACAGAGTGAAACTTTTTAAGTGCTACAAAATTAGTATTTCTAGGTCGTTGTTCAAAGTCTGATTAAACTAAGGTTGTTAACAGTTAGTTAAAAAAAAAACATCTTTTACAAAACTCTCTTGGAGTCAGTTATGTATTTGAGGGGTTTAGAGGATTAACTCTGTAGTTATAGGGACCAAACGTGCGCCGTCTCTACAAAGACCTCTCGGCTAAATCATAAAGTTTGCACTAAAAAGGGTTGTCTAAAATTCGTTCAGATTCCCGGACACGACGACGATTTGGGACAGAAGTGTCATTAGTTAGGTTTAGTCAAGTTTAAGTTTTGCCATGATATCATTACATTCTACGCACCTTTCTGCTGCTTAATGAAAACTGATATTAGAAATAACTAGAATTACACCAATTCGGGCGACGAATTTGTGTCATTTTGACCCACTGAACGATGATCCAAAATTTTACGAGAATGAATTTTATGTATTTGCATCCATACCGTACGCAAACACAGCCAAATATCTTGGTATGACGCTTGACACGAAGCTGCGTTGGAAAGCTCATGTCAAGAAAAAACGTGAAGAATTAGGAATAAGATACAAAAGGATGTACTGGCTACTCGGTAGACACTCCTCGTTGTCAGTGCACAACAAATTACTGTTGTATAAGCAAGTCCTGATGCCAGTATGGACTTATGGTATACAGCTCTGGGGCTGTACCAAACAAAGTAATATACGAATAATACAACGTTTTCAAAATAAGGTACTCAGGGACATAGTAAACGCGCCCTGGTACATAAGAAACGACGATCTCCATCGGGACCTTAATGTTGAGTTCGTCCACGAGGTAATATCTAAATACGCCGAAGCTCATGAACGCAGACTTCATCATCATGTGAACGTTGAGGCAATCCAACTCCTTAACAACACGGACCTAGTGAGAAGACTGAAAAGGACTAAACCCTTTGAGTTAGTGTAGTGTTAATCATACTCGAAATAGTGTTACAGTGATAGTGACGTAAATGAAGAACACATGAACAAAGTGCTTCGCCTTAATAGACACTAAGAAAAGTCATTGGACGTTATTCTTAGAGACTTTAAACAAAATAGTAGATTAAGTGAAATGAATATTGCTTATTAGCCTTTATGAGCTAGATTGTAATTTAAAAAAAAAAATGTATTCGCAAACAAATCTTAACAATGGGCTTTAAAATTTTGAGGCAACTCGAATGATGTTACAGTCGGTACTAAACTATGTTATCCCACGGAAGAAGTGATATAACGAAACTGAATAACATTATGTTGTTCTGAGCAAATGTAACGGCTTTAATTAGACGTACAGATGATATCTGGGAGATGTACTGCCGCGCATCTGCCAATGGATTGTTCACGTCTACGTACTTTGGCAAAAGGCACAGTTAAATGTAAAGAGTTGCACTTATTGCATTGTAAGTGTGACTTACACCTTGGGTGACCAGATGTCCCGTATTTCAGTCGCAAATTTTTCATTGTCCCGTAATTAAGCGAAAACAATACGGGGCATTACAATGTCCCGTAATTTTATGATTCAATGATTTTTAAATGTTTAATATTGTTTTTAAATAAATTTAGCAATCATATAGGTTATTTAATTAAATATGCCAATTTTAGCAATAAAAAAGTAAATGGTGATTTTTCATAAAAAATTGGCATGTCCCGTATTTTATCATGGAATCCCGTATTTTAGATGCTGTTCTCCTGTAAAACCGGAAATCAGATCTGGTCACCCTACTTACACAAAGTAACTATAGCAATAACTAATGACGATTCAGCCGTCAAATCTCTGTTAGAGTTTTCAGCTTCACACATCGTTACATCTCGGCCTATATACGTCCCACTGCAGGGCACAGGTCTCCTCTCGGAATGAGAGGGCTTGGGCTATAACATTTCCAATGCGGGCCCAGCGCGGATTGGGAGCTTCACACACACCATTGAATTTCTTCGCAGGTATTATACAGGTTTCGTCACGATGTTTTCCTACACCGTGCACCGTAAAGCTCATGGTAAGTTTTCGGCTAGCTGAAATTTATTTTACCGGAGATTTGACGGCTGGAGTATATTGGTTATTATCATTTAGTAACTTGCTGGAAATCACTATAGGGATGTGTAAATAAATATACTTACTTATACTTAGACAACCGGGTAGCCCAGTGTTTAGAGAACCTGACTACGAAGCTTGAGGTCCCGGGTTCGATTCCCGGTCGGGGCAGATATTTGTTTGAAAAATACGAATGTTTGTGCTTGAGTCTTGGATGTTTAATATAAGTATTTAAGTATGTATTTATATATGTATATAAGTATGTTTTTCCGTTGCCTAGTACCCATAGTACAAGCTTTGCTTAGTTTGGGACTAGGTCAATTGGTGTCAATCGTCCCAAGATTTATTATATTATTTTTATCTTCTAATATATAAAAATCTCGTGTCACGGTGTTTGTGATCGAACTCCTCCGAAAAGACATGACCCATTTTTATGAATCTTTTTTCTCCTTATTCGGTAGGTCTGAGAATAGGTCGTATGCTTTTTTTTGTAGCCCTATTCTTCGCGGTCGGAGTCGCGGGCAACAGCTAGTTATTATTATATTATTTATCTTTTTGCAACCAACTACATCTACGAGTACGTTCTGCATAATTTTGTTTTGCATAATGAACGTGTTGACCATTTTTTTTTAATTCTATTGTTTTCTCGATTTTTTATGAACATAATGGTAAGGTTTTTTTTTATAAGCTTTTATTTAGTTTTATTTAACATTAGCTTAGATTTCATTTATAAAATTCGTCAAGGTTTAAAGTTCCACCCAAAAAAATAGGAAAAAAACTAATCTTGACTAATATTACATTATTATTATTATTAAGACGACCAGATGGCCTAGTGGTTAGAGAACCTGACTACGAAGCTTGAGGTCCCGGGTTCGATTCCCGTGTCGGGGCAGATATTTGTATGAAAAATACGAATATTTGTTCTCGGGTCTTGGGTGCTTAATATGTATTTAAGTATGTATCTATCTATATAAGTATGTTTATCCGTTGCTTAGTACCCATAACACAAGCTTTGCTTAGCTTACTTTGGGACTGGGTCAATTGGTGTGAATTGTCCCTTGATATTTATATTTATTTATTTATTTATTTATTTATTACAAAGAGGAAAGATTTGATTGTTTGTTTGTTTGCATTGAATAGGCTACTTTTTACCGCGGGAAAATATCTTTTCCTACAGGAAAATTAACTTATCGCGGGCGAAGCTGCGGACGGAAGGCTAGTAAATTATATAATTTACGTCAGGATAAATAGACGTTAATTTAAAACTGAAATAATTAATCACCAGAGAATATAGCCGAGTTCGTGGTTAGAAACTTTGGCTAAGCCACGGTTTTTTTATGACCAGATAATGGACCCACTGCTTTGGATTCTCATGTGTGTTATAGTTTGATGAATGCACACGCAGATAAAATGGACAGGCTATTGTTGAGTTTGTCTGTAGGTTATTAATTCGGCAAATTCCACAACTCTATCTTATAATTGGGCTCCTTGATTACTCGTACCAACTGCCCGTGGATATAATTATGATGCAGTCTTTTGTTATGGATTTATAGTTTGTTTATGTACTTGAGATTTTAATTACAACGATAAGTTTTGAAAGATAAATCTATCGACGGCTTGGTTTCAAGATATTTAATAGGTGGTTTCTTACGTGATATAAAATTCTCTCATCATCTCATCTCATCATCATCTCCAGTTCTCATTTATTTTTGGACAATATAATTTACTTATTCAATTCAATTCAATTATTTAAATTAGCCTGATTAAACTTAGGATTATTAAAGCTACCCTATAGATATTAAATAAGACTGATTCAAATGACTTGAATGCATTTTATTGAATAGTAATAGCTCAGCTAATAACACGAATTTTGTATCACGTAAAAAACACCCTGTAAGGTTTTCTAATTTTGATGTTACCTTTGATTTTACTGTCAGTAAAATTATGTCACATTCTTGCCAACCACTCAAAAATATTACGTTAAACTAGATTATAGTTCTTACTAACTTTTACTGATAAAATTATTTTTAGTATGAGAGGTTGTAATACTGAGATTTTCTCAGGGCGGCCGGATGGGGCGAAGCGTAAGAATATACAATTAAAGACATGTGAGATTTGAATTAATGGGGTCCAAAAAAATATAATAACATGACTTAACATTTAAGTTTTCTATTATATAGATGAAATTATAATGCATAATATTTAATCTAAAAAAATAATAATAATAAATCTTTTATATATCACTACGATCCACACGTGCTCCACTCACTAACTCTATATACCCTATGAAAACACTTTAAAAATCACTAAAATGTCGTTTGTAACTCACCGTGTGCGTACGGAGCGCTAGCGGGTGCGCACTGCACGGATCGGCGCCCGCGCAGGCTTTTAAGCGCGTTGCCATGGCGACGCGAAGGGATGCGCTCAGCCAACTGGGTCACTGCAAGGTTTCGATGTTACAGTTCATTGTTTATTGTTATTGTGTCGATAACTTCTATTCTATTGCCATAAGTATATTAACAAGTTTTTTTGACGTATCCACGTAGCTTAGTAGTAAAAGACCTAGATTAAGTGTATGAATCTAATGTGTAGAGAGCCGGGCCATTCTACTTTTCGTTGACCAGTCATTTTTAGTAATGTGCTCTACAAATATTTTTTTTACAAAAACGGTAAAGTGCTCGGTTTTATCATTAAAGATTTAAATAGGCACATAATTAAGCTTATATTTAAAATTATCACTACGCATAAAAAGTAATCATTATTATCTATAAAGTAGGTAACGCAGTGGACATGCGTGTCCCCGCCATTTGTATGGAAATTGGTGTATTTTCCGCTGAGTTACCAATTTTTTACACAAAATTTCTTTGAATTTAAAGTTTTTTTGCTTTAAAATATTAAATTTAGTTATTTCAGTTTTCATATAAGTTATTTACACTTGAAAAAAATCACCAGGTATGCCTTAAATTTCACGAAAGATTAATGGTTACTTAAAAGTAGAATGGCCCAGCCACACTTTATTGCATATAATGATTTTGGAGGTGGTATAACGTGAACTGAGATCACATTATGTACAGTCGATTACAAAGATATCGAGACGGAAAAAAATACAAATTAAATTTTAACCATTGTTGTGATTAGTATAAATAATGATTAATTAAGTCATCACTTCTGTGCCCTGCAGTGGGACGTATAAACGCTAGGATGATGATAATGGATGATGACTTCTGATTACATCTCCGATGTCACCATGTAGATATATATATGTATGTAGATGTAGGGGATACGAAGTTAACCGGGACAGCTAGTTTAAAAATAAATTAAATGAAATATTTGGATTTAAATCGGAGTGGAAAAATGTCCACCACTTTGATTTGATATGATGGAATTTATACCTATAAAAGAGTAACATGCAATACAACGCACAGCCTAAATTACTGGAGCTAGCCAGAGGTGCTAGAGGCTTGGGCAGACATATTCCTTGAGGATCATAAAGGTCATAAACAATTTTTCCAAATTCCTAAGGGAAAGGACATACAACTGATTTATTATAACAACCGCCTTAGCCTAGTTGGTAGTGACCCTGCCTACGAAGCAAGAGGTCCTGGGTTCGAATCCCGGTAAGGGCATTTATTTGTGTGATGAGCACGAATATTTGTTCCTGAGTTATGGATGTTTTCTATGTATTTAAGTATTTATTTATCTATATAAGTATGTTTATCGTCGTCTAGTACCCATACTACAAGCTTTGCTTAGTTTGGGACTAGGTCAATTTGTGTTAGATTGTCCCCTAATATTTATTTATTTATTTATTAAAAAAAAAAAATATTTTCGTGTCAAAGTGACTCTATCTCCGTTACTATAGTTTTTACGTAGTTTGAATTTGGCATACGAATAGATACCTTAGTTGTACCTAATATATATAGGGTAAAAACCATTTTTAGGATTTTCTCACGAAATGGGAAATAAATCTTATCTTATCCCCCGGTCAGGGTAGATATTTGTATGAATACCTAATAAGATTGTTCGTTTTTGAGATTTATGTGTGAATTTGTCTATTTAAATGTGATTATCCGTTGGTTAAGCACTGCACCCGCCGTTGCTCTGGGCCCGCGTGGGATCTACGGCCCAAGCCCTCTCATTCTGAGAGGAGGCCTGTGCCCTGCAGTGGGACGTATATAGGCTGGGATGATGATGATGATCCGTTGCTTAGTACCCCTACCACAAGCTTTCCTTACTTTGGGACTAGGTCAATAATTGATGTTAATTGCCCCTCGATATTTATTGTTTATTGAAAATTGTATGGTAAATAAATGTTCAGATAATCCTTACTTCCTTACTACCTAATATTATAAATGCGAAAATAACTCTGTCTCTGCTGGGAAGTAGGGTCGGTTCTCTAACTTAAGTATCCACTTTTCCATACTAACTGCATAGAAAAATTTCATAGTTTTCGCGGGATAAATCGAAGTCTTCCCAGACGGAGGCGCGGGCAACAGCTAATTAAAAATATAAGCTTGATTTAGTTTTATATGGATAGGTTTAATAGGCAACGTAGAAAGACGGAAGAGTGGTCTGTGCGTGCCGCACGACATTAAATGCGTTGACACTTGAACACTGAAATGAATTTTCAGAAAATTACATTCTAATTGGGCTGCCACGGCTTTTAGAATTGATTATGGGTCTATAATGACTCCCATAAAATTTTAAGTCATAATGTATCATTAGTCATAATCAACGTTAGTCATACAGTGATTTATTTCTGAAACAATTTATTTTTCGGAATTTTTATAAAACAAACCTAACCTAACCTACTGCATTCTAGATGGCATTTAAAAAAGTCCTGAAAAAAATACCGTTTCAGAAATAAATCACTGTATGACTAACGTTGATTATGACAAATGATACATTATGACTTAAAATTTTATGGGAGAAAAGGGGCACCGATAAAATTCATTATTATCATCTCTGTTCTATACACATCAGTATACTGGGCACTGACCTACTCTCAGATTGAGAATCAATCAATTAGACTATTATCAATCATACATTTACTATGACAATCATGCACACACAAACACACACAAACACATACACACATTCACACTCAGGCACACTTAGCCACATGATCACATGCTGCATGTTAATGAATAGGTTAATTTAGAACAATATTAGCCATGTAATTTAATTTTCTTACTTTATTTTACTTAACACTAATGTAAAACTTGTTTATCCGCACTAGCAGACTACCAAGATACGAGTACAGGCTTAGCCTAGTTTGGAGTCTGATGGACAACTACCCTTATGTAAAAAGTGTTTTTGTGAAATAAAACATTATTATTATTATGTTTGTACGGATTTCCGATCACGGGCCCATGGGGACCCGGTCATTTGAAAGGCATTCATGGGGCCGAAGCCAACATGAAGAGGCCTTTGGTACCATATAATATAAATGAGATGGGCGCAACTATGGAGGTCTATCCCCTAATACACCATGAGGATGTGCTAGCGGACAGTCCTCCACAGTTACCAATCTATTGCCAGGTAGGAATCGACATGGAATTGGCTATGGGGTTGGGATGTTGTGGACAGGATTACCGGGCTATGGAGTGAGATAACGGACACCAACCATTTCAATATCTCATAAATTGAACTTTTGGTAGGCAATGACTCGCCATTCACTAAATGGGCCCCTCAAACTATTGCCCACTCGGGGCAACGAGACGGCAACATTGGTGTGAACGGCTAAGGATGGAGAGGTGTTCCTGGACTTCAAAATGCCAACTCGCCACTTACGGAAACACATCCATCCTTCGAGCATTTAGCTCTTGCGCTCCACTCTAGGCGGCCAACAAAGGCAAACTAGAGGCGGGGTGGGTGTGTAACTGTGTGTGAGTGTGTGTATAAGCGCATGTGTGTATGTGTACCCCTGGAGGTCTTGGGTTCGTGGTGTCGCTACGCACCAACAGCTCGCCACAAGCCGCCCTGCGATGACTGACTGCACTGGTGACACAACAACACCAGCGGGCGATGAGGTCGTCACATCCCTACGCCTTTATTATTATTATTATTATTATTATTTCTTTAAAAGTGAACAGAATATATATTATTTTCATATATCCATATTTAAATGCAATGGTAGGTAAATTATAGTATAGGTACAGTGAACTTTCGTGATTTTCACTCATAATTAAATAAATAAATAAATAAATAAATATCACGGGACAATTCACACCAATTGACCCAGTCCCAAAGTAAGCTAGGAAAGCTTGTGTTATGGGTACTAGGCAACGGATAAACATACTTATATAGATAGATACATACTTAAATACATATTAAACACCCAAGACCCGAGAACAAACATTCGTATTATTCATACAAATATCTGCCCCGACACGGGAATCGAACCCGGAACCTCAAGCTTCATAGTCAGGTTCTCTAACCACTAGGCCATCTGGTCGTCTAATTATGGCCGAACTTAGTTCAATGTGGCCGAATCGAGGTAAATATTGTTTGCGTGATAAGTCCCGCTTAGTATGTATAATAATTATAGCTGTAGTACTTTGCGAGCTCTACATTTTGAGATAAAAATACCATTTTTCAAAAAAAGTTGACTAGACATTTTCTTTCCGTGTACCTACCATACATCCCATCCTACTAAGGGCACAGGTCTCCTCTCAGAATGAGAGGGCTTGGGCCGTAGTTCCCACGCGGGCCCTTCAGAGCACACGCGCCATTGCATTTTCTTCGCAAGTGTGTGCATGTTTCTTCGTCATGTTTTTCTTCACCGCAAAGCTCATGGTAAATTTCAAATGTATTTTCGCATATTTCTGAAAAACTCAGAGGCGCGAGTTTGGGCGCGAACCCAGGGCCCTCTGCTTGAGAAACCATAGGTCAAACCACTAGGCCACCTCATCTTCCGTCGTAAGTAGTTACGTGTAAATATTTTTGAGTTCTGCAACTGTTTATGGTGAGCCGTGGTAGCCTATATAGTGGTTTAACCTGTGGCCTCTTATGCAGAGGATCGTGAGTTTGAGCCCAAATTCGCACCTTAGTGTTTTTCGAAATTTACCTATTTACGAGTGAAGAACCTGCCGTATACGGATCATACACATTTTTTCCGTTTGCGACTCTCCTGTGGACATGGGAAAAGTCAAAAGTCTTTAGCCAATGTCTTTAGTCAAATCTACATCGACGTGTGGGACGCCTGGCCAACTTTCGGCCCATTTAAATAAATCTTAAGTTTGATAACTCGGATTCGTTAATTTATGTCCACAGGAGAGACAACTTTTTGGCCCCCATACCTTAGCAATTCAGTGCTGTGTATCAAGCCCCATGCCCTCTCATTTTAAGAAAACGCCAGTGCCCAACAGTGGGACTGTTATAGACTGGAGATCATGACGAACTGTTCATCAAGGTCATCATTTTTGTGTTGTAGTTTTAGTGAACTGAAACAATTACGGTAAACTGGGGTTTACTTTAGGAAATTTTGGGGCTACTTTGATAGATTTAAAATGGTTATAAAAACGCAAATATTCATAGCTCGATTGAGCAAATGACGTAAAAAGTTAGGTGATTTATCATGGTAGTTATTTCACTGCCACAGATGGTCTAAAAAAATAAGGACACGGCGTAAAAACTGTTTTCCAAAGTAGCCCCTGCATTTTAAAGTAACCCCGTTTTACGGTACTTTGCTCACCCGCGAATATGAGAGCAAAGAATGAGTGAGTGATTCCTTTGTGTGACAAAAGTGACCCATATAGTTTGTATGCTAACTTTCGTAAATACAAAGGAAGCGACCGTGATTTTGTTTTGATTAAGCCCTTAACTACGTACAAATTTTTTGAAAACGACTCTACCTATAATATGGACCTCCGCAAAGTAACACTTGATTCAATAAATTATTTGTAGTTTTGGCTCATGCTAAAGGCAGCACTCGTCATAAATTCCGTATGCTGTCGAGTATAGTTTCTGAGCCATATCCCTGCGCTACTCAGCTTGAACCGTTGCACAATCCGGTCCCGATTTCAGCTTTAGTAATGTAATTTGAAAGATATGCGTTACCTAACGAGGCGACGTGATGCGCCCGCGCCGTACTTCACGTGCTATCCCAGAGACTTTCCTTGCGGAATTAAATTGTGATATATTCTCACGACTGTCGTAAATCGTAAATGGGAGAGCTTTTAGTTTTATGCTGAGAAGTTTTTAGGTCACACATGTATTTGTTTTCCAGTCGTTCTTGTGGACGTGTCTAAAGTTAGGATTTAGGTACAGCTAATATTTTTAGTAAGGTTTACCAGATCATTGATTATGCAGAAAGATTAATGAGATTATGACTAAAAATAAATCTAATTTAAGAAAATTTCAAGCTAATATTTGGCTCGAAGATTTTTTTTTAATGAAATAGGGCTTATCTAAAGTATTAGTTGGCTACAATATGTATCTCCTTAGCAAATACATTTTATTATTATGTTATACTAGCTTTTGCCCGCGACTTCGTACGCAAAGACAATAACGTTAGTTGTTTGGATGAAATTTGGCACACAAATAGTTTATTACATAGATTCACACATAGGATAATGCCAGGAAAATGAAAAGTTCCCGTGGAATAGGAATAAGTGAATTCTATAGCCGCTAAGCCGTGGTGCCCTAGTGGTCAGACCTATGGACTCTTAAGCAGAGGGTCGTGAGTTTGAGCCCAGGCTTGCATCTCTGAGTTTTTCCGAATTCATGTGGTAAATTACGTTTGAAGTTTACCATGAGCTTTATAGTGAAGGAAAACATCGCGAGGAAAGCTACACACACCTGAGAAGAAATTCAATGGTGGGTGTGATGTGAAGTTCCCAAATCTACTGTCCAAATCCTCTCGTTCTGGGAGGAGGCCTGTGCCTGATTAAATAGGCTTTTTTATCCCGGCAAGTGCAAAGTAAAGTTTCCGCGGGATAGAAATTACTTTTTTGACCTTTTTTGAAAATCAGAGACATCGTAGCTTTTTATTATTAGTGAAATCATTTTAACAATCAGCCCCTATATTCAATTCACTTATTTCTATCCCGTGGGAATTTAGTATTTTCCCGTAGAAAAGTAACCTATGTCAATCAGGGATACTGTAGCATACTATTAGTGAAAGAATTTTTGAAATCAGCCACAAATTTGGATTGACTTACTTCTATCCTTCGGGAATTTTGCATTTTCCCGAAGAAGAGTAGTCTATGCCAATCAGTAATAGTGTAGCTTTCTATTGGTGAAAGAATTTTCAAAATCAGCCCCGAAGTTGAATTCAGTTTTTTCTATCCCGTGGGAATTTTGCATTTTCCTGAAGAAAAAGTAGCCTATGGCAATTGGGGATAGTCATATCATATCATATGAAAGAATTTTTAAAATCAGAGTCGATGTTGAATTTACTTATTTCTATCCCTCGGGATTTTTTATTACCCCGGAAAAAGTACCCTTTGTAAATAAGGGATACTGTAGCTTACTATTCGTAAATGAATTTTTGAAATCAGCCCCGAAGTTGAATTCACTTATTTCTATCCCGCGGGAATTTTCATTTTCCCGAAGAAGAGTAGTTTATACCAATCAGGAATAGTTGTAGCTTTCTATTGTTGAAAGAATTTTCAAAATCAGCCCCGAAGTTGAATTCAGTTTTTTCTATCCCGTGGGAATTTTACATTTACCCGAAAAAAAAGTAGCTTTTGTTAATCGGGGATAGTCATATCACATAATATGTAAGAATTATTAAAATCAGGTACGAAATTGAATTAATTTATTTCTATCCCGTGGGAATTTTGAATTTTCCCGCATAAAAAGTATTTTATGTCAATCAGGAATAGTGTAACTTTCTATTGGTGAAAGAATTTTCAAAATCAGCTCCGAAGTTGAATTCAGTTTTTTCTATCCCATGGGAATTTTGCATTTTTCTGAAGAAAAAGTAGCCTATGTCAATTGGGGATAGTTATATTTTATCATATGAAAGAATTTTTAAAATCAGTGCCGTTGTTGAATTTACTTATTTCTATCCCACGGAAATTTTTCATTTTCCCGAAGAAGAGTAGTCTATTCCAATCAGGAATAGCTGTAGCTTTCTATTGGTGAAAGAATTTTCAAAATCGGCCCCGAAGTTGAATTCAGTTTTTTCTATCCCGTGGGAATTTTGTATTTTCCCGAAGAATAGCTTTTGTTAATCGGGGATAGTCATATCACATAATATGTAAGCATTATTAAAATCAGGTACGAAATTTAATTAATTTATTTCTATCCCGTGGGAATTTTGAATTTTCCCGCATAAAAAGTAACTTATGTCAATCAGGAATAGTGTAGCCTTCTAATGGTGAAAGAATTTATAAAATTGGCTCAATAGTTTCAGAGGTTCTGCTATAAACAAAAAAGCAAAGAAAGTTTAGATATTTCCCTATCCCGTGGGAATTTCGAAAGATATATACTGTGGCGGGTTTTTTTGTAGGACTATAAACATTTCCATCATACATTACATACGTGTAACTCTAGCGGTTTTGGCATTCCTGCGAAGAATTCGTTTATCGCTATCCCGCGGGAACTATGCAATTTTCCGGGATAAAAAGTATCCTATATGTTAATCTGGATTATAAACTATCTGTGTGCCAAATTTCATCAGAATCCGTCAAACCGTTTTAGCGTGAAAGAGTAACAAACATCCATACATACATTCTTACAAACTTTCGCGTTTATAATATTAGTAGGATTAATATTGAAATTACTGTAACACTCTATTTTATTTTTAACCCCCGACACAAAAAGAGGGGTTTTATAAGTTTGAGTGTGTGTGTGTCATGTGTGTGTGTGTCTATCTGTCGGTCTGTCTGTCTGTGGCATCTTAGCTCTTGAACGAATGAACCGATTTAGATGCGGTTTTTTTTATTAGAAAGCAGGTTTCATGGCGATGGTTCTTCGATATGTTTCATCAAAAACTTTAAATATAAATTAAATAAACAGTTTTAACGAAATTAAGAAGAGATATAAAAGTGTTTAAATATTCAGGATAAAAATAGTTACTAGATTTTTAAAAGTGTTGCCACCGTGCTGACTAGCAATTAAATCAGAAACGTCTAATTTTGCAGCTACACATTCTTTTCCGCATTCTACTCCATTTCAGCTACAATCGATGCCATCGACTGCATACCGAGCCATCTGCAATTCGATCACCGTACAATTATCGAAGAATCGACTCCGTAATCACGAATGACATCTCGACGTCTGATTTATAAATCGAGTACCATACCGTTAGAAATGGATGATTATTGAAAGTTTGCTGATTTGGAAACTTTTTTTATTACGATTGCCTGGTCGGGTAAAGTGCCTCATGAATCATAATAATTGAAATTTTACTTCGTTACCTAAAAAAAAGTCGTGGTAGCCTAATGATTTGACCTAACTCACCTTTTTTTGCCTCTGAGTTTTTTTTTAACTTATGAGCGAAATTACATATGACATTTACACTAAGGGAAAACATCGTGAGGAATTCTGGAAAAACCTGCAAATAAATTAAATGGCATGTGTGAAGTTCCCAATCCGCACTGGTTCTTCGTGGGAACTACAATCCGAGCCCTGTCTGAAATTTTGAAACAAGAATAGTAGGACGTATATAGGCTGGAATGATGTTCATCATTATCATTTCAGCCGAAAGACGTCCACTGCTGAACATTGGCCTCCCAAGGCTCGCCAAACAGATCGGGCCCGTGCCATCCGCATCCAATGCGTTCCCGCAATCTTAACCAGGTCGTTGCTCCATCTTGTTGGACACCTACCTACCTACACTGCGTCTTCCATCGGCGGAATGATGTTGGATTGATTAAAAGAACGAAGGTTATAAACACATTTTTAGAGGGGTTGGCTATTACTTCTGAATTTTTCAATCCTTGTTTTTAAAAAAAAACTTTGAGGTAAGGTATATGGATTGCGCGTCGTTTACAGTAGATACATAAGTAAATAATGTATATCGCAATTGGATATGATAAAAAGTAACGCGTATCTAAAGATATTTGTTTGACCTTCTCTTGTGCCTCAAATATGTCGAGGCGATCAGTGCTTAAAGGCATCAAAATTTATTATGATGATTGAGAAATTCAGTGGGACGTATACACCGCGAAATTTTAGTGGTTGTTTTCCCGAAACGAGGTGATTTAGTATCGATTGTACAATCGATTTATAATTACTATTTTGACTAGAGTCAAAAATCCAATTGTGAAAAACGGAAGCCGAAAATGACCGCAAACCAATAGTAACGCTTCGTTGGTACCTAACCTATCGTACGATCGTACGCTACTTGTACCAACGAAGCGTTACTATTGGTTTGCGGTCATTTTGGACTTTCGTTTTTCACAATTGGATTTTTGACTCTAGTCAAAATAGTAATTATAAATCGATTGTACAATCGATACTAAATCACCTCGTTTCGGGAAAACAACCACTAAAATTTCACGGTGTATAGGCTGGAACGATGATGATGATGATGAATATTGTGTCTATTTTGCTGGAAATTTTTGAATGCATCAATCTGAACATTATGCAAGTGTACTTAGTTAAAAAAAATCTTGCGCATTACACATATTTACAGAAATGAGGAAATATTAATGCTTGTTACTGTACCTAGGTACCTAGGTATAGGCTTGGTATAGTAACATAGGTAGGACGATTATGTCGCTCTCGGGCATCTCTAGTAGTAATGATGATGACATTGGATAAGAATATTAGTACTAAACTACCTATAATAGGTGTGAGCGTAAATTAAATTGTTCATTTAAAACTGCTTATGCCCTTTACTAAACCGTGCGCGTATATCATATTTGTCTATGAACAAATTCCTTGATTGACGCGGTTTAAAATCAATTGTCTAATGCGAGGAATAATGCGTGTTTACGTCAGCAATGAATGCTTGTCTGTCTTTGTGTCTATGAATACGTCGTTTAAGTCGTGACCATTAGGTATTCTTTAATGAAGAGATAATTCAATTAGTTAAATAAGTTCAAAATGTTATGTGAAAAGTTCGTGTTTAGTGACCCTTGAGGTCCCGTAGTGAAAATAAACGAATCATTCACGTCTTAAAACGAGTTTAACTCGTCACGTTTCGGGCTAATCCGTAGCCCTTCTTCCCGAGTCACACGTCACGGCGGCTGCCAAACGCGCACTGCGTGTTACCGCCCAGTATGGTTAGTATAAGTTTTACTTCACCAAATACTTCTCGATCGCGTTTACGTAAAAATTTCAATTCTATGGAAACATGGACGCGCGCGCGCGGAGGCGCTGTGTCCACGTTTCCATAGTACCTAATTGTTTTTATTTAAAGTTATAGTTTTTGCAGTCATATGACATGTAATCTGATGGTGTGATATTCATGTATGACCCCACGAAAACTGGCAGAAAAAGAGATTTAGTAAAGCTATCAGGCCCGTTGCTCTGTTTCAAAAAAAAATTTAACACTAATTATTTTTTTTATAGGCGTGATATGAAAGAACGCAGTAGTTTTATCGTTAAATCGAACTTAAATGTTACCAATTTAATTTAAAGAAGTCACGGAGCTATAAAAGTATAGCAATAAGGAAAAACTATGAGATCCAATATTTTAGTTGGCATTGCAGTCGTTAAAGGTACAACTTACATACGATGGATTAATCTCATTATGTAAAGGAACATTTTATGAGAAAATATACGCTACGCAATTATGTAATTTGTTCGAACTGTGTGATCTATTTGAAAAATTACCTTATGTCCTTAATAAATTGTTTGTACCTATCCTTGTTCTAATGCTTCGGGGATAGGTGGCGCACAAAGATTTATTAAAGGCTGCTTGCACGGCCCAGGGTTAAAAAGTTAAATCTTTAACTCTTGGATTGTGGATGACAGTTCCATACATTTGGATACTACTTAACTGGATGGCACCGTCCAGGTTTAAAGATGTCGAGGAACAAGAATAAGGGTAGCCAAAGCTCGGTCTACACAACATTGACCTCGTAAAGCTCACGTCAAATGTTGACTATCATAATATGAATTTTATTGACAATCAAAAAATTGACGTTTGATTTGACGTATGTACTAAATTAAGTACGTTGGGCTTTACGAGGATAACATCCACCCGCAGCGTCTTCGGTCAAAATATCGGGTGCGGTTAAAGTGTACCGACCTATTTAATACATACATTTTTTTTAGTCTAGGATAGTTGTACATATGTTATATATTAGTATAAATGGTTTGTTTATTTATTAAAATGTTTAATAAACGTGACAGAATACAAGTGACAATTTGATCTAAATTGCGTAGCGACTATGAGGCCTTGCTGGAACATGGCACTTCTAAAGCAGCGATGTATTTCGAATTGTCATAGTCAATGTCAAAAAGTCAAAGTCAAAATTCTTTATTCAATTTAGGCATCAATTGATGCTCCTATCTACCACCGGTTCGGAAAAAACCCTGTTGAGAAGAAACCGGCAAGAAACTCAACAAGGTATATTTTTTTCAATCAGATCTACATTGTTATTAAATTACATACATCAAAAGTATTTAATACAATTAAATTTTTTAACACAGTAGATACGCTATTTGAGACAAGGGATCGCCAATGCGGATCGGAATTATTTCCAAACATCCCTGTCCATGATATAGTCATTAATTTTATAGTACGCCGTAGATATTAATGTCTTCTTCACAATGGATTTGAATTTTGTATCAGTTTGTTCGGTTATTGTTTTCGGAATTTTATTATAAAAACGTATGCATCTTCCCAGAAACGACTTTTTAGTTTTAGCCAGTCTGTAAGATGGAACTTTAAGCTTCCCTGTATTTCTAGTAGCCTTTGGCTTATTGACGTTAGTGGGAAAATCACATAAGTTTTTTCTTACATACATGATTATTTCAAATATATACAACGACGGCAGGGTTAGGATACCTATTTCTTTAAAAAAAAAAAAAAAAGTCTCTTATAACCTGTCACGTTTATTAAATAGGCGCCTGACAATTCAAATTACTATGCAATTCCATAAGGGTTTGTATTATCAGATCGTGCATTATCGCCATTCATTCCGGATCGACAATACGGGGTCGTACCTACCCGTGGCGAAGGGTACTAACAACCCGATTCCCCGGGCTGACTAAACTGCATACACCTGCGAAGAAATTCAATGGTGTGTATTAAGTTCCCAATCCTCACTGTGCCCGCGTGGGAACTACGGCCCAAGCCCTCTCATTCCGAGAGAGGAGGCCTGCGCCCTGCAAAGGGAATTATATAGGCTGGGATGATAATGATGATGACGACGACGATGACTAAACTTTCAAAGTTAAACGCTTCTCTTCCATTACTGCACACAACAACAACAACACAAACTCGGGACAAATACGGGGTCGTACTACACTAACCGCACTCAAAATATCGGGAGCTCATTAAAGGACAAACAGGCTCAAAAATAGTCTTATTTCCAGTGGTATGTACACAGTTAATAGCAGGTGATTTGGTAAGGTTCCGCAGTGTACACAAGGTCAGATTCATACGCATCGCACGACACGTTACATCTTACGAATAGATTGACCTCTACGGCTGATACGAAATACCCAATTTCTGGGTGTAATCAAAGGTGTAATTAAGGTTTAATAATATTTTGAGACACGCGATGTTACGGATCTTCACGGTGGCTGACGATGTTAAAGAACTGAACTTGAAAACTTGATTTGTCACTTAAAACTGAACCTTTAGTAGATTGTACAACAAGTGAATAATAGGTACACGCCATTTTACCCGAGACGTTTATTCGCCCGATCCGCAGGCGAGAGTAGTCAACTTACTTTTTTATTCATCACTAGCGACCCGGCCCGGTTTCGCACGGGTGCAATTGTGCATGTATTATACATATAAACCTTCCTCTTGAATCACTCTATCTATTAAAAAACCGCATCAAAATCCTTTGCGTAGTTTTAAAGATGCAATGAGAGGGCTTGGGCTATAGTTCCCACGCGGGCCCACTGCGGATTGGTAACTTTACACACACACCATTGAATTTCTTCTCAGTTGTGTGCAGGTTTCCTCACGATGTTTTCATTCACCGTAAAGCTTATGGTAAATTTCAAATGTAATTTCGCACATAAATTCCCAAAAACTCAGAGGTGCGACTTAAGCTTGATCCCACAACCCTCTGCTTGAGAGGCCGTAGGTTAAGCCACTAGGCCACCACGGCTTCGCCAGGCGCGAACCTTCCTCTCCTAACGATTATTTCTATTAAATAATGCAGTAGGTATTCCCATAAATACCTCGCACGTGGGCCATATCTCTCATCTATCTTGACAAGTCAACAATGACAAGAGCGCCAAATGCTCACGTTTTTGCCCGCGGAACACTCCATTTGTTCCGGTGCTACTTTGTATGTTTGTGGTGAATGTCACACCTTTTTGCTGTCGTGTGAGTTATGCGGATTTAACTAATTGGGTATTCATAAGCCTAATGGGGAACTTTTCATTAACAGGCTACATTTCGGTGAATGTGTTTCGGAACTGCACGACCTTATTCCACCTGCTCCTTTCTTCCACAGGTCGAACAGAAGTCGGCGGGGTCTCCACCCTTACGTTGTCAGTATTCCCAAAATCCACATAAAGCGTTTTTGCACTTCTTTCATCAACCGCATAGCTAAGGAGTGGAACTCCCTGCCTGCAATTGTGTTCCCTGAATACTACAATTTGGCCGCTTCAAGTCTAGGGTGAATGAGCATTTACTAGGCAAGCGTGCTCCATCGTAGGCCTAATATTCGCTTTCGTGATTGTGGTCAAGCGCAAGCCTATATTGCATCATTGCCTTGTAGGCATCTACCAGACCAGAGATGTGCTAAGCCGCGAGTATGTGAAAGCTACGCTACAAAACTATCTGACTGTTTCCACTAAGATAAGCTAGCTATGCTAAGCTATGTAGCCGTTCTAGGAAAATCAAGAGCATGCATCCACAGTACGCATCCAGAGCCGCATCTTTCCATATACCTAAAGAACATAGCTTACAAGGAAAGGTACCCAACAGTCCGGCTCCGATTTCATTTATTTTGATATACATGTGTTAGAGAGTACTTATTATTATTAAACACATACAAATATTAAGAAAAAATAACAATAATAAATTAATACTATAACTATAAATAAAATAAAATAAAACTAACTTAAACTAAAACTAAATAAAATTAACAAAAGGTTCCCCCCGCGGCATGGACCCAAAGACACTGGCAGCATTACCTCGCTGTATAGCAATGCTGATACGTTGTGCGAGGTAGCTGCCAGCTCTTAGCAGTAGTACTTAGTCTAAAATAATAGACCCATATATTTTTTAGCTGCCCAAACTCAACCTATTTGGAGACATTTTCCTCCAAAGTACTGAAAAGTGACTAAACCCTTTAACTTCTATAGAAAAAAATTTTTCAAGCAAATTGCAAATTATGATTGGTTTGATTATGTTTGAGAACATGAAAAAGCTTCAAAGATGAGGCTTTTTTCTTGGTTGAGTAAGTATTATATAGGTATGTACTTGTAATGACGTATTCTTATAAAAGGCGGTTGAAGTAGTTTTAACATGAGTAACTGCGCTGAGACTAGAACACGTCACCGGAGCTATTTAACGCCTTAAAACTGACCTATGAGGCCACCCGCAAAATGGATATTAAATAAATATCACGGGACAATTCACACCAATTGACCTAGTCCCAAAGTAAGCTAGGAAAGCTTGTGTTATGGGTACTAGGCAACGGATAAACAAACTTATATAGATAGATACATACATAAATACATATTAAACTCCCAAGACCCGAGAACAAACATTCGTATTTTTCATACAAATATCTGCCCCGACACGGGAATCGAACCCGGGACCTCAAGCTTCATAGTCAGGTTCAATAACCACTAGGCCATGTGGTCGTCTAATATTTATTATTAATTTTTTTTTGGTAAATACTTACATCAAAATCACCCATCCCTTTCAGAGAGACGGAACATTCTCCGTTTAAAAGCTTTTCTTTTATGGCATGCACATTTCCAAAACTTGAGGAATTATTTTTTATTTTCTTTATTTATGCCTTTGTTGGCCGAGATATGGAAAAAATCCCACATTGCTTAGTTCATTGTCATTACTATCAATCGATTGTACGTAATCGTGATCTTATAAAAAGTCGATATTGCACTCTATAAGAATCCATTGTTTGACTATGAAGGGAACGACATATTATGTATGTGCATGAATGACTATGTTTCAAGTATGGTATAAAGTGTTAATGTCTTGTAGCCTGGTGCATTTATTCAATAACCCCTGAAAGAATGAATAACGTATTCGCTAACGTATTCGATATTAACTCATGAGACATTGTTTAATAGGTAATACATAGTATATTAATAAGGTAAGCACTGACTAAATTTGAGTTTAGTTGTTTGCCCATTATTTGTACACTGCGACTCCATCTATAGATCTTTTCCGACGCTCTTTTAAAAGAAAAAAATACGCATGCTTTTCATTTCTAGGTGAACTTTCAGACACTTAACTCACCGTATTGAATATCTCATGAAATCTCTCATACCTACATTCAATGCATTCACTGCCGGGAATGCATATAAGCGTTTTCATGACTTGCTCATAGTGCCGCTGTCATAGTTAACAGTCATTTAAGCGCACATGTGCGTTTGTGGCACACTTGAAGAAGTCTCGAGTCTGACAGCCAGCAGCGAATACGTTATTCATTCTTTCAGGGGTTATTGAATAAATGCACCAGGCTACAAGACATTAACACTTTATACCATACTTGAAACATAGTCATTTACGCACATACATAATATGTCGTTCCCTTCATAGTCAAACAATGGATTCTTATAGAGTGCAATATCGACTTATTCTAAGATCACGATTACGTACAATCGATTGATAGTAATGACAATGAATTAAGCAATGTGGGATTTTTTCCATAAGTATCTCGGCCAACAAAGGCATAAATAAAGAAAATAAAAAATAATTCCTCAAGTTTTGGAAATGTGCATGCCATAAAAGAAAAGCTTTTAAACGGAGAATGTTCCGTCTCTCTGAAAGGGATTGGTGATTTTGATGTAAGTATTTACCAAAAAAAAATTAATAATAAATATTTAATACAAAAAGCAGTCACAGAGCAGTCAAGGAAACTGAATCACGTACTACCAGGGTGAACGCTTTTCGATGTAAATTTCATGTTGAGATTCCATAGATCTGCCAAAGATATCATAGTGAAATTGGTTTTGAAAAGGTTCCACCCTGGTATGCGAAACAGTTTCTTTGACATATATATACATTATAAAAAAATAATTCCGCAAGTTTTGGAAATGTGCATGACATAAAAGAAATGCTTATTATATATTTACATTTGATATATTTATTCTTACATAAAACTGACTTTTCTCTCACCTGATGAAAAGTGCAGATGAGGCCAAAAGGTATATATCTCACTGCTTCAGTAATAGCCTATTCACTCTAGCCTAGAGCCCTAGGTTATATCTGTCTGGAAATGCAGACGACGGGAGCGGATTCCATTCCTCAGCAGTTCGTATTAGGAAAGATGAAGCGAGTCGCTTCGTGCGGACCAATAGAGTACTGACCACATATGGATGAAGACGCTCCGCCAGCCTGAACGTCCGTTAGCAAAATGGAGATGAAGGAATTAAATCATGTAATTTCTGCGCACACTCATGCAGCTTTATTGTCTTTTTCTGATGGAGGAACTGCCATAAAAATGGTGAAGCACTTTCTGGGCTGATTATTATCATCCCAGCCTATATACGTCCCACTGCAGGGCACAGGCAGGGGGGTTTCACTCCGCAGTTTAGGTATGTTCGGCCGGCGCTCCTCCCGGGAGGAGTATGGCAGTAGGTTGTCGCGCGGCCTTCAGTTCGCACGCTAGCCGCGTCGCGCCTAATTAAGCATCTTTTTTTTCTGTGATTTTTGCAACAAACAATGACTTCTAAACGATATTATAAATAACTTACTTACATACTAAAGGTAGTTTACTGAATTAATACACACTGTTATCTTTCTTGATTTATATACTCGTACCTACCAAATATGGGCGAGTGGGAACCCTGTGCCCTTGGTTTCGGATCAGCGGTGCCCAACGGAATATGAACGCTCGTATCACACGATAAGTTTTAATTTCGCGTGCACGCAGCAGGTGTAGGAAAGTTTTTATACCTAAAGTTGACCTTTGTTCGAGAGTGATCCTTCTGTACGTTAGTACTATTACTTATTCTGTGGCACAGGCCTCCTTTCAAAATGAGAGGGGTTGGGCCGTAGTTCCCACGCGGGCCCAGTGCGTATTGGATACTTCACACATACCATTGAATTTCTTCTCGGGTGTTTGCAGGTTTCCACACGATGTTTTCATTCACTTTAAAGCTCATGGTAAATTATAAATGTAATTACGCATATAAATTCCGAAAAAATCAGAGGTGCGAGCCGGGGTTTGATCCCACGACCCTCTGCTTGAGAGGCCATAGGTCAAACCACTAGGCCACCACGGCTGATTATACATTCATCATCATCATCATCATTTCAGCCGTAAGACGTCCACTACTGAACATAGGCCTCCCCCAAGGCTCGCCAAACAGATCAGCCCTGCGCTATCCGCATCCAATGCATTCCCGCTATCTTCACCAGGTCGTCGCTCCATCTTGTTGGAGGCCTACCTACACTGCGTCTTCCGGTCCTAAAAAGTTACTACTTCTAAGTTAGCTCTGACGTGGCCGCTAACGATGGACCTTATAAGAAAGATGGAGAGGGCTATGCTTGGAGTTTCTCTGCGGGATCGCGTAAAAAATGATGAGATCCGCGCAAGACCTAAAGTCACGGACATAGCTCGAAGAATCGCTAGACTTAAGTGGCAGTGGGCAGGGCACATCGCGCGTAGAACTGACGGCCGATGGGGCCGAAAGGTTCTCGAGTGGCGTCCGCGGACCGGAAGACGCAATGATTATACATTAGGTACATACAAAAGCAAAGCGCAGCGCAGCAAAGCCTTTGCTAAGGTGACCTTGTGAATCTGTGTAGGTAATGCATGTGTTCATCTGTCTTATTATTTAACAACCTAAATACTTTAGCTTTCATCAATCGGTAATTAGTCGAATTACAGAACATTTGGAAGCATGTCATGAGGATTACATCACGCCACAAATTCGAGACCTATGACACGTGGACGGACCGTCGTAAGATCTCACATTAAAGTATCATTTGCGTGTGCGCATCGTACAATTACACGTTGCCTCTGAGATTGACGGTAACGGTTGCGGAAACATTGTGTGTGCGAGAGATGGCGTAGAGGGTTCCATTTTGCTGGAGGGTAATACACTTTTTTTAGGGTTCCGTACCCAAAGTGTAAAAACGTGACCCTATTACTGAGACTTCGCTGTCCGTCCGTCTGTCCGTTTGTCGCCAGGCTGCATGAACCGTGATAGCTAGACAATTTAAATTTTCACAGATGATGTATTTTGGTTGCCGCTATAACAACAAATACTAAAAACAGAATAAAATAACACTTAAGGGTGATTCTTCAAGGTCGTGGTTTTTGTTTTATTCCTCTGTCGTATTTTTTTTTTACTTAGTACAGAAAAAATCATGCTCCCATGAAAATAGATTTGTTCAGTAACATAAATTTATGGTACTGAACAAATCTATTTTCATGGGAGCATGATTTTTTCTGTACTAAGTAAAAAAAAATACGACAGAGGAATAAAACAAAAATCACGACCTTGAAGAATCACCCTTAAGGGGGTTCCCATACAACAAAAGTTTCTCTATACTTCGGTCACAAAGGAACCCTAAAAAAACCACCGAAATCAATCATCTAGCATCACTACAAACAATATTGATCCGTAGCTTGCTAAATATAATAGCCAGTTTCTTTTTCTATCGGAGTCTTATACAACTTCTAGGCAATTCGCGCATAGGTCAGTTGCCCGTGAAATAAGTTCTTTAGCTACTACTATTATTATAACCCTACTTAATAAATAATATTAGCGTGAGAACGTGTTTGTCTTTCAATTATCCATTTCATTTTGAAACTAAGTTGGTATTACATGAGCTACTGAATTCGCACGCAAAGATCATAGTTTTTGCAAGATGTGTAATAAAACTTAGAGTAATGTAGGTAGCTCCTTACTTAGTGAACTAGGTTTACTTATGCCAAAATATTTTATGACAATAGAATTAGCCACATATTATAGCCTACTTTTAACTAGCGGCAGATGTCCTAATAATTATGTATGTAAGGGGAAATTTCACCAAAGCTTAATTTTATACAGCTTCTTTTGGTAATGAAGTTAATATCTTACTTATAATATAAAGCAAATTACTTGTCAAAATATAAATATGTTTATTCAATTTAGGCTATGACAAGCACTACTGAATATCTAAGAATTACCGCCGCCGGTTCCGAATAACCATGTTGAGAAGAATCCGGCATGAAACTCAACAAGGCATATTTTTTAAAACAGATCTACCATGTTTCTTAATTATATATAGGTATGTCTTGGAAAACATCGCTAGCAAATAATATAATACCTATGTAGCTTTTCGTATCAACTTAGAGTCATGCGAGCATTCGAAGCCTTAGTGTAACATTGTTATAAAGATAAATACCCTAAGTACATATTAAAGTAAAACAACGAGCTTATGTTTTACAAGTTTTAATCAATTGACGAGATTTAATTTTTTTGATAGTATCTGAAAATTACTACAGGAATCGAAAGAGTTTTGCCGCATAAACACGGAAAAATATTTATTATAATTTATTTCTCCATATTTAAGAAAATACAAGAAATTTAAAAAAAATATATCTGAATTTACCAATACTACCACAGAATAGATATGTTTCCTTTGCCTTTTTCACCAGAAAAAAGAGCTGTAATAATTTTAAATTTGATAACTACCTCAACGTCAGATTTACGTCATCACTTTTTTTTAATAGAGACAAAAGTAATGGATCTATTGGTGGTAGTTTTGGAGTTACGCCATTTTAGAATAAGCACATCTTAAAAGAATTGTAATAAATTAATTAATAATCCTAGTCGACTTCGCTGGTACGGCCACATAAAAAGGAGAGATGAGAGCTACTCCGTAAAGATAGCGCTAAACATCCCTACGAAACCCCATGGTAGAGGAAGTCCGCCGTCTACATGGTGGACTAACGTTGAGAGGGACCTGAAAGCCCTGAATATCTCACCAACGACAACCCAGGACAGAGCGTCCTGGCGCCGACGTACAAGGACGCCCGACCCCAGTTGAGATGGGAGGGGGGCAAGAAGAAGAATAATCCTAGTGAAAATTTAAAACTATCAGCGTCTTTCTCTTTCCTAACAGAATACAGAGAACGAATCAAATTATAGTCTTAAAAATATGAAATGTTGTCAATTTACCTTAAACTACCTGAACCTAGTTTAAACACTGGTAGGCGAAGGCCTCCCCGCTGGGAGCCCTGTCTGCACTTGTGTCTGCAAAGTCGCTCCAGAACGCGTTTAGGTCATCCCGCCATCTTCGCCTTGGCCTATCGCGGCGCCGATAACCGTCTTGGGGCATCCACTTAGTGGTAACATGTCCCACCTCTCTGGGAGCATGCGGCGGACTTGACTCGAAACATAAGTTCTTTAATGAGCTGCTGGTATAAAAGTACTTTAAATAATTAATATCATTCCAAACTCCAATTTAACAGTAAATAACGATCGCGTGTAAGAACTTATGATATTGTTTTCGACTTAAGAATATTCATATGAAACGCACAGTGTAATCATCTTGTCAAGACAGGT
Source organism: Archips crataeganus (assembly GCA_947859365.1). Classification (NCBI taxonomy): domain Eukaryota; kingdom Metazoa; phylum Arthropoda; class Insecta; order Lepidoptera; family Tortricidae; genus Archips; species Archips crataeganus. Next base: position 11,831,284 of record OX402066.1, on the reverse strand, counting down.
GTATCGTGACGGACTTTTTGCCAAACTGTATTAAAAAAAACGCTTGTAAATAGCAGTCAACCTCTGACCTGTACGTAATCGCTCGAAGCCATATTGCTCAAAAGCATAATTAGATGCAAAGTAATGCGTTCGTATTAGCCTAGGATCTGCGTATACAACGACCTTCACCGATCTGGTTAATGGATGAAAAGTATTTTATATTAAATTAATTAAGTATGTTAATAAATATATTGCAAATACAATACAAATACAAATACAAATATATTTATTGGTTACGTATCAAAATATCTAAAATTAAAAAACCTAACGTTAAATAACCTACGTTCAAAATACCTAAAATCTAAATACCTAATGATTTTTTCACTTATATTTAAAATACCGAAAGCTTAAAATGCCTACGTATTGCAATGTCTAAAATTAAAAAACCTAACGTAAAATAACCTACGTTCAAAATACCTAAAATCTAAATACCTAATGATTTTTTCACTTATATTCAAAATACCGAAAGCTTTCGTATATCCTACCCGGCATCTCGCTGGCAGCGAGCGAGCGAAGCGAGCGAGCAAGACTTTTTAAGGCAGAAGCGACTCGGATAGGTTAGGTTCACAAGGTTAGGTATTTTTTTTGTAACAGCACAGAAAATGATTATTTCCATTAGGTATTATTGTCTTTAAAATTATGAAATGTACCTAAATGTAAATCATATACCAAATTTTACCAAACAAATTAGATTTTTCACGTGGTAATAAAAAAAATAACTAACACCAAAGGCTAATGCGGGAGCTTCGCTCCGCTACGCTCCCGCATTAGCCTTTGAACCTAACCATTCCGAGTCGCTTCCGCCCCGAACCGTCTTGCTCGCTCGCTTCGCTCGCTCGCCGAAAATTAAGCCACGTTCGTTTCATTTAGGTATTTTGACCATTTGGTATTTCAAATGTTGGTGTATCAAACTTAGGTGTCATAGCTGTTGATATTTTAAACATTAGACATTTACTCCATAAGGTATTTTAAACTTAGGTAATTCGTAGGTAGGTGTTAGTTGCTTAGGTATTTAAAATCATTAGGTATTTAGATTTTAGGTATTTTGAACGTAGGTTTTACGTTAGGTTTTTTAATTTTAGATATTTTGATACGTAACCATATTTATTTCGTTATCACAGGTGAATATATGTTAAGATGACATGTAGTTTAATAATAGTACAGCTATGATTTACCGGTTGGCGTACAAAATAATAAATTACAAAACTAAAATTAGTCAGTCAAAAATGGCACAAATAGATGTTAGATTAAATTACAATATAAAATAATAATAATAATAATTAAAAAAATACAAATTTATGTCAGCATCACTAATATAATCCTTAATATTATAATAACATTTATTTTGAAGAATTTTATTTAACTGATTCTTAAAACTAGGCAGATCTAAATTCTTTACTATTGTCGGTAATTTATTAAATAGTTTTGGTGCCATTACAACTACACTTTTCTTCATTAGAGCAGTGTTACATTGAGCGATACACAATGAGGGACTGCGGGGTCTAAGGTTGACATGTAGTGCTGGTTGTTTCATTTTAAAAAGATTGATGTTACATTTAATAAAAATGCGGCATTCAAAAATATATAAAGCATATAAATATAAAAATATATTGCAAGTGGGTTGACTAAAAAAATTCAATATATAATTCAAAATATTTTTTTTACACGCTTTATATTAGCTTCACCTGTATGTTTGTATGTATGTTTGTATGTTTGTATGTTTGTTTGTAACCGACTCCTTAGGGCGCGATTTTGACCCACTTCCCGGTTTCCGATTGAGCTGAAATTTTGCACATATGTGTAAATTGGATGACAATGCAATATTATTGTAACATGGAGCTGATCTGATGATGGAGCTGGATGGTGGCCATAGGAACTATGTAATAAAACAACACAACCCCATGGAGTTTGGGCTCGTTTGATTCGTCTTGACGAGCACTTTGATCCCATATGGTAACCAGGGTCTGATGATGGAGCTGGAAGATGGCCAAAGGCACTCCACAATAAAACGACACAACCCCATCGAGTTTGGGCTCGTTTGATTCGTCTTGACGAGCACTTTGATCCCATATGGTAACCAGGGTCTGATGATGGAGCTGGAAGATGGCCAAAGGCACTCCACAATAAAACGAAACAACCCCATCGAGTTTGGGCTCGTTTGATTCGTTTTGACGAGTACTTTGGTCCTAGATGGTAACAAGGGTCTGATGATGGAGCTGGAAGGGGGGTAGGTGGCGGGGTGGGGGGGAATGGGGTATGGGTTAAGGGGGTCGGGGGTTTAGAGGGTTGGGGGTTAGGGGATAGGGGGGGGGGGGTTTACGGGAAATAGGGTGGGAGTGTTGGGGGGTTCGGGGGTAAGTGATTTTGGGGGGTTGTGGGAAATGGGGAGGGGGTAAGAGGCCTAGATGGTAACAAGGGTTTGATGATGGAACTGGAAGGGGGGCGGTAGGTGGCGGGGTGGGGTGTGGGAGGGGTTGGGAGGAAGGGGAGGGGGGTAGGGGGGGGGGGGTTCCGGGGGTTTGGGGGGTTCGGTGTTATGGGGGTTGGGTTTAGGTGGTTCGGGGGTTTGTAAAATGAGGAGGGGGTAAGGGGGGTTTAGGAGATTGGGGGTAAGGGTGTGGGGTTTGGGGGGGTTTGGGGAAATGGGGTGGGGGATGTTGGGGGTTGGGTTTAGGGGGTTTGGGGGTTGTAGGTGAGGGGGGTAAAGTTAGAAAGAAAAAAAATGCAACTAAAAATAGAAAATAAATAATAGTTTAAAAAAACTAAAAATCACGCTTTAAAAAATAAAAAATAAATTTTAATAAATTTCAATTCACTATTCTTATAGTGCAGTAAAAAATCTTAATAAGCAATTATTATATTGTTATATCCAGATCAAAATTTGTAAGCAATTCTAAATATTGATAAAATAAATAATAATAGTTTAAAATATTTTATTGTAAAAAAAGCGTGGGGTGCTTTTTAAGATGTTATCAAAATGATAATCCTTGACAATTGACACCATGCACCCCACGCTTTTTTTACAATAAAATATTTTAAACTATTATTATTTATTTTATCAATATTTAGAATTGCTTACAAATTTTGATCTGGATATAACAATATAATAATTGCTTATTAAGATTTTTTACTGCACTATAAGAATAGTGAATTGAAATTTATTAAAATTTATTTTTTATTTTTTAAAGCGTGTTTTTTAGTTTTTTTAAACTATTATTTTTACAGTTCAACGTTTCGGTTAATAGATAAATGCAATACCTACCAATGAAAAGTATGAAACCTATAGAATATGTAAACGTTAGGTTGACTACTTTTTTCCGGTCATAACTTTTGACCGGAACGGAACGGAACTTTTGAACTTTAACAGGTAAACACAGGTAAATCGATATATGCACTTACTCTGGTTAGTCAACCTAACGTTTGCATATTCTATAGGCTTTATACTTTTGATTGGTAGGTACGTCATTTGTGTATTAAACGGTGAAATGTTTAAAAAAAAAATTGTGCATATCCTGGACTGAATTTTTTTAGTCAACCCACGTGCAATATATTTGTTAACATATTTAATAATACTTTTCATCCATTAACCAGATCGGTGTAAGTCGTTGTATACGCGGATCCTAGGCTATATGAAAAAAGTTCTTATACTAGCAGTAACTTTTGCTTGCGACTTCGTCCGCTCAGAAATAAAATTAATCGAAACTATTGCACCAAAATTTTATCTCTTACTAACTTTTGCTCGCGAATTCTAATTTGTTGTGAAGCTTCTTCGTATCTCCGATTGTATAAAGCAAAAATCCTAAAATCTGTCGTCATCATCATCAATATCAGTTAGTTGTCCGTGGGAATTTCGAATCACATCTTAGCGGATACCTACGTCATAATAGCTGTCTACATGCCAAAATTCTACGTAATCAGTTCAGTGGTTCAGTGCGTTGATAGATCCGACAGTAGCGGTTGCCTTTTACATGTATACCTACACAAAAGAGAAGAAGAAGAAGAAAGAATATTTGTTCTATTCTTATTATTAAACAGAAGAGTGAAACGGATGGCATGAAATGACCTTTGAATTTCGTAGTAGCCCTGGTTTTTAAGTAATCAATGAGCCAATCGCAAGCAAGACTAAACGTATCAAACGCCCTATTAGGAAGGAACACCTCTATGTTAGAGAGGTCATAAACTGTTTAAAAGATTCACCTTTCCTATCCATTTGTATTAGAAGTCATGCCAACAACGGCTAGAAAAAACATACCTATCTAATATTATGCGCCTAAAGGCATTGTCTGACTCACGCTTAATAGAGATTTTGAGGTTGAGGATATAGAAATCAGGGGCCATTCATGGGAATTGGTTGCTAAGTAAGTACCTAATTCGAATTAAATATACCGAAGGATACCTCTGTTGATTTTATATGGGCCAGGGCCAGTGAAATTTTCCTTTTCTTATTTAAATATTTTATTGGGACATCACGCAGATACAATTTTAGTGGGAAAACGAACAGACAGAATTGTCATCTGTCACAATTATAACTAAAAGGTAGTAAGTAATTTATCTAGACACACTTTTTAAGAAATGGCTGTAGATTTTGATAGGGCTTTCGGTTATATATTAGAGGTCATATACGCCTACCATATAACTGGAAACTGTATCAGAATCTACTGGAATTTCTTAAAAAATGTGTCCAGATGAATAAGGCGGTTGAAACGCACGAATAAATGTCCGGTAAAGGGATTATCGTCATTCATAACTTATCTACTTCTACTCCGTAAACAGAATAATAATATTTACAGTGCACTGGATACAGTTATACAGATGAAGATGACCCAGCAATTAAAGTTAATAATTTGAAACCAGAATACCCCTTCATAAAGCGTTTGACATGACAGTTTAAAACTTACGATTGTTTTTGTGAGTATTTAAACAACTGCGAGTTTGAAGCAGTTTTTAGTCAAAGCCACTGAAATAATCTAGATATAGGTAGGTAGGGTACCTTCACATTTTTGTCAACGTAACTCATTAATTGGGCTTTACAACCCGTACAAGTTAATTTAACCTAAAAATAGAATAAGGATTACACAAAACGACATGTGGCCTTATTTTAGCGTCCTTATTAAATTGGGATCTACGAGAAGTCATGAGTTCGTCGCGTGCGCATCCAAGATCCACTTAGAGGACCCTGCGGCGTTCCGGCGGCCATACAAATGGTTGAAAAAAAAAACGAACTAAAACTAATTACCTTGCTACTCCGTGATCACTCATGCAAAACTGCTCTGTTTATACAAATGCGATGGTGTACCATAGGAATTGTTAAGAAAGAAAGAAGACGTTCATTCATTATCCGTTTCAGTATGTTTATCCGTTGCCTAGTACCCATAACACAAGCTTTACTTAGCTTACTTTGGGACTAGGTCAATTGGTGTGAATTGTCCCGTGATATTTATTTATTATTTATTATTTTATTATCACCAAAAGAAACACAAATACAAGAAAATACACACAATAAACAAACCTATTCGTTCCTTAAAGAGCCGGCAACGCACCTTTAATTATATTTATGTTTTAGATGTCCATGCAGCGGCGATTGCTTTAGAAACTCGCCTTCTCTTCGACCTCTTATTTTCTAAAAAAAAAAAGACATAAGTTTAGTTAATAGATGCGGATTTTTGCAAAATATAACCAGATTCAATAAATTATTGATAAAATACCACAGTATCCCAATGGTTTAATCGCTTAGCCATCTCTAAGTTCCGTCTTCACTTTATATATATGTGGCGAACTGGCATCCTGACTGATGATAACGTTATAAATTGAAAAATAAATGGCGTCTATTGTCATTGACACCACCGGAGCGATTGCACACGCTAAGTTGTTGGTGATGGTAAATTATCACAGTTAAAAATACACAAATTTGTCAAATAATTAAATATTGTTGCACCAGATTAATGCGTTAGCCTTGCCCAGAAAATTCGTAAACGTCTATGTACTCTTATATTTTTACTATTTTTATTAAAAATCAGAGATAAAAACGAGTAACCGCTGCATAAGAAGCCAAATCCAAAAGTTATCATTTGATTTGTATGACCTAGCGGTTTTCGCAGTTTTTTCGTTTTGCCCTATTAAGATGTAGGTATTACAATGTTATTATTTTTGATAATGGCTATAATGGTATAATCGTGGGGTCGTTACAATAAATTACACGAATTAATGTGTGAAATTAGTATGATAGTTTGGCTAATTTATTGAAAGACGTGCTAAACGTCTCGGCGTTTATGAGCTGATATTTACTTTTATTAGAGAAAGGCGTTCAAAAAATAAATACGGCCGCCTTATGTATCTCTACCTACTTTGACGCTTCAGTAATAATTAAACTGTTATTTATTATGTTTTTTCTAGCAAAAGTGAATAGTTACTTTTTTGACATTATGCCACGGGGGGTGTTATTTAGTTTTACTTTACTTTCAGTAATTCTTTTTTATTGAAGTTTATTCATATTTTTATTAATTCTATCTTGAAATAAAATTAACCTTATCCATGTCGAAGTGCCCTTTTAAAGTATTTATTTAAAAATCTTGATTTATTTATTTATTTTGAAAAAAGATACATTTGTAGCCTAACAGTAAGATACCAACTTCGCGTACAATGTTATTTATAAATATACATTGATGTTTAAATCGAGTAACTGCAAAATACTAAAATCAATTATACAAAAAAAAAACAAGTCACAATATAAAATACATTTCATAAATTACCTAATTAATAAACTTCCAACCCACTAAAACAAATATTTTAGCTTTAAACATGAAACTACCGTGAGACTCACTCATAGTGAAAATAAACGGATCAGTCACGTCTTAAAACGAGTTTAACTCGACTGTTTCGGGCTAATCCGTAGCCCTTCTTCTTGGAGCCACCCTTCACGGCGGCTGCCAAACGCGAGTGATCCGTTTATTTTCACTATGAATCTTTTAGCTGTTGATAACACAATAAATGATATAAAATACAAATACTTAATAGGGATTTATATTTTGTTTTGTTTTCCGCCGTTGGAGGAACTGTACATTCGACACCAAGCAAGCATGAATGGATTAAACATAGAAAATAAAACTTAACACGTATTTTGACCTTAGTTGACCTTCAAAGTAAAAGCGTATCATGGTTCATTACCAGTTATTGTTGATTTTGGTAAAAAGCGGAACTAATCTTATTTTCCACATAACACAGTGACAGCACACTTACAATAATTATATTGTCATTGAAAAGATAATAAACATCTCACTTTGATATGACAAGACATTTTATAGGTATAAATAAACATGTTTTGGAAACAAAATTGTGTCGAAGAAACTGAAAGGCGTTATAGCATTCCTTTGTGAAAAGATTTCGTACCTCAAAAGAAAAAAAATAACCCTTATAGAGGTACGTTCATATACTTATTTACAACTTCGTTCTGTCCATCAAGACCCTTTTTAATAAAAAAACCAAGGGCTATTTACAATAGTCTATGCCCAGTCACTGAAAATGGCAATAATCCTCCATTCACAAACACCGTGTTTGGCAGTCTGAACAGTTTCCAAAGTAAATTAAAAATAAATTACTTTAATCCCTAGAGATCAAAAAAGAGCTTTAGTCCCGATATGCAGGAGACTAAAGTAACATTTTAAGAGCATGAGAAGTGAAAAAAGTATTATACTTATTATATTGTATTGATGTCATACAAAATCTACAGAAAACTTTGCGTTGACAAGGAATTATAAAATTTGGGAATAAGCTTAGGCCTGACAACATCAGTAAAGGCAGACATCTGAAAACTACTGACCTGCAAACTTATTTTTGTTTTTCAACCGACGAAAACAAAAGGAGGAGGTTCTCAATTCAAGGTGTATATTTTTTTTTTTTTTTTATGTATGATCACGCATAGTCCGATTTCGATGATTCTTTTTTTATTGGAAAGCGTATACCCCGAGGGTGGTCCCATTTAAATTTGGAAATAATATTCCTACCCTAAGGGTAGGAAAACAGGGGATGATTGATTGTTCAGTTACTGATTGTACTATATGACCACGCATAACTTATTACAGAGTAGTCGGATTTTAATGATTCTTTTTTTATTTTAAAGCGTATACCCAAGGGTGGTCCCATGTAAATTTGGAAATAATATTCCTACCCTAAGAGTAGGAAAACAGGGGATGATTGACTAACTTTTTATAGAGTAGTCTGATTTTCATAATTCTTTTTTATTGGATAGGGTATACCTTGAAGTTGGTATTATATAAATTTGGAATAAAAAATTTACCCCAAGGATAGGAAAAAAGTATAAAATAAAAACTTTTTAACAAAATAATGAAACCGCCGAAAAAACTGAAAAGCAAAAAATAATACCTTTTTTGTTTGACCTTAATCTAGGTACCAGTTTGAAGTCGGTGCCTCAGCACTAGCCAGGAGGAGTGGACCTATAATCTTCTACCTGATTGGCTTCTATCACTCCTCCTGGCTCGTGCTGAGGCACCGACTTCAAACTGGTACCTAGATTAAGGTCAAACAAAAAAGGTATTATTTTTTTGCTTTTCAGTTTTTTCGGCGGTTTAATTTTTTTGTTAAAAAGTTTTTATCATAGAAACATTCTGAGAGATAAACAATTTTATATTGTTTTTAATTTTGTACGGGACCCGCAGTCCGCAAGTTCGTAAGCAAAAGGTAAATTTCTCATTACTGTTATTGACTTACGTAAGTACGCAAGGATTTTGAAGCTTTTAACTTATTGAAAGCTCGTGTAATCAGAAGCTGTCAAGCTTTAATGAGCCTAACGTTAGGCCTACCTGCTTATCTGCTATTTAACATTTAGGTAACTTTCTAATTTTAAGCGACGAAGCTACGATTTTGGCTATCTTTGATCAAAACTAGGATAATGGAAGAATAATGTTAAGTATTCCAAATGAGCAAATGAGTAATAAAGTAGGTACTTTAAAAAAGTGTTTTTACTGTTACGTAGCGATAGATAGATCTTCCTGGTTCTCCGCACAGTAAACTGATGACCTGGTTAAGATCGCAGAAGTGTAATGACAGGTCATTGTTGCAATTTTGGGGGAGGACCTACATCAAGCAGTGGACGTATTTCGGCTGACGATGATGTAATGAAATTAAGTCATAAGTGCGTGTACTAGTATTTGTTAAGGCAAGTCTTCAAGTTGCGGATAGGTCATACAGCGAAGATTATGCGCGTCCAGCCCATACTCGTGCCGTTCTGTTCACGCTAATACCTAGTATTAAACAGAAAAGTGAAACACGAATGAACTTCGAATTTCGTAGTAGCCCCCCCAGTGGGACGACGAGCGATTTTCTATACAATACATACATATCGCGTGTGTTGCCAGTTAACTGCTGCGCAGGAAGGCTCTTGATCGTACAATCGACATCTCCATTTTTAATTTATTGTAGGAATTATTCTATTAATTTAATTTATATAGGTGGACCCTTCGAGACTACTAGGTAGCTTTAGCTTTAATCTGCGAAGTACTCGTTAATCGCTATGCTATCCAAAAGTGATCTTGGTATTTCCAAAAGCGCTGGTAGACTCAAAACAAACATGTGTATATTAATTTTAATTATTATTTAATAATAATTATTATTAATAATTATTTTTTTTAATAAATATTTGATTTTAATGACCAGAAACCGCGAAAACCCTCGCATTGTATCGTCCGTCTTAGTCGTGGCCGCCGGAATAGCTCTGGATTTGATTTATACTAATTTATAGTAGGCCCAAGCAGCAAAAATTGGTTTTATAATTATCCTGGAACCACCATTTTATCAGGACTATAACGGGATAGTAAGCTCTTATAACAACGGAAAAGAGCCCAATTTATAGGCCTACTTTTTCTTTTAAGACACCCATAATAGATTTGGTGGCTACCACTTACACCACTAATATCCCTATAGTCGAACTACGCAGAACTAACTGCTCCCCGCGAAGTCAACTATTAGCATCTTACAGAACCACACACGACTCTAACGTACTCCGTGCTCCTGTTACAAGCTCTTTCAAAAACAGTTGGGAATTATAAAGTAAACGTGGTCGTTGGAGCGCATATTGAAAAAATATACAAATAAGTATTTGGTATTTGATAAAAAGGAAAGTTATTTTTTCTTAATAATGTATTATCTACAGTGTGGCATAATAATAAACGTGTTACTTGTGTTCGTGTGGCAAACGAGTATTTTCGATGAAGTATATTATGTTTTATATCTAAATTTTTACTCGCTTCTTGAAATTAGCGTATATAAGAAGTTGCATTTGAAAATAATATTCATTTTAATAAGGCATACAACGAAAAGTTGCCATTTTTTACAATTAGCCTTCCTAAGTTCATTACAGAACTGTTATAGACGTTCTTGGTCTTAAAAAGGTTTGCATTAGAACCACACCATCGCCATATTGTTAGGAATTAGGGTTCCACGATTATTTTAAAGACCGAACGATTTTCGGGGATTTATGGGGGATTTTCGGCTACGATTTAAAAATAAAATAGTTCGTAAGTGACCGATAGATGGCATTAACAAATAATGAAGTGGCCAAAGATGTATTTACGATAGTGTTGTTATGAGGGTTTTCGACAGGCGAAATATCGCTAGACGGCGTCAGTATTGTGAGGTCTGTTTGACATTTGCGTCGCGCTCGTGATTGGTTAAATAACTAAAAAAGACTGAACGTCAAATGGACCTCACGATACTAATGGTATCTAGCGATATTTCGCCTGTCGAAAAACCTTCATTAAGAAAATATGAAGTTTAAACATAAAATTGCAGCGAAAATTACTTCAAAACGTGATAAATATTATGGTCATGAAGGAATTTTATTGATTCTTTCTCAAATAACTATTTATTTGTAAAAAAAACTCGAACTCGATAGGTAATGTACTTAATTATTTATGAACGCCATCTGTTGCAGTCTTAAAAGACTCAAAAGAACAATTTGTTTTTATTTCGAGCTGTCAGAAAATCCCTCATGGCTCTCGTGTCTTATTTTTAATATTTTTATGTTTATGTGTCGCCCTTTGAATCTATCATGGTAGTGCTTATGGACGTCGATGTTGTTGTTTTGTCCAGAACCATCAAATATTAACATTATGTGTACAATTTTCAAATTTACTATTTTGTCCGGAACCCTCGCTAACTTCTACGATACTTCCTTTGTCTAAAATTTATAACCACGATCCACGCACGACACAACAAAATAGCTGCGATGGCACTATAACAGTATTTCTGTGACCATTAAAAGCAATTGTACACTTTTACTGGACTTCACGAAGACAATTTTGGATAGTAATTATATTACACGGAACTCTTATAATAATGTTAAGATTATAACAGCGTTCGACATATCCACAATGGAACCAAGTATACTTACTCTTGGAATAAGCCGTTATAGAACTAATTTACTTATTATTGATCCACATTGTGAACTTATAAACTCTTATAAACTCAAGTAATAAGTGCAAATGTTTTCCAGTACATTTAGTTCTAATTGATACTCTTAGAGAGCTTGCTTACATGACGCGAAAGCGTGCGTCATGTCTTCTGACATCTCGATCTCTTCCGTTGGCTTCTTCTTCGGACCGGACAGTACGACGTTCAAGGGCGCTTGTAAAGCTGATGCACCTGGTACGAACCGTCTGTAGAAGTTGAACATGCCCAGGAATCGTCTGAGTTCCTTCACATTCTTGGGTACAGGATAGTTCTGGATTGCTTGTACCTTGGACTGTAGTGGGCGAATCCCCTCCGCAGACACTTCATGGCCAAGAAAGGTGATTTTCGTTACACCAAACTCACATTTTCCAGTGTTGATGAGGATTCCATATTCTGACAGTCGTCGAAATAGTTGATGGAGATGCTGCTGATGCTCTTCTTCGTTTTGAGAGAAGATTAAAATATCGTCCAGATATCCGTAGCAGAAGTCTAGGCCTCGCAGCGCTTCGTCCATGAAACGTTGAAACGTTTGAGCTGCATTCCGGAGACCAAACGTCATGTATGGGAACTGAAACAGGCCAAAAGGTGTAATAATTGCTGTCTTCTTGATGTCATCTGGATAAACTGGGATCTGGTTGTAGGCTTTGACTAGATCGACCTTCGAAAAGATTGTACTCCCGGCGAGCTGCTGCGTAAAATCTTGAATATGTCGAATCGGGTACTTGTCTGGAATCGTACGCGCGTTAAGAGCACGGTAATCGCCGCATGGTCGCCAGCCGTCATCTTTCTTGGGAACTAGATGAAGCGGAGAAGACCATGGGCTCTCAGACTGACAAGCTGTACCGTTCTGCAGCATAGCCTCGAACTCCTTTTGTGCGATCTTCAAGCGATCCGGAGGAAGGCGTCGGGGCTTACTCGATATCGGTGGGCCAGGAACTGTGCGTATATGATGCACTGTATTATGCTTGGGTACCTTTGGCGTACCTGAAGGTCTGGTAATGTCGGGATACTGGCGCAGGATCTCATGGTACATGGAGTCTCCTGACATCACCTTTACTGACGAGATGTCATCAGATGTACTTTGGGTTGGTACGGCAGCGGAAAGAGTAGTGTGGCCATCTATAATGCGTTGTTTTCTGCAATCAATCAAAATATTAAAGAAAGACAGGAAATCAACACCAATAATGGGTTTAGCAACGTCTGCCACAACAAATCTCCATTTAAATTCTCGCCGCAAACCCAAGTCAAGTGTCAGTTGCACCGAACCGTAGGTAGATATAACTGAGCCGTTCGCCGCTGTCAACTCGTAGCTGCTCTTAGGTCGGTTGCCACTCAGTGCCGTGCGCGGGTATACGCACAAATCCGACCCGGTGTCTACTAGGAAGAGAACTTTTGAGGAACGGTCCATTACAAAGAGGCGGCCCGGTTTGGTATGGCAGTCGTTAGCCGCTACTTCCGGCTGCCGTCGAAGTTTTCCGACCCAGGGTAGCTGCAAGGCCTGGTACAGCGAGTAGAGTCGTCTCCAAACCTGTAGTGGTACCAGCAGATGGTCGGGTCTCTTGGCTTCGACGCAGAACGTGAACGCGCTCGTCGTCCAACTGGAGTGTTTTTCCTGTTGCGAGAATTGAAGCGCGAGCGAGATCTTGAGTGCGGTTGTTCATTGAACTGCGCTTTGAGTGCAGCAATTTCGGATGTCAGCTCTGCCATTTGTTTTGCCATGACATCTAAATTTGTAAAACTTCTGTCACTTTTCACGGAACAAATTTGCGGTTCTTGAAGTACGAGACCGTGCACCTTGTCTGCCAAATCAGCGAGTTCATCCAGCGTGGAATTCGGTTGCGATGCGACTACGATCTGTAGATTTTTGGGTAGCCGGCTTGTCCATACGGTGCGCAAAAAATCGTCCGTTACCGAATTTCCGGCCAAAGTGCGTAACTGGCGTAAAAATTGAGATGGTTTTCTGTCGCCCATTTGCTCGTCTTTTAGTAATTGCAGCGATTTCTTTTCTTGCGACAATGACAGTCTTGAAATAAGCTCGGTTTTCAATTTGACGTATCGGTTTTCAACGGGCGGAGAATTTATGATGTCTTTCACTTCTAACGCGTATTGAGGTTCTAATTGAGCGATAACGTAATTAAATTTTGTACAATCTTGCGTTATTCCTGACAGAGAAAATTGTGCTTCCATCTGCGAAAACCATAGCGCAGGCTCTTGCGGCCAAAACGGCGGCGCTCGTACACCGACTTTGAAAACGGCGCCGTCGCTGTCACTCGAGCTATTACCCATTGGCATTTCAAAATAGGTTTAATATTCTTACTTGAATTTTGCGTTTCTTGTCCAATGCGGGGTCACCAGTGTAGGTGCGCCTCCTGAGGCTTCGTAAAGATATAAATGAATAAGAACGGTATCAAAAGGCACACGAACGTATAATGAAAATATAAGAAAAGATATCAAAAGTATTTACAATAAATGGACTCAGAGATTCGAGGAACGTTATGGGTAATTAGGGACACTTGTAGAGCACTGCTTCAGACCGAGCCGCTGCAGGGAATGAGCCGCCGCTTGATGACTGACTGGTCTTCCATTTTAAATCAGCCGCGCAGTTCCACGCGCCGGTGTGCAGTTGTTTCATCACTTTTGCCAACGCGCGGAACCGACTGCGGCCAGGGGGGTAATGGTTCTATCTGGCCGCTACATAAGCATACTTTGCTTACAATGGACTTATAATTATTCTTGTAGGCAATTATAAGTATAGCTTACCAGAGCAAGTATTCTCAAGCGTGTTTACACCTTTGCAATACTTTTATAGGACATCTCAGCTTATACTGTGCTGTTAATTTAGGTCTATAAGCGGTAATAAGTTAACTTATAAGGACGGATGTTCTACAAGAATAACTAGACTCCGTGCATGCTATAATAAGCGGGGCAGCAAATTCTAGAATCAATAAGAGACCGTTATTAGTGCCGCAGGCCTATAAAGCGTGCACTATAGGATAATTTTGTTGCTTGGGACTTACCCTAAGTGATACACACGCGACACGCGCAACATCCTCAGGAGAGATCTGACAGTTCACGCGGGCATAATTCAGGGTAAAGATAGTAGCTATCTGCGATGCTTTATGGCTTTCATTTTATAACAATGGCATTAAACGAATAATGGAACATTAATACTTATGTATACATACACTCATCAAAAGTGGCTAGGTTATATTTTTTAGTTTAGGTTAAACATTTCAATACCTATATTACTACTGAGTCAAAACATGAAATTTGTCTAGGGATGAAATTAAGGGCAGCAGCAGGCAGGGGCAGGGTGTTTATGTAAAACTGATGTCAAAAATGATGAAAAAAATCATGAATTCTTTGTTTATGACAATTGGCTGCATCACAAATGACTCGCACCGATCAATTTTGCTTTATATCCCACTAGCTGTTGCCCGCGACTCCGTCTGCGAAGAATTTTCTGGAATAAATACTATCCTAAGTCTTTTCCTGTGATCAAAATCATTACAGCGGTTTACGCGTGAAGAACAAACAGACAGGCAGACAGAGTTACTTTCGCATTTATGATATTAGTAAGGTTTGTTTATGCCAATCGGCTCTATCGTAAACGATTCACATCAATGAATTTTGCTTTGTATCGCATAATTGTAGTTATCCATTCCCTTAGAATGTAAACGAAAGTGACAATCACAAACAATACGAGTACAGTATTTCATCGGTTGCTAATTCCCCTGATCTGGCGGATGCAAGTGTATCATCGGTGTTGCTGTCGCAACCTCTAAACTTACCTCGAATAATAACTGAAGTAATGCCTGTATCATGTTGACGTACCTACAGTTGGAGCCAGAAGTGTTTTGAAAATTAATAAAGTAAAACGGAAAAAAATACAAGTCCCCGCGGTATGGCCCCAAAAAGATGCTGGCAGCATATCCTCGCTGTATCTATAATAATGCTGATACGTTGTGCGAGGAAGCTGTCAGCTCTTCGATCCTCTATGGTGTTCTTCAGTCATACTTAGATTTTCATGTTGAGTTTTTATTTTACCTAAACAGTAGCTACTAACAGCAACTTGATGTATTGGTAAAGCTATAAAGAAAAAAATATTAATCACTAAAATTGTTACATAACAGAAAACTTTCACTATGTACCTAGAGACATTATAAAAATAATAGAATTCTAAGATGCGACTCTATTAAAAAACACTTTAAGAACTGAAAAATCCAAATGATTTTTCAAATAATTAACTGCAATATTAAATTTTTAGCGGCTTTAAAACAACTAAATAGTTAGTCGATTGGGTTAATAGGACGTCATAATTAGCTATTGCCATACAAAATCCATGGGAGAATCGTGTTTTGACAGCTCAAAAAGTACGTCAGTTGATTGGTGGAGTCATTCATTTCATTATTCCTATTTTCGTCGACCTTATCATTTACGTCATCAATCAAAATAGTTCTAATAATTCATTTTAAAAAAATATTGAAATTAGTTTCATATTTACATACACTTTTCTATGCAAAAAAACTATTGGATTTTTTTTAGAAAATCCCAATTTAAGGAGTTAACGCGAATAGAATTAAGAATTACTGTAGTGTCAAACAAATATAACACGAACATTATACTCCTTAGCAATGCTGCTCGCGAGTGTCCGGCACGGCGGCTGTGGTAAGATGCGCCGGCGCAGTGCAGTGCAATATAAAGTGCGCCATTTGCAGCGACTGCGATTGATACTGCGCGTCACTCATCGCTTGACACTTGCGACACAGTGTTGGCGCTAAAATTTCGCTTTTACCCCGGTACTGCGGTTCCGTACTCGACATAGAACTTCTTCTATGATAGATTGGTCCCGAACCTAGGGGTAATTGCCTCTAAAAGGGTGAACTAAGTTTCGGGATCGGTAACGAGCAATTAAGTAATGGGGAATTGTTGGTAAAAACGCCATGGAAAAGTGGACTTGTCTTTACGGAACAAATATACATCGCTTTATTAAGTTTGACGTAGCTGGATATTTTATCACTGATTTTTCAAAATAATTAATTTATTCGGATACGCTTGGCAGAATTTGAACCCGCATTTCTGAGCTCACGGTGGCGAAGTAGCTACGCTAATTAAATCAAAGTTCTCCCGGCAAGAAGTCGTGGTAGCCTAGTGGTTTGACCTATGGCCTCTCAAGCAGCTTTTCGGAATTTATATGTGAATTTCCAATACCCTCTAGGCTCGAGTGGGAATTACAGCCTAACCCTGTGCCCTGCAGTGGGACGTAAATAAGCCGAGATGATAGTGCTCCCGGTCAACTCTTCCGAATAACTCGATAAAAATAATCCAAAAATATTAAATCTGCATGTAAAAATGTAATCAGTAAAGGAAGGATCTTTTGCATAACTGACATCTCAAAATTATTTATTACGTAGGTACATCTATCGTTGTAATATTATAAATAGCGCCATTTTATCGCCCAAAGATTAACCCTATAAAGTACACATAAACGCGTGCAATTTGCACATGCTCGTCCGCGATTACCATTAAGTTGCATGTGTAAATAACATACAATTACCGTGTGTGAACTGGTGAAGGTAGAGTCTTATTCGGATCGTATGTTTTGTGAAGTGTAAGTTTTACCGGCTTCCAATGGCTCGGTTGACTTGAAATTTGGCATTCGTGGATAAATATCAGATTTACCAATAATCGAACTAATATTGTTAATGTGGAACTTTGTGAATGAATTTCTGTTACTCTTTCACACTAAAGAAGTTGACTGGATTCAAATCAAAGCTATAGAAAATAACACATACTTTTTATTCCGATATTTCCACGGGATCGGAATGTAAACATGATATTTCGACCGCTAAGTATACGAAATTTAACACAGATATTCTTTATACAACGCAAATTCAGTAAAATTCCAAAATGTCACTATGACTGCCAAAAATAGTCCTTCGTTCATGGGAATGAAGTAATGGTTAGTGCAATAATAAATTACCGTCAATAGAGACTTACTTAAAGTAGATCAGATGAAAACAGTTTCTTTGGCTCTGAAGCCTAACTAAGACGGCCTAAAGCTCTAAAGCTCCGCAAAGTGTGTGCCGCGGCACACTGATGTAAATAATAGGAAAAAAATAACAATTTGGTAGATATAAAATTTTATTGTAGAGTCAAAATAGAACTCATCGCTAATAACAAGGAAATATACAATACAGGTATTAAGGCGTCATATGGTAGGAAAATATCATAGGAGGAGCACTTATCAATCTAAAATAAAACTTGCTTAAGCAATTTGCAAAACTTTCAAAATTATTTATAGAAAAACCACAATGTAGAAAAAGAGAAAGAAATAGATTTTTTCTCCGATTTTTCTTTGATTTTACTTAAGTATTAGATATTATTACACTTTCTACTCTTTTTCCAATTCGTGGCTAGTATGATGTCACAATTTTTTATATCAATGTCAAATTATAAAAATGCATACTTATTGGATTCGGATTAATAATCCTAACATTCCGAACGATATACTTATAAATGCAGAGGCATTCCATTAAATAATAATATTACAATATCAACATTATTAAAACTAGATTAAAATTTCTAAGTTATGGTAAAGCAACTTACATTATGATAATATTCGTGTAAGTATATTCATTCAATCTTTTACAACGCCAATCATTCAATCTTAAGTATCACCAACAAGATTTTCAACTCAAGCATCGTATCTTAAATCATAATGAAACACAGTAAAAAAGATAAATCCAACTATACATTAGAAATTTTCAAGATTATTTCTTTCTACTTATTCTTGTTTGAATGCATTGTGCCTATACAAAACAATTATATTTTTCAAAGCTAGAGCACCACTATTTAACCGTGTGAAAACCAAACGCTTATACCTAATTCTATTTATAATCTTGTCTATTTTACACGTAAAAATAGCTCTTTGAATATTGATACATTAATCAAATGTGAACATAAGGCCTAAAGGTGGGAATTTAGAAATTTTGGAAGATATATTCACCTCACAACCAACCCCATTTATTATGACAATCTTGACAAGTCAAGAAAATCAAAAAAATACATCACTATTCACTACCCAACCGTGCATGTGCTCATATAGTGTCAAATTAAATAAAGTTATCAGATAAATTAAAAAAAAAATCCTTTTGAGTTATTGAAGTTGGGGTAATTCTAGACTAAATGGTAAATCCAAATTATTTGGAAACCCACACATCACATTTAATACTGGTACTGACCCATCTTTGTTCTGCTCACATAGCGATATAAAGATGACAAATTAACTGATATTCTGCATAATTCGAATTTACCCCTCGGTCCTAAATTCTATAACCGAAACTCACTACTCATAACAACAGGTTTAATTTATTTTTTAACAATTATTGTCTAAAAATGGTCAACTTTAACAGCAACTGTATTCAAAGTGGTAGTGGCAGGGAGGTGTATTTGGTCCCAATCGGTGCTCAGATGGGCCTCGGTGTCTGTAGCCTTGATTGTGAGGCCTAGGGACGGAACTGCGTTAGCGCAGTGAGGCAGTCGAAGTGTCACAGGCCGAAGGAACACCAAGCCTTGCGGACCGCACATCACTAGTGGGGATAGCATCGCTTCACCTGTTACATAAAATACATTATAGTTCCTACGTCCAAATCTTCGCTAACCGATTCTTATGGAAAGACAGGCCATGGTTTTAACTTAATTTGGACTGATAATAAGAATCCTTTAAAATTATCGACAAATAAAATCATTTTCTCCACTGCAAGTATTTACGTGAATAATGAGATGGTTGGTAAAGAATTACTACATGAACAAGAACATGATTGGGTTTTATTATACGTGAATGCTTGTGGTGGAGATTCATATGCACAAAAGGGAATATACTGTAATGTAAAGGCGGTTTGAAAAAATCATTAAATTTTGAAATAAGGTAATATGCTTTAAGTAGGCTAATGGGCAAGTAGGTAAATAAGGAATCGTGTCTTGCTTGAATTTGAGCGTTTGGAAATCGATTAAGAATTTTAGTGCTAAGTCGTGGATAAGATGGTAGTAATGTCAATCGTATTAAAGAATTAGATCAACATTAGATAATGTACAATGTAACACACAAACACAAATCGCAACATTATAATGCATTATTTTAAGCAAGCAAAGCAGTTGATTAGAACGAGCAATAAACGCGGACCATAAGAGAGCTTGAATTCAAAATGAGCTTTGAAGTAATCGCAAACGACACTGATAAAGATATAGATATAGGTACATATAACATAGTAAAAATGTATCCTAAAGAAAGTGAAACGATTATTAAGAAGTACAAATTCAACGATAGATAGTGATATGATATGCAGTGTGTGGTAGTAATGCATGAAATGTCATGAAACATACAATCACATGGTCTGTTGCACGTAGCAAAGACGACGTCTTCTCTCCTCAATCTCTAAGTATGAGTGTATTGTGTAGTAGAAGCTGCACAAATAAATGATATGATTCACCTTAGTCATTTAACAATAAAAAAATCATAGTAATATCATGGCAGTTAACGTAGGTAGGTGGTAAGTGTATTATACAATTATTAGGTGCACTAATCGTGAACGTGAATAATTACATGGTTTGTAGTGACTGTGATATATATATATACACCTATATACTTTAAACAACTCTATCTATATGTTACCCTGCATAGTGTCATGTATCGACACAACTACAGCCTAACTAACACCATATACAAAGCAATATTTACATGATAACAATAAATACATGAATTAATGTAAATAGTGTCAAATTACAAATGTTTGATTAAATACTCAGTATGTGCAAAAAACGTATCTACTGACCCACATCCACATGCTTTAAATAATACATGCATGCATGTAATTATTGCCTATAAAATCAAACTACGTGGCTAAAACAGTGGGACAATCACAAATTCAATATCTTGCTCTTTCATACGCAATCATTAATGCCCAATTAGTATGTGCAGTCTACACTACAGGCGCGTGCTTCATACAAAAAGCTTTACCATTGTCCATATCGATCGGTGGTCCCCCCACGCGTTGACTCAGTCTCGGATCCGACACCGTAAAGTAGATCTTTTGCTTGATGCCAGGGGCTATAGCTTTAGGCGGAATAATCAGTGAAACACCCCATTGTCTGTCTTCTAGTATACCCCCTTCACTATCAAAAATGCCCCAAGTTGTATGAGGGCCGTCGGGCTGCACTGCTTTACTCTCAGAAGCACTTTCCTCAGACAAGGTTTCTTGTATCACTGTATTTTGATTGTTAATCACGGTCGTCTCATTCTGACTCGCAGACATGTTTTCTGAATTATCTTGACTACTCTCAGGACTATTTTCCACAATTTTGTCGCAGAACGTTACAGTTCTGTTAGTTTTTGGTGTCCCTTCTTCCAAATCTTGTGATGTGTATGGAGTGCTTTGAGGTTTGTTTTCAAAGTTCATGCTACATTCTGAAGCATAATGGGTTTCCATGGATGTTGTCGATTCGTAAGGAACAGGAGAGGCAGTAGCCTTTAAAGCACCAGATATATGGTCGATTTTGCTATGCAATCGAGGTGTAAATACAGGCTCGCCTTTAAGCACGCTACTTTCTACATTCAATGACTTTTCCTTTTCTGCGTCGGTTTTAGATTCAGTTAATCTCAGTTTTGAAAAATCGATTTCCTTAAATGTTTCTGTATCAGTACTGCCCTGCGCTTCTGTTTTCGTCTGATATATAGGCTCTCGTCGGGATAAATGATTAGCGTCACTTAGCTCATATGGACTACTTCTTTCACTACTTTCTTGTGCTTGTACAACATCTTTAGCTTCTTGATGGGATTCATAAATAACACTTTCTTTTAGTTCTCTTTTAGATACGTACAAAGGTTCTCTCATTTTCGAAGCATCGCTTTCGTTTGCCTCTTTCCTAGTTTGGTAAATCATATCTTTTTTAGCTTGGTTCCTTTGTTTTATAATTTCCAGCTTCTCTTCTAACCTAATACCATAAGACGACTCTTTGCTAGCCAGCATTGCGGCTTTCTGAGATAAAATCTCTTGTTTGGAAACATATGTGCATTCTGCTGACGCTGGTCTTATTTCTTGTCTGGTGTCATTCATTTCACTTCTAGTGCAGTAGTTGGACTCTGAACAGCTAGATTTCATTTCACATCTGGTCGCATATGGTGATTCGCTTTGATCTAATCGTGCCATCATTTCTGTCCTAGAAAAATAGGGTGGTTCACTCATACATTTACTCATGGGCAAAACTCTTGTAGGATAATTTACTGGCGTTTGAAGCCTTCTGTCAGGCCGTACGCTATACATATTTTCTGACCATGAGGTACTTGGCGGTGGATCATATGTCCTTTTACCATAAATAGGCTCTTTAACAGTAAATGACCCATCCATCCTTTGTTTTAGCATCTCTTCTTTTGTATTGTAAGGTGACTCGGAAAATCTAGATCGTAACAGGTCCTCTTTAGTGGAATATGGGCTTTCACAGACCATTCTTTGTCTCAACATATGCTCTTTGCTAGAGTACGGAGATTCGCTATACAAAGATTCCGAATGCTTAACTATCTCCTGTTTAGTAGCATATGGATTATCGTTTATTATTTCGCTTCTTGTTGAATATGGACTTTCTCTAATAGTCTCAGATCTGGTTGCATAAGGACTTTCTTGAACAGAATTTATTCTTGATTCGTAAGGGTTTTCCCTTAAACATTCGGATCTGGTCGCATAAGGATTTTCTCCTAAGCATTCTGCTCTGGTCGCGTAAGGTGGGTCCATAAGGGGCATACTGACAGTCTGTCGGTTTCCATAAGGACTCTCAAAACTTTGATTTGTAACTTCAGACCTGCTGGCATATGGGTTTTCACTTGACGTATCATAAAGGGAAGCGTAAGTTCTTCTCGGTTTTGGAATAGGGTCGTATACAAGATGTTCTTTGGTTTGGTATACTGGCTCTGGAGGTAGTGGCTGCGTGGGGTGGAATGGTTCGTGTTTTGTTTGCTGTCTTTGGTAAATGGGGTCTATTTTGGTTATCATATTAAAGCTTGGCGACTGGCCGTAGATGCCGCGCCTATTATACTCTATGAGGGAATTCTGTCTACGTAACAGCGGGGTAACCTTGGGTTCAGTTTCTATTTCACACATGGAATTCTGTCGTCTAAGACTTTTCATGACAGGTTTGGTGTCGTAATCTCTGACTGTGCAGATCATACCATTTCTGTCATCGCAGAACGAGGTCTGCCTTTTTAGAATTGGTTTCATAATAGGCTTTTCGCATGAGGAAGAGTTGCTACGTTGCAACATTTGGTTCCTGATTTGCGTATTCCTCATGTGCGTATTCAGGTCGGTAAGGTCAGACTTTTCTCGTCTGAGCATTGGCATATGCTGCTGGTGTCTCTGCAGTAAATCAGCGTCACACAGTGACTTTTGACGAGACACCTTTTGCGAATTTTTCGTTTTCGAACGGAACAAGTCCAGCACGGCGTTTTTAATGAACGACGGCTTTTTGGACAATTTCTTTTTTGTTTTTGGTGAGAAAGATTCGTCGCGCTCCACGCTCGAGTTCATGGCGTCAGATGAACTGCGGAACCCACAACCAAAAACCCACTTAGTTACGCTATGAATATAAAATCTGGACATCTCAGATTAGTTCTACTAGTATTTCGAGTGAAAATTATGATGATGCGATAGTAGGGATAGAAACTGGAAAACTATCTAAAATGTCCAAATTCAATGGCATTTTCAAGAGGTGAATTTTATGATTCTTTAAAAAGCATATTGAAATAAATGCCACGTAGAAAGATAAAAAGAAAAAAGGAGCATCTTACCGATGTCGAAATAGAAACATTCGAAGAGGAGTAGGACTATTAAGCCAAATGCCAAAGACGTCGACCCAAAATTTTAAAGTGAGAAATTAAAAGACGAGAGAGACAACTTAATTCAATATGCTTTCACAGAATTTTCAAGTTGCACTAAAATGCAGACACGCACTGCCAATAAAGTTGTCATTACAAACAACTCTAAATACTCTAATATACAATGTTATTACAATTTACAGACTTACCCCGATATAGAGATATGTATATGTTACAAAATATGTATTATGTATATTTATAACCACATACAAGACCGAAACTAATACTGTGGCCCGACAAGACATTGTTAGTCGTTTGTGAAGCGATTGGTGTTTGCATGTTAGAGCAAATTGTACAGGGCTAATATATAAGGGACCGAAACTGCTGGAGAGTCTTGAAAGATATGACTTTTTGAAACATGCAATTTCAGACAACAATAAAGGCAAAACAATTATGTACGTTTTTGAGAATATTGGATTTATTTGTAAAGTGGGGATTGATCATTGTAGTGCATTGAAAAGTACGTGTAATGGGATTTCTTACCTTATATTGTGCATGTGTTGGGGTTTCCTATATAGTTCGAAGGCGGATCCGCGCTGCTCTCGACTACCTGCTAAATCTGTCCAGTTACATTGATTAGTTGACATAACTAGTAAAATTACAAGTAAGTATGAGCAGATTAATAGTTTGATGGCTACATTAAGGGTGACACGTTTTTTTCGCTTAAAGTAGCACCAATTGCTGCAGTGAGTTCATAAATGAAATATCCACCAGACATTCGTAAGAATTAAGTTTTTCGCGTATATGTCATCAAGTACATCCGCTTTTCCGCTTTTTTGGATAAAGATAAATAATTTCTAGTGACGCAATTAAAATGTTTCCGTATAGACTAGGAATTAAATAAATGATGTATTTATTACCTATAAGATGGGGGTTGTGTGGTAGGTTGATGGCGCGGTGGTGAGACGGCGGGCCGGAGTACGGCGGCGATTGTGGCGGCATCTGACCGCCATATGACATGTTCTGCTGTTAAACGAAAAGGTTATCACTGACTGGATCTTAAGGAAGCATTTGATAGAATAGAGTTGTGAATAATTTATGAACGGAACTGATGATTAAAAACCAGCATAATTGAAGAATCATTTTCACAGAAATAATAATAAAGAGGATAGAAATGCCTTAGTTCCTATTTTCTTCCGGAACTCGTGTCGCTGTTTCATCCCCTCTACTTACTGTGTTAATGCACACATGCAAAAGACCGGAGCCGTACTACGCAATCACGCACACAATTACTAATATTTTTGCTTACAAACAATTATGAACCTTACACCTTAGAGATAGCGTTGAATAACACTCAACGTAAGTCATACCCACATTTACACAACGGTGTCATTTATTGGCCGCGTCGGCATTATGTCTGTACTAGTCGTAACCTGTTTTTTTGTCCGTACCACGAACTTTTGTGCAAGACGGAAGGGTTATCAAAAATTACTTTATATTGCTGCGTATAATTCAAAACGATCTGCGTTTTTATGGGCATGGTATATGAAGTTTCGTGTTAATAACGTGTAAATCAATATTTCATAATGAAATATTTTCTCAAGTTGTATTTTGATATAAACCGCATTATTACATTAAATTAATACATACCAATGAAATGTAATCCCCTTATTAGTGTAATTACACAGTGTGGACGAGTTTCCGCAATTGCTAATGCTGCAAAACACCATTTTAAAGCACTTGTTGTCATACCCACGTTTCAAATAGCACTGAGCCACAAGTCGCGCGCTTGTGACCTACGAGTCACAAGCGCGGCGCCAAGGTCACGCGTCTAAGGCACTTCTATCCTCTTTATTATTATTTCTGTGATCATTTTAGTTTAGCTATAATAGGTACAAATAATGAAATTGACATGAAGAACTAAAAATTCGATACTTTAGCTAGATGACTATGTAGTCTCACAAGGCACTATACTAGGTCTGAAGATTTTTCTAAGTACATAGATTTAAATCACCATACCACTATCAAATTTAGTAACACATTAAAGGTTAGGAGTTATTTTCTCAGTGGCCCCTTAGCTGGTAATGATTGTTGGCGAGTCAGTTCAACCGAAGACATAATAATATATCAATTCTGAACAACAAAATAAACGAGGAGTCAATTGTGATTAATTTTCATAATTATTTTTTAAAACTAGCATTTTATTTCAGCTCTGTCATAAATGGCTATCTACCTATTCGAGTGTGAAAGTTTATCTTGCGTTAGTACCTGTGGGTAGTTATTGTGGTGGGGGCGATGGTGCGGCTGCGACAGCGAATGCTGGTGCGAGTAGTGCGGGTGCGGGTAAGGGCCGGGCGCGCGCGGGGACACCGCCGGCGCGGGGGGAGGGGCCGGCTCCATACTCTGTACATTACTCTGTGTAGTTCTACACTTCAACCCTTAAACCATTTGACAACCCTGTCAAGACGTTCGACTTTGGACCTTAAATGTTGCTAATTTAAATCGGCTTTCATTTCTATTTGATGGCAAATATATTGCCGGCATCGATTTAAGGGTTAAAAAAAGAGCGTAATTTTTAACAAAAATATTGAACATAAAGCCTTTATTCGTGACTCGTGTGAAGATTGTAGGTGGCTGTTGAATTAAAATTTCGTTATATTACTAAATTTATTCACAAAAATTAGTCGTGATCTTCATTTACCTTCAGTTACGTTGTATGAGTATCATCATGCTTTTACCCCAATTCGGGAGAATATCGGAATAAAAAGTAGTCTATGTGTTATTTCCGAGTTTTATTAAACCAAACAGTTATTTTTAAGGAGGACAAAAATATTCTTTTCACCTCACTAGCTCGGAAAGCCCTTTTTGTTTGTTTGACATCTATTGAGAAAATCGCTTTTTATCCACAAGTGAAGAAAGAGTTTTGACATTTGAAGGCAACTTAAGTGATATTTGACAGCTAACAAAACGTAAAACGTTAAAAGTGCTGAATTTTTAACATCACAATTAATGAATTGCATCGAGTAAAAAACACTAAATACAGTCTTACAACTTTATTTTAATTCATAAATATCAGCATTCAACATTAACCTTCATTCTTGTTGTAAAAACGGATAAAATGTTCTGACAGTCCAAGTAAGTCGATGTGCGAACAAAACGCATCCGAAATAATAAAAAAAAACTTAAGTTAAAACGGTATACAATTTAACAGTAATACAGTTTGCTCGTATCTCAAAATCGATAATCTGGCTAATTGAACTTTACTCGATGTGCAATAAAGTTCAGTTTGGTTTATTCATTGATTGGAGATACGAGTTTTTTCAAAGTAGTGACGATATGTCGGTATTGGAATAGTTCCATAAAGACTGGATTTGCTTAGGCTATTTTGCATTATTTTTGATTTTACCAATATTTCTATAAGTACTTCAAAATTATTGTATTGACAAAGAGGTAAATAAATAATAATTGATAGTACAAACCCTTTTTCTTATTTTCCTCGCTGTAGTGAGGTGAAAAGTTTTGTGTTATACACGGGTGAAAAGTTATTTTACGTCTCGTGTGTTGAAGCACTCGCTATCGAAAGAATTCTATTTTTGAACCACTCGCTTCGCTCGTGGTCAATCATAGAATCCTTTCGATAGCTCGTGTTTCAAAATGAACACTCGCAGTTAAAATACAACTTTCCCCCCTTGTATAACAAATAACTATTCCATTTTCCATTTCCATGGTGGGAGATTTTTAGTAGATAACTCATTTTAAGAGTGTCATTTTGTTCATTTCAAAAATATTCAAAACATGTTTACTTTGTATAAATTAAATGCCATTATGAAGCCAATCGGTTAATCAAAAATTTTTGAAAAATGTTTAGTTTAGTTAGTACATTTGACAGGAAAATAAATTTAAAAAAAAATCATTACCCCATTTCGATGGTGCGGGTTGTCGGGTGGGCGGTAATGCTTGGGCTTTGGCGGCGGCACCGGCTTGTAGGGCGGGACCACGCCGCGTCCGCTGTAGTCCGCTTGCGATGCTGAATTTGTGCGGCTGCTGAAGACAATACAACTAATTTAAAAGAAATTTGAAGGTGAAATTGCAATAAACAAGTTATACAATTATTGTAACGTGAGTAATGAAGACTGGCTTACAGACTTAAGAAACAAACGAAACCTGGAAGAAAGCTACAAAAATCTAGCCATAGGAAACTTTTTCGTTGACAAAAAAAAACATTATAATTCTTGGATTTTTTTTTAATTTATCTAAGTACTTCAGTTGAGAATCGAACCAATAAAATCATAACAAAAACTGCAGTGTTTCATGATACAGAGCGGAAAAGTGATTAATCATGTACTATTTCTCACCATGCCAAGGATTTCCAAGTGTAGAAATGCACGGTCTTTCATACAATTTTTTTAACCATATCATTTAATAGTAATCACTTCATCGTTCCAAAATGTCAAAATATTTATGGCAAAAGGATCTGGTCCTACTACCTTCCTCAAATACTAAATAATTTTCCCAGGACTACAATTGATAAAATAACTAGAAATCCTAAGAACATTAAAAACATCCTAACAATTAGAATCTTTAAAAATAAAGATTAGCTAGGTATGTCATAAGTGTATAATTGTAATGAAATAAACAGATATAATTTAAAAAAAAAATTGTGATTTATGCAAATAGGTGAGTTTGGCATGGTTGTGACGATGTTTTATTTGAATGTGTGTTAAAATGGCACTAATAATAATACCGTGTGAAAGAAAGAAGTGGTGAATACTATTCTGATTACAAGTACTTTTTAGACAGAGGCCTCTCGTGTTAATACTGCTGTAATTGAGATGTCTACCTGTACTTGGCTTGGTCGTTGGTCGGTACATTGGGTAGGGAAGGACCCCGCGCGTGCAGCGGCGTGTGCGGACTGTTGCCGTTCATAGGCGGCGGCCGCTGCGCCTGCGCCGGGCTTCGGAAGTTCTCTGATGACCTGCTGTTCATTAAATAAGGTAATTGATAATAGTGCATAGAGAGTGTCAATTACATCATCATTATTATCATCATGGTCATCATCATCATTAAGTCATCTTCATTATCACCATAAACAACATCATCATCATCATTATCATCGTCGTCGTTGTCGTACTCGATGTCGTCGTCATCGTCATCATCATCATCATCATCATCATCATCATCATCATCATCATCATCATCATCGTCATCGTCATCGTCGTCGTCGTCGTCGTCGTCGTCGTCGTCGTCGTCGTCGTCGTCGTCGTCGTCGTCGTCGTCGTCGTCGTCGTCGTCGTCGTCGTCGTCGTCGTCGTCGTCATCGTCGTCGTCGTCGTCGTCGTCGTCGTCGTCGTCGTCGTCGTCATCATCATCATCATCATCATCATCATCATCATCATCATCATCATCATCATCATCAGTGCAGATTGGAAACTTCATGGGCACCATTGAACTGGTGTATAATGTACCTAGTCCTACATAGCTCGTGCTGTATTTCAAAAGTCATTGAAATGCTTCAGATTTGAACTTATTGTTTTATAAATGACGGAGTTCTGAGGTAACAATAATAAAAAACATAACCGAATTGAGCATATCCTCTTTTTTGAAGTCGGTTAAAACACA
Organism: Archips crataeganus; assembly: GCA_947859365.1. Taxonomy (NCBI): domain Eukaryota; kingdom Metazoa; phylum Arthropoda; class Insecta; order Lepidoptera; family Tortricidae; genus Archips; species Archips crataeganus. The sequence goes on along the minus strand of OX402066.1, from coordinate 11,802,300 downwards.
GTTCAATATTGAATAATCAGATATCTGATTATTTAATTACTAATTTCTGTTCAGTTTGTCGGTTTATTACATTATATAAAAAAATATAGTAGTGCCCTTTGTGCCATATGAAGTGGCAAAATATTTTTTTGATTTTAATTCTCTTGAAAAGTTACACTTGAATTAAAATAAAAGTACTGAAGTCAATCCTTTAAATTAAACAAATCAAATTAAAATTAGATTATGAAAGACTATGAAAGAGTTATTTACCTGTAATTATTGTCAGAACTTCTGTATTCCAGCGAATTATGTTCATGTGAATTAGAATTTCTCTGCGGACTCTGCGACGACATTGCCGTAGGATTTGGAGGAGGCGGAGGTTCAATTTTACTGCAAAATGACGAAAAATTTTAATAAAAATATGGGTACTACAACTCGTGTTTTCGTGGCGCCGACAGCTGTATTGGAAACTTGTGCGAGTGAAACACCGTCTTTAGCTTGGTTGCTCTCGCTTGGACTGCTTCTTAACTTCTATTTGTTTATGAGTATCACAGAATTTATGACTGTCTTGCTCAATATGGTAAAATTTTTATTGGCTACTAAAATTTAGTAGTAACTCGGTCCAGTTTAGGGATAAATCCACGAGGTAATATAATTAGACTCATAAAACCCACTTGCCCAAATTGTGCAATTTCTCTAATAGTGCATTTTCCGCAAAATGTACGGTCCAGTGCAAAAATATATATACGTTAACAAGGTGTCAAAAATATCTATACAACTAACTAACCATAAGGTTGATGTTTACATATTTTGGCGCAATGAATGAATGTATACATATTTCTGCTTTCGACTGTACATACGCTCCCGAACCGTCCACCAAGAATTAAAATTTCCAAAACGGTCACATTCCCAAAATGTAGGTACACATTTATGCCAAGGCAAGTCTGTATTAGGCACAAGTAAAGCTCTTTTGAAAAAGTGTACCTTGTAACTGTAAGAAATTACACTGTTGGAAAATTGCACCCATTGGAAATACCATTTTTTGAGATACGTGGAGAAAGGAAATACTTCAGGAAAGTGGGCTTTACGAGCCTATGCTGTAATTATCCAAGATAAATTAAACACGGTTAGCTAAATAACTTACCTAGAAGGTGGTGGTGCGACTTTGAGATCATCTGGTGCGTTCGGCGGCAGTCTGCACGTTCCCATAGCAGAACCATTGTTGGAGCCTCCGTAGTCGTACGACGATGTGCCGTCATACGAACTTTGCTGTTGACGAAATAGATTAGGGTAAAGACATTGTTTCTATTGCGCTAAATATTGAGGGGTTAAGAAAAAAACGAGGTTAAAAGATTGTTTTTTCCGCTTTTTTTTATTTAACATGTTTGTTTGTTCGTTTATTTTTATCTTCCAACGCAAGTATGGCATCGCAGCTCCTAAGCGGATAAATTCTGGTTTAGTTTGCTAAAGTTGATTTAAGAAAAGCAGTTCCGCCATTTGAAGTTATTTAAGTAGTAGTTTGTTTGGGTAAAGTCTAGCAAGTCGAATTTCACTTTCTAGTGGTCGGACCGACTTGACATTTTGTCGACAAAGGCCGAGGCTAAAGAAGTAACCAAGTAAGTAAGTTTTAAGCTGTGAGGCTGGTGAAATGAGCCGCGTAATTCGATTTCATCCATCCAAAAATCTGGTCGGAAAATGTGGCTTTTTGCACGTTGTTTTTACTATGTCAACTGAGGCTGTATTGTCTAACGCGCCGGGGCTTGCACGCTTTCATTATTTATTTCTGTCAAACAGTACGAGACGGTGACAGAAAGAGATGGTGAAAGCGACGGCAACCGCCTGCGCGTTACACAATACGCACGCTGTTTTGAGTCTTACCGGGTTCCCTGGCAGCCTGTGGCGGTCCAACGACCCCTGGCCTTGTGTTGGCTGTATGATCATGCTAGTCGGACGCGCAGTGTACGTGGCAGTTTCATCCCCGTTTGCGTCCTTTGGGGGGCCGAAGAGACGCTCTTGAGCGCTTGGGCGGGGGTTCTGTAGAAAATTTACATTTTAATAATACAAAGGTTGACATCTTAAAATATAGGAAGTAGGTAAGTTTTGAAGTGTTATCCTCGGTTACGTATGGTTTACTGCAGAGGAAAGTATCCCTTGATGTGGTTAGCAGTAGTTACAAGGGGGTTATTTTTCTCTGTAGCTGACAGTTCCTACATCAGAAGAAATACAATGAAGTTGATTACTGACTTGCAAGTGAAAATGGCCTTTGATCTTTTAAGCCATACAAATGAAATTGAACCTTACGGTACTCAGGGTAGGGTTAGAGTAACTAACTATACAAAATACACGATGGTCGGGCTGACACATATGACCCCGCTAATATTGTGAACACAGACGTTATTCGGTTCGGAAACATATTCAAGCAGAATCAGCCTGTACCCTGCAGTGGGACGTATATTGAATGATGATTTATGCGTAAGTCCCACAGAAGAGAATTGGGAATCCGCGTCGTTTGTTCGCAGACCGCATTTCCGCCCCGTCTCTTCTGTCTGCTGTGGATCACGACGCTTCGCGACGCTTAGTGTGAAAACTGATTCAAGGGGGCGGGCGCGAGTGAGACGCGCGCCCCGTCTCTTCTCTGTGGCTTTGCGCCGAAGAATGCTGTAGGTGACGCAGATGATAAGGGGGTCAATTTGACGAGGGCAGTGGCGTAGCGTGCCTTGGAGGGGCCCTGTATCAAAATTAGTTGAGGGGCTTTCCCGGGACGCTCGAGATTAAGTGACATTGTGGATAACATTTTACTAATTTTTGCGGGTCGGGTCCCGTTGGCCTTACTTGCATTTAGCCTTGGCGAGCAAAACGGCTCAGTAGTACACTGACCAAGTATGCTAAATGACTTGATTATGTAATGCCATGGTTACAAAATTGTCTCAGTTTCAGGAAAACTTACTTAGCAAAACATCTAGGTCGTTAAATGCACAAGTAGGCAGAATGACTCAATTGTGTAAGGTCTTGATTGTATTAAATAGATTTTCAAGACCAGACCAGACCATTTACCTACTAAAACATTATGACATGGCTTATAGCAATGAGGGCGTTTTGCTACCCGGACAAAATACAACTAAAGTGCTCGCCAAGGCTAAATGCAAGTAGGTAAGGCCAACGGGACCCGACCCATTTTTGCTTACACACGTTAAGGGGCTCTGTAGCCTGGTGGCTCGTATCATTGTTACGGCTGATACGGCGGTAGCTACGCCCCTGGACGAGGGAATATGTTATCTAGAGTGGAAGTAGGTTAGTTACCTGTGGGTTGTGTCGCAGCGTGATGGGCGGGCGGCCGGGCGGCGGCGCGGGCAGCAGCACGCCGCCCGCCGGCCGGCCTGCCGAGCCTCGCGGCGGGAGCTCTGGAACTAAACAGTCAAACTACATCATCTACTTAATTTCCGCTTGTGCAAGGTGTCTAAAACAGCCGTGGTGGTCATCCTGTGGAGGGCCAGACTCGTGCTCACATCATGTTGTCGCACCACTATAGAGACGTATCCTTTCGCTTTCGTGGGAAATTTAAACATGAAACTACCGTGAGACTCACTCATAGTGAAACTAAACGGATCACTCACGTCTTGAAACGAGTTTAACTCGACATGTTTCGGGCTAATTCGTAGCCCTTCTTCTCGGAGTTGCAGGTCACGGCGGCTGCCAAACGCGCACTGCGTGCCACCGCCCTGGTCGCGCGGCTACTCGACGCAACTGACAGCGAAACGCAACTACCCCCGTTTTCATCATCACTTTTATTATCATTGTCAAATGTAGGGTGAGGGGGTGAGTGTGAGCAAACCTTTACTAAATGATGTTGTTAGTGTTGTGTGGTACCCTACATTTGACAATGACAACAAAAGTGATGATGAAATCGGGGGTAGTTATGTTTCGCTGTCAGTTGCGTCGAGTAGCCGCGCGACCAGGGCGGTAGCACGCAGTGCGCGTTTGGCAGCCGCCGTGGCGTGCGACTCCGAGAAGAAGGGCTACGAATTAGCCCGAAACAAGTCGAGTTAAACTCGTTTTAAGACGTGAGTGATCCGTTTGTACCAACTCTTCTTTAATCATCTCCAGAGTCAACAACCCAAAGAGTAGTTAAAGAAACATAGACGCGCGCGCGCGGAAGCGCTGTCCATGTTTCCATAGTAATTCATTTTTTTACGTAAACGCGATCGAGAAGTATTTGGTGAAGTAAAACTTATACTAAGCATACTGGATTTATCAAAGCTTGTAGCTATTAACTAGTAATGCCGTATATATTTGTATAGTCGAGAAATGAAGACAAATAATACCAGTATTTACGAGTTTACACACAAGTAGCTAGTACATAATTTACAATAGTGGGTTAGTGAAACGTACACTTTTGAACTTGTGAAAAATATTAGTCCATGGATTGGTATTACTATACTGGTATTACCTAGACTTGTAACCCAGCAATAGGTATAGTTTTTTGCAGTGGAAACTTCAGGAAATAACCGACTGTGATCATACAAAATTCCACTCCACCTTTTGACCTCTATAATTTGTTCATCAGACGCACTTCCTAAATAAAGTTGAAGTAGTCTTGAAACACGATACAGACAGAAAATTTAAAACACAGTATAAAACAACAAATTAATGAGTCTCTCACCAGTCCCATACAGAGGTGAATGTGGGGGCGAGTGCGCCATAGGGTTACACTGGTACGGAGGCGCTTCTTGCCCCATAGGTTGCGTGCTCTGCCCGTTGTGACTGACGCCGTTGGGCGCTCCGGTGCCGTTGGATGCGAAGCCGTATTTGCTGTCATAGCCACCTTGCTGTGGAGATACTGATGGTAAAGACTTGCATGAAGAAGTTAGGGTGAGGCCACACGAGCGTAATTTTGTCAGTTGTGAGCGGCAGAATTTCGGTTGCGCCATACTTTGTGTCACGTGAGTGTCACGTGATGGCGCGCATATTGTATGGCGCGGACCGAAATTCGCGCGGACGACTCACAAAATTACGCTCGTGTGGCCTCGCCCTAAGTCGTCACTGAACAACGCGAGATTGCTAGAAAGTTGGTGTTATTCGCCTTTTAAAATAATATAGGTACAGACTTCAAATTATTTAAGTCTAGGTGTTGCCAACGACTCTGTCTGCGAAGAATTTGTTTATCGCTATCCCGCGGGACTATGCAATGTTCTGGAATAAAAATATCCATACCAAGTTTCAATTTGTTGTTTCAGTTTGAGCGTGAAGAGATAACAGACAGACATACATACTTTCACATTTATAATATTAGTATATCTTTTAAAAGCGGAAAAAAATCATCACGATCTCATCGCCGTCGTTTCGTTCAAACGTACTTATTTGTTCTTACGAGCACTCCCCTTGAATACAAACTAACAAACACAGAATATGTTAATAGATTCTGGCTTTAAATATTGGCTGGATGCTACAGGGGTTTTAGATAGTAATCTTAGAATGTAAGAAAATGTGATTTTTTGATTAGGAACGAATTGTAAAAGCAAATTAGTTGAATTTTATGACACATTTGCTTCAGAAATCTTCAAGTAAGTAATAGAAATGTTCAGAAAAATGAGGTGTACACATAAGTACTCAGAAATGTGATGCTGATAGTCGGTCCATGTATAAAATATTTCATCAAATTTAGATCTGCAAGTAAAGAAATTAATAGCAGATTTAAAAGCCATAACGTCACATCGGCATAAGCAATGAAGGATACCAACCGTGTAAGGCGGCGGTACGGCGTCGGCCATATGGTTCATATCATCATCCCGATCCATGTTGTCCTGAGTGGTAGCTATCGACGGGTCCGAGGAAGACTTGACCAGTCTCGGCGCCGGCGGCGGGCTAACTTCCAAATCACTCTCAGGACTCGAAGCGTAAGAGAGCCGGTTCTCGGTACTCGAAGACATTGAGAACAAAAAGTCGTCCGACAACGGCTCAGGCCTCTGTTTCGTTCCGCCATTTTGTGTATCGGCCATTTTGTTGATGTTCGAGCAGCGTCCGGTAGGGTGGGTTTATGGAATGGGGTGACAATACAAGACAAATGAATGATTGCAGTAAAATGTTACAGTCACTAATTTTGGTTTAGCATCTGAATGATTAATGGGTGGTACACACTGGGCAAATTAACATTCAATGTTTTTAAAACGGTTTGACAACCATCGGTTTGGTTGTTATTTGTTTGACAAAATGGTATTTAACATTGGTGAGAGAATTAAGAAAATCACTAATGGCAAAATCAATCCTTGGTAATTAACAAAATAAACTTAGATTAAACAAAATCTATCTACATAAGCATACACACATAAACACAAAAAGCAAACATAAAATAGTTGCAAATTATTTACATGCAGCAAAATATACACACAATAAGTAAAAAGCGGAATAAAACTAAGTACTAATTTATCTTGTGCTTAAACCTAATAATTTGGTAACTCCCTTGTAGGTATTTAATACTTTACAGTTAAAACTTAAACGTACCCTAAATGCAGTTCAGAAATAGGTTTATTTAGGATATTGATGTCTCTTTCGGCTTCTGCCACATCTCGTTTTTCTTCAAGATTGTGCTCATCTAACTTCAAGGTTGGCAAAGACAAATTCTTAATTTTATGAAGAGACCTCTCTGTGACTGTTGGAAGCGTCCGCACTTCACTGAATCTGGCGGGATCCACAGCGGGCTTAGAACTGCATTTACAATTTGGAATACGGCATATTTGCCGCAAAGGTTTGTCTAAAGTTTTCAAAGGAGGCATCGGCATTTCTTTCTGCAACCTAGCCTTCCATTCAGGAATCTCCTCTTTACTCTCTATTTTGTTGCTTTGGAAGAAAACAGAAGCGGGACGGAATTGTTCCGTCATTGGAACAACTGAGGACGGCCTTTGAACGTTTGGAATTGGAGATTTCGCGGAAGTTTCTAGAACGCTGTAAGGTCTGAAACCTTGCTGCGGATGCCTATTTGTCTTAGCGAAGATCTGAGACATTTCTGGACTTGCAGCATTTCGAGGGCTCAAGTTACGTCCTGAATAGTATTGCCTTTCCATGGGATAATTGGCGACCGTGTGCCTATTTTTGTTAGTCAGATATGTGTTAGGTACGCTGTAGTTATTGTTAGGCGTGCAAGGTGTTAAAGTTTCGGAGTAGTAATAAGGCACTACGTGATTCCTGTTAGCGTCATACAATTGGTTGTGATGCTTGGTTGGTTTAGCGTAATTAAATGGTATGTTTTGTGGTGAATGCATAGGCCTTTGAGGGGACTGTGGGTAGTTGTTAATGGGGTAGGAGATTGGGTAAAAGGCTGGGTAAGGGGACGGTGGGATTGGGAAGTAAATGTCCGACACCATTTCAACGTGCTATACCGCCGCAAAGACAGAAGAAACGAAATAGGTTAATACATTTATGCTTATTGTAGAAGTGACTGAATAAATAATAAAACGCAGATTGTGATCGCGTTCCTTGTAAGGGTTATTATGAATCAAAAACCAGTTTTAATGAGCGAAAAAGTTCGTGTAGGTACACTACAAGTAGTAGAATAGTAGGTACCTAATGCATTATAACTTCGTATACTGAGTTATAAGGACTGTAAATTTTAAAAAAAACTGCATTATGTATGATTTATTCAGTCACTTATATAAAGTATAAGTTCTGTATGAAGCACAAAATACGATTTACCAAATGCACCAATTTGCCTTTACCAAGCGACCATCTTGAAGCATGATACGACATACTGTTGTAAATAGACAGACATACATATAAGGCAACCTTTTCATGTACAAATTTATAAAAGAAATATTCCAAGTAAACTTTTCTAAAGTCTTTAACATATCGAGACCAGATTATTTTTGTGCACATTATTTTTGGATATTTTTTGCTTGACGATTTCACTAAATTGGTATAAAACGATTTAAAGACTTTAGAAGACCACACTCTGATTTTAACCTAAAGAATATCGTTAGCTGTTTTCCTTCCACCAATATCAAGGAATATGTTCTCACCTTAGTCTCCGACACCCATAGTTGTTGCTGTTGCGTCCTCTGTATGAGATCAGTCAGTTTGCTGAACCATGTGTTCTGATTGGCCTCGCTGAGTGTGATTGTGTGCGTGAATACGTGTCCCCACACACGCTCCATGTGTTGGCACTGTTCTAGAAGTTTCTTTGACGATTTGTGGGCCGACCTGATTAGTATTAATATATTTTAGGAATAAGAAAATGCAATGAATTGTAAAACATGTTAACTGAAGAAAGAGCAAAACAAAAGATTTATTTCTCTGAATATATTATCTTTTATCGAATATGGCATTTTTCCGATGGCATTAAGATTGACCTTTTTTCTACAAACAAGCAGCTTTTGTCATGAAAAAAAAACAAAAAGAAAAACAATTCTTACTTTGGCAACCCAGCCCTCAGCTGTTTGATAATGTGTTTATTATCAGCTTTTAGGAATATGACTATGGGGTAGAATTGTGCGTAGTTCAAACGATCCACGGCGTTAGGCGTGATGTCTAGAAGGGCGTGTTTCCCTCGCTCCATGATGGACCGAATACTGGATAGGCGTATGATGCCGGCTGATTTGGTTTTGTTGTCTTCTAGAGTGCTGTCCATTTCTGGAAAACAAAATTGGCTTGAGAAGTTCATGAAATGTCGAACTTAATATGTTCTTATGTGTTCTGAATAAAAAATATTTCCTTCGTTACCGTATGTTATAAACAGCGACCGTTGTAGAAGAAGGCAAGCCTCCCATTCAAAAGTTGGGCAAGTAAATAAACGTTTGAAAAAGGGATTGTGCGTAAAACAATTGACTGGCGGAAACCGTGACCAAGGAGGCTCCCCCTCTTTGTAGAGTTGTAGCGACTCCTAACCCTATCTAGTCATAAAATAGAGAAAATGCTTCATCCTGCATCGCGCTGCCGAAGTTTCTCAACTTGCCTGCATAAAATACAACTTCCAACTCTTTTCCTTCGGACTACGGTCCCCAGGTGTAACATCTGCCTGAAGAGAGATTCCTCTATTATGACCTCTCCCAAAAGGGTATAAAAACTTTCCTACTCCTACTGCGTGCACGCGAAATTAAAACTTATCGTGTGATACGAGCGTTCATATTCCGTTGGGCACCGCTGATCCGAAACCAAGGGCACAGGGTTCCCACTCGCCCATATTTGGTAGGTATATAAATCAAGAAAGATAACAGTGTGTATTAATTCAGTAAACTACCTTTAGTATGTAAGTAAGTTATTTATAATATCGTTTAGAAGTCATTGTTTGTTGCAAAAATCACAGAAAAAAAGTTGCTTAATTACGCGCGACGCGGCTAGCGTGCGAACTGAAGGCCGCGCGACAACCTACTGCCATACTCCTCCCGGGAGGAGCGCCGGCCGAACATACCTAAACTGCGGAGTGAAACCCCCCTGTTAATAGTTTAATTTTGACTAAGGCAGGATGCAAGGGGACCTTATGTAGAGAGCTTGTAAAATGCCACAATTCTGCTCGAGAAATCAATAATACTAATTTCCTTTTCTTAACATTAACTTTATCAATCAGACCTAGTGCTCCTTGAGGAAGGCCTATGCAGCAGTAGAAATCATCCGGCTGATGATACCAATATCCATTACTTACTGAGAGAAGCAACCTTGTCAGGCGTTTCGTTGAGCAACTTGTCACACGCGATGTCGGTAATAAGACCTGCTGGCTCCTTCACGGCCTACAGCAGTGGATTCATTCGGCTGACAGCCCCAGATCTAAGGGGGGGACTAACCGGGGCACTTGCCCCGGGCGGCAGTTTCATGGAGGCGCCAAATCCTTGAGACAAGAATTCGAAATATCGAACAAGTGAAGGGAGGGGGCGCCACCAGTTTTTGCCCCGGTTCGAAAAAGTCGTAGATCCGGGGCTGTCGGCTGATGATACTAATATCCATTACTTACTGGGAGAAGCAAACTTGTCAGGCGATTCGTTGAGCAACTTATCACGTGCGATGTCGGCCACGGCACCCAGGACGATGACTGGTCGCACGAAGCCTGGCTGTTTGAGGGCCACGCGCTCGTACGCTGGGAACTTGCTGATGCTGTCGGATAGGACTACTTCGTCCCAGTGTTCCTGGAAATACAAGTCAAAGTTTAGGCAAAGAACGCCGGAAAATCTCGATCCAAAGTATTTAACTCAGTAAATAAACTATTAGAAGCTAGGGACCGCCAAAGCGGGTCGGGTTTCCAAAAAGACGTCAAAGAGGGTGACAAAATAGCGCAAGACAAAAGTTAAAGGTGCTAGAATAAAATTCCAATTCGGTAAAATAAGCTTAAAAAGTTTTCAGAAAATCAAATCATCATTATAATTATTCCAGCCTATATAGGCACAGACCTCCTCCTCTTCAGAATGACAAGGCTTAAGTCATTATTCCCACGCGTATACAGTACGAATTGGGAACTTCACACACACCATTGAATTTCTTCACAAGTAATACAAGTATACACTATACAGAGGGTGTGGGGGTATTAAAGGGGGGATGAAAATTTCATTGATTTTGTCGTAGGATGCACCGTTTTCAAGATATTTGACAAAAAAAAGCTTGAAGTAAAACTTGAAGTAAAACTTCTATAGGGCACGCTTGACTTGGGATGGGACGAACGCGGGTGTGCGGGGGTGCTGTGTGGGAGGGCGTGCAGGGGGTGCGGAGGGGTGCGAGGGGGGTTCGGGGTTGCTGTGCGAGGGGAGTGCGGGAGGGAGCGGGTTGGAGGGTGCGGGGGGTTGCGGGGGGGGGGGTAATTTTTTATTATCGAGGAACTAAGGAGAGCCATAATTGATGAAAAAGCAAATAGAATAAAAAAAATAAGCTGCCCAAATTACTAATTCCACGCGGACGGAGTCGCGGGCAAAAGCTAGTGTCATCGAATAAAGATATCCTAGTCAATATGAAAACTCACTTTCTAATCTGGTATCAGCAATTACCTGTAGAAATTGTATGCTTATAGCTATGGATTCTACTAGTAGTTACAAGAGCTGTCGAAGCATTTCACAATGGCGTACTTTACGTACCTAACATAACATTAACTTATCCTGTCCTTTGAGCAACTTTTACGACTTTAATTTCTATACCCTGGGGATATTAAGGGTCCATTTTCGATAAGCACATCTATGAAATCTATATCTATGAAATAAATGTCTTCTTTAAATACCTTGCCAAGACTTTTGCTCCGCCGATGCGTCGACCGCCGTCTCCTGAAGAAGTTGGTTTTCCCGTCGTTGCCAGACATTTCCTTCTTGGTCGCGTTGAACTGCGCAGTCGCCAGTTCTTCCGCTCGCGCCTTGTTTGGGATCGTGCCTTTTTGTACCTCTTGGTTGTTACGACCTGTAATTACAATAATTTTGCTATATTCACTTGACTCCTGAAGTGCATACTGTAGGTACCTACGTAAAAAGTAGATGCGCAAACTGTTAAACTTATTAACCATCATCATCATTCGCCAAATAGATCGATCCTGCGCCATCTGCACCCGACGCGTTCCCGTAACCTTAACACATTCAGTGCCGGGAATGCCACAGGGGAGTACGGAGAACTCCCCTGTGGCGTTCCCGGCACTGAATGTGTCGTCACTCCATCTTGTTGGAGACCTATCTACACTGCGTCTTTCGATCTATGGATGCTATTCCAGAACCTTTTGGCCCCATCGGCCATCAGTTCTACGAGGGATGCCCCATGCCCACTGCCACTTGAGTCTAGTTCTTACACGGATTTCATTATAATGTAATCTCGCAGAGAAACTCCGAGCATAACCCTCTCCATCGCCCTCATTAACAAGTTTTTGACGTTCATTGTAAGTCTTGATTCTACAAACTACTACATATTCTTCTATAAGCAATTCCATTGTGCCATTTTATTGCGACAGCCTTTTAGGTCTAGTAAACTATACATATATATATAAATAATAAATTCACTCATGCCTCCTGACTCACCTATCCTGTAGACCTGCCATGCGCCAACAGTGCCGTTGTGTAGAGTATCCACTACATGGAACACGTCTCCGCAACGGAATGACATCTCGCCGTCTGTTGGCTCCGTGTAGTGAAAATGTGTCTTTATGTGGAACGAGTCGCCCGCTGCAAAAATACAATAAACTTTGAAAAAAAAATAACAATTTTAGCTAGCTAAGCCACAGGACTTGTAGAGGTAAAAGTAAGTAAGCACTATTTCGAATCCAAAACTCTCTACAGGATTAAGATAAGGGTACAAAAAGTAAGACATCAATTTCATAAATAATTCCGACCGATGCGATGGTTTTGCAGCCAGACCCATGCCATTTAACAATACCCGACGTTGTAAGGGAAGGTTAGGACATAACTTCTTAGATGCCCAAAGATGATTTACCCGTGTATTTTTATCAATGGGGAGTATTTCAGTTGCATTCTCAAATGTTGAAAGAGGGAAACTAAGACGGACATTCCTTGATCAGATTGGGGATGTCTTGATGAAAGGTCAGGTCAAGAGTACCCGAAACCGGCGATAATGTATGAAAAGACTAATGAGTGTCGTGGAAACGAAAGATGTATGTCAGGATCATAGCAGGTGGAAACAAATAGTCTCTGCCTATCCCTTTGCTGGGAAGGAGGCGTGATTGTATGTATGTATGTATTCTCAAATTAAACAGCAGAGTCGGTAGATGGCTTTTCATATTAATTTTATACTCACGCATTTGTCCCCCAGCGACAGCGCTGTATTCGGCCGGTGAGTGTTGTACTATGAGATCGATCCTCTCCTGAAGACTTAGGAGGAACAGCACCGCCTCTTCTCGCGTCACGCCTTTCATCTCCATGTCGTTCACCTGCAATAAGACATTTTAAAGTAAATTAATTTCTTTCCTCTTCATAATTTTACACTTGTTTCCCATTAATGCTAAAAAAACATTGGACTACAGAATATTTCATATATTATTAAAGTATTGTCAATTTAAGAAAAAATGTATTCCAGTCCTATTAATAAAATTGTAATAGGGTAATTACCTATCGCTTAATCTTCTGAAGCCTGATGAACTCTTAATCCTCATATTTCCTATTATAAATCTTTAGGACCTAAAGCGTCCTTAAAACTTCGATTAAATGGAATATTTTAACATTTCTTCCATATATTTGATGAACGTAGGACAAGTACTACGCCTTGAAAATTTTCTGATTCCGAGTTTCATTTTCGATCTAGTCGATCTCAGGTCATCATGGTCACAAGATATCAGGTAAGGGTACGGTCACGGACTTTAATTGATGAGCCACTTGTCACTGTTCGTATTTTAGTCAGTGAAAATCAGGATAGACGAGTATAAAGATAAAGATAATTTATTCTAAAGTAGATTTTTACAGATGTTTCCTTATAAATCTAAGTAAGCAACTCATGAGCTCGAACTAGGAAATCCTATGTTTCGGGCTGTATGAGTATGAGTGACTAAACCCGATTTGCATCACACAGCTAAAATACGAACAGTGGCAGGTGTGTCATCGATTAAAGTTACTACGCCACTGGTATGATAGTAAGTAGAGTTTCTTTACCTTAAGGATCTTATCAGCAGGCTGCAAACCCTGCAGAGCAGCCGGACTAGTTGGCTGCACCCCTGAGACGAATACACCGGAGCGGTTACCACCGCACAGTCGTAGGCCCACTGAGCCTTCCTTCTGGAAGCTGATTAGGCGAGGCTCGCTTCTGGAAGAGGCAAGAACATGTATCAGTATTATCCTCCCCTAAGGTCTCCTGTAAGAGTCAGGGAGCTAAGTTTGAGATGTACAGCGTGAGCCTACTGAGGATTGGGAACTTCAAAGTTGACAAATACCACTGAACTGCTTCATAGCTCCACTAGGAGCTCATGGTAAATTTCGGATGTTAATTCGGACAAAAGTTCAGAAAACCTTTGGCTACGACCTTCTGAGGCCAAACGTGAAAATATCAGGGTACCATACCAAGGCGTAATGGATTGTGTCTAAAGTGAATTGTGATTATTTTTTTGCTAATTCATCTACAGCATTTTAAAATAATTAGGTACTGTAGGTTTAGAAGATTTTTCAGAGAAGATAGATGTATGAACTAAAACCATGCTAATCCCGAACCATTTGTTGTGAACTTCTTAGGTTTGGATGCAAATTATTAGTTTAAGGTCAATGTTATGCACCTTCGTAAGAGAACTCTTGATTCGATCATCAAACGTAATAAAATTAAGGTCTCGTTTCATTTTTCTATTGATTTTTAAACTTTGATTGTTTAGTAAAACTTACGGTGGCTTGTTTCGTTGATTATTCATCCCGTCTTCTTCATACAACTGTCTTCTACTGCTGTAGTAGTCTGAAATTAAACCAAAGAAGGCATAAAGAAAAAATACATTAAAAAAGACATTCAAATGATTTTAAGTGGTAGGATCTAAAGTAATTCCATCTGCCTTATTCATAAACGTTTGTGAAGTATCTGTTATAGTTCAGAATATCTAGAAGGCTAAAATTTTGCATATAATAAGGACAGATATTTGTCGAAATTCCCACGGGATAGGGAATGAACAGGATTTAAATATTCACTAACTGGTACCGGTAATGGTGATGGATGGTCGGATGTTGCCGTTGCCGGATTTCTGTTTTATTCAATGAAAGAGATGCAGAAGCTTTACCATAAATTGAAATTCTGGGCGGAGGAAGTCACGGGCAAAAGCTAGTTTAGAACAACAGAGAACTCATACCATCGTTTCTAGGCGGAGGTGGTCTCGGCGGCTGCTCAACTTCGTGCGACATCGGGCCCCGTCGGGTGTCTCCGCCGGGCCCGCCGCGCACGGGCGCCGCCACGTAAAGGTTCTGCCCACTGCTGGAGTAGGCTGAGGAAAGTGGCTCTGCGCCTGCGTATACGTTGTGGGATCCATCTGGAAATATTTATCACGTTATTTACACTAATATAATAGCTTTACTCCCCGCTGGTACGTCTTTGTTGAAGAACTTTCTATCCCTCAGATATTTATCACCCTGGTTCATCAAGAACTCAGAGGTCCATCAACATCTATAAATTAAAACAGTGAAGATTCCTTCACATAGATAATACTCGTACAGTAAAATAAAAAAACCGACTGCAACGCTATCCAATCCTAGTCAGCCAACAGGCTTATATACTTACTGAACCTGACCAGGTAAGATGTCGTAAGAGGAGCAGAATCCTAGAATTGGATCAATTAACCTGAAAATTCAGTCAGGCAAATAGAGAAGCTCCCGCTGGAGAGTCAACTCTACACGCCATAGTTCACACAACTCATCAACTCATAGGCCTTCGACTGATTACATGATAATACGTAGGTAGGAGAATTTTTAGTTTGTTAACTAATTATTGTATATAAATACATGGTTTGTTTGCTTGTAGGGGTCATATCTCTGTTAGGAAGTTACACTATCCCAAATTAACAACAGCTGCTTTATTTACCGGTAAAATACAAAGTTAGATGAAGCTGGACAGTGGATACAAACGAAGTTGTGGAAACTGACTAATAATTGAAACAAACTAGGGTATTGGACATATACTCGTACTCAAGGGATTTTTGGAGTAAAGGTAGTTACCACTACATGTAACTGTGTTAACGATTTGTCTGGTCATGTTTATACATGTCTCACAGCCAGAAATATATACTTCAACTTCAGAACAAGATGATTATATCTTTGTTGCGACTACAGGTAGTTTTGAGAACTATGATAAGTATGATAACATTACTAATTGCTAATTACTTGCTTGTGTTATTTGTTCAACTGTTTTGAAGATATTTATTATAATTAATTCCACGAGTTTGCTGGGTTGTTACAAATATGATTGACGTAATTCACATTAATTTACTTGAATATGTAATTAGAATATGTTTAATTCATAATATATTTAAATAAATTAACACTATAACTATAAATAAAATAAAACTAACCTAAAATAAAACTAGATAAAATCAACAACGTATCAGCATTGCTATACAGCGAGATAATGCTGCCAGTGTCTTTGGGTCCATGCCGCAGGGGGAACCTTTTGTTAATTTTATCTAGTTTTAGTTTAGGTTAGTTTTATTTTATTTATAGTTATAGTGTTAATTTATTTAAATATATTATAAATTAAACATTATTTATCTTGTTCTTGGAACCCATCAGATTCACAAATGACTCTACAAAGGGTAACCGTCAAAGCTATTACGAAAGTCCATCATTGTCAGTTTTACTAATATATTAAACGATTTCTTAATAATTAGAAATTAGTAATTCTTATATGAAACTAATGACCACGTGGTTGGAATATGAAGAATGCCTTAAGAATTTTTAAAATCGGTTCATTATTTTTTTCTGTTTAGTATAGGTACATAAAAGTCCGATTTTTTTTGTGTTCGTCCATCACAATTAAACAAATACCTATGAATAGACACACAGTCAAATCTTTTATCTTTGTATTATTAGTTCAGGTACTGACATTGCATCAGACCGGGAGCTGTGGAGGTCAAGAGGGGAGGCATTTGCCCAACAGGCTAATAATAATAATAGTTCAGACACCAAAAGACTCACCTAAACTATTATAGTTGTTCTGATAGTTCCCGTTAGTGACGGTCTCTTCTCTGATCAGTTCCCTAGTCACCACCAAGTTAAGGCGGTCTTTGCAGGACTCTATGAGTTTCCTTGCTTCTTTCAAGGTTATGGCGTCTGTGATCGCTGTGTTGTTTATCCTGGTGACGACGTCGCCTTCGCAGAGACCCTGACCGGCTTGGTTCAACTGTTCCCTCGCCCGTAAGGTCAGTTCTTTGACGTAAAGCTTGCAACCGAGTACTATGCCAAAATCTGAAAGTTAACAGGATTGGATTACATACAGTGATTGAGATCAGTTTTGTTTCAAACAAAAGGTTGCTACGTCTTCAATTTGCTATAACAAGGCTACCGAGATATCTAGGAGATACTTACTACCTGCCTTCTGTCAAGTACGAAACATGTTTGGGAGAACATATTTGTGAATAAAGTAGAGTTTATTAAACAACCGGTATAATTTGTATATATAAACATGGATTCTGTTTAATTTATTGAATCAGGCGTTACTTTGCGGAGGTCCATATTAATGAACTAAAACAATTACTTTGCTCACCCGCGACCTTACAATAGTTACGTTTATGCAAGAAATGTGCGTTCATGCAGTTCCTCCACCTCCACACTGTACGAACACACACAAATCACATAAACCCAACCATCACCACCACCAAGCTACACTGACGCGTTTCGAACTCAACCAGAGCTCATCTTCAGAGTTACCACAACCGTATGCTATGCTACCAAACGTTAAACTAACAAACCAAAACAAATGTTTTAACTTGTCACTGTAACTTCTCAAGTACCCACTTTATTTTTCTTATTCTCAAACTACCCCACAAAAATTAACTTTTATTGACATATTTAAAACTACCTTGAATTTTTTTGTTTATTTATTTATAAGGCATATTTAATTAATACTAACTGTTCAAATTCGACCCAAGCCGCAGTAAAGGAGAAGATACTAAATTTACCTGTTCATTAATAATAGACCCCATAGTGTTGTACCTAATTATTTCCATGCATTCCAGAGCATCCAGACGCAACCCCTTGCCGCAATAATGTAACACTTCATAAGAATCTGAATCTAACAATGAATGATTTGATTCCAACAAATGTTTTGCAAAATTCGATCTATCTGGATGCTCATTCCTATATGCCGAAACATGCTCTTTAAATCTAGTATTAAAACTTCGGCCTGTCTGTCCTACGTATATCCCATTGCAGTCATTACAAGTAAGCTTGTATACCCCCGATCTAGTTCCCTTATCTACCTGTTCTTTGTGGTTACATAGCCTAGAGTACAAAGAGTTGTTAGTCTTAAAGGCAACATTAATATTGTTTGATTTTAAAATGCCATAAATCTTATCAGACAAACCCCCGACGTAAGAGATGCTAGATCTATATTTGTTAGTAGACTGAGAAGGTAACGCAGCGTAAAGCATGCTATTTACTAACCGTGCCTGCTTCTTTTGAACTAAACTATCTACCATTGATTTTGTATAACCATTTGAGATCGCTATCTGATAAATAGTACTCAACTCTAAATCATAATGTTCCTTAGAAAGAGGCACAGTCAACAATCTATTAACATAACAATGGAAAGCAGCCAGTTTATGCTGCCACGGATGATTAGAAGATGCTGGTATAACAGCATCTGTGTACGTGGGCTTACGGTATATTTTAAATTGATGTTTACCATTTAATTTTGAAATCGTTAAATCCAAAAAGTTCAACGAACAATTTTCCTCCAATTCTTTCTTGAACCTTATCTTTACGTGCTTGTTATTCAAACCATTAATAAACACGTCAAGCTGTCTCATACTCCCTCTCCAGCATAGGATCAAATCATCAACAAACCTAAAATAGTACACAATATTACTATTACCCACAATATACTGATTCTCAAAATGATCCATAAATATATCTGCCATTAAAGGACTCAGAGGTGAACCCATAGCTAAACCATCACTCTGTAAGTAATAAAGACCATTGAACCGGAAATAATTTTGTTTCATGCATAAAGTTACCAAATCTATTAATTCACAAACTTCACCCGGATGCAACCGCTTCCTTTCTAAGTGGTCTTTTAGAATTTCTAGTGTCTCACTATATGGTACGTTAGTAAATAAACTGTCTACATCCAAAGAAAGCAACGTTGCATTCGGCGGTATGCTGATGTCCTTAATTTTACTAACCAAATCTAAACCATTTTTTAAACTATAAGAAGGTTTAAAGGAAGCCTTCACACGAATAATACTATTTAATTTCTTCGCCAATTTATATGCTGGAGCACTCACGTATGAGACAACTGGACGAACAGGCACATCATCTTTATGAATTTTAGGTAATCCATATAGAATTGGCGCCTGCGGATTCATGGGAATTACAAAATTCTTTTGTTGTTCGGTTTCAAAGATAGAATAGATCTATTCAGGAGAAAGTGTATGATAATGATTTAGTGGTGACAAAGGCAGACAAAGGAAATTGTATTGTTTTATTGGATAGGTATCAATATAATCGGAAAGTTTTAGATATCGTTCAAGGGGACGGTTTTACAGTTTTACGTAAGGACCCTACAATTACATTTCACAAAGATCTAAAGAGACTATAAAGGGTTCTTTGTTTGCCTTTGAAACCGAACAACAAAAGAATTTTGTAATTCCCATGAATCCGCAGGCGCCAATTCTATATGGATTACCTAAAATTCATAAAGATGATGTGCCTGTTCGTCCAGTTGTCTCATACGTGAGTGCTCCAGCATATAAATTGGCGAAGAAATTAAATAGTATTATTCGTGTGAAGGCTTCCTTTAAACCTTCTTATAGTTTAAAAAATGGTTTAGATTTGGTTAGTAAAATTAAGGACATCAGCATACCGCCGAATGCAACGTTGCTTTCTTTGGATGTAGACAGTTTATTTACTAACGTACCATATAGTGAGACACTAGAAATTCTAAAAGACCACTTAGAAAGGAAGCGGTTGCATCCGGGTGAAGTTTGTGAATTAATAGATTTGGTAACTTTATGCATGAAACAAAATTATTTCCGGTTCAATGGTCTTTATTACTTACAGAGTGATGGTTTAGCTATGGGTTCACCTCTGAGTCCTTTAATGGCAGATATATTTATGGATCATTTTGAGAATCAGTATATTGTGGGTAATAGTAATATTGTGTACTATTTTAGGTTTGTTGATGATTTGATCCTATGCTGGAGAGGGAGTATGAGACAGCTTGACGTGTTTATTAATGGTTTGAATAACAAGCACGTAAAGATAAGGTTCAAGAAAGAATTGGAGGAAAATTGTTCGTTGAACTTTTTGGATTTAACGATTTCAAAATTAAATGGTAAACATCAATTTAAAATATACCGTAAGCCCACGTACACAGATGCTGTTATACCAGCATCTTCTAATCATCCGTGGCAGCATAAACTGGCTGCTTTCCATTGTTATGTTAATAGATTGTTGACTGTGCCTCTTTCTAAGGAACATTATGATTTAGAGTTGAGTACTATTTATCAGATAGCGATCTCAAATGGTTATACAAAATCAATGGTAGATAGTTTAGTTCAAAAGAAGCAGGCACGGTTAGTAAATAGCATGCTTTACGCTGCGTTACCTTCTCAGTCTACTAACAAATATAGATCTAGCATCTCTTACGTCGGGGGTTTGTCTGATAAGATTTATGGCATTTTAAAATCAAACAATATTAATGTTGCCTTTAAGACTAACAACTCTTTGTACTCTAGGCTATGTAACCACAAAGAACAGGTAGATAAGGGAACTAGATCGGGGGTATACAAGCTTACTTGTAATGACTGCAATGGGATATACGTAGGACAGACAGGCCGAAGTTTTAATACTAGATTTAAAGAGCATGTTTCGGCATATAGGAATGAGCATCCAGATAGATCGAATTTTGCAAAACATTTGTTGGAATCAAATCATTCATTGTTAGATTCAGATTCTTATGAAGTGTTACATTATTGCGGCAAGGGGTTGCGTCTGGATGCTCTGGAATGCATGGAAATAATTAGGTACAACACTATGGGGTCTATTATTAATGAACAGGTAAATTTAGTATCTTCTCCTTTACTGCGGCTTGGGTCGAATTTGAACAGTTAGTATTAATTAAATATGCCTTATAAATAAATAAACAAAAAAAATTCAAGGTAGTTTTAAATATGTCAATAAAAGTTAATTTTTGTGGGGTAGTTTGAGAATAAGAAAAATAAAGTGGGTACTTGAGAAGTTACAGTGACAAGTTAAAACATTTGTTTTGGTTTGTTAGTTTAACGTTTGGTAGCATAGCATACGGTTGTGGTAACTCTGAAGATGAGCTCTGGTTGAGTTCGAAACGCGTCAGTGTAGCTTGGTGGTGGTGATGGTTGGGTTTATGTGATTTGTGTGTGTTCGTACAGTGTGGAGGTGGAGGAACTGCATGAACGCACATTTCTTGCATAAACGTAACTATTGTAAGGTCGCGGGTGAGCAAAGTAATTGTTTTAATGGATTCTGTTGTTATTGCATAATGACATAAGTAAACACTGTTGCGTATTAAGTATAACGTAAAGAAAAAAGTAATAACTAGAATACGCTCTTTTGTCAACAACCGCTAAACATTTCTTAGTTACGTAGGAAGTGGACTCCACCGTTAGATAGAAGCATAATAAGTTTTTGTTAAATATTTAATTTAATGTAATTTAATGTATTTTTTGTTGTGGACACTGCACTCCAAACTACATAATTACGTACCAAATTTCAAGTTGATACCATTAACTATTGAACAATTACGCCACGCGGGGACGATACTAACCGGGCAACCAGAATTCCACTACTAGATTACCGTACTGTCACCGGACAAACATTAGTATGCCAAGTCTCAGCTCGATTGGATACCAGGAAGTGGTCAAATAATGGTTTGCAAATTTTGAAACCACACCTTAAAATAGGTACAAAGAAACTTAAGTACGAATGTTGCAAATCAAATAAAAGCTTGTGAAAATAAAGACTACTGAGACCCGTGAGTAGTAGTTCAGACCTCAGAAAAGAATCCACGAGTTGTGGGGCCTACCTATTATGAACGTCTGCCCGCCGAAATAAAAGACCTGAGCGAAGAGGCATTCGGTCGCCGGGTGAAAAGCCTTTTGATGGATAACCCTCTGTATTCTAAGTGAGTTTTTGGACATCATTTTTTCTTGACATAATTTTAATATTGGTATGTAATTATGTTTTAATTAAATTTATTTTGTTATGACGATCCCTATTGGAAATACCATTTATATATAGTTATTTTTTTGTACTTTCATTGACATAATTAATTATTTGTTTTTGACAACTCCCACTTGGGGACGAATTTATTTTGACATTTTGCATTTTATTGATTGTTTTTATCTTAGCTTATTTTTATTATTCTATTATTATGTTTTGTTTTTTTATAATTTTTGACGATCTCAGCATACATTCTTATATACTGACGTTAATGTATTATATAATGTAATTGTTATGTTTTGAGTTAATAAATAAACTAAACTAAACTAGACCTTCTTAATTCCCGTTTCAAGCCCAGTAAAAAACGTGCAAGTTGAATTGCAATGCGGTGCTCGGTTGACCATTTCAAACTCATTCGCTTTGCGGCCGCCCATTGTAACCCAACTTGCACGAGTTTTCTTGTAAATCTAAACTGGCCTTTACTCTCTTTTAAGTTCCTATTATCATATGTCACAGATAACTACCTATGATAAACAAAGTAAACTGCGACGGCATTACAGTCTGTCACTTAAAATGTGTGGTGCAACAGTCCCTCAGTCTATTTATTTTCTACCTACCTTCCTTCTTCCCGTTCCTGGTGAGCGCAAGTTTGATGGCGGTGGGAGCTGTGGGCGGCGGCGCGGGCGCACGTCTCCGCACCACGAGGGACACGGTGGCCCCCGAGTCGCGAAGCACCTGGACGGCGCGGCCGTATTCAACGTTCTCCAGGGGGACCCCGTTCACGGATACTATGCGGTCGTTTACTCTGGAAATACAATGAAAAAGTGAATATCAATTGTGTTCGGTCGTTAAAGTGGTAACTGTAGCGAGAAGAGTATTCCAAAGAGATATTCGGATTTTGACTAATTTTCCCTTCGATATTGTTAGGAAGATGAACAAAATACGTGAATGAATTTTTCCTGTGGCATTGTCAATGTAATTCTAGCAAAACATTTTTTTAATATTCCGGAATCATAAGCATTCACACTACTTGATACTACGTAATTTTCAGAAATGACAGATATTAAATCCGTTCCATTTAAAATAGGAAGCCATATTATCTAAGCATTTACTAACCTGACGGTATTTACATAAAAGCCCATCATGTGCGGGTAAGACTCGCGCACCAAGGGTTACATACTTACTTGTCAATACGGTATTTAAAAAAAAATGCATTTTTTGCGTTCGGCGAAAATTATTATGAATGTAAAGCAAATCAGCGACTTTCTATTTTGCTCAGGTACCTGTGTTTTATAGGCACGAACTCTTATTGCCATCATTTTGTCCGCTAATATTAAAACAATGTAGAGCTATTCATTGCTATTTTAATGAAACCTGCTTATTTATCTGATTACACAGTTTTGTTATTTTCCCGCTTGCTTGCACCTCACATGGCAACGGCTGAAGCAATTTCCAATAATTAATCATTCAGAAAAACTAAACAACAGCACAACGTCAGAGCAACACTGCATTCCTATTCTAATTGAATTATTAACCGTAACAAATCTATGAGATGAAATATGATTCCGGATAAAGACGTCAAAACAATTCATCTCAATTGCCTTGGAAAGCACTTTTGTATCCACCCATGCGTAGAGGAAGAAGATATTCTTATTTCCACTACTTACCAGTCAACAGTAGTCGAAGTGACATTATATCTGTTGAAGCGTAATAGTAAATAAAGCTTTTGGTTAGATTGGTGACGCTCTTTGAATTGTAGGTAGATATTTATGGGCGGTGCGGTGGTGATCATTTTCCATCAGATGACCCGCTTGCTCGTTTTCCTCCCTCTCATAATAAAAAATAATAAAAAATACAGATCCTGTTTCTCTACCTACCGACCAGTACGATAACTACGGGAAAGCTTGTGTACATTCTGCGTAATAGGTATGTTTAACTAAGACATGCTACTCTCAATCTCCGTGCCTAACGACTCTTCACACGTTCACTCCACACTATTGCTACCAACAGCATGTATAGTGGATGCTGTCGGAATTTATAAAATCATTCTGAGCTATGTAGAGTAGAGAGTCGAAACTCAACTAACGTAGTTGATACGAGTACGAACAATAGAGTCCTATTATGAGCATACCTATCAGCCGATATTTTATACGCAATAAAATTAATGCTGACTGTGAACAGTATAGTTTTGCTGTCATACAGAAAAAAGACATATCTGTAATTTTTTTCGGAATGAATAAAAAGGCGCATCTGAATATATACCTACGTAGCTCAGATTCGAAAACATGTCAGATACATCTTTTTTACGTCTAACGGCAGAGTAGTACTTACTGGCTATTTTTATAAGTTCTGTTTTTTTTCAAGTGCAATTAGTAATCTAGCTATGACTGCACCCGACAGCAAAAAATGCCAGACATGGTATCTAATGTCATCAGATTAATCAAGGCAAATAAAACAGGATACATAATTATTATGACTTAACGCACACTTAGCATGAAATTATCATAGTTAACCTGTCTATCAAAGGTCACTGACCTCAACACACCAAGTATGTGATCGTACAATTTCTAAGTTAGAACATGCCAACATGCGTGAACCTCATATGGTATTCAATAGTGTTTAATGTAGGTACATCGACATGTGTTTCATATAACAAGAAACTATCTTGATTTCACTGTGATCAATAGTGAACCTCGTTCGCAAGACACATGGTTTAAACTTAAGCTATGTGGAAAGTTAAAACCTGATGTTAGGGTGTGTACACGCACTGTTTAGCACTGGGCAAATACTCAGTAAAGTGACTATGGTGAGAAATGTCTCGTGTTCTGATTGTGTAATCACAGCGCGTAGCCTACCTGTCTGTCTGGATAATCCAGATTAGATCGTGAATTACACGCATTAGGGACAAGGACGCTTAGAGGTGTTTATTAGTGTCGATATACCTACATATTACTTTATATGTATAGCTAGGTATAGCTAAAGGTCAGCCTAGTAGTTTAACCTATGGCCTCTCAAATAGACGATCAGGAGTACCAGCCCGGGTATATACATACCTCTTGAGTTTTTAGGAATTAATGTGCAAAATTACATTTGCAATTTTACCATAAGCTTTTCGGGGAAGGACAAAATCGAGAAGTAATGATAACTACAATTTAAAACAGTTTAAGGCCAGAATAAAAAGACTTGTACTGAACCATTGAAATAGATTTAGATTTTCTGTCGCAGCTGGATCATCTGATCAGATAAATAGCAATCGCTCGTCAGTTTTGATAAAAAAAGACTTACTGTAATTTCTCCTCTGCTGGTCCTCCCCTTAGCACGTCTGATACCGCTATGGAGGGGTCGCCGCTTGCGAAGTGGGGGTTATCCCGGCCTCCGGACACGGCTATGCCGAAGCCGTAACCAGGTACACGGTTCAGCCGGACCCGGTGTGTCTCCCAGCCGCTGTTGCGGTCTGCCGTCTGCAAAGAAGACGGGAGTTGAGGTCATGGTGAAGCTTCGTCAAAATATAATATAATTTAGACTATATGAATGTAGTAGAATCTGCCACCGGTTCGGAAAAACCCTGCTGAGAAATCCGGCTAGAAACTCAACAAGGTATATTTTTTTCAAACAGATCTACTTACTACAATGATATTTCTAGTACCTACCTACATGCTTAATTGATTGAGGCGTTACTACTATTACTATTGTTACTGCTGTTGTTTCTAATTATCTGCATTCAAGAAAGAGGTTCACTCTGTAAGTAGTTGATAAGCCTGAGAAACTTTTGATTTGGTAGAGCTCGTGGATTATTTACATTTTAGAATAAATGGAACTCGAAAAACCCTCGTCATTGCAAAAATGTAACCCTGTTCCATATAGTATTGATTTCCTTGTGATATTACAATATGCCCCAAAGATAATCCGTAAACTGTAAACAAACATTTTCAATTCGTAAATAATAGTTAAAGAAATTATCGTCTATTTAATTATGCACACAGATGTGAAATAATAAACGTTTTTCTGACCCTTTATCTTAGACCGATCAAGAAATAACAGTTCTTTCATAAAGGCAAAAGTGAACGATTTGGGGGGGTCATTGAAAAATATTGTTTATTTTTTTAATTAATTGAAATTTTGCCTGGGCAATACATGTGAGAATGCTAAGAATATTAACCAAGTCAAAAGTAACTAATTCAAAAACAAACAATCAATGCACTCATAGTGCAAAAAGTTGACGAAGGTTATTGGTAGAAGAGGAATAACATTTACTTCATTTATTTACATTTTAAAAGGTAAATCACAAAGCAACGTACTGCGTCTTAAATCCAAAACGACCTCGCAAAATCGATACGAGCCGTGATAAAATTGACCACTGCGATACACAATAGCTTTGTTTGATGGACAATGCAAAACATTGAACACCGATTATCCACATCCATCCGCTTACAATACCTACGATGATGTTGAAACTTGAGACCACTTGGTTTGGCATACAGTTGTTACTGGACAAAACTAGACAAACAAAATGTAGAAGAGCTTCTGGTTTCTAGAAAAAAATACATAAATAACTGTCAAAAATTAACAAATCATCTTTTTTTTGCTGCAAGCGAGCGGACTACTCGTAGCACTCCGGCTAAACTGGCTGGTGTCTCGCTTTTCCATTTTAAAGACCTTACTGCCAGGTAACCACAAATACGGCGAGTGTCTCGAGTCTCGGCCGCTCAATTATAGCTAGACCGTTTAACTGAGTCCTCACCCGCGAGATACTGAGGCGCGGGAGTAGACGACAAAGGGGGCCGAGAGAGGTGCGGGCGGCAGACTCCCGGTCCCCTTTGTCGTCATACCCCCCAGCCCCTGTACCGCACGAGCGAGGGCTCATTTAAACGCCATACCTAAACATATAAGGACGCTCGCATTACCCCCAGTCGCGCGTAGTATTGGATGGCAAGTGGTAAAGTAGTAGGTGTAGTAGCTGCACCTACAATACAAGTGTTAATTCTAGATTTCTTAGACATTGACAGTTATTTTTCCCTTCTATAAATCTATCTCGCTCGCTCTTCTTTATTTGATCGTCTACTTTTGTCCAGTAACATATAATAAGTCGTCGTCGGACTTTATAAATAATCAACATCTAAGTCTCTTAACTAAACAAACTACTTCAATGCAACATTGTTGAACGAGGCACGATTCAATATTAATGTGATAGTAAGCAAATATTTCCAACAAACTTAAACTAATGGTAGGTTCTCACGAGGATTCGGGAGCGGTGTGACACTCCTTAATGCTATAGACGTGTAGATTTATAGAGGTTGGAGTTGCAGTACTTAACACGCAGTTTAATCGCCAGTGCAAAACATTATTATCTTTATGTAGAGTTTAAATGAGCGAATTCACAAGTTTTGCAGGTATACCAATTGAACCACGTTTACGAATAAATACATAAAGAAATATGTATGTATGTATTCTTGTTGATAATATGAGTACTTATTTCTGCGGAGTATAAATGAAGTATTTAAATCCTACTGTGTAATAGTACTAATAGTAATAACTGTGTAGTAATAAGAGAAGGTCTTCTTATTATTGTTACTGTGAGAATCTAGAAATACTGAGCCCAAATTGCTAAGCTTGTTATTGGCTTTGTGCACCTTTTTCTGTTATGTTAATTATGTGGTATTCAATTAAGAGAGTAAGTTGTATTTATTATAATACATCTATGTATTAGGAAAAAGCATATGGTACTAATAAACTTTTTGGTGTTGAGAACAAGTTCTTCACCAACAAACATCTTACTATAAATCAAAATACTGTCGAATTTTATTGCGTAAGAGAAGTTACAAAATAACGTATACTAATGCAATAAAGATACAATAGCGTTGGTAATAATTTATATACCTTATTTTGCCTAGCTAGTAGGTAAGTCTAACCGGTTAGCACGATATGTGGGTTGAACACCCACGATGAAACCTTGACTCCTAGGCTAACATGGGTTAAACTTTAAAAACAATGTTTACTTATTACTAAGAATCCGCTGTCTATATATACGTCTTTCACTGGACTTAAACTGTATCAGGTAGACGCTTGAAATTTTCACATTGACTGGCCATTACAACACAAAACAAATCTACCACCATCATCATCATCATCCCAGCCTATAGACGTCCCACTGCAGGGCACAGGCCTCCTCTCAAAATCTACCATAAAAAAATCGAAAATATTTTCGGCGTTTCATGCTTTATCATTTCATTTTCATGTTTTATATTTGTATTAAATTCGTGCGTGAATCCAATTAGCGATTCGTCAGATTGTTTCTCCTACCTACCTGGTCTATCATTTCAAGCGTCGCTGAAGGAGCATGGTATTTATTTACATTTTAGCAAAGGGTCCCACATTCCAGCAAAGTGACGCATCGTCCGTCCCACTGTCCCGCTTATAAAAAATCTTTGTCTGGTTTTGTGAGCGTGTCTAAACTTGTCTGTTCTCATACCTAAATACAAAATTAGCAGAGTTTAAAAAAAACTAAAGCAAAGCCAAGATCGAATCCAACTGAGTATTAGCAACAGTAGATTACCTATTTAGCGTAGCAGTTTTATGATTATGACAATATTTATTTATGTTAAACAGGTAGAGCCAACGTCATACATAAAAGTTATCACTTTAACGCCATGTTTTGTAAGGCCATACAAAAATATGTACCTAAAGATTAAAAACAAGGTACGAAAGTGATCACTTATTTATGACGTTGGCTGTACTCCCGAAAAAATTATGTAATTTGGTATGCTTAGGAAATGCTAGAGATTAATACCTACTGAAAGTTGGAAGGTGCCTTCGTTGCCAATTTAGAACTGATTAGGCTTCTATAGATTAATTATGACTAATTGCTATATCTTACTCCTACTCTAGCATAATTCCCAGCATTATAAATTTGAAATCAGATACTCAGATATTGCATCCGCCCACTTGTTGGTTGATAATAATGCCAATATAATGTTTCTTTCATAGCAGTGACTCATCGCAATCGGAGACCTTGCTGTTTAATAATTATCCTTTTGGGTTTTCGATAGGAACCATTTAATTGTTTGGTCAAATTAAATTGGTCCAGTTTTTACATTCGCCCTAAATTGGGAAGTACAATATTTTCGTGAGGAATTGAAACCAAATTAACTACTGCAAGCTGGCTTTATTGTATGTGAAACCTCATTTTTTCCTATTATAAGCGACATCGTTTCTCTATTTTTCGACTATGGTTTATTTTTATGGAACTGTGCCGTGATTGTCATATCATGTTTTACCTGTCGAATACCTACTTAAATCAATATTTCTGTATCTATGGATCAGGAGGCGTTTTAATTATTCATACTCATACTCATACTTATTTATTCATAATATTTATTACATGTCATTCTTAAAATTATTTTAATATATTATTCCATAGTCATCATTATAATTAGTAAGTTTAAGTTTCTGGCTGAAAGTTAAGGAATTCATCAAAAGTGTAGAATGTGTTCGAGAAGCCAATTTTTGAGTCGTCTCCTAAATATGCCCAACGAAGGAGCCAAAGAAATATATGTAATATATATATAATATAATATATATATAGGATTCGTATAGAAAGTAAGAAATATATTGTACTATGATTCCAAAAGTAACAAAAAATAGTGAGTACAGAGCGATTACGGGCTGACTCCTGCATAAATCGTTGTTTTTGACTCTACCAAAACACTCTAAACAAATGTCCCGTATTTAACTTGGAAGATTTTAGACGAAAATGAACTGCATAACAATGTAATGTATTATGTGAATTTAACTACCATAATCCCGCAAAAATAGTTGATTTAAAAAATTCTAATTTCTGGCTTAGTGCTAAGTTATAGGCTCGTCCTCAAGCGTTGACTAAGACCACCCAAAATATTAAGTTCACAATGATTATGGTTATCTGGATTGAGATAGATAGTCATACATGCACTCTAGTTAACTCGTTAACTACACAATCGACGAAGATACAATGCTGTCCCAACACGAGATGTTATCGAGATGTGGGCGTATTACGCATTAACTAACAATCAAGAATGCCACTGCAACGGCTGATGACTTTAATGACCACTTTCCCTCATAATCTGCGGTTTCTAACAGTTATTAAATCAGTGGTGTTACGAATTATGAATTAATTCCACATTATGGAATATTATACAATCGGCGAGCTCAAAAACTAACGGAGTGACGAAAACAGTGGATAAAAATATAGGTACATAAGTATACGTCTCCCTAATATAATAGCATACGTTAAAAGCAGATAGCACGTCCCGCGTGGCTAATTCTTTTTAATAAATAAATGGACGAAATTTGCTTATTCCGCAATAACATTGCTTTGTTTCGTTGCATTAATAAAAACTGATGTTGCAATAATATCAATAAGAAAAAGTAGGTTGCGATATTTTCCTATGTCTTGAGATACTCACTCTATCACTGCCTGTGAAGTGTGACTTAAGAACTTGCTCATACACAGTTACCTATATTTATTTATCTACTATCCCTGCGGTAACATCCATTCGCTCACCATCTATGACAGGAACCCAGCAGACTCTACATCTGGCTTTAGATATTGCTGAAACTTTTTGTTTGAAATAGTTCTATACGATGAAGTAAATAAAGAGATTTCCAATAAATTATTAAAATAATTTCCGGAAATTCGAGTGGCTTTATCCTATCAGATTCTGGGATACTAACTCTATCTTTCTTGACCAGTCCAGTTCATACATAATTAATTACAGATTTCAGTAGTTATAAGAAACATAAGCAAAAATCTAAATACTTGGAACATTTTTCACAACTCTCAAGCTCCTGATATTATGACTCTACCTCTGTTTATTTTGTTCAAATAAACTGAGACGGCGTCAGAGATATCTGACTTATAAAATTTAAGTAACTTATCAGAGGGAGGTGATACAGGCCCTTAATGAACATATTATTTCTATCTTGGGTGCAGGTAAGCTTCAGAGCTCTCCCTAAGAACGTCTCTCTCTAGCATCCAGGTACATGGTGTAGTTACTTTAATCCCTGGTAGAGCCACTTACGAATAGTCTTTCCCGTTTACTATTCAAAAGATAAATAATAATAGTTGCCCAGAATCCGGTACCTACCCCGGAATAAACTTAAAATATGAGAGATCTAAAAAAAATTAAATATCAATATCCAGTAGACTTAGTATTTTGAAAAAAATAAGTTAAGAAGGTATATTAATTAGGAAGAACATTTTTAATGTTATAAAATTAATTAAATAATAGTTTTTTTGGAAAATAAAAGCAGAAAATACTTAATTTTTTCAACGTAGGTAGGTATACGTTCTGTTATTAACTAAGTAAGTAGATGAAGAACAAATGTCGTACACATTTCGAAAACTAATTTACATTATTTACAAACAACCGACTAACAATAAGTAAGCTAAACTTTAGTAAACAGAAAACACGAACCTGTATTTTTTCAAATCCAAAGTTATCCAATTTCATTGTACTATAATAATGCAGTGTCAAATAACTCACTTCACGTGTTCCGTGTTACACATTTGAGTATCAAATATCAGATTTGTATCAATAAATTCCGTTCACTACAGTTAATTAGCTGTTCCGTTCAGCATAGCCTTTTTAATCCATTTTATTGACACAAAAACACGCGACGATCGATTATTAACTGCCAGTAAGTATTTAATTTTGCCGCGATTCTTTTTCTTCAAGCCTGTAACGTTTTACTTTTATTTTTTTTAAACTTATGCCGGGCGAAGGTGTCGTAGGCGTCCAATAATGACGCAGCCAACTGCCATATGAGAATATGAGATTACAGAACCGCCTTGTTTGAAATCAGAAGACTGAAAACTGGTTATATTGCCAAAGTTAGAAGTCCCCAGTTCGCGAACATCCAAGTGGTTTTAAGTAATTTTTTTGAATGGTCGGGTTAGCATTATTAAACACAAGCATTTGCCGTACAGTACAGTACTGCTATGCAAATCGACTACTGTTTTGTTTATTCAGAAGTTAGCGGGCCTTCGGCGTCAAGTAGACCGTATTGACTAAACATCTGTAGAAAGCCAGGGAAACATTCTTGAGAGTATTGATTCGATAAGCCCTTGTGACCTAGTCTTTCTTATCTACTTTACTTATGCGTAAGGTTTCCAAAGATTAATGGATACGCAAGTTGAGTTTGAAAGCAACAGAAAACAACTTGGCGGTTCTTTTAACTTAACTTTTCTTGGAAGCATGTACCTAATTAAAATAATACCGTTTTGCAATATAAACTGTGGCGTATAGTTAAGAAAGTATATCGAATAACATTACAAAAAAAAATAACTAATTCGGAGGTTAAAACTTCAATTTGTGACTAAAAGGCCAGCACCTCATAGAAAGAAATTCCTTTATAATGATCTGAGGCGAGCCCGCAAGTGACTAAGTAAGTAGAACTTAATTGATTAGGTGCTTAAACGTTTAGATTTAAACGTTAGTCTGATCACGATAAAAGTAATCAATCATTGATTAAGTACTTCTATCTTACTAGGTTGATGTTTTACTGAGGTGAAAAGTGAGAATAGCTCTCATTTCTCTAGTTCGTTAGTAGAACTTTAAAGTCACAAGGTCGTTGAAAAGTTTACGTAAGTTCAGTACTTACATCTACCTACTAGCTTTGTACCTCAATTAAGTATTAAGATAATAGAGGCACAGAACCCAAATTTAAGCGAATCAAAATTCCAGTAACTCCATAAAGCCGTCAAGTTTCTAGCGAACGGTATGCGGCCACATCATTATTCAGACTGCAATATGACCACATGCAACAATACCCAACCCATTCGTCAACAATATTTTTAAAAGCTCTACGTACCTAATACAAAGGCTTAAGGTACCTATTACACTGTTCACTTATTTCATCATACGCACAACTAATTTGGTATCATTGAACCAGACAATGGTCATTCTATACTTTGTGGTGTCAGATATTCTATTTAGTTGCTTGCCGTCTGTGTCGTATTTACGCCAATACGAATAAAGTCCAATTTAGTAAGTAGTAGGTATGTTAAGTGGTGGTTTTATGATGGAATGGTATTCAAATTATCTCATACTCATTCATAATGATGCTACACACGCCTGTGACAGGTAAATTGAATAAGTATTAGCGATTTCAGAACTTTTAAATGGCATAATAAAAGCTTCTGTTCAATCTTCAATCGAATGTTGTGTGAAACTTTACTCTAGCCGCTTGTATTCAATTTAAATGTAAAGAATTATCAATTGGTTAAATAACTACAGGTAAATTAAAAATTTAAAACACCCCCAATACCTACATATTATGTATGTTTGAAAATAAAGTAAATGCCCATCATGCGTCTAAGATCCCTTCCGCAGCTAACGAAAGAGCTGATAACTTTGAAACGGCTGAACCGATTTTGATGAAACATGTCTAAGAACCATCGCCAAGAAACCTGCTTTCAAATAAAAAACCCGCATCCAAATCGGTTCACCCGTTTAACAGCTATGATGCCAGACAGATAGACACACCCAGAAACATAGCGGTCAAACTTATAACACTCCTCTTTTTGTGTTGGGGGTTAAAAAATACGACTACTCGAGAATTTGCTGAATTTATCTCATAATTATTATTTTACCTGGGAAACTTTATTGTTTATAACTTGAATTGATAATATCAAAGCAAATTCTATTTGATGTGGATTAGGTAACAACTACATTTACCTTACAAAAGAGGACCTAGTGTTTTGCTACTCCTTTGCTATTAATGGGCATGCTACATATATTATGTTCTGCTCTGCTCTGTTACCATTGTAAGCAGTAAGCATACCTATTATAATGTAATAAAGGGCTAAAATAAAAATACTATTTATCAAAAACTTATTATAATGAAAATAATTTTGTTACATTTGAAATTGGGACATACTGACAAGCAGTAAGATTGAAATTCTACATTGGCAAGTAAATACAGTCATACTTATCATGTATGTATGCAAAACTAACTATACAAATAACATTATCAACACTGTTACATCATATTATGTATCATGGAATCAACCTTCTCATTTCAACACAAACAATTTGCACCCCCAAGGGAATAAAGCGGTAATATGAAATGCCTTAGTTTACAAACTAAACCATAAAGCGTCCGGATAAAGCTTAGTTTACAAACTAAGGCATTTCATATTACCGCTTTATTCGGTTCGGGATGCGAATTTTATTAATACCACCAACTAATTATTAGACCACCTATTGTCGGCCAGAATTTTTATTTTTATTAATGCTTCTGTACTGTTTTTGGTGTTCAATAAAAAATATTTGTATTGTTTTACAATTAATATATCCATCCCAGAGTACAGTATAAATGATTTTCACGCAACGGCAAAAGTTTCAAATTAACTTCAATATTTCTGGTGCCATTTCATAAGGTAAGAGTGAGAGTAGCACAAGTAAGGTATCTCATATAACATGTAGTTATTCTACACAAAGTTTGCCATACGTCACCATTGCCAATTGCTATCATGTAAAAATTTAGGCAACCTGTAGGCTTATTGTCTAACGTTTCTGACGCTTGCCTTCGCAGTCACTGATCCTTTCTGTCAAACGGTATAAAATGATGACAGAAAGAGACGGTGAAAGCGAAGGCAAGCGTCAGAAACGTTAGACAATACGGCCTCTGGTTCAAATCAAGTTTCTATGGTGCCACATGACATGACTGCCAGACTTGGCATTGAAAAGGTTAACACTGCTACCAATATCTAGCCAGCAGTAGTTTACATCAAGGAACTTTGTCATAGTCTGGCAGTTAAATCAGTTTAATATGCAACACTACCACATGTAGTTTATAACTCGACAGTGGAAAGGTAAAGTCACTAAAGCGTCGTATATGATAATATCGCGCTTTAGCGTTTTTACCTTAGTGATAAGATTTAAAACCGCTAAAGCACCATATATGATATGTCGCGCTTCAGCGATTTTACCTTTTCACTATCAAACTATTTAATAAGCTATACTGTTTTAAGCTTTTGTGATTTTCACTCATAATTACTATACTAAACAGGACTTATCTTGTGGTAAACGTTGAGGTAAATAAATAAATATTCATTGCATGATAAGTCCCGTTTGGCGTTTAGTATAGTAATTATTTAATAAGCTTGTAAAATTTACACCCAATATTGCAAATTTGACTGAAACTAAACAGGCAGTGTGACTTTACTCATTTCCAAACATTGGTCCCTTACAAGTGACTTTGTTTCTGACACTATAATAAGCAATATTTCTCGGCACAAAAGTACTCCTGACTACAGCTGCTACAATGCGTTTGAAACATTGAGGTAATATAAGCAATTAATAGTTCTTGATTAAGTTCCGAGGAATATTAGTTATGAGTAAGAATTGCAAAAGTTTAAAACATTACACTACAATAATCTGCACAATAGTAAATGCAGATGATTAAAATACAAATTATGCTATGTTACATAGTTCCAAGACTATAAATAGCCAGGTATTGATGCAAAATTAACACCTTTGAACCCTAATACCAGATTGGGGTCTTGTTTGATACTCTGTATTAATGCTGGCCGATGGAATCTGATCTCTTGATTATTGTCTAATTTTATATTAATCATCTTTTGTACAATTTTGTTGCGGTTATGTAGACTTAACTCTGGATCATGGAGCATCTTAGATAAGGATAGTAAATCATCAGGGATTGTGGAAGCATAGTCTTCAAAGTCCTCTTCAATATCACACTTTTGAGATGCTACTGGAAGCAATTTCTTAGGAATTGTAGGGCAAATATGATCTTCGTCTGGAACTTCTATGGTATGTTGAGTGCCATCATCATCAAAAACTATTTTTTTATTTTTAGTACAACTGCAAACTTCTTTATCAAGTTGTTCGGTTTCCTGTGTTTTTCTGCAACCAGCCTTTTCAATGTTTAACAAATGACCATACTTGGTTTCTATTTTATTTATTACTGCTAAACACTTATGGTAAATAGTTCTAAGCTCGGTCAAGTCACTTTCACTGATGTGTGTCGCATCACTGTCTTCCTCTGAAGTCACGATTTTCCTCTTCTTAGCTTTTTTCTTGCTTTGTTTTCTTGGCTCATTTTCAGCAGTTTCAACTAATCTCTCACTGACCGCATTATCATTTGATTGTTCGCCGCTGTAGTTAGGAAGCTCCCGTACATGATTGCTGACCATAACATACTTTTGCGGCTCCAGGATTGCTGGTTTTCTGATGACCGATATTTCCACAGGACATTCGCTTTCTTCGTGAATTACCATTTCGTCATAACACAAAATATATCGATATTACAAAATGTAGTATACGGAAGTTTCATAAATAAGACTATGAATTAATCCTTCTAAAAATAACAACACGTGCACACGGCATTTACTTCGCACCCCTTCCAAAATTTTTGACATTGACAGTATGTTGTGTAGTGTAGTGTAGTGTTGTGAGTAAACGATTCAGATACTTTAATTTATTGATTCGATTCTACGCACAATCGATATATAAAAAATTAAGGTTATATTTAACATGCGGTGCCTTGTCTCTTTTAGTATAATTGTGACACTTCACCGTCTCTCTTCAGATATTTAAGTTCTTAACAGGGTTTCATTCGGGCATAATAGTCACTTTTTTTCAATAATTTCCAAAATAATAAGAAGGACGCCACTACCACTACACTAAACAATTCATTATGGCCGCCCGCCGAGCTCGAGGGGGGGAGGCGGTCGCGCGCGTACGTTTCAATATGGCGGCCTGACACGTTCCGTTTTCCATTTTTGATGTATCGACAAGGTTACGAATGCATCATAAAAAAAATATATACGTTAATTATCATTATTTTTTCGCAGACTTTAAAGAGAATTTATACTATAATTATTTAGTTAGAAAATTCAGATACTGAGCTGCATGATTATGTTGAATCTTTACTATGGGAAAACAAATAAAATATATTTAATATTCAGATTATTTATTTTTCTTCTTTTTTTTCTTGGGGACATAATCTTGATCTAAATCTTCATTTATAATTTTTTGTTCTTGATTTGAATTCTTTTTCCTTTTAGTTTTCTTTTTCTTGGGCTCATCTTCTTCATTATTAATAGTAACAGGTTCATTATGCAGTAATCTTTTCCGTTTTGACTTTTTACTTTTTTTAGTGGGCTCTACTAGACTATTATAAGGGATGCAGTTGTCATCGTCACTGCTTGATAATTTTATGTCTGCATCCAAAGTAACATTGTCTATATTTGTTTCTGACACAATATTAGACTCCTTTTTGGACTTCTTTTTTTTCTTCTTTTTCAGGCTTTCTGAACTTCCCTCAGAGGATTTTATATTTTCATCAACATTTTCTATTACAGGTTCATTGTTTTCCTCATTATTTTGTGTACTTGAGTTATAAAATGAAAATGATTGAAATCCAACTCCAACATTAGTGTTTTCCAGTTCCTCGCCATCATTGACAGTCCCGGAAAATCCTTTGAATCCACAGTCAACATCATTATCATAACTTTTTTCATTTATATTCAAAGGCATTTTATTTTTCGCTCCCAAAGCATCCATTTTACTTTTAAAATAATCTGCCATACTGCCTTTTTCTGTGAAAACCTGTTCAGTAGTTTTAATGTCTTCCTTAAGTATTTCTTCTTTTGCTTCTTTTTCTGATTTTTTTGAATTTAAGGTCTTCTTGCCAAAAATATTGGCTAAATCTTTTTCACTGTAGCGGGATAGGTCTTTTGCTCGTGTAAATTTGTGAAAGTGAACTCTTGCTTTACTTTTCTTAGATTTAACTTCTAATGACACACCACTATGCATTTGGGATTCCTTATCATCACCTGAAATTAATATTAATGTTAATTTTCCAGATAACAAACATTGTAGAAACCTAACCACATTGTTAACTCAAATAAGCATTTAAATATGACAGGAAGTAATACTTTATGAATTTCATATTGTATTGTATCCACTGAAATTCATGATTATTAATCATTATTGAAAATTAGTAAAAATCACTATAAATTGAGGTTATTGTGAAGACTTACCGTTCGATAAATTCGCAAGTAAAGCGTTAAAATCGTCTTCATGTTTGGTCCACTGATCATTGCGGTCCTCAAAGCCCAGCCCTCTCTCATCGTTTTTGTATCGCGCAATTACATGTTCAACAATTCCGTTTTCATTCGCACCTAACCCCTTGCCGGAACTCCAACCCATTTTCTCCAACATACGCTGTCCGAATTTATTCGAATCATTGCTCCATGCATTGTTTTTGGCACGCAGATTAATCACTTTTTGTTTACGACGAGGCTCCGCTAGCATTGCCATGATTATTTAGTTAAAATTATACTACATCCCATCACACAACGTGACAAAATGTCAAAATGGACGATCGTAAGCACGGTCGGAAGCGCACCAATCACAGAGAAGACTATTTGAACGTTGCGCTGCGCTCCGTTTCACTCTCAATTTTTGTGGCAAATAATGTAAAATCAGAGATTAATTATATTGCTTTGCTTTTAGATAATAGTTAACATCTAAAAGAAACATTTCATGTTTTAGTTAGTATTGTAGTTTAAATATGAAATAGAAAATTTACTTATCAATAGAAATTAATATGTAAAATATTATGAACGAAAGAAGAAACGCGTAGTTCGGAACGCATTTTACACGTAGGAATGCGTAGGAATAGGCTGGGCAAAATTCGTTTCGTTACACGCAGATTATGGTTTGATTTAACCAAAGACGTACGATGTTAAATAGGATTTATAGTTACATTTTTTTTGTTTGATTATGATCGATAGGTAACTAATATTTTGGATATAACATGATTGAAGAAAATTGTCTTCGATAATTTGGAAGGCAATTGCGTTTTCATTTATTAAAAAAATCAAAATCTCTTTCTCGCACTTTTATTTAAAAATTCTGCTGTCTCAATAAGATTTTAAATATTTCTCAATAAGTAGGTAGAGTCGAACACAAAAAGATCGGCGCAGCCAAAGTTACAAAAATGTGTAGTAAACACATATACCTACATATTTTTGTAACTTTGGCCGTATCGATCTTTTTATAGTCGACTGTACACTACGCCTGCTACGGCACGATTCTGATCATACGTGATGGATGAGATGATTGTCTTTTTTTCGTCACGGGCCAGAAGCGTGATGGGAATCAAAGGGAGTGGCGGGTTAGTTAATAAGCGAACCAGATCCTGACTACAAGCTATTAAAATAATGAGATATTTATGTGATGCAAAGCATTGAGCCAGTAGTAGGTAACCCATGAATGATCCGTGATAATAACGATTTTGATAGACCGTCTGTAATACTGTGGTAGAATAATTATGTTAATGACTATCTGAGAAATATTTAATAATATTTTGAACTATGGGAAAGATAATAATGGTAGGGGAGCCCAAGAGGGGATTTGTGAAGTTACTCGAGCGCGGCAGATTAATATACGGGGGGATACCTTATACCCTCTAGAGTACCCCCATTGAATATGAGCACTTCATGTGGCGGGGGGTTTGCCTGGGGCACCCCGTCAAAAAACTTAAAAAAAAATCGTTGAAATATTCGAGCGCGTCAGATTTTAATAATTTGATACTCCAGCGTGCCAGTGATAATAAATGAATGATAATCTGCCACTTTGCATAGTGGGGGGTGGCCATACGGAAGGGCGCGCGTCAGGTTTTCATAGGGGATGTTAATTCCAAAGACTGACGATTTGGAAGTGAAATGTGCATTGTTCTGCTAATAATTAACCCACCTTATATCTTAATCTGACGCGCTTGAGTATTTTAAAGAGTCAATTTTTTTTACTAAATATTTTGACGGGGTGCTCATATTCAATGGGAGTACTCTAGAGGGTATAAGGTCTCCCCCCGTATATTAATCTGACGCGCTCGAGTAACTTCAAAAATCCTCTCTTGGGCTACTATAATAAATAATATAGAAGTCGTGGTGGCCTAGCGGTTTGACCTATGGCCTCTCAAGCAGAGGGTCGTGGGTTCAAATCCCGGCTCGCATCTCAAGAGTTTTTCGGAATTTATGTGCGAAATCACATTTGAAATTTGCCATGAGCTTTACGGTGAAGGAAAACATCGTGAGGAAACCTGCATACACCTGCGAAGAAATTCAATGGTGTGTGTTGGCATAAATAATCTATTAATAACCAGAATATTTTTGCTAAATTTATTTTTTTATACAATATAGGCTTGCGTTTGACCACAATCACGCTTGATGGAAAGCGAAGATTAGGCCACGATGGAGCTTAAAGAAATACTTCTTATAAACAATATTAAATATTTCAAAATAGGTTATTCGAATGGGTATTTTTAACATTAAATGCCATTGAATCATAAAATTACGAGACAATGTACTGTCCTGTCCCGTATTGGTTTCACCAAATTACGGGACAATGAAAAATCGTGCCTGAAATACGGGACAACCCGTAAAATACGGGACATCTGGTCACAATAAGTCGAAATCGATCTCTATCATTAAGTAGACCGTATATTGACCGTATATATTGTTCCGAAAATCGACTGAACTTTTTTTTATTATTATCGTCTTCAGGATTCACTTAAACACAAATGATTAGGTACCTACCTAAGTACTTTTTCAAGTTAACATGCAACCACGCATTAGACTTAATTAATTATCAACTTTAAAAGTTAATTCTTTCGTTGTTTCAATTAAAGCGTCGATGGAGTCTTGTTTCTTTCTGACCCGTTTATGCAATTTAGATGGAGTCTTATAAATATTCAGTGAGTGAAGTCTTTGGGTCTCTGGCCAGGTGTGTTAGACCGGTTCGAAGAAAAGTAAAAGTTGGAGTTTTCAAAGGAACACGAGGTATACATTATATCAAATTATCGAATGTTACAGTGATGTTTTGGAATATTCATTATTATTACGAAACCATGCTAGATGTTATGGTGTAGATTCTTAATAATTTTAAACAGGTGTACGCTGCGCTAAAAATGAGTAGGTATAAAAGTAG
This sequence comes from Archips crataeganus, assembly GCA_947859365.1. NCBI lineage: Eukaryota > Metazoa > Arthropoda > Insecta > Lepidoptera > Tortricidae > Archips > Archips crataeganus. The sequence continues at coordinate 11,761,553 of OX402066.1, read as the reverse complement.
ACAGGGTAAGAATTATTATATTTTATGGGAGTCATAGGCGGGTGGGATAGGCGTATCGATAATGCCTGGAAGAGCTTCTGGTCCATGAAGGCGCTAATGAAGGGCAACCTTCCTCTGTGTCACTTAAGCGCAAACTCGTCGACATGTGTATTCTTCCCATCTTAACCTACGGCGTCCAGACTTGGTCATTAACTGAAGCTCAAAAGTCCAGGCTTAAGGTTTGCCAGCGAGCAATGGAGCGCAGTATCCTGGGTGTTCGAAGATCTGATCGAATCAGAAACACTGCACTGCGCTCCAAAACTCGTATTACAGATGTGGGTGTCAAAACCGCCAAGCTGAAGTGGGACTGGGCCGGACATGTCTGCCGAATGCATCCGGACCGATGGGCGCGAATCGTTACCGAATGGGTTCCGAGGGATGGCCAAAGGAGCAGAGGCAGACCTAAGAGGAGATGGCGGGACGACCTGAGCGCTTTTCAGCTCGATTGACAAGTGCATGCCCAGGATAGGGAAAAATGGCGGAGGAAGGGGGAGGCCTTTGCCCAGCAGTGGAACATATTATAGGCAATATAAAAAAATAAAAAAATGGGAGTGTATCCTTATGGTCATTTGAAAAGTTAGAGGTGAATCTGTTATTTCAATTGTTTTTTACGTTCAGTTTTATTTTACTATTTTTGTTTTTAGATAGCCACTGGTTTGGGTTCAAGAATCAGTAAATGAAAATGAAGTACTCGTTTACCTAACTCATTACCGTATTTAGAAGCGTCAATTATTATTATTATACATGGTTTAGGTACACCTACATGTCAGTTAGAGTCTAGCTAGGAGTGACTTGACTACCTATAACAGTTACGTCTGATCATTTGAGAGTATTTGTCTCGCTTTCTACCAGGCCGGGGCGATACAGTACATAGGTATTTTATCTAATACATAAAAGTGGACAGCACAATGTGATGCCATTACGAAGAAAGCTACCTATAACTTGCTTCAAGCGAGAACTCGAGAAGTACCTATACGGCATGCCAACCTCAGCAACTAAACGAGTAAGGCAAGGTTGGGAGTTGTAAAGTTGGTACTTTACTACATTTCATTAGATAACACACAAATAACAGACATTTGTGGAAACCAGATACCAGCCTAGCTTATAGTGGGCTCGGTAATTTCTTAGATTAGGTTTCGAAGGCCGGCTACATTTTACTACTTTATATAATTTTGTACCCTACTGTGAAATTACGTGTCTCGAACAGCGTTTACGCTTAGATATTTAGAATCTAACGGCCATTATAATAGCAAGAAGTCAGTTTGCTATGTAAATCGAATCACGCTTGACCAGTTTTATTCACACCAATTAGTTCAAGTTAATTAGTTCTCGCTAGATGCGGTACATTTTTCCAGACTACTGCGTGTAGCACATCGCGAATCAAGTCCATTTATGACCATGGTGAGAGTTGTCCATTGAGCTAGAGAGCAACCGGCTGAATGCGAAGTTATGGTCAGTGAAAACGCGCGAAAAAGTTAACTGTCAAAGTTGGCGGGAAACATTTGCAGTACTTCTACTACGTATTAATTAAATAAGTGTAACTTACTTTATTAGCGTGCAATTAACTTTTTAGCCATTAAACGCAGTAAGCAGGTACAGCAGTTAAACTATCAGCGGATATAATAAAAATAAAATACACAGGTAAGTATCTAAGTAGGTACGTTATTTTTACACGAAAGATATTAATTAATTATGTATGTTTTTATCTACTAACTTATTTACGCACCTTTCTCGTGTTGATAAACTGGTACAAATATCTACGGTATTTTTTTGTTATACAGACGTTTCGCGGGCTGAAGTCTTAATTATTCAAGTGAGTCAAGTTGTGGAGAAATATAGCATTCGGCTATTTTCAGATTAAGACGGGAAGTACTGCAGACGACCTACTAAGGTATGCTATATTTAGCTAAAGCTATCCAGTTCTGCACCTATCGAATTAACTATATTTTAGCTAAATGACGAAAAAATTGTAATCTTACACTTACGAATAAAAAAACACGGCTGGCGAATCATTCAAAAAAAAACACAAGGGAATAACATCGCGGAAGCAATGGGTAGATAGGTATAATATTATTTAATTCTATTATTATCGTCAAAATACCTCTAAAGCAACCACGTGTCAAATAGATACAATGAAAACAAATCGTTCTAAATCAACTAATAACTATAAATTAAAAATTGTATAAATCCAACGCAATAAAGGGTCACATTATTATGTTTGAAAATAAAATAAATGCGGCTAAGATCCCTTCCGCAACTTACAAAAGTGCTGATAATTTCGAAACGGTTGGACCAATTTTGATCAAGCATGGCTAAGCGCCATCCATAATGGCGCATCCAAATCTGTCCACCCGCTTAAGAGTTATGATGCCACAGACAGACAGACAGAGACACACACACATAGCGGTCAAACTTATAACACCCCTCTTTTTGCGTCGGGGGTTAAAAAAGAAACTGCCAAATTTTGATCTACCCAAGGTCTACCCGTGATCTTAAATTTAACCCTACAAAAATGCACGACGAATATACACAGTATAAATTCCAGCCTACTTGTGTAGATAATATACTATGTAGGTAGGTACCCACACAAATCCAAAAATGAAATTGGGGTGGTTGATCGAATAAAATATACCCATTCGACAAATTACGACTTGTTATTATTAGTGCATTTGTTGCAAATAAAATTAAAACAAGAATGGATTTCTAATGCATAAATTCCTTGGTGACGTCATGGAGCGGCAATTCTTAACAGCACGATGACGTTCAAAAACCTTTGAGCGATTTCTTGGAACCATGGAGTCAATGGAAAGGTAGACATTGCCACACCCTGGTCCAAGGTTGAAGGAGAAGTTAGTGCTTTACTCTTATGATTATAACTGGAACTATACAGGGTTATTTGTAATTCACTAGCATCCTTTTAACCCTAAACTCCTACCACTTAAACAAATGTTTTTTTGTTTTACGGCTTTTGTCATAACTTAATATTTTTGGTGTGATAACGTTTTGAAAATTTGAGACTACCTCTTATTTTTACGATACTCTGTGTATTTGTATGGGAAAAAAAGTGCTTCATTTTAAAAAGTCGTAAAACAAAAAACATTTGTTTGAGTGATAGGAATTCAGGGTTAAGAGGATGTCAGTGAATTACAAATAACCCTGTATATGGCTACCATACCAACTTACCTAGACTAGACCTTTTTAACTTCGAATTACTGTCAAAGTGTAGGTTAAGTCTAGGTAATGTTAGAAAATTTGGGAAATGGATGCAAAGTATCCGTATAACACAGTGGTTCCCAACCAGTGGTCCGTGGACCACCAGTGGTCCGCAGAAGCCAAAATATGGTCCGCGAATGATTTTAAATTTTAATTTCCCATTGAGTTTTTATTAAAGTTTCAGTTTGATTATTACAGTTTATTATTTTTTATTAAGTATACACCTACCGTAGTGGTCCCTGCTAACAAGAATAATATAAAAGTGGTCCCTGACCAAGAAAAGGTTGGGAACCCCTGGTATAACAACTTGCTTTTTAGAATAAACACCATTATTTTTGGTTCGATTCGTACACTTATCTGAACAGATCAAACAGAAGATGATTTGTGATAGATATGGTTAAGTACCGACCGCTTTAGCCTAGTTGGTAGTGACCCTGCCTACGAAGCAAGAGGTCCTGGGTTCGAATCCCGGTAAGGGCATTTATTTGTGTGATGAGCGCGAGTGTTTGTTCCTGAGTTATGGATGTTTTCTATGTATTTAAGTATTTATTTATCTATATAAGTATGTTTTATCGTCGTCTAGTACCCATAGTACAAGCTTTGCTTAGTTTGGGACTAGGTCGATTTGTGTAAGATTGTCCCCTAATATTTATTTATTTATTTAAGTTTTTTTTTTTCTTTGTACCTACTCATAAGTATTTTATTAAAAATAAATTCTTCACTATCGTGTATGTTTTTTTGTGTGAAAACGACGAGTTTGACCGGAAACTATACTATAAGGCATATAATACAGGAGCCCACAACGTGGGAACTCTGGAGTGGACGTATGAATGACTCATATAATACCCGCCCGGCATTTACTAACCATAAAAACAAAGAAAATGCTTGAAACACCTTACTTTACGAGGCTGGCAATAAATTGTAATCTTTGGCAACAATTTAAAGCATATTTTTAAAGAGGTTTTATCGTCCTGGCAATAATGATTGCAATTTTGGAGGCGAATGCTAATTTTGGGTTAGAATCTAAATAACTCTTGTGAGTCATGAACGTGTGCAGTAAACTGGTTTGGTTGGGATAAAATAACCCATCTAAGTACCGAATACTTATACAATTAAATATAAATGAGTGTCTCATTTGTCTCGAGTTTTATCTGCTCCTCTGTTACGCACACGTAACGTTTTTAAAATTATGTGCTTATAAAATTAAATTAATTAATAGAATATTTTGCAAATACATATATAGTTGGAGCTGAAGAAGTTTTACTTCAGTCGTGTGGTCTAAAGCACACTCGGTTTTTTATTCGTGGACTTAAGCTAGCATTCTGAGAGGAGGCTCATATTTTTCTTTTAATCCGTATTCTCTTTGCTTTAACTACGAAAGGCCGAGTAAAATTAAAGTTGGTAATGTCTCAAGCAAGTGGAATGAAATAACTCAGCGCAGACTTCGACAGTCATAAAACGCATAGAGGTTAACCTTAGCATAAATACACGCATGGCCAGGTTAACGGTGTATCTCGGAGGCTGAACGCTCTCGAGCCCCAAGCCAAAATAAAAAATAAAAAGTAATTATTCGCAACTGGCCGACAGCTGCGAATTGGCGCGAAACAGGTTTTTGGCGGGAATAGTGACGTCATGTCATGTGGTTTGGCTCTTTGATACGCAAAAAATTTGGATGAGAGTATCGTTCGATTTTACGGCAGTTTGTTTAGAGTTCAGGTAATGTTTTATTGACTTTTACAGGTGAAATTATTTGTGGATTAATACACATAGTTTTGCGGACTTTTGTTGCATTGCAATTAACAAGACCATAACAACATAACGTAAAGTAAGGTTTAAGGTAGTTGATTAAGAATACGATAATAAGATTAATAAGTTACCAGATACCCAATGGGGTCGCCTGCCGATGGCTAAGGGGGGCAAGTTGATAATGGATGAATAGGAAAACCATAATCTGTTATTAAGTGAAGGTTTTTGTTAATCTCTATAGGTAGGGGGGGAGGGGGTTAGTTCAGTTGCCCCTCCCCGCCCAACTTGGCGACGTCCTTACCAGATTTTTTATATATCGGGCATTTTCTTTTGTTAACATTGTTAACACGTTGTAACGTGTTGTTACATGTCTTACAAGTACATACATAGGTAAGTTACATTACAGACAGCATCAAATGTAGCTGGTCACTTTTGCACCTTGTCGCACTACAGTTCGGTGCAAAACGTCATACATTATTGACAAAAGTACAAAAGTGACCAGCTACTTTTCATGCTGATCGTACTTTACTACTAAAGAAAGTTCAAATACAAAATTTGCCGGCATCTGATTTTTAGTATTAAAGAGTTTCTTATTATCTGTAAGTAATTATTTTAATTAATTGTGACCGCATGAACAGAGATTATCATTATAATATAAATTATAATACATACTTACATCACACAGACACATTGTTCTGTAAACCAGTCCACTTCACAGTTCATCATTACCCCAGAAGTGATGGTCGTTTCGTTTCATCACCAAAGCTAAGCACATTAATGATGATAACGTTAGCGTAATGGTAAAGTTAGTTAGCATTTTAATTCGCACATTATTATGATATTAAAACGAAAATGTACCACATCAGGGAGCCAGTTTTTGAAAGGTTTTATGTGAACTGTGTGTGTTAGGTCGACAATGATGATTTAAATGGTGTGAAAATTTACTTTTCTGGTGGGGGTAGGTTCATTGTCGTCAAACAGCTCTGATCATCATCATCATCATCATCATCATCATCATCATCATCGTCATCATCATCATCATCATCCTAGTCTTACGACCCACTGCAGGCCACAGGCCTCTTCTCAGAATGAGACGGCTTGGGCCGTGGTTCCCACGCGGGTCTAGGTAGTACGAATTGGGAAATTTACACACACACAGTATTCTACGCAGGTGTGTGCAGGTTCCCTCACGATGTTTTCCTTGACCGTAAATTTCATGGTAAATTTCAGATGTAAGTACCTAGTTAATTTCGCACTTAAATTCCGATAAACCCAAAGCTCTTTAGTAGTGGTCATATAATAATATATATCTATAACTTAGTGATGTTTCCAGTGGCCTCTCCACACTACATTGTGTTCTGCCACTTTTTAGGGTTCCGTACCCAAAGGGTAAAAACGGGACCCTAAACGGGTCCGTCTGTCTGTATCTCATGAACCATGATAGCTAGACAGTTGAAATTTTCACAGATGTTGTATTTCAGTTGCCGCTATATATAATAACAAATACTAAAAAATAAAACAAAGTAAATATTTAAAGGGGCTCCCTACACTACAACAAACGTGATTTGTTTGCTCGTTTTTACTCGATATTCATAACGGCAACAGGTAGACGCTTGAAATATTCACAGAATATTTAGTAATATATTTACTTTAAAAATAAATAATTTAAATTAAAATAAAACAAACGTGTTTTTTTGCCGTTTTTATAGATAATGGTACGGAACTCTTCGTGCGCGAGTAGGACTCGCACTTGGCTGGTTTTGTATCTATGTATGTATACAACACGCTTCTACATTTGTTATTTGTTAGGTTCTTACAAACTGATGTCGAGACAAAACCGCCACATAAATGCGAAGTACCCAACAAAATATTTCGCATGTGGTCATTGCATGTAATATTTTTTTTATAGACAAGCACATTCCAATTTTCTATCATAATTCTTTCCTTGTGTCCTAAATAATTTCGTCTTCGATAATTTTCACTTGATTTTTATATGTAGTTTATCTCAAAAGACATAAACGCGCTTGGAAACTTGACAACAGGTAGGTACTTACTAATTAAGCGAGTACTATTTTTAATACTAACTAAATGTGTAGTAAGGTTGATGTAGTAACATTACCATTAGTCTAATCGAAACACGTGAATCAAGTTACGAAATCGTTCACGTAACAATGTTTTGATGTTTTTCTTCTGATTTCTATACGGGGTGATTCTTTTATTTAACTGGCGACAAAATGGCACAATTTATAGAATAGAACAGCGGTCGGAAACGTGCGGCTCGCGGGCCGCATGCGGCCCGAGACCTGTTTTCTTTTGTGAACCTACAATAGATAACTAGGTAGATATCTATTAGGTACAAAATTATCTTACAAGTGCGGCCCACCTTTAACTATTTTTTTCACTATGTGGCCCATGTCTGCCAAAAGGTTGCCGACCCGTGGAGTAGAATAATAAACAGGTACAGTCAAGTATAAAAATATGGGTCCATACAACTTGCTCATAAATATGTCCCACCCATAGCTCTTATGTTGTCGAATTAAGGTATTGGTACTAATCGGTAGGCATAATGATGAAAGGATTAATAAAAAATACTTAAATACATAGAAAACATCCATGACTCACGAACAAATATTCGTGCTCATCACAAAAATGAATGCCCTTACCGGGATTCGAACCCAGGACCTCTTGCTTCGTAGGCAGGGTCACTACCAACTAGGATAAAGCGGTCGTTAAATCGATACATATTTTTGTACTTGACCGTACATTTAAAAGTACTAAGTAAAGGCAAGGTGGTAAGATGAAGCAGTATGTTTATAATACCAGTTAAATTAAAGCAGCTATAACTATAATGCATAACATAGCTAAACAGGCTCATAATCTATCTAAGTTTCTGAACTCCTATGAAACTTGATATGACTAAAAAAACTGATATGATGGAACGATAGCAATCCCAAATACAGTCACGCCATCTAATTTTACGACTAGCCCGTGAAATGTATCAAATGATTGAGAAGTCATTGTACTTATCAAGAGTAGGTAGGTATGCAATGGCAAACGTGTTTCGCCTCATCGATACCTCGAGCCGGCTTACCTGAGAATCAGTCCGGACGTGGTTCAGATTATTCACCACCAAACCGTTGTCTGCTGCCATCGGATCCATCGTAAAAGCATTATCCACTCACAGTTAAAAAACAATACACATCTCCTTAAATAACACACGTTTCGGAGTCAACTTTCAAACTATTCTTCCGCGTTGCAACACAAATGGCACGAACTAGTCACTTTAAAACTCCTAGACACGAAACAGTTAATAATTACTGACAACACTGCCTCTCCAGTAAGGCTTCTTTGGCTTACTTTAAACAAACGAGTTGCACCACCGAGCAAAATCGATAAACCGCATAAGTAATGAAATTACGGACACCAATATTAACAAACGAAATTAACTTAAGCTACAATTTTGTGCGGAGACGTCTGGCCGGCCCAAAGGACGCCTGGCGGCGAAAACTTTTAACCGTGCGTGATTTCTGGGCGCTTTCAAAACCAAATGGTCATATAAACTATCAATCTTTGCATACCAGTGTGGTGCGGTGAAACGGACGGTCTCGTTTGGGTATGTTTCGCGGCGCGGGGGAAAGGGACGGCGGTAAAGGCAGGTACTCCGTACCGAAGTGGACGAACAGTATCTACAGGTTTTGCTCTCCCACTACAAGGAGGCATGGCGCGGACTCCGAGCTTGAAAGTTGTTGTTGAAAAAAACATAACAAGCGCTGCATAGTCGCCCGGCCGGCTTCTAGCTAGCTAGACACCGGCGGTTTTTTACGTGGTCCGGCGTCCGTTGGTCCATCGAGATAAGGCGTTTAGATGGTCATCGCCATGAATCATCTGCGATCGATCGAGTCCATCAAAAGAGTCTCTAATGATTCAATATCGGCTATTACGCCTCCGTCTTAACAGCGGGAAATTTTCACGAATATTTTGCGAACATAATTAAAATATACATAAACCGCCGGCCGGTATATTAATGTTTATGTAAATGTTATACCAACGAAGCATCATTAGATTAAGATTGATTAACTAACAGTCGTTAAAGAAAATCCAATACTCAATAGTGCTGTAACTAAGCAGACAATCGTGGAAATGATCAATCCAATCGATAAATCAAACCGGTCCCAGTGCATCTCTGGTGAAGGCCGCGAGAATTTTAACCTCTACATGGGACACTCCTGCGCAGGGATCCACGCACACAGACGCGGTCACCTGCGTATAAACTATAAACGTACACAGCTCTCGAGAACTGTCAGCTAAACGCACACAATGTTGAATCAGGGATTATTTTTACCTGGACTCGTTCAAATGGCACCAATAATTGCCTTTTTTTGTGAACTTGCCATTACTATTAATACAAACAGTGCATATTTAATTAACGAGTTTATGGACTGGACAAGTAGACTCGATTTTAATGAAATAAACGTTATTGATGGTGTCAACTAAAGGCTACTTCAGATTTTATCATTAAAATAATTCTTTTATAAATGTGCTATGCCTATTTATAAATGTGCTATGCCTATTTATAAATGTGCTATGCCTATTTATAAATGTGCTATGCCTATTTATAAATGTGCTATGCCTATTTATAAATGTGCTATGCCTATTTATAAATGTGCTATGCCTATTTATAAATGTGCTATGCCTATTTATAAATGTGCTATGCCTATTTATAAATGTGCTATGCCTATTTATAAATGTGCTATGCCTATTTATTACACTACGGAGATGTCGCATTGCCTTTATGATTCTTCAGTCAATACTCGTGACCTTTCGCTTTTGGCAGTAATTAAGATAAACTTGGTGTGGCTACTGTGTACCACCTGCAAGTAATTTTCAACCACCGCCCTACGCGACAACACTTCCATCCTCACCATCTGGATGGTTGGTTGTCTTCTACTGTGCGTTTTTCCAGAAATTTCCTGCCTCGCACAGCAAAGCTCTGGAATGAGGTTCCTGCTGCGGTATTCCCGGACCGATATGACCTTCAAGCTTTCAAAAAAAGAGCGTACTCCTACCTAAAAGGCCGGCAACGCACTTGTGACTCTTTTGGTGTCGCAGGTGTCCATGGGCGACGGTAATCGTTTACCATCAGGCGATCCGTCTGCTCGTTTGCCCCCTATATCATAAAAAAAAAAAAAAAAAAAAAACCCAAAATGGACGACAATAACGTAAGACCTGATAATAAAATTCGTGCCCTTATGGCAAATTAAGGACATGCATTACCAAGTCGTAAATTATTGTCGTTCATTTCGGGTCGACGATTACAGGTCGTATTACATACTTACTGCTACTGCCGCACCCAGGTACAAAGGTAAAATTATTATGAGTAAGTAAGAAGCTAGGAACCTGATAAAACTGTGACAAAAGAACGATCTTTCTTCTATATTTGATGATGTCTGATCATAATCTACAAAATCAACCATACATTAGAAAGCTTAGAAAGGGGTAAAAGAATTTGTATTTGTAAGTATCTAAGTCTTGATATTTTAAGTACTTATGGCTAAGGGTTGTAATGAGGTAGATGTAGTTAAAGTATCTTTTTACCTTAGGCACGTCGTTTATCCTAATACTCAGAAAAATTCAACTGATTCCGTAATTTAATAAAAGATTCTCAATATTTGTAGCTAGTTTGTAATCTTTATCTTCATTTTACTGAGCCTATAAAATTTCAAACGAAAGGTATCTGGTATGGTATGCGACTAAATTAAATTAAAATACAGTTTAAATTTAATGTCAAACATATGTAAACTAACCATTTAATATTCATAACACACAAAACTGGACCATTTGAGTTGATAGGAGACACTAGTTTACTACCCATAAAAAATAATTAATTCTATTTAAGAAATGTAAACTTTTTGCTAATGAACATTTCGAATAAATAATTGGCGACTGAGTACGTTGTGACTTAAAAAATGTTAAACGTCACATTTTAATGCAAAATGTCATGAACCGGCAGCAAATAATTTTCATCGTAACAGTATCCGCGATAGCCTCCTGTATTGGCACCATATGGGACAGCGGCGGCAAAACCCGATGGCCATAAAGGTACTTATGCAATTTACCTAATTTTTTGGGGACCAAGTTCATACTGTAACAGCTACAGGGCTGGCAAAAGGCCACGGCCACGGGCCCCCGACCCTAGAGGGCCTCGGCCCAACATTAATTTAAATTAAATTACAACGTGACGATTTTTAGTGAGAGAACCAGGTCCAAAAAGTTTTCCACGGGCCTCAAATGGTATAGTATAGTTACGCCACAGACTGTAGCCCTCGTGGTACTTAAAGTTGAAACGGACAGGGAGGCTCCTGGACAAAATCAAAATGACAAAAGTTATGCACGAAACCTTTCCTCGAGCTCAGATGAGCTCATCAGTTCGAGTATAGGCTTTAAAAGACTCTCAAAGTACAGTCACCCTCATTAACATCGAAGCAGTCGAAGTGCTCAAAAATATCTGAATACGCACGTACGCGATTGACAATACGGTTGTGTTCAGATATTTTTGACCAACTTGAATGCTCCTATGTTTAACAGAGACTATCAGATACTGTATATATAGTCCATATGGTATGGGCCATATGGTCGCAATTTTGCTATAGACTAACCATAGAGTGCTTAGAACTTTATGAGCAGATCACTTTCTATCTTTCAGGCCACATAACCCTCTAGCCAGAAACAATACACCTCCTCCAATGGCATCCATAGCAGTAATGGGCGTAATTATCCACCGCGCCACCCACAGAACACTAAAGCTAACCAAAAACTAAACACTCCTCCAAAATGAAGCGACAATAAGAACCACACAAGAAATAGATCATCACAACTCAATCCTACTGGCTAATCCAAAATGAACAACGGAATAAAACCAACTCGCCTCTGGCACTTCACCGGGAAAAAACACTTCATGAGAATGATTAAAGACCGTGAGGAAGCTGTGGCCCATGGCCATACAGCTAAAAACAGGAAAGACTTGTGGACGCTAGTAGGAGCATCACTGATGTGTGCGGCTGGCATTTCATACTCAGTTGGCTTGTTTAGTCCTGACGTACCCGAATATAAGACTAGCCACCCGCCGGCGAAGAAGAAATGTGCCACATCAAAAACCCAGGATCCATGTCCGCCTGAGGAGCCGACAGTCATGCCTCGCTGCCCCGTGCACAATCCTGAACCCAAGAAGAAGTAAACCAGAATCACGTAAACCAGTAATAAAATATTTGAAAGCAAAAATTACTTTTTTTTACTCCAATTTACGTCTATTCTAGATGGTAGAGGTATTGTGATAAATAGACATTGAAACAGAGATATTTATTCTATAAAATGGGTACTATTTCTGCTGAAGTTACCTTATAAACTATTTATTTAGCTGTATTTATATATTCAACATACGTTTCTATGTAAAAATGAACTTTAATTATGGTAATAAGCCGTGGTAGTCAAGGCGGTATGGCCTGTCATGTGGCTTCTTAAATCGCCCACAGTGCCATGTCGTCCGCCTACAATTCCTAAATCGTCACCTTCCACTCGTCCACTTTCTGATATCGTCAATATCCCATTTTTAGGGTTCCGTAGTCAACTAACTATAAAGTTTCGCCATGTCTGTCCGTCTGTCTGTCTGTCTGTCTGTCTGTCCGCGGCTAAGCTCAGAGACTGTTAGTACTAGAAAGCTGTAATTTGGCATGAATATATATATCAGTCACGCCGACAAAGTGATTAAATAAAAAAAAGTAAAAAAATTTTTTTAGGGTACCTCCCATAGACGTAAAGTGGGGTGATTTTTTTTTCTCGACTAACCCTATAGTGTGGGGTATCATTGGATAGGTCTTTTAAAACCTTGTTTAAAACCATTGTAGGGTTGCTAACATGATTTTTCTATCTAGTGATCTGTTTGCGAAATATTCAGCTTTAAAGTGAAAATTTTCATTAAAATCGACCGTCCCCCCCCCCTCTAAAATCTAAACTGTTGGGTGGAAAATTTTGAAAAAATTCAGAATGGTAGTAAATATATCAAATTTAGTAGGAAAATTATAGCGGCTAAAATTGCTTGGGAATTATTTGTAGTTTAAGAGTAAATAGTAGCCTAAGGTATAAAACATACCTAAACTTGGATGATTCCGTACACATAAGAAATCCTTAAAAAAATATTACTTGATTTCTTCGTAATGGCTACGGAACCCTACCTTGGGCGTGTCCGACACGCTCTTGGCCGGTTTTTTCTAAGTACATTCCTATTTCGACCACAGGAATGTTGACGAGTTAGCACTGTGGCCGAAATATAAATGTTGACGAGTTGGTTGGTACTGTGGCCCACGTAGGAATCCGGACAAGATAGGAAAGTACCATATGAATATGACAATGAGGACGATTTAAGAAGGTGGCGAAATAGGATTGTGGACGAAGTCGTCCTCAGCCACCGCATACACCTGCAAAGCAAATCAACGGTATGTGTGTAGTCCCGATCTAAAAGCTCTGCCCACTGGATGGCGTTGCATGGTATTACAGGCCATGCGCTCTCATTTTGAAAGGTGACCTATCAGAGATGACGATGACGATGACGATGTTAATAAAATTGGAATCTTTTAACTCTTTTTGCTTACTCCCGTTGTGCGACATGAAACATGAAACTTAATTTCAGAACATGAAAAAGGTGGGACCGCAATATTGACAAACCCAAATAAAAACCAAAATAAAATGTCTTTGAATAGCCAGATAGATATCAACTTTTTGACAGATTTTTGGCTGACATCAAAAGACATTGAAAAATATTTTTATTTCACTAATAATTTCAAGTGGTATAAGGCAAATGGAATACTTAATAAGAAGACTGAACAATAGAAATGGATAGAAAGGAACAGTTAAAACTTATTTGTGTGGTAATGTCGATGGTTACTGGTGTAGCTTGGTCGTATGGGATGTTCACGAGACCTTCACCACCACACATACCCACTGTCCCAACACATCGGAAAACAGAGGGATTGACCCTTCGGACACAATCCAAAGACAACCGGAACGACGGAGGAACGATAACATCAACTACGCCTTCACAACTTGACAATATCAGCTAAGTTTTAAATGGCTGAAACTGACTCTGTTTTGAGAATGACTGTGTAAATAAGTGTCCGTTCGGGTTTTTTAGAATAAAGTCACAAACACGGAAGATTAGTTTAAATTTTTTTTACACCTGTATTAGTAGTGATTTTAAGCCAAATTGTGCTTAATAAGTGGAGCTATTAGAAGTAAATAAAGGAATATGTTGGCAGCGATTGCCCTGAATCCTGAGGTATACACAGGAAGCTTGCACAAGCCGAAATCGAAGAATTGCTTATTCAAAAGCAATTGAAACATTTCGATGTTAAGTACAGGCAGCTAAAGCCCCTAATAACACCGACGTATTCGATGTCTGCACATCATTCCTTTACAATATTTCTATTTTCAGAAGTGTAATTGAAGTTTTTTTATTTCAATTATTGGTTTGTTTTAGCTCAACTTACTGTTATTAAATAATTTATTTGGCTAATAGTTTAGTCTATTTCAAAAATATCCAAATCACTTGTTTTAATAAAGCTACAGAAGTATAAAAAAACTAAATGAAACTCAAGATGAAGAAAGAAACGTGCTTTATTTCATAAGCCCAGTAAACTAAACATCTGCAAGAAAAACCGTGCGTTGTTCGATTGACCACTTCAATCTCATTCGTTTTACTGCCTCGCAATGTAATGCAAACTCGCACGTTTTTTTTTGTAGGTCTAAACCCGGCTATAGAGACCTAGCTGAATGTTTTTTTTTTAGAGTAAGGCTGGAAATACACATGTCATATTTGTATGAAGTTTGACATTCGCGTGCCAGCTACTTGCACAAAAATGTGCAAGCTACATGCACGTGTAACACAGCCTTTAGCCTGCTTTTGTGCCCTGCTGCTGGGCAAAGGCCTTTCTTCTTGCTCCACTCTTGCCTATCAAACGCTGAATGATTTGCCAAATGAAAATAATTTTGCAGTGAAAATAATTGAATTACCAATATTCTTTTTTTAATACAATCTATTGAATCTATGCTTGCGTTTGACCACAATGACGCCTGATGGATGGCGAAGATGAGGCTTACGATGGAGCACGCGTGTCTAAAAATGCTCGTTCGCCTAAGACTTGAAAACGGCCAGAGCCCAAGAGGCCAATCAAGCTCAAGAGTTAATTAATTAAACCAAGAAAAATGAGAATATTATTGGCAGATTATTGTTCAATTTAACTCTATATCGAAAACTCAGATTTTCAGTAGTTTATTAATGTTTTCATGTCTGTTAGCACTGTTTCATGCCCGCTTGGCAAGTTTTGTTAAAGTTTTGCACCCAGAGTTCAGAGTTCCGATCACTGCTAATGATACATTATGACTTAAAATTTTATGGGAGTCATTGTCATTATAGACCCCTGTTGAAACACTTCAGAGCTCCATCTAAATGTGTTTGTTTGTATGTGCGTGTGTATTTTTATTTGTTACGTTTTCATGCCTAACTGGACGCATTTGTATGAAATTCAGTATTCAAATCAAAATAGCTGGATATCTGGAATAATGGATACGATTTTTAACCCGATATTCCCACAGAATCAAGATAAAATCTGCTAGGATTGTTCGCGGTAGTTCCTTTGGCTGCTCCTTCGAAAGAACTATTACTTTTCTTTTCGAACTAGTTCCTTCACAAGAGATGAAGGAAGCTACTTTTATTTTTTCGCCTTTGTTCCTTTGCTAGAACTGAAGGTGCTACTGCGACAAGGAACAAAGCCGAAAAAATAAACGCAGTTCTTGAATCAATGAAACCAATCAAATCAACTTATTTGCCAGAATACGGTCATTCCTTCATCTCTTGTGAAGAAACTAGTGCGAATAAAACCGCAATAGTTCCTTCGAAGGAACTACCGCGAATAATCTAACCGCTAGGATAAGGCTGCGTATCCACCGGAGCTGTGCGAGGATGCGTTGCGAGGGATGTGTTTGTCATGAACCAATAGAAACACTTTATTTACCTATCCTTGCTTAGCTCAGCTCTGGTGGAAACAGCTCAGCGGAGCGAGGTTTTTGTACATACAAAACAAAAGAAGGGAAAGATGTGTGCGAGGAATATGTGCGAGGAATGTGTTGCGAGGGATGTGTTGCTAGGCGGCGTTGCTCCGCTCCCGCCTCACCGCACCCCGCCCCCTTATTTGAAAAAAGCCCGCTACACATCCTCGCTACGCATCCTCGCACCGCTCAGCAACCTCGCACATCTTTGGTGGAAACATTCACACCGTTACACATTCTCGTTACGCAGCCTCGCACCACTTAGCTACCTCGCACATCTCTGGTGGAAACGCAGCCTAAGAGACGTGAAATTTGACGCATGCTTTTCTTAAATCCGGAATTTCAATTGCTAGATCCTAGATCTAATGCTTTGTTACGAGTGCGAAGTCGAGGGTAAAGGCTAGTATTTTAAATAAGAGTGCTCAAAATCGCACACTTTCCTGTTTTTATCAGCAATGGCATCGCAAAATGTAAGTACAACAGATGTGTTGACGCTACATGGCGATAAGAATATCACTGGGCCTGTTCAGAACACTTAGTCAATAATTTATAGGCATGTAATGCGATGATTAAAATTTGTGACAGTGTAACGCTACTACCTACCCACTACGAGTACCTACTTACGTATTTAAAAAAATTCAAAGGTAATTTTGGTAGTTTTTTTTTCAGAAAATGATGTCAGTTGTTAATCTAAAACCTTATTTATACAGTGGCTAAGTAGAGCCAGTAGTTGATAAAATAAAAAAATAAAATAATATATATACAATACTCTATTGAAGAGAAGAAGGACTTACATAAGAGGTTAAAACTATTATATTTAGAGACAAACAAACTCTGTCAATATTCATCCGTGAAACTTTGAAATCTGATACAGTTTATAGTCCGTCAGTGACAGTAACTAGGTGGGTGGTTTACGCGGGCAACAGAGGGTTGAATCAGTTCAGGTAAGTTTACGGAGGTGGCATCACTAGAGTCACTACACACGGTGGTATTGAATCTTTGCTGTCCATTACTGGGTAACTACTGTGCTTAATAACGTCCATGATTGGTGCCATCAACCTATTATTATCTTGTTGTGCGTTTTCTACAAACTAGCTCGTTCTCTATAACACATTATAATAAGGATGTATGGCGTCGAAAACTTAGTCAATCAATCGAATTCATCGTTGATCGAAATTGCTTTTTCTTGTAAGTAAATGTAAGGTAATGTAATCAATCAAATGTTGCTGTTCAAATCTAGATAATTTAAGACATTCAAACGCTAAATATAACAAAAGTATGTAGGTAGTTTTTTTCTAATGTGGCTTTATAAATTGAGGGATTAGGTATATTTTCCCAATGTAGAGTATAGTTAAAATTTTATAAGCTGGAGGTTTAGGACTGCAGAACTCATTCTGGTAAAGATAACATTGTTCTCGTTTGTTGAAGCCTACCGCTAATAACAAATCAGAACAAATAACAAAAAATGCAAACAAATAGCTACCGTCTTCTTTAAGTTACAAGGTTGAAATTGCAAAAGCTTAACTCATTAAGAAAGGCCTTTCGTCATTGTAAGCGGTACTCAGGTGGATCGTCGGCGTTGTAGTGCGTTCATAATAGAACAAACGAAAACAATGTTATCTTTACCAGATGAGTTCTGCAGTTCTAAACCCCCAGCTTATAAAATTTTGACTATAAAATACAAATTCTAATACAAATTCTAGACAGTGAGCATGAGAGGTATGGCAGACGAAACGATACGACTTGACGATTCTCAATAAGTACCTAAGTATCTACTTACTGTATGTTTCACGTTTTTGGTTCTCATTTCTTAAAAAGTTGTCATTTGTGCTTGTAATGTAAGAGCGTTGATTTGGCGTTGATCCTTTTTCTAGAGGATTAACAGGCTGCTTAAACCCATAGATAATAAAAAGTAAAAAGCAAACATCAAAAAAACTATAAAAATGTAGCCAAAAATATTATTTAATAAAATTTAGGCTATTTTAACCTAATTAAGTAAAATATTTGCGATGGGTAGAGGAAGGAAGTTGTTATTTGATGTGATGGTGTTCTCCGTTTCATTCTATGTTTCTTACACTCTGATGTCTTACTCGATTGAAAAGTTTCGGAGCAAAAGTCTATTATTAGAAGACCTCGAGAAGGAAGTGAAAACTTAGCATATTTTATTTTTCTAGGTAAGTTTTTTTTTACATAAAACTGACCCGTGATTGATCACTATCTCACGTGATGAAAAGTGAAGATGTTGCCAAAGGTGTACCTCACTGGTTCAGTAACAGCCTATTCACTCTAGCCTTGAAGAGAGCTAGTTTCAGTGTGGTTAGTTCCCTTTACTTCTTACTCTAGTACAAGAAACTGAATTATGTATTGCCCCATGCAATCATTAGGTCGTCGTGTAAGTATAGTAACTGTGAGTTCTTTTCCTCACACAAGCAGTAACAGCCATTACACTAGCAAAACCTGGTTGTTTGGATGTGGAATCTTTTGTTTCCAAATATTGATATATATATACCATACCTACATCTCTATCTGCCAATAAAATAATTATGAAAAGTTCAAAAGAGCTACGCATACGCAATGCAGTTTCTTGTCTGTCTGTACATAGTAATAAACTTACCCTTAAAGACTTAAAAGGGTTGAAAAACGAGAGAAATGTTTTCCTCAAAACAGAATAATTATGGTACTCAACTAGCCAGTAGGTACTTAATTACATTTTGCTATGGAATAAAACAAATCTTACCTTATCTCGTTTCCTTCTCTTCCTACCAGGATAAGTGTTCAATGGAGGTGGCGGTGGTATGTGGTAGAAGTATGGTGGCGTGTACAAGACATCCTCAAGACCAGCGATGGGCGTCGCCCGCGACGGAGCCAGCGATCGAACGGTGCCGTACATACTCCGATTTCGCCCCTGACTATACATATTCGTAGCACTAACACTGGCTGATCATCTGTCAACTATGCACCTAGCACGTCCATGATTTTAAAAGTAAAACAGCGCGCGCGAATTTTCAAAATGGCGCCTCATTTCGCTAAATACTCAAATGTAGAACTAAATTTTTTTAACAAAAATAAGCCTTTTAGTTTTGAGCTGGCCACAAGGTTTCTAATAGATAAATATTTAACTAATATTTTTATTAGGTCCCTATTTTGGCTAAATTTGATGCGAGCGGGCGTTCTGGTTAGGAGCTGCACTGAAATGCGCATCCTCTCTACATTGAGATACAATCACGCGCCGTTCATTTAATTATCATAGTTTATCTGCTTTTTCCAATAGGCTACGTGGAGCGAGACGTATCGACATTGCTGCGTTTGAAAATGGGTGAAAAACATGCGCACACGCGCCACTACGCGCCGATACACATGGGTGATTTTAAAAAGTTTGTCATTGCATTTTGTCGCTTGCACCGGAGGATGCAGCCATCATTGTTGTCATCGGATTGACAGTGGAATACCGACCCAAATAAAATTATTATAGATGCCAATTTTTTTCATTGCTACATTCTACCTACTGCACCGAAAAGTCTGATGTGACTGTAATAAGCGTAACAGTTTACGCGTAATAGAGTAACTGCACAAAATCTGCACTAAAGTTCCTTATTTACTAACTTGCAGATTTTAGTTCGTATACTTATATTGTGGGATATTTTTGTTGCCCTATTTTCTTCCTCTAATATACAAAAAATCTCGTGGCACGGTGTTTGTTATCGAACTCCTCCGAAACGGCTTGACTGATTTTTATGATTTTTTTCTCCATATTTGGTAGGTCCGAGAATAGATCGTAGGCTATATTTTTTATACCCCTAGGCACCGCAGACGAATATTTACTAGCTAGTTTAATTGGAATAATTGTCTCATATTCATAATATTAATAATAATATTAATAATATTACCAACTTGGAAAAAAGCCTAGGTACAACTGAAAAGCACAAGATATATTACTGGTTACGCCACCTAGCGAACAAATCGCATAATAAAATGCCAGCTACTTAAACTCATGCTTGCGTTGTAGAGCGAGTGGCCTGACCATACTTCAAGCTTTGACGCAACTGACACAGATGGCGCTATGTGCGGCATAATCGTAACCGCTACGAAATTCCAAATCAAACTTTAAAATAAAATGAACATAAATCTCTATGGATGAATGTCAAACGTCAAAATTTAAAGCAATCCTCAAAAATGGCCGTGCAACGGAAAAGAGCAATAAATCGTTTAAAATGTAAATAAACTTCTACACCCGGTCGGTCCTCCTCATCCAGTTCGAAAATCCTCTCAATAGCATAAAATGTCGACCGGTGCATTGGCGAGAGCGTGCTTCGGTTTAGTTTTTAAAACAGTGTACTGCAATGCCAAAGGTCGCGACAATGGGTTTGGGAACGGGTACATATGGGCCAATTCATTGGAAGCCGGTAAACAGATGGCTCAGCACCATAAGAAACCTGTGATGGTAATAATCCACAAGTCCTGGTGTACGGCGTGCAAAAACCTGAAACCGAAGTTCGCAACTTCTAGCGAGATCCAGTCACTGAGCAAATACTTCGTTATGGTCAATTTGGTGGACGACGAGGAACCGGAAAGCGCTCTTTTTGCTCCAGACGGTAGTTACATACCCAGGTGAGATGATAATTTACAATTTAAATCCTTACTCGACCTTAAATTTCTTTACTGGTCATCATCATAATATCAGCCAAACCAAAAGACGTCTACAACTTAATAGAGGCCTCTCCCAAAGAGTTACACAAACGATTGGTCCTGAGCTGCCCACATCCAGTTGGGTCCTGTGACCTTTACCCTTCCGACGCTACGTCTTTCAGTTCGCGATCGCCATTCTAACAAGAACCTTGGGCTAAATTCAGGAACGGGCCTTCACGGGTTTGTTAGCGGTAATTCAATCGTTTATTGGGTTGGGTTTGGTTTGGTTTGAACTGCTATTCAGGAACGCCAAAAATCACTGGTTTGCGAGAGATTTGGGTTGAGTTTGTGATGAGCCTTATTTTTTTTTTATTTATTTATTTATTTACAAAGCGAATTAACAGGAAAATAAGGCTCATCCGAAGCTTAACCCATTCCTATCCTCTCCCAAACGATTGAATTACCGCTCGCAAACCGTGTTGGGTCGTTCCTGAATTTAGCCCCTTATTGCCCCATCGTCGGCCGTTAGTTCAACGAGCATGTGCCCTGCCCACTGCCACTTGAGCCTGGCGACTCTCCGCTCCGAGCTATGTTAGTAACGTTTTTTGTCCTGCGGATCTCCTCATTTCTGATTCGATCTAAGAAAACTCCGAGCATAGCTCGCTCCATCATTCTTTAAGTGACTTTCAGCTTTCTTCCTAGCTAAATTGCTTTAAAACCTAGCTTTTTATTCGGCGGCTTATCACGCGAGAAGCTTTGGTACTTTACGCTACGCTGATGCTATTGCTAACAACTGTTAATCCGCTAGCATTTCCGTGATTGGTTAATACATCATGCAAACAGATGAACGCAAGCTTTAAAACGTAGGTATAACACATGCTAAGACTTGCTTTTCTAGCGCTTTATTAACGCGTTTTAACCCTCTCATTTAGGATAATGTTCCTGTCACCAACCGGAGTAATAGACCATGAAATTTATAACGAAGACGGTAGCAACCAGCACAAATTCTTCTACAGTCGGCCAGAACAAATAGCCAAGTCTATGAAGAAGGTCCTAGACAAATACAAACTCGAGCATTTTGATGTATGAAACATAAGATATATTCTAAGTATTATTTGTGTCTAGCCTGGAATACAGAATTTATACACTCTTTTCAGTGACGAAATGATATTGGAAGCATTTAACTTTTCACAAAACTTTTCTTGCTCCGGGTAAGTTTGCTTAGTGATGTAAATAGATGTGTTTTAACCAGAACATCGAACTGGCTCAATAAATAAGTGGAACTGAACGACTTCATATTTCATTGTTTTGGCTTTTTAACTGCAATTTATGGCAGTTTTTTTATTTTATAGTTGCTTTTAAAAGAGCTTTTAATTTAACCTATTTCACTTGCGAGCAGATGGCTTACTTTTACTTTATAACGCTACGCGGTAGGTATTTAACTGAACGTCATTTGTTTATAAATGAATGAAATAATAATGATGAAAGTAAGATACATTTCAATGTATAAAAAAGTCCTGACTGACATATCAACACAGCTCTAAATTTCCTTGAACTTATATAAGTATACTTAGTCCGTAATTAAGTGGGCAGTTTGGTGGCTATCTAACATTTAGTGATGTGCAATACAAACTATCCAAGTCTCGGCGTTGTAGGTATGTATGGGAACTCCAAAATTTATCTGAAAACTTAATTTAAAAAGGTTTTCTATTGACATTTCACTAATGTGCAATACCTATTTAAAAGAATTGACAAATACGGGGTCGTACGCTAACTGCTGCAGTTTAACTGCACCCCTCAACATTAACAAGTATAACTCACATCCTCGACGACGGGCTCGACGTACATCTCCATGGTGTTGTTGAGCGGCGGAAGCTGCGCGGGCGCCGGCGACGCCGCCACCGACGACCGCCGCGACACGCTGTTGCACGAGCATTGCGACACCGAGCGACGGGATCGGGGAGATTCTCTGTGGACAAGGAAACTTAGCTATAAACCACGGATGTTGCGGATAACTAAACAAACGCTCGAATGCCATTTACACACTTGCAAATGCGTTATTGGTCCGTTAAAGCCCCCGCAGACCGCAGACTTTCTATCAGCCGATAGTTTAGTTGGGCTCTTAATCAATCAGTATAAAGATATATGCAAGTGAAAACACTATAATGATTTGATATCGGCCGATATAGTGTACGCACTTGCATACATCTTTATACTGGTTAAGAGCCCCACCCAACTAAACTATCGGCCGGTAGAAAGTCTGAGGTCTGTGGGGGCTCTTATGCTACAATTACACGCTTGCCAAGACTTGGCAAATGTGTACAAGCTCCAGGCCTACCATTTAGACGCTTGCAAGTGCGTTAGGGCCGGCGCTCACTGACGGCATGGCACGGCATGGCACGGCAGGTTACATACGAATTTTACCGCAGCATCCCTCGGCACGTCGTCGCGGCATCGTGGTATCGAAATAAAGTAACATGAATTCTAACCTCATTGAAATAAGATTCAAAATAACGTGATAGTGAATCCTTTGCCGTGCCATGCCGTCAGTGAGCGCCGGCCCTTATTGTTCCGTTAAAGCATACTTTGATTTGTGTTCAAAAACCAACACTGGCCCGGATCGGCGACAGGCTTGCAAGCTCACGCAAGCCAGGCCGAACACCCTTGTTCACACGCTTGTGCCTGTGAAAAGTTGTCGAAGCTTAGCAAACGTGTAAATGTAGAATTTTATAGCTAAACTGTTTAAATGTGTCCTCGCCCGCGGGGTACAGAGGCGCAGGGGTAGACGACAAAGGGGACCGATCATACCCCCCAACCCCTGTACCGTGCGGGCGAGGACACATTTAAACGGTTTAGCTATAGCTTCGTTTGTGTTCAAAAACAGGCTTGCAAGCTCACGCAAGCTAAGCCAAACACCTCTGTTCAACACGCTTGTGTTTGTGAAAGGTTGTAAAAAGTAACATAATAAGTTATTGATTAATGAAGTCAAATCCTGACTTTATCATCTATCTTTCATCATTATATCTACATACAGGTAAGACCACACAAACACTGCCCTCTGTTAATATTAATGTGCCATGATAAATGGTTTATTTTAGAAACAGGCCAGGCTCTCATAGAGCATAATCACTTCTTTATAATTATAATGCTTACGTTAAAGTACAGTCGACTACAAAAAGATCGATACCGCCAAAGTTACAAAGATATGTATACACACCTTTATTGACTTAACATTAAGGTCGTGTATACATATTTTTGTAACTTTGGCCGTATCGATTTTTTTGTAGTCGACTGTACAGTCGCGGAACGGAAAGGTTCGTCATTAAAGTCGACTTTCGCTTGCAGACAAGTTGTTCACAAAATTGCAATGATACTATTGACAGAAGCTGTTTGCGTTTAGTTTTAAACAATATCTTAAACTAATAGATTTTTACAGTTCATTTATCAGAGTGTAATGGCAGGTCAAACTGATAAAATGGTGGCTGAACTATTCATTGTCAAGGAATATTGATATAAAGGCAACATGTGCTGGCAAAGTGTTAAATTTTAAATATTCAAAAACTGACGAATGTTTTCGCTCGGCGACAGTACATACATAATAGGTGCCTACACAACACTTAGGTAATGTTGGCAAGTCATAGTAAGTACACAGTCTTGTACAGTCCAAGTGTACTGTCAACATTAGATACATAAAAGCATTTCAAAAAGGTTTATTTTATGAAGATCTCGAGAACGATGAACGGTTGGAATGCTAGAAAAACCGGCCAAGTGTGTGTCGGACCACGCGCAGTGTAGAGTCCCGTACCAATAAGGTATGCGGCAAATATTCAATATTAGTTGTTGCCCGAGACTCCGTGTGCGAAGAATCCGTTTATCCCTGTAGGTGTACCGCAGGAGCTATTTATGCATTTTTGTAGGATAAAAACTATGCTATGTCCTTTCCCAGTAAGTACTCAAGACTATCTGTTCACCTTTCACCTAAATCGGTTCACCGGTTTAAGCGTGAAGCGGTAACAAACAGACGGACAGACAGAGATATTTTCGCATTTATAATGTGAAGTTTCGATCGACTATTAGATTGACGCCTACTAAGCTTCATCAACCGCGCAGCTAAGGAGTGGAATTCCCTGCCTGCGACTGTGTTCCCTGAACAATACAATTTGGCCGCTTTCAAGTCTAGGGTGAATGAGCATTTACTAGGCAAGCGTGCTCCATCGTAGGCCTTTCTTCGCTTTCCATCAGGCGTGATTGTGGTCATACGCAAGCCTATATTGTATAAAAAAAAGCAAGTACCAATTAAATTTTTTAGAACTCCTACAGCCAAATGAGTGAACCAATTAAAGTTGAATTTAGTCCTATCTATGACTGGTATTTTTACATAAACGTGATATAGTTTTTAAGTAGCAAGAAAATTAAGTTTTGTTGCTACACGCTGGCTGGTTTATAACGAACTAACTGCGTGGAGTCTGGTTGAATTAATCAAATTTTATAAAATTCTTCATTTAATTATTCGTCATATGGGCATGAATTATCAGGTCTTGTTTGGTCGTGTATTCCGGGTCGACAATTGCTGTTCATTAATCATACTAAATAATATAGGAATACTAGCTGTTGCCCGCGACTCCGTCCGCGAAGAATGGGGGGGCGGATAAAAAATAGCCTCCGACCTATTCTCAGACCTACCGAGTGTAGAGAAAAAAGTTTCATAAAAATCGGCCAAGCCGTTTCGGAGGAGTTCGGTAACAAACACCGTGACACGAGATTTTTATATTAGATAAATAAAAATATAAATTACCGTTTGCATTTCCTTGCAGAACTAAATGTCGCTACTTCCTTGCTACCTAATAATTCCTGCTGCTTTTTGGCGTTTTTATGGATTGTACCTACTTCATGACTATTGAAATGCAAAACTTTTTAAAACACATTATCTGCAATAATCCATTTTTTTCAAAACTGGAAAATTTTAATACGGATTATGTTTCGCATTTTTAACTGGTAATACGTTTATATTCCTTTTATTACTAGGTACAACTATATGAATCTACTTACATGATTTGTCCTCGGGACATTCGATTTTTCTTCAGAAATAAAAAGGTTTTTTTTATATTTACCTTCGTCTTCTCCTACACACATGGTTGGTCGCTCGTTCGCATCTGCATCGTACTGGTACAAAATACCCCAGTTGAGGCAGCGGGCCAGGTTCCGAATCGGTAGAATCACTCCACTCTGGCTGGCTGAATGGCTCTATTTCCATGGCTGACGGCATTATTAAAAAGTTCGATGTCGTCTTCGATTTTTTTTAGGGAAACACTGGCCACTTATAATGTTTATGTCACAAATGTTCAAGAAAAAAGTCACTGCTAGTCGGCCATTTTAGTTTTAGGTAACCGAACGCTTTCACTCATGATGCACACTTTTGTTAGGTACTTTAAAACACTTAACTGTTCACTTACTTTAAACTTTTTTAAAACACGTCCGACCATTAGCGGTTCTGCAAACGTATTAACCTCAATTTTGTTCGAATTGTAAACAAAAGTAATAGATATGGGTAAGAATTTCGGGTGCGTCTACCGGCAAATAGATCTAGAAAGATAAGATAAGATATTATATTATAGAAATTAGGCAGACGGGTATCAGTAGAAAAGTACTTAATGGGGTAACTAGAGATAGTCTGATGACAAAATGGAAAAAAATAGATATTGTTTGAACTCTGAATACTGCTTTTATCTTACAGGTAAAAAACTTAAGGTAAGGATAGTGTCCTTTAAGACAAGTTAACGTTCCAAATTATAAAAAAAATAACACTACTGTACATAGCTATATTAATATTACCTACAAGAAGGGTCTTTCATACATAAGTATTTTACCAATAAGTACAAGCTACACTTATTAGACCTAGACTTAGTTAGGTAGTAGCTTTTGGGGGTTTAAATTGCTCGCGACACGAGACCCCTGGGTGGTGCTAAACCAGCGAACTCCGGTGGTAGGCTTCGGCCTAGGCTGGTCACCACCCATATAGGTTGAGCCAGGCCGCCAAGCGACTCTCGTCGTGTTCCGGCCTGTTGCCTATAGAAGCCATTCTGGAGGAAGGGTCTGAGCAGTTGGGAAGCGCGCGCGTACCGGTTACAGTGCCCCGTATTTGTTGTTAGGTTTGTACTGTTCGAGGAATCGCGCAACAGCGCGCTCAACTGCCTTCTTCTTGCTTATTCCCCTAAATTCAAGTCTAGGGTGGATGAGCATTTACTAGGCAATCTTCGCTTTCCATCAGACTTGATTATGGTCAAACGCAAGACTATATTGTAGATATAAAAAAATAAACTTTTTTTTGTAATTTAATTAAACAAACTTTCCAAAAAAAATAGGATTGAATCATATTTCGATTAAATATTCCATACCTAAGAAACTAGCTTCTAGTTTTTGATATAATAAAAATTAATATGTCTAATACATTATTCAACTCAAGTAAGTATCCTTTTATTGCATTTTTTACAGTTGGTCAACGAATCCGTATGGCGACAGACCAAAACATAAACATTATCCGTTGACACTTCGTACGTGTTTAGATTTTTGTACACTGCATAAAATACTGCTGCTTGAAATAGCTTAAGTAACCGAAAGCTGTATTGTTCTGGCACTTGCCCAAAATACCTTTCAGAAATATTAACAAATTTATGATGGATTTGAAATACGTGTAGAATAGTAGAAAATTATAGTTATATCATTTTATCTTGTTAAATAGTTGAAAATTTTAATTTAAGCTGTAATATTTAGCAATACAAAGATTTTCGTGCTCGTTTACAATGAGCGTTATAAGAAAGCGCAAAGTCATTCAAAGAGCGATGGATAGTGTTGCAAAAAAACTTCGAAAAAAACTAGAAAAAAAAAACTTCTGGAGCATGTTTTTTTTCTAGAGTACAGAATTTAAAAATAAAAAGGCAGTTTCCGTAAAAGATTAATACTTAACAGTTAATATTAGAGTTTTTTATTTATTTGGGTCAATCAACTTTTTTTTGTAAACGATTTTCGGCTACTTTCTATGAAAACCGAAATAATTAAAAAAACTGATTATTTTTCCTTATTTAAAGTATACTTTTCAAAACCCTAGATTTTTGTAGTCAGTAATGGTGTAATTGCCAGATTTATTTTATTATGTTTAGCTTCTATTTCGTGGGTGACCCAGGCGACAATGTTGTCCCCGAAATTTGTATGAAAATAGTGGTATGTCCCCTGGGTGACCGGATTTTTTCATAGAAATACTTTTTTTTTTTGGTTTTCACATACGCACTATGATAAACAGTTTATCTAATTACTGCAAAATCATGGTTTCACTAACCAGAGATTACAGAGTTACTTGTAAAGGAGTAAATAGAAATTTACAAAAAAAAGTTGATTGGCCCATTTATAAATCTACCATACCGTTTTGGTGGGTGTGCCTCGATAGTTATAACAACATTTGATATAACTGTAACATTTGGTATAATGCTACATTTGATATAATGCGATTTACTCAAAAAGTAAACTTCGGAGGATTGATATTCAATTCTATTTGATATGCATTAGGTTAGGTTAGGTTAGTTTATTTTATAAAATAATCGTAGAATGTTTACTTCTCGAGTAGATCGAATTATGTCAAATGTAGCATTATACCAAATGTTACAGTTATATCAAATGTTGTTATATCTATCATTACACACCCCGCTTTGGTTGAATAGTACCAAGTTTACATGAATATATTGGCAAAATTGACTACTACTGAAAGTGGTACTAGCATTGACACAGAGGAAGATTAAATTTTTGTTTAATTGATTCATGAGTACTTAATTATTAATTTATTTAAGAATTTAGTACAAATTAACATCCATTAAAAATCCATCTTAATTTTTGGTACTTAATTCGATTTGTTATTTTAGTAAAATTAGAAAACATACCTCAATAAAACAATTAATTTCCTATTGATTTTATTTCTGAAAAGAAAACCAAAGTTAGAAAAAAACAAGGCTACTAAGTATTTTTCATGTTTTTTTTTTCAACATTGTGAAAAAAAAAGTAGTTTTTTTTCATGTTACATCACTAGCGATGGAGCGAGCTATACTTAGTCGGAGTTTCCTTTCGTGATTGAATCAGAAGTGATGGGAAGATCCACATCAGAACCAAACTTACTGAGCATATTGCTTGAACCGACGGTCGATGGGGCAGAAAGCCTGAGGAGGCTCTCAACAAGAGGGATACCGACGATCTGGGTAAAAGTCACTTGGCAACGCAGGACCGGTCCTTAGGGAACTTTTTGGGGAATCCTTTATTCAGCAGAAGCCGTGGTGGCCTAGTGGTTTGACCTATGGCCTCTCTAGCAGAGGGTCGTGGGTTCAAATCCCGGCTCGCACCTCTGAATTTTTCGGAATTTATGTGCGAAATTAATTTGAAATTTACCACGAGCTTTACGGTGAAGGAAAACATCGTGAGGAAACCTGCATACATCTGCGAGGAAAATCAATGGTGTGTGTGAAGTTCCCAAACCGCACTGGGCCCGCGTGGGAACTACGGC
Organism: Archips crataeganus; assembly: GCA_947859365.1. Classification (NCBI taxonomy): domain Eukaryota; kingdom Metazoa; phylum Arthropoda; class Insecta; order Lepidoptera; family Tortricidae; genus Archips; species Archips crataeganus. Next base: position 11,732,290 of record OX402066.1, on the reverse strand, counting down.
CCACCCTCTCTTATTCTGAGAGGAGGCCTGTGCCCTGCAGTGGGACGTACTCGTATATAGGCTGAGACTATGATGATAATGATGATGACAGCGATTTTTACAACTGTTGGATGGTATTTTAAGAAATCGGTTCTCAGGAGCTTTGCGAACTTTTTGGAAGACTAATGGAATAAAAACAAACAATCCGCTACCTAAAAGATGTTAATTGATATCAGTATTCGTCGACGTGATCAGAACACTTTATTTAATCTCTTCGTAAATCCTCTTTCCATTTTTTATTGGTCACATGAACGAATGAAGTCACGAGCACCAAAAAACATAAACATAGGTTAGAATTTAATACCACCATCATCATCATTCCAGCCTACACACGTCCCACTGCAGGACACAGGCCTCCTCTCAGAATGAGAGGGCTTGAGTCGTAGTTCCCACCTTCACCGTAAAGCTGATAGTAAATTTCAAAATAATAAATGCAATTTTGTACATAGGTAAAAACTCAGAGGTACGAGCTCGGGCTCAAACTCACAACCGTCTGCTTGAGTGGCCACAGGTCAGACCAATAGGCTACCACGACTATAGACTAGAATCTATAATCCCCTATACTTATATTGAGGGGTGTGTGGTCAAACCCGATATATCGACCTAATAAGGAATTTGAATTTAGACACTTCACATGGTGTTCCTTTTTCAACAACCAATTTTATTATATGGATTTATCGAATTACACCACGTCCTCGATATGTAAACACAAACGAACAAAATTTACCTCAATATTGTATTAGTAGGTATGTAAATATAGATAGATGTGATACGTATACCGCTAAAAATCACAAGGATCAAGTGTCAAGAGAAAGTCCTTTAAATCCATACGCTACCTACCCAATGGGAGCCGAAAAGGGTTCACATTTCTTTTAAAAAAACAGAGGGCCAGTCGTGAAGGAATGCGCATTCCACGAGGGCTCGTGTTTTTTGGCCCCCAACTCACAAAGGGACCGACGCTAACGTAATTATGAATGAAGCTCTACGTTTACTTTTTTGAAGTTTTGTGCGGCGCTATATCGACGTTTTGATAGAAGCTGCACAACGCTGTGGGGCTCAAAATCATCATATATCAGCCAAAAGACGCGCACTGCAAGACAAAGGCGGTTGCAGCACCAATCGATTAACCGTCGATCGATGCTATCGTTCGATGGTAGAATGGATTGATCGACGTCGATTGAAAGTTTCAACTACAGTTGTTTACCCACACCAATCAATGTCAAACGTCAAACATTTTAGTTTATCGATCGATCGATCGGTATCCGTCGATTAGCCAAACCTAACAGACCACTACTAAATATATGCAAAAAAGTTTCATTAAAATCGGTCAAGCCGTTTCGGAGGAGTTCGATAACAAACACCGTGACACGAGATTTAAATATATTAGACTAGCTGTTGCCCGCGGCTCCGTCCGCGAGGAATAGGGGTACTTATGAAAAATTACCTACGACCTATTCTCAGCCCTACCAAACACAGAGAAAAAAGTAGCACCGCTGAACCGATTTAGATGAAATTTGGTATGGTGGGATTTAATTCCAGAAAACTGCATGGTTCCGTGGAAAATTTATGACCATGAGAACTGAAAAGTATTTTTCTCAAACATCCAAGGAAATGTGGTCCTTATAGTCGTGACAATAGAACACGAAGTATGACATTGTATAGCAGTTGAAGAAGATTCGTTCCAATTTCAAATTAGACGACAATAATGGAATTTCATACAAACATTGCTGGCCAAGGCCAGCAAAGAGATTGTCTTTTGTTTTAGTGGGTCGTATTTTCTTTTATTGACTATCAATGACATACTGCCAATTAAGAAAAATTTAGTTTGTGAATTTACTTTTTAATATCTTACTTGGCTAGATTTAATCAGGTATTCAATAAAATAAATAAGGATTGGCGTTTATTGTTAACAATTTATTATTAATAAGGTCGTAATTTTTGAATAAATATAAATCATCTCAAGATTTTGCGTCAAAAACATTAACTGGAACAGCTTACAAATAAATTGCTGGAAAATAAATATTTTGGCGGGAATAAAAAAAAAACAATTTCAATTAAATATGAATATATAAGTTGAACATTCGTATCATTTCCTTGGATTTATTTGAGAAAAGCACTATACAAGCCTTGGCCACGAACAGGGACACACTCGGCCATCTATTACTACTCGGCCGGCAATCCCCTATTTCGCGGCCGCTGCAGTAATGTACTATTTTTACAGTAGCTACAGTCAATTTACTGCGGTAATTTGTAATGTAAAGCCACACTGACTTTTCCGTGAGAACTAACAACCGCTAACGACCGCTTTAGCCTAATTGGTAGTGACCCTGCCTACGAAGCAAGAGGTCCTGGGTTCAAATCCCGGTAAGGGCATTTATTTGTGTGATGAGCACGAATATTTGTTCCTGAGTTATGGATGTTTTCTATGTATTTAAGTATTTATTTATCTATATAAGTATGTTTATCCGTTGCTTAGTACCCATAACACAAGCTTTGCTAAGTTTACTTTGGGACTAGGTCAATTGGTGTGAATTGTCCCGTGATATTTTTTATTTTTTTTTAACAACGATTAAAACCATAAAACAAAGTAGCGGACCATCTCAAACTGTATTATGTTATTAGATAAATTGCATCAATAATTTCCGTAACGAGACGGCGGTCATCCCACGATGATGACTAATTACCTAATTGCTTAATTTTACTTAACTGTATTTTGAAGCCATTAAAATTACCATTATTGCAGTGTCGTGGCACCGTAATGGCTCGATTTCCAATGGATTGCCTACATTTTTAATGTGACCTCAATGATGATAGTGTAATGTGAGACTCCCGCATATTCTCCGCGCGTAGGTACCGGTAAACTGGGGTTACTTTAGGAATTGTTGGGGCTACTTTGTTAGATTTAAAATGGTTATAAAAACGCAAATATTCATAGCTCGATTGAGCAAATGACCAAGAAATAACGTAAAAAGTTAGGTGATTTATCAAGGTAGTTATTTCACTGCCACAGATAGTCTAAAAAAATAAGGACACGGCGTAAAAAAACTGTTTTCTAAAGTAGCCCCGCATTTCAAAGTAGGTAACCCCAGTTTACGTACTATACTATACATTTTATCCCATAATGTGTCCATTTATATTATTAAACTAGCTTTTGCCCGCGACTCCGTTCGCGTGGAATTAGTAATTTGGGCAGCTTATTTTTTTTATCCAATTTGCTTTTTCTTCAATTATGGCTCTCCTTAGTTCCTCGATATAAAAAAATACCCCCCCCCCCCCACCCGCACACCCGCGTTCACATTCATTCACCACCAGAAGCGTGCCTATAGAAGTTTTACTTCAAAAACCCCCAATTTTGAAACATTCTTCCGCTCCGCTCCGCTCCTATTGGTGTTAGCGTGATGATATATAGCCTATAGCCTTCCTCGATAAATGGGCTATCTAAAACTGAAAGAATTTTTCAAATCGGTGCAGTAGTTCCTGTTTCCGGCGAGCGATTGTCAGTCAATTCTGAAAACTGTTCGATAAATTCTTAAAATAAACGTATCTTTCTTATTTGTGAACCGATTCAAATGAAACAAACACTAAATGTTAATCCAAAAAAATACCAACATATCAGTGAAAACCGCATCCTTTTAGGTTAAGCCGTTTCTGAGATTAGCGCGCACAAACGCACAGACAAACAGACAAACAGACAATAATTCTAAAAATCATTGTTTTGGGTTCTATTGCGCTAATAAATAGCCCTAGTGACAGTTTTTCTCAAATATCTTCAATGTACAGACACCGACTTGTTACAGATTTATTATATTTATAGATTTTCCTTCTTTTCCCGAGCTAGATACTCCTAGTCTCTGTACAAATCTTACGTACTCTGGGTATTACTTAGTACTTGGCAGCTCTAAACCAATCAGAAGCATATTCCCTCGTATTGTAAACAGTACAAAATGTTATACACACACACACACACACACCCAGCTGCGCAAACAGTCATCATCCCTGCCTATATACGTCCCACTGCAGAGCACAGGCCTCCTCGGAGTATGAGAGGGCTTGGGCCGTAGTTCCCACGCGGGCCCAATGTGTATTGGGAACTTCACACACACCAATGAATTTCTTCGCAGGTGCTTGCAGGTTCACTCATGGTAAATATCAAATGTAATTTCGCACATAAATTCCGAAAAACACATAGGTGGTGCAGAGGTATTTGAACCCGCGATCCTCTGCTTGAGAGGCCATAGGACAAACCGCTAGGCCACCATGGCAAACAGAGTATAAGACTGCAAAAAATCTACCTACAGATTCTTACTTTTGAAATAAAAATACAATACGAACTATAATCTCTTATCTTGCTACTCCACGAAGTAGAAAGGTATAAGGTCTGCCTGAATTGGGGATGTCTATTTTTTTGCAATGTATAGTAAATCGAAAACCATTTCGAGATAAATGGTTTTTAACTCGTTTTCTGTAGTTATTTAATTTTAATATTATATAATGAATTTATTACATAACAAATAAGCAATGACCTTCATTTGACTTTGGTGTAAAATGCGTGACCGGTCCAAGTCGTACTTTATTCTGTGTGGTTAGAATTCTTCACAAATTTACGCGTGGATTATAACTACGGAGTTTGATTTGGACCCCCTGCCTGACATCTAGCACTTTGACAGCGCCAGTAAAGTGACACTAGTTACAGTGTACCACCACGCAAAAAATAATTAAAGGGGTTGCCTTATCGTACGCATTTAGATAGATTTAGAAATTTGGCAGTGTGGGAGCCCTCAATTACAATCTGACGTCATCAACCAAAATAGTTTCAATAATTAATCTTGAAAAAAGTAGTGAACTAAGTGACAAAATATTGAAATTAGTTTCTTATAATTGACTTTTCTATACAAAAAAAATATAAAAACCACTGGTAATTTTTTTTAGACATTCCCAATTTACCAATATAGTGAGCGTAGAGGGCTTTCTCTATACATACACCTCGTTTGTGCTTGGAAAATATTATACTTACTTATTCTAGCTTAGGCTAGAATAGAATTGCGAGTAGGCTGTCTAAATAATTCAAATCAATCACCAGTTTTATTTTCAGGTTCACTTGTTCTTGGCTTCAGTTGAGTTTATTATTACAGAACTTAGGCGAATATTTCACTTGTACCCTCTTTATTAGCTATTGGTTGTTTAAATAAATCTATCTATCTATCTACAGCCATTGTCCGTCCACTGCTGGACGTAGGCCTCCTTCATATTGCGCCAACATTCGTGATCATGGGCTTCCCTCATCCATCCACTGCCCGCTGTCCTCCAAATGAATTGTTTAAATAAATATTTGGAAGTATTGGTTTTGGTTAAATCTCAGTGGCAGCTCCCACAAACATATCAGAGATTTATGAACATCTTATAAATCTGTCATGTCATAGGAAATAGAATTTATTTACAACTAGCGATCCACCCCGGCTTCGCACGGGTGCAATTAGAGCGCGCGCAGACAGAGAGCGGTCTGGAGTTCCGCGTTCCGAGTTCAAAGTTCTGCGTTCTTTCGAATGTACTGAGTCCCTTACGATAACGCACACAGCAGGCGGTCGGAACTCTCGAGCGGTCAAAACACAGAACTCTGAACGCGTAACTCGGAACTCCAGACCGCTCTCTGTCTGCGCGCGCTCTTATGCATGTATTATATATATAAACCTTCCTCTTGAATCACTCTATCTATTTAAAAAAACGCATCAAAGTCAGTTACGTAGTTTTAAAGATCTAAGCATATATAGGGACAGACAGACAGCGGGAAGCGACTTTGTTTTATACTATGTAGTGATGATACATAAGTACTTGATGATCTGACTGTAATTACGCAGCGGACATTCAAATTCCATCAGACCGCCTTATCGTGTGTAGCCAGCATTATAGAGCACTTGGCACCGCCTACGTGGTTTCAAGGACCTTTTTTGGACCCCACACAATGCACCATTGTGTTTGGACATGTGTCCTTCGGGTTATATTCTCAGAAATATAAGAAGCTGCCCCAGTTTCCTCTGAACTATGTCCAGTTTACTCTGAGAATATGTCAAAATGTTAATTACAAAAATTAACATTTGAATAGTGCACAGATACTCGTAGTAGTGGCTATTGCAAGATATTATTATTACTTTGGCTTTGGTGACATTGTTTTCTTGCGTGACAATCTATCTTTCACATCTTTATGCCCTATATTTTTAAACAGAGCATTTGGAAGTCTCAAAGTCATTTACTTAAGGATCTTGTCGAATGGGGTGTTTCTAATGTGTCAATATAAATTTCCCTACTAATTAGAAAGACTGTCCCTTATGGCCAATGCAGACTAGACCGGTTTAAAAATAGCCATTCAACGCTTTCATCAGTTCCACAAAAGGAAGTTACAGACAGTCACACTACTTTAAATGCGTGCAATGTGTCAACTATTCAAAATAGACACCGTTGAACCACGAGACGCATACAAATAGAGGCTAGACATAGTCGCATAGCTAAGGATTAGAAAAGCGATGTTCACGTGTTTTGTAATACCTTTCCATAGAAAATATTATTACATATGAGAAACCTTTAACTGACCGTTCACGATTAAAATAGTAGAGGATCATGGTTAAACTTAAACAGCAGATGATTTACGGTTAATTACATAACATGAGAAATATTTGTTACGGGATGTATAGACTATGATCACCTTTAATGAGTTCCCGATGTTTCGACACAATATAACTTTATCCTCCCGCAAATCCTTCAGTTTATCAGTGATCATGACGCTGGTGGATGCTTAAAAATATCGAGAGGACTTACGTAGCAAACGTACGTAGCAAACGTACTTACGTACTTATTTATGAGTATTATATCTTATGGTTAAAGTTCACGAGTGTTAACTTTTTGTGTGTATTTGGAGAATGTTTACTATCACGTCGAGTTGTAGCTTATTTATTGCACTTGTTCGTTTATTTTATTAAGTAAGGGCGTTAATAACTACATCAATTGTCAGGGCACATTGTAAAGTGGATTGTATACTGTCGAAATCATTAGACACCTGAATTTAAATTTAAAAAGTCCACGTAATAACCAAGATTCAAAATTTATATTCATAACTATATTATTATTTATATTTATATTATATTCAACTCATTTTAAGCAAACAAATCAAGGTGTTACCATCGGGCGTACCCCAGGGAGCACACATAAGCCCTAACCTTTTCCCTTTGTTCACAAATCGTAAAAACGCGACAATTTTACTTCTACTCCTCACTTAGCTCTTAAAGTAACGTGCGTGGGTTAAATTTAGTCGTTTCTTGTACTCTAGGCGCCGATGATTCACAGAACGTTGACTCGGTTCTCGATTGTTTAGGTCTTGCAGCTTGCGGACGCAGTCTTCACAGTTCTTCGAGCTTCTACACTAGAGTTTGCTTTGGAAGATCTCATGGCTATGATGGTAGAAACAGTTGGTCCAGTTCGGACCATACATGTGACGAAATGTTGTTTTCGCTAATTGTTTCGTTTGAAATGTTCCAGTTTCAGAAACTCGATGCAATGGGCTAGTTTATTTAACGTTCGTTTTAACACTAGGAAAGATTTTGTAATTCGGTAACAGCGTTATTGCTGGTTAGATACGATTTGGGATAAAACTTATTTCTCTAAACTATCTTGTATAGGTTCGTCCTAAATTTATTGAGTGATTAGATAATTCAAATCCGAGATATTTTTCGAATCAGAATTGACTAAATATAACGTAGCTATCTGTTCCTATTTAATCGAAATTCGATTTAGATGTTATACACACTTGAAATTAATATATTTTGAGCTCGGCTATGACCATGATCACTGTAGCTGGTTAAAAAGAATCATTCTCACAAATCTCACGGTACAGATAGCAAACCAGCTAATACCTACTTCTGAAAATGGAAACGGGACTTTTTAATTTGTCGTACCCAATACTAAACAAAACGTTTCGCTTCGTACAATAATTGCTTCCATACCATAAGATAAAGATTGAAACACACATATTGTCCGAGTTTTTTTGTGCACTGACTAATGACAATGACAATGACACAGTCAAGGACAAGCAGCGTGATTGGTGACTAACTGGCTAAGGATGCTTACGGTCGCTGCCAAGTTTTTTAATCTCTTTAATTTAATAACCACTTTGCCAAATATGATTATCGCGAAGAGCAACTCTTCCTTTGAACGTAACTGCGACTATGCCAAGAAAAAGGTTTTTATTTTTTATTATCAGACACTACATTTTGTTTGTTGCAGGAAACAGTACTCGTAGAGTATAACGACGGTAGATTGTTTGCTTATGATTGTTTACTCGAACGTTTTGGTTTATTGCCTGAGGCAAGCACTGGCTTTGACAAAACATGACTTTGTAAATATTTTCAATATCTTCAACGTTATATTATGGAGTAGTAAGTAATACCACCTTCTTATATGTTGTATGAATCTACAAACAATCGTCTAAATTCACGACATTTCCATCGTAATTCCCTTGCCATCGTTGTTAGTAGTGAGCAGTCTCTAAATCGTGCTCTGTTGGCAACAGCAGACCTGAGATTATTGTTATGGCCAATCACAGCGAATTGGTTCTAAGCCGTGTAAACTGTGGATCATTAGCTACACCATGATTACGACGTTAGTCACAGTACGGCAATGTCTCTCTCTCGGGTTCCAAACGATCGGCTGACCGATTTTACAGACCGCGATCTCACGTATTGTGATCGTGACGATTGAGAATATTATGAGAGAAAGAAGGTATCATCATCATCATCATCCCTGTCTACATATATACGTCACAGAGCACAGGCCTCCTCTCAAAATGAGAGGCATGGGCCGTAGCCGCACGTGGGAATTTCGCACACACCATTGAATTTCTTCGCAGGTGTGTGCTGGTTTTGTCACGTTGTTTTCTTTCACCGTAAAAGTTAGGTGCATTTCAGATGCAATTTAAATTTTGAAAATTCAGAGGTGCGAGCCCGGCTCGAACCCACGATCCTCTGCTTGATAAGTCATAGGACAAACCACTAGGCTACTACGGCTTTTCGGCTTTCGACACACGACAAATATATGAGTAGGTACTTAAGGAGAAAATTTGGAAGAATTTTGATGTAAGTACCTAAGTAGCTAGTCAAATAGAGAGACAGACCCCTATGATCTAGATTTTGGATTGAAAAATGAGTCTCCTCTATACTTACTTAGGTACTTACGCTCTTTTACTAGGACATTCGCATGTCTATGGGAGCCTGGGATATATACGTAGGTAGAGTATTTAGAACGTGTGATGATTCTAATATTATTTCTTATTTCATAATGTTGTAAGTTTACTTGAGACAGATCATTCTAGTCCAAGTATTTCATCCAATTAAAGCACGTTTCCCTTGCAGCGAGTCTAAATATAAATATGGGTCTAGCCTTCAAATAGTTCAATTTTGCGGATGATATTTTTAAGTCAAACACTGACCCGTCTATTTCCAAGCCTCCAAAAGCCAAGCGACCCGTGCTACTCAACCTACGGTTCATTACACGCTTTTTTGCTCCCAGCCTCTGACTCAGGGTATTAGCTAAAGCACCAGATTACAAGGAACTCCCCTGCCCCCTCTTAGTCCAAGAAAATGTACGACAATTGCGACAGTAAGTGTAACTCTACGGATCTTTGCTCGCTAGTCATGCGTAGGCGTCAAGATGATATTGCGTCTTAATTTTTGACGCTACTATAAATCAATGTTTTTATTTTGTCATTTCATTTGTAAGGTGTCCAACGTGGGATTAAGTATTCGTATTGTAACAACGTGTTCTTTAATTTTATGTGGCTGTAAGTAATTATACCTAAGGGATTAACTTTGTAAACACTTTGAAGCTTACAATAGGACGGCACTAACTTTCTCTTTTCGTATGCCAATTCGGTCACTAAAGTGAAAAACGATTATAGTAAGTATCTCTTGCTCTCACAAATAGCGATGTTTATTGTTATAGTAATAAGGTTAGGGCTTCGCAGTTAAGAGTCGTAACTCTTCATCCATTTCCTTGCTGTTCAAGGCTGTTTTAAGCACCAAAATAAGAACAACTCAACGCACATTTATGGTATTATAGCGCTGACAACTCAATTCCATTTAATTTTACCGAAACCCCGTGAACTCAAGGAATTAATAGCTTCCATAAATTTTCCATGTCTATTCCTTACCCGGGTTCATAACTCTCTGTCGCCAGAAATGTTCGTTTTAAATGACATCAACATCCAGTCGTTATGTCATTATTTTTAGTACATTCCGAGAGCTGAGTTGACTTCCCCAAAAATGTCCCGTGTTGTAATTTTAAACGTGATTCATTTTATTTTTTGTCCTCTCTTAGATACTAAAGTTTAGTTTGTGCCCAAATAATGATAATTTTGAAAATATGGATATAGATAATTTACGCTCATAATATTTTCATCTAAGCGTACCATTATAAATAGGTAGTTAGTTATCTACAAATAAAACAACAAGCCGCCAACAAGCAAGGTAGCCGTGGTGGCCTAGTGATTTGACCTATGGTCTCTCAAACAGAGAGTCGTGGGTTCAATCAAATCCAGGCTCGTACTTCTGAGTTTTTCGGAATTTATGTGCAATATTACATTTGAAATTTACCATGAGCTTACGGTGAAGGAAAACATCGTGAGGAAACCTGGACACACCTGTGGAGAAATTGAATGGTGTGTGAAATTCCCAATCCGCACTGGGCCCGCGTGGAAACTACGGCCCAATCCCTCTCATTCTGAGAGGAGGCCTGTGCCCTGCAGTGGGACGTATATAGGCTGAGATGATGATGATGTTGACGAAAACAACAAGTACGGTACTACTTTCATACTTAGACATAACTTAGTTCAAGAAAAGTAGGCAAGTGTACCAGCATGATTCCGTTGTAAGAACGCTACAGAGTGTATAGTCGACCAAGATATTCCTTTACCACCCTAAATTTCAATATCGATTAAAGGCCATTTTCACGTATAAGTCAATGTGACGATCAGCCTTACTGTTTTTATTCTGATGTAGAAACTGTCACAAAAAATGGTAAACCATTGGTTGAATATATACTTACTTGCAGATACACGATGCGGTATCATGTACGGTCAAGTGCAAAAATAAGTAGGTATCGATTTAATCCTCCCATCGTTACATACCTATACCTTAATTCGACGACATAAGAGCTGTGGGACATATTTATGAGCAAGTTGTGTGCACCCAAGTTTTTACACTTGACTTTACCTACAATGTGAAGGCATACGTAGTTTGTTGTTACACTCACCCCTAGCCAAGCTTTGTTACGAGTAATATAAAAACAAGTGAGGATCCCTTATTGTTCATACAAATAAAGGATCCTCATTTATTTCTTTTTCAAAACCATCGCCACAAAATTTTATAATTTCCTATGTCCATTTATTTTCATTGACACGTCACCCGCATGGTAGGTTATAAATCTCCACAATTGATTTCAACTTGATTTGGCATTCTGTCGGCATAGCTCGTTCATTGAAATCTTGATGGTAATAAAGTTTTATTGTCCTGCTATCTTCTTCAAACAATCTGTCTGTCGTTAGATAGTTACGGAACTGTTGACGTTTATCTTCAGTTGGGGCATCAACGTTATCATTAGTTTGTACGTACTGTGCTTGGTTTGGGTTTGATGTTAAATGATTCTAACTTTATTTTCTGTTATCACTGCCAATAGGACAATACTTTGAAACTGTTCAGTACCTCTACCATGAGTTTACACTAGTTCTAGTTTACAGTGACCGTACTCGCTAGCGACGGCGTAAATGATTTGTATGGAGAATTGTATTTCCGTAAGTGACCGCTAGAGGCGCTGTACAATTCTCCTTACAAATAATTTACGCCGTCGCTAGCGAGTACGTACACGTAAACTAGTGTAAACTCATGGTAGAGGTAATGTAATTGGGAAACTACAAGGTTTAAGTTTTTTTTATACATTATAGGCTTGCGTTTGACCACAATCACGCCTGATGGAAAGCAAAGTTGGTAAGTACTTGACATTGGTCTCGCTCGGATATGCTAAATATCACAAATCTAGATGAGGTGCTTCATATGATACAAGCAACATTTCATCGCGGACAAAGCAAAGTATACGATCAAACGCAATAGCGATCTGTAAGGAAACAAACCGAAACAACAAAGTTTATCCAAAATTCTCCAGTTCTTTCAAACTTTCGAAATCCAATCCTAATCAAACATCGTGGGAACATCCAACACTACAGTATCATTTAGATAACAAACAGTAATCTTGCTAATGGCTCATAATACCAAAGTGTCAGAACTTCCAAGCCCCAGCTAAATCTAACGAAGTTATTCTTGTCCCTATCTTACATTATTAATGTGAGAGAGTGGGATAGATGGTTGTGGTTCATAGATGTTGACCGTACATTACAAATGTTAAGTCAATAATGTTGTTAAACAAATATGTTACGCCTTGGTTGTAGTACGCCTAGATATCTTGAATCTCTGGGAAATGATTTGAATGAGGTTGCTTGTTTAGGGAAATAAACTGGTTGTATGCTGGTTTTCGTGAAAGTTTATTATTAGAGTTTTTAGAGAATCGGTGTGAAGATAAATAAAAAAATATGAGGATGAGACAGAAAGACAAGTTAGATTACAATGGTAATCTGACTCTCTGAATCTCTCTACACTTTTTTTTAAAACTACTTACTTGCTGCAAATTTGCAGCATAATACCTACGAAGTATGTATGGAAAATAAAAGGCTATAAGGGGATATTCCCTATTTAAATATAAAGCTGTAGTAGCGTGGAGAAAACATTAGTTGGGCAACACGGAGTTTGAGAGAAGTATAAGTTAGTTTTGTCTTCGGATAAAACACCTCGCAGTTAGTGTCATCTCATCACTAACAAGACCTAAAATGTATTTAGTAGGCAACCGGCGGGAATGGAGTTGTTACGGAGCCAGAACACTAATCATACATCTCCCTAATCCAGGTCATCGACTTTTAAGCGTCAAAAAATGTCATAAAGAAACTAATTTGCACTTGAATCCGTCAATTAGTAGGGCAGACGGCGCGCACGCAGCGATCTATATCCGGCCAGTGACAACTGGCGTATGGCTGGCCGAAAACACAACGAACACTTTCTCAATCTCGTATCTCAACGACATGTAGTTCCAAAAACAACTTTGTGTCAAGAAGTGTAGTGGTTATATTAAAAATGGTCAGCGAAGATACGAGGTTGATAAATTAAGCGGCCGAAAACATAAGTCGTGTCTGGTAGAATTAGAAAAAAAAGGGTCGGACTAATTTTTGTGTCGTGGAAGAAGCTGATTTCGACGAAGTGACGTGTGTGTGCTTTCAGAAAGGAGGAGACGTTTTTAAGTACAAAAATCATGACTTCATTTCTGAGCTTTCAATTTCGTCGTAGAGAATGTTTGACTCCCTTTAGGTATAATGGTCAATATAATCAAATAGGTATAACCTGCGAAACTCCTACTAAATATAACCTGCGAAAAAACAAGCATGGTTCAAAACAAGCATGTCTGCAATAAAATCTAAACTCGTTTGAAGTCAATTATGTTTAACATTCGTAGGGTCGAAATCATAGTATCACAAGATTTTTCATGAGATTCCAGAATTTTTAGGATCCTGACAAGTTTGCGGTAGAGGTAGAACTCTAGGATTTTTCGGTTCTTAATAAAAACATAATCATGCTTGTAAACTGAACGAAAACAGCGCAGGATTTTCAATGGATTTTCAATTTTCCATCTGGTAACATCTAGGTCCAGTTACTATGAGATCTTTGTCATTATCCACATCTTGTTTATCTTTAGTAAAATAAAGATACACCACTCACTTTATACTTCATTTTTCGCTTTATAGTGATGCTGGTCAAACATTACAAAATTGTACCTAAACAAACCTTGAAACTTATTCTCTTTTAAACTAACAATAAGAGCTCACAAGTTTGTTCTCCAGAGAGAGCCGGTTAGCTTTATTGACAGATTTATTGTTATAGTCTGTTCTGTCGTCGAACAACAGTTGCTTAACAAATTAATAACTACAGTACCAACAAGCTTAACCTATTGTTGTGAAGGGTGTAGGGAACTTGAAGCTAAACTTAAACGTAATTGCATTTTAAAGGAAATAATACATCATGTGTAAGAACGTAGAGCGAAGCTGATACCTGCAGGCTTATTGTCTAACGTTTCTGACGCTTGCCTTCGCAATCATTATTTCTTTCTGTCAAACGGTATAAAATGATGACAGAGAGAGAAGGTGAAACCGAAGACTGTGGTGGTCTTTGAGTGTGGCAGTGAGTGCGGCAAAATTTCAAATGATTAGGTATATCCACCTCGCATCCACTAACGGTTTCTAAATATTCCGTCGTGTCACCTGCATTTTTAAATCTGAGTTGGTTACAGACACAATAGTGAAGTGAAGCGCACTCTTTCGCAAAACGGTTTCAGGTAACCTGATTGTGGTGTTCCGTGTCGCGATCATTCGTTACCCATTCGTTCATTCATTCAATTGGCGCGCATCGTAAACATAACGCCTTCGCTGGTTTACTTCGACACGCAATGTCTTGTAAACTGGATCTGATCAGATTTTGTTGCAATGTTCAGCGCTGCATTGAAAAAGGTTATGGTTAATTGGATTATTTTACCCATCCTGGATGTAAGTAGCACTGTCTTAGATTGGATTTTTATAAATCCAAGCTAAGACAGTGCTAAAACACTGCTAAAACACTGCTAAAACACTGCTACAAGACAGTGCTAAAACACTGCTAAGACAGTGCTAAAACACTGCTAAAACAAAGAAACCAGAAACCACATTAGAAGAGAAGTTATCTTCTCTTCTAATGTGGTTTCTGGTTTCTTTCATTCATTTTAAAAGTAATAATTTTCCAATAGATACTATTCAAACCAAACGCCAAGAGGGATTGACCATTGCGTTTTATCGACTATCGATGATCAATGTATTTAAGTATTTATTTATCTATACAAGTATGTTTATCGTCGTCTAGTACCCATAGTACAAGCTTTGCTTAGTTTGGGACTAGGTCGATTTGTGTAAAATTGTCTCCTAATATTTAATAAATATTTTTTTTTTTAATTTAATAATTGTCACTTGGCACGTAATGTTTTAGGTAGACGGCCAGATAGCCGAGTTGTTAGAGAACCTGACTACGAAGCTTGAGGTCCTGGGTTCGATTCCCGGTCGGGGCAGATATTTGTGTGAAAAATACGAATGTTTGTGCTCGAGTCTTGGATGTTTAATCTGTATTTATGTATGTATTTATATCTATGTAAGTATGTTTATCCGTTGTCTAGTACCCATAGTACAAGCTTTTCTTAGTTTGGGATTAGGTCAATTGGTGTGAATTGTCCCGTGATATTTATTTATTTATTTTATTTATTTAATTAAATTAGACCTGGGAATTTTTAAAACAGAAATCAACAATCAAGAGGGATTGACCATTATGCTTCATCGACTATTCCAGCTATCGATTTGATCAAATCTCATCGCTTGTTATCGACTTTATAGTGTCCCAAACTGCACGGCAAAGGCCTCCCCATTACAGGTCTAATTTCATTACCTGAAGCATGTCATGCTAAGTGACAATTAATCATCTATAGTCGATGAAACACTATGGTCAATCCCTCTTGACGTTTGATTTTTGCTATGAAAATTCCGCCCCTTGATCATCATCATTTTCATTAACTATTACGAGAAACTTTAAATATCTAAAAGCTTATTACTTCTTCAATCCATCATAGGTATATTTTTTATTCGCTATCATATCTATCCAAATACAGCAAGATTTGTTTGAAAATTGTTATTCGCGTCGCCTGTTTCGGAACTTTACCAATTTGATGTCGCGCTAAAAGCTTAGAGCAACTTCAGATGCGGCAAGTTATTAAACTACAAGAGCATAAAATCTTAAATTTGATCTATCAATGTCTTCAATGTCTTGTGCGTTGGATGCGGATGGCACGGGACCGATCTGTTTGGCGAGCCTTGGGGAGACCTATGTTCAGCATTGGACGTCTTTTGGGTGAAATGATGATGATGATGAATGTCTTCAGGATTTTATCTACAAATTGACATAGAACATAGAGTTCTCATATTAAGAAAAGTATGGTTGTAGGTACCTAATTTACGAACGGATTTAGGTAGGTAGCCATAACAGTCTAACCCCATGTTTCATCAGTTTCATCACAGATATCTGTCACATAAAACTAGTGCCTCTATGAGCTGTAGATTTCGTGATTCTGCTTTTACGTTTTTTAATCTTCATGGCTCCACCACTTTGTAAACTTTACAAAAACTTAATTGACAAAAAAAATGTACTTCAAAACTGTTCACAAAATTTCAGGAGAATCGGTTGAAAAACCTGAGCTGTAGAGAAAAGTACAGACAGCTGGACTTAAGAAAGATTTTTACCCAAATTGAAACAGAGACGCTTCGCTCGCGCTTCGCACTCGCTCAGTCAATAACAAAAACTTAACAGATAGTGGTGAAAGAGACGTTTAGAGTATTATTGGGCATAGATATCCTGACAGCGTTAAAACACATTTTAAATAGAATTAACGATAAATGATCAATTATTTAATTTAAAATGTTTTTATGATAAAATTATTTTTTCAACTTAAAGTGTTTTGGTGGTAAAATTATTTTTTCGTTATTAAATGTTTTATTTAATGATAATTAATTAATTAATGTATCAAATAGAGAAGTAACACGAGACTCAGATAAACAAAGCAGGATACCGACTGATTAATAATCAGTGATTAATTGATTATGGATACGAGTATCCGACATATCTGAAATTGTCGGACGACTATCCGACGTATTAATTCAAGAGTAATCCGGTGTCCGGTATCTTACATTAATTATCGCTCTCCTTTAAACATAAAGCATAAATTAATAGGAGGCATTACGTTAGACAGACCGTTACTGTATTCAAAACGTATCTATCTAAACATAACTAATCTAGTTTTCCAAAGTAACCAGACAATTAGCTCACAACATTACCCCCGTTGTGTTATTGGCGAATTCCGGTGCGAATACGCAGGTCAATGTATTCAGTTTATATATACATTAGCGCTTTTTTATTGCCCGCACCAATTTCTTCGTTTTACTTGAATTCGGGAAGTGAGTGACGTGAAACAACAAAAGATGAAATTATTGATGATAGTCTTATTTGTGGAACCGTTCGGAAAAAACAAATTGCATCTTTTTTCTTACTGATACATTATGACTGTATTAACTTCGGTTGTCCACAAACGTTCAATATCCACTTACTTACTAGTCTATATATATAAAAAGAACATACAACCGAATTGAGAACCTCCTCCTTTTTTTGAAGTCGGTTAAAAAGAAGAAACTGACTGACTGACTGACTGACTGACTGACATATCAACGCACAGCCCAAACCGCTGGGCCTAGAGATTCAAAATTTGGCATGTAGGTTCCTTATAAGGTCTAGGGGTGCACTAAGAAAGGATTTTTCAAAATTCACTCCCTAAGGGGGTGAAACGGGGGTCCAAAGTTTGTATGGGGAAACAAGATTAGTTCGACTATTTTATTCGAAACTTCACAGAAGTACTCCTAATGATAAATGAGTAAACACGTGTTTCAGATTTTTTGAGAATTCAACCCCTAAAAGGGGGGAAAGGGGTAACAAAGTCTGAAAATCAACATGGGTGTTGTTTCTATGGTTTATCGGGTCGCTGGTTATGAAAACAACAGCGGTTTTAAAATCCGACGTGGCAGACGTAAAATACCATCTCCCTGGATGGGGTGGGTAAATATTCAGCGTTTTTACAGCGTTTTTTTTGTCATTACCATTTGAGCAGAAATTATTAAAATGGATGATGCTTAGGGTTAACTTTTTATGAAATCTTAAGAGAGTACCGATGCTGAATCTAGTAATATTATAAACGTGAAAGTATGTTTGTTTGTTTGTGAAAGAAGGCATCGAAACTGAGCGACGGATTACCGTGATTTTTTGTATGGAGATAGTTAAAGGGCTGGAGAGTGGCATAAACTACTTTTTACCACGGGAAAATATCTCATTTCCACAGGAAAACACGTTTTAATCTACTTCAGCGGAGGCGAAGCCGTGGGCATCAGCTAGTCTAGAATAATAACATTTCTACTGAATCGATATAATAAAATCTACTATTTTTTTTGCTAAGAGTGATTCTACTTTGCCATTGTTAATTTTCAAGAAGTTCCGAGGAAAAAGCGGAAATATACCTACAGTATTTTCTAAAGATTAATGTCGCACAGAAATTAGGTCATGACTTGTTTTCTTTGACTTTTAATTTAATTTTAGAGTTATGAGCCGTTACTTTTCAGTTTCTGTCGGTATAATAATGTCATAAGAGAACTTTAATTACAACTCAAAGTGTTTTAAAGCAACGAACTTAATTTTAAAATAAGCTTTAGTTACCAATTTAGAAGTCAGTAATAGCCTTTTTATTAATACTTTATCCTGCCAACGATCCTTCAAAACCATCAACACTTCACATTTTCGGCACATAACACTCAATGCGTTTTAAATATCTACACTATTCTACACTAATCAGTATCATCGTGTCGCATCACTATAGTCCTAAACTTTTTAATTTTTATTTTTCGAATTAGGTTTTTAAATTTCGAACGTTTTTTAATTTGTTTCGCGCCAGTCGCCGTGGACCGACGCGTCGGGACGCCCGCGTCGACTGGGTGCCATTCGGCCGTCTGCCAAACACGCTCGGAGAAAAGATTTATTTATATAGATATGACTATTTATTTCAGCTTCAGATAATTTCAGTTTGATGTTAAGTCTGTAATGTTTTCTATCCATAAATTGTGCTACTTATTGCACTAGTTTGGAAGGGTAGAAGTGGGTCGATTTATGAAATCAAATCAATTCGAGGTACTGCGAGTATAGTGGTAAAAACTTATGAATTCCTAAAAAGTTACAGCTCAAATGAAACTTTGGACTAAATAATCTACTTTTCTACTCGTATATAAATTGTACTTATTTTTACTACCGGTATTTTCACAGATATTTTATTTAAAATATCGGCCTCCTATTAACAATTGATTGTCTATCTTTAGATCAAATCGACAATAAATATGAGATGACATCTATTGATTCCTGCCTCCAACGCCGATCATCTTCATATTCGATTGGAAAACTTTTATTACCTGCGCGGTAAATTTGAGTTATATATAAACTTGTTCTTTATAAAGTAAACTCAGTGTTTAACCCGTGTTGTGCTGATTCAATAATGCTGTTCAATATTCGAGCGTTTTGACCGCTCGGTTAGTCATCATTACCCATCCACGTGTATGGGGTCCGTCGCTTGGAATACAAAATAATAACCTAAATAAAAAAAATAAAAAAAAAATATTAGGGGACAATCTCACACAAATCGACCTAGTCCCAAACTAAGCAAAGCTTGTATGTACTATGGGTACTAGACGACGATAAACATACTTATATAGATATATAAATACATAAATACATAGAAAACATCCATAACTCAGGAACAAATATTCGTGCTCATCACACAAATAACCTTACCTTACCGGGATTCGAAACCAGGACCTCTTGCTTCGTTGGCAGGGTCACTACCAACTAGGCTAAAGCGGTCGTAAATTAAATTAAAAAGTTAAATTAAACACGTCAGTATATCTGAGCATATAGGCTACACCACGATTAATATAACAATGGAAGGATAAGTCACAAGAACTTGAATAAAAGCTGATAATAGATTAGAATTTCATTGAAAAATACTGTTCTCTACTTTTCATGAATAAGTAAGTACGCGTAAGTAAGGGGCACTATTATTAGACGGGGATGAGATTGAGAATGACACCGACAGATGGTCCTATCGTTACTGTAATATGACTGTTATTTCCCTTCCCACGTGGCTTCGAGGATTTTTCAGTATTAAGTAATAAATCGCGGTCTAATAATAGTATTCCTTACGTGTATTAAAGTAAGACTATGATTAGGTTTAGGTACTAAAGAGCAAAATTGGACACATTTACACATCATGACATCAAACACAAAAAAAACTTACCTACAAATTTTAAAGTTTTTTTAACTAGCATAGATTGCATTAAATCTGTCCCGAACCCGACGAAGCGCTCAGCAGCGAAACGAATCAAACCGAAACGAGCAGATTGCGGGTTATTTATATAGAATAGCAATAAAAGTTCAGGCGCATACTGCATTCGACTGCAACCGAGAAAGCCACAGCAGGATCGGAATTAATAGGGAATGAACGGAAAAATCTAACGGGTCTAACTAACATTTCGTACTAAATAATTTATTGAATCAGGCGTTACTTTGCGGAGGTCCATATTAATGAACTAAAACAATTACTTTGCTCACCCGCGACCTTACAATAGTTACGTTTATGCAAGAAATGTGCGTTCATGCAGTTCCTCCACCTCCACACTGTACGAACACACACAAATCACATAAACCCAACCATCACCACCACCAAGCTACACTGACGCGTTTCGAACTCAACCAGAGCTCATCTTCAGAGTTACCACAACCGTATGCTATGCTACCAAACGTTAAACTAACAAACCAAAACAAATGTTTTAACTTGTCACTGTAACTTCTCAAGTACCCACTTTATTTTTCTTATTCTCAAACTACCCCACAAAAATTAACTTTTATTGACATATTTAAAACTACCTTGAATTTTTTTTTTTGTTTATTTATTTATAAGGCATATTTAATTAATACTAACTGTTCAAATTCGACCCAAGCCGCAGTAAAGGAGAAGATACTAAATTTACCTGTTCATTAATAATAGACCCCATAGTGTTGTACCTAATTATTTCCATGCATTCCAGAGCATCCAGACGCAACCCCTTGCCGCAATAATGTAACACTTCATAAGAATCTGAATCTAACAATGAATGATTTGATTCCAACAAATGTTTTGCAAAATTCGATCTATCTGGATGCTCATTCCTATATGCCGAAACATGCTCTTTAAATCTAGTATTAAAACTTCGGCCTGTCTGTCCTACGTATAAATAAATAAACAAAAAAAAAATTCAAGGTAGTTTTAAATATGTCAATAAAAGTTAATTTTTGTGGGGTAGTTTGAGAATAAGAAAAATAAAGTGGGTACTTGAGAAGTTACAGTGACAAGTTAAAACATTTGTTTTGGTTTGTTAGTTTAACGTTTGGTAGCATAGCATACGGTTGTGGTAACTCTGAAGATGAGCTCTGGTTGAGTTCGAAACGCGTCAGTGTAGCTTGGTGGTGGTGATGGTTGGGTTTATGTGATTTGTGTGTGTTCGTACAGTGTGGAGGTGGAGGAACTGCATGAACGCACATTTCTTGCATAAACGTAACTATTGTAAGGTCGCGGGTGAGCAAAGTAATTGTTTTAGTTCATTTCGTACTAAATACAAACTGAAATATAGATGCACAGAAAAAACCCCAGAAAAAAGACCAATGCTGGGAATCGAACCCAGGTCCTCAGCATTCCGTGCCGCGTGCCATACCCCTACACCACCACTGGTCTAGAGATTAGACACGAATCTTTCCTATACATCATACATTTCAATCTGCTAAATCATCACCTTATGCAGTGACAAACGCACATCTATGTTACACCCTCATCGAGAGATTTTAACACTCCTTCGGAACTAACCGCTCACCTGGACAAGAGATGGCGCTACTGTGCAACTTTAAACAAGTTAGCTATGAAGTATCTTTTTTTTGTACTTATTTTTTCAACTTCATTTTTTTTATTACTTTTACGGTCATCCCGTGAAATCATACATTTCGTACTAAATATTACTAAATATTATTTTCGTACTATATTTAGTACGAAATGTATGATTTCACGGAATGACCGTAAAAGTAATAAAAAAAAAAAGAAGTTGAAAAAATAAGTACAAAAAAAAGATACTTCATAGCTAACTTGTTTAAAGTTGCACAGTAGCGCCATCTCTTGTCCAGGTGAGCGGTTAGTTCCGAAGGAGTGTTAAAATCTCTCGATGAGGGTGTAACATAGATGTGCGTTTGTCACTGCATAAGGTGATGATTTAGCAGATTGAAATGTATGATGTATGGCCCATTCTACTTTTAAGTAACCATTAATCTTTCGTGAAATATAAGGCATACCTGGTGATTTTTTTCAAGTGTAAATAACTTATATGAAAACTGAAATAACTAAATTTAATATTTTAAAGCAAAAAAACTTTAAATTCAAAGAAATTTTGTGGAAAAAATTGGTAACTCAGCGGAAAATACACCAATTTCCATACAAATGGCGGGGACACGCATGTCCACTGCGTTACCTACTTTATAGATAATAATGATTACTTTTTATGAGTAGTGATAATTTTAAAAATAAGCTTAATTATGTGCCTATTTAAATCTTTAATGATAAAACCGAGCACTTTACCGTTTTTGTAAAAAAAATATTTGAAGAGCACATTACAAAAAATGACTGGTCAACGAAAAGTAGAATGGCCCGTATAGGAAAGATTCGTGTCTAATCTCTAGACGGAATGCTGAGGACCTGGGTTCGATTCCCAGCATTGGTCTTTTTTCTGGGGTTTTTTCTGTGCATCTATATTTCAGTTTGTATTTAGTACGAAATGTATGATTTCACGGGATGACCGTAAAAGTAATAAAAAAAATGAAGTTGAAAAAATAAGTACAAAAAAAAGATACTTCATAGCTAACGGGTCTAACTAAGTTTTCTAGTCATGTAACACACACCGGCCTATACACCGTGTCTCTACTCTCTGGGCACAGACCGAAATCCTGAGTAGAGTTTCTTCTCAGGAATGTTCTACTTTTGTAAAATTTTAGATTAGATAACTTTTTTTTTCAAAGTGTAATAAATACCCACAAATAAATCAACAATAAGTGGAAACATTCTGTGTCAGTTGTTCGCAATGACTTTTGCGGTTCAGAGGTTGATCAAGTTGAAATACTTTTTGATTACCATGTATCTACATATTATACAGGTTGTTCCAAAGCATTAAATCGTAAATCAGTCATTTCTCCATTAATACGGTGGCGTTTGGTGCGAGGCTTTGTACATAGCTTAGAAATGCCCTAATCAACACGTCCTATTCGTATGTCCAGAGGGTAGAGACACGTTGTATACGTCTTCTGCTGGGCACAGCCTCCTATCAAAATGAGAGGACTTGGGCTGTAGTTCCCACGCGGGCTCAATGCGGATTGGGAACTTTACATACATCGTTTAATTACTTCGCAGCTCACGATAAAATTCATAACATTTGAAAATTAACATGAGCTTTTCGGCAAAGAAAAGATAAAATTGTATGAAACACCTGCATGGGCTTTCAAAGCAATGTGTGAAGATCCTAATCCGAACAGGGCCCTCGTGGGGACTACACAGCCAAAGCCCTCTAAATCTGAGAGTACCCAATAGTGGGCCATGTATAGGAAATAATCAAGGTTTAACATTTTCCGTAAAAACTCGACTTACTGTAACCATAACCACTATACTCAGGTACGTACGCTTCTTGCACTTTAATTTACTTTTTGCTCCAGCTATACTAACCCATAATACTAAAGCAATACGATTCAAAGTTGCTTAACCCAGTTTGGATATAGAACATCGTGGGTGGGAGATGGATGGGGAAAGGGGAGCCAAAATGGACCTAACTTAATCTAGGTTTAGTGGAGATTTAAATTGGCAACTGGGAACTTACCTATTCTAGCTAACATCGAGTTTCATAAAACCGACTAAAATTATGCGGTTTGCACAATTTATGTCGGTTTCTTTCAGCAAACTAAAACTTCCCCTTCTTTCCTGTTTTAATTTATTTTTTAGTAAAATTCCTAAAAGTACAACCTATCGAACCGATCTTAAAAACTGTAAAACTAAAAACATGCGCTTCCAAGGAGAGGAAGCAAAGCAGTGACATCAGTTCTGGAAAGAAATTACAATAGAATAATATGACTCTTTATTGTACACCACATAATAAGCAAGGTCCATAAAGAAAATATTACAAGGCAATAGGCGGCCTTTTAGTCTCAGAGCGATTTCTTCTAGACAACCTAAATTAAATTAGTTCTTCGTTTTCCAATTAGTTCTGTGGTAATTTTCTTCTTAACTATTAATATTCAGCATCTCTTCTAATAATTCGACTAATAATTAAAAAAATATAACTAAAAATAAAAATATTATGAAAACTGGTCCCCTTAGTAGGCAATGTTCCGTAGATACTCGCAGTGTTTCCTCTTTGAATAGATATAAATAAATTGTGTTGTCATAAATAAATGTATTTTCTTTCTTTCTTTAGATGGATATCGGTTCCATATCCAGTCTAACTAGGGTGACCTATATGCTGAGAGCTGCGGTGCACTGCTAACAAACCCCGTGCCAAAGCTCGCTGCCAAGCTTAGCGGAGATGCTTATGAATTATGGAGCTAAGCGGGTGAGGCTTCGAAGCGTTTCAAACGCCGTGTCCCGGTGTTATAAAATCTGTCAATAATATTCATCATCATTACCCCAGCCTATATACGTCCCACTACAGGGTAGAGGCCTGTCTCAGAATAAGAGAGCTCGAGTCGCAGTTCCCATGAAGCCCCACTAATAAAAAATTCACCACTAATCATCATTTCAGTCGAAAGACGTCCACTACTGAACATAGGCCTAATCCAAGGCTCATTAAACAGATCGGTCCTGCGCCATCCGCATCTAACGCGTTCCAGCAACCTTAAACAGGTCGTAGCTCCATCTTGTTGGAGTCCTACCTACACTACGTCATCCGGACCGCGAACGCCACTCGAGAACCTTTCGGCCCCATCGGCCGTCAATTCTACGAGCGATGTGCCCCTGCCCACTGACACTTAAGTCTGGCGATTCTTCGGGCTATGTCCGTGACTTTAGTTCTAGCGCGGATTTCATCATTTCTAATGCGACCACCACGACATACACCACCACCACTAATAATTAAAAGTAATTGCTCTGCACGGGACAGATTACTCTGAGAATGAGAGGGCTTGTGCCGTAACTCCTACTTCATACACACTCCGCAAGTGTGTGCAAGTTTTTCACTGTATAGTTTTAAATTTTCGCAATCCTCACTCATAACTTATATTTTTCACGACTTAATCACGAACTACTTAAATTGCTGAGGTTGCCTCGACGTTTCGACCGCATTGCAGCGGCTGTGGTCACCAGTCGTCGAGTTTTCTCACGATGCTTTTCTCACCGCGTAGCTCATGTTAAATTCGCACATAAAATCCGAAAACACAGAAGTGCAAGCCCGGGCATTCACGAGCCTCTTCTGGAGACAGCGTTGCCAGATCTACGGAAAAGTCCGCAGAACTACAGATTTAAGCCTTGTGCCCAGACCTACGGAAATGCTTGGCTAATCTACGGAATTTCAGACTAGCCTCATTTTTACCCGACTGCGAAGAAGGAAGGGTTATGTGTTTGACCCGTATGTATGTATGTATGTATGTAAGTATGTATGTATGTCCATTCCTATGTCCTCTCGTAACTACACAACGGCTGAACCGATTTTGATAAATGATACGTCATTGGATTCGTCTTGATAACGCGAGTAACACTGGATACATGAAATTCTTGAAAAATCAAAATGGCGGATTTTTGGCGCTAAATTGTGAGTCTTCAAAAAATTCTTTTTATTCAAACCTATCGAGTACGGTATCAAAAAAAAGGGATTTTAAAAGACATTACAAAAATATATACAAGTCATGTGTTTAAATTTAATTTGGGATAGTAATTTGGCAATCAATGCATTAAAACGACGACGTACCTACTTACTAAGACATCTTTGAGCAATAATTTTCTCTATGAAACCCATATGTGGAAAATTAAGTACCTACATATTTCAAAATTGGTTTTGAACTTTAACTAAATAGCAACGGATTCCTAATTCAAATACTGAATAATTTATCTGGGTCTCAGGAGGTTACACTAAAAAGCAAGAAATAAAAAGTACTTAATTAAAAAAAACTAAAAACCCGCCTGCGGTGTAAATAAAATAATAAATTAAAAAACCAAAAAACCCGCCTGCAGAAATACTGAAAAGGTGGAAACAAGATAAAATGTTAATAACAATAATAAAAAAAATTTAAATAAAAAATAAAACCTCCTTCAAAAAACCCCCAAAAAAACATAAAATAATAATTGATTGAACCGACCACAATAAGCATGAAAATATCTTTCTACTAATCTGTTTGAAGTTGGTGCCTCAGCACGAGCCAGCAGGAGTGTAGAAGCCCTATAATAGGTATGTAGGTAAGTTAGATTACTAGGTCCACTCCTGCTGGCTCGTGCTG
Source organism: Archips crataeganus (assembly GCA_947859365.1). NCBI lineage: Eukaryota > Metazoa > Arthropoda > Insecta > Lepidoptera > Tortricidae > Archips > Archips crataeganus. The sequence continues at coordinate 11,705,915 of OX402066.1, read as the reverse complement.
AGGCACCAACTTCAAACAGATTAGTAGAAAGATATTTTCATGCTTATTGTGGTCGGTTCAATCAATTATTATTTTATGTTTTTTTGGGGGTTTTTTGAAGGAGGTTTTATTTTTTATTTAATTTTTTTTTATTTCCAAGTTTTTTTTGGGTGTTTTTTGAAGGCGGTTTTATTTTTTATTTAAAATTTTTTATTTTTTCTTTTTAGTTGTTGCTAATGGCCTGGACTGGCACTCTTTACTGACTGTACTTTTTGCCTCTGGTTACCAAAGTACTTATCAAGACGAATCAAACGAGACCAAACTTGATGGGGTTATGTCGTTTTACTACGGAGTTCTTATGGTCACCATCCAACTTCATTGTCAGACCCTGGTTACCATCTAGGACCAAAGTACTCGTTGAGACGAGTCAAATGAGTCCGTACTCGATGGGGTAAGTGCCGTTACTTTATGGAGTAACTTTGGCCACCTTCCAGCTCCATCATCAGACCCTGGTTACCATCTGGGATCAAAGTGCTCGTCAAGACGTTTCAAATGAACCCAAACTCGACGGGGTTGTGTTGTTTTATTACAGAGTTTCTATGGCCACCTTCCAACTCCATCATCAGATTAGCTCCATGTCACAATAATATTGCATTGTCACCTGATTTACACATGCATGTAAAATATGAAATCAATCAGAAACCGGGAAGTGAGTCAAATTCAACTTGCAAGATTTGACCCGTTGAGGAGTTCCGTTGGCCATCTGCGGTCTTCTTCATCAGATCTAGTTTACCAAATGACACTTTATGAATGCAAATGCTCGATTTGTCACTGAAAATACTAAAATCGCTTTACATTTCCCTTGAACTTTTGAAGAGTTCCTTCAATTCCTCATGGATCCCATCATCAGAACTGGATTCCGGTAACAACGGGACCAACCTTGAAGCATATGCTTTCAAACAACGAAAGAATTTTCCAAATCGGTTCATAAATGACGGAGTTCTGAGGTAACACACGTTAAAAAAAAAAAAAAAAGAATATACAACCGAATTGAGAACCTCCTCCTTTTTTTGAAGTCGGTTAAAAAGCTAACTGACCTCAACGAAAGAAATCGAAAAAAAAAACTAAACATTGAATCGAATTTAAAACACGTTATGGCAGTCTTTCAAAATTTAATGCAACGATAAAATGCAGTCGGAGGTATGCATGAAGTGACATTAAATCTCAAGCAGCCACTGACTCCCATGCCTCCGACTGCATTTTATCGTTGCATTAAATTCTGAAAGACTGCCATCGACGTGTTTTAAATTCGATTCAATGTTTAGTTTTATTTTCGATTTCTTTCGTTGAGGTCAGTTAGCTTTTTATTGTTATTAACATTTTATCTTGTTTCCACCTTTTCAGTATTTCTGCAGGCGGGTTTTTTGGTTTTTTAATTTATTATTTTATTTACACCGCAGGAGGGTTTTTAATTTTTTTGATTACTTTTTCTTAAGTTCACCTACCTACTTAGTTTCGCTGATAACTAGCAAAAATGAACAAAACGGACGGAATTAACGGGAACCGAATAGTTAAATAGAATAGTTTTTTTTTTGGATTTTTTGCTGATTTCCTATTTCCAACTTACTTTAGAATCTTATCTAATTTTTAATAGCATAAAGGTTTAGGTGCAGTTGAATATACCTAAAATCCGTAGAACTACGGATTTATCTTCAGTTAATTTACGGAATTCTGCGGATTTTTTCGCCTGGACCTACGAATTTACATAAAATGGATATGGCAACACTGTCTCGAGAGACCATTGGTCAATTCACTAGGCTACCACGTCTTTTATTATATTGTATCGTTTTATTTTAATCAAAGCTGACCCCAGGTCGAGTCCAAAATGGGCTGTCAATAAGTTCATCCGCCGCCACAGGAAGTTTACGCTGCGGTTGCATTACATTTAATTTCCTGAATGCACTTCAAAGGGCTACTATCCGTCAGGAGCCGGGTCTATACCAACCACAGCAGGGTGAATAATGAATATCAATCAGTGTTGTTACGGCGTTTTCTTTTCATCATCACCATTTCGTTTCAACCAATATTTTATAAGAGATGATGCTCAGGATTAGCTTTTTATAAAAAAAAAAATATATAATCACGGGACAATTCACACCAATTGACCCAGTCCCAAAGTAAGCTAGGAAAGCTTGTGTTATGGGTACTAGGCAACGGATAAACATACTTATATAGATAGATACATACTTAAATACATATTAAACACCCAAGACCCGAGAACAAACATTCGTATTTTTCATACAAACATCTGCCCCGACACGGGAATCGAACCCGGGACCTCAAGCTTCATAGTCAGGTTCTCTAACCACTAGGCCATCTGGTCGTCAAAAACTAGAAACAGTAAAATGCTAAATCTAGTTTGATCAAAGATCTTGCGAGTGATGTTTCTATTGTGATAATTAGTGGGATGGTAATGATGAAAAACCGAGCGGGCAAAATGCTTGAATGTTCACCCAGAACTGATAACAAGAGGAATAGAAGAGAGGGGCTCTGAAGCGTTTCAACCGCCGTATCCCGTGTGTTACGAAAATCGACTAATAATTATGCCCGTCAACTAGAAATTCTAATGAATACCACCATGCCACGCGTGATGTGACTTATGGTTCGCAGAATTGCAATTGGTATTAGTTCATGGACATTACGGACGTAGTTTAACGAAAAGGGTCCCACTGAAAAACAGCGTTGTGGCTTGCCACAACATTATGCTGAGTGGGGCCCAATTTATACTATTCGATATATATTTTTTTTCTGTGTTTGTATCGAATATGTGTAAATAAACATCTCTCTCTCTCTCTCTCTCTCTCTCTCTCTCTCAAAAGGATCCAACCTTCAACAAGTCGCTTTTTGATTTTGGATCTAGTTTCAGTACCAACAAAAGAAAAATGAAAGAAGAAAATGTCAATAATTTGGATCCTTTTCGTTAAACTACGTCCTCTTATCCTTAGATTTTCGTAACACAGGGGATACGGCGGTTTAATGGTTGTCTTCTCTGAGGATTTCGATTACGACGTGAATTAATTTCTTCGTGACATGCGTATATTTGATTTTATTCTCGTTTTCTTTCTAATTGGTTGAGCTTTGATGACGTGCTCCAATGTCACCAGTGTAATAAATTATAGGTGTAGAAAATGGGCGCATCACATGTAATTAAGTTTGATTGCCATTCTAAAATGCAAATATTTGATCTGCACTTTTTGCAGCAAGAAGCTGAATTAAAGGAATGTAAAAGAAAACTTTTACATCGTAAAAAAAACCGTCTCCATCATCGGGTAAGTACAGTTTTTCAGAACTTTCTCACTAACATGCAAACGACGTTCCTATTTCAGTTTGCAGTTTTATTTTATTTTATTTATTTGGCATTTACTACTTATGCAAGGGTTACGTAGAAGTTCCAAATTAACTTCGTTTGAAGAGTCAATAAGGTAGGCCCTTAAAATAGGAAATATCCTCGAAGACTTGCCAGCCGTCCGGTTGGTACGTACCCGACTGATACCGTAAGTAAACACATTAAACTGTATCAGCTAGTTTGTTTCGTTAAAGAGTTTTGATTGAAGCATTAATTCGCCGCTAGAATTATATAGGCTCTTACTTTTAAGGCGTGAACTATAGACAATTATCTCAAGCACTACCGTCATAAAATATGGTAGGTGGTCTAGGAGATTTTAGAGTTCTGTAGTTCTGACAAGGAACATTTATAGTTGTTTTGCTCTGTCCTTCCGTCTGTCCGTCCGCGGCTTAGCCTAGAGAGTGTTAGTATTAAAAAGCTGTAACTTGCATCTCCGAAAAATGTTTTTTAGTGCCTCGTCCCCACCTCGCATCTCCCCGTTTTTTTTCGGTTATTTCATAGTGTGGATAGACCTACCCTTGGATACTAGGTACACTATCCCTAAAAGTTTTTATAAGTATACTAGCTATTGCCCGCGACTCCGTCCGCGAAGAATGGGGGGGGGGGGGATAAAAATAGCCTACGACCTATTCTCAGACCTACCGAATACGGAGAAAAAAGTTTCATACAAATCGGTCGATCCGTTTCGGAGGAATTCGGTAACAAATACCGTGACACGAGATTTTTATATATTAGATGTACAGTCGACTACAAAAAAATCGATACGGCCAAAGTTACAAAAATATTAATTAAAAGCGGTAAAGTTTTTCGGGTGCGCCGGTGGGATTCGAACACCCGTTGGGGCGCATACCCAGGAGACGTGGGTTCGAATCCCACCGGCGCACTCGAAAAACTTTATCGCTTTTAATTAATCTTAGATTCGGTGAGCAGCCGTACTGCTAATAAAATAAATAATATTTGAATAAATAGATGTGGTACATCATTTCTTAAGCATTTCCAATGTAATTTGGAACGTAGGAGTCGTAGCTTCTAATAGTTGCGATGGATGTTACCACACGCCACTGTTGGCGTATGTAAGCGATTAAGAATTTCGGGGGAGTCGGTTGGATGCGACGTGGTTCAATTGGTAGAACACCCGTTGGGGCGCATACCCAGGAGACGTGGGTTCGAATCCCACCGGCGCACCCGAAAAACTTTATCGCTTTTAATTAATCTTAGATTCGGTGAGCAGCCGTACTGCTAATAAAATAAATAATATTACAAAAATATGTATACACGACCTTAATGTTAAGTCAATAAAGGTGTATTCATATCTTTGTAACTTTGGCGGTATCGATCTTTTTGTAGTCGACTGTATATATGCATAGTTAGTTACGAACGAGAACATTAATTATTTCTCATGTCCGCTAAAAATGAAAACAGGATTCATAGATTCGCAGATTCGCAACGCCCATTTAACCAGTGACCATAAACCAGCCATTCACTATCAAACCGGACCATTGTGACAAAAACAATGCCTGTTCACTACTAACCATGGTCACTAAGTATATTGTTTTTTAATCACTTTTAAGTTTTAATTAGGTTACCTTATCTTGCCTGTTCGTTATGAAAATGTATTAATAGGGATGTTTCCTAGGTAAAAAAATAATAATTCTTATTAGTCCGTATTTTACATTATCAAAAAATATTAGACACGTAATTTTTCTTTTGACAATTAAACAAAAAATGACGAAGATATGGCGCGTTGAAGTTCCGCGTGACGAGGCGTGACGTCACTTGTTCCTAAAACGCTCATACAAAGTGTAGGAACAAGTGACGTCACGCGAAACTTCAACGCGCCATATCTTCGTAATTTTTTGTTTAATTGACAAAATAAAAAATACGTGTCCAATATTTTTTGATAATCTAAAAGACTGACTAGTTAGGAAAGTAGCCTATTATATAACATTGTATATTATATGTACTTACATATGTAAACAGGAGTACCCAGTACGAGCAACTTATGTTTTTAACCATGTTTTGACCGATGTGGTCATTGCCTGCTATATTTTTTGGTAGACGGGAAACCACACGTTAATTTTCCGTGAAAAATATTTCGTAATTTTACCTAAATGCGTCCCCATGGACTTAATACCTAACCAGGACTGAGTACTAACTTTTATTAGTCAATCAAAAGTGACCCATATTACCAAGCCATACAGTTTAATAATGGCAACTAGAGACAGCGGTCCGAGAGATTACATACAAACTAGAGAAACTAGTGGATTGTGTCCCACTCGCACCATTACTTGATCACCCTAATTAGAACGAGATGCAATCCACTACTTTTTTTTTTTACGGCCTCACTTTTTTGTCGCAGTACTTAGTCCGGGTTAGGTATTAAGTCTATGTGCGTCCCAGACGCAGGTTCTTGACAGACAGATGGAAAATGAAGTGAGCCTTCAAGTTTTCCTTACGTACGCTATATATGAGAACGGTACCCTAAATAACTACATAATTTAGTTATATTGAATGAAAATGCAATTAAAAACGCATGATGGTAAATAATATATACAAACCTATTCAAGTTATGGCTCAAAACCATGTTTTCTTTGGCACTGTCCGCTGAACTGTATCCTGTAACAAAAATAGCTCGTTTAAATAAGCAAAATAGGTACCTCTAAAGAAATAAGTGAAATAACCTGTATGGGCGTAACTCTAAAATATTATTGTAGTCATCCGCTTTATTTGACGACCAGATGGCCTAGTGGTTAGAGAACCTGACTATGAAGCTTGAGGTCCCGGGTTCGATTCCCGTGCCGGGGCAGATATTTGTATGAAAAATACGATTGTTTGTTCTCGGGTCTTGGGTGTTTAATATGTATTTAAGTATGTATCTATCTATATAAGTATGTTTATCCGTTGCCTAGTACCCATAACACAAGCTTGCCTAGCTTACTTTGGGACTAGGTCAATTGGTGTGAATTGTCCCGTGATATTTATTATTTATTTATTTATTTATTATTCAATTTAGGCTTTAAAGAAGTAGGTACTTATGAAAGTCGAAGAATCTAATAGCGATTCGGAAAAACAAAAAAAAAATTCGTCAAGGAAACTGAGTCGCGTATCAGGGTGGAACCTTATCACAACCAATTTTAAAAAAAAAAATTAGGGGACAAACTTACACAAATCGATCTAGTCCCAAACTAAGCAAAGCTTGTACTATGGGTACTAGACGACAGTAAACATACTTATATAGATAAATGAATACTTAAATACATAGAAAACATCCATAACTCGGGAACAAATATTCGTGCTCATCACACAAATAAATGCCCTTACCGGAATTTGAACCCAGGACCTCTTGCTTCGTAGGCAGGGTCACTACCAACTAGGCTAAAGCGGTCGTTGATTATAATTTCACGATGATTTTTTTGTGCAGATGTATGGAATGTTAACATGACATTTGCTATGAAAGGGGTTCACCCTGTTACGTGATTCAGCTTCTTTTACTGTTATTTTTCAAATAGTTTTTTTAATTACATTACTCCTACATACTTACCTACTACACCGTGAAATTTTAGTGGTTGTTTTCCCGAAACGAGGTGATTTAGTTTCGATTGTACAATCGATTTATAATTACTATTTTGACTAGAGTCAAAAATCCAATTGGCTAAGTAAAGTTTTTTTAAGAGGTGCTAATTATACTTTTTTTCGACAGTCGGCGTTCTCAAGATCGAGAAACTGCAGCTGTTTTATTTTTATCTCCTATTGTTTACTGGAAATATTATTTTAAGTGTTCGAGTTGACATTTGTGAGATTTAATGGCTGACAAGCCGTTCGTGCTCAGTACTTAGTAGAAACAGAAAAAAAACGAAGTCATCTGTCACTTTTGTCCATGTCAAACCGTTTGCGTTTCGTTTGCTTTGCGTTTTGGACTATTTTTAACGACCTCCGCACAAAATCCGGATTTTCAATTTTACCGCATTTCTCCACGAATTATGCACGATAATTAAATCACGATTGAATATTTTCGATCATTATTTTGGAACTGCTTTTTGGACAATGCAAAGTAAACGAAACGCAAACGGTTAGATTTCACTTGACATTGACAATTGGCTTCGTTTTTTTTTCTATTTCTACTAAGTACTGAGCATGAACCGCTTGTCAGCCATTAAATCTCACAAATGTCATCTCGAACACTTAAAAAAATATTTCCAGTAAACAATAGGAGATAAAAATAAAACAGCTGCAGTTTCTCGGTCTAAAAGACGATTACTGTCGAAAAAAAATATATTTAGCACCTCTTCAAAAAACTTTACTTAGCCAATTGTGAAAAACGAAAGTCGAAAATGACTGCAAACCAATAGTAACGCTTCGTTGGTACCTAACCTATCGTACGATCGTACGCTACTTGTACCAACGAAGCGTTACTATTGGTTTGCGGTCATTTTCGACTTTCGTTTTTCACAATTGGATTTTTGACTCTAGTCAAAATAGTAATTATAAATCGATTGTACAATCGATACTAAATCACCTCGTTTCGGGAGAACAACCACGAAAAATTCACGGTGTATATGTTAGCAAGTATTTATTACATTTGCTATAGTATTATACTACTCTACCACCTATATATGTGACATTTAGAGCCCTTTCAAACGGCTGTTCAGTTCTACAGAAACGATTTTTTGACTACTGGATCCTGCAGAAATTATACGTGTGTTCAGACACTCTGGTATTTTGCATCCGGTTTTTTGCGGGGCAGCATCAGCAAAAAACCATAAACACAGAACCACAAACCATAAACCAAACAAACAAACAAATCATACCTAAACCTAAAATTGCTAAAGTAGCCCCGTTTTGTGTGCTCTGCCTACGTTTGGGATAAAGTGTGATGTGTGTATGCACCAGGTCATCAGTGTAGCTGCATAGTGACAAACGTAAATGAAAATTCAGACGTGATAGACGTAAACACCCTGAGGCGCTACTACGAAATTCGAAAATCGAAGTTCGTATCGTATTATCTCTCTCACTCTCGTGTCAAATCATATTAGCGTGAGCGGGACGGCACGAAACGAAGTTCGAATTATGCACTGCGTGGTAGGGCCTCTGATATTGCATTGGTATTTATAACATACTAGCCTTCCGTCCGCAGCTTCGCCCGCGATTTATTAATTTTCCCGTAGGAAAAGGTATTTTCCCGCGGTAAAAAGTAGCCTATGTCACTCAGTGATAATGTAGCTTTGTAACGGCAAAAGAATTTTTGAAATCGGTCCAGTAGTTTCAGAGCCTATTCAATGCAAACAAACAAACAAACAAACAATCAAATCTTTCCTCTTTATAATATTAGTATAGACATGTAATTACCTAGGTCCTGTTTCTTACTGGAAAATGTCATCCAGTTTGTAGTGGCAAAACCAAATAGCAAGTTAAAGCAGTTCGATTTTTCCCAGTATACTACAAACAGGGTGCTCGTATTAGGGTGAGGCCACACGAGCGTAATTTTGTGAGTCGTGAGTGGCAGAATTTCGGTTCGCGCCATACAATATGCGGGCCATCACGTGACACTCACGTGACACAATGTATGGCGCAACCGAAATTCTGCCGCTCACACACAACTCACAAAATTACGCTCGTGTGGTCTCACCCTAAACGTACGTACATAAACACAATATCTGCTAAACAGAATACTGCAAGAAGTTGTATGCTGAATGTAACTTTTCGGTCACAAAAAACGGCTCGACCACGTTCGTGTTAAAATTTAAATTACTGTGGAAACATAGACAAAGCTACTAATGAAACAAAACACAAACGTTATAGCAAAAACTGCGAGTGTACTTACTCGTAAATCTTCTTGTGTATACGTTTAGTATAAGTTTTACTTCACCAAAATACTTCTCGATCGCGTTTACGTAAAAATTTCAATTCTATGGAAACATGGACGCGCGGCCGCGGAGGCGCTGTCCATGTTTCCCTAGTAATTGAATTTTTTACGTAAACGCGATCGAGAAGTATTTTGGTGAAGTTAAACTTATACTAAGCATACTGTACGCTTAGTATAAGTTTTACTTCACCAAAAAACTTCTCGATCGCGTTTACGTAAAAATTTCAATTCTATGGAAACATGGACGCGCGGCCGCGGAGGCGCTGTCTAGTATGTTTCCCTAGTAATTGATTTTTTTACGTAAACGCGATCGAGAAGTATTTTGGTGAAGTAAAACTTATACTAAGCGTACAGTACGCTTAGTATAAGTTTTCCTTTACTTCAATACTTCTCGATCGCGTTTACGTAAAAATTTAAATTCTATGGAAACATGGAAGCGCGCGCGCGGAGACGCTGTCCATGTTTCCCTAGTAATAAGCGTACTGTACGCTTAGTATAAGTTTTACTTCTCCAAAATACTTCTCGATCGCGTTTACGTAAAAATTTCAATTACTAGGGAAACATGGACAGCGCCTTCGCGGCCGCGCGTCCATGTTTCCATAGAATTGAAATTTTTACGTAAACGCGATCGAGAAGTATTTTGGTGAAGTAAAACTTATACCACAGAATAAGTAATAGTACTAACGTACAGAAGGATCATTCTCGAACAAAGGTCAACTTTAGGTATAAAAACTTTCCTACTCCTACTGCGTGCACGCGAAATTAAAACTTATCGTGTGATACGAGCGTTCATATTCCGTTGGGCACCGCTGATCCGAAACCAAGGGCACAGGGTTCCCACTCGCCTTTGAGTATTTAGACTGAAGGGAGGCGCCTTGAAGCGCATTTCCCCTCTGCCAAAGGTATGAACCCGCCGGGTATAACCGTTATACAAAACTGTTTCGCTCGCCTCTCGTGACATTTCAAAACGGCACGCGTCAGTGAATGAGCTCCCACAAAAATGACTAAATGCAAAGAATTCGGGCGTGAATAAATGTCTGACACGTCGAGTCTACAAAAAGACAACGTAACTTTTCATCTGGAAGTATTTCGTAACGTAATTATTGTTGATTAATAGTAAAAATACGTGAAGTTTATAATAATATTAATGTCAGTCAGTGTGACCAGCTTTTTGTAAAAATAGCCACATTGGCCATTTATAATTTTTATAAATCAATTAATTATTAACGAGGTAAAATATAAATTATTTTGATTGATCTTATACATTCGTTACATTGTTTGATTGACTTCATCCATGTAGATTTTAAGGCCAGGCGCTGACTGCAACTTTTTATCACCTCGTTTGATTGCTATTGATTTTTGTGCTGGAATTATATGAAAGCGCGCTCACCATTCAAAATGCCACCGCTGCTACCATCAACACAAAAAACAAGTTTTCATCTCTCAATTAAAAATTCCTAACAATTCTATAGGACTCGACTCGAACGAAGCGACAAAAAAGTGCAGTTGGCGCCTGGTCTAATAATCTAAGATCCGTACTAGAACTAGCTCAGTTTTGTTTTGTATGCGGTTATACCTATAAGATTTAAGTGATTGTGACACTCAGCTCAACATGTTTAGACAAGCAACAATTTCTGATGTACCTAGTGTTAACAATTGTTGGTAAACCTTAAATAAATAAATAATAATAATAATAATAAAGAAGAAGCTCCCATCCACCCATCTGTTTAACGGATTAAAATAATTTTATATCAAATTTAATACAGTAAAAAATATATATCAAGTGGTTTGGCAAAAAACTACTGGCCAGACAATTATTAAATAAAAACCGGTTGTCTGTAAAGTCGGCTTACGGACGATAGTTTAACGTGACAACATCATAACAAAACATTCAAAAAACAAAAATGAAACCAGGCGGTCACCCGTCCCCGCGCCCGACGTTGCTTAACCTCGCTGATCGGACGAGAACCGGTGTTTTGTCAAATATCTTGAAACGGTGCATCCTACGGCAAAATCAATGAAATTTTCATCCCCCCTTTGAAACCCCCGCACCTCCTCCCCCCACTCCCCCTCCCCCCCCCCCACGACTAATGAGATTAATAAATAAGTGAAAACCACATCCTTATAGCTTAAGCCGCTTCGGAGATTACCACGAACAAACGCACAGATAAACAGACAGTAATTCTAAGAATCGTTACTATTTTAATTGCTATTTTTATTTAACTATGGACGAAGCTTAGTTCTTTTTTTTATTTTTCTAAATAGATTTAGCTATTTTTTTTATTTAAGTGGTATTTCACCGACCACTAGTAATATTGGCTATTTTTACTTACTAAATAATTGGCCACACCGATAACCGGTCTAGTATCGACTAGAGAGGGGACACACATATTTCCACAATCGATAAACTATTGAGTGAATGAATCAGTGCATTCACTGATAAAATATGAAACCATGATAAGACAAATCATTATTTGTCTTATCATGGTTTCATATTTTAAAGGTTACTAATAAAATGGAAATGTATGGTTAGTAATAAATGTATGTTTAAAGTATCGAACTCGTTAAAAAAATTGACGTGAAAGTATTAAAAAATACTTTTTAATGATTCAATACAAGTAACAGGTAGTGATTCGACTTCATACTAGAGCACCCGAATCGACGCACGCACACAGCCAAGCGTCCTACTCGGCCGCTAACCAATCTTCGCCAGACAAAACTACGCAGTTCCACGCCGCACGCCGCACAGTTCGGTCGCTGGTGGTTAAGTGAGTGTTGTGACGCGCCGCCCGCTCTATTCGCCCCCGTTTCAATTCCGTAACGTGGCTATAAGCGCTCGGTACAAAGTAACTAGGTACATATTATAATATTTTCTTTAATAATGGCGGTGTCACGAGAACGTGTGTATTGCAGTGTTTACGGGTGCCTAAATTCAACGGTGATAAAACCAACATTGTAATTTTTTCAACTTCCTGCTGATTCTGAAAGGTAAAATTAGTACCTATTAGTACTTTATTATTAGTCTATTAAAATTTGTCTAGGTACCTTCTCAACAAAATGTTAACCATAGTGATGTGTCTATTCTATTTATAGAAAATTACAAAGTAAAAGAGACATTTGGCACATCTGACATTAATATTACTTGCTATATGTACATATTTTAATAAATCCTCCACTTTCAAACCTTATAGAGCAATCACATTTATTTAGAAAACGAATTTTCTATTAACAACTTAGGGATTAATTGAGCGACTGAATGTATGAACGAGTGAATGCTTATCGACATTCTTATCGACATGGCCCTAACTCTAGCTGTTCCTAGATAGTTGTCTATGTGTGATGTACGTGTGACATGTATAGACGAGATGTTTTTCAATGTGTCTATGGCGATCACTGTTGTGTTGACGAATTCGGTTTGTGTGCGTGTGTACAAACATGGCTCCCCCCGCGAGTTTTGGCAGAAAAATTGTTTAGCAACCTACGGGCGATAACATCTCCTTTCAGTCTAAATACTCAAAGCCACTCGCCCATATTTGGTAGGTATATAAATCAAGAAAGATAACAGTGTGTATTAATTCAGTAAACTACCTTTAGTATGTAAGTAAGTTATTTATAATATCGTTTAGAAGACATTGTTTGTTGCAAAAATCACAGAAAAAAAGATGCTTAATTACGCGCGACGCGGCTAGCGTGCGAACTGAACGCCGCGCGACAACCTACTGCCATACTCCTCCCGGGAGGAGCGCGGGCCAAACATACCTAATCTGTGGAGTGAAACCCCCCTGCTTATACTAAGCGTACAGTACCACTATCCACTACCATGAGTTTACAGTGACGGTACTCGATAGCGACTGCGTAAATGATTTGTATGGAGACTCCATCGAGTACGGTCATTGTAAACTCATGGTAGTGGTACTTTTCCTGCGGATACTCAGACTATTCCGAATGTGGAATGAAGAACTCTTCGTCAATGCACATCGAATCCAAACGAAAAGTCTAATCAGTGTTGCCAATTAAATGCAATTGCAGTGTTTCACGATATTAATTCGGCTTGTAAATCTTATACACCGTGAAATTTTAGTGGTTGTTTTCTCGAAACGAGGTGATTTAGTATCGATTGTACAATCGATTTATAATTACTATTTTGACTAGAGTCAAAAATCAATTTGTGAAAAACGAAAGTCGAAAATGACCGCAAACCAATAGTAACGCTTCGTTGGTACAAGTAGCGTACGATCGTACGATAGGTTAGGTACCAACGAAGCGTTACTAGTGGTTTGCGGTCATTTTCGACTTTCGTTTTTCACAATTGGATTTTTGACTCTAGTCAAAATAGTAATTATAAATCGATTGTACAATCGAAACTAAATCACCTCGTTTCGGGAAAACAACCACTAAAAATTCACGGTGTATTAGTCTATCATTAATCATTAAGCAAACCGATGGTCTACGGAAGCAAACCATTGACGAATTTTATTATAAATAGGACTTGACTTATAAATGTGCCGGCGCTGGACACAGGCCTCACATCAGAGCCAGATGGCTTGGGGTGTAGGTCCCATGCGCTCCGCCATGTGAAAGCGCTCTTATAGTTAGTGTAGGTACCTCTATTTTTAATTATCACACGAATTTAGGCCATGAAAAATTGAAAATTTAAATTTTTTTATTCAATTTAAGCTCTTATGAACGTCGAAGAATCTACCACCGGTTCGGAAAAACCCTGTTCAGAAGAATGCGGCAAGAAACTCAACAAGGTATATTTTTTTCAAACAGATCTACAACATATTTCAAACTAAATACAAACTGAAACATAGATGCACAGAAAAAACCCCAGAAAAAAGACCAATGCTGGGAATCGAACCCAGGTCCTCAGCGTTCCGTGCTGCGTGCTTACCCCTACACCATCACTGGTCTAGAAGTTAGCGACGAATCTTTCCCATACATCGTACACTTCAGTCTGTTATAATCACATTTAGGCAGTGATAAAGCGCATCTATGTTATGCCCTCTACCGAGAGACTTCAACACTCCTTCGGAGCTACCCGCTCACCTGGACCAAGAGATGGCGCTACTAGGCCAACTTTTACAAGTTAAGTATGAAGTATCTTTTTCTATTTATTTTTTTATTTTCTTCAACTTCATTTTTTTTTTATTACTTTTACGGTCATCCCGTGAAACCATATATTTCAAACTAAATACAAACTGAAACATAGATGCACAGAAAAAACCCCAGAAAAAAGACCAATGACCGTAAAAGTAATAAAAAAAAATGAAGTTGAAGAAAATAAAAAAATAAATAGAAAAAGATACTTCATACTTAACTTGTAAAAGATCTACAACGTTATTTATTAGATTACATACATCTAAAATATTTAAAACAACTTATTTTTTTAACACAGCACATAACGCTATAAGTTGAGGGATCGCCAATGCGGATCGGAATTATTTCCAAACATCCCTTCCATGGTTTCAGGTTAATTTAAATTACACAAAACAATCATACGACCAAACACATCATAAGTCTACGATATAAAGCATAGGATTCTATAAATCGATTCAACAAAATTAAAATAGAAGCAGAAGTACCGACAAAAGTCGATAATTAAGAGTGGGTGTGGCTGCGCGCGCGCCGCTGTTGGTTATTCATTTAGCTCGTTACACAAGTGTCGGATTACATGGAGAATGGTAGTAATAAAATCAGAACATTTGCCACCCATTGTGGTTAAACCTCGAAGCTTTCTAGAACACAGGTTGTACAGTCAAGGAGTTTACTTAATTTCCAATCCATCTAAATTTGAATATCGTACAGTTGCTTTGACATGTTGCATTTCGCATTTCGACCTGCGAATGTTTATGTTTATCGACATTTTTACTAAATGGGTAGGGAATTAAATTCCTTGACTGGACATACATTCTGTAGCAAAAATAATTAAACAGTCGAAGAACTGAAAATTATCAACAACTTAGATTACCTACCTATTGAATAGTAATAAATATCCTATATTCTAAGGTCTACATATACATGCATGTGCATATTATATTGAATTGGACAATATTTTCTTAAATTGGATACTGTTTAGATATTTTCCAGTAAATGTCTTAACTACCTAAGTATGCACATCTTTGCCATTTATATAACATTCAGATATCTATTACCCAGCTACAAGCATATCACATCGCATCTTACTACTTACATATCTGAGATCCGATGGCACTGGCAACCGCGCGGCGAATCGTTTGTAACATTACACTCCGCGTAGCAAATTGCAGCAAGTTTTCCTATTAAACCCCAATGCTAATGCCAGCAAGGATATCACGATTACCGTTACAAAAACTCACGTACGCGCACGTATAATGTGTTACAGATTGACTCCCATCAGTTCTGGTATCGTCTTACAATTTATCCTGACATGCCATAGCTGCACAAAAACTTTACGTACCTAAATGATGAATCAAGGTCATTCTAATACCTATATGAGCCGTGTCGATGGAATTTGAGAAAATCAGGAGATGCAATACACAGATGCAGTACAATAAACAGGAGGTAGAGAAAAATAAAACCGTTTAAAAAACAGTAGGTACTTGGGTGGGGCTCTAACGTTAAGCGTTCTAACTGCCGTATAACATGCGTTAGGAAAATTCTGGAAAATCTAAGGATGATTTCCATGAACTATATCCAATTCTGCGAGCACGCGAGCACACACCACGCGTGGAGTGGAGGGAGGTGGTCATTGGGATTTTTGGTTGACAGACATAGGTATCATTACATTAGTCGATTTTCGTAACACTCGGTGGCGTTTGAGAGAACCCCACCCAGATGCTGTTAACACGCCTAAAAATACTTTTTTTCACTTTAGACTAATTTATTTCCATGTCTAAGGAACAGAATTTTAAATTTACCATAATTTAACAAAAATGGCATCTAAAAAAGTATATTTTTAAGTTCATAATACTGCATTCTACATTCCTCCGTTACAACGTCCTAGAAACAACTGAAAATTAAATTTCTGTTAACATAACCCTTCCTTCTGACGCATTTAGACAAAAACTATCTATTTTCGTAGAACATTAAACGTTGGTCAAAAACAAAAGATCTCCTTTAAAAATAGGAGACTTGACAACACTGAACCCCGTGGAATTGAAGTTTTAGATAAAACTGCGAATACTGGAGCCTGCCTATTTGAGATTTGATTAACGCTTGAATCTACCGTATTTCAAACATATTCCATGTCTCTATTAACCTTTTGTTTTTTAAAGACCTAACGGACGACATCTGTAGAAATGAGCTTACAAATATACACTAACGGTGTGAGAAATATGCTAAATTATACTAATGAGCGACATCGTAGACCATTTTATTGGTTTTCTCTTTACCTGTCCCCGCCTTATACGGCAACCTGTCGGCCACTTTGTATGGCTTTGATGAATGATTCATTCAAAAATATATTTGACTATTATTTTATTTATTTATTTGACGATGTATGGGAAAGATTCGTCGCCAACCTCTAGACCAGTGATGGTGTAGGGGTAAGCACGCAGCACGGAATGCTGAGGACCTGGGTTCGATTCCCAGCATTGGTCTTTTTTCTGGGGTTTTTTCTGTGCATCTATATTTCAGTTTGTATTTAGTTTGAAATATATTTGACTATTGTTTAGGGAAGGGAACTGTGAACCGATTTTCGAGATCACATGTTTAAAAATGTCATACAAAAATGCTACAGCACAACCACTCGAAATTTCCTCCTACTTCACTCGCATTTCAACAACACAGTTTTTCTTCACTTTAGAATGGTATTTTCATGGATAATTAAAAAAAAACCGGCCAAGTGCGAGTCGGACTCGCGCACCGAGGGTTCCGTACAAATTTATATGTATCTATGAAGATCCAGTCTTAGCAGACCCCTGCTCCTAAGCAAAATGTGAGCAGTGTGGGATCATTGTAGATTGGTTATTGATATAGACAGATAGAGAAAAAAAAATATGCTTTTCGTAATTTTTCCTTTATTTGTGCTATAAGACCTTGCCTCGTACCAAATTTCAAGATTCTGAGTTCACGGGAAGTACCCTGTAGGTTTTGATTCCCTTGCGCGTAGTTGCGAGTTTGAAAATATGCGGCTTAAATTGCTGTTTCTTTTGATTGCGTTGACATAAAAGTATGATTTTGTTACAGCTTAAAGGTATTATAGACCTGAGTATTAGATATGATTTTCAATTCAATACCTTTACGCGTTCATGAGGAAAAGGGTAGTAACTTTAAAATTATTTTTTTTATATGATGTGACTAAAAATTTACGGTTTTTGTTATTTTTCCTTTATCTGTGCTATGACACCTTGCTTGGAACCAAATTTCAAGATTCTTAGTTCACGGGAAGTACCCTGTAGGTTTTGATTCCCTTGCGAGTGTCGAAAATTTGCGGCATAAATAAATTGGTTACTGATATAGACAGACAGACAAAAAAATATACTTTTCGCAATTTTTCCTTTATCTGTGCTATAAGACCTTGCTTCGTACCAAATTTCAAGATTCTGAGTTCACGGGAAGTACCCTGTAGGTTTTGATTCCCTTACGAGTGTCGAAAATTTGCGGCATAAATATATTGGTTACCGATATAGTGATATAGACAGACAGACAAAAAAATTATGTTTTTCGCAATTTTTCCTTTATCTGTGCTATTACACCTTGCTTCGTACCAAATTTCAAGATTCTGAGTTCACGGGAAGTACCCTGTAGGTTTTTATTCCCTTGCGAGTGTCGAAAATTTGCGGCATAAATAGATTTGTTACTGATATAGACAGACAGACAAAAAAATTTAAGCTTTTCGCAATTTTGCCTTTATCTGTGCTATAAGACCTTGCTTAGTACCAAATTTCAAGATTCTGAGTTCACGGGAAGTACCCTGTAGGTTTTGATTCCCTTGCGAGTTTCGAAAATATGCGGAAATTTGCATCATAAACGGCTGTATCTTTTGATTGCGTTGGCTTAGAAATTTGATTTTTTCACAGCTCCATGGGACAGCAGACCTGAGAATTTGATATAAATTTCAGCTTGATACCTCCACGCGTTCCTGAGAAAAAGGGTCTTGACAGACGGACGGACGGACGGACGGACGGACAGACAACATAGTGATCCTATAAGGGTTCCGTTTTTTCCTTTTGAGGTACGGAACCCTAAAAACGGTCATCCAACTGATGGTTTTTGAGTTACGTAGGTATTGTTCTTACGACCCTACTGCGCGCTCTTACAATGTAGGTATCAAACTACAAGTTTTGTTCGAATCACTTGTGTTAATAATGGGTCAATCAACTTTTTTTTGTAAACGATTTTCTGCTACTTTCTATGAAAACCGAAATAATTAAAAAAACTGATTATTTTTCCTTATTTAAAGTATACTTTTCAAAACCCTAGATTTTTGTAGTCAATAATGGTGTAATTGCCATATTTATTTTATTTTGTTTAGCTTCTATTTCGTGGGTGACCCAGGGGACAATGTTGTCCCCTAAATTTGTATGAAAATAGTGGTATTTCTACTGGGTGACCGGATTTATTCATAGAAATACTTATTTTTTTTTGTTTTCACATACGTACTATGATAAACAGTTTATCTAATTACTGCAAAATTATGGTTTTACTAACCAGAGATTACAGAGTTACTTGTAAAGGAGTAAATAGAAATTTACAAAAAAAAGTTGATTGATCCTAATATAAATCGCGTCGTGCGTGACTCGTGGCTGACGTGGCTCAGTGTAGCCTTGTCCTTAAAATTAGGGTCTTAACACTGTCAAAGATAATGACCAAACAGTGTATGACTATTCTATTGAGTCCAGTGCATAGAAATTTCCACTCTCTGAGGTCTAGCTCTAGTTATACTATCCCGTCCCCTGTCATCGTAGCCTAATGGTAGCGGATGTCATCATCCCACGGCCATTTTTTCCACCCGCAGGCGAGGGGACACGCATTCTTGGGCTATTTATAGCTTCATGGTGGTTTTTAAAACAATACGCCCTGTTTATCGTGAGGTGCGGCGTTTTGGGGTGAGTCTTGTTTATTATAGGGCTTTAACCAGGATACTTAATAGTTCCCCAAGTAATATTCAGTAACTAGCGCTACTGAGTATCGGAAATGGGGGAAGCACGATGGCTCAAGATAGGTTGGTTAGACTGCGCGTGTATTTAGGTATTTTAATCGTATTATTAAAACAAATACACATTTTAAAAATGTAGCAACACTACGCCCTAGAAAACATCTTGTTTTATTAACATTCAAAAAGTCATAAGTCATGACTCATGACGTGCAGTTATTACGTCGTACTACGAATATATTTTATTTTTTTACAGACGACTTTGGATTTTTTTTCTATCGCGCGAACTACAAGACGTAATCTTGTTTCGATAAACACTTGTCATTAGAGTGAATCCTCAAATATCTTACACATGCATTTCAGGACTATAGCTATGCTAGTAATGATACAGCACGAGATTGAATGATTGCAATAAATGCGTCGTGCGTGTGGCGTGCCATGGGAGAGGCCTATGTCCAGCAGTGGACGAACATAGGCTGATGATGATGAATAAATGCGTCAAAAGCTCGTAGGGCCTTAAGTAGTCTTTCCCTGGTTAACGGTTGTCCATGAGACAAAATTTGTGCTACCATAGCAACGGATGGCAAGAAAAAATTGATTCACCCCGGAATCATTTAGATGTGGACGGCGCAGAAAGATTTTTGTGGAACTTTTTGGAGAAGGCCTTTGCCCAGCAGTGGACGTTTATTGGCTGATATGATGATGAAGATGAGTACATTACTCATAGTGAATCTCTCAATCATAAGTCAACTCTAATGTAAGTACTTAGTTTGTAAGATTAGAATATTGTATTCTGGACCCTGGCAGATTGTAGCGTATTTACCTACTAAATATTGTCTACTGATTCACAATCTATCAATAAATATTCGTATTCGTAACTGAGTGAGGGTACCTACGTTTCATAATACGTGTGTTGGAGAATCTTGCTAAGATTAGTAAGTCTCTCTCTGTCTCCATTCATTTGGCAGCTAACAATTAAACGAAGCATTTCCATTTTTCAATTATATTATTTATTTCATATGTAGTTTATGTATTACGTAACTAGTAGAGAAAAATTGGAGAGGAAAAGATAATATTTTTACTGAATCTATCTAGTACATAATTAACAATAATTAACTAATTAATTCATTATTATTAATTAACTAGTAATTAGCAATTTGGAGGGAAAATATCCAATTTGATCTATTACTACTTCATCATCATCATCAGCCTATGTTCGTCCACTGCTGGACATAGGCCTCTCCCATGGCACGCCACTGAGCACGATCCTCGGCCACTCTCATCCAGCTCTTGCCAGCCGCCCTGCGAAGATCATCGCTCCACCGAGTCTGAGGACGTCCCACGCTACGTTTGCCAATCCGTATTACTACTATTACTACTTAGGTATGTAGTAATCGAAGATCTTAGTGGACAGATTTTTCATTGTTAACTCAATGTGACAATTAGTCTTAGGTACTGTTTTTAACCTGATGTAGGAACTGTCACAAAAAATTGAAAAACACTTACTAGGTCGACTATAGAAATATTGACAAAAGTGTAGGAAGTTCTTTTGCAGTTGAGAAGTGGGATACTATAGCTAAAGTGACACTGAGCTAAATGGATTAGAATGTTATTTGTTACACGATCACTGGCCAAGGTCGGAAAGATAAAAACTGCAGTACGACGTTGCACTCACATTCTCTTGATTTATATAGGTATATATTTATATGTAATTATGTTAGGTAGTTATTTTTATTTAAATTTAACTGCCTTTTCCTCCTTCCCAATGTTGAAGACCGTGTGCCAACAAATCCCATCTACAATAATTTGTCTTTCGCTGCACCTATAGAAATCATCAGATTTTCAGACAAACAAAGCATAATACCTACCTATAAAAAAGTATTTATTATTTAATAAGATTATAAGTACATAAGTATAATATAATATTGAATAACTTTAAACTACTTAATATACATATAATGTCTTTAAATCTTTATTTTTTTCTGGGATCTCCGAAACAGCTCCAACATTTTCGATTAAATTTGCTATGTGGGTGTATCGGGGGGCGAACAATCGATGTAGCTTTGTCTTTTTTCTTTCCATTCTATCTTTTTCTAGAAATTTCTATGTAAAAAACGCGTGTTTTCGAGTTTTAGCGCACTCGATCGCCCAGGTTATTATTATAAGTACCTAGATATATTTATGTCTTACAAAGGTGTCTGCGGTCTTTAAATTAAGTAAGTATTATGTACAAGTATTTACTTAATACTAACAGTTTTAAAGATGTTAAAAAAAAACCTTTTGATCTTGAAACGACAGAACGCGTTTTACAACGAAGATACAAATGATCTGTATAATGTCATCGTAACACCTGAAAGTTCGACGAACTTTGCTTTCCGAGTTAACGAGGTAAAAGTAAACAGACAGAAACAAACTCTGTTACGCGGAGGTACTTATGTAGGTGGTGTAATTTCATGTTATAAAACAAATGATTTCAATTGCTAGGAGTGGCATGGTAGACATGGTGAAACTAAAGGGGTTCTTGTAGTTTACGATTTATTTGATTATCGTAATTACCTTTCACCTGCTCTTAACCAGTGTGTGTTGCCAGTCATGACATAGACATATAGATCCGAGACGAGATGCTTCATTATACCTATAGGCCTAATCTCGGACCGAGGGCCTAATGAATAGACTCAGAGTTGCTCAACGTGCTATATGGAGAGGGCTATGCTTTGAATTTCTCTACGGGATTATACCAGATCAGGAATGAGGAGATTCGTAGAACAAGAGTCACTGACGGAACGGATTGGCTCGTTGAGGTGACAATGAGCAGGGGCCAAATTCAGGAACGGCCCAACATGGTTTGCGAACGGTAATTCGATCGTTTGCGAGAGGATAGGGATGAACTGCTATTCAGGAACGCCAATAATCACTGGTTTGCGAGAGGTTTGGGATGAGCCTTATTTTCCTAGAAAGAAAAAATAAGGCTCATCCCAATCTCAGCCAAAAACTCTCGCAAACCACTGATTTTTGGCGTTCTTGAATAGCGGTTCATCCCTATCCTCTCGCAAACGATCGAATTACCGCTCGCAAGCGGTGTTGGGCCGTTCCTGAATTTAGCCCCAGGCCATATAGGACGAAGAACATATGGCCGTTGGGGCCGAAAAGTTCTCGAGTGGAGACTACGGACTGGGAAGCGTAGCATGGAACGTCCACCAACGAGACGGACAGATGATTTGCCGGCCGCAGGTTCACGGTGGATGCAAGTCGCTTCCAACCGTAATGATTGGGTATCAATGAGGGAGCCCGCGTCCAGCAATGGATGTCTCACGGCTGAAATGATGGTGCCGAATTACCGTTCAAGTCGTAATATTCAATGTTTCAATAAACTCGGCAAGCAAGTGCAACAAGCGGACGTTGCGGTAAGAACATAAAGAGCATCAAATGGTCTCGGATTACCTTCGGATTACCAACAAGCGGCTATAGCATAACCTATGGGTTGAGACTATAACTACCTATACCTACTATAGTTAGGTTAGGTTAGGTAGTAACGGGCTGTTTTCCGCAACTCGACGTCTCTATGCGCCTATTTTGCGTAACTGGCTGTAGGCACTATTCGTGCCAGCCCAACTCCTTAAGGAAGCCTAGCAGACCCTTCACGTTGCCGACGACTTCCTGGAGCGAACTCGGTGACTTACTATAACATACAAACGTACTGCATGCATAGTGCATACCCATGGGGCGGATCTAAATAAGTATGGGTTTTCTGGGCAACAGGGCCATTGGAGACCTAGTATGAAAAAATGAAAATGAAAAATGAAAAATAATTTATTCAATAACTTAGTTAGTTATGACAATAACTGTGCTGGTGCCTCTTTTTGAGTATCGTGATACTCGTACTAAGAGAACACCGCTCCTCATTATATCGCTCCTCAGTATATCATTACCGAAGACAGTTTATGACAAAATCACAAATGTTACACTAGTTTGGTAACAGACCACCAACTCCACCAAGAAAGTAGTATTAGCTCAGGGCCCATAAACTTATGTTGAAATATCTAAAAATGAGTTACCACCTTTTGCCTTCTGACAAACAAACAAACACACACAAACATCTTTTGCCTCTTTATTATATTAGCGTAACGAAATGAATTAACAAAAAAAAAACAAGATAAGCAAATTGCTCACCTTGAAAATTTTCTCCATATAATTTTTTCTAAATTGTTTATTAAGGTAGAGCTCAATAAAGAGTCATTAGTCATTGTATTGTTTGTGGTTTAGACGTAACAAGCATAAGTTTGCCTCGTCTATATAAATAAATACGTTGTTTCAACCTGCGGATCGTGTCGTATCTGCCCACTTAGCCATGCCTTGAGTCAACTACTTAATTCATTTACATACGTAATGTGCCATCATACAAATTAATCAGATACCTTCTTGAGTCCGTCCGAGGCATAGTGTAATAATGTATAATAGTGGGAGCACTTTTTGTCCCTATCTAACTAACATCGCAGGAGACCGAAGAGCTGGCAGCTAACACGGACAAAGGATTAAGTAGTTTAGATATTCAAAGGGGTACGCTGCCAGTATCTTCGGAACCTTGCCTAAAGGGACTCCCTTTAATATATTTTAGTTATTATTATTATAAAAATGGTCTCGCTGGAAGATCAGCGCTGGCTCCACCCCAGGAGTCCGCATTTATGCTGAGGCGGGACCTTTTTCGCACACTTTTTAATATTTTATTTTAATTACTTTATTTTGTATTTTATTTCATTTTTTTTTGTTTGCTTGTTTATTGCTTTAATCTTAGGTTTTAATAGTAATAATTGTTTGTGTTTTTTTAGTGTGTGAAATAAACTTTTTTCATTTTCATTTTCATTTTCATTATATTTCTTAAGGTTTTTTATTGGTTTTAGGTTAATTTATTGTTCTTGTATATATTTTTTTTATTTGTGTATTATTATACACAAATATATATTGATTATGTAATATTTATTAAACGATCATTTCCAATTAAAAAACTAAAGTAGATACATGACTAGACGTTCAAAGAAATCTCATTGATAACCTGATACTGGTCGAGGGGTCAAAGTTATACCATTTCTAAAAAACCGGCCAAGAGCGTGTCGGACACGCCCAAGGTAGGGTTCCGTAGCCATTACGAAAAAATCAAGTAATATTTTTCTAAGGATTTCGTATGTGTACGAAATCATCCAAGTTTAGGTATGCTTTATACCTTAGGCTACTATTTACTCTTAAACTACAAATAATTTCCAAGCAATCTTAGCCGCTATAATTTTCCTAGTAAATTTGATATATTTACTACCATTCTGAATTTTTTCAAATTTTTCCACCCAACAGTTTAGATTTTAGAGGGGGGGGGACGGCCGATGTTAATGAAAATTTTCACTTTAAAGTTGAATATTTCGCAAACAGATCACTGAATAGAAAAATCATGTTAGCAACCCCTCAATTGTTTTAAAAGACCTATCCAAAGATACCCCACACTATAGGGTTAGCCGAGAAAAAAAAAATCACTCCCACTTTAAGTCTATGGGAGGTACCCTAAAAAATTTTTTTTACTTTTTTTTATTCAATCACTTTGTCGGCGTGACTGATATATATATTCATGCCAAATTACAGCTTTCTAGTATTAACAGTCTCTGAGCTTAGCCGCGGACAGACAGACAGACGGACAGACATGGCGAAACTATAAGGGTTCCTAGTTGACTACGGAACCCTAAAAATGAGAAAAAATCCATGTCCCTTGGTTAAGCGATAATAGAGTCACATGACATATCCAAGTCGTCGTTCCACCTTGTTGGAGGCCTACCTACACTGCGTCTTCCGATCCGTGCACGCCACTCGAGAACATTCTTACCCCTTCGGCCATCACTTGGTGATTCTTCGAGCTATGTCGGTGACTTTAGTTCTTGCGCGGATTTTAACAAGATGGAGCGAAGCGTTGGATGCGGATGGCGCGGGACCGATCTGTTTGGCAAGCCATGGGGAGGCCTATGTTCAGCAGTGGATGTCTTTCGGCTGAAATGATGATTGATGATAACATATCACTTTTAGTACTTATTAGATATTTTGTAAAAATTATCTATTATCGCTTAACTAACATTAAGTGCCATGGATATTTATGTATCCATATACCGTCGTACATTGTATTGTCGAACAGTGAAACATCGGATACGTCGCACGCACTCTATCATTTCGCAGAATCTGTCGTTCAATCGCACAATCGTAGGTAAATAAATACCTGTGGTAAATACATCGTAAACTCGGCGTCGCTCTTGTGTAATAATGCAGTATTTTAGTGAAAAGTCAAATATTTAGTCAATAAAGAACGTTGATGCAGAGCAGTGGCGTGGAGTGACCATTTTCGGGAACCTATCGATGTTTAGAAAATTATATTTCCGAAGGTTTAGAATCCCGAAAACTTCATTTGTCCGAAAGCATTTTTTTCTGAAACTGTAAATATTTCAGGATTTATTTCAGGACCATCGTGTAGAACCCTTTAGGTTAGGTTAGGTTAGGTTAATAACTGATGCATGTAATTTTCATATTTGTATGAAGTGTATTCAAATAGGTAACACAGATACAGTACCCGGCCATAAAGATTGCACACGGCCTTTGGAAAAAGACTGCAAATGTCCGACATTTTGCAGAGTCTTTTTTCTAAGACCGTGTGCAATCTTTATGGCCGGGTAAAAGTGCTTTCATTCGCTCATTACTTACGTACGTACGTACTTAACATAAATTACTTACTCGGCTTTTAATTTTTTTAATTTGACAGATAAAACTTGGACTTGGAGTCAAATGTCATTTTGTAAAATTGATGGCCGTGTTGCCAACGCTTTCAATAAATAAATAAAAAATAAAAAATGTCTATGACTGAAGTGTTGGTTGCGCGCGCGGCAGTTTACCGGCCAAGTTCTGATTAGTGTGATCACTAGCAGTGGGTACCCTACTGTCATATCGTTTAATTTATTTTTGGAAGTTTTGTTCGTGCAATGTGCAATAGTATTATAATCATAGTTAACTGCGGATCAAACAAGAAAAATATAAGAAGTTAACATTTGCTGTAATTTAATGTCAGCTCCAAGATTTATAGCTTGAAACATCAAATAGAGATACACAAGAAAGCTCCAACTGTGTTCTTCTGAAATGTGATAACGCTATCAAAGAGATCAAAATAACTGTAAATCCCAAATATGGCCCGTTGCTGTGACGTGTAATAAAACTACTAGGTTTATGTCCGTAAATAAAACATAATGATCCAGTAACAGTGATATTTAGAATTAGTTTTGAAATGTAGTGAGCCAATGCAAAAATACACAATAATCTAAATAGGTGCGTTTAAAATCTAAATAATAATAATAATTACAGAGCCTAAACAAATCCTTATTAAACAGTTACAATACGCTAGTATTGAAACATTATTATTTGAGTGTGTGCAACTGACTACTGAAAGAAAAAAGAAAACATTTAAAAGTATTCGATTCTTTGGGTATCCATATCAAATTCCATCAATCCCACTGCCTATCAGAATCTCATAGTGAAACAAAAAGTAATTAACAGCCAGAACTAAATTTTTTTTCTACAGCCCGTTCCGTGGGATGGGATCCATGGGAAATTTGTACACCCATAGACAACAATGAAAGTCTGATGATTCCTCGAAATAGCAGCACTGTGTCGTTCCGGATCAATTAAAAGTAAATTAGACCTCCGGTAATATGATATACCTTTTTAAATATACGGTGTTTTATTGCTACTTAAGCGGTCAAACAAAAGGCAAAACAAATGAGTAATGTAACCAATATGCATTTAAAATAGTGCGTGCACGGAAACTCAAAAAATATAATTAAAATTAAATGTATGATTTAAAATATCTTCCAATTATAAACCTAGTTTAAATCTACACAGGAAAATAGCACTGCAATTTATGTCATGTCATTTCTAAACTAGACTTTACCATGACCTTGATCCTGTATGTAAACGTAAAGTATTATAAAGCTAAGTGATAAGTAACGTAAGTACATATTATAATTGAAAAGATTTCATATTTCTAAGACTATAATTTTATTCGTTCTCTGTATTCTGTTTGGAAAGAGGAAGACGCTGATAGATTTAAATTTTCACTAGGATTATTAATTAATTTATTACAATTTTTTTAAGATTTGCTTATTCTAAAAGGGCATAACTCCAACACTACCACACAATAGATCCATTACTTAAGCCTAGTCTTTATTACCTAAAAAAAAAAGTGTTTACGTAATTATCTAACGTTGACGTTGTGTGAGGTTTGCTTAAGCGGTTTGATTCTTTCTTGCTTTTCGATCATAACTACGGGCTTCTTTAAAATCTTATTTAAATCAATAACACGTCGTTCGTGCATTAACATTTATAAAAATAGATCATTTATGTATCTGTTAAGTCTCAATGTTAATGTCAAATTTAAAATTATGACAGCTCTTTTTTCTGATGAAAAAGGCAAAGGAAACGGGATCCTATCGATGTTTAGAAAATTTTATTTCCGAAGGTTTAGAATCCCGAAAACTTCATTTATCCGAAAGCATTTTTTTCTGAAACTGTAAATATTTCAGGATTTATTTCAGGACCATCGTGTAGAACCCTTTAGGTTAGGTTAGGGTTGTTTTATAAAAATCCTGAAATATTTACAGTTTCAGAAAAAAATGCATTCGGATAAATGAAGCATTCGGGATTTTAAATATTCGGAAAAAAATAATTCTAAATTTTTATACATTCTGTGGTAGTATTGGTAAAATCAGATATATTTTTTTTAATTTCTTGTATTTTTAAATATGGAGAAATTAATTATAATAAATGTTTTTCCGTGTTCAAGAGGCAAAATTCCTGTAGTAATTTTCAGGTGTCAAAAAAATGAAATCTAGTCAATTAAACACATAAAATTGAATTTGATTATTCAGGCAAAAAGTATCTTCTCCACATCCAAATTTGGCTCCTGTGCGCGAACATTACCCTAAAGATAAAGTCCCTTTAAAACATGTGCCTGAAGAAGATATAGACTAGAGATTTTCTCTAAAAAAGATTGCTAAGCGAGAAACCAAATTTGTACTGTACGATAAATAACCGCCGTGTAATCATCTAAGAACCACAACGTAGTTACTTTCTAGTTTCAGATGACCAGACCAACTATCTGTCGATCAATCGCCAGCCAAAACAATTGTAAATTAATTTCAAATAATGGTCCAAAACTCATCCATACATGGTGTCGGTCGATCCCAATAGCTGTTAAATCACTAATTAGAGCCAGCAGAAATTAGGATTCCTTTTAGCCAACAAGGCAACAACGCTCCGCTAATTTAATCACGAGCATGACCTAATCACTCGTCTCGTACTCATACAATTTTTGATCGTTAATTCAACACTGCTCCGTGATCTCATTACATTACCAATGTGTCCCGGCAAAATAACAGTATACCTTGAGGCAGGGTGCCGGCATTTTTGGCGTACAATTCAATGGCTTCTGTGGTAGCGGTAATTGTTAATGTTAACGCCCACTTTATTTAATTTACTATTTATGCTTCTAAATCAATTAATTATTACGTTATTGTCAGATTGATTGGTTACGGTATTCAAGATTATTGAGATAGCGCAAAAACGTTTTCAATAAAACAACCAAGAGATTCGATTTACTTTCTACTTTAGTCATTTATTGCACACAATGACAAAGATGAATCAGAAAAACATGTTTTTCAAAGCATTTGACCTCTAAACTTATTTCCAGAAGCATGCATAACTGAATTTTAATGAAACCTAAAAATGTGCATAACTTTTCTTATTGTTTTTGGCCAAGTAAACAAAGCTTAAGTTTTCTTTTAAACACAATTGATTACGGTTGTTGAGACTTTATTCGTAGTAAAACTAAATCAATATTACAGTTAATCGTAAGGTAAGCAAGCCTGTTATAATAGGTACTAAATGCACCGCGACCATTTCGAGCCGAGCCAATATCGGTAAGTAATTGTACATTATTTTTAATTTTCTCGGCTGAGACCAGGGTATTGAACTTCGCGCACGTAAAGCCATCAGCACCTTGTCAAATACTATTTTATGGTTTAATGCAAACGTTGTTGTGACGGAACAAGCTTTAATGGTGTACTGCTTGAGCGTTTGAGCACGTATTGGCATTGTGAGGTGAACCAAGATCTTATTCCGGAAGCGATAAAAAATGGTAACGCTGCTAGACGAAGTTTAACAGATTTCGTTGTTTTTCGACAAGTTAAGTAATTAAAATACTTAGACTATTTTGAAAAGACACCTCTGTTTCACATAATTGCTCAATGGCGTTTGCTAAGCGCAGCAGGTATCTAATTTAAAGGCAACGCGAAGTGTTAAGTCCAAGTTCTTAAAATTAATTGGCCATTAGAGGAGCGATGCCAGAAAATTCGTAATTTAACTTAACAGGCGTGTAAAATCACCACGTGACAGGCATTGCCTAGTGTGGGACCGCTTGGTAAGCCATAATTTTTGTAAATTGGATTTATTTTAATAAACAAATTTATTATTATTATTATTAAAATTACTTATTTCACATGCCCATTATCATACGTACGAGCACTTTATACTGTTTATACATAATTATAACAAACATTCACATAGTTTATTTAAAAGGCCATAGACATAGAATAGTTACGTACCTACCTACTTACTTAGTATAATGCAGTTACAAGCTTTTTACTTTCTCATTACCTATTCTCTAGCTAGTGACACTAATTCCATCCAGATTTCTGTGGTTTTTATAAAGACTGTTTTCACTTTAGTCACCGCAGTTAGATTATCTGCTGCGTTTAGACTGACAACGGTGAACACGTTTATTTTAGCTAACTTGTTTTAAACTAGAACCTACATTTTCTCAAGTACTTACGTTAAAAAACGGCGTATCTAATGCTTCGAGCATTCTTCACTGTCTTAATGATAACAAATTCCAAGTTCATCGTTATGTCATATATCATAAGCTAGGAACAAAGAAGCTTGATAAATACCCCTGTTTCATTAAAGATGTTCCCATGGTAGATTCACACGAGCCGTCACACCTCATGAGCATGGCGTCGTAAAGCTCTTAAATGCCCCTAGACAGGGTTGGGCGGCCTTTGACCTGTCAGAGTCAGTGGAGTATAAAATGCTAAGGTTAAGATTGCTTGAATCTCGTTTAAATGGCCCATAATGTTATAAGGAAAGCATTGAAAAAATTGTAGTACTTATACATTAAGAAACTACATACTAGGTGCGTATTTTGAATTAGAAAATGATCGTCAGGCACAAAAACATCATAAGAACAATTATTAGCAACAGGAAAAACGACATACAGCATTTTAAAGTCGTTTAATTGTGTGCAAATTATAAAAAAAAAAAAAATACCAACATCATCAGAAGATGCATCAGTTGATGTCATTGATGCAAGTTTTTTTTAATGTACCTATCTAGTTTGTAAACAGATGCTGAATTGAACAGTTTGTTCTTAATTATAGTGACCTTTCAAATAGTTTTCGCTATGTATCTAAGGTATTTCCTTTTATTTTACAAAGGCTATTCCAGATAAGAACAGAGGCGAGGAACAAAATGTTAAGCAAAAACATGTGCTCGAATGCACCTGCTCGACACGTGTGCTAAGGAAACAATTTTGCCAAGTTTGCCAAAGACCAGTATTTTGCAGGCAGCTGCAAGGGTCAGTCAGTACCGTTGTATTTTTTTTTAATATCGGGCTTTATGTAGAATTTAACAATGTGAAAACAGCCTACGACGGTAATAACATCATTAATTTCATTAGATAGTGATATATCTACATGGTCAATTATTACAATAATTATTGTTTAGGTTTTATGTCAGCCATGGTGGCCTAGTTGTTTGACCTATGGCCTCTCAACATTGACGTACAATGCCTCTCAAACAGAGTGTCTTGGGTTCGAGCCCGCACGGACTCACACCCCTGGGTTTACACTAGTAATTTACTAGGAGCTTTACGGTGAAGGAAAACGTTGTGAGGAAATCTGAGCACACTTGAGAAGAAATTTAATGGTGTGCGAAGTTTCCAATCCGCACTGAGCCCGCGTGGGAACTACGGTCCTGGTCCAATCCGTCTCGTTCTAAAGGGAGGTCTTTGCCCTGCAGTGGGACGTTTATGGGCTGCAATGATGATGATGATAATGTTAGTCATCCTAGGCGTCAAGACAAACATTTTCAATCTTACACTGTCCATGTTTAAGCATTAATAAATCTTCCTGGGAATTGTCAGTTTGAGATAAAATTCTAGCTTCTTTGTCTTTCATCACCAGTTTTGAATAGCTCTACTGACTGAGCAAGAAACATCAGCCAATTGACGCTTTGTTAGAACTTAGCTTAGTTATCAAGTCAGTCAATCTGCTCCAGTGACCCTTGCACAGAAACAAGAGAACAGTCGTATTACACAAAACTTCTCGGAATCATTACAGCAACAAGAATCTCACAAGGACATCGTTAGAAACATACGTGCTTACCAATGTTGTTGCGCCCGGTAACAAAATATTCTAATCAGAAAAGTTTTTTTATCATACAACGAAGTGGCTTTAATTTTTTTTTTTAATTTTTATTAAAATAGGCTAATCGATGTTGGGACCCGTTGAGTTAATTTACATTACTTGCTCTTATGGGCAATATTGTATAATCTTATGCAAAATAATGTTGACCTTATGACCTCTGCTTTAGTTTGCCTTTTAATTGGCTTTAGCATATCAACAAAACAAATTACCAGTAGCGTCAGTTAGATGCTGAAGTTCAATGATTTAATGTAGCTTATTTTTAAAAAGGTATTTCCAGGTGGTCCTTAACAATGACTAGTGTATAATAAATAGGCGAACGATTGATTCCCACGATGACAGTGGGGTCAATTTCCTAACGTAGGTACCCGCATGGAACTTGACGCACGATCCTACATTATAGTTTCGAAGCTCCTTTTTGTTAGATGGACTTGATTTATAACTTGGCCTGTTTTTTGTCACATTCCTTATTAATAAAAGGTGCTAAACTGCTTCATTAGTCATTACATCTTATCTAATGAATGATGCGTGAAGTACCAACTTCTAATTAGAAATTTTAAGTAGGTATCTGTATCTTGTACCTACATAGAGATACTGTATTTATAAATACATCAACATGACCTTGTCAAATTGCAAATTGAAATAGCTTGATATGAAGTATGAGTATGATAGGATAATAGCACTAAAGCTCCCCTTTCGGACTGTGGTCATGCAATTTTTCAATCAAATTTATATTTCGTGATCTGTGGCAATTAGACAGATCACAAATGATTGCAATGGAATAATGGTCGAATTCCGGGGTTTATAATCAGTAGAACCTTATTGGGTTCAAGTGATAAATCGAACTTAAATCGAAATCGAATTTTAAAAATAAAATAAGTAGGTAGGTTAACGTTTATTGTAGTGTCATGTATTGTAGGTAGTTACTGTAGGTAGTTAGGTACGCATTTTGCGGTTTTTAAGCCAACATTAAAAAGTTTAATAATTAAATTTAACAATAGAAACGTTCAACGCTACATAAAATGGTAAATATTTTAATAATAAAGCATTTTTATTTTTTTATGTATGTAATACTCACCGTTAACTATGAATCTGTGCCTGTCATTCATCAACTCCTTGGACAACTTAGGGCATTCCCGCTCGAGCACCGAACATAACTCATTTAACTTAACACCACTTTGTTTACTAACAACTTCAACGAAATAATTACACTTATCAGTGTCCGAGGCACCCGTTATTAACTCATGGTCACTCAAACTGAACAACCCCTTCTTAACGAGCACGTCCAAGATATGCGTATCACATAGTTCACGGAGTAAAGTAACTTTGTGCCGTATGAGACCGGCACACACATCGCCCGCCGCCGCCATCGCTCAACTAACCAAAGTTAACCAAACAGAGCCGAACGACGATGGAAAAAAAAGGTTGCCATTGCCTTGCCATTGAGTCGGCCCATTCAAAGTGGGAACAGATGCAGGCGTGCGCGGCTATGTTCACTATAGACGGGTCACGTAGCTATCAACTATCAAGCACGACCCTTGTTTGTTTCGACACAATGTGCTTCGAGCCTAATGATACCGGCTTGGCGGAGCCAGTTTTGTTCTCAAGTAGACTAGACTACAAAGAGATTATAAATTATTGCTAGCTGTTGCCGCGACTTTGTCTGAGAATAATTTATTTATCACAGTCTTATAGAAAATATGCATATTTAGGTTATAATCTACAATCGGTGTGTATAGTTTCATCCAAATCAGTCCAGCCAGTTAAGCGTGAAATACCTAGTAATGAAAAGAATAGATATACTTAAGACATTCATATAAGACTTTCATGTTTCTAATATTGGTAAAAAATATAAGTATGTATGTACCTATTCAGGAAATAAAAAATAAGTTGCTTTTTGGGATAATTTATTAATCATAATTTAATCAATTTTCATTAATTGAAATAAAACCAGAAATAAAAAAGCGGTAAAGTAATATATTTTATACCGAACCACTTTTCACTAGCGCTAAGGCAAGTGGTATGTACTGTCACTAGATGGCGCTGGTGAGACTTTCTGTTAGTGGTAAAAAAAATATCTCCAGATATTCTACCCAGATCTCTATTTCAGTTTTATTCTTCTTCTTCTTCGTCTTATTTTGTTTTCAATCGAATTTCTAAAATTAAAGAACTGAATGGTTATGTGAATAATTGTTTTAATACAATAACAAATAATTATACTTGGCGGACACACTACAAGACGTCTTTCATCTAGTGAAATATTTGATTTGAAAACAATTTTTTAAATTATACATTGTGGTATTATGTAATATTTCCCTTTTTTAAGATAAAATTATTTTTATTCATGTAGGCTAATGCAAGGCTAATGTTCATTTTTCAATGCTGTAAAATGTAAATAAAAAAAAGATTTATAACATTTTGCATCTGTACTACCGGTGACATACCACATGACATAACATCAAAGAGTATTGTAATATTATATGAACAAGAGTGGCAACTCTATGGTCAAATATGCATGTATGGAAGGTGCTGCTGCCCTACGCCCTGGTGAAGAACTAATGTGACGTATCTATAGATGTATACCTATCTGTTGCGGCGCACGCCTAATTTGAGACTGATATAGTGAATTGTTGTGACATTGCTATTAAGCTGGCTCTAGGCACTTTGCCTTTTTTTGGTGATTTTTACTTTTA
Source organism: Archips crataeganus (assembly GCA_947859365.1). Lineage (NCBI taxonomy): Eukaryota > Metazoa > Arthropoda > Insecta > Lepidoptera > Tortricidae > Archips > Archips crataeganus. Next base: position 11,671,348 of record OX402066.1, on the reverse strand, counting down.
GTAGGCCTACCGGCCATTCACTTTTTACAACTCTTTACGAGACATCTAGTCGCATCACCTTGTACCTTTTTAATATTATAATTAAAGTTATTTAAGTTCAATCTGGGTTTTAATCAAGGCTCCGTTGTGTATCAAATACATAAATTGGTGGCCCATGAGGGGAACAATCAAGTAAAATTATAAAAATAAAATAAAAGAAGAAGCAACGAAAACGAAGCTCGACTTTTGATGCGGTATAAGGCGCGTATGCAGTAAAGGCACGAAGATTGGATCCCTGGAAGGAAACAAAGAGAAGTAAACCTCGTCTGGACTAAGCTGGCGTAGGCCGTGGTACACGCGAAAGGAACCAGCTAGCGCAGCGCAGTCGCCAAAGATAAGTGCTTCCCTTTATCCTTCCCAATCAAATTCATTTATCAATCACATTAGTGTAGTCAAAATTGAAAACAATTTTCTACAACTAAGTTAAATATACTTTCATTTGCGCAATAACGTCAAATTAAATCTTCCGAATACCTAAAGTTAACATTTAATCGAGATCCTAACTTCATAAAGGTGTACTAATCGACAAGTACCTGCCTAACTGTATTTGTCATTGTGTAATCAAATTTATAAAATAATTGGTGGCCCATAGTCTAAAAATAAATCTGAATAACTACAAATTCTGTTACGAAGTCAAAGATTTGCTAAATTGGTAGTTAATTGCAGTTTAACTATAAGTACCTGGGTGGCAATTGAATCTACCTACCTATATACGTAATTTAACTAACTAACTAAGTGTATTTAAATCCTTTCTTTTTGCAATAAAACAATTAAGTGTGGTGTTTTAACATATCGCGCCGACTATTCCAGGCATCTTCGGGCGGCTCAGCAACTATTTAATTAGTTGTACTAATACCTAAGCCTGCGCCGATCAGCTGTGCGCGACCGACCGGTTTGTTACGAGCTGCAAGTGAGGAACGTGAGCATAACAAGTTTATTATTCACTTTAACTGTTTACATTTTTGACAGCGGTGTTGTGAATATTGTTTTTATTAAGCGTTTTAAGCTTTAATTACAATGACACCGACTCCGACTGATAAAACTTCATTGGTGCGATTAAGGGATTTACATGTAATGAGAAGCTCAATTAAAGGGCAAATTACCAAATTTAAGAATTATTTAAATGCAATGAATGACTTAACGCGCATGACGAGTGTCGAACATGCCGAGTTAAGTCTTAAACTCAGTAAATTTGAAGGTTTATCGACAAGGTTTGATACTATACAAAATGAGATCGAGCTTCTTGATTCTGTTAATTTATCTACGGAAATTGACGAGCGCGAAGCAATTGAACACAATATTATTGTGAACATAGCTACGGGGAAAACCATACTTGATAAACACAACATTATTGAAATAGAGCGACGTAATTCTGCCGCTGCCGACGCTCAATGTCTTCACGATCATCAAGAGTTAGGGTTTAAATTGCCACAAATACAGATTTCCAAATTCGATGGTGCATACTTCCGCTGGCTTGAGTTTCGCGATACGTTCGAAAACTTAATTCATACTAATGATCGTATAAAACCCATACATAAGTTTCATTATCTTATCTCCTATTTGGAGGGGGACGCGGCAAGGATTATTTCTAACCTCGAAGTGTCTTCAGCTAACTATGCGAAGGCCTGGCAGCTACTCGGTGAGCGTTATGATAACAAACGGTTGTTAATTAACCATCATCTAAGTTCATTGTTTAATATTCAAGCGCACACTCGAGAGTCTGAAAGGGCTTTGCGGTTCTTAGTTGATCACGTGACGAAAAATTTGCGAGCGTTGGCTAGTCTAGGCCAGCCTACAGACAAGTGGGATATGTTAATAATATTCATGTTGTCCTCCAAATTAGATAGTCGCACTCTTTTAAAATGGGAAGAGTACCGTAATACACTCGATGATGTACCGACTTTAGATCAATTTCATAAGTTCCTAACAGATCGCGCTGACGTCTTAGAATCACTTAATCGTAATAAATTCGATAACAATAGTACCAATACCCAAAGATTCACACCTACGCCGTCACGCTCAACTGCTCCAACGACATCTTACAACAATAATAACAATAAAAACGAACGAGTCAGTTACACAAAATCATTTCCTAGCATTAACCAAAAATCTAAAAAATTTACCTACGACAACCAAAGCAAATCAACAACTTCCGTTTGCATTATATGTGGCAATAATCACAAGGTGTATGAATGTCCTATTTTTATCGGTAAAACTGTTCAAGAAAGGTTGACGGACGTTGCAACTTATAAGTTATGTGAAAATTGTCTTAGACAAGGACATCCAGTCAAGGAATGCCGTGGGGGTCCTTGTAGGGAATGTAAACAAAGGCATAACAGCCTACTGCATCGTGACTCATCAAATCCGTCTATTGTCAATAATTCTGCAACTACAAGCCAAACCTCATCTTTTGTTAACTTTCCTAAACTTAATAATAGTCAAGTGCTTTTATCCACAGCGTTGGTTGAGGTATTAAATCCTAAAACAAACCAAAAGGAACAGGTTCGCGCGCTGTTAGATTGCGGTAGCGAGTCCTCCTTTATCACAAAATCTTTAAAAGAAAGATTGTCATTAAAATCTAACCCTATAGACTGTCTGAAGGTAATAGGTATTGGCAATAACTGTACCAATAATATTATAGAATGTTGCAACGCTCAAATAAAATCAATTAACACATCATTTCAAGTTACTTTGTCGTGCTTTGTTCTAAAGGAGTTGACAAGTAATATTCCGAAGTATCCAATAAATGTCCAAGGTCTAAAGATACCTAAACATCTGCAATTAGCTGACCCTAAATTCAACCAGCCAGCTTCGATTGAGGTTTTAATTGGAGCTGACATATTCTGGGACATCTTAGGTAGTGAACAGTATTCCTTAGGTCCCAGTAATCCTAAATTGCGTAATTCTAAATTTGGCTGGGTAATATCCGGTCCTATAAATTCATTAAATCAACTAAATAAAAATCAACTTAGTAAAAATAAAATTCATTGTAATATAGCTATAATATGTAAATCCCAAGAACAAAACATTGAAAATTTACTAACAAAATTCTGGGAAACCGAAGAAGTCCCCAATAAACCTGTTTGGAGTCAAAGGGAACAAGAATGCGAAAAACACTTTTTGACTCATACTGTACGCCTAGATACAGGCCGTTTCGAGGTTAAATTGCCTTTTACTGAATCACCTGAGTGTCTCGGGGATTCCTATAATCAAGCTAAAAAACGTTTTCTTAATTTGGAACGAAAATTCAAGCGACATCCTAGTTTAAAATTAGAGTACACAAAATTTATTAAAGAATATGCAGAATTAGGTCATCTGACTGAATCTGCAATAAAAAGGCCATATCCTAATTATTTTTTATGTCACCATGCAGTGTTCAGATTGAATAGCGAATCCACTTCACTCCGAGTAGTGTTCGATGGCTCAGCTGCTGCCTCTTCTGGAGCATCACTTAACAGCATCTTAATGGTGGGTCCAAATGTCCAGGACTCTCTTTTCTCCATTTTAATAAGAGCAAGGCAATATAAATTTCTTTTATGTGGCGACATCGAAAAGATGTATCGCCAGGTTCAAGTATTCAACAATGACCGCGATTTACAGTTGATAATTTGGAGAGAAGATGAGTCCGAACCCCTAAGAACGTTGCGATTAAATACTCTCACTTACGGCACCGCAAGTGCGAGCTATTTGAGCACGCGCTGTCTGCTACAGCTTGGAGAGGAGCAGCATGATCATCTCATCAAAACCATCATTCAACAAGATTTTTATGTGGATGATTTGATCACGGGGTCAAACGATGAAAGTGAATTGCGATACATTCAAAAATCGGTCTCAGAAGCTTTAAAGGCTGGATGTTTTAATTTACGGAAATATAAAAGTAATTTACAATCACTATTTGAAGATCCTAGCCTAAATACGCGCGAAAATCTGACTATAAGCGAGTCCTCGAGCACTCTCGGACTAGGGTGGAGTCCAATCGACGACACTTTGCATTTTCCAATATCAAACCTTCCTAAAGGTGATAATATAACAAAGAGATATATTATGTCAAACTCATTTAAAATTTTTGATCCATTAGGTTTGTTAAGCCCTTACATAATACAACCAAAAATGCTTTTACAAAGGTTGTGGCAGCTAAAGGTTGAATGGGACCAGCCCGTCCCAGAAGATATAAAGATTGACTGGGAAAAAATTGCAAAACAATTTTCCATTATTAAAAATATAAACATAAACAGATCAGTACTGTGTGATTCGCCTACATTAATTGAAATGCACGTATTTAGCGACGCGTCTCAGGTGGCACTGGGGGCATGTATTTATATTAAGTCGGTTGCTAAAAATAATGAAGTCACCGTCAGATTGTTGTGTGCCAAGTCTAAGGTATCGCCGCTCAAGCCTACAACCATACCGCGACTGGAGCTGTGCGCCGCTCTTTTGGCTGCTAGGCTCAGTAAGGCTGTCATTGATTCGTTGCGGTACAAACCGGATCGCATAATTTATTGGTGCGACTCGAGCATAGTACTGGGCTGGTTAAATAATAATATTACTCAGCTAAAGGCTTTCGTAGCAAACCGAGTAAGTGAAATATTAGATATCACCAAAACATCATCGTGGCGATATGTACCCACTGCAGCTAACCCGGCTGACTTGGTGTCGCGAGGCGTGGATGCCGTTCATCTGCAGTCACAGGAGCAGTGGTGGTCGGGCCCTAGCTTTTTATCTAAACATGAAAATGACTGGCCTTCTTTAGCTCAGACATCTGTCGAATTACCGGAAATAAAATCAAACACAGTAACAGTATCTGAGTCATTCATAAATTTTGAAATATACTCTACATTAAATAAAATAAAAAGGTGTTTCGCATATGTAAAAAGATTTATACATAACCTAAAAAATCCAAATAACAAACGTTTGGGAAACTTAACTGTAGATGAGTTGGCTGAATCATTTAACCTACTTTGTATACATGCTCAACGCCAATCATTTCCTAATGAGTACGATACATTATTTAAAAATAAAACATTAAGCCTTAAATGTAAAGTATTGGCACTTTCACCGTTCATGTACCAAGAGTTAATTCGTGTTGGCGGTAGAATCGATGCGTCCAGTTACAGCTATAACAAAAAACATCCAATTTTACTCCATGCATCGCATCCTCTAACCAAACTTATCTTTTTACACGAACATTTAAAAAATATGCACGCACCCCCACAGTTATTGCTAGCTACGGTGAAAGAAACTGTTTGGCCCGTCAATGGAAGGCGGTTAGCTCGGCGCACGGTAAATAATTGTGTGCGTTGCAGACGCGTGTGCGCCAAGACTCTGTGTCCAAAAATGGGTAACCTCCCAGCACAGAGAATAAATCCGGACTTTCCATTTGTTTCCGTGGGTCTAGATTTCGCTGGCCCTTTCTATATTCTCAACCGTAAGGGGCGTGGTAGCCGACTAATTAAATGCTACCTATGCTTGTTCGTTTGTTTGCGGTATAAATGTTTACACTTAGAAGCAGTTAGCGATCTGACTAAAAATACTTTCATTATGACACTTCGAAGGTTCGTTTCGCGAAGAGGCAAGCCAGTGGAAGTATATTGTGACAACGGTCGCAATTTTGTCGCCGCTGCCAAAGAATTAGGACAGTTTTTAAAGGAAAATCAAGAAGCTTTATCTGATTTTGCAAATCAAGAAGGTGTCAAATTTATTTTTACGCCCACTTACGCTCCTCACTTCGGCGGGATTTGGGAAGCCGGCGTAAAGTCGGCCAAATACCACTTAAAACGCGTTATGGGCAACAGCCACGTAACTTTTGAAGAAATTTTGACGTTATTTGCGCAAGTGGAGGCGATACTTAACAGTCGCCCCCTATGTCCCCTGTCGTCATCCCCCAACGATTTTCTTTCCTTAACTCCCGGGCACTTTTTAATCGGAAGACCGTTGACGGCACTGCCAGCACCTCCGCTGGAAAACCACAAAGAAAATTCCCTACAACGTTACAACCGCATTGAAAAAATTCGCCAACACTTCTGGAACCGATGGCAGAAGGAGTACATATCTGAATTGCAGCACAGAACTAAATGGAGAACCAACACTGCAAGCCTGAATGTCGGTGACTTGGTTCTGCTACATGAAGAGCACGTTCCCCCGTTGTGCTGGCGTCTTGGGCGAGTCACGCGCTTGTTCCCGGGATCTGACGGCATCGCAAGGGTGGCGGACATCACCACTATCAGAGGAGTCGTGCGACGGCCACTTGTTCGTCTTTGCCCGCTGCCAGTTGGTGACGATTTCAAAGGTTGAAATGTAGCACCTTTCAACGAGGCGGGAAGATGTTGCGGCGCACGCCTAATTTGAGACTGATATAGTGAATTGTTGTGACATTGCTATTAAGCTGGCTCTAGGCACTTTGCCTTTTTTTGGTGATTTTTACTTTTAGTAGGCCTACCGGCCATTCACTTTTTACAACTCTTTACGAGACATCTAGTCGCATCACCTTGTACCTTTTTAATATTATAATTAAAGTTATTTAAGTTCAATCTGGGTTTTAATCAAGGCTCCGTTGTGTATCAAATACACTATCTATATGTATATGTTGGTAGTGATGCACAGCTATAATTACGCGTAATTTTAATTGATAGGATAATTGCCACTATTCGTATTTTAGCCGTCTAATTCAAATCAGCTTATACGAAGTATAAGCGGCTAAACCCGATTTGCACTATACGGCTAAAATACGAACATTGGCAAGTGGCCTATCAATTAAAGTCCTTGACCGTACAATTTGGTACGCCATGGCCATGGCCGATGAATGACAACTGACAAGTTTGACAAGTCAACCAAGATGGCCGCTAATTTAGTTCTCCACCAAACAACCAGAGATCGCTGTAGTCGCATGAAAAGTGTGATATATGTAAGTGTGCCCCCCCTGCATAACATACGCGTCCGTAGTTTGACGTTTTTGAAGTTTCGATTCGATTGACTTAACCTCATAAAAGTGACAAAGTAGCTTGCTTGCATTCGTCTTTCGTTTTATTTGTGTGTTAACATCGTTTGGTTTTGGTTCCACAGTCGTTTTATTTTATTAAGTGCAGTAAAAATAAGTGATTTACTTATATATTGATAATGGCGCCGGTTACGCAAAACGTTTTAGAAGGTAAGAACGATAAATTATAATCCTTTAGATGTCCTTTTCTATTTCTGTCAACCTTGTTTATAAGTGAATTTTAGTTTAATTAATGCTTTATCTAAAGACTGCAAGGACTGCGTGTGGTAAATAAATACTATTAAACTTATTAGCATCAAGGTATACTACTATTAAAGCCACTAATTTTGAAAAACACAGTTAGATTTGGTTCAAACATTTCTCGTTGAATTGAAGTTTTCGTTACTAAAAACCTATTTTGATCAATAGTAAATCAATGCAACTTTGCAGTATTATAGAAAAATAAGAGACCTGTAATCACTTTATCATCAGGAGAGTGGAATGCTCTGTAAAGGAATACAACCTATGAGACCTGAATAATATTTTTAACATATTATAGTTTGCAACTCACACACCCTCCATTTACAATACACAGGGGGGTTGCCGAATCAAACCATATTCAAAATAATTGACTGTTGAAAAAAGAACACTATGTAAAACATTATTAATAACAATAATAATGTAAAAAATCTAAATTCTAAATTCCTACAAAAGATTACATTGACTCACCGGGTTTGACCTAGCAACACTGGAATTTAATTTTTAAAGAAAAATTATGATAATAATATTCTGTTTCAGACACTGATTCTGGATCAGACTCTGATAGTGCGTCAAGTGCTAGCAGCAAAAAGAGCCCTAGCCCTGCTCCCGCTGGCAAAGAAGGCAGTCACTCCAGGTAAATAAGCTAATGTATATTATCTTATCTTATCTTATCTTACTAATAGGGATCCTAGCGGATACACTTCGACCCGTAAGGATCTTTTGTGTAATTACCCCTCCTTCGCACTTACTCCATTGCTTTTATCACCTCATCCATAAATTGGATGATTTGACGTAGCGGTAGTGCCTTAAAGTCTCCTGGTGCGGGGTATCCGTCTCCAAAGAGTCTCATTCTTAATCTGGCGAGGGTGTCACATTCACACAAAGTGTTCCATTGTTTCGTCTTCCTCACCACATATCCTACAATCTTCATTGTCCTGTAGTCCCATCTTTACTAATATGTGTTTAGTATCGAAGTGACCTGTAAATGCCCCGACAATGTGTCGGAGTTGTTTCCTACTGAGTGTCCAGAGTTTTTTAGTCCAGCTAGTGTTGATATTTTCAATGAATCGTTTTGAATGCTTTAGACCCACCAGTGTTTTCCACTCTTGTTGGTGTTTAAGTCTGGTGTGGTTGTTTATGGCATTCTTTATGGTTCCCTGTGAGAGTCCCACATACGGTTCGGGTCCTATGTTTTTATTCATCGACCCTTCCCTTGCTAGCTCATCTGCTTTCTCATTTCCGATGAAGCCTCTGTGTCCTGGGATCCATACCAGTCTCACTTTGTTCCGTCTGCCAAGCTTGTTTAATGCTTGTACTCCATTATAGATCAGTCTTGAGTCAACCCTTGGCGATGTGAGTGCCTTGAGAGCTGCTTGACTGTCACTGAGTATATAGATGGTTTTTTCCTTTACCTTCCTATCTATATTCTCTTGTGCACAGGAGATAATTGCATATGTCTCTGCTTGAAAGACAGTTGCATAATTTCCCATGCTTACAGTACTGTTGAAGTCCTTGGCATGAATGCCGGCTCCTGTACCGGATTTCATTTTAGATCCATCCGTGTACCATAAAATTCCACTGTCTTCCGGCAGTGTCAGTCCTTCGGTCCATTCAGCCCTTGTAGGAACATGTACCTTGAAATTCCTATGGAATATGTACTTTGGTTGCATTTTGTCGCATCCCATCGCCATTATTCTATCAAGGTATTTGTTTTGTTCCATTTTAGTGTGCTTCGTCCTCGGAGCGGAATCGTTCCACAGGCCGTACATTTTCATTCTGTGCAACGACTTACGCGCTTCGGATTCTATAGCAATATGCAATGGTGGTAGATCCAGTATGACTTCCATTGCTGCTGTCGGCGTTGTTTTAAACGCCCCTGTGATAGCCATGCAGGCCATTCTCTGGATCTTAGCCAGTAGATTCCTGCATGTGCTTAGTAGTGTCCTAGGCCACCAGGCGAGGCACCCATACAGTATGATAGGTCTCACCATCATGGTGTAGATCCATCTCAGTACTTTCGGGTTGAGTTCCCATGTTTTTCCATATGCGGATCTACACATGCCAAATACTCTCGTTGCTTTGGTCACAGTGTAATCCACCTGTTTTTTCCAAGTTAAGTATGAAGTATCTTTTTCTATTTATTTTTTATTTTCTTCAACTTCATTTTTTTTATTACTTTTACGGTCATCCCGTGAAACCATATATTTCAAACTAAATACAAACTGAAATATAGATGCACAGAAAAAACCCCAGAAAAAAGACCAATGCTGGGAATCGAACCCAAAAGAGTTTTTCTGTGCATCTATATTTCAGTTTGTATTTAGTTTGAAATATATGGTTTCACGGGATGACCGTAAAAGTAATAAAAAAAAATTAAGTTGAAGAAAATAAAAAATAAATAGAAAAAGATACTTCATACTTAACTTGTAAAAGCTGGCCTAGTAGCGAAATCTCTTGGTCCAGGTGAGCGGGTAGCTCCGAAGGAGTGTTGAAGTCTTTCGGTAGAGGGCATTAACATAGATGCGCTTTATCACTGCCTAATGTGATTATAACAGACTGAAGTGTACGATGTATGGGAAAGATTCGTCGCTAACTTCTAGACCAGTGATGGTGTAGGGGTAAGCACGCAGCACGGAACGCTGAGGACCTGGGTTCGATTCCCAGCATTGGTCTTTTTTCTGGGGATTTTTCCGTGCATCTATATTTCAGTTTGTATTTAGTTTGAAATATGTTTTTTCCAGTTAAGTCCTTTGTCAAGGATTATTCCAAGATATTTTACCTCACTGGAAAGTTTTAGTTCCCTATCATACATCCTTAAAGTCTGTATGTTTTTTAGGTCCCTTTTTCTGGTAAATGGTATTACCACCGTTTTGCTCGGATTTATGGAGAGGTGATATTCGTTGCACCACTTCTCTACTTTGTTAAGAGCCTCGTTCATGATTCCTGATACTGTGCTTGGGAATTTCCCATTGACAATTATTACCAGGTCATCTGCATAACCCACTGTTTGTACTGGGCCTGTATTAAGAGCCTCTAGTAGCGAGTTTATCACCAAGCTCCACAGCGTAGGCGATAGAACTCCTCCTTGAGGGCATCCTTTTGTAGCTGTAGCTGATAATTCTTCTCCTAGTAAGGTTGAAGTTATCAGTCTACTGTTGAGCATTTTTCCCATCCATGTGCAGATAGTAGGTTCAATGCCATGTCTATCCGCAGCAGTTTTGATGGCATGATACGTTGTACGATCAAATGCTCCTTCCACATCCAGAAATGCAGCCAGGCAGAGCTCCTTATTCTCTATTGCCTGTTCCGCTTTGCTTACTACCAGGTGTATCGCTGATTCTGTCGACTTACCCGGTTGGTAGGCGCATTGCATTTTGTGCAGTGGATGCCTTTTAAGTGGTCCATCTCTTATGTGTCTGTCAACCAATTTTTCCAATGTTTTCAGGAAGAACGATGACAGACTTATTGGCCTATATGATTTGGCGTCACTATAATCTGCCTTACCAGGTTTTGGAAGGTAGATTACCTTAACTTGTCTCCACACACGCGGTACGTGTCCGAAGGCTAGACATGCTCTGTACAGTCTACTAAGATGTGGTATAAGTACATTAGCACCTTCTTGTAGTAGAACCGGATAAACGCCATCTGGCCCTGGTGCTTTGTAAGGGCGAAAGGTGGATAAAGCCCACTTTATTTTATCGTGATCTACTACCTTTTTGGCAGTATCCCAATTATGCCTAGTGGTAGTTACCACTTGTTCGGCAGCACTGATTGAGATACTATCGGTTGTGCTCTGATGTATAATAGAGCCTGGGAAATGCGTCTCATACATTATTGTTAGTGTCTCTATGCCTTTCTCAGTCATGTTCCCATCTTTCCCTTTTATGGTAGTTAATGGGACCGATCTGGTTGCGGCTAGAGCCTTTGTGAGTCTCATACCTTCTGGTATTGAACCTATTTGGTCGCAATGGTCCTTCCATGCTTTCCTTTTTGCTTTCCTCACAGCTTTATTGTATTCTGTGAGCTTTTTTGCATAGGTCTCAAAGTTCTTTGAAGCCTTTGCATCATTGAAAACCGCCCTGGTTTCTTTCCTGAGTCTTGCGATATCAGGGTTCCACCATGGGACTTTCTTTGCCCCAATCTTTTTTTCCGGGCAGTTTTTGGTCCAAGCGTTATTGATGGCTCGGACTATGTTGTCCGCTTCAAATTCGATATCTATTATAGAATTGAGCTTACCTTTTGGGTCACCTAGTTCCACTTTTAGATCTGTCTTAAAAGACAACCAGTCCGTGTTCCTAGGGTTCCTTTTAAGCACAGTTTTTATTGGTTCGTTAATTCTGTACCTAAAGCATATATACCTGTGATCTGATAAAGTCGTTTCATTAGATACATGCCAATTCATAATGTTCCTACATATATTGTTTGTAGCCACCGTCACATCAATAACCTCACCTCTTTTTGCGTTAACAAATGTTGGGTCATTGCCTTTATTAATAATTTGTAAAGAAGAGCTCACCAGAAAATCCAGTAACTTTTCTCCTCTCTTGTTGACGTCCGAGCTCCCCCAGATGACATGGTGAGCATTAGCGTCACAGCCAATGATTAGGCCGGTGTTCGCCTTGCTGTTGTTCACGACAAGACTCCGTAGTAGTGGTGTGATCGGGTCCGTCGCTTCATAGGGAAGGTAGGCAGATGAGAATATAAGGGCCTTACCTCCCCCCCTCCCCAGGATCTTGATGGTCGTAAGATCCCTGGAACAGAAAGCATTCAAGGGCATGGCATTGATGCCATTTCTGACATATATGCACGTCCTCATATTATTTTCGGGACAGGAGTAAAATAGTATGGCCAAACCTGACCCCGCCCTAATGTATATTGGAACATACCATGAAATTGGATCAAATTAAAAGCCGCTGTTGTGTTATATCAGGAGGTCAAGGAGTTGACTCATCGGAGATGAGTGGAAGATACTCCATCGACAAGTTTAATTCTTATGTTTGGATGATGATGATGATGAAATTGGATGTAATTTTTAGAGTTCCGTACCCAAAGGGTAAAAACGGGACCCTATTAATGAGACTTCGCTATACAGCTATATAGCTAGATAGTTAAAATTTTACTACATACTTATAATATTTATTTTATTATTACCTTGGTTATTATAATAATATTGCTTTTGTTTTGTTTTTAGATCAGGTTCCCGAAGTCCAGCCAAATCAGCAAGCGGATCCCCTCATTCCCGCCGCTCAGCAGCCTCCAGAAAGTCTTCCAATGCTTCGAATGTGTCTCGCAGCAAGTCAAACTCCCCAGCTGGCTCGAATAGGTCTCGATCTGGCTCCGTTCAGAGCAACAAGTCCTCTTCAAGCAACAAGTCACATGCATCAGGAAGCCCTAAAGACAGAGCTTCCAAGTCCCGCTCTAGGAGTGGATCCCGCCGATCCAGATCAGGCTCGGCCAGTGCGAGGTCTCACTCAGGCAGTGCCAAATCCAGATCGGCGAGTCCAAAATCTAGATCCCAAAGTCCAAAGTCACGGTCACAGAGTCCTAAAACTCGATCGCATTCCTCAAAGTCGAGGTCACAGAGCCCCAAGTCACAGGCCAAAAGCCGTTCGAGGTCAAAGTCTGCAAGTGCTAGCCCTAAGAGCAGGAAGTCTAGGTCTCGGTCTGGAAGCGCTTCGTCAAGGTCTAAGAGTCCAAAAGCGAGGCCTGATGTTCAGGACAGTAGGTCCAACTCGCCAAATCTCATGATTGATGATGAACAGGCCAAAGCTAAGAGTAGATCCAGGTAACTCTTTTTTAAATACTTACAATACTTAAATTGAATATACCTACCTGTTTGTCTATTTGGATAAAATTTTGCTAGATAATTTTAAATAACTAATTCCACTTTTAAGCTCCAAACGCACAGACAGCGGGGGCGTGGAGGTGCGATGGCGGTGACGGTTGTAATATTCTAACTTGTATGAATGGTTGTGCGGTACCTTACTGTGAACTCGTTCATACATACAAGTTAGAATATTACAACCGTCACCACCACGCCTCCGCTGTCTGTGCGTTTGGAGCTTTATTGCTTAATAAAGTTGATAATAATTGTATTTTTTTGTAGATCTGGATCAAGGCAATCACGATCAAAATCTAGAAGTAAATCAAAGTCAAAAAGCCGGTCACGATCTCGCTCCAAAAGTTCAAACGCTTCAGAATCCAATGTTGGTGAGTGAAACTAAATATTTGGATTCCATCATTCTGCATCCGTCTTCTAAGACTAATGCCTCATTTAGATGGTGCGGGAAGTATTGTTCACATTGCAATACATTGCCGTCGATGATCAATCACACTATAGCAGTGCGGCCCCGCAATGTAATGAAACTCGTTTGATAGTTTTCGCAAGTAAAAAGCTAGCAGGAGAAGTCTTTGATGAATTTGGCCATAGAGTCTTCCAATAAGGCTGGCATAGTCACACAGGTGCAGCCTCGAAAAAAGAAATAGAAAAAGAAGTAATTAGAGCTTTGAGCGACAACCTGGTTATGGTTGCGGGATCGTATTGGATGCGGATGGCGCGGGAGTTATCTGTTTGGCGAGCCTTGGAGGAGGCCTATGTTTAGCAGTGGACGTCTTTCAGCTGAAATGATAACGATGAAAGCTTTGTATGTACTGTATACAACAAATGACCGATATGAATGTACTTGGTTGACTAAGGTGGACTTCCACAGACTCCGAGTTAAGTGCGAACCCAGGGTTAAGAAGTGTCAAGATCAATGGAACTGAGATCCATAACCCAGGTTTAAGGATTTGTTTTTTAACCCTGGACTATGCAAGCTTCCCTAACTGATATTTCATTGGGATTAAAATGGAAATATTCGTCCTTTGAAGCTGTCTAGGTGGTCAAAAATATTTGAACAAGCTGTTACTTTAAGTGCATTATTTATTATTGCCCAAACCTGGCCAGTTCCCATTCATGACGGCGACTGTGCCTACTACTTATTATTATTATTTTTATCTCCTTACATAGCAGCAGAAAAGAAAAAAAGAGCTGTTATATCAGACTCTGATAGCGACGGTGCCAAAAGCATGCCGAAGCGCAAAGGATCTGGCAGTGATTCTGACGCCAGTGGGAAACCCAAGAGGAAGACGAAGAAACTTGCAGATTCTGATGATGAAAATGATCAGGAAAAGGCTGATACAGGTAAGAAGGCTTTTTAAATCTTTATATTATACATATGTATAAGTATGATAGTATAGATTAACGTACCATAATAATAAAGCTCCAAACGCACAGACAGCGGAGGCGTGGCGGAGCGGTGTGGCGGTGACGGTTGTAATATTCTATCTTGTATGAACGGTTGTGCGTACCGTACCGCGATCTCGTTCATACAAGTTAGAATATTACAACCGTCACCGCCACCACACCGCCATGCCTCCGCTGTCTATGCGTTTGGAGCTTAAATGTGCATGGTTAGCCAGATAAGTGGTTTTAAAAGTTACATAAGAATTCAATTTTTAAAAATATAGCTCCATCGGTACTATCGATGATTCTGCCGGTCAAGCTTGAAAAACACACTATCTATTTTCTTAACACTTCTTATCAAATAAACATGTTGCTGAAGTCAAACTTTCAAGTTAACAGACACATTTATATATTAAGTGCAGGTAGTTTGAAAAACTCGCGCGCCTAATCGAACGTGATACCCTACACTTCAGTCGACTCGTGACCACGGCCGCTGCAATGCAGTCGAAACGTCGAGCTAATTTAATTTTAACAATAAAACATTATACAATATGGAATGATAATTTCGGGAATCCGGTAATTTATAATTATAACAAGTGAACATTATGGATCACAAATATTATTCCATCAATTTTAGTGACCGCGGACGCTCTGTTCGGCGATGCCTCCGACATCAGCACGGAGGACGAAGCCGACAAGCGTTCGGGACGGTCAAGGTCGAGGTCGCGGTCAAGATCCAAGTCGAGGTCGAGGTCGCGAAGCCGGAGTGGGGGACGGTCGGATGACGACCGGCGGGAAGATGATGCTCGACGAGGCAGCGGTGATGAGGTGAGGACATAACTGACAAAATAATGAAGAACAAAAGTAGCCAAGATTTGTAGTTTTTGCCAGTGATAGCAGGGTCGGATTAACCACTAGGCAGTAGGCAACTGGCTAGGGGCCCCGCATCGCCAAAGGGCGATGAACGACAAAGAAATTATATAAATTGAATTGGAAAATTTGTATCCTCGATGACAATAAGTATTCTTGCTATTTTTCAATGCATGATACCAGTGGATTTGATTTGACTTCTTTTTTTTTAAATTTATTAATGTAAAAAAAAGAGTGAGAAAAGGATACAATAAAATCAGATCCGCAGCGTAGGCTTCGTCATTAAAAAAAAAACCTTGACTTCTTATTTGTCGATGTTGTTACTTTAGTAGTTCGTAGTGCGAACAAAGGGGTGCGATAACTGAAAATAGTTTGAATAAAAAAGGAATAAGCCGTGGTGGCCTAGTGGTTTGACCTATGGTTTCTCAAGCAGAGGGTCGTGGGTTCAAGTCCGTTCTCGCACTTCTGAGTTTTTCGGAATTTATGTGCGAAATTACAATTGTAATTTACCATGAGCTTTACAATGAAGAAAAACATCGTGAGGAAACCTGCATACACTTGAGAAGAAATTCAATGGTATATGTGAAGTTCCCAATCCGCACTGGGCCTGTGTGGGAACTACGGCCCAAGCCCTCTCATTCTGAGAGAAGGCCTGTGTCCTGCAGTGGGACGTATATAGGCTGGGAAGATGATGATGAAAAAAAGGAATTGTTGCGACGCATGGCATGAGTACCTAGTTAGCGCTGATGACGCAATTTATGATCTATATTGAGTTATCGAAGTTTCTAAGCTCGGAAACACAGATGCAACTTCCTTTCTTTGAATTAAGCTCCAAACTCACAGACAACGAAGGCGTGGCGGTGCGGTGGCGGTGATGGTTGTAATATTCTAACTTGTATGAACGAGTTCGCGGTCTGTACCGCACAACCTTTCATACAAGTTAGAATATTACAACCGTCACCGCCAACGCACCGCCACGCCTCCGTTGTCTGTGCGCTTGTAGCTTTAGAGAGAGATTTTTCTATTGTTGCCTATCCCCACAATATCATATAACACACTTCCCCTCTTTGTAATGTTAAAAACTTATTCCTATTTCAGGAACAACGTGATAAGCCCGAAGAAGAAGAAGTGGAGATGCCAGAAACACGTATAGACGTGGACATGCCCAAGATCTGGACTGAGCTCGGCAAAGAGTTGCATTTCGTGAAGCTCCCTAACTTCTTGTCCGTTGAGACGAGGCCGTACGACCCTGCTACTTACGAGGATGAAATCGACGAGGAAGAAACACTGGATGAGGAGGGTCGATATAGGTCAGTATTAAAAAAACCGGTTGTCTGTAAAGTCGGTTTACGGACGATAGTTTAACGTGACAACGTCATAACAAAACATTCAATAAAAATTACCAGTACCTCTACCATGAGTTTACACTAGTTTACGTGACCGTACTCGCTAGCGACGGCGTAAATTATTTGTAAAGTTTTCAATGCGCGCCTCTGCAAAGTTTTGAACATTTCAATATACATAGGCATATTACTGCTGAGTCAAAACATCATATTAGTCTAGGGATAAAAAATATCCCTAGGAACTTTTAATGAGTGTATTGAATTATATCCGCGGTCGCCACTCTATAACCTTACTTCCCCATGACCGCTCTAGCCTTAGCTAACTACTCTTCAATATCCACTACATAGATATCGTTTCACAGGTTAAAACTAAAGGTCGAAAACACGATGCGTTGGCGCACCAATTTCGACAAAGACGGCAACGCTATAAAGGAGTCTAACGCGCGCATGGTCAAATGGTCGGACGGCAGCATGTCACTGCACCTGGGATCTGAAATATTCGACGTTTACAAACAACCGTTGCATGTAAGTACTTAGTCTTCAATTATTTGGCAAAAACATAAGATCTTATCCTAGCCTCTTAGCCTATAGGGAATGTGCAGAAACTATAGGCGGCAGCACTAATGCGACAGAAGAGACACTACACTATGCGGACAGTAAAAGAAACTTATCAGGGTAAAACCTGATAGGGTATTGCCACAATAAGGTAGATCCATGCTAATATTATAAATACGGAAGTGTGCCTGTCTGTCTGTTACCTTTTCACGCTCAAACCGCTGAACCGATTTAGATGATTTACCCCCATATCAATGAACAAATAATTACTTTGCTCACCCGCGGCCTTATGATAGCTACGTTTATGCAAGAAATGTGTGTTCATGCAGTTCCTCCACCTCCACACTGTACAAACACACACGAATCAATCGATCAATTTGTGTGTGTTCGTACAGTGTGGAGTTCTTGCATAAACGTAGGTATCATAAGGTTAGCAAGGTAATTGTTTCAGTTCATCGATTTAGATAGATGAATAGGATAGTTTTTATCCGGAATAACTTTAATTTCAATACTAGATGAAAAAAAAACCCGCCTGTATAATTCCCGTTCCCATGGGAATTCCGGGAAAATATATATCCTATGTCACTCGCGGACCTAAGACGAATCTAATGACACCTCACACTTCAAAATCCATTGAGCCATTTAGGCTGCAGGGCGTGCCAAAGAATGATACATACATACATAAATACATACGCTCGAAAAACATAACCCTCCTTCGACAGTCAGGTGAAAATTGCATGGCTTTGTGGGATAGCGATAAATGAATTATTCGTAGACGAAGTCGCGGGCGAGAGCTAGTAAGCTATATTTTATTCCGTGATCGTGTTTTGCTTCCACGGACGCAAACAAAGTTACCTCGGAGTAAATAATAATTTCGAACGGAAACAAAACAACGATAACTAAAACTTCCGATGTGAAAACGTGAGGTTCGATCCAATCTTTTCTTCCAGGGCGACCACAACCACTTGTTCGTCCGCCAAGGCACCGGTCTCCAAGGCCAGGCGGTGTTCCGCACGAAGCTCTCCTTCCGTCCGCACTCCACCGAGTCCTTCACTCATCGCAAGATGACGCTGTCGCTAGCAGACCGCTCCACCAAGACTAGTTCCATTAAGATACTGTCGCAGGTCGGGGCGGACCCGGACGCCGACCGCAAATACCAACTCAAGGTGAGTCTTAATGCACTGTGCACCGTTTGACAGATAGATTTAGAAGTTAAGTATGAAGTATCTTTTTCTATTTTTATTTTTTTATTTTTTTTTCATTTATTTTTTATTTTTTCTTCAACTTCATTTTTTATTACTTTTACGGTCATCCCGTGAAACCATATATTTCAAACTAAATACAAACTGAAATATAGATGCACAGAAAAAACCCCAGAAAAAAGACCAATGCTGGGAATCGAACCCAGGTCCTCAGCGTTCCGTGCTGCGTGCTTACCCCTACACCATCACTGGTCTAGAAGTTAGCGACGAATCTTTCCCATACATCGTACACTTCAGTCTGTTATAATCACATTAGGCAGTGATAAAGCGCATCTATGTTAATGCCCTCTACCGAGAGACTTGAACACTCCTTCTAACTTCTAGACCAGTGATGGTGTAGGGGTAAGCACGCAGCACGGAACGCTGAGGACCTGGGTTCGATTCCCAGCATTGGTCTTTTTTCTGGGGTTTTTTCTGTGCATCTATATTTCAGTTTGTATTTAGTTTGAAATAGATAGATTTAGATAGATGTCAAGCGGTCCTGCGTTAGACACGCCGCTAGATGACGCTCTCAACACACCGCTTCATTTACGCTAGTTATGAAAAACAATAATAAAAGCAGGCTATGACGTGCCTTCAAAGATTCGTAATTTAGTAATTTCATGGACGATGGTAAAACTATCAATGAAGTACATAGATTCGATGATTACACGCATGCTATTCGTCCGCCATCTCTGATGGTTTTTGATCTGTGTTCAAAAACCAACTTTTTTAAATCAATATTCGGTGGCGACCGCGTTTAGGCTGCGTATCCACCGGAGCTGTGCGGGGATGCGTTGCGAGGGATGTGTCTGTCATGAACCAATAGAAACACTTCATTTAAAAGGTCCTAAGTGAATGAAGTGTTTCTATTGGTTCATGATGGACACATCCCTCGCAACGCATCCTCGCACATCTCTGGTGCAAACAGAGACTAAGGCCGGGGCCGCACTGGTAAGGCGACCGGCGACGCGACGCGACGGCGACTAAATCAAACATAGTTCGAGTTATGTGAGCGGCCGCTGCGGCCACTGTGGCCGCTCACATAACTCGAACTATGTTTGATTTAGTCCACGTCGCGTCGCATCGCCGGTCGCCTTACCAGTGCGGCCCCGGCCTTAATTGTTTGAGACCTCATCTACATCTATTAAATTCCATTTTGGCGAGAGATTAATATTTGTCAACTCCTGATCACCACCGATTCGCCCCAGTACAGTCGGCACTCTTCGCTCGTTCACGCCCTAACCGCACTGATTTACCTCAACAGAAAGAGGAAATGGAGCTCCGCGCAGCGATGCGTTCGCGCGCGTCCACGCGGCCCAAGCGGCGCGCGGGCGGCGCGGGCGCGGGCGCGGCGCGGCGCGACGACTCCGAGGACGAGGGCGGCGTCTCGCTCGCAGCCATCAAGAACAAGTACAAGCAGGGCCAGAAAGGTATAGCACTTCGTCATTATCCCAGCCTACATACGTCCTTGGGCCGTAGTTCCCACGCGGGCCCAGTACTGGTTGGGAACTTCACACACACCATTGAATTTCTTCGCAAGTGTACGCTGGTTACCTCACGATGTTGTCCTTCATCGTAAATCTCATGATAAAATTTCAAATGTAATTAAAATAAATAAATAAATATCATGGGACAATTCACACCAATTGACCTAGTCCCAAAGTAAGCTTAGCAAAGCTTGTGTTATGGGTACTAAGCAACGGATAAACATACTTATATAGATAGATACATACTTAAATACATATTAAACACCCAAGACCCGAGAACAAACATTCGTATTTTTCATACAAATATCTGCCCCGACACGGGAATCGAACCCGGGACCTCAAGCTTCGTAGTCAGGTTCTCTAACCACTAGGCCATCTGGTCGTCTAGATGAAGAACTTGACGACCAGATGGCTTAGCTAGTGGTTAGAGAACCTGACTACGAAGCTTGAGGTCCCGGGTCCGATTCCCGCGTCGGGGCAGATATTTGTATCAAAAATACGAGTGTTTGTTTTTCGGGTCTTGGTTGTTTAATATGTATTTAAGTATGCACTTAAATACATATTAAACATTATTATTATATGTCTAGTACTTTTTTTTTTAATTATATTTATTTATTTATTTATAGGTTCTTAACGTGAACGATAACGCCCCATTGTGGACGTTAAGGGCACGGTTTTGAATATAGAAAGTTGATAATAATAAATCGACTGTACCTATTAAAAAATCGAATCCATACCTGTCTCCTTATCTGTCTGTCTGTTACCTCTTCAGGCTTAAACTGCTGAACTGATTTAGATGAAATTTGGTACGGAGTTTTAGGCCCTGGGAAGGACATAAGATAGTTTTTACCCAGAAAATTGCATAATTCCCGCGGGATAATGATAAATGAATTCTTTACAGACTGAGTCGTGGGCAACAGCTAGTTGGTTATAAAAGGTGTTTTTTCTGAAAGCGTAAACTTCTCAGGACTTATTAAAACGCCATCAGATGGAACCAATTAGGAGGTTAGGTTAGTTTTATAACAACAACCTTAAAATTTGCATGAATTTTTTTTTTAATTTCCAGCAACGGCCGGCGCTGCGATTTACTCTTCAGAGTCTGACGGTTCAGACGTAGAGACGCGTCGTGCTCGCCGCTTGGACAAGGCCAAGGCTTTGAAGGACTCGGATTCGGAAGGGAGCGACGCGCCCGCTCAACGCACGCCGCAACAGAGCGGCAGCGGCAGCGGGAGCGGTAGCGGAAGCGAGTAGACTGATAAATTGTTAGGAAAGAGTGTTAAGTAAGGCTTTTGACGCTGAGTTAGTTCATGAATAGGCTGAGATGTGCGTTTGATAGTTAGCTAGCTAGTTAGCGCTAGGTGGGATTGGCTTGGTACAGTTAGCAGCACATGTAGATGAGCAGTTCAGATGCTCACAATTATTCACACCAGACTATTTCCAAGGTGATGAGTGAGTGCGTAGGTCATTTTACGCACCACAACCGCTTATCCACTTCTGCTGCTGATTGTACATAGAAATGTTCTTGCGTTCTATGATCAGGAGCTATTCTGTGTGTCTTTCAGTTTGGTGCTTTTAGCATCTAAAATTGGCTTTTCACAATTCGCGAGCACCACTGTTATAAATTATAAGATACATTTAGTGGGCTGAAAATAGCCTATGAATGGCACATTAGATTTTTTTTAATGCAAAAGGCACTATTCTTAAAAAAAGGCGCCATACCAAATGACTCAGAAAAACTTCGTGCCTGACTAACTTGAAAAGACTTTTATTGTTGTCAGTTTTGTACTTAAATCAAATCCACATTTTTTTCTATACATTTTATTCTATCCTATCCAACCTTTCTTGCGCGCAAGCAAAAGAGCCCTTCTATTTAGCGTATCCTTTGAAATTCAATAATTTAGTTCCATTTCGCATTCAAGTTGGATTCAAACATGAGCGAAACGTATGTGCTCCATACAACCAATGTTAATTACTTTTTGTTTTATTTTATAAACAGTTGAAGGCATAAATATCTATACAGCCATTGTGTCAAATATATGTAAACACCAACCTTATGGTTAGCGGCATAGAGTTGAATAGATATTTTTGACGCCTTGGTAACGTTAATATTTTATGAACTTGACTGTACATGACAACAGATTCAAGAGCCCGCCGAGCGTCCTGTGCGCACGGGTGTGCACACAACAGGTTAGGATTTTTAGAGCGGGACGCTCCACGGGTAAAGGTATCACAAATGCGATTATCTAGGAGTATTGAAATTATTGCAATTTTTTTGTTAAGAGGGTTTATACCTGCTGAGCTGGCAACGTTGCATTTTTGTTAGTTTTTCTCGATTATTCCATAAAAATTGAATGAAAATTAAAAATGTTTTGTATACAAATTGTTCTAATATATAAGTTTATGTGTCTACTGCAATAATAATTCGTGATAGACTTTTATTTTCTTTAAAAACAAAGAAATTATTACCTAACGGTTTTTAAAGAAAATAAAAGTCTTATTACGAATTATTATTGCAGTAGACACATTAACTTATACATTAGAACAATTTGTATACAAAACATTTTTAATTTTCATTCAATATTTATGGACTAATCGAGAAAACTAACAAAAATGCAACGTTGCCAGCTCAGCAGGTAAAAACCCTCTTAAGCTGTGAAAGTGTCTGTAAAGGTTACCGTAACACGTGATGACCTGCCGGCCAGCTACTCAGGGTGTAGGTTCAGCTGTGCCTCGGTTTGACTAGTAGAAATTTTGATCAAAAAGAAAGAATGGACAAAAAAACACGGATGGCACGGGACCAATCTGTTTGGCGGGCCTTGGGGGAGGCCTATGTTCAGCAGTGGACGTCTTTTGGCTGAAATGATGATGATAATTGCAATGTTTTAAAGTTAAAACTAATTCAGCTTTCAGAAGTCCTAGTTAACACGTAATAGGTACACGTAATTTTAATGATTTAAAATATATTTAGACATAAGGATGTAAATAGTTCTCTATGAATATAAATGACTTAACAAGACATTTTGCGTTTTTTATCTTTATTTATTGTCTTCATTTATGTGCTTACTAGTAACAAGGATGGTCTATATCATCCTTGCTAGTACGTTTACTTTAAACAAAGTAGTTAATTTTAGACATAAAACTGTTTGATTGGTGTCAATAGTTCAAAGACATAACATCTAGTTACACACATAACATCTAGTTGCGCACATTTCTTGCATAAACGTAACTATTGTAAGGTCGCGGGTGAGCAAAGTAATTGTTTTAGTTCAATAACATCTAGTAGTAAGTTAAGTATGAAGTATCTTTTTCTATTTATTTTTTTTATTTTCTTCAACTTCATTTTTTTTTATTACTTTTACGGTCATCCCGTGAAACCATATATTCAATAATAATATAATAATAATAATATATGGTTATAATATATGGTTTCACGGGATGACCGTAAAAGTAAAAAAAAAAAAAAAGAAGTTGAAGAAAATAAAAAAATAAATAGAAAAAGATACTTCATACTTAACTTGTAAAAGTTGGCCTAGTAGCGCCATCTCTTGGCCCAGGTGAGCGGGTAGCTCCGAAGGAGTGTTGAAGTCTCTCGGTAGAGGGCATAACATAGATGCGCTTTATCACTGCCTAATGTGATTATAACAGACTGAAGTGTACGATGTATGGGAAAGATTCGTCGCTAACTTCTAGACCAGTGATGGTGTAGGGGTAAGCACGCAGCACGGAACGCTGAGGACCTGGGTTCGATTCCCAGCATTGGTCTTTTTTCTGGGGGTTTTTCTGTGCATCTGTATTTCAGTTTGTATTTAGTTTGAAATATCTAGTAGTAACTTGAAAATGTAGCTACTGCCTACTTCTTCAAACGGAGTAGGTAGGACTATGTTTAGTTCAATCATTCCAAATATCTAATAATAATATATTTAAACGTGCAGTACTACGAGCGTTTCAATCGCTATCATTCTATCGCATATTATATTGAAGCGATATGCTACAGTTGGCGTGAAATTTTAAGAAATTGAAATTGTACAAACACACTAGTGATTTGTAAAAACTTTTTACTTTAGTCCGACAAGCTCGTGCGCGACCCTCCGCGGAACCCTGTCGCAGTCAGCGTTTGCCGCACTTATTAAAAATAATCTTGTTATGGACAGCAGAGGCTCCCTGCGACAGGGTTCCGCCGAGCGCCGCGCACGAGCTTGTCAAGGTATAGACATGAAACTAATAGCAGTTGAAATTATAGTACTTGGAACTATCCATATTTATTTCGAGGATTTTGGAAACCGCTCCATGATTTCGATGTGGGGGTTTTGAGGGGCAAACATTCGATCTATCTTGATTTTATATCAATACAATACAATACAATGACTCTTTATTGTACACCACAAATAATACAATACAGAAAAACAAGTATATCCTTTGTTTTCGAGTTTTAACCCAGATACTTTGTATTTATGTGTCAGTTTAGATACAATTATTGCACTGCAAGACATCAACAAACAGTAGCTGATCCTCCACTCACTAAACAATAGAAAAAATCTGAAGCTATTCGATTTTAATTAGTTTTTTGTACTATCATCATCATCATCCTAGCCTATATATGTCCCACTACAGGGCACGTTCCCACGCGGGCCCAGTTGCGGATAGGGAACTTCACACACACCATTGAATTTCTTCTCAGGTGTGTGCATGTTTCCTCACGATGTTTTCCTTCACCGTAAAGCTCATAGTAAGTTTTTTAAATATAATTTCGCACACAAATTCCGAAAAACTCATAGGTGCAAGCACGGATTCGAACCTACGACCCTCTGCTTGAAAGGCAATAGGTCAAACCACTAGGCCATCACGGCTTACACTAAACACAACGGATTTTCTACAAATCGTCATTAAAATACAGAATATAGTATTCCCGGTTTCCGGGCCACGCACACAAACACTACGACACTCGCACATAGATAGAGCAGAGCGGCGGGGTCGTGATCGCCCATGCAGCAAGAGCGACATTTCATTAAGGCCGGGGCCGCACTGGTAAGGCGACCGGCGACGCGACGCGACGGCGACTAAATCAAACATAGTTGATTTAGTCGCTGCGGCCGCTGCGGCTGCTCACATATTTCGAACTATGTTTGATTTAGTCGCCGTCGCGTCGCGTCGCTGGTCGCCTTACCTGTGCGGCCCCGGCCTAAGAGCGCGCGCAGACAGAGAGCGGTCTGGAGTTCCGCGTTCCGAGTTCCGAGTTCTGCGTTCTTTCGAATGTACTGAGTCCTAACTGAGTCCCTTACGATAACGCACACAGCAGGCGGTCGGAACTCTCGAGCTGTCAAAACACAGAACTCTGAACGCGAAACTCGGAACTCCAGACCGCTCTCTGTCTGCGCGCGCTCTAAAATACCTTAGATTATTTATACACTAGATAGAGTCTCAGTAGCAAACATTGCGATACAAAACGTCCACAAATCCATTTGACAGCTTCATATTACGATCGCGTTACGTCATTCAAACTGAAGGGAGGCAAATGACATATAAGCCAACTGTTGGCTTATATTTTTCGGGTCGTTTTCATGCCGCCTAAGCTCTATCTAGTGTATAATTAAAATCTAAGTAAAATGCCTATTCTTCAAAAGTCTCTGAGGTATCGTATCCTCTTAAACAATTTGGCTACCCTGTCAAGACATTCAATTTTTGACTGTGTTGCTTTTGAATCGGCTTTCATTTCTGTTTAAGGGCAAATATATTGCCGGTATCGATCTAAGGGTTAAACTACATTTGCAACTCGCTGTCCACTGGAGACGAGCGGAGATTTTATGCAATTCTATTGGTGGATTTTTATCTCACCGTTCCTCTGCCTCGCTACGTTCCAGTGGCCATCCTTAAGGCTGCGTATCCACCGGAGCTGTGCGAGGATTCGTTGCGAGGGGTGTCTGTCATGAACCAATAGAAACACTTCATTCACTTAGGACCTTTTAAATCCACACAGACACATCCCTCGCAACGCGTCCTCGCACATCTCTGGTGGAAACGCAGCCTAAGCCGAGTTTAGAGCAGCAATAAAAATTGTAAAGTGGCATTACATTGCAGCGCCCCGCTCGATTGACTCCTTCAAACTCGTTCGCTTTACGGTCTCGCAATGTAATGCAACTTGCACGATTTTTCTTGGAAGTCTAAACTGGGCCTTATGGCTCTTTCATTAGTAGATAGGGTCGCATTCGGGGAACCGTTTTCATTGATCGATAAGTAGGACCCGCATGCGGAGTGCGGTAGATTACTAGAACGCATGCCACAGAGCCCGCATTCGGGGAACCGTTTTCATTGATCGATAAGTAGGACCCGCATGCGGAGTGCGGTAGATTACTAGAACGCATGCCACAGAGCCCGCATTCGGGGAACCGTTTTCATTGGTTGATAGGACCCGCATGCGGAGTGCGGTAGGTTTCCATAACGCAAGCCATAGAGGCCGCATTCGGGGAACCGTTTTCATTGGTCGATAGGGCCCGCCCGCAGCGTGCGGAAGATTTAGGTATATAATGCATGCCGACGAAATATCGGCCAATGAAATTGATCCTTTAGATTGCTACATTTGTCCACCACACAACAGTAAAACAACGGCCTATCTCACGTGGTTTTATTCCTCACTTTCAACTGTGTTTTTGCCTCGTACACGATCCTGCCGACGCCCCGTATTTCCCACGTTCCTGCGTCCGCTTGTGTCACGTTGCGTAGTATGTACACGCACCAATCGCTTGAAGCTAGCTCGTAGTACCTGAGACAAGTTTAAGAAATTAAAAACAGTGTGAAGAAAAAGCCTTGACTAGGGCAACACTAATACCATACATAATTATAAAAAGAAAAGTCCCAACTAAAGGCCACCACAAACCCAGCGCGCTCTATTACACTGAATCAAATATATACGGTGACACACTTATGCAGCGCGGCACACCGTATTTGATTCAATGTTATTGACCACGCTGGGCACGCTCCGTCGGCGCCCCGCGCTCCCGGTTTGTTATGGCCTTGACTGATTGGCCAACTCTCAGCACAAATCCTTGGCCCTGGAAGGCTGAAGTTTTGCATAGAGGTTGCCTTTACAATGTAGGCAAGGAATAAGGACGAGTTTATTGAAATTCCCACGGAATATGAAAAAATCTGGATTTAATTATGTTCAACAAAACACAATCTCCATAACTATATTCCTAGGCTTCAAATTTGGGATAGATTTAGATCATTCATAAGTAACTGTAAAAACAGATTTTTTTTTGATAATTCCCACGGGATAAGGAAAAACAGGATTTATATAATAACTAACTGATACCGATGATGATGAAATGAAATGAAATGAAATGAAATGAAATGTTTATTTGCTATAACACTATGTATACAAATGTGATGTTGAAATTTCTTATAGTGATTATATAAGTAAGTAATTAAGTAAGTGATTAAGGTTTTTGGATTATTGCTTTATTCGATGAAAGAAAATGAAGAAACTTTACCACAATTTGAATTCTATTACATGTAGTATAGCAGCTTATCTGTATTAATTAATTCACGTTCCACATCCAGTTTTGTACCTTGTCACTTTAACGTCATGTTTGAAAGCCATAAGAAATTATGTTACGGCTGAAAGCGACAAGGTATGACCCCGTATTTTGTCGACCCGAAATGAAAAGGGTGGATATACCTGTCATATACCGACTTGGGAACAGTGAGCTGGCAGCCTTGCAGGTGTTTGATGGGATAAGCAAAGCTGAGCCTCAACGTGTCCCCAAGGTTCAGTTCTGGAAGCCGCGGCTCCATGGGGATTTTTTCTGGAAATTTAAAAAATAGTACCGTAATTTGGGGATACTTTTGCGTTTTTATAACCATTTTAAATCTATCAAAGTACTTAGCCCCAAAATTTCCTAAAGTAACCCCTTTACCGGTATAATATTTCAACGGACTAAGAACTGACCAACTGGCGGTTACTCCGCCGACAAGAGCATAGCTCTTAAATTGAAGAAGAAGACAATAGTCGCGAGTAATATACACATAGTGAGTGATTAGTGATGGATGTCATAAATATTAATAAGAAGCGAGTGTGAATCATGATCAATTTCAAAGATTCTGTTACACATAACAGTGGTAAAGGTGGGTATAGATTCCAAATGAAGCTAATAATATGAAATATAGCACCCACCCTTGCATAGTTCTTGAGCAGATGAATTAAATGTCTTGCTTTAAATTGGACAATTTTAAATAGTTTTGTTGTTTCATTTAAAAAAGTATGCAAATTTTACCGTTAAGTTTCAAATGTTAAAATAAACGGAGTATATGGCCTCTCAAGCAGAGAGTCGCGGGTTCGAGCCGGCGCTCGCACATCTTCTTTCACCTTCTTGAGTTTCTCGGAATTTAATGGGCGATATATTTGAAATTTACCACAAGCTTTGCGGCGAAGGAAAGCATCGTGAGGAAAACTGAGAAGAAATTCACTGGTGTCTGTGAAGTTCCCAATTCACATTGGGCCCGGGTAAGAACTACAGCCCAAGCCCTCTTATTTCGGAGGAGGCCTGTACCCTGCAGTGTGACATTTATCCTCCTGAGGCCCACGAAAATATTGTTTTAATGAACTTTAAACTTTATGTCACTTATGAGTTCGATGTCACATTAGAATTAGTCCTTTATATAGGACTTAAGTACTTCTAATGTGATATCGAACTCACTCAAAAGTGACATAAAGTTTAAAGTTCATTGAAACAAAATTTTCGTGGGTCTCAGGAGGATATAGGCTAGGATAATGGTGATGAATGATCATCATCTACTCACCAATAATCTCAATGGTAATAACTTGAAAGAATTCCATCAACGTACCGTCTTCGTTAATAAATATACTTAATACCCAATTCCCATGGTCTTCCTCCATCAGGGGTCCAATAACAAATTCGTTTCCCTGCTTACCAAACTCGTCTTTTGTCTCGAAATCGACTTTGTATCCAAAGTTGACTCTGTCTACTCTATAACTCGATTTAGGATATATTATTCTGTCCTTATTCTTGATTATTCTGTACTCGGAATAATTGTTGTCCTTTTCACTTTCTTGTATTGAGGAAGTTATGTTTAGTTGAGTGACATCGTCGTTTGGATTGTGTAAATAGTATAAAGCCTCACTGCTGTATTTGATTCTGGGAGTTGATATTGTCACTATATCATCGAGGTTACATGTTATAAGGAGAGGTGATAATTCTTCTTTGCATTCAGCTGAAAAAAAAACATTAAGTAAATTGATTGACCAAAACATAAATAGTCAAGAGCTGTATGGGGGTAGGTAGAGAACTTAAAATAATGAAGCATCGCGGCATCGGTTCGACTATACTAAGTATAAAGGGCCCAATACATGGTATCTAAGATTATTCGCTTTAGTTAAAAACTGTTTATATAACTACCTAATAGCTATTGTGTTTATTTAGCCATCGTATATAGATAAATCAAAACAACCATAAATAAAACCACTGACGTTGTTCAACATGATGAGTCTTATATTACTTTATAGTAATACTTAATAAAATAGCCTAATAAAAATTTTGCACTAGTAGACACTCTTGCTCGTTGAAAAAATTGTAGCCTTAACGTGCAAATGAATTGAATCTTACTGCACATTATTTCTACGGCTGTATAATCCGCAATAAAATTAGATTAGAATACAAAACTGTGTGCAGTTAAAATACGAAATGTGTTACGAAGTTATTAACTTTTTATTGAGGCTTAAGCTTAAGTATAATTTCTAAAATCGGAAAAGGATTGAAGCTTTACCACAATAAAATAGTAGATAAATATTAGCAACCGTTACAGAGGACCGGATTGTTATAAAAATAAATTATTTCATATCTACTTATAAGCATACTAGCCTTCCGTCCGCAGCTTCGCCCGCGATAAATTAATTTTCCCGTAGGAAAAGGTATTTTCCCGCGGTAAAAAGTAGCCTATGTCACTCAGTGATAATGTAGCTTTCTAACGGCAAAAGAATTTTGGAAATCGGTCCAGTAGTTTCGGAGCCTATTCAATGCAAACAAACAAACAAACAATGAAACCTTTCCTCTTTATAATATTAGTATAGATAAAACAAATGGAATCACAGGTAATATAAAAATTACATTATGTTTAAGACTTATGTAACTTGCGATGCGATGGGAATAGGATTTAAATCAGGCGATCTGGCAGGCCACGGAATGAGCTTTATATCGTTTTCCTACTCCTGTACTTTTATCTGGTTTTTACATGGTCGCGAACAAATATATAAGAACATAGATAATATGACTTCAGAAAGTCTATACTTAATCTATTCGCCATAACAGCACTTGTGTCGTAATGTCGTTATTACGATACACCTAGCTGCCACATAATATTAAATGTAGGGTACACTCAACACTAAAGCCCAGTTTAGACCTGCTGAGTTGAGTAGAGTAGGGTACAGTCGGGTACACTAGGGTAAAATAGGGTACAGTAGGGTACAGTCGGGTACAGTAGGGTACAGTAGGGTACAGTCGGGTACAGTAGGGTAAAATAGAGTACAGTCGGGTACAGTCGGGTACAGTAGGGTAAAATAGGGTACAGTCGGGTACAGTCGGGTACAGTAGGGTAAAATAGGGTACAGTCGGGTACTGTAGGGTATAATAGGGTACAGTTGGGTACAGTCGGGTACAGTCGGGTACAGTAGGGTAAAATATGGTACAGTAGGGTACAGTCGGGTACAGTAGGGTAAAATAGAGTACAGTCGGGTACAGTCGGGTACAGTCGGGTACAGTAGGGTAAAATAGGGTACAGTCGGGTACAGTCGGGTACAGTAGGGTAAAATAGGGTACAGTCGGGTACTGTAGGGTATAATAGGGTACAGTTGGGTACAGTAGGGTAAAAAAGGGTACAGTCGGGTACAGTAGGGTACAGTCGGGAACAGTAGGGTAAAATAGGGTACAGTAGAGTACAGTCGGGTACAGTAGGGTAAAATAGGGTACAGTAGGGTACAGTCGGGTACAGTCGGGTACAGTAGGGTAAAATAGGGTACAGTAGGGTACAGTCGGGTACAGTAGGGTAAAATAGGGTACAGTCGGGTACAATGGGGTAAAATAGGGTACAGTAGAGTACAGTCGGGTACAGTAGGGTACAGTAGGGTAAAATAGGGTACAGTAGAGTACAGTCGGGTACAGTAGGGTAAAATAGGGTACAGTAGGGTACAGTCGGGTACAGTCGGGTACAGTAGGGTA
The DNA here is from genome assembly GCA_947859365.1 of Archips crataeganus. Classification (NCBI taxonomy): domain Eukaryota; kingdom Metazoa; phylum Arthropoda; class Insecta; order Lepidoptera; family Tortricidae; genus Archips; species Archips crataeganus. The sequence continues at coordinate 11,640,126 of OX402066.1, read as the reverse complement.
AAATAGGGCACAGTCGGGTACAGCAGGGTAAAATAGGGTACAGTTGGGTACAGTCGGGTACAGTAGGGTAAAATAGGGTACAGTCGGGTACAGTAGGGTAAAATAGGGTACACTAGGGTACAGTCGGGTACATCGGGTACAGTCGGGTACATCGGGTACAGTCGGGTACAGTAGGGTAAAATAGGGTAAAGTAGGGTAAAATAGGGTACAGTCGGGTACAGTAGGGTAAAATAGGGTACAGTAGAGTACAGTCGGGTACAGTCGGGCACAGTCGGGTACAGTAGGGTAAAATAGGGCACAGTCGGGTACAGTAGGGTAAAATAGGGTACAGTAGGGTAAAATAGGGTTCAGTAGGGTACAGTCGGGTACAGTCGGGTACAGTCGGGTACAGTAGGGTAAAATGCCCTATTTTACCCTACTGTACCCAAATGTACCCTACTGTACCCTACTGTACCCTATTTTACCCTACTGTACCCTACTGTACCCCACTGTACCCTACTGTACCCTATTTCACCCGACTGTACCCTACTGTACCCGACTGTACCCCTAATACCCTACTGTACCCGACTGTACCCTACTGTACCCTATTTCACCCGACTGTACCCTACTGTACCCGACTGTACCCCATTTTACCCTACTGTACCCGACTGTACCCGACTGTACCCTACTGTACCCTATTTTACCCTACTGTTCCCGACTGTATCCCATTTTACCCTACTGTACCCGACTGTACCCTACAGTAGGGTACAGTACAGTACAGTAGAGTCGAGTCGTAGGAAAAATATTGTATGCAACGGTGTATAATTTGGTCTTAACGGCTCGTGCCGTCTTCCATTGCGATACTCGCATTCGCTCGTATCGCAACTCACGTCACTCGCCTTTTAAGACCTCACTTATACAACAGTTGCATAATAGTACATTACTGCAGCGGCCGCGAAATAGGGGATTGCCGGCCGAGTAGTTATAGATGGCCGAGTGTTAACGAGGCCATCTAGAGATACGAGGCCGGCAATCCCTGTTCGTGGCCAAGGCTTGTATAGAGTTTTTCTCAAACATGCATCATCATCATCACCACCATCATCACCGCCATCATCATCACTATCACCATCACCATCACCATCATCAACATCCATCAACATCCATCAACATCCATCAACATCCGTCAACATCCATGAACAAGAACATCCATCAACATCCATCCATCCATCCATCCATCAACATCCATCAACAACCATCAACATCCATCAACATCCATCAACATCCAACAACATCCATCAACATCCATCAACACACATCAACATCCATCAACCAACGTCCATCAACATCCATCAACATCCATCAACGACCATCAACCAACATCCATCAACATCCATCAACATCCATCAACATCCATCAACATCCATTAACCAACATCCATCAACCAACATCCATCAACATCCATCAACCAACATCCATCAACATCCATCAACCAACATCCATCAACATCCATCAACATCCATCAACATCCATCAACATCCATCAACATCCATCAACATCCATCCATCCATCCATCCATCCATCAACATCCATCCATCCCTCCGTCCGTCCGTCCGTCCGTCCATCCGTCCGTCCATCCATCCATCCACGTCGACCACGTCGACCTATTAAACGTCATGGTGCTGTGTCACATAAAACAATAGACGATCACTTTGCTGGCCTTGGCCAGCAATGTTGTATGAAATTCCATTATTGACCTCTCGTCTAGCCGCACCTGCAACGTGACAGTTCGTGGCGTATTTTAAGGAACATAACGTCAATATTTCATAGCATGTTTGAGAAAAATACCATTATGTGTTCTTCAAACCACTCCTTTACACTACGCGAACTGTGTATTGGGAAATTATCCTGCACAAACTGTATAATTGGCAACACACACTTCGAACTGTGGGTAACATGGTTTCCTTCAATACGTCCAAATACTTATTTGCACTATACGCCCAGCTCGAGAGATCAGAGAAGATGACATCACTCCAGTCATCATTTAATTTTAAATGCTCCTGAGAAATACGTTATCTATCTTGCTACTTTATACGCGTCTATCAAGGTTTGATGGTGTTGGACAGTCTAGAGCACACACGTTGTGGACGGGTGTGTCCGGTGTGTGGGACACCTTATATGTAATTATTGACTCTAGCAATTATTGCTGTTGTCTGTGACAACGTTTTGCATCCGCTTCTTCTTCCTTGTTCGACCGCCATAGCGTGCTGACATTATTCTTATAATTCATTTCGTTTATGTTAACTAACTGTATCGACTCTTCCTGACTAACGTGACGATATTGTACCTGCTGTTTATTTTTGAGGAATAAAGAGCTACAATAGATTCTGAGTTTTTGCTGTTGCCTGCGAGGGTGCCACACCACTGCCGATCCACAACCTCTTAACAGATGGCAAGTCCGCGATCATGGCTTCCCTCGCTGTGAAGTGCTAAAGCCATTTTCCTCATAATCTCGTGCTATCTACTGACGTTGCTGTATATCTATGAGGTGTGGTCTGCCAGTTCTCTGCCGGTGGACCAATGATTGCACCGAGAAAGTACTTAAGCAACGGTTTGTCTCTGCAACAATTTTTCATAAATATTATTAAGATTTAAAATTGAAGTATAATTAGTGATATAATTACATATTATATTATATTATATAAACCAGAAATACTTACGTTCTCTAGCAATTCCAGACAATTGCCTTCATTATTCAAGGCTATTATTTGAGATTTGTTATCAAGTCAATATTACAGCGAGAATTCATTGCTATTGTTAATTATTGAAAATTATCCAACAATATTAACGCTACAATACAAAGCAGACAATACGGTAACGAATGAGCACGGTTGCACCATTTCAAAACATAGTAAGAGACCTTAAGCTAATTTTACAGAAGTGCGAAAAAACACGTTTTGTCTCAGCCGTACAAAATTTTGCAATATTCGTTCCAAAAGTGATACTTTCTTGGTTTATTATATTAGATTATATATACACTTAATTTCCTATATTGCATGTTTTATGTGCCATACTAGGTTTTGAAATTAAACTCAAATAAAACTTATAGTGAACCCATCTATTTCAAAACCTAGTAGGTACTAGGGGCGTTCAATAAAAAGTGGGAATGAGTACGTTATAAACAACTTTTACTAAATGTCATTTTATTTTTCGACATAGTCACCTTTTAGCATGATAAACTTAGTATATCTTTTTTCTAAACTTAAAATTCCATTTTTAAAAAAGGTCTCATCTTGAGTACTTAAAAAATCTTGTACTGCAGCGACTACCGCGTCGTCGTCTTCAAATTTCTGGCCTCTCAGGTATTGTTTCAATCTCGGAAATAGGTAGAAATCACTGGGAGCGAGATCTGGTGAATACGGAGGATGCTTAAGGATATCGAACCCAGCATCACGAATTGCAGCCATTGGAACGGCGGACTTGTGTGCCGGGGCATTGTCCTGGTGGAACAGCACAACTTTCGAGAGTTTACCTCGCCGTTTTTCGCGGATCTCATTGCGCAATGTTGCTATTTGTTTGGCGTATAATGTGCCCGTAATAGTGGCTCCATGCTCGAGATACTCAATCATTAATACCCCTTTACCATCCCAAAAAACAGAGCCCATGACCTTACCAGCAGATGGGCTCACCTTGAATTTCTTCGGAGTTGGAGATGATGGCCTTTTCCATGTCATGGACTGCAGTTTCGTTTCTGGGTCGTAATGATGGAGCCATGTTTCGTCCATTGTTATAAATCGCGCCAAAAAAAGTTCCCGGTCTTGCTGCATCAGGTTCAAAGCTTCTTGACAAATCTCTAGTCTAGTTTGTTTTTGCGTGTCAGTAAGCATTCTTGGTACCCAACGCGCAGATACCTTTTTCATACCCAAGCGTTCATGTAAAATATTATGCACGCTTCCCGTTGAAATCTTTACATTTTCAGCAATAAAACGAACCGTGACACGACGATCCGCCAAAACTGAGTTTTCGACTTTTTTCACAATTTCTTCAGTTACTGCTGTAGTAGGGCGTCCGGAGCGGGGGGTCGTCCATTGTCGATGTTCTTCCACGTCTAAATTCGGCGCACCAACGTGCGACTGTCGAATACGGAGGAGCATTAGACCCTAAAGTGTCCCGCAAATCCAAATTGACTTGGTCCGTAGAAACATTTTTCAAACACAAGTATTTGATAACGGCGCGCAGTTCAATTTTCTCCATTTTCGCTAACGTACTCAATAGCATTGCAAAGAAATTACCGTATATTATTTTAAACAAAAGACAGTTAGTTTTTTTTTCATAGCAATCAGCTAGATAGATTAGCTTTACCGGCCAGTATTTAATTTCGTAATATTAAAAGAGTTTGCATCTCATTCTCACTTTATATTGAACGACCCTCGTACTTATGTACGTGTTGTCACTTTGTCATGTTTAAGAGATTAAAAATACTAATAATCATATTATCAGTATTAGTCTTTTTATTTTTTTCAATTTAAATAAAACAAACAGTCGGCTAGTTGTTACAAAAATGTATAGCAAAAAATAAAAAATATGGTACCTGTTCTTAATTTTTTTTACATAACAATCATTTTCACAAATGCTTAAGCTCAATAAAACCATGAGACACACACTCCCATACTCAAGATAAATAGATTTGAAGCGTAATAATTAAATACCTAATTAACATATTACAAAACAAAGTAGATGTAAACAGACTTCTAATTTGCGCGTCTTGTGTTTAAATTTGAAAAAAAAACCATCATGTCGCAACCAAAAATGTAACTTATAACGGCTTGAATACCTACACGAATGTGTCAAAGTAAATCAGGATAGTTTTAAGATATATCATCATCATCATTTCAGCCGAAAGACGTCCACTGCTGAACATAGGCCTCCCCAAGGCTCACCAAACAGATCGGCCCTGCGCCACCCGCATCCAACGCGTTCCCTCCACCTTAACCAGGTCGTCGCTCCATCTTGTTGGAGGCCTACCTACACTGCTTGTTCCAGTCCGCGGACGCAACTCGAGAACCTTTCGGCCCCATTTCGGAGCGATATCTTGTCATCCAATATACCGCAGTGTCTCAACTCTCAAGTTAAAAGTTTTTAACCAGTGTGTGTTGCCAGTGATGACTTATGGCACTAGCGTTGTGTAACTCTTGCTTTTTAAATGAGGATGAGGGAGGACCTCATTTTGCCTCGTGAGGTACTCGCGAGGTACCCCTCATTTGAGGTGAGGTGTAAAACGATTCAAAATAAAAACGATCGCAATGAAAAGCGCTTAGCGTAGCGAGGCGCGCGCATCGTTGCCACACGACGTGAGGCTTACATTCCTACTCGTTTTGCCTCGCGCGCGAGGTGCCCCTCATTTGAGGTGAGGTGTAAAGAATTTAAAATGATTGCATGAAAAGCGCGTAGCGTAGCAAACGAACGAATAAACGAAAACCATTATTTTAATTATAAAATTTTGTCAAATAACGGTTTATTAAAATTAAATGTTGATTTGGGAATTTTCAACCTTTTCGTAAAAGTATTACTTATTTTCCATAAAAAAAAATTGTGTCAATTTTGTGGCAAACTGTATGAAAAAAACGTCACAAAAACTAACAAAAAATTTGAGACATTCCTTTTTATCATCAAAATCAATAGCGCTCTTTATTCTGAGTAAGAAAACCCCGAAATTTCCTCATTGTAACAATTAATGTTCGATCGATTCATTCCATCGAACTCGTTAATCCATTTCGACTCCCTCGCTCGTGAGTCAGTGAGTAAATAGTAAGTTATCTGTGCTCGCGCCTCGTGATAGAAAATGAGGAGCTAAATGAGGTGGTTCAAAGTTGCAATTCGAGTACTCCCTCATTTTGTCGCGATGAGGAACTCAAACGAGGTACCTCACGAGTGAGGGACTCATTACTATATGGCACTGAGACGTGGCCGCTAACGATGGCCCTCGTAAGAAAGCTCAAAGTCACTCAGAGGGCGATGGAGAGGGCTATGCTTGAAGTTCCGCTTAGCTAGCTTGATCACTTTCCAACTCCAACTTCATACCATCTAGGATCAAAGTACTCGTCAAGACAAATTAAATGAGCCCAAACTCAATGCGGTCGTATCGTTTTATTACAGAGTTTCTATGGCCACCTTCCAGCTCCATCATCAGATCAGCACCATGTCATAATAATATTGCATTGTCATCCAATTTACACATGCGTGCAAAATTTCAGCTCAATTGGAAACCGAGAAGTGGGTCAAATTTAATGCAAGATTTGACCCGTTGAGTATATAATATATCCGTTAGCCATGTGCTGTCTTCTTCATCAGGTCCAGTTTACCAAATGATACTTTCTGAATGAAAATACTTCATTTTGATGCTAAAAATGCTAAAATCACCATAAGTTTGCCTATAAAATTTTAAGGTTGCCCTCAATTTCTCTAGGATCCCATGATCAGATCTTGGCTTGGTGCCAATGGGACCACTTCAGGAGTATACTCTTTCAAACAAAAAAATATTTTTGAGAATCGGTTCACAATTGAGGGAGTAATCGCGTAACAAACATACAAAAAAAAAACAGACGAATTGAGAACCTCCTCTTTTTTCTTCGAAGTCTGTTAATAATGAGTTTTATTAATTTCCGAAAATCCAAAAATTTATTGTAAAACACAACATCATAAAAACTAGGCATCGTTATTTTTTATGTCAAAGCGTATCCCAATAATAAATTTATTGAAGGGTAGACTACCGTGACATACGGACATTAATTATTAAACAGACATGTCACGTGCTTAGTTAAAATTAGGTCGACATTTCACCAATTCGAGGTCCAGAGGGAGGCTCGCAACCTTGGCTCTCTGAATGCATAAAATTTACAACAAAAGTAGAATTCGTGATAAATTTAGTACTGTAGGTTAGGTACAGTCAGGAGCTTTAATTTGGGACCCACTTAAGGTTGACAGTCCTGTCATATTGTATAGGAATTCAAAGGATATTTTTGGTACCTACTAAAGGTTGGTTGCCGAGACTGAAAATAATTAAGTATTTAATAATTTTTAATGTTTATATTTTATATTGCCACGTGATTTAAAAATCGGCCAAGTGCGAGTCGGACTCGCGCACGAAGGGTATCGTACCATTATCTATAAAAAATTGCGGTTTACGATTTATGACGTATTAATAAAAACTATTTTTTTTAGTTTTATCATTCTCTTATTTTAGAAGTTACAGGGGGGGGGACACATTTTACCACTTTGGAAGTGTCTCGCGCGCAAACTATTCAGTTTAGAAAAAAAATATATTAGAAACCTCAAAGTCATTTTTGAAGACCTATCCATAGATACCCCACACGTATGGGTTCGATGAAATAAATTTTTTGAGTTTCAGTTCTAAGTATGGGGAACCCCCAAAATTTATTGTTTTTTTTCTATTTATGTAGTGTAGATGTTACAGAGACTTGATACTTCATCATAGGATACTTTTAGGATCGTAGAGGTGCAGACGGAGTCGCGGGCAACAAAATTTGCGTTTTCCAAATAGCTATTGACACGTTTTTTTTTATTTCTGACGTACCTTATTTTTGGTTTTTTTGTGTAACTGGTCACATTAAAACGACATTTAGCTAAGAAGGAAAAAAGGAGAGCTGGGATGGTCAAAAATGATCAAAATTGTCCTTAAGCAATCAATATAGCGCCCCGTATTGAGTTCAATATAGAACAAAAGAATCTTCCTAAAGTTTGTTTACACACTGTTACCTACATTAGATAATAAAAGATAGAGTGACAGAGGGCGCTGTACTGATAATTTTGAGGAATTCGTAACTTAACTGAAACCAAATTAAAGTTAGGTACCTATCTTAGATAACAACTATCACTTCTAGATAAAGTACATACATATAACAAATTTTATCTAGAAGTACGCACACTCATCGTAGTTCCTTTGAATTTTGGGAAGCGTTTCTGACTGAATTTCTGCTTAATTATTTTTATGAAAGTTTCTACATCAAATAAAAGTATAAGGCTGACTGTTAAATTAGCCCTTGATGTTTTAAGCATATTTACAACTGACATTGAACCTCACGGTAGTAAAATTATTGTAACCAAGTGAGATTGTAAACAGTACGTTCATAAAAACTATAAATAATCGCAAAACCTTTCACGCATTTATATGGAAACATAATATTGTAACTAAATTAATTAAATCCCAACCGAATCACATAACGTGTAACCAATGTGATTAACGCATCTATTCAGCCGTATCATAATTGATAAGTTCGACAAACATACGTACTGACTGGTTCTGTCGTTTCCCGTGGCACTATCATACAATCCGATATCACGACGTATAGCAAAAACACACACGCGAACATAGCGGCCGTTAAAGGCGAACTGATAATGTTCACTGACAAGACATGGTTGTACAAGTTATGGCTTATTTAAATGTGCAAAGTAACTACCTATAGGTATTTTTTTTTTGTCAGGCAAAAGGAAATGTTACAAAAATACTCTTATAGGTACTGTTTATACTCATCATCATCCCAGCCTATATAGGTCCCACTGCGAGTTACAGGCCTCCTCACCACCGTAGTTCCCACGCAGGCCCAGTGCGGATTGGGAACTTCACACGCACCATTGAATTTCTTCTCAGGTGTGTGCAGGTTTCCTCACAATGGTTTCCTTCACCGTAAAGCTCATGGTAAATTTCAAATATAGGTAATACTGCGACAGCATGCTGTTTATATTACTGCGATCCATAAAAGACTTTCTAAGTTTCGGAGTTCTAAAAGTCAATATAAAAAACGAAAAATCGGGCAAGAGCGTGTCGGAAACGCCCAGGATAGGGTTCCGTAGCTGTTACGAAAAAATCCTTGCTAACCTAATATTGCGTAGGGTCAAGTGTCCAACAATGAAACTTAGGTACACATTGGAACATTGCGATATTTCCAAAATGCCACGTTGTCAGATCGTGCACTATATCGCGTAAGGACACCCTCTTGAGAACCCCCCACTGTACTCCAGTTTGCACCGGCGTTGCGTGACGGAAGACGTGGCTACGGAGCTTTTTCAGTTTTATTGGCACAAAAGTGAGTATTTTAGAATTTTTTGTAGATTTTTCATTAGATTATGGTTAGAGATTCAATATATTTGATACTTTCCTAATATTAAACATATGTCGTAGATTATCGTGGACTAGATCACATGTTAAAGTGACACGTTTTAACAGGCAAAAATTCGAGGTTAATATAAAATACCTTAAACAATGAAACATTTATATATGTGGCACAATGAAACAGTTTCATTGCGTACCGTAAACATTATCTTATTACAAGCTTTTATTTAGTATCATTTGTACCGTTGTCTGTCTGTCTGTAGTCAAATCTGGCAAGTTAAATTCGACCAACTTCCAGTAGTCGGATTGATTTGAAATTTAGCATACTTATGCACCTAAATTGCGTGACAACAAAAGTCTGGTAATGGCATCCTGGTAGTCCGGCCAGGATCGTCTCCGAAGGACGGAACTCTTCAACAGTTAATGGCATCGACTAGCAATTTGCTATGCAAATATAGTTTGGGTGACAATGCAAGTGAAGTCGACAAAAGTACAGTCAGCAAAAAAGCTTTGAACTAAAAATTAAATTTTTACCAAAAACTTATTTTACTGTGTAATTTGATATAGTTATTACGTGTAGGTGTGGCTTGAATGGCTATCATAATGTTTACCTATTTTGCTGTTTTTCAGGATGGCGCGAACTAAAGTTTTAAAAAGAAAAAATAAAAGAATATAATTAATGCTATAAATAAAGCATAATTTGAGATTTAATTACCATAAGATTTTTTGTTTATGAATCGTTATAGGTAACCTAATGAGACTGATTAAAGTGAAAGTACCTAATTAAAACTGTTTTGATTATATTCGTGCATTTTTTTATTTACTTATTACATAAATACGTCCCAAAATTATGGAACCGATTCTAATGATTATCATGTTTCATTGTTAAAAATGTAGTGTTTCATTCTATACACCAATGTGGACACAGTGAAACAGTACCCATTTTTTAAATTTTATTTTTTTGATGACTTACTACACATTCTTAAAGAATACTGTATATGTCACCCGAAACCCAATAAAATTACCTATGTACGGCAAAAAATTCAGACTTATATCTGTCAAAACAAAAGATTTATGAGACTTTGAATTTTATGTGTTTCATTGCTGGACACTTGACCCTACCGTATTCGCCTACATCAGGCGCCGCAAACTCCAACGTGACGTGTTGTTATTTGAACGTCAACTTTGCATGATTGCTACCTAATATACATAAGTACGTATTGAGCAAGTGATAATTTCTAAGGATTTTGTACGGAATTTTCTAAGTAGGTATATTTTATAAGTTAAGTTATTTACTATTAAAATACTACTAATTCACAAGCAAACTTAGCTGTAATAATTTTCTTGTTAATTTGATGTATTTACTCCCATCATGAATTTTTCATAATTTTCAAACCACTGTATAGGTTTTAGAAGGTGACGCTCGACTTTAACAAAAAAATAAGATAGATAGATAGATAAAACCTGTATTAGGTACTGCAAACACACAAACAAAATCAGTCCAAACTTAAAAGTACCTAAGCAATAATAAAAAAAATAACAATAGCAATTTTTACACTACAATATTTCGCAAACGAATCATTATGTCGAAAATTGTCTTCACAACTCCACAACGATTAAAGATCTATCCAATGATAACCCAGAGTGGGATAAGGATAGGCAAAAAAAAACCCCCCACTTTACGTCTATGGGAGGTATCCCAAAAGAAATTTTCTTTCTAAATTTTATTTTACCATTTTGTCGACATTATTGCCTTGACAAGCTCGTGCGCAGCGCTCGGCGGAACCCTGTCGCAGGGAGCCTCTGCTGTCCTTAACAAGGTTGTTTTTAATAAGTGCGGCAAATACTGACTGCGACAGGGTTCCGCGGAGGGTCGCGCACGAGCTTGTCGGACTATAATGTAAAATTACAGCTTCCTAGCACTAACAGTTTTTGAGTTTGGTCGCGGTCGGACGAACAGACAGACGGACAGATGAACATGGCGAAACTATCAGGATTCCTTGTTAGGACTACGAAACCCTAGTCTAGCATATCACATGCCTTCATTGAAGATACGATTTCAATTCATGCATGAGCGCATTATCAAGGCAATTTTGAAGAAATTAGCCACACTGAGCTTAAGACTTAAGAAGTATTTTAAAAGTCAATAAGTCATTATTAAATTTAGGCTATAAGCCTTACATCGGACAATAGCGTGGACATGACTCCCAAATTAATTAAATAACTAATCATTTAATTCATTTCTTACCTGAGATTTAATTTTGATTCCTACTCAATAAATAACACAAAGATTTCTTATGACGTAGATTTATTAAAGAAAACAATCAGTATTTTTTCCAGTAAAAAATTACATTATTTAATTTATTATTTGTACTGATATAGGTAATTTGGTGAATATCAATGTCAAAATATTTGTTTAAGAAAAATTAAATCTACGGTTTTTTATATTTATAGATCGTATATATATATTAACTAGGAAGCTTCTTCACTATAAAAAAAATATACGAAAACGACAACCACTGCCATTTGTATTGTATGCATGTATAAACTATTATCTCCGGAATTTGAAATCTAATTTGAAGAAAAAAAATTATAATAAAAATAATTATTTATGGACCTGTAATTAATGTATGATTTTAATATTTAAATATTTCAAGAAATAATTGATTTATTAATTATTGGAGTCATGTCCACATTATTGCCAGCAATGACGCCAATTTTTCAGATCTCTGGGCCTATAACAAGTACTTACAAAAGTCGAAGTATCTACCACCGGTTCGGGAAAACCCTGTAATTTAATAATAAAAATGGGTGGTAATGTAATTTGTAATTTTCTGGTATTGGTCTGCTCTGCATGTTGGCTGCTGTGGTGGCATAGTGGTTTGACCCAGGTCGTGGGCTCCAGCCCGGGCTAATACCTCTGAGTTTTTCTCAATTTATGTGCGAAATATGAAATAAAAAGATATGAAACCCATGATTCTTTTAAACTTAGGACTAACTTAAAACTAACTAAAGCTAAAGGTAAAAAATCTGTCCCAAGTCGCCGCCAATGGGGAGAGTGCCCAGAAGGCTGGCAGCATTGCCACGTTGGATGGCAATGCTGATTCGCTGAGCGAAGTATTGGCCAGCCCTCTGGTCACGGGAGGCCTCTATAAGGCGCGCCGAAAGATCTTTATATAGACGGCGCGCGCTTGGCCCCCAAGGCCCCAGAGTTTCGACCCCAAACGCCTCAAATATATAACTGGCTCCAAGGGAGCTATATTTGCGGCGTTTGAAGTTTTCAAATTTATTGTGCGAAATTACATTTGAAATTTATCATGAGCTTTACGGTGAATGAAAACATCGTGAGGAAACCTGCTCACTGCTGAAAAGAAATTCAATGGTGTGTGTAAAGTTCCCAATCCGCAGTGGGCCCACGTGAGAACGACCGTGGGAGCCCTGTGCTGTGCCACACGGTGCAAGACGGCTTCGGCTATACGACAGGACTGCAGGTTTTAGTTTATTCATATGGACCTCCAAGTGACACCTGAATCAATTAATTATTTAACCCTAATATCATATAAGTACATAAAATTCTTAAACTTCAATTGTCATCTGTGTGTGGCAATTGACATTGGTATTAAAACATCTGTAACTCCTCGTTGAGACACTGTTTGTCTGTGTTTGCGCAATGATGAACGAGTAGGTAATGATCGGTGCTATCCTAACCACCGCTTTAGCCTAGTTGGTAGTGACCCTGCCTACGAAGCAAGAGGTCCTGGGTTCAAATCCCGGTAAGGGCATTTATTTGTGTGATGAGCACGAATATTTGTTCCTGAGTTATGGATGTGTTCTATGTATTTAAGTATTTATTTATCTATATAAGTATGTTTATCCGTTGCTTAGTACCCATAACACAAGCTTTGCTAAGCTTACTTTAGGACTAGGTCAATTGGTGTGAATTGTCCCATTATATATATATTTTTTTTTATCCTATCCCATATGGCATCATCATCATCACGGTTCATAATAATACTTATATGTACAGTCGTGGAAACTGAATCATGTACCTACCAGAGTGAAGCCTTTTCATTGCAAATGTCATGTTGAACATTCCATACATCTACGAAAGAAATCGTCGTGAAATTGGTTGTGAAAAGGTTCCACCGTTGTTCGCGATTTGGTTTCCATACATCCCACTGTTGAATGCTGGTTTCAGGTTTCCTCTCATATTCAGAAGACTAGGGCTTTAGTTCCCACACATGCCCAGTAGGGTCAACGTCATAAATAAGTGACCACTTTTGTACCTTGTCAATGTAACGTCATGTTTGAAAAGCCATACGAAATTATGTAACGACTGAAAGCGACAAGGTACAAAAGTGACCACTTATTTATATATGACGTTGACTGAACTTCGCACACCACTGAATTGCTCAGCAGTGATTGATAAAATAAAAGTTCCCCGAAATAAAAAACTCATTTTTTAATTAAACAGATGTATGTATGTATGTATCTATCTATCATACATCATCATCCACAGCCTATATGTATACGTCACACTGCAGGGCACAGGCCTCCTCTCAGAATGAGAGGGCTTGGGCCGTAGTTCCCACGCGGGCCCAGTGCGGATTGGGAACTTCACAGACAACATTGAATTTCTTCGCAGGTGTATACAGGTTTCCTCACGATGCTTTCCTTCACCGTAAAGATCATGGTAAATTTCAAATGTAAATTCGCACATAAATTCCGAAAAAATCAGAGGTGCGAGCCGGGATTTGAACCCACGACCCTCTGCTTGAGAGGCCATAGGTCAAACCACTAGGCCACCACGGCTTCTTATCTATCTATATAAGTATATTTATCCGTTGTCTAGTACCCGCAGTACAAGCTTTGCTTAGTTTGGGACTAGGTCAATTGGTGTGAATTGTCCCGTGATATTTATTTATTTATTTTATTTATTTACTTAATTGCTTGAGACCTCATCTATTAAATTGCGTATTGGCTAGGGATTAGTATTCTTCAACTCCTGATCACCGATTAAAAATAACCGTGTATAAAAGTGTATAAAAGTACCTACTTTGAGACCTAATATTATCAAACCGCGTTTAGAAAGGGATTGAGCTCATATGTAATTTTTGGACTAAATACCATGATATTTCAGTACAATGAAGTTCTAAAGCATGGAAAACATCAAATTATATTACTTAAATAAAATACAAATGTTGTAAATAATTACTTTTAGAAATATTATAAAAATAAATTCGTGTTATCTTTTTCTTTATTGAAATATGTTACTACATTGCAGATAATTTCTCGGCACCGACCGTTTAATACTTTACCACGATTCATATTTTATAGGTACATTATTTTTTAACAGCTATGGCAATTTGATAACGCGAAAATGATGTGAATTAGTGACAGATTTGTCAGATATGATTATCAATATTTTTTATAAAACAAAATGACAACATTTACCGAGAATAGAGTTCAAATATGCAAAGCATACTCTGCAAATCTATTAATTCTATTATCAATAAGTGTTTGCACTTATGAAGATATCAAATATTGACTTATGATTATATTTAATCATTTATAAGTAACTACTGTTGTGCTAACGGTACTCTCGAATCCCTTTCTAAACGCGGTTTGATAATAAGCAGGGGGAAGCTCTTCACAAAGTAGTCTATAAAATTCGGTCACTGACGTTACGTAACTAAGTCACGTGGCCATTATTTGAAGTAAGAATAACGGTGTTTTATTCACAATACACTTTCGCTAGTTCTGCATGCCTAGATCTAACTGAAAAACTTACCATTTTAGTGTGATTTTTTACATAAGCAGCGATAGAAAGACACTAATCAGCGCACAGTTGCCCAGATATTTATATGTTTATTCAATTATTTATTTATCAATTTTAAGATAACAATCATCACATTCTTGTTAGTATACAGAAAAGCTTAAAATAAATAACACTACAACACTAACACATATGGGTAGTTTTAACTTAAAAGTTAGCTAAAGGTAAATAGGGATGTTGAGGCCATTAAAAAATAATGCGAAGACACGACTCCAGTAAAAAACGATTTGTTTTAGCCCTAGAAACCAGATTAAATTTCGATTAAAACTAATAAATAATTAGTTGATTGAGTTGGCGAACAAGTGACTCATAAGTTGCTATTGCCATTCAAACTATGGGAGGATTGTGTTTTGACAGCTCATAAAAAGTACGTCACTTGATTGGTGGTGTCAACCAATGACCAACCAATGACAATTCTAGAGATGCATAATTATAGATGCATTATTTTATTATAAAGGATAACATTCATGATCGGAAATCATCTTTAGAATGTTTTTTGGGCTACCCCTTGTTCTGCTGCTCAGCAGGGACGCAGCCTTTTTTGCATTATTGCCATACCTAAATCCGTCGGTGCACGCCTCTGCAAACATAGCTAATTGTAAAATCTATTTCTGAGCAGACAGTGGTAACTTCGTTACTTACCTACGAGTACCTACCTTCGCATGTACTCGTAGGTACTTCAAGGATTTTGTTATCGTTATAGTAAGATTTTTATTTCGATGATTAAATGGTACGTGTCGAAATACAGGTGATAAAGTGATAAATAACAACAATTGGAGCTTAATTAGATAGGTATATATTGAGATCACGTATCCATTATCTTTTTATCCGATTGATAATATTTGAAGAACGTATTAACTACAAAAATATGCGTATAATCATTCTTTATTGCATTGATTAAATAAAGTAAAATTAGCAATAATTTAGTGATACAATCTATTAATGTCTACTCACTCTTATTCAAGAGACAAAATTAATGTAGTCAAAATAAATTTGAAAATAGTTGCGATAACTAAAGTAGAGACAAGTAATAAGCTAAATTTCTGAACGTACCTACCTACCCTTCAGTGTTTAAAACGTTCGGTCACAGACTATATATTATTTGCATTGTTACGCAGAACACACACATAACATTATAAACTCTGAGAAAAATAACATTATATTTTATTGGTTTATTCAGCTTTCACTTGTCTGTTACATTAAAGTCAATACTACTTACTTACCTACACAGCTAATACATCAACAAAGTTAAACATTATGTATTTATTTACCTAATAATATTAACTAACACATTCAAATTGCCTATTTATGAATAAAAATATATTTGATGTGACATTCCATTCCTTTTAAAGCAGTAAATAAGTGTCATGTCTAACTTGACTAATGCTGGAACACGCTGAACCCGCCTGGACAATTTATGTTTTTTTTTGTGTCGTGCCACCATGGTTCAAAAGTTTCGACCGCAAGTGCAACAATTACGAAATTGTTTTTTAAAAAAAAAATTGTTAAAATTTAATTTTTAATACAAGATTGTGTACTTGCGTTTTTTACTGTCATCTAAACTACATATTTGTACAGTCACGGAATGAAAGGGTTAGTCCAAACGTGTTAAGGTCGAAAAATGACGAACCTTTTCATTCCGCTAATATACAATGGTCGAGTCGATACCATTAACTGTTGAAGAGTTCCGTCCTGCGGAGACTATCCTGGAAGGACCACGGAATTTTCTGCTACTAAGTATACAAAGTTTCAAGTCGATATCATTAACGGTTGAAGAGTTCCGTCCTACGGAGACTATCCTGAAGGGACCACGGAATTTCAACACCAGACTATTGTACTGTAACCAGACTTACATAAGTTGCCAAATTTCAGCACAATCGGATATCATTAAAAAAGTGGTTTGCAAATTTTGGAACATTACTCACAAGAAAACTTACATACATACGAACTTTGCAAGTAAAAGCTTGTTAAAAGCGTAAGTATTTGTGGCACGTTACATATTGGACATCGTCTATACGTCTACTATCCCAGAATTCTGACCAGAGCGATGGACTTGTGGCGGGATCAGTGTATCTAATGCTTTTATAAACGTGGTCAATTATTTACCTTGCGTCACAGTCATAAATCAATAGCCTACACTCTATGGTGTAAGTATTTATGTCCTCGATCCTAGTTCATGATCGTTGACAATCGGTGACCTAGATATGCTGTTTCTGAAGCTGGACCGTAGCCTGTGGAACCTTTGGGTGCTCCAGTCTCTACTGCGTTTGATGCTCATGACTGCAACACCAGCGATAATCACCGCAAACAGCAGAGTCAGGCAGACGATGAGGGCTGTCGAATTGAAGGATGACGTGGAAGGCGGACCTGAAAAAAAGAAGGAATGTAATTTGGGGCAAAATCAGTGTACAACCCGAGAATTTTCGTTCTGCCAAGCTTTAATTACGTGAAGCGGAAACTACGAAAGGTCAGTAGAAATGCTTCCACATCACTCACTAGGTATATATGTAGATCGATGGTATTTGCGAGCATGCAAGTCGGTAAAAATACATGAAGCGTCCAAGAAGGTACGTTATGAATTGTGTTACGACAATTAGAAGTATATGATAGGTAATATGATCAATAAAAGGGGTAACATTTTGATGAAAGGGAATATGGAAAGTGTATTAACATGGAAAGTAAATAATCATCATCTAACTACGAGTACTTACTACTAATTACACAACAAGTAAAGGGTGAGCTAACCTTATAAAAAAGTAATTATGATTTGAATGCGAACTATTCCAAATTTAGAGTGAAGAAGATTCTTCAAGGATACTCCATTGCGGTTCATAGTATGTGACTAGTTACAATAAAGAGCTGTTTTTAGACCACTATTAAAAATGTATAGCTAGAATATAACGTATAATCACTCGTATAGCCAGTTGTATAAATATTTGGCTTGGGTCATATTGCTATAATGAAAACCTGTTGAATGCTTAATACCGGCTATTGTCTCTATTAGTTGTTTGTTGGGTATCACAAGTTTATGGTTGACAAAATTTCTATGTACACGTTACACGGTACTCCTATCATAGTTGGGCGATTACCATTATCATTTCTGACCGGTTACAATTAAAAGAAAAATACTAGAAGTTCATGAGCTGATGATACTGGTCAACTTACTTCCAAGAACTAGATTGAAAGGCTGACGATCCTCGTGTCTGTTTCCATTGTCGTTGAACCTGGCAGCCAGAATCCATAGACCATTCATCTGGCTGTCCACAGGTCCGAGCTCTACGAAGCAAGATGTCAGTCTGTTCACACCCAAATGAGTGATACCAGGGAATCTGAAAAAAAAAGTTCTTAATTAAATAACTAGAAAGGATAATTAGACAAATAAATAATAGGTACATGATTATCTAATCAATTAGAAACAGCAAACGTTTGTTCCCTCAAATGGCCGGATAGTGAATTAATCACGGGCACAATGATTATGATTAAATATTGTACGGGCGGTGTGCGTTTAGAGACAAAGACAAAAGACAAATAATAAAGACAAATCATGAAGGCTAACCTTGTGTAAGGAAAGACGGGAAGAATAGTTTCATCAGGTATAGTGATAAAACAGCCTTCAAAGAGATGGTTCAGATTATCTCTAGGAATGGAGATTTCGATGCTGCCACCGTAGTCTACGAAGATTTCGACTTCTGATTCGGTTCTGATTTCCCATACCTCGGCAGCAGTGTTCTCGGGATCTAGAAATTGTAAGAATGAGATGTATTTTTTTTTATTAAATCCAAATACTAAATTAACGTGATTTATAGGTGCTCCTGTGTTATACTCACTAGCCCAAGCAATTGTAGCTGGCTGCTCTCTCAAATGCGGGTCATCAAACTGCTGTATGAGAGTCCAATCTCCTATCAATTGCTCAGTGATTGGACCAATCACCACTCTGCAGGAAACGAACTTGCTGCTCTGGTGGGCCGTGATTCCATCTAGGTAATTTGCATTAGCCAAGGTGTACTCTTGTCCTGAAGGTATTCTAAGCAGGCAGTTTCCAGTAACACCAGTTTGGTTGAGACTAAGGTCAAAGAATCCGCCTACGTTGGTTACATGCTGAAGAACTGGTAGAGTCGTAGTTCCGCCTGAAAGACAAAGGTTTAGTGGATATCACAAATTGAATCTTAACTGCAACTTAAAATTCAGTCTATAATTACACTACATGCTTAATTTTTGTTTCCTGTAACACTGGTTACTAGAACCTTTAACCTTTAGCCTTTAACCTTTTAGATAGTATTCACAGTTTTAAATAGTACTTACTACTGAATTCTATGCTAACAGGCACTTGTGATTCAATCCTTTCTCCATTTCTATTGAACCTAGCTCTTAGTGTCCATAGACCGACCATATCTTCGGTAATAGGTCCAATATCTACAAAGCATGTCGTTATTCTGTTGGCTCCAGCGTGCTCAATGCCAGGGTATCTATCATCAGCGAAGATTGGCATGGTTACGCCGTGGGGTGAAGTGATAAAGCATCCTTCGGGTAAAGCAGCATCTTCTCTAGCAGCTGCTATTGTGAGAACAGTATTTGGATCTACGACGATATTTTCTACGCCTAGTCTGATCACTTCCATGGGTTCTTCTGGATTTGATGGGTCTGTAAATTTACAAAAGATATGAATTCGTTTTCTGTTAAGTAAATTATAGGAATTTACATTAATTATTTTAAGTGATTCAATACTAAGGGGATGAGGAGGCAGAAGAAAAAAAGAACTCACGAGCCCATGAGATTGTAGTTGGCTGTCTTCTGTCTGTAGTGGCGGAATCCTGTTGAATGAGGCTCCAAGTGCCAAGCAATGCTTCAGTCATAGGCCCGATTCTCACAGAGCACGATACAAACTTGTTATTACTCTGTACTTCTACTCCAGACAACATCACAGCATTCTGGAGTAGATAAGTTTGACCAGTTGGGGTGACCAAACTGCAAGAACCAGTAATAGACCCTGTTTCGTTGAGACTAATATCTACAAATCCTTCAGTGTGTGTAAAGAACTCGCGCCTTGGAAGATTTTCAGTGTGGAGAGTTGTGTCCTCTGAAAAAGTCAATAATTTTAATCCCAAGCACTAGATATCATGTTGTTATATTAAATACAAATAGACAATTTTCTTACGCAGTTGGGAGACTTGAATGGGAATGCGCAATTCCGTACGCACTCCATAATTATTGGTTCTGGCGGTTAGGACCCAGTTTCCTAATTCTTCAGCATCGATAGGACCTATCTGCACGAAACAAGCTGTTATCCTGTTGGCGCCTGCCCAAATAGTTCCGGGATAGGCGTTTGTTTCCAGGACAGGTAGAATAGTACCATCTGGTGTTGTCAGGAAGCAACCCTCGAACAAACCATCTTCTCGTCTAATCGACGTTGATATAATAGTGCCCATGCGAACGCTGTACGACTGTTGAGCTTCCGTTGTTACTGTCCTTGGTTCAGCTGTAGGGTCCGCAGGATCTAAAATGTAACAAATACGTCTGTAATTTTTCCCCAAGGAGGACAAACTAATTTTCATTATGAAATTTTCATTATTTTTAATACCTAGAGTAGACTCATACTAAAAATAATAATCATAAAATATGCAAGCTTTTACACTCTGTTTTTAAAACAAAGCAGAACAAAATACTCACTGGCCCAAGCTATAGTCATAGGTTGAGTACGTTGCGTGTGGTCTGATCCCAACAGAGTAAGAATCCAGTCGCCCAAAAGTGCTTCTGTCATTGGTCCTATAGTAACTCTGCAAGAGACAAATTTGCTGCTGGGCCGTATCGTGACTCCAGGTATGCTAGTCGTTGCACCCAAGGTGTGTTCCTGACCATCAGGCGTTGTTAAACTACAGCCTCCTCCGACACCAGTTTGATTCAAGTTCAGATCAACAAATCCACCGATATGAGACAACTCGTGTATAGGTCGAAGATCAGCATTCCCATCTGTAAAGAAATTTCAGACTATAGATTTCCCAAAAATAAAAGAATTATTCAATCAATTCTTTACAACTCATAAAACACAACGGTATTATTATAATATAAGTTTACAATAACAGTTACACACACATAAATTAAAAATTAAAAAAAACCCCAACGCAAATTGGTCACACTTATTTTGAAAACAAAGTAAATGCCCATTCTGCATCTAAGATCCCTTCCGCAGCTAACAAAAGAGCTGATAACTTTGAAACGGTTGAACCAATTTTGATGAAACATGACTAAGAACCATCGCCAAGAAACCTACTTTCAAATAAAAAAAGCCGCATTCTAATCGGTTCAGCCGTTAAAGAGCTATGATGCCACAGACAGACACACACACACAGACAGACAAAGACACACACACACACACACATAGCGGTCAAACTTATAACACCCCTCTTTTTTTGTCGGGTGTTAAAGATACTAGAAGGGTAAACGACGAGACCAAGGGTGAAAGGGGTAACTATTGCTAAAACTATTGACTCCTGTCTTTCTATTAGAGTATTGACCATTTTTAGGGTTCCGTAGTCAACTAGGAACCCTTATAGTTTCGCCATGTCTGTCCGTCTGTCTGTCTGTCTGTCCGCGGCTAAGCTCAGAGACTGTTAGTACTAGAAAGCTGTAATTTGGCATCAATATATATATCAGTCACGCTGACAAAGTGATTGAATAAAAAAAAGTAAAAAAATTTTTTTTAGGGTACCTCCCATAGACGTAAAGTGGGGGTGATTTTTTTTTCTCGGCTAACCCTATAGTGTGGGGTATCGTTGGATAGGTCTTTTAAAATCATTGTGGAGTTGCTAACATTATTTTTCTATTCAGTGATCTGTTTGCGAAATATTCAACTTTAAAGTGAAAATTTTCATTAAAATCGGCCGCCCCCCCCCCCTCTAAAATCTAAACTGTTGGGTGGAAAAATTTGAAAAAATTCAGTAGGGTAGTAAATATATCAAATTTACTAGGAAAATTATAGCGGCTAAGATTGCTTGGAAATTATTTGTAGTTTAAGAGTAAATAGTAGCCTAAGGTATAAAACATACCTAAACTTGGATGATTCCGTACACATACGAAATCCTTAGAAAAATGTTACTTGATTTTTTCGTAATGGCTACGGAACCCTACCTTGGGCGTGTCCGACACGCTCTTGGCCAGTTTTTTTAAAATCCTAACTTGATAAACTTACCACCAAGTGCGACGTTTATAGGCAATTGTGTTTCCACCCTAGTCCCGGCATTGTTAAACCTCGCAGCCAAAGACCATCTTCCTACCATAGCCGCATCCATAGGTCCTAAGTCGACGAAGCAAGCAGTCAGCCTGTTAAGACCAGCGTGAGCGATGCCAGGATATCTCATGTTAGGGAATAATGGCAAAATGGCTCCATCAGGGGTTGTGATGTAGCAACCTTCGAAGAAGCCCTCTTCTCTGCTTAAGAAGACGTTGACTATTTCACCGGTATCAGCTAATATTTCTTGTTGGGCAGCAATCATCAGTCTTGGGACTGCACTAGGATTCGATGGATCTGGAAATAAATATGTACTTTTAATTTAATCCATAATGGTCTTACCCCAAAAAACTTAAAAAAATCTCAGATAAGTCTAAAATAACAGTTTTCTATGAAGTGACATATCGACGGGGAAGAAGTAAATCCTCCTATCTTACAAATGTTACAAATGTAAGATAGGAGGATTTACTTCTTCCCCGTCGATATACTCGTATGTTTAAAACGTGTTTAACAGTCGGCTAAGATTTTGTGGTGTGATTTGGTTATTATTCTCATTTAAATTAATAAGTAGCATTGCGACTAAATAGCACTGCACTATTTGTTAATTTCCATCCATTTCTTTTCTACAGAATAAAAGCGTACTTATGGAAACTAAAAAATATTCAAAACTATACTTACTTGCCCAGGCAAACAAAGCTGCTTGTCTCCTATGAGTCTGATCGACGTCGTGTTCAATAAGTGTCCAAGTGCCTAGCAAGTCTTCTGTCATTGGACCTATAGTGACTCTACAAGAAACAAACTTGCTGCTCTCGTGAATAGTCACTCCGGGTACATTAAGATCTCCATTAAGCATGTGGAATTGTCCATCGGGTGTTAATAAGCGACAACTCTGAACTTGCTTGTTAATGTTATCAAGACTAAGATCAACCATTGCGCCAATGTTGGTTAAATATTCTAGTGCTGGTAGTTCCATTTCGTTAGCAGCTGAATACAAAGAAATAATCTATTAGAAACTTGATTTTCACAACGTAAGAATCTAATATGAAGGGTCTACGGAAAGAACATGTCTAGTCACCTAAACAACTTTTTGAGTTATAGCGGTTTGAAAGTTAGTCATCACGAACAATTAAGGGTAACCATTTCTTTAAAAGTGAAAAATATATATATTATCTTCAGATATCCTTATTTTATATGACAGCAAGTTATAGTGCTTTGCGAGCTCTACATTTTAAGATTAAAATCTCAATTTTCAAACAAAATGACTAGACATGTTCTTTCCGTGGACCCTTCATATAATCTAGGTCACTTACTGTTACGCCCTAAGATAACAGTCTGCTGTGATTCAAGCCGAGCACCATCGTCATCGAAGAGGGAAGATAAGGTCCATCTGCCCATCATTGAGTCGTCAAGGGGTCCAAGGTTGGCAGCACAGGACCAGAGACTAGTGGACCTAATAAACTCGAAGCCGGGGTAAATGTTGGTAGCAGAGACTGGCATAATAGTGCCATCAGGAGCGGTGATGATGCAGCCCTCGTAGAACCCTGGATGCCACGGCACATCGATAGTAATTATATCACCGAACGTCCCAACTGTGTTTTGTTCTGGTGCTGTTATTACTTGTCTCGAAGGCAGCGCAGGGTTCCATGGATCTGTGATAAAAAAATGTGTAAAGAAGTACTGATACATATCTGAGAATATTGGCAATGGGATAGTTAGTATCAGTTTTATAATTATGATTATGAGTGTAATCAGATTTTTACTTACTGGCCCATCTAATGGTGGCGTGAATGCGTCGCTCCCTTTGACCAGTGATTTGATGCATTAGGACCCATTCGCCAAGCAAGTCAGCTGTCATCGGTCCAATGGTAACTCTACAGGACACGAATTTGTTGCTCCTCTGTATGTTAACTCCAGGTTGGTTTAATGTAGAGTCAAGAACAAAGATCTGCCCAGCGGGATTTCTCAGCATGCAGGTGCCGACGTTGCCAGTTTGATTCAAATTGATGTCGATAGTTGCCCCAATATGAGTCAAATGGAAAGCTGGTGCGAAGTTCGTGATTCCATCTAAAAAAAACAATAGAGAGTTAAAAAAACATATTATTTAAAGAGTACTAAAATTACGGTGTCTTGAAGACTGTCCAATATAATGTTTTACTTATATTACCTATCTTCTGTAATTTTTCAAACACATTATATTCCAATTACTCTAGCTATATATAACGTGTCACACGTGCTTACCGTCTTCCGAGATAGTAAAACTCTTTATAGATTCTGTTCTTGTTCCGACATTGTTATTGTAGCCCGTCAACGTATAGCGGCCCATCATGTCAGCACTCACAGGACCAATCTCTACAATACAGTTGACCATCCTGGTGGCTCCAATAAGAGTAATATCCGGATAATGGCTGTGGAATAGCATCGGAATAACTGTTCCGTCAGGAACGGTTAAGAAGCAGCCTTCAAATGTTCCCATCTCGCGATTCACGTCAACTACTACTGATTCACCCACGTTTATAGGAAAATGTTCTTCAGGAGCTATTATTTGCTGTCTTGCATCCATTGAGGGATTTGCTGGATCTAGAAAGAGAAAAAGAAACTGAGTGAAGATGGATGCTTTGAGACCGAGAGAATGAAGAAATATTAATTTAATCTGTGTTAGATTACTCATTTGTCTGAAATTATAAGTACTTACGAGCCCACGCAATTACGACAGGTTGTCTTCGCTGCAGTCCAGTACTTTGCTCCACCAAAACCCATTGTCCCAGTAGAGTCTCCGCCATCGGCCCAATGGTCACTCTGCATGACACGTACTTAGTACTGGCATGTACAGTAACACCAGCTAAAGGTGTTGTTCCGGGGGTGATACTGTACTCGATGCCATTAGGAGCTTGCAAACGGCAGATAGAAGTCACTCCAGTTTGATTTAGATTGATATCGACAACATCTCCTATGTGGGTCCATTGTCTTATTCTTGGTTCCGTTCTGATTCCGGCTAAAAATATGTTTTGTTTAGTGTATTTATTCTTTTTCAAATTAGAAAGCTGAAGCACTTTACATCTAATCTGCGCGCTGAGTACTGTAAGTAAAGCTGAGCGCCGGTTAAATTTCCATTGATTTTAGATGATTATGATTACTTACTGTCAAGAGCAACATGGAAGTCCTGCTGTATTTCAATAGACCTCCCTTCTACATCATGTCTCGCAGACAGAGTCCAAGTGCCCCACATCTCAGCATCCATCGGCCCTAGTTCCACAACACAAGAGGAAATTCTGTTCGACAGCACGTGCTGTATGTTAGGATAGTTCCTGCCGTACATTGGCAAGTGGACACCAGCCGGAGTGGTGAGGAAGCAAGTCTCAAAGAAACCAACAGTTCTGCTGATTAGAATCTCTACTGTTGATCCAGTTGTAGCCCATATGTGCCTTGGTACATCTGCTGATACGAACCATGACTCTTCGGATGGGTTGGATGGATCTAAAAAATACAGTATTTAGTGATTCAACAGAATAAGCTTGCATCAATGAAAGATAATGAAAGTATTGAGCGTTAAGTACTTTGTTTTTAAGGACTTAAAAATTAGTAGGTACTCAAAATACAATTACAGTACATAATACCTACAATTAGTTAATTACTTAATGTTGATTAGGAATATTGATTAATAATAGGATATTGATTAAGGATATAATCCTATTCTTAATATTGATTAAGAATAGGATTCTATTAGTCTATTATTTCTTCGTTTTAAATAAACATTTTATCAAAATAATGACAGTCGAAATCATCATTAAGTAGGTGTACTAAATTTCGTTGATTTGAATATAATTATTAGACTTCATTATTATACTTACTGGCCCATAGAAAAGTGACCGGCTGCACACGTTCCGTATTATCAGTGTTCTTCTGAATTAAAAACCATTCTCCTATTAAACTATCTTCCATGGGGCCTATTGTCACCCTGCAAATGACATATCGGTCGCTGTTCTGGACAGTGACTCCGGGGATGGTGATGCCTGCACTGAGGGTGTGCTCTTGGCCAGTGGGATCCCTTAATACGCAAGTGGCGGTGTTGACTGTCCGATTCAAACTGATGTCATAAGTTTTACCGGTGTGTGTCAGGTATTCCAAGGCGGGCATATGTGATATGCCATCTGGGAAGATTTCAGGTTGAAAAGTAAATAATCATAGGCTTTTGAGTCTTGGGTGTTTAATATTATGTAGGTATTTAAGTTTGTATCTATCTATATACTCGTAAGTATCTATGTTTATTTGTTGCCTAGTACCTACACATAACACAAGCTTTGTTTAGTTTGGGACTAGGTTAATTGGTGTGAATTGTCCCGTGATATTTATTTATTTATTATCCTAAAAAAAATTCTACTACAATAATCCCGTGGAATCCATCACGCCAAAAAAATTCATTGACTCTCGAAAGTCGTGTAATTATGTCACATAAGTTTAAGTCTTAAATTGATACCTATTTATAAACAACCTATTTATTTGAACAGCTGCTCCGCAAAACCTAATATATAAAAATCTCGTGTCACGGTGTTTGTTATGGAACTCCTCCGAAATGGCTTGACCGATGTTTATGAAACTTTTTTCTGTATCGAATTATATCTAACCTAATGGTAGGTCTGAGAATAGGTCGTCGGCTATTTTCCTTCGCAGACGGAGTCGCGGGCACCAGCTAGTATATATATAAAAGCATGTTTGCAATCGGATTAAGTAGGTTTATTAGAATAATAAATAAATAAATAAATAAATATCACGGTACATTTCACACCAATTGACCTAGTCCCAAAGTAAGCTAAGCAAAGCTTGTGTTATGGGTACTAAGCAACGGATAAACATACTTATATAGATAGATACATACTTAAATACATATTAAACACCCAAGACCCGAGAACAAACATTCGTATTTTTCATACAAATATCTGCCCCGACACGGGAATGAACCCGGGACCTCAAGCTTCGTAGTCAGGTTCTCTAACCACTAGGCCATCTGGTCGTCTAAAATCATTAGTTATTTTGATCATTCTTAGGAGACTTGGGGTGCCATTATTTTATGAGTTAGCAAAAAACGGAACCCTTATGGATTCGTCATGTCTGTCTGTCTGTCTGTCCGTCCGTATGTCACAGCCACTTTTTTCCGAAACTATAAGAACTATGCTGTTGAAACTTGGTAAGTAGATGTATTCTGTGAACCGCATTAAGATTTTCACACAAAAATAGAAAAAAAAAACAATACATTTTGGGGGTTCCCCATACTTAGAACTGAAACACAAAAATTTTTTTCATAAACCCATATTTGTGGGCTATCTATGGATAGGTCTTCAAAAATGATATTGAGATTTTAATATTTTTTTCTAAACTGAATAGTTTGCGCGAGAGCCACTTCCAAAGTGGTAAAATGTGTTTCCCCCCTGTAACTTCTAAAATAAGAGAATGATCAAACTAAATAAAATATATGATGTACATTCCATTATTCAAACATTACTCACCCTCTTCATGGATATGTATAGGCTGCTGTGCTTCAATAAGATTGCCATCATGCAAGAACCAAGCAAGCATGGTCCATCTCCCTATCATGTCTGCGTCAATGGGCCCAAGCTGCGCATGACAAATGTTCACACTAGTCGGGCGTAAGGTCCAGGAAATTCCGGGGTAATTCGTGGTTTCCGACAGAGGTAACGTGGCTCCATCTGGAGTCGTGATGAAGCAGGCTTGGAAGAGGCCGGTCTCCCGGCGCTGGTGCGCTACGACATAGGTGCCTAGATCCGTCTTGTAATGTTGTATGCCAGTTAAAACTCTCTGCCGCGCTAAATCATTAGGGTTAGAGGCGTCTGAAATGAAAATGATTCCGTTACTTTCTATTTTCTTTAGACACAGAAATTTAAATCGCCAGTGGCCAAAACGGCTAATTCATAGATCTAATGTTTATTGCAAATATTTGCATTTTTTTTGCATTTTTCCCACATTGATTTTATGATTTGAACATTGGTTCTCTTATTCTGTTTGTATTGACTGAGAGCCCTCTAAGTAATCTCGGGCGAGAGGAATTTAGGGGAAGAATAAAGTTTCGGCCAGAAGTTAAGCTCGATTGAATACGCCTGAATATTTTAATCCGAAAATTTTAATTGAGGTCAACTAATATTGTAGTACAATTGGCATCGGCTATTGTGCATCGGTACTACGTCATAGTGTATCGCGTCAAAGACGTCTTCTTCCACGTCAATTTCCTATAAAAAAAATTGTACTTTTCGACGTACCTAAATGCTGTTCTATGCCTTAATAATTGAACTAAGACTTTCACATCAAAAGGGAACTTACCGGCCCACTCAATACTAGCAGGCTGGCTCCTAGTAGTAGCTCCTGCGGTTTCAATCAGCATCCAGTCCCCTAGAAGCGCTTGCGTCATCGGTCCTATGGTCACCCGGCACGAAACAAACTTGCTCCTAGCTTGGACGTTGACGCCGACGATATTGAGGGTCGTCAAGTCCACCTCGAGGCCGTTGGGTTGACGCAAGCGGCATGTTCCCGTGACGCCGGTGTTGCTAAGGTTGATATCTACGGTTGCACCGATGTTGGTTTGGAAGCGAATTGTTGGGAGCGTTGTTTGAGCTGAAATTAATATTATTTATTATTTTAGTTAGTTTAGAATATGGTACCCGAAAGCGTCAAACATATTGTAGGAGGTTACATACAACGCGGGAGGAACGAAAATGTAAATACTTTGGAAGGTGAAAAAGCTGAAAAACTGTGAAATTTAATTTGCCCCTCCTTAATTTCGATTCCTAATAATTGCTAGTTCTAGTCAAAAGTGTACGTTCAACCTATTTGAAATAAACATTTTTGACTTTCTATAAGTTAAATGAAAATAAATCATTATTTTTTATTTTATCCACCTACTTTCACCTCCGTTTCCTTGGAGGCAAAGCTCTTCATCTGCGTATTTGCCTCCGATTCCACTAAAAACGTCTCAATAGGCTACTTTCCTAACTAGTCAGTCTTTTAGATTATCAAAAAATATTGGACACGTATTTTTTATTTTGTCAATTAAACAAAAAATTACGAAGATATGGCGCGTTGAAGTTTCGCGTTTCCTACACTTTGTATGAGCGTTTTAGGAACAAGTGACGTCACGCCTCGTCACGCGGAACTTCAACGCGCCATATCTTCGTCATTTTTTGTTTAATTGCCAAAAGAAAAATTACGTGTCTAATATTTTTTGATAATGTAAAATACGGACTACTAAGAATTATTATTTTTTTACCTAGGAAACATCCCTATTAGGTACCACCCTTGTCTAGTAGTACTAGTAGACTTTGGACTTTTGCGTGCGCATGTGTGTTAGGTATCTAGCGGCGGCTTGTAGGTGCAACTTAAGCGAAGCGGCCGTTTTGGCGCCAGTTAGCGGGGCGCCAAACTCTTTTAGCAATATGCGCGAATATCAAACTGAATGGCGAATTTGGAGAGAAGACGCACTGCAGTTTTATTGTGTCACGCTATGCTTATACAAGAAAGGACTTTCATATACTCAAGTAATTCGAATTCCCTGGTGAAAAAAGTTACGAGTCTTGCAAAAAAAATTTGTAAGATAGGTATAACTAATAATTTACATCATGATTATGATGTTACATTAAAAGAAACAAATCAAGAATCGATTATCGAACTAAGTATAACATGCAAGATAAGGAAACGCCCATTTTTTCAAGCCAGCTAATAATTACCATTGGTTACAAGTAAAAACTATTTTCAGAAGGGGATATCTCGGTTCGCTTCCTTTAATGGAACTATTCCTTTTTCGCTTTTATCCCCTGAAAAGTTCCTTCCTTTCTCACTTGTAGATCTAATGTGAAAAAAGGCGGCATTTCCATTAAATGTACTGGCGAAGAATCCGCTGCGAATAATTCTTTGGTTCAGCTAATTTCTAGAAGCTTCATGAATATTTAATTTAATTTGGTTTTGAGTAACTCTAATATATTATGATCTCCCTTTTTTTAAAACCGTGAAGCATTAGGCATAGGTAAGGTAACTGAAGCGTTACAATGAGTCAATACGCCACAGTAGTTATTGCACTCCTACAAAGAACCAATCCTTCAGTATAGCAATTTCTGAATAGTTTGTCTCACTGTCCCGATGTCTTAAGCTCCGTACACGTCAGAATCTTTTCTACCGTCTACGTCTGCATATCACTCTTTCAATGACACTGACGCAGCATCATAAATTTAATAGACAATATGGACAGTTACAGATCTTCACACCTAAATATTAATCAAGAACTACACCTAGACTTGATAAGGAAGGCACCAAAAAAAGCGCCTTTATTTTCACTCATCATCATCATCATCATCATCCCAGCCTCTATATACGTCCCACTGCAGGGCACAGGCCTCCTCTCAAAATGAGAGGGCTTGGGCCGTAGTTCCCACGCGAGCCCAGTGCGGATAGGGAACTTCACATACACCATTGAATTTCTTCGCAGGTGTATGCAGGTGTCCTCACGATGTTCTCCTTCACCGTAAAGCTCATGGTAAATTTGAAATATAATTTCGCACATAAATTCCAAAAAACACAGAGGTGCGAACCCGGATTTGTGCCCTAATAGGATTTCACTACACGTGGAAATTTTTAACAATTCTTTAGCTCTAAAAAAGAGTAAGAAAAAACACTGAACTAACCATTGGTAAAGTTGGCAAGGCAAATCGTCACTGAACATAATAGCTGCCACCGCATTTTGTGTACGCCGCACCGCAAAAGTTTTCACAAACTAATACTTTCAGCCATAGATTTCTCTATATAACCCAACAATATCTAAAGCCAATGATACACTACGATGCGATACGATTGCGTGCTGCGGACAACCTCGTAACGTGTAGCATAATACTTTGTCCCGTTCGGCGTCGAGATCCTTGGTCTGAGGGGTCCTAGCGCTATGAGGCTATAAGTAAATAGCAAAGAGGTAAGTCGACGTCACAGCAGACCAAAAAGCTGGCAGCTACCTCGGACAAAAATAGTAGATTGTTCAACAAGGGAGCAAAATAACCAATATTACACGAGGTTACTTGGCACCCGAGCACAGCGAGGGTGATATTGGTGTTTTTCCCGAGTTAAACACTCTGCTTTTCATTTCGACTACAAGGAAAGTAAGAAAATATAAGTATAAATAAATAAATAAAAAAAATGTCTAATCTGGTCAATATGATCGTTGCAAAATATTTCAATGGAGTTTAATGTTAAGGAATAATTAATTTAACAAAATTTAAAATGTTCAATATAATAATCAATGAAAACAGTAGATAAAGTAGGTATTTTAGTAAATTTATTTATAACATATGTAAGTACCTACCTAACCAATTTGAACCAAGGAGTTAAGCTGTACAGAGATAGGCTGTGTGGACAAAAACATTGTCGTTTACCGTGTTTTTTTTTCTGAACATTTTCTAACTTTTCTGGTTTAAGTCAGTAAATAAGAAACTAATGTAAATTAATAACTTAATTTAATAATATTTCACTGGCATTATAAAATTGGTAATATGACTAATTTTTTTTTTATTGATAGAGGGTGGCAAACGAGCAAGTAGGTCACCTATTGGTAAGCAATCACCACCACCCATGAGAACCAGAAACCCCAGAAGGGTCACTAAGGGTAATTAAGAAAAAAAAACTCAATACTTAATTATTCCATGTACCTATATGCCGTAATGCTTGGCTGAAAGCGTATGTGTTCCATTGACAGCCAATGCCTTTATTTTTTTTAATTCATTTCTACCCTTGGGAAGAAAATAATAGTTATCCTCCCGTATGTCACATATGATTTGCCTCACTTTCCGAGTATGAGAGATGAAAATAGCTTAGCTATTCAAAGGGGGAACGCTGCCAGTATCTTTAGAACCTTGCCTACGGGGACTACTTTTCATAATATGTTTTTTCCTTTTTCTTAATGTTGTAAATAGATAATTACTTTAAGGTGAGTGACTGTTAGGAATAAAGTTGTCTCTCGGTACCTGTTCTAGGGTGGAATGTTACTCTGTAGTATCTCTACACTATAGACTCGCGTTTTCAGTTATTTCATCTTCACGGTGCGGGAACGAAATGGTGTGTTAATTTAATTTACAAACTCGAATAAGGCTCATACAATGAAAATAAATACAATTTAGTTAAAAAGATCATTTTTAGGGTTCCGTAGTCAACAAGGAACCCTTATAGTTTCGCCATGTCTGTCCGTCCGTCTGTCTGTCTGTCTGTCTGTCTGTCTGTCTGTCTGTCTGTCCGCGGCTAAGCTCAGAGACTGTTAGTACTAGAAAGCTGTATTTTGGCATAAATATATACATCAGTCATGCCAACAAAGTGGTTAAATAAAAAAACTAAAAAAGTTTTTTTTAGGGTACCTCCCGTAGACGTAAAGTGGGGGTGATTTTTTTTTCTCGACTAACCCTATAGTGTGGGGTATCATTGGATAGGTATTTGAAAATAAATAGGGGTTTACTAAAACCATTTTTTGATAAAGTTAAGTTTTTCGGAGATATTCACTCCGAAAGTTCAAAATATTGTGTCCCCCCCCCCCTCTAACTTTTGGACCGCACGTCTAAAAAATATGAAAAAAATCACGTAAGTTAGACAATAAAAACTTTCTAGTAAAATTATTTTCAACTTAATCATTTGAGCAGTTTTTAAGTTTTTGTAAAAAAATATTTCTAAACTAAGATTGTAATTTAACTGCCACTGCAAACATTTTTTTTTCTTTAAGTACCTATAAGATCACGCTAACAGTATCTCCTTTCAAATAAAAAAAAATATTTGAAATCGGTTCATATAATAAAGAATTACGTCTGAAAAACCATCAACATACATACTAGGTCATAAGTAGATTAGTTACCCAATTCGCCGATAGATGGCGCTGTACCACCGATGTTGAATTCTACATCGCGCTGTTAAGATTTTTCCTGAGAATGGGGTCGGGATGGATATGTTTTTTGTGCTAGGTCAAGTAAATCTCTCTCTCGATTTCATAGGTGGTCCTTGGTCTTTGTCTTTGAGTTGTGTTACGTTCGTTCGTGGGTACTTAATGTTGTTGTGTGTGGGAAATTGGGTTTAAATTAACTAAAACAAGTTGTATTGTGAGGTAACATTTAGTCGGTTTAAATTAATTTGCGTTCCGTTTCGTATTTTGCATGTTGACGGTACTTGTTAGCGAGAGCTTGGGCACAGAGGTGGCCGGCGTGTGGCAATGGTGGGAGAGAAAATAAACCAAAAGAAGTCCAAACACACACACAACTTTATTCACAAAGAGTCGCAGTGTATTATTACGTCACTTGATATAATAAAGATACAACGATTGGTCAAATATAACAGTGTTAATAATATTAGGCAACGGAGACGACACTTACGGAGCTAAGGGCTAAACCAGAGAGAGCTAGAGTCGAAAGATGCGGAAGTGACAAAACATAGTGCATCAATTATTAAGTATGGTAACATTCATGTAAAGCATACACAACATTATCATTTTTCTAACACTCCTCCTTATGCTTTACATCGTATAATGTTACACCAATACGACTCTATATGCAAAAGAAAACGACTGTACATGCAAAAGAGAACGACTCTACATGCCTACATGCAAAAGAAAAACGACTCTACATGCAAAATAAATTAACTCTACATGCACAAATTAAGTGACTCTACTATAACACAAATAAAGTTACTCTACATTATATCTGCATCATTACCAAAAGAAATAAGAAATTATACATAGCTCAAGTGAATTTACACAACCACTATATTATATTCTTAAGTTTTAAACATTTGACAAAGTCATGATGCTTCTGAGCACATAATGGTTTTGTTAAAACATCAGCAAACATCTTCTCAGTAGATAGATATATAACATTAATTTTTCCTGCCTGCACTAAGTCTTTTACAAAATGGTACCGCAAGTCAATGGTGTTTTGTTCTTTTATGGGAATATTCTTTGACCAACAACAATTTTTGTGCACTTTGATTGTCATTAAATACAGTGACATCAAAGCGTTTGTCAATAATTTCTGTCAAGAAATTCTTAACAAAACAGATGTCCTTGCATACATCACTAATTGCAAGATATTCAGCTTCAGTGCTAGATAATGCTATACATCGCTGTTTTCTAGCTTCCCAATTGATGACATTTTCACCAAGCTTTATCACATAACCAGTATATGACTTGCGGTCAGAGAAGTCCTTGGGCCAATCTGCGTCAGCATAGGCACTTATATTCAAATTATTGTCCTTTTCAAAACAAAGGCCATACTGTATAGTGCCTGCTAAGTACCTAAGCACTCGCTTTGCAGCGCGCCAATGACTTATGTCAAAACAAGTACTATACTGACTCAGCTGACTACAAGCATATGCAATGTCTGGGCGAGTACATACGGACAAGTACATAAGTGAACCTAGAAGTTGTTTATATTGATAAGTATCATTTTCTAGATTAGGTACTTTTATCAGACTTATCCAGCTTGCAGTTAACTGGTAATGGAGTGGATACATATTTACATTCAGTCATATTGAATTTAGCCAGTAAACGTCTTATGTAATCAGATTGATCCAGGACAGTTAAATTTTTAGTTTTAGTTACATTTATGCCTAAACAATTTTTCAGTTTGCCCAAATGTCGAATTTCAAAATTTTGTTTCAATAAGGATACAACTTTATCAATACATCCATTATGAAATACATAAAAGTCATCGACATAGTGAGCAAGAATTACATATTCATCCCTGGTTCGCCTAACATACACACAAGGTTCACATTTACTTTGTTTGTATCCATTCTTAGATAAAACATTATTGATTTTAATATTCCACATACGACTTGCTTGCTTCAAGCCATATAAGCTTTTCTTTTATAAACATACCTTATTGCTATTACTTTCAGATTCAAAACCAGCCGGCTGTTCCATAATATCACTTCCTCTAAATCACCATTCAAAAAAGCTGTAGTAATATCTATGTGATCCATATGCAGCCCCAACTGATTCGAAATACTGAACAAAATGCGCAAAGTAGAGTGCCTAACAACGGGCGAAAAAGTTTCTGAATAGTCTATGCCCTCTTTTTGACTATAACCACAGGCAACTAATCTAGCTTTATATATCACAAATTCACTTACCTGTTGCATCAAACTTCTTCTTAAAAACCCATATGTTTTTGACAACATTTGCGCTTTTAGGGCGATCAACTAGTTCCCAAACATGGTTTTTCATCATTGAGTTATACTCACCCATAGCACTATACCAATCATCCTTCTCAGGCGAATTAATTGCCTCTTGGTATGTAAAAGGTACATCTGATGCGCACTCACCAGCCAAGAATGAAGATAAGTCATAGTCTTTAAATCTATCAGGTACAATACCTCTGGTACTTCGTACAGGACGTGACACAAACGCAACGGTACCTTGCTGAGGATGGCAGCGAGGTCACAGTGCCAGATAGCATCTCCCCCTCATCACCCATTTCCTCAGCATCATCTTCCGTAGTATGGTATTGATCAGACTGTGGGGACCACACAGGTGAGGCGGCCTCTACATCTGAAACCACAGAAAAGACTGATTAGACTCATCATTCAAAACATCAACATTCTCATTATAGCCATTATTATTATTAGAATTAATATCACAGTTGTTTAAAATTGCATCACAGTGAGGGACATCATTATTTGTAAAATTATCATTTGTATAATTATTGTCATCATTTGTAAAATTTGTAAAATTTGTAAAACTTGTAAAATTATCAAATAAAATAAAATTTGCTCTCGGTTGTTTACCCCTAGTGTCTAGATTGTCAGCAATAAATTTATCCTTAAGAAAAACAACATTTCTTGAATAAATGACCTTTGTGGGGTCAAGAGGGTCAACTAAACGATACCCTTTACATGTTTCACCATATCCAACAAATATATATCTTTCTGATTGGGTACAAGAGAGTAAGCCACACAGCCAAAAATGCGCAGATGGCTGAGATCAATTTTGGATCCAGTCCATTCACACTCAGGTATTTTCCCTGACAGCGCGCTGGTAGGTGACCTATTTTTCAGATAAATCGCAGCCATAAGAGCCTCACCCCAATAACGCTCAGGCAAACACGAACCCTGTAACACGGCTCGAGCTTTGTCTAAAATTGTGCGGTTTACCCGTTCCGATAATCTATTCTGTTGAGGACAATATATAATGGATGTCTGGTGAACAATGCCTTCCTTTTTCAGGAATTTGGATAATTTACTATTGTAGTACTCCGTGCCATTATCCGAACGTAATGCTTTAATACGCAAACCAGTTTCTTTTTCAACTAAATTTTTAAAGGTAACAAAGTGGGAACTCACCTCAGACTTGTACAATCGTCAGTAAAAGTAAGCAAGTATCGAGCTCCGCCCCAGCTGCTCACTTGAATTGGTCCACACACATCACTGTGAATGACTTCCAGTGGTAGAGCAGCACGTCCAGCACTTGACCGCGGAACGATGCCTCGTGCATCTTCCCGGTAATGCAGGAGACGAAGCTGCTTGGCACGCCGTCTTCAGGCTGAAATACGACACCGACACTCTGATTTCCTTCACCAAGTTTAGACATACCTTGTTGATTTAGGTGACCAAGACGCTTGTGCCAGACTGAGTTGGTGACACACGTCGCAGCATTGGCGCTCATGGATCCCTGCCTTGTATGAAGGGACATAGAATGACCTACTTGGTCGAGCTGATCTTGCACCTTAAGTTTGTACAGCCCATTACATTTGTTTACATTTAAAATCTGGTCGCCTGTGATTTTACAATCACTATAAATTTTGCAATAATTCTTATGAAATGCGACAACATAGCCTTTATTGGTAATCTCATTAACAGATAGTAAATTGTTCGACAAATCAGGCACAAACAAAACATTATCTAAAGAAACACTACTAGAGAGAGAAATTTTACCAACCGTTTCGCTGGTCAGCTGTTGGCCATTAGCAACAGATATAACACACCTCTTCTGCACAGCATTTTCGATAAGTGCCGGATCCATACACATATGGACAGTGGCACCGCTGTCAATGACAAATTCATTTGAATGCGAGGCTGAGTACGCAGAGGCAAACATAGTGTGCTCTTCTTTCTTCTTTCCCTCATCTCGCTTCTTCTTGAAACATCGCTTGACAGCTTGACCGATCTTCTTACAGTAGGTGCATACTATCTTGCTGTTTCTCTTCCCGTTCTTGAAGTTGTTGGCAGAATAAGCCAAGTTCTCAGACGTGTTAATATTGTTTCGCCGATGATCCTCCTGCAATAAGCGAGTCCGAACTATTTCGCACGACAGCTTGTTTGTTAAGCTAGCATGGCCCGACATGCTCTTGACAGGTTTTTTATACAAACCTTCTTGCTGACTGTGCCTGCATTGTAATTAAATTTTCATATCAATTCAAAATTTCATGTCAATCTGACGATTAAAAGTGGGTAAAGTAAACTTTCCAAGATTTGATACACACAAACACAGATCGCGTATAGTTTTTAACTACGGTACTCATTAATTGGTAATTCCTTACGCGTAAAAGGTTTTTTTACACAAAACAATAAACCCTTTCATTCACAACAGTTAAGAATCGTATAGGGTATTGTATATTTAAAAGTTTAGCTAAATATGTACTTTTTGATTCAATTACGGCCCTTAAAATAATGGTATTATGAATAAGTAAACCGCTCAAACAAAAAATTGTACTTTAAAGTGTGATTGTATGGGTATACTTGGTACATTTAATTTTAATTTACATATAATAGGTAAGTAACTAAGCTCCGCCTTTGATATCGTACGTAGCAGTTAAGTTTGTGTTCTCTAGCTTTATTGAACGAAAAGCATGATAAATTATAGAAGGAGGTATTTCAATTGTTTGTTTCTGCCGAATCATAAGTTACAGTTGATATTAATAAACCGATAAGAAGTGCATTTTACAGTCTGATTTTAATCTTTCTACGTACACAAACAAAAACATTTATTCGAAAGGGGAAAAACTTAAAAACATGAACATAAAAAACGCATCATCATAATATTAGCCAAAAGACGTCTACTGCTGGGCAATGGCATCCCTCAAAGAGTTCCACATCGATCGGTCCTTTTTATAGAGGTTTACTCCTCATAGCCCCCGCAGCGGCCCACGTTCCCGGCAGGCCGGGTTTACGTGCCCTCACGTTAGCTCCCTCATGTCCTGCTCTGACAGCAGAGCGGTACCGAAGGCACGGTCGCTTCCGCCCACTAGGCTCCCCTTCGCCTTTCCCTGTCCGCCGTGGCAGAGCAGGTACTTAGTTCGGGTTCGCCTCCGTCAAACGGCGACCGCCGCCCTAAAAAGGGCTGCGCCACCCCGGCATCATTGGGCTTTTGCCCTCCGCCCGATAGGGCTCACCCTCACCTTTCCTGTCTAATGAGGACAGGTTCACAGCTTGGGCTCGCCCCCCTCAAAAAGTCATCGGGCCGAAGGCCAGACACCGCCCTCTTAGGGCCCGAAGGCCCGTTGGCTGGCAAGGTTCATCCAGCGGCCCTCTGCCTTTGGGCTCCCCTCGCCAAACCAACACCCCCCCACCCCAGTCACGTCGAAAAAGTCAGTCGTCACGTCCAGCAACCACAGCCCTTAAAAGGGCTGCGCCGCCCCGGCATCACTGGGCTTACGCCCTCCGCCCGATGGGCTCACCCTCACTTTCCCTGACCCTAAAGGACAGGTACTCCGCTTAGGTTCGCCTCCGTCAAAAAGCGTCCGCCCAAGGGCGAGACGCCGCCCTCACTGCGGACCCACGAATGGGCCCGATGGCTCGGATCCCCCGCAACTAGTTGCGGGTTCACCTCACCACCCCTACCCCCCTAATGTGTCAGCAAACCCCCACAGGCCATGGGCCCATCCGCTACTCTTCTCCCCCTTAACCACCAGGGTCAGGCACATGTGAAGATTGCTGACACCCCCCCCCCCCCACAGTCGGATATTAGCCACCGGTAAGATAATGTACAAATACATTAGCTTACCGTTGTTGCCCAGGGTGCACCGTCCCAAGCGTTACCCTTCCCCACCCCATGAGGCCTACGCCTCGGATAGAAGGGAGTAACGCCCGGGCACTCGAGGAGGTTTCCGACATCGCACCCATCGATCGGTCCTACGCTGTCCACATCCAAGTGGTTCCAGTCCTGCGACCTTCCCACGACGCAATACATAAAAATAAATAAATAAATATCACGGGACAATTCACACAAATTGACTTAGTCCCAAACTAAGCAAAGCTTGTACTATGGGGACTAGACAACGGATAAACTTACTTATATAAATAAATAAAAAATAAATATTAGGGGACAATCTAACACAAATCGACCTAGTCCCAAACTAAGCAAAGCTTGTACTATGGGTACTAGACGACGATAAACATACTTATATAGATAAATAAATACTTAAATACATAGAAAACATCCATAACTCAGGAACAAATATTCGTGCTCATCACACAAATAAATGCCCTTACCGGGATTCGAACCCAGGACCTCTTGCTTCGTAGGCAGGGTCACTACCAACTAGGCTAAGGCGGTCGTTAATGTATATAAATAAATACATACTTAAATACATATTAAACATCCAAGACTCGAGCACAAACATTCGTATTTTTCACACAAATATCTGCCCCGACCGGGAATCGAACCCGGAACCTCAAGCTTCGTAGTCAGGTTTTCTAACAACTAGGCTATCTGGTCGTCTAACACAATGTTGCGGTTGCCACACCGCCAGTCTGACAACTCTACGAGCTATGTCAGTAGCTTTGGTTCTCCCTGTGAATCTCCTCATTTCTGATTCGATCACGCAGGGAATCTCCGAGCGAGCTCGCTTCATCACTCTTTGAGTGACTGAGGGTTTTCTGACAGGTGGAATATCGCTAGATGGCGTTAATATCGTAAGGTCTATTTGACGTTACACCCATACAACAAATGTCAAAGTTGTCAAACGGACCTGACGATACTAGCGCCAAATAGCCTCTCATAGAAAACCCTCAGCGACCACGTCTTAGTGCCGTATGCCATCTACCATTGCATTTGCAAGCATTGTAAAGCTTAACTTTCTAATAGTTATGACACATAATACCTATGTGTCTAAAATTTGAATATACCACATTATGTAATAATAAGCCTCAGTTTTATTTTGTGAAAATACATTTATTTTAATTTATATCAACAGCGAAAAAGATTTGAAAAGGTTCATTGTATTAACGAAATAAATTAATATCTCTCAAAAACAAATGGCATAATTATTTATAGGTACTCTTTGATTTTTTATTAATCCGCTTCAGTTGATAAAAACCTGCATTTTCATCCTATTAGTGAAATTGAAAATTACAAAACAAAGAAGCAGAGCCTGACCAATGAGACGGTCAATAAGTAAGCAGTCACTGTATTGTATTACTAGCTTTTGCCCTCGATTTCGTCCGCGCAGAATTCAAATTTCTGGTAAGGTTTCTTCATCTTTTCATTGAATAAAACAAAAATCTGCCAAAGTAACATCCATATTCGTCATCGGTTTTAGTTAGTGTCGCTTTTTACACGACTATGGCAAAGCCAAAAGGAAGTGTAATGGTTTTAGCAGTCTATGTTTGTATTTATTCATTATTCCGGGGAAATTTCTATAAAGCCTGAAATTGTTTTTTTACTGTTAGTATGAATACATTGTATCAAATTTGAAGAGTCTACAAGTACGGAGAAAGGGTCACTCTGAATCGAACTTAATATCACGTTTATTCCCTATCTCGTGGGATTTTCAACAAGTCCATTTTCATTTATTGCCTATATTATAAAGACCACTTCTTCGCAAAATTTCAGCCTCTAGAGGCTAGAGGCTAG
Source organism: Archips crataeganus (assembly GCA_947859365.1). Lineage (NCBI taxonomy): Eukaryota > Metazoa > Arthropoda > Insecta > Lepidoptera > Tortricidae > Archips > Archips crataeganus. Next base: position 11,599,094 of record OX402066.1, on the reverse strand, counting down.
AGGGTTTGGCTTTTTATGCTGGTCAAGTGGGCATTGACGAGCCAGTCAGTCAACCAGCCAGGGCATTTCTTTGTTGCATTGCATCCAAATTTACAAACAATACAAACATGCCAAAAACACAGGAAATTTTCAGAAAATTACGAATTCATAGTCTGGTTTCTCGGCGTAAGTATTTATTCGCTTTAAATAAATAAAATAAAAGTTAAATTGTCTGCTCTATATCATTATTTTCCTTTCGATTATTTTTCTTTCTTGCATAAAAAAATGATAGACGCAATGGCATCGTTGTGCCGCATCCCGGCTATGTAAAATATTTCGACCTCATTTTTCGTCACAAAGCCATGAAAGGTAATTAAACTCTTGTAGGGTGCACTAATTTATTATCTAAAGCTGCGGCTAGTCACGTAGAGATTATCGCGTGTTCGGCTGCGGAGCTAATTGACGCCGTGTCTGTGACAAGAAACTACTAGAATAGTTCTCTTCGATCGCATTGTTCTCACCTGAGGAAATTACTCAAAAATACCATTCGGAGGTGAAAATTAGAGTAAATTTAGTTATCATCCCAGCAATATATACGTCCCACTGCAGGGCACAGACCTAATGGAATGAGAGGGCTTGGGCCGTAGTTCCCATGCGGGCGGTGCGGATTGGGAACTTCACACACACCATTGAATTTCTTCGCAGGTGTACCTACCTATACAAGTTTCCTCACGAAGTCTTCCTTCACCGTACAGCTCATGGTAAATTGCAAATGTAATTACGCACATAAATTTCGAAAAACTCAAAGGTTCGAGCCGGGATTTGAACCCACGACTCTCTTCTTTAGAGGCCATAGGTCAAACCAATAGGCCACCACGGTTTTAAAATATAGTTAAGTCCTAGCTAATTGTCAACAAATCGAAAATTTAATTAGCGCTGTACTTTTACAGCGGTACACAACGCAGATGGGTCATACACATTTTTTTTTAATGTTAGATAGGCCAGACAAACGAACTAGTGGGTCACCTGATGTTAAATGATCACCACTGCCCATAGACACCCGCAGCGCTTTACGCGATGCCAGTGCGTTGTCGGCCCTAAAAGGGAGAGGAAAAAGGAGAGGGAATAGAGGAGGGGGAGAGGTATTGGGCCCCCGGCGCTCTCACTGACCGTACGAAACGCAGCAGGAGTACCGCTGCTTCACGCCAGTGTTCTGTGAGAGGGTGGTACTGCCCCGGACGAGCCGGCCCTTTCGTGATGCAGCGGCTAGCTACAACACATGGCTGTACCACTACAAAAACTTTGTTCGCGTCTCTCCTGTGGACATGGCAAAAGTTAAGGGTACCTAATTTTTTTCAGTCAATTCTGCATAAGCGTGCGGGACGCCTGGCCAACTTTCGGCCCATTTAAATAAATCTTAAGTTTGTTGACTCGCAGTCCCTAATTTTAAGACCACAGTAGAGATAAGTTTTGTTTCTTACGGTGTGTACGACCTTCTTTCTTCTTCTTCTTCTTAAATTTAAGAGCTATGCTCTTGTCGGTGTAGTAACCGCCACTCCACGCGGTCTTCGGGCAGCCGTTTGACTTCCTGATACGACGACGCCAACTTTCTACTTCACCTGGTTAAAAAGGTCAATCTTGGCCTTCCTCTGCCTCGTCTTCCTTCTGTTTTTCCTTCCAGCAGTATGTATGACCAGATCTGTATAATTTTTGACTGGTATTTTCGGGTAACATGATTTCTAAAATTGGCCTCCAGTTTTTGTTTTACAGAGCTGTGTAGTAATATTTGTGACTTTTTTTACACAAATTTGCATTTACACCTTCTCTCATTCCTCGATATGGTCAGCGCACTGCCACCTTTCAATTATTCATCATCATCATCATCGTCATCATCCTACGCTATACGTTCCACGTCAGTGCACAGGCCTCCTCTCAGAATTATTAAATAGGTACTTACTAACTCTAATATATAAAAATCTCGTGTCACGGTATTTGCTATCGAACTCCTCCAAAACGGCTTAACCGATTTTTTATGAAATTTTTTCCCAACATTTGGTAGGTCTGAGAATAGGTCGGAGGCTATTTTTAACCGACTTCAAAAAAAAAGAGGAGATTCTCAATTCGTCTGAATGTTTTTTTATACCCCTATTCTTCGCAGACGGAGTCGCGGGCAACAGCTAGTAGAATTATACTAATGGCCAGAGACCTGGTACTTAGATCGTATTTTAGAGTAGGTATTTGAGGCAAATAAATACTTGTACTTGTTTCTTTATCATATCTATACACGGAAACACTGAAAGGCACAATCAGATTTTAACAGAAAATTACTTATTGTTAAAAGAAAACGGACACCTATAACGTGTATTAGAATCCAGCTTATTTCGACGGGACATACTATATAAGAAAATAAGTAACTTTCACGTCTACCTATGGTATCATTGTATGGAATTTTATGGCCAAATTCGATTATAAGTACTATGTTTTCAGGGCCCGGTAAAACTGGACAATGACTTTGTGCCTACCGCAGTGATCACCAATCTTTTTGGTGAAATTCAAACATTATCAATCGTATAAATAAGATAAGATAAGATAATTTATTCAATAATTTGCAGTACAAGATGACATAAAATACAATGTTTTACAAAAGTCTATATGTATGAAGCAAAAGGAAATCATTCCCATTCTAAATATGTATATCGAAACGAGTTTGTTATCTACTCGACTCGGTACCACGAAATGCTACTAAGTATGCCGAAACGATACGTATTGTTTTTTTTTCGATGCTAAAATAATAATAGGTGAACTGAAACAATTAAGTACTTTTTTCACCCGCGACCTTATGATAGCTACGTTTATGCAAGAAATGTGTGTTCATGCAGTTCTTCCACATCCACACTGTACGAACACACATAAATCACACCATCACACAATATCTCCACCACCAAACTACACTGACGCGTTTCGAACTCAACCAGAGCTCATTGCCAGAATATCGCAACCGTTCACTATGCTAAATACCAGATGTTAGGCTAAAAATAATTGGTGTCATTGTCCGCATTTTCGAATGCCCTGGAAACATAAGTACTTTTCACACCCCTTACATAAAAAAAATAACATTTTATTATCGAGGTAGACAAATCATCCGGACATCTAAGACCAAACTTGCAGGGGTGTTATGTGGACTTGACCAGTTTAGCTTAAAATATACCGAATTCTGTTCATAACCTCACTGTATGATTTTGATAGTAGAAGTTGGCTTAATATCCTTTCATAGGCATACATTACACAAATAAAATAAAAAACAAAAATGTTATTAAAACAATAATTTATTTTAAAAATGTACTTAGATAAAAAAAATATAAGAAAAAAAATTTCGTGTGAAGGTAATTTTTTACAAAGCGTGGTTCTATGCTATTTTCAAATGTAGAGGTTTATGTGTCTTGTGAGTATGTAGAATAGTCAGAAGGTTTCACGTGTATTTTAAGCGGAACAGATATTAACAACATCCCAACATCCCACCATCGCAAAAGCCTTAAAAAGAGTTTAGGGTGAGTGGGGGTAAGATGAAAAACAGTGTAAGATGAAAAACCACTCGTAGCACCCGGTACTAAGAGTAATTTTTCATCTTACACTGCCTTTCATCTTATTTTCATCTTACCCCCACTCACCCTAGACCTGCAAGAAAAATCGTGCAAGTTGTATTACATTGCGCGATCGTAAAGCGAACGAGTTTGAAGTGGTCAACCAAGCATTCGTTAGTTATGTACCTACCTCGAAATCATTCATTCCTTGTGGCTTTTCACCTGTTCGCGTTTTGCCGCGATAGCGTATTTTGTTGTATATTTCGTTACTCGCATATATTTTAAATCGCGTTTTACAGCAATAGCATAATTTTATTGTAGCATTGATTATCGATCGCCTATTTAGTTATTCGCTAATATTTTTAATCGCATTTTATTATTTTTTTTTACTTTTTTTTTAGTTTACATAACCTACCTATCACGCTCATAAAGATAATGCTTTAAAAAAAACTGCAGAGGTGTGTAGTAGAGCTTAAAAAATAAAATATCGCGTAAGTAATATCGTGAAAAGCGACTAAAGTGAAGAACTACACAAAAAATAACATACCTACAAGAATTAAGTACAATAAAAAAATCTGTTCGGAAATTTTGATGGCGGCAAAACGCGATCATGGCCCAATTGCACAACATTATTAGCTATTTTGTATTGAAATTCACTAATACTATTTGCTTGTATTTTGTTAGGTATACAATTGGGCCCAGGTGAAAAGCTTCAAGGAATATGATTTTGAGTACATGGGTCAATCAACTTTTTCTTGTAAATTTCTATTTACCCCTTTACAAGTAACTCTGTAATCTCTGGTTAGTGAAACCATGATTTTGTAGTAATTAGATAAACTGTTTATCATAGTGCGTATGTGAAAACCAAAAAAATAAGTATTTCTATGAAAAAATCCGGTCATCCAGGGGACATACCACTATTTTCATACAAATCTCGGGGACATCATTGTCCCCTGGGTCACCCACGAAATAGAAGCTAAACAAAATAAAATAAATATGGCAATTATACCATTATTGAGTACAAAAATCTAGGGTTTTGAAAAGTATACTTTAAATAAGGAAAAATAATTAGTTTTTTAATTATTTCGGTTTTCATAGAAAGTAGCAGAAAATCGTTAACAAAAAAAAGTTGATTGACCCACATACATACATACATGCATGACTAACAAACTCAATCGAGCGCCACAATGTAGTGCGACTTGCACACGATTTTTCTTGCTGGTCTCAACAGGGCTTTAGCCTTAAAGCAATTCCGAATAATCACAATACGTTGTCCGCTTTATATTACAGTTCTTTTGTTGTGATACTGAATGAATAGACTCAGTTGTATGAATCACTTCGATTTTACGCAGTGGCGGTAGCGATGACCCAGTTGATGTAGGGATTCAGTCGCGTGTTGATGCTCGGGTACCACCCCTGGGCACAGCCCTCGACCCACGAGTGGACGCCCACTATGAAGCCGTTGGCGAGGAGAGGACTGCCGAAGTCACCCTACGAGAAAAGAAAATGTTGTTAAGATCAATTAATGAGCCTTCGACAAGACTTAAAAAATATTATTTTTAGCGTCTCACAGTAGGTGGTTTATTGAGATCGGTTCCAATAATATAAACTAAGCGAGCCCAATAAAGTAGGTAGAGCCTGAATATAAAAAAAACCGGCCAAGAGCGTGTCGGACACGCCCAAGATAGGGTTCCGTAGCAGGTACGAAAAAATCTTTGCATAATTTATTAATGTGGCTGTTTTGCTCCCAACGTCGGCGGTATAGCGCCATCTATCGGCGAATTGGGTAACTAATATGCAGTCTACTTGAACTAGTATGTATGTTGATTGTTTTTCAGATGTAATATTTTTTTTTATTTGAAAGAAGATACTGTTAGCGTGATCTTATAGGTACTTAAAGAAAAAAAATGCTTGCAATGGCGCTTAAATTGTAATCTTAGTTTAGAAATATTTTTTTATAAAAAGTTAAAAACTGCTCAACCGATTAAGTTGAAAATAATTTTCCTAGAAAGTTTTTATTAAGTTTAACTTACGTGATTTTTTTCATATTTTTTAGACGTGCGGTTCAAAAGTTAGAGGGGGGGGACACATTATTTTGAACTTTCGGAGTGAATATCTCCGAAAATATGAACTTTATCAAAAAATGATTTTAGCAAACCCCTATTTATTTTTGAATACCTATCCAATGATACCCCACACTATAGGGTTAGTCGAGAAAAAAAAAATCACCCCACTTTACGTCTATGGGAGGTACCCTAAAAAAAATTTTTTTAGTTTTTTTTATTAAACCACTTTGTCGGCGTGACTGATATATATATTCTTGCCAAATTACAGCTTTCTAGTACTAACAGTCTCTGAGCTTAGCCGCGGACAGACAGACAGACGGACAGACATGGCGAAACTATAAGGGTTCCTAGCTGACTACGGAACCCTAAAAAGAACACGTATCCCACTAATGTAGTTTCGAGGATGAATACTTATTCGTATTTTTCACATCCAATATTTGCACCGATGCGGGGATTGAACCCGCGACCTCAAGCTTCACAGTCAGGTTCTATAACCACTAGTCCATCTGGTCGTCTATAATTATAAATTACACAAGAGATTTGATGCATGATTTATGTATTATGAATACTAAGTAAAAAAAAAAACCCATACAGACCTATCTTTATACCACAACTACTACTACTGTGGGATCTAGCCCTAATGTGGAGTTGTTCAATTAAAAGATGAACTCTAAATTAATAGTACTAGGGGCGTTCAATAAAAAGTGAGAATGAGTATGTTATAAACAACTTTTACTAAATTTCATTTTATTTTTCGACATAGTCACCTTTTAGCATAATACACTTAGTATATCTTTTTTCTAAACATAAAATTCCATTTTTAAAAAAGGTCTCATCTTGAGTACTTAAAATCTTGTACTGCAGCGACTACCGCGTCGTCGTCTTCAAATTTCTGGCCTCTCAGGTATTGTTTCAATCTCGGAAATAGGTAGAAATCACTGGGAGCAAGATCTGGTGAATACGGAGGACGCTTAAGGATATCGAACCCAGCATCACGAATTGCAGCCATTGCAACGGCGGACTTGTGTGCCGGGGCATTGTCCTGGTGGAACAGCACAACTTTCGAGAGTTTACCTCGCCATTTTTCGCGGATCTCATTACGCAATGTTGCTATTTGTTTGGCGTATAAAGTGCCCGTAATAGTGGCTCCATGCTCGAGATACTCAATCATTAATACCCCTTTACCATCCCAAAAAACAGAGCCCATGACCTTACCGGCAGATGGGCTCACCTTGAATTTCTTCGGAGTTGGAGATGATGGCCTTTTCCATGTCATAGACTGCAGTTTCGTTTCAGGGTCGTATGATGGAGCCATGTTTCGTCCATTGTTATAAATCGCACCAAAAAAAGTTCCTGGTCTTGCTGCATCAGGTTCAAAGCTTCTTGACAAATCTCTAGTCTAGTTTGTTTTTGCGTGTCAGTAAGCATTCTTGGTACCCAACGCGCAGATACCTTTTTCATACCCAAGCGTTCATGTAAAATATTATGCACGCTCCCCGTTGAAATCTTTACATTTTCAGCAATAAAACGAACTGTGACACGACGATCCGCCAAAACTGAGTTTTCGACTTTTTTCACAATTTCTTCAGTTACTGCTGTAGTAGCGCGTCCGGAGCGGGGGTCGTCCATTGTCGATGTTCTTCCACGTCTAAATTCGGCGCACCAACGTGCGACTGTCGAATACGGAGGAGCATTAGACCCTAAAGTGTCCCGCAAATCCAAATTGACTTGGTCCGTAGAATTTTTTTTTAAATACAAGTATTTGATAACGGCGCGCAGTTCAATTTCCTCCATTTTCGCTAACGTACTCAATAGCATTGCAAAGAAATTACCGTATATTTTTTTAAACAAAAGACAGTTAGTTTTTTTTTTCATAGCAATCAGCTAGATAGATTAGCTTTACCGGCCAGTATTTAATTTCGTAATATTAAAAGAGTTTGCATCTCATTCTCACTTTATATTGAACGCCCCTCGTATAATACTGGTTCTACAATATTAAAATAAAAATGTCTGGGAGCGGACGCGCCGCGTGCTCGATCCGAGCAAAGAAGAGAGAGGGGCGCAGGCGTCGCGCACCGGTATTGCCAGCAGTTGCCGGCGGCCACAGGGATGCGGGCCCACGATGCGCAGACAACTAGGTTTACTCGTCGTCGTCATCTTCATCGTCGTCGTCATTTTCATTAGCTCTGATTTCTATTTCTTTTAATATTAGTTCCGTAGCTACCTTACTTTACATCCTTAGTTACCTGGCACTGTCCTCTGACACCAACGTCAAGCCAGCCCGCGCATACCATGTTGCTGCTGACAGTGAACCCGATGTCGCTGTACCGGTTGGCACACGTCTGCTGCGGCACCGTCCAGATCTGAACGTGGCGGAGCTCCGAGGATATGGAGTTGTCTGTACCCTGGAGAACGAGAACATTGAACATGGTGTGTTCATCTACAAAAACATAATCTATACCTAAGTATAAAACAGTACTGTGACTGACTGATTGGTGACTACTGAGAGACAACGCACAGCCTAAACTACTGGTGCTAGAGACTTGAAATTTGGCATACATGTATGTACCTTGAGTATTGTAGAGGTGCCATAGGAAAGGATTTTTCGAAATTCCCACGGGATAGGAAAATATCTAAACTTTCTTTGTTTCTTTGTGAGCGGAAACTCTGAAACTATTGAGCCGATTTAAAAAATCTTTCACCAATAGAAAGCTGCACTTATCTACTTTTTGTCCGGGAAAGTGCGAAATTAAATAACTAATTTAATTTTGGGGCTGATTTAACCCCTCAAGCGACCCAGGCAGACACGGCGGTGCCTAAGCTAACTGTCAAAATTTGCTAATTTTTGTTTCTAGTTTCGATCACCTTTTAACATAGGGTACTTATAAAAAATTACCCAAAAAAGTCGCCGATCGCGCGACGGGTTCAAAAATTCTTACATTTTAAGTGAATATGACTATTCCCGAGTGAAGAAAAAACGGAAGACATCTTTTCTTTCTTTCTTTCAAATTTCATCCAAACAACTAACGTTACTGTCTTCGCGTACGAAATGGCGGGCAAAAGCTAGTTAGGTAATAACGGCTCTTCATGTCTTTCTTCTGCTTCTTATCTTTGTTAAAGGTGTGATTTCTATGTATCTTATTCTCAAGAGCGTCGCCAGTAAGTCGCCTGTCGATGTTTAAGGCAGGGCAAGTTCATGTAAGTTTTAGGAACACTGTGAATTTTAACATACCTACTACATCCATATTTACATAAATACAATCACGCCTAATTCCCAGCAAAAGGGTAGGCAGAGACTATTTGCTTCCACCTGCTACGATCCTTCTTTTTATACATGTTCACCGGCTTCGGGTACCTCGGGGATTCTGAACTATTGAAATACTTTGACCTTTGAATTGGGGATGTCTATTTTTTTGCAATGTATAGTAAATCGAAAACCATTTCGAGATAAATGCTTTTTAACTCGTTTTCTGTAGTTATTTAATTTTAATATTATATAATGAATTTATTATATAACAAATAAGCAATGACCTTCATTTGACATTGGTGTAAATTGCGTGACCGGTTCAAGCCGTACTTTATTCTGTGTGGTTAGAATTCTTCACAATTTACGCGTGGATTATACTACGGAGTTTGATTTGGACCCGCTGTCTGACATCTAGCACTTTGACAGCGCCAGTAAAGTGACAGAGTGTATAGTGTACCACTACGCAGAAAATAATTAAAGGGGTGGCCTTATCGTACGCATTCAGAAAGATTTAGAAATTTGGCATTGTGGGAGCCCTCAATTATAATCTGACGTCATCAACTAAAATAGTTTCAATAATTAATTTTGAAAAAAGTAGAGAACTAAATGACAAAATATTGAAATTAGTTTCTTATAATTGACTTTTCTATACAAAAAGAATATAAAAACCACTGGTAATTTTTTTTAGACATCCCCAATTGATGAATTGTACAGTCAAAAGTAGTCAGAATTACAAGAAGCTTTAACTTATTCTTACTTACTTTTAATTGCGTCCGCTTCTGCGTCGGCGAAGATATTGTAGTTACAAAACGAAACAGAAGCGAATGAGCCAAAAAAAAATAATGATATTATACTATGCTCGTGTAAGAATATAGTAGGGTTTTTACTTTTATGACTTTGACATTCATATATTTCGTTATTCCTCAGGTTCTTACACTTATATAACACCAACTAGCGCGGCAACTATTAATTTTTAGACGAAACTTTTTGATAAACCACTGAGTTTAAGAGGATACGATGCGCACCATTTCTCCATACAAACATAGTCCCCTGTTTCCTCCCTGGATAATGGCTTTAGAGCCAAATTTTTTATACTGTGTAATCTGTATCTACCACAGCTATGCCCCTATGTTTCGTTTTTTTCCATATTTCAATTAACATAAGAAATAGGAGCTTTCAAAAAGTGAAAAAAAATGCCCAATTTCAACGTCATTTTCAGACACTCATCAGAAAAGAATCCCTCATATAAACAAAAAAAGGAAAAATGGGGCATAGCTAAATCTGTCCTCTAATTATTTTTGAAAAAAATAATTTTATTGGTCCAGTTTTCGAGAAGAAAACAGGGGACTACGAAATGCTGTTTTGATCAATTTTACGAGCCCATATTAACGGTCTGATCTGCAGTTGTCCCGCTCTCGCTGTACTGACACGGAGGGGTTCGGGCGAGACAGCGACATGTCATCAAAATACCTATTTCTAAAAAGTCTCTCAGCCATCGTACCCTCTTAATAAAGATGCTTACCGAGAATGCTCCCCATCCGATAGCCCACACTTCCTGGTACTCATTTAGCGTGAAAGCGCTGCCAGCCAAAAACGCGGCCTCCACCACTCCAGGGGTGAAGTGTATATTGAGGGTAGTCCGCAGTACGGCGATGTCGTTGTCGAGGGTCGCAGCCACGAAGCTAGGGTTGGCTGTGATGCGGCTGATGATGTAGGTGAGACCGCCGCGGTTGCTGTATGTGGAACCGACGCGGGCTCGCCACCAGCTCACTGGGTCCGCACTAAAAGAGATAAAATGTTGACAGTCAAAAGAAAGCTCGTACTCCTAGCGTTATAGTACTAAATTCGGTTTTCGAACTTCGTACCTATCATACCGTGCCGTTCACGCTATTAATATGAAACAGTAGAATGAAAGAGACGGCACTATACAGTCAGATAATTTTAAGATATTTTTTTAACGTTACGGATGAGAGAATTACTGATACTTTGCACATTACACCGGTTTCTTAATCTACAGTAGGTGAAAAACTTAAGAAGGTGACCTGTTGTATGTAGTAGTATCGTGTATGTAATACGTGTGTATATTAGGTGTAGATATCAATTTTGTGCACTACTACATTCAACAGGTTACCTTCATAAGTTTTTCACCTATAGTACTAGCGATCCGGATGGATCTTACACAAACTCCTAAATTATCTCTTAGTGTAACTAGGTTATTCTGAGATGAACCGTGCGAAACGCTGAAGTCGCTAAACAAACAATAGTTTCTATCGTCACTACGAGATGGCGTTATAAATCAAACTACACGCTGTTTCCAATTATCTCATAAAAGATGGCGCTGTAATTAACTCACACTCCATTTGTGTAGAAGCAAGAGGCGGCGGACAGTATGGCATTGGTGGTGAGGACAGCGCCGCCGCATGAATGCGCGTACGCACCCTCGCCGACGTTGGTCACCAGGGAAGTCGCATACGGGTACGAGTCTATGGTCACCGTCTCACCACCGGCTATCCTACGGACTCTGCCTGCTGAAATTTAAATAAAAAACAAATGAATATCTGGATTATTTGACAAGCGTTACAAGTCTACACTGAGTGTCTTGGGTGGGTTACGAGTATCGTGATCATAAGTTTGGACGCTTGAATCAGATAAGGTGGAATGCATGATCGCGTATAAGTACATCTTTTCGCATCCAAACTAACGGCCATGATACTAGTCGGTGTTACGATATATTAAAAAATTATATAATGTGGACCTAAATAAATTTGGCACAAAAAAGAGATGTCTTTATGTCATTCCGGGCATCACTTACAAACGAAATGGCAGAAATTGATTCAAATCATAACCTTACTTTGGAGCGTAGCGTTGTTGCCACAAAAATACTAGTAAAGTATGAAATTTATCTTCAGATAAAACTTAAGATCAAATGAACTCTTACCTCTGGCATCGGCTCCAATGAACAAAGCACTTATTAACACCAAAGCAAGCATTTTTTAAAATAAAATGCAACACACTTCGACAAAAATGTGTACGAAATGTACTACAACTCTCTTATCAGCCCTCTATCCGTTTAAATATCTATCAAATAACTCTGTAGATAATGCCGAATTAATTGCAGATTGGCCTTGTTCATTATCAATGAATTTAGTTTAAAAAGAAACTGCAGATATATGTAAATTCATTATATTTACTTAATACTAGGTTTGGTAAGGGTATCCCCCTTTAGGATTATTACAAGCTTAAATACATAATTAAACAAATCAGGCGTTATAATGAAATAATACGGATTACTCACGTCTCAAAACCAGTTGAACTCGACATCCAACATAATCTGTATGCTCTTCCTCTCGGAGCAATACGCTACGGCTGCTGGAGGGGCTATGGATTAACCCGAAACATGTCAAGTTAAACTCATTTTGAAACGGGAGTAACCCGTATTACTTCACTATGAGTGAGTCTCACGGTATTTTCATGTTTAGGCGTTATTTACCTTGCACATGTACTTGTTTTTCTATATTTTTTCTACGTGGTACAGTCACGGAATGAAAAGGTTCGTCACTTTTCGACTCTATGTAAACGAGATAAGGTTGAAAAGTGACGAACCTTTTCATTCTGCTACTATACACAATAAAGAATCATTATTGTTTATCAGAAGTCTATCCAAGAGAGCTAAGAGTACGTCGGTACTCGGTCTATTAGTGGTGGTGTAGGGGAATGGCACACGGCACGGAATGCTGAGGACCTGGGTTCGATTCCCAGCGCTGGTCTTTTTTCTGTTTTTTTTTCTGTGCATCCATATTTCAGTTTTTTATTAAGTAACTATGAATTATATGGATTTCACGGGATGACCGTAAAAGTAATAAAAAATGAAGTTGAAAAAATAAAAAATACAAAAAGATACTTCATATCAAACTTGTTTACATTAGATCTTTTTGATATCACCATTGGCTGGTATCGACGGACCATGTAAACTGACTCTACCAACTACGAAATAAAAAGAAAATATATAAGAAAAAATAAAATAGAATAAATATAGAAAAGCTGCTGGTTCTCCTTGAATAACTAAATAAATAAATAAATAAATATAATTTTATTTCAGAATCAATTTCATATGCATACAGTCAAAACAAATTATTTTAAGTATAATATTATGGAATTAAATTACCGACTCCATAGTCAGTACCATGGAGTCGGTAATTTGGTCATCGTTCATCCGCCATTCATTAATTCGTCATCAACCGGAAGACGACTGGTTGAACAAAGGTGTCCTCTTTAGATCACCACCATCACCACCAATAACGCTAACTTTCATATTATGTAAAAAAAAAAATATTTTTTTATTGACCAAGGCCGACATTCCTTTAAAAAGTGTCTTTTACTCGACTTTGGCGAATTTCGTAGCCTGGTCTAATGGATCACGCACGCCATGCGCGACCGAGCGAAGTCAAAAATAAAACTTATCCTATTCAACCTTACTATCCTTACAAGCCGTGCGTTGCCGTGGAGTGCCGGCTTGCCGTGGAGTGCCGGCTTAAGAATAGCACTCCCCCAACTCTTCTCGCGGGTGTCGTAAAAGGCGACTAAGAGACTGTGACCAAGTACACATCGGTCCCACCGGTGTCGGGCAGAAGCGATACTGGTTCGAATGTACTGCGATTGCCAACCCGCCTGCTCAGCGTGGCAATTAGAGCAAATCCGACCAAATGGCAAGTCAACAAGAACCACGGCCCCCAGTTGAGAGTGGCCGAGGATCGTGCTCAGTGACGTGCCATGGGAGAGGCCTATGTCCAGCAGTGGACGAACATAGGCTGATGATGATGATGATCCTTACAAAGTTATTGAAGCGTACACGGAAAGAACTATCTACTGTTTTAAACTTTCGTGATTTTCACTCATACTAGGGGCGTTCAATAAAAAGTGAGAATGAGTATGTTATAAACAACTTTTACTAAATGTAATTTTATTTTTCGACATAGTCACCTTTTAGCATAATACACTTATTATATCTTTTTTCTAAACTTAAAATTTCATTTTTAAAAAAGGTCTCATTTTGAGTACTTAAAAAATCTTGTACTGCAGCGACTACCGCGTCGTCGTCTTCAAATTTCTGGCCTCTCGGGTATTGTTTCAATCTCGGAAATAGGTAGAAATCACTGGGAGCGAGATCTGGTGAATACAGAGGATGCTTAAGGATATTGAACCCAGCATCACGAATTGCAGCCATTGCAACGATGGACTTGTGTGCCGGGGCATTGTCCTGGTGGAACAGCACAACTTTCGAGAGTTTACCTCGCCGTTTTTCGCGGATATCATTGCGCAATGTTGCTATTTGTTTGGCGTATAATGTGCCCGTAATAGTGGCTCCATGCTCGAGATACTCAATCATTAATACCCCTTTACCATCCCAAAAAACAGAGCCCATGACCTTACCGGCAGATGGGCTCACCTTGAATTTCTTCGGAGTTGGAGATGATGGCCTTTTCCATGTCATAGACTGCAGTTTCGTTTCTGGGTCGTAATGATGGAGCCATGTTTCGTCCATTGTTATAAATCGCGCCAAAAAAAGTTCCCGGTCTTGCTGCATCAGGTTCAAAGCTTCTTGAAAAATCTCTAGTCTAGTTTGTTTTTGCGTGTCAGTAAGCATTCTTGGTACCCAACGCGCAGATACCTTTTTCATACCCAAGCGTTCATGTAAAATATAATGCACGCTCCCCGTTGAAATCTTTACATTTTCAGCAATAAAACGAACTGTGATACGACGATCCACCAAAACTGAGTTTTCGACTTTTTTCACAATTTCTTCAGTTACTGCTGTAGTAGGGCGTCCGGAGCGGGGGTCGTCCATTGTCGATGTTCTTCCACGTCTAAATTCGGCGCACCAACGTGCGACTGTCGAATACGGAGGAGCATTAGACCCTTAAGTGTCCCGCAAATCTAAATTGACTTGATCCGTAGAAAAATTTTTCAAACACAAGTATTTGATAACGGCGCGCAGTTAAATTTTCTCCATTTTCGCTAACGTCCTCAATAGCATTGCAAAGAAATTACCGTATTTTTTTTAAACAAAAGACAGTTAGTTTTTTTTTCATAGCAATCAGCTAGATAGATTAGCTTTACCGGCCAGTATTTAATTTCCTAATATTGAAAGAGTTTGCATCTCATTCTCACTTTATATTGAACGCCCCTCGTAATTATTATACTAAACAGGACTTATCACGCAAATAATATTTACCTCGACGTTTCGGCCACATTGCAGCAGCCGTGGTCACGAGTTAACTGAAGTGTCAGAGAGTGAGTGTGAGTGTGTTTGAGAGTGTAAGAGGGTCAAGGAGATATCGGACCTGTTCAAAATCGCCAAGTAAATAAGTTAGCAATAGCCGAACATTTATTGGAGTCAGGATCAAATCACTGGATTGAACTGTACAATCCCAAAATTCTCTCAACGGAACGTCATTTCTACTCTAGAATGATGCGTGAAGCGGTTGAAATTAAAAAGTACACAAATTTCAACCGGGAGGATGGATATAAGCTTTCGTCTTCGTGGAATCCTGTTATAAACAAATGTCGGCGTTGGGATGAAGGTTCGGAGATATCGTCGGTTGTTGGTGTGCCGTTAAAAAATCTTGATCAAGTGCGGTTAGTTCGAGATACGGGTGCTGATTCTAGTCGGAATCAAGTGCGGGTAGTTCGAAAGACTCGACCGGCTAAACGAACTTGACACCCTACCTAAACTTCAGTTAACTCGTGACCACGGCTGCTGCAATGTGGCCGAAACGTCGAGGTAAATATTATTTGCGTGATACGTCCCATTTAGTATAATAAATTAAGAACTGTCTAGTCACTTTTATTGAGAAATGAGATTTTAATCTCAAAATGTGGAGCTCGCAAAGTACTATAACTTACCATTGGATTAAATATGGATTCTGAAAATGACATACTTATATTTTTTTAACTTTTAAAGAAATGGTTTTACCGTAGTAATTGTTCGTGATAATGATGAGTTGAATGCTAACTTTCAAACCACTATACCTAACACAAAAGGTTGCCGTGGTGACTAAACTGTTCTTTCCGTGTACCCATCCGATGGATACCTGTTTGAGAATTAAACTCCCGCAGCCGAGTTTCATTCTCAAACAGATTCCAAAATTTCCGGTGTATAACAAAGGGTATCTAATTGACAATGAGTACTATCTGAACCGATTTATAGCCTATCATTTGACTTTCCTCACCGAACATAATTGATCTCACAAAGCCCAGCGAACGATAATCGGTACGTGACTGGCTACAGCTAAAGATAAGTACCGTTTAATTTTAATTAATACCTAAGAGCTACGCCGTAATTTTACCAAATTTGGATCGTAAACTTCAAAACATAAGGTAGCATTTAAAGCCACATTTGTAAGAAACGTAAGAAGTAAGATATTATGCCATGTGTTACATCGATATACTTATGTAGCCAAAAACTAACTAAATACAGGTAATAAACGGCCAATGTGACACCTTATGAAAGCTAATAACTTGCTATATTATCTCTCACAGTGTGTCAGCGGCCTTAGATATAGCTTACATAAAACCATCTCCTTCGACTTGTATGTCATAGTCATCGCTCGAAGACAAAATGAGGTGGTACGCGTTGCTGTGCGTAGTGCTGTTTAACAATGGTCAGTTTACCAAACAGTATTCAGAATGTTAAACTGAACGTGGGAAAATACAGTGTATGTGAAAGTGTAGAAAATATTACGAATTGAGTGGCAGCGCTAAGCGAAAAATTTTAAATTATCCTAAAACATCTAACTGAGTAACAACATAATACCCAAAATTTTTAACAAACAGCAACAAAAGGAAAAAGTATTTATAAGAAAACTTTGTTTCCCGTCACTGTCTGTCAAGACCCCTTTTTCAGAAAAAAAAGTTAGTCTAAATTATTACCTAAATAAAAATGAATATGGAACACTTAGTGCTAGACTTAGTCTCTTGCATTGCAACTGCACAAAAATAAGTCTATATTCACGAGATTAAACGCGTAAAACTTCTTAAATGTGTATTTTCATACAGAAACCTAAAACGATTTTTGAATCCAACAGTCCAGCTAGTCGAGAAGCGAGACACTACAATTTCGTAAACGGATCCTTAAAAAAAATATTCTTGGAAAACCCATATTTTTTGAAATCCAATGGTACCTCATACTATGGAATAGATGCAAAAAAAGAATCATCCCCACTTCGCGTATAAAAAGATACACTAAGTACCCGTGTAAAAAAAAAACAGTTCTCTAGTAGGTATTAACAATCTTTAAGTTTGCTTAACCGGGACAGACAGACAGACAAACGGGCAGTGGCGGCGTAAGACCTAAATTTTGTGTGAGCAAGATATATATATATTTTGCAAGGTCCTATGATGGTGCACCACGTATTAGATGACCGATGTTTAAATGACCAAAAAAACGGGAACCCGTGCGGTTCCAACTAATCGCACACCTAGCTTAAGAGTGTATCAACTCAAAATAATACACCATTTTAATTCAGACTTAAATTAGTTTCTGGAAGGTCTAAATTAAAATGGTGGATTATTTTGAGTTGACACCCTTGATCTTGGAGTGCGTTATGGATCATACACAGCGTAAGAAACAAAAGTTGTCTCTCCTGTGGACATAAAATTAGCGACTCCGAGTCAGCAAACTTAAAATTTATTTAAATGGATGTAAAGTTGGCCAGGTGTCCCACACGCTGATGAAGACTTGACTAAAACATATTGGCTGTAGCATATAGATCCTTAACTTTTGCCATGTCCACAGAAGGGACACCAACAAAAAACTGTGTCATACCCTTATCTTACTTTTCAATTTCAGCTTACGGCCAGCAAGTATGGCAGTTGAACAGTGCTGTAACGGACTTGGTCGTCAGTCCTACGGAAACCGTCCACTGCCGCCTGTCTACTCCAACGGGCGAAACGGTCTACGATGGCTTTGGCCCGTGCCGGGTCAATATTGACCGCGTGTCGACGGAACATAGTGGCGTCTGGACCATGAATGTCATCCAGCCAAACAACGTGCTTGCAACAGTACAGACTTTCTCTGCGCAGGTTACTACTGCAGGTTGGTATACTTCCATTAAAGGATCAAAATTCAGTGTTTTTACGGTGGTTTTCTTCATTAACGTCTCGACAATAGTTATTTGTGATACAAGGTTGGTAAGTATGGTTTTACAAATGAGTTGACGAGTGATAAACCCGAGCCGCACGGCGAGGGTTTTCATCGTCACGAGTTTGTAAAACCTTGCCAACCGTGTATCATACGACGTTTTACAATACATTTGTGAGAAAATAGGCAATTAATAACACAAAATTGTAAAATAAAAACAAATTTCTCGAGATACTTATTGGTAGCAAAAGATTATTTTGCGCGGTTTGCGCTTTACTTTAAATATCGGGCGGAATTAATGCCATGTTATTAACTTCGTCGACTTCATCACTTGAATATCACTCATTTTGTTTGGTAACCTAAGTTAACCTAATTAAAAACAAAACTTACGCATGCGCATTACGAACGCGCCATTTTTGTAAAACTTTGTGTTGTTTTGAGTTGTTGATTATAGTATATGTACATTGTATATAGTTTTGTTTTTAATTAGGTTAACTAAAATTATCAGGCAAAGGTTCGACGCGTTCAGCCACTGCGATTTTTTCGAATAAATAAAAGGTGGAAATCATTAAAATCTGCGGTAATTAAATTACAGTTTATAATAATAACAATCAATTTTGCAAATTCATTACTTAGTTTTGTATATTTATACATTTGTCTACGTATAAATCGATATTTTTTTATTTTTGTCACTTAAAACTCTTTGCTTGTAAACTTAAAATGGAGAATTAAAAAAAACTGTAAAAGAATCGCACTAGTGCGGTAAAATGAACTTACGAGCCATGTATACATCCTTTGAAAGTGAATTTTTCGAGCAAATGTATTGTAAATATTATTATTGCTAAACCGTTTAAATGAGTCCTCGCCCGCACGGTACAGGGGCTGGGGGGGGGGGGTTATGAAGACCAAGGGGACCGGTAGAGGTGCGGACGGCAGGCAAACGAGGTGCGCGAGGACTCATTTAAACGGTCTAGCTATACACACTCATAAGAATCGCCAGACTCAAATGGCAGTGGGCAGGGTACATACATCGCTCGTTAAAACTGATAGCCGATGGAGCCAAAAGGCTCTTGAATGGCGTCCACGGACCGGAAGACGCAGGTAGACCTTCAACAAGATGGAGCGACCTGCTTCAGGTCGCGGGAACGCATTGGATGCGAATGGCGCCGACCGGTATGTTTGGTGAATTTGGGGGAGGCGTATATTTAGCAGTGAACGTCTTTTGGATGTAATGATGATGCCGATAAAATATTATTAAAACAGATGATGGTCATGATTCACTTTTTATTGAAATTAAAAACAGTATCGATGGTTAATCTAGTTTGATCAAAGGAACTAATTGTGACTTGTCTTTCTGCTGTGGTAATAATTGTGGGATGTGGAATTGTGGACGACAGAAAAAAACTATGACGGCTGTTTCCATGGAATTCAATAGGTTACTGTCGAAGATTAACATAGCCTCGCGTACAAAGGCCCTAACTGTCGTCATCAAAATTACAGGTGCCAAAGCCACTGTGTCCACTGAAGTCCGGACCAACAAGCCACTGGTAGACCTGACCTGCAACGTGGCGACTTCCGAGCTAGTTACCGCCTGTGTGTTCCGGGACCCTGCAGGACAAGTGTTGCAAGCAAGCCAAGGCGTGGCTGAAGACCGATACAGCTTCAGCGAAAGGTACAACTTAGTGGGCTGTATGAGTAAAGAAAAGTAAGGTAGACGCCCGAGTGTTGATCACTATCCCAGTATTTTCCATTAATTTTATGCCATCGGTAATAGCGACGAAAGCGGGGTGTCATCTGTTGGGCAATAGCATGTCAAATACTAGAACATTTACCTTATCTTATTCTAATATATAAAAATCTCATGTCACAGTGTTTGTTATCGAACTCCTCCGAAACGGCTTGACAGATTTTTATCAATTTTTTCTTTATATTTGGTAGGTCTGAGAATAGGTCGTAGGCTATTTTATTTATATGCTTACCCCTATTCTTCGCGAACGGAGTCGTAGGCAACAGCTAGTAAGCTTACATTATCTATACATATAATAAATCTGTAACAAGTCGGTGTCTGTACATTGAAGATATTTGAGAAAAACTGTCACTAGGGCTATTTATTAGCACAATAGAACCCAAAACAATGATTTTTAGAATTATTGTCTGTTTGTCTGTTTGTCTGTGCGTTTGTGCGCGCTAATCTCAGAAACGGCTTAACCTAGAAGGATGCGGTTTTCACTGATATGTTGGTATTTTCTTGGATTAACATTTAGTGTTTGTTTCATTTGAATCGGTTCACAAATAAGAAAGATACGTCTATTTTAATAATTTTTCGAACAGGTTTTTTTGTTTGAACGCGCTAATCTCAGGAACTACTGCTCCGATTTGAAAAAATCTTTTAGTGTTAGATAGCACATTTATCGAGGAAGGCTATAGGCTATATATCATCACGCTAACACCAATAGGAGCGGAGCGGAGCGGAAGAATGTTTCAAAATCGGGGGTTTTTGAAGTAAAACTTCTATAGGCACGCTTGACTTGGGAGTACGGTGTTGAATGTGAACGCGGGTGTGCGGGGGGGGGGTGCGGGGGGGGGTATTTTTTTTATATCGAGGAACTAATGAGAGCCATAATTGATGAAAAAGCAAATTGGATAAAAAAAAATAAGCTGCCCAAATTACTAATTCCACGCGGACGGAGTCGCGGGCAAAAGCTAGTTTATAATAACATTCTCATATTTATTTATTATTTATTAATGGCGGCTTCTATGGGCAGCAAATAATATGAAAGGCCAAACGGTTCTAATCTCCCCTCCCGCGTCGGGATGTTAGCCATCGGCCAGTGGTGGTCTATAAAATGAACAACTATTTATAACCGCCCAGGGTACACCGGCCCAAGGTCTGCTCTTTCCCTCGGACGAATCCAGAAGGGAAGTGCGGCTTGCACTACATGAGGGGCATACACTGTAAAAAGTATTTCAGCATTCATAAATAAAACTAAAAACAACACCTCCGTAGAATTCAAGCCTTCCTCCTCTTCCTGGGGCGGTCCTTCATGTGTGAGGATCGTGGTCAGTACCTGCCTCCACCGGGTCCGTTCCAGCGCGTCTCTTACGACCGTGTAGAGTTGCAGACAAGTCTATTTACTTGATCGGTACATCTCGTTGGTAACGACCGCGCGATCTTTTCCTTATGGTATTCCTAACCACAATCAGTTTTTCTAGACTTTCATCAAACAGTTAGAAGACTTCAAGTAAACGGAAATACAGTGTCTTTCAGAAGTCAACGAAATCACTAATGTTTACGTCTAGTACGTACAAGAATACGTATTGTCTTTAAAATTCGCAGTTCTCAAGCTGGTGTGCAAAGCTGCGGTATTCAAATCAACGGACCCCTCACCTCAGACCTTGGCCTGTGGCGCTGCGACATGCAAACTGCTTCTGAGATCTACTACGGACACCTGACTGTCCTATGCCCGTGGGCCATGCTTGACCCTGACGTTGCTGCGGCCGTCGTCGCTGGTAAGTTCTAAATCTTTAATAGTATTGGTTAAATTCTTTAAAAAAGTAACGAAAAAATAGGCCAAAGAGCTAAAGGTGCACATAAAACAGCAACTCTTAATTAGTGTAAAATTACAGTCAGCCTCAGAAGTCATTGTACACTAAAGTACTTTGTCGCAATAACAAGTTATACTGCGAAGTTTGAAATATGTCACGTTAGTGAAAGTGACAAAGTAATAAAGTGTTTGTGATTTCTGAGGCCGACCGTACACCCCTGTAAACGTTGTTTCATCTGAATTCTCAATTCACTACTATCAAGCTTTATTGCGGTTAAACGCAACGCTCTTTTGCATGAAAAAAAAACCTATAGTAACCACAAACTATTTGCTTCATAGAACCAACGCTGACCAGTGATACTTACGACATAGTGGCGCATGAAGGCGATATTGTGACCATGTCGTGCTCTGTTCAGTCTGCCATCCGATACTGCTACTTCAGGGCCCGCAATGGAACCATTTTCAACGTTCGACCTGGTAAGTAAATTGAATGATTTCACATCAGATACACCGGCAAATAATTGGGGAATATTTTAAAAATCCGTATTTTGAAACCATAGGTAAGTTAGACGTCCGAGTGCGGGTCACTGTCCCAGTAGTTAACATCTTTAAATGTATGTCATCAACAGTAGAGGTAACAAGAGGGTGTCATCTATTGGGCATTAGCATGTAATACACTAGGATATATTTAGGTTATATTGACAAATATATTGAATGTTAGAGTTTTAGTATCTCTTATGTATATGAAGGATGCGCGTTGTGTGTTCTGCCTACCCCTTTTGGAATAGTGCGTGATGTGTGTATGTGTAAACAACGTGAGATTACAAATAGGAAGTTTGTTTGGAGACAAATAATATGATACATTCTATCGTAGGTTGAAAAACATTTAGAAATAAAAAAGACCGTTTTTTGTAAAATACACGTCATTATAAACTGTGTTCACTATGGGATAAAACAGAACAATTATCTCTCTACGTAAACTTAAGTACTTACTCAAAATTCAATGATAACGAGTTACATGAGGTTAATATCAAAGGATAATCAGACAAGATAAGAATCAAAATCTTAGTGAGTCGTAGCTAATGTAAAACTAGGATTGTATACAGTACTACTGTAAAACAAATGCGAAGTCTCTAAGAGCAGTTCATTCAATGCAAAAAGTAGTGAGACTACGTGGGGGAACCGCTATTCTTCCTGAGAAAAGAAGAAAAAAATGTAAAGTATTGATTACGATGGGATGGCAAGATTGTTTAATCAATTTAGCGGTTTCTATCCATTTCCTCACCACGACGACGGACCGGCAAGCGCAGCGTGAAGCGTTCACCAACGAGATGGACTGGACGTGTACGATTTGGTAAAGGCCGCAAGTTCAAGGTGGATGCAAGCCGCTTCCATCGGTAATGATTGGGGATCAATGAGGGGAGCCTTATGTCCAGCAGTGGACGTTCTACGGCTGAAATGATCAAAGTCAAGTCAAAGTCATAATTCCTAATTCAATTTAGGCATCAATTGATGCTCCTATGAATGTCGAATAATCTACCACCGGTGATAATAATGATCCACTTCCTCATCTGCAAAGAGATGAAATGGCGTTGATTCTATTGATCTCAATAAAAGGGAATAGCTACGTCCTACAATGACTATTAAAGAAGACTATCGGATGCCTAAATTTCACCTCATCACCTTTCTTTGACAGGCATGTCCTCCCCAACTCTGGAGTACGTGGGTGCTGGATTAGACGCGGGAGAGTGCGGCGCACGCTTCTCGCAACTCCTGCGCACCGACAGTGGCACGTGGAGCTGCCACGTTGGTTTCCCGGACAGCAGCAACGACGAACAACGAGTGCAGTTGTCCGTTGAAGTCCAAGGTAAATCTATAGGAGATATTAAGCCGTTGTATTCGCTGCGATGCGATAATATATTATACTATTATTGATGAAGACAATCAGCAGTGCAATTTGTCATGATTATATAAGTCCGGTGTCAATACAATAATCAGGTACCAAATTCGCACGCAGGACGAAACTCTTCAACGGTTAATAGGACCGACTTGGTACGGTGGTACGGTTGATTTAGTACGGAATTTGGATGTCAATTTTATTGCAAGTAAAACCAGGAAAAAAGCTTGAATTAAAAACTACTTTTATCAGAAATTTATTGCAGTTGTATTTTAAAAAAGAATTTCTCTAACTACTTACAAAATTTGAAATTGATGTAATGCCTCGTATATCCAGCCCTGCTGCTGCTATTTGTAGTGCCGGCCGCTACCGCAAATACTGGGGGGCTATTCTAATTACGTATTGTGCCATCCCTTTCACTCTTTGGTTTTATACTATTAGCGTGAACAGAATGAAACGATACGAAGTTCGAAAAACGAATTTCGTAGTATTGGCTATGTGCGAAGCGGGTGGTGGGGGTACAGAAAACAATTGCAGCGCGCAACCTGGCAAAAATTGGAAGTAAATGGGGAGGAAAATGTTGTCAACGCTACGCGGCGCCACCGTCGTGCACGTAGCCAAAGCGGGTGTTGGGAGTACAGAAAACGATCGCAGCGCACAACGTGGCAAAAATTGGAAGTAAAATGGGGATGAAATGTTGTCAACGCTACGCGGCACCACCGTCGTGCACGTAGCCAATAAGGGCCGGCGCCCACTGACGGCATGGCACGGCGTGGCATTTTATTACTATCAAGTTATTTTGAATCTTATTTCAATGAGTTTAGAATTCATGTTACTTTATTGGTTATGCGTGGCATTGGCCCTCAGGACGTCGCGGCATCGTGGTATCGAAATAAAGTAACATGAATTCTAAACTCATTGAAATAAGATTCAAAATAACTTGATAGTAATAAAATGCCACGCCGTGCCATGCCGTCAGTGGGCGCCGGCCATAAGGCACGCATTGGTGGGATCCGAAGTAAATAATGCGACTGGCGGCGTCAGCAACATAAAAAGCATAGTGACCACTCTTAATTCCCCTGCCAACTTGCAAGGGACTGGGATGAATGAACGAGTTGCATATTCCACTAATTAACGTTATTATTATAAACGTGAAAGTTTGTAGGGATGGATTTGTGTGTGTTTGTTACCCATTATGACCCATACAAATTTTTTCATTCGCGTCTCTCCTGTGGACATAGCAAAAGTTAAGGGTCTATATTCAATATTTTTATTCGAGTCTACATCGGCGTGTGGGACGCCTGGCCAACTTTTAAATAAATCTTATTCGACTCGGAGTCGCTAATTGGGGATGTCTATTTTTTTGCAATGTATAGTAAATCGAAAACCATTTCGAGATAAATGCTTTCTAACTCGTTTTCTGTAGTTATTATTTTTTTATATAACATAATGAATTTATTTAATAAGAAATAAGCAATGACTTTCATTTGACATTGGTGTATTTTGCGTGACCGGTCGTACTTTATTGTGTGTGGTTAGATTATTCACAATTTACGCGTGGATTATACTACGGAGTTTGATTTGGACCCGCTGTCTGACATCTAGCACTTTGACAGTGCCAGTAAAGCGACACAGTGTATAGTGTACCACTACGCAAAAAATAATTAAAGGGGTTGCCTTATCGTACGGATTTAGATAGATTTAGAAATTTGGCATTGTGGGAGCCCTCAATTATAATCTGACGTCATCAACTAAAATAGTTTCAATAATTAATTTTGAAAAAAGTAGTGAACTAAATGACAAAATATTTAAATTAGTTTCTTATAATTGACTTTTCTATACAAAAAAATATAAAAACCACTGGTAATTTTTTTTAGACATTCCCAGTTTCTTACGCTTTGATGACTCATTCAGGCCTTTACGGTTTGACGGACGAGATTTGGCACACAGAGACCTGGCTTAACGAATAGGATACTTTTTATCCCGGAAAATTGCACAGTTCCCGCATTAGCTAGTAAGAATGATAATATTTCTTATTAATTTTCAGAAGTGCTATCCGCGACCCAATACATCGAAGGGCACGAGCTGGTAGTGTCGGGTGTAGTGCGTGGGAGTCCCGCCCTGAACTACTGCAGATTCGTTCGTATCGACGGTGTAGGTAAGATGTCAACTGTATATTGAAAAGTCACTTTTTAATAACATAGAGGACAATGAAGCTGGTCACCTGATATTAAGCAATCACTGCCACACCCATACACCACTAACATAAGTAGATTAACGCGTGTGATTTTTAATTTGATTTGATTTGATATGACTTAATTCTATACAAGTTCAAATTTTAAACATGATTCAAAATTAGTGTTTTTAACTCAGTTAATCCTTATATTTCATACTAAATACAAACTGAAACATGGATGCACAGAAAAGAGACCAGCGCTGGGAAACTAACCTAGGTCCTTAGCATTCCATGCTGCGTGCTAAACCCCTACACCACCACTGGTCGGGACTTAGACACAAATTTTTCCTATGTATCACACATCTCAGCTTGCTTAATCACCTATTGCAGCGATACTAGCGACATCTATGTTAATGCTCTCTGTTCGGAACTGTACACTCACCCGAACGAAGAGATGTCGCTCTTAAGCAATCTTTATCCAGATTGTTTTTTGGAGTCTTTTTGCGTTTTTATTTTTCAACTCAAATTCTTTTCCTTACCCTCTTGTCTTTTTTCAGGGTTTTTTGTGTACATTTGAAGTTAAAAATTAAAAATACAAAAAGACTCCAAAAAAAACAACTTGATCAGTTAGTTAATCCTGGACATTACTCATTAACACAATTGTTTTAAATATGTAGACATATTTAGACATATTATAGACGACCAGATGGCCTAGTGGTTAGAGAACCTGACTACAAAGTTTGAGGTCTCGGGTTCGATTCCCGGTCGGTTCAGATATTTGTGCGACAAACACGAATGTTTGTGCTCGAGTCTTGGATGTTTAATATGTGTTTACAATACAATACAATACAATGACTCTTTATTGTACACCAGGAATAATAAGCAATACAGAAAACAGGTACACAGAGAGTAAGTTACAAGGTAAGCAATAGGCGGCCTTATCGCTTAAGAGCGATCTCTTCCAGGCAACCCTTTACCAGAAAGAAGGAAGGACTAGTTTACAGCAGGTGGTGCATCAACAGTGGATCAGAAAATTAAAACGCAACAAAAAATAGTACATCTACTCATACATATATCGTACATATAATAAGTACACGTCTAAAACAAATATAAGCATTGGGATAAACAGCCACATATAAATAAATAAACTATAACAAAGCTAATAATTACAAGAAGACAGATAGTACACCTTAAGCATTGATTTAAAGATTGACAGAGATTTTGCCCGTCGTAAGTCAATCGGCAAGGCATTCCACAACCGAATAGCCTGGACAGTATAAGAATAGACATAGAATTTGGAGTTAGAGAGAGGCACGGTAAGGAGAAAGTTCTGAGAGCATCGAATAGAAGTTACGTAGCTAAACCGCTCTTTGAGGTAGCGAGGAGTTGCAGGGTTAAAGAGAATGCCGTAAAGAAGGTGGAGAACGTGAGAGTTACGGCGAAGGCGGATTGGGAGCCACTTGAGCTGTGATCGAAAATTAGAGACATGATCGAACTTACGCAGACCAAAGATAAACCGAATGCATAGATTTTGAATTCGCTCAAGTTTATTAAGCTGCTCTTCTAGGAGATCGGGATAGCAAATGTCAGCATAGTCGAATATAGGGTGCAGCAAAGTTTGAGCAAGCGCAACCTTGGTAGCAAAAGGTAGGAAATTCTGAAGCCGTCTTAAAGATCCCACCGCAGCAAACACCTTCCTGCTCACCTCGCACACATGAGGAGACCATGAGAGAGTGCGGTCTAAAATAACACCCAGGCTCTTGACCTGATGCGCAAACGGTATTAGTACTCCGTCGAAAAGCACCGGTGGCAGAGATGCAAAGTCGACTCTTGGCACAAGTTTCGAGCTACCAATAACAATGACCTGGGTCTTTGTTGGGTTAACAATCAGGCCAAATCGTTGGCTCCATTTCAAAATCTTCTTTAGATCCAAGTTAACAGACTCGATAACCAACGGAAGATCGCCAATCACACCCTGAGAGTAGATTTGTAGGTCATCAGCATAAAGGTGATACGAAGAAAGAAGATTACGAGAAATAGAATCTATAAAAATAGAGAATAATAATGGAGACAGCACTCCACCTTGTGGTACACCAGCAAGAGTGTTGCACCAGGAAGATCGAGAATCTTCCGCCTTTATTCTTTGCCGACGACCCACTAAGTAACTACGAAACCATTCAATAACCGCAGGAGATATGTTAAGAGAGCGTAAAATTCCAAGCATAATGTCGAAATCAACAGTGTTGAAAGCATTGCTGAAATCTAATAGAGTTAAAACAGTGAGTTTTCTATTATCCATACCCATTCGGATGTCATCGGTGATCCTCGCAAGTGCGGTTGCCGTACTATGACCAGGACGGAAACCAGACTGAAAAGGATTGAGGAGGTCGTTTCTGTTTAGATATGATGATAACTGTTGATGTTTATCTATATGTATACGTATATTTATCCGTTATCTAGTACCCATAGCACAAGCTTTGCTTAGTGTCAATCGTCCCTCGATTTATTATTATTATTTAAATTGAGGTTTCCACATATTGAGTTTGCGATTAAATTTCAACAAAGTACGAACATCCCAATTTTTATCAGACAATTTTTAACAATTGTGTTAATGCATTAGGTATTTATATTGTTTAGCATTAACTAGAAACACTAATTTTGTGTCAGGGTCATATCATACATATATTTTTGTTTGCGTCTCTCCTGTGGACATGGCAAAAGTTAAGGGTCACACGCGCGAAAGATAGACAGAGGCCGAATACAGGGGGGTTACTACGAAATTCGAAGTTCGAAGTTCGGATCGTGCGGTCCCTCTCACTCTCGTAATAAATACCATTAGCGTGAGCGGAACGGCATGAAACGAAGTTCGAATTTCGCGCTTCGTAGTATAGGGCCTGGGCCCTATTTAATAAAAATTACAAGTTGTAAATTGTAAATTGTATCAACAGGTTACAATTCATGAACTAAACATTTCTACAAGTTTCTGTTTAATAAAAATTTTAATTTACAAATTTGTTATGATGGAAAATTTACAAAATTGTAAAATTGTACCTACAATTTCACATAATTCTGTTTAATAAAAATTTTCACTTTACAGGTGATTGTTTACAATTTTGGTATGGAAATTTACTTTATTAAACAAGTAATTGTACTTACAAGTTTACATATTTTGTAAATTGTAGTATAATCCCTACAGGTAACCTAGGGATCTGTCAGAAATTAATGAAGTGTGCTCCGACGATCTGAATAATTAAAAATCATGGTTCTAGCAACGAGTAGTGACATTAGCTTGAGGTCCCGGGTTCGATTCCCGCGTCAGGGCTGATATTTGTAAAAAATACGAATGTATGTTCTCGAGTCGTGGGTGTTTAATATGTATTTAAATATATATAAGTATATTTATCCGTTGCCAAGTACCCATAACACAAGCTTTGCTTACTTTGGAACTATGTGTATTTATTTATATACATACAGCAAATATTGCTTATAGTTTTTTTTTAATGGCCGAACGCCATGATGCCGTGTCACTCCGTGTGGAATGGAAACGAAAAAGATCACTTTGCCGGCCTAGGCCAGCAATGTTGTCTGAAAATCCATTATTGACCTCTCGTCTAGCCGCACCTGCAACGTGATACTTCGCGGCCATAAGGAACATAACATCAATATTATCATTGCATGTTTGAGAACAATCTCTTTATTCTCGTAAATTAGAGACAAAATTGTAATTTTGTTGTTGTTCTCCGTGACTTCAATAGGTTAACCAATTCAATAATTTCTTATTTATTAATAAGTCTACCCTCGTTTAATTGTAGTGTAGCAAACTTGTAGCAAAAAGATACATTTTACGTAAATTGTACCTTACAATTATAATTTTGTAAATACAATATTGTCATTAAAGCAACAGGCATTTTTTACATATGTGAACCTTTATTAAACGGCGTTTACAGTGGTGATAATTGTAAATATTTAATTTGTAAGTT
Source organism: Archips crataeganus (assembly GCA_947859365.1). Taxonomy (NCBI): domain Eukaryota; kingdom Metazoa; phylum Arthropoda; class Insecta; order Lepidoptera; family Tortricidae; genus Archips; species Archips crataeganus. Next base: position 11,569,484 of record OX402066.1, on the reverse strand, counting down.
TCTTACTTATTTGTAGAATTTCTTAAACAGCACTTGTAGTACAATTTAACAAATATGTCAGTTTTTTACAAAATTGTTGGATTGTAATGTTTATTAAATAGGGCCCTGGGCGATATTATTAAAAGGTTTGGCACTGGGCGGGTGGGTGTACATTATTGTTCCTTGCGCTGTATATGACCCACGTATAAAATAGGGATGTTGGCACCACACCACCAATCAACTGACGTACTTTTTGTGAACTGTCAAAACACAATTTTCCTATAGAGTTTGAATGGCAATAGCAACTTATGATCACTTGTTCGCCAACTCAATCAACTAACTATTCATTTGTTTTAAAGCAACAAAAAATCTAATTTTGCAGTTAATCGAAAATTAATCTGGTTTTCAGGGCTAAACTTAAGCGTTTTTTTACTGGAGTCGTGTCTTCGAATTATTTTTTAATGGCGTCAACATCCCTATTTCACGTAGTATTTGCTTCCTACTCGTTGCAGTCGCACAAGAAGTCTCATGAACACTGATCCAACTTTGTTACTACAAAGAAAGAAAACGCCTGTGATTTTTTTCGATATTCTAGGATTCACATCAGAGAACGTTCCTACCGGATACTCTGACGGCAGTTCCCTGAGCCATGGTGTGTGCAAGATCCGAGTGGCTGCACCCACAATCCTGGACCACCACCCCTGGACTGTGGTCACCCAAGTCTCCGACCAGGACGTGGAGCTGTCCCAGTCTACAGAGCCTACGCTGACCATGCCACCGTCCATGCTTGACGGTAGCTAAAATTTAACATTTATGAATTTAATTTTAAACAATGTCCTTACCTAATAGTAGGTACCTACTCAAAAATTGGGGAGGAGACCGGAGAGAATTTAAAAGTTAAATTTTCTGTGTGTGCGCATCACTCACATATTTTACGTGTGTGCGTGCGTGCGTGCGTGTGTGATTTGGTATTATTCCGATATTCCAACAAGATTGGGGTGTATGTATGTAAAATCCCATAGTGTTAACCGCTAGTTAGTATAGTCTATTGACACGTGAATTTACATTTATTTATTTAATCGTATGGCGTAAAACATTAAACAATTACACTATAGAAAGTAACTACAAACTAGCTATAAATCCACATTCAGGGTCCCAAGCCACGAGATTGCGTCAGGTGTTAGATTGTACAGATCTCCAGGGGAGCCCGAGTATGAGTGTAGAGGGCAGCGCTGTACAATGTGCTAAAGGTAACGCCACCAGAGTTGAGGCCACGCACACAACCACATCTCATGTAATGACAGCGGGATTTTGACGTTGTGTTGACGATAAACGTTAACACAACGTCAAAATCCCGCTATCATTACATGAGATGTGGTTGTGTGCGTGGCCTCAACTCTGATGGCGTTACCTATACTATGGTGAATTTACATGCATTCGGTGGATGCAAGAAGTTTTAACAATAAGTTTTTTCTGCTTCATCAAGTTAGGAAGCCGTGGGTAAATACCTACTAGTATTCAGTTTTTTTTCTATCCATACTTTTCAGATCCCAACACAAGATGGTGGATCTACGTGCTAGTAACGCTATCGGTTGTAGCGATCGTGCTAGTGGTCTTCTCGTTCAAACGCAACCGCCGTTGGGCCGCCGAACATGCGTACAGTATGCGCAACAGCATGGGTACTCGTAACAGCATGCGTAAGGAACCTATCCATGACGAGAAGCCCCCTCTACCCGCATAAAGGTTTACAAACTTTTGAGGACCAGACAGTATAGTGGACCAAGAAATTCCTTTACTAGGTACTCTAAGGTTTAGTATCTGTTGTATGGCTTAAAACATCAAAGTCTATTTTCGCTTACAGTAGTCAATGTGACAATCGGAAGTTTTGCTTTTATTCTGATGTAGGTATGAACCGTTATTAAAAAATGGTAAAGCTCTTACTTGGTCGACTATACATACACTATTTGTGTATTTAGTGGTCCACAGACGCGGACATTATGAAAGTCCCCCTAATTAACTAACCAATACGTACATGAACGTTTCAAATTAGAAAAATTACATGAAATTCATATCAGTTCTGTACACTAGGTACCTACATCCAAGAAGAGACTTGTTTCAGCATTTACCAACCGTACTCAAGAATATTATGTTTTGTTTTTTCCATGTTTTGTCGTTGTGCAATTTTGTACTACATTTTTCATCTAATACGGAGTATGTCTAATCTAAAATGGTACCATGTGATTGTGTAAGCTTATATGTACCTACTGCTGTGCACAAATATACATAATGGATATAATATTTAACCACACATAACTAATCAACTGTGATATATTAACACCTGAAAGTTAATAATATATGAATTATATGATATCGGTATGAATAAAACAAACGCCTTCATACTAAGTATTTTTGTTTCATTTAATTGTTGTAACTTTACCTTAGTTCCCAATAGGCTTCGTTCACGATCACACATATTGATAAAATAGCTATACAGAAAGACTAAACCTTCAATCAAAGACTAATCTCTCAAGCAAAGGTTCGTGGTTTCGAGCTCGGGCTCGCACTTCTGAGTTTTCAGAATTCATGTGTGAAATTACGTTTCAAATCTATTGCAATTTAACTTAATTTATGGGTTGGCTTGAAGCATTTCAAGGTCTGTTTCACCATTCTGTGTTAAGTTCTTGTTATTATATGTTACGGTAACGGATATCAGTAGGGCTCTAGTGAAAAAGGGGTTAAGTCTGCAGAAATTAAACAGCTATTTTCTATTTTGTATGTAAAGGGGGTTAAGCCGAAATCAGCTGTTCAACTTCTGCAGAATTAACCCCTTTTTCACTAGAGCCCCACTATGATGCCGTCTCTGTTTAATCGGAAAAATAAACAGAGACGTCATCATAGGTATCTGTCACATAATAACAGGAGTTCAAAAAGCGGTGAAATAGAGCAGTAGCGGCGCGGTACTTACCTAAATTTTGTATGGGCAAGATATATTTCGCAAGGCTCTATGATGGCACACTATAAATTAAATGGCCGATTTTTAATTGGGCCAAAAAACAAGAACCATTCAAGGCGCGTGGCCCCTCAGACCGCGAGACCGTGGGCAAGAGGCCGTCCACATCTAGGTAAACTAGTGAAACAGGTGATAAAATAAATAACGGCATAAAGACGAGTTCATTTATTGATTGATCTATTCTGAATATATATTTAGACGGTTAAAGGAAAAACAAATTATATCATCATCATTATCGTCATAGTCAAGTGTTTGTAAATCGATAAAAGCTACTTCTTTCAAGTATCTATCCTGATACTAGGAAAGCGATCTGTGTTGCCTCGATTATTGATTTAATATAATTACATTTACGTATTTTTCATCGTGCCAAGTTTTATGCATAACTGCTATATTGTGAGACTCTCAGATCATACAACCTTGTTTGTATGATCTGAGGTGAGACTCATCTTGTCTCGTCTCATCTCAATGAGAACTTATGAAGTGTGAGATTATTGAGTTATGAATATTAATGTACTTACCACATAAATCAAAAGTACACGAAACAAAGCAAAAAATGTTGGCTAAGAGTAAGCAAGAAAATTCGTGCAAGTTGCATTACATTGCGAGGTCGTAAAGAGTACGACTTTGCAGTGGTCAATCGATTGCCGTATGCTTTTGCAACTTGAACGATTTTTCTTGCACATCTAAACTGAGCTTAATATGACTAGGCAAAGTAAAAAGAATACATAAAAAAATCCTGAATCCCCTGAATTTCCTGAATAAAATGATGCATTTCCTGTGAAGCGCTCATAGGCCACTTGATTCAATAGACCTGATGATAAAGATCAATTTTAATCCTGTATAAATAGTGAAGTGAGCTAGTAGAACTGCATTATTCATAGTAGTACTAGCCAACAAAATGCTTTTACCTGCCATTGTGACCATCATTTTTGTGACGTTGTGCTCAGGTAAGTTAAATGATAAGAAATTGCATCATTTATGTGTATATTTTGAAATTGCTGTAAGATTGAAGTTAAAAAATAAGAGAAAAGGTGCGGTTGTTTAACTTAAATATTTGATAGTGAATGATCCATTATCATTTCCTGTGAGTGTAGGGTTTGTCTGGATTTTAGTATTTTAGTGAAACATCGTAACACTATTGCTTTAGTTTTTCATAAAATTATCTTTGTTATCATTGGTAACTAAAGTAACAAAGAGGTGGTAAGAGATGGAAATATTCATTGACAACGATTGAGATCACTGAACTAGTTAAGTAGTATTTTTACCTGTTTAATTTAACGAAACTCAGATACCAGCGCTCAGCAGCGCATCATGGGATCTAACTCGACGGCATCCATCCAGCGGTTCCCCTTTATGGCGGCCATCTTGTACGACCCGAGAGAGCTGACATTCCGACAAACGTGTGGAGGCACCATTCTTACCACTACAGCCATCCTATCCGCTGCCAGCTGCTTTGTCAACCAGAGCAGGTCAGTCAGAACATTGTAAAGAAAAACAACTGATGTTCTTTTGTTTTTGACGCACCTAACATCACACAGTGGGATGACTCAGATCACCCTTCAGTTCAGTCATCAAGGCAAGCTCCGATACACTTGCCATGCACATACCTTTCTCTCTTCTGTGTCATACAGCTTTAGTCAGCCTAATATCTTCTTTCAGACCGAACCCAACGTCCCAGTACCGTGTTCGGGTTGGTTCGGACCAGCCCAACGCCGGAGGTTCCGTCCACGCGGTGCGCCTGATCACTCTGCATCCGTCTTACGACTACAGGACCAAGAGAGCCGACGTTGCCGTACTGAGAATCTCCGCCCTGGCCTACTCGCCCAGTGTCCAGCCTGTGACCATTGCTGGAGTCAATTATAACGTGTCGGATAGTGATACGCTGTTCGTGTTAGGATGGGGACGAAATCAGAGTGTAAGAATATTGCAAAGGTCTTCGTAGCGAATAATTTTACCTAACACATGAATCATACAAAAGTTGTCTTTATTGTGGATATAAAATTAGCGACTTCGAGGTAGCGAACTTAAGATTTATTTAAATGGGCTGAAAGTTGGCCGTTATTAGTCTCTCACACTGTAGACTTGACTAAAAAATATTGACCACAGATCCTTAACTTTTGCCATGTCAACAGGAGAGACTCGAACAAAAAATGTGTAGGTATGAACCGTATATGGGCTTTAACTGGCACATATACTAGCTTTAATCCGCGGCTTCACCCATGATAAAAGGCTATGGTAATATTTTTTCTGCTCGGACAACGCCATCTGTTGACTGCAGACGAAAGCCGAGTCGAGGTATTTCAACGTTCTCATAAACTGCCTCATCTTTAAAGTAAAAATATCGCCCACGAGAACTCATTACCCGAATATTTAGTATTTCATCTAAATTCCCTCAGCCGTTATTGCGTGATTCACTAAGCAACATACAAACATTCAAACATCCAAATATCCAAAAACTTTCATAAACTATCAGGATATCAAACTTTGGAGTCATCCTGCCAAACTTACTCACAGTAGTCATTGAAACTTCTAACTGTTTTTAAGTAAAGCTAATTAAACTTTGGACAACATCACAGGACCCCACAGAAGATGCTTCTACCTTGTGGTGGACAATAGTGTATATACCTAAATTTTCAGAGGTAAATAAAACTTATACTTTACAGGTTTCAGTTGACAACACACTTCGCTACGCATCACACAATACCATTAGCCAGTCATACTGCACAGCTGTGCTCGGCTACGAGGGTGTACAAGTGACCGAAGACATGTTGTGCACCAGGAGAACCAGTGGGGAGTTCTGCGAGGGAGACTATGGGGGGCCAGTAGTACACGCGTCTAACTCCGTGCAAGTGGGGGTAGCATCGTACAGCTACCAGTGTGGAGTGAAGCGGTATCCGAGCTTAAGCGCTAAGGTGGCGTACCACGCGGTATGGATAGCTAATGCGGCTAGATAGATAAACACACTAAAGGTGCTTTTCCACCAGCTATTCTACGAAACTATGTGACGGTTTCCACTAGTGCTAAGCTACCTATGTAGCCGTTCGAGCCCTTCTGACCCTCTGTACTACGGACCATAGGGAACGTGCACATAGATGGTGCTGCCAACTGGTGCCATAAATCTGACTGTTTTATCCTGATAAGTTTCTTTTACTGGCCGCATAGTGTCTCTTCTGCCGCATTAGTGCTGCCGCCTATAGTTTATTAGCCGCCTTTAGTAATTATTTTACCTCCGTAGTGCTGAGACACGGATTTCGATTACAAATTGATGTATGTATAATTTATTATCAATTGTTTTATCATAATGCACTCACTAAGGAGAATATTACCATGAAGTGCATTAAAATATTATGATCAACATAGAGGACCTCTTTTCTAAAACCGTAATGTTAATTAGAATTCTTTACTTACATTTATAAGTATATAATATGGTCCTAAAAACATAATCCTCATAGAAATTGTTAACAAATATATTTCAATACCTAGGTCATGCATTAGGTAAATTAAGAACATAAAGATTTTTGGTGTAATCATTTAGGGTAGAAGTAATGTGTTTTTTTTTTATTTATTTACTCAAAAACCAACAAAAGAAGTACAGAAATACTTATCTATATACCTCTGCCAAACTGCATAGCAGTTTGTTGGCAGAACATTGTAATAATGTGTCACCTTTTGATCTTAGAATTAGGAAGAACTCGTGTTATGTTAAGTTTTTTATTTATTTCGTACTAAATACAAACTGAAATATAGATGCACAGAAAAAACCCCAGAAAAAAGACCAATGCTGGGAATCGAACCCAGGTCCTCAGCATTCCGTGCCGCGTGCCATACCCCTACACCACCACTGGTCTAGAGATTAGACACGAATCTTTCCTATACATCATACATTTCAATCTGCTAAATCATCACCTTATGCAGTGACAAGCGCACATCTATGTTACACCCTCATCGAGAGATTTTAACACTCCTTCGGAACTAACCGCTCACCTGGACAAGAGATGGCGCTACTGTGCAACTTTAAACAAGTTAGCTATGAAGTATCTTTTTTTTGTACTTATTTTTTCAACTTCATTTTTTTATTACTTTTACGGTCATCCCGTGAAATCATATATTTCGTACTAAATACAAACTGAAATATAGATGCACAGAAAAAACCCCAGAAAAAAGACCAATGCTGGGAATCGAACCCAGGTCCTCAGCATTCCGTGCCGCGTGCCATACCCCTACACCACCACTGGTCTAGAGATTAGACACGAATCTTTCCTATACATCATACATTTCAATCTGCTAAATCATCACCTTATGCAGTGACAAGCGCACATCTATGTTACACCCTCATCGAGAGATTTTAACACTCCTTCGGAACTAACCGCTCACCTGGACAAGAGATGGCGCTACTGTGCAACTTTAAACAAGTTAGCTATGAAGTATCTTTTTTTTGTACTTATTTTTTCAACTTCATTTTTTTATTACTTTTACGGTCATCCCGTGAAATCATATATTTCGTACTAAATACAAACTGAAATATAGATGCACAGAAAAAACCCCAGAAAAAAGACCAATGCTGGGAATCGAACCCAGGTCCTCAGCATTCCGTGCCGCGTGCCATACCCCTACACCACCACTGGTCTAGAGATTAGACACGAATCTTTCCTATACATCATACATTTCAATCTACACACACATAAGCTACGTTTTATTCCGATAATCTCACAAGATCGGGATAAAATTTTGAAATCTCCACTGCTCGGTTTGGAGATGGAATCTGGTAAATACGGGTACGGTTTTTAAGGAGATCCCGGAATTTCAATTTGACTGCGAGATCTTATTGTTAACGTGTGCGAAGCCGCGAGCTAAGCCTTGTGGTGTATAACTTACCGGTTCCGGTGATATAATAATGTCCAGGTTCCTCAGTACGTCGTCGCCAGCTTTCTGCAACAAAATAAAAAATGGGGTATGTAGATGGCTCGATGTCTGGGATAACACAGAGATCTGTCTGGGATCGTTTTATCCTAATACAGGGATATTTGTAATTCACTAGCATCCTTTTAACCCCAAACTCCTACCACTTAAACAAATGTTTTTTGTTTTACGGCTTTTGTCATAACTTAATATTTTTGGTGTAATAACGTTTTGAAAATTTGGGATTTCCTCTTATTTTTACGATACTCTGTGTATTTGTATGGGAAAAAAGTGCTTCATTTTAAAAAGTCGTAAAACAAAAAATCATTTGTTTGAGTGATAGGAATTCAGTGTCAAGAGGATGTCAGTGAATTAAAAATAACCCTGTATATCCACGGGATCGGGGTCAAGTCCCAGAATCTCAACAGCTAGGTTAAAAAATATGAAATTTAGTACGGATTTTTTTATGTAACCTTAATGAAGAGCATAATGTTAATTTTGGGATTCGAAAAAGATTTGTGGGATATCCCGTAATTTTAATTCGACTGCCATCTTGGTGTAGAAATCGGCTCACACGAGATCGGAATAAAAATTTTTAAATCTCCACTGCTAAGTTTAGATATATGGAATTTGGTAAGTACGCGTACGGTTTTCACGAATCCCGGAATTTCAATTCAACTGCTGGATCCTATGGTTTACGTGTGCGAAACCGTGAGCTAAGCCTAGTGGTGTATAACTTACCGGTTCCGGTGTTATAATAATGTTCAGGTTCCTCAGTACCCCGTCGCCAGCTGTCTGCTACAAAATATAAAAATGGTATGTAGATAGCTCGATGTCTGGAATAACATAATACATAGGCTACTTTTTAATCACAATATTCCCATAGAATAAAAACCCAGAACCTCAATGGCTTGACTCAGAGACGGGAAACTTGGCATGATGTATTTGTAACGTTAATAAAGAGTACGATGTAATTTTTGAGATTCAAAAGGATTTTTTTGGGAAATCCCGTAGTTTCAATTCGAGTGCCAGACTCTTGGTGTGTAGATAGACATTTGAAATAGCACAAAAGCTACTTTTATCCCGATTTTTTCTCGGGATCTGGAAAAAAACTTGAAATCTAAGTTTAACCGCTATGTTTAGAGATATTAAATTTGGCATGGGTGTTTTTTATGCAACGTCACGAGTACCTATGACGTATTTTTGGGAAATTCCAGAACTTCATTTCAACTGCCAGACCTTTGGTACTTAAATAGCTGGAGGTTTAGAATAACAAATAGGCTACTTTTATCCCAATATTCCGACATAATCCAGATAAAATCCAGGTTTTGAGACATGAAATTTGGCACGGGTGTTTTTATGCAACATTAATGAAGAGTATGATGTATATTTGGGGATGCACACGGGAATTTTCGGGAAATCCCAGAATTTCAATGCGACTGCCAGACTTTTGGTATGTAACTAGATAGCAAGCTGGACGTCTGGAATAGCACAAAGGCTACTTACTATTTATCCCTACATTCCCACTTGATTGAGATAAAATCCCAGAATCTCAACAAGCGGGTTTAGACATGAAATTTGGCATGGATGTTTTTTTATGCAACGTTATTTTTTTTTATTATGAGAGGAAGGCAAAAGACGGAAAATGATCACCACGGCCCATAAATATAATTAACAACTCAAAGAGAGTCACTGATCTGTTGCCGGCCTTTAAAAAGGGGAGGAAATAGGGGATAAAGAGTACGATGCTTCTTTTTGAATTCCCACCAGTATTTTTGGGTAATCCCGGAATTTCAACTGCAATATTTTTATGGTTTACGCGTGCAAAGCTTCGGGAAATTGTATATATCTTACCAGTTCCGTTTCTTAAAAAACCTTCAGGCTTCTCAGCACCCGTTCGTGAACCGTCTGCATCAAAATAAAAAAAAGTATATAGATGAGAGAGTTCTGAAGCATTTCAACCGCCGTATCCCGAGTGTTACGTACGATAAAAATGAAGTTCCTACAATGTTCATTGCTGCCGTAGATATAATTTATTTATTGAAGAAAAATATATTTGCATGGCACTACAGTCATATCACTAATTCGCCATATAAACTATAATAACTAATATTATATACTTAGGTACAAACTAAATAATAATATAAAAAAATACAGAAACATAATGCTAGCTCATAGTGAAAATAAACGGATCACTCACGTCTTAAAACGAGTTTAACTCGACTTGTTTCGGGCTAATCCGTAGCCCTTCCTCTCGGAGTCGCACGTCACGGCGGCTGCCAAACGTGCACTGAGAGGAAGGGCTACGGATTAGCCCGAAACATGTCGAGTTAAACTCGTTTTAAGACGTGAGTGATCCGTTTATTTTCACTATGAGTGAGTCTCACGGTAGTTTCATGTTTATAATGCTAGCTGTTGCCCGCGACTCCATCAGCAATGATTTTGTTTATCGCTATCCCGCGAGAACTATGCAATTTCCCGTAATAAAAACTATCTTAATATGTCCTTCCCAGGGTCTCGAATTGTCTCCATATCAAATTTCATCTAAATCAGTTCAGCGGTTTAAAAGTAAAGAGGTAAGAGACAGGCAGACATGCTTTCGCATTTAGGTATAATATTAGTAAGGATTAGGAATGAATAGAATGTCAATCTTCTTTGATTTTTATTGTCTTGGTTATTTCATTTTTCGTTTTAGTCCGCGCAGGGTTGTATACTTGGCAAGTGAGATATACTAATTATGTTCAAGAAATTTTCTTATTATTATTTGCTTTTACAATTTACAAATTATTTATTTACGCATGTACCTAGTCTTATGTATGTAGCTATTAGTGTGCAGTTTATTTATTTATTTATCTATCTAAACAGCGATCCGGGTGTCACCAACGGTACTGGCTGAAAATCAGCGCTGGGGTACTTTAAACGCCTCAGCATTATGCTGAGCCAGTGTCCGATTTGCAACCGCAATGACACATTCTATCTTTAGCTTTAGTATTGCCTTTTTGTTTTGTATAATATTGTGTCTTGTGATGTTGTAAATAAATGTATTTTCTTTCTTTCTTTCTTTCTTTCTTTCAATTAACTAAAATCAATTACAATTGCGACCACAACCGCACCACGCGTGGTGGTGGTCGTTGCGATTTTTAGATCGCGCGGTACATTTTTTTTAGGTGCAGTCAAAACAGGGTGGTGTATTAATTTTCAACATTTGGTTGGATGAAAAGTCCCAGCTGAATCAGATGGTTCTATATTTTAAACAACGATTAACAGAAGCATTATTCAGAATTACATAACAAAAATAAATTAATAAAAGTATATAGACGAATTTCCAATATGAGGATCACTTACGGGAGAAAAATTAGAAAACTAAATGAAAAAAGTGTAAGTTTGTAAACTTATCGCCGAACTACAAATCTTACTATTTGAATAAAAAACATAAATTAGTTATTTAAAGAAAAGCTGTTGAATATTTTTGTAGTAGATTAGGTAGTTGTTTTTAGGAAAATAGATAAGACTTAAAGTGGCATAGCGAATCTCTCAGCATTTAGGAACGTAAATACAGAACCCTCCATTCGCAAACCTGATTCGCACTTGGACAGTTTTTTTTTAATTGATTAAGGATACATTAATATACTATTTTAAATATCCTACATTGTCATTAATAGTCACTATTGTTATGCAAATTAATCTTATATCCAATACGTGGGTAGATGCCGTTCAAAACGCTCAGAACTCCTTATCTCTCTAGCGATGAGTGTCCAATTCCGATATTATCCTCAGACATTTTAATGTTGATACCACATTGGACTTTAGATCCCGTGGCTATTTTAAATCCTTTCATTAATGTATAGTACAGGCCATCTTGTGTTCTTATGTGGCAACTCTGTATCGTAAATCGCTGCGTTATTCCCTTTCGCTAGCTCCAATATCTGTACTGTATCCATGAATAAAATTGTTTCTGCTAAAGATTCGATTGTTCTGTCTTCCTCTTTTATAAGGATTGCTTGGATCCGTAAAATGCGCATTGTATTAATTGAAGTGGTTTTAATTTGCATTTGGATAATATTGCTTTAATGCAAAACTAACCGTCTTGAATGATGGCAAAGCTTAGTCTCCTCTCTATGAATACATCGCCATTACTGAATCTTCCATGTAGAAGCCAGGGTCCTAGCATATTCTGAGTTAAAGGACCTATTGACAACCGGCAGGCTGTTCTGTTGTCATTAACAAATGATGCTCCGGTTGGCATCCGGTTGTCATGGTCGATGGTGTTGTAGGACATTCCTGATGGCATCGTGAACACACACACGACAACGGCATCTGTGCTTGCGACTACTACTTCAATAGTGCTGCCTAATTTGACAACATACTGCATGGGATTCAGGTATGTAACGTTATATGCTTGATTGTATGGATGATTCTTGTCTGAAAAAAAAAACAATAATGAATAATCATAGAGAATAGAGGATGTTTATTCTAAACAAACGAAAACAAGTTTCTTGTTTTTGTAAAATGATAATACGTTGTAAAGGTACGAGAGTAATTTGATCTCAAAGTACTTATTCGAATCAAGTTGTAAATTGATGGGAAAATGTGTTGTGTGTGAGAAATTCAAAGCTCCGTTGTTAAATTTGAATAACAAAAGCAATGAAAACGGGTCGCATTCTGAGCAAATTTTGATATTTAGTATCCGATTTTTTTTTGTTTGTGAGTGTTGATAGATTTGACCAGACCAGTCATCATATCCTCATCATATCAGCTAACAGACGTCCACTGTTGTAAAAAGTTCTCCTCCAAAGAGTTCCACAACGATTGCTCCTGCGCTGCCTGCTTGCAAGTGATCCCGCGAATAGACAAAACCAATGCTGGACCAAAAAAAAATATTGGTAAGGATACGTTTTCAACATGGTGGTTCGTAATTTTAAAGTAACATCTTACCGTACAGACTAAAGTTCATTGGAAGACCAACTTCATTGAAACCCGATAGTGCAGAGTTGAATTTTCCATAAATGGCCCAAGATCCTAGATGAGACTGTGCTATTGGTCCAATAGCGATGCTGCAGGCAGAGTCCGTGTCTTGCACCAATCTTATGTTAGGGTATTCCGATTCCCGTGTAACGAATAAGTCTTCGTTGTTGGGTGTCACTAAGTGGCACGAGACTACGTTCCCGGAACCACGGACAGAAGGGCTGAGAATGCCATAGAAGTAAACCACGTGATCAAACTTTGGTTGTATTGTTGTCTGCCAAACAAGACCAGGATTTGCGCTATCTGCAAGCGATAATGATGAATGATGATGAATAAAAATTTTACACAATTTTCTATAAAGAGCTCTTCTGGTAGCCGGAGCCAACCCTAGAAAACTCAGTAACCTATCAAAAAATCTAAATCAAAAATATCGTTATTCTTAGGTAAATAGATTTACATTTAGATACTACCTACCTTTAGAGCCTAAAGTTTAGATCACAAACAAAGCTTGTGTTGGGATTTTCCGCTCTACCAAAAATTATTAACATAAGTACCTACTTAATACTTAGGTCTAAACTTCATTTAATTTAAAATTGAAAACCACAACATCATTATATTGCGGCTCGTCAACTATTTCTTACCTAGCAAATAGTACAGTACAATAGTCTGGGAGCCGCAAAATAAAATTGTTTTAATGTCAGTTTATTTGCGTGTCGTCAATTGTTACTCTAGTACAAATTGTCACGAGCCGCAATATAATGTTGTTGTGGTTTATAATTCTAAATTAAATGGAGTATAGGTAAAACAAGTAACAGATATTTTGTGAAAACAAAATCTAACTAATCCATTTAGAAATAATAAACCTCATAGAGGTACACGCATTAGATGATCTATTCTTTATAAGTGGTGTGTGCGTTTGAAAAGGTCGCCTGGAAGAATTCTTTTCGAAGCGATAAGGAAGCGTATTGCTTGCCTTATTTTTTTCATGTGCTTGTTATTCTAATTGTTTTATTTGTGTACGTATACAATAAAGAGTCATTGTATTGTATAGCATTATAGTACCTATAGTAGTGCTCAGAATTGATATGGAGCTTAAGTCATTTTTCTAATTTGGAATGTCAACTTGTTTATACGGATACGTTACTCCTACATACAACAGATGCCGTATTGTCTAACGCTCGGGCGCATGTCATCGCTTTCACCATCTTATACCGTTTGACAGAAAGAAATAGTGAATGCAAAAGCATGTGTCAGCTCGTTACACAATAAGCGTAAAGGTCTTTTACTTAAGTTTTTATCAACACTATGATAAACCATCACTTGTATACATTTACTGAGTTATATCGTGGAGGGTTGATCCCGATCATATCTTCAGAATCATCCTGTAGTAAGCTATTATGAATCCTAGTACTTACTTCTCCAGACAATATTAGCCCTTTGGCATCGCCTGTGTTCCACGTTGTCCTCTGTATAATACCCGCATATTGTCCATTTCCCAATAAGACTCTGTTCCATTGGTCCGATTACAATCCTGCAGGATACGTAGTTGCTGCTATCGTACGTGGTCACACCTACCACATCATTCTCCTCTACTCTGACATTCTTGTTGTCTGGTGTTATAAAACTACATTTTTCAGTGTGAGCAATTCGAGGCAGATTAATATCCACGTTTAGTCCTGTCCTTGTTATAAACTGTAGTTCACTGAGCCAAATCGTAGAATTTGAAGATTCTGCAAGTAATACGATATAGTTAAGTTAGTGTTTTAAGTCACTAAATCTAAACATATAATAAAACAGTAGAAATCATGTGTCTGTCTGTCTGTATGTACAAGCCAATCTCCGAAACTACTGAACGGATTTTCTTGCGGTATTCGCAGATAGATAAAGCTTAACTTGGAGCATCATTTAAGCTTTGTTTCATTAAAATCGGATAACAATAAAATCTTCTTCTTCTATATCTGTATGTATGTCCGGCGTACGGAATGCCTGGAAATTGTGTTCTTGGGTTGCAAGTTTTCTTTCGGGTCGGAGCATCAAAGTTGTAGTCGACGGCTCATGTTCTGACTTAAAGCCTGTAAACTCTGGTGTCCCGCAAGGTTGCGTTTTATCCCCCACGTTATTTCTTCTGCATATCAATGATATGTTGCATGATACCAATATTCATTGCTATGCAGATGACAGTACTGGGGACACGTATTATACCGGTCGCGCTAATTTATCCAGGGAACACGTCATTGAAAGCCGGAATATACTTGAGTCTCAAATTGAGATCATGCTGAAGCATGTCGCAGATTGGGGTAGACTAAACTTAGTTCAGTTTAATCCCCAAAAGACTCAAGTATGCGCGTTCTCCACTAAAAAGGATCCCTTTGTTGTTTCGCCTTGTTTTGATGGTACTCCCCTTGATGCCAAATCGTCTATTGGGATCCTGGGTGTCGACATTTCGAGTGATGTTCAGTTTCGTGGTCATTTGGAAGGCAAAGCTAAGTTAGCTTCTAAAAAATTGGGGGTGCTTAATAGAGCGGGACGGTACTTCTCGCCAGCCCATCGCTTACAACTTTATAAGGCGCAGGTTAGGCCGCACATGGAGTACTGCTCTCATCTCTGGGCTGGGGCACCCAAGTACCAAATTCTTCCATTTGACCGCATCCAACGTAGAGCTGCTCGATTTGTCGGTAATCAGGCACTCTCTGGCCTACTCGATCCTTTGGCTTTGCGGAGGGATGTGGCGTCTCTCTGTATATTATACCGTATCTATCATGGGGAGTGTTCTGACGAACTGTTCGAATTGCTGCCTGCGGCTAAATTCCACTACCGCACTTCGAGGAACCGTTTGTCTTTCCATCCTCACCATCTTGATGATTGGCATTCTAGTACCGTGCGTTTTAAGCGAAACTTCTTTCCTCGCACGACAAAGATCTGGAATCAGCTTTCTGCGGCAGCATTCCCGGAGCGTTACAACTTAGGGATCTTTAAAAAACGAGCCTACCAATTCCTAAAAGGGTCGGCAACGCACCTGTGATGCCCCCCGTGTTGCGGGTGTCCATGGGCGACGGTGATCGCTTTCCATCAGGTGACCCGTCTGCTCGTTTGCCACCGCTTATATAAAAAATAAAAAAAATGTACACGCTAATCTCCGAAAATACTAAACGGACCTACTACGGACGGCTTTACTGCGCGGACGAAGTCGCGGGCACCAGCTATAATAAATAAAAAATAAAAAATGGTTGCGTACCTAAAAAAAAATATTAGTCGCAATAGCGCTCTCATTTGATATAATGTTTGAATCACTAACACAATACATATATATTATGACAAAGTCTTGTTAGTTTTATACCATTTATAACTCAAGAACAGCTGGACTGATTTTCTTTGGATTTGTTGTCTTCGTTGAATTTGTTTTCATCCGCAATAAAATAATAAAAACCGGCCAAGTGCAAGCCGGACTCACGCACCGAGAGTTCCGTACTAATTTTTAGGTATTTCAAAATATATATACTCCGTAATAGCCCTAACTATAATAATGCAGTGTTAGCAGAACCCTGCTTCTTAGTAAAATGTGCTCAGTGAGGGATCATTTTATATTGGTTATTTGGGACCCATGTTTAATTTAATTAAATTTTGAAAGATACATATACATTTATTCATAGAAGACAAATATTAAGAAACAATACTTAACAATAATTAAAACTATAAACTAAATACCTAACTTAAAAACTACTAGACTATTATTTTAATTTAATTATTAATAAAGTTAATAAATTTAATTTAATTATTTTAATTATTATAAATTTAATTTAATTATTTTAATTATTTGTTATTGTAGCGGCCACAGTAGAACATAATCGGTGAAAATTTAAAGTGTTTAGCTATTACAGTTCAAGACAGATAGACAGACAGCGGAGTCTCAGTAATAGGGTCCCGTTGGCACCATTAGGGTAAGGAACCCCAAAAAAATAAGATTTGTTACCGTAGTAACAGGAGCAAAAAGACCGTCACGAGGTGATGATGCTCTCGCCTTTTTTAAATGCCTACAATTTTTTGAATACATAATTTGGATTTTTTTAATATTCCTCTGATAACTAAATTTTAATATAACTTGGTCTATCATCTGATACCGGCTTGCCGGCGACTTCTGGGATAAAGATTATAGGTACCGCTCGACCGGAATCGAAGGTAACGCAGGCCGAGGCGGAGATGGCAAGACGACTGGACACAGAACTGAGGGCGTGTATATACCTCTGGATAGGCATATGTGGGAGCCAAGCAGTGGGGCATAAATATAAGCTAAGTAAATAATAATAATAGTTTAGGTACTCACCAAATTCCTTTCTAGACGGGTACATACTGGGGCGAGACCATGATGACCAGGATGGGCTTTTAGAGAGGCCTGATGACGATGGATATGAATGGGCGTGAGGACGTCGGCCTCGGGCGTAACGCCTGTATGTTATAGCTGTAATCAGTACAAGAACATTAGTAGATTAATCCCCTAACCTGCTTCGTATCCCCAAATTTGCATTAAGGCTGCGTTTCCACGAGAGATCATGTGCGAGGATGCGTTGCGAGGGATGTATTTGTCATGAACCAATAGAAACACTTCATTTACAAGGACCTTGTAAATGAAGTGTTTCTATTGGTTCATGACAAACACACCCCTCGCAACGCATCCTCGCACAGCTCCGGTGGATACGCAGCCTAAAGGTGATAATTTTTGATAATTCTATCACCAAAAATAATTTTGGCTCAGCTGTACATTATCTGACATCGAATTCAGGGTTCATATTTTTATATAGATTCTACTCCTCAACAGAAGACTCCTCACCAAATACAGTTACGAAAATAAAAATTACGTTCTTCTGCTATACTTTGATTTCTTACATATTTCAAAGCAATCAAAAACACTTACCATTGGGCGTAGAAGATTCAGCTGAAAAAAAAAAACATCGGACGATTGACACCAATTGACCTACTACCAAACTAAGTAAAGCTTGTACTATGGGTACTAGACAATGGATAAACATACGTATGTATATAGATGTAGGTATAAATTAAATAATAACTTACTTGTCGCTGACGTGTTTTGTAGTAAAGTACTATTTTCTGCACCCTGGCAACAACCTGGAGATTTAAATAAACATTTTGTAAAAGCTTCAGGGGCACTTCGCTTAAAAGACGCTATCCAACGATAACCCGTACTATAAGATTGGTATGGAGTATCTTTTTGTATTTTTATTTTTTCAACTCCATTTTTTAGGATTCCGTACCCAAAGGGTAAAACGGGACTTCGCTGTCCGACCGTCTGTCCATCTGTCCGTCTGCTTGTCCGTCTGTCACCAGGCTGTACCTCAAGAACCGTGATAGCTAGATTGTTGAAATTTTCACAGATGACGTATTTCGGTTGTCGCTATAACAACAAATACTAAAAAACAAAATAAAATAGATATTTAAGGGGGCCCCCATACAACAAACGTCATTTTTTTGCTCGTGTTTGCTCGATATTGATAACGGCAACAGGTAGACACTTGAAATATTCACAGAATATTTAATTATATATTGACTTTAAAAATAAATCATTAAATTAAAATAAAAACAATATTTCAGGGGGGCTCCCATACAACAAACGTGATTTTTATAGATAATTGTACGGAACCCTTCGTGCGCGAGTCCGACTCGCACTTGGCCGGTTTTTGCATTAGTTTTCTAGTTTTTGCTCGAAATTGATAACGGCAACAGGTAGACGCTTGAAATATTCACAGAATATTAACTGAACCTAAATGTGCACACACACACACACACACACACACACACACACACACACACACACATACATACACGCACACACACACGCACACACACACACACACACACACACACACACACACACACACACACACACACACACACACACACACACACACACACACACACACACACCACACCACACCACACCTACCGATAAATATAGTATTAAGTAAGTAAATTCATTGTTAAAAATTGTATTAGGTAAGCTAAGTTTAGTTAAAATAGAAACCTCTAGTTTTATATTTAGAATTTCCTACCTACTTACCAGTTACGGAAGAGCGGGGCATCCTAACACAGGTTTACTACCTAAAGGGAAGTCCCAATTTACAGCATGCATTGTATTGTGTAACAAAGGAAATAAACAATTTTTCATTTTCATTTTTCATTTTCATTTTTTTAATATTTAGCTATAAATTCACTTGAAAAATAAATGATTAATTTAAAATAAAACAAATATTTAAGGGGCCTCCCATAAAAAAAATGTTTTTTTTGCCGTTTTTATAGATAATGGTACGGAACCCTTAGTGCGCGAGTCCGACTCGCACTTGGCCGGTTTTTTTTTTCACTTTTACGGTTATCCCGTGAAATCCACATAAATCATACTAAATACGAACAACCAGTTCCAACCAGTAAAGTTGTGGTGTAGGGGTAAAAAGCACGCAGCACGGTATGCTGAGGACCTGGGTTCGATTCCCAGAGCTGGGGCCTGTTGCGTAATAAAGTACAACTAATATTACAAGCGGAACTCTTGCTTCAGTTATATTAACTAGAAAGGGAGGTCCGCTTGTAATGTACCTAAGTTGTACTTTGTTATGCAACAGGCCCCTGGTCTTTTTATGTGTTTTTCTGTGCATCCATCTTTCAGTTCGTATTTAGTATGATCCATACTATAACGAGACACCCCCACTTTACATGTACCGTAAAAAAAATTTTTAGCCATGGTGAAACTATAAAGGTTCTGTTTTGCCATTCTGGCTCCGGAACCCTAAAAACGCTGTTTGCTTATCCACCCATCATAACTTTTTAAACCCCTTCTACACGGTCGGGACCAACCGCCGACCGTCGTGTCGCTCGCGTCGGCCGACAGCGTTCCATACAGTTGGGGCCGACCACGGACAATGCGCTCGCGACCAAGGCCGTTGGCATCAACCAAATATCGGTCGGGTCAACCGACTTCTACACTGTCCATTTTTAAAGGCCTTCTACACGGTCGGGACCAACCGCCAACCATCGTGTCCTTGGTCGGGTTGATTTAAAAATGGACAGTGTGGAAATCGGTTGACCCGACCGATATTTGGTTGATGTCAACGGCCTTGGTCGCGAGCGCATTGTCCGTGGTCGGCCCCAACCGTGTGGAACGCTGTCGGCCGACGCGAGCGACACGACGGTCGGCAGTTGGTGCCGACCGTGTAGAAGGGGTTTTAGGCTTCCATGAAATATATCTAGTGTTTCCCTTCATTTGACTCAACATAGTCGAAATGTCAAGATAATTTAAAACAATATAAACTTACAGGATGAACTTTACTTTAAAACGCGATACAAAATTATTGTTTCAAACTAAGTATTATCTTACTGTGGCTCTAGTGAAAAAGGGGTTAAGTCTGCAGAAATTAAACAGCTGATTTCGACTCGGCCCCTTATACACATAAAATAGAAAATAGCTGTTTAATTTCTGCAGACTGCCCCTTTTTCACTAGAGCCACAGTAATGAGATGCTACTTGGGGCTCTCTATTTTTTGCAATGTATATTAAAATAACCATTTCGAGATAAATCCTTTTTAAATGGATCTGTAGGCAATTATTTCTTTTTATTATAATTTACTACTTCACCCCCACCTAAAAATAATTAAAGGGCGCCTTATCGTACGCATTTAGATACATTTATGAAATATAGAGCTGTGTGGGAGACCTTTCCTAACCTCTGACGCATCAACCGAAACAGTTTTAATAAAAAAGTACGTAGGGTAAAACCTCCAGTGAATGAATGAATCACAAAATCACGTTTTTTCCTAAAATAAGCGATATAGCCATTTCTATCACTTGTCGTATTTTTTTTTCTTACTTGCAACTCGATTTCCTATGCAATGGCAACACTTGGTGAATTTATTTTCGACCTATTTCAACATGGCTGGGGCTTGAAGTTCACGTGATTCTGCTTTTGAAGTTTTGTATGGAAAAATTAGATCCCAGGTAAGAACAGTGCATGTTTGGAATAACATTTGAACTGCTTATTTTATTTATACCAGTAAAAAGTTTAGCTATTTGGTTAGATTAAGAGTTAAGTCTTCTATAAATGTACTCTTTGGTGGCTTATTTTGCGATTAAGTTGTTTTATTACTTAAATTTAAATCTTAACGTAATCGTATTAAGCTTGTGTTTTCTGATTCTGCATAGAAAACGATTCATTACGATTCTGTTTCTTTGAACTAGTATTGGGACACTAGTGTTCATTCATAGGAATGAAAAATGTAGTAAATGGACTATAGAAATTGGCTTTGTTCATTTACTAGATACCGACTAATCCTATGTATGTATGAACAACGTAGGTAACGATGGACGTGATTTTTTTTATGTCAAATAGCTGGCCAACAAACATGCGGGTGACCACGTGGTAAGCGATCACCGCCTTGGAATTCTGAAGGTACTGTACCTACGTGGTACCTACCTCAAGTTTTTATATAATAACTAGCTTTTGCCCGCGACTTCGTCCGCGTAGAATTCCAATTTGTGGTAAAGCTTGTTCATCTCTTTCATTGTATAAAACAAAAAACCGGCAACGGCAACATTCATTATTATTATCATTTCATCATCATCAGTATCAGTTAGTGAATATTATAAATCCCGTTTATTCACTATCCCGTGGGAATTTCAACAAATTTGTCCTTATTCTATGCACATTTTCGCTTATATTTATCCCGCGGGAATTTTGCATTTTCCCCGAGAAAAAGTAGTCTATGTCCTTAAAGGTGTAGCTTTCTACTGGTAAAAGAAGTTTTAAAATCAGCCCCGTAGTTTAATTCACTTATTTTTTTCCTGTGTGAATTTTGCTTTTTCACGGAGAAAAGTAGTCTATGTAAATAATGGTTGGTGTTGACTTCCTATTGGTGAAAGAAATTTTCAAATCAGCCCTCAAGTTATGTTCACTTCTTTCTATCCCACGGGAATTTTGCATTTTACCGAATAAATAGTAGGTAGCCTAGCCTATACCAACAAAGGATAGTGAAGCTTTCTATTGGTCAAGTTTTTAAACTCAGCCCCGAAGTAAATTTACTATTTTCTATACAGCGGGAATTTTGCATTTATCCGGAAAATAGCATCCCATGTTAATCAAGGACAGTGTATCTTTTCTATTGGTGAAAGACATTTTAAAATGAGCTCCGAAGTTTAATTTTTATTTCTATCTCTTGGGAATTTTGCATTTTTCCGGAAAAAAGTAGCCTATGTCAATAAAGGATGGTGTAACTTTTTACTGGTAAAAGATTTTTTTTAAATTGGCTCGGAAGTTTCAGAGATTATCTATCCCACAGGAATGTCCAAAAATCCTGCAGTAAGTTTTTTTGCTGTTATGTATGACCATTTACGTTTATACTGAATTTGAAAAGTTTAGTACTTAATTGTAGTTACGGAGATAGGATCCAGTTGATTTGAGTATATAAATTCTGATTTATCCTTATCCCGTGGATATTTTCAAAATTATTGAAATTAGCTTTAAAACCTGTTCTAATAGTGTACTTGCAGGCCCAATTGGAACAGTTTAGTAATCTTCGTTATGGGGATAGGGTCACTCTCGATTGATGAAATATATACATCCCGTATATTCCTTATCCCGTGGGGATTCCGGAAAATTCTTTCTTATCGGATGCCTACGTCATACAAAAGACACATCCTCCAAGTTTCAGATCTCTACATACAGCGGTTTAGGCTGTGCGTTAATACGCCAGTCAGTCATTTAGGACTTCAGGACAAAGCATTTTATATGTATTTGCATTGCACCAAGCTTTTATGCGAGTTCAACAATGATGTTTGAATACTCAATTCGATTTTATTCGAAAAAGGTTGAACTCACATAAAAGCTTCATCATTATCATCATCATTTCAGCCGTAGGACGTCCACTGCTGGACATAGGCCTCCCTCATTGACGCCCAATCATTACGGTTGGAAGCGACTTGCATCCACCCTGAACCTGCGGCCTTCACCAAAACGTCCGTCCATCTCGTTGGTGGACGTCCCACGCTGCGCTTGTAAAAGCAAAAGCTTGGTGAAATGCAAATACTACTTATTATAATTAGTTATTATCAGAGATCAGATCAGGAAGTGGTTGACAAACGTAGACAAATGGTTTGCAAAATTTGAAGTTTCGTTTCGTTTACATTGTGTCAAAATAAAAAGTAATTTAAATCAAAAGCACTAAGGAGTATTGATATCAACTTCGAAGCAAATCACCCCCAAAATAACTTTCTACTCCTTTTTAACCCCGTCAAGGGATGAATTTCAATAAAATACGAAACACGTCTTCCATCAATTCTGTTATAGAATGTTTATGCAAAATTTGAAGTAGATTGGACCAAGGAATCACGTTGTCCCATACAAACTTTGCCCCCCTTTTTTACCCCCTTAGGAGTAGAACTATGAAAAATCCTTTCTTATCGGATGCCTACGTCATACAAAGAACACACCCTCCAAGTTTCAGGTCTCTACGATCAGCGGTTTAGGCTGTGCGTTGTTCCGTCAGTCAGGACAAAGGATTTTATATGTATAAATTACTGAAAAAGAAGACTTCGTTTTATGTTGAAAATGTTTTTTAAATGTTGATTAAAACTATCTAAACAATGTTCATTCACTGGTTTTTACTATGTTCATTCATTAACTTTTTCGTTCATTGACTAGTTTTTTGGGTACTTTTTACAAATTCTTCCATAACTCAAAAACTATACACGTAATAAAAAATCGCAGAAATTAAATTCTTGTTTATTAAATGACGATTGATTAAATTACATAAAACCTTTGCAATTATTTATAAATACAGAGTAATGAATTTTTCAAGTAAAAAAATTTCTTAAGTGTTCATTCACTGGTGGTTTTACCCTAGTAGATTTGAAAAAAAAAGTGAACTAAACGATTAAATATTGAAATTAGTTTCTTATAAGTGGTTAAGTACCTAAATCAATTAATTACTTACTAGTAAGTCGATTGACTTTTTTATAAAAAAAATACCATTGGTAATTTTTTTGACTATTCCAATTTTGTATAGCAATTATTTAGAGTTGATTTTTTCTCGTTTTATCAAAATAAAACATAGTAGGTACTTACCAACAACGCAAGCGCAGAACAGCGCACAAAACAAAACGCGATATTTCATGTTGAAGAAGGAATATTGATTGCCGAGAATTATCCCGGCTCTTATAGGTATAACCAAACGCTTATCACTACACTCAAGCAACCATAGTGTTAAAGCTCAAATAATTAAGCCATGGATCGATAATATCCCATTATTTCGTTAGCTCGAATTTCAACCTTATGCTGAACATACAAGGTTACGTATTATTAACCTAACTAAATTACCAAATACAAATAAGTAAACAGGACACTGTGCTAATTAGAAGCCTTACTGTTTAGGTAGGTACTGTAACAATATTATATATATACTTAATAATAAATATGTCTTATGTTTAAAAGCGAAAAAGTTTCCGGGTGCGCCGGTGGGACTTGAACCCACGTCTCCCGGGTATGCGCCCCAACGGGTGTTCTACCAACTGAACCACGTCGCATCCAACCGACCGGGACCCATACCCATACCCGGCGCATACCCGGGAGACGTGGGTTCAAGTCCCACCGGCGCACCCGGAAACTTTTTCGCTTTTAAATCTTAGGTTCGGTGAGCAGACGTAACTGCTAATAAAATAAATAATATATGTCTATATGTATTAACCCTTAAATCGATCATCATCATCATCATTTCAGCCGAAAAACGTCTACTGCTGAACATAGGCCTCCCCAAAGCTCGCCAAACAAATTGATCCCGTGCCATCCGCATCCAACGCGATCCCGCAACCTCCTTGTTGTCGTCGCTCCATCTTGTTGGAGGCCTACCTACACTGCGTCTTCCGGTCCGTGGACGCCACTCTAGAACCTTTTTGCCCCATCGGCCATCAGTTCAACGAGCGATGTGCCTTGCCCACTGCCACTTGCGTCTGGCGATTCTTCGAGCTACCTATGTCGGTTACCTTAGTTCTTGCGCGGATTTCATCATTTCTAATGCGATCCTGCAGAGAAACTCCGAGCATAGCCCTGTTCCTCTAACTCGATACCGGCAATATACCTACGCACCTTCAGAACGAGACTGACACATTTCAAAACTAAGCGTGTTTTTCATTTTACACTTTATTTTTGAATTGAGAATACTCGTAGGTAATTCTAATTGTGTCAGTCTCGTTCTGAAAGCTTGAAGTATGGAATCCGTATAAAAGTCGATTTACATCTACAGACACCGAGCGTGTCAGACATGTGCCGTATCAGACACCGACAAAATATTCTTTGCGCATACTGGCCAGGCACGGCCCCTGTCTGCGCGGTCGTATTACGATAGATAGGTATGATATCGTTATTAGAAACTGTATAGAATAATATTATTGTATTTTGACGACCAGATGGTTAGAGAACCCGACTATGAAGCTTGAGGTCCCGGGTTCGATTCCCGTGTCTGGGCAGATATTTGTATGAACAGTACGAATGTTTGTTCTCGGGTTTTGGGTGTTTAATATGCATTTACGTATGTATCTATCTAATAAGTATGTTTATCCGTTGCCTAGTACCCTTAACACAAGCTTTGCTTAGCTTACTTTGGGACTAGGTCGATCAGTGTGAATTGTCCCGTGATATTTATTTATTTATTTATTATTTTGTCTGCCACGGCACGAGTCTGACAGCACGCTCGTTGTCTGTACGTAGATATGAATGAACCTTAAATTTAAACCACGACTGCATTGAGCAACGCTGAAAAGTACTATGTGCCAACCTCTAAGCAATTTTACTATATGTACCTCTAATGTATTAAAATGCGATGGCAATCCATCACATTGCTTGGCCTACTGAAAGTTAAACGTAGGTACTTAAG
Source organism: Archips crataeganus (assembly GCA_947859365.1). Classification (NCBI taxonomy): domain Eukaryota; kingdom Metazoa; phylum Arthropoda; class Insecta; order Lepidoptera; family Tortricidae; genus Archips; species Archips crataeganus. Next base: position 11,543,711 of record OX402066.1, on the reverse strand, counting down.
ATTTGGTTATTAAACCAAAATACTATTTTTGTAGTTCACGTTCGATGAGCAGAACGGACAGACCGACCAACTCCATTTTAGTTTGTTAGTATTGCTAAATTTGAATACCAATTAATTAGTGCTGATAATGACTTCCAGGACAAGTTTAAGGTTACAAACAGGAAAACCACATGATCCATTAAAATATTGGATGTTTTGTTACAATTATTACATCGTGGCTTAAAATGAACCGTAGCACGTATCAAAAGAGCAAATAAATAAAGTAAAGATTGTCAATCTTAACCATACCCCGTTATCAGTGTTGCAGATCCACTGAAACTAAGTCATAGGGTTGTCGCACAATATTTATTTCATTGTTAATGTGACATGTGACATATTGGTATATAAAACGTTTTTGTTAGAAGAATGTTTTACAGGTAAAATAACAGATTTGTATATTTTCATTAATTGTCTGAATAAATAAAAAACTCTTTATTGTACATACAAAACACATGAAAATAACAGAACACAGGATTAATTATTAGTTTTCTTCCAATTTCGCCATCAGCTCTCTTTTAAAATGGGAAAATTCAGCTTGATCATTAAGGAAATTCATGATTTTAACTGAAACTAAGCGAACGAATTATATACGACATTAATAAATATTGACAAATAAATTACGCAACCACCTATTATGGAGTTTAAAAAAAGAATAAAACCTCTTTTAATTACGGGCTGAAAAGAGGTTTTATTTTGGTTTAAAACTTAAAATATATAAATTAAAAAAGATGCATCAAATTATATATACTTACCTAGCCACAATACATGTTAAAAAATATGTGCAGTGCCATCCCTAGCCTTTTCAATGATTCTGCAACACTGATAACGGGGTGTGATCTTAACACTATCCAAACTTGTCTAACTTGAATTGTTAAGGCCACAACAGCCTGGGGTTCTGACCTCTGAGTTTTTCGGAATTTATGTGCAAAGAAATTCTATGATGTGTGTGAAGTCCGTGAAGTCCATGAAGAACCCATCACCACTAGGCTGCCACGATAAGTAGACTTAGGTATTGTCTATCAACATCTATTATCTATAAACACTTAGTCTATATTTATATTGCGGCCTAATATTATGTTTTAGTTATTCTTTATTTTTCTTTTATATACTTTTAGTTTAAGATAGCTGTATGACATAATTACTTTGAAATGAATTTGCCTATATTTTATGTGAATAATTAGCTTAAGTATATCAAATATATGTATTTTAACAAAATACTATTATGAGTATGCTAATTATGAGCATGCTTATGAACTGTTTACATTTGCTATATAGCAATAAGCATGCTAGTTTTTTTTTTTTTTTTTTTATTTAATATAAGCAAAGTGGTACAAATGAGTGGAAAACTACGAGCCACTATTGAAAACCCCTAAGGGGTTTATGTAATAGCTGGCGAGTCATCGCGTTTCAATCCGCGTACAAACTTAAGCTATAGGTTATACATAAAGATCAAACCTGGCTATTACAGCCTAGGTAGTATTTTTTTAAAGCTATTTTACACCGCTTGGAGTCAGTGGCAGCACTCAACACATCATTTAAAAAATCTTTTGGAAGGGTATTCAATATTTTAGGGATTAGATAACCATTCGTTCTCCTTCCATAGATATTATTCGTAAATAAATAAATAAATAAATAAATAATAAGGTAAATTATATGCTGGCAAATACTCCAATCGGCGCAGATTACTTGGACGAGATTTATGCTCCAAGGTGTTTATCACTTCGCATTCCTCAGCTAAAACGGATATATTATACTTATTAAAAACGTTGATTACTTTACAATGATTAAAAAGGCCACAGTAATCATCCTTATAACGAAGCTTTAGTTGATTAGGTACAATTATCTTAAGCAATACAAGCTGCAATTTAAATATCCGCTCCAAATAAGTCCTATATGTTCTAGCGTAACTGCTGATACCATAGTCAATCACAGAGTCTGCCAATGCTAGGTATAGTGTTCGTAGTATCTTATATGGAATTTTATACTTTAATATCGATAGCTGAGCTGCAATGGATCTTAATTTATTACATACGTGATCTATGTGAGGTTTCCAGTTAAATTTGCTATCTACAATCAAGCCCAAGTACGTGTGCTGCAAAACTACCTCCAACGGCTGGCAGTTACATTTGTGATGTTGCGGGTAGTGTAAACAGGCGTGCTCATGAGCCACTATTCTAGGGATCAGCGTTTCTTGTTTGTAAGGTGACTTAATGTGAACAATTTTGGTCTTGCTAGCGTTAATGACAAGTCCAACATCATGGGCCCACATGCACAGTTGGTCAAAATTGTATTGCATTGCTTCCTGGGCACAGCGTATGTCCTCATGAGAGGTGACTATGCACGTATCATCAGCAAACTGGTACACAGAACCCTCGCCAAATATATTACACATATCATTGACGTAGATCAGGTACTCGGTCGGACCGATTATGGACCCCTGGGCTGAGCCTTCCTCCGTTAGAAGGGGGTCACTTAAATTATCAGCTATTTTGACCAAAGTGTGCCTGTTCTTGTGATAATCTTGAAACCAATCAAGCTGGGGGCCCTGTATACCATTCTGCTGTAACTTCGAGTAAAGCGTCACATAATCCAGGGTGTCAAATGCTTTGCTGAAGTCAATGAAAAGAGCCAGCACCTGTTTCCTCTCACTAAGATAGCCATTGACCTCGTTAGTGAATTTTGCTAATAACTGAGAAGTACTTCTGTTTTGCTGGAATCCATATTGTTTATTATTTATTACTTGATTTTCCTTTAAAAAATTGTTCAGTGCAGTTCCTAAGTATCTCTCAATTATCTTATCTATACATGACAGTATGGTTATAGGTCTATAATTGTTAAAATCTGTGTGTGAACCTTTCTTGTGAATTGGTCTTATTATTCCTATTTTTAACCTATCTGGGTAAGTAGAAGTTGATATGCAAGTGTTAATTAAGTGGGTTATCACAGGAGTGATTTCATTAATTATATATTTTAGATCCATAACTCTTATGCCATCAGCACCGGGACTTTTTTTACTATTTAATTTACATATTATATTGTATACATCATGGTTACTGGCTTTTCTCCATCTCATAGTTAGACTAGGTTTGTTCCAATAAGGCTGATTACTTAACAGTGGAATCTTACATTTTTGTTGAATACTTTTTACATTATTTTTAAATTCATTAGCAAATCTATTAGCCAGATTTTTATCATTAGTCTGAAAGTGTTTTAAAATAACGCCGTCGATGCATTTGCAGATTCTACCACTCAATCTATTTACAATTTCCCATATTTTCCGTGGATTTTTAAAGTTAGAACATATCTCATCTTTTATATTCTGATTTTTAGCGTACTGAATATATTTATTACATTTGTTTCTATATTTATTATACAAAATTCTCTTTAAGTTATTATTTTTATCCTTAAGCCAATTATTATACAATTCATTTTTTTTGTTACACATATAAATAATTTTTGGATTAATCCACTTACAGGTTTCCCTTTTACTTAACTTTTTATTCACTTGGAATGTACACCCACTATACACATCACTAAATTTATCAGCAATAAAGTTATAAATATCATTGGGGTTATTATAAAGTAAAGCTGCGCTCCAGTCAATCTTAGCCAATTCACCAAGCACTTTTTTGTTGTCCAGTTTATTTACTATGTGAATCCCGTCTGAGGCACTACCCGCAGCGCGTTTTGTTATCGCGCAACCGGTTATTAGGTGATCGGCTAGTACATTTTTTATCACGGCTGTGTAAACTGTGCTGCAGTCGACACTTCTCACAAACACATGATCAATACATGACTTAGAAATAATTTCGCCTCGCTTCTCGATTCTGGTGTATTGATTTATACCACATTCCAGTCCTTTTTCACAAAGTGTGTTTAAATATTCCGACACCGCTGGAGAGCTCGATTTTAAGTCTATATTCATATCGCCCATTAATATACATATACTATTTGATGGATACTTTGAGATTAAGTGAGATAATTCTCGTGTGAATATTGTTTTGTTGTTTTGCGGCGGCCTATAGACAGTAATTAGGTTCATTTTTATTCCGTCAAAGCTTGTTAATTCACCCGCTATACACTCGAAGCTTGTAGGTTGCACTGGAGTTCTGTCAAACCTGATACTCTTGTGGATGTATGTTATAATGCCCCCGCCTCGTCTATTTGTTCGCAGTTGACTGTACATGTCATAGTCCGCCAATTCAAAAAGCTGTTTACAGTTTTCTGTCAGTTTTAAGTATGCTTGGTGGAATGTTTTATTTTTTGGACATCTGGTATGACTTAATGGGGATGTAAGAAATAGGTAATACTAGCTTTTGCCCGCGACTTCGTCCGCGTAGAATTAGTAATTTGGGCAGCTTATTTTTTTATCCAATTTGCTTTTTCATCAATTACGGCTCTCCTTAGTTCCTCGATATAAAAAATTGATCCCCCCCGCACCCCCCTCCCAACCCAACCCCCCCCCCCCCCCCCCCGGCACACCCGCGTTCACATTCACCACCGTACTTCCAAGTCAAGCGTGCCAATAGAAGTTTTACTTCAAAAACCCCCGATTTTGAAACATTCTTCCGCTCCGCTCCGCTGCTATTGGTGTTAGCGTGATGATTATATAGCCTATAGCCTTCCTCGATAAATGTGCTATCTAACACTGAAATAATTTTTCAGATCGGAGCAGTAGTTCCTGAGATTAGCGTGTTGAAACAAAAAAACCTGTTCGATAAATTCTTAAAATAGACGTATCATTCTTATTTGTGAACCGATTCAAATGAAACAAATACTAAATGTTAATCCAACAAAATACCAACATATCAGTGAAAACCGCATCCTTCTAGGTTAAGCCGTTTCTGAGATTAGCGCGCACAAACGCACAGACAAACAGACAAACAGACAAACAGATAAACAGACAATAATTCTAAAAATCATTGTTTTGGGTTCTATTGCGCTAATAAATAGCCCTAGTGACAGTTTTTCTCAAATATCTTCAATGTACAGACACCGACTTGTTACAGATTTATTATATGTATATTGGGGAGGCGAAGTAGAAGGAATTTTAGGGAATCTAACCTGGTTCGATATTCTTTCTTTCCCTGCGTGTCTTGTTGAACGCTTGATTCTCTTCTGTGTTTCTTCCACCCCAGGGTGATTTGTAGTGAAATTCGTAACGTATTTTGTGGGAAATCGTCGAAGGGAGCAGGAGCTCGACCCAACGCGCCGCCGTGATGATACGAAGTTGAACGAATGTTTTGCTACCCCCGGTTAGACCGTAGAAAGTTGGATTGGATTGGTAAGGAAAAGGAGGGTAGAAATTTTGTTTAGTGATGGGATTAATCGGTATTCGCCATATATAGATACTATTTTTAAAACTCTGCTATTTTGGAAACGTGGTATTTTAGGCGCGAGCGGTTTGTTTAGTCAAACATGTCATGAACCAGTTGAGGGGATCGAGCGAGCAAAACAAGCGAGATCGGTGTAGGTCGAGCGGATCCGACTTTGTCAAGCCAGTTATAAGAACGAGGGCGGCGAGTAAAGATGCAGCCGCACTCGGTGCCTTCATGCTAGGTATCATGAACTATTTTAATAATTAGGTATTAGAATTGTAATAATTAATACTAATAACAATTTGTTAAGAGTTAATTTATTTAGGAATATTCACAATACCAATGCCTCTATACAAGAAACGTGTTACATTTGATTTCGTTGTTTCTCTATAATGTTTAAGCATACAAACATCAAACTCGGAATGATAATAGATATAAATATACTGCATACAGGGTGAAATCTAGTTTGTGATACAAAATTAGTGTTACTAACTCAGTTAATGCTGCAAAATGTAATGCACTAACTCATAGTCTCGCCATGTATGCCCGTCTGTCTGTCTGACCGTCCGCGGCTAAGCTCAGAGACTGTTAGTACTAAAAAGCTGCAATTTGGCATGAATATATATATCAGTCACGCCGATAAAGCGGTTAAATAAAAAAAACTAAAAATAATTTTTTGTAGGGTACTCCCATTGACGTGAAGTGGGGTGATTTTTTTTCTCCTCTATTTAAATAGGGGTTTGCTAACACCATTTTTTGATAAAGTGAATATTTTCGGAGATATTCACTCCGAAAGTTCAAAATAATGTGTCCCCCCCTCTAACTTTGGAACCGCACGTCTAAAAAATATGAAAAAATCACGTAAGTTAAACTTAATAAAAAAATTCTAGTTTTTAATTACCCAGTTTTATTTAATTTGAGGCGTCCATACATTGAGTTTGCGATTTAATTGCTACAAAGTATGAACATCCCAAATTTTATCACTTTAATTTTAACAAGCGACTTAATGCATTATGTTGCCCAGCATTAACTATAACTATTTGTATCACTATTTAGATTTCACCCTGTATAAATAATAAAAACCGCTCAAAGGTGAGTCAATCTTAAATTTAAACTTTGTAATTTGTCTGTCAAAAGTTGTACTTCATGAACATAAATAAAGTACCTATTTCTAGTCAATTGATATTTAGTGATGTATGGAGTCCTCGGTGCGTGAGGCAGACTCACACTTGACCGATTTTTTTTAATTTGCGAGTAAGCGTATCGATTGAGCAATGAAGATACAATTCGCCCGCCTTTCGATCACTGCTACTATGCAGCTGGATTGGTTTGTGCGATTGGAAGGGGCTTCTTTCTAATGCTTGAGAAGCGGCGGAGACTCGTGCGCAGGCTTGAGGCTCGCTCGGCGGCCCAGCGCCGGTTCTTCGCCGGCGCGAACGCACCCGCCAGCGCCAGGGTGAACGTAAAGATTAGCATGAACAGTAGCCACAAGTACAGCGAGTTGTCTGTAACAGATGAAAAAGTCATCTATACATATAAAATCCTTTGTCCTGACTGACGGATCAACGCACAGCCTAAACCGCAGACCGTAGAGACCTGAAAATTGGAGGGTGTGTTCTTTGTATGACGTAGGCATCCGATAAGAAAGGATTTTTCGTAGTTCTACTCCTAAGGGGGTAAAAAAGGGGGGCAAAGTTTGTATGGGACAACGTGATTCCTTGGTCCAATCTACTTCAAATTTTGCATAAACATTCTATAACAGAATTGATGGAAGACGTGTTTCGTATTTTATTGAAATTCATCCCTTGACGGGGTTAAAAAGGAGTAGAAAGTTATTTTGGGGGTGATTTGCTTCGAAGTTGATATCAATACTCCTTAGTGCTTTTGATTTAAATTACTTTTATTTTGACACAATGTAAACGAAACGAAACTTCAAATTTTGCAAACCATTTGTCTACGTGATCTGATCACTGATAATAACTAATTATAATAAGTATTTGCATTTCACCAAGCTTTTGCTTTTACAAGCGCAGCGTGGGACGTCCACCAACGAGATGGACGGACGTTTTGGTGAAGGCCATGATTGGGCGTCAATGAGGGAGGCCTATGTCCAGCAGTGGACGTCCTACGGCTGAAATGATGATGATAATGATGAAGCTTTTATGTGAGTTCAACCTTTTTCGAATAAAATCGAATTGAGTATTCAAACATCATTGTTGAACTCGCATAAAAGCTTGGTGCAATGCAAATACATATAAAATGCTTTGTCCTGAAGTCCTAAATGACTGACTGGCGTATTAACGCACAGCCTAAACCGCTGTATGTAGAGATCTGAAACTTGGAGGATGTGTCTTTTGTATGACGTAGGCATCCGATAAGAAAGAATTTTCCGGAATCCCCACGGGATAAGGAATATACGGGATGTATATATTTCATCAATCGAGAGTGACCCTATCCCCATAACGAAGATTACTAAACTGTTCCAATTGGGCCTGCAAGTACACTATTAGAACAGGTTTTAAAGCTAATTTCAATAATTTTGAAAATATCCACGGGATAAGGATAAATCAGAATTTATATACTCAAATCAACTGGATCCTATCTCCGTAACTACAATTAATATTATTATAATTAATATTCAATATATATTATAATATAATATAATTATTATATACAGATTAAATCAGATAATCTCTGAAACTTACGAGCCGATTTAAAAAAAAATCTACAGTAAAAAGTTACACTATCCTTTATTGACATAGGCTACTTTTTTCCGGAAAAATGAAAAAATTCTTAAGGGATAGAAATAAAAATTCAACTTCGGAGCTCATTTTAAAATGTCTTTCACCAATAGAAAAGATACACTGTCCTTGATTAACATAGGATGCTATTTTCCGGATAAATGCAAAATTCCCGCGGTATAGAAAATAGTAAATTTAACTTCGGGGCTGAGTTTAAAAAAAAATGACTAATAGAAAGCTACACTATCCTTTGTTGGTATAGGCTAGGTTACCTACTATTTATTCGGTAAAATGCAAAATTCCCGTAGGATAGAAAGAAGTGAACATCACTTGAGGGCTGATTTGAAAATTTCTTTCACCATTAGGAAGTTACACCAACCATTATTTACATAGACTACTTTTCTCCGTGAAAAAGCAAAATTCACACGGGAAAAAAAAATTGAATTCAACTACGGGGCTGATTTTAAAACTTCTTTTACCGGTAGAAATCTACACCTTTAAGGACATAGACTACTTTTTCTCGGGGAAAATGAAAAATTCGAGCGGGATTAATATAAGCGAAAATTTGCATAGAATAAGGACAAATTAGTTGAAATTCCCACGGGATAGTGAATAAACGGGATTTATAATATTCACTAACTGATACTGATGATGATGAAATGATAATAATAATGGATGTTGCCGTTGCCGGTTTTTTGTTTTATAATGAAAGAGATGAAGAAGCTTTACCACAAATTAGAATTCTACGCGGACGAAGTCGCGGGCAAAAGCTAGTGTAAGTATATAAGTTTAAAAAAATCATTAATGTCAATCCACAGTATGTGTAGGTATTAAATAATTTATTGAATCAGGTGTTACTTTGCGGAGGTCGATATTAACGAACTGAAACAATTACTTTGCTCACCCGCGACCAAAGCAAAGTAACAAAAAAATGGTGAGCAAAGTGGGAACCTATCGATGTTTAGAAAATTTTATTTCCGACGGTTTAGAATCCCGAAAACTTCATTTGTCCGAAAGCATTTTTTCTGAAACTGTAAATATTTCAGGATTTATTTCAGGGTCATCGTGTAGAACCCTTTAGGTTAGGTTAGGGTTGTTTTATAAAAATCCTGAAATATTTACAGTTTCAGAAAAAAATGCATTCGGATAAATGAAGCATTCGGGATTATAAATATTCGGAAAAAAATATTTCTAAATTTTGATAGGTAACCGAGCAAAGTAATTGTTTCAGTTCATGTGTATTCAAATTTATAGCAAAATTCCAGCTATATATAAAATATTAGTTCGTAGGCATATACATACCTACGCAATGATTTTTAATCCGTGATCAGGAACCAATTTTTCTAGATCAGTATTCGATGGCGACCATGTTTAAGTCGCATTACATGAAACGAAACATCTATTTTTTTTAAATAATGATTAGTTGGAAAATCACTTCAATTAAAATCTTTTCTCAAACATGCTATGAAATATTGACGTTATGTTCCTTAAAATACGCCACGAACTGTCACGTTGCAGGTGCGGCTAGACGAGAGGTCAATAATGGAATTTCATACAACATTGCTGGCCAAGGCCAGCAAAGTGATCGTCTATTGTTTTATGTGACACAGCACCATGACGTTTAATAGGTCGACGTGGTCGACGTGGATGGATGGATGGACGGACGGATGGACGGACGGACGGACGGACGGACGGAGGGATGGATGGATGTTGATGGATGGATGGATGGATGGATGTTGATGGATGTTGATGGATGTTGATGGATGTTGATGGATGTTGATGGATGTTGATGGATGTTGATGGATGTTGATGGATGTTGGTTGATGGATGTTGATGGATGTTGGTTAATGGATGTTGATGGATGTTGATGGATGTTAGTTGATGGATGTTGATGGATGTTGATGGATGTTGGTTGATGGATGTTGGTTAATGGATGTTGATGGATGTTGATGGATGGATGGATGGATGGATGTTGATGGATGTTGATGGATGTTGATGGATGTTGATGGATGTTGATGGATGTTGATGGATGTTGGTTGATGGATGTTGATGGATGTTGGTTGATGGATGTTGATGGATGTTGATGGATGTTGGTTGATGGATGTTGATGGATGTTGGTTGATGGATGTTGGTTAATGGATGTTGATGGATGTTGATGGATGTTGATGGATGTTGATAGATGTTGACGGATGTTGATGGATGTTGATGGATGTTGATGATGTTGTTGGTGATGGTGATGGTGATGGTGATGATGATGGCGGTGATGATGGTGGTGATGATGATGATGCATGTTTGAGAAAAACTCTATACAAGCCTTGGCCACGAACAGGGATTGCCGGCCTCGTATCTCGTAACTCGGCCGGCAATCCCCTATTTCGCGGCCGCTGCAGTAATGTACTATTATCACCCTACACATGATTTAGTCTATGAGTTTAAAACCTCCTTGAAACGTCAGTTTCTTTAACAAACTTTGACGCTAGACCTGTCCAATTTTCCGCCAAAGCAATGATACTTGACGAAACTACTTAACTTCAACAAATGTAGGATGACCATGCATTTGGTTGGTGGAGAAAGTTTTACGAATAAAGTTTATTATTAATTAAATAGAGACTTAATTCATTTTAGACGTCGTCTATCAAATTCCATTTTGGCTAGGGATTAATATTTTTCAACTCCTGATCACCCATTAAAAACATCGTGTATACAATGTGTCTCACCTTCTAGACATAGACGAATAGGACGTGTTGATTAGGTTAGGGTATTTCTAAGCTGTGTACAAATCCTCGCACCAAACGCCACCGTAATAACGGAGAAATTACTGATTTGCAATTTAATACTTTGGAACAACCTTTATGTAGATACATGTACATGGTAAGAGTATTTCAACTTGATCAACCTCTGCACCGCAAAACTCATTGCGAACAACTGATACATGTTCTTACTTATTATTAATTTGTTTGTGGGTATTAATTTTATTGTATTTTGATTTTTTTTCTAGTCTAATAATTTTACAAAACTAGAACATTCCTGAAAAGGAATTCAACTCAGGATTTCGGTCCGTATCCAAAGAGTAGAGACACGTTGTATAATATTTGTACCATACGTTCTGTGAATAAACTGTTCATGAACTGAAACAATTACTTTGCTCACCCGCGACCTTACGATAGTTACGTTTATGTAATAAATGCATGTTCATGCAGTTCCTCCACCTCCACACTGTACGAACACATACAAATCACACAAACCCAACCATCACCACCACCAAACTACACTGACGCGTTTCGAACTCAACCAGAGCTCATCTTCAGAGTTGGTACCACAACCGTACACTATGCTACCAAATTTTAGACTCACAGTTGTGAGGAGGTTTAGTTGTGGAGGTGGAGGAACTGCATAAACACGCTTTTCTTACATAAACGTAACTATCGTAAGGTCGCGGGTGAGCAAAGTAATTGTTTCAGTTCATTAATATGGACCTCCGCAAAGTAACGCCTGATTCAATAAATTAATAAACTGTTCATTCATTAATTCACATCGAGACGCAACGCTGCATTTTTAGGGTTCCGTAGTCAACTAGGAACCCTTATAGTTTCGCCATGTCTGTCCGTCTGTCTGTCTGTCTGTCTGTCCGCGGCTAAGCTCAGAGATCGTTAGTACTAGAAAGCTGTAATTTGGCATGAATATACATATCAGTCACGCCAACAAAGTGGTAAAATAAAAAATAAAAAAATAATTTTTTTCAGGGTACCTCCCATAGACGTAAAGGGGGGGTGATTTTTTTTTTCTCGAGTAATCCTTTAGTGTGGGGTATCGTTGGATAGGTCTTTTAAAACCATTGCGGGGTTGCTAACATGATTTTTCTATTCAGTGATCTGTTTGCGAAATATTCAACTTTAAAATGAAAATTTTCATTAAAATCGAGCGTCCCCCCCCCCCCCCTCTAAAATCTAAACTGTTAGGTGGAAAAATTTGAAAAAATTCAGAATGGTAGTAAATATATCAAATTTACTAGGAAAATTATAGCGGCTAAGATTGCTTGGAAATTCTTTGTAGATTAAAAGTAAATAGTAGCCTAAGGTATAAAACATACCTAAACTTGGATGATTCCGTTACCCATACGAAATCCTTAGAAAAATATTACTTGATTTTTTTGTAATGGCTACGGAACCCTACCTTGTGCGTGTCCGACACGCTCTTGGCCGGTTTTTTTTTTAATTGAGAGAATACGTCAAATGATTAGGTACTGGAAGTTCCTAATCCGCACTGAGACTGCGTGGGAGTGGGATCTACAGCCCAAGCCCTCTCATTCTAAGAGTCTGTGGTCAACAGCGGGAGTATAAAGTCCAAGTATATAGTAAGTAACGATACTTACACATAAACAACGGTGGGTCCGGCCAGTTGTGTCCCGTGACGCGAGATATTTCTCCCCTGCCCTGGATCTTGGCGACCACTGTCCAGGGATGCATGTCCGTGGGCGACTGGGCGACGCGAATCCTGCATAGACCCTCTGTAAGAACGCTCTCGTCCTCATACGGGAACGGTGGGTTGTCGGATGTGAAACCTGTTAGCGAAATTTATGTTTAAAAAACCGGCCAAGAGCGAGTCGGACTCACGCACCGAGGGTTTCATACAAATTTTTAGGTATGTCAAAATATACGCCGTAAACAGCCGCGGATCTCTTCGGGGGAGGCCTTTGCCCAGCAGTTGGTGTATTTTGTCTGATATGATGATGATTTAAGAGTAATGTTCGCCTTTGTACAACATCTGATTCTCTTGTTGTCTGTTAATTTCATGTTTTTAAGAATATGGGGTTTTATATACATAGGTATGAAAATATTGCGGAGCTTCCCAAATGCTGCTGAGCCGACCTGGTTAAGTTTGCGGGAACGCGATGGATACGGATAGCACAGGACCGATCTGTTTGGCGAACTTTGGTGGAGGCCTATGTTCAGCATGATGATGACAATGACACCAAACTTTGGTCCTGCGCCGCCACTGAATGTCCCACTCACCGAAGCCGTCGATTCGGACGAATCTGCAGTACTCCAGCTGCTGATACCCGCTGACTTGGCCCTCGACCACCAGGCGTACGCTCTCACGAGAACTCGACACGATGAACTCTTCTGCAACACAAAATTAAAACTAAAGACAAGGCCTATTCAAATATTGCTTATTAATCTAAGTGGTATCCACTACGGGTGCTGGCAGCGATATTCCAATGGGTTTGCGAATAACGCACTATTCAATGGCGATGAGACGACGACGCCACGGCCACGTGGGGAAGGCCAGATGTCTTGACACGCCGAGCATGCGGTACATTTCCTGTACCAATCTGGTACGCAGTTTCGAATTCGTGATCGCTGCGTATAATTATATGCCATGCCAAATATCGGCGGGATATCCGCGTGGATATTACGGGTGTGTAATAATCGTCATAAGAACTATTGTCCGAATTTATCATTTGTCAGAAATTATCATTTCGCATATCTCTTTTTGCTCTGAATCCATTAATTGTACAGAATTGTTATAAAACAAACCTAACCTAACCTAAGTATAGAATCCTACTGGATAATCATTTCAAAATTCCTGTATAATCAATGGTTTCTGAGAAAAAAGAGTTATGCGAAATAATAATTTATTTATTTTATTTTATGTATGTATGTGATAAGTTTGTATGACTATTGAACGGCCCCCGGATATTACCACATAGACTTGAATAGGGCAGCCCATGAACACCCTCGTTAGAATCGGGACTGCTGGTGGGTTTCTAGCCTTGCATTATTTATAATTATAAATTTAACATGTCGACGTGCCAGCTGATATAATGTATGTATAGTGAGTGGGGGTAAGATGAAAAGCAGTGTAAGATGAAAAACTACTCGTAGCACCCAAGTGTTTTTCATCTTACACTGCTTTTCATCTTACCCCCACTCACCCTAGTATACGATGACGATGATGGAGACGATGACGAAGACGATGACGATGACGCTGACGATAATTATGACGATGTAGCTGAGGATGACGATTACAATGACAATTACGAGGGCGATTACGATGACGATGACAACGGGGCCGATAATAATGATGATGTCGAAGAAGACGATGACGACGATGAACTCACCACGAACGAACACCGCAATCCGGTGAGACTGTTCCGGTGCGCCGTAGAAGCCGGCGTGGCAGCTCCAAGTGCCGGCGTCGCGAGACGCTAAGCCGTCCATGCGCACGCCACATTCCCCGGCATCCAACCCGGCGCCTGCGTACTCCACTGAGGCGGGTGACGAGCCTATAAACATAAGACGTTACTGAAGTGAACACAGATGTCCCCAATAACCTGTACCTACGTAGATAAAAGTAACAGAAATTGACTGTTTAAGTTATTGGCAGAACTTAAGAAAAAAAATATTTTGCTCCTTCGCGAAGCAAACATGGAACATAAGATAATTTAACATGGAACTCAGTAAAGGAACATTTAAATCTAAACGTATCCTCCTGCAGCCCACGTCAAATTTTGTTTCAATGAAGTTTAAACTTTTTCACTAATGAGTTGAGTTCAATGTCACATTAGAATAAGTCCTAATAATAGGACATCGGATCTCAGGAGGGTATACAGTACATAGACTTTAAGCAATCAAGCATCAATATAAAAATATTGCAGCATTTTCAAGCAGCTATTGTAAAAAAGTACAAGCTTTTATTTATTTAATTGTACCCCACAACTTCAACTCTACGTTGATGAAATAATGCTGAGTAATAAGATGGGATAAATAAAATAGCTAATTATTATAACAGACGTACCTACTATTATTTTGTTACATTTTAGAATGTCTCTTCAATTAATAGAAATCGTAATAGGTACTCGTATGGCTTAAAAGTTAACGATTATAGCAAGAGATTTTATATTAATTAAATTACTGTTTGTGAGGCAGACTATAAATATTATAGGGCACTGATTCTAATTATGATGGAAAGGCAGTAAGATGGTAAAAATAAATTTAATTGCGGAACGACATGTTACAGAGATTGATGGAGCCGAGCAAGAGAAGAGACATTTAGTGTTGCCAGTCTTAAGGATAAAATTATTTCCATATTAATTTGTTGGTATTGCCAACATGCTGGGGGGCAGGGGCATGTAGCCACATTATTATTAATAGTTGAAATTTGATTAGAACAATGGGATTTCAATCACCACCCAGTATGTTTGTTTTACCATTATTTAAACTATATAATAATAAAACTTAAAATTCTTAATTTTGTTTACACAATAAAAACAATCTAAGAACAATATTTTTAAAGAATATTGAAAGGTAACAGAGATGTATACCTTTTTTAAATACACATACCTAGATGCATTTTTAGTTATTCAAACAAATTAAACAAGAAATCTTTCAATTAACTCAAATAAATAAATTGGTATGCTTCAAACCCAATAGTTAATAACAACAATAACATCTGCTTATTGTAAATAATACAACTATTTATATTTATCGTAGCAGAGAAGTTACTTTACATTTTATATAAAATTATTACTTAGGACTATTAGAAGAACTTATTCTTATAGACCTATATAAAGGGAACATAATAGTATTATTTTAAACAAAAATCTTATTCTAATGGCAGCACAGCAAAGCCACTCAAAGAACGCTTATATATTTTTTTACAGGGTGTAATGAGATCAACTACTCTAACTAAGCCATCTGGGCCTGGGTAGGTCTTTACAATTCTGGCCATGGGCCATGTTAGGGGCGGGGCATTAGGCTCCTTCATTATGACCAAAGCACCAACTTTAACATTAGGCATGGTATCGCGCCATTTAGGACGGCATTGTAACACATTTAAATAGTACTTATGCCATATGTTCCAGAAGTGACCTTTTACTTTGTTACAAATTTCCCAGAATTTAAGTCTATTTATAGGTATGTCTACAGTATTTTTTTCAGGAAATGAAGTCATCGCAGTTCCTATCAAAAAATGTCCTGGAGTAAGGTAAGTAAAACTATTGACATCATCAGCTGTTACAGGTAATAAAGGTCTAGAATTTAAGATGGCTTCGATTTGACACAGTATGGTATGCAATTGTTCATAGGTTAAAAGATAATTCTGTACAATTCTCTTTAAGTGAAACTTCATACTTTTTACAGATGATTCGGCAAGGCCCGCAAAGACAGGGGAATAGCTAGGTACAAAGTGGAAGGATATTCCTTGTTGCGCTGAATAATTTAGCACCTGTCTTTGGTGGTCCTGCGAATTTTGCATATGGTACAACTCAACTAATGTGTTCTTTGCCCCTTTGAAGCAGCCGCCATTATCGCAGAACACGTCTGTAGGCAAACCTCGTCGCGCTATAAAGCGTTTAAAACAGGCCATGAAAGCATCAGTACTCAAATCCGAGGAGAGCTCTAAGTGGATGGCCTTGGTTACAAAACAGACAAACACACATATATAGCCTTTTGTTTGTAGAGCTCTCCTTACACGCGAATTTTTTACTTGAATCGGACCCGCGAAATCTATGCCTATTTTTTGGAAAGGTCGGCAGGCTGTAACTCGTTCAGGTGGCAAAGAACCCATAAGCTGTTTCGCACCCTGCGCCTTCATCCTGTAACAAAGTATGCATTTGTTTACAAAACCTTTTACATGGTTATAACCGTTTGTTATCCAATACTTTTGGTTCAAGCTAGATAATAATAGTTTTGCACCTGCATGTAACAATCTTATGTGCTCATGGTAAATAATGAGATTAGTTATTCGAGATTGCTTGGGCAAAATTATTTGATGTCTTTGCGAGTAAGAAACCTTAGATTTGTCTATTCGACCGCCTACTCGAAGCATGTTGTCTTTATCAAGAAAAGGATGAAGTGGTTTTAACGCACCTTTGACATTTTCGCTTCCTAATCTTAAACAATTAATTTCCTCCTTGAAATGAATGCTTTGTTCATGTTGTATAATTTTATTTAAGGCCCCTTGCAGTTCAATGGGAGCTAGCGCGGTACCTGACTTGCGCGCGTTTTTATTTTTAATATTGTAACAAAACCTTATTACATAGGCCATTATACGGGTCATTTTATTAAGGTCTGAGAATTTATCTAAGAAACTAAAAAAATTACTTTCCTTCTGCGTGACCAGAGAGACCTTGGCATTAGAAAATGCTTTCTTCATTTCAGGTAAGTCATCTGTGGGCGGCTGGGTAAAATTGTCATTTAAATCGTATTTACCGTTTTGCAGGAAACCTGGGCCACTCCACCATGAAGTTAATTGAAGCAGCTCGTCTGGATCTGCACCTCTGCTTACATAGTCAGCTGGGTTGTCGTCAGTGGCTACGTGTAGCCAGCGCCATCTAGTGGTTAGTTCGCGAATCAACCGCACGCGATTAGCGACATAAGCTTGAAGTCTTATTGGTTCTGTATTGACCCAAGCGAGTGCAATTTGTGAGTCAGTAAATAAATAAACTCCTTGTATGTTAATTTTAAGATTTAGCGTGTCATAGACTCTGTTAGTTAGTTTTGCGAGTAAAAGCATTGCATTTAATTCCAAACGCGGTATAGTGATAGTATCTTGATTGCGAGGGTTGATTCGTGACTTAGAGCATAGTAAGGAAAGTGAAGCGTTACCAGAGTCGTCAACCACTCGAAGATATATAGCACAGCCATAACCAATCGTGCTTGAAGCGTCAGCAAAACCTATCAGTTGTACCACACTAGCATTGTTGGGAACATTTATGTTTCTCTTTATAGTTATAGGTTTCATATCTGTTAATTTTTGTACAAATGAAAGCCATTCGAGTCGTAATGGGTCTGACGGAACTTCGTTCCAGTCAATTTTTTCTGACCACAATCTTTACATAAAGGATTTTGCTTTGACTAAAACAGGCGACATAAAGCCAAGGGGATCGTAAAATTTAGATATGTAACTTAATATTTGCCGTTTAGTGGGATAATCGTGGTTAAAAGGTTCTGGGCAAGAGAACACAAAACAATCTTTGCTGACATTAAGTGTCAGTCCTAATGTTTTCATAAATACATCATTTTTTTGAAAGTCTAAATCGTCAAATTGTTGCTTGTCTGGGGAAATTCCCTCTAATACTTGAGAATTATTTGAAGCCCATTTATGAGTATAAAAGTTTCCCTTGCTTAGTAGTTCGCACAACTGTCGTTTGGCTTCTGCAACTGTATTTAAATCGGAGTGCGAAAAACAGGCATCGTCGACATAGGTGCAATTTTTTAAAATGTATGAAGCCAAAGGAAACTCATTTTCATAGTTAACAGCTAGTTCATGCAGACAACGCGTTGCTAGAAAACTCGAGCTTTTCTGTCCGTAAGTAACAGTATCTAGCTGTATACATTGTATAGGTTCATTTACATTGCCTCTCCATAGAATGTTTTGTAGGCAAGCATGCTGAGGATTGATATTTATGCATCTGAACATTCGGCGTATATCAGTCGAGAATGTAAATTCACCTAAGCGAAACAGGAGCATTATATCGAACAATTCCTTTTGGACAAGAGGGCCATTCAGCAAAAGATCGTTTAATGATATTTTCTTATCAGTCTGCATAGAAGCATCGAAAACCACACGAGTCTTCGTGCTCTTGCTGTTTACATTTATTACGGCATGATGCGGCATGAAATATAGAGGATCGTTTTTCAAGTCTAAGGAACTGAAGTCAATATAATGTCCATGTCCTAATTCAATGTATTCATTTATGAACTTTTCATATTCGGAAAGCAAATATGGACTTTTGTGCAATTTTCTTTCGAGGCTAAGAAACCTATAGTATGCATAGTCAAAGGAGTTGCCAAGAGCATTATTAATTTCGTCTAAAGGTAATTTTAAGGGTAAATCGACCTGAAATTGATTTTCCTTTAGTGAAGTAGTTTTCTGAAAAATGTTTTCACATAATTCATGCTCCGGAATGCTTTCATTAAAAACTTCAGGAACGCTTTCAGCTTTCCAAAATTTTTTCAGGTTTTCATTTAAATCAGAATTGCAGTCAAGACATAAAAGCGAGACCTTACTTGATTGTGAGTTAGATTGCCTTGGTAAAGCTCCTGCGATGATGTGGCCGAATTTAGTATTAACGAAGCGTGGTTGAGCATGCTGGTGCAGGTGCTGCTGCCCTGGCGGCTCGCGGCGCTCAGCAGCCGGCCGCGGGGATCGCTGCGGCGTCGGCTGATCTGGTAACAGCGTCTGAAAAAATATGTCGGCACCTATGAGCATGTTTATCTCTGATGGAATGTGAAATTCTGCATCAGCCAGCTTCAAATCTGAGGGAATATTTATAGCCTCCAGGTCGACCTTAAATTGTGGGAGTTTACAGGTGATTTTTTCAAGCACATGGCAATTAATCGTCACCTTGTATGGTGAAGCCAGTGAAAATATTTCGAGGGGGATTGAATATCTCGCAGCATTATTTGTATTGCTGACCCCTATAATTGTTGTCTTTTCTGTCTTGGGGCTGAGCCCTAGGACATCAATTAATTTATTCGTTACCAGAGACACTTGCGATGCAGAGTCCAGTATAGCTTTTACATGGACTTCCTTACCGGTCTTGGTAAAAAGCTTGACTTTGACCGTCGGTATTAAAATTTTGTCACAACCTGTATTAGAGATTAATGAAACAGGCTGTGATTCTTCTGGGTGAAGCAAAGTATTGTGAGCTTGTTTACAAATATTGCACCGGAAGTGAAATCTACATTTACCTAGGTGATTGTTCAGACAGATATCGCACAAGTTATTTTCTTTACAGATCTTAATTCTTTTATCACAAGGAAGAAGTTTAAATTTAGGGCATTCAAATAATCTGTGATTGGACTTACAATGTTTGCAGGACTTGGACTCCGATGCTGCAGCTACATTTACCACTGCTGCCCGGTGGTGAGTTTTGCCCGACATGGCCGGCTCGACATTCTCTAATGCCAAGGCTCTCCGTTCCAGGTGCAGCAGGAAATCTTCAATTGTAGGATCGGCAGCGTCGCTTCGCTCGAGCTGGTATGCCCGTGATGTGTAGGAGTCTAATTTTCGGTACAAAATAGCCAATATAATAGGATCCCATGTTTCAGTCTTAACTTTTAGGTTTTTAAGGGAGGCTAGGCACTGTTTAACTTGCGATACAAATTCCCTAATGACACTTGGCGTTGATTTGTGAATTGCATTTAAATCAAGGAGGGAATTAATATGCTCGTTTATAATTTTAGATGTGTGGTTATACCTACTATTAAGTAAATTAAGCGCCTCTTCATAACTTTCAGAATTGAACGGGAGATTTTTAATCAAATCTAAGGGTTCTTTCTGTAGGAAAGACCTCAAGTAATACAATTTTTGTACGTTATCTATGCTTCTATCGTTATGTATAATGGCTTTAAACAAATTAATGAATGGCGTGTACTCACTATATTTTCCCGTGAAAATTTCAATATGTATCGTTGGTAATTTCGCTTTGAATGCGCACGAAGATGTGTTTGTCGTAGGAGAGGATTTTGCCATAATGGCATCATTGAGGGCAGTCAGTATTTGATAGTATTTACCCTCGCTCTCCGCCACGTCTTCAGCGTCGCACTCGTCCAGAGCAAGAATTTGCTTTATTATACAGTTCGTATTCTTGGAACAACTCCACTATTCGTGACCGTTTGGTCTGTAATATTTGTAACGTCGTGGCTTCCACATCCATGGCATTCAAAGCGAAATTATACAACCGCGTCATAGACGCCTTTGCGTATCCTCGCGACGCCTTCAATCGCTTTATGTTCGCTTCGTCTTCCATGTTGACAACACACTATATCTATAGCACTTAAAATCGTAAAATAGCCGGTCTAAGACAAACAAATTACGGTAAAAACTTCGGAAACCGAGGGACTTCGTAGCTTCAAATTACTTGAGTTGCGTCGACTGCGCCGCGCTGCGCGGGCAGCTAGCTTCATGCGAAGGTTTGCGACGTTGCGTGCTCCCGTGATGCGGCGTGCCTGCTTTACTGCTCGCACCTACGGGTTGAGAACGGGATGGGTTGCGTACTTTCGCGCCGAATTTGACAAGTGCGATATTTGCGCTCTCGCTTCTTCTTGCGCACGGATGGATCGTGCGGGTTTCTTCTATTTTGTTGCGCGGACTTCGTTCGGCGGCGGCCGTTCAAATTGTATCGGAACGGCAACGCTGCTCCTGCGCCTTGCTGCTTGCTGTAGCTCGCCTGCACCGCGGCCGAGAAATATTGCGGCGAATTGCGCGATGTACAAAATGGCGGCGTTGAATCGCAGCTCCAAACAAAAACTCTGAATCTTGCAATGTCTTTTTTGAGCACTTTCCACTATTATTTATCACTTCTCGAAGGACCAACATGTGAGGCAGACTATAAATATTATAGGGCACTGATTCTAATTATGATGGAAAGGCAGTAAGATGGTAAAAATAAATTTAATTGCGGAACGACATGTTACAGAGATTGATGGAGCCGAGCAAGAGAAGAGACATTTAGTGTTGCCAGTCTTAAGGATAAAATTATTTCCATATTAATTTGTTGGTATTGCCAACACTGTTAATTTTCTGTAAAACTAAAACTTGTCGTGTGTGAATTTCGTAAATTCCCTTCCAAGTGCACCTCTATGAAACGAAACACGATTACTAAATTACAAATTTCTAACTACAGTGATATTGTCGTCCGTGTGTTGTCTGTCAGACAGGGCCCAGTTGCATAACAAAGTACAACTAATATTACAAGCGGAACTCTCGCTTCAATTATATTAAGAAAATTATATTATCCGCTTGTAATATAAGTTGTACTTTGTTATGCAACTGGGCCCGTGTTACTCTTTTATAGGTATAAGATTAGGTAGCCCCACTTACCAGGTCTTACGTTGTAGACGGTTCCATTGGGCGCCCTGAAGTAACAGTAACGAAGAGGCGCGCGCGCAGAGCACGCTAATAGGACCGGCTCTTGCTCCGCCACCGACACCGCGGTCACTACCGGCGTCAGAACCGGTTCTGAGAAATGTGATACATATAGTAAAATAAGATATTGTTAAAAATGTCATATTTAATACAAGCTTCTTGACTATGCTTGCATCGTCATCCAACTTACAGATCTAATAATAAGTAGAACAGAAATATATTATCGTATGTTTGCAACTCTCCTCTGTGCACGCGGGTTTTGCGTATTCATAGATTTTAGTATGTATTATTTGCCCAATTAACTTCGTTTCCAACTGAGCTAAGAAAATAAATAAATGACTTTGGTATCCAGAACTCACGCTTTTAACTCGCACGACATTTCTATTTCTCTTATAACTAGTTCTGTCTGTGGCCACTGCTGAACATAGACATACCAGCGATAACAGATGCAGCAACTTCAGGGTCCCGCATAGCCCACGGGCATAGGACCGAGAGGAACCCAAAATAGATGTCTTCTTCAGATTCCAAGTCACAGCGCCATAAGCCAAGATCTGATGTCACAGGGTCTGTGATCTGGAGCCCACAGCTGTAGTAAAACTCGTTGGATGCAGACCTGAAATCACAAATATTGTTTTGTTAGGTACTCTCTGACAGAAGCTACTGAGGCCTCATTATCTAACGCACTCGGAATCAAAGTCGTTTTCAACACTTCTTTCTGACTCAGTATAGGACGAGGATATAAAAAAATAGTGAATGCGATTGCGAGCGTTAGATAATATTCGCCTCTAGTCTCATTCATATCCTCCCAAAATCTGGAAAACATCCATGAACAATGCGGGAATTTCAATAAAATTATTATAGAAAAAGTTTAAAAAAAAAAGTGTTTTACTTAGCATAGAAACAGAGATCTGCGCCTAAGCCAAAAAATAAGCAGGATGATTTCATGTTTAAAATTACTACTGCTGTTGTAGTAATGTTGAGAAAATCAATTGTTGAGCTTCTATGAAAATCTCAATAGGTACCTAACTCACAAGAGTCTCGATCACGCTTTTTATGGATATTTCGAAAATTACCTCGACTTTTAGGTTACAAAACAAACCAACACGCAACTAAAAACAAAAAAACGTGGCTAAATAAACGTGTCTCTTTAAACTTCAGTCTAATTGTGACCACAGCCGCTGCAAAATGTCCGACACGTCGAGGTCAAGGAAACAATACAAAAGACGTGATAAAGTCCCAAGTGTGGTAGAAATTACGTATCAGTAGTATCGTATCATTCCTGAATATTTAAGAAGATAGTCGAATTAGGTTGACTAGACACCCTTGTCATTTTCATCTGAATATTCAATTCAAAATTAAATCTACCCTTTGATACTGGCACCCAACAGTTTGAACATCGGCCAATATTAATAGAAACAATTTTATCAGCCACTATTCAAAAATCCTAAAAAATTTCACAGAGGTTTCCAGTCAGAGCATCCTAACTTAACCATCTGCCGAAATAGATATTCTGAATTAATTTTAAGACAATGACAAGATAACAAGATTATATAAACTATTAGCAACTAATCCCACTAAAAGAGTTCCATGAATATCGTGATAGTTTTTGTGCAACTAAAGCCTATGCTCTATATTCACCTAGTCTGGTTGACATGGAAGGCATATCGGTCTTCTCTGACCCCCTGGTTGGCCACAAGAACATTACCCTGAGGATTTCGGAAAAGACACCCGGTTTTCTCTTCAGCACTCTTCAATTCGCAAGTCAGCTCCACTATCGGCTTATCCTGCCACACGCTGGTCGTTACTTCAGGCTTCTTATCTGAAATAATTTATTGTCAAATGAAAGTAATTTGAATGGATAAGCTCTAATGTATTTACATACATGTTTCATAGACGTCTCTGCCTGTCCGTTGGCTTGCTTATCACTAGAAAAGTACTAATCCGATAGAAGTGATATTTCACAATATTTTAGACTATTTTTTTTTTACATAAAACTGACCCGTGATTGACCACTATCTCACCTGATGAAAAGTATAGATGAAGCCAAAGGTGACCTCACTGGTTCAGTAACAGCCTATTCACTCTAGCCTTGAAGAGACCTAGGTTGTATTTATCAGGAAATACAGACGACGGGAGCGAATTCCATTCTTTAGCAGTTCGCATTAGGAAGGATGACGCGAAGCGCTTCGTACGGGCCACTGGAATACTAACCACATAAGGATGAAGACGCTCCCCCCGCCTGGATGTCCGTTGGTGAAATGGAGATGGAGGAATTAAATCATGTAATTCCTGCGCACACTCTCCAAAATGTCGCGGTCATTACTAATTTTATGAGAAGAAATCGGGTTAAAAGATTGAGATTAGGTTGTGTCGTCTCGTGATCATGGCGCATGCAACTGTGCCGAAATATCGGGCTTCTCTGAAATCAAGGTACGCGGAACAAAACCCGATTTCAACTCATAAAATAAGTGATATATCGTTACGGTATAACGAGTCGCTAATGTGCCTAGCCAGCAGTCAAAGGTTTATGAAGAAAACGTAGTTTTTAACAGTATTTACCATGTTAAGTACTTACGGTCAAGTGCAAAAATATGTATCGACTTAATCCTCTTAGAATTATGTACCGATACCTTAATTCGTCGATATAAAAGCTATGGGACATACTTATGAGCAAGTTATATGCACACATACTTGACTGTACCTATCTACAATAATGAATATAATTTCCAGCGGATTGTATCCAACAGAAGCTATACCCAAAACCCTAACCCCTAACCCTTGCCTAACTTTTACTATTACCCACTACTAGTTCTAGGATAAATGGGTCTTTCCTTATGTTCTTTAATTAAAAGTTGTGCAATTTTATATTTTTAAGTCGACAAATAAAATATGTCTTAATATAATGAATATGCAACTTCTAGATATTATTTTTATGTTAATCTGACGATGAAATGAAATATTGACAGCTGAATATAATTATGGTCAGGAATGAAATCTATGTGTAGCCCTCAAGACGTTTACTTGAAATAAAAGTATACCTTTAATATTGTTTTTTTTTTAAACAATCATCACCACTTTCAAATAGAAACTACATAAAATGTCCATGCGAAAGAAAATTTTTGATGAAAATAGGAGGTTTATTTACGTAAGTACATTCTTGCTAACCTTCCGCTTTCACGTCCACATAGAATGTGTGTCTCTCCGTAACAATTCGACCAGGCAGGCCAACCAGCATCACCCAAACACCCGCATGCAGGTCGTATGACACGCTGTCCACGTCAACGCGGCATCTTCCAAAGTCGTCAAACACCACCACTTCTTTGGGGCTTATCACCCTGCAGTACACAGTGTCTTCAGGTCCAACGATTTTGCTGACTGCGCTGTACTCCAACCAGCTAAGGTGCAAGTCATCTTGTTGTGCCCTAGCTACAAAAGAAAATAACTTTAATGTAGGTACTTTGTTACTTATAAAAAATACACTCGAAGAACCAGAAGAACCAGAACCAGAAATTAACAGAAAAAACAATCTTAATACGCTTTAAAGCAAATTAAATCTTATAAAATACAGATTTATAACAAAAACGCCTCCGATTTATCTCGATAGTATTATCTACTGGTATCGGAATATCAATTGACTTTCTGTGCTTTAGGAATAATTAATTGGTGTCAAGTATTCGGTGATATAAGTATATATTCTAAAACTGCATTTCATAAACCTCTTTCAAGTGGTCGCTAAATAAAATATTCATTCCGTTGCCAAGCGCTTCCAATTATGATAACGATATAAAAATATGGACTCTTTGTAAAGAAACGAACTTTACCATTGACATTAACGATCACGGGTGCTTTGTAGATAATCTTTGTTCCATAGACAATATTCCAAGTTCCGTTGTGTTGAGCATCAACCGATGTCACCACAAAACCGCAGGTGTCAGAGTAGCGTTCGTCACTGCTAGTCACCGGACTTGGTTCATTATCTGGACCCAACAACTTGCAAGTCTCATGAAGACTCGTCGGGTTCACCAGACGAACGTGCAAAGCATTACCCTCAGTGATGGTTATTTCATTGGGTGACGCGTCAACAAATTCTGCAATTGAAAGTATAAGTCAAACGCTTTGATAACAATTGGCCACGTACGTACAGTCTTTGTGTGGAAGCTTATCTTCGGACTTACTGAAGTTTGAAAATCATTTTACAATTTAAATTAGATTGCAAATGAAGGTATTTTTATTATTACGTTTTAACCTATCATTGCACTAATCTTTTTAAGTGTGTCTTTTTAGGGTTCAGTGCCAAAAGAAAAACTGAAACCCTTGTAGAATCAATCGGGTGTTTATCTATCTGTCCGTCTATCACAACTAATTTGCTCCAGAACCGATTAAGTTGAAATTTTATACTCATAATATGCATTACTGAAACGCAAACACGGATGTGTAACGTAGATAGAAGAAATTGTAATGGGGTCAGTACAAAGCTTAATACTTGGAAAAAAACAGAAATTAGTTATGCACTTAAAAATTACAGGAAAATAGACAAAAAGTTTATTTTCTTAAAATAAGAAGGTGAATCTCTCAGCACTTAGGAGGTTATACAGCACCCTCCATTCGCGTGAGACTGATTCGCACTTGGGCAGTTTTTTTATTGATTAAGGATACATATTCTTTTAAATATTCTACTTTGTCATTAATAGTCATTATTGATATGCAAATTAATCTTATCTCCAATACGTGACCTGATACATGTATGTAGTAATGATTTTTATCCGATACCTTCGACGTAGATTTTAAACGGTAGCCGCCGTTCAATACGCTCAGAGCTCCTTATCTCTCTGGCGATGAGTGTCCAATCACCGATAATATCCTCAGATACTTGAACGTTGACACCACATTGGACATTAGATCCCGTGACTATTTCAATTCCAGGGATGTTAAATCCTTCCATGAATGTATACTGCAGGCCATCTGGTGTTCTTATGTGGCAACTCTGTATCGTATTCAAAAATGGCAGTGTTATTACAACCCTTTCATTAGCTCCAATATCTGTATCAACGAATTGTTCTTCCAAATATTCGATTCTTCTGTCTTCCTCTTGTATAGGATTGCTCGGATCTGTAAAATTCGTACTATATTAATTAATATTTCCTTAAATTGCAGCTGGTTTATGTTGGTTTAATGTAAAACTAACCTTCTTGAATGATGGTAAAGCTTTGTATCCTCTCTGTGAATATGTCACGATTACTAAATTTTCCGATTAGAATCCAGGTTCCTAGCATATCCTGAGATATAGGACCTATTGACAGCCGGCAGGCTATTCTGTTGTCATTAACAAATGATACTCCGGTTGGCATGCCATGGTCAATGGTATTGTAGGACATTCCTGATGGCATCGTGAATAGACACACGTCAACAGCACCTGTGCTTGCTACTTCTACTGCAATTGTGCTGCCTAAGTTGACGACATGTTGGATGGGATTCAAATTTGTAACGTTATAAGCTTGTTCGTATGGATTATTCTTGTCTGGAAAAGAACAACAATGAATGAATAACGAGAAAAGATAAACAGACTCGTTTCTTGTTTTTGTAACAAACTATAATACGTTGTGAAAGTACGAGTGTAATTTGATCTCGAAGTACCTGTTCGATTATCGTTATAAATTTGTAAATAAATATGTGTAAGTAATTCAAAGGTTTGTTTTTAAATTTCACTTAGTAAAAACAATGCAGACGGGTCAAAATTTCTGAGCAAAATGTGGTAGTAAATATAGTAAATATCCGATCTGTTTTATTTTTTGCTTGTAAGTGTTGATATATTTGACCAGACCGGTAATCATATCACCCAACAGATGTCCACTACTGGGGCCTCTCCAAAAAAGAGTTCCGCAACGATCGGTCCTGTGTTGCACGCATACAAGTGGTTCCTGTGACCTTTACCAGATCGTCGCTCCATCTTGTTGGGTAAGGAAACATTTTTTAAACATGCTGTACCATAATTTTAAAGGAAAGCTTCAAGGTAACATCTTACCGTATAAATCAAGATTCATTGGAAGACGAATTTCATTGTAACCCGATAGTGCAGAGTTGAATTTTCCATAAATAGCCCAAGATCCTAGATGAGACTGTGCTATTGGCCCAATAGCGATGCTGCAGGCAGAGTCCGTGTCTTGCACCAATCTTATGTTGGGGTATTCCGATTCTCGTGTAACGAATAAGTCTTCGTTGTTGGGTGTCACCAAGTGGCAGGAGACTACGTCCCCGGAACCACCGACAGAGGGGCTGAGAATACCACCGAAGTGAACCACGTGATCAAACATTGGTTGTATTCTTGTCTGCCACATAGAACTGGGATTTGCGCTATCTGCAAGCGAGATTGAGTCATAAAAATTGCACAGTTTTTTATAAAGAGCTACCTACCTACTCTGAAAACATGACCTAGCCAACTTAGTTACATATAATTAACTAGCGTTTTGTAGCAGTAATTAGTAAGATCAATGATCTTATTTTCTTAAGTTTTTTTAATATTGTTATGAGATGTTATTTTAATGACTGTTCTTTAAACATGAAAGTGATTAACAAGTTTGGTTTGAAGTATCTTTTTGTATTTTTTCAACTTATTTTTTTTTACTTTTACGGTCATCCCGTGAAATCCATATATTTCATACTAAATACAAACTGAAACATAGATGCACAGAAAAAATCACTGCATAAGTGATGATGGCAAGCTGGAATGTATGATGCATAAAAAAATCCGTGTAAACTCCTGACCAGTGGTGGTGTAGGGGTAAGCACGTGGCACGGAATGCCGAGGACCTGGGTTCGATTCCCAGCATTGGTCTTTTTTATGGGGTTTTTTCTGTGCATCTATGTTTCAGTTTGTATTTAGTATGAAATATATGAAAGTGATTGTTACACTAAATACGATAATAAAACACCACCTAATCCCGATCCTAATCACGTCTCCAGATTCATCCTGTAGTAAGCTATTATAAATAATAGTACTTACTTCTCCAGACAATATTAGCCCTTTGGCATCGCCTGTGTTCCACGTTGTCCTCTGTATAAGATCCGCATATTGTCCATTTCCCAATAAGACTCTCTTCCATCGGCCCGATTGCAATCCTGCAGGATACATAGTCGCTGCTATCGTACGTGGTCACACCAGCCACATCATTCTCCTCTACTCTGACATTCTTATTGTCTGGTGTTATAAAACTACATTTTTCGGTGTGAGCAATTCGAGGCAGATTAATATCCACGTTTAGTTCTGTCCTTGTTATGAACTGTAGTTCACTGAGCCAAATTGTAGGATCCTCTTCAGAACTTGAAGATTCTGCAAGTAGTAAGATGTAGTAGTATAAGTCATTTAAAAAAGTAAATGGGTGCGTAATGATGCCTGTTAAAATATTAATCGCAATGACGCTCATTTGATATAATGTTTGAATCGAACACATAATATTATATAAGAAAGTCTTAATCATTCAATTTGTAAGTCAAGAAGTCTTAGGATTTATTGTCTTCAGTGGATTTGTTTTCGTCCTGAATAACAGAATAAAAATCGCAACATTAGAAAAAATCTTAAACAAAAAATTATGACACATATGTTTGATTTTTTCATAAATTTTGTATAAAACTACGACAACGGATGGACTCATTTCTGTACTAAGTGCAGTTGAAGCATTTAAATCATGACATGACCCCCCCCCCCCCCTTCCGTAGAGTATGATATAAAACAGTAGAATAGAAAACGGAGAAAAAGCAATTAAAAATTATTGCTAAGTTCAAGTATTTTACTTTAAAAATGTGACAATTGCGAAGAAAATGGTCCCTCATTAAAATTTGATTCCTACTATTTTATTACGTATTTTATATCGGTCTCAATATCATAAAAATGATTCTTCGCTAGACAATGTCGATACGACATATTTTACTAGGTACCTCTATAAAAAATTCAACAGCGGATCATGATTCAAATGATTTATTTGTACAGACCGTATTGAACAAGTTAGCTATGAAGTATCTTTTTGTATTTATTTTTTCAACTTCATTTTTTTTATTACTTTTACGGTCATCCCGTGAAATAATATATTTCGTACTAAATACAAACTGAAATATAGATGCACAGAAAAAACCCCAGAAAATAATAGTTTAAAAAAACTAAAAAACACGCTTTAAAAAATAAAAAATAAATTTTAATAAATTTCAATTCACTATTCTTATAGTGCAGTAAAAAATCTTAATAAGCAATTATAATATTGTTATATCCAGATCAAAATTTGTAAACAATTCTAAATATTGATAAAATAAATAATATTAGTTTAAAATATTTTATTGTACAAAAAGCGTGGGGTGCATGGTGTCAATTGTCAAGGATTATCATTTTGATAACATCTTAAAAAGCACCCCACGCTTTTTTACAATAAAATATTTAAACTATTATTATTTATTTTATCAATATTTAGAATTGTTTACAAATTTTGTTCTAGATATAACAATATAATAATTGCTTATTAAGATTTTTTACTGCACTATAAGAATAGTGAATTGAAATTTATTAAAATTTATTTTTTATTTTTTAAAGCTTGTTTTTTAGTTTTTTTAAACTATTATTTATTTTCTATTTTTTAGTTGCATTTTTTTTCTTTCTAACTTTACCCCCCCTCACCTACAACCCCCAAACCCCCTAAACCCAACCCCCCAACATCCCCCACCCCATTTCCCCAAACCCCCCCCCCCCAACCCCACACCCTTACCCCCAATCCCCTAAACCCCCTTTACCCCCCTCCTCATTTTACAAACCCCCGAACCACCTAAACCCAACCCCCCTAACACCGAACCCCCCAAACCCCCGGAACCCCCCCCCCTCCCCCACCCCACCACCTGCCCCCAACCCCCCCCCCCCCCCACCCCGCCACCTACCGCCCCCCCCTTCCAGTTCCATCATCAAACCCTTGTTACCATCTAGGCCTCTTAACCCCTCCCCATTTCCCACAACCCCCCAAAATCACTTACCCCCGAACCCCCCAACACCCCCACCCTATTCCCCGTAAACCCCCCCCCCCCATCTCCTAACCCCGACCGCCACACCCTAACTCCCAACCCTCTAAACCCCCGACCCCCTTACCCCAGACCCCATCCCCCCCCCCACCCCGCCACCTACCCCCCTTCCAGCTCCATCATCAGACCCTTGTTACCTCTAGGACCAAAGTACTCGTCAAAACGAATCAAACGAGCCCAAACTCGATGGGGTTGTTTCGTTTTATTGTGGAGTGCCTTTGGCCATCTTCCAGCTCCATCATCAGACCCTGGTTACCATCTAGGATCAAAGTGCTCGTCAAGACGAATCAAACGAGCCCAAACTCGACGGGGTTGTGTAGTTTTATTGTGGAGTGCCTTTGGCCATCTTCCAGCTCCATCATCAGACCCTGGTTACCATCTGAGATCAAAGTGCTCGTCAAGACGAATCAAACGAGCCCAAACTCGACGGGATTGTGTTGTTTTATTACATAGTTCCTATGGCCACCATCCAGCTCCATCATCAGATCAGCTCCATGTTACAATAATATTGCATTGTCATCCAATTTACACATATGTGCAAAATTTCAGCTCAATCGGAAACCGGGAAGTGGGTCAAAATCGCGCCCTAAGGAGTCGGTTACAAACATACAAACATATAGGTGAAGCTAATATAAAGCGTGTAATAAAGCGTGTAATAAAGCGTGTAAAAAAAAGACCAATATTTGAGTTTGTATTTAGTACGAAATACAGACCGTATTGTCTAACGCGCGGATACTTGCTATCGTATTCACTATTTTTTTCTGCCACCATCTCATGTTGTGCCTTTTCCGTGATTGCAATACTTTTACGGGTGGCACACGTAATCGTGTGAAATGTTCATTCGGATCGCTACCACTATCTACCTTGCTAATCCTGCCTAACTAGTACCTACTTAGTACTTATTTGCACTGTTGATAGCAAAATAGCCGGGAAATCACGTACCTACACAAAATGCATTTTATGAGAGCATTATTGTATGTGAGTCCTCTCCTGCCCTTCCCTCTACCCCTTCCACCCTTTGGTATAGCGATTAGTTTTAGTGGGAGTAACTAATCATCAAGTAACCTAACATGCTCCTTTTCCTGCCTTATTGTGTAAAACATTTACAAAGTCAGCCTACAATCTTATCTCCGGCTTATATACTCGTCCCACAGCAGGGCGGCCTCCTCTTAGAATAAGAGGACTTTGGTTGTGGTTCCCAGTGTGGATTGGGAACTTCAAATACACCATTGAGTTGTTTAACAGATTGAGACAATTTTTCTCATGATGGTGCGTGAGCCCGTGTCTGAACCCATGATCCATTGAGTGTCCATATTTAGTCGCGAAAGCCACTAAGGTACTAGCTAAGTAGCAATACAATTGAAGTGTTTGAAAAGAATCACATCGGCAAGGCTGTTGGGCCAATTTACTTTGTTAGTAGATAATTTAGCAATCTAACTACTGCACGTGTTTTGTATGTGTGGTAGGTATTCGATAAAAGATATTTCATACCTATCCTTTTTTCACGCATCGCGCGTCATGCATTAGGTATGAATATTTATACATTAAGCTTTGCTTAAATATCTTATATTACATGTGCATTGAAATTACGTTTTATTTTCTAACACTATGACAATTTATAGTTCCGTTTTGGTATTTTACATTCATCAATTACTTCATCTTCAGTAAATTGTCTGTTACTAATAGTTTTAAACAAATGTAATTACGAAAATAACAAAGGTATTTTTACAAAATACTAACCTAAAAAATAAATAACCTCTATCTACAGGCTGTTACAAAACTACCCGTAAAGCCGAAAGGAGGTTAAATGGGGCGAGTCTATTCACAATATTTAAGAACCGTAGTAACGCTGTAGGTATAACAAAAAAAAATATTATTTTCACTGATGTGCAATCCCTATTTCAGTAAAGTTAAAGAGTAAACTACGCAGAATGTACCTACATTTCTACCTAATTCGCGGAACGACAAAAATTTTAAAAGACTTAAACCTAACGAAACAACCTAAACGAACACTTACTTTTTCATAACAAACGTCAAATTTACAGAAACGGCTCAAAGTGTGCTCCGCCTTGCTCAATACACAACCTCGCTCGTAGGGATATGGCTTGTGTGGCATTTCGCACCATCGTCGGTGTTATTGGCGCGAAAACCGATCTAACACGCTGTTCCATCTCGGCAACCGTTGAGCAATCGGAGAAATACACTCTGTCCTTCACATAACCCCACAAAAACGAAGTCCAAGGGTGTGAGATCCGGAGAACGAGCAGGCCATAGCACCGTTCCCCCGCGGCCGATCCATCCTCGCGGAAACCGAACGTTAAAATGTTCTCGTACATTGCGAGCAAAAAGTGCCGGAGCTCCATCATGCTGAAACACCATGTTTCTTTGGTTCTCAAAGTAATCGCAGTCGGCCACAGGAAAGTCGTCAATCGCCTCTTCGAATTGCGTTTGTGAAAACGTTAGATACGAGTAGTTGCTACCGTTCAGACGTGATGGCATAATGACGGGACCGATGACATGCCCGTCATAAAGTCCAGCCTACACATTCAGCCGCCACTGGTGTTGGAATCTGCCCTGCCGTGAAGCATGTGGATTCTCGCAAGCCCAAACGTGATCGTTATGCATATTTGAAAGTCCTGACCTCGTGAATGTTGCCTCGTCCATCCAAAGAACATAGTTTACGTAATTAGGGTATTCCTCCAACTGCCTGAGGCACCACTCGCAGAAGTTCCTCCTAGGTGCAAAATCGGAGGGTATCAGATCCTGTGTACGGCGAAAGTGACGATTGTCGTCACGAAGAATTCGTCAAACTGCAACATGGTTTATACCGAATCTTGTTCCGGCTCGCCTCGGACATACTTGTGGTGACGCCCCGTAAGGGCACGGCAATATCAGAGGGCTATTTTTACAATTAAACATTTTAGACATTTTTCCTATATTTCTGCTAATTAACAGCATATTTTATGCTGAAATGACAGCTTACTAGGGTTGACAATATTTTTGGCTTTGATAATTAATTATATTTCTTACGGGGTATTTTGTAGCACGTTATATATTAATTATTGTCTGTTATAGTAGTGTAATAAGAAGTCAATTAACTCAGAATATTTTGTCAAGTGGTTGATTGAGCAAGTCCAAATGAGTGTTCGAAGAGTAGTGGAAAGTTATGCTACCGGGAATTTTCCTTTTATATGACGTCACATCTTTGATGCGTCTTTTTTCAAGAACTTTTATTGCTGAAGTGGGGAAGTAAAGACGGTCAAGTTGGAGTGGGACTGGGCTGGACATGTTCGTCGAATAAACCCGGAACGTTGGGCCGAAATTGCCACGGATTTGATCCCAAGCGATGGATATCGTTATAGAGGCAAACCAAAGCGGAGATGGCAGGACTAACTAAATGTTTATTACGTGGGATGGCGGGAGCTTGCGTTTGATAGACGAGAGTGGAACAAGAGAGGAGAGGCCTTTTTCCAACAGTGGGGCACCAAAATAGATTTAAATAAAAAACCGGCCAAGTGCGAATCGGTCTCGCGCACCGAGGGTTCCGTACAAATTTTTGGGTATGTCAAAATATACGCCGTAAACAGCCGCAACTATAATAATCTAGTGTTAGTAGAACCCTCCTTCTAAGTAAAATGTAAGCATTGTGAGATCATTTTATTTTGGTTATTCGATACCCTCCTTAATCTATACATATAAAATCCTTTGTCCTGACTGACAGATCAACGCACAGCCTAAACCGCTGACCGTAGAGACCTGAAACTTGGAGGGTATATTCTTTGTATGACGTAGGCATCCGATGAGAAAGGAGTTTTCGTAGTTCTACTCCTAAGGGGGTAAAAAAGGGGGGCAAAGTTTGTATGGGACAACGTGATTCCTTGGTCCAATCTACTTCAAATTTTGCATAAACATTCTATAACAGAATTGATGGAAGACGTGTTTCGTATTTTATTGAAATTCATCCCTTGACGGGGTTAAAAAGGAGTAGAAAGTTATTTTGGGGGTGATTTGCTTCGAAGTTGATGTCAATACTCCTTAGTGCTTTTGATTTAAATTACTTTTTATTATGACACAATGTAAACGAAACGAAACTTCAAATTTTGCAAACCATTTGTCTACGTTTGTCAACCACTTCCTGATCTGATCTCTGATAATAACTAATTATAATAAGTATTTGCATTTCACCAAGCTTTTGCTTTTACAAGCGCAGCGTGGGACGTCCACCAACGAGATGGACGGACGTTTTGGTGAAGGCCGCAGGTTCAGGGTGGATGCAAGTCGCTTCCAACCGTAATGATTGGGCGTCAATGAGGGAGGCCTATGTCCAGCAGTGGACGTCCAAAGGCTGAAATGATGATGATGATGATGAAGCTTTTATGTGAGTTCAACCTTTTTCGAATAAAATCGAATTGAGTATTCAAACATCATTGTTGAACTCGCATAAAAGCTTGGTGCAATGCAAATACATATAAAATGCTTTGTCCTGGAAGTCCTAAATGACTGACTGGCGGATTAATACACAGCCTAAACCGCTGTATGTAGAGACCTGAAACTTGGAAGATGTGTTCCTTGTATGACGTAGGCATCCGATAAGAAAGAATTTTCCGGAATTCCCACGGGATAAGGAATATACAGGATTTATATATTTCATCAATCAAGAGTGACCCTATCCCCATAACGAAGATTACTAAACTGTTCAAATTGGGCATGCAAGTAGGCTATTAGAATAGGTATAAAGCTAAATATACTCAAATCAACTGGATCCTATCTCCGTAACTACAATTACTAAACTTTTCAAATTCAGTATAAACAGTACAGCAAAAAAACTTATTGCAGGATTTTTGGAAATTCCTGTGGAATAGATAATCTCTGAAACTTCCGAGGCGATTAAAAAAAAAACTTTTACCAGTAAAAAATTAGGTACACTATCCTTTATTGACATAAGCTACTTTTTCCGGGAAAATGCAAAATTCCAAAGGGATAGAAGAAAAAATTCAACTTCGGAGCTCATTTTAAAATGTCTTTCACCAATAGAAAAGATACACTGTCCTTGATTAACATAGGATGCTATTTTCCGGATAAATGCAAAATTCTCGCGGTATAGTAATAGTAAATTTAACTTCGGGGTTGAGTTTAAAAAAAATTACCTATAGAAAGCTACACTATACTTTATTGGTATAGGCTAGGCTACCTACTATTTATTCGGTAAAATGCAAAATTCCCGTGGGATAGAAAGAAGTGAATATCACATGAGGGCTGATTTGGAAGTTTCTTTCACCAATAGGAAGCTACACCAACCATTATTTACATAGACTACTTTTTTCCGTGAAAAAGCAAAATTCCCATGGGAAAAAAATAAGTGAATTTAACTACGGGGCTGATTTTAAAACTTCTTTTACCGGTAGAAAGCTACACCTTTAAGGACATAGGCTACTTTTTCTCGGGGAAAACGAAAATTCCCGCGGGATAAAAATAAGCGAAAATTTGCATAGAATTTGTTGAAATTCCCACGGGATAGAGAATAAACGGGATTTATAATATTCACTAACTGATACTGATGATGATGAAATGATGAAATGGTAATGATGATGGATGTTGCCGTTGCCGGATTTTTGTTTTAAATACAATGAAAGAGATGAAGAAGCTTTACCACAAATTGGAATTCTACGCGGACGAAGTCGCGGGCAAAAGCTAGTCTTTAATATATAATTACTAGCTGACCCAGTAAACGTTGTTTTGCCATATAATAAATAGCCTACGACCTATTCTCAGACCTACCGAATACAGAGAAAAAGTTTCATAAAAATCGGTCAAGCCGTCTCGGCTCGGAGGAGTTCGATAACAAACACCGTGACTCGAGATTTTTATATCTATACATATAATAAATCTGTAACAAGTCGGTGTCTGTACATTGAAGATATTTGAGAAAAACTGTCACTAGGGCTATTTATTAGCACAATAGAACCCAAAACAATGATTTTTAGAATTATTGTCTGTTTGTCTGTTTGTCTGTGCGTTTGTGCGCGCTAATCTCAGAAACGGCTTAACCTAGAAGGATGCGGTTTTCACTGATATGTTGGTATTTTCTTGGATTAACATTTAGTGTTTGTTTCATTTGAATCGGTTCACAAATAAGAAAGATACGTCTATTTTAAAAATTTATCGAACAGGTTTTTTTGTTTGAACGCGCTAATCTCAGGAACTACTGCTCCGATTTGAAAAATTCTTTCAGTGTTAGATAGCACATTTATCGAGGAAGGCTATAGGCTATATATCATCACACTAACACCAATAGGAGCGGAGCGGAGCGGAAGAATGTTTCAAAATCGGGGGTTTTTGAAGTAAAACTTCTATAGGCACGCTTGACTTGGGAGTACGGTGCACGGTGTTGAATGTAACCCGGGTGTGCGGGGGGGTGCGGGGGCGGGTAATTTTTTTAATATCAAGGAACTAAGGACAGCCATAATTGATGAAAAAGCAAATTGGATAAAAAAAAAATAAGCTGCCCAAATTACTAATTCCACGCGGACGGAGTCGCGGGCAAAAGCTAATATTAGATATATTTACTAGCTGTTGCCTGCGACTCCGTCTGCGAAGAATAGGGGTACGTATAAAAAAATAGCCTACGGCCTATTCTCAAACCTACCGAGTGTGGAGAAAAAAAATTGATAATAATCGGTCAAGCCGGCTCGGAAGAGTTCGATAACAAACACCGTGACCCGAGATTTTTATATTTTAGTTTACTTGTGGTTGTACTGTAATAAATAATCGGTGAAAATTTCAAGAGTCTAGTTAACGCCATTATAAAGATCGAGTTAAAAACGTTGAAAAAAAACCGTTTCTTGTATTTATTTTATTTTTAGTATTTTTTGTTACAGCGGCAACAGAAATACATCATCTTTGAAAATGTCAACTGTCTAACTATCACGGTTCATGAGATACAGCCTGGTAACAGACGGACAGACAGACAGACGGACGGACAGCGGAGTCTTAGTAATAGGGCCAGGTTTTACCCTTAGGGTACGGAACCCTAAAAATCATGAAAAACTTTTATTACAAGGATTTACACTCAGTCACACATGAAATCCCATATCATAACGATAACGATTAGTACTTAGTGAATGAAAATATACAAGAGATAAGTATGTAAAAAATTAATCGTTGGCCATGGACGATGGATCATCGACCAGGAACCGTGGACCTTCGAACACGGAAACATAATTGTTGACCTCGATTTAGAATTCCTGAAATTCTTACCCAATCATATGCTGAAATGTACCAGATACATTCTTTGAAGATTGAAAAATAAGTTATTCTTACCTGATGACTCTTGAGTTCTTTCCTCCGAAGTAGTAACACTTTCTGATGAAACATCTTCATCTGATTCTTTTTTGAAAATATCTTCAGCTGAATCTTCGGAAGAATCAGGTTCTGACGAGAGGTTTTCATTTGATTCGTCTTCGAATGAACTTTCACCATTAATGGCTATATTCAAATATTTTACTTCTTCTCCAGAATCTATTACGGCATGTAGTGACCATAAGCCTTCATCATCTTTGTTTAAATCATTTATTCTCACTACACAACTAAAAATCGCAGTACTTGTTCTTAATTCAAACTTGGTATCGTCTTTTGTAAAATCTATTTCTGTTTTTTGTGGGCTGACAAGGTAACATTTGGATGCAGTAGACGATAAAGTTAGTATGAAAATTTCTGCGAAGGCTCCTTTATCAAAATGTGTGATGCCTTCGTCATCAGAAGCACGTATTCCTGCGAAAAAAACTGCATTTGAAATCTGGTCTATGAACAAAAAGTTCGGTTAATAATGAGTGGCAATTTATTTCTAGAAATAAATAAAAACTTTATTGTATAACTGCCACTTCGAACTTCAAACTTTATCCAGAATATTCTAGCAGATGGTGGGTTAATTTGACTCGCAAACTCCCTATTAAGGTGTTTTATTGGATTTTTCGATTCAAAATGTAAGTAGTCCACATTTGACGTAGTACACTTCGAACATTGATTGATTGACCATTGATTGTGTGAAGTTTGTAGCCTCTTAAGTTTTTTGGAATTTATTTACCTACATTTGAATTTTTCCATAAGCTGGTGTGTGTGGAAAGCTCCATGATGTGTGTGGATGTCTGTCTGTCCGCACTGCACTCGCGTGGGAACTATGGCCCAAACTATCTCGTTCTGAGAGGAGGCTTATGCGCTGCAGTGGGATGTACATGTACATGTATAGGCTGAGATAACCACAATTTAAAAAATTCTAAAAACCACATTCACTTCACCCTTTCACTCCTGTATTATTAAAAATCCCAACCACCTGCTAAATATTTTGGATAATTTTTAAAGACTCCTTGTTTGCTCCATTTAATTCATTTGAAACAATCACATTAAAATCACGATCGTTTATGACAATTGCACTTTGATCGGATTTTGTAGCAATCCTTATATGAGTGTCCTATTTTAATTTAAAATTACCTGCCAGCAGTACTGCCAGCAGAAACGTCGTCAGTAACGAGCGCATCATAGCACTACACTTTCGCCAGTGGCTCCGACTCATTAACTAATCATTAGCTTCGTCTGTTCACCGATAAGTTGCAATACGAGGCTTCAATTTTTCATCCTTCATTCGATTACAAGATTTGTTCTATTTTGTTAATCTTATCTTTAATACTTTGTCTTTAGTAATGTCCGATAGTGAGAGCTGGAAGGTCTCTCACAGCCAGCGGTAGACTGACGTTGTTTAGTTTAATCTTATGTGTGGATGAATCTTTCAATACAGGGTGTTTCTTTGGTCAGCAAATTCCGCAATAGTTACTTTATTTATTCATAACTGTAAGCTCAACTACTTTTCTTTTTCAAAATTGTCGAAAGAATACCCTCGCCAAGCGTCTCTAAGCGACTACCGCAATGGAGGTTGGCTCCATGAATTTTTATCACACTAGTCGCTTAGAAACCAAAATCGTCGGGTATCGAAGATTTGCATTGTGTACGAATGAACTTATAAATCATGGTCACTCGTTTCTGTAGCTACGAGCGGGGTAGGCCGCTTATCGTCACGCAAGATTAGTCTGTTTTGTTTGATACTACCCTCAAAAAACTCATAGCATTGTGCACGGTGATTACGTAATTAAATTCTTAAATTCGTGTTTATTCGTAAACACGGCGCGTGGTGACCACAATGAAGTGAAATAATGGAAAGAATTTAAAATGCAGATGTAATTTATCTGACCTCATAAGGTTTTTTTAGTTTTTTTGTATGATATACCTACGGATTCAGCAATTTAACTATCTCTTCTGTTTTGGAAGTTGTCGACCAACAAAACACCCTGTATTTTATCTCCCTAGCTTAGCTAGTAAGGACTTCATAACAAGCGACCGTGCGTTACGTAGTCGATGTGTACGTCCCTTTCTTATCAAACCGATACGATAGAGACATACTAAGCCACTCTCGGCAAATAGCAAGTAAGGTGTCCTTCTGTGAAATAGTGCAACAACTAAGTACATAATATTATCATAATGGTTTGTAATTGATCTATCAATTGCGACAGTGGTTTATATAATTAATAAAGGTGTTATAATTTAAAGCTAAATACCTTACCATGTTAGGGCACTGCAATATATTAGCACTTTAAGGGTACGCTTCTATTGTGGCGGATCGGAAACGTGCCGGCACAACATCTGCCTAGAGAAATATTAACCCTAAAAATTACGACAAATAGGGACATTTTAGGCAGGTATAC
Organism: Archips crataeganus; assembly: GCA_947859365.1. Lineage (NCBI taxonomy): Eukaryota > Metazoa > Arthropoda > Insecta > Lepidoptera > Tortricidae > Archips > Archips crataeganus. Next base: position 11,502,935 of record OX402066.1, on the reverse strand, counting down.
GAAGTGTTTTTGGGGTTTTTCGGTATATTACTCGAACTTACTACTTATTAGTAATTGACTGTTTAGTACGAAATAATTTGATTACTTTTTCTAGAAAGTAAGTTTAAAATCAAGCTCCAAAGTATTTTTAAATTATTTATTTACTCAAATAAACACAAAAGAAGTGCAGAAATACTTATCTCTATATATCTCGTAAGTAGCACTTTGTTGGTAGAAAGTGTAGAAGTCTCATATTTGCTATGCTGCTATGCTTCTATTGATTAATATTTATAATTATTATTTATTTTATTCTGCGACGCGCCGCAGTCCTTGGTTATTATTTAATATTTATAACTTAAACATATTGGTCCCTTGTCACTTGGGATAAGTTCGCCTTTGTACTGTACATTATATGTATCTCAATGGTTGTCATTACTGTTTTTTTTTCTTTATGTTTTACAATTCTTACATAAATACTTCAAGTAATTTTTAGGGTTCTGTAGTCAACTAGTTAGGGTTCCGTAGTCAACTAGGAACCCTTATAGTTTCGCCATGTCTGTCCGTCTGTCTGTCTGTCTGTCCGCGGCTAAGCTCAGAGATCGTTAGTACTAGAAAGCTGTAATTTGGCACGCCAACAAAGTGGTAAAATAAAAAATAAAAAATAATTTTTTTTTAGGGTACCTCCCATAGAGTTTTTTCTTGACTAATCCTATAGTGTAGGGTATCGTTGGATAGGTCTTTTAAAACCATTGCGGGGTTGTTAACATGATTTTTCTATTCAGTGATCTGTTTGCGAAATATTCAACTTTAAAGTGAAAATTTTCATTAAAATCGAGCGTCCCCCCCCCCCTCTAAAATCTAAACTGTTAGGTGGAAAAATTTGAAAAAATTCAGAATGGTAGTAAATATATCAAATTTACTAGAAAAATTATAGCGGCTAAGATTGCTTGGAAATTATTTGTAGTTTAAGAGTAAATAGTAGCCTAAGGTATAAAACATACCTAAACTTGGATGATTCCGTACACATACGAAATCCTTAGAAAAATATTACTTGATTTTTTTGTAATGGCTACGGAACCCTACTTTGTGCGTGTCTGACACGCTCTTGGCCGGTTTTTATCATGGGTTATCTTCTAATATATAAAAATCTCGTGTCACGGTGTTTGTTACCGAACTCCTCCGAAACGGCTTGGCCGATTTTTTTGAAACTTTTTTCTCTACACTCGGTAGGTCTGAGAATAGGTCGTGGGCTATTTTTTATACCCCTAGGTGATAAGAAATAATTTATATGGCGGAACAAAGTTCGCCGGGACAGCTAGTAAATTATAAAATACAACCATTGGTAAAGTATAATTAAAATGTTCAGATACTTTTGCACGAAAATAAAATGGAAATCCTACGAGTGATTATAAATAATGATTTTCATGTTATAATAATATTAATATAATCATGGCACTACATTATTATTAATCTAATACATAATACCTCGTTATAATCGTGAAATCAAGGATTTACCATTACTCAATCACGTTAAACATATCTGATTACACAATAAACACGACATCATAAAGATTAGAACTTAAATCAAACGGTAATACCTAGCGTTTTGAAATTCTAGTAGAATAGAATAGGCATCAAGTACAACATTGCCAGCATTGGTCTTTTTTCTGGGGTTTTTTCTGTGCATCTATATTTCAGTTTGTATTTAGTTTGAAATATATGGTTTCACGGGATGACCGTAAAAGTAATAAAAAATGAAGTTGAAAAAAAATAAATAGAAAAAGATACTTCATACTTAACTTATAAAGTACAACTTAAATTTAACCATTTTGGGCGTTTTTACTTCAAAATTAAAGTTTATTTTGCGAACAGGCCGCAGAGATGTCTTTTCTGGGTTCTGTACCTAACGGGACTCTAGTACTTAGACTCCGCTGTCTGTCTGTTCGTCCGTCCGTCCCACCGTAGCGCTAGAAACTTTCACGTATTACAACAAATACTAAAAATAAGACAAAGTTAAAAGTTAAAGGGAAACGTCATACAAGAAACGTGTTTTTCAGCGTTTTAAAAATCGATCTTTATAATGGCATTAAGTAGACCACTTGAAATTTTCACAGAAATATATTGCTAGTACGGAACCCTTCATTCATGAGTCTTACTTGCACTTGACCGGTTTTTAAATCAGCTTAGATCAGTTTCAGGTACCTATAATACATACCGTAAAGACGCATAGGATAGCGGACTTCCTTACAACGAAATGTGTCGGCTCTTCCATACACCGTCCAATTTTCTTGGACAATGTTCTCTCTTTCGATGACGATTTTGCACAGGCTAGCGTCTAGGAGCCTGATACCGGGATAGTCGGAATGTTCAGTTAACACCAAATCTTCTCCGTATGGAGTTACGACATGGCACTCCGTCAAAATGGTATTGTTTTGGTCCATCGTGTAATTACCAGTACCCACTACGTGGAGAGTGTCGTTGGTTGTAACTTGACAACCGTCCTCTAAAACAGGTAGTAAGTATTAGTTACTTTGAGCAGCGTGAGATGCAAAAGTGAAGCCACAACACGGGACAGTTAAGTCACTTGCCACTGTGGCCACTGTCCATAAACATAATCGTACTAAATATTGTTATTAATACAAGATTTCCCAAAACTCAACGAGAACCTGCTACTGGCCAAGAGGCCGAGTTATAACAGTTCTGAAAATAATAAGATAAAAATCCATAGCACTTAGTTAAGCGACGATAGTCATTTTTCCAAAATATTTAACACTAAATAAAAGTTATATGTTATGTGACTCTGCTATCGCTTAAATAAATGTCATGGATATTTTTTTTCCTGAACTATGTAACTTTCATATAGGCCAAAGTTATGTAAGTAAAGCTTTAAACGCAGAGACAGCGGAGGCGTGGCGGTGCGGTGGCGGTGACGGTTGTAATATTCTAACTTGTATGAACGAGTTCGCGGTACGGTACCGCACAACCGTTCATACTAAACTAACTAACTAACTACCAGGGCGCAGTAACCCAAAGTGGGTCTTGGCCTCCAACACCAGATTACGCCACGCTTTGCGATCTTGAGCCAGCCCTTGCCAGTCCTCGACCCCGAGGTCCAAAAGATCTTTCAGGACCTCGTCCCTCCAGCGGTATCTGGGACGACCAACCGGCCTACGTCCACTCGGTCGTCCCAAGTACGCTCTCTTCACGGCTCGATCCTCTCCCAACCTTTCTACGTGTCCGAGCCACCGGAGTCTGGACGCCTTGGTCTCTCCTATAACATTGGACTCAGACACCAAGTCCTCAATTTCCTTGTTCTTCCTTACCCTCCAGCTACCGTCCTCCCTCTGAGTCGGCCCCAGAGTCTTCCGCAGAATCCTCCGTTCTGCCACTAGCAGCTTATTCTCTTCTTTGAGTGTTAGTGTCCAAGCTTCGCAACCGTACATCAGGATCGATCTAATGACAGTTTTGTAGACGCGAATCTTGGTTCTCCTGCATAGTAGCCTGGACACCAGAATCTTGTGAAGAGCAGCTCATCTGAGGGCACTCTGAAGACGGATATCAATCTCCTCCTCTCTGTGGTTAGTGTCTGTCACAGTGCACCCAAGATACTTAAATTTATTGACTCCTCTATACATGGAGTCACCCACCTTTATTTAGGTCTTTACGTTTCTCTCTTGGATTACTGTATCTCCTCATGTGGAAATATTCTGTCTTCTCGCGGCTGATTCTGAGTCCAACTTTTCCTCCCTCCTCTTCCAAAACTCGTGCCATGGCTTGCACCTCACTCTCGCGCTGTCCCAGCAGTGCCAAGTCGTCGGCGTACCCAATAACCCGGTGCGTGCCATTCAACTCAACTCCCCCGTTAACGTTCAGCACCTTCCTAATGACGCTTTCAAGCACAAAGTTGAATAGCATCGGCGACAACGCATCCCCCTGCTTAAGGCCTGCTAGTCTTAGTGGCAACCTCAATCATTCTTATCAACTTCAGAGGTATTCCAAAACCATTCAACCGTTCATACAAGTTAGAATATTCAAGTCAAGTCAAAATTCTTAATTCAATTTAGGCATCAATTGATGCTCTTATGAACGTCGAAGAATCTACCACCGGTTCGGAAACACCCTATTGAGAAGAAACCGGCAAGAAATTCAACAAGGTATATTTTTTCAACCAGATCTACATTGTTATTAAATTACATATATCTAAATTATTTAATACAATTAAAATTTTTAACACAGTAGATACGCTATTTGAGACTAGGGATCGCCAATGCGGATCGGAATTATTTCCAAACATCCCTGTCCATGATATAGTCATTAATTTTATAGTACGCTTAGATATTAATGTCTTTACCGTCACCGTCACCGCCACCGCACCGCCACGCCTCTGCTGTCTGTGCGTTTGGAGCTTAAGTCTTGGTCATGCGCTGTATGTTGTCTTTTGTAAATATCAAGACTTAATATCACATCTGTATCTGCATATCGTATGCATCGCTTACCTGTTCCTAAGATATTGATCTTCTGACAACGGTCAATGATAAAGTCATCATCAGTTCTTCCGCAAATCGTCCAAGCTCCGAGATGTCGCTTGTCTATGGTCCCCAGCTCATATCGACACGACACGAACTCGGTACCGTTATGCGGCACCACTAGTTTACGAGTATTAAAAGCATAGCCGTATCCTCTGTCTAAGGAACAGTTTTCTTGACGACCAATGTTGCTCAATGTTATATCAATCTTTGATCCTTTTGAAGGCAATAAATCGATTGTCGGCAGCCATGTTGATTTAGTCGGTTTACTACTAGTAGTTGCTGAAAAAAAAATAGACTAAAACCGTTTACCAACCATTTCTTTTCCGAATCAACCGCTTTGGATAATTTTAGGAGAAAAAGACGCTCTAACATCAATTTGGGTAATCTTTAACTGTTTGCTCAGAATTTTGGTGTAGTTACACTGCCGTCACAGAGACCAAAAGCCGCATCTGAATATATGCCTAACTCAGTTACGGTAAAAAATGTCAGATGCGTCTTTTTTCCGTATAACAGCAGTATATCTAAGATCAACGAAATTAAATTAATTTAAATATTTTCACTACAATTATTGACAACAATACCACTAGGTATATTTATTATTTATTTATTTTAATTAAAAAGTCAACGAGTACTTACCCAAAAGTAATAGAATACGAAAAAATATCCTCACCAAACACACCTTCATGTTTATTTACACTTATTTTTGCAAAATCGATTTTTATCGATTTCAATTTAACTTACAACAGGCAAATAAATAATAAGTAGTAAGTACAAGGAACAAGTGGCATCACAAGAAACTGAATTTAAGTTATTTATAAGTATATATTACAAACTAAAAGTGTGCCGAGTTGGCCAGCGAGCCAACTGTTCTGCCACAAGTTCAAAATCAAGGAAAACCCACTTATCCCAGACCAGTTCTTATCTTAGTCACGTATGCTGGAAATAAAACCCATCGATAGAGGGCGTTGGTCTACCATAGTAGGTAGTTACTTAATTATTTCCTGCTATATATATTGCTTATTTACTTGCACTTAAATACCTACACTTTGGCTTCGAAAATTTGGTATTATATTAAATTATACAGTCATCCGGTGCTCGAGCGCATCTATACTCAGTTTTTTTTAAACTAATACTTAATTTATTAGAAATTGTTCTAGTTGTTTGGCAAAACCGCTATGTATTCTTTTCAACAAATCTCTAAGGGAAGGCTGTGATCCAAAAATCTGGAAGAAAGCTTGGATTACCCCTATACCTAAAGGATCAGTTACTAGGGAAGTAGAAAAGTACCGACCTATTTCTAAACTCTGTCATTTTAGTAAAATTCTCGAAAAAATTATTAAGGAACAGCTTTTTGGAGTCGTCAAACATCAGATCACCCCATGTCAACATGGTTTCTTTAAAGGGCGGTCTGTGGAGACTAATTTATTGACATTTACGGGAGTTGTGCTGGGCGCTATGGAGGATGGACACAATGTAGACGCCGTGTATACCGATTTTACCAAAGCATTCGATAAAATCTGTCGCAACACCTTATTAAAAAAACTTTGGCGACTCGGTATACATGGCGATCTATTTCGCTGGGTAAAATCCTACGTGGAAGATAGGACTCAGGCTGTTGTCCTGTCTGGATACACATCATAATATAAATCTATAACTTCCGGAGTACCACAGGGCTCTCATTTGGGCCCATTACTTTTTATTTTGTATATTAATGATATTACAGACTATATAAAATATTCCAACGTATTACTTTATGCTGATGACACTAAAATATTTAGACTAATCAAGAATCTTGCCGACTGTGACTTATTACAACAGGATTTACTAAACCTTGAAAGATACTGCCTCGATAATAATCTTTTCCTAGATAGTGATAAATGTAGTATCATAACTTTCTCAAGAAAAAAGAAAAATATAGATTATTTTTATACACTTGGAGATGCAATTTTGAATAGAGTATCTGAAATTAGAGATCTTGGTGTAACAATGGATGCTAAACTGTCATTCATCCCTCATATACAGGGTGATTGGAAATTCGACGTATTCCTTCAAGGGGGGTATTCTACAGCTTATTTGCAATGATTTAAGTCCAGTCAACCAGGGGTCAAAACTCATTGGTTTTCAAGTTATTCAAGTTTTTAGATTTTCCCGCCTTTCGACCTAAAACTAGTGATTTTGTAAAAACTACGTTATTTTGAAATAAAAAAAAGGATTTGCTAAATAGCCAATGAACCACTGATTACGTAAAATAAAAAAAAATACAGAATATCCCAAAATTTTGCAAATAAGAGGATTTGAAGTCAGAAGTTTTTGTATTTTTTTCCAAATCTTGTAACATTTTAAGGCATAACTAAAAAAAACAGTACAACACTTCGCGTACAAATTACAGAAATAATTTTCTCAGTTCATAAGCTTTCTAAAAAGGTACCATGTTTGACATTTAATGCTCAATTTTTACAATTAATAATAATAATACCAGAGCAGGTACATGACTTGACTTAGCGTACTTGACCCTTATGGCTTTGTTCGTGTCGTTTTAGATTCTCCGAGGGCTTACTTTTTCTTTAGTTTCTTATCTTCTTAGACTCTAAGTTGCTTTAGGTGATATTTTGATAAGTAATTAAGTAAGGCAATGAGAAAATTTGGACAAAATAACAAACACTTTGATTATCAAATAAAAATTCAATCTTCAAAGTAAAATAAATCATAAATCTTGCTTGAACTGTTTGCTCTAGTTTCGTACGCAAGCACAAAGCCTTCTTCGTACTTCAGTGATTATCACTCGCCTCGAAAGCCCATCTTTCATTGTTTGTGCAGCTGCTAAGATTTTTTGCTATATTTTTTTTAGTTACGTATCGGTCTGTCGTAGACCAACGCCTTCATGTGACCCCAGATCAGATCAGATCAGAAATCACATGGAGTCAAATCTGGGCTCCTGGTTGGCCAAGGGGTTGGGCAACCTCAACCAATCCATTTTCTTGGGTAGTTCTAATCCAATCACTGTCGCACACCCCCGTAAAAGTGAGCAGGGCATCCATCGTGCTGATAAATCACATGATTTACGCTACTGGAAGATGTGCTGCTTGCGACAAAGAATGAATTCTTGTCGCAAGCGGCACATCTTCCAGTAGCGTCGGTAGCTCATCTTTCAAAAACTTAGCAGCTGCACAGACAATGAAAGATGGGCTTTCGAGGCGAGTGACAATCACTGAAGTACGAAGAAGGCTTCGTCATTGCATACGAAACCAGGGCAAACAGTTCAAGCCTTGATTTATTTTACTTTTGAAGATTTAATTTTTATTTGATAATCAAAGTATCACCCATGGTAACTTAAATTCTAAGAAGATAAGAAACTAAAGAAAAAGTAAGCCCTCGGAGAATCTAAAACGACACGAACAAAGCCATAAGAGTCAAGTACGCTAAGTCAAGTCATGTACCTGCTCTGGTATTATTATTATTAATTGTAAAAATTGAGCATTAAATGTCAAACATGTCTTATGAACTAAGAAAATTATTTCTGTAATTTGTACGCGAAGTGTTGTACTGTTTTTTTTAGTTATGCCATAAAATGTTACAAGATTTGAAAAAAAATACAAAAACTTTTGACTTCAAATCCTCTTATTTGCAAAATTTTGGGATATTCTGTATTTTTTTTTATTTTACGTAATCAGTGGTTCATTGGCTATTTAGCAAATCCTTTTTTTTATTTCAAAATAACGTAGTTTTTACAAAATCACTAGTTTTAGGTTGAAAGGCGGGAAAATCTAAAAACTTGAATAACTTGAAAACCAATGAGTTTTGACCCCTGGTTGACTGGACTTAAATCATTGCAAATAAGCTGTAGAATACCCCCCTTGAAGGAATACGTCGAATTTCCAATCACCCTGTAGAAAACATACTAAAAAAGTCTTTTAAGCAGTTAGGTTTTATTTTGCGCGTCGGTAAACCCTTCAAAAATTCATCAACTTATAAAATATTATACAACAGCTATGTCCGAAGTCGTCTTGAGTTCGCCTGTGCCGTTTGGAAGCCTTTTTATTCTATCCATATTGATAGACTTGAAAGGCTCCAAAAGAAATTTATGAAATCGCTTGATTTTAGAACTGGTCATAGTTATGTTAATTATGCAGACTCTTTACAACGCCATAAGATGCAGTCACTGAGCGATCGGCGTGACTGCGTAGACTCTGTTTTACTCTATAAAATACTAAATGTAAAGTTGGAAATCCCTTCCTTACTCCAAATGGTTTATCTCAAGGTCCCTCGTGCCCGTATTCGTCAATGTCGCAGAAAGGAATTGTTCTCTATCCCTACTAGCAGAACATGTTACGCTCATAATATGTTTATCAGACGTGCTTGCAGACTTTTTAATAAAAGTGTAAAACTAACAAATTTTGATATTTTTAACAGTACTATATTATCTTTGAAGAAATTGTTCCAATGATTGGCACTTTAGCCATACTTAGTTTATATCATAATGTGTAACTATGTAGGTATTTCTTAAGTACACATTTAACTATAATGTCACTGACGCATGCATCTTTATATTTAATATAATGTTGCATGCAATACATTTCTATTTGTATTTAGTTATACTTAAAAAATTAAAATAATAATAGTAATTTTGAGATGTCGGAATCCGTATCAAAATTATACATGCCGTAAGTTACCTTAATATCCAAAATTAAATGTTCAAAATTCAATAACATCTTTACTAAAGAATCCGACATCATAAAATTATCATAAAATAATTTAAACTTGAAAATAATTTTAATTATAATCCTTTTTATATTGTATTTAGCACTTTTACAATTTAAGGAAACTGTAGGTCTTATGTTAATCATAAGTATTTCTGTACACATTCTTGTATATGACCGTTTGTTTCTCTTCTCAATAAATAAATACCTAATCTCCTTCCTTTTATTACTATTACATTTACTGACTAAGGTAATCTTCGGAAAATATAGTCTGAATATTATCATTTAAATCAGCCTTTACAAGTGTATATACTCGCAGAAGGACGTACCTACCTATCTTGTAAATTATTGTTTTACACAAATATTTGTTTAGATGTTCTCGACAATGCACTTCGTGTTGCACGTCGACCAACCGTTTATTAGGTGTATACTATTCATTATGATGTAGGTATTGTTAAACTCACACACTACGCACTCTGTTTTAAAAGAAAAAAAAACGCGTTCCATAATGTTCTTTTTAACCTGGTCCCTTGATACCAATTTAGGGGAGAAAAACTAAATTTGATGATATTTTTGTATCATTACTTGCTCCTTGATTTTAGAAATAGCAACAAAGTACGTGATGGAAAACTTTAGGCGAGTGTACTTATAATTTTCTAACGCTAAAATATAGTCATTTTGTAGACAATTTTTTAATCAATGCAAGCTCCTTTGTTTTTTTAATAAAAGCTGACCTTTTATTCCTAGGAGCCCTGTGTGAACAGTGCACAGTATAGGACAGGGGCTACAATCTAGAACACATTACAGGCAAATTGGAAATTCATTAATTTAAAACTAGGTGTATAAAGCATTCTTTATTTTAGATTTGAGCTGACACCACTCTAATGAGGCTGGGCAGGCAAGCACCTAGGCAAGACAGTTGTTTCGTATAAGTAAATGTAAGAACTGTAGTGAGAACAAAATACATGGAACAGAACTTGTGCATTGTTAGGTATATCTACGTGCTGTCATACAAGGGTTACCACTCTACTTTTTGAAGAATAATAGAGTATGTAGGGTCAAGTGCAAAAATATACGAGGGGCGTTCAATATAAAGTGAGAATGAGATGCAAACTCTTTCAATATTAGGAAATTAAATACTGGCCGGTAAAGCTAATCTATCTAGCTGATTGCTATGAAAAACAAAGTAACTGTCTTTTGTTTAAAAAAAAATACGGTAATTTCTTTGCAATGCTATTGAGTACGTTAGCGAAAATGGAGAAAATTTAACTGCGCGCCGTTATCAAATACTTGTGTTTGAAAAATTTTTCTACGGACCAAGTCAATTTAGATTTGCGGGACTTTGGGGTCTAATGCTCCTCCGTATTCGACAGTCGCACGTTGGTGCGCCGAATTTAGACATGGAAGAACATCAACCATGGACGACCCCCGACGACGAAATTGTGAAAAAAGTTGAAAACTCAGTTTTGGCGGATCGTCGTGTCACGGTTCGTTTTATTGCTGAAAATGTAAAGATTTCAACGGGGAGCGTGCCTAATATTTTACATGAACGCTTGGGTATGAAAAAGGTATCTGCGCGTTGGGTACCAAGAATGCTTACTGACACGCAAAAACAAACTAGAGTCGAGATTTGTCAAGAAGCTTTGGACCTGATACAGCAAGACCGGGAACTTTTTTTGGCGCGATTTATAACAATGGACGAAACATGGCTCCATCATTACGACCCTGAAACGAAACTGCAGTCTATGACATGGAAGAAACCATCATCTCCAACTCCGAAGAAATTCAAGGTGGGCCCATCTGCCGGTAAGGTCATGGGCTCTGTTTTTTGGGATGGTAAAGGGGTACTAATGATTGAGTATCTCAAACATGGAGCCACTATTACGGGCACTTTATACGCCAAACAAATAGCAACATTGCGCAATGAGATCCGCGAAAAACGGCGAGGTAAACTCTCGAAAGTTGTGCTGTTCCACCAGGATAATGCCCCGGCACACAAGTCCATCGTTGCAATGGCTGCAATTCGTGATGCTGGGTTCAATATCCTTAAGCAACCTCTGTATTCACCAGATCTCGCTCCCAGTGATTTCTACCTATTTCCGAGATTGAAACAATACCCGAGAGGCCAGAAATTTGAAGACGACGACGCGGTAGTCGCTGCAGTACAAGATTTTTTAAGTACTCAAGATGAGACCTTTTTTAAAAATGAAATTTTAAGTTTAGAAAAAAGATATAATAAGTGTATTATGCTAAAAGTTGACTGTCGAAAAATAAAATTACATTTAGTAAAAGTTGTTTATAACATACTCATTCTCACTTTTTATTGAACGCCCCTAGTATATCGATTTCATCCTCTCTACTCTCATAATTATGTACCCAATATCTTAATTCGACGACATAAGGGCTATGTCCCATGTCCCATGTATATGTCCCATAGTCCTTATGTCGTCGAATTAAGGTATTGGGTACATAATTATGAGAGCAGAGAGGATGAAATCGATGTATATTTTTGCACTTGACCCTACATACTCTATTATTCTTCAAAAAGTAGAGTGGTAACCCTTGTATGCACCCATATTTTTACACTTGACTGTGCCTACCTAATACTCTTTTATACCAATACTTAGACGACTTTTTCAAAAAGACAGCATGAATGACCCCCAGCCCCCTCCTCATTCTGAGAGGAGGCCTGCGCCCTGCAGTGGGGGGATGTATATAGGCTGAAATGATGATGACGACGATGAGCATGAATGAATGAACTTTCAAGTATAAGTATATACCTACTTGAAAGACCCTTTAGATGGTGAGGCCAAACGAACGTAGCACATTTTTTGAGTTGTGAGTCGCGTAATATTGGTTTCATGCAAAAGTTCTATTTGTGTAAAACTCATGTTGTGTCGCCGTGCACTGTGCCACAAACTGAACTTTTGTAAAACCGAATGCAGCAGAAATTACGCGACAGAAAATACGCGACTCTCAACGGCCTCCCTTTATGAATTAGTAAAACATTGTCTTTAAGATCTCGTTGCAAGTCCCTATTTTTGTTTGTTATTTTATGATTTAAATGGCGTCAGTTACAATAGCTAACTTAAATACAAAACTTATACATCCCCATTAATGTTTTAACCGTTACTAATTTAATTTGAGTTCCTTTCCTCGTCATATAGCATAACAGCGGGGATCTATATTACGTGTCATTCTAATCATAATATTCTATAATACAGCTGTAACTTTACAGCGAATTTAAACAGTACTTACTGTTCTACAGTACAGCGAATTCCTTTAAACAGTTTCGGTTTCGGCAGAAAATCTATACGAACTAAGACCAAAACCAGTTTCGTGGGATTTCGTGCGGCGTTCGGGACCAATCCGCGTCGTGAAGTGGCTCCGCGCATCTGCAAATTTTTCGTGGCTCTACATTGTTATTGTACATATTCAAATTCTTTATTTAATAACAGAATGAATACTCACTTTTTTAGAGCTTCCATACTAATAGATAATTTGTTGAATATCCAAATAATGACACGTCGGAATTCGAAAGATTTTTTTTTAGAAGTTTCTGTTTTCCTCTATTGGGCTGTGGCCCCGGATGCCCTCTTCTAAATCCGGCCCTGAGAACTCAAATATATTTATTTATGAAATCTGAAATGATAAGTTAAAAATATTCATTTGATTGGCCCTCGAATATACCACTGACGGCCGAGACTGAAATATAAACCGAAACTATGATTCGGTTTCCGATCCAAATACTAATTTACCTTAGTGGTGTTAGCGTCTGATCACACGCACATTAAACGTAGACCTCCCGTCCAGTGGATCGCACACGGTGACCACAAGATGAGAATACTAGAGACGTATATATTATTTACTTTATTTACAAGTTGCCCGCTCCGGCTTGGCATTGATGTAATGAAGAAACTAAGGAAGAAAGTGAGACAGAATCTTTCCTGCAAGGACCACTCAGATACTTTTTTATGGATGATTCGTTTAACCCAAGATTTGTTCTATTAGTCAAATCAAGTACCTGCCGTATCAGTCTATTAGTCTATAACAACTGTGGTAGCCTAGTGGTTTGACCTATAGCCTCTCAAGCAGAGGGTCTAGGGTTCATCTAGCTAGGCCCTAGTTACAAGAGTTAAAGGGAAACATCATAAGGAAACCTGCGCACACCTGTGAAGAAATCCAATCGTGTATGTAAGTCTCCAATCTATACTAAGAATCTGACATGTCTGTGCCCTGCAGCGGGATAAATAAATAAATAAATAAATAAATAAATAAATAAATATCAAGGGACAATTCACACCAATTGACCTAGTCCCAAAGTAAGCTAGGCAAAGCTTGTGTTATAAGCTTGTGTTATGTATAAGCTGGAATGATGATGATGATTACTATCTGCAAGTTTTAAATAAAAGTATTTTCATCCTACAAAACTCATAATTGATAACGCAGAGTTCCATGTGTCCATAAACGTCCGAGTGTTCGACACCTTAAATCCAATAATTGGCACCCTGCTTGTGGCCTTTATTGCTACGAATTAAGATTGAAAGTGACAGCTATTGGGGCAGCGTCGGGCACTGGGACATCTACCTTAACTATAGATTGATCGCCAAGCCAATACGCTTAATTGACCATTCGTGAATCCTTTTACAACATAACATAAAGAAAATTGTGGCTAAGGAACTGGCTATTTTTTACAAATCAAGGGTCCGAAGCCTTCTTATTTTGGTCGTCCTAAAATCTAGAACTATTGAATGGGTTGGTTGATACCCTTTGATGATAACCTCTTTTTTAAAGGTAAAGGGAACCTTTACAGAGTCACGTCCCGTCCCGCCGAAATCATGGCCGCCCTACCCTCGCAGGCGATTAGGCTTGTCCACCGCACAATGGGCATTCAAGCGGCGAAGCTAACCGCCCATATGCGTCGTACGCCACCCTGAAAGGCTTGTACAATACGTTAACTTTTAGTTAACCACTGACAGATGGCTTGCCTTCATTTCCTTTCCAACTTTAACACCATACTAATAAAGTAGCTATCACAAAATCTGCAAACGTGGGTAACAGTATTCTAAAATTGGCTTTATTTGTAGGTCGTTAAAGTTGAATATGAAATAAATAAATAAATAAATAAATATCATGGGACAATTCACACCAATTGACCTAGTCCCAAAGTAAGCTTAGCAAAGCTTGTGTTATGGGTACTAAGCAACGGATAAACATACTTATATAGATAAATAAATACTTAAATACATAGAAAACATCCATAACTCAGGAACAAATATTCGTGCTCATCACACAAATAAAAGCCCTTACCGGGATTTGAACCCAGGACCTCTTGCTTCGTAGGCAGGGTCACTACCAACTAGGCTAAAGCGGTCGTTGAAAGAATAAATAAATGAAGGCAAACCATATGTCAGTGGTAAACTTTATGTAATTTTACTGTATATTACTAATAAAATTTAACCAAGTGATACAGTATCAAACAAGACAAGACGAGACAAGACAAGGAAAACAAATGAGCTAGTGGGTCATCATCTCATCTCCAGTTACTACACGTCCCGCTGCTGGATACAGGCCTCCTCTCAGATCGAGAGGGCTTGGGCTGTAGTTCTCACGCGGGTCCAGTGCCAATTGATCCTTCACCAAAAAGCTCATGGTATATTCAGTGGTAGATTTACCAGCAGGTGAGTAGGCTGGAACCTAGGGCGACAAATTTGGCTCAAAACTTTTTTTGTCTTAGAAAAATAAAAACATTATTATTGTATAAGGTAAACGTACCAATGTTCGACACATCAACGCCCAGTACAGGACGCCCGTCTATCACCTCTCTTCGTATGACGACCAGATGGCCTAGTGGTTAGAGAACCTGACTACGAAGCTTGAGGTCCCGTGTTCGATTCCCGTGACGGGGCAGATATTTGTATGAAAAATACGAATGTTTGTTCTCGTATTGCGTCTTGGGTGTTTAATATTTATTTAAGTATGTATATCCATTGCTTAGTACCCATAAAACAAGCTTTGTTTACCTTACTTTTGGGACTAGGTCAATTGGTGTGAATTGTCCCGTGATATTTATTATTATTATATTATTTACTATGTAATAAGATTGAAAGTGCCATGCATTGGGTCAGCGTCGAGCACAAGGACGTTTACCATACACGGAGACGAATTATTTCAACAGTGTTTCGATATTACAATTATTTCAATTTATATTAGGGTATCGAATTGCAAAGGTTATAAAGAGACGGAAAAAATTTAATAGGCTACGCGGCAAATGTCGTGTAATCTACCAATGGGTATAAACTTACTTATACCAATATAATTTGACATGTGAATTCTCAAAAACTCTAGTTTTGAATCTACGACTGTGTGTTTGAGAGGCCAAAGGACTACCACTGCTCGTATACTCCATTTAATTTAGAATTATAAACCACAACAACATTATATTGCGGCTCGTGAACTGTAATCTCTTTATAATTTGTACTAGAGTAACAATTGACGACAAAGTGACATTAAAATAATTTTATTTTGCGGCTCCCAGACTATTGTACTGTACTATTTGCTAGGTAAGAAATAGTTGACGAGCCGCAATATAATGGTGTTGTGGTTTTCAATTCTAAATTAAATGAAGTATAGATGGGTAAGTAGACCAAGCATATTGTAGTATTGGACGCCTATTGTCGGACACAGAGAAATCTCCTCTTGATTGATTCAGACGTCTCCTCCCCTCGGATCTTGTGTATGATTTGGTATCATGATCAATCTTCTCTACGGATAGCAGTAGCACAAACTTCTCGTGTGTTCGAGCGTTACGGTTCCTCTCAATCAAAGGGCTTAAGTGCGGGGATTTGTAAGTAGCATTTGGGCCGGTACATATAGGGCAACAACAGTTAAATTGAAGTTTTTTTTAGGTTCACGAAATCAAGAATAATACTGATTTGCGAATATAGAGATTGGGTCTACCGACATTATAACAAGAATTAGGAACTATCCATAGTTAGTTGCAAAAAAAGGAACGTGACTTACTGGTATATGCAACGCCACGAGAGTTGAGGTGAATGATTACACACACAGCTACAAAAAGTACTGATTGCAAAAAAAAATAGTGAATGAATGAAATGAATGAATGAATAAAAATGTGAGTTATTTGATCTTTATGATGAAAGACCTACGCAATACTATGCATATTATAATTTTTCTATTTTTAACCGACTTCAAAAAAAGGAGGAGGTTCTCAATTCGGTTGTATGTTCTTTTTAGGGTTCCGTAGTCAACTAGGAACCCTTATAGTTTCGCCATGTCTGTCCGTCTGTCTGTCTGTCCGCGGCTAAGCTCAGAGATCGTTAGTACTAGAAAGCTGTAATTTGGCATGAATATACATATCAGTCACGCCAACAAAGTGGTAAAATAAAAAATAAAAAATATTTTTTTTTAGGGTACCTCCCATAGACGTAAAGGGGGGGTGTTTTTTTTTCTCGACTAATCCTATATTGTGGGGTATCGTTGGATAGGTCTTTTAAAACCATTTCGGGGTTGCTAACATGATTTTTCTATTCAGCGATCTGTTTGCGAAATATTCAACTTTAAAGTGAAAATTTTCATTAAAATCGAGCGTCCCCCCCCTCTAAAATCTAAACTGTTAGGTGGAAAAATTAGAAAAAATTCAGAATGGTAGTAAATATATCAAATTTACTAGGAAAATTATAGCGGCTAAAATTGCTTGGAAATTATTTGTAGTTTAAGAGTAAATAGTAGCCTAAGGTATAAAACATACCTAAACTTGGATGATTCCGTACACATACGAAATCCTTAGAAAAATATACCTTGATTTTTTTTGTAATGGCTACGGAACCCTACCTTGTGCGTGTCCGACACGCTCTTGGCCGGTTTTTTTTTTGTGTGTTACCTCAGAACTCCGTCATTTATGAACCGCTTTGGAAAATTCTTTCGTTGTTTGAAAGCATATGCTTCAAGGTTGGTCCCGTTGTTACCAGAATCCAGTTCTGATGATGGGATCCATGAGGAATTGAAGGAACTCTTCAAAAGTTCAAGGGAAATGTAAAGCGATTTTAGTATTTTCAGTGACAAATCGAGCAT
The DNA here is from genome assembly GCA_947859365.1 of Archips crataeganus. Classification (NCBI taxonomy): domain Eukaryota; kingdom Metazoa; phylum Arthropoda; class Insecta; order Lepidoptera; family Tortricidae; genus Archips; species Archips crataeganus. Next base: position 11,485,636 of record OX402066.1, on the reverse strand, counting down.
TTGCATTCAGAAAGTGTCATTTGGTAAACTAGATCTGATGAAGAAGACCGCAGATGGCCAACGGAACTCCTCAACGGGTCAAATCTTGCAAGTTGAATTTGACTCACTTCCCGGTTTCTGATTGAGTTCATATTTTACATGCATGTGTAAATCAGGTGACAATGCAATATTATTGTGACATGGAGCTGATCTGATGATGGAGTTGGAAGGTGGCCATAGGAACTCTGTAATAAAACAACACAACCCCGTCGAGTTTGGGTTCATTTGAAACGTCTTGACGAGTACTTTGATTCCAGATGATAAACAGGGTCTGATGATGGAGCTGGAAGGTGGCCAAAGTTACTCCATAAAGTAACGGCACTTACCCCATCGAGTACGGACTCATTTGACTCGTCTCAACGAGTACTTTGGTCCTAGATGGTAACCAGGGTCTGACAATGAAGTTGGATGGTGACCATAAGAACTCCGTAGTAAAACGACATAACCCCATCAAGTTTGGTCTCGTTTGATTCGTCAAGACGAATCAAGATGAGTACTTTGGTAACCAGAGGCAAAAAGTACAGTCAGTAAAAGTGCCAGTCCAGGCCATTAGAAACAACTAAAAAGAAAAAAATAAAAAACTTTAAATAAAAAATAAAACCGCCTTCAAAACACACCCAAAACAAAAAAAACTTGGAAAAAAAAAAATTAAATGTAAAATAAAACTTCCTTCAAAAAACCCCAAAAAAAAACATAAAATAATAATTGATTGAACCGACCACAATAAGCATGAAAATATCTTTCTACTAATCTGTTTGAAGTTGGTGCCTCAGCACGAGCCAGCAGGAGTGGACCTAGTAATAAACTTACCTACATACCTACCTATTATAGGGCTTCTACACTCCTGCTGGCTCGTGCTGAGGCACCAACTTCAAACAGATTAGTAGAAAGATATTTTCATGCTTATTGTGGTCGGTTCAATCAATTATTATTTTATGTTTTTTTTGGGGTTTTTTGAAGGAGGTTTTATTTTTTATTTAAAAATTTTTTCATATACCTAACTTATTTTAGAAATTGAAACAATTTGAAACTGATAAGAAATATTCATAACAAAAAAAACGGTATTTTATAAATAGCGAAAAATATGCTTATCTGATTTAAATAATTCTTAACAAAATGGGTTGAAGAAATTTATAGTCAATCTTGTCATTCACTGCTGAGTCTGTTGAACTTGCTATCGGTAGGTACGAATAAATGTCAAAATCCCGCTGTCACTACATGACGTGTTGTTGTGTGCGTGACATCAAGTCTCATGGCGCTACCTATAATCAACGCGCAGTCCATGACCACTGGAGCTGAATTGAAATATGACAGACAAATTCCTTGAGGATCATAGAAGTAAACGAAAGAGGATTTTTTTTTTATTCCCGTGAAATAGAGAGCTGGTCAATTTTCATTCTTCTACGGAACGAAACCGCAGGACAAAGCTATGTTATACTATAAGGGTGTCTAGCGTTGCAGATCAGGGGTGTTTTAAAGAATGACAGAGATTCAGCCGAAATCCGGATGGCTTTGTGCCAACGCAGTTTAATATGTAGAGCAGCATTATAATGCGACTTCCTACCTTCTGCTGTTTCTAACCTAAAAAAAAATTTACATGTTTTATTTATTACAAACATGAAACTCGTGAAGCATTTATCATGACGTGAATTTCACTCACTGAAATCTTTATATTTTTATTGACTTGTGGTAATATCATTGCATTGAAAAATTAATTTTACTATTGGTCATTACCATTAACAAAATTTTCATGAATAAAAATTTCAAAAAAAATTTGATTCTTTGACGTGACAACGTCTAATAAATCGATGAACGCCGGCTCCATGCACGAAAAATGATGACGCAATGTCCCGTACATGTCCCGTACAGAGCAGTGAACGCCAGGATGTACAAGAGAGCAGCGCGCGCCAGGATGTACAATCTTAGTATTAGCGCTCGGGTAATTATTAATGGTGGGGTGCGGGGGGTTTGAGGGGGTGCGGGGGAGGGGGTGCCGGGGTCTTAAAGGGGGGATGAAAATTTCATTGATTTTGCCGTAGGATGCACCGTTTTCAAGATATTTGACAAAACACCGGTTCTCGTCCGATCACCGAGGTTAGGCAACGTCGGGCGCGGTCAGTAATTGGATGGGTGACCGCCTGGTTTCATTTTTGTTTTTAGAATGTTTTGTTTTGACGTTGTCACGTAAAACTATCGTCCGTAAACCGACTTTATAGACAACTGGTTTTATTTTCTTAAATATTGAGGCGTTCACACTGCTCGCGACCTCTTATAGAGGCTCTACGACTCACAGGGCCCCACATTAAAAACAATGTAGAGCAAGAGAAACATTATTGCGTTATTATTTATGATTATGACTCATGTGAACTGAAGGGCATTGTCTCACCCAAAACGCCTCTTTATGTTTGATTGGATGTTTAATTATTGTTTGTCGTGACCCGCCGCATTTGTACGCCTAGTTTACTGCTCGTCATATCTATTATAGCTCAATACGTATACGGTATAGTTTTGCATCGGTCGATGTTTTTACAAAAGATGGTGACGTTGTAATTGAGTGAATAATCATTTCTTGCCCTAATACACATATAAAATCTCGTGTCGCGGTGTTTATGATCGCACTCCTATGAAACGGCTCGACCGATTTTTTGATTTTTTAACCCACGACACAAAAAGAGGGGTGTTATAAGTTTGACTGCTATGTGTGTATTTGTCTATGACAACATATAGCTCTTTAACGGGTGAACCTATTTGGATGCGATTTTTTGCATTTAAAAGCAAGTTTCATATACTATTATGGGGATGGTTCTTAGACATGTTTCATCAAAATTGGTTCAGCCGTTTCAAAGTTATCAGCTCCTTTGTTAGCTACGGAAGTGATCTTAGTCGTATAATGGGCATTTACTTTATTTTCAAACAAATATGTGACCAAAACGGGTTGGGGGTAATATTGCAGGTAATTGAAAACTAATCTGGTTTTCAGGGTTGAAATAAAGTGTTTTTGAACAAGAATCGCGTTTTAGAATTATTGATTTATGCATCATCCCTATTTATTAAAGCAACAATACAAACATCATACTTAATCGTAAGTGCACGATACTCACGAAGCCTCTCATATTACTTCCTAAAATTAGTTTGTAGGAAGTAATTAATAAGAACACTGTATGATGTCACCCGGCAATTGCTATCGAACGCGTGGCATTGCATTCGTAACCTCACAACGGTTACATTACAGCGTGTCCTTTCCCCTTTTCTCCTCCAAGGAAATGATGCACAATGTGAACAATGTCGCATGTGGAGCAAAACTAAAGGAGCTCTCTCTCCAACACCATACCAAAATAAATTTAATCTCATACACGTCAAAAGTTAGATCGGTATAGCAATGTGACTAACCATAAGACCTTTACGACCCCTGCGGTTAAGGCGACCGCTGCAATAAGCGGCAGACTTCACGCGTCAACTCAGTCTCTCAAATAACCGCGTGAAGAGAGCACGTTACTCTATCACGAACTGTAAACTTTAGTTAAAAATAAACACAATAAAGTAAACTTTGACTCAGTTGAAAGTGGAAGGACAAATAGTGCTAACTCTGTGCATATTTGGATTAATAAGAATTTAAGAGGATTTTTGTTGGATGTGAGTATCTGAACGCATATTGATTTTTCTGGTGTTTATTTCTTCGAGTTAGCGTCGAGGGGTTATGTAGATAAGTCGGTACGTTAGGCAGTTTTAATTGATTGAGGTTGATAGGTCTGTGGGAAGCTCCGGCAGGTCGCGATTCCGTTACTGCGATAGTTTTTTCGACTCGTCTGACAACTCTGCAGTCTGTACGCTCACATGCCGGCGGGAGAGCATATTTAATTTCTCTTTCCCCATGAATATTTATCAACGATAGTCGTTCAGCTTTGAATACTGTTTACAACTATGTCCTCGTTATGCTAACCGCAATCTTGTAAACAGGAAATATTTCTACAATAGGTACGTTATTTATAAACAACATGCAGCTCCTCTACATGATCAAGGAACATAATTGCCAGCCAACTGTCATATAATTTCTGCAGGCGTATAGTTCTACTAACGTTTCAACCATTATCAATGTTTTACCTCATATACATATTGAAGAAATTTTAATAAAATTAGTATTGTAATGCAGGCACACTGCATCGTTTCATAAATCTTCAAGATCTGTGTGGCTCATTCCTTCAAAATATACGACCGGTTACCAATAAATAGGTGGAAACGCTAGCAGAACTATCCACTAAAACTTGTGAGCGTTCATGGCCTATGTTTAACCCCCAAACTGAAAAAAGGGAAGGTATGATCTAGAAGTCTATTTTATCACGTACTGCCAGCTTCAATTGTTTGATAATGTAATACATGGCTTCATAATAATATAGTTTAGGTTTTTAAATATTTTTATTTTGTAACTCTCATATTCCCATTAAAAATGAATTTGTTATGCTGCATTATTAATGTGTTTCCTAAGATTAGAGAAGCAGATAAGGTTCTCAAAATCTTTACAACACAACTCTATGGTAGAGAAGCATTAAGAGACGTTTTTGAGCATATTGATACAAAATATAAGGTAGTTAGTGTCTTTATAATAGGTTGTAGGTAGTATATACTTACTTACGTAATTGACTAGGAAACTCATTTAGCGATTTTGCCTTAAATATTCCTTGAAACGGAAAATATTAAGAAGTAGTAAGAAAACTCGAATTTGTGTTTATTTCATTTAATGGTGAGATGTTGACAAATTTTCTTAAAACGAGTCTACAGTCGATACCTGTCTCTGTTCTGATAAAAAGTTGACTCTACAATATAACTCCTTTCGCCAACCTGATACACGGCTACTATAGTTGTGTACTCGTATCGACCGGTTCCCATAGTTACTTTTTATTCAGAAAGAGGAAAGAAGAAAGAAAGAAATATTTATGTGTGACAACTAACATAGACAAAAGAAAATTAAAACAGAATAATCAATAAAAGTAAAAATAACATGCTTGTTGCACAAAATGGTCCCAAATCAGCAAAATATTGCCAATCTTGCGAACGGCGCTGATCTTCCTTTGGGACCATAAAACCATAACAGTAAAAAAAAGTTAAGTATGAAGTATCTTTTTCTATTTATTTTTTATTTTCTTCAACTTCATTTTTTTTATTACTTTTACGGTCATCCCGTGAAACCATATATTTCAAACTAAATACAAACTGAAATATAGATGCACAGAAAAAACCCCAGAAAAAAGACCAATGCTGGGAATCGAACCCAGGTCCTCAGCGTTCCGTCGCTAACTTCTAGACCAGTGATGGTGTAGGGGTAAGCACGCAGCACGGAACGCTGAGGACCTGGGTTCGATTCCCAGCATTGGTCTTTTTTCTGGGGTTTTTTCTGTGCATCTATATTTCAGTTTGTATTTAGTTTGAAATATAGTAAAAAAACACAAGAAATCAAAGTGAAACCAACAAGTTGAGACTGAGAAAAATAAAACAAAAATAAAACAAAAAAATACAAAAAATCAATACTACAGGCCAGTGTCCCTTACCCTATCGGGTCATAGTAAAAAATAAAATAAAGAGCAATCATAGACAATAAAAAAAAGAAAACCTAAATCTAAATATTATTCAGTAGTAACTGCAATATAAAATACCTAATTAGTTTTTGAATTTATTACTTTCTTATAATATGCATGTACCTAGCTATACATACTTTGGACACAGCAAGAACATAGGCTGAATTTGTCGTAAAATATTTTCGCAATTTTACAAAAATGCCAAAGTATTTGTCTCATTCTTGCGATGCTCTCGAGATATGGTGCTAGGAGTAAAATGCTGCAAAATTCCTTGGACTGTTCTTCGCACGAATATATATATATATTTTGTAGTGGTAGAGCCATGTTGTAGCTAGCCGCTGCATCACGAATGGGCCGGCTCGTCCGGGGCAGTACCACCCTCTCACAGAACACCGGCGTGAAGCAGCAGTACTTCTGCTGCGTTTCGTACGGTCAGTGAGAGCGCCGGGGGCCCAATACCACTCCCCCTCCTCTATTCCCTTTCCTTTTTCCTCTCCCTTTTAGGGCCGACAACGCACTGGCATCGCGTAAAGTGCTGCGGGTGTCTATGGACAGTGGTGATCATTTAACATCAGGTGACCCACTAGTTCGTTTGTCTGGCCTCTCTAACATAAAATAAAAATAAATATATCATGCTCGAACTAAAGACCAGACTCAAACCAGAATACTGGAGTTTTTCAGCCACAGAGCCAGGAAGGAAAGTCACAGTCTTGAACAACTCATCGTTACTGGCAAGGTTATGGTTAAACATCTAGAAGCCGCAGTCCAACAAGATGGCCAGATTAGGTCCGTTCCACCCTGGACATCCCACTACATGATCTCAAAAACAGGCACAGATGTAGGAACACCGTCAAAAGGAAACTGATTCCAAGGGGACTTCAGAACCCTCAGCAATAAGGTATACGACGGGAGTGTGAGGACGCATAGAATCACTATAACGATGTCTTATGGAAAGATATTAGATATATATTAGAATCGAGCGTTAGACTTGCCGACCGCAACCTTGCTGGGAGCTTCAACCGCATGACGCTTGAACATCTATACTGCGACTAATAAAGTTTAATAAAAATCTCAAACAAAACTCCTTTAAAACATTGGATCATTGTAATGGTTCCTTTTGGGACTTTTGTCTAGCTGATGACTAAAAAAAGGCCAGTAGGTAGGTCACCGTTGTACAATGTTTGATAATCCTTATACCTCCTGGTCAGTTGATAATATTTACTACTTGCTTCAAAGAGTGTCACTCTTAGAATATCAGGTCTATTACATATCAAAGACCAAAAAATAGCCAAAAAAAAGATTCTGACCAATTTCTATTAATACTCACGCACTCACATAAACAATCTACCAAAAGAGTTATATTTATGTACGTTTTTCCTAGTACCTAACTAAGTTAATTAGTTGACTCTGACTGTACTTTTCATTGAAAACAATAAGCAGCAGTTGGAATTATGGATCAGCTTATTGAAGGCTAACCTATTAAGGATGTCCTATGGCATACGTGGCTTGAATGTTAACCACAATTCAAACCCAGACTTGCTTGCACCACACAATTTTTTCAATTTACCATGGGCTTTTCGATGAAGGAAAACACCGTGAGAAAACATGCTTACACTTTTGATGCAATTGAATGGTGTGTGTGAAGTTCGCAATCTGCAGTGGGTCAGAGTGGAAATCCCTCTCAATGTGAGAGGGTTCCTGTTCCCAACCGTGGGACGCCTATTGGCCGGAGTGGCGGAGATAACAAAAAGCAGATACTATTCAAAATAAACGTTACAATGATGCAGATGATAGCAAAATAATTAACAATTTCATCATAAAGCTATTTATTAGCTATTTTAGTTTCGAGGCGACAGTAACGGAATAAACTCAGTTTCCCTCTCGTCCGTTATTCCACGGTCATTAACTAGTTTTAGTTTTTAACTATCATCAAAGTTCATGACTCGTGATATCTTTTTACTTGCATCTTTATCAATTCAATTTTAACAGTTTAAACAACCAGCAAACAGCAAGCTTTATTCCAATAGCTTTTGTATACGACTTTGTAAAGTCCGAAATCGAAGTTGAATATGTTGATCGCGAAATGTGTAGCTTTTAGTCAGTAAAGTCAATCCAGAGGTGTAAACCCCGCAAGCTTATAACGTGGACCGTAGGTTCAATTGATGTAAAGGACAAAATGGCCAAAATGAGTTGAGTATATACAGTTTCGTTCAGAACTTTCCGCTCTTTCGAACAGTGTATTCGAATAGTGTGTGTGTAAAAATAACAGTGCATCTGAAAGATATCAAAAAAACAGCTATTTCAACTGGCGTAATTACCACCGCAGACCCACTTAGATTAAGGTAAGGGTCTACACGCTCAAATAATTCTTTACGTACGTAGAAGTCAATTTTGTGCAAGGGGCATGACTATAAAGCACAACGTTTACGTACGTAGAGGTCAATGTAGTGTAAGGGACATGACTATAAAAAGTATACATGTACATGGTCTACAAAGGACACATTATAAAAAAAATATGTTGGGTGTAAGGGAGATCTATTTTCGAAAATTGAACCTACAATCAACGATAAATATCTGTCTGTGTCTAATGTACTTAGTGGTCGGATCGACTTAAAACTTGATATACACTATACACTACACATGTAGCTTAGATAACAATGAAAGCACAGTCAACTATAAGCACGTTCAGGAAAAAATCTTGTACTGATAGTGAAATTATTTATTTGTGTTAGTGTGGGAAAACTTTTATACGCTAAAAGAAGTTATCCTAATTCAAGATGTACCGTCCCCAGTTTCCTCGTTACTGCCAATATTGATATGGGGATAAATCCGAATATATTCCCAATATAGCCGACTACATTAGCGATGATCTAGATTTCACCCAGAAACTTTGCGGCAATATTCCCGTACCTGCCTACAATGAAACATTTTCAATACAACTTGAAAGTCTGCCAGGTACCTAAAGACATATTGAGCTAAAATACACTTCAACAATATGTATTCCAATACTGTACTTTTAACTGTATCACTAATTAATATTCAAGCGAATACTGAATATTTAAGTGCTCTAAGTGATTGTGACTCGCGATTTACCTAAAGTATCCGAAACGCGACAGTTCATTCTACGGTTTATTCCCACTTAGCAAGTTGATTTTTTGTTCGGCAACTATGATTGTATGAATGTGAACCCCATAGTCACGAGTAGGTCCCATTTTTTGCTAGAGGTCATTGTGCCCTGTTTGTATGATTCATGGTAACTACTACTTGAGGCGATAGGTTTAACTTTGGCAAAAGGCCGACCATCACCATAAGCATTCATGTGTAGTTAATAAATATTATCTTATACTTGAGTGTGCTTGCCAAATTAAGGTGCTTTTAATGATTAATGTAAATGGGCTTGTTGAGGATAACCGACGCTTGGTGTTGCAGTACTTGCAGTAAATGTCAGTGCTGCGAGGGATTGAAATGTATCAAATTAGTGACAACGACAAAGTACTAAAGGGTCCAGCTACTTTTTAGTTTGACTATACTTAGAAACAAGAAAAACTATTACATACGAGTATAACACTTATTTATTACTGAATAAAATTTGTAGAATCTATGCGCTTTATACACATAATACCTACCACTTAAGTTATATACTGTTATTAACTTGACCCAAATAAAAGCTTTATTATCTTGTCGTCTAGGAAATTCGATATTATTTCGACAACCCAATATGTAACTGTCTACACGACAGTGATTTTCCATCGAGCCAACATTCTGGCGATTGACAAATACATAACTAAATAATTAACAGAAATTTGAGAATATTTTGTTTAGCAAAACGATTAGTCATGAGATAATTTAGTAAACACGGCATAGGCATTTACACGCAGCATATCTGCAGAAATTTTGCAATTGTACAATATAAAATAACCTTCCGCACAAGGTAAGGTTTTAATTTCATAATTTGATTGTAATTATCTTTCTGTAGATAGGGTTCATGGAACCTAATCGGTTGTTATGTGCAAATTTTACAGTAGGTATTTATTTGAAGCTATTATGAAAGTATCGGTGGCATTCAAAGCAAAACGAATAGTCATGACCTTAAATACCAATTGTAATGATCTGTCTTTGGTCTAGTCTATTCTCTACTTAGACTATAAATTTGGGCTGTCTGGTGTGGCGAACAATCCTTTCGTTTTTTATAAGATTAAGCAAGCATAGGTGATTTGATTAGTCACTTCTAATTTACTTTTGTTATTAACTGTTTTCTGACTACGCAAAACGGCCTCAACCTCGACGTTAATGTGGCTCTAGTGAAAAAGGGGTTAATTCTTCAGAATTAGAACAGCTGATTTCGTCTTAGCGCCCTTTACACATAAAATAGAAAATAGCTGTTTAATTTCTGCAGACTTAACCCCTTTTTCACTAGAGCCACTTCAGGCGTCTTGGAACATCTGTGGTCACAAGTATCATATTATTTGGTATCAGAGCATTTTATGTGTGGCATTATAAACTACCTATGGCCCACATCTCCGTCTGTATCGTGGGATCTTTGTACATTTCCGAGATAAAAAACAGCTTATGTTGAATATATTCTAGTAGCAAGACTTTCTATTAGGGCCAAAGTTAACCTTTTTTTAATATTAGCATAGATATAGATAAGAAGATAGATCAATATAAACTTTCTTATACTGAACAATAGGTCACCAAAAAATTACGAAATATTTTCTTACTTAATTGCAGACGTGCGAGTACTATTATAAAGCTTCAAGGTTTCATCGACTTACTGTTGAACTTTTTTCCAGATTGTCAGATGATTAACTTCAATTATAAGTGATTGCACCAATAAGTGCATTGATTAAGTTTTACACACGTTCTTGCGCATACGCTGGGCTTGGTGTTATAAAACAGCCAGAATCTCACAATGAGAACTTCTGACGTGCGACAGTCGGCCATTGTCAACTGCAGATGACGTCAATCGCCTTATTAAACCAACTCCTATTGTAATGGCATCAGGCATTCAGTTTAAACTGCATATCAACGGAGCTTTAGATTTTTTTTAATCAGAGTCAAAATTAAGTTTCACTTTATCCTGCAAATTACCACTCTACCATACAGGTAAACTTTGGTTTGGATAAATTTATTTATTTTTGTTTTGTTAAACCCACAGTATAGATTGCATAGCACAGATACTTCTTGTTATGTCACCATATTGATAAGTATGTATGCAGATCCAATCGCTTACAAAAATAGTAAGAATTTAGGACATGTTGAGACCAGTACAGTCGAAAGCATATTATATATGCAGTTATCGCGTCAAAATGTGTAAACATCAGCCTTAAGGTTAGTAACATAGAGTTGTATATATTTTTGAGGCCTTGTTAAGAGGGTTTGTACCTGCTGAGCTGGCAACGTTGCATTTTTGTTAGTTTTTCTCGATTATTCCATAAAAATTTAATGAAAATAAAAATGTTTTTATACAAATTGTTCTAATATATAAGTCAATGTGTCTACTGCAATAATAATTCGTGATAAGACTTTTATTTTCTTTAAAAACCGTTAGGTATTAATTTGTTCGCTTTTAAAGAAAATAAAAGTCTGTCACGAATTATTATTGCAGTAGACACATTAACTTATATATCAGAACAATTTGTATACAAAACATTTTTAATTTTCATTCAATTTTTATGGAATAATCGAGAAAAACTAACAAAAAAAGCTCAGCAGGTATAAACCCTCTTAACGTATATATATATTTTTGCACTTGATCGTATCTGAAAGACAGCTAAAACTAAAAAAAATACGTTTTCCGAGAGATAAGACTAAGCTAGATCGATTGCTCGCCCCCAAAAACCCGGACAAAGCAAATTTAATTAAAATCGTTACAGCCATTTCCGAGATCTTTGAAATAATTATATGAACTGCTTGTTTAAAGCTATTAGATTAATATCTACCTCGCTATTATGACAGCAATTAGCTACATATACTTAATGTTTTCGAAACTTAAATCAAATTGTATGTTTATCGAATTGTCTTCATAATCACCCCCATAGCCTACGCTGTAGTTTCTACGCAACGCTCTCTACTGTCAACAAGCTTCTTTGCACACGTCGCTGACTCATACCACCAGCCAGTATAAGAAGACCTACAAAAGTCTTAATGTTATGGTTTAACTTCGTAGAATAGTGGCTGTTGTGGGAGATCTGCGAGGTCTAAGCAAATGGTCGTGCTATAAAAACAAACGAATAGCATTATCTTGTTTGAATTTAGTATGCCGCGCGTCGTTTGTTTCATGCCCGATGCTCACTTTTTATTGGTTTTATGTATAAAGTATGGTGGCAAGGGGGGCCGGCAGTTTTTTCTGAGCTACACCTTATATCACTATTTTGTATGTATGAATGTTCGATACTTTTTCACGCTAAAACGGTTCAACGGATTCTGAAGAAATTTGGCATACGGTAGTTTATAACCTGGATTAACATATATAACATTTTTTATCCCAAATAGTTCTCGCGGGAGAGCGATAAACGAATTCTTCGTAGACGGAGTCCCGGGCAACAACTAGTTTATAATAAACTAGATGTTTCCCGCAACTTCATCTGTCTCCCGTTGAAACTAGGTACCTGTCCCTGAAATAAAATATAGCTTGTGTTAGAATATAGCTTTTGAAGAGAAGGAATTATTAAAAACGATTTAATAGTTTTGAGTTTATGTACAAATAAACAAACATGTAGAGAACCCGTGTGCAGGTTTGGCAGTCTGTATAAGGAGATCCGGTGGTATGATTTGGAGGACATGTCGTGTCATCTTGGCTCGAGTCATAGTTTAGCTGCATGATTATTAGATTTTTAAAAATAACGCCTGTTGGAACTGACATGTTCATTTGTTGATCAAAGTTCTGTAAATAAACATTAAAAAACCAAACAAACAAAATACAATGTTGAGTTATTAGAGGATTAGATACATCTTATATTCTAATGAATACCACGACAAGCCAATTGAATATCGTAATACTCCATTTAGTTGAAATTGTTCTGTTTAAATATCCTTACTAATATTATAAAATACGAAAGTAACTCTGTCTGTTGATGCTGGGAAGGCCATAAGATAGATTTTATCCCCGAAAATTGCATATTTATCTCTAGGTACACGTAGGTATACAATGGGAGGTCTGATAGCGATCCGCCCCAACCCTCTTCCCGTTCGTAACTTCATGCATAGGTATATTTCATTCTTAATTCTATTTCCACCATTCCAAAACTGAATTGGATCTGAAATAAACTGAAAACGATTCCCTGTAACGATTATCTTTCTTATACAAAAACTCAGTTCCTACAATTCCTACATACCGCTTCAATACATATAAATGAACATATTATAAGTATGTCACACAGATCCAACTATCACTAAGACGCAATGGCGGTGAACAAATAAATCTTACAAAATACTTTGATATAGTATAGAAGTTTCAAAACTCATTACTCATCACTGTCGACGATAGCCAAGTGGTTACAGAACCTGCCTGCAAGCTTGAGTTCCCGAGTTCGATCCTCGGTCGAGGCAGATTTCTATGAAAAATGCGAATGTTTGACTGACTGACTGACTGAATGTTACGAGTTTTTATATGCGGAACCCACTAACAAAACAGATCAGCCGAATTTATTGCTCGGATGTAAGAGAAATAAGCAAGCAATAACTTTTGTGCTTCTAACATTAAGATATACATCTTACCTGACCATCTATGATTTGTTGATGACTATAATAAAGTCCGGTAATCGCACACGGCTTGACCCGTGACATCTCACACTTTCTAACGATCTGCACAATCAACAAACAGCTGAGTATAATATGTATTAGCAAGAAAAAATGTACTAGTAACCATCCATTGCGGTGTCGTAAGTATAACATGCCACAAGTGAGCGTCCGAGCTCCGCAATGTAATACTTTACACAATTCTTTTAACATATGTGTACGCGGGTCTTAATACTGTATCAGTCCGCGGTAAAGTATAACAAGCGGCGGTTAAGCCGTTACTTAGTTCTTTCCTCACTAATAAAATGTGAAGTGACGTAAGAGCCAAAAGCCATTAGGACCATTTTGGACTGCAGTTACGAGCACAACATTTATTACCTCTGGTTTGCGGGGCGGCCTGAATGACTGTTACATGTTACAGCATCGGTTTTTGCCTTTTACACTTTGATACAATATGTGTACCGTACCTACAGTCGCCATTAGAGCATTCAAGATGGTCAAAAACATCTATACACGATCGTTTTGTCAATCGCGTAGAGTCGCCATCAAACATCGGAGCACTCAAGGTTTTCAAAAACATCTGAATGCGCACGTCCACGATTGACAATACAGTTGTCAAACATATCTGAATATGTTTGACAATATTGAATCCTCCGATTCCACCAAGAAAATCCTTTACCACCTTAAGGTTCAATACCAGTTTACGGCTTAAAATTACGACTAAGTACTTATACCTAATATTGTCACTTACCTACAAGTCAACGTGGCAATCAGCCTTTTTGTTTTTTTTTCGGATGTAGAAAGTGTATATATGTATAAAATGTGATGTATAAAAATGCTAAAGCACTACTTGGTCGGCTCTACATAAGATGCCAAAGATTCGCGAACATAGTCTACCGATATATTCATCATTTGTCAAATTAATCACTTCGCATAGGTAACCTTTTTTCTCACAAACCATTAATTACTCAGGAATTTTGAAATGGTCATCTTGTAAGACTTTTAGAGATTAGATTAGGTTAATATATAGGTAAAAACAAAACAAACAATAATTATTGGTTTCTGAGAAAAAAAATATACAAAATGATGAATTATGCGTAAAAATTTTATGCAACCCAATATGGAACCATTCATAAGTCTCATACTCGTTCAACTTTACCGCTTTAGCCTAGTTGGTAGTGACCCTGCCTACGAAGCAAGAGGTCCTGGGTACGAATCCCGGTAAGGGCATTTATTTGTGTGATGAGCACGAATATTTGTTCCTGAGTTATGGATGTTTTCTATGTATTTAAGTATTTATTTATCTATATAAGTATGTTTATCGTCGTCTAGTACCCATAGTACAAGCTTTGCTTAGTTTGGGACTAGGTCGATTTGTGTAAGATTGTCCCTTAATATTTATTTATTTTTTTATTTTTATTTTATTTAACTAGACTTCCAAGTCTTACAATTCCGATAATAGGTTTACAACGTGAACCATGGCGCTCCGGAACGTTGCCATGACGACCGGCTGGCGGCGCCGCGCTATTTCTAGCCCGTTCTCATCCCGCAACTGAATTCCTCCAGAATTACCCACTGTTTCGACACGCACCATGTCTGTCTGGGCAAATTTTGATTTACATTTGGTACTATTTTAAGCGCATTGCAGCAATAGACAAACGCATGTATGCAACGTAGAGTTTCTCGTTGTTGGCGGTGAAGAGACGAGGGCGGGTAAGAAAGATGATACATTTATTCAGAAATTAAAGGTTAAATTAAAAAAATAACAT
The DNA here is from genome assembly GCA_947859365.1 of Archips crataeganus. NCBI lineage: Eukaryota > Metazoa > Arthropoda > Insecta > Lepidoptera > Tortricidae > Archips > Archips crataeganus. The sequence continues at coordinate 11,470,518 of OX402066.1, read as the reverse complement.
TCCGGGATAATTAACACCAATTGACCTAATGTCAAAGAAAGAAAGTTAGTGTTATACAGGGTTATTTGTAATTCACTAGCATCCTTTTAGCCCTAAACTCCTACCACTTAAACAAATGTTTTTTGTTTTACGACTTTTGTCATAACTTAAAATTTTTGTTGTAATAACGTTTTGAAAATTTGAGATTACCTGTTATTTTTATGATACTCTGTGTATTTGTATGGGAAAAAAAGTGATTCGTTTTAAAAAGTCGTACAACAAAAAACATTTGTTTGAGTGATAGGGATTCAGGGTTAAGAGGATGTCAGTGAATTAAAAATAACCCTGTAGGTTCTAAGCAACGGATAAACATACTCAAAATAAATTATTAAACACCGAAATCAATAAGACTGGAATAACGTTACCTTGTCAGTTAAAAATGGCCGGTAAAATAATTCCTCGGTGGAAAAAACATGTGAAAATACATAAAATAACGACCGCTTTAGCCTAGTTGGTAGTGACCCTGCCTACGAAGCAAGAGGTCCTGGGTTCAAATCCCGGTAAGGGCATTTATTTGCGTGATGAGCACGAATATTTGTTCCTGAGTTATGGATGTTTTCTATGTATTTAAGTATTTATTTATCTATATAAGTATGTTTATCGTCGTCTAGTACCCATAGTACAAGCTTTGCTTAGTTTGGGACTAGGTAGATTTGTGTGAGATTGTCCCCTAATATTTTATTTTTTATTTTTATTTAAATGTAAAAGAATGATGAAGGAAATAAATGTATATAAGTAGGTACTTAACATAATTTTCGGTGAAATATGAATAACTCTTTTGATCGTGTTATCCAGACATTGTTTTAGGTTAAGTTAGGTTTATTTTATCAATCCTGTAAAGTTAACAACTTCTGAGAAAATTGTATTGACATTAAAAGACCATTAATTAGGTACATATATTTTTTCCATTACTGCTTTAAAAAATATCTAATCTAATCTAATTAATAATATTCAGAAGTATTTTTTTTTTTAATATGAATATGTATCCTTGTATGGTGACAGTAAGAGCGTGCCCTATCACTGTATGCGCAGTGAGTCAGTGCGCTGCTGAGGTAACACACAGATTGGCGGGTCAATCAGAATGAGGACACTGCCTGTTTGGTGAGCTGACATCACGAAGGCTGTTGAACGTCTCTATTGTGCCTCAACTGTCTTTTGTGAGGAAAAAGTTGTGTGACTCGTTTGTCATAACCACAACAAGTGCATAAATGTAATTTTAGTAAAATTGTAAACTTTACTTTTCATTCAGTTTTGACGATGGTTAACTCTTATGTCTGCATTTTATATCTAGAATTTCGTTTAAAAATTATGATCGATTTATCGCAAAACCTTTCTTCAACATTCCTTAGTCTTAGGGGCTGTTCCACCACTTTTCTTAAAGTTCGGATTAGCTTAATCATAACCTTATTTGACAGATGGAATTAAAATTTCTGTTTCACCAGTCTCGATTAGCGCTAAGTGACGGACAAACTGTTTCTTAATTTGACCATCAGATCGGGTGGCATTTAGCATTTTTATCCGTCACATAACTTTTTAATTAGTCAGTTAATTTTTTTGTGGTCATGGTTGGAGAGCCCTTCAGCCGGTTTCAGAAAAATAAAACAAAGTATTTTATATTTTTTAAAGAAAGAAGTCATGCTAAATTGCAAACGAGGATTCAAATATCAAGATTTGAATAAAAAAATATAGGTACGCTTTTAGTATGTAAAAATAAATCCAAAATTTCGTAATATTTTTTAATTACAGACTTTTTTTCAGTGGCACAATCGTTTGTTCTACCTGAACTTGTATGTCGCCATTCAAAAAAAGTTAATCTGTCAAATGGTTTGGCGCCACTTTTCGATTCGTTTTACGTGATTTTATTTTTCTTTGTTATTGTTAACAAAGTATCGTAAATAAATACCGTTTTTGGATTAATTATAATGTTACACATTTGTTTATGCAAAAAAATGGATGTATCTAAAAAATACATAGTTTACGATTTCTTTTGCTTTAACAATGAGCGACTCTTTGAACGAAAGTGTGCGAACAGGAACGCGTGATCGTGAAATGTGACGTTGCCATTCCCCCTCTATGTTAAACCGACGATTAGTTAAGTGGTACTTAGTTTGCACAGGACCGGAGTGGTGAAACTGAAAAAAAACTAGCCGACAGATTTGTCCAGTACTTAGTTTATTCATTGGTTACGTGACCAGTAGTTTGACAGTAAGGTGGTGAAACACCCCCTTAGACTCATTAAAGTGTTGATATTATTACTTATTGTTAGACAAACACCTAAAACTAGCTGTACCTTAACTGGGAGATTTTTGTAACAAGAATAATAAATTAAAATACAGGTATTTTATCTGAAGCAGTAAAAGTGTCCAAGTGCTTCTAATTTATTGCTAATTAAATTCAGTTATTTTCTAACCAAGTTAATGACACCAGCTTTGTACCAACAGCAGCTTTGTACAGTTAATAAAAACGAAACGACAACCGACTGACAGGCGACTAAGATATTTTAATTACCTATCACTGCGTATGGTCTAAGGAATTTATGTGTTCATATTTATTTTTCAACCGACGAAAACAAAAGGAGGAGGTTCTCAATTCGACGTGTATATATTTTTTTTTTATGTATGATCACGCATAACATTTTACAGAGTAGTCCGATTTTGATGATTCTTTTTTTATTGGAAAGCGTATACCCCAAGGGTGGTCCCATTTAAATTTGGAAATAATATTCCTACCCTAAGGGTAGGAAAACAGGGGATGATTGACTAACTTTTTACAGAGTAGTCTGATTTTCATAATTCTTTTTTATTGGATAGATAGGGTACACCTTGAAGTTGGTATTATAAATTTGGAAAAAAAATTACAACAAGGATGGAAAAAAGTATAAAATAAAAACTTTTTAACAAAAAATTAAACCGCCGAAAAAACTGAAAAGCAAAAAATAATACCTTTTTTGTTTGACCTTAATCTGGTACCAGTTTGAAGTCGGTGCCTCAGCACGAGCCAGGAGGAGTGATAAAAGCCAATCAGGTAGACGATTATAGGTCCACTCCTCGTGGCTAAGTGCTGAGGCACCGACTTCAAACTGGTACCTAGATTAACGTCAAACAAAAAAGGTATTATTTTTTGCTTTTCAGTTTTTTCGGCGGTTTAATTTTTTGTTAAAAAGTTTTTATTATGGTTTTCAGCCATAGACACACCAAAAGTGATCCAAATCCAGACCCATTTGCAGAAGTCGTGAGATCCTCATCATGAGAACACATTGAATGCGATGGCGCAAGAAACCCAAGACCCAAGAACAGTAGACCAAGCATCACCACCTAATTTAAACTCTACGTTTATAGTATAAAGCAACATTTTGCTTGTAATGCTGTAGTATGTCACTGTAAGCACTAACGTAGCGTGGTAAGGTCAGGCAAAATGGAAATTAAATTACAAATTCGATTACCTCGCGTGGTACATTAAAGCGTAGCATGCCTTTAGTGAGTAGTGGCGATTACTAATGCTGTGATATTTTTTATTCGTCAACTAACCATTCCGCGCTCTGCTTTGGAACGAGACATTCACAACACTCATTTAGGCATTGAGAATGTCAGCTTTAGATCTTTTTAGTTTAGTTTACTAGAAGGGTATATGACAAGTTAAGTATGAAGTATCTTTTTCTATTTATTTTTTTATTTTCTTCAACTTCATTTTTTTTTTTTTTTTTTATTACTTTTACGGTCATCCCGTGAAACCATATATTTCAAACTAAATACAAACTGAAATATAGATGCACAGAAAAAACCCCAGAAAAAAGACCAATGCTTGGAATCGAACCCAGGTCCTCAGCATTCCGTGCTGCGTGCCACGTGAGACCAGTGATGGTGTAGGGGTAAGCACGCAGCACGGAACGCTGAGGACCTGGGTTCGATTCCCAGCATTGGTCTTTTTTCTGGGGTTTTTTCTGTGCATCTATATTTCAGTTTGTATTTAGTTTGAAATATAAGGGTATATGACGTTAAAATTAAATGAATAGACAAACAGAGTAACATTGTGTTTTGTGACAGGCTGAGATAGATCTACCTAATTTCAAGCGGATGATGTTTGCGGGTACAACCTTTCAATTTAAAATTATATCACTGACAAGTATCGGCATATTGGATTCTGACAACTTACCAAAGGTTTACTTCCGTAATGAGAAATGGTTGAATTGAAATTTCTGTTAAAAAGTACGTCAAATTGTAACGTAAAACAATTTTTTTATGAAAAAGGGGTGGCTCATGTTCAAGTGGGTACATGACAAGTGAGCTCGACAAACAACCCATGAACGCCCGCAATAAGTAATAGACGATTGTTGTTGTGACTGGGTTGCTAGCCCAGAAAGCAAAGGGAAGAATACCTCATGTGTCTGAAATTCCACCGAATGTCTCACTCTTCTCGGGAAAACACAGCAGTCCAAGAACTACTACTACAAGCAAGATGGTGACAGCAATCCAAACAGACCTTAAAAACCTTATACGCAGCTGCGTAAGAGGCTTCTTTTTACGATTAGCTATTACTATCTGTTGACTATCTGTGACGGTTGTCAATAATGTTTTTCTTTTTTTTTCCTTATTTTGTACAATAAAGAGTTCACATACATACATACATACATACATACTATCTATACCTATAAAAGAGTATCACTACTGAATGACTGACAGACAACGCACAGCCTAAGATACTAGAGATAGATACTTGCAATTTGGCAGATAGGTATAGGGTAAATTGCCAATAACTGGCCACCCTTCAATAACTTCGCCCGCTCATACTGTAAATGAACTTTGTTCACCTAGAAACAGAATTCAAATTAGTATATCGTGCCCAGTTAATGAAGGGTGGCCAGTAATTAACACATAAACTAAAAATTAATTCTATTAAGGGTGATAGAGTTCATTTTTAGTATGAGGTGGCCAGTTATTGAACTGTGGTCAGTTATTGGCGATTTACCCTATTCCCTGGGATCATAGAGGTATATTAAGAAATCTCCACATCTTTTTGACGGGAGCAAAGCCGTGGGTTAAAACTAGTCTCAATCTAAGCGCTTGTCCGTGTCCGTCCTTCTGGCTTGATGCAACTTACTCTAACAATAAAATGGCAATTATTTAAAGTAAGACATTACCGTGACTCCCTATTGTGACGGTGGGGTTTACGAAACATTTAAGTTATCTCCTTAACGGTTAAATAGATCGCACTGTTGTAAGCCCCGAATGGAGCAATAGCGCGAGAACACTCAGCGAGTTAAGTATCTGATGGAAGATAGGGACAAACAGACTGGGATTATCATTCGTTATCTATCAGTTATCTATCAATCCGTGGCGTTTTGTTTTCTGAGTTTTAGCGTTGGATTGGTAGGTATGACTTTATTTCATTTTTAAAGCCCGTTTAATGTTATCCAGCTACATTACGAGTATATAAAATCCAGTTTCCATGATTACGGCCTATTGCCCTAGACTTTTAACATATTTCTATGAATTATTAATGGGATTGTAATAATTAAAATTTCCATCGACTGATAGACTGAAGACTGACTAGTCTTGTTAATAAATAACGCTATAAAAATACTATCTACTGGGAAAAATTATCTAAAGTAGTTCAAACTCTAAAAATAAATTTTAGTTTCTACAAAACAAACAGGGCACAATGACTAGAGACTAAACTATCTGAAATTTACCAATTTTTAGTTTAGTTTACGTACTACTACCTCTTCTATTTCATTGTTGTTTTTTTATAATGTTACAGTTTAACAAGCGTTCCGAATTATTTAATCGTTCAAAACAGGATACGTTAAGCTTCACTACCTACTTCAAATAAATTCCGAAAACAGATAAATCATTTGACTGTTTTGTTGTTTTTAGGGTTCCGTAGTCAACTAGGAACCCTTATAGTTTCGCCATGTCTGTCCGTCTGTCTGTCCGTCCGAGGCTAAGCTCAGAGACTGTTAATACTAGAAAGCTGTAATTTGGCATGAATATATATACCAGTCACGCCGACAAAGTGATTACATAAAAAAACCAAAACAATTTTTTTTAGGGTACCTCCCATAGACGTAAAGTGGGGCTGATTTTTTTTTCTCGACTAACCCTATAGTGTGAGGTATCATTGGATAGGTATTTGAAAATAAATAAGGGTTTGCTAAAACCATTTTTTGATAAAGTGAATATTTTCGGAGATATTCACTCCGAAAGTTCAAAATAATGTGTCCCCCCCTCTAACTTTTGAACAGCAAGTCTAAAAAATATGAAAAAAATCACGTAAGTTAAACTTAATAATATCTTTCTAGGAAATTTTTTTTTTTTTTGTTTTGTAAAATATTGTGTCATGTGATGTTGTAAATAAATGTATTTTCTTTCTTTCTTTCTTTTCAAAATTATTTTCAACTTAATCGGTTGAGCAGTTTTTAAGTTTTTTAAAAAAAATATTTCTAAGCTAAGATTGTGATTTAACCGCCATTGCAAGCATTTTTTTTTAAGTACCTATAAGAGCACGCTAACAGTATATTCTTTCAATTAAAAAAAAAAAATTGAAATCGGTTCACAAAATAAAGAATTACATCTGAAAAACCATCAACATATACAGTCTGGGGCCCGGACTTGGGGATAATATTGAAAACAGAGATTCTCTAGAGTATTAGTATTTATTCTGAAAAGATTCCAGTTAACAAAAACATATGCATTACACACAATAAGAATTTAAAGTTACGATTCTTAATCAGTGTATTATTGCAAAACGATACTATCGCTAACATTAGTCAATGTCGTGGTACAGGGGATTAATGTCAATGTCGTGGTACGGGGGATGATAAAAAAACTTACCGCAAAACATCATGATATTACTACTTATCCATTAGAGAAACTCCTTAAATAAAACCGGTCCCCGCTACTTCCCACTAGTTCCCACAACATTAATAAAAATCTGAATTAAATATCACGATGACAATTATCTGTTTACATAACTGTTTGTTTTTAAAGTTCTTTTGGCTAGGAAAAAGGCAAAGGTTTAGAACCATACAGTCTTTATTACATACCTAATTAAATTTTCCCCACCATGACAATGTCAATACCAAGTAGATTCAATACCTGGTTTTGCCGAGTTAAAGGCGTAGGAAACTTTTTGCTTCTTATTTTACATTATGCTCTCCTTTTTAATTAATAAATGATTGACTTTTTAAAAAAAATAGTAAAGTCAAAATATTGTCACGAGAATTTCTTTGGTGACAATTTAAATTAATTTGAATTGGATTTATTTACCTACACAATTTTTAATGTCAAAATGGCTAGACCATTTGATTCGCATGAATTTGTGGATATGATATTGTTATACGGAGAAGCTCGTGGTAATGCATCACGTGCCCTGGCATTGTACCGCGAACGTTTTCCAAACAGAAGGCACCCGACAAATGCTCGCGTGATTACAAATGCAGTACAACGCTTACGTGATAACCGTGCTCTGGTCCCCGGACATCAATACGAGGGCAACAGACCTCAGAATGTCAGCCGGCAATTAGAAAGAAGAATTCTTCGATATTTTAGACAGCATCCCACTTCCAGTACTAGAAAAGCTGGTCGTATCTTTGGAGTAAATCACCGCACCATAAACAAAGTTATGAGAAGAAGGAAGCAACATCCTTTTAAGTTTCTGAAAGTCCACGGTCTTTTACCAAGAGATTTACCTGTTCGTACTCAATTTTGTCAATGGTTTTTAACCATGTACCAAGAAGATAACAGCTTTTTGCGTCATATCATCTGGTCTGATGAGGCCACATTTACCCGTAATGGAATGTGGAACAGGAGAAATACGCACTATTACTCTACGATCGGAAATAATCCACATGTCATGAGAGAATCGGCTCACCAATATCGTTTCTCCGTTAATGTGTGGGCAGGAATCCATGACAATACAATAATTGGGCCAATTTTTATTGACGGGACACTTATCACCGATAAATTTCTAAGGCTTATTGATGGACCATTAACAGAGTATCTTTCAAATTTACCACAAGATGTTCGTGAGGATACGTGGTTTCAGCTGGACGGTGCGCCGGCACATTCCGTCGTACGAGTGCGTGGAAAACTTGACGAAATTTTCGGTAATAAATGGATTGGTCGCTATGGCCCACACCGATGGCCCCCTAGGTCACCTGACCTTACTCCTTTAGATTTTTTCTTATGGGGAGCTGTTAAAAACTATGTTTACGCAGTAGAGAATGATACAGTAGATATCCTCAAAAACAGAATAACGGAAGCATTTCACATAATGCAACTCAACGTGGACTTAGGAACTGTTCATAATAACGTTATCAGGCGATACACTACTAGCGTACGGCAGAGCGGCAGACATATTGAAAATCGGCCTATCTAACAAAAGGGACGTGCTTTCCGTTTTATGTTTGTATTTCTTATTTGTACAATAAATAATTTACTATTAACTAGAAAGTGGTTTATTTAATGTACTGTATGTAAACCTGAAAAAGACTCATAAAGTGCGATAGTAAAATAAGTAGGTATTATCTTTCTATTAGGCAACCCGCGACACAAATTGTCAAAGAGACGTTCCGAGTAGCTCCGAATAAGTGCGACGCAGAACGAACTCGATCGAGTTGAGCAGAACTATTCCATTGTTTGCAGTACATTGAATTTATGATTAATTTTGTTAGAAAAAATGAAAAAGTAAAGTTTTGATTTTAATTAATTGGGACCTTAATGATTCAATTACTAGTGACCTATATAGCCTCCGTTTTAAATATTATTCCCACTTCTGGGCCCCACTCTGTATACTAGTTCTAGTAAGACTGCACAGATTAGATTAGTTACCCAATTCGCCGATAGATGGCTCTGTACCGCCGACGTTGAAATTCTGTGCGTGGTGGGAGTTGGGACCAAAACAACCACATTAATAAAGTATGCAAAGATTTTTTCGTACCTGCTACGGAAGCCTATCATGGGCGTGTCCGACACGCTCTTGGCCGGTTTTTTTTTTTAAGTTTAGTATCACATCACTTCTGGCTAAAAAAAAATTGAAAATAGATAATGATTAATAACATTTAAAAGAATATTTAACCGTCACTTTTTATAATCTCAAATAAAAAATATTTTAAAGTTCAAATTTTTGAAATTCTTCTATCAATATCCTCGCCCGGTGGAGAGTGTGACCCTTCAGTATTTATACACAGGCATAGAATAACCTGGTCGGAAGTATAAGTTTTAAAATAATACTTGTTTTTTTGCCATCATTCTTCCCTTTAATTCAACTATTACCTATTTAGTTAATTTGACAATCTAGCTGTCCTTGTATCCGCCTTATTCCACTAATATTATAAAGGTGAATGAGAGTTCACGCTAAAACTATTTGGTAGAATCTGATCAAATTTGGCATAGAGATATTTTATAAGTATAACCTGGATTAAAACATTATACGTTTTAGCGTAGAAAATTGCACAGTACCCGCGGGATATCGATAAGCGAATTCTTCGCAGACGGAGTCGCGGGCAACAGTTAGTAAATTAATATAAATCTCTTGTATCCGTTATGCGGCCTGGTTAGCAAGTCCTGTCATGTTTGATATTGTTCCTGTACAGAACAGACCTACAAGCAAGCATGCAGTGTCAGTGTCAGCGCAATGCTTTAAAACAACACTGCTCGTAGGGAAGTGAACTGTCGTGTAGGAGCTAAGAGAACATAGACATATCCTTATTTGAAGAATGACATAGTACCCCTTGAAATATACACCGCATGTCTCGGCTTGGATAAACAATCTTTCTGTTTGACTTATTTTCTTACTACGAGTAGAACGAAAGAAAGGAGCTGGAACTGAGCGAGTGCGAAATGGCATGTCTTGTGAAAATACTTTACTATTTAACTAGGATTTTTACAACAGATACAATGATCTAATTAATTGCAGCAGTTAATTGCTTCGAGACAGCTGCAACAGTACTTACGTACCTACCTATAACTAGATTTGTGAGTTGCAGACCACGCGAGTCTACCGTTGGCTTTAAGCTAAATAAATAAGTTCACCGCGTCCCTTAAAACCCCCAAGGTTCTGCCATTTTGAAAAATTGACAAGAACTGAAACGTCAAAAAGCTTTCATATTAATTATCGAAGCTGCTCACAAAAATTTAATGGAAATCAGTAGAGAAATGCGACCTGGGCCCAATTGCATAACAAAGTACAACTAATATTACAAGCGGAACTCTCGCTTCAGTTATATTAACCAGAAAGGGAGTTCCGCTTGTAATATTAGTTGTACTTTGTTATGCAATTGGGCCCTGTACAGGAGAAACTCAGGCGACAATACGAAAACATTCCAAGCTGAAACGGAGACACTAGGCTCGCGCTTCGCGCTCACTCGGTCAATAATCTCTTTTTTTAATACACTCTTTTTTTTCTTTTGGTATTTAATTACTGAACTGTCACCGGAACTCTTTAAGAGTTCATGAACGAAATTTCTAGACAATCAAACATGGAAATATCGATTTGCAAAATTTAATTACAGTGTTATAAGTGAAGTTGATTACTACTATTCTCCAATTAACACGCTTTTCTCTATCTACATTATCTATCGTTGTCGCTTTACGTGTCTCCTGACCATAATAAGAGTATATCAGTTGCATCAATTTTTACACTTTGTAGTATGTAAATTGGTGCAATTGTATCTCCTAACCTACTTCGTATAACACTGCTAGTTAGAAAGAAGTGACAAAGCGCGAGTTCTCGCACCGGCATTGCAGACGGTCTGTCATGCGAAGACAAAATACTAAAAAATATTTTTGCTTCACAAATACCCCAGTTTACGAGTTTATTAAGATCATAACTCAAATTTCTGCACGAGCGCAGTGGATTGTAATTGTAATTTAAAAGTTCACTACTAATTGAATTGAAGATCAGTGCATGTTGAGTGGAGTGTTTTTTGTAACAACTGCACGTAAGTACGTACATATTTAAGGTCCAAATCTGAATCATTTTAGCGTATCGTACCTAAAAGGGCTTCCTTTCCATACCACCATACAATTGTCAAGAGCAAAAACGTCGGAAAACACGTTCCTCATACGCAGAAGTTGAACTTATAACTGTATTTCTTATTTATTTATTATTACTTCAATTTTCTTTGAATGAACTTTACACGTAAAACCGCAGATCTTCTCTTAAATGTAACACTCAAAACAGAGTTCCTTGTACCCTCGTTTATTTATACTGCAACGTTCAGTGACTAATATGTTGACATCGAGCTGCAGTTAGTCACTAGACGGAATCGTCTTTGCCTTAAAAACAAACGTTGCCTCGAATTGAGATATGTACAAATACCACAGACAAATACACGATGATTTTTAATCGGTGATTAGGAACCAATTTTTCTAGATCAGTATTCGGTAGCGACCACGTTTAAGTTGCATGTACGTGAAACAAAACGTCTACATAGTTTTATTTGGTAAAAAATATTTTGAAAATCACTTTTTAAGTAAAATCATTGTCAACACAGACACACACATTGAGGTTTTAGTCTATGAGCCTAAAACCTCTTTGACGACAGTTTCTTAAACAAAGTTTGACGTGAGACCTGTCAAATTCCCGGCCAAAACAATGAAACTAGACGAAACTACTTAAATTCAAAGAAAGTAGGAATGTAGGTCAAGCCACTAAGCTATCACGGCCTTTTTAACCCCCGACACAAAGAGGGGTGTTATAAGTTTGACCGCTATGTGTGTGTGTCTGTCTGTGACATCATAGCTCTTAAACGGGTGCACCGATTTGGATGCGGTTTTTTTTTAGTAGAAAGCAGGTTTCTTGGCGATGGTTCTTAGATATGTTTCATCGAAATTGGTTCAGCCGTTTCAAAGTTATCAGCTCTTTTGTTAGCTGTGGAAGGGATCTTGGACGCATAACGGGCAGTGACTTAATGTTCAAACATACGAGTGATATAATTGCGTTGGGGGTTTTTAAAATTTAAATATTTGCGAACACGACTTGGTTGGCCGGTTTTAGCACCTTGTTTATTGGTGTTTGCTAATTTATACCCTGTAACCTATGACCCATGAGCTAAAAAACTCACCGAAACCTTAACAAGCGTCATGCATTATATTTTCTCAACTATTTTGTGGATCGTACTGTCTGTGATTTGTTCTCAACACGTCCTGTCGACGCACCCACTTATCAAGCGCGTTATTCACACGATGCCATCGCTCGGGAAGCTGGATATTAATGTGTTCTATTCTTATCCCTTATCTCCCGCCCGGCTCACAAATAAGACACCCGTTTAGGGCTCGATGTAGGCGTTACGATACGACTATGAACAAGCCGCGGCGCGCAAGCGAATTCCCTGTTCATTGCACTGTTGAGACTCTTACAGCACAGCAGTTTTTTTGCACCACGCGCAATGTATTAAGGAAACGCTTGCCGGTCGCGCGTAGTCCTGGCGGGGCAGTTAGGGGAGATATCGCGACAGTAATGCTGTAAGGGGAAGAAAGAACGCTATTATGCGTGGTAGAGATGTGTTTTCCGTTTCGTATTTATTTCTAAGAAATATTTAACTACTGCGGACATTTATTTATCTCGCATATAAGTACGAATTTGAAAGTTCCCTTTCTAGTTTTTCATCTAACTACAACAGTGGTTTTTTTATGCTGGTTAAAAACACCTAAAATGGTAAAATGTTTTTAGTGTTCCGTACCCGAGCCAACTACTGTCTCACACACAAATACTGTCTCTCTTCGACTTTAGCATAAAATACTCTTAGCACTAGAAAGCTGTAATTTGTTTTTGGCGTATATGATGGTCACGCAGGGAAAACAAAAAAAAAATTTTTGACGTCCACCCCTTGATAAGAGGTTTCATTGGAAAAGCCTTTCAAGAACATTTCAAGTTTGCGAAAATCATTTTTAAAGTGCCAATTTTTGATAGTTAAAAGTGTCGAGCTGGATCGCTTTAAGTAGATACCTACGTGAAAAATTTCACGGCACTAGTTAATAATTAACGAAGTATGTAGGTTTCACAAAATAACAAGTAAGAGTCGACTAAAACTTAATATTGAAACTTGCCACTTTTTAATGCGGAACTCTACCTACACTGTGCCGGCACGCACTTGGCCGATTTTTTTAGCAGTAAGTTATTACTTTTGACAAAATAGTTCATCATCATCATCATCATCATAGTTTGTTATTTAAATAAATTAAGAGGATAGAATTGGTAGGTAGTAGAAAACACTTAGATAATTAGCCAATACCAATAATCAAGTTTAGTCTTCAACTATCTCCGACTTCACAGTCGATGTCAAACATATTTTGAATATAGTTACAAGTTTGAAAGCCTCGTTCTTATTGCGTCTTATAAAACTATCAAATTACATACGTATGTAAATGTGGTGTCAAGATGTTTTGGTACCAAAGGTAAGATAGTTTACCGCAGAGAACCGGTCTGTAATCTTTATCTCAAAGAACCTCGTCGAGCAATTCAGGACAAGCATGAACCTTCAATAAAATAAACAAACGTAGAAAACATTGACACGCACTTTTCTCTTGTCAAAATTAATTTAGCACAAGCTGTGTTTGTACACTGCGAAACAAAAGTAATATCTAGGTCAGTGCCTGATATGTTTTTATACGTAATTTATACAATAGTAGTTCTTGACCGCGACATCTTCAAGAAGAATAAGAATAAGAAATTTATTTGATTTCTCCACCACCAAGTACAATGTAGGAACTTAAATATTACAATAAAGTTGTAATTGACAACATTTCATATTTCTAAGACTAAAATTTGATTCGTTCTCTGTATACTGTTTGGAAAGAGAAAGACGCTGATAGTTTTAAATTTTCACTAGGATTATTAATTAATTTATTACAATTTTTAAAGATGTGCTTATTCTAAAAGAGCGTAACGATAGAATAGATCCATTACTTTTGTCTAGTCTCTATTAAAAAAAAATGATGACGTAAATTTGACATTAAGGTTGTTATCAAATTTAAAATTATGACAGCTCTTTTTTCTAGTGTTAAGGGTAAAGGAAACATATCTATTCTGTGGAGGTACAGGTAAGTACACATATGTTTTTTAAATATGTTGTATTTTTTTAAATATGAAGAAATAAATTATAATAAATATTTTTCCGTGTTCAGGAGGCGAAACTCTTTCGATTCCTGTAGTAATTTTCAGGTGTTAAAAAAATGAAATGTTGTCAATTGGGAGACTTGAATGGGGGAGACTGGTGCCCGAACTAGGGAGATCCTGTGTCTCAGGTCACCAGGTCTCCTGCCCTCAGATGTCCGCAACTACTGAGTTACAGTTTAAAAATAAAGAAAACAATTTGCATAATTTATTGAATCAGGCGTTACTTTGCGGAGGTCCATATTAATGAACTAAAACAATTACTTTGCTCACCCGCGACCTTACAATAGTTACGTTTATGCAAGAAATGTGCGTTCATGCAGTTCCTCCACCTCCACACTGTACGAACACACACAAATCACATAAACCCAACCATCACCACCACCAAGCTACACTGACGCGTTTCGAACTCAACCAGAGCTCATCTTCAGAGTTACCACAACCGTATGCTATGCTACCAAACGTTAAACTAACAAACCAAAACAAATGTTTTAACTTGTCACTGTAACTTCTCAAGTACCCACTTTATTTTTCTTATTCTCAAACTACCCCACAAAAATTAACTTTTATTGACATATTTAAAACTACCTTGAATTTTTTTTTTGTTTATTTATTTATAAGGCATATTTAATTAATACTAACTGTTTAAATTCGACCCAAGCCGCAGTAAAGGAGAAGATACTAAATTTACCTGTTCATTAATAATAGACCCCATAGTGTTGTACCTAATTATTTCCATGCATTCCAGAGCATCCAGACGCAACCCCTTGCCGCAATAATGTAACACTTCATAAGAATCTGAATCTAACAATGAATGATTTGATTCCAACAAATGTTTTGCAAAATTCGATCTATCTGGATGCTCATTCCTATATGCCGAAACATGCTCTTTAAATCTAGTATTAAAACTTCGGCCTGTCTGTCCTACGTATATCCCATTGCAGTCATTACAAGTAAGCTTGTATACCCCCGATCTAGTTCCCTTATCTACCTGTTCTTTGTGGTTACATAGCCTAGAGTACAAAGAGTTGTTAGTCTTAAAGGCAACATTAATATTGTTTGATTTTAAAATGCCATAAATCTTATCAGATTATTACGTCGGGGGTTTGTCTGATAAGATTTATGGCATTTTAAAATCAAACAATATTAATGTTGCCTTTAAGACTAACAACTCTTTGTACTCTAGGCTATGTAACCACAAAGAACAGGTAGATAAGGGAACTAGATCGGGGGTATACAAGCTTACTTGTAATGACTGCAATGGGATATACGTAGGACAGACAGGCCGAAGTTTTAATACTAGATTTAAAGAGCATGTTTCGGCATATAGGAATGAGCATCCAGATAGATCGAATTTTGCAAAACATTTGTTGGAATCAAATCATTCATTGTTAGATTCAGATTCTTATGAAGTGTTACATTATTGCGGCAAGGGGTTGCGTCTGGATGCTCTGGAATGCATGGAAATAATTAGGTACAACACTATGGGGTCTATTATTAATGAACAGGTAAATTTAGTATCTTCTCCTTTACTGCGGCTTGGGTCGAATTTGAACAGTTAGTATTAATTAAATATGCCTTATAAATAAATAAACAAAAAAAAAATTCAAGGTAGTTTTAAATATGTCAATAAAAGTTAATTTTTGTGGGGTAGTTTGAGAATAAGAAAAATAAAGTGGGTACTTGAGAAGTTACAGTGACAAGTTAAAACATTTGTTTTGGTTTGTTAGTTTAACGTTTGGTAGCATAGCATACGGTTGTGGTAACTCTGAAGATGAGCTCTGGTTGAGTTCGAAACGCGTCAGTGTAGCTTGGTGGTGGTGATGGTTGGGTTTATGTGATTTGTGTGTGTTCGTACAGTGTGGAGGTGGAGGAACTGCATGAACGCACATTTCTTGCATAAACGTAACTATTGTAAGGTCGCGGGTGAGCAAAGTAATTGTTTTAGTTCATTAAAACAATTTGCGTTACAAAATAAAATAAGAATATGATATAGATTTTAACCATAGTTCATAAGGAAGTGTATGTGTATGTGTATGTGTGTGTATGTGTGCATGTGTGTGTGTGTGTGTGTGCATGTGATTGCGTGCAGAATTCGTTTATCGCTAACCCGTGGAAACTATGTAATTTCCCGGGATAAAAAGTATCTCCTGTCTTCAGGGTCTCAAATTATCTCCATGTCAATTTTCATCTAAATCAGTTGAGTATTTTAGGGGTGAAAGCCAAAAATATCTGTCATGTCAGTCATCGTGAAATACTTAGCTTAGAATATTTTGAGAGAAGGAGAATTATTTTGTATTTGTACTGATTCTTATTTGTTAGGTACTTCGAATATGTATAATACATAGGTGTGAATGTAAACACACTTTCTGTATTGTTTCCTATTTAGTTTTACTAACTTAGTTTTTGGGCAAAACGGTAAAGATGGGGCAAAAACGTTCTTGAGTGACGTCCACGGACCGGAAGACGCAGTGTAGGTAGGCCTCCAACCAAATGGAGCGAGGACCTGATTAAGGTTGCAGGTTCGCATAGGATGCGGATGGCACGGGACTGATCTGTATGGCGAGCCTTGGGGGAGGCCTATGTTCAGCAGTGGACGTCTTTCGGCTGAAATGATGATGATGATGAACTTAGTTTATAACCAAAAAAATATTTTCTCATATTATTGGTCTAAATTCTAAACTAAAACTATTCTAAAAGTATTGAGGGGTAAGTTCACAAATCTCTCGTCTCATCATCATCATCATCCCAGCCTATAACACGTCCCACTGCGGGGCACACCCCTCCTCTCAGAATGAGATGGGTTGAGCTCCCACGCAGACTCAGTGCAAATTGAGTTTCTTCGCAGGCGTATGAATGTGTCCTCACGATGTTTTTTCTTCACAGTAAAGCTAATGGTTAATATCAAATGTAATTTCGCACGTAATTTCCGATAAACCCAGAGGTGCAAGCCTGGGCTCTACCCGTGACCCTCTTCTTGAGAGGCCAAGGGTCAAACCACTAAGCTACCACGGTTTGCCTTACCGTAAATGTTCACATTATAAAATTAAATGCTCGCATTTTTACCCAGCCACAACATGTAGCTATTATTAATTTTTATAATATTTCGTGTTCTGGACTATTGTGTTTAAGTTTGTGTCGTAAATTTCATATAACTAACCGTTTTTAAGAAACACGTACGTTGTTGAAACATGTAGCTTGTGCAATGAATATGAAACTGCGGCGAACTGTGTTAATCGCAGTAATCGGGAATAGTTCAGATAAACTCGTTGCGGAAGCCGTGCCGTTATGTTAAAACAGTTTATAACATAACATAAACATAAACTGGCTTGTTAATGTTTGATGTCTTCTGGGCCTAGGGCGAATGTGTCCTCTTCCTGACGCCGAATAGCAATTCATTGCTTAGGGCTAGTACAGACGGACACCATTACTGCAACTTCAGGCCGTTTCTTGCGCTAATCGATTTTAGGTACTCTATGCACTCGTGTTTGTGTGCGTGAGAGCGGCTAGAATCAAAGTCGTGCCTAAGCGCAAGTGACACAAATTCCCCGTCCGATGGCCGAAAGAGAACTAACGCAACTAACTATTCGGACAAGGGGGAAGCACGACGGCTCAAGATAGGTTGGTCAGACCGCGCGTGCGTTTAGGTATTTTCATCGTATTACTAAAACAAATACCTACATATTTTAAAACTATAGCATCACTAGGCACTAGAAGACATCTTGTTTTATTAACATTAAAAAATGCATGACCTGCCGTGCATTATTTACGCCGTACTAAGATTTGTTTTATTTTTTAGAGACGACTTTGGATTTTTTTTCTATCGAGCAAACTACAAGTAATCGTGTTTCGAAAAACACTGGTCACTACAGTGAATCCTCAAATATCTTACACATGAATTTCAGAACTAAAGCTTTGCTGGTAATGATACGGCAAGGGATTAAAAATGAATGCAATAAATGCCCCAAAAGCTCGGTGCAGCCTTAACTGCCAACTGCGGACTATCGGCAAAGCGGCATGCAAACTGCACGGCAATCCTGCGTTAGCCCGAACAATTTTCAAATTAATTTCGCTAGCCGATTCTGTAAACCCTAAAATCGGCGCACCATGGTTTCACATGATTTAATAAGTCCTAATGTATCATTCTCCATAATCAACGTTAGTCATAAAGTGATTTATATTTTCTGCAACAGTATTTTCTTCAGTAAGCTTAGTATAAGTTTTACTTCACCAAAATACTTCTCGATCGCGTTTACGTAAAAATTTCAATTCTATGGAAACATGGACGCGCGGCCGCGGAGGCGCCGTCCATGTTTTCCTAATAATTGTTTTTTTTTTACGTAAACGCGATCGAGAAGTATTTTGGTGAAGTAAAACTTATACTAAGCATACTGGATTTTTTAAATGCCATCTTATAGAATGCAATAGGTTAGGTAACGTTTGTTTTAAAACAATTCTGGAGAAAATACTGTTTCAGAAATAAATCACTTTATGACTAACGTTGATTATGGAGAATGGTACATCATGACTTATTGAATTATCGGAAACCATAAAGAACCCCTAAAATCACGTGGCTTTATTTTTAATATTCATCTAGAGGTTTCATAGTGCCTTATTCCTCACGATCGAATTATTAAGAAGTGTTTTCTATATTAACCCAACCGTTATTGGCAGCAGGCTTCTAGCTAGACTAAGATCGTACCAAGTCAAGGTTACAACTACTAGGTTATCCGGTCGTCAACTACGGTTCAAAAGATACAGTCAGATGAACTGACAGCGAAGCATTGTTTAGTTTAGGCACATTTATAAATATCGAAAGATAAAACTTCCATTGGTACGTTTCAGATCAAACGTACCAATGCTCGACACCTCAACGCCCAGTAGATGATTCCCAACCTCTCTTACTATGACATAAGATTGAAGGTGCCATGTATTGGGTCAGTGTCGAGCACAGGGACGTTTACCTTAATATTGAAAAGTTTTTTTTTTCTGAAACCGTAAGCTTTTACTCAACCAGTGAGATACACCTTATACATTAGGTATGATAGTGGTCAATCACGGGCCACTTTTATGTAAAAAAAAAAACTTTTTAAGATTATTATAAAATTAACCTAACCTAGGCTGGCTTCTATACTATGCCGTTTTAATAAATCCTGAGATGTTTACGGTTTCAAAAAAACTTTTCGATATTCAGCAAGATGCCCTCAGTAGGTAGGTATACGAATGCCTAGTAAAAAATATAATACTTAACTATGGAAACCATAGTATACGAATCCCTAATAAAAAGTATAATTATCGAAACTGTTAAATTCGTAGCATTAAAATTATGTAAGTCAAAACAACGCTATAAACATAACAAATCCATTTGACTAATTACTTAATTACCATTGCCGAAAGCGGTAACACTCGTAATGGGATCGAACTAATAGGTCGTGACAACTCTGCGTTAGAAAATTTGCACTAAATTAAACAAACAGCCAAGCGCGAGTCGGACCCGTGCACTGAGGGTTTCATACAAAAAAGGCCGGAAAAAAGTAAGTTTGTCAATAATAATCAACTTTTAATGTATTGGGGAAACTAACTACCTATATATTTTATATGATTTGTTTAAATGTATATTTTATAATAGGTTTCTTTATTGTATTTACTAAAAAATTGTATTGTAGCTTTACGCTGACTTTTTGAAAGATCCCTTAAAGGGATAAGTTCGCCTTTCTACGTGTATCTCAATGGTTATCAATAGTGTTTTTATTTCTTTATTTTTGTACTGTCAAGTGTAAAAATTTGGGTGCACACAACTTGCTCATAAATATGTCCCGTAGCTCTTATGTCGTCGAATTAAGGCTAGGGTTGCCATAAGTGTGGGGACTCAGACCGGGCCATTAAAAGAAAAACTAGTAAAGGTAGAAAAAAGAAACTTGTATTACAGCAATAGGTAACTTTAAAGGTTTAGTCCTTGCCTAAACACAAAACAACTTTTATCACAGCCATTCAATGCCAGCGAGTTTTTTACTTTTTTTTTAGGGTTTTCTGTTTGTTGGCGCTTTTCGCTATATTGGTGAAAATGCACATTATCGGCTACGAGCGTAGCGTGTAGCATGCGCTGCCGCTAGGTATATTACTGTTTACCAAGTCCAGCCCTCTATTAAATTACTATGATATTTAAACCGGGACAATTTGCTTATCGGCCGGGACGCCGGGACACCATGCTTCAAACCGGGACATGTCCCGGCGTACCGGGACGTATGGCAACCCTAAATTAAGGTATATGTAGGTATACCTATATAACGATGGGAAGATTAAATCGGTACTTATGTTTGCACTTGACCGTACAGTGCAGAATTTACATACACATTAAACCAGTGTTATTTATTTTGGATTTTTCCCTTCATTTTTGTCGTGTGTGTGTGTGTGTGTGTGTGTGTGTGTGTGTGTGTGTTTGTGTGTGAGGCCTTACTTGTTGCCAAATTGCAAAATTCTATGTCAACGGAATGTATTTATATTCTATTGTAATGTTATTTCATAAAAAAGCATACCTAAAAACGTGCGATTGTTCTCGCAAGATATTTGCCAATATGTAGACATTATATGCATTTTATAGTAGGTATGCATCTCAAGCAGAGGGTCGTCGGTTCAATCCCAGGCTCGCACCTCTGAGTTTTTCTGAATTTACGTGCGGAATGAAATTTTAAATTCACTACGAGCTTTACGAGGAAGGAAAACGTCGTCAGAAATCCTGCAAACACCTACGAAGAAATTCAACGGTGTGTGTGAAATTCTCCACCTCCCAATCAACACTAAATAGGCCCGCGTGGTAACGACCCAAGCCCTCTCATTCAAAGAGGAGGTGTCTGTGCCCTGCAGTGAGATGAGATGTATACACCGTGAAATTTTAGTGGTTGTTTTCCCGAAACGAGGTGATTTAGTATCGATTGTCAATCGATTTATAATTACTATTTTGACTAGAGTCAAAAATCCAATTGTGAAAAACGAAAGTCGAAAATGACCGTAAACCAATAGTAACGCTACGTTGGTACCTAACCTATCGTACGATCGTACGCTACTTGTACCAACGAAGCGTTACTATTGGTTTGCGGTCATTTTCGACTTTCGTTTTTCACAATTGGATTTTTGATTCTAGTCAAAATAGTAGGTAATTATAAATCGATTGTACAATCGAAACTAAATCACCTCGTTTCGGGAAAACAACCACTAAAATTTCACGGTGTATAGGCTTAAATGATGATGATTTTATAGTAGTTTAGTGCCTTGTGGAGCATTATAGTTGCGTCTAGGTCGCAGATTCATTCACCCCGAGCGGCGACAATCGTCCACTTTCGCTCTCAGCGTCGGCGCAGATGCTCCACAGATCCGTGATATACTTTCTCTTGTCGACGCCCAATTAGTCGACTGATAAGGCGGCAGTAATGACTCGTTATCTACACTTGTCCCACGCACAAAAATGTTCGGTAATTTTAAACGATCGCTTTCTTGTGAAGTGATTGGAATCCGGAATGCCGTGACTTTCATCGCTTTTAAACGCAGGTCGTTTTGAGGAGTAACTTTATGGTTTTTTTATCTATATCCTCCAGTAGGTATTCATACAAGAAAACTGTGGTCGTCTAGTGATTTGTCTTATTTATGACCTCTCAAGCAGAGGATCGCGATCGTATTCTATGTTTTTCGTAATTCATATGCGAGTTTTACGTTGAAGGAAAACATCGTGAGACAAGTACACACCAGTATGCTTAGTAAAAGTTATACTAAGCATACTGAAAACCGATTCAATCGTGTGTATGAAGATCTTTACCCGTACTCGCCCCACATAGGAATAACAGCCCAAGCCTTCTCATTCTGAGAAGAGATCTGAGTCCAGCGTGGTCATTATAATTCGATTAATACCTAATAAGCTGCTTGTCAAGGGTTTTACGGTGTCAAAATTCGGGAAAAACCCACAACTTACTAAATAGAAGTCTGTTATCAAATGCATCGATTCTGTTCTTGTGGCTGTGCTCATTTATCTGTCGTCCGTTTCGATTAGCATCGAGCACGGCTTTCTCTATTTAAATCAATAAACAAACTCCAATTTGTTACAGATCGGAGGCCAGTCTAATAAACGCTTTTCCTAATAGGTTGTGCGAAAATAATCTACTATGTGGGTCACTGAGTTAATCGCATGTGTTCAAAGTTTCACGCTCCGAATCATGTTGACGCTGAGGTGCAAACTGGTTAGTGGAGTGGTATCCCAAGCGGAAAGATTTGTAGTCACACGTTACACGCGGTTTCACTCTCCTTAATCATTGGATATAAAACAACTGCCAAATTTAGTGTCTCTAAACTTGGTTGAGATTTCAGGATTTTATCCCGATGCCATCCAAATATTGACAACCGGGGCCTGTTGCATAACAAAGTACAACTAATATTAGGTAGGTACAAGCGGAACTCTCGCTTCAGTTATATTAACTAGAAAAGGAGTTCCGCTTGTAATATAAGTTGTACTTTGTTATGCAACAGGCCCCTGATAGCATAGTGGTTAGAAAAACTGACTACGAAGCTTAAGGTCCCGGATTCGATTCCCGGTCGGGGCAGATATTTGTGGGAAAAATACACGAATGTTTGTGCCCTTGTCTTGGATAAATATGTTTTTATTGAAGTATGTATTTATCTATATAAGTATGCTCGTCCGTTGTCTAGTACCCATTATACAAGCTTTGCTGGAGTTTGGGACTAGGTCAATTGTTGTCAATTGTCCCATGATTTATTCTTTTATTTATTTTATATCGAGTTGAAAAGTAGAGTTATTCTATAGGTCCAGCCACATACATTTCCTACAAACTCTTTCCGAATTTGTTTGGTGATAGAACCATTTGAGTCTATGTGACATGAAAGAGGGCAGGTTATTTGTATGTTAACATATAACTATGTATCGCACAGACGTTCCTGTAGTCCTCGTGTAACAGCAAAGGGGCAGAGCAAAAATATCACAGATCATTGTTATGATTAGATTTATTAGCCTGGATAGCGCGCGTCCCAGCGCTGGGCGAAGGCCGCCCCATTTTCTCCATTCATCTCTCTATTTATCCCAATTTACCTGAACCTCTTCAAAATAATAGCTATATTAAGGAATTACTTAAAGGTACCATAATGAAACGTTACCCCCTGTTACACAACCGCGTCAGGGGTGTGACTTCTGCAACCGTCTGTACCTAACGCCTTTTATCATATTTTTGCACAATATCCGCTTGCGCATATCGCCTCGTATCGCATCGTACGACATTATCTGCATCTGTCAGATAAAAGATAGAACACCACGGCAGGTCCACGACGATACTTTTTCGAAAACACGCTTTTCCAACGACTCGTTTGCTCTAGGAGCGGATGTAAAAGTGCTATAATAACACTATCATTGTGCCGCTCTTTCTTAAGCATAAACAGTAATAGTATTATTACCTAGTGTAATACTAGGTGTGTATTTTAATACGTATGCTTATACTGGTACGCGTTTTTCCGTCAGTAAAGAACATCTTTACACCTTCGTTTAATATTTTATTACATGAGCTCGTGTTGGGACTTTTGAAGTTTACTGTTTGTTTATTTGAGGTACCAAGTGCTATAACGAAACTAGACTAGTGTTAAATCTCCGGCTAAGTAAGTAAATTACTTAAATAACTAAAACGAACGTACGTATTAAATTAGAGATACAGGAAATCTGACAGCTGTAACTTAGTGCAACCACGTGCAACTCATTCTTAATGTGTATTGTTACCTAGTGAAATTAAATTTATTAAAAGTTTTATCTTTAAAAGAGAAAGTCACAACCATAACATTAACATTATTATTTCTTCTGTTCCAGGTATCAACGGAATCATGCACTCATCGTTATCATCGCAGACGAGATCAGCGTGTAGTGTTATATAAACTATCGATACCGAGAGTATTTATCTCGAACTAAATAAATATTAGTGCTTTGTGGTGCCGCGCAACACTATACAATCGATCGTATTTTTCGCGGACTACACTAAACACTACTCAAATTCAAAATTAGAGGGAACAATTTCAAAATTTAAATATTGAGATAGTCTCAATTTTAAATAGGAGCCGCGTTTATACGCGCTTAGTGACTTGTTAGCACAGTGAGGACTAATTAGTTTTTTCAAAATGGCCGGTAACGGTGAGATGTGGCTGCAGTGGTTCGCGTGCTGCTACCAGCCCGCCGCGCAGGCGCAACGCACACGCCGGAGAATAGACCGCTCCATGATCGGAGCACCCACGAATTTTCAGCACACAGGACACATAGGTATGTATTACTTTTGCTAAATATTTTTTTATACTTGTAATAGAGCATCACTTCCCAACCATGGGATGTGTTAATATTATTTTAGGGAGGCTTGAAGAAAAAATGGTTGGGAAACACTGTGCTAGAGTACTTACCTATATTTAAAGGAAATGAACGATTTCAAAAAAGGATGCATAGTTTAAGAATCAGTTTCACTGCTAATACATTATAGAATACATTTCATGCATTATACAAGTAAAACTCACTAAACAATATTATAAGACAGCATTTTACTAACAAGTGTAAATAGCACAGCAAAACCAGAACACTACTCCACTGGCACGATTACATTGACCGAGAGATGTATAGGGTCTCCAGATCACATAACTACATACACAGCTCAAACAACAAAATAAAATAATATTTACAAAAAAAACATATAAATTAGGTAGGTAATGTTAGAAAATGGTTCTCGAACTGAGTCTTACTTAATGATTTTAGTATTTTATTTTAAAGCAATTTTAAACTATGTGCAATTTATCTTATTACAATTTAGAATATGTTTTTTATTGAAATGAATGTATGCTCTAACAATAATATATGCTATTAATACCTATAGCTATGCGTTATACTTAGGTACCTACGCTTGAATCGATACATCTTTAAGTAATACTTTTTGACACCATAATGTTAGGCGGGATTAAATGTTAACTTTAATATTGTCAGATAAGGAACGGTTACGATTATGTTCATCGGTATCTTGACATTAAAGTCATATGTTTTGAAGTCATAACTTTCAAAGATAACCTAATTTAACATCTGGCAAAGTAGCGTCGAACGAATGAACGGTCACATTAAGGGCATTTCGAGATACTACAGCCTAAATAATGACAGACAATTGATGGTTATCGACATATAGGACGTAAGCAACCACAATAGAGGTTATCTTGCCATAATACCACTTGATTTAATCTACGACATAATCGAGTAGTCGATAAGTTCCCGTCAATCAATCGATTCCGTCGATAGCGGAGCTCACAGTGACCTTCCCGAAAGCCAAGGTGAACGACCTGTGGCTGCCGATATGTAACCACGAGTCGTCGGCATGCTAACCAAGTGGGCAGATACTTCGTAAGTAATGCCTTTTACCTGAACACAAACATAGGAATTCGTAAAAAGAAAGTTTATCAATTAAAAATTTTAAACACTTCTCTGACGAGCATATAAAATAATATTAAAATGAACGATAAAAACTTTTAATTAACTATGTCCTACTAAGTTTTATAGCAATTATGTTAGGTAAATGAGACTTTATGCAATTCGCATAACGATTGCGCTTATTGCATCTTGTAGTTACTGAGCGGTAGCTAAAAACTGTTCGACTTTTTAGTATGCTGTGAACACACGTGCGTTCCAAATTCGGAGGCGGACGGGCTGCGCCGGAGTGGCCACCACCCTTTATGGTCCGCAGCTGTCTATCCTGCAACATAATCATTACAATTTATAAATTGCGGAAAATATAATAGCGAGCTACTTTACCTATCGACCAGATATCGCGACGAAAAATATAAATCTAATTAATCTCTTCTTGTCCACTATCTATCATTATTTTTAGATTAGATTAAGCATTCAGTACAAAGCTATAATTCCTCAATAATAAATTTATCCAAGACATTTGAAAGTCTTCGCAAACGGAATATGTCCCCCGTCTAATTTATGATAACGACTACCAGCCTGTTCACAAGCGGAGCTTTTAAACTTGCTATTTTAATGCAAAACTGCTTATATCCGGTCAATAATATTAATAGAACTCTTACAATAGGTACTTTGCAATAGTTAACAAATGCCTGCTTTTTGTAAATAAAAGTTAACTCGCCCTGCTTTGCTGGCTTTGAGAAAATGCTCATTGCTACTTACGCTTGAAAGATTTCTAATTGCTTCCAGTAAAGAAAAAACCCGCTGCAACCTGACTTTACCAATCTTGGTTGCACCAATCAAGATAATGTGGGTCAGACGAACGGGAGCAAGCTCTATTCGGCTACCATAATCACTTTTACAGATCTCAAAAAGTAAAGTTATGCAACCGTAACTGCAGAGTCAATTCGATTTCATTAAATTCGTCACGTCATTTTACAACTGTCCAGCCTGTTTGTTTGTAGGAACAAATTATCTTGTTAAGTGTTGTAACTAAAAGATGTGTACACAGTATAATGAGATTATTATGGGTATTATTTTCTAGGGTTAGATTGGGTTATGTTTCTTATGTATATTGCACCTGATATTCGCCTTTTAGACTTATATCTTTAGTTGCTTTTCGTGGTACTAATCTAGATAAGTTTGAATTCACAGAAATGTCATGTCAAGTATATTGTTAATACTTAGGTACGACCAAGTTTTGCAAACCAAGTTCATGATCGGAATTGGTTAAAACCATTTTGTGCTGCTAAGATTTTTTTACTTACGTAAAGATGTTAAATAAGCACAATAAGTCAAGAGTTCGTGCACATTCATTAATAAATTAACCATTCAGTATTCACATAGCCTTGAAATTTTGACTTTAAAATTAGATGGGTATTTACTTCCTCCTCGCGTCCATTGGAATTCGGGACGGACTCAAACAAAGCATGCTCGGAAAATTATCGCCACAAATGATCACAACATTTAATTCCAGACAGCAATTTACCGTATACGTTTTCCCTCTAACATGGGTTCAAAAATAACTCGCAAAGTTCGCCGTCCGCCACCCATCGTAGTAATCCGAATCCGTATCGCGATAAGCCACCTGTTCTTGTCTAATTCGTGTGGTAGGAGCGGGATGCTAGATTTGTAAGCGGGTGGAGGAGCAAGTGAGGGGTCGAGTCGAGTGAGTCATCCCCGTTTGAACGCGCGTCTGCTAGGTTTACTGGCCAGTCATATTTGTTTATTTTTCAAAGACAGTTTTAATACAGACAAGTCGATTACTCTTGAGTCTGTGATGGATGACAAGCATGTACATACACTAACTGCGAGGTGATGCATTCGAAGACATACGTAACCAACGCTTCTCCCACTCATCAGGTTGCCTAACAAAAATGTTTATCATCATCGTCATCATCCTCGCCTATAATACGTCACACTGCTGGGCACAAATTCCTCCTCTCAGAAAGAGAGTGCTTGGGCTGTAGTTCCCACGCGGGCCCAGTGTGGATTATGAACATCACACACACCATTGAGTTTGTCCTTCACCGTAAAGCTTGTGGTATATAGATAGCTTGTCTAATTTAAAATAACGCGCCCCACCACCGCATTTACGCACAGTATTTTTCATGTGATTTGTCGATCGTGATGTTGCACACTGATCATAGGTCCCGGAGTAGTTGACGCTCCCAAACAATGAAGAGTCGTAATTAATATTAGCACGTACACATCAAAATCAACTGATTCAGTTGAGGGGCGCGCGTCATTTTAGCTTAGACAAGCTCTACGAGTATATTTCAAACTACCATGCTATCCATACTTGCTCTATTATTACTTATTTTATTACTACCTAACCTGCTACTATTACCTACAAAATCTTGTTTAGATTATCGCAAACCCTTGTTCATTAACAAGCTATGCTGATTATTACGAAAACAAATGTTTATAAAAATACTGCAACAATAGGTAATACAGTAAAGGTATCAGGTTTCTGCCAACCACTTCCTCTAGTATGTAGCACAGTCCGTGTCAGCCGTATTATTCATTAAGTAATAAATAAAGTTATTGTACATTACTTTGTTATCGTCGCTTTAGCAACACTTTGTAATTAATTACATTTTTCTACTCCTGTATACTCCTTTTCAATTATATAGTCAAAAACTATACAATAATAACTAACGTTATAAGTCTGTTCCAAGTTCTATGCTCTATGGTGCAAATTCAGTAACATAATTTTCATTATGTTACGGGACTGAGTAATATAATAACATTCAAAAAAAGAATACTGAATTTGATTTTTATAATCGAGTTTCTTTAAATATGCGTGTGCCACGTGATTGGTTGCTTAAAAATGAGTAAGAACAGGTAAGACCAATCACAATCAAGGTTTATTTTTTCATGCGAAATTTCGTAATTGAGAACACGCTGATCAAGCTCTATGGTACGAGTACGGTCGCAAATTAAAAAAAAATAAAGCGGGAAATTAATATAAAGTCATTATACATTAATTAAAATATGTTTACATTAACTATTATTAAATAATGAATACTTAAATAACGCACAATAAATGAATTTTAAAGTCATTATTAAATATGAATATTTTAACATCATTCAATTTGTCTGTATGACCTAAATTCCCGGATCCATTCTAAAGTTGTGAACAGTGAAAAAAAAAGTTTAAAAATAGCGGGAATTTGTTTTGCTTTAGCACGGAGTTCTTTCAAGTTGAAAGAAATAAAAGAGTTAATCACTATTTAAATGACTTTTTATCTGTGAGAATTTGTAACATTGCATTGGTGAATTAAGTGATGCAGAAATGTTGACGCCGCCAGTTATAAAAATGGCGGCAATGGAAAAGTGAGCAATAATTTGCTACTTTTCAAATCGATAAATTCATTTAATGTCCGTTAAGTAAGTATTAATTATTTAATAATTGTTTATTTTGAACTCGTAGAAAAAGTAATGTATGCAACTATTCATAACACATAACACTCATGCGTATCGCATTCTGTCTTAATGACCCTTATTATGATACAGTTGCATAAAATACTATTAACGACTTCTTATGTTTCGTTCTTTCGATGTTTCGTTGATTCTGAGAGGAGGCCTGTGCTGTGCCCTGCAGTGGGACATAGGCTGGGATAATGATGATGTTTCGTTATGAATTATGAATATATTCATTGTTTTTATTTAGACTACATGAAGGGTACCTACATACATGGAAATAACATGTATAATCACCTTTTCCAAAAAATGAGATTTTAATCTCAAAATACTAGTGCTATAACTTACCATTGGATTAAATATGGATAGGTATCTGATAATAATATTTTACTTTTAACTTTTAAAGAAATTTATCATTTTAATTGTTCGTGATGTCCAACTTTCAAACCGCTATAAATCAAAAAGTTGCTGGGGTGACTAGACGTGTTCTTTCCGTGTACCCTTCACATGCAGATCATCATCATCATCATTTCAGCCGAAAGACGTCCACTGCTGAACATAGGCCTCCCCCAAGGCTCGCCAAACAGATCGGCCCTGCGCCATCCGCATCCAATGCGTTCCCGCCACCTTCACCAGGCCGTCGCTCCATCTTGTTGGAGGCCTACCTATACTGCGTCTTCCGGTCCGCGGACGCCACTCGAAAATCTTTCGGCCCCATCGGCCGTCAGTTCTACGAGCGATGTGCTCTGCCCACTGCCACTTGAGTCTGGAGATTCTACGAGCTATGTCGGTGACTTTTGGTAGTTAATAATAATAATCATCATATGTTCGTCCACTGCTGGACATAGGCCTCTCCCATGGCACGCCACTGAGCACGATCCTCGGCCACTCTCAACTGGGGGCCGTGGTTCGTGTTGACTTGCCATTTGGTCGGATTTGCTCTAATTGCCACGCTGAGCAGGCGGGTTGGCAATCGCAGTACATTCGAACCGGTATGGCTGCTGCCCGACACCGGTGGGACCGATGTGTACTTGGTCACAGTCTCTTAGTCGCCTTTTACGACACCCGCGAGAAGAGTTGGGAGTGCTATTCTTAAGCCGGCACTCCACGGCCTAATAAAATAATAATAGCACGGGACAATTCATACGAATTGACCTAGTTCCAAACTAAGCAAAGCTTGTACTATGGGTACTAGATAACGGATAAACATACTTATATAGATAAATACATACTTATATACATATTAAACATCCAAGACTCGAGCACAAACAATCGAATTTTTCATACAAATATCTGTCCCGACCCGGGAGTCGAATCCAGAACCTCAAGCTTCGTGGTCAGGTTCTCTAACCACTAGGACTAGGCCATTGAGTCGTCATGTTTGGTAGTTAACCTAATCTTTAGTTAATCTAACATTAGGTATTAGTTTTGATTCCCCATAACCCCAATTTCCCAACTAATTCCTTAAAATCATGGCCTGTTGGAATTCACCAAGGTTTACTTTGTCTCTCCACATGCCCATCTCCGGTGTCGCGCCGGAAACACTATTTATACGGCGTTTGGATTCCAGGAATAAATCAAAGGAAAGCTGCGGGACATCAGCGTGACAGTGTTATGAATGACCAAGTTTCGAAAATGCTTTGTTTTACATTTAAATTGTAGAATCTGTACTCATGACCGCCGCCGTTGTAACAATATTTACGACTTTAACTTTATCTGTCTCTCTATTACCTCTGCATGCTTAAATAAACCGCTAAACCGATTTAGATTAAATCTGGTATGGAGATTATTTGAGACTCTGGAAAGGACATAGGATAGGTTTTTATCCAGGAAAATTGCAGTTCCACCGGGATGTCGAACTCCTGGGAACTGCAGCCCAAGTCTTCTCATTCTGAGAGGAGGGCTTTACCCAGTAGTGGGAAATATATAGGCTGTGATGTTTATAAACAGACTTCTTAGTTTTGATGTCATTGTTTTTAGCACCTTCTAACGCTATCAACTGGATCAAGACAAGTATCTTTATCTGACATCAAAAAAGCAACTTTTCTAAATCTATGCCAGTTAAAACCTAAGATTATAGAAAGAAAAATTTATTTTTCTATGATTAAAACGCTACAACCCATATTTTGATAAAAATTCTTAGACGGTGGCATAGCTCACAAAAAATTGTCGCCACCACCATATTCATGTACTTATACTTGTAGATTCACTGCCATTGAATGTCCCTGAGGTCAAACCGTTTAGCATAATGGCCCGGCCTTATATCTCGGCCTTAAACTTTGGTGGCTCTGTTGCTTCCGATGACTCGCTAAAAATGTTAAAATAACCAGTTTTTTTCTCGCAATTACGAATGGACGTCGTCTCGAAGTATTTGACAGTGTCGTATCAACAAATCTCTACGTGTGAGTGTGTGAACAGGATGTTGTATTAGTCGCGATTGTTTTAATGATGTCCGCTTGTTATCTCGATTAAAATTAATTATGAGAAGTAAAACAGACTAAGGCTAATTCTGAAAATCTTTGCAAACTTACTGAAATCTGTCAGTACTGCTAGCACTCACAGCTGTACAGTTAACAAAAAGAGAGTTTTTTCGCTAGTCTTTTGGAATACGGTAAAAATGATAATACAAATACAAATAGTTTATTTTTTAAAAATAATAATAAAACACAGTTTCATTTTTACTGAACCCCACACTAGGCACGGCCTGTCCCGTGGGGTAAATGTTACGGTTTACAAAAATAATACATTACATTAGCGGCTATTTGCAATCATATTTAAGGAACAGAAAGAATAAAATAAAACAAAACGGACATAAACCAATATAACTGAAATAAATTCTTAAAGCCTAGTTAAAGCCTATTAAGGCGAAACATAAATAACTAAAAACAAAATTATAATGTATTCTTAATTGTAGGTATAAGATAAGTATCATTAGACATTTAACACCAATTGACTGGTCCCAAACTTAGCAAAGCTTGTATAGTCGACCAAGAAATTCCTTTACCACCCTATAATAAAATTTCTTATTTAAATAAATACATGCTTATTAAACGTTCAAGACTCGAGCACAAACTTTCGTATTTTCATGTAATTATCTGCTCCGACCGAGGATTGAACCCGACGAACGAAGTTTGCTTCGTAGTCAGGTTTTCCAACCGTTCGGCTATCCGGTCGTCAACAAGTAAACATGTGGCACCTTAATATGATTCCCACCGGATTTTAACGCTTCTGCTAGACATATATTAACCCGAACGGCCTCAACCCAAGTGACACGAGCGCAAAAGAACTAAATTAAATGCATTCGTTAATTAACATCTAAATAGATCTTAATTATGGATTGGCATCCGAAGGACGCTGTCGCAGACATAATGGCTATTTTCAGAGTGACTCACAAACAAACATTTGACGGGGTCACGCTTCTCACGCAAAGGTCGCCAGCATTCATAACTGCATTAATATTTGATACAATATCGTCACGTATCCACTCTATTCCATTTAATATTTGACGCAACGGACAAGAACTTGCTACTTAAGTAGAATTTTAAAAACTCTTGGTAAATATTCAAGAAGTCTTTACGTTTTGTAACACTTACTCTAAAATATATAAAATACAGACTAAGTACTAGAAAAAGAATAACAGCCACACTGCTTAAATTAGATCTTAGTGCTCATTAATTTAGACATTTTAGTCATTTTTTTAGACGACCAGATGGCCTAGTGGTTAGAGAACCTGACTATGAAGCTTGAGGTCCCGGGTTCGATTTCCGTGTCGGGGCAGATATTTGTATGAAAAATACGAATGTTTGTTCTCGTGTCTTGGGTATTTAATATGTATTTAAGTATGTATCTATCTATATAAGTATGTTTATCCGTTGCCTAGTACCCATAACACAAGCTTTGCCTAGCTTAATTTGGGACTAGGTCAATTGGTGTGAATTGTCCCGTGATATTTATATTTATACTTATTTTATATTAATTGATAATAATGATGATGAGCATTATAAAATATACTGATATGTACTTAAGTTCTTCTACCTAAATATACGAGTACCTTGGTGTTTGATAATAATAAACCTGACTGTCTCCACTCTACTGCCAGAAAAGAATCTTGTTTACAAAATTAACCAATTAACTAAGTAAACATTTGTGAAGGAGATTCGTTTCTACGAATAGATAGAGTTTTAATTGTTTACCTATTGATTGCTCTATATTTGACATATAGAATTAGAATATTAGACTAAGTACTTACTAGAACAAGACCAGTGATTTATTTGTAGAAAATTCAACAATGCTCTTTTCAAATATTTTAACACATAGCTGACGTAAAGTCAAAAAATTTGATCTCACGACTGAAACAATAAAATTGTGGGATCTTTGAATTAACAAAATAAAAATGTTTTCACGACTAATTTACTAACTTGAATGGTAGTATGAGAAATATCTGTTTACTTTTGTAAATACTGAAGTACGTACGTAGATAATAGCTTAGATTAGGTTAATTTATTGAGCATTCGGTATAAAATAACATCATACATGTATTTAACTATAAACTAAAAAAAATGTATTCTGTTGATTAAAATTATCAAAAAAGTTGAAATTGGTTTAATATGATGTTACTTATCGCTAATAATTTTATTACAACTTACTTGCAAGATTATATGGTTTTTGTTTATGTATGTATGTATGTATTACATACCATACGATCATTAATTCTTATAATAACATTAACAAGAACCTTGATATTTGTTGCCGTAATTACCTTTTGAATCGTGTCAAATGTATCAAATCGTAATAGTTTCATTGAATGTTACGTATATTCCGTATTTGATTAAGTATAACATTAATCATTGATAAAATCAAAATTGAAGGATTTCTAATGGCGATGTAATTAATTATATTAGATAAGTACACGTAACATAACGGCGAGACTCTGCTAGTCCAGTCCCACCAGCCTCAGTCGTTAGCTACGGTCTCGCTAGCTATTATGTAACTCTGTTTATAATACGCCTGTTTACTATAAAAACGCTCACAATGACTTAGGCGATTTGTTTGTAGTAACATTATGAGTACCATTACCATAGCAAGCCATGCGTGAG
This sequence comes from Archips crataeganus, assembly GCA_947859365.1. Lineage (NCBI taxonomy): Eukaryota > Metazoa > Arthropoda > Insecta > Lepidoptera > Tortricidae > Archips > Archips crataeganus. The sequence continues at coordinate 11,436,372 of OX402066.1, read as the reverse complement.
AAGTAAGACCAAAACCGGGGCCTGTGTGTGACAAAGCCTCAGTGGTACAGTGCAAGGCTAGCCGGCTTTGTATCTTACTCTTACAAGCAATGCGTTGAAAGATATTTCACTAAGATTGTTAAAAAAGAATAAGTAGCAGAGTTAACGGCATCGTACACTATAGTAATACGCTTGCTATGAACAGTGTTGTTCCATCATTGATAAAAAGAAAAATGTCCATAATAAAATAATATACTAAATAGGTTTTAAAATAACTATAAATTACAAATTTTAAAAACCCCCAACACAATTATGTCACTCGTATGTTTAAACATTAAGTCAATGCCCGTTATGCGTCTAAGATCCCTTCCGCAGCTAACAAAAGAGCTGATAACTTTGACACGCCTGAACCGATTTTGATGAAACATATCTAAGAACCATCGCCAAGAGACTTGATTTCTATTAAAATAAATAAAAAACCGGCCAAGAACGTGTCGGACACGCACAAGGTAGGGTTCCGTAGCCATTACAAAAAAATCAAGTAATATTTTTCCAAGGATTTCGTATGTGTACGGAATCATCGAAGTTTAGGTATGTTTTATACCTTAGGCTACTATTTACTCTTAAACTACAAATAATTTCCAAGCAATCTTAGCCGCTATAATTTTCCTAGTAAATTTGATATATTTACTACCATTCTGAATTTTATCAAATTTTTCCGCCTAACAGTTAAGATTTTAGAGGGGGAGGGACGCTCGATTTTAATGAAAATTTTCACTTTAAAGTTGAATATTTCGCAAACAGATCACTGAATAGAAAAATCATGTTAGCAACCCCGCAATGGTTTTAAAAGACCTATCCAACGATACCCCACACTATAGGATTAGTCGAGAAAAAAAAAATCACCCCCCCTTTACGTCTATGGGAGGTACCTTAAAAAAAAATATTTTTTTATTTTTTATTTTACCACTTTGTTGGCGTGACTGATATGTATATTCTTGCCAAATTACAGCTTTCTAGTACTAACGATCTCTGAGCTGAGCCGCGGACAGACAGACAGACAGACAGACAGACGGACAGACATGGCGAAACTATAAGGGTTCCTAGTTGACTACGGAACCCTAAAAACCGCATCCAAATCGGTGCACCCGTTTAAGAGCTATGATGCCACAGACAGACACACACATAGCGTTCAAACTTATAACACCCCCCTTTTTGTGTCGGGGGTTAACAAAAACATAGGTAAATATGTAGGTATCGATAGATTATCACTTTTAACCTCACAGGCATCTAACGACGAAGGAAGATAAAGCACTCAAATTCTTTCTGAAATTACACTAATGCCTAAAGTAAAGTGTTTTATACCATGTCCCCTAACCTTTTTTTAATAGCCTGTTAGATGTCCCACTGCTGGGCAAAGGCCTCCCCTTTTGCTTCCCTTTACAAAATCTTGGTAAAATGAATCAAAATGATCCAAATCATCCCGCCAAAACCTAACAACCTAAAAACCTTCCAATAACAACTCGAACAAAGCACTGCGGTAACAAAATTAAACCTCAATTTCTGCTCCGACCTTCTGATAGTCATTAGGCATTGCGTGGCGTTATGTATAGCTTTTATTTATCTCAGTGGTCATTAGTTGACTGCAAACTGACCTTTACTAATAGCCTTTTAGCCGGAGAAATGGCGTGATTTATCACGATTGCGTTTAGAATTCTGTAGGCGATATTTCGTGTTTCGGAATCGCATTTGGAGCATTCAAAGGAAAGACTTAGTGAAACGCCGTTTTCACGTGGTGGGTCTTGGTGGTAGAAAACTGTGTAATTGGGTCTTACACCCACAGCTAATTCACTCAATCCATAAACTATACGTTAACTTAATATTCGTTAGTTATTTACAACTTTTCTTGCCCGACTCAGACAGTCTGCTATTTATAAGTCATTATTATTATTTAGGCGCGGCATTAACATAAATGGCGAGTACCTCTCACACTTGCGATTTGCAGATGATATCGTCATCGTGGCGGAAACGCTGCAAGATTTGCAACATATGTTGAATGGCCTAGCTGATTCTTCTCAACGCGTTGGTCTTCGGATGAACCTGGATAAAACCAAAGTTATGTTCAATGAACATGTAAGTCCGGAACCAATTGCAGTTCAAGGCAATATTTTCGAGGTTGTTAAGGAGTATGTTTACCTCGGGCAAACTATGCAATTGGGTAAAAACAACTTCGAGAAAGAGGCCAAAAGAAGAATACAGCTGGGATGGGCAGCATATGGGAAACTGCGTCAAGTCTCCACGTCGCCAATTCCACAGAGTCTAAAGACGAAAGTCTGCAATCAGTGCGTCCTACCCGTCATGACATACGGTGCCGAAACATGGACACTCACTGTAGGGCTGGTCCACAAATTTAAAGTTGCTCAACGTGCTATGGAAAGGGCTATGCTCGGAGTTTCTCTAAAAGATCGAATTCGTAACGAAGTGATCCGACAGAGAACCAAAGTTATCGACATAGCCCACCGCATCAGCACGCTGAAGTGGCAATGGGCAGGCCATATAACCCGAAGAACCGATAACCGTTGGGGTAGACGAGTTCTTGAGTGGAGACCACGGATTGGCAAACGTAGCGTGGGACGTCCTCAGACTCGGTGGAGCGATGATCTTCGCAAGGCGGCTGGCAACAGCTGGATGAGAGTGGCCGAGGATCGTGCTCAGTGGCGTGCCATGGGAGAGGCCTATGTCCAGCAGTGGACGAACATAGGCTGATGATGATGATGATGATGATTATTATTATTTAGATTAGAAGAAAAGGAACATTCCTATCAAAGTCACTATTAGTGTACAATAGGTGTTATTTTGTTTGGCCTTTTAAATGTTCCATAATTAGAGGTTCAAATAATAGGAAGGAAAATAATTCGACGGACAATTTTGCTCGTGAAATTTTCTATTCAAATTCTACTCTTAAGTAACCTTTTTAACGCACATTGAAATGACTAAAAAGGGTACCAACACCACCAATCAATTAACATTTTCTATTTTATTATTTTTTGTATCAAAACGCGATTTCCCGAGATTCTTAATGCCAATAATGAATATTGACGTCCTTATTTGCCAATTCTAATTGATTAACTATTTATTTATATCAAAGCGTCTAAATTTTTTTTACGCTAATTATAAATTATTTACGTTGCGTCTTGGAATTATTGTTTAAGGATGCTACCTACCCCAATTGTATACCTACCTACTGTGAATTAATAATTGGACTGTCGCGTTCCAGGTTCGACAGACGTGGAAATGCCGTCGTCACTGCTTCACTCCATCCAGAACCAGATGCAGAGCAAAGGCGGCTACGAGAGTCCCTACGGAGTGAAGGTAAACACCAACTGTCTAGCGTTCACTAATTTTTCAGTCGCAAGAATCTGTGTCTGCAACAACTAGTGCACAAAAAGTTTACCAATCTGCCTTCATCAGGGTCGCTACTTGGTGTATACCTACCATAGTGGCATGGCACCGAAACAACTCGATTTCCACCGGATGGCCTAAATTCACGATGATTTATTTATTTGGAATGTCAACATGACATATGTAACGAAAAAATCCACCCTTGTGCGCACTTTCATTGTCTTCAACCGACACTAAATATAAATAAATAGATTCCGAATACGTAGCAAGGACCATTATGATCCTTGTAGGGTCAAGTGCAAAAATAAGAATCGATTTCATCCTCTCATAATTATGTACCAATACCTTAATTCGACGACATAAGAGCTATGCTATGGGACATATTTATGAGCAAGTTGCGTGCACCCATATTTTTACACTTAAATGTACGTTGCATAATCACTTGAGTTGCTAACTATAGTCGTTCTTATAAATAAAATATAAACAAATTATTGAATTTTTATATTATAAGTCAATGAACCTATTATTTTTCTGTTTCCAGGTGTACTGATGCGCCGGCGTCGCCCGCGCGGACGCTTGTGACAAAACTGAGTGAAATTATCATGTGTTATGATCTTAATACTGTATTTATTTACCCTTAAGTGTTTAGCTGGTAACCACGTTTGTTATGTACGTACAAAAACCATTTTCTAAATTCTAAAGTTACCTTCAATATTCCCCTATGGGGTTCATTAGCTACTTTGTATTATTGTATGTGAAGTCTCGAATTTTTATTACTTAGTTCTAAAACACCACTGATTTATTACGTAACTTTTGTACTTATTCAAAGGCTGTAGAAATGATGTATCCTAAAAAAGAAAACCCTAAGACGTGATCAATTTGCCTTGTTATTTAGTATGCCCACATTTACAGTGGTAAGAAAAAATGCATTACATTGCGAGGCTATGAATCGAACGAGTTGGAAGTAGTCGTCTGAGAACGGAAATGTACAGAAACTTACACTATTTTTCTTACTAGTGTAATTGCGAGCTTATCTTGTAAATCGAAATGGTGGTACCAGTGGTCGGATTGACTTGTAATTTGGCCAGCTTGTGTAGATGTAACAAAGCAAATAAAGTCAACGAAAACATGTCTTAACTAAAGAAAAATAAAGAATAAATTGGTCATCTTATAAGTTCAGTTAACATGAAGAGTTCAAAAATATTTAAGACAGTGAAACTTTAAGGGGAAGGATTTAGTACCTAATGATTAAGACTTTCACACAGAAATAATAATAAACGCTTGAAAATTCGCCCCAGTACACTTTGAGCATCGACTAACGCATGGAAAGTTTGTCAACCACGAAGAATCCTGAAAGACTGAAGAGTGTTCAGTAAAGTCAAACTAACCTGCTGAAATTTTTGGGATCAATTTTAACATCTTGTACATGTTTTGTTAAGCCTTAAATACATTTAAAACTCACAACTTAATGTTACAACCCCACTGGGAGCAGTTGCGTGTAATACAGCTTTCAGCCAGGAGCACGCATACTTAAATTAAAGTAAATGCTATGTGACAAATGCCTGTTCCATGTAACCGGTCCCGGTAGGGCGGCACATTTATCCGTAATTATATAAACGAAACAATTGTTTATATGTGACAGTTACATAATTTATTGTTTCAAGTTACATTTTGTATAGTAGTTTTACCTAAGCAATATGTTGAATCATAGTGTATTTATAATGTAGTTAGGAAATGTACTCCTTAGAATTAACGAAATCGTAAACCTCGGATGTACTTCCAGTTGAATTATTCTATAAATTAATGGAAGATTGAATAAAATAGATATATAGGTACTAATCCCAACAACAATAGTGAATTATACAAGTCTTAGATAATGAGTCTAGATAAAGATTTATAACTTTCGGACTAGAAGAGGCATTTTAAGAACTTTAGAATTCTAAGTTCTCAGTGGCCTTATTACCAGGGCATAGAAAATGCCATTGAAACTATATTGTACGTACAATCAACAGCAAGATTAGATGCACAGTTGTAGAGCTCAAAATCAGTTACAAACTACTGCCAAGTTAATAAGGAAAAAAAAAACATTTTTTCTTCAAAACATGAACAACTTTGTAATACAAGTTTATGTTCAAAAATAAATTAAAATAGATACAGCGTTAAAAGTTTGAATTTGCATTAAACAACACAACATATAATTTAAGTAACCTAATAAAAATGATGTTAACCATTTGAAACGTTTCACAGCGAAAACTAAACGATTTACAATCGGCACAGAGAATAACAATAACAACAATTCCTAAATATTTAATCATCCATATACAATACTTGCTTTTGCCCGCGACTTCGTACGCGAAGACAATTACGTTACCTAGTTGTTTCGATGAAATTTGGCATACAGGTACATAGTTTCATAAGATAACACCAGGAAAATTCAAAGTTCCCGCGGAATAGGAATAAGAGACTTCTATGGCCACTAAGCCGTGGTGGCCTAGTGGTTTGACCTACGGACTCTTAAGAGGATACGATGGCTGAGAGACTTTTGAGAAATAGGTATTTTAATGAAATGTCGCTGTCACGCCCGAACCCCTCCGTGTCAGTACAGCGAGAGCGGGACAACTGCAGCTCAGACCGTTAATAGGCGCGTAAAAATGATCAAAACAGCATTTCGTAATCCCCTGTTTTCTTCTCGAAAACTGGACCAATAAAATTATTTTTTTCAAAAATAATTAGAGGACAGATTTAGCTATGCCCCTATGTTTTCCTTTTTTTGTTTATATCAGGGTTTCTTTTCTGATGAGTACCTGAAAATGACGTTGAAATTGGGCAATTTTTTCAGTTTTTGAAAGCTCATATTTCTTATGTTAATTGAAATATGGAAAAAAACGAAACATAGGGGCATAGCTGTGGTAGATACAGATTACACAGTAAAAAAAATTGGCTCTAAAGCCATTATCCAGGGAGGAAATAGGGGATTACGTTTGTATGGAGAAATGGTGCGCATCGTACCCTCTTAAGCAGAGGGTCGTGGGTTTGTGCCCGGGCTCTCCGGACCTCTGAGTTTTTCCTAATTCATGTGCTAAATTATGTTTGAAGTTTACCATGAGCTTTACAGTGAAGGAGAACATCGCGAGGAAAGCTGCACACACCTGTGAAGAATTTCAATGGTGTGTGTGAAGTTCCCAAGTCGCACTGGGCCCGCGTGGGAACTTCTGCCCAAGTCCTCTCGTTGTGGGCCTGATTGAAACATAGGCTTATTTTATCCCAAGAAAGTGCAAAGTAAAGTTCCCGCGGGATAGAAATAACTATTTTGACCTATTTTGAAAATCAGAGCCAGTGTAGCTTTTTATCAGTGATTTCTTTTAAATCAGGCCCTAAGTTCAATTCACTTATTTCTATCCCCTGGGAATTTTGCATTGTCCCATAGAAAAGTAGCTCATGTTAATCAGGGATAATGTAGCTTACTATTGGTGCCAGTAAATTTTAAAATCAGCCCCGATGTTGAATTCAGTTATTTCTATCCCGTGGGAATTTTACATTTTCGTGATGAAAAAGTAGCCTATGTCAATCGGGGATAGTCATATCATATCAAATGAAAGAATTTTTAAAATCAGTGCCGAAGTTGAATTTACTTATTTCTATCCCGCGGGATTTTTTAATTTACCCGGAAAAAGTACCCTATGTCACTCAGAAATACTGTAGCTTACTATTGATGCAAGAAAATTTTAAAATCAGCCCCGAAGTTGAATTCACTTAATCCTGCGGGAATTTTGCATTTACCAGAAAAAATAATAGTCTATACTAATCAGGAATAGTGTAGCTTTCTTTTGGTGAAAGAATTTTTAAAATCAGCTCCGAAGTTGAATCCAGTTTTTTCTATCCCGAAGGAATTTTGTATTTTCGCTAAGAAAAAGTACCCTATGTCAATCAGGGATAGTCATATTACATAATATGTAAGAATTTTTAAAAGCTGCCCCGAAATTGGATAAATTTATTTCTATCCCGTGGGAATTTCACATTTTCCCGGATAAGAAGTAACCTATGTCAATGAAAGATAATGTAGCTTTCTAATGGCGAAAAGATTTTAAAAATTGGCTCAATAGTTTTAGAGATTCCGCTACAAACAAAAAAACAAAGGAAGTCTAGATATTTCCCTATCCCGTGAGAATTTCGAAAAATCCTTCCTTAGTGCACCTCTACATTACTCAAGGTATGTACATGTATGCCAAATTTCAAGTCTCTAGCACCAGTAGTTTAGGCTATGCGTTGTCTGTCAGTCAGTCAGTCAATCACGGTACTGTTTTATAAGTATAGATAAAAAGTTAATAATATGTGAAGATCCTTTCGAGCTCTTCGACTATTCATACACTTCTGCTGCTGATTTTACATATTAATAAGTAATTTTGCGTAAATCAATGCTAAATGGCTAGGCCCAACGGGAATAATTTTTAATAGTCATGATTCCGTTGGACCTTCGACGACGATCTATGGCACGTATATGTATTTATCCCTTGTTAAATGTTTTTAGACCCATATTGGATCACACTCGATAAAGAAGTGTTCTCTTTACTCTGTTGTTCTCCAAAATGAATGTAAGAAATTGATAGAATAGGTTTCGCTAGTTAGTGTTGTACGTATTCCGTCGACGATTGCCTTTATACATAGATAGACCTAAACTATATTTAACCGTGTTTCTTATATACTGTACCTTTACGGAATTATACTGCTTTGTATTGTACCAAACGTCCTGAAAGCCGATTGGCCTTCATTAAAGAATTTACAGATCACGGATAATATATACGCACAATATGGACTAGTCCAAATAAATTTCGTACAAAATATATTTATCAATCTTATGACGCCTCAGCGCCGTGCTGCGAATAAAATATAAAACTTTATGAAATAGGCATGTACCTACTGTAAGTTAAAGCGAGCGTTCTATCAGCAAATGAAAATTAAAGAATTATTTTTTTTGGTAAACTGATTCCATTTCAAAACTAATAATCTATATTACAGTGCTTGATTCTAACTTGATGCGGTACATCTTTAAGAGTTGCATAAAAGTAAACACATTTGGTAAATGTTAAATTTTTGTAACGATGGTTTGCATCCTTAACAATATACCTAAGTACCTTTCTATGTTACTCGTAATACATTGAATTGAAGTTCAAAATGTCTATTTAGTGTTCCCAATACTTCGAATATCGCGATTTCTCGATGTCAGGCGGGGTAACCCTGTAACGCAATTGACATAAAAACAAGCACAAATGAATAAAAAGTTATTCAATTATTAACTTCAATGCAGTGATATTGATTAGGAAAAGGATTGTAATACTCACAGAAATTACTGGTGTTCAAAATATGAAATAATTGCCAAACGCTCAAGTGTATTTCTTAAATGAACTTTCGTAGATTATAAGAAGTTAATAGTCAACATACTTATTTACTTTCAGTATAGTAAAATAGTTCTAAATAAAAGTGACTGAAATGTACATTTTTTGGTCAGTTAAAAATCGATTGAGTTTATTTATAACTTGATCGTCTATAGGTATGAAGAAGTAAGACTCGAGTCTTAGTTCTTCGTAGCTGTTTCACGTTTAAAAATATATTTGTGAATGCCATGAAATTATCAAAACGTGTGAAAAAAACTGTCCAAATCTTTTGGATAAGAACAGTACACAAAATGGGTCATACACAGCGTAAGTAACAAAAGTTGTCTCTCCTGTGGACATAAAATTAGCGACTCGAGTCACCAAACTTAAGATTTATTTAAATAGGCCAAAAGTTGGGCAGTCATCCCACACGCTGATGTAGACTTGACTAAAAAATATTGGCTACCCTTAACTTTAGCCATGTCCACATTGAGAGCCAGACGTAAACAAAAAAAGTGTAAGATCCAAATAGTTTTCACTTTTCACAGAAAGCAAAATTTCTTCTATAATAAACGTTTTCTACAAGGTCTTCTTGCCCGGATCTGTTAGGGCAGCAGAATGACTGAATCAAAGAGTTCTTACAAGAGACTGATATAATTCATAATTAATACCTACGTTGATTCACTATTGCAGGGTTCTGTGTTTCATTTTTAGCGTAAACTTAATTTTACCTTTAGTCTCTATCTCTTAATACTACGAGGCTCTGTTTTCTTTTCACTAAGAATGAAACGGCACAGCACCAATGATTGTAAGAAAAACCTCTATCTACAATAAGAAGCAGTTATGCTTAAAGTCCACTAAATATAATATGTAAATCCATGAAGGCATAATTTTGTCCTTTTCCGGTTAAAATGACAAAGTTATATTCCTTGAATTATAATTATGATCGTGTTATTATTATACCTAAGCATTGAATGATACTAGATTTGTACTGAAAAGATTAAAAAGAAATCCTTTCACACGTATATATTACTTTGTTTTATTTAAAACGATTTGATCTCTTTCAGGCATGCCCAAGATAACGTAGGTATGCGTGCGTCGAATTTCAGCGCTTATCTGGTTACTGAAAATGGTAACTGGACTATGGCACTACCACTGACTGGCACCAACTCAACTTTGGCCTATCAATATAGTCATCGTTCATCACTCAATGGAACAAGTGCGCCACCGCAAAGGAGTTATCTGCAAATGATGGCCAATATTAACCTTCGTTACGCAATTGAAAAGTCAATTCGCCGCCAACGATCGTCACACACTTTGTTATATTTATTATCACTCTTTTTATGTTGTTTATTATCTGAACCTATTGGCAAGATGAAAAAATGTAAATGTAAAACGAAATTAAACATCAAAGTCGCAATCGTGACCGGTGCCAACACAGGAATTGGATTCGAAACGGCGAAAAACCTCGCTCTTCGCGGAGCTAAAGGTCATTCTGGCGTGCAGAGACCGGGGGGAAGGCACTAAAGCGAGAGACCCCATCATAGAGGCAACAGCAACGTTGTAACAGACAACTTGAATTAACTTCTTTCAAATCAGTACGAGCTTTTGTTGCAGACATTCTTGAAACAGAAACAGCACTTCATAATATCCTCATTAACAACGCCGGTCCTAGAAACCTTAATAATTCCATGACTGGAGATGATTTGGAGAATGTCACCGGAAAGTACTTCGTGGACTGTGTCGAAAAAACCCCTCTTGTGCAGCTAGGGATAAAAAAAACTTGTCGATGAGTAATGGGAGTTATCGGCGAGAGTAAGCTTTAATTAATTTTTTCACTTCTCATACTCCTAAAGTTATTCTTTATCTGGAGAGAATGCTGCATAAAATATCTTTTTCATCTCTCATACTTGGAAAGTGAGGCATAACATGTCCGACACACGGGAGCAAAACTATACTTTCTTACTTTATTACTGTCTTCTCTTTTAGAAATTAATGAAAAAAAACAAAGGCATAATTTGGCTGTCAATGGAACACATACGCATTCAGCCAAGTATTACGGCATATATACAGGGTATAATTAAGTATTGAGTTTTTTTTTCTTAACTAAATACTCATACTAAAAAAAATATAATGCAAGTGAAATATTATTAAATTACATTATTAATTTGCATTAGTTTCTTATAAGTACTAGACTTAAACTGGAAAAAATAAACAATAATCTTAAGAAAAAAACACGGTAAACGACAATGGTATATTGTCTACCTGAATTTTTATTTTTGTAATGTCACTGTACTGTTTTTGGTGATCAATAAAGAATATTTGTATTGTATTGTATTGTACTGTATATTTTATGTCCACACAGCCTAAGTCTATACCTACTTACAGCTTAAGTCCTTGGTTCAATTTTCTGACTTTCCTTGTAGTCGAAATTAAAAGCAGAGTGTTTAACTCGGAAAAAAACCAAGCGCGGGTGCCAAGTGATCTCGTGTGATATTGGTTCTTTTCCTCCCTTGTTGATCAATCTACTATTTATGCTCTTGTGCCTAAAGTAAAATCTTCGTTTAAGACCAAGGCAATCAGCCACAAACAGTAGAAATTAAATTTTTAGAAATTAAATTAAATTTATGTTTATGAGCTTAGTTTTTTTTTCCTCCGCAAAGTAACGCCTGATTCAATAAATATTTTTTTTTTTTTATTTATAAAACTGGTGTTTTATATTACAAAATTAATAAAACTAGACAAATCTAGTACATTTTTACAGAAATTGCAATGTATGAAAAAAGAAGAGCTTGTAATTTTAATTTCAAATGTTACTTTATAATTTCCTTGTTTCTTTGTTTTGTTTTTATAGTTAGTTACTTACCATATTTTGTCGATTAATGTTTATAAACAACCTCGAGAATATTCCCTTGAACTGCAATTGGTTCCGGACTTACATGTTCATTGAACATAACTTAGGTTTTATCCAGGTTCATCCGAAGACCAACGCGTTGAGAAGAATCAGCTAGGCCATTCAGCATATGTTGCATATCTTGCAGCGTTTCCGCCACGATGACGATATCATCTGCAAATCGCAAGTGTGAGAGGTATTTTAATGCCGCGCCCCTTGAACACATCCTCCAATGCATTTGTGAACAATTTGGGGGATATAACGTTCACTAAAATCTACCTTGCAAGGCATGTGAAATTGACAGTAAGTTAAAACTTAACCTACGTGTAATCCAAAAATTCCTGTATACTATAAAAACATTTTTCGGCAAGCCATTTTTTAAGACTTGTTTTAAATTTCGCAAATGTGAGATCTTTAATTACATCTGGCAGTTTATTAAATATTTTTATACACATTACATAACTATTTTTAGCAACCAATGATAAATGTGACAATGGAACATACAATTTATTACGATATTGCGAACGTACAGGGTTTTTAAACATGTCTTTGGCTTTTCTAAACAACTGACCATATTGGTGTACAAATAAACATGCGTCCAATATATAAAGACACTAGCTTTTGCCCGCGACTCCGTCCGCGTGGAATTTGTAATTTGGGCAGCTTATTTTTTTTATCCAATTTACTTTTTCATCAATTATGGCTCTCCTTAGTTCCTCGATATTAAAAAAATTACCCCCCCCGCAACCCCCCCGCACCCTCCAACTCGCTCCCTCCCGCACTCCCCCCGCACAGCAACCCCGAACCCCCCCTCCCCCCGCACCCCTCCGCACCCCCTGCACGCCCTCCCACACAGCACCCCTCGCACACCCGCATTCGTCCCAAGTCAAGCGTGCCCTATTAGAAGTTTTACTTCAAGTTTTTTTTTGTCAAATATCTTGAAAACGGTGCAGTGCATCCTAGGGCAAATTCAATGAAATTTTAATCCCCCCCTCAAAAACCTTGGTGTTTTTGTCAAATATCTTGAAAACTGTGCAAATCAATGAAATTTTAATCCCCCCTCCGAAGCCCCCGCACCCCCTCCCCCCTTGGTGTTTTTGTCAAATATCTTGAAAACGGTGCATCTTACGACAAGATCAATGAAATGTTCATTCCCCCCTTAAAACTCCCGCACACCACGCCCGCACCCTCACCCCCCTCAACCCCCCCCCCCTCACCCCCTCAACCCCCCCTTCAAATCCCCCCCTTCAAACCCCCCCTCACCCCTTCACTCTTCAGCTTTATATATTAGTATAGATGGCAATGGAAGTATCCCACTTTTTTTAAAAATAGGCCTACACGACTCAGTTTGCTTAATACCATATAATAGCTCTAATACATTTTTTTTTGCATTATAAATACATTATCGAACTCTGAGGCTCTGCCCCATAAAGTAATGCCGTATCGTATGATAGAATTAATATAACCATAGTAAGCCGAAATGGCTGCCTCCCTTGTCACTACTTGACTAACCTTCCTTAATGCAAAGACGAAGCGATTTATCTTGCGGCAGAGATTTTGAACATGATCATTCCAACGACAGAACTTGTCCAAGGTGACACCTAAGAAGTTCATGCTGTCTACTTGGCAGATTTGTTCTTCGTTGTATTTAACTTTCAGTGGTTTGCCTCTATATGTGTGAAATTGCATTAATTTAGTTTTCGAAAGGTTTACTTTGAGATTATTTTCTTTCAACCACTGCACCGTTTTGTTAAGAGTTCCGTTTATTTCTGCCTCGTAAACAGATCTGTTGCCCTCCTTGATTACAATAGTAGTGTCATCTGCAAAAAGGAAGCATTTTTGCGCAATAGCCTTTGGAAGGTCATTAATATATAAGAGAAACAAAAGTGGACCTAAAATACTACCCTGTGGTACACCATATGTGTTTTCCACATATTTTGACCTAAACTTAATGACACTTTTGTTATCTGAGCAGTACCTCGATATTTCAACGCATTGCTGCCTGCCTTATCCAGTCAAGGGGTGAACCCCGTATTCCGTAGTGTAGCGATACATCTTTTCCAAGAGACGGTCATGACTAACAAAGTCAAATGCCTTTCTCATGTCCATAAACAGTACAGAGACAGGACACTTTTCATTTAAACAATCTGTAACGGACTTTATAAGTTGGAAAATAGTTAAAGATGTATTTCTATTTTTTCCAAACCCATTTTGTTCATCTCCAAGTAAATCGTTGTTCTCAATAAAGTTACTTATACGTTTATAAACTACTTTTTCAAAAATCTTTGAAAATATTGGTATTAAAGTAACCGGTCTGTAATTTTCCAAGATTTCCTTGTTTCGCTTCTTATACAAAGGTTCGACGACCGATTTTTTTTAGTATAGCAGGGAAACTACCCTGGCTCAAGGAAAGATTTATCACATGGCACAAGGGTTTAATGATTACTTCAGTACTCATTTTTATAATATTTGTGCTAATTTCATCGTAACCAACTAACTGCCTTTGAATTATTTAGTGAATTAATATGTTTCCTTAATTCAGAGTCAGATAAAGGAGAAAAGAATAAACTTTTTCAAATTGAGGTAAAACTTCACCGATCCCTTTTACGTCTAAGTTCGGTACACTATACTTTTTAATAATGTTGATAAAGAAATTGTTAAATAAATTTGATATCTATTGAGGTTCTTCGTAAATAATGTCATTATAAATAATTTTATGTATATTTGAATCCTGATTAGTAGAATTTGTATATTTTTTTATTATATCCCAAGATGCTTTAGATTTATTACTAGATTTCGCAATGTAAGCTGCATTTTTGGCTTTTTGTGAAAACCTTAAGCATTTTTTAAGAATTTTAGTATAGTTGTTATACATTGTTTTTGTTTCTAAGCATTTACTATCACGATATCTTAGATACAAAGCTCTTTTCCTCTGGCAACATTTACGTAATCCTTTTGTAAGCCAAATACTATTTTTATTATCTTTTTTAATCTTAACTCTAATAATTGGGAAACACAAATTGTAAAACAAACAATATAAATCATAAAATTTAATAAAGGCCTCATCGCTATTGTGTTCCTCGAGAACGTCCATGAATGACAGAGATGAAAGACACGATATAAATTTGGATTTATTGTCGTCTGAAAAATCTCTCCTGTAAAGAAAGCACCAAGAAACACGCTGTGGAATTCGTTGTCTGTTCAAAGTCGCTAAAGGTATATGGAAAGTTTGGGCCGTATGATCTGAGAGACCAAGATCCAAAACCTTAGATGTACCGTAACTTAGAGACCACGGATCGGCAAACGTAGCGTGGGACGTCCTCAGACTCGGTGGAGCGATGATCTTCGCAAGGCGTCTGGCAAGAGCTAGATGAGAGTGGCTGAGGATCGTGCTCAGTGGCGTGCCATGGGAGAGGCATGTCCAGCAGTGGACGAACATAGACTGATGATGATGATGTTTATAAAGCACAAAATATGAATCAATAATAGATCTAGAAGGTATATTCTGATTCTTGGGACATATTTCTGTTCTTTTGATAGGTTATCATTAAACAAGGCTTTATGGTTTCATGGCATGGCACGGCGCAGTTTTCACAACTAACATCACAACATAAGTTAATTTCATCATGGCATCGTAATCTATTTACGAGCTGCTTTAGTAATCTTATTAGATTAATGACATGGCAAGTACAATCTATAATATCTATAATATAAAAGTGAACGGCCAGAACGGGATAAAAAAAACGAGACAGAGCAGGATGGCGCTCTACAACACCATTTTGACACGTTTCTCCCAAACAACGCATTATTTCTCTGGAATTTAAAAGCAATTCGATTCTTTGACCTTGGGAATCGCGAAAAAGTTGAGAAAATATGATATTGGGTGTGTACATTTCGTATATTAAGCAAAATAAAATACAAGTTCGAATTTCGAGCCAAAAGCGATCGATTTATTATCTATGCCAGTGTTGCCATCCAGGGAAAAAGAAATCCATTCATTATCCTGCATTGCAGTCTGTAAAGCTCTTTAAGCACTGACCTGCATATTATAACTCCTTTCACTGTAGCATGGTGCGGGTGGCAGGTGTCAAAACCCACAGACTAGAGAAGTGAAAGCTATAAAACTCGAATCGATAAAACTATAAATTTATAACTTAAATTAGGTATATTGTGTAATTAATAATATAAATTTACGATTACTTCATGAAATTTACTAAAGCAAACTAAGTACCGGAGTTTTTTATAATGCAAAAAAAGTCGAGGTCGTACAAATTTTTAGGTATATCGAAAACAGGTCGTAACATAAAGCAAAACTATAATAAACAAAACTAAAGCAGTAACTATAATAATCCAGTGTTAGCAGAGCCCTGCTTCTAAGTAAAATTTACCTACGCATTCGGGTATCACTTTATATTGGTAAGTCGGGACCCCCTTAATGTTTAATTTGATTATATTTTTATCATTTGTTGTTGTAGCGGCCATAATTAACATAATTGGTGAAGAATTCAAGAATCTAGTTAATACCATTATAAAGATCGAGTAAAAACGCTGACAAATGATAAATCTTCTTCTCGTGGTAGATTGTGTCCCATCATTAAATGTTCTTTTTCACGCATAGCACGTTTCTTGACTTAATTAATCGTATTTTTTTTTTATTGATAATAAAAAAATAATTACGTTAAATTTCTTTCGCGCACGATAGTGTTTTCGAAGTTTAAATGTTTAACTCCAGAAAAATTCAGACTGGAATTTAAATAAATCGCTATTAAATACACCGCAGCAATTTTGTCTAAGTGTAACGAAACGGTGTGTCAAGTGTCACCTGCACCATGCTACAGTGAAAGGAGTATAAAGCATGACAAGTTCCTATTTAACCCCCTCGCTATGTTGCGGATTTTCAGTGGAACTAATTTATTTTAATGGCAATGATTTTTTTGACAGCAGACGTTGGAAGTCATGGAATGTCACCGATGTAAACAAAACGAAAATAATTGTACATATTTCAGAATAATAATCGATTTTGCAATCAAAATGCCCCAAAAAGTTCACCCCGATGCAAAAAAAAATTAAATATATTCAAATAGTTGCGGCAGTCACGGTGTTTGTTATCGAACTCCTCCGAAATGGTTTGACCGATTTTTATCAATTTTTTTTTCTATATTTGGTAGGTTTGACAATAGGTTGTAGGCTATTTTTAAGCGCTTATTCTTCGCGGACGGAGTCGCGGGCAACAGCTAGTGGTTAATTAAATACAATACGGATGTTGACACCATTAAAAGATAATTTGAAGACACGACTCCAGTAAAAAAACGCTTTATTTCAGCCCTGAAAGTCAGATTAATTTTCGATTAAATGCAAAATTAGATTTTTTGTTGCTTTAAAACAAATAAATAGTTAGTTGATTGAGTATGCAGCAATGACGTCATATGTCGCTATTGTCATTCAAACTCTATGGGAGATTGTGTTTTGACAGCTCATAAAAAAAAAACGAAAAATAAAATTATTTTTTTTTTAAAAAGAACGTCAGTTGATTGGTGGTGTCAACATCCCTATTATATTTAGGTACAACACGAGATAAACTTGATTTCAAAGTTTTCGAAGATAAGAGAAGTTCTAAGTCCTTTCTTTTGCTCTTTGTAATATCGCTATTATCAATAGTTTAGAGAAAAGTTTGAATTATGTTAATCCGATTAGAATTTAGCAATAAGCGTTCAAGAGAGCATTCGTGGAATACTTAGTTCGAATTGTATTACAAAGTATTTAATTATCCTTACAACCGGCCTTACTCATCCATAGAAACTACGAATAAAATGACAGATCATGATATGATATTTTATTCTTGCTGATATAGCAATGCAAACAGTTTCGTCGTGAACTTAGAATGAAATCGAACACTGCCCTGGAGGTCTGTGGTTACCGATATCGATACGACATAACACTAATAATAGATGTTCCGATTTGGCAGACGCCTACTAAGTGCCTAAGTAGGATACGATCATCAAACACCCAAACGTCAAGTCGAA
This sequence comes from Archips crataeganus, assembly GCA_947859365.1. NCBI lineage: Eukaryota > Metazoa > Arthropoda > Insecta > Lepidoptera > Tortricidae > Archips > Archips crataeganus. Next base: position 11,418,703 of record OX402066.1, on the reverse strand, counting down.
ACGTGTGTGTCTGACGTAAAATTAATATCAGTCAGACGCTATCGATCGGAACATTCGTATACCTGTTTGTTGATCGACCTTAACACTAATCTCTACCAAATTTTAACCATAACGGAACTGACTAACTTAAATTCGATGAAATTATATTTTACTAAGTACTTACTTCTAACTCATTACTCGATACTTAAACGCTCCCTTTATTCTTGTCTGTACTCAAAGGTCGCATTGCCTTCAGTAAGGTCTTATCTGTGCTGTGCGTGATGTCTACAAATACATCACTTGTGCCAATGAAAAACGAAAAACACTGTTTTTATAAAATTTGACGCAAGCGGTCGTCTTAAGCAACGTTGATTTTGCTTTTAGAGAAAATAAATAAACAAAATATGTTAATTTATATTATAGGAAGCGTTATCGTAGGATATGTTACGTTCTATGTGTACTATAGACATTCAGCCGGAAAATGTACGTCAAAAGCAAAACTAAATAATAAGGTAGTTATAGTGACTGGAGCCAACACAGGGATCGGATTCGAAACAGCAAAAGACCTCGCCCTTCGCGGAGCTAAGGTTATCTTGGCGTGCAGAGACCAGGGGCGAGGAGAAGCAGCAAGAGATAGAATAATATCAGCAACGGGCAACAACAACGTCGTTTATAAACAACTGGATTTAGCCTCTTTGAAATCAGTGCGAGCTTTTGCTGCTGACATTCATAAATCAGAAAACGCACTTCATATCCTTATTAATAATGCAGGCACTGGAAAACTGGATAATTCACTGACCGAAGACAATCTCCCGGTAGAAATGCAAATCAATCACTTTGGTCCGTTTCTGCTCACGAATCTACTTCTTCCACTGATAAAGTCTTCAACAACGAGTCGAATAGTCAATGTGTCGTCTGTAATGCACCGATGGGGTAAAATAGACGTGGACAATATACATAAGCAAGCAGCGAGCTGGCTGAAGCATTCTCGAGTTTACTCGAACTCTAAACTCGCAAATGTGTTGTTTACTCAGAAGTTGAGTCGGGATTTAGAGGGAACAGGAGTTACAGTGAACAGTCTACATCCTGGAGCTGTTAGCACGGATATCTTCCGCCGACAACCCAAATTTTTAAGGCTTTTAATAGGACTCTTTTTCAAAACCTCTATGGAAGGAGCTCAGACCCAAATCCACCTGGCAGTTGCGCCAGAATTAGAGAATGTCACCGGCAAGTACTTCGTAGACTGCGTCGAACAAACTCCCTCCTTAGCAGCCCGGGATAAGAAACTTGCCGATAATCTATGGGAGGTATCGGAGAGAATATGCAACATTTAAATGTACCTACTAAATATTGTCAGGATATTAAAACTTTTCTGCGATTTATTTGTTTTCTATTTTATAACAAGTTACTATCTTGAGCCAGTATTCTCAGTGCTCTGGCTTCTGACAACTTAAAGTTCCACTTCCCCGAAAGTTCGTATCAAGTTCGTTCGTTCGTTCGATTCTAAGATGCTTTATTTGGTTCCAAGTAGGTATGTCGAGTAGGTACGTGGGTAGGGTAGCCCGTGTGCCGTGTACCTAACCTACTCAATTTCAGCTTTTATAATTTATTGAATTTTCTTCGCACACTATTTCGCTACCTCGGTAAGCTCTGGAAGACGTTCAACCATATCTTGGTCTACATTTGTGTCTGCTATGATCTACTACATTGTAGCACCAACTAAGTTCCGAGCATATAAAACAATCTAACATAACCCTCCGATGCAACTACCAAAAACGCAAAAGACCAATCTATACTAATATTATAAAGAGGAAAGATTTGATTGTTTGTTTGTTTGTATGTTTGTTTGTTTGTTTGTTTGCATTGAATAGGCTCCGAAACTACCGGACCGATTTCAAAAATTCTTTTGCCGTTAGAAAGCTACATTACCACAGAGTGACATAGGCTACATTTTACCGCGGGAAAACACCTTTTCCTTTTTTATCTTAATATTATGCAATGTGCCATAAAAGCAGATGCCCAAAACCTTATTATACAATGTAAAGGCAGATGGCCAAAACCAAAGGCCAAAACCTTAATATACAATGTAAAGGCAGATGGCCAAAACCAAAGGCCAAAACCTTATTAACACGTTGGCGAAACTATGTCTTTTCCGCACGGTATACGCGATTGGCCAAACATTTACGTATTGGCATTATGCGTTTTTGGTATTTCATTAACTTAGACATTCGCGAATTGAAGAATTGAAATACGCGAATAGCCAAATATTTATGTATTTTGCGTTTTTGATATTTTTCTAACTTGGTCATTTGCGAATTGAAGAATTTACATTAAATACGTGATTAGATTAGCCTAGAATGTATGCGTCGGAGGGCGCGCCCAGTGAGCGCACTTTGACGGTTGGCGCGAAAATGTGGCAAACGCTTCACAACTTCAACGCAGCCTGTGTGTGGTCATGGTAAATGACAAAAATCTCCCCCACTTGGCCTGTCGTCACCGTCAGACGTCCCGCGTCAGTCAAAGAGGCGTCATAATGTGGGCGGTAAACATACATATAAAATCCATGAATTTCTTTTCGGAGCTCATATTTCCGCAAGCGGTCAACGTTGTTCAATTGATTTAAAACTATGTATATTTATATTGTTGGAAGCATTATCGTAGGATATTTAACTTTCTTTGTGTATTATAGACTGTCGTCGGGAAAATGTAAGTCTAACGCAAAATTAAATAATAAGGTAGTTATAGTGACTGGAGCCAACACAGGGATCGGATTCGAAACAGCAAAAGACCTCGCTTTTCGTGGAGCTAAGGTAATTTTGGCATGCAGAGACCAGGGGCGAGGGGAAGGAGCAAGAGATAGAATAATATCAGCAACGGGCAACAACAACGTCGTTTATAAACAACTGGATTTAGCCTCTTTGAAATCAGTGCGAGGTTTTGCTGCTGACATTCTTGAAGCGGAAAATGCGCTTCATATTCTCATTAACAACGCCGGCACTGGAAAACTGGATAATTCTCTGACCGAAGACAATCTCCCGGTAGAAATGGAAATCAATCACTTTGGTCCGTTTCTGCTCACGAATCTACTTCTTCCTCTGATGAAGTCCTCGGCACCAAGTCGAATAATAAATGTATCATCTGTACTGCACAGGATTGGTACAATAGACTTAGACAACATACACAAGCCAGCAGCAAGCTGGCTGAAGCACTCTCGTGTTTACGCGAACTCGAAACTTGCAAATGCTTTATTTACTCAAAAACTGAGTCGAGATTTGAACGGAACGAGAGTTACTGTGAACTGTCTGCATCCAGGAGCTGTTAGCTCAGACTTCTGGCGCCGTGAATCTGCATTTTTTAAATTTTTAGTAGGACTTTTTTTCAAAACCATTGTGGAAGGAGCTCAGACCCAAATCCATCTGGCGGTAGCGCTGGAGTTAGAGAATGACACCGGTAAATACTTCGTGGACTGTGTTGAAAAAACCCCTTCCCATAGAGCCCAGGATATAGAACTTGCTGAAAAATTATGGGAGCTATCTGAAAGAGTTACGAATCAAAACTAAATATGGTTTGCACAATTTAAATAATTATTTATCAAAATAAAATAAGCACTTGGAATTTTCGTAATCTTTTATTCCATTTCATGGATAACTATCCAAAAATAATTTCAAAGATTTACAATTTCTTTTCATTTCGCTACTGATCATATTTACTCAAGAAATTTTTAAACAAGAATTTTTTTTAAATATTGGAATTTTTTTAAAAACAACGATACCTACCTGAATCTTTCGAAACCTGCATTCTTTTATAAAAACTTAGGACACAGTCGCATTAAAAAAATTCTATTGCTTATCCGGGTTTAAAGTGAAAAGTAGGTACTTTTATTTTGAAAACGTGTTGAAAATTTATCATCTCTTTCTGTGCCTGTGCTCGGACCGCGCAACGCCCGGTTTGGATTTATCTTTGTATCTCGTGTCATCTGAAATAAAATATTTAAAAAATATAATCATTGCATCTTCCAAATTTTCAAACAAGAGCGAATGAAGCTTACAAAAGACTACACGTTCATAACCGTGAAAAGTCAATCAAAAATTTGTCTTGCAAGCTTGAAACATACATAATAAAATAAACGTGAATTTCCGAGCGTTTATACCAGCTGAGCTGGCAACGTTGCATTTTTGTTAGTTATTCTCGATTATTCCATAAAAATTGAATGAAAATTAAAAATGTGGTGTATACGAATTGTTCTAGGTAATATATAAGTTAATGTGTCTACTGCAATAATTATTCGTGATTAGACTTTTATTTTCTTTAAAAACCGTTAGGTACCTAATAATTTGTTCGTTTTTAAAGAAAATAAAAGTCTATCACGAATAATTATTGCAGTAGACACATAACTTATATACCTATTAGAACAATTCGTATACACCACATTTTTAATTTTCATTCAATTTTTATGGAATAATCGAGAAAAACTAACAAAAAAGCAACGTTGCCAGCTCAGCAGGTATAAACGCTCTTAAAAACAGTTTAAAATAATATCTAGCGATCAGGCAAGTCAACCTTTTGAACACTAAAGACGCCTAAAGTTTTCAAGGACTACAACGCAGTAGGTACTATTTATTATACTGTGACAGACAACGCCGTCTACCACCCCGCCGCCGTGCCCTCGACCCGAATGGTACAACTACAACATGCAACAGCGACCTACGTATTATGTACTCAGAGTCCAAAATCCAAATTCACTATTGGCTGACTAATAACATGATGTGCAGACAGAGGTGATGCCCGTATATCTTTGGGACAACGTAATCTCTTAGTAAGCCGTGATCAGGCTTAGTGGTTAAAACATAGGTTTTACTATAGGGTCGACCATAGGGACGCGACCATAGGGTCGTGGGTTCAAGACCTGGGGAATTTATGTGCAAAATTACATTTGAAATTTACCATGAGCTTTCACGGTGAAAGAAAACATCGTGAGGAAATCTGAACACACCTGAGAACTTATTCGATTGTCTGTGTGAATTTCCTAATCCGCACTGGGCTCGCTTGGGAACTACGGCCAAGCCCTCTCATTCTGGGCCCTGCAGTGGACGTATAGGTATAGGCTGAGATGACTGATGAATCTCTTTGTATACCTCGCTCGCGGTCCTTATGTCGGTGGCGACGGTCGCGCTCGCGGTCACGCTCGCGGCTGCCGCGCGAGTCGGGCGACGAGCGGCGGCGCGGCGCGGGCGCCGGCTGCTCGCTCCACCACCAGGCGGGCGGCGGCGGCGGCGGCGCGGACGCGCGCGAGCGCAGCGGCGACGTCGGCGCGCCGCCCGGGTACCCGCCCATCGGTGCCATCTGGAAGCATGCGGTCAAACGATTACTTCCCGATACAACGGATCCTTGTTCGATCGGATTCTTATTTCGTCGGATATAATTATAGGTATGCATGTCAAAATGTGTATTAACATGTCAAAATACGAACAAGAAAGGGCCATATTCAATGACTACATCTAACAAAAAACAACTGTTAAGAAAGTCTAAACAGGTTATGCCGATTATCATATTTATAATTTTACTTAATTCAATAAATGTTTTTTTGTTAATTAAGTCTACCTTTTATTTAATATTGAATTTTTTTTTATAGCCTATAATATGTCCCACTGCTGGGCAAAGGCCCTTTCCTCCGCCATTTTTCCCTATCCTGGGCATGCACCTGCCAATCGAGCTGAAAAGCGCTCAGGTCGTCCCGCCATCTCCTCTTAGGTCTGCCTCTGCTCCTTTGGCCATCCCTCGGAACCCATTCGGTAACGATTCGCGCCTATCGGTCCGGATGCATTCGGCAGACATGTCCGGCCCAGTCCCACTTCAGCTTGGCGGTTTTGACACCCACATCTGTAATACGAGTTTTGGAGCGCAGTGCAGTGTTTCTGATTCGATCAGTTCTTCGAACACCCAGGATACTGCGCTCCATTGCTCGCTGGCAAACCTTAAGCCTGGACTTTTGAGCTTCAGTTAATGACCAAGTCTGGGCGCCGTAGGTTAAGATGGGAAGAATACACATGTCGACGAGTTTGCGCTTAAGTGACAGAGGAAGGTTTCCCTTCATTAGCGCCTTCATGGACCAGAAGCTCTTCCAGGCATTATCGATACGCCTATCGATTTCCCTTGACTGCCTGTTCTCGAAGGATGCTATCTGGCCCAAGCACAGAAATAATAATAAAGAGGATAGAAGTGCCTTAGACGCGTGACCTTGGCGCCGCGCTTGTGACTCGTAGGTCACAAGCGCGCGACTTGTGGCTCAGTGCTATTTAAAACGTGGGTATGACAACAAGTGCATTAAAATGGTGTTTTGCAGCATTAGCAATTGCGGAAACTCGTCCACACTGTGTAATTACACTAATAAGGGGATTACATTCCATTGGTATGTATTAATTTAATGTAATAATGCGGTTTATATCAAAATACAACTTGAGAAAATATTTCATTATGAAATATTGGTTTACACGTTATTAACACGAAACTTCATATACCATTGCTACTCATGCCCATAAAAACGCAGATCGTTTTGAATTATACGCAGCAATGTAAAGTAATTTTTGATAACCCTTCCGTCTTGCACAAAAGTTCGTGGTACGGACAAAAAAACAGGTTACGACTAGTACAGACATAATGCCGACGCGGCCATTAAAGAGCGCCGTTGTGTAAATGTGGGTATGACTTACGTTGAGTGTTATTCAACGCTATCTCTAAGGTGTAAGGTTCATAATTGTTTGTAAGCAAAAATATTAGTAATTGTGTGCGTGATTGCGTAGTACGGTTCCGGTCTTTTGCATGTGTGCATTAACACAGTAAGTAGAGGGGATGAAGCAGCGACACGAGTTCCGGAAGAAAATAGGAACTAAGGCATTTCTATCCTCTTTATTATTATTTCTGTGGGCCCAAGTAAATATACTCGTCGACGTACTGTATGTCTTGCCCATCCACCGTAACTCTACGTTTCACGCTGTTGGTCATTACCTGTGTCTTTACTTTGTTCATTGTGAGTCCAACCTCAAGGCCCGCCGTGCTCAGATCTTGGAGCATTTGCTGTAGTTGTTGTGGTGTTGAATAAAACCACGATATTCCCATAGTTTTGCTTAACTTAAGAAAAAAAACAACGAAACAAGAATCCAGCGAAACAAGAATCCGACGAAACAGGAATCCGGCGAATCGCAAACTAATCGTGTGAATCTTGTCATACATTTCAGAACTTGTGAGGGGACCGAAGAGATAATAAAAAGTGTGTAAGTTACACACAACATGTAATTGTGCTTTTACGTAGTTTGTCTCTTTTCAATAAACTTTATAAATAACAAAAGGTTATATTTACCGATAACTTCGACAATTGTCGCCCTATTTCGAAATTTCCGTTTTTGTGTAAAAGATTAGGTGCCCTCGCATAAATATATTAAAATCGGTTTAGTAAATGTAACTTAAAATCTTCAGAAGAGGACCAGAAGGTTGTAGTGGAAAAGAAATGGGTGGGTACGTACTTGCAGCGTCTTTTGAATAATTGATTGATTCAGGCGTTATCAGCCTCTTAAATGCTCGTTGAAAAAGTTATGAAGTAAATAAAAATCAAAAAAATCATGGTGAGGATCAGAAAAACAAAAGCCAAGTTATTAGTTAGAATTTTGAAATTAAACTGTTTTTTAAGTGGCCAGTTGCGCAACATCGTGGTTCACCGAGTTACAAATAGTCGAACAACATAAACGACAAGTATAACGTCAATGTCGAATCCAAGAACCTTCCAAAAACATTATACAATACGTTTACTTTTAGTTTACCACTGACAGATTGCTTGCCTTCATTTCATTTCCAACTTTAACGCCATACAAATAAAGTAGTTATTACAAAATCTGCAAACGTGGGTAACATAATTCTAAAATTGGCTTTATTTGTAGGTCGTTAAAGTTGAATATGAAATGAAGGCAAACCATCTGTCAGTGGTAAACTTTATGTAATTTTACTGTAGGTATTAGGTATTACTATTCATAACTATGTTTCTACGTAATGAAGTTACACGCCCCTTAGTAAACCACGCATTTAGTAGATAATATAATAAATATTGTACGCTCAACGTCAATCCAGTCAAAGGGACGTAACGTTTTTTTTGTATTTAGGTATTCTTGAGTTCAACGTTTCAAATTAAAATTAAATTAAGATTAAAATTCTTTATTGTCAGACAACACAGCCCAATCTTAAATTAAACTCAAGTAGAATAAACTTAAATAATTATCAAATTAAAATTAATCTAATTCATAAAATGTAATACAGCAAAATAAAGTCAAAAGCTAAGTCAAAATCTAAATTAATATGAATCACAAAGAATAAATAATATTAAAACGTCAAAATTAATCACAATATAAAAACTAACCTTGACCTACGACAAAACTTTTTTGAATTGAATGCGAATGCAGCAGTTTTCTTTCGCATGATTGGCATTTTTGGCATTTTTAATTTAAAATTTAGTGCTTTTTTTCAGAATCAGATATTATTGGGGTTTTATTAATCAGAATCAAGAGAGCTAATGATTTTGATGATTTAAAAAATTACCCTAAATTTCCATATTTTTTTGTGTCACTTCTGTCTGTGCGACACATAAAAATAGGGACACTTTTTTTCGTTATGAAAAATAATAGAACTCATGACTTTGAATAAGAAACCCCCAAAATTTTCTCATTTCAAAAAAAGGTAATGGCACACTTCAAATTAAAAATACCCTAAATTTTTTTTTATGCTTGCACAAATGCTTGCAGAAACACTGAATGCTTGCACAGTTTTAAAAAGTCATTTTACTCCTGTACAGTTCTTTTTGACGAAGTATACATCACACTCCTAGACACACAGAGCATTATCTAAAAATGTGTATCATGTTAATTTAGACGTCAATCGATTTCTGAAAGGTCTAAATTAAAATAGTATAAGTATTATTTCGAGGTGACGCTTTGTTGATCTGGGAGTGCGATTATCTCTGGGATCATTGTAAAATGACTACCATTGATGTCGGTGTGTTTATGTGCATCCTAGATGGTATGGTGTGATATGTGGTACCGGTGGGTAGGCGGGCGGGATGCGGTAGGGCGCCGGCGCGGGCCCCTCGCCCTGCGCGCACACCGGCGGCGCGGGCGCACGGGTCGGGCTCTCTGCGGTCGCCAGCTGATCACAAAATTACATCAGATTACAAAAAGCCTCTAGACAAATGGTCAGATACTTTCCCATTTAGGCACTTCGGGCATATTCCCAGAGCCCCGCCGACAATGAATCCTCTAACTAAATAATATAGGTATTTTACCTTTTGCTTAAGAGAAGAGAACATTAATGAAAACAATAGAGAATCGGAGAGGAAAAATGATTGGTCATCTTATAAGACATGATGAGTTCATAAATGTCATCTTGGAAGGAAAAGTAGAAGGGAAGCGAAAAAGAGGGAGGCCGAGAATTGATTATGTAAAGCAAATAATGGAGAAGGTAGCCGTCATGTCGTATAAGGAGGTCAAGGAGGCAGCTTTGAGGAGAGAGAAGTGGAGAGCCATTCATCGGCTACACCGACAAGAGTTTAACTCTTAAATAAGAATATACCTTTTGCTTCAGCTTGTCGAAGTCGTTGCTCATCTCGCGGTAACGCTGCAAGCACTCCTGCCACATGCCCGCCATCTCGGACATCTCTGACCGCTGCTTGCCGATCTCCTCCTACATACAGCAGTAATTGTTTAAGAGGTCTACGTTAACAGGCTAATGTGTAGGGTAGTGTAGACTACCCCCTTATTCATAAACGCTTGTTAACCCTTTCAACGCCACGCCTCGACAAAACGTAAACCTGCTTTGAATCTTATGTCATTGTGTCAAGATCACTTTGACACTGTACTTTGTGACACCTATAAGCAGGGTTTGGATTTTTCATCGCACACTAAGATGAAAGAAAACTATGGAGTCGATATTAAAGTTAAAATTTAAGTCATAATCATACTCATACACACTTATTTTCTTAGTCTCGTAATACTTTTATTCCTTTATCAGGCTGACAGATCGAAAATATCAATCGAAAGTTAATCTTACTTACTTAATGTACTTAATTCAAATGATTTTTTGTGTTACGATGCGAGAAGTCTAGATTATACTACCATCCAATATAATAATAATAATAGGCCTTTACATGTGTGACAGATGATTTAAGTAGCACCCAATCCAATATAAAACCTCATTTATTCTAGAAAATATGAAAAAAGTCACCATGACAATATACTCATTTTACAATTGTAATTTTGAAATGGACAATACACACGCCATACCTACCTTATCAAGATTTTGACGCCCATTCCTGTATCTCCATGCCCCATGGATATTACGAAATAGAAGCATTCTAAATGTTAATTTTTTTATTGCGCGGCAGTTCGTTTTTTTTACTTAAAATATCATTTAATTGAATTCAAATTGTTTCTTTCATTTATAATTTACTCTCGGTATTAATTACATGAATGAGTATGAGTATGAATATGAGTTAAATTTTAAGTTTAATATCGACTCTATAGTTTTCTTTCATCTTACCGTGCGATGAAAAATCCGAACCCTGCCTATAGGCAGGCCAACAACACCAACAACACTTATAAGTGTTGTTGGCGTTGAAAGGGTAAGCTAGTAACATTTACTAACGTTTTCCTTTGCCAGACAAACAAAACATTTTTCTCACAACAGGCATGTTATTACCGAATAGTTTTTGATTATAATCATAAGATACCTAGGTACAGTGAAATTTATATTATCATGTCGATAAGAGCATAAACTCGTGTGGTGGCTAATATCGGGAGTTTTTTTTAACCCTTTTCCAGGCATGGTGCATACAGCGACCAGATAAAACTTCACAAAGATTCGACCTTACTCCCTTTTCATTATTGTAGAAAAACAATTGAACTTGTTTAAAATATGCTTTGCCTTTATACCTACTAATCCTGCATAGGTAAACCACACAACACAGTGATTTTTTTTAGTAGCGTAATTATCTATTTTAGATGGGGCCTAGGAAAGGATTAAGGGTAACCGCAGAAAATATGTCTAATGAGGGTTTACACGGGTCGATTTTCGCCGTGCGGCTAGTAGCGCGGCCAAAGTCGGATGCTACCCAACTTTGGGGCTTGCGGCTTTAGTCTAGCCGAATTACCATTTAGACGGTCGATTTTAGTCACCCATGTAAACCCCGCTTAAGGTTTACCGAGTGCCTATCAATCACTGACTCCAAATTCAAACAAAGAGAACACAGTAGGTATAGGTAACGCCATCAGAGTTGAGGTCATGCATACAACAACAACACGTCATGTAATGACAGTGGGATTTTGACATTTATTCGTACCGACAGCAAGTTCAACAGACTCGACAGTGAATTACAAAATTGACTAAAAATTTCTTCAACTTATTTCGTTAAGAATTATTTAAGAAAATACAGTGATGGACAAAAAGAATCATACACTTACACGAAAAGTATATTTTCTCATACAACTATTTTTGTGAACTTCGCCCTGTGTTGACTTTTATAAAAACTTATAGGAGATTTAATGACCTATACTATACTATTAAGAAATAAAAAACAATATTTACCTTAATCTTAACTTGTAGTGCTTCATTATTTTTACACTATGTCGTTTTGCTCTGGACAAAATAGATGATAATACATAATCTTTACTACAAATAAATAATTAAAAAATGTACTATTGCGGCTGGAATTGAAAATCAATGAGTCATTGTGTCATTCTTGGCAATTATTAATCATTTTCATGTAATTATTTCAATGTTCAAGATGCCGAGAAAAGAAATTTCCATTGATATTCGCAATCTGGTTATACGTGATAGACAAAAACAAAATTCGTTTCGGAAAATTGCCGAAAAATATTCCATCTCGGTTGGAGCTGTACAGCACATTTGGAAGAAACACAAACAACATGGAACTGTGGCGAACTTGCCTGGAGCCGGTCGTAAACGATCAACAACTCAGCGAGATGATACTAGAATTGTTCGATTAGTGAAGACAAATCCGAAAATATCATCAAGAGCTTTTACAGAAATGTTGGATCTTAGGGTCAGTTCCCGAACTGTACGTCGCAGGCTCAGAGAAAATGGTTTAAAAAACTGCTTAGCATCTAAGCGTCCATTTATCAGCAGTATTAATAAAAAAAACGGCTTGCATTTGCAAAGAAGCATATTGGGAAGCCCTTGGAATACTGGAAATCAGTATTGTGGACTGATGAAAGCAAATTCGAGCTTTTTGGACAAAAATGCCGGTTTAGGATGTGGCGTAAGCGTTGTGCAGCATTAGCAGAACGTAACATACAAAAAACTGTCAAGCATGGTGGGGGCAATGTTATGGTGTGGGGATCGTTTGCTTGGTCTGGAGTTGGCAGCTTAGCTCGAATTAATGGAATAATGACTGCTGTAGATTATATTAACATATTGCAAGAAAATTTAGAGATTTCTTTGCTTAAATGCAACTTGGAGGGCTGATACATCTTTCAGCAAGATAATGACCCGAAGCATACAGCTAAAATATCTGCTGCATTCTTAATTCTGAGGCCGTAATGCTCGGTCTAGTCCTGCAAAACGTGGGAGCGGCAAACACCTGCGTCCGGTGGCAAGGAGGATCCATAGTGGATCTGATGTTCGCTAGCCCTGCCATCGGCGCACGTGTTAGCGAATGGCGCGTGCTCGAGGGGGTGGAGACCCTGTCAGATCACCTATATATTAGGTGCAGGGTCTCGAAAGCTCCCCTTGGACCGCGCGCCATACAGTTGGGCGGAGGGTGTCGGGATTTCCCGAGATGGGTGATCTCCCGCCTCGACCGCGACCGAGCCGAGGAGGCCGCCATCATGCAAGCGTGGTGCTCCGAGCCCGCCCGCGGAATGGGGATCGAACAGAGGGCCGCTTCTTTTCGAGAGGACCTCACGGCCGTTTGTGATGCGGCGATGCCGAGAGCGAGACGCTTTACACCTAGGGCCGGAGTCTACTGGTGGTCGCAGGACCTTGCGGTCCTGCGAGCCGCCAGTGACGCCGCACGTCGCGCCTTTACACGTTGTCGCCGACGCAGGACCAGAGTGCCTGGAGAAGAGGAGCGTCTCTTGGCTGGCCTCCGAGCGGCCAAAAAGGCGTTCTCCACAGCAATCGCCGCAGCCAAAGACGCCGCATTTCGGGAATTCCTGGCCACACTAGATGCAGATCCGTGGGGGCGACCGTATCGTATGGTGCGAACCAAGATGAAGGCGGCCCCCCCCCCCCACGGAAGATTTTGAGCCGTCCCTACTAAATGGTGTGTTGGAGGGCCTTTTTCCACAACACTCTCCCTTCGACGCGCCGCACATGACAGAGCCCAGAGCGGAAACTGAAGCAACTCGGGACATCCCCCCGGTTACCCAGGAGGAAATGATCCGAGCGGTAAGCCGGCTCAAAGGTGCCCATAAGGCGCCGGGACCAGATGGTGTGCCCAGAAGGGCCCTTCACATTGCACTGAAGCATCTCGGGGGTCGCCTCAGTACGCTATTCGACGACTGTCTAGCGGTGGGGCGGTTCCCGGATTGTTGGAAGGAGGGCAGATTGGTGCTGCTCCGGAAGGAGGGCCGACCGGTCGACTCTCCTTCCGGCTACAGGCCATTAGTGATGCTGGATGAGACGGGAAAACTACTCGAGAGAGTTATAGCTTCCCGTCTCAACCAACATCTGACAGACGTGGGGCCAAATCTCTCGGAGAACCAGTTCGGGTTTCGGACGGGGCGCTCCACATTAGACGCGCTGTTCGCCCTGAAGGGGTTCTGCGCAGAAGCAGCCGGGACGGGGCAGGGGGCGATGGCGGTGTCACTTGACATCGCCAACGCCTTCGGGTCCCTCCCCTTTGAGGTGATAGGGGAGGCGTCTATCTCCAAAAAATTGTGAAGCACTACTTGAGCAATCGAGTAATGCTCTACATGCAGAGAGGGGACCTGCGGATGGCGAGGTCAGTAAGCTGCGGCGTTCCACAGGGGTCCGTCTTAGGACCCCTGCTTTGGAACATAGGCTATGACTGGGTCATCCGCGGGGCGGTGCTGCCTCAGATGGCTGTAATCTGCTACGCGATGACACGCTTATAGACGTCCGGGGCACCACCTATGAAGAGGTGGTGAGAAGGGCGGAGGTAGGCACCTCGATGGTGGTCGACCGTATTGGGGCCCTTGGATTCAGAGTTAGCCTCAGTAAGACTGAGGCCCTCTGCTTCAGGGGTCCCAGGTGGAGGCTCCCGCGGGGTGCCTGCCTCCACGTAAGCGGAGCGGTCGTCGAGGTGAAGGCCCATATTAAATATCTGGGCCTTACCCTCGACGGCGGCTGGAAGTTCGAGAAGCACTTCTTAAAAATGGCTCCTCGACTTGTAGGGGCGGCGGGAGCCCTCAGTAGGCTCTTGCCAAACATGGGGGGACCCGATGCCCCCTGCAGACGATTGTTTGCAGGGGTCATCAGGAGTATGGCTCTATATGGGGCTCCGATATGGGCGGACAGCCTCACCGCCAAGACCAAGACCCTCTTACGAAGGCCACAAAGGGTGATGGCGGTGAGGATGTGCCGAGCATATCGGACAGTGGGTTGGGCAGCGGCCTGTGTCTTGGCTGGCACCCCTCCTTGGGAAATCGAGGCAGGGATGTTGGCCGACGCCTACAGGGCGCGGCTCGAGAGACGGGACCGGGGTGAGACCCTCGCCCCACAGGAACTTGCGAGAGCCCGGGAAATAGGAAGAGAAAGAGTAATGGAGCGCTGGGCGGAGGAGCTGGTGGATGCCGAGTACGGCACCCGAACCATCGAAGCCATCCCCGCCCAGTGCTCCCAGAGTGGTGTAAGAGGGGTCACGGAACCCTCACTTTCCGCCTTGTGCAGGTGCTGTCCGGGCATGGATGCTTTGGACGGTACCTGCACAGGGTGGCAAGAAGGGAGGCAACGCAGGCGTGTCACGAGTGCGGTGCCGGCGAAGACACGGCGCAGCACACCTTGGAGGTGTGCCCAGCCTGGTTGGACCTACGCCGCACTCTCGTGGCGGAAATCGGAGGTGACCTCTCGCTCCCCAGCGTTATAACTGCAATGCTGAGGAGCGAGAGCTCCTGGGAGGCCGTCTCCACCTTCTGTGAAATAATAATCTCGCAGAAGGAGGAGAAGGAGCGGGAGCGCGAGAGCGACCCTCTGGCGCACCCGCTCCGACGAAGACGGACGGGGAGAAGACAGCGGCAATTTGCCGCCGCTCTTCTACCCTAAGGTGGAGCCGACTGGCGGGGACAGGGGAGTCACCGCTAGTCAAACGGCCCACAAGAGTTAGGGGGGATCATGTATTCCCGATCCCCCCTCTCGGAGAGGGGGACCCGGTTAGACCGGGCCAGCCAGCGGATGTTGTGGTGACACAATTCGCTCCCACGACGTCCGCACAATTGGCTGGCGAGGGAATACCGGTGGGTTTTTAATGGGTAGGCCTCCACCCTTCCTTCCTTCCCAGATACGGAAGGAAGGAAGGTGGGAGGAGAGTCCCATACACCCCCTGCGCCGTCCCCCAACGGCGCGGGGATACTGCGTAATGCATTTTCCCACCGGAAAAAAAAAAAAAAAAAGGTTTATCTCGCCTCGCGCAAACTATATCGATAATTATCCATGTAAATAAATAATTTTGTATGAGCCTTGATATTTCATTATCTGTATGTAATAAAATAAGCCGTGAAATGTGCTACAAGTTTTCCTATATTCCTTAATACGTAGTGGAGTTCTTAAAGTAGTAGAAACTTTATTTTTTGTGTAAGTGTATGATTCTTTTTGTCCATCACTGTACATTTAGTTCAAACAAAACAGAAAATAAAATATTTTGATGTATTTTATTTAATCAGATAAGCATATTTTTCGCTTTTTATAAAATACCGATTTTTTTGTTGCAAATATTTCTTATCAGTTTCAAATTGTTTTATTTCAAAAATAGTTTATATGATAAAAGAAAAATTATAATATGCATAGTAGCGTAGGTATTTCACCTTAACCCTTTAGTGGGTAACGGCAAGATATTTGCCGTCATACCACTCAGACATTTTATTTTTTTTCTCAATGAACGTGTTGTTAGTTAATATAAATTTTGGCTTGCATAAGAGAATATACTCGTACTAATCTACAAATAAAAAGAAAGCCGTTAAAAGTTATTCCATCCCTTGTTAAATGATGATTCTTAGGCCTAAACTTAGATTTTTAACTATTGCCTACATTTGAACAAAAATGTTTATAAATAAAATTTTATTTTCTGGATTTATCCGATAGTCACAATTCTCTAGTTTTAGAGACAAGTTTGGCGATATAAAGTTTAAAGAAAAAAATCTGTTATTTGATAATTTAAAAAAATTAAGACGGCAATATATTTGTCACTATCCGTTAAGTGTCTGGTGTTTAGTAAAGGAAAGGGTAGGTTAGGCTAATATTGTTATTGATTTTATATGGAGCAATAGCTTAATTCAATACTTCAAATTATTACATGCTAGCAACCTATCTACAGTTTTGCTGGGATTACAATACCTACATGGAAATAATATACTTACATATTAAAAATATTATAAATAGAATAAACAAATCTTTTGGGGCAATCAGAATAAGGTCGAATGTTTCTTGAGTCTATCGCGAACTGACAGACAGACATGTAGTTTTAGGTTGCAGAAAAATAGTGGATACTTCGTTCGTTATTCCTCTTCATTGATGCTCCGTACTATACATAGCTTCGCTAAGCCAATTTTTTTGCTGTATTAGCTATGTTAGTAAGATGTTAGTTAGCAAATGGTTATAAATGACAACGGAAGAAAAAAAATCTAGCTAAAAAAAAAATAAAAAAAAAATTAGATCGTTCGTGCTTGCAAACATTTAGCTGAGTCTGCTCCTTTTGCCGCAGGACAGAAATCATTATACTTACTTGTAAAATCAATTAATTTTTTACTATCGTGTTTTTATTTTCTGTTTTGTGTATTTTGGATTTTTACTGTGGCGAATAAATTTTTCTTACTTTCTTTCTTTCTTTCTTTTCTTTCAAACTTTTTGTTGTTGCTTAACTCGCAGGTTAGGTATTTTTAATTTTATAAAAAGGTTTGTTATAACTTTATACGTTCGTACATATTCTATTATTTTATTATGTTCATATGCGAGACCTGTAAATTCCCACTTTGTGTTGTGCCATGGTGCAAAGATTTTCATGTTTTCAATTAAGGTCGGGCAGCTACGGAACCCTGACTAAGCATGGCCCAACATGCTCTTGGCCAGTTATTTATTTGAAAGAATTCAGTTTTGAGTTAAGTTAAATAAAGACTTTAGGTAATTATTTCTTATCATTCTATTGGTTTTTAATTTATTCATTTTAGATACTTCATGCCACCCGCACCCGCAGTTCCCCCAGCAAACTGACATGACGGTCTTGTCACTTACTGCCCTAGGCTGATAGCGGCAAACATATTGCCGTCTTATAATTCGGAAACCCCGAAATAATATATATTTCTCTTTCTTAAAAATCATAAAAAAAAATCCATGCTGCGCGTATCGTTAAAGTTCTCGATTCATTGTTATAAAAAAATAATGGTCAAAGGATCATAATAATTCACATTTTCATTCACTCATTCATTTCATTCATTCGCTACTTTTTTGCAATCAGTAGTTTATGTAGCTGTGTGTGTAATCATTTGCCTCAACTCTGATGGCGTTACCTATACATCCTGTCACCAGAGATCTAACATTTCACGTGTCATAAAGCGGAGAAAGCATCAGTGATCTCTTTTTATTTTATTAACCCGCGACACAAAAAGAGGAGTGTTATAAATTTAACCGCTCGCTATGTGTGTGTCTGTCTGTGCATCTGTCTGTGGCAACACAGCTCTAAAACGGGTGAACCGATTCGGATGCGGTTTTTTTATTTGAAAGCAAGTTTCGATGGTCCAGACGAATAAACGTGTAATCGTAAAACGACAACTTTACAGGGAAAACTTTTAACAAAAAAATTAAACCGCCGAAAAATCTGAAAAGCAAAAAATAATACCTTTTTTGTTTGACCTTAATCTAGGTACCAGTTTGAAGTCGGTGCCTCAGCACGAGCCAGGAGGAGTGAGTGAGCCAATCAGGTAGAAGATTATAGGTCCACTCCTCCTGGCTAAGTGCTGAGGCACCGACTTCAAACTGGTACCTAGATTAAGGTCAAACAAAAAAGGTATTATTTTTTGCTTTTCAGTTTTTTCGGCGGTTCAATTTTTTTGTTAAAAAGTTTTTATTTTATACTTTTTTCCCATCCTTGGGGTAATTTTTTTTTTCCAAATTTATATAATACCAACTTCAAGGCATACCCTATCCAATAAAAAAGAATTATGAAAATCAAACTACTCTGTAAAAAGTTAGTCAATCATCCCCTGTTTTCCTACCCTTAGGGTAGAAATATTATTTCCAAATTTACATGGGACCACCCTCGGAGTATACGCTTTCCAATAAAAATAAAATCATCAAAATCGGACTACTCTGTAAAAAGTTATGCGTGATCATACATAAAAAAAAAACCTTTTGTTTTCGTCGGTTGAAAAATAAAATCAACTTTAACAAAGATAACTGACAGTTCTGGCAGCCGTTATAATAATATTATGTGCTAATAATATAACATTAGATAGATATCAAAATTACCTATAAAACTGTAAATATTTGACCCTTATTTTTTACCATTTTGCCGTAAATAGTGAAAAACATCTTTATTTTTTTATTCGGATCATAAATCTTCAGGTCATTTTGTGTTATGGCTCATTGCACTGTTATTCGTGTTAAAAAGTGTAATTGCTTTTAGGGCAATGTACATTAACGTCTATTTTTTTGTATTTTATTTGATTTCGCATTCGAATGAAATGAAATGATTTTTATTCTATGCTTCAAACGTTAATGAGTAGTATGAGAAAGCTAGTACAACCAAAATTTCACTGAGAAGATTGAAGGCGATCAAAGGTGTAATGCTAGTTTACACTAATCTTGCTAACAAAGTTTAATACGAATAAACGTGCAATATTACTAAAATTGAAATAAAAAAAAGTCAATGTAGAAAACCATTGCACGTTTATTCGTGTATAGGTATAGTAACAAAATTATTAAAACGGCAACACTCTTGGAATCTTATTCGTGTTAATTTATATGGAAAATTACCAACGAATAAAAATTAAATAAGTAGGTACATATTTTTCATAAACGGTACATCGGATTGGCTTAAAAAATTTTACAACGTGCCTTAGGGTAGGTATATAAAAGCATAAGAAGCAAAAAAATTTTTTTTGTGTAAGGGCCTGTGCACGTTTCTTCGTCTGGGCCATCGGTTTCTTGGCAATGGTTCTTAGACATGTTTAATTAAAATTGGTTCAGCCGTTTCAAAGTTATCAGCTCTGTTTTCTTAGCTGCGGAAGGGATTTTAGATGCAGAATGGGCACTTACTTTTTTTTTCAAAGTGTGTGTGACCAAATTGCATCGGGTGTTTTTAATTTTTTTAATTTATTACCATGAGCCTAGCGTCAGTGTCACCGACGTCGCGTGCGACAGTCTCGTATCGCCGCATGCATTCGCGCCACAGACGCAGCTGCGCGGCAGCCGACTCCCTCGCATTGTTAGCTGCCGATTCCTAACAAAAAAACAAGCAATACAATCAACTTTCGTAGCCACGTGACCCCAGCACACTAGCGTTTATCGCCGATATAAATCAGTGATGTTTTCTTTATGAGCATAACAACTTTGATTGTTGGGCTCCCTGTTTCTGGAAGTATAATGATTTATTACGTGAACAGCCTTCTGCGGACCCTCAGTTTGTGAAATCCCTTTGAAACATCGCATGAGTTCTTTCCACAACTTCATCATTTTGTCCATGGCTTCTCTTTGCTCGATTATTTCTTGCTGCAAGCAAAACTCTGTTGTAATACCACTATTAAAAAATACCTTCTGCAGATTTACTTTACGTACACTAACATAACTAACCTTGACGACTCTCAGGTAATTACTGCGTCCACTAACTGTACTAGTCTCACCATCAGCGACGCTTAGGCCGGAATCCCTTTCCCTTTCAGAATATAAGTCTTTGTCTTTATAATCGTCATCTTTGGACATGATTGAAACCCTATCAAAGCGCTCCAGGTTTCTCCTGCACCGACGTTCTTTAGTGGACATGTTGCTGCAATGGCGATCGCGAACGTCCATCTGCTTTTCATCGTAATACTTGTCTCTTTGCTGGACTTCTTGGTACCGCTTATCCCCGTCCCTATCATCGTATCTCCTATCGTCATAGCGCTTTTCTTTATGAACATCGCTCCTCGCGCTTCTTCGGGCTCGTTCTTCGTCAACGTACCCTTCTCTATGCACGTCAAAGCTCCTGCTAGTTTTTTGGTCGAAGTATCTTCTCTTTTCTTCGTCATAGTTTCTTCTCCTAGCAGATTCTCTGGGCTCATCGTAGGCTCTATAGTCCCTCGATTCGTTTCGCCGGTAGGAATTGTCGAGGAAGCTTCTAGTTGGGGCAGCACGAGGCGTATAATCGCGGTATCGATCTTCGTTCGTTCGCGTTCTCGATCTACCGACGTCAATTTTGCTACCATATCTTGTGTCTTCCTTGTCATATGGGTCGTGGCAGCCGCACTTGTCTTTTACTACTGTTTGCATGTGAGAAGGGGACATCCCGACGTGGTCCCGACTCATGACTCGTTCGCGGCAGTTCTCCTGACTGCGGACCCTGGTTGAAGGGATCAGCTCTCGCGAGTTCTCGTGACTCCGCAGTTTGACAGGACGTTGGTCAATATCGTGCATGCTTTGCCTTGATCTTACTTCGCATTGCAGGGACTTGTGACTTAAAGAGCGGGGCTAAAACATTTAAAACAGCGTAGAATCTTATGACCCAGTATTTACATCAGGTGAGTATGCATAGGTATCTAAATATTAAAAATAAGCAGTCAATACTCACAACTGTATTGAGGCCGGGAAGTTCAGCCGGTTTATTCATTGTAACACACTGTGCGCATATTTTGGCAAAAGTTTCAAATAGCGCAGTCTGATCAATAACGGGACCCGGCTGATCAATTTTTTGGGGCCTAAAGGAGAACAATTGTTTACATTAATAATCACAGTTAACAAGTGCCTAGAGAAACACATTTCTGCTGTTTTATCTCTCACACTAAAATTAAAGTATATTGTACCGAACATTCAACCGAACTACTGCTACTGAAAAGTTGCACTAGTTCGGGCAACCGGACAAACAACAGCTACCAAGGGCTTGTCCCTGCACCGGGAGTCAAGAGGCGACGTCAGCGATGCCTTCCGGTCTCTTAGTACAGACCTACCTTGACGTAGGTTGCGCGAATAACCTGGTCAGAGTTTCTCCACTTGTATCGACCCGGAATCATCTAAATCCGATCAAAAAAGCTACAAGGGCTCAACCGATCGAGGTATTTTTCGTTCTTATCACTTATCACGCGCACGCGGGCATATATTTTTTTCGAACGACTAAAGACGATTTCGCGTCATTAGATGTGGTGAGACTCTACCACTGGTACTACGTCTGTGGTCTAAAAGTATGCAGTAGTTGGTACTTGTCGCGCTCCCGGGACAGGTCATCGCGGCGGTGCCTATGGCGATGTTCTCGCGGCGACGGCGGCGACAGCTCACGCTCGCGGCTCGCGCGCCGCTCCTCATGCCTTCGCGCGTGACGTTGCCTAACAAGCACACGAATAAAATTACAAAAAAGATGTACCTACATGCATTTTTCTTCATAGTTGTGTCTAGTGTTAAAGTTTAACGTAATTAAGTACTGCCGGGAACACATTTTACTAGGGGCGTTCAATAAAAAGTGAGAATGAGTATGTTATAAACAACTTTTACTAAATGTCATTTTATTTTTCGACAAAGTCACCTTTTAGCATAATACACTTAGTATATCTTTTTTCTAAACTTAAAATTCCATTTTTAAAAAAGGTCTCATCTTGAGTACTTAAAAAATCTTGTACTGTAGCGACTACCGCGTCGTCGTCTTCAAATTTCTGGCCTCTCAGGTATTGTTTCAATCTCTGAAATAGATAGAAATCACTGGGAGCGAGATCTGGTGAATACGGAGGATGCTTAAGGATATCGAACCCGGCATCACGAATTGCAGCCATTGCAACGGCGGACTTGTGTGCCGGGGCATTGTCCTGGTGGAACAGCACAACTTTCGAGAGTTTACCTCGCCGTTTTTCGCGGATCTCATTGCGCAATGTTGCTATTTGTTTGGCGTATAATGTGCCCGTAATAGTGGCTCCATGCTCGAGATAATCAATCATTAATACCCCTTTACCATCCCAAAAAACAGAGCCCATGACCTTACCGGCAGATGGGCTCACCTTGAATTTCTTCGGAGTTGGAGATGATGGCCTTTTCCATGTCACAGACTGCAGTTTCGTTTCTGGGTCATAATGATGGAGCCATGTTTCGTCCATTGTTATAAATCGCGCCAAAAAAAGTTCCCGGTCTTGCTGCATCAGGTTCAAAGCTTCTTGACAAATCTCTAGTCTAGTTTGTTTTTGCGTGTCAGTAAGCAGTCTTGGTACCCAACGCGCAGATACCTTTTTCATACCCAAGCGTTCATGTAAAATATTATGCACGCTCCCCGTTGAAATCTTTACATTTTCAGCAATAAAACGAACCGTGACACGACGATCCGCCAAAACTGAGTTTTCGACTTTTTTCACAATTTCTTCAGTTACTGCTGTAGTAAGGCGTCCGGAGCGGGGGTCGTCCATTGTCGATGTTCTTCCACGTCTAAATTCGGCGCACCAACTTGCGACTGTCGAATACGGAGGAGCATTAGACCCTAAAGTGTCCCGCAAATCCAAATTGACTTGGTCCGTAGAAAAATTTTTCAAACACAAGTATTTGATAACGGCGCGCAGTTCAATTTTCTCCATTTTCGCTAACGTACTCAATAACATTGCAAAGAAATTACCGTATATTTTTTTAAACAAAAGACAGTTTTTTTTTCATAGCAATCAGCTAGATAGATTAGCTTTACCGGCCAGTATTTAATTTCGTAATATTACTTTTAATATTACGAAATTAAATACTGGCCGGTAAAGCTAATCTATCTAGCTGATTGCTATGAAAAAAAACTACTACTCTACTCTTTAGTTTGCATCTCATTCTCACTTTATATTGAACGCCCCTCGTATATGCGTTTTCGTGACTTTCAGCCAGTAATCAAAATCATAATATGTAATCGTAGCACCTGAAGACGTCTCAGGTCCACATAGAAGGTCAGTCAGCAAAAACAGGTCAGATCAGTCAGGTGACGGCCGGCAGCAAATGCGTTTATTATTCAGTATCTACGCGTCCAATTGCACGGTTTACAATAAAAACAAGTACCTAGGGCAGATGCCCCAGTTCTGGCCACTTTAAGTCTGATCGTCTATTCGGACGTCTGTACCTTAGTTAACTCGATTTAAAGTTGAAAATGGTCAAAACCGGCCCAGTGGCCAGAACCAGGGCATCTGTCCTAGCTGCTTTGCTTGGACTTAGTCAACAACACACGTAAATTTATAGTTTTGTTAGAAATTTTCCGTTTCCAAAAAGCGTTATTGATCAATACAATGGGCAACATATTTTGTCAGCTACAGCACACCGAATAACGAGAGGCGTATCTATCCTTGTACGCCCACCAATACTGTCACAAATGGTACTTACTTAAGTAATTCAATATAAACAATAATCTCAAATTTTACTAGTTAGGCTTATTGTCTCTTACATATTGGCAATTGGTTTGCAAGCATTTGTAAAATCGTGACCTTGACTTACTTTTTTTTATCTCTTTTTATAGCTTCTTCCAGAAAGGCGTAAATGATCGAATCGTGATCTTGGGGCACCGTATCGATAATACCGTCGCCTGTCTAAATATAAGAAAAGAACTGTTAGCGGACAGCCGTACCTACAATCTAAACTATGCTTAGGTCCTAAGCATAGGTAAGATTACTTACATACTAAGGCTAGCTAACGAAGATGTTGATCGATTCGACTGTGGTGAGATCACTCTACTCTCTATTACAGTTAAATTAACATGTGGATTCGGCATAAGGGTTTCTACACACTGGGCAATGGCGGACTAAGCCCTTGAGAGGCCCGGGGGCGGCAAAACTCAATGAGGCCGCCGGCTTAAAAAAATTGCATAAGTACATACTTTAGGTACGGTCGGCCTCAGAAGTCGCTGAACACTTTAGTACTTTGTCACTTTCAATAACGTGATATATTTAAAACTCCACAGCATACCTAAACTGGTTATTGTGACAAAGTACTAAAGTGTTCAGCTACCTACATCTGAGGCCGACTGTACTATGCATATTTTTAAAACCTTGTTTAGAATTTGATGAGGGGATCATAAAAGCATTTGGAGTCCCCCCAAAACCGGAGGCCCGGGGCGGGCCACCCCTTCCGCCCCCCGTTAGTCCGCCACTGATATAGTTCAGGAAATATTACTTATTTGGTAACTTATTATTTACTTTACGATTTTTTGCTCTACGTAAATAATGAATGACCGGTCAGTGAGAAGTCGAACACGCTTATCTATTTGTTAATAAAAACTCTTTACCTGAGAGTCGGAGTGGCTCAATTTAATTTTGTTACACACAATTATAATTTATAACGCATCTTACCAAAGATGTACAGCGTAGAATGGTGTAAACGTGTGCCGACTTAAGGCCAGCGCAGACCGAATGCGCACTAGTTGTAATGAATGAAATTGTAAAAAGATGGCACACCATATGTGCACGCTTCTAGAGCGTCATCTTTCTTACAATTTAATTTATTACGACTGGTGAGTGTGCGTGTCACGTCACGTTGAGCACACACCAGTATTTCATAATAAATGAAATCGGGTCTACGACGGCCTTAAAATCTTAAAGACGGCCTTTTGCTTGATAAACAGAGGGATTTTAGTGAAGATTACAAACGTCAAAATCAATTCATATTTCCTGAACTATACCGAGTTTCCTGTTCAAATAGAAACTTAGATGGTTTCTTTTTCTTACTTGTGGTGGCGAACCTGATCGCGGCGTGGACACCAGACCGGCCTTCAATGCCAACGAAATACCTTCTCTCCTGTAATTTGATTTTCCTTCATGTTGGTGTAAATTTATGAACAGTTGACATCAGACATAATGGAGCGGCCAAGGTGTTTAAAAATGTACATATCGACGGTTAAAAGGCAAAACGCATGAAGCGACACTTTTTGTCAAAATGAGTTATATACAATATTTGAAATCAGCGAATTTTTCTCCGTTGTCAAAGTCAAAAGGCAAAGTCAAAAGTGTTTTATTTGTTAAACATAGGTGTTGGCTGCATAATACAGAGATGTTACATTTTTGTGTTGCACTATGCTTTGCCAATCGGCGTACAAAAAAAATTGGCTTAATATTATGCCCATCTGAACATTGCATTAAAAAAAAAATATGATATAGATAATGTCAGATTATGATAATTTAATTAATAATGCAACAATAATAAAATGAAAACAACAAAATGAAATGAAACAAAAGACAAATTAAATTAGAAATAATTATTACAAACAATTCAGGTCATCATTTAAATAATCAAGAACAGAATAATAGCACTTAGTCGTAAGCAGGGTTAATAATTTACGTCTTGTTTGAGCCGGGTTTCATGATACCTGGTTTACACTCGCGTACGAGTGGCGAGACGAACTGCGGGACGAGCCACGAGACGAGAGTGTGAACAGGCCTTATACTACGAAGTGCAAAATTCGAACTTCGTCTCGTGCCGTTCCGCTCACGCTAATAGCATTTAATACGAGAGCGAGCGAGACGGTACGATGCGAACTTCGATTTTCGAATTTCGGAGTAGCCACCCAGGCGCGCCTCGCGCCTCGTCTCGTGATTTCCCTTGATTTTGAGGCTCGCGTCCGGAGCGAGACGACGAGGCGAGGTGACGAGGCGAGTGTAAATCAGGTATGAAAAGTTAAAAAAATGTCGCTTCATACGTTTTGCCTTTTAACCGTCGATATGTAACTATGTAAGTAAGTAGGTACGTAGTTTTGAGCACCTAGGTCTTCAACTTGTTTATTATTTAGGTGCCTGCATTTTTTTGATTGCACTCTTAATTATTGTTTGTCCGATAAAGCATTTAAGTAGAGTTTAGCGTAATAATAAGTACCTATTACCACATCACTACTAAAGTGGTTATTTCTTGACAGTTGCTACCTAAATAGAAAAAGATGGTAGCTAAAGTTTTATAATATTTTTGGCAAGTTATGTATTATTTACTAGTCTTGGTTGCGGAACACTAGGTACTTACCTATCCAGTTAATTGCGACCGGCTAGAGCAACCATAGTAATAATGGTCATGGTCTTGCCCCGAAGGCCATCAGCCACCCTATGATCACGATGAAGCGTATTTCCCGACCCGGAATGAACGGCAATAAAGCACGACCTGATACCTAATTCAAATCCTTGTGAAATTTACATGAGGATTTGAACTATCAGGTCGTCTGCATTTCGGGTCGGCAATTACAGGTCGTACTTTAGCCGCACCCGCCTGTAAGACTACAGTGATTTCCGCTGTACGCGGATCTATAGTGTTTGCTGAGTAACTCTCACAAAAAATGTTACGCACATGGGCCGTCGGTGTCGCCGCGGAGAGCGTGACCCGCGGCACGCTGGCCCAGGGGACCGAGACACAGAGGGGCTGCTGTCCCTAAACGAAATTGACGTAAAACATTACTTGCACTTCTTCCCTACCGACCAACTACCATTTAGTACCACAACACGGAAATTCATGGTCCGAAAAACATGTTTTCTCAAAAATATCCGTAAAAGTTGACATTATTCTTTACATATCAGAACGTGAAGTGCATAGTTTATGGTCAGTAAAAAAATTAAAAAGTTAAAAACATTGCAGGCTCGATAAACTCGACAACAATGTCGCATACAAATTCCATTATTGTCGAGTCTCAAACTTTTTAAAAAGTTAAAACGGCCATGGTAATAAATTGGCACTATTCGTATACAGCCAATTCAAATGACCGGTATCAGTTGTTTTGGTGGAACCATAGACTTAATACCTAACCCGGACTGAGTACTGCGACAAAAAAGTGAGGCCGTAAAAAAAAATAACTAGTGGATTGCATCTCGTTCTAATTAGGGTGATCAAGTAATGGTGCGAGTGGGACACAATCCACTAGTTTCTCTAGTTAGTATGTAATCTCTCGGACCGCTGTCTCTAGTTGCCATTATTAAACTGTATGGCTTGGTAATATGGGTCACTTTTGATTGACTAATAAAAGTTAGTACTCAGTCCTGGTTAGGTATTAAGTCCATGGGTGGAACTCCGACTTTTTTTATTGTGTTTGAAACAGCTTGTGGTGTTTTCGGTAGAAAAATACACCGGCAGTTTTTTTTTTAATGGAAAAAGGCGGGAAAGGATTTAATGACATTAAATTTCAAGTGATTTGCAATTCTTTGTACCTATTTAAGTTAATAAAAGTTTATTCTATTTTTTTTCCTTCACCATTTTTGAGAAAAGCTTTATATTAGTCTCGGCTGGAATAGCAATTGCTGGCTTCGTATTAGTTAAACGGACTCGCAAGCTCGTCCGTTTAATACTCATACTCAGCCAGCAATTGCCTACTTCCAGGTCACGACAATAATGTACTATTATTACCAACTGCCCAAAGAAATTCTCGAAGTTTCGACAGTGATCCGTCAATCAGTAGGTACAATAAAGTACATATCCCTTTAGGCAGATGTCATTCGAAAATGTACTCTGTAAGGCCCATACCATGTGTAGAAAAAAAAATAAAAGGAATCTATCTACAAACTGTACACTATTTATTTCAACCAAAAAAAACTATTAACCAATTTGAACCATAAAAAATTAACCAATTAACCAAAAAAATTTAAATGAATAATGCCGAAACAAATGAACGACGGGCTTTGCGTCTTTTGGAATCTTGAAAAAAATACGAAAAAGAAATATGTACACATAAAACCTAACTAAAAACTGTTGGAGAAGGGCCCCACTCGTCAACTTACAAATGTATATAAAAAAAAGCAGAAAATATGATATAAAAATTACACACAAATTTTAAAGATGGAACGCCGAATAAAATGAAATAAAATGTTTATCGCTTAGCTAGCTGGCTTTTGATGAATTTCCCAACTTGAAAGAAGTGAGTAGGTTTGGGGTAAAGGTGGAACTGTAAAAGAAATATAAACTGGTAGGAAATAGGCACAGTACGGAAAGAGAAGCGGTGGATATGGAAAAAGATAAAAAAATACATACCCGCTAAAAACGGTTCCAACCAATTATTTTTATATACAGTTCTGGTGGTTCAATTCTTCACATGTGACCAAAAAAACTTTTATTATTCTGTGGGGACAGCCTTCAATATGAAATCGATGGTCACGTTATCAATTCTTATAAAATAAAAATAATCTTATTCGTCTTAGATTAATTCAATCTCTTGACAGCCAAAACATCAATCTCAGTCGTGCAAAACTCGAAACCCTTTCAAAAGAACTTGTCTATTGACACTGACAAGGCGGCCAGGAATATTTCAATTTCGCGTGTCAAAAAGGTTCGTTACCGGCAGCGTAATGCTGCAGACATCGCCCAACCAAAAAAAAAAAAAAAAAATATGTACAATAATAATAACAAAAAATATGCATACACCTAATCGCTAAATAAGTTTCCATCTTTACCAGGAAACTATTGACAAACAATCGCTTAAAGCAAGCGTCTCCGTCAGTGGCTGCCCAAAACCACCAAAGGAAGCTTAACTTAGGGCTTACCCTGTGACGTAACGAGTAACAAAATATAACAAAATGTACAAATGGTATCAAAGCGAAGCAAAGGACAAAAAGATATAATGAAGGGAATTAGTCGAAACGAATCGAAACGTATAAAAGACAGACATATTGTGTCGGTTTGAATTTGAAAATAAAAGAACAGCGGGTGATCATTTTAAAATATCTTTTATGTGATAAACCCCCACGTGCGGTGAATCAACGTCACGCAACTCATAAATCTGAGGCGACACAATCCTGATAACACGACAGGCTGAGAAACGGGGAGCAAATTTACCTCCTCTAATCTGATCACTAGTTCCCCGTTGAAAGTTCCGACGCCAAACTACGTCACCGATACGAAGCCTAACGGCACTCCTATTCGCATTGAACTTAACAGAATTTCGGTGAAAAGCAAGGGTCATTGCGTCCGCAACTTTAGCATATACCTCTCGAAGAGTTGAAAGGTTCGTTGCATGCTGAACCCGACTGAGTGCCAAACCAGGGTCCTCAGTCTGATTGCTTGCACGCTGCTGAACAGTCGTCAACTCACGGCCATACATGAGAAAGTTCGGGGTATAGGACGTTGCCAGATTTATACATGAATTCAAGTATAATGAAACCCTAGGAAGATGTTCACGCCAACGACGAAAATCGCCATCGACAAGAATACTCAGCGTCGTAATTACTGTCTGATTATAGCGCTCACAAACGTTCGCTTGAGGCGAATAATAAGGTGTATAACATGGATTAGGAATATCGTAAGAAGACAAAAATTCAAGGAACTCAGCACTGTGAAAAACTGTTGCATTATCACAAAGGATATTAGACGGAAAACCATACCGCAAGAAAACTTCTATTTCCAGAGCATTAGAAATAGATCTAGCGTCATATTTCTTTAAAGGAACTAGCCACACGAACTTGGTAAATACGTCAACCATGGTAAGAATGTATCGATAACCACCATCCACTCGCTGCAATGGTCCAATAAGATCAATAGACAAAAGATCCATAGGTGCATGAACTGACCTGGGAAATAATCGTTGACCACGAGGCTGAGTGTTGGCAATCTTATACGCCTTACAGACCGTGCATTCAGATAAAAATGAAGCAATATCCCGATACATATTGGGCCAGTAATAGAGCTCCCTAGCCTTCAAATAGGTTTTCATAACGCCAGGATGTACATTGGGAAAACCATTATGAATCTCCGCAATAGCTTCTCTCACCTTTGTAGCAGGTAAAACGATCCGCCATGGGTTTGGCAATAAAGGATTCTCAACAGACATCCTGCGCATAAGCATGCCGTCACGAATTGTAAAGGCGTGGAACATCTGTGGCGTGTCCGAAACACCTCTATAAATTCGTTCGTACCACGGATCGGTAGTATCATCTGTACCTCGTACGAAATTTATCAAGCCGACTTGGTATCGAGACAAAGCGTCAGGAACTACGTTTAACACGCCTTTTCGATGCTCAATTTCGAAGTTATATTGAGAGATAATTGTTGCCCAACGTGCTAGACGGCCCGTGGGATTATCCAGAGTAATAAGCCATTTTAACGCAATGTGATCAGTTACTATCGTAAATTTCATGCCATCAAGATACCCGCGAAAGTGTTTAATAGAATCCAAAACAGCCAAAAGCTCGCGTTCTGAAGTACTGTAATTCTTTTCCGCTTTTGTGAACAACCGAGAGTAATAGGCAATAGGATGCTCAACTCCATCGATTACTTGAGCCAAAACGGACCCAAGACCGACTAAACTTGCGTCACACTGCAAAACAAAAGGTTTTGAAAAATCTGGGCAGGCCATTAACGGTGAACCTATCAAAACGTCCTTCAGTTTCCGAAAGGCGGCTGCCGCGTCCCCATTCCATTCTATAGGCTCACGACCCTTTCTTTTGCCGATTAAAGCTGTCATCGGAGCAATAATGCTGGAAAAATTATCCACAAAACGACGATAATATGAACACATGCCAATGAAAGAGCGAAGAGATTTAGCTGTTGTTGGAGTCGGATAGTCATTAATAGCTTCGAGTTTTTTTGGATCTGTTTGAAGCCCACGCTCATTAACAACATAACCCAAATACTTCAATTCAGATTTACAAAACTCACACTTGTCTAAATTGACAGTAAGACCTGCTTCTTTCAGCCTATCACAGACCTTGCGGATGAGACGTAAGTGGCTATCAAAATCACGTGATACCAAAATGAGATCATCAACATAACCAAAAACAAAGTCATCTGATTCGGCC
This sequence comes from Archips crataeganus, assembly GCA_947859365.1. NCBI lineage: Eukaryota > Metazoa > Arthropoda > Insecta > Lepidoptera > Tortricidae > Archips > Archips crataeganus. The sequence goes on along the minus strand of OX402066.1, from coordinate 11,387,624 downwards.
GTGAACTCAAAATTAATAATCCGATCTGTCAGTCTCTGCATTTCAGATGCCGCATTGGTTAAACCAAATGGCATACGCACGAATTCAAATAAACCTCGCTGAGGTACAATAAAAGCAGTTTTCTCACAGCTTTCTTTATCAGCAAGAGGAATTTGCCAGAACGCACTCCTAAAATCCAAAGAAGTCATATACCGAGCTCCACGAAGATTGTTAAGGATGTCTTGGATACGCGGTAACGGATAGGAATCGCGGATAGTGACGCTATTAAGTTTTCGACTATCAACGCAGAATCTAATACTTCCATCCTTTTTTGTGACCATTACCACAGGACTAGCCCATGGAGAGCGAGACGGACGAATAACTCCCATCTCTAACATTTTATCGATTTCCTCATTAAGGACTTTTAACTTAATAGGCGAAAGTGGGTAGTATCGTTGCCGAATTGGTGGACCGACGGTCTCAATTTTGTGGGAAAGCCACGAAGTACACCCTAGACCAATCTTTGCGGAAGAAATCTCTTCAAAGTAATCAATCGCGGACTGAAGACGAGCTTCTTGATCAGCGGATAAAACAGCACGTGGATGAATATAACGCGCTTCACCAACCTCAAGGGATTCGGTGTTAACATCGAGCGGGTGCGGTACGAAAAGCTTACCACTCGTTACATCACTAAAAGCTTTACACAATAAAGAAGTAAGTCCAAATTTATTCCAGAACTCAATTCCTAAAATAAATTGCGTTGGCAAACCATCGCTTACAAGACAAGGGTGAGCAAAACAAAACCCATTAAAAGAAATAGGTACATTGACTCCCCCTAAAATTGTAATTGGAGAATTATCAGCGGATACCACTGAAGGGCGAATATTTTTACAAAAACTGATACCTAATCTGGACAATAAGGAAACATCAATTAATGACGCTTGCGCACCAGAATCAAGTAAGGCCTTCACATTCGACCCGGAAATCGAAAGTTCAACATATAAACGATTATCAGAAGTGTTGTTTACAACAAGAGGCGACAACGCTGGGCAAGACGTGTCACCGCAAATTAGTTTTTTGAAGAACTCGGAAAGCACTGTGGACAATCACGCGTTATAGTACCAACACGTTTACATTTAAAGCAAACGGCTCCTGTTATGTTAGGACACAATCGGAAGTGATGACCTGCAACATTACACTTGAGACATACTACTGCTGCATCAGATTGAACAGGTGCCACGGAAAAACCTGAAGGTCGCTGACCCTGAAATGATTCAAAATTTTTCGCGATTTCCAGAAGCCCATCCAAATCATCAATCAAATTGGTTGCAAGGCATGCATGATAACGTGGATGCAACCCATATTTAATTATCAGGAAGAGATTTTCGTCTGAAATCGGCACGCGCAGTTTTGCATTAAGATCTCGCGCACTAATGACGAAGTCAACAACAGACTGATCCTTCCCTTGCCGAAGTGCGCGGAGTTGACTCTCGACCTTGAAGTCGTAATCGACCACGTCAAAGGTTTTCAAGAACGCAGCCTTCAGATCAGCGTAGGATAATAGAGGATGTCTGATAGCTCGGAAATATTTAAGAGCGCTGTCAGCTAACAGTTCATGAAACCTCAGCACTACATACGACGGGTCGACTCCACGAGCAACTCCCTGTTCTTCGACGAAAGCAAAGAACTCGCGCACACATGTTTTACCGGTAAACACGATACCCCATTTGGTAAGTGATTCCCCTCTAACCGGTACATAAACTTGATCCGCAGGCGATGGTCTCATGTTCACTGATGTCGCGGAATCAAAATATTCCTCGTCGCGAAGATCAGGATTAACAAAAGGGTTCGAACTTGCACGGTCCTCTAAATATTCTGCGTCGTGAGACTCAGGAACTATGAATGGATTTGTATTAACCGAGTGGTTAAAAGACATGACTGCCACAGAAAAGAGCAATCAACTAAGAGAATAAAACTAGAAGGAAAAGAAAAATATATATATATACAATGACCGAGAAACGGTCAGCCCATCCCCCCACAAAAGAAAAAAATAAAAAATTTATTTTTTTAGTTCGGGCGCCAATTTTTGTAGAAAAAAAAATAAAAGGAATCTATCTACAAACTGTACACTATTTATTTCAACCAAAAAAAACTATTAACCAATTTGAACCATAAAAAATTAACCAATTAACCAAAAAAATTTAAATGAATAATGCCGAAACAAATGAACGACGGGCTTTGCGTCTTTTGGAATCTTGAAAAAAATACGAAAAAGAAATATGTACACATAAAACCTAACTAAAAACTGTTGGAGAAGGGCCCCACTCGTCAACTTACAAATGTATATAAAAAAAAGCAGAAAATATGATATAAAAATTACACACAAATTTTAAAGATGGAACGCCGAATAAAATGAAATAAAATGTTTATCGCTTAGCTAGCTGGCTTTTGATGAATTTCCCAACTTGAAAGAAGTGAGTAGGTTTGGGGTAAAGGTGGAACTGTAAAAGAAATATAAACTGGTAGGAAATAGGCACAGTACGGAAAGAGAAGCGGTGGATATGGAAAAAGATAAAAAAATACATACCCGCTAAAAACGGTTCCAACCAATTATTTTTATATACAGTTCTGGTGGTTCAATTCTTCACATGTGACCAAAAAAACTTTTATTATTCTGTGGGGACAGCCTTCAATATGAAATCGATGGTCACGTTATCAATTCTTATAAAATAAAAATAATCTTATTCGTCTTAGATTAATTCAATCTCTTGACAGCCAAAACATCAATCTCAGTCGTGCAAAACTCGAAACCCTTTCAAAAGAACTTGTCTATTGACACTGACAAGGCGGCCAGGAATATTTCAATTTCGCGTGTCAAAAAGGTTCGTTACCGGCAGCGTAATGCTGCACATGCTACACGGGCGGTTTCTCGCCGCGGGAAACCGCTCGACGGAGCTGCGCAGTGTAGTTTTCACCATAAAACTTCCATATAAAATTGTGTCTAGTGGCGGTTCATAAGCGGTTTCCGCCCGTGTAGTATGGGCCTACCAGCTGCTAGACACAGCGGTTATGAAATATAGTAGGGAAGCCCAATAGGGGATTTGGGGTGTCACGAGTCTCTACCTCCAGCGAATATGAGCACTTCATGTGGGGGGTTTGCCTGGGGCACCCCGTCAGAATACTTAGTAAAAACATAGATTCTTTGAAATACTCGAGCGCGTCACACGCATTAGATACAATGTAATAAGTACTCTCAGGGCCAATTTTTCAATCCCCAGATAAAAGTAAGCTCTGTCCTTTTTTTTCCTATGACTTGAGAAAAGGAAAGCGATAGTTTTAACTGAGGGATATTTTTATCTGTAAATCGGCCCTCAATAGATAATTTCGTGGGGGTAACGGCACATGAATAAATACAGAGCAGAAGAAAAGCTTCCGAACAGTGCTCGAAATTCTTACCTATTCTCATAGGGTTGTCGGTTGGTAAAAAAATATATTAAAAATCAAAATATTTTATTCAAACAAGTACCTAAATATCTAATATCTGTATATCTACAAACACTACAACAGGTAGGCATCTTTAAAAACAACCGAACACCCGAACTATGTAGCTAAACGCTAAACGGTCGCGTCGTCGCTGGCGGCACACCTGAACTTTGTCTACTCACTGAGCTAGTTCAAACCAGTTTGTCTCCGAGCGGGCGCCGGTGCACGCCCCCCCCGTCCTGTTTGTGACAGGTCATGCACACATATGTTGTGCGTGTAGTAGTGTAATGCGTGCGCGACGTTGTTTGAACTTTTTATTCTGCTCCGTATTTATTCATGTGGTAACGGACAAGATGACATTAGACAGAGGCAGAGGGTACAAACGCGATGAACGAATCGCACAGTACTTATTTCAAGGGGTAAATAGATTTTCATGGAAAAGTTTCAAAAAAGAATCTAGTCTAGTAATCACTGGTAAAGTTCGCTTTCGGGCATTTCTATTTTTCGTTGTACAGTCAACGTCATAAATAAGTGATCACTTTTGTTTTGTACCTTGTCGCTTAAAGTCGTTACATAATTTCGTATGGCTTTTCAAACATGACGTTAAAGTGACACAAAAGTGACCACTTATTTATGACGTTGACCCTACCCAAAATTAAGAAATCATTAACGGAGTTAAAATTAGTCCGTATGGTTACGCACTTTTTCAAGCCTTTACAATAAAAAAACGTAACAAATCCAACAAGTTTAACAATGTTTAACAAGAAGTGAAGAATTGTCCGAATTGAAATGCCCTTTCGTTGTTTCAGCCTTATTTTCAAGTAAATAGTGAAATAAGTAGGTCCGTTTGTCAAAAGCAGCTCATTTGTTTCATAGATAAGTATTTTGAGAAATAAATACCTCGTTATAGTTTTGCTATCGCGGATGGCATCATTGTGAGTAGAAGACATGTCCTGAAGGCTTGCTTTTGCAGACACTACGCAGCAATTATTCACTTGACAACCCTGCAGCAAGTGTTCATAACAAGTTACCCACAAACTTTATTGCTAATACATGTTACAGGCGAGACTACTTACGCTGGTGTCACTCGCTACCGACTTGGCATCGGGGCCCTCGTGTCTCCTGCGAACTCGCTTGCGCTTGGACGCGTCGAAAACTTTGAACAATTTTTTACTATCGCTCGTCTGACACTCCATCGATAATACTCAAAAGGGTCACACATGGATCCAAATCCTGAATTACTTACTAAGTACTTTCTGTTAGCATAACTGGACGGTTGCGTCATATATTTTTGTTTTACTAGGAACCAAAAAGTAATTTGAACAAAATTGTTAACCAAACATACACGGATGATTATGGAAGATGACAATAGTGTGAAGAGTTGAATAAAGAATAGCAATTTGTCAACGATGTCATCTGACAAGTTCCAAATTCAACGGTCTCGAAAAAAGAAGTAACTATATTTAATTACATTGTGGTCAAAGAAAAGTCATTACTTGACCATTGACATAGGTTTGTTACGTTTTTGCAAACTCTATGATGATCCAGGTAAACCGTCGGTCGAATTCTATTTCCTGAAGACTTATTGAAGAAGTATTGTCTAACGCTTCCGACGCTTGCCTTCGCTTTCACCGTCTCTTTCTGTCATCATCTTATATCGTTTGACAGAAAGAAATAGTGATTGCGAAGACAAGGGTCAGAAACGTCAGACAATAAACCAGCGGGACCCTATTTCACCAACGTGACAATTGTCAGTGACATATGTTGAGAAACTATTTTACCACTAGCGGGATCTTGGCGCTAAATGTGTTAATGACTATTATGTTGTGAAACGAGAATATTTTTTTGTACTCGACATATTTGTAGATTGTCGTTAAATTTTGACATGAGATTAAAGTTGTGTCCGTCTTAATTTCGTGGTCAACATATGCGTATATTTTAATATAGGTGAGACAATTGTCATGTTGGTGAAAAAGGGCTATAATTTGATTCGTTCTCTGTAATTATTATGTTTGGAAAGAGAAGGACGCTGACAGTATTAAATTTTCACTAAGATTATTAATTAATTTATAACAAACTAGCCTTCCGTCCACAGCTTCCCCCGCGATAAATTAATTTTCCCGTAGGAAAAGGTATTCTCCCGCGGTAAAAAGTAGCCTATGTCACTCAGTGATAATGTAGCTTTCTAACGGCAGAAGAATTTTTAAAATCGGTCCTGTAGTTTCGGAGACTATTCAATGCAAACAAACAAACAAACAATCAAATCTTTCCTCTTTATAATATTAGTATAGATTTTTTTAGATGTGCTTATTCTAAAAGGGCATAACTCCAAAGCTACCACACAATAGATCCATTACTTTTGTCTAGTCTCTATTAAAAAAAAGTGATGAAGTAAATCTGACGTTGAGGTTGTTATCAAATTTAAAATTATTAGTTCTTTTTTCTGGTGAAAAGGGCAAAGGGAACATATCTATTCTGTGGAAGTATTAGTAAATTCAGATATATTTTTTATTTTTTTTGTATTTTATTAAATATGGAGAAATAAATTATAATAAATATTTTTCCGTGTTTAGGAGGCAAAACTCTTTCGATTCCTGCAGTAAATTTCAGGTGTTAAAAAAATGAAATCTCGTCAATACGAAGTGGCCGTTAGAGTTAAGAGGGTACGATGCGCACCATTTCTCCATACAAACATAGTCCCCTGTTTCCTCCCTGGATAATGGCTTTAGAGCCAAATTTTTTTTACTGTGTAATCTGTATCTACCACAGCTATGCCCCTATGTTTAATTTTTTCCATATTTCAATTAACATAAGAAATAAGAGCTTTCAAAAACTGAAAAAACTGCCCAATTTCAACGTCATTTTCAGACACTCATCAGAAAAGAATCCCTCCTATTAGCAAAAAAAGGAAAACATAGGGGCATAGCTAAATCTGTCCTCTAATTATTTATGAAAAAAATAAATGTATTGGTCCAGTTTTCGAGAAGAAAACAGGGCACTACGAAATGCTGTTTTGATCAATTTTACGCGCCTATTAACGGTCTGAGGTGCAGTTGGCCCGCTCTCGCTGTACTGACACGGAGGGGTTCGGGCGAGACAGCGACATTTCATTAAAATACCTATTTCTCAAAATTCTCTCAGCCATCGTACCCTCTTAACCTTTCAAAACCCGAGCACTACCAAAAATGGACATACATGGTGTTCACCAAAGTGTAACCGCATAGCTCAGTAACACTGGAAAATGCCAAAAATAATGGGACGGAAAACAAACCAAATTGTCTACTAGGGCAAACTATGGTAAATAGGACACTTTCCCTGTCAATATATTCGTTAAGCTATCAGTTACCGACATAAATATCCCCGAGGCTCGCAGCTCTCTTTGCAAATTTATATCACGGAAATTTCGCAAAATCGGTCCATAAGACATCATAAAGGGAGCCTATGCAAAATTTTAGGTTACTAGTTTTAGGGCCAAAAGTTTGGGCTGGGCGTTGACGAGTCAGTCAATCAGTCGAGTTTTCTTTTTTATATTAGTTTTCTTTGAACTACGTTATCGTACTACTAAACCAATCATAGCCAGCTTAAATGAAATAAAACTAACACCTATTTAATATTATTAAACGCCCAATATGGCTATTTCAGTAGTGAGCAAATGACGTAAATTTGGGCATAAGATATTACGGAATTAAGGTGTGCAGTATTCATAAAAATGCCAATTCAAAATAAATAAAATTCAGATTCAATTTCAATATATTATAGATTATTGTAATAATTCACATTAAACTTAATTAAAACTTATAGCCCACAGAAGCTCCTCACATTCCACTAAGATTTCTTTAATAGACAAAGGCGCGAAAGGTACTCGGTATAAAATCTTCATCATAAAACCAATAAACAGATTCAAGTCCCATTTTATTATAAAAATCAAAATTACGAGTTATAATACATCTTTTCTCAATCGAACAATAGAAATCGATTATAGCACATTGACATTCTTGTAAATAAATCATGGACATAAATAACAAAAAATCGGATAGTACAGTCTAACACTCGTGTCACCGGTGACCGCGGGTCGGCGGCGCTCGCGCCGTATCACTATATGTACATTTCACCGACAGGTATATTCAGTCTCATGTCACTCAGTCACTGGTCACTGGTCACTAGTCACTGGTCGCCACTCACCGGTCACCACTCGCGAGAAGTGAGTGCACTGCAATCAGCGCAGTGCAGTGGCTAGTGTTCGTGGGGCTGGCTGCAGTGGTAGAGCACGTCGGCCAGCTCGTGGGCCACCTTCTGGTCGAGGATCTGCGACATGACGAGCGAGAGCAGCCGGCGCTCGTGCCGCCGGATCAGCGGGCGGTTCTCCGCGTGCTCGGCCAGCCGCAGCAGCGTGGCGGCCGCGCGCCGCAGCATGTCCAGGCTGGTGCCCATGGCGTCCGGGTTGTCGCGCAGCGCCGCCACGCCGTGCTGGTTGGCCACGCCCAGCGCCGTCTGCTCCGCGCGCTCGATGAACGCCACCAGCTGCGCCACCGCCGGCGCGTGCAGCGCCACCGCGCGCGCCGCCGCGCCGCCCGCGCCCGCCAGGTAGTGCAGCAGGTTCACCGCGAACTCGCGCACCACCGGCCGCTCCGGCCGGCACAGGTCGCGCGCCAGTCCCGCGCACAGCGCCGCGATGCGCCCGCGCGGCGGCGTCGCCAGCACCAGGTCCACGTTCGCGTCCGTCACGCACAGCTTGCACAGCGCCTCCAGCGCCAGCCGGCGCGGCGAGAGCGGCGAGTGCGGCGCGGCCGCCGGCGGCGCGTCGCCCGCCACCGCCGCCGGGCACACCGCCCAGTGCAGCAGCCCGTCCAGCAACGGGCGCGCCACCGCCTCCGGCTGGTGCGCCAGCTCGACGGCGCCGGCGATGTTGGCGCACGCGACGAGCGCGTCCTCGCGCAGCTGCGCCAGCGCGTCCCACCACCACTCGGCCTCGCCGCGCAGCGAGGAGCAGCACGCGTCGGCGTCGTGGTCGTCGCGCGCGGCGCGCTCGTAGGCGCGGGCGCGCGCGGCTCTGGGAGCATGCTCGTGGTGCAGCAGCAGCAGCTTGCCGGCCAGCGCCAGGAAGGCGCCGGAGCGCGAGAACTCGGCCTCGTTGCCGGGCACGAAGGTGAGCCCGCGCAGGATGTTGGAGAGCGCGATGCAGCGCTTGGCGAGCGCGTCGCGCGTCTCGCTCACCAGGTTCAGGCTGGGCTCGTCGCGCGTGTAGCACTCGTCCTCGTGCTCCTCGAGCCGGCGCCGCTTGAGCACGCCGGCGGGGTCGCGCACCGCCAGCGCCACGCGCCGCTCCACCTCCAGCTCCATGGGCTCGGCCTCGAGGTTGTCGCGCGAGGCGTCGGGCGGCGGCGGCGGCGGCGCGGCGGGCGCGGGGTCGGGCGGCGCGGGCTCGGCGGGGGCGGGCGCGGGGGGCGGGCGGGGCGGCGAGGCGGGCGGCGAGGGCGCGCGCCGGCCCGGCATCAGCCGCACGGCGGGCAGCGGCAGGAACTCGGCGCGGAAGCAGGGCATCAGATGGTCGGCCTGCTGCCAGGGCTCGAGCGTGTCGAGCCGGTGCTCGGGCGGGTCCTCGGGCTCGGGCGCGAACAGCTCGGCGGCGGCCGCGTCGGGCTCCTGCCGGAAGGCGACGGGCCCGATGCGGCGGCGGCGCGAGGCGAGCGTGTAGTTCTCGCCGGCGAGGACGCGCACGCGGTCGGCGGGGTCGGGCGGCGACGGGCGCGGCGGCGGCGGCGCGGGCGCGGCGGGCGCGGCGGGCGCGCCGTACCAGGGCTGCGGCGGGTCGGCGGGCGCGTCGAACACGTCGGCGAGGCTGCGGTGGAAGTGCTCGAGCAGCAGGTCCAGCAGGCCGGGCATGTGCTGCAGCCCGAAGTAGCCTATGCAGTTGTCGTCGAACAGCAGGATGTTGAGGATGTCGAGCGCCCAGCAGGTCTCGGCCAGCAGGCCCGACTTGAGCGCCATGACGACGCGCCACGCGTCCACGGGCGCGACGTCGGCCTTGGTCAGCCGCCGCCGCTTCTCGCCCGCCGGCACCTGCCCCTCCACGCACTCCACCGGGAACGTCATTTCGCGCTTCAGCCCGCCGCCGCTCATGCTCAGCCCGGGACCGGGGCCGGGGCCCTGCAAACGTACCGACGTACGCTTTATTATTCGTGCTCCGTTTAGAATAAATCATCGCAGCATTAAGTGAATATATTAATAAAATAACTTACGGGTGAAGGAACGACACCGGGCGCGTAAGGATCTTGCGTCGGCGGCCGCGGCGCGCCGCCCCACGCTGATCCAGCTTGACCCTAGAATTTTAAAAAAGAAAGCATCGAATTAATATCAGTATAAACATTAAAAATTAAACTGATGTATTGCAATTACAAAGTTTGTATCGATGATGTATTCCAAGAGACAAATAATAATATTTTGATACAAAACTACTACAAGGCAAATGGTTTGATAAAGGAGGCCATCTGTCTCGAGATCTTTTCAGAATCGGTCAAAAGTATTAAAGTTATTTTGGGAATTTAATAGCAAATAATAGACAACAGATTAATGTTGAATTTTTCTTTGCATTCGAAGGTTGCAGATAAACAAGGGAACACTATGCTACGACTCCGTACTGATTGACGGGTTTCAGATCAAGATTAACATCGTTTTAAGATGAAACCCTGAATTAGTAAATGGACAATTATTATTGTTCGTTTTAATATCAATTCATTTTTTTGTAATAATAAGGCAAAATACGTTTTCAACAGTCAAGCACACACAACGCACGCTTAGAATAAAACAGTCTCAAAACAAAACCTGATTTCTTTAAACAAAGTTTACTTTTGAAATGATTGTATTTCGAATTGAACCAGTTTCATTCTCAGCCTGCAAAGACGAGAGGAATCAGAGACAAATTTTGACTCCAATTACCTTCGAAGGGTACAGTTTTGTCTGGGTCGCCCCTTGCATATCGTGGTCGGTGGTAGGTATGTACCTGTTGGTAGGGCTGGTGCGGCCACGCGCCCGGGGGCTGCTGCTGGGGCGGCGGCGGGCGCCAGGGCTGCGCGGGCGCGGGCGGCTGCGGCGCGCGCGGGAAGCCGGCGCCCCACGCGCCGCCGAAGCGCGCGCCGGGCTGGCCCGCGGGGGCGCCGCCCGCGCCGCCCGCCGCGCCGCCGCCCAGGTACCCCTCCGCCTTCGCGAAGTCGGGGTGCCGCCGCGGCGCCCCCGCCGCGGCGGCGCCCACCGCGCCCGGACCCGATCCGGGACCCATGGGCTTGCCTCCGCCGTACTGTTGGATGGTAATACGACATACAATTTGGGCTCCGGGAAGAGCTGGAGAAGAAGCGCTCTCTATAGCTGAATAGTTTTGATAAATTGCGTAACAAAAGTAGAGTGACGTACGACAGTTAGTAGTTTGACACTTTCAAAAATATTCTCAACGACAAGATTACATTCGAAACAGCTGTATAAAGAAGAATCCAAATTCACACTGCCTGAGAAATAACGAATAGCGAGTTGTTCTGCAATATGTATGTATGTATAATAATAACAGCTCCATCGAATATAGTCAATGATGTTTCAGAAAGCGATAAAAGGTGTTATTACTCTGGCCATGATCCCAAAATGTGAACGTTTAATAGAAAATAAAAAAATGACAACGAATGAGATCGGTCGAATGAGTTTGGAGCGCGAATCGCTCGCTCGCTCGCTGAGGCATTCGACCGAGCCGCGTCGCAATATACAAAGCTACGACTTCGTTAAACTTACAACTATAGCTAAGCTAACATGATCCGTGTAAATGCATGCAAAATGATTTAGTGACCAAAGGTTTATCGTATAAGCCACCACCACACACTCTAAACCTTTACTTCCATGTTTTTATTACGTTTTGGTTAAAATTTTGAAATAGCCCACGGACTGGTTTTGGCCGCTGATGCTTCGACAGACCGGAAAGCCAATTAATAGCACCGCAAGCCGAATTTAGTCAAACGAAAAGAAGAACAACTTTACAGTGAACAGGCTTGAGGTATCCGTCAAGCTAGCTAGTGGTATTAATCGAATAAAAAAAAATGAAGCCAAAACCACGGATGAGATTATGCCTCGCGTCGTCGCAAAAAGTATTTCCGACCATTCATCAGCAATGAAACTAGACAGGAATACTTTAGGCGCGCAAAACGTGTCTGTCGTGAGTTCTTTAATGTCATAAGAGCGCTTATGGCTCGTAGGACGCGAAAGACATGACTCTTCAGACGTAGTTTGCGTGCGTTGCGAGTGTTCGTGTCCGTGCGGTGAGAATGAGCCCGGGTCGCCAATGGTCGGGAAGCGTGTTCGAGTGCGTGGTACAAACGGTCCGTACGTAGGGTCTCTGGCTGGGCGGCAGCGGCGCCACGAGCTGCCGCGCGAGCTGCGAGCTCATGAGACTACCGGCGCCCGCGCCGCCCGACATCTAACAACACAGACCACCCTCACTTGCTGCACTCCTCGCTGGTCGCTCATCGCTCATACCCGTACAATGCAACACTCCACCAGTTATGTGAAGCGGGCTAATACCTCCAAATAATATTTTAAGTTCCTTGTGTCCAATTGTCAGTCACTTCTTCCACCACTGGTGATAACTCTTGATGAGCCCGGTGCTGACTCGACTTTACAAATACATTTCAGTCAACATTAATCGAAATTATTTCTGACGTCGTGTTGCATTGTACGATTACAGCATTTACTAACGATACATGTGATAAGCGCAGCTCAATGTTGATGTGATATGCAGTTTTCATTATAACAAAAATGATCTCATTACACAAATGAAAAGCATAATGTAACTAGTAAACGATTAAAGTACCAATAATAAGTAATGCCCAACTTTTGAAGTATTTAAATTAAATAGTCGACTTTAAATACCAAACCTCCTCTCAAGCATATGTTTAGGTTGGCATTAAACTAGACTTGAGAGTGAGGCTTAGTCTTTAGAGCCGATTATAAATATGACTGTTGTACTGTATGTCAGACTGTATGAAACGCATACCACGTGTATCGAAAGCGGCGATATTTTATTCGCGTGACAACGCATATCCATTTTCTAAATATCTAAGACGCGTAACACTCTGGTCATTAGGCCAAATAACAGTGGGGTACTCAAAAAACGCAAACAACAAATATTACTTAATTTTGCCAGTATCTACTTATGCTTACTCTAGCTTTGTGTTTGCAATTTTTAAGTCTTCAGCCGACAAAACGTAAAATAATTACCCTGTAACTCATGCTAGTCATCACATTGGGGCAAAAGACTTGGAAGGAAAAAATTCATGCCACGGCTAAGGATTATACATATTGTTTGTTCTACTACAAGGTAATAGAGGCAGGCATGAACTACCTTATTTAAGTCCCACTTACAGCAGGACCAATTAGAGAAACACCCAAGTTTTTAATAAACTACAACATTTACGAAACTTGTGTGTTACAATTACAACAAACTCGAATTGAGATACAATTAGGCACAATATTTCATACACATTTTGGTACTCCTGTCATGCTAGCCATGCAGGTCGTATTATTGTCAGGCTGATAATACAACAATAACATTCCTTTTAAATCTAATTAAGAAATAAACAAACGATGAAATTATTGAGTCCTTAATTGGAATTTACACCAATTTCAACAAATCAATTACTGAAGGGCTTTTGAAAAGAAAAATGAGACATCATTTAAAACCAAACTTGTCGTCTGAGGTTGGTTATCATTTCATTGACAGCGCTTTTACATTAGGTCCCTTTTTTATTTTCTGGTGCAACAAGAGTTTTTCTTATAAAATATGCAACCAACTCCTGTTACATTTATTGAACGAGAGTTTAGCAAATTCAACAGGGCGAATAACACAAGCACATAAGTAGACGCCTTTTCACAACTGTGACTTACAACGCTGTTTGTTTAGACCCGTAAATGCAATAGTGAGTGTCAAGTGCTGAGTTCTCGTTTCTTAGCCAACTTATGTGAAAGCGCTCTCACCTAACATTTCGATATTTTTAGAGACTCCCTTTTTCATAAAAAGTTAGAAAATATCCTTGAGTGACCTAGCATTATTAATGATAATGCTTAATGGCACTTTCAAGAAAAAGTTTACCTTTACTTTTTTTGTTGAGAAAATTTTATTAAAAATAACGAGTACTATTTATTCATTTTCATATAGAAAAAAATCCTTATTTTTTGTGTTCGTTGACTTTTTTTCATACAGTTTATATGGTTCGTCACAAAACTGACATGAACAAAAATTGTATAGAAAACTAGGGTTTTTTTTTTATGAGAGAATTTTTTAATATCAAAATCAATACCGCTCTTGATTTTGAGTAAGAAAACCCCAAAATGAGGAAATTTTAATTATAAAAGAAAAGGGTACACTTTTTTTATAATGCCCTTAACTGATACGAGTTTAACCGTTTATGAATAAGCGGGTCAAAGTGGGCATGTTATCTAGATGTCACGATTGCCCAGAGCGTGTCTGTCTGCATGTGTGTGTGGGTGTGTTGTGTGTTGTGTGTGTGTGTGTGTGTGTGTGTTACCTCGTGCGGCGGCTGCTGGGGCTGCTGCGGCGGGTGCGGCGGGTGCGGCGGGTGGGGCGGGTGCGGGGGGTGCGGCGGGTGCGGCGGCCGGTAGTAGTCGGGGTAGGGCTGCGCGGGCGGCGGCGTGCCGGCCGGCGCGGGCGCGCCGCCGCGGTACCCGCCGTAGCTGCCGTAGCGGTACTCGCTGCCGGTACCGTACCCTCTGATTAACATTCGTACTCGAGTCAATTTTGCTACTCGTTTAAGCCCTAAAGACTCACAGCGAGAAGGCTGAGACTATTCGGGAAGGTTGCGAGACGAATAACCTCCTCGTATGCTCTAGCGTTAAGCTCCCCCTTTGGCAGAGAAACTTAAGTGGGAGAGAGCCGGTACACCCTGGGCAGCAACTCGATGTAGTAGCTTAAGTAGCTTTTTATTTATTTATTTCAAGCGCCTACCTGTTGCCGTTATCAATATCGAGCAAAAAAATCTCGTTTGTTGTATGGGGGAGCCCCCTTAAATATTTATTTTATTCTGTTTTTTGGGTCAATCAACTTTTTTTTGTAAACGATTTTCTGCTACTTTCTATGAAAACCGAAATAATTAAAAAACTGATTATTTTTCCTTATTTAAAGTATACTTTTCAAAACCCTAGATTTTTGTAGTCAATAATGGTGTAATTGCCATATTTATTTTATTTTGTTTAGCTTCTATTTTGTGGGTAACCCAGGGGACAATGTTGTCCCCGAAATTTGTATGAAAATAGTGGTATTTCCCCTGGGTGACCGGATTTTTTCATAGAAATACTTATTTTTTTTGGTTTTCACATACGCACTATGATAAATAGTTTATCTAATTACTACAAAATCATGGTTTCACTAACCAGAGATTACAGAGTTACTTGTAAAGGAGTAAACAGAAATTTACAAAAAAAAGTTGACCCCTTTTAGTATTTATTGTTATAGCGGCAACCAAAATAACTGTAAAAATTTCAACTGTCTAGCTATCACGGTTCGTAAGATACAGCATGGTAACAGACGGACGGACAGCAAAGTCTCAGTAATAGGGTCCCGGTTTTACCCTTTGGGTACGGAACCCAAAAAAAAGTTCAAGAATTTTGACTGTTGTTAAACCATAATTAACAGAATTTGGACCTGTCAAACAACTTAACTATTTACCAAAGCGGTCTAAACAAAAACACGCAAAAAATAGACGAACATAGCACTTCTTTTTTTCGTTAAAAAGATTTTGGTTCAATTACCTGTCTCCTTCGGGGCCATAAGGAGGATAAACAGGTCTCGTCGCCTGATATGGTGGCCCATAGTCGTACCCGTAACCTGGCTGGTAACCTGCAAATCAAAACCAAGCTCTCTTTAGCATTTCGTCGAAGTATAAACATATCATTAATAAACAATAATTGTCTATCATGCTATATGTAGGTGATGTTAAAATGTTATTCATCCCATGCGGAGGTATCAAAGCTCGAGAAGGGTGTGAAAGTAACTAACATTGACAGTTAAACTAGCAAAATAAACAGACGATAACAAGCCAAAAGCGAACGAAATTAATGTTCTAATCGGGAAAAATATTATATTAAATTTAAATCAGAGTTTTAGATATTGATAATTTCTGTCATTTTTAAATTGTCTATGGCGCAGTCAACCAATCACCAATCAATTAAACACGTAGTTGATGATGGATGATAATTATTGTTTGAATTTCTTAGTACCCCATAAGTTTTGTGAACATCGCAATATACACAAACAATGTAACCTAAACCCTGTGAAGGACTGCTGAGTTGCCGGGTGTCAGTTACCGGGCGATACTTTGTGAGTGAAGTGGTGTGTGTGCACGTGTGAAGTTGGGTGATAATTTAGACGTTTCAACCGCCATTTACCCGTGCTCGAAATATAGCGTGGATAACGACTAGCGAACAAATACACTGTATAGCATACAGTTGACCAAAGAAATGCTTTACCAGTATCAATAGATTCCTAGTCAAATTAGAGCATTTTAGCACGTAGAGAAAACGCGTTCATAGACTTCCTGAATATTAACAGACCCCTTATGATAGCGAGTGGCGGTTGCACTATGTAAATATGTCCTGATATTCAAATGCTGAAGCTAATGTTTATTTATATTATTATGTTATGTAAATAACGACGCAAAATTAGCAATTTATTTAACTTTTAACTGAAAATAAACATCCAGCATGACGCCTTTGGTCATATTGTGCAGATAAAACGTCAGCATGGTAAAGCATTACTCTGATAACCACGCGTCACAGTCTGTAATTTGTCTCTGGTCGTCATTCGGCCAATAGTAAGGTGATGGTATGGTGGGGGTCGTAGGGGGTCGGTGCTCGTGTGGTGGTTACCTGGGGGTCGCCGCGGCCCCGGGGGCTCGTCGAACGGGTTGGAGGCGGCGAGGTTGTCGCCCGCCGGCCCGCCGCCTACAACCACACGTCTCTTGTACCAGGACCACACAACCGAGTGGAGACTACCCCAGAGGAAAACTACCCGGTGCGTGTAAAAATACGCGGCGCCGTCACATCACAAACATAAGTTATCGGAATGTTAACCCATTCGTTGCGCGCTCGCCGATCGGCATTAAATTAAAGCGCCCCGCATCCGAGTACTGTTGCTAAGTTTTTTTATCCGCATTCAATGTGTTAAATTACACAAAGTTATTCTGAAACGACTGATTAAAAAAGATAACTTATATTTGTATTCGATCTGGGCAATTTTTAACTGCTAGAACGCATTATTGAGTTATATACGGATTCATGAGAGTATAAACAGTAGAATTCCTCTAAGACTAGTCGTACGGTTAGGGTTAGTGAGAAGCGATCACATGAGCCAAATGGTTGGTTAGCTGTGATTATCTGGTTGTTATTAGAAATTGAGTTAGTATAAAATATTGCGTAAATAAAGAAAACAAGCACCGCACGCTTCAAGTCGTGTTCTTTCGAGCGTCCAGTCTTATCTAAGGCCATAGTCGCGAAAAGAGGTGTCTAAAACAGCCGTGAGATTTAACTATGAAATATTTGCCCGAACAATGGACAAAAAAGTTGAAAATGCTGCTTAAATGTACTCTTTTCGTGATGTAATTCTATTGAGCTTAAAAGAAAATACGATTTAGTGCGTTCATGTCACAAGGTGCCGCTATGAATCTATTGCTTTATACACCACAGCAGTAAGTGACAAGACTAGTTTTGCATTCGTGAGTCAATTTCAAAATTTATATTGAACTTCCACTAGGTGGTAGAGAGTTGAAATTGAATCACACTTTGAGCTAGTAGTTCTACTACTGTCACAAAGTTTCCAGAGTGCAAGGTGGCAAGGTGGGTCGAGGTATCTGGGATTCTTAGGGAGTATGCGGCAGACACGTACCTTGTGACTGGTTGGGCTGCGGCGGGTATCCGCCATACTGCGCGGGGTAGCCGTCCATTGGTGCGCCCTGCGCCGGCGCACCCGCGCCTGGGAATGATTCTTGAGAATTTGATGACCCTGCTGGAGAAATATTGCAAGGTTAGTATGGGGATGTTGTGTTAGGCCCTTCGTACAAAAGGCTACGCATATCTTCGATAACTGGCGAACCTCTATGAACTTGTAATGGATGCAGTAGTCGCTTAGAGACCGAAATCGACGGGTATCGAGGATTTGGGTACACTTGTGTACGTATGGTCTAAATGTGTGAATTTAATGTCGAAACCATAATGTACATAACATATTCAGGAAGCTCTGTAATGTGATAAGGCGGAACGTCATGAGCATACATATGTCTTACAAGTCACAGCAGATTTTACAAAAAAACATATATGAGAACATACTATGTTGAGTTTGGTGTTTAGAGTCTTCTCTAAAGAGAAAACAAAAAGATAATATTAATTACCTTTCAAAATTTGCGCTAAAAATTAGATAACATTCTTGCTGTCTTAAAATGTAAACATATTGAAATCATTGGTTGTAAAATAAAATAAAATGATAATTCTCGGCTTCAAACACATAAGTATAAAAGTTGACTGTTCGCATTATACCTATTCCACAAGCAAAACCGTGGACCACGAAGTAGATAGTATTTAAAGCGGTTTGAGCTTCTCCCAAGAAATATAAAGCTACTCAATGTGCTTAATTAAACTGATAAGAACAATTAAGACTTAATGCGATGGTGCGGCATCCTCAGACAAAATTTAAAATAAAGTTACATTTAATTAACTTGTTCAAGGTCTCATGAATGTGGTTATGGTCTAATTTAAAACATGGCATGGTCTTGCGGAAGCACAACAGGCAAGATTAAACAAAATATCGTTGAAAACCTTTGCACAAGTACACCAGTTTCTTTTTTACACTTTTGCTGAGTCAGCGACCGTTTCACTTTTGTGGGGACACAATATGCAGAATTGTGTATGTACATATTTGTTATGTTATTGTTTGTGATCTTTGTTTATTTGTATGAAATTGTGTGTATTTTCTTTGTATTTTTGTAAGAGTGAATAAGTGTCTTGTTTCTTTCTTTCACTTTCATCTGACCACTACAAGCGAGTGAAACTGCAAGCAAGGTAAAATCAGTTTGTAACTCACCCGTGCTTGGAGTACTGTTGGATTTGCCGCTCTTCTTCTTGGTGGAAGCCTCGACCTGGTTGATGATGGGCTGCGGGTCGATGCCCCCACGGTCGAAGTGGCACTCGTACGCGAGCAGGTTCTTCGTGTAGTGCTTCCGCAGCGTGTACGCGGCCGACGAGGAAGCGCCGATGCCGAGCAGGCCCGCTATATCCTTCCAAGTCTTGTTTTTCGTCACCTGAAAACGCAAACGTACCGCAATCAGTCGGAGAGAGCTAATTATTCTCTGTCGTTAAAACGCGTGCTACGATTTTATTGTCGCCGCACGCCAGTGATTTGCTGGCGGTGAAGATCGAAGACATGTTAAGTAAAGTTTGTGCAGCAGCGAATTGAATGTGCACCGGTCGCAGGGGTTTTTATTAATCGCGTGTACACGAGGAGACGTTAACGCGAACATAAAGTGCGGAGGTTTAGAGCGGCGAACGGAAAAGGCGATAAGTTGGAATGTTAACGAGTGGAGAGCTCACCATGCCGTCAATTTTCCTATTAATCGCGGTGTGGCCGAGCGACCGGCGCCGCCGCCTGCCCGCGCGCGTCTGCCGTGCAACATTGTTCAGCGTTTGCGAACGCTCCAATGATAAAAATTTATTAACTATCGTTAAAGCCCCGGCGAGTTTATGGTGCCTATTTCCATAAAGCCGGTACATGCACTAACATAAATCCTGAACGGAGCCCATTAGACTTGGTTGCATCACGAGCGCTGATCGTAAGTTTTACTGGCAGCGTTTAAGTGATATTCTTGAGTGCAAAATGTTTACGTTTCCAACTGTAAAGCGAATCCAATTACATAACCTAGGCATTAGTGCTCATATACGGCGAGGTAATCGATCACAGTAAGACTGATTTTAGTAACCTTTAAATTTATTAACGAAGTTAAAAGTGAAAACGCTTTTGTTTCCTAATATTCGTTTTTCCATTTAACATTCGTTTTGTGTAATTTCTTCACAGCGACGATAGCAACGTCTAAAACCTGGTGATGTAAAATCCGTGCAATCTGGAAATTTCGCTTGGCACCGATACCCAATGAGATAAGTTTTTACGAGATTTGCTAATTAACAACACAAATCAATCAAGCTTGATGCTGCCATCATTGGATGGATTTGCCATAGACGTTTATAACAAATGGGCCACTAAAACCGCTGGCAGGCCGAACCTACGTTGGCGCGCCGAGTAGGCGGCAATATTGTGTTGCTAAAATTTTTATGAACATTAGTGCATCAATTAAATGTTCAAGGATATTGGTTGTAAATCCGCTTTTTCGGTATGCTTGGGACTGAGTTGACTACAGAATGGTTGTAAAATGATGTGCAACATGAATTCAATCAATACACAATCTGCTGCCTGCTCGCCGTTGCATCTAAATACATAGCCGGCCCGAGGGTACGGTGAGCGGAGAGGCTGCTCTAGGCGCCAGCTAGGAAGGAGCGCGCAATGCAGTCTTGATAGAAGATATCGCGCTCGCGAAGACATCCGCGTTTTACCCCGATCAAAGACTAGGGCGGTGCTACTGAAAAATTTATCGATTTGTGTGTCTGTTATTCGCACCGGATCCTCAACTTCCATTTCAAACCGAAATACCGTCGCGTATAGCCATATAGGTACTCCAGCTTTTCTTTGGTAGATACTTTTGGGCTGGCTTTACACCGATTGGCTGTTACCTATGGCCAATGTTCCGCTAAATGTTTGTGTATACATACACGTTTAATCATACAAACAGAATCGTGACCCAATGTTGGAACCATCTCACAGAAATTGTCATAGTGATATCTCATTACTTGACATGATACATAATTCATTTTTCATCACACTTGCTCGTCAATGGTGTTATTCCATGCCTGTATACTAAATGTCAAAGGCCTAATTTGTTCTTAAGGGAGTTATGGATTTACGTACAGTTTTTCTTCCCAAGGGAGTTCTAACTTTAGTTTTAAAATTTTCAAACAGACTAAGGAGGTTTCAAGTCAGCCAACGTTATATTTATATGTTTAAAACTTAGCTATAACCCAATTTTACTACACAAAACTTGTCTACGCTTCATGAAACTTCGTAATTTTTATATTTTAAATTTATATCAAATAGTTTTTTACAATAATTTTAGTAAGTAAAAAGTAAGTGTTGGCAGAATGTGGCCGTATGTCTATTCGAATTCTAAACACAGTTTACATTATCTATGGTAGATGACTTGAAAAAAGTGACAATCTGTATTGGCGGGTAGCCATTATTTATTTAATTTAAGTGTTTAAAGACAAAATAATTTAATTTTGGATTTTTTTCCTCGCAGTGTGATGAAAATCATTGTGTGTATCACGGGCAGTAAGGGGATTACAAACTCGAGTCATTAAAAGCTCTCCGCTTCCGGCGTCGGGCTTCTAATAGGCTCTCGTTAGTAATCCCCTACTTACGGCCCTTGATGCACAATGTACTAATGTTATGAAGCCAACTGTGAGATATTTGCACAATGGATCAAGAATAAAATTGGTTCAATAGTATCACTAGACACAGGTATGGCCTCCTGAGTCGCAGTATTTTCTAACAGATGTAATACTTAAGACCTAGAAAAAGTAGAGAAGTTTTATAATTTTCAAACTTATTTTAGCGTATTTAAAGTCCTTTGTTCGTTGAATAATTTGCACTTTATATACTACATTGGCCGTTATTGTCCTTTATAATCCCGCATTTACACTAGTCGGAAAAACTGCAGTACATTTCCGCGCATAGACCACTACGTCCAACTCGTTCGATTCACGGCCCCGCAATGTAAAGCAAATTAGGTACGTAATTTTTCTTACTAGTGAAAATGTGGGCTAAAGTACGCTAGGAGTCACGAGGATATAGTTGGTAGTGGTTAGTGTACGTACCTCAACGAAGCCTCCACGGTCGCGCACGAGCAGATAAAGCCGGTACAGGTCCAGCGGCTGCTTGGAGATGGTCGGGCAGGCGGCGATGGGGGTGCGCCGGTCCTCCATGAACGCGAGCAGCCGCTCCACCCAGCCGCGGCGCTCCGGCGCGTCGTCCATCTCGTAAAGCTTGCCCAGCGAGTCCGACTTCTGGCGCAGGGACATCTCATCATACACCCGACACCACGATATCAAAGCATCGTACACGGGACGAATTGGGAATTTAGTGAACTGCTCGATAAAAATTCATTAGTCGCCGACGCGAGTGAATGTACTAATGCGATGAGTTGCAGAACTTTACTTTAAGATTGAGGTCATTATTTCTTTTTAAGGGTTTCTTCGAATTTTTGAAGCTGACTTTTCTACTTTATTACAAAATTATATTGTGGACAATAAAACTTCGTCAAAGACTAAATCATTATTACTTGAGCGATTCAATCGGCAATTAAATTCATCCAATCCTCCGTGTCCGGTCCAGTGAAAGACTTAAGAGTTATAGTAATTACATTGACTTTGTTGAAAGGCACAATAGAGACGTATAAAATCAAAGGAAACAAATTGCATATTAGTATAGCTGGCTAAAATTAGGTGATTGACAAATTTTGTTTTATCAAACTATGACATGATATAATTCATAGAACTAAATAGTATGTGGTTAGGTTACCTACAATCTTTCATGGAAATTATTTATAGTAGCACTACAGGATTCGGCTTTTCTAGCAATTTTAGATATGAAATCCTGGTCAGGTGCTTACAATCGTAACGTATGTAACAATAGTATTTATTTACCCACTTTTACTCCATAATTAGACAAAGTTCTTATAAAAAATATGTTCGTATCTTTCTTCTTCCGAAAGCGATAGCACAAATTATATATTGTTTCCATTTACTGCTAATAGTCGCGATTTTAATACGGTGAAAATATATATTTAATTGTGAATTAATCTTCACTTAACCTAAAATATATTCAGACACCAAAGCGGAGTAACCTTGTCAACAAAGTTAATGCAAAACTTGTCATTTCACATAGTTATTTCTTCGAATAAGTCAGTACAGTCATCCACAAACCTAAATTTGGTCAAAACAACGAGGAAAGTCCCATGCGGTCGGGTTACGATAGACGCGCGGCTTCCTTTGCGTTGTTTCGACCGCGTCCAATATAACAAGACTGAATTACGCGTGCAACCAAGAATAAGTCTACTTACAAGCGTAAAATAGAAATAAAGTCAATCTACGGTCTTATTTCTGCTATACATATTGAACAACCTTGTAACATTAGACAAAGTAAAAGAAAAACTCTTTATGCTTAGCTCAACGAATTATTTGTGTGTCAAGGATAAAGAACTTTTTTCCGTTTGAAATATCACACAGGTAATAAGTAAACAACGTACTTTATAATCATACATGAAGAAAATAAGGAAACGGAATAATTTACAGATTCACTACTTAGTCACAAGACTAGCAAATTCATTTAGATGAAAATAATAGTATAACAAGACAGATGCATTACAACACAAACCACCTAACACCACAGCATTTACTTCAAGTAATTATTTATCAGTATCGGGTTATATACTTAGGAAGTTCTGAATTAAAACTACTCTAAAAACACCGTTTTTTTTTTGTAATATAAACCAATTAGTGGCAATTAAATTTTCCTAAATCTACAAAAATGCCAACACCAAAAGAAAAGAAACAGCACAAAGCAGAAACTATACTGACACTAACATACGACGAGAATAGGCATATAAAAATGCATAATCATGCATATTCAGTATCAAAGAAACTTCGGAGATAAGACTCCTCACCGGGAGCATTCGCCTGTAATGTCAGTCATATCATATATTTAGAATATACTACTACCTTAACAGATCGGCAATGTAAGACAAAGAGCGTTGGTACAACACTTATAGTAGAGGAGACGTGGAAGATCGACCTTCACCGATGTGATAACTCGATGAGACATATTTTTTATGAAATATAATTTATAAACAAATATGCCTATGGTAAGATTAAGGTAATTCGTAATTTCATTGTATGGCCAAAGACACTCCACAATAAAACGACACAACCCCATCGAGTTTGGACTCGTAAGATTTTTCTTTCATGTTTTAGGTCTGTAAGGACCTAATAACAGCAATAACACACTTAAATTAGAATAATAAAGTTTAATTTTCGTGAAAACGCGCTAACAACTGTATTTTGTTTTAGTTTCGCCTTAATTACTTCAGAGCCAATCTAAACGTAGTACCTAGATATATTCTAAATACATGGCCATGTCTGTGAATTCTGATTCGAGCATTACATCAGTAAGTGAGGAAAAATCAAGCATTACACATTCTAAACCTGTAAAGACGAATTTGTTGCATTATAGTACTGAATGAGAGTGTCCGCTCGTTAGTTAAATTACAAGCGAATTCTTGTCAGTCAATGAAGAAGTGATTGATTATAATGTAACGCTCAAATCGAAACTTAGATTATTGTATTACATATTACAAGTGAATGCTCCCTTTGAGGGACCGACTTTAGTTGCAATGCTGAAGGTATGAACATAAATGATTGAAAAGAACTTTTGCAGTAGTTTCGGAGATGTCGAATCTACCATGCAGTTGCAAATACAAGCTATATACAAGTGCTGTGACTTGAGTACTACTCATGCTTAATGATCTTTGACTTGATATAAACCTTTGATCTGAAGGACTCCGGCTGTATGTGACTGTTAAACACCTGAAATATATGACAGATTGGAATATTTTGCACACGATCGCAGTTTTATTAAATTTAAGTGCTAATGGGTTGTAAATTTTGAATCTTTTGACCTCCTATCGTCAGTATTTCCAGATAAATACAACCTAGGGCTCTTCAAGAGTAGAGTGAATAGGCTTTTACTGAACCACTGCAATACACCCTTGGCCTCATCTGCACTTTTCATCAGGTGAGATAGAGGTCAATCACAAGAATATAAGATAAGATAAGATTAATGTAAAAAATAACGTAATACGAGCCAGAGCCAATGCAGGCTTTAATTCTAAGCTTCTTACTTTTAAATGTTAAGTGGTAACATATGTAGGTACTGCTGCGTAATATTAATTTCGAGACACGGAACGTAAATCCCAAAACGGCACATTTTACGTAATTTACGTACACAAATGACGCACAGAATGAATTTGTAACAAAAACGGCGCTTTGGACAGATAGGTACAACAAAAAAATTATCACACAATTACCATACCTTCATTTCGATGCTTCAAGATTTTTGACATGAAATTCTCGTGTACGGTCATGACTTTGCATGCATTGTATGAAATTACGAGAAATAAGCTGATCTCCTGACGACGCGGTGTCATATATTGCTCAAATGTCTCAACAGAATGTTGAACTTTCTCATGTCATGTCCCAACCTTCGCCAAAATGTGACATCTCACTTCATGTAAGAGTTTTCACATTAATCCAGTGAGTAGAGCGCAGAAAAAATTAAAGTTACACCAGATACCGAACTACACATGAATACAGTATCGAGTTGGCGAAATTGGCGTCTGCGCGGCTGCAGTACCGCACTACCGCCTGATGTGAAAGCTCTCTATGTCTGTAGTGAACTATCACTAGCCAGTAGTCGGGTAGTGATGGCCGATACTCACGGGACTAGAGGGCGGGCGCGGCCACGACGAAGGGGAAGCGTCATAGTCGTCGTGAGCGGACGAGTGGCTGCCAGCGCCTGGCGAAGGCGACGGTGCCGCGCTGCCCGGCCCGAAGTCTTTCCGGCCCTTCGGCGTACTGCACGGCTCTTCTCCGGATGCTAGAAATGGATATACACGTTTGTATTATAAATTATTCTGTGTTATATCAAAATTTAATTTAAATTTATGCGGGTTGCAATTACATTTCGGAGCTCGAATAACTACTAAACAGTTGTTCACTTAACGACCTCGCAATGCAATACAACCATTTACGCTTTTTCTTGCAGGTATGCTTAGCTATGTAAACGTTCGAGAAAGAAGCGTTATAAAGATGTGTAGCCGTGAGGTAGTTATGCGAGGAAGATGCGCAGCTCAAGCTTTGCGAAGTATCAACAATAGGGACCATCCATAGCGCGCATCCACATCACGCATTAGTAGCATGCATTCACAGCACGTATCCATATCACGCATCCATACTTCGTTACTTTTAGCATTAGAAAAAAGATAAGCGATCTTGACGTGTTTTTTTATTGAAATACACTTTTGGAAAATAAATCACAGCTAATATTGTAACAATCTGAAAGGAAATATGGTCATTTACATTCTTTTGGTTTCATTAGTAATAGTTACTATTTTTTTGAAAGCGTTTCTCAATAAAAAAGACACGTCAAGATTGTTTACCCTATTTCCAATGCTTAAAAAAACGAGGTATAGATCACGCATCTTTCATATGTAAAACATAGCTTAGTTGAACCCGTTTCCACCAGTGCTATGCTATGTGGACTAATGAGGGTGCCTTTCCACCAGAGATGTGCTACGTTACACTACGTTGCTATGGATGTGTCTGATATCCACCAATCATGTTCATTGGTCCACATAGCATAGCACTGGTGGAAACGGGTTCAACTAAGCTATGATTTTTATATGGAAAGATGCGTGCTTTGTACGCGTGCTACGGATGCGTGATGGTCGCGAGTCGTGTAGCAATGTCGATACATCGCATAACTCGAGCTGCGCATCTTCTTCGCACAGCTGCGTCGTGGATGCTAATCTACATAGCGCATCTTCCTCGCACAGCTACATAGCTTAGCAATGGTGGAAACGGTCACACAGTTTCTTAGCGTAGCTTTCACATCTTCGCAGCATAGCTGCATAGCACATCTCTGGTGGAAAGGCACCCTGAATATGATGTGCGTATATCAAACGCATCCACAGCCACGTAGCATAGCCCATCTCTGGTGGAAAAGCACCGTCAGTACCTGCAGAGGCGTTGCTAAGCGTACTCTGTTGGCTGCCCTCGTCGAGCGGCGCGCCGTCCGGGCCGGTGGTAACGAGCGCGGTGGCGGGCGGCGCCGGGCCGTTGTCGTGCGAGTCGCCCGGCGCGGTGGGCGGCGGCATGGCGCCCTCCATGCCCGCCCCGCCCGGCGGACCCATGTGCCGCGGCTGGAAACATTAACAATGTTACACGCGTGTTCCACAGGTACATTCACATGCTTGAAGTGAGAACGAACTATCAATATTTGAACCGAAAGACGTCCACTGCTAAAACATAGGCCTACCCCAAGGGTTCCCAAACTGACTGGTCCTGCACCATCCTCATCCAAGGCGTTCCCGCAACCTCCAACCTCCAACGGTCTGTGGACGCCATTCGAGAACCTTTTGACGATGTGACCTGCCCACTGCCACTTGAGTCTGGCAATTCTTTGAGCTATGCCGGTGGCTTAGTTCTTGCGCGGATTTTATAATTTCTAATGTGATCCCGCAGAGGCCGCAGAGAAACTCCGAGCATAGCCAGAGGGCGATACACATAAAAAGTAACTAAAAAAAAGGAGACCTCTAAAAATATTAAAATCTTTTAACAGTGGTTCATGCAGGATTTCTTGGTGGCTCCACGAATCTTCGGTAACAGGCCATTTTGGTACAAATGCCAAAATACATAAAATGCTTACATGTAACATTGTCAAAAAGTACAACATTTTGACAAAGGGATTTTCGAACGCATTGAGCATGTTCGGATCTTGGGCATTTATCTTCTGTTCGTTTTTTCTGTTATATAATTAGGCTCTTAAGTTTTTGTGGCATCTAATTATTTTGTTTTTTGTTCATAATAACATGTTTACATTTACATACTTTTTGACCATTGTACATTTTGATAATGAGTCATTTTTAACCATTGTATATGTATTTAGACATTTGTACCAAAACGACCTGTTACCCGAATCTTCTAGGTAGATTAAGGAACAAATGTAAAAGTTAAGCTGACTTTCTCTTTTCCCGTTTATCGTACTTTTAAACCAACAAACACACAACTTTTAATAAAGTAGTCTATTAGTGTCGTTATTTGCGAAAAAAACAATTGTATTTAGTAGACTTCATCGAGTGCGCTGCCTGTGCGACTCTCCCATACACCCCAGTGTGACAAGACAAAGGCTGCAAGGAAAAACGAAAACATGTTTACCAGTGGCGGGGCGTGAAAATGTTTGCAAGTAAAACCGGAGAGTAAAAAAACCTTAAACCCATTTATCCTCTTCTTGAAAGTGCAGTAATAGAAGAGAAGCGTTCAGTAACTCCGAAAATTTAGTCAGCCCGGGGGGGAATTGGGTTGTTAGTACCCTTCACCACTGATGTTTACGAGACTTTATCTTAAGGGTGTATGTATTATTATGCAAGTTAACGCCATTAGCTTTAGAATGTGAACTATTTAAGATTGCTTCAATAGCGTGGAAGGAACAAGACAAGGTCCTTGACCTTTATAGAAATGCGGTCACGTAACCTTCTATAAATGCGTCTGTCTATTCACTTCTGGGCATCTATCATTATTTTTAGTGATAATAGCTTTACGCGTCAAATGATCACACGTTGGGTAGATATTAAATCCAAGTCACGATGAGTAGCGTCATTGTATGCTAAATCTGCGGATGCTGTTAACCACGCGATAAAAACTTGCCAGTACGTCATGCTGAGTTTGTCATCACAATGTCCAAAAAACTTTAAAAAAAGTCACTAGACAACAGCCATCCATAACGCCTGATTCTTTATAGGTTGTAGTAAAGTTGCTTAGTACCCATAACACAAGCTTTGCTAAGCTTACTTTGGGACTAGGTCAATTGGTGTGAATTGTCCCGTGATATTTATTTTATTTATTTAAAGTATTTTCAACCACACGTTTTATAATACTTACTTGGCCTACAGAACTGAATCAGTAATTTGAATTGAATAGTTAAATTTTGTAGGTCAACCATTGGCTATGATATGATGTAAGCCGTAGGGGTCTAGGACTAAGTCAAACAGAGGTCAATTCAGATACCTGCAGAATTGACTAAATCATGCATACTCAG
This sequence comes from Archips crataeganus, assembly GCA_947859365.1. Classification (NCBI taxonomy): domain Eukaryota; kingdom Metazoa; phylum Arthropoda; class Insecta; order Lepidoptera; family Tortricidae; genus Archips; species Archips crataeganus. The sequence goes on along the minus strand of OX402066.1, from coordinate 11,359,090 downwards.
TATTGGCGATAACGCTTTCTTTGTAAACATTGAAGTCTTTCAGGGTGGTACCAGTAGTACAACACTCAGAGAAAATAAGGAGGCGTTACTTAGTAAGTAAAAGAAACAAAGGGAACTAGAAAATAATCTCAAACGGAACGGTGGGCAAAACAAAGTAGAGTAATACCTATGGATTAACCCGTGGAGCGTCTGATCCGAAAGTTGAGGGACGAATGTTGTCCATTGGACGCTCCACGGGTAAAACGAAAGTATCTTACTTTGAGCTGCGGATAGTGTTGCGAGGGATGCGGCGAGGGATGCGGCGGCGGATGCGAGGGGTGCGGCGGTTGCGGCCGGTACCCGTAGCCATACGGGTGGTGGTTCCGCGGCGGGTAGCCGTAGGGCTGCGGCGGGTAGGGCTTGTACTGGTGGTGGCCGTACGGCTGCGCGACCATGGCGCCGGGCGGCGGGACGGGGGGCGCCGGGCCGGGCGCGACGCTCGTGCGCGACGTCGGCCCGCTGCCGTCCGAGAGGGACGACGACGGCCGCGGCGGCATAGGTACGTTCTGTGTGCCTGCAACAGTTACAACACTACGTTAGTTTATACATTACAAAGTTACATGCAGGATTACCAAAACAATGTTGACAGTCGACATATGCACTCTTCAAAAAATCAAATTTTATTTTAAAAGATTTTCCTACACATTTGTACATCGATGACGTTTTAGATTTAGGTGCAATGACATGTGAGAGTGAATTCATTAATTATTTGACAACTAAAGCGTTGTAGTAATTTGACAGATATTAAAAATTATATAAAATATTGAGAAATAAATGAATCTGAATCATGTTAAGTAAATTCAACATTGAGCACTAAGTTGCACAAAAAGAATCATAATAGTCCATTCAATAAAAAAAACATCATCAATATTATGTAATCGTTACTAATTAACAAACCATTATTGCATTACATCATTTCATTAGTCACACACAAAGTAGGAATGCATCGATACGATGGGTATATTTGTCGTTTTCATTCATTAGCAAACAATACGTCAGAACGATTAGGGCTCGCAACAACCGATAGTTACCACTGTTACCAGTGTCGAATTAAACCGCGTTAATGGGGATGTTGACACCACCAATCAACTGACGTTCTTTTTATGAGCTGTCAAAACACAATCTCCCATAGAGTTTGAATGGCAATAGCGACATATGACGTCATTGTTCGCATACTCAATCAACTAACTATTTATTTGTTTTAAAGACACAAAAAATCTAATTTTGCATTTAATCGAAAATTAATCTGACTTTCAGGGCTGAAATAAAGCGTTTTTTTACTGGAGTCGTGTCTTAAATTTTTTTTTAATGGTGTCAACATCCCTATTACTGGGATGTGACGATGCAATGGCATTGCGGTAATGCAAACTTAATCTGCGTTAGTGTGATTAAGTTGTATCGAGAGTGCAAGCTGCATGCGTTTTCGTACATCGGGTATGATCGATCGTCGGCTCGGGGGCTCGGCGGTATTTGAATAATACGGTTAACGAGGGATCGCCTAAGCCGGGCGCATCAATCGAGGGCGGAGAGACGCACCCGATTCACTTTCGTTTTCCGTGGGCACGTGAGCGGCATGCACCGCTTAGCCTGCGAATTCTCACTGCACTTTATTGCATCCGTATAAGTGCATACGACATGCACGCAACGCATTGACCGAGGCAGAGATACGGGGCGGCAGTGATTTGCGACGACGAAAGTGGTATTGCAACTTTTATGTGGGTCGAATTGACATTACGAGGTCGTGTTAGTGTTACGTGAGGGTTACACTAACGTTTGTCACTGTCGACTAACCGTTGTCAAGTTCTACACGTTCTTGTCAGAGTCGTGACTCTTATCGTAATCGTGAGATAGCCTTGGCATCTCAAGTCAATCCTTAGCCAAACCTCTGTGCGTGTTCATCGGGGTGATAAAAAAGGAGCTATGAAAAAACGAGATTGGATTAAGAACAGAGCGCATAGAGTGAACGGTGAAAAGAACGGGAGCGAGTGAGTAATGTAATTCGGACTGTTCGATTGCCTTTGCAGGAGCGTAAAAAGAAGCACGTGTTGTGTCAATTTAATCTCATCAGCAGTGGGCCATTATCGAGTGAGGGGCGGGATCAGACGGCCGTCAGACGGGCAGGCGCCGCTTAATCATAGATAACGCAGTGCCATACGCGCCCACCTATGTACCGCCGTGCATTTGTTTACAAACCCGACCTCTAATCACCTTAGTACTTAATAGAACCGGCGACTCCACTTTAAATAAGGCAGACCGTTAAATAACACTCTCACTAATGCTGATAATGCCAAGAAGACGTTGACCTACCTAACAAAGTCGTAAGTACTTGGCATCGAGAGTTAAGTTCGAAAGTTGTATTACAAAGTTACGCACAAACTTTCTTCATAGGCACACCTAGCTCATTTAGTTTGTTAAACTACCTTAAATGTATTATTCAAGAACTTTGCAAACATTTAAAAACACTCTACGGTGCGGCTGACCTAACTTCTCTGTAGTTATTAATATAAATCATAAATGTGGTTATTGGTAAGTTTAAACTTGAGCTTGATTAGAATTTATAAATGCTGCCGTAAAACTTAAACGGGCCGCGAGTAATTCTAGCCCGGCTGAATGTCAATGATTTCAATGTTGCACAAAGTCAACAGCTAGACAGAGATTTATAGCCGCGGATCGTAGTTCACTAGGTTGCATTAAATACGGCGCGCTGGAAAACCGAGTAGCGCCGTGCGAGATGCTATCTAACGTGTGTAGGGGATTATTCAGCTTGTATATTAGTTCTATATTAAATTTAACTAGCTGTTGCCCGTAATTTCGTTTGCGTCCCGCAGCAACTTTGCTTTTTCCCGGGATAAAAGGCTATGTTACTCGCAGGTAATGTAGCTTACTGTAAGTTAAGGATATTTGAAATCGTTTGTGGGTTTAATAACCACACAATCAAATCTTCTTTTTTTACAATATTAGTTTAAATAAGCACGTTTCATTTCATTTACATTGATTGCATTTTACGTTCAATCGTCAATCTATTGTTGAATTTACGATAGCCCATGTGAACCGTAAGTCAGAATTCCAAAATCACCTCTACAGAAAATCCCTTTTAAAACTATGACATTGCAACTGCGGCGAGGCGTCAGCAGTCCCGTTATCCCGCGACCACGGCCACGTCGGTTTTTTAGTGATAATGCCAAGCATCGAAAGTTTTAAAAGTGGGCAATCTCGTTACAGCCGAGTTGCAGTCCTGTAATTGGAATCGGCACAAAACCAGCTCTGTCAAGGGCAGCCCCGTCACCGCGGCTGACCTGCTGCCGAGGTCTTTACTTTCCCATCTGAGCTCTAACTCCAATATGCTGTCCCGCTTTACTGTGTAGTAGAGTAGGTAATGAAAGCGAGATGAAATAACGTTACGTTTGATCACACGATTTGAGATCAACGCAATTCAGGATAAAATCTAGTTTAGATTAGGTATGGCTAATGAAATTTTGTTGCAGCGTTTTGTAACGAAATTAGTGTTATGATGATCAAAGAACAAACTTGGGAATTTATCCCGGAAGGGCATAGTCAGAAGCTAGCTAAAATTGTATATTTCGAGCACTTAACAAAACTCATGATAATACGAATAAAGAATGATTATGATTAGTTAAGAAATTACATATAGACGAGTCTCGGTTTATTTCCGTAGAGGCGATTAAAATATCTACAGGTTGGTAAATTAATCAATGAATTAAGTAATTTTAATTTAATTAATTATTTTACTAGGCCCATATGTGCCAAATCTGAAGCCGGTTCCCACCCATTAGGCATCTTTTATTTATGCACAAACCTACTTAACTACTTGTTTATATTTGTATTAACTTACCAAAAGTCGTCTTTGTCGATTACTTTAAATTTTGTTTTGTTAGACTTAGGGGGTGTTTCATCACCTTATTGTTAAACTGCTGGTTACGTAACCAATGAATAAACTAAGTACTGGACAAATCTGTCAGCTAGTGTTTTTTCGGTTTCACCACGCCGGTCCTGTGCAAACTAAGTACCACTTAACTAATCATGGGTTTAACAAAAAGTCGGAATGGCAACGTCGCATTTCACGACCACGCGTTCCTGTTCGCACACTTTCGTTCAAAGAGTCACTCATTATTAAAGCAAAAGAAATCGTTAAATATATAATTTTTAAATACATCTATTTTTTGCATAAACAAATGTATGTATAACATTATAATTGATCCAAAAACGGTATTTATTTACGATACTTTGTTAACAATAACAAAGAAAAATAAAATCACGTAAAACGAATCGAAAAGTGGCGCCAAACCATTTGACAGATAAACTTTTTTTTAATGGCGATATACAAGTTCAGGTAGAAGAAACGAATGAGCCACTGAAAAAAGTCTGTGATTAGAAAATATTACGAAATTTTGGATTTATTTTTACATACTAAAAGTGTACTTACATTTTTTTTATTCAAATCTTGATATTTAAATTATTTTATGCAATTTAACATGACTTCTTTCTTTAAAAAATAAAAATACTTTTATTTATTTTTCTGAAATCGGCTGAAGGGCTCTCCAACCATGGCCACAAAAAAATAAACTTAACTAATTAAAAAGTTATGTGACGGATAAAAATGCTAAATGCCACCTGATCTGATGGTCACATTAGGAAACAGTTTGTCCGTCACTTAGCGCTAATCAAGACTGGTGAAACAGAAATTTTAATTCCATCTGTCACATAAGGTTATGATTAAGCTAATCCGAACATTAAGAAAAGTGGTGAAACAGCCCCTTAAACAAAATGTGTATACATCTTACTTTTTAAATGAGGTTTTTAAGAATTAGGGGTATCTAATAAGTACTTTCGTAACAGATGTTGTTAATACTTAATCAAACAGAAATAAGAATAGCGTCGCGAAAATGGGCTTTGCTGTTGAGCGTCACGATGGTTTTCCTTTGTTTGTTATTCGTAAAATAAATGTACCGATTTGGATAACAGTTATCATTGAATATTTTATATGCTTCGTATATAGTTGGTCTATAGCTACCTACTATATTAATGTATTTAAATTTATGTATACAGAATGAAATTTTAAACGTGGTCCAAAGTTAGTGTTCCTAACTCAGTTAACGCTTGACAGTATAATGCATTGACTCCATTGTTTTAAATTAGTCTTCTTTAATTTGAGGTCTCCATACATTGAGTTTGTGATTTATTTTCAACAAAGTATGAAGATCCTCAATTTTATCAGACTAATCATAACAATTGAGTTAGCATTAACTGACTTAGAAACACTAATTTTTTATCACGTTTAAAATTTTACTTTATATACAAATAATACACACAGAAAAGAAGTACACTGTGCTTGTTTCTATATTTATTTAGAGGGTAATCTCTGGAATCACAGAAGATATTTCAAAGATATGTTAAACTCATTGAGAAATCTCTGATTAAAATAGCCTATTTCTTATTTCGATAAAACAGAGTTCCGGCGGGTCGCAGGCACCAACTACTTATCCTATGTTCTGCATTTAACATAATAAAGTGAATTTTTATTTGTAAAATAATTGAGAATTTCTCGACATTGCACTAAAATAAAAGTATCGTGCACGTATGCAGTAAGTACCGTTCGAACGTTTGGAGCGCATGCAAGAGGTTTGCGAGCTATGCGCGGCGAGCCGCGTACCGTTCACCACACACCACTTCCCACAGACAACCTAACATTCCAAGCATAAGATCACACCAAGACAAGCACCGCAAATCAAATTCCATAAACACAGCAAAATTACGAACGCTTGAAAAGAAATGAAAACAGATTGCAATTAAATCATAATCCATCATCATCATCATCCCAGCCTATATACGTCCCACTGCAAGGCACATGCCTCCTCTCAGAATGAGAGGGCTTGGGCCGTAGTTCCCACGCGGGCCCAGTACGGATTGGGAACTTCACATACACCATTGAATTTCTTCTCAGGTGTGTGCAGGTTTCCTCACGATGTTTTCCTTCACCGTAAAGCTCATGGTAAATTACAAATGTAATTAAATAAATAGCCTAAATGGATCTAACTTAACACCATTGTTTGAGAGGCCATCGGTCAAACCACTAGGCTGCCACGGATGGTTGTGGGTTCGCCCTGGGCTGGCAACTGTGAGTTTTTCAAAATTTATGTGCGAGATTAAATTTGAAGTTTACCATGAGTTTCACGGTGAAGGAAAACATCTTGAGTAAACCTTGTGTACCTGCGAGGAAATTAAATGGTGTGTGTGATTTGTGAAGTTTCGAATCCGCACTGGACCGGCGTGAGAAGTACAGCCCAAGCCCTCATTCTGAGAGGAGGCCTGTGCCCTGACGTGGGACGTATACAGGCTGGGATGATGATGATTATTAAAAACCATTGAAGTTGTTCGATTAGATCCGAACAGGTCTCCTAGCGAGTCACCCTGGCAGTGCAAACAGAGCATAGACAAAAGCGTTAACAAGAGCGGCCTAGTTGAGACAAATGGTGGCGTCACGACGACGGCCGTGTTTACCGACCCATTTAGCTGATCACCACCGACGCTGGCGCCGGCCGCGCTGACTGCCGGCGAGGTAACGTTATCAACGCGACTCGCAATTCTCGCTAAATCTTATTTGTGTTTTATTTATCTAATCTATTACAGCGAGTGTTGTGCTGTCCTAGATGAACGTTGCGCGCCGAATGACACTAATGTCTGACGACGAATGTTTAGATGCTTTAACGACATGAGGCAGATGATGACACACAATTAACTAATTACATTGTTTTGTGATAATCAGGTTTACAAGGAACTCATACTGTTGTCACTATGAGGACAAATCCCTAAACATATAAAGTCAATAATCGTGAATGGGGTGCGCGTCGATGTTGCCGCATAATTTATAATAAGGCAAGGGACGACAAGGCGAAAGTAAATGGGAGTATATGTATAAGTAAGTTGGGTAAGTCTGCCTAGGGTATGTTAAAGAATGTCCGCACCATTAGAGGGGGCAGACGGAACGGGGTGAATGGGCTGTCGAACCCTCCGGCGACCTTGACTCACTGAGATTTATCACTTTTCCGGGGTAATCTGAATACAATTAAGCGATGGGCAACGGGAGCGAGCGGGACCTAACCTGCAGTTTCGCAACAAGTTCCCATTTTTTCACCGCCTGTTCTTAGTTGTGTAAGGGAACAAACTCTCAACGCTCAAGGTAGAAAACATTATGTATTTAAATTTAAACGTTTTTGTCAAAGTATTACAAGTCTCTATGATACCTACCTAAAGTAAACACATCTCTCATTGCCACCTTAACAAATTAACCATAGTGCAACATAAACATGGCAATGTAATGTAGTTTGAGTGTGGCGCAGCTCACACTAAATAAATTTATTTTCATACTTTTGTACACCGCTACAACAAGGTTTGAAGTAAATTAAAATTTAACGCTTTATAAGAGCCAATTTAATTTCATTTTAGATGTATAAGAATTTATGACGCGCTGGCGGAAATTCTGTTAGACTTGTTAAAATTAAAACAGCTCTACAATATCATCATATTATTGAAGAGACACAATATCCCGTGCAGGTAAGTTACGATACAATAGCGAATCAACAAATTCAATTCGCCAACTGCCAGTCTCGTTTGTGGATACGAATAAAATTATCAAGAGAATCATCGGACCGCGGAAAAAAAGCTTTCAAAATTCACGACGTCGGTTCGTTTACGTGAAACGTTAACAACAAACGAGATGGCTCGTTTTACGTTACTCTCCTCTTTTTTATTTAGATTAGGAAGGTCGTTGGCCTTGCCAAGGACGTCGGGCACGTGGCCGGACAGAATGGGAGTATTTATGTGATGACAGATACACCGGTCGCACAATTACAGTTATAAATATAATAGTGCCGGCTAAGGGTCGTAAACGGACCCTCGATATTGGATTAGAATGGAAACTGACGTAGACAACTAACATTATAGTTGTTACTTCTCAAATTAGAAAGCAGTCTCAACTAATCATTTTCTGGTGATTTTACATCCATACAATTTAGCTGAGTAAAATGGAATTAAATTTTTTTTTTGCCCCACATTTTTTCCTAACTATATGATATAGGTCTATTAATTTATCTCACACCGACCTCGTTAGAGGCTTTATAATTTAGGACTCTATCTCAGTTGACATATTGTACCATTCGTACCCAACAAGTTAAGCAGTACAGTGCTTAAGACAGATCGTACCTACATGGCAGCGCAGTATAGGTCTTAAATGTCGTGACGTGAGACATTGGACGGCAGCGTTCGGCTCCGTTCCCCAGAGCCAGCCTTATCTTGGTTGATGGCATTCCTGCGCTCGACCGCCGATACGCACGACGGACGACTGCGAAACGCTTTTAGCGCCCGTATACTATTCAACATCCAATGGAGCGTTCGAAAAACGACCTAAACGAAACTGGTCAGATAGTCGAAAGTTTAATATCCCGCTAGGAATGTTGCCAGCGAGCAAAAGAAACCTTATTGGACGAAAATTAAAGTCGTTTTCGAAAGTCACGTTGCATGCGGGCGTCAAACAATACGCAATTCACCTTCGAACGCGTCGGGTTGCGGTATTGCGGCTTCATTGTGTTCAAATAACGATGGAACTTGGATTGGAAACGAGCACAATGCTGTCGATAGTCTATACTTCAAGAATCGATAACAAATGGCCTCTCAGTCCAGTCGATGCCTAAATGGAGAGATAACGAGCAAGATAGGCAGCTAAGGTAACCTGTTTCTCTGATGACCATCGCACTCTGGCTATTTTTTAAATTACAATAAAAGATGCAGGAGATATTATATTCAGTTGCAATTTTTTTCAAAAACACGTATTATTATTAGATATGTATAGTAAAAAGACCCCTCACGATTTTAATTTCCTCAAGCGCTTGGTCTATAATTTGTGATGCGAGACTTCACATTATCCGAGTGTTTGTCGAGAGCCAAGAAGCCCGACGAGCCGAACGGTTGACGTCATACCGTCATGTAAACTTGTACCACTTCCCCAGCTCGCAACCAAGTCGACGGTGGGAGACTTGTACATGGCGGCGCATGCGGGCCGCGCCTAGTATTGCTCTTGAACCAACCCAGCGTTGGATCAAAAATAGCCGAGCATTTCGATACCATTTACGAATTGAAATGAAGGTATATTGCGGTCATATAACCGGTATTCGAGCTCGGCGGCACAGTTGCCGCTCGCTCGGCCGGTCTACAATCCGATGTTTTGAGAAAGCCACGCTCAGCAATCGCCCATGTTAACAAAACAAGAATGAATTTTCGGTGGATGTTTTTAAAACTGATCATATATTATGTTAAATATTAGTTTCAATTCTAACCCCGCAGCAAAAGGAATTGAAAAGAAATAGAAATGCGCGGCATTTGAATGATACGAACTATGTAGTCAAACAGCCATCAGTGTCCAAACAGCTGCAAGTATTCGAGAGTTTAATATTATATGAAAGCTAAATCGATAGAAATAATCATCTTTCTAGATTGTTACCTACTTTTTCGTTTTATATTACCTAAAAATTAAGCGTGAAATTAAACATACAAGTAAATGCTGTCCAACTTGAAAGCAATCATAAGTTAGTTTATTGCGATAACGTGGAGCAGAGCAGTAGTTTGAATTGAATTTTATTTCATGTGCAAAAGTGTGAATGAATCATCGTGAGATGCTGAGCCCATAATAATTGATCGAATAATTGAATTAATCGGTTATATCTCCCATTTACATAACTCATGCAATCCAGCCGAGAAAAAACAGTACGAAAATCATGAATGAATGAAGTAGTAGTAATACTCTGAAATCAGATAGACGTACCTATGTATGTTAAGCAATTCGTGTCAGTGGGTAAGTACATAAGGTACGGCGTCCCCGGTGGCGGCGGGTGAACTCGTCAAGGACACTTGGAGGGAAGCCCGACGAGGGCGTTACAGAGATCTTGGCATAATTGTGCCGACGGTCCGGCACATAAGACCGACGCGTCGGGGCTCCGGGGTGGAAGGTCCTGTTTTGCGTGCTCGCCTCGACAGTGGGTGTAAGTTTTTCACGAGGCCCTATATACCGCGACCACCCCGGCTCGTACATAAGGTGGGCGGGCGGGGTGGTTCGCGCCCGCAAAAGGGGCAAAATACGGCGTACTGTGGGAGCCCGCTCTATGTGGGTCAATGTCGGGAAAGCCCGTGTCTACTGGTGACGAAGCAAGCATGCACAATGAATCTGATCAACACGACTTTGGCCAAATAAAGAATCTTATAAACTCCATACAACTAAATTTTGACCCTTATCACCACACGTTAAGGTTCAAATCGACCACGCGGACGAGACGCAATTCATTAAGAAATCACTCCAAGGGGGTGTGCAATGTCTTGAGAAATTCGTTTAATGTATTTTACATAGCATTTATATTCGCCTTAACCAAAAATAAGGTATATAAGGAATATATAACGAGTAGTCACAGAATAAGGATTTTCCTCTTTTTATTTTCATCTTGGCCGCGACATAAATAACGCAAGGAAAGTAGGGCAAAGCACTTTTTTCCTGCTATAAGAAATTTGTAGTCAATTTCGTATTCATTGACAGTGAGCGTTTAGGGAAAATTGTACTTTAGCAACGTCTACTAACTAATCTGTTTCAGTTTTACGTATTCCTTTTGAAGGAACACAATAAAGCTGTAGGAAATCAGCAATCACCGAACGGTGAGATATGAATATGCATTTGGTCACTACTTTGAAAAAATCTCATTATCTTAAATTGAAGTGTAAACTAAAGTGAACCCTAAAGTTAACCATTCATTAGTTCATTAGTGTAGTCATTAGTGTACTTACACTCAGGAAGATTATTTTAATTTTGAGATACCTACGAGCTTTTTTTACGACGATTTGTGAAATTTGCTTGTAATTACAATAATAAATCAGAGGTCTTCTTGTCTAGAGTAGACGCACGGACGCTCGCAGTTGCATTCAACATTCATTCTGTCAAACAGTGATTGGTAGTAAAAAGGCAAGGTGAATACGTTTGTGTTGTGACCCTCTAGAATAAGCGCCCGAATAAGCCTATAATTTCCTGAATGTCAACTCGTTTAGTCAATCAGTGAACAATATCTCATTTACAAAATACTAGTTTTGACCTGCAGCTTCTCGAGAAAAGTTTTGCCTAAAAAAGGTTACGGTAACATTTTTAAAGCAAAACGTTCGCTCGGACAACACCATCTATTGATTGCAGAATAAGTTGACTCGTCTTTGGAAAGCCGAAATGCTTACCATCTCAACGTTTTTGGACAGCGCCCTCCATTCTTGTTTTATGTTAAAATATTATCCCACAGAAACGCATTACCGGAATATTAAGTATCCTACGTCTCAAACCAGATTTTTGTCTATCTGTACCCTCAGTTTCATCTTGTCGACGAATAAATCAAACCAATAATGAATAATTGTAGTATTGATTAGGGATATGGATGTTAGCAAGACAGCAAACAGAACCCTACAAAAATCTCAAGTCAGTAGGTATTTCATTTTTGGGTGTTAATCGGAACGACGTCTACGTTTAGATCTACTATGATCAAATCCCTTACAATATTGGTCATTAGTCATTACTAACTATCAAATTAACCCGCATTTGATAGTGATTGCGCGGTAATGAATGACATTATTACGAGGGGCGTTCAATATAAAGTGAGAATGAGATGCAAACTCTTTTAATATTACGAAATTAAATACTGGCCGGTAAAGCTAATCTATCTAGCTGATTGCTATGAAAAAAAAACTAACTGTCTTTTGTTTAAAAAAATATACGGTAATTTCTTTGCAATGCTATTGAGTACGTTAGCGAAAATGGAGAAAATTGAACTGCGCGCCGTTATCAAATACTTGTATTTGAAAATTTTTTCTACGGACTAAGTCAATTTGGATTTGCGGGACACTTTAGGGTCTAATGCTCCTCCGTATTCGACAGTCGCACGTTGGTGCGCCGAATTTAGACGTGGAAGAACATCGACAATGGACGACCCCCGCTCCGGACGCCCTACTACAGCAGTAACTGAAGAAATTGTGAAAAAAGTCGAAAACTCAGTTTTGGCGGATCGTCGTGTCACAGTTCGTTTTATTGCTGAAAATGTAAAGATTTCAACGGGGAGCGTGCATAATATTTTACATGAACGCTTGGGTATGAAAAAGGTATCTGCGCGTTGGGTACCAAGAATGCTTACTGACACGCAAAAACAAACTAGACTAGAGATTTGTCAAGAAGCTTTGAACCTGATGCAGAAAGACCGGGAACTTTTTTTGGCGCGATTTATAACAATGGACGAAACATGGCTCCATCATTACGACCCTGAAACGAAACTGCAGTCTATGACATGGAAAAGGCCATCATCTCTAACTCCGAAGAAATTCAAGGTGAGCCCATCTGCCGGTAAGGTCATGGGCTCTGTTTTTTGGGATGGTAAAGGGGTAGTAATGATTGAGTATCTCGAGCATGGAGCCACTATTACGGGCACTTTATACGCCAAACAAATAGCAACATTGCGCAATGAGATCCGCGAAAAACATCGAGGTAAACTCTCGAAAGTTGTGCTGTTCCACCAGGACAATGCCCCGGCACACAAGTCCGCCGTTGCAATGGCTGCAATTCGTGATGCTGGGTTCGATATCCTTAAGCATCCTCCGTATTCACCAGATCTCGCTCCCAGTGATTTCTACCTATTTCCGAGATTGAAAAAATACCTGAGAGGCCAGAAATTTGAAGACGACGACGCGGTAGTCGCTGCAGTACAAGATTTTTTAAGTACTCAAGATGAGACCTTTTTTAAAAATGGAATTTTAAGTTTAGAAAAAAGATATACTAAGTGTATTATGCTAAAAGGTGGCTATGTCGAAAAATAAAATGACATTTAGTAAAAGTTGTTATAACATACTCATTCTCACTTTTTATTGAACGCCCCTAGTATAGTGATGATTAAAAGTATTATAAAGTAGCAAATATTGAGACTTGTGAAAGATCCGAACGGTTTAGAAGACTTCAGAGTGATTCAGGAGTTCACGCAAGTTGTGAATGTGACAATACAATACAAATAACTCTATTGCGCACCACATAATTAACAATACAAAGAACAACGACGAGAAGATAGAATTAATTTGTAAATAACCCAGCGAGACGATATCAATCCTGGTAAGATTATAAGTTTATGTACAATTACCGACAACTTCTTGAGTTCGTAATGACTCTAAATGCGGTAAACCTTCAATATCTTCTAAGGCCCGTACCGAAAACTTTTTTACGTTTTGTATTTGAGATATAGATATCAATTAAATCGAAAATATTTTCTAGATATTTTAATTTGGTTATGTGTTACAAAGTGTATCACAATAAATATTATAAATAAATAAAATAATATATAATATATTTTATATTATAAATATTATAGAACTACGGTTTAATAGTTTGGGGGATAAAGCTGTGAATTTTTTCTTGGCATTTTGCACAGTGATTTGGTTGTTTGGTTTTTTATTACATTTTATTAGAAGGAACCTTCGGCGGTCCACTCCGAGCTTTGTCTTCGATTCTGTACTCTTTTATGCATCGATTAACTATATTTCGAGCTGTAGCACGGCTTGCTTTCACTATTCCTACCGACGCAAAAGTTGAATCAGAATTTTCAAGGTAAGTTCGCAAAATAGTTTTCTCAAAAGGTGTCCTCATTAGTTTATTATTCTAAGATGTTTCTAACAATATATATGCCAATTAATAGCTCAAATTGTTAGGAATGTAGACATGGTAGCAGATACGAGCATTGCTTAGGGGCCGGGCGGCCGGTATTTTATTTTGATACACATTTTTCAAAAACTTTTCTATACGAGCTTGTTACCACACTCTACAGAATCGTAGTCGGTTGAACATTTGTAGCAATGAAGACCGTCTTGGGAAAATAGTGTGGTGGTTTCCCCTTGCTTTGACGACAGTGGTTTGTGCGGAGTTCGTAGTTGGCGTTGGTTGGTCCGTGTTGGCAATAGAGAGCACTCTTGCCTTTCGAAACACCAACGGGAAAAGATTGGACCGTCCAATTCTAAATGTGGACATGACACGGCTTAGCGAATTAATGTCACTTGATACTTAAGAGCTCGGCCCTACCTACCACTTCGCTCAGTGCTCAAGAGCTTCAAGAAACATGCCTATTCTATAGTAGTAGTAGTAGTATTCTATAGTGGCACAGAAATAATAATAAAGAGGATAGAAATGCCTTAGTTCCTATTTTCTTCCGGAACTCGTGTCGCTGCTTCATCCCCTCTACTTACTGTGTTAATGCACACATGCAAAAGACCGGAACCGTACTACGCAATCACGCACACAATTACTAATATTTTTGCTTACAAACAATTATGAACCTTACACCTTAGAGATAGCGTTGAATAACACTCAACGTAAGTCATACCCACATTTACACAACGGCGCTCTTTATTGGCTGCGTCGGCATTATGTCTGTACTAGTCGTAACCTGTTTTTTTGTCCGTACCACGAACTTTTGTGCAAGACGGAAGGGTTATCAAAAATTACTTTACATTGCTGCGTATAATTCAAAACGATCTGCGTTTTTATGGGCATGAGTAGCAATGGTATATGAAGTTTCGTGTTAATAACGTGTAAACCAATATTTCATAATGAAATATTTTCTCAAGTTGTATTTTGATATAAAACGCATTATTACATTAAATTAATACATACCAATGAAATGTAATCCCCTTATTAGTGTAATTACACAGTGTGGACGAGTTTCCGCAATTGCTAATGCTGCAAAACACCATTTTAATGCACTTGTTGTCATACCCACGTTTCAAATGGCACTGAGCCACAAGTCGCGCGCTTGTGACCTACGAGTCACAAGCGCGGCGCCAAGGTCACGCGTCTAAGGCACTTCTATCCTCTTTATTATTATTTCTGTGTATAGTGGTAATCAGAAGTTGATGCAGTAGTGATGTACTAACCGACAGCCGGTGACATGGAGCGGGAGCCGCTGGAGCCGGTGGGGCTTGGCGTCGGCCTCAGGTGCGGCGTGGAAGCGCGCCCCGCGCCGCCGCTGCCGCCCGAGTCATTGCTGTTCTGACCGGTCAGATCCTGAAACAACACACACAGGGTTGATATATTTATGTTTTGATTAAACTACTATAAAGCTTCTTTTTAACATCCCCACAATTGAGACCCCTGGTCGTCCGAATCGGTCAAAATCTAGGCATACAAAAGTAGAGCACGAAATGTGAAGCAAATCCATAGGTTAATGGAATTTATTTACAACCAACACGTCCCCATTACTGGCTAGAATAAGCAAGTTAACACAATTTTAACTAGTTTCATCTGTCGATGAATTAGCAGAGTAACAGCCAAGAAATTTCAATTATGTGGTTAAGAGAGCAATGAGCAAGGCAATATACACGGAATTTCCTTTCTGTTGAAGGTCTACAGTCTACACAAGAGGTTACTCTCAAGTTATGTAGGGAAAAGTCCATTCCACCACAAGCAGTTAAGATGTCGTGATGCTGTAACTCCACTTTGGTTATACAGCCACAATACCGTCTACGCACAGTTGGCATATAGTGGGTAGAATCGTATCGTATAAATAAACAAAGCTGTGTAGTAACTGGTCCAACGACAAATCATCCATACTAATACTATATTACTATCTAATATATAAAATATTTACTATATAATATTATGAATGCAAAAGTGTCTGTCTGTCTGTTACCTCTTCGCGCTTAAACCACTGAACCGATTTAGATAAAAATTGGTATAGAAAGAAACTCACCGGCGAAAAATTTGGCCCACAGTCCAACCTTTCATACAAAAGAGGCTACTTTGATGCCTGATTTCTACACCAGGGTAGTGCCCCAGTAGAGATCTGATGATGGATATCCAGAGCATCGATAATGGTGGTCCAGAGTTTCTATCACACAACTGATTCAACAACCAGTTTACACCATAGCGAGAGAATTTGTACAGCACTGAGATTTTCATTCATTTTATTGCCTTTTTAGCTGTTTTTCTAAATGTGTATAATTTCCGTGTTAAACGCAGATTCAATAAGGTGGGTATCTTAGGAACTCTGAATGTCCTTTATCAATACTCGGAGTAGCCATCATCAGATCACAGCCAAAGCACCGCCTAGTGGAGAACTAAGACATCAAAGTGACCTCGTTTGTTTGAAAGGTGGACTGTGGGCCAAATTTTTTTCCGGTGAGTGTAGTTTGAGTCCCGGGAAAGGACATAGGATAGTTTTTATCGCGGAAAATTGCATAGTTCCCGCGTGATAGCAATAAACGAATTCTTCGCAGACAGTGTCGCAGGCAAAAACTAGTATTATGGCAAAACAGTACCTATCCGTTGTATTGTACAGTCGAAGGCATAAATATCGATATAGCCATCGCGTCAAATATATTGCAAACATCAATCTTTTGGTTAGTGGCATTGAGTTTTATATGAGTAGATATTTTTGACACCTTGGTAACGTACATATATTTATGACTTCTGACTGTACTACACAGAAAAACGGCATTAGATTTGAGCACTTTCATACGTAGAGCATAGTCACGTTCTATGCTTTAGGATATTAAAGTATACGATTATGTAATTGTTCATTCCACAAAAATAAAATTTATTTATTCTGTGATAAAAAATAATACGAAACTGATACGCATAAGTGCTAATAATGTCGTGATCAGAGCAATGTGATCAGTATAAAGCTACTTGTATCTGATTCAACGGACAAACCCAGTAGGTAGAAGCGGCACACGTAACACGATAGGAGATATCAACCAAGATTATTCAGTAGACTTCCCACTTGATGTGAATAACCGCTAGAATCCTGCTCGAAATACCCTAGCTTCTTACATCGCTCACTAAAATTTTCAAGATAAATAGAATTAGCTTAATTAGACACTAACATTGAACTCTATATTGTATGTTAGATGAAAAACTTGACAATTTAACGCAAAGTAGGTATAAACAAACTGAAAAGGATATCAAACATAAGCATATAATTTCATAAACAGTTGTTGTTAAGCAGAAGGAAGTTGCCTTGACACTACAACCTCGGTAGTTAAGAAGCCCACAATAGCAGGTCCGTGTCAATAGAGCACGGGCACTTGCGGTAATCGCACAATAAAACAACGTGCGGAATCCCGCAAACAATGCCTCCACAACACTACAACCATCCGACCAAAATAAAAACAAAGAATGCAACGCGACTGGTAGGCAGGTACGCACCGGCTATCGTTCGTCTTGAAATTTCGTACAGAGATTTATCCGACCTATCAAATCAATGATTCATACTCATGAAGTGCTAAGATTTATACGTGTAAGGATTTTGTCTATACGTACCGTTGTTTTATAGTTTGTTGACCGCACGACTCAAGTCTGACAAATCGTTGATTAATTAAGATTCTCTCCCAACAATGAATACCGTTAAATAAATAGTTTTAACTAAAGCTCAGCTCAGTCGAAATTGTAGTCAACGAGAGGAAACTGTCAAGAGCGCGCGCATTTAAAAGCGCTTCAAGTTAAATCAAAGTAATATTACACTGCAGAGAACGGAGCGCGTTGAGCGAGCAAAGGAGCTGCACGAGGCGAGTCGATGTGCGACCCCACGCCGCCTCTGTCGAGGTTAGCTCGGCTCGGCTCGGCTGCGAGAGGCTCCGGCCGGCGTCGATCAGACGAGTCCGGTCCTAGCGCAGCGGGCCGCGGGGGGCCGGGCGGGAGAGCGGGGGCGCGCGATAACCGCGGTGGTGTTTTTGCTGTGCTCCGGCTCGCTCGCTCGGCACCAGCGCGTTCTTCATTCCGTACAGAGTCCATTATCTCTAGCGCCGTCCCTCTCGCACCCATGGCTGGTTCGTCGCGCCTCGCCGCACCCGGCCGCTGTTTTATTGCCGGCCGACGATTTTAACGTGCGCTCGCAACGTCCGCCGGAGTACAAAAGTTTTTATGGAAATTTCATTCCGAACGCGCCTCACTCGCTCTGCTGCTCGCTCGGGAACGTCAATATAAAAGCACGATAACGAACGGACGAGTCAATTAATTATTATTGTTGGAAGCTGTCGGGACGTGCTGGGCCGCAACTAATTCTTCGCTGTATGTCTGAGCAGCATAAAACCAGTAGTTTCTGTGTGAAATGAACTCTGTACTTACTAGATATAGACTTATTATTTAACTAATGGCGATTGCAGTAGTTACTGCCTCTACTGTACCTAGATGGTATAGTACATTACTGAAGAGACCAGTTAGTACGCCATACTGGACAAGTACGATTAGAAATCCGAGCCATAGGCGAGGATTTCTATGTTCGACTCCAGTATGGCACTTATTGGTCGAAACTTGTATAGTGCTTTTCTCAAAAATAAAACAAAAAACTACTATGACAAAATAAGTTACATGACAACGAAATAAGTTATCAAAGAAAAACGGCGATTAATGACTATGAAGCGACTATGGCTATGGATGGCTATGGCTATGAAGCGACGGTGATGAATAAATGCTACAAAGAATGGAGTCTTTTAATAATCTGTTTTTAGGGTTCCGTAGCCAAACGGCAAAAAACGGAACCCTTATGGATTCGTGATGTCTGTCTGTCTGTCTGTCCGTCCGTATGTCACAGCCACTTTTTTCCGAAACTATAAGAACTATCCTGTTGAAACTTGGTAAGTAGATGTATTCTGTGAACCGCATTAAGGTTTTCACACAAAAATAGAAAAAAAAAAAATTTTTGGGGGTTCCCCATACTTAGAACTGAAACTCAAAAATTGTTTTTTCATCAAACCCATACGTGGGATATGTATGGATAGGTCTTCAAAAATGATATTGAGGTTTCTAATAACATTTTTTTTTAAACTGAATAGTTTGCGCGAGAGACACTTCCAAAGTGGTAAAATGTGTGTTGTCCCATGTAACTTCTAAAATAAAAGAATGATAAAACTAAAAAAAAAATATGATGTACATTACCATGTAAACTTCCACCGAAAATTAGTTTGAACGAGACCTAGTTTGTCTGTCTGTCTATATCAGTAACCAATTTACAGTGATCTCACACTGCGTACAGTTTGCTTAGGAGCAGGGGTCTGCTAAGACTGGATGTTCATAGATACAACCAAATTTGTACGGAACCCTCGGTGCGCGAGTCCAACTTACACTTGGCCAGTTTTGTTATAGATAATGGTACGGAACCCTCCGTGCGCGAGTCCGACTCGCACTTGGCCGGTTTTTTACTCACAGTCCTATTGAATAGAGCCAGCCCTGGACAATAATTATGTAAGAAATCGACCACATGTCATTATGAAATAAACACATAATAATGAAATGCACATGTAAGAGTCCAAAATATATGGACCGCTGAAGATATACAGGGTTATTTGTAATTCACTAGCATCCTTTTAACCCTAAACTCCTTCCACTTAAACAAATGTTTTTTGTGTTACGGCTTTTGTCATAACTTAATATTTTTGGTGTAATAACGTTTTGAAAATTTGAGATTACCTCTTATTTTTACGATACTCTGTGTATTTGTATGGGGAAAAAAGTGCTTCATTTTAAAAAGTCGTAAAACAAAAAACATTTGTTTGAGTGATAGGAATTCAGGGTTAAGAGGATGTCAGTGAATTAAAAATAACCTTGTAGTGTTTTTTTTTTCGATTTCCGTTCCGATAAATTCGACACGTTGCTCGGTAGATTAACCGAAACAACCTGGTTACATATTGATTTTTGTTAAAATCGAAAAAAAAAATTAAATCACGACATTTTTCCTTGAGATAAACACGATTATTGATACAATACCAATGTTTTCGATTATGACAATGACATTGATGTAATACATAATAAAAGAAAACCGGCCAAGAGCGTGTCGGACACGCCCAGCCAGGATAGTGTTCCGCAGCCATTACGACGTGTACTATCTGTATTCAACAAGTAATATTACCTATTCTAAAGCCCAGTTTAGACTAGCAAGAAAAATCGCGCAAGTTGCTTTACATTGCAGCGTTCGTTTGCCCACTTCAAACTAGTTTGCTTTGCGGCCGCGCAATGTAATTCAACTTGCACGATTTTTCTTGCAGGTCTAAACGTGGCTTTAGGATTTTGTACGAGTATTTACGGAACTCGCTTTTGTAATCTCCTTGTAGCGAATAGCTATGAATGGAAAACTCTTTACTGACATTTAAAAGATAAATAATAATAGGGCGTAATGAAGGACCTTTTACACTGGTTCAGCCATTAAATTTAACTATTGAATATCTCAAAAATAGTAACAATGTACTAGTTTGAGAAATTAATTCTATTTGAGTTGAGTAATCTTCCCTTAAAGTTAACGGAAATAAAAACACGGTGTATTTTTGAGTGTATCATTCAATATGTAGCGCCTGAAGTGCAGATGTAGAGTCGACAATTTTTTAGGCAGCTGAAGATATATTTTTATGTGAATCATTAAATATGTACATAACGCTGAAATGTAGACGTAGAATCGAAAATTTAATGGCAGCTAAAGATATATTTTTACGTAAATCATTAAATAAATACATAACACTGAAAATGTAGACGTAGAGTCAAAAATTTAAGGGTAGCTGAAGATATATTTTTGAGTATCACATTAGAAAGAAAGAAAAAAAAAACAAACATTCGACTCGTTACACTGAAATGCATATGTAGAGCCGAATTTGAAGGACGACCACTGAAGATATACTTTGGAGTGATTATAAGTAGGCAGGTATTCAGGTAATTAAAATACCACAAATTTTAAAAATAAGCTGAAATGTAACGTTTACTGTTTTCCGGATTTCACACTTAAAAAACAAAAACTGCTTAACTAACTCAGAGATTACTACTATAAAGCTGTAATTAATTTGGCACGTGTACATAATTATTAATTACCATAGAGACAAATTGCTACCTTATTTACACAATTATTTTTTTTTGATTACCTGTCTGTGCCTAATTCGGGAAACCGTTTTTCAATTCTGGAATATGTTGGCGAAATATTAAGCCAGTACAAAGTGTTAAGTGTCAAATAATTGTGTTAAGGTAATTTTTTGTATTTTGGTACGTAAAAAACGCAGTTAAGGCAGCAATAATAACAAATTTAAAAATAATACTATCTCAGCTAAGTAGGCTATACAAGTTAACGAGTAATTATCGATCAAAACTTAACAATATTCGTTCGCCACATTACGGAACTCTCCATTGTGACGCGGTTTTTTTACTATTCTCTAGTATTTTAGCGTCCGTGCATATTATTGGAAGTAACTGTATAAATAAAGCTATGTTATTATAATTATAAGCAACTAGTATAAAGCAAAACCGGCAACGGTTGTTGATAGACGCGGTAGTTACTACTACTACCAAGCACAGGGAGTAAATAAAAATACTGCAAACGACGATATTAGATAAATACAACAAAAGAGTAAATTAAAACACGTATGTTTAATAAGTTGAATGATGATGATTACAATAAAACCAGCGATCTAACATACCAACCAAACAAATGGCTCTGTTGTTAGCTGTCAGCTAGTGTCCTATGCGATATATCGACACAAACGAAATCGGCTTAAATTCGTCGACCGAATGCACTTGGCCCACATCCCGACGCAAATAAACACTGAACCGCTCCTGTTAGTATACGTCTCGTCTACCTACGCCTGCAAAACACAATATACGAATGTATGTCTGCGGCAGTAAATAGAAGCACGCGGTACCCTGATGCTACATAGAGGTGGGTTCACAATGCGCAACGGGAACTACGAGTAGGTGACGAGAGTCATGAATTTCGCCATTGAGTATGGGAAAGTAGGAGCCCTTGCAATCGACGATACGCGGCATTGATTATTATCTTGAGAACATTCTCACTTTGAGGTTTAATAGAAATTTGTTTATTGTCTTCATCAAATCAAATTCTACAATCTGATCTGAGTTGAACATTGACATGAAACACGTGAAATAGTTCATACAACAGTAAGCTGTATGTAGAAACCCGATCTTTTGGTGCAACAATCAAGTAACGTATAAAAATACTAAGCTCTGGAATACTTGAGAAGAAACAGAGAACTTGAAAACTGTTTGCTAGGTCAGTGGCACCAGAAGCACGCAACAAAGAAACGCTCGTTATAAATAACACATAGATGGATGATGACGCCCATCGAAATAACCGCACATCCTCTACATAGCACCGGGTGCATTTGCTACTAGCGGTTAAATAATTTGCGGCTATTTGTAGCCGTTTTTCTTATGAAACAATGTTTCGTTGCATTAACATCGGTTACACGCTAATTCTGGCGACAGTTCGATCCATCGTACTGGTCAGAATAACTCTGGGACTGATGAAAATTAAATATTTTAATTAATATACATCAATCCGTTGTGAATGACAGAAAACCAGAACCTTGTGCACTGACACCAGAATTAGTGCGTAACCGGCGTCATACAGATTTATGATTTTATTGTTTGTTGTAAAAGTGTGCATGCCCAATGGAACAGACAGTTGATGAACGAACATTCATTAATAACGAACATGTAACTTTGTATTCAGCTATCAACCCAGTTTCAATGTATGTAGGTGTTCACTATCAGCTTATTGCCGACACACATACAAACAGAAGTTAGCAACAGATTAGACGACTCAAAAGTAGAGCAGCAATGTCGTTCGAGAAATGGCGAGATTAATCACAGTAAATGCGTTCCAAGATCACTCAAGAGTTCGTCGACCGGCGTGTGAAAATGTTGCCTCGTAAATAAATAATTCACAAGGCTAGTGTTCTCGGTTGGGCACGTGGTGGCGGGCACGTGTAGTAGGTTCGTAAACATTTACATTACATAACCGGCTCGTCATTGACGACCGCGCGCTATCGAGAGCGAAATGCTGAGTACGTCTTGCGAATTATCTTCCCGCTGCACCAATACAGCGATGGAACCAAACAAAGGGTTGGCAAGTGACTCGTCACTTCTACGGAATAAATAGACTACATCAACCCCTAGGGTTTTTTAGGCTGAGACTGAATAGGGATCAAAAGTTGAGTATATTTTAAATGTTGTTTTAATGGCAGGAGCTTATTCCTCCTCAAGTCCTGTAAGTTTCGCAAATTAACTATTTAAAATTGACCGAGTGATACGAGAACCATTTTTGCCCCATCGGCCATCAGTTCTACGAGCGATGTTCAAAAAGGATCTCGAGTGGCGTCCACGGACCAGAAGACGCAGTGTAGGTAGGCCTCCAACAAGATGGAACGAAGACCTGGTTAAGGTTGCGGGATCGCGTTGGATGCGGATGGCGCAGGACCGATCTGTTTGTAGAGCCTTGGGGGAGGCCTATGTTCAGCAGTGGACGTTATTCGTCTAAAATGATGAGTGATAGGACATGACTGTCTGTGTGTGCACTGCTGCTGCTGCTGCTGCACAAGGACCCTAATTCCGCCGAGTTTAGTTATTTTTTGCCAAGAATCTGAAATCTCATTTCTATTCAATCGAGGTCACAATTTCATTTCGAACATTTATAAAGCTAATAAAGAAAATCCAATGTAATCATGAAACATCAAATTAAAAACAGTCTCAAATTTTTGAAGTACGTACCTAAATTACATAATGCAAGTAAGCAAGATACCCGCCGTTCACGAAGATGAGAAGAGCCTCGATTGACTTGGAAATTAAAGCTAAACACCGGGGGCGTTCGGGCGGTCTGCGGATACGGTGCGACCGACTTCAGTTTATAATACAATGGTAGAAGCCTAACGTACCTACCCATGTATATATATGTATATACCTTGCCTTGCCACGTGTTGGGGGGATCCAAAGGTCGTCCCCCTCGGAGTAGAGTTGGTCACCCATTTTCTGTCCAACCTCACGGAACTGTCCCCATTAAAATTTAAATCAGCTATTTGATAAAATAGAAAACCGTGATTGAAGTCTTCTTTCAGTTACATAGGAAATTCACTTTCTTTTACATGTTTTCAGTTATACCTACCAGATATTATCCGCTTCGTTGTTTTTGCACAGTTAAGTATATACTAAATACATGCGGAGGTTGAACATAACAAGTACCAACTCCAACTCTCATAGTCGACTCAGTAAAGACGACTTTAGACGACTAACATAAATTGCTCGTTTGTATCTTGATTTGATTAATTGCTCATCTAATCCAGTCCGTTGACTTAATTACCAAATCTTTATCACAATCAGAATACTTAAACAGGTAATTAACGTTGGTAGAAGGTAGCCATAAAAAGTCTGACAAGTTGGGGTTTGCTGCGGGTGTATGCGTAGGCGGCGGGTGTATGTATTTGTGTAAAATAGAGGTTTCCAAGCGAAGGCAAGTGGTTCACTTTATTGAATGTCTTTATAGGCCACCTGTTACTCGGGTCGGTGTCGACTAAACAGCTGATCGAGCCCGAGCGAATTATTATTATTGTTGTCGGATGCCGACTTTGGTTCATTTATTTGTGACGAGCGGGAGAGGGGTGAGGGGAGCCGGCTCAACTTTCGCCGCCGACTCACCTACCTCTGCTCATGAGATTTAGCGATGACGAGAAACGGATTATTTATATACATTACAAATTTACGATTAGATAATACCTAGTTCATTGAACTTACGAAGCAAAGCAGTCGTAAGTATATAGATATACATACTTAAAGCTTATACGTAAATCATATCAATGTCATAGCTGTATTCAAGGATACAGCGGCAGTGCAGTCGTTTTTAACTAAATAAAAAACAAAGATAATGAGTGTGGCAATGGAGAAATACATGCCGAGAGCGGTACAACTACGTACGAGAGTGTAATCAGCGGCCTCGAGAATGCAGCATGTTTTATGGCAAATGACATGTTTCCTCGCATGGTAGTGAGTGGGTACCTATCCATTAGACTGAGGGGCAGTAAACACATCCACTTTTGTATTGCAATAAGGATAGAGAAACAGCAACTGATCTTCGCCGCTACCGAACCTAGTAGGTACGTTAACATCTCGCTATTAACTTAACAAACAAATACGCATTTGTCAACTTAGGCATAAGGCACAACTTTGTATCTCGTACAAATAAAAATCATCTAGCAATGCATTGATAAAATTAGAGCATGACAATGCGATTCATGAATGAACAAAGCAACAAATAAATGGCGTCAAGTTATTAATTCACAACTAAATAAGTTTATCAAGCGTATCAATCATTACGACGATAGGTACATAAAAACACGAGGGAACAATGTGAATGTCCAATTAAGCGGAGCTCGCACACGTCATCGAAAGGTGTTTCCCGAAGAACGCACACACACACACATGAAAGATCAGCTGACTGCTCCGATTTTAACCCACACCACAGAGCCGACTGTTAGAGAACATAAATAATGACGGCCCACCTACCTAGCTATACGTAACACATATCGTATAATTTGTATGAGCGACCGACGGAAGAGGAATGTGCGATACGCCAACGTTTTCTCTGGCATTATCGTTTTTACGATGAGAATAATAAAAGCTGTCAACTGGCGCTTCTGTACCGGCTGTTAAGACATTATTTGATCGAGCTTGGTCAATACGAGATCGCGTTAAATAATCAGAAATGCTTACAAACAGTACAAACACACGTGCGACGATAACAAAGCTCAGTGAAATGAAATGCAATGTATCGTTAAATTGTAGGTTTACTTACTCCGTTTGTTTAATTGTTATCATCAATCAATTTACCAAAGGACTTCGAAATCATGCTTAATTACTGCTAACTTCCTTTAACAGAAGCAAAATCGAGAGAAGGAATTAGGCACAAACTCATCTTATTAATCTAACAACATAACCGTTCTAATCAAAATAAGCCCATAATTTCATACCTACCTACCAATGAAATAGAATGTAGAATAGAAAAAATACAATCCAAATAGACGAGAATTAAGAAAATATGCTTGCTATTTACTTACTATTTTTTTAGAAGTTTAAAACCTACTATACAAAAAAATACTTACATATGTTTGTACTTGTCACGTTAATAATAAAACTTGATTCATTTAGGTTTACAGATAATTTAAACAGTATTTCTCACTAAACACGCATGAACTGTGCCGACGGCAAATTGAACGGCGTTCTGAAGAAGATACCCATTCGATCAATTGCGATGCAACTTACCAATTTATGTTTCTTTAAAAGTTAGTGTTAGAAGTAAATTATATAGTTGCAAATTTTTTATTTGTTGCATCAAAACTTTACTTTTAACGAAACAATTAGATTGTAATATATATTGATTAGGAGTTAATTTCTTAAAAACATAATTTTATAATACTGGTTGAGAGCAGTCCACCGGATCATCTGACAGTAAAAACATAATTGTGGCTACAGAATAAAAGTAAGTACAGAGCCAATACACACGAAAATACGAAAGCGTTCGGATATAAAACAGCCAAGAGCCAAGCGCATTTGATGTCAGCATATTCACACACACATACACGCACACTCACTCGTAGCTATATATCGGCAGTAGATAACGATTGTCCCATTTTTCATCGAGTCATATAAAAAGGTAGATCAAAGCAATACTCACTGTGTTTGCAGGCAGCCTTATGACGACGGCCGTCTTGAAAACTTTAACGGAGCAGTTCTAGATCACCAGGTAATACGAGGTGTGCACATGCACTCACACATTCACACAGTACACGATTAAGACCGCTTGTAAAGACGATAATGCTCCCTTGATGTGTCTCTCGTTTGTAATCGCCGGCCGGAGGCAATATCGCCCGGTACAGGGTGCAGGATAGGGAGTTGGGCGGTGGAGGCCGACGAGCGACGAGAGAGCGAGGGTCTGTTGTACGTTCGATTGCGCTAGCGGTGCGCGCGTTTCAGTTGGCGCACGGCGACTGGCGCAGGCGAGGCATGCGGTGCGGCGAAGCGGGCGGGCGAGCGAGCGATTTCACCGGGCTGATATTGCGACGGCACGCCGCGCGCCGCCGCCGCGACCCATAATAATATGTACGTACGTATAGCTCCGACCGAGCGAGGGCAAACCGAACCAGCAAGCAACGTAGAGCGGGGGGTCGCTACAGAACACACAATTGCCTGCACGCACCCGACCAAGTCTCCAACTCGACCAGTTGTTTGTTCGCTCGAACCATATTTTGTATTACGAAGGTAGAACATGACTCAGAAGAAATAGCTCTACAGAAATAATAGCTGTGGGCTGAACTGTTTGTATTCTGAACTCATAGAGACACGAGGTAGTTATTAGAAACGATAAACGCGATTGTATCGTTAATAGTAAATCTAAACAGAATAACTTTTTCAAAAACGCAGTGAATACAGTTCGAGCAGAGTTTTATTATGAAAGGTTACGAACGTGTACCCACCCAGTCAAGAGCATTATGAATAATAAAAGCTTGCTCTTTTATACGAGTGTACCTACGTACGGTTCTGAGGTAACATAATAAACAAGAAATCGTTCAATACACGTGTGTGATAATAACATCGTTAACATGACTCATACAGATACGCGTAAACAGACAAAGCTCTTAGTTAATACATTCGAAAGGCAATCAAATCAGATACAGATGACTGGTGTCTATAGTGAGCGTAATTAGGCAATATTGATCTGCACGGCCGTCTCTGCCGGCTATACGTATCGAATAGCACCACACCCGTAGTGCAAACAATATATTTAGGGATGCGGGTCAGAGGTATGTTAATGTATGTGCATTATAATAATAACATCACGTGTATGTTTATTAAACTCGAATTCTCATTTTTAAACAACTTCAAAAAAAGAAGGTTATCAATTCAACCCGCCTGTCTGTACATGGTAATATTGTTGAAAGAAAATGCTTATTATTATGTTACTCTACGTACCAATTATATGTATGTTCATTCAGGTTTTATATAAAAACCACACATAGGATTCGAATCATTCTTTATTATCATCAAAATCGGCTCAGACGTTTTCAAGGAATATCTGTTACGTGTATACGCTAATATTATTCCTCATTCATTTATTTTTCAACCGACTTTTTAGAACTCTTACACTAAGGGCCACTTGCACAGTTCAGGGTTAAAAAAATAAATCGATAACCCTGGGTTAAGAATGACAGTTCCATACATTTTGACACTTGTTAACCCTGGGTTAGCAGTTAACTCGGAGTTAGTAGCTAAACCAGGTCCGCGCATGCCCGCCTTAGAAATCATTTATGATTCAAAGATTCGTTTATTTGGCCAAGTAACATCAGTGACATTTAGAAAGTCATTAGAACTATTTACAATCATATAAGTAAGTACCCTTAATCTAAGTGCTTAAACAATTTCAGTACATCAGATTTAGACTTTTCTTTGAACAAGTCCGTGAACTCATTCACTGAATACAGTGCATGTAGTTCAAAAAACTGTTTTAATTTCGTCTTAAACCTATTCATATCTAATGAAGTAATTTCAAATGATATTAAATTATATAAACTTATTTTAATTGGTAAACCTTGTTTAAATGTTTTTCTTAATTTAGATACTGGTACATACAATTTTTCTTTGTTTCTGGTGTTTTACTTATGAATGTCTGACCATTTCTTTAAATTAGTTTTTTCTTGGTGGACTTCAATTAGACTAGTAAATAAATACAAAGAAATCACTGTCATTATTTTGTTTTTTTGTGAAATAAGGTCTTGCTGATGTCTTTCTGTGCAGTCCATTTATAATTCTCACAGCTCGTTTCTGTAATATTAATAAATTCTGAATATCCTTTCCATTTCCCCATACTGTTACAGCATAAATAAGGTTTGAATGAATACACCGTGAAATTTTAGTGGTTGTTTTCCCGAAACGAGGTGATTTAGTATCGATTGTACAATCGATTTATAGTTACTATTTTGACTAGAGTCAAAAATCCAATTGTGAAAAACGAAAGTCGAAAATGACCGCAAACCAATAGTAACGCTTCGTTGGTACCTAACCTATCGTACGATCGTACGCTACTTGTACCAACGAAGCGTTACTATTGGTTTGCGGTCATTTTCGACTTTCGTTTTTCACAATTGGATTTTTGACTCTAGTCAAAATAGTAATTATAAATCGATTGTACAATCGAAACTAAATCACCTCGTTTCGGGAAAACAACCACTAAAATTTCACGGTGTATAAGCGTAATAGACATTGATTAAAGACTTTCTTTTAGTAGTGGTTTTAATTTAAGTAAAGCGAAATTACCACTTGCTATTTTCTTACAAATATGGTTGATATGAAGTGAATGACTGAGTTTGCTATCAATCTTATATCCCAAGAAAGTGGTATCATTAACAATGTTTAAATCTAGCTCTTCAAATACTGGCATGACCTTCGCAGATTTATAATTATAGGTAAGTAGATGTGATTTTCTAGTATTCAAAATAATCCCGTTTGCATTAAATCAACATTTAAGTGTTACAAGTACATTTTTAATTTTTTGTCTTAAGTTTGTAACATCTCTATCTTCAATTCCTACATGTGTATCATCTGCTAACAATGTAACCATTGCATATTCTGGTAAACAACTAGGTAGGTCATTAACATATAATAAAAACAGCAACGGTCCCAGAATGGACCCCTGTGGTATTCCAATATTCAATTCAATTTCACTTGAACATTACCCGTTAGCCTGAACTACTTGTTTTCGATTCCCTAGATAGCTCTTAAGGATGTTCAATTCTTTATCTTTAAATCCATAATATTTAAGCTTTTCCACAAGTATATCGTGTCTTAAACAATCAAATGCACCAATCTCAACTGGTAAAGGTTCTAGTTATAGTCACGCGTCGAGCTAAAATAGGTGTTATACTTATATATATATATTGCTGCTACCTGTGCTATAGCTTTACTGATAAATTTAACGACCGCTTTAGCCTAGTTGGTAGTGACCCTGCCTACGAAGCAAGAGGTCCTGGGTTCGAATTCCGGTAAGGGCATTTATTTGTGTGATGAGCTCGAATATTTGTTCCTGAGTTATAGATGTTTTCTATGTATTTAAGTATTTATTAATCTATATAAGTATGTTTATCGTCGTGTAGTACCCATAGTACAAGCTTTGCTTAGTTTGGGACTAGGTCGATTTGTGTAAGATTGTCCCCTAATATTTATTTATTTATTTATATATTTAAATATGAAAAAAAAATTTTTTCAAGTATTTTTGAAGTTCCGATGTTGAGGTGAAACGAATAAAATAATGTACCTAGAAACTTATACAGCGGAAATCTTGATCGTTTGATTAGCAAAGGTACAAGAGTTTATAATCCATTTTAGGTGAATTTGATAACGTCTTTCCCGTAGTACCCCGTGGTATTCTAAAATACTTTACTGCCACTGCTCTTGACAAGGTCACTCACTGTCACTGATGACATTCGCCACAATAGTGAAAACAGCTAACAATTCTGATTCTACTTGATTTTCAGTAGTGCATTTAATACCGTTGACTTCGATATACTTCTTGGTATCCTCAACTCTGTAAATATAAGATATATTGCAACTGCATTGTCCTGGTTCTGTTCATATCTCCACAGAACTAGGGTGAAGACGCTTTTTCAAGCTGATGCGATCTTACTGCTGGTGTCCCTCAAGAGGGTGTACTTCCCCTCTCCTTTCCTCTATTTGTATTAAGGGTATTAACCTCCTTACTAAATTCTTCTTATCACCTGTATGCTGACGATTTGCAAATTTATTCTGCTGCTGGTCTTGATGATTTAGCTTTGCTTATTGATCGCATTAAAGCGGACCTTATTACTTTTATTATTACGATTCGCGACTGGGCTGGAAGGTTCGGCCTAAAAGTAAATGCGAAAAAGACGCAAGCGATTGTTATTGGGAGTCTACATTTTATTTCTCGGGTGTCCGATTTGGTAGTATTTGTATTTTGATGGTACAATTATTATTTTCTCGAGTACCGTCAGAGATCTAGGGATTAGCGTGGACCAGACGCTGCACGCTTTCTTGGTCGGCCCAAGTAGCGGATGTCAGTCGTAAAGTTTTTGCTTCTCTTTATTCGTTGAGCCACTTGCAAAAGTTTCTGCATGTCCAAACCAAAATCTCTAAGTCTCTTTTGCTTCCATTGCTCGACTATGGTAATATTGGATATCTGGATCTTACTGAGGGGTTGCTTGACAAGCTTGACCGCTTACGGAATGTGTGTATTCGGTATATTTTTGGTCTCCGTGAATACAATCATGTGTCACACTATCGCGCTCCACTGAGGTGGTTGCCCATCAGGACGTCTAGAAACATCCCCGTTCTGTCATTGCTTTTCAACATCCTTTTTAATCCTTTCGCCCCCTCTTTCTGAACGTTTCAGCTACTTGGCGGCCAGCAGCCAGCATCGTTTGCGGTCGAGTACCAACATCCTTTTGGCATGTCCTTCCACCTCTTCCAAAATTTACTCTAAATGCTAGACATTGAAATTGGTTACCAATCTCCATTAGGCAATCTCCCTCTGTAGTGTCGTTAACGGAAGGCTGAAAGAAGATATGGCTCACACCTTCTCTTTAATACATTGGGAACACTGCTTATTTATTATATATCTTTTGTTTGCGCATATATTTTGTATATAAGTAGTAGTAGGTTTCTTTCTATGGGTTTATGTAGGTATTGTATTAGTTATAATTTTTTTTTGTAGCTTTAATTATTTCTGTCTTTTTAACTCACTTATTGTCGGTCCCTTGCTAAATGTTCCTTTCATCCACTCAAAGGTTGACTGGTAGAGATCCCTTAAAGGAATAAGTTCGCCTATGTGCATATATCTCAACGGTTGTCAATAGTGTTTAGTTTTTTTTTCTTATTATTTTGTACAATAATGAGTTTACATACATACATAATACAGACAGACCCCTTAAACAGTAAACAGAAAAAGTTGTAATTTTCTTATTTTATAAGAATCAATTTGCACATATACAACCAAGAGTGTAGCAGAACACGTTGTTAAAGATATTATTAAGTCTCTAGTACAAATTAAATAAATGGAACGTCGTAAAATCATAATTACATAAAAAATCTGCTAATGCAGTTTGAGCAAGGCAAGACGCTTGAGCAGTAAAAAATGAGTCTCTCATCGATAAAGAAAAGATCGTCTAACTAATGGACCTGGATGATACACGGCGCCGTTGTGGCGCCTTGGGGTAGCAGCTTATTGACAATAGACGCCCATCGGTCTGCGCAGGCGCATGTATCAATGCTTTGTAACTCTATTTTTTTTTTTTAAATAAAAAAATAAAAAACAAATTAAATAAGCCACTTGACATAGAAAGGCACAAGTAAAATACCGATTAATACTACTAAAAAGGTGCAACTGTTAAAAGGAACAGCGTAAAAGCGTAAGTTGTACATTTCTCGTTCTGTACATTTATCATGATGTGGATTTTGCGTATGTGCATTTTGACTGTTTGTAAATTATGCGTGCAGTTAGCATTTTGCGTATTGTACATTATCAGCGTAAACCTTAATAACATTTTCTCAAAAATTATACGTAAAATCGCCATTACATCATTAAAAAGTCACCAGTAAGTTATTACTTAATACCGGTCAATGATCAAGTTTCCGGTAAGTAGAGAGGTTTTGAATTCGGAACGAAGAAGTGCCCAGTAAGTACGATACAAATCTCATAATGATGTTATGTTATGAGTCAAATCATCATTTTATTTAGAACTCCTTGTAAAATATGTCATTTTTTAATAGTGCAAAAAGCCTCATCTTCTCAAAATCTTCTTCAAAAGCTCATCTTTTGGTCATTAAAAAGGTTATAATAAACGTATATTTTATTATAAATTACTAGCTGTTGCCCGCGACTCCGTCCGCGGAGAATAGGGGTAGGTATAAAAAATAGCCTACGAACTATTCTCAGACCTACTGAATACAGAGAAAAGTTTTATAAAAATCGGTCAAGCCGTCTGAGAGGAGTTCCATAACAAACACCGTGACACGAGATTTTTATATATTAGCTTATTCCTTTAAATATAATTTTATATTAGGATTTCTATTGTTAGAAACATAAATAAATAAATATAAACAGATTAGTTGCAAATTCATTCAATTTAACAAATATTTATGCCAACTCTAAGAGTATACGGTATACGTACAGAATACGCTTTTATTAAAAAAAAAATAAGAGCAGCGGCGTTCATACTTCAATAAGAGCGGGAAAATTTTGCAAATATTTTGTTGTCATGTACCTAATTTATTTTGTTTTTGTAGTTTTCTGTTTTATTTTTGAGAAAAGCACTATACAAGCTTCGGTCAATAATTGGCTAAGTAAAGTTTTTTTAAGAGGTGCTAATTATATTTTTTTTCGACAGTCGGCGTTCTGAAGATCGAAAAACTGCAGCTGTTTTATTTTTATCTCCTATTGTTTACTGGAAATATTTTTTTAAGTGTTCGAGTTGACATTTGTGTGATTTAATGGCTGACAAGCGGTTCGTGCTCAGTACTTAGTAGAAACAGAAAAAAAACTAAGTCATCTGTCACTTTTGTCCATGTCAAACCGTTTGCGTTTCGTTTGCTTTGCGTTTTGGTGTGATTTTTGGACTATTTTTAACAACCTCCGCACAAAATCCGGATTTACAATTTTACCGCATTTCTCCACGACTTATGCACGATAATTGAATCACGATTGAATATTTTTGATCATTATTTTGGAACTGCTTTTTGGACAATGCAAAGTAAACGAAACGCAAACGGTTAGATTTCATTTGACATTGACAATTGACTTCGTTTTTTTTTCTATTTCTGCTAAGTACTGAGCACGAACCGCTTGTCAGCCATTAAATCTCACAAATGTCATCTCAAACACTTAAAAAAATATTTCCAGTAAACAATAGGAGATAAAAATAAAACAGCTGCAGTTTCTCGGTCTAGAAGAAGACTACTGTCGAAAAAAAATATATTTAGCACCTCTTCAAAAAACTTTACTTAGCCAATTGCCATACTGGACTCGTACATAGAAATCACTTGTCCAGTATGGCTTACTTACTGGTATCTTCAGTAATGTACTATACGCGTATTTCAAGACACTAAAGGTAATCACGGTCTACATCGTCGCAATAATACAATATAGCCAGCCTCAATTCAAGATAAGATTTTAAAAATATGCAGAAAGGGTTTAAGCTGCAGCACCTCGTTGACTTTTATCGTAAATTTATATAGAAACCTGTTCCTTGTAAAGCGGCCCTGGTGGTGCTGCGAGAAGGCCGCACCGCAAAAAAAAAGAAATATGTTTTAGTGGGTTAGCGAGCGAGCCTGTTTACGATCGGATTCCTCTGGAGCGATTATGCTGCCATTAGTTACATAAGCGCCCCAACCCGCACCGTAATTAAACAATTTGTCTCATGATCGATATAGCGATAAAGGTACTTGGGAGCTGATAGAAAATTATTCCGCTATAGCGTGGCTTCTGCCGACCCTTTCATAATAACTGAGCAACAAACAATGTTCCTAAATTATTCGATGAACTTCGGGTTGATATTTTGAGTGTTATTTACCAGTTGGTACCGTAAGATAAACAAAATTGAATTCAAGGAAGCGAAGAAATAATCATCGCAACGGTAAGATATTTCTAGAAATCAAGATTAAACTCCGGGTAGCTACTTCAGTTTATCCTTTTCAATTGAAGACTAAATTCGCCTACTCTGACTGAAGGTATTAAGAAGGAACGTTAATTTGTATAGGACAGTGCGAGGGGCGCATGTAACGCCATCTGTTGGGCGGCCGGTGCGGCGCGAACCGGATACCCGACCAGTTTCGTCATGACACCGAACACCTGCAGCAAACCGCCACCGACGGCCGTGCCAGCTTATTTGTTTTGATGAAACACGTTGCATCTTCTTGGAAGTTATTGCGAATAGCTTAAAAATCTACAGAATCAAGCACCAGCTAAGACCAGCGTTCAAATTGCGTTTGTAACAACCTGCAGCCACTACAAAACTGGTTATGTCATATCCTATCGAATCTTTCATTATAAATCTCATTTAATTCGTTCAAGGAAATGGTGCTCTTGTCCGGTCCGGAAATAACAGCCACAATGGCAATCTCTACATGTCTCGCAAAACCAAAACCATTGAAGTAAAATGACGCAAACAAGAATATCAAGTTTGCTGTTAAAGGTGGATTTAACTTTGAATATGCAGGAAGGAACATAAAGAATTTTGAACACCGCCGGGTGACCATTTATTACGTATTTTCGCGAAATAGGAAGAATAAAATAAGATCGGATCTCATCAAATGAAGTTGCCTAATGTGTGTGTTACGGCTGGTAAAAATAAATTAGTTTGCCGCGATGCAAAATAATATTGCTTGGAAATTTGAAGTGATGCCCCTGTAATGACATATGCAAATTTACTATTGTCATCATCATAATCATCATCCCAGCCTATATACATATACATCATCCCGCTGCATGTGCAGGGCCACAGGCCTCCTCTCAGAATTCTCTCCTCTCAGGTTTGGACCGTAGTTCCCACGCGGGCCCAGTGCGGATTGGGAACTTCACACACACCATTGAATTTCTTCGCAGGTGTATACAGGTTTCCTCACGATGTTTTCCTTCACCGTAAAGCTCATGGTAAATTTCTATTGTAATTTCGCACTTAAATTCCGAAAAACTCAAGAGACCCTCTGCTTGAGAGGCCATAGGTCAAACCACTATGCCACCACGGCTTCAAACCTACTACATTAGGTACTATTGTCAGCTGCCGTAATATTGCAGGTTTTGCAAACTCTAAATCTATGAGATTAGCAAGACCCTGAAGGTTTCTTGCATAAGTTATGTAACGAAACTGAATCACTATTCAATGGCATCTCGACCCTGCGTCTGTTCTCGTCGCCACTGACCCACATTACTAGACCATTATACGTGATTACAATACCCGGACGTATTAGAGCATAGTGTATATCAGATGTTTCTTGTGCCGGTTGGAACTGAGGGCTTCGGTTGTGAAAGCGAGACTGAAGGGCATTTAAAGCATTGTTAGAAGGATAAAATTGTTGGTTGAATACAACCCAGTTACTGGATTTAGATACTTGTAGCACTAACTCCGTCAGACATATCGCTGAAGTTGTATTGCCAAAGGGTGTAAGAGGCACAGGTTCTGCCCACTGTAATACTTGAAAATATTATGTGCTTTGACAACTGCACAGTACGTACAAATCTGTCCATTAGATAAATTTATTAAGAACATCAAATGTTAAATAGTGACTGTTAAAACTTAAAATGTTTTACTCCCCGCTTATTTTGGAACATTCAAAACGAAACTGTTTTCATGAGATTATCATCTGTAAAAACGTAATGTAATAAGGCTTATGATCGATCACTGATCAAAGTTTTATTTTCAATCTAAATACTTCGCAAAGTTTACTATAACATATTGATACAAATACTGTGAGAATCTGTTAAATTGATAAAGTAAGTCGAAAGCACGTGCGACACAGACCTTGGCCGATGTCAGTAACAACTATACCTACAGATAAGGTTTTTAATACAAACAAAGCAGTGCGACCGTTAGATTCATGTTAATGTTAGATAATTATTTATAGCATCGAGAAGTGCCGAAACGTTAAATGAGGTAATCGTGACGTTAGGAGTGGGAGTGAGTGCGTGTCCCAGTGTCGATGTAGGCCACTGCCAAGGTCGAATGTTTAATATAAAGTCTGGCGTCGGAACATTAAAATGGTCGGCCTCCTCCCGAGCCCCCCTTGTCCCCAGCCCGTCGGCCGCAATCGTTGCACTCTTTATTTATTATCTGGCGGCATCCCCCGCTCACGAACGCCTCCAGCCCTCTGTACTTAGGTATACATAGGTATGCCCAAGCACAAAGTAACGGCCGGTATCGGGACGATCCCACCGTTACACCGTCCGGCCCACCAGATGAACAGCTGACTCGTGGCTTCACAAGTAGTCTTAGTTAGATAGTTTCTTACTCAATTTGAAACTTACATTGTAAACTCATTTTGCCTTGACGTGTAATATAATAAGCATTATGTTTTACGTTATGTTAACAGAGTCTTCAAGTCCAAAGGGTACAAAGTTGTTTAGACACTTTAGTAGGGAAATACTTACGTAAATTATATGGGCTATATAAATCCGCGAGGATCGGTCGATGCGACGACGCAGCGCAATCTCAAGAAACTTGGAACTCTCACTTTCGAACAAGAAACGCTTGGTTGCTTACTAACAGGCACGTGCCTCGACAACATCAATATAAATATACAAACGACTTTACAAACAAAGATGGATGCCGCGTGATTTGACATTGACCCAAACAAAAACACCGCAGTCAAATAATTGGAATGTGTTATGTTGAATGAAAGAATATCTATCCGTCTAATACATATAAATATCACTAAACATTACAACACACCACGTCGTAATTATCAAATCGTCTGGGATACGTTGGGGTTTCCCCGTTGGATCACAGCCAACCGGAAGGGGCCATCTTGTAAATAAATTCCGAATAATAATGTGTTCTAAATCGAGTAGAAATGTGATCAATCACTTTTGGACTTCTTATTATCGCTGTGGTACATAGTAGGAAATTACAATATTTGAGTTCAGAATTTTTTGATAAAGTAGCTGCGTCAAACAAGGCACAAAATGAAATATACCAATTTATTACGAGTTTGCAAAAGATGAATGGAGCCTGATCGTCTGATAACATCGTACTTGGGAAGTGGTGTATAAATTTCTATACAACAGAATTGTTTATGAATACGTTTCAGCTGAGGCGTTGTTGCAGTCGCCCGTGTCTCAGCATAAAAAAGGCTCGTTTTGCTGCTTCGCAGAACGCGCGCTTTGATCGGCATGAGCTGAGTCTAGGTATGCATGAGTCGTTTAGAGTCTTGGTCACGAATCGACAGTAAGACCGTGTCCGAACGTGCCAACAAAACTCATGACATCATTCAAAAGGTATATTACTGTAATCTTCTGCAGTTCGGCTTATCAACTAAAGATTTCTTAGAATGTCGGCAGAAATCGACAGCAACAAAAAAAAACTCAATGCAAATTGAAATCTCAGTGAACATTGCTTTGATATGGAATTACGAGTATTATGGCAATTGTTGGTTATTATGGGTTATTTATTAGACCTAATAGTTAACGGGGCCCGATTTTCCAAATCAAATATACTGAATTTTAGTATTTCCAATTGACTGAAACTTTGGTGCAGTTAAAAAATACATATAATAATCTTTATTCATTTAAAGTAAACATTTACAATTATGTGTAGAACTCCTAGTAGCTGTATGCACCTGTGTCAGGAGAACTCGCTAAATTGATGATGACAAAAAGGCAAATATATTATGTACAGTCAGCGTCAAATAGTTCGTGACACCCAAAGTGGTCAAATAGTTCGCAACACGTTTTATTACAGTTGGAATAAGGCCGTGTTGCTAACTTTTTGGCCACTTTGGGTGTCACGAACTATTTAACGCTGACTGTACGCTACAGTATAGACCAAAAACTTGGTAATTTGGTACTTTAAATGGCTAAATTTATACGTCAGGTGAAAATTTGATTAATTTTCTTCACTGGGGACACAACATGTATCTGATTAAAACATCAGAAAACTGAAGAACTTCGCTGATCGTGATCACTATTATATATCTACTTACTATTGGGTATCGTAGATTCTTGAGCGTGACAAGGCTTTCTGTTCGGTTCGGCGATCTGTTTCTAGATGAACAAATATGAAATAGCAGCGAGCGCAGATAAACTTATCCTAAACATTTTACTTCAGGGGATTTTATTGGCATCTTCAGAAAACATTTTTACGCACGTAGAAAAACAGAATATAATGTAGTGTGAAAGAATGAGAGCAAAGTCGAACAAAAGACTGGGATTAGGTAAGTAACAAAGATCGGTGGCACAGGTCGCGAAACGTCACAAACGAGCCAGTGATTGATGGTCGCTGCGACACTCGTTGCGTCACGGCTACACTTGGGGTCGCGGGGTCAATGCCGTCAGTCACGATTACAATAACCTATAACATTACTACTGATCTTGTTGACCTGCATCTCCAGCAAATCAGATTCAATATGGGGGATGTTAGATATGAAAGTCACTGTTGTGTCGTAACTTTTGTTTACAGTTTATGAAAATTCATAAACAAGGTGGGGGTGGTCTCAGGTTACGACCACCCGGAACAGTGGCCATTCGACCCCGTTCTCGGGTCGCTGTCATAAACGACACGGCCGCTTTTACGACAGCCGCCTCGACATCCGCAGTCGATGCTGAAATAATAACGAACAGCACAGCTCCTTAACAATAAGATTGTTCATATTATACCTAATGATAATCGAGTCTATTTTATATGTTCAGTATCCTGAGGCCATATTGTCTAACACTCGGCCACTCGCACTCTCCATTTCTTTCTATCATCATCTTTTTAAGAAATAGTGAATGCAATAACAAGCGCCCGCGCGATAGACAGTAAGCGCACGCACTGGAGAATCATTTCGGATATCTAAGAAGAACAGTTATTCGGCGATATCTCCGACCGAAACTATAAAATCTGCATTGTTGAAAAAAAATTCGTTGAAAATATTTACACACTTTTTTTCACGCTTTGACTGCCACGGTTCAAAAGTTAAACACGTGATCTTCCCCTGCTTTACGATATTAGATGCTTGTAGCTCCTTTTATATTCGCTTTGTGTACCTATTACACATTATCGTACAATCAAGTAGGTACCTAATGTATTTTCTCTCTTTATTGCACGTACGGTGTTTTAAAACTATCTCTTGGACTGAATCATGCTTTCAAAATTTACCGTTTATGATTATTTTGCTCAAGAAATCTAAATACCCGATTCAGTGTGGTGTGACCGTGATCGTGAATTTTAAATCTGCCGTCAAGTATTTATAGCGCTCTCGAATTTTGCTTTAATGCAAAGTAAAAAAGAATTAATTAAGGTGGTAGTAAAAGTCACAATTACGCTCAAAATTTATAGGTCCTGCAAGAAAAAGTATGTTGATATCATTCGTTGGAACATAACAGCGATGCCTGATGAAATTAAAACCGGCCAGGTGAGAGGTGCACCGAGGGTTCCGTACAAATATATAGGTATGTCAAAATATAAGCTATATACGGCCGTATCTATAGGTACATATAATAAATCTGTAACAAGTCGGTGTCTGTACATTGAAGATATTTGAGAAAAACTGTCACTAGGGCTATTTATTAGCACAATAGAACCCAAAACAATGATTTTTAGAATTATTGTCTGTTTGTCTGTGCGTTTGTGCGCGCTAATCTCAGAAACGGCTTAACCTAGAAGGATGCGGTTTTCACTGATATGTTGGTATTTTTTTGGATTAACATTTAGTGTTTGTTTCATTTGAATCGGTTCACAAATATGAAAGATACGTCTATTTTAAGAATTTATCGAACAGGTTTTTTTATTTGAACGCGCTAATCTCAGGAACTACTGCTCCGATTTGAAAAATTCTTTTAGTGTTAGATAGCACATTTATCGAGGAAGGCTATAGGCTATATATCATCACGCTAACACCAATAGGAGCGGAGCGGAGCGGAAGAATGTTTCAAAATCGGGGGTTTTTGAAGTAAAACTTCTATAGGCACGCTTAACTTGGGAGTACGGTGTTGAATGTGAACGCGGGTGTGCGAGGGGGGTGCGGGGGCGGGTATTTTTTTTTATATCGAGGAACTAAGGAGAGCCATAATTGGTGAAAAAGCAAATTGGATAAAAAAAAAATAAGCTGAACAAATTACTAATTCCACGCGGACGGAGTCGCGGGCAAAAGCTAGTCTCTAATAAAATTCAGTGTTAGCAGAGCCCTACTTCGAAGCAACATATACGCAGTGTGGGGTAATTTTATATAGGTTCGCTGGGATCCCCTTTAATTTTTTAATTTATTTTTTTACGAGCTGCTGCCTGCGACTCAGTCTGCGAAGAATTCGTTTATCGCTATCCCGCGGGAACTATGCAATTTTCCGGGATAAAAAATATCGTATATGTTAATCCGAATTATAAACTATCTGTGTGCCAAATTTCATCAGAATTCGTCAAACCGTTTTAGCGTGAAAGAGTAACAAACATCCATCCATCCAACCATCCATACTTACAAACTTTCTTTATAATATTATAGTAGGATTATTTATTGTTGATGTAGCTGAAATAGAAGTACATATTATGTATAAATTTGCTTATACATAATATGTACTTCTGCAGAGGGGCTTTATAAGCCCTGTGACAGACGGATAAACGGACAGTGTAGCGACATTAATAGAGTTTCGTATCCGTATGTCATCCTTCGGGTACGGAACCCCGAAAAACAAATACTACGCGGTGAGGTGGTACACAAAGCTATAGAGAACGAATGAATTAAGTAATAAGCTACATATAATATATTTTCCAGTCAGCAATTTTTGTTTCTCCGCTTAAATTACATTAGGTACAACATTAATGAATGGTCTGTGTCTATCAATTACATTGGGGCTAACAAGGAACCAAAAAACATCTCCATAAACTGTTCTCCATTTGTCAGCATGTTGTTATGAGATATTTCTGAGCAAAATGATTTTCGATTGTTTGAAATCAGAACACATGTTATTGCATGGTTATGTAAAAATTAAACTCAAGTTTAACTAGATAAATCTTAGATCTGTGATTAATCCACAATAAAACTTTATTTATGCTTGCGTGAATTCCTTTTTTATTCCTATAAAGCAGCAATTAATTCTCAACTTAGCTCGTAAGTTATGGGCGTTATGGCAGACAATTTGAAAAGAAATATAGCTGTTGCAGAAGTTAGAGAAGTGTTGGTAGCGTATCAGTAAGCCGTTGGTATCGTACGGCTCGGGTCCGGTTTTACGGCCTCGTTACCGGCGATACAGCGTTTTTACGGCGCGATTAAACCGCCCCGAGCCCGTCCCAACTACGGCACAGTAATTGGGGTAAATCTTTTGATTGTGAACCCTACTGGCAAACGAAGTGTCGCCTTTTTGCATAGGAAAGCCGTATACCTGAAAAGCAAATGTCAAAGCAGTAGGAAGTCAGGGGATTATGTAGTCACAGTTTTCTATACGAACGGCGATATCGGTAGGTATTGAACCTGTCGTTGACCAATATTATAGGTTATCAGTCAATTTAATTATTACATGGGTACTTATTTTATCTGTCTATGTTTTCATACAAAATCATTTGCATCTATAATCTTCCAATATTTTAAAAAAAATCGTGTCACGGTGTTTGTGGTAGCACTCCTCCGAAACGCCTCGACCGATTTTTATGAATTTATTTTTGTATAAGTATCTGATAGTACGAGTGACCCCCCCCCCCGTATACAAACAAATAAACGCACAAAGTTTACCTTTTGTATTTTATCGATATAGAGTATAAATTTATTACAAATCTAGATTTTGTTTTGAATGACAACTTATCAAAAACTGGTCAAAATCGATCGGTCAACGTTCATAATTATCTACCTATGAAAAGGCTAGTTTCCGCTGTTACTTCACAATCCTCTCAGTATAGATTTTGACTGTGTGCATTGCATGTCAATTTAATTATACAAATCGAGTAGGAAATATGACAACATTTTGAGCGTGCACTCTTTGTGTACTTATAGGGAGTGAGCAAAACATGACAACACCCACTCTGTTTTATGAGCTGCATAAATAATTCAAATGCAACGAATATTCTGACACGTTTTATTCGCGAGTAGAATTGGAATCTCACCGCAACAATTACATTCGTACCGAATGCGGCCACTTCATCCA
The DNA here is from genome assembly GCA_947859365.1 of Archips crataeganus. Lineage (NCBI taxonomy): Eukaryota > Metazoa > Arthropoda > Insecta > Lepidoptera > Tortricidae > Archips > Archips crataeganus. The sequence goes on along the minus strand of OX402066.1, from coordinate 11,316,326 downwards.
TCCATTGATGTCCAAACGAATCCATAAATGTAGAGGTAAAAGAGAGCGGATAATTCCAATATGGCGACCGGTACATAACAATGAGGCCAAATTACATATCTCATTAACATTTTAATACAGGTTCAAATATTGAATGTTTAATTAAGGTATTTACACCCAAGTTGAATGATTGCAGTTTTATAATGCAACGCGACTAGAAATTCTTGTTTTTTTTTTAAGTAAACAATATATAAAAAATATATATATCTATACATATAAAAAACCGGCCAAGAGCGTGTCGGACACGCCCAAGGTAGGGTTCCGTAGCCATTACGAAAAAATCAAGTAATATTTTTCTAAGGATTTCGTATGTGTACAGAATCATCCAAGTTTAGATATGTTTTATACCTTAGGCTACTATTTACTCTTAAACTACAAATAATTTCCAAGCAATCTTAGCCGCTATAATTTTCCTAGTAAATTTGATATATTTACTAACATTCTGAATTTTTTCAAATTTTTCCACCCAACAGTTTAGATTTTAGAGGGGGGGGGGACGGTCGATTTTAATGAAAATTTTCACTTTAACCCTTTGAACGCCAGAGTCAACCAGTCGTGAGAGCCAATAAAATGCCTGACACGCCAGAGTCGTCTATAGATGACCAACATTCAACTCGAAAAAAATCCTTCTGCAATGGTAACAAAGCCCTATTTATCGACTAGACGGTTTGTTCCGTGGCGTACAGAGCAAGTCACTTCGTTTGTTTTGTGGCGGTCAAAGGGTTAAAGTTGAATATTTCGCAAATAGATCACTGAATAGAAAAATCATGTTAGCAACCTTGCAATGGTTTTAAAAGACCTATCCAACGATACCCCACACTATAGGGTTAGCCGAGAAAAAAAAATCACTTCCACTTTACGTCTATGGGAGGTACCCTAAAAAATATTTTTTACTTTTTTTTATTCAATCACTTTGTCGGCATGACTGATATATATATTCATGCCAAATTACAGCTTTCTAGTACTAACAGTCTCTGAGCTTAGCCGCGGACGGACAGACAGACAGACAGACGGACAGACATAGCGAAACTATAAGGGTTCCTAGTTGACTACGGAACCCTAAAAATGAATCCCTATTTCCCTTGGTCACGGCATCGCGCGTGAACGGCTGGACCGATTTCGCTAATTCTTTTTTGTTGTGTTCGTTATTGTTAGGAGAAGGTTCTTATGAAAGAAAAAATTAAAGTTGCGCAAATAATTAGAAAATATAAGAAAAATTACCGTCCATAATAACTTTTCTAATGTAAACCTTATGGCGTTTGACAGTTGGCGTGATTAACATACATAATATCGGAATTATATTGATAAAACTAGTGACGCGCCCCGACTTCGTGTGAGTGTAGTTTGGGGAAAAATATGTTAAAAAAATATAAAGTTACCGCCTTAGATTATAGACTTTCTTTATTTTATCACACGTATTTTTCATGTTTATACCCGTGCGAAGCCAGAACGGGTCGCTAGTTTGATATAAAAATCATTCATTACTCGACAATCACACTTCCATGTCAATCTTTCTGAGGTCAAAAGGTCAAGACCAAATAAATGTCTACTTTATTATAATAGTTACAAGCTATTTCAATATTTATAGAACGATGGCTTAGTTATAAGCTTGACAACGCCGAAAGCAGAAATCAGTAGTTAGAACAAAATTCAGATCAAAAACAAACAGAGGCTGTGTAGGATGGATGCTTACGCGAATTTCGGCGCTCCAGGCGTACACCGGGCCGGATTATATAGCACCCTCGGCTTATTCAATTAAAAACGGAACGTACTCGCGCGCGCTCTCTCCTACAATTCGCAATTTGGTAGAAAGAGCTCATGTTCCCCAAATGAAATTTGTGTTCGGGCCCGTAGTAAGCCGCGACGGGAGGTCGACAAATTTCGCAAGAAATCAAGGCTCTGGGTAATGTCATTGCCGTAGCTATCGTCAGCTGGCAGTTTAAAATAATAATCGTTTCATGAAAAATAGACAACTTGCAACCTAAAAGTTATGAGGACAAACTCGTAACAATTTTGCAAACGGACAAGGTGGAGATCTAAAAAGTTTGGCTCGAGCACCGGGGGCAGACAGGACATCTAAGATGGCTTACTCTATAAAAACATTTTGTTTTGATGCTGAAACTGCCAGAAACGCGTTCTCAAGGTTGAATGCAAAAAAATCAGGAGGGATCGCGATAGTTCGTGAAGCAACAATTTATGTTTCGCCACAGTTCATTCAAATAATAAAATAAGTATTATTTTTATAGCGTGTAGCGTAGTGCATAAAGGATGAATGTTTAAAATGGAACAAGTTAGCTCCGCTATGGCGGGATATCGCCCGACGGCTGATTACGCCGTGTGCTGTTACCGTCATTCATTTGCGTCTACGGCGCCCCACTCAATCTCGTTTGTTATGAACGTGCAACGGGCTGCCCTGCCTCTCGCTTTTTACATTTGAATATTACAGATTACTTTTACGTTCTTACATAAGTAATGTTACCAAGAGAGCATTATACTTGTGCAGGTTGTGGGACATGCCTCTCACTTTTTGGCGATAAAAAGAATTTTTACAGACTCTATTCATGCCTCTTTCTCATAACATAAATTCTGACTATCCGAACACAAACATCCCTTCAACAAAAACAAAAACAGGCCAAGTGCGACTTGGACTCGCGCACCGAGGGTTCCGTACAAATTTATATGTATCTACTAGCTTTTGCCCGCGGCTTCGCTCGCGTGTACTATGAGTATTACAAAAAACCAAGATATCAAGCAAGCAAGCATACAGGCAAGCAAGCAAGCAGGTCCACAATTGACCGAGAAATCGGTGAACATACCTACATAAAAAAAAGTGGAATGCAGAACCTCCTCCTTTTTCAGAAGTCGGTTAAAGAGCCCTTTGCGGCCTACTTACAGTATAAACTTATGAATTTTGAAATTTTAGCTTTTTACAACCAGTAAAACGCAAAATCCCGTTTTTTCCCGTTCCCGTAAGAATTTCGGGAAATGTTTTCTCAATGCTCCCCTACACTCCCCAAGGAACCCACTTGCCAAATTTCAGCTTTCTATGACCAGTAAAACGAAAAATCCCGTTTTTTCCCGTTCCCGTGAGAATTTGGGAAAGTCCTCTCTCAATGCTCCTCTACACTCCCCAAGCAACCTACATGCCGAATTTCAGCTTTCTACGTCCAGTAAAACGAAAAATCCTGTTTTTTCCCGTTCCCGTGGGAATTTTGGAAAGTCCTCTTTCAATCCAGCTCTACACTCCCCAAGCAACCTACATGCTGAATTTCAGCTTACTACGACCAGTAATACGAAAAATCCCGTTTTTCCTTATCCTGTGGGAATTTCCGAAAATCCTTAAAACCGTTTTTTACTATTATAATTACCTACTTCTATGCCAAATTTGAAGAGCCTAGTAATTATAGTTCATAGGATCCGTTTGAACTAAATATGTAAATACCGTTTTTTCCTTATCCCGTGGGAATTGTGAAAAATCCTGAAATTAATATTTTAACTAATGTAATACCTACTTGTGTATCAAATTTGAAGAGTCTAGTTATTATAGTTACTGAGATAGGGTCACTCGGAATCGAATATATAAATCCCGTTTTTCCCGTTCCCGAGGGAATTCCCAAAAATCCTTCCTTAGTGGATGCCTACATTGTATAAGGTATCAATGTGCAAAATTTCAAATCTCTAGGTCCAGTGGTTTGGGCTGTGCGTTGATATATCAACAGTCATTTAGTTTATTTAGACATTTCAACCCCATCGCACCCTATCCATGGAGATGGTATTTTACGTCTGCCACGTCGGATTTTAAAACCGTTGTTGTTTTCATAACCAGCGACCCGATAAACCATAGAAACAACACCCATGTTGATTTTCAGACTTTGTTACCCCTTTCCCCCCTTTTAGGGGTTGAATTCTCAAAAAACCTGAAACACGTGTTTACTCATTTATCATTAGGAGTACTTCTGTGAAGTTTCGAATAAAATAGTCGAACTAATCTTGTTTCCCCATACAAACTTTGGACCCCCGGTTCACCCCCTTAGGGTGTGAATTTTGAAAAATCCTTTCTTAGTGCACCCCTAGACTTTATAAGGAACCTACATGCCAAATTTTGAATCTCTAGGCCCAGTGGTTTGGGCTGTGCGTTGATATGTCAGTCAGTCAGTCAGTCAGTCAGTCAGTCAGTCAGTCAGTCAGTCAGTCAGTTTCTTCTTTTATATATATATATATATATAGATGAACATCCAGTCTTAGCAGACCCCTGCTCCTAAGCAAAATATGCGCAGTGTGGGATCATTGTAGATTGGTTACTGATATAGACAGACAGACAAACTAGATCTCGTTCAAACCAATTTTCGTTGGAAGTTTACATGGTAATGTACATCATATATTTTTTTTAATAAATATAATTAAATATAAACACAAATCGACCTAGTCCCAAACTAAGCAAAAGCTTGTACTATGTATTTTATCATTCTCTTATTTAGAAGTTACGGGGGGGGGCACACATTTTACCACTTTGGAAGCGTCTCTCACGCAAAATATTCAGTTTAGAAAAATAAATGATACCCCACACGTATGGGTTTGATAAAAATATTTTTGAGTTTTGGTTCTAAGTATGGGGACCCCCAAAATTTATTGTTTTTTTTTTTACTTTTGTGTGAAAATCTTTATGCGGTTCACAGAATACATCTACTTACCAAGTTTCAACACCATAGTTCTTATAGTTTCGGAGAAAAGTGGCTGTGACATACGGCCGGACAGACAGACAGACAGACAGACATGACGAATCCATAAGGGTTCCGTTTTTTGCCATTTGGCTACGGAACCCTAAAAACTACTTATTACGTGAAGTAAAATCCACAACGGAAGCCTGATGCAGAACCCAACATTAGTTGTATCCATGCACTGTTGATTTAAATACGACCTCACGGTGATAAAATATACCTATCCCATCCCCTACGTGATATTCATAAGATTTCGTATGCCAACGACGCATTGTCAAGTCTAACAGTTAAGATATTGTGCGCGCGTTGTAAATTGTTTCCCATTCCAACGTCGGCGCGGTAATGCACAAGATTATGAATGATATTGTAAAAGGACATTTGTACAAAGCACTCCCCTTAGCGACGCCGGGGCGCCTATTCCTCTTGAGCCGGCACATTAGAGCCGTCATTCAGTGCCAGCCTAAAGTTGCATAAATAAATAAGTCGAATTAGAACCCTTCGCGCTTCTTGCAGCGCAGAGGCGATAAATAATTTTCTTACTTACTTTTGGGGCTTAAATTTAGTATGTTTTACGGACAGATTTAGTGTGCCGAATATACGTTGTGGGTTGAGAAGTTGGATGAAGAAGAATGAAAGCTAAGCTAAAAATATTTTAGGGTTGATTATTTTACTTTAGATCCCAGTACTGTCTTCTTCTTTACTGTTCTCATTTGCTGGGATGTAGAGCTCGAACAATCTAATATACACCGTGAAATTTTAGTGGTTGTTTTCCCGAAACGAGGTGATTTAGTATCGATTGTACAATCGATTTATAGTTACTATTTTGACTAGAGTCAAAAATCCAATTGTGAAAAATGAAAGTCGAAAATGACCGCAAACCAATAGTAACGCTTCGTTGGTACCTAAACTATCGTACGATCGTACGCTACTTGTACCAACGAAGCGTTACTATTGGTTTGCGGTCATTTTCGACTTTCGTTTTTCACAATTGGATTTTTGACTCTAGTCAAAATAGTAATTATAAATCGATTGTACAATCGAAACTAAATCACCTCGTTTCGGGAAAACAACCACTAAAAAACCGTTACCTAAACTACGATTTTTAATTTCGTGGAATTCTGACAAATGCCAGATTTTGACGTTTCAGAGGCAGCAAACCTTTTTTCATTTTAATTTTATTTATTCTTTTAGAAACATAATAAAACAGGCACATGCAGCAGGCAGGCATGCATGCAATGAAGGAGAGCTTTTACTATAAGAAGTTATCAGTTTTCATTTATTAGTCTATATTTATTTCATAGGTTTTTAAGAAATTCGTATATTCATGGTACGTGTGAGACAGTTCATAATGATATTAGTACTCTTTAAAAATATAACACAAAGAAAAAAAAACAAAAACTTTTCAAGGAAATAATAATATCAATCAACGAAAACGACAAAAATAATACGGAAACAAGAGAGCGAGCACATTCGAACATTCATTCAAGACAGAAGCCGAATGACTTTAATATTGTTTTGACAGAAGAATGATATTTTGATGGTTTTTATTATTTAAGTATGTAACTTGTCTATGAAATTTTAAATTACAAACCTCTTGAGACGACGATTGAAACTTAATAAATAACTATTAATTATAATTTAAATCCGAAAGTTTGCGATATTCATTCATCGCAATGATACCCGAGACAATTTATTTTTTACTCATAAAAGGGTTAAATATTTTATTATGTCTGAACAGTTAGATCAAAAAATATTCTAATTACGTATTAATTAATGATTTATTACATTAAGTCCAATTTTAATGTGTATACTAAGGAATTTGTGCTCTGTATTTCCTAGTTTTTGTTTTATCTCGTTTAAATTTTCGGGAAATATTTTTTGCCTAGTAACACTAAGAAATGTCAGAATTCCACGAAATTAAAAATCGTAGTTTATGTACAAATTTTTTGAAAACGTTCCAATAATATCACTATTATACCCCCGTTACTACTGAGTTTCTTACGCATGGAAATCGGGGCTATTCATATTGCAAGTTGATAATCTAATCTCTTTCCAACTTACAAACAGAACCCAAAAATCCTACTTCAAATATCGAGATCACAGGATCAAATAAAAAGCGAAGACAGGATCTGTTGTTCGTCGCTACAATGGATGGAGAAGTCCCCTCGTTTTGGGTCGCCGAGCGGCCGGTACAGTCATTACAAAAAGCGTCACATCGGCGTACGGGCCGGGTTTAATAATTCCACTCATTTGGGTTCCCCCGGCGGCCCGCAGCGAGACAATGCGCGCCCGCCTAACGGTATCAATCAACATCAAACAGGCCCGCTTTATCTACGCACACACCAATTTTTGGGGTTGAAAAAGGCTGCTTGTTCAAATAGCCCAAGTGTTTTGCACAATTTGCAGTAAGTCGAAAAGATCAGAGCAGTATTTCAAAATCGTAACTCTTTAGGGTTATAGGATTTGTACATAGGTTCACCACGATTCTCAAAGTTAAAAAAATTAAATGTTAACTTTCGAAAATTTGACAAGCCGTTATTATTTTTTATAGAAATAAATGCAGGGTTATTTGTAATTCACTAGCATCCTTTTAACCCTAAACTCCTACCACTTAAACAAATGTTTTTTGTTTTACGGCTTTTGTCATAACTTAATATTTTTGGTGTAATAACGTTTTGAAAATTTAAGACTACCTCTTATTTTTACGATACTCTGTGTATTTGTATGGGGAAAAAAAACCGGCCAAGAGCGTGTCGGACACGCCCAAGATAGGGTTCCGTAGCAGGTACAAAAAATCTTTGCTTACTTTAATAATGTGGTTGTTTTAGTCCCAATTCCCACCGCGCGCAGAATTTCAACGTCGGCGGTACAGCGCCATCTATCGGCGAATTGGGTATCTAATCTGCAGTCTACTAGAACTAGTATGTATGTTGATGGTTTTTCAGATGTAATTCTTTATTATATGAACTGGTTTCAATTTTATTTTTTCTATTTGAAAGAAGATACTGTTAGCGTGATCTTATAGGTACTTAAAGAAAAAAAATGCTTGCAATGGCGGTTAAATTACAATCTTAGTTTAGAAATATTTTTTTACAAAATCTTAAAAACTGCTCAACTGATTAAGTTGAAAATAATTTTCCTAGAAAGTTTTTATTAAGTTTAACTTAACATACGTGATTTTTTTCATATTTTTTAAACTTGCTGTTCAAAAATATTATCTTGAACTTTCGGAGTGAATATATCCGAAAATATTCTCTTTATCAAAAAAATTAAATGGTTTTAGCAAACCCCTATTTATTTTCAAATACCTATCCAATGATACCCCCCACACTATAGGGTTAGTTGAGAAAAAAAAATCACCCCCACTTTAACGTCTATGGGAGGTACCCTAAAAAATTGTTTTTAGTTTTATTTTATTTAATCACTTTGTCGGCGTGACTGATAATATATATTCATGCCAAATTACAGCCTTCTAGTACTAACAGTCTCTGAGCTAAGCCGCGGACGGACGGACAGACAGACAGACAGACAGACAGACGGACAGACATGGCGAAACTATAAGGGTTGACTACGGAACCCTAAAAAGTGCTTCATTTTAAAAAGTCGTAAAATAAAATACATTTGTTTGTGTGATAGGAATTCAGGGTTAAGAGGATGTCAGTGAATTACAAATAAATAACCCTGTATAAGGAACGGTCAAGTGGATGGGGCACCACGCATAACGCAGCACGGACCACGCTTTTTATTGCAAATAATCAAAATAAAATAAAGATGTCTGATTTACTAATTGTCTCTTCCGAGAGCTCATCGTCTCGTTTATGCTAAGAATACAAAAAGTACCTAATAACAACTATGTAAACTGCACCAACCCTTAAAAACGTGGTGACTGTCACTGGCAATACTTTTAATGGGTTAGATCGCAACGTAATGCATGCGAACGTCGGCCGAGGGCGCGCTGCGGGCTAAATGAACTACAGATTCTCCTATCACATCGCCCATCGCTTTGATCCACTGCCAATGAAACAGACAAAATAAATAACGACCCAAACAAAACAACCACTGGGACGTTCCAAACTTTCTACCCCGTAAACATAGAACAGGTAGATACTAATGCGCGAAGGCATTTCTTTTTCGTCCGTTTACTATTCGCATAGGAAATTGCTTAAATTTTTTAAATAGAAACAACAGCGGGTACGTAAATAATATTGTTTACGCCTTCGTAAACGCAAGGTTTTTCATTTTAAACGCGCGTCGTCGAGCGAGGTACAATTTAACAAACAAGCTTATTGTCGAGTGCGGCAACGGCGACGGGAGGACGGCTTGCTAACTCGGAATATGGAGTGTCAGTCCGCAAATAGAGACCGGCGAAGCTCGCTCATTTTCGCAGACCCACATGTGCACTAATGAAGACGCGACGTTTACGATTATTTTTATTCATAACCAGATAAATGACTACTCTGCACGTGTGTTGTAGACGGCAAGGCGGTCGGTAGTGGGTAATTACCGACCACTACCTCGAATATCGCGCGCATAACGATCTCATTAATCAGTTAATGCGGCATCTTTATCATGTTCCGTTGAAGAACTCGCATCTTATTTATTTCCTTCGCCTTTCAATTTAAAAGGTATAAAAAATTAAAATGCTATGATGAAGAAGCTGCAATGTGATGTTTAGTGTTCTCACTGGGACGAGGAGACTACTTCAACGTTCAATAACAAACCAACGTTAACGCGGTTCACTAAGTGTAGCGTTTTACCTGATTGTTTGTATACGTGACTAGCGCAGTACGTTACTTATCCATTAGCGTACATCACTGTTGTCCAACATTGTTAATTCAAAACCGAAACACGCTTCGAATTTCCTTAGTCGAAAGGCCGTATTAAGTTAAGATCTAAATTTCTTGATGCGATGATTTTAAAACAGCCTTGATATTTACGCGAAAGGTATTTTATTTGACATTAGCACGCGTCTGATAGCTTTTTAATAAGCGGTTCCGTGACTCATCGGGCGCATGTCGTCGTTGATTGATTGTACAACGTTGTAGTTTGTAGTGATAAATTCAAATAGGTACCTACCAACTGCTAGTTGATGACATTTTTTTGTCATGTGTCGTTAACATTTATCAAGACTTTAGCAGAACAACTATTAAAAAACAAAGTTTACTATGAAGTGATTAAAAAAAAATCCATTCTAATATTATAAATGCGTAAGTAACTCAGGCAGGTTGTATGTCCTTTTCACGCTTGAACCGTCGAATCGATTTAGACAAAATTTGGTATGGATATTAGTTTGACTATCTAGGAAGGACATAGGATATCGTTTTTATCCCGAAAAACTGCATAATTCCCGCGGGATAGCGAAAAACGATTTCTTCGCAGACGGAGTCGCGGGCTACCGCTAGTAAACTATAAATGGATAAGTAATAGAAGCAAAGGGTCTCAAAAATTATTTACCGAATCCGGGTCGTGTGCATTTGGAGTGGACGGCTGAGCTGGCCTCGGTGGAGGTGGGTAGCCCTGCGACAAAAAAAATAACAAAACTTTAGTACAGTTCTCAACAAACCTACATTAATTACTCCTAGTCATCCTACAAAAATTCTAAAATAAGTACGAACGTCAAGACATAAAAACCACAAAACCTGCCAAACTATAAGCTATTAAATGTGGCATGACGTCATCTCAAGTCAGCAGAAGGCTGATGTGCCAAAGTGCACTCAATCTAGAGATAGTAGTCGGCAACGTCAGTTAAGCGACTAATTGAAAACGACGGCAGAATTCTACGAAACTATTCCTTTCCACTTCCATCTGCCTTTATGAGAGATATTTTAAAATCTTTCTCGAGCTGAGAATTCTAGGAACGGACAGAAAATAGTATCCGAGTTATACTCAGCAACTAGGAATTAGTTTGCGCTGTTAAGTAACTTTGCAGGTAAAAGAGAGGTTTGCAAAGGAATTAAAAAACAAGTTAACCGCATTTGCTCTTCGTTATTTTTTTTGTTTACCGAGTCAACTAATCTACGTCTAAGTTTGTGCAGCTCACGTCAACATTACATTTAGTGAAGAATGAAAAAAGTATCGTTGTTGCAATTAAAAATTGTAGGTGTCATTTAACATCGTGCTAATCGCTTTAATGTTTTAACGGCAGCCAAACTAAGTTGAAATCTAATCTCTGCCGATACATTGAAGAGCAAAAACAAGTTTGTACTTAAATCGGAGGTAGCAGAAAGAATGAAAACGGGAAGCATCCAGTCGAAATAATACAGGTGAAAACTTTAGTAAAGAACCTGTTATACTTATATCTAGCATTGCACAGAATAGATATGAAGTAATTTTTCTAATTTGGAACATCAATTTGTTTACACGAATACGTTACTAGTACATACAACGGGTCCTTTACTTAAGCTTTTTACATTATGATTATGACAGTTAAGGTAGTCCTAATTTTTCTTTGGCTACGTGGTGAATAAAAACTTGATTTACTGATATAGCAACGTCCCAAATTCGGGTATGTATTACAATACCGAAGTACGAAAGACCGAATGTATTAAAACATCGAATGGGTCAAAAGACCGACACGATTTTTTTCTGAAAACGTAAACTTTTCAGAATTTATTAAAACGGCAACATACACAACCCATTAGGTAAGGTTAAGTTTGTTTTATAACAATCTTAAAAAGTTAACGGTTTCAGAAAAAAATCGTGTCGGTCTTTTGACCCATTCGATGTTTTAATACATTCGGTCTTTCGTACTTCGGTATTGTAATACATACCCCCAAATTCACCATTAAAATGAGATGAAAAGAAGCCCATCGATTACAATGAGATGGCAGATAGCAAAACTTTAATTAGGTACTTAACTAAACAATTAAAAAGACTATTCTAGTAAGAGCAGAGTAAATTTTGAGTTGGTCAAATCTGGTAATACCTAGATAAAATGGTCGTTTATGACGATAAATCAGTAGTGAAGCACGCTTGCCTAGTAAATGCTCAAGTTTTAATTTGTCGTAAGGTTGAACAACTAAACTTGGATCTTTTTATCAAATATAGTTTAATTTAAATTTTATGGCAAGAGCTGAGATAATAACAACTCAGAAATTTAAACAAGACAATAACAATCGATACTGCAAATACAAAATTTAGAACGACCTGCGGCATGAAAAAGTTACCTGGTACTGAGTACTGTACCCGTACTGAGCTGCCGATTAACCGTTTATCATCCCTAACGCCGATACCTTGCTTACAGTGTTGAGACTACACATAAGCACATTGGAAACTAAACCAGCATACAGCCATACAGTGCATCTAAAAGGGTACCCTGAAGCGGCAGAGGCCAATATAAATGAGAGTTTGTGGTTTCAGTCGACGGCGGCTCGCTTCCGTCGCTACAGTCCACCGTCGCACTACCCGCACTAAATCGTGCCATCGCCTGACTAGACCTTTGACGTCCGTTGTGAGACTCACTTCAAATAGGGTTGCCTCGACATACAGAATATTTTCAATTAACAATAGACGGGATATTGAAGTTTAAAATTGACCGTGTTTTACTTTAACCTCATAATAGTAATAATCATACTCTGAAATGTACGATTGTTCTGCAAGGAATACAAGTTGTAAGAGGGAGCATCAGCCACATTTATTTAACGCAGAATTTAATTCCGGCAACCCTTTCCGCCTTCGCCGCAAGAGAGAATGTACGCCCCGCAGTCAGCGCTTTAGAGGTTTCCTGGCAGGCGAGGGCGATATGCTACACTAAAGTTCCCAGAATCCGTAGCATTTTGCAGTTTGTTATGAGACCGAGCGCTTATGGATAAGAACTCTACATTTAAAAGAAACGAGATTCAAACTCTGCTACTGGCACACCTACAAATCGTAATATAAACAATCGGTTTAACATAATTCGAAAATGATAACAAAGTGTAAGGTTCAACAACACAAGAAATTGAAATAAATCCTAAATCGCTAAAGTATGTCAGTCGAATTCCTCAAGGGAAAAATCCCCGAGGCGCACTTCAGAAAAGTCAAGTAATTAATCGCACGGCCTTTGACAATATATTTCCTTGACAATAAAATATACTGTGTTATCTGTTTTTTACTGGCGAACTCGACGTCGGGCTAGCGACAAGCAGAGCTGTCGCGCGCAACCGGCGCGCCTACTGTGGGGGAATATTAAAACGGACCGTACTCCGCCAGACCATTATAACTTGTCATTCTAGCCCGGTTATATTCTGCACGAGCTTTGCTTTAGATAATACGGCTTACGTAAACGACACTTCATGTATTTTTATAGGTTTTGTCGATTCAAAGTAGATTGGTTTGTTTTTGTAAAACCGAATGATAATTAAGTTTACGCAGTTTGGATAGGAGTGCTTTAACAAAATATTTGTACGGAATACAGCAAGGCTGTGTAATTAATGTTGGTTTAATGCTGGAGTCCAGTAAAATATAATTAGTGATTCCTCATTACCGCGCGGCTGGCTGGCCCCTCTGGACGTTCGTGCGTCTGCCGGCTTATGGTTATTAATAACGCCGGCCAGCCCGCCCCGCCGCGCGCCCGCGCCCCGCCGCCAGCAAGCGCCGCGCGTCTGACATTTTAATTCCAGAGCTGCGGCTCTACTCCACCGCAAACCTTTTCTATCGACAATATTTTATCGACGCTCAAACTTCTCTATATGCATTGAATACAAAGCGCCGTATTTACCTGACCCCGAATACACCACTTTGTTGATACACGTCATGTTGATTACTGTCGCTGGGAATAACTTACTCGGTAGATGTTTATAAATTTATCGTAAGTTTTCGTGAGGTTTATTTATTTTTGTAAGATGATTTTGTAAAAGCAGTTAGTGAGTAGTTTTCTTGCTTTCAATCGCTTTTTTTTTAATGAAGATTCTTCAGTTCGTCTCGAGTGAACAGAATATTAAAAGTATAATAGTAATTTCAACCTTAAATATAGCTATAATATAATACGGCGCATATTATTATATTGACAGACGTGAGAGAGAAGAGAAATGAACAGATTTTCTGCAATCGGTGATGCAGTGTAAAATATATGTAGATATGGTTTATATGTATTAGTTTATAATATAAGACTTTGCTGCTATTCAGAAAATTGCCAAAAACTGTCTTGAAATATTTATTAAGATTTTAGGCACAATATTTTTTCTTAGTTTGAGTTCCAAATCCAAATAGAATTGAAATATATTAGACAGACCCCTGCTATAGATTTGTGCGCCTAGCTGAAAAGCAATTCAGCAGTTATTGGCAAAGGCCGTGTAAGTTGAAACGAGTTAGTATAATAGCGTGTTACATCGACTCAGAGTTGGAGAACATCACTAGCTACAATGGCGGTCGGGCGAGCGCAGGTCGAGCGCAACATGGCTGCCTGGTAGGCGGTGCGCGCGACAGGGACGGCGCTAGCAGCAAATGGTGGCCTCCCCCTCGCACTCGCACGCAACGCTCGCATCGATCTCCACTCGCTGTACTCGCCCCCAGCACCAGAAAGGCGGAACTAACAAAATTACGGAGCGCTTTCGAGCCGCTAATCATAAAATAAGATACGACGTTTCATTTCGAGCGTACGACTCTCTAGCGATCACGATGCTGGAATGGCCCTTGACTCTCGAAATTCTCTACTGACATCGTAGAGTATTAACTGCGCGTCGCTCGCTGGGACTTTTGTAAAGCCTCCGCCTCTACAAAGAAACAGAGTTGGAAAATTGTGAAGGCATGGTAGATAACATCGATGTGCGGATAAAGCTGCTGCGTATACTACACTGCTTTGCTTTACTGATAATAAAGTTCCGTGATTACATTTTTAATTTCTTTTATTAATTTATCCACAATTTCGAGCAACGGGAGCAGATGAAATTTAATGCAGGTTAAATTTGATTAAGACGGGTATCTCCGAGCACGAACACAGGTTAGGTTAGTAGATATAAATGGGTAGCAAAGTTTTCATAACCCTAACGGAGAGACATTTAGTTTGAAAGCGAAGTCTAAAGTAAAATCGACAGAAGACGCTCCCAGAGGGTTGGAGTGTTCTGCTCCGTCGATCATGTGATAGCTGAGTGACGTTTAATTTTTGCACCGCGTGCTCGTTTAGCACGTAAAAGTATTTTTTCTGTGTAGAATTATTAAAGGCCCGTCGGGGTTCTGATCCGTTCGATTGCACGGTTTGAATGAAAGTTAACGTAAAAAAGGTATATTTGGCTTATTCTTCTGTATGATCTTACTTGAATATTTTAGCGTAGGTGCTTATCTAAACGATTTCATTTAATTGAGTATGTACTTTACATTCTTTTATTTTAAAGATTCTACAGGGTTATTTGTAATTCACTGGCATCCTCTTAACCCTGAATTCCTATCACTCAAACAAATATTTTTTGTTTTACGACTTTTTAAAATGAAGCACTTTTTTTCCCATACAAATACACAGAGTATCGTAAAAATAAGAGGAAATCTCAAATTTTCAAAATGCTATTACACCATAAATATTAAGTTATGACAAAAGCTGTAAAACAAAAAACATTTGTTTAAGTGGTAGGAGTTTAGGGTTAAAAGGATGCTAGTGAATTAAAAATAACCCTGTATACAAATAAAGAAAATGTCTACTTCCTGTACATACAGTCTACATCTCTACATTTATCGTAAAGACAAAAACAAAACAACAACCCATACCTTCTTAGTTTATATTATATTACAAGTATTACAATACAAGTTACAACACTTACGTAAATATGAAGAAGATATACCTAATTGACAGTTATTGCAATAAAATGTTGTGTTCAATTTCAATTCATCGGCACATTTGCATTTAGGTACCATGTTATCGCTTGGAGTGCAAAATTATTGTGGTATGTATAATACCGACAACATACATAGCATGCATGTATGAATGTTGTCGTAGGTAGGAGAACTGGTTTTACTTATCGTAGTCAGCGGACTCAGTCGGCCACGTGTGATCCACACAAACGCGTCGTGGAGCGGGATCGTAGGAATATGTAAATCTCCCAAAGAACAGAGCGTGCCAAAAACCCTTCGCTCACGTTCCACTATGAATTATTCCGATCGCTGCAGTATAGGTACCTACTGGGACAGAACTGGGTATGCTGTCCGACCGATGATATGCAGTCACGCACAACTCATGACACGGCATGTGTTGTGTCACATTTATTTATTATAATCGTTGCAATCTCCGTGTCGAAAATGATTTTCGTATTTGTGTTACGTTCATTGTGAATGTAGGCAGGTATACCTGCAGCTATCATCATCGTCATCACAGCCCATATACGTCCCACTGCAAGGAACAGGCCTCAACTCAGAGTGAAAGAGCTTGGACTGTAGTTCCCACGCAGGCCTTGTGCGGATTGGGCACTTCACACATATCATTGAATTTCTTCTCAGGTTTCCTCACGATGTTTTCCTTCACAAATTCATGGTAAATTTCAAATGTATTTACGCACAAATTCTGAAAAACTTAAGAAGTGCGAACCCGGGCTCGAACCCACGACCCACCACCACGAATTTAAAAAAATCATCAAATTTCAATGGATTATTCTTGCTATGAAAGCTATACAATACAAAAATGCCTGAACAAAGTAACCTAAATAAGAAAGATATAATAAAATATAAGAGACAAGGAAAACTTATTTAAAAGCTAAAGTCCGACTATTAAGAGGGTTATGACAAAAGCCACTTCATTGTAACCGTGGGCCGGGCTGAGGAATAAACAAAACCAGTCACCAGGAGGGTTGCGCAGCCGAATGCAATAACAGTTAAGTTCATAACCGAAGTTTCATCGGCCTAACTTCAAAGTACGAACGTTCTACAGAAGCTTCCGTATTCCTATAAACAATATACACATAATATTTTCTATATTTCAAACTAAATACAAACTGAAATATAGATGCACAGAAAAAACTCCAGAAAAAAGACATAACATAGATGAGCGCTTTATCACTGCCTAATGTGATTATAACAGACTGAAGTGTACGTGTATGGGAAAAATTCGTCGCTAACTTCTAGACCAGTGGTGGTGTAGGGGTAAGCACGCAGCACGGAACGCTGAGGACCTGGGTTCGATTCCCAGCATTGGTCTTTTTTCTGGGGTTTTTTCTGTGCATCTATATTTCAGTTTGTATTTAGTTTGAAATATATGGTTTCACGGGATGACCGTAAAAGTAATAAAAAAATGAAGTTGAAGAAAATAAAAAAATAAATAGAAAAAGATACTTCATACTTAACTTGTAATATTTTCTACTAAGACAAAGATACCAGGCAGTTTAATTAAGATGAAACTACGGATTCGCTTTATGAAGCAATGTCGCATGAACCTCTCAAAGGATTTTATTGAAAATACATTTTCAAACAAAACGACCTATCGATATAATCCTATTAATTAAAGTTTGTATGGATGGATGGATGTGTGGATGTCTGTTACTCTTTCACGCTAAAATGGGTTGACGGATTCTGATGAAATTTTGGACACAAATAGTTTGTAACCTGGATTAACATATACGATATTTTTAACCCCGAAAATTATTTCCCGCGGGATAGCGATAAACGAATTCTTCGCAGACGGTGTCGCGGGCAACAGCTAGTTTAATCTAATATATAATTTGAAGTAGTTTCATTCAACTTGTAAAATACATGACCGCTTTAGCCTAGTTGGAAGTGACCCTGCCTACGAAGCAAGTGGTCCTGGGTTCAAATCCCGGTAAGGGCATTCATTTGTGTGATGAGCACGAATATTTGTTCCTGAGCTATGGATGTTTTCTATGTATTTAAGTATTTATTTATCTATATAAGTATGTTTATCCGTTGCTTAGTACCCATAACACAAGCTTTGCTAAGCTTACTTTGGGACTAGGTCAATTGGTGTGAATTGTCCCATGATATTTATTTATTTATGACCCAGATTTTCTATAACTCAGTTAACAAAATTGGGAATGTCTAAAAAAATTACCAGTGGTTTTTATATATTTTTTGTATACACCGTGAATTTTTAGTGGTTGTTTTCCCGAAACGAGGTGATTTAGTATTGATTGTACAATCGATTTATAATTACTATTTTGACTAGAGTCAAAAATCCAATTGTGAAAAATGAAAGTCGAAAATGACCGCAAACCAATAGTAACGCTTCGTTGGTATCGTACGCTACTTGTACCAACGAAGCGTTACTATTTGGTTTGCGGTCATTTTCGACTTTCGTTTTTCACAATTGGATTTTTGACTCTAGTCAAAATAGTAATTATAAATCGCTTGTACAATCGAAACTAAATCACCTCGTTTCGGGAAAGCAACCACTAAAATTTCACGGTGTAGAAAAGTCAATTATAAGAAACTAATTTCAATATTTTGTCATTTAGTTCTCTACTTTTTTCAAAATTAATTATTGAAACTATTTTAGTTGATGACCTCAGATTATAATTGAGGGCTCCCACAATGCCAAATTTCTAAATCTATCTAAATGCGTACGACAAGGCAACCCCTTTAATTATTTTTTGCGTAGTGGTACACTATACACTGTGTCACTTTACTGGCACTGTTAAAGTGCTAGATGTCGGACAGCGGGTCCAAATCAAACTCCGTAGTATAATCCACGCGTAAATTGTGAAGAATTCTAACCACACAGAATAAAGTACGACTTGGACCGGTCACGCCATTTACACCAATGTCAAATGAAGGTCATTGCTTATTTGTTATATAATAAATTCATTACATAATATTAAAATTAAATAACTACAGAAAACGAGTTAAAAAGCATTTATCTCGAAATGGTTTTCGACTTACTATATATTGCAAAAAATAGACATCCCCAATTGAGTCATAAGTTTGATTAGCAATCGAATTGCAGCTTAGAAAACATTGTCATTAAGCTTAATTTCTCATTCTCTAGAATTCTGATGTTTCTTTTAGTTTCATGTAATATTTTTATTACAAGCCAAAATAACATTCCTCAACTCTACAGTGAAAAGAGCAAAGAAAAATAAACGTGGAACATAAATGTTCTAAATAATACCTACTTAAATGACAATAATTTTATCAGCCTATTTTTATACAAAACATACTTGGTTTCATTTTAAATGGAGCAATTTAAGCGAGAAGTTTGTCTGATTGATAAATGATAATACATATAACAATTTGTACAGTAAAAAAACGTGTGAAGTGCAGGTTCCGTAAATTTAAAAACAAGCAAAAAAAATAAGTTTGTATTTCATTTATATAAATATATATATATTCCTAAGAAAACAAAGTTACCACGTAATAATTATACTAGGTCGGTATTTACATGGAGTAAGTTTAACATCAAAAGTGGTTGTGGTGATCGTGATCACACAAACGACTCTACTTCCTAGTATGGTCGACCAAATACTTAAGTGCTTTACCATTTTTTTTATAACAGTACCTACAACAGAAGAAAAACAATAAGGTTGTTTGTAAGTGAAATAGCCTTTGATGTTTTATTTATGCTATACAACTGACATTTGAGTCTTAGGGTGGTAGAAGACTTTCTTGGTCGACTATACTTTTGCTGCTGACTGAACGGTAACCGATATCTATACTAATATTATAAAGCTGAAGAGTTTGTTTGTTTGTTTGTTTGGTTGAACGCGCTAATCTCAGGAACTACTGCTCCGATTAGAAAAATTATTTCAGTGTTAGATAGCCCATTTATCGAGGAAGGCTATAGGCTATATATCATCCATCACGCTAACACCAATAGAAGCGGAGCGGAGCGGAATAATGTTTCAAAATCGGGGATTTTTGAAGTAAAACTTCTATAGGCGCGCTTGACTTGGGAGTACGGTGGTGGATGTGAACGTGGGCGTGCGGGGGTTCGGTAGGGGGGGGAGCGAAGCGGAGGAATGTTTCAAAATCGGGGGTATTTGAAGTAAAACTTCTATAGGCACGCTTGACCTGGGAGTACGGTGGTGAATGTGAACGCAGGTGTGCGGGGAGGTCCGGTGTGGGGGGAGGGGGGGAGCGGAGCGGAAGAATGTTTCAAAATCGGGGGTTTTTGAAGTAAAACTTCTGGGAGTACGGTGGTGAATGTGAGCGCGGATGTGCGGGGGGATCGGTGGGAGCGGGGGTATTTTTTTTATATAGAAACTAAGGAGAGCCATAATTGATGAAAAAGCAAATTGGATAAAAAAAATAAGCTGCCCAAATTACTAATTCTAATTATTCGCGGGCAAAAGCTAGTTGTCTTATAAGATACAATTACATATAATTATGAATGATGGAAGCAAACAGTCAAATTTATTTCTAGTATGTCAAGTAACGTTAAAGCAACACGGAACTAGATAAACATCAACGAAATCAACTTCTGAGTATGTATTTGGAATCGAGAAAAGCCGTTTATCTTGTCGGTTCGCGGCGTTATCTCGTCGCACGAACGTATTTCAGCCCGAGCAGGCGACTCGGCCTAAATTATCGAAAATTTCCACCGCCGACGCCGCCCTGCGATATCGGCACGATAAACGAAATGCAAACATGACGTCCGCGGTCTACTGGCAGGCAATCATCGCCACATGTGGCTTGCATTACATTGCACCAAAATGGTCAATACCATTCAAATAGTTTCCAAAACAAAGACGCGGAGTGCTGTTATGGAACTACTTTCCTTTATCGTTTGCAAACATACATTCACACTTTGTACGTATGATAATGAAATATGACACATTGATAAAGCGATTACTTATCAATGCACCACTACTTTTAATTTTAACACATACTTCTTTATTTTGCATCTCTGTTAAATGTTTCATTAGTGTGAACTGTCACTGTTTTTTCTCGTTTTAACCGTATTTTTTTTATTAATACTTGCGTTCGCGGCCGTTACTTATTTCCAACATGGTGTAAATTCAAAGCGTCGATCCAAGACAATTAGTTCGCCAACTTTATTCCCCGTGCAGATAGCTAGTGACGTAAAACCGTAAATTTTATTTAAGTCTTTCGACGAATCTTACCGGACGTTCTCGCTCTCTTACTTTATTTCGTATATAATCGTATTGACATCCTGGATTTTAAACTCGTTTTAATAATCTGTCGATGCTAAGGCAGAGGACACAATTTGAACATTTTCATGCATCATTATTATTACTTAGTTCATGTAATTATAATAACGAGTAAGATTACAGTCGCCATCACAACATCGGAGCTGTCTAGATGTTCCAAAACCTATGGCAAAACGACCTTATTGTCAATAGGGATGTTGACACCACCAATCAACTGACGTTCTTTTTATGAGCTGTCAAAACACAATCTCCCATAGAGTTTGAATGACAATAGCGACATATGACGTCATTGTTCGCATACTCAATCAACTAACTATTTATTTGTTTTAAAGCAACAAAAAATGTAATTTTGCATTTAATCGAAAATTAATCTGGCTTTTAGGGCTGAAATAAAGCGTTTTTTACCGGAGTCGTTGTAACGTTGCGTTTTTCGCATTTACAATTTAAATTTCGCGGCACTATGAAAAGTGTTCCACATTTAAACTTTCGCGCTTATCGCTTTAAACATTTTACATCGTCATTGGTTCGTTCCCGTGACGTGATTGGGCGAGCCACAGAGGCTCCTTATTCGTCCTTCGTCTTTTAACATCTGGTGTAGCCAGTGATATAAACTTTTCACAATGAGGTATTTCTGACAAGTCGAAAGTTTAATCACACAGGTTGTGCATTTTATTTTCGTTAAGTTTCGTTTCAGATTCAAAATAATATTCCATATTGCATTTCATATATCTTTGTAATTATAAACAATATTTCCAATTTTCTGTCAGAAACGTCTTGTTGGCCAAAACGGTTAGATTCCGGGCTGACAGAACGGAGCTGTCATTAGAAATGCTCCGGCGTGAGACGCTCTTTCCTATTTGCGAGCTGAAGCGACGCGGACGCAAGATCTAAATTTATACATTCAATTTAAAGTCGAAGTCCGAAGAAGACTTGAATGGCGATCGAAGATCGGCGGGTTGGCGGGTCCAGCATGTAATTTTTGTCACGATTCCGACGTGTTGCGGTAAGTGTTCTCGCATTGCTTTCCTATTTTTTTCCTTCCTTCCGAGTCTTTGATCGTATTTTTATGGTGTGAGCACGCCCTTTCATGCTCCACCTTTTCCATTCTGTGTCTAAGACTTTGTTTCCTTCGCTTTCAGGCTGGAGGGGATGATCTTCATTTACAAGAGATTATTTGATGATCTTCATTTGCAAGAGTTTGTTTCAAGAGATTTTCAAGACAATTGGCAATGATTGCTTTTCCATAACACCTTTCAAGAATAACAATTAATGCTACATTTGGGGAATTCACCACTTCATTCTTAAATCCTTTGCCTCATCTCAATATTTTCTCCACGAGTGAGAGCATGAGCAAGGCATGAGAGCGGTGATACTGGTTGGCATGACCTCAACTGTGTAGCTGCGGGGCAACACTGCGTGGTAGCAGAGGCAGGACGACGAGGCTCCCGAGACCACGGCCGGAGGAAACCGCAGGGAGTTCCCGGCGTGGAGCCACGCCCTGTTTCCATGAGGTGGGCCCTAATTCCCACACATTCCGGTAACTGATTTTATCTTTTAAAAGTAAGTTTCCAGTAATTTACACACAAATGGTGGTATAACATATTGTAGGGACTTTAGTATTAGCACATACATATTTAGTTATAATTCAGTCCTACCATAAGCACGAACCGACCCTGATTTTTTATGCTCTGGTTTTCAATGTTTTACATAAAGTGTATGTGTTCATGTGATTTAACTACGGAATAAACCCTAAATTATTTACCCATTTCTGCATTTTACTTTCTGATCCAAATTTCCCTACATTTCCCATTTTCATTTCGTTTTTTCCAGTTTTCATAGTTTTCACTTCTTTTTTTGTAGCGTGGGGATTTTACCTTTTTTCCAACACGTTACATCGTGTCTTCAAATTCTTTTTTAATGGTGTCAACATCCCTATTACGTAAGTGCGTCAATCATAATTCCATAACACAAAATGGTGATCTCAAAATACAAGTTATGTTGGTTTGAAAGACGTCAATACGCCTTGATATCATTAGTCTTGATAATTTTTCTGTTTCTTTTTTTGAAATTTAGTGAAAACCAACGAGCGATTGACCTCTGTCTTACCTGATAATAAGTACAGATGAGGCCGTAGATGTAGAGCTAACTGGTTCAGTAACAGCCGATTCACTCCGGTTTGATCGGCCCTAAATCAGTAATCCGTTCTAGAATTTGATCTTTCACGCTTAAACGGTCAGACGATTTGGAAGAAATTTAGTTGGTAGATAAGTATAACTCTGGAGTAATACCCATTTACTTTTCATTTCGATATTTCTAAGGCTTCTCAACCGCTGAGCGAAAAGACATGAAATTTGCACGACTGTTCTTCATAGGTACAATATAAATGAAGACCGCGATTAAAAATCTAGGAATCACCACGGGAATTTAGTAAAACCCTGGAATTTGGTTTCAACTGCCGCGTCTAATGGTCCACGCAAGCGAAGCCGCGGGTAAAGGCTAGTGATGCAGTCAAGCACAAAAGTAGCTGAATCTTTTAGTATTTTTACGACGGTATTTAGACGACTAGATGGCCTAGTAGGTAGAGAACCTGCCTACGAAGCTTGAGGTCCCGGGTTCGATTCCCGCGTCGGGGCAGATGTTTGTATGAATAATACGAATATTTGTTCTCGGGTCTTGGGTGTTTAATATGTATATAAGTATGTATCTATCTATATAAGTATGTTTATCCGTTGCCTTGTACCCATAACACAAGCTATGCTTAGCTTACTTTGGGACTAGGTCAATTGGTGTGAATTGTCCTGTGATATTTATTTATTTATTTATTATTTATTTGTCGCGATAAACAGCAACACTGGGATACTATGATATTTTAAACCGACGCACGACCAGCTACTTTTTTGGATCATTTTGTGTAAGTACCCTGCGTTAAAAGGTGATCGAAACTAGTAACAATAAAAACCGGCCAAGAGCGTGTCGGACACGCCCAAGGTAGGGTTCCGTAGCCATTACGAAAAATCAAGTAATATTTTTTTAAGGATTTCGTATGTGTACGGAATCATCCAAGTTTAGGTATGTTTTATACCTTAGGCTACTATTTACTCTTAAACTACAAATAATTTCCAAGCAATCTTAGCCGGTATAATTTTCCTAGTAAATTTGATATATTTACTACTATTCTGAATTTTTTCAAATTTTTCCACCCAACAGTTTAAATTTTAGAGGGAGGGTCGATTTTAATGATTTTTTTCACTTTAAAGTTGAATATTTCGCAAACAGATAACCGAATAGAAAAATCATGTTAGCAACCCCATAATGGTTTTAAAAGACCTATCCAAAGATACTCCACACTATAGGGTTAGTCGAGAAAAAAAGTCACCCTCACTTTACGTCTATGGGAGGTACCCTAAAAAAATTTTTTTTAGTTTTTTTTTATTTAACCACATTGTTAGCGTGACTTATATATATATATTCATGCCAAATTACAGCTTTCTAGTACTCCTTGATTACGGAACCCTAAAAATAAGACAAATCTAGAACTACACGCCACTGGTAGCTGCACAGGACGTTCCACGGGTTAAATTAATAACAGAGACAAAAGTACTAAGGGGTTCAGCTACTTTTTAGTTTGACTGGATACTTTAATCCAAATACCTGATGCTGAGGTGGATGTGGCGGTAAGTGTGGCGGGTGCTGAGAGTCCTGCGTTGGCGAGAGGGCTCCGGGCGCGCTCGGAGGCGCCCCGGGGCTCGGCGCGCCCGGCGGCTGCGAGGGGGGTTGAGGGGAACCGCCTCGCTCATAGCCCTGGAAGACAACTTTGCGTTACATTTCGTCTCAAGTGTAAAGTAATTGAAGTGAAGGTATAGTAAAAATGTAATGTTTTAAATTTTCGCGATTCTGACACAACTAATATTCTTTGGAAATTAATCACGAACTATTTATTGCTAAAATTACCTCGACACATTGCAGCGGCCGTGGTCACGAGTAGACTCAATTTATAAAAAAAGTAATTTTAGCAATAAATTTTTCGAAATTAAGTTAAGTCCCGAAGTTACAACAAAAATATTTTTATTGTATTGTGGCAATATTTTCAAGTTTCGCTTTTGATAACAAAAGTTGTCTCTCATCTGGACATAAAATTAGCGACTCCGAGTTAGCAAACAAGATTTATTTAAATGGGCCGATAGCTTGCCAGGCGTCCCACACGCCGATGTAGACTTGACTAAAAGTATTGGCTGTAGATCCTTAACCTTATACAATAAAGTATGCCTATGTGAGATTTGTCCGGATACTCTTTCGTGCTCAAACAACTGGACTGATTTTGATGAAAGGCTTACACACAGTTTATAACCTGGGTTAACACATATGATGTTTTTTAGCCCAGAAGAAGTAATAAACGAATTCTTCACAGACGAAGTTGCGGACGACTGTTAGTTCAAAAATAAAGTTTTTTGATTGGAAGTTTCTTCAATTATTGTAATCACTTTACTGTCCTTCCCTTATTCCAGAACATCCCCAGTGATGTCAAAAGTATTATAGGGTAAAAAAATAGGTACTGCAATTAAAACTAAGAAGACAGAATGAGCGAAAAGATAACAAATCATCAATTTGACGCCAGAGGGACTACTACGAAATTCGAAGTTTGTGTCGCACCGTGTCACTCACTCTCACTCTCGTATTATACAAGCGTGAACGGAATGCCACGACACGAAGTTCGAATTTTGAACTAAGGTCTGTTTACGAATTGCGATGTAGTAAAATACATAGAGATATATAAGTAGGTACTTGGTTTAGCATATAGGTAATAGTTTACGTTTATGAACAAGTGACCCAGCTGGATAATTCGGTACAATATTACGACAATAGGGTAACCAGATGACTAGCTAGCTAGGTACAGACCTTAAGTAGCAGATCTAGGTTCATTATGATATTAATAGGTAAGTTTAAACTAGCAAGGGTGGTCCGTCACGTAACCAAGATGAATTAGAACTGTAGTAGGTACCTATCCGTGTGCTAAAGTAAGTCCATACTTAAAGACTTATCATCATCATCATCATCTGTTAGCCTATATACATTCCCACTGCTGGGCACAGGCCTCTTCTCAGAATGCGCGGGCCAAGTACGGATTGGGAACTTCACACACATTATTGAATTGGTTAGCAGGTTTCTGCAAGTTTACCCATGATGTTTTCCATCACTTTAAAACTCTTGGTAAATTCCAACAAACATCAATATAAAATAAATACGAGTAAAATAACACAATCTACAACGTCTAGATACAATGGACACAAAATCGTGCAAAATACGACATGACAGGCGTGACAGAAATAGCATCGTGCTATTCGTGGTAAACATGTTTCGTACAGATGTCGACCGTAACAATCGAATGGGAACGAGATCGTACGATTAATCATCTAAGCTCCGTCCTTGACCATGACTCACTTAAACAATCCCATTCCGATCGGAATCACCGCAATGGTTACAACCAAACACAAACCTATTAACAATTTGTTGGCACGCTACCGCATTGTAGCAAGAATAAGCAACTACATACTTATAATAGGAGATGGTACTACCCAGGCTGTTTAATCGAATATATGGAACTATTCTATCTTCAAAACCGAATTATTGGCAACAGCATAGTCACAGCGGTAAAGAAATCTACAAAAACAGTTATTCACATTGTACAAATAAAGAATTTACAATCATCATCATCATCCAAGGCTAAATACGTCCCACTGCAAGGGCACAGGGCTTTGCTTGGGTTGTAGAACAAGTGGGCCTAACAAGAATTTGCAAAGGTCATCAAATTAAGCTACACAGTAAAGTTACCTACTGCAAGGTGCTACTGAAGGAAAATTATGGCGTTAGAAAACTCGAGACAGCAATTGCAATTACACACAACTGGCAATGAATCGATGAATGCAAATTCCGACAATAATCCGCAACCAACATCAGCAGCGAAGGAGTGGTAAAACAATCCAGCACGTGCAAGAGGTCGTTGGCCAATGTCGGCCTTGACCGCACGGTGCACATCTATTATGCACACCCGTTTACTTGCGAACGAGTGCACCAACGCACCTATGCCTATATTATGCCGCCTGCAATTAACTGCCTCGCTGTTCCGCTAAATATTGAATGAGGCCAAGTGGGCAATGAAAGCATTTCATTTCAGCACGTCACTCAATGAATTAATAAACTGTTTACTGAATTACGTAGTAAGTAATCAAACTTTTAAAAAGTAAGTTCTATCTTTACGTTGAGAAATATTTTAAGACTAGTGCTAGTCGTAGTGTATGGAACAACAGTTTTGAGACAAAAAAAGTTAGATCACATGACAAAGATAATTATTAGGATGATAAGCAAAAATCGAAGGGAAGATTAAACCCAATGCCAAAGAACGTACAGGTAAGTGAAGCGTGCTCGACACGGTTCAGTACAGGCAGTCATTCCATCAATCTCTAAATGCTTTCACTCCGCGGCCAGTTTCCGCGTCACGTTTCAAGGCTGCAAGATAAGGCTGCCCTGATATTTACAGCACCGGGTCAAGAGGAGTCATTCACTTTTCATACTTCCTTTATTTACAACTTTACACGATGTTATAAAGGTAACCTTAGTCTGGACCAGAATCTACTAGCTAAATATTAGCTACTTATTTTGTAAAAAGTATTTTGGTAACTTTCGCTTCGACAGCTGATACGATTTTACACTATTCCGTGGAACGTCCTGTGCGCTACCGGTGACGCCTAACTGTTCGTGATTTGCCGATTTTTATTACTAGTTACGAATTTCGATCACATTTTAACATAGAGTACTTACACAAAATGACCCAAAAAAGTCTTTGGTCGTGCGACGGGCTATAAGTAGGAGTCTCGTAAACTAACTTTAAATTCAAATGGCGTTTAAATATTTCAAATATTCCTATCAAATCGAGGTATTAGAATTAAGTTCAAGAGGCCAACGTTTTAATCAGCTTAGGAGGAGCCAGTACGCCTTCGGGCTCTCGCTACTGCGTAATTGGACATGCAGGCCATTTACCAGCAAAGCCGAAACCTATTCAGTACCAGTCCTTAGGCAGGAAGGTTATCATTTCTATTAGCATCCCCAGGTATTGATCATTTGTAATCAACGGTATCAAAGGGACGATCACTCTGAAAGGTAGCCTTACTATGAATATCTATAATGATAATGTCAAACATAAATAGATCGAAATAAGTAATTCATAAAACTGTAAATAAGTAGTATAAAGAAGGTAAAACAACAATTCGCGTCGACAGATAAGGTTCCAGCATCATTCAATGGGACGGGTCGTCTTCCACGTAAACAAAACCAAGATTTGCGACCACTTTCGCTGAATTATAATTTAGAGGTAGAAGTTTGGCGGGAAGAGTACAGCAGGAAATCGTGGCTAATGCCTAGCAGAGTTTGAGCGAGTTTCAGTCGAATAATCCGCGCCAGTCGCCAACCAATCCATCAAAGGAAGGCGACTGGATTGGGTGTGGGTACAACCCCCCCGTACCCACATAAATATTGCGGGTAGGTGAGTACAAACCCTTTGACCGAGTTCTGTTTACTTTCGTTTTCGCTCAGCTGACGAGGCCGCCACCCCATCGTACGCCTCCACTATTATTATGATAATTAGAGAGCTATCAACGTGATATTCACTACGCAATGTCTAATTGCAGTGACGCTGACAAGCCAGCACTGTAGTTTCCGACATCAGCTGATATAATCAATATCAAAATACTATGATTAGACAATTTTGATAATGTTTTATTTTGAAGCGGATGAGACATGTGAAACATGATCAAAAAGATTACTATTCCAAAACAGGGTTCTACGGCGGGGCGACGATTTGTGTGACGGTTGATGTTGATGTTTTTTTTTTCTTAGAACTTTGTGGTGTGGTGAGGGGTGTCCCCAAGAGCACTCAAGGTTGCAACGGGTGCGGACGAGGCAGACAGGGCGCAGACGTGCATTATTAGGTGGGTGCCGGAACACCCGCGGGAGCCGCGGTGGGTGGCGGTGGAGGCAGCCGTACGTCATCACCTGAGGCGCGCCCTTGAAACCGTCGCATTCATTGCACCCGGATGCGGGCTGTATCTCACAACCCGCAATACCCGCACTCAAGATACCACCACCCATCTTATGTTCAGGGACACGCGCGGTCTCCTTGCGGCAACTTACTAGCTCCGCGGGCCGGTTGCATTGAGCAAGCCGCGCGTCCCGGTTCACCTACGACTACACCGTTATCAATGAGCAGCACGGCAAGTGAAGGAACTAGCATTGCTACTTTAGTTTAAATACGATTGGCATTCAGAGATTAAAATGCATAGGAATTAAAAAATAATAATAATGAATTATCAAATATATAAAAATCTCGTGTCACGGTGTTTGTTATCGAACTCCTCCGAAACGGCTAGATCGATTTTATGAAACTTTTTTATCTGTGCTCGTTAGGTCTGAGAATAAATAGGACGTAGGCTATTTTGCTAGTTATTGTATAACCTCTTAAGCATTGTCAACAACCACAAAAAAATAAAATTGCTGCTGAAGAAGCGCTACTTGGTTTGTGAACCAAAATAGTGCTGTATTGATAAATGTATTAATTTACTAGCTTTTGCCCGCGACTCCGTCCGCGTGGAATTAGTAATTTGGGCAGCTTATTTTTTTATCCAATTTGCTTTTTCATCAATTATGGCTCTCCTTAGATCCTTCCGGAAGAAGTGAAACTTCATAATAAACCAACCCGCTCCCAATCCGCCCCAACCCGCTCTCAACCCGCTCTCAACTCACCCCCCACCCGCCCCCAACCCGCTCTCAACCCGCTCCTAACCCGCCCCCAACCCACTTCCAACCCGCCCCCAACTCGCTCTCAACCCGCCCCCAACCCGCCCCAACCCACTCCCAACCCGCCCCAAACCCGCTCCCTACTCGCCCACCCAGCCGCTCCCAACCCGCCCCCAACCCGCCCCCAACCCGCTCTCAACCCGCCCCCCCAACCACTCCGAACCCGCCCTATCTAACTGGGCTATCTAACACTGAAAGAATTATTCAAATCGGAGCAGTAGTTCCTGAGATTAGCGCATTCAAACAAAAAACCTGTTCGATAAATTCTTAAAATAGACGTATCTTTCTTATTTGTGAACCGATTCAAATGAAACAAACACTAAATGTTAATCCAAGAAAATACCAACATATCAGTGAAAACCGCATCCTTCTAGGTTAAGCCGTTTCTGAGATTAGCGCGCACAAACGCACAGACAAACAGACAAACAGACAATAATTCTAAAAATCATTGTTTTGGGTTCTATTGCGCTAATAAATAGCCCTAGTGACAATTTTTGTCAAATATCTTCAATGTACAGACACCGACTTGTTACAGATTTATTATATGTATAGATATAGAAGTATTCACATTTGTACTGTAAATTTAGAAAGCGCATCGATGTGCGTGATCTCGCCAATTATTACTTAAATCCCAGGTTTTCAAACCTTTCATGTACAAATAGTACCTAAACAATAAACGAAATTAAAAAAACTATAATCTACAGTTACAACTGTATTCTGGCAAATAAGTAATACTGATTTCGGATGTTGAACTTTGCCTTCATCAGAGAAGACATTCGTGGCAGTGATTAGGGGTGACTTATCGTAATCATAGGTGCTGATACACTTGAGCATTCACTTGTAATGAGCATTCTAGCGAATGTTACATTACAGCTAAAAGCTCACAAAATAATAGAAGCGTTTTAGCGAGCATCGCACGAACAAAGTTAAAGACGGCGAATGCTCGCTTTTCTGTTACAAGTGAATGCTCAAGTGTATCAGCACCTTTATAGAGTTCAATTGCCTTATTTGAAAAAGGATGCTTTAGTCTGGCTAGTAATAGAAATAATTATTAAAATAAAATGAGAAATATGGATTCACCATCCGTGGATAACAGATTATCCTCTTATATTTTTGATAGTCTGCAATTTGTTTTCAGTATTGTAACTGACATCGAGTTTATTCCAAGTCGAAAAGGAAGCGCGAGCGATTGGGTAATCGAATATTTATACTCGGTCACCAATCGACAAACAAATAGAATCGATAAGCGCGAATACTTAATTCAGTTCCATCCAACCGTGTTGTTTACGATTGTAGTTTGACGTTTGGGTAATAATCAGATGAGGAAACTAAAGTTGTCTTTCCTGCGGACAGACGTTATAGTATAAATCTTCCCAGGTGAATTTTTCGCTTCGAGCCATTACATTAAATTTGAACCTTAATACTATGACGATACCGTTTGTTTTGGAAAATAAGGGCTCGAAGAGAAAAATTCACCTGGGAAGATTTATACTATAACTACCTCGAGGCCATAGAATTTATGAGTGGAGTTCAAAAAGTTGGACATTTAATACAGGTAGTAAAAATCAGTATCAAATATTGGGTATTTTTTGTGTCACAGCGGAACTTTACCAGTCGTAGTTTTGTATGGTTTTAACTACCTATACTGGTTGACATGATCCAACTTTTTAAATACCGCTCCTGACCTATCCTATCCACTCGAACATGGCGTGAGTCTTAGGGCCTACACACACGACGTTTTTTAACGCGCCGTCGACGCGCGTTTGTATTGATACAAACGCGTTATTTAAAAAACGCCGTCTGCTAGGGGCCTTAACGAGCCCGTACATAGAGACATTTCGGTTATAGATTGAAGTCAAAAATATCGGCTGTTATTCAAGAGACTTTCAACTTAAGAAACTGTTGTTGTCTGCAGGAATGTCGTGAACCTAAATCTCTTTATTACCCACTAGCTGTTAACAGCAACTTCGCCTGCGTCCCGCAGGAAATTTGCACTTTTCCGGTACAAAAAGAAGCCTATTCTAATCGGGGATTGTGTGTGTAGCTTCTATCAGTGAAAGAATTTTTAGAATCAATATTTTTAGGTTCGATAGTTCCAGAGATTACTCCTTGCATACAAACAAACACATCCACATAATTTTACTAGATAGACAGCTCATGCTCGTTCCTTTTTCTTTCCATATACTGGGGGGTAAAAGTAGCCTTCTTATAATCAGGGATTCTGTAGCTTTCTATTAGTAGAAAGAATTTTTAGAATCGGTTCTATTGTTCCAGAGATCACCACAACATGCAAAAAAAAAAAACACTAACTTTACCTCATTATTACTAGCTGTTGCCCGCATCTTCGTCGGCGTTGTATGGGAGTTTTGCATTTTCCTAGTTTCCTAATATAGGTAAAAAGACATTTACTGCCTTCGACGTGGGTACAGGGTGGAAGTGAACCTTAGATTCTTCTGAAAATATTGTGTAATCTAAACGATGTACAATCGATTTGCGATGATCAGAAAGTCCTATTAGACTTAGATTATTTATACACTAGAGCTTAGGCGGCATGAAAACGTCCCGAAAAATATAAGCCAACAGTTGGCTTATATGTCATTTGCCTCCCTTCAGTTTGAATGACGTAACGCGATCGTAATATGAAGCTGTCAAATGGATTTTTGGACGTTTTATATCGCAATGTTTGCTACTGACACTCTATCTAGTGTATAAATAATCTAAGCTATTAAAATATAGTGCGTGCAGTTCCTCCGCGCGGAAGAAGTGAAACTTCGTAATGTGGAAATGAAAAAGGCACTTACTACATCAATATGAACCTTATTGCAATAACTTAAAGAACTAAATTTACTTATGCATCTATGTGTTTAAATTACTCACTAGATGGCACTTTTATCAAGTCTTATACATTTTGCACAGACAGTATGAGTTGGGCATTTCTATTTTTCGTTGTACAGTCAGCAACAAAATATGAATACACTTAAAGTACCAAAAATATGTATACACGCCTTTATGCCCTGGTAATAGAGGCGTGGATGCATATTTTGGTACCTTGAGTGTATATTTTTGTTGCTGACTGTACCAAAATTAAGAAATTGTTAACAGGGAGTTAAAATTTGTCCGTTTGGTTACGCACTTTTTCAAGTCTTTACAATAAAAAAAGAATGTAACAAATCGGACAATTCTTCACTGCTTGTTAAATATTGTTAAACTTGTCCGATTTGTTGTTTTTTTTTTATTGTAAAGGCTTGAAAAATTGCGTAACCAAACGGACTAATTTTAACTCCCTGTTAACAATTTCTTAATTTTGGTACAACGAAAAATAGAAATGCTCAGTTCTGAATCGCACAATCGAACTTTTTACATCCGTTAGTATACACCGTGAAATTTTAGTGGTTGTTTTCCCGAAACGAGGTGATTTAGTTTCGATTGTACAATCGATTTATAATTACTATTTTGACTAGAGTCAAAAATCCAATTGTGAAAAACGAAAGTCGAAAATGACCGCAAACCAATAGTAACGCTTCGTTGGTACAAGTAGCGTACGATCGTACGATAGGTTAGGTACCAACGAAGCGTTACTATTGGTTTGCGGTCATTTTCGACTTTCGTTTTTCACAATTGGATTTTTGACTCTAGTCAAAATAGTAATTATAAATCGATTGTACAATCGATACTAAATCACCTCGTTTCGGGAAAACAACCACTAAAATTTCACGGTGTATATACAATGCGAGATGTGTACCAAGTGTACTTGCTTCGGCAGTACATATGGTAGCGTTAAACGTTTAACGCGACCTTGTTGGAAGTCGCATTAGAAGTTTCACTTCAAAAAATAAAGACATTAAAATGTTATTTTTAATGATGATGACAACCCTAATGGATATCTATCTACATAATATTTACATTTTAATATGACACCTGTCATTTACCAATTTTATACACATGCGATGCTCAAAGGTTCCACCGTGTCGTATAACACACGCTGCAGGACGAGTTCACGTATGCCGATACACCTCTGATAGAGTAAATGGGTCATTCTCTGGTCTCGCGTTTTTTCGTGTTCTCAACTTCAAGTATTTGTAAAATTTTAATTTTAACAGATAACCTTATAATTAAAATACCTCATATAGTTAACAATTTGTTCTGCTTAAAAAACTTCTAACAGTTTTATATAAGCTATATCTAATGGGAGAAAAAAAAATCCTAAGTCGCTGGAATCCCCATTTTGGCCTTGTCCCACCTCCAATTTTCACTATGTGTTACCGTTTATTTCAAAAACCATGCAAGAAAACCAATAAATGTTACTGTTCACAGCAAGCCAACTACTTTAAGAATTAGATTAAATTATCTAAATATTCCACTTTACCTTATCTTTTTTTTAAACCATATTACATAAATGTCCCGAGAAAAGCGTCTTATCCAATTTCGTTCATAAAACTCGTCATACTGTTCTTACGCACACTACAAGAGCATTTGACGATGGCTTGCCAGAAAGAACCATCCACGCTGCGTCGGCTGAACAGGGCGGACTTAAGGTTTTTGCGTCACTGCCAAATTATGAGGGTAAGAATCACGTCTGAAATTTTTGGTACCTCTGAAACTGATATCAGTGGCAATTTTTTCTCGCTTGATTTGTTGATATATTGAACTCAAATTTATTTGGCATATTAAGCAGTGTTATTACTACTTCTAGAAAAAAATCAAGTTTCTACTGTTAACGGTTTTGAAGTAATTCGTTAAAAACTAAATTGCTCATGTGAATTGGGTGGCGGTGAATTCGGTGATTTGAATGAATCCGGTGGTTATTACAGTTAGTCGTGGATTTTTGAAACTGTTAAGTTTATTTCCTGTACATATTTATGTAAAATAATCCGAGTCAGTTGATAATATTGGTAAATATTAATGATTTTACGAAAAAAACTTTCGACTTTTGAACGTGTTTTCAGCTTTCATTAAATAATTATTTAATTATGTATTGATGGTGGATTAATATTGGTCAAATATTTCTGAAATTTACAACTTTTTGTTTCATTATTTATTTGTTTCGCAAAAAAAAAAATAGTTTGTGTTTAGCCGATTTTTGATATCATAAATACTGTTGAAATAAATAATAAGTAGGGAATGATTATTGTTTTTAAGAGATTATTTGTTTTTATGAATGTGTGCTTTAACTACGTTAAATAATTATAATAATAACTATTATTTAAAGCATAATAGCTTATGAACGAGAGCAAAGTTATGTAATTACCTTGCAAGACTTAGATACTTATTTAACTAGTGAAACGTTCCAAAAAATATGGTGATAATTGTTTATTTATAGTTTTAGTTCATCATTGTAAGTTTGTACTTATTACACATTGTGAAAATTAAACAATAAATGTAATTTACTTCCACTATTCGCAGTTTTGTGATTTCGGTGGCATATGAAAATTTGAAATGAATTATCTCGATAACTGTGAGGACTAAAATGGTGCCTCCTTCTGCAAAACATTTCAAATAAACACTAGTTTTTGATGTAGGTAATTATAAAAAGTCGGATAATCATAAAAAAAATCGTGCCACCGAAGGTCACGCAAAACTGCCTTGGTCAGAGAACGACCCAAACGTGATCCCAAAGTCCCAAACATTGTTACTGCGAAGATTTTCGAAGGCGATCGTCAGTTTTTGTCTAATTTCTTCAAGAGGGCCATATAACCCTCTCTGTTAAGTCGGTAGGACCATAGGCCCTATAAGTGTATCACCATGGATTACCGCCCATACATTAACCAACCAGCGATATTGATGTCCTGTGTAACGGTAAGCAAAGGGATTTTCTTCGGCACAAACATGCTCGATTCGCCTATAGTACCGCAGCGCTCTTTCTTATGGTCTAACAGTATGAACGTCTCCTCCGCGTAGGTCAGCCTGCGAAGTTCGTGGCACAATAGAACGACCGTGAGCAACACGGTCAAGAGCACGTAATATGGTCCTATAAGGGTCCTATGCTCTGCTGGATACAGTGGAAGATATTTATTTCAGAACTGGCGTAAAGCTCAAGAAGTGTTGTAATCGCACTTTGCGTATAAGAGAAGTAAATATAAATAATCGGGAGCTTCCAGACGCGACATTTTCAAACACAAAATTATGTGAAATGACATACATAAATAGACAATTGTGAACATCAGCCTCACATTGTCATCATAATCAATAAGAGTATTCACGACAAACATCACGCAGTAAAAAGGTTCGTCAGTCTGCAAATTACTTTATTTAAATTCTCGTAAGCAGATTTTACCATTTCACACTATGATAGTACAACTTATATATATCCCTTTTCATACAAAACTTCCCACATCCACATCCTTCATTAACTCTAAGTGAGAATTTATTTAGGGTGTATACTACATTCTTATTTATATGCCTTGTTTGATAATGATTGTGTGTGTATCTGTTTTTTTCTCCAATAAATAAAATAAATAAATAAAAACTATGACTATTTGACGTAAAAAAAATAATTTGAAGACAAATTAATAAATTTTGATTGTGTCAATATTGTTCACTGTAAAACCTCTTTACTAGTTGAACTCCCTTCTTTTATAAAGATTATTTCATTGGCTGTTACTGTTTCAGATGCTCTGCGTCTCGGGCAAGCAAAACTCGACTTTACGATGACATTAATTTTTGTCATTCACCTTATCTTATTAAGGTTAATAACCTTTTCTCTGTGACCTAGTTTAATCTAGGGTTGTACCAAGCGTTTTTTTGCAATAATGTTTAACAAGCTGTAACTCGAAAATGGTTGTGAATATTAACATAGTTTATTTGGAAAAAAGATAGTACTAGGCCTAAATAACACCCCATTTTCGTAAAGGTCTAAAGTTCTGTTCCACCCTGTATGCGTTTCCATGCTTATCACCCAGTGTCGCAGTCTCAATATTGCAAGCGCGTGCAAGTGCTTTTGCGGCAACTAAGGTCGTCTTGAGCCCGACAGGCGGCAGCAAACGTTTTAAAATCGGTTCAGCAGTTCCCGAGATCACACTAAACAAACAACAGTCTTCTAATAAAAGTTTGAAACGTTACAGGCGTAATCAGTGAAGCGAAGGAAACCTAGTGCAATTGGCGCTTAACCGTATTCTTTCTGGACATCTTGTCCACGGCAGCGAGTCTAGCTGAAGGCACACTTTGTTACATTTACGAGGGTATTTCTGGTAAAATATAAAAACGCTAGCTTGCTTTAATGTGTTAGCAGAATGTGTGGGCCACCTGCTGGGTCTGATGGGAAATGTTCAATTGGCTAAGTAAAGTTTTTTGAAGAGATGCTTATTATATTTTTTTTCGACAGTAGTCGTCTTCAAGACCGAGAAACTGCAGCTGTTTTTTTTTTATCTCCTACTATTTATTGGAAATATTTTTTTATGTGTTCGAGATGACATTTGTGAGATTTAATAATAGCTGACAAGCAGTTCGTGCTCAGTACTTAGTGGAAATATAAAAAAAAAACGAATAATTATTGTCAAAGTCAAATGAAATCTAACCATGAACTAAAACAATTACTTTGCTCACCCGCGACCTCGAAGGTCGCGGGTGAGCAAAGTAATTGTTTTAGTTCATTAATATGGACCTCCGCAAAGTAACGCCTGATTCAATAAATTATTTGAAATCTAACCGTTTGCGTTTCGTTTACTTTGCGTTGTCCAAGAAGCAGTTCCAAAATAGTGATCGAAAATATTCAATCGTGATTCAATTATCGTGCATAGGTCGCGGAGAAATGCGGTAAAATTGAAAATCCGGATTTTATGCGGAGGTCCTTAAAAAGAGTCCAAAAATCACACTGATCACACCAAAACGCAAAGCAAACGAAACGCAAACGGTTTGACATGGACAAAAGTGACAGATGACTTCGTTTTTTTTTCTGTTTCTACTAAGTACTGAGCACGAACGGCTTGTCAGCCATTAAATCTCACAAATGTCCAACTCGAACACTTAAAAAAAAATTCCAGTAAACAATAGGTATAAAAATAAAACAGCTGCAGTTTCTCGATCTTCAGAACGCCAACTATCGAAAAAAAATATAATTAGCAGCCCTTAAAAAAACTTAACTTAGCCAATTCTTGCGTTTATTCTCCGTAAATTGTTTAGAAATTTACGTTATAATAATGGTTGCGTTGTTAAATACTTGATTTAATATTGCACTCAAAAAGAAAATTCTCCTTAAAAACCCAAGGCTAATACTTCCACCTGGCCTGTCCCAGCAAATTTTGAGTATAGCCAGCCATCATTATAGTCGGTTTCCTAACACAAGTATCCATTTTTCTATCCAGTTAGTAAGTATAAGTACAGTTAAGTATAAGTTAGGGAACCGAACCTATTATGGCTTCACGGAACTAAAAATTGCATACAATGACAAAACTATGTAATTTTTGTAACTAACTACTCGTCCTTTTTAGGGTTCCGTACCCGAAAGGTAAAAACGGGACCCTATTACTGAGGCTCCGCTGTCCGTCTGTCACCAGGTTGTATCTCGCGAACCGTGATAGCTAGACAGTTGAAATTTTCACAGATGATGTGTTGCCGCTATAAGAACAAATACTAAAAACCAGAATAAAATAAATATTTGAGGGGGCTCCCATACAAAAAACGTGATTTTTTTTTTGCCGTTTTTATAGATAATGGTACGGAACCCTTTGTGCGCGAGTCTGACTCGCACTTGGCCGGTTTTTAAATCAAACCCAACCCTCATGTTGTTTTGGACTATAATTTCCAAGAATTTCTGTTGCCCAAACACATTAAACTAGTGAGTAACTTATGCGTGAGTCAGAAAATCCGATTCCGTGTTAAAAACAAGCTGGTTAGTTTTCATACATCAAATTTGTTCTCTTTCATTGTCAAGGATGCTATTGTTGGGAGTATTTATTGGCAATAAATTATAGTTTTTATAAATAAACGCTGATGAAGGGTCGACGACTAACTTGAAAGCCATATAAAATTATATCTGCAGTTTTAACACCACGTCAATAATAATTGTGTCAGCGTTATCATGCCACTATTATTACCTAGTCATGCCTAACTAATTATCCGATGGCCTAGCCAGACAGCCCAGTGGTCCTAAACTGTCCTTCTGCCTGTACTAAACGTTTCTTAACTCCGATTTCTACACGAATTCGCTCCAAAGAGCCCTGCTTGAAAACGTACCTCAGTTGCACAACGAGCTTACGTCAGCGAGCGCGCGAAGCGGCTTACGTCATTCGAGCGTATCTTGCGCTGCCGAGCTAAGTTAGAACCTATGCCTATGGAGTTTAGATACCCGTTAAGGAAAGCTTAAGTATGATAGAACGTTATGTTCGTTTGAGTGGATGAGGCTCCGACGCGGCGTCGCCGCCGCCGGCTCAACGATTCTAAGAAAACGTTCGACTCTGCTCTCTACTGCGGGACTTAAATATGAATCGTCCAATAATGATTCTCCCTACAGCGGCGATATGGAACAGGAGTTTTAATAAAACATGAATGAATGCGTACTTCGAGAGTTCTCAAGGCATGAGCTATTAATTTTGAAAAAAAAAATGAGTGCGGCAGGCGTATCTACCGTCACACCGCAGAAATGTGCCACTGTTCATAATTTAGCAGAGTAATCCCATGCTGTTACTTTAGTTAGGCGGCCCCTAGACCTACAATAACATTGTACAATAAGATTGAAAGGCGTTCTGAATCCAAACGAGCAATTATATTGCTCAATAATACGAACTGTTACGATGTACGATGTTTTCGTGTTCAGTCGGATACTAAAATATTGCACAATACTGACCCTACACGATGCAATGGAAAAATATGGCGCAATAAAAATTAAACTCGCTCAAACTTTCGGTCAATCATTGCGCAATCTTCAATATTAACCCTAAGCGGTCAATAATATTGCACAATTCGCAATATTGTGCAATATAATTGATCGTTTAGGGGCCGCCTTAGGTACAACTATATACTATACTCAATGTAACTATAAACAATGTAAATTAAGCCAAACCAAAGACCAAAGTTTTTATACTTATTACTTACAACTAGTAGTGCAACTGTGTTAATAAATGCGTAGAAAACCCATTGACTCCGAAAAAAAAAAAGAAAAATCATAAAATATTGTTTTGCTCCAAAACTAACAAACTTTTTGACAAATTTGTTATTTTTGACAAATCAACAGCGCATGTCACACGTTACGTGCGCGAACGAAGTCGCGGGAAAAGCTAGTAAGTTATAATATGGATACATAATTGTGATTTATTTGAAAATATTATTTTATGCTAGAAAAAATGTGAAGGAAATATTATTAATTAGAAATACCTAGTCTCAATGAGTTGCTGGAGGTAAATCATTAAATGCTTTTTATAGCCTAGTAATAAAGATGTCTGCGATTAGGCATCAAGTTACGGGTAACCTATTATTACGCTTACACATCCATAACAAAACTTATATCTACATTCCAAGGTTATTGACCCTAATCTTGGACTTAGCCCCGATATCTCCACCATCAATCAGAATTAATCTGCGTCTTGCATACACATAATAATGTGCATAACATAACGACGCATATTACAATTTGCATACCGCTTGATGCCGATTGTGATCGGTCAAGTAATGTTATGCCATAAAACCTGTAGCAGAAGGGAAAACTACAAGATATTCCCTCAAATATGTAATAATCATAATCATTTCGGATTATTGTTTGGATGAATCAACTTTTTAGTGCCACCCGTTGCTATGGTTACACAAATTTTGTCCCTTGGACAACCTAAGCATTTTTCTATGAAACAGTATGAAGTGTCATTTGGACAACCGGAGACAGAGTAAACACAAAAAAATTGATTCACCCGTTTTTCACAAAATTATTTTTTACACCAACAGGATATTGTGACCCTGATAATTTTTAAGCAAACCTCAAAGCGCACCCTAATACCCCTTAGAATATGACTCAAGTCCCAGAAAAAGTCGCTGTGGCAGACAACTATTTACAGTAAAGATATGTTGTTGTTTCTAGAGACGTTCCTTACCTGATGCGATGAGAAAGGTGGTCTTGAGTTAGGCGCTCCCTGCGGACCAGGAGGCGGCGGATAACGCTGAGAATAAGACCCTGGAGGGCCGTATGCTCCCGGGGGCTGCTGGGGGCCTCCAGGAGCGCCAGCACCGTACGGGGACCCGCCGAAACCTCGAGGACCCTGCGCAAACGAAAATATAATTAAATCATAGCCAAATGGTAAATGTTCATCTAACTAAATTACATGTTATGCTATACCTACAGTCAAGGGCAAAAATATGTATACACTTTAGTACCTTGTCACTTTAGCCACTGTGACAGTTCATATATGGCAGTTCAAATATGACGAAAATAGACAAGGTACTAAAGTGTATACATATCTTTGCCCTTGACTGTACCATGCGCAATAAAAAGCAAGCAGTAACCAACCAGCCACTCCTACACAACTCAGAAATCTGAGACAGCCAAAGAGTCGCATCACATCAAATCTCTTTTCATGTGTACCATCAAAAAGTTGTAAGTGTTCTTTCGTAACGTTTTACTCTAGTAGTCAATAAATACAAACAATCCTACTGTAATGATAAACTCCAGCACAGCGTGATAACATGTCTAATAAATTGACGTCCGAAATAATTCGTTGCGCTAACAAAGTCGCCCGCTTCAGTTTTCATTTTGTTCTATGATGGAAATTCAATTATTCGTACGAACCCCGCTACTACGAGGCAAACGAGTGACGGCGAATGCCGTTCGCTTTGTTCGCAATAAATGTTTCAACTGGAAACTGCACGCCTTCCAACTACTTTCCGGGCGGGTTTTCGGATGTAGGTAATTTTACTAGAAGATATGAGAATTGTGTCCGCAATTAGTTTCATTTTTACGAACATCGGGGGTGTTTTATGGCGGATTCAATGATTTATAGGGGCGGTGTTAGAGGGTGCGGTGTGCGGAGGGCGAGGCGAGGGTTGCGCAGGGCGCGAGTGCCGGGGGGCGGTGGCGCGCTATTGGCCGCCTCGGCATCGATCGCACGACGAGCTCGCGCCGGCCCGCCCGTGCCTGCCAGCCAGCCTCCACCTACGTTAATAAGTAATCATCCGGCCCCGCGATACCTCTGCGAGTTTTTCGGCGCTGGAGCCGTTGAG
The DNA here is from genome assembly GCA_947859365.1 of Archips crataeganus. Lineage (NCBI taxonomy): Eukaryota > Metazoa > Arthropoda > Insecta > Lepidoptera > Tortricidae > Archips > Archips crataeganus. Next base: position 11,274,565 of record OX402066.1, on the reverse strand, counting down.
ACGGACCATGCAACTCCGGTCTACTGGAACAAAGAACCACCGCACAGGGCGACATCCCGTATTGATTTATGCAGTAATTGACCCGCGGTAGGTGCGCAGCCCGCGCACCTACGCCCTCCACGCATCCTCATATGCCTCCATGCGTGTCTATCTATATGTAGTACTAATAATGGAAAAACTACCTGTATCAGATAATTCATAAACGCCACTATTCCTAAATCATTGTTGTTCCAAACTTGTAACGGTATGATTTAAAGGCTTTTGCAGAAAGGTGGGGTCCCTCAGTTCGGCTTCATAATCGTCGCTAACGTTGTTCTTAATATCTACACATAGCATCATATTCGTACGGTCCTAGTCCAGCATAAACACGTATCTACCCATAAGCTGAAGTATAGGTATCATAAAGACGTTGCCATTTCTTTGAGTAAGTATTTTTTTTGATAACAGGACGTTATTAATCTACTCTTTTTAAATCTACTGCTGCATGTATAGCTGCTCTACGAGCTGAGCTGATCTGGTTTACTTCAGAACGAGCTGTTTGGTTAGCCATATCCGTTTGTCCGTCCACGGCTTAACTCGGAGACTCATTCTTAAATTATTACCCATTATGAGCTAGCGGTGCCGTTTCTGGCACCCAATTTTATGTGTACATTTGAGTCATACGCAATGTCATTTCAATGGTGAGATTATCTAATTTTGTGATATTTTAAAATTCAGCTCATAATGGGTTAATTATACAGTCAAATTGGTAAAACCTAAACCCAACAATGCGCCTGAAGACGAGGTTTATTGAAGTTATTTAATTTTTTAATTACAAAAATGCTACAGGCCGCAGATAACATCTGATACAAATGATACAATACACATAATTAAAAGGTATATTATACTTTAATTTAGAGGAAAACTTTGTTGGTCTGTTTGTGTTTGTACGCAGACGCCATCGCCAATAGACGGTAAGCTATGGAATTACTGCTGAACCTACAATATGAGTTTATTAATAAAAAAAGTAGTGTAGTGTTTTTAAAGGGTCGGCAACGCGCATTACGCGCATATGATTCCCTTAGAGTTGTAAGGCATAACTATCAAATTTAAAGTCAACCCAACCACTAAGATTTTTCTTAAGCAAAACAACCAATAGAATAAAAGTTTGTAATTGTATACGATTCAAATTGATTATATCCTGTGGTTCTAACCTAGAGTTGGTTTCTATATTCCAGAGACAAAAAATTCATGCAAAAGGAGCAGGATCCGTGAAAGAATGATGCAAGTCGACTTATGACTTACTTACTTACTTACTTACCTTCTGCAAAGTAAGGTGCGACTTTTAGAAATAAAAAAAATAGGTAGGCGGCGCTCGTTTCATTAGTTCTTTGTAAAGTTCTAATATTTTCCTCATTCTGTATTCGCGAATTGGTCTTCATTTACGTAGGTAGTCACTTTCATCTTTGGTCATGTCATGATATTTGTCTTTTATTTAGTATTTCGTCTTATTTGATATTTGTCAAGTTTTCTTCGATATATTATGTTCGACGTTTGTCCCGTTAGCAATTAATCTTACTTTTTTTATATAGATTTTTTTTCTACTTCTACTGTTCGCTATTTACCACATTCTATTCATGTCTAAATCAAAACATTTATTCAGTAAGTAGGCTCCAAGTTCTTTTACATGAGGGCTCTTTTTTGGGATTCTACCAACGCTAACGACCATCATTGCCAAGAATAAATCCTTTGATGATAATTCTATAATTAAGAAAACGTTACTTACAGGCTACATTACCATTAGAAGATCATTTTAGCTTCTCGATAGTGAATGCGACGAATACCAAAGTCTGGTTTGGACCAAACGGCACAAATAACGAATGTGACGAAAACATAATGAGATGCAAAAGAGGTCAAACAAGAAAATAAAAATAACGCAATTAGAACAAAACAGACACACACTACCAATAACAAATTAGGCGAAATAAGAAAAGATAAACACTGAATGTGACGAAAGATGATAGAAACAAGTAACGAAATAGTAGAACAAGTGACGAATAATTAGTGTAATCAACGTTAATAATTGATACACCCCAACCGGACATAATTTTTATACAATTATTGTAAGAAATGTTGCAATTCAAAATAGTGAATACAGCATAATTAAGAACTAAATAAAAAGCGAATGAGACAAGCCAAAATGATATTAAAAATACTTTACATATACATATCGCTCATGTAGAACGATACTGACACAATTCGAATTCAAAAATAAACTTTATGTAGAAAGATCATGTGAGATATCTTGGCTTATATTTGGACAGAAGGCTTACCTGGCAAGAACATATCTTGCAACTTGGTATTCAGACAAGAAAACTCTACTGGCTTATTGGTCGAAAGTCATAACTCTCTCTTGAAAATAAGATACTTTTGTACAAGGCCATACTGAAGCCCATCTGGACGTATGGGATCCAACTATGGGGTACAGCCTCCCACTCAAACATAGAGATCATACAGAGATTCAAAAACAAAGCTCTGCGTATGATAACCAATGCTCCCCCGTTCGTGCCGAACGAACTACTACATCGAGACCTGCAGATGTTCACTGTGAGGCAGGAAATTGCACGACATACTAAGTCCTACAAAGAACGGATCGAACACCATCCAAACACTCTAGCTCAATCACTTATGGAGAACCATAACCGAACTAGACGATTGAAACGTAAAATACCCCAAGACTTGGTCCAGCCACAGTAGTCTGTCTACTGTCTAGATGATGAGGATGTGACACAGGTCACATACTGAGCACGCCAGCACTAGCACCAACCAACATACAGCTGAATGTCCCATGGAGGGAGACAGATTGTATGTAGTAGCTCCAAAAGACAAAAAAAAAAGTAAAAAGAAAAACAGGTTTGGTTTTAAAATGACAATAATTGTAATTGTGTCAGAGTGTCGTTCTACATGAGCGATATATATAATATATCGCAATCTGACTGATTTACGCTTTTTGGCTCGAATTAATGGCCAAATAGACACTAACCCCTTATTCATAAGCTCCTGTCATGGTTATGTCAACGAAATGGTACTTTGACTTTATCTGTTACTTTGGCATTGGCGATTCCCAGACAGACAAAACAAAAAATTTGCTTTTGTTACAGCAACTTATTATAAATAAGAGGTTAGTTCTTTAGTGGATGCATTTGACGTGGATTTGTAGTCAGTAAGTTCGTAGTTAAAGTAATAACATAATAGATACATTTAGGGTATAGTTTCCCAAACTTTTTTTTCTCATAGACCAGTTTCAAAATTTAGCTGCTTCCGGGGGACCCCTTGCAGTAACATTTGTACCATATTCCCACAAAACAAACAAAAACAAACAGACAAAAATGTGAAGATTGGATCTAAATCTAAATCCCGTCGAGTCTCCCGTGGACCACTTTGGGAATTACCGATTTAGGGGCTCAGGCCTGAAATGTCCGTTTTCCTAAAATGTATTTTTCCCAAAATGTCTACTTTCCATAATGTCAGCTTCTTATAATGTCTGTCTCCAAGAATGACAGTTTTCGTATAATGTTCGCTTTTCAGAATGTGCTTAATTCTCAATGTCTGCAACCTCATAATATCCGCTTTCTTACAATTTTGGCATTCCAGAAAAGTCTTATTCCCAAAATGTCTGCAATCATAAAACATGCAACATTTACCTAAAATATCTTTACCATTTTAAAGCGAAAATCCTACGTCCTTCCCAGGGTCTTAAACAATCTCTAAACAATTAAGCAAGCAATTATGCCTTTTACATTTAGACATTGATTTGAAAATAAAGCAGACATTATGGGAAATGGAAAACAAACACAATAAGACGATAGCCTATCTATATAAAAAAGTTAATCTATGTATGTAAAAATTATATCCTTATTATATCCTATCTATGTAAAAATTATAGGAATGCAAACATTATGAATAGACGACTTCCTGAGATTGTGCACATTTTAAATAGCAGACGTTTTGAGAAAGCTGACTTTGGTCAGAAGTGCTAATATTGTGCAAACGCAGACGTTTTGAGAATTATACATTTTAGGAAAACAGATATTTCACGCCTGAGCCGATTTAGGTTACAAATGAGGACCTGAAATGGGTCACAGCCATTGTTCAAAATGAGCTGCTCTATCTTGTGTTGAGTGACGGAATGCGCCAAGTGCAATTGCATCAGGCACTAGAGTGCAAGTGCAGTCCGTTAGGAATGTGACCGGATTCCAGTCCGGTAGAAGCGGCGCGTTCACCCACTTTGCATCACTATTATGTCATTGCCAACCAAAGGCCTAAACATTACACAATAACGAGCAATTACATTCATAACGTTGGCGCGGCGTATCTACAAAGCGACGTGTGTAATCTAACAGCGGGTTAACTTTGTTTTAATTTAATTAACTTATTACTGTAACAGTAACCGTTATGAAAACCACATTAGTTATGTGGTTTTCATAACGGCTCCCGTATATATGTACGCCACTAGATTGCATGTTCGCTAGATACTCTTGTGAATTGACCAAAAACATGCCCATGGTAAAAGATGTCGCAATGAAAGAAGGTACAACTAGATAAGAAAAACGAATTATAAATAAAATTAGCAATATAAAGATGTCATCTGACGTAGATAATCCAGCAACTGCACTTGTATCAACAGAACACAATAAAATGACGAACGAATTAATTCATAAGTCAAGGTAAAACAATTTATTACCTTGAAATTGAAAATGTAAACACCGTTTAACGGTAATGTTAATGACCTATGACTAATACAAGAAGCAAGTTATGTGTAACATCGGCATTCGTACAAACAACGGTAGCAGGCAGTGTGCGCCGGCGGATACGAGCAAACATTACATAACTTTGATTGTGTTTGTAAAAAGTTGGGGATTCCCTCCACTACAAACGCACCTTACACCGACACACAACTATGTAAATGTGTGAGTGTAACCTTGCCTTCCTTTACATAAAACGCCGTCGGGGTATCCCTTTGCGCATCTACAAAAAAAGCTGAACCCATATATTGTTGCGGGTAAAAGAGAAAATGAACGAGATTGACTGTTATTACTATTATTACTTAATTTCATCGGCTCCTGCGAGGAACGATAAAAGGTCTGCTGACCGGTTTACTTTTTATACGAGTTTGAGTTACAACAATGGGACGTAAACCGTATTCATCGAATCATCTGTATCGACTTCCGTCGACACGTGCCTAAAGTAACGGTGCACAAATTACATGTTGCTTTTGTAGTTTTTTCGTTCATTCTGCAATATTTCGTTTCGACCTTGAGAATCCCCAAGAATTTGAATAAAGTTGCATTAACTGACGGTTATATAGCCAACAAAACGCACAACAAAAAGCGCGTCTTTAAAATGATTCCTTTTGCAGGCCGTCAGCGTCTAAAACGTTGACGCGCGCGTTCGAATCGCAATCTGCGATGGCGTCACGGAATAGCGGTTGGTAAATACAAATGTCTGTGTATTTAATTATAAGACTCTATAAATAGAAAGAGCATTACGTCGTGTTATGCGGTCGGTTACGGCAAGTTATTTCGGTCTGCGCCGTCACGAGCGCCCCCGTGAATGTCAAGCTCGCGGTAACTAGGTGCTGCGGCGGCGGTCGGGCAACAGGTGGCTTGCACTCAAATATTCAACTTCACATTCTTAGTTTACACTTTAATCTTTAACATGGAAACAGAGAACACGCCAGATCATCCTATGGGATGCCGTAGGGTTGTTTGGTAATCCGCTAATAATCATTCATGATTCATTGAAATTTTGTTACAACCACGTTCTTTGTAGACCATTTTGTATATAGTTATCGCAAGGAATCAACTTGCATGGAATATTCAGTAAAATGTACAATCACTAAAATACGAGGGGCGTTCAATATAAAGTGAGGTTGAGATGCAAACTCTTTCAATATTAGGAAATTAAATACTGGCCGGTAAAGCTAATCTATCTATCTAGCTGATTGCTATGAAAAAAAAAACTAACTGTATTTTGTTTAAAAAAAAATACGGTAATTTCTTTGTAATGCTATTGAGTACGTTAGCGAAAATGGAGAAAATTGAACTGCGCGCCGTTATCAAATACTTTTGATTAAAAAATTTTTCTACGGACCAAGTCAATTTGGATTTGCGGGACACTTTAGGGTCTAATGCTCCTCCATATTCGACAGTCGCACGTTGGTGCGCCGAATTTAGACGTGGAAGAACATCGACAATGGACGACCCCCGCTCCGGACGCCCTACTACAGCAGTAGCTGAAGAAATTGTGAAAAAAGTCGAAAACTCAGTTTTGGCGGATCGTCGTGTCACGGTTCGTTTTATTGCTGAAAATGTAAAGATTTCAACGGGGAGCGTGCATAATATTTTACATGAACGCTTGGGTATGAAAAAGGTATCTGCGCGTTGGGTACCAAGAATGCTTACTGACACGCAAAAACAAACTAGACTAGAGATTTGTCAAGAAGCTTTGAACCTGATGCAGCAAGACCGGGAACTTTTTTTGGCGCGATTTATAACAATGGACGAAACATGGCTCCATCATTACGACCCAGAAACGAAACTGCAGTCTATGACATGGAAAAGGCCATCATCTCCAACTCCGAAGAAATTCAAGGTGAGCCCATCTGCCGGTAAGGTCATGGGCTCTGTTTTTTGGGATGGTAAAGGGGTATTAATGATTGAGTATCTCGAGCATGGAGCCACTATTACGGGCACATTATACGCCAAACAAATAGCAACATTGCGCAATGAGATCCGCGAAAAACGGCGAGGTAAACTCTCGAAAGTTGTGCTGTTCCACCAGGACAATGCCCCGGCACACAAGTCCGCCGTTGCAATGGCTGCAATTCGTGATGCTGGGTTCGATATCCTTAAGCATCCTCCGTATTCACCAGATCTCGTTCCCAGTGATTTCTACCTATTTCCGAGATTGAAACAATACCTGAGAGGCCAGAAATTTGAAGACGACGACGCGGTAGTCGCTGCAGTACAAGATTTTTTAAGTACTCAAGATGAGACCTTTTTTAAAAATGAAATTTTAAGTTTAGAAAAAAGATTTAATAAGTGTATTATGCTAAAAGGTAACTATGTCGAAAAATAAAATTACATTTAGTAAAAGTTGTTTATAACATACTCATTCTCACTTTTTATTGAACGCCCCTAGTACTTGTCTATCTCAATCCCGTTTTCACAATGACAGCTCACTTTGATAAATAAAGGCTATATATACCCACTATCATCGCAAGACGCCACAAGTGTAAACAAACGGATTACAAGTGTTACTGACCTAATAAGGCGACCCCTTTTCACCCAAGACGGTTCAATAAAGAACTCCCTATAGGTACATACTATCTGGAGTACATAAAGAGTGGCGGTCGTGACCTTTCAATGTAGATATACTCTATGTATAGACGCGCGCCCCGTTATGTACCGACAACTCATGGATTAAAGAAATATTCACCCCTCGCTGGATACGGTATGACGCTATTCATCTTCCTTCAACCGACATCAAAACATTTTACCAAAGTTTAACTAAACTAATAAAAGACTGCTGGCGCCAGTAAATCATTCCCCAATTACTAATTATTGTATCGGGATAGCTCTACTACGTCAGATCAGAGGTATAATTACGTCTCATCATTTAAAATTAGTCCAGTCCTTGGTATTGATCAATAAAAACTCATTCATTCTTTGCAAGTTCTATTTGTAGTAGTTATGCAAGTCGGCAGAAGATCATAATCATAAATATCTCGGGAGTTTGTTTCCTTGGAAACATTCAGAGTTCAAATTTTGTGAACAAAACGTTTTCCTATTTTACGGGGCCCGACCAAGTTTTGTAAGATGTTCAGGAATCCAGGACCACGTAAAGAGTACAGTAAAAGTACACGAGTCACGCAGGGTTACCACCCTCTGTCAAAAAAAACATGTGCTTCATAAACCTGATAATTTCAATTGCGTTTCAGTTTGTTTGGCTTGGCAAGGAGAATCGATGTTGCCTTGGCAGTTAAAGGCATTGATTGCATCATAAATATGATCATTCAACATTACGTACGAGTGACTGAGTACGTAAACACTCACAACAGCTTGCTTATACACACAATTGTATTATGTGTCTTCCTGTTTTATTATGTACGTGTATGTCATCGACATGACGATGCGAGCCATTCTTATCACTTAATTAATACACTAATAGCGGTTTGTGATAATGTACTTGACCTACACAGGCGTCCCTCGTTGTTTTGTTATTATTCCATCGTTTTGATTTCAACTGGCGACTGGCGAAGGGAGCCGGCAATTACGTGACGTCACTTAGGTTTAACGACCCCATTACAACATATTGTATGAATGAATGCAAGCCGTGTGACGTGCCGAGTGACGCTTCTCTCCGACAATACGATTTGCAATGACGCAAGGTGCCCTCTATTGAATATTTCCAAGATTTATCACAATGCTGTCTTCATTGAAGATACAATTAACGTAACATTTATATTAATACTTATAGTTGATCTACAATATTGTTACATTGCTTCTCGAATACCAACTGAACACCAAAGTTATGTCTGTGCGACACATTTATGTGAACCCGCCCTTCTCTTCTTCCACATAAAACAATACACACAAGCCCAACACACAAAATATTAACTGTTTCGAACTCTACTCGACTTCATTCTCAAAGCTACAAGCACTCGAGCACACATCCGTTGCATTTTCTTTTTTTTTTTGTTTAAAATATTATAGTTTATTGATATGGATGAACCTCTGCGAAATAACGACTGAATCAATAAATTACAATATATTTGTTTAGAAATGACGACAAATTGTTACTGTGGTAAAATCGATTTCAGCACTTGGTGGTGTAAAGTTGACCAGAGGCCATGTTACCTAGCGCGCGCGCGCGCGCGACCACAACCGCATTTACCATCTCTTTTTTTAACCCTAACTTATACCGTCTGACAAAAAGAAGTGGTGAATGCGATTGTGATTGCGAGCGCGTTCGATCATACGACCTCAGGTGTTACTGACAGACTTTCCAAGCAGCACCAATCAGGATCGGTGCACGTTAAGTGGAATTTTAATACATTAAAGCAGTGAAACGGTCAGTGACCCAGTGCGGTTGCGGTAGACGATCGAGGCCGTCCCCATTATCCAAGCACAACACAATGACACGATTATCGGTCGGCACGCGGGCCCGAGACGGTTCGCATTGATTTTACGAAATCCACATCACGGTCTCCGAACGAACGGACTCCGTCGGCCCATTCATCTCGTTTTCATGTACACACCGCCTCTATTGCGATACGAAAGTGAGAGCGAAATTTACTCGGGCTGCACTACGCACTGCACCACCACGTATTGCCCTAAATACAGGGAGAATAGGATCGATCACTTCTCTAGCCGGCTAATTTGTGATTGAGTGAATACCTACGTGAACACTACGCTATTCTAATCTGAAATCAGTCAAAATTTAGTCAAACTGTAAATAATATAATGTATTTTGTATATACGACACGAATAGCTGACGTCACAAAAGTTAGCACCATAAAAGTTTACCAACAGCAGTAGTAGAAGAGTGGACAGGTGGTACTAATGATATGATGGAATGGAGTAATCAATGTACTTTAAAATTAATAAGGCAAGTTTAGGTAGCGAAACATATCCATAATACACAGCTAAATCTAAATATAGCGGGCGCCGATATCAGCGGCTCGCCCTTGAACCAGTCGCACGGAAACATTTTATTATTATTACCGAGCTGTCGGCGAACACGAGTATGTAAGGTCGACGACCCCGCAACCACGTGTCTCCTTATCGACAACTATCTAACACGATTGTGAGTAAACGACATGCCGAGATAAATGACTAATTCCACAATGCTTGTCCATTCATAAATAATCAGCGTAACGTCATAGCGATTTCAATGACAATGCTCGCCTTCAATTCCAAAGCACTCTAAGGAATTCCAAACTAACCAGCGGTGATCGACACGCCGTCGAACAAAATATGCAAATATCGAGGTGCCAAACAGGTGAAATAGCCTGATTTTGGACAGCGACAAGACAACCTAGGCGTGTATTAAGTAATGTTACAAAAACATGTGCATTAATTAATGAAGAATAACACCTACTACGCTTTTCTAGAATGACTAGTCTTGCACTGCTCTGAACTTTGCTGTTGGCTGAATACACTATTGAGTATTTTACTTGCTCTGCAATGGAATTTGTAAATGTCGTGAGTCGTGACGAAAACTACAATACTAGATACGCTCTTGATACCCGAAAAATGATGTCAACATATGTGAACTAGCCATTACTCTGTTACATAAGTATTCACTGGAAGAGGACATAACACCGACTTTCCATGAACTTACGTGTTTAACACATGTTCAACGACTGTCTGAGTATTTGCCGCTTTTATTATGTCAACAAGCGGAGCCATCCAAAGCACAACCAAGCATCCTAAGGGCGCTCCATAGAAACGAAGCGGACTGAAGGGTTGCAGAATCCGACCAATCACATAAAGTTGAAATTAAATCCACGTCTCACTCCTCTCCCCAGTAATGTGATGGCGATTCTAAAATTGTGATTGGTCGATTCTGCGAGTCTCTGCTCCGCTTCTATGAAATGAAAGCGCATCCAAAGAATGTTAATAAAGTACCCTATACCTTGTTATGGTACGTCAGCAAAAGGCAATACCTGTAATTACGGAATTGAATATCGGGAAGGATTGAAGTTTATGTTTATCTTTATCTAACCTGATTTGTTTATCTTTACCTAAAGTCCTAAACAGAGCATAGAAAAGGCAAATAGTTTGGCGTTGCCGCCGTATTACTGTAGCTTTTTTCGGAGTGGTGTGTGACAAAACACAAAAACATTTCTATAAAAAATAACTCGTTAAAGACAGTCTTGCATAGCTACTTCCATTATAGTAGGTTAAGTACCTAAACAACAAGCTTTCTGTTTAACTATTATTAGAACAAGTCAAAACCATTATCAGGATCAACCAGTAGGAACAAACCTAAATGCCATCTTTCGGAAACAATTAGTTCGATAACAGGTAGCCGTGACAGCCACAAGATTATCCATTATCGTGGGAACTGGGACAAAGTTACGTAACCGGTATTTGTTCACCGGCCAACCTACACAAGTACATCCTTTACAAATGCGTACGACCTTGAATGTGAACTCGAAAGTGTAAACAGACACGTGCTCGATGCATTGTTTTATGGCCGCCTGCTACAGCATTCGATTTCAACTCGTAGTATTGAAACTTGAAACAGCTTTTGCAAATTTCAATAAGTTTGTTTGGTTACAAATTGGTGTTCCGTTCCGTATGAATGAAGTTGAACTAGCTCGAACATCGAGTCAATCAAAATCACTACTCAACTTAATTAATGACAACATCTAAAGTGTAAGTGCTGTTAAAGGTGCTTTTCCACCAGATATGTGCTATGCTGCGAGGATGTGGAAACTACGCTACGAAATTATGTGACCGTTTCCACTGATGGTAAGCTACATAGCCGTTCGAGGAAAATCCGGAGCACGCATCCGCAACAAGCATCTTTCCATGTACAAAAAAATAGTTTAATTGAATCCGTCTCCATCAGTGCTATTCTAAGTGGACCAATGGCGGGATATCCACACGCATCCACAGTCCTGAACTCTCGTCCCATGCATTATCCACATACCGCAGCGACTACCTTGCCCTTACTCCAGCACACTTCCTCACTGGCCGTTCTATAATGTCCCTCTCCATGCGAAGACCTGACCCCAATTGCATCAGGCCATCTCCCACGCTACGAGAGGCTGGAGCAACTGATGCAGCAATTTTGGAAACGATGGTCGAAGGAGTACACCTCGGAGCTGCAGACGAGGACAAAAGGGCATTAGGGCACACAATCGATCAAGATATTGTCTTTGGCTCGCTTATCCTCGTCGAAGAACTTGGCCCGCCACCTCTGAAAAGGCGTCTAGGGAGGGTGACGGACGGCGTTTCCCGCGTGGCCGATGTCAAGACGTCGGTTGGTCTCCTTCGAAGGGCATTCTCGAAGCTGTGCCTACTGCCACCGCAGGCAGACACGGATTCTTCGTGACCCACACCATATATCTTGGGACCCTGGTGTTCCCAAGGCCCGGGGCATGTTGACGCCCTCTGGTGATGTCAAGCGACAACAGCGCTACTGCGCACAAATTTAAGGACGACGACCGCACGAGGGCGCTGCAATCACGACGGTTGTCGTGTCAAAAAATATCTTTTCTTACGACCTGTAAACTTGACACCAATTTGCTAGCGAGACAAAAGCGCACCACTTTTATTAATATTGTACAAATCCTACAAAAATTGAGAGCAAATAAATATTTGCTAGAAAAATTAAAAATCCTTCATTGAAGTTGCCCCTGCCGAACCAACCAAGAGATTGCCAAAGCACAGCCGCAACAATAGTATAGCACATCGCTGGTGGAAAAGCACCTTGAGTCAGCACTATACTGTACTGTCACAGTCAGTATGTCCTGTTAAATAAATTACGGACTATACGGTTCAATGCAGCAAGTCCTTTGACGGCAACAGCCAAGCGATACCAAAACGCAGCTTAAAAACGAAAACCCTTTCAACTAGGAATAGAGTTGGATGGGTACACGTGTCAGACGTCAAGGCCTCCACTTCCATTCACGCTGGCTCCGTCAAACACGTTCCACCGGTGTTGCCTCTACATAATGTATGTGCAAAGAGCGGAGACTGCAGAACGGCGGTGAAATCTCGTATTTTGGTTAGCTTTATCCCCTTTCGAAACTGGAGATGCGAACGCACAAATCTCCGCCTGGAAGCGAGTAATATTTGCCTACACATCAAACTTTCACTATCGCCGTGCGCTTTCGTTTTTATATCTCACCAAACAGCGACGGTCCGCTTTGTTTTTCCTCCACGGTGTTTTTTTGTTTGTTTGCCTCCTGGACTCCTGGTGGACGTGCCGCCAATGCCAGTTAAAACAATAGATTTGTTTTTATGTTTCGGTCCACTCAAAATTGAACATTTCCTTCTATAGGCTGCGCATCCTATTGCAAGGCAACAAAGCGATGTTTGAGTAAAAAATGTACCAATATGATAGCTGCATTAAGCGTGGGCTAAGAAATGAGGTAATCCTATTGGAGACTTATTCTTAACACCCCGCCAGCTACCTCATGCTGATGGATGCGGCGCCGCTTTATCGCCGACAATGCTAAGGCTACTTGGTATTAAATCCTAATTAATTGTTTTTGATCCTTAATTATTTGTTTTTGAAGAAATAAACGTAACTAAAACGATTCGTTATGCACTTATGGATGACTAAGTTAGTTCAATTGCAAGCAACCCAAATATGTTTTCTTAGACAGACAGAAGCGAAATAGTAATTCTATTAATTAACGTGTTTTATGTCCCTATAAAAATTAATAGATATTCCACCTGTCACAAAACACTAATTCGATATTCGTCCTAAAACTTGATTTTTTAAATCCAGGTAACTAAAAAAAAGTTACGACTCTTAAGACTCGCGCACCAAGGCGCCAAGCTCTCCACATATTTCACGACATTTACCTACTTAAGGCCGGCGCAGACCAGATGCGTGTGCGTGACGTGACACGACACCAGTTGTAATAAATTAAACTGTAAGAAAGGTGCCGCACTAGAAACGTGCACATGGTGTGCCATCTTTCTTACAGTTTCATTCATTAAAACTGGTGCGCGACACGCACACGCATCTGGTGAGCGCGGCCATTAAGCTACAGACAGCGGAGGCGTGGGGGTGCGGTGGCGGTTGTAATATTCTAACTTGTATGAACGGTTGTGCGGTACCGTACCGTATTAATCCTACGTTACGTAACTATTTGTATGAAAATACATTTTTATAAAGTAGCCTCTATTTGATCGTTTAGACTTAACTTCTAAAACTTAATTTTATTACAGCCCTAAAAGACTATAGCCATCCATACTAATATTATAAATGCCTCTGACTCTCTGAATGTGTCTCTCTCTTCACAATTAATTATTATTAATGCTGCTAATATTACAAATAAGAAAGTTTGTGATGATGTTCGTGCACTACAATGTGCAATTTGGCAGCAGCCGTGGCGTGTTTCTCAGAGAGGAAGGGCTATGGATTAGCCCAAGTTGAATTAAACTCGTTTTGAGATGTGAGTAATCCATATTATTTCACTAAGATGTTTCGACGTTTGTTAGTCAATCACACAATAAAGGCTGAACAGATTTGGATGTAACTTGGTGTACAGACAGACAAAAATCTGGATTGAGACTTAATATCTCAATAATGTGTTTCCTAGGGATAAGATTTTAACTTTAAACAAAAATAGAAGGCGCTTTCCAAGAATGTTGAAGTAGATACTTCGGCTTACAAGATGACTACACGTCAACTGCCATCAATAGATGACATTGTCCAAGCAAACTTTGTGCTTTAAAATTGTTACCATAGTCATAGTCGTTTATTGCAATCAATCATAGTGATAAGATTCTTATACCAAACTCTCAAATTGTAAATGTTTCTTGTGAAGGATTTCTAACACGGGCAAAGCCGCGGGTTTAGTTAAAAATTAAGCAAGAAATAAAAAACAATTTTTTTCAATGGAATTTGTGATTGATTTTCTTGGTAGTAAATACTTGACCAAGGAACAGCTGGATACAGGCACCTATCAGTTGCCCCTAACTGCCTGCCTGCCTGCCTGATAATATAAATAATAATAATAATATTTTTTCAAAATATTGTGGATTTTTGACAATTTTTGAATAACTCATAAGAACCTATTACAATACAATGTACGTCAGCCATCAATTCAATATTTATTCAGAGTCTTGGACCAAATAAAAATCAAAGACTGAGTTCTGCAAATGTTCAAGTGAGGCCAACTAAGTTCTATGAGATTTGTCCTGCATAGCGTCGGGGATAGTGCAATACCGCGTAACTAGCACTGGTAAATACTGCGTATCTGCACAACACCCATATGGAAAATCCGTGTAACTGGCATTGGTTAATTCCGCGTATCTAACAAATGTAGCCAAATTAAGATTTCCCGCCAACAAACGTAAAATAATTATTTATTTATCGTATGGCTTCTGGTTCTCTACTTAAACTAAATATTTAATAAACTAGATTTTAGGTATGCTAGTGCATCTGTCGAGAGGGTCTTAAAGTCTGCCGCTAGCCCGCTAAATTTGGTGATTGGGCACTCAAAGACCATATGTCGGACTGTTTGCTCCGGGCAGCCACACTGACACCGTGGCGACTCGCACCACTCCCATTTGTGCCACAGTGACGCACAGTTACCAACCTCTGTCCTGATTCTGTTCAGCAGGCACCAGACACGCCGGGGCTCCTCAAAACCCGCTGGCCGGCACTTAACATCAAGCTCGAACAGGTCCACGGGTAAATGCCTAGATTCCCAATCTGCTGTCCAGGAATCAAGCAGGGTTTTCTCGGGCTCTGGGCTTTATTATTTACGTAAAATAATAAAGTTACATTACAACGTTTTAAGCTTCTCCTGTAAAGTTGGGTGTTGTGTAGATACGCAGTATTTACTAGTGCTAGTTACGTGGTTTTGCACTATGGGTGTTGTGTAGATACGCAGTATTTACTAGTGCTAGTTACGTGGTTTTATACTATGGGTATTGTGTGGATACGCAGTATTTACCAGTGCTAGTTACGCGGTATTGCACTATCCCCGACGATATAAATGGTAACAAAACAGGCCAAGTGTGAGTTGGATTTGCACTTTGACGGTTTCATATCTACATACAATATTGGGAGATTTAATACTTAGTCAATTTAGGGAGGTTATGGGGAGAAGATTCCAACTTTTAAAATTTGGCACCTGGGTGACTGAACTTTGCTTGTGCAATAACTTAAAAACACACCTTTTCCCAGTGATAAGACCAAGCTAGATCTGTTTAACCGAAAATACCCCACATAGAAAATTTCATCAAAAAATATTGAACCTGTTTTCCAGATATCTAAAATTATCTATATATATAAAAGAAGAAACTGACTGACTGACTGACTGACATATCAACGCACAGCCCAAACCACTGGGCCTAGAGATTCAAAATTTGGCATGTAGGTTCCTTATAAGGTCTAGGGGTGCACTAAGAAAGGATTTTTCAAAGTTCACTCCCTAAGGGGGTGAAACGGGGGTCCAAAGTTTGTATGGGGAAACAAGATTAGTTCGACTATTTTATTCGAAACTTCACAGAAGTACTCCTAATGATAAATGAGTAAACACGTGTTTCAGGTTTTTTGAGAATTCAACCCCTAAAAGGGGGGAAAGGGGTAACAAAGTCTGAAAATCAACATGGGTGTTGTTTCTATGGTTTATCGGGTCGCTGGTTATGAAAACAACAGCGGTTTTAGAAAACAACAGCGGTTTTAAAATCCGACGTGGCAGACGTAAAATGGATGGGGTGCGATGGGGTTGAAATATCTAAATAAACTAAATGACTGTTGATATATCAACGCACAGCCCAAACCACTGGACCTAGAGACTTGAAATTTTGCACATAACCTTATACAATGTAGGCATCCACTAAGGAAGGATTTTTGGGAATTCCCACGGGAAAGGGAAAAAATGGGATTTATATATTCGATTCCGAGTGACCCTATCTCAGTAACTATAATAACTAGACTCTTCAAATTTAATACACAAGTAGGTATTACATTATTTAAAACATTAATTTCAGGATTTTTCAAAATTCCCACGGGATAAGGAAAAAACGGGATTTATATATTCAGTTCAACGGGATCCTATGAACTATAATTACTAGACTCTTCAAATTTGGCATAGATGTAGGTAAATTATAAATGCCCATGGGATAAGGAAAAAAGGGGATTTTTCGTTTTACAGGTCGTAGAAAGTTAAAATTCGGCATGTAGGTTGCTTGAAGAGTGTAGATGAGCATTGAGAGAGGACTTTCCCAAATTCCCACGGGAACGGGAAAAAACGGGATTTTTCGTTTTACTGGTCGTAGAAAGCTGAAATTCGGTATGTAGGTCGTTTGGGGAGTGTAGAGGAGCATTGAGAGAGAACTTTCCAAAATTCCCACGGGAACGGGAAAAACGAGATTTTTCGTTTTACTGGTCATAGAAAGCTGAAATTTGGCAAGTGGGTTCCTTGGGGAGTGTAGAGCTGGATTAAGAGAGGACTTTCCAAAATTCCCACGGGAACGGGAAAAAACAGGATTTTTCGTTTTACTGGTCGTAGAAAGCTGAAATTCAGTATGTAGGTTGCTTGGAGAGTGTAGAGGAGCATTGAGAGAGGACTTTCCCAAAATCCAACGGGAACGGGAAAAAACGGGATTTTTCGTTTTACTGGTTGTAGAAAGCTGAAATTCGGCATGTAGGTTGTTTGGGGAGTGTCGAGGAGCATTGAGAGAGGACTTTCCGAAATTCCCACGGGAACGGGAAAAACGGGCTTTTTCGTTTTACTGGTCATAGAAAGCTGAAATTTGGCAAGTGGGTTCCTAGGGGAGTGTAGGGGAGCATTAAGAAAACATTTCCCGAAATTCTTACGGGAACGGGAAAAAACGGGATTTTGAGTTTTACTGGTTGTAGAAAGCTAAAATTTAAAAATATATAAGTTTATACTGTAAGTAGGCCGCAAAGGGCACTTAAACCGACTTCTAAAAAAGGAGGAGGTTATGCATTCCACTTTATGAATTTTTTTATGTAGGTATGTTCACCGATTTCTCGGTCAATTGTGGACCTGCTTGCTTGCTTGCCTGTATGCTTGCTTGCTTGATATCTTGGTTCTTTGAAATACCCATAGTACACGCGAGCGAAGCCGCGGGCAAAAGCTAGATTAATATAAAATTGCTTATTGAAAGATTGTTGCAGGTCTATGGTTGGTCCACAGAAAGGCATGTACATACTAACTTCAAGTAGATTTAGATAAAATCAATTGTGACAAATATACACACACATTTTTTTTTGTAACATTAATTGCAATTTTAATTTTTTTTTTTACAACAACTGATCTAAACAGGGTACCCTGAAAGTACACAAAATTTGTGCCCACTAATCAAATGGTCACAATCACAAGTAAAAAACACTTATAATTTTTAAAATGAAGGCTTTTTCACACGTAAATTATTGGTAAATGGAGTTACTATTGTGAGGTTTGTGTGACATTACCCCCAGTTTCACCATCCATTGATCAAATTTATTTGACGGATAAAGGTGATGCCTTCTCTGTTTGTTTTGTTTGAATAGACTGAGACGGCATCACATTTATCCGTCAGTTAAAATTAATCAATGGGTGGTGAAACAGCCCCTTAGTCCCATATTGAAAAATTGCTAATTTAGTTTTTTTTCCATTGGGTTACACCCTTGCTGTCTTAGCAAGGCGTATTTTGCCAATCTTGACAGAAAGACATGACACACATGAGGAGACTGTTCCGTCTCACCGATCATCAATGAACCTCCAACATGACACTAATATCAAAGTTGTCAAACAAATCTCACATCACTATACTAGCACCAACTACCCTGTCACACAAACCCTCACTGGCATTGCATGAATTAGTGAATATCCTTTATAGGAATATTTTACTATGCACCTATCCACTATATGACTCAGATTAGACAATGATCTAATCCAAACAATGGTTGCATTGGATATTTTATTATCTACACACCAAATTTTATAGAAAACTCTCCATAAACAAGCAAGCAAAAATACGAAAGCAGACAGGTGGACTAGCATGATATGTAAGTGTGAACTAGTTAACCGCAGATGATCATAATACAGGTGGAAATAGAACAGAGAAGAATTGGGCAAGACATTAAGCTGGAAGGGACACTGGTTAATGGACTAAGAATACAGTGGTGAAGGGTACTAACAACCCGATTCCCCCGGGTTGACTAAACTATCGAAAATACCAAACGCTTCTCTTCCATAACCGCACTTTCAAGAAGAGGATAAATGAGGTTTTTTTTGCGCTGGCTTTACTTGCAAAAACATTCACACCCACTGCAAGAATGATCACTTAAATTAATCCCATCATCATCATCCCAGCTTATATATGTCCCACTGCAGGGCACAGGCCTCCTCTCAGAATGAGAGGGCTTTGGGCCGTAGTTCTCATGCGGGCCCAGTGTGGATTGGGAACTTACTAAAATTAATCTATGGCTACAATAAACACAGTAATCATAAGATAAATGGAAACAATAGAACCAAGGTTTACGAGGGATCAGAGGTTGAACGTTTCCATAATGTCTACCTTTCTGATGTCTGGAGAGGCTCCACTGGTTCTGCTAGGAATCCCTCAAGTAAGTTTGAGCACACGTCATTATGTCTGATGAAAACATAATGTTATGGTCCTGGGAACTGATTTTGATGGCCTCTTTTGCCACGTGTCTGTTCTTTCGTTGTCAACTATGCCACAATGGCCTGGAATCCATGCAAGAGTTACTTCTAGTTCTTTCCTATCACAGTGCATTAGAGCCTCCTTGATCCTTAATATTATTGGGAATTTAGTTTTTATTTTAAAATGGTTGCCTACAATAGGAATGTTGACACCATTAAAAAATAATTCGAAGACACAACTCCAGTAAAAAAACGCTTTATTTTAGCCCTGGAAACCAGATTAATTTTCGATTAACTGCAAAATTAGATTTTTTGTTGCTTTAAAACAAATAAATAGTTAGTTAATTGAGTATGCAAACAAGTGACGTCATATGTTGCTATTGCCATTCAAATTCTATGGGAGAAATGTGTTTTGACAGCTCATAAAAAGTATGTCAGTTGATTGGTGGTGTCAACATCCCTATTGCTTGTAGACAGCATTCCAAAAATTTAGTGGCTTTTTAAATTGCTATGGATTCCCCAGTGAAAACTGCAAGGCTGTTAGGGTATTTGGGAATCCATACCGCTGCTAACACGCAACCATTGAAATTTATCTTGGAAGCATCTCTGTAAATGGAAAGCCGGTCTTGTAAATTTTCTATTTTTTTTATTGAATTGAGTGTTAGCCGATGGACAATCCTTGTGAATGCCAAAATCTAGGATAAAATTAGGGAATAGATTAAAGACTCAAAGCTGGCCTCGAATATAGGGTTGGCAGCAGTGGAATATAAAGGAGATGAGAGAATTTTTAATTTGGAATAAGAAGTAATATACCTTGTTGGTTCCTTGTGTGCCCAATATATATTATTAAAAACTTGGGAAAGGGCCTCCAATCGGGGGAGAAGAGTATGGTTGGAAATGGCGCAAGTCTTAAGAATGAAACGGTCTGCCAGGTACTGTCTGCAGAGGGGAAGGGGGGATCCAAGCACTCAACTTGCATGGTGGTTTTTGGTGAGGATTTCATCGCTCCAAGAGTAATACGTAGACACATAGCTTGATTCAGATCTAGTTTTTTAAGGACATTTTTGTTACAGAGGGTTCTGTTGTGAGCCAATCATAACTTATTTTAAAAATCAAAATTTTAATGTGTTATAACCTTTGCCTTATTGAATCCTACCAGGAATCTGCTAAATGGCAGTCAGTATTAAGAGTCTAATAGAGTGTGGAATATAAAAAAATTGCACATTTAACACCATTAGTTATAAAAAATATGAAAAACAATTAATTATGTGACAGAGAATTAACCATACAATTGCATTGGTAATTCTCATGTCACAACAGAACTTTCCCAGTCAGATGTTTTTTTATGTTTTGAATGGTTTACTACCAGTTAACAGTTCAACTCTGTCCCATGTCTACTTCATGGCTGTTGCGATAAGACCTGTCTTAGGGCACGCTGGAGCCCTTGGACACCAACATGTTAGGAAATAATTATATCAATGTCAGTAAGCAATTACAAAAAAAAATTTTTATTATGCATGAGCATCATCTAATGGAAAATGATCACCACCATTCATACCAACAACTCAAGAAGAGTCACTGATCTGTTGCCAAACTTTAATGGAAGTATAATAAAACCTTTTCTTGAAATCCCAAATGTCATAATTATAATGAAAACACTGCTGTCGGAAGTTGAGTCAACAATTTCACTGTATGTGGCAGGAACTGCCGAAGAAAAGTGGTAGAGACACATCAAGATGGTGATAATATAAACAAATATATTTTAAGATATAAAAATCTTGTGACAAGGTGTTTGCTATCAAGATCCTCCGAAAAGGCTTGAAGACCGATTTTTATGATTTTTTTTTATTTGGTAGGTCTGCGGGCAATAGCTAGTAATATATAACATGGTTCTGGCAACAGGTGGACATAGTGTGTCCTTATGGGAAAGACGGGACTGATCAAATCATATTTGTTAGAATGGAAATAGTGTGTATTTTGAGATAGATAAAATAAAACCTAGGACTCTTAAATGCTAGAGTGAATTGGCTGTTACTGAACCAGTTAGATACACCTTTGGCATCATCTGAGCTTTTTATCAGGTGAGATAAGGGTTGACCCATGATCACAGATATTTGACTGCTTTCTGTGTTCATTTCATGCCTAAAATTTTGACAAATAATGATAAATCTTTAAATTTACTAGTATAAGATAAGGACCAAATATTGGATAAATTTATCCCAGCAGCAATAAATCTGGCTTCATCATTAGCACAAGGTAAGAAATTCAGAATTTAGGTACATACCTAATTTTAACTAAAAGCAAGCTTTAATTAGTAATATACAAGTTGATTCCAACAATGTTCCTCACTAAATAGATGGATGGTTTTTGGGAAAAAGAATCAAATTATGATTAACAGTCACTTTATCATTATAAGATTTAACTCAAGAAAGTGTAAAGCAGCAACATAAAGAAGAACAACATCAGTGAATAACCAACTGCCATGCAAAGAATAACAAGCATGCAACAAAAGTTAGAACCTATTCTATTATGGAGTTTAATTATAATGCTCACCGTTGAATTCCTGTAGGGGTTGGATTGAGGGTTGTAAGGCATAGGCCTTGGAGGGGGCCAGCCAGGTGCTGGGCCATATCCTGCCGGAGGCTGCTCGTAACTATTGGGGTAGCGGTGGGGCGGCGCGCCGCTCGCTTGCAACAGCGAGTTGAGCGTCGGCGTCGGCCCTGGCGCCTGCGACGCCGGCTGCGCCTGGAAAAACCGCGGCTGCGGTGGCGGACCTCGCGGCTTCCCGCCGAAGCCCGGCCGCTGCGCGTAATAAGGATCCGCGCCGTCCGGGTATCTATATTGACCGTATGGGTCGCCCGGAGGCCGGTCCGCGACCCGGTCGTGGCCGGGCGCCTCGCCGCCGTCTCGCGGCGGCCCAGGCTCGCCTGACATCGGCGATTTACTCTTTGTGTTCACGACGCCATCGGGCGGAACGCGCCCGACGGACTTGTCGGTGCCATTCTGTAATAGAGCGTTCCGAGATTCACTGAGCTGCTCCGATGGACTCGGGTCTACGTTCGTATCACTACGCTGGGACTCCGCCTGCGTCGCAGCCATGTCGGCTGGTAGCGGACGGCCGCCTGCTTACACTTTGCTCTGGCGATCGACCGGCTCGCTTACGTTACGTCGAAATCGGGCGTCGGATTGCAAAACCGCGACGCGGACACTTCCATCACTAATAAGCCGATTAACTTCGCACGGAGTAACGCGAAACGGACGAAAAATCGTTCACCGACGCACACACATCGATCACATATCTACTCCATTGGCGTAAACGAGGTTAGGGAAAAGGTTACATAGCTAGCAGGCGCTTTTGTCACGTTAAAACAGAACATTTCATAGCACTTTCACGTTTAAAACACTTTGTATGCAACCACCAATAACAATACTCATTCCTAAACCTATAAACGATTGAAATACTTGAAAACAGAACAATAGAATCACGAAACTTCCAAATTATTGGCGTCCGCCATTAAACGGACTTGATATTCTACAGCGCTTGACGACGCTTCCACCTATATTCACTATGGTTGGAGGGAAATAAATTGGGTTAAAACGGTGTTTTCATAAAGAATCTCCAGTGCATTATTTGAAATATATCTTTTCTAATATGTTAAATAAGCTTTAATTGGTTATTATTACATCAATAATGGAAAAATATCGAAAATTGTTTGTGCATGTTTACATTTTCGCACTCTTGCGACCACGTAGTTACTACAATACTACCAACCGCACGACTTTTAGCTTGTGACAAGTTCCGCTGGCTGGCGCCAATGCTTTTATTCCTAACTTCACTATATACTTTATTATAAGATACAACCATTATCAACCATAAAATAAAAATATCTATAATGGTAACTGATTTTTTAGAGTTAATTCTCTCTTTAATCAAAAAGCAATATAGTAAACTATTTTTTTATAATTAACAGTTAACCAGTTTTCAACACTATAGTAAATTATTAGGAAATGCTTGGACTCCATTTACAAAATTAGTTAAGTCCAATTCATTATTTTAATCACAGTTATTATCATATTTAAAGAATACTTTAATTAATAACATATTTATTCAATACTAGTGGCTGTAAAGTATGGACTCTATCGCTATATTAATTTAAAAATGTATTATTATACAATAGCATTCTCTATGGTTAAAGTTGGTTTTCCATTATATAAAAATAATCGATTTCTTAGCATCGTTACAATCGGAAATCACTGGAAATCACTTAGATTTTTTAAGCGACATCAAAAAAAGAGGAGGTTCGTCTGTATGTTTTATTTTTGGTATGTTTGTTACACGATTACTCCCTCAATTGACCGATTCTCAAAATTCTTTTTTTGTTTGAAAGAGTATACTCCTGAGGTGGTTCCATTGGCACCAAGTCAAGATCTGATCATGGGATCCTAGAGAAATCGAGGGAAAACTTCAAATTTTATAGGCAAACCTATGGTGATTTTAGCATTTTTAGCATCAAGTGAAGTATTTGCATTCAGAAAGTATCATTTGGTAAACTGTGCCTGATGAAGAAGACCGCAGATGGCCAATGGAACTCCTCAATGGGTCAAATCTTGCAAGTTAAATTTGACCCCAGTTTCCAATGAGGGTTTTCTGTCACTCCAGTTTGGCGCATTTATTGGAATTTAAATTGTATTTGTTTTTATTTGAATAAATGATTTCTATCTATCTAACTATCTATCTATGATAGGCTATTTGGCGCTAGTATCGTCAGGTCCGTTTGACAACTTTGACATTTGTTGTATGGGTGTAACGTCAAATAGACCTGACGATACTAACGCCATCTAGCGATATTCCACCTGTCAGAAAACCCTCATTGAGCTGAAAGTTTGCACACATATTTATGTAAATTGGATGACAATGCAATATTATTGTGACACGGAGCTGGTCTGATGATGGAGCTGGAAGGTGGCCATAGAAACTATGTGATAAAACGATACGACCGCATTGAGTTTGGGCTCATTTGATTTGTCTTGACGAGTAATTTGATCCTAGATGGTAACTAGGGTCTGACGATGGAGTTGGAATGTGACCATAAGAACTCCGTAATAAAACGACATAACCCCATAAAGTTTGGGCTCGTTTGATTCGTCTTGACGAGTACTTTAGTAACCAGGGGCAAAAAGTACAGCAATATATCTACATACCTACTATCTATTGGGCTTCTACCACTCCTGCTGGATCGTGCTGAGGCCCGACTTCAAACAGATTAGAAGAAAGATATTTTCATCCTCATTATAGTCGGTTAAATTTTTATTTCATATTTTTTTCGGTGTTTTTGAAGGCGGTTCTATTTTTTATTTCATTTTTTTTCCCAGAACAGTTACGACTGCACCGCATACGTGCGTTCTATACGAACGACTATTACGACAGTTAAGGCCATTAAATTTTTTTCGTTCAATATATTATTTTTTATTAATAAATTTTCTTTGTTATAAAATAGTTTTTGTCCATTGGTTAGATGGGTCAGATAAGCCCTCCGCGTATCGTATCTTCCGGTCTACTACATTGACTTCCTTTTCAGATTGTATTTTTGGTGAGGTAAAAAAACCTAGGAAGCTAGTATTTCATGGGCACATCTTAAACTTGTGTTTTAACACGTCATATCCAGTAATAGAGTAATTGTAGAGCAGCCGCGCGCGAGCAGAGCGGTGGCGCGCAGTGCGCGTTTGGCAGCAGCCGCCGCGGCGTGTGCTTCGTGATGAAGGTCTACGGATTAGCCCGAAACATGTCAAGCTAAACTCGGTCATAGACTCGAGTTATCCGTATTTTTTCACTATCCAATAATTGTTTGAATTTTGTTGGTTTTTGTGGTAGCACCATTATAGTGTTGCCATGAGGTTGCTAAATAATAGAAACGAATTATTTTAAAATTGCTTTATTTCATGTATACGTTCGTTAAAACGGAAGGGCTTTTCAAGACAAAATGTTACAATGCTGTGGAAGTTGAACTCAAAAATATAACTTTACGCCGTTTTTCTTCCGACACATATCTCTGTTAAAAGATTGTCAACTTAGGTTTAATCTTTTAATAATAATTGCACTGCAATGCTATTCCTTTATCACATGCAAAAAAAGATAATACATGCCACCTAAATAAATGTCGAAGCAGTATAAGAAATGAAGGCAATTACTTCGATTATATTTTACTTTTATACTGAACAAATGGAAAGAAATTAGTAGTACCTAAAGTACACTTATTGCCTTGTTTTTCATAATAGGTACTATTTTTTATTGCGTTTAATGTCATGAAATCATTTCAACGAAACATCTATCAATCTATAATTATGGTAATTATTTAAGTAAAAACATGTCAGAATTATTAAAAGCGGCACATGCATGCAGGTGGATAAGGGAAGTTTTCCTCTTTTTTTGTATTATTATGTACACAAAAAAAAACATCGGTCATACTCGATACGAAACGCGCATCTTCTATTCAAAATTACTCGAACACATTACTACATTTTAGTTGAGCTAAATTATTAATAAATGCCAAATATATAATTCATTCTTATTAAAATAACGTTATGATTTTTTTAAATATAAATCTATAAAAAGTACACATAAATTAGTTATGGCATATTATTTTTCTTAACAATAAAAGAAATCTCAAATTTAACCTAATTTAAGTACAAAGATCACGGGCTTCAAAATTATAATATAACAGAATGACAGATCTGGCTCATGAAAGCCTACAATCGTTTTGACTCATAGAGGCAATTACGGCAATGTGGGACCACTTACCACATATGGTACTTATTCAACTGATTTTAACTAGGATTTTAAAGGGAGTTATAATCATGCCTTTATTGCCAACAGATCTATAACATGTTATATGGTTGCGGGTTGCCTAGCTTTATTATTGTACAGATTCAAATACTTTGTGCTATGTAAAATACTCTATTGATTTATCTTGAAAAAATAGTGTATTTGTTATTCACAAGTCGTTATAATGCCAAACTTGATTATGAGAGTTAGAGCCTATCAATTAATTTTATTTTCAAATCGGAATGTTTTCCTCTTGACCTTTGACGGGCGCCTAAATTAAAACAATTTCGATATGCCACTATAAATTTTATACTCTTATTTATTAATACTGAAACAGTTCTAACGTTGCTCCAATAGCTTATACGTCTACGAGTTAATAAGGCAGTTCTTAAACTCAACTGTTCTTTATTTATTTTTAAAATACATTGTTTGCAATCGATTCGCATTTCAAACAATAACAGAAAATTGTTTGTGTTATACACGAATGTTACTATCAAACGACGCCGTGCGATCCGCAGTGTTCCACTAAATTTTGATATCTAAAAGGATAAGGCTAAAATGAATGGTAATTAAGTAGTTACTTTAATTATTTAAGTATTACAAGACTTTTTTTCGTGTACACATTGTAACGTTTCATTTTCATATTTACTTTACAGAGACAATAGATTAGCTTTTGAATCGTAAGGAATGTTTACTGGTTGGACTAGAGATTCTTACAAATTTATAATGAAGTTTCTAGATAATGTTCAATGATAGTACTGCGCTCATGCTCATTAATACATGTCGAAGCTGTTATCTCAATCAAGGTCAACAAACTATAAAGAGAGAAGAGGTAAAAAAGTTTTTGAAACTGATGTGAACACAGGATCGCACGCCGCAAACTGTAGTCTAGTCTAGTTTAGTAGTGGTTAGCTCAACACGACAATCAGGAGGATCCGAACTCCGCCATCCACGACAGATACTTCTGTATGTCGCCCTTGGACACCGATTTGTTGCACTTGTTTAGTGCTTCCAGGAAGTCTTGCTTGGTGACTGGCAGGTCAAGTTCTTCCTTGGCTAGCTGTTTGATCTGCTCGGGTTTCAGGCCGGCGATTTTACGCCGCATCGACATCATTGATGCGTCTCTGTAATGTAGACAAATGGTGTTGATTGGTTTAAAAGCTATTTATTTGAGTAAGAGTATTTTTAGACTCATGTCAAACGCAAAGTTGAACCCTACAGAAATGCATATAGGTAGATATCGCTCTGCACGCCGTGACTGATATATCAGTCGTTTGCGTAGAACCTGCGGTGCGGATATATGTGCCGTTGGCGTCGAAAAGGTTAATTAATTCTCAACATTACTGTTTCGTCACACAAATATCATTACTTGTAGTTTCATAATTAACTGTGCTAAAAAATCGATCTCATATAAAAATACACATGTTGCTATCATAAAAAGACAATATGTCGATTAACCCTTTTCCAGACCCCGTCTATTTAGATGCGCTATTACAGAATTAATAATTGCGTTATATTGTTTACCTATGCAGGATTAATTTAAAAGCAAATTATATTTTAAACAAATTCCATTTGTTTTGTACCATATTGTAAAGGGAGCCAGGTTTGAATCTTTGTGTAGTTATATGTAGTCGCTATGTGCACTGTGCCTGGAAAAGGGTTAATGGCCTTTTGTTTTAATGTATTGCATCGTCTCAGAGACTTCAAATAATATTTAATCATCCATAAATTTAAAAAAGAAACACAATTCCATCATAGTTGACGCCTACTCAAGTCCTGTTTTTGGTCTAGAAATGTGACAATTTGATGTTGCTATCATTTGATGGGAAAGACGAAAATAAAATCCTGCAACTAGTTACAAAAACAACAAGGAATACCTTATGACATTACCAAAAACTAACTAACCTGCAAACATTAGTAATATCCGCTCCGGAGTACCCATCAAGCTTCTTGGCAATGGCCCGCAATTCCACCTCCGGGTCGACTTTGACCTCTTTCAGGTTGATGGCGAGCAGGGCTTCGCGGCCCTCCTGCGTGGGCAGTGGGATGTAGATGCGTTTCTCGAGCCGCCGCCGGAGTGCCTCGTCGATGTCCCATGGGAAGTTTGTTGCCGCTAACACCATTACCACCTGAAAATTAAAACAGTGATAATTAGATGGGATTTTAGTGCAGCGTTTCTTCTTCTGAAAACTTTGATGTCCATTTTAAGCAATTATTTACAACATTTGTATTTTATTTAAGTAATATAATTTGATTTGATTTTTTCCTTGCTTTAGAACTTCATTAGACTAAAATAACAATTTCATTTCTCTGCACACTACCACTGAATGTCACATCATGCATTAGTTCAAAAATTACATATGAGCTCAATTCCTTTCTAAACGCGCTTTGATAATAGCACGTATGTTACAGTAAAATTATAATATAAAGTTTACCACTGACAGATTGTTTGCCTTCATTTCATATTCAGCTTTAACGACCTACAAATAAAGCCAATTTTAGAATACTGTTACCCACGTTTGCAGATTTTGTAATAGCTACTTTATTTGTATGGTGTTAAAGTTGGAAATGAAATGAAGACAAGCCATCTGTCAGTGGTAAACTAAAAGTAAATGTATTGTATGTATGTTACCTTGGCAGGCTCGTCTGAGGCGGAGCCGAGGCCGTCCATTTGCACGAGCAGCTCGGACTTGACGCGGCGCGAGGCTTCGTGCTCGCTGTCGGAGCCGCGCCGCGAGCACAGCGAGTCGATCTCGTCGATGAATATCGTGCTAGGCGCGTAGAACCGCGCCTGTAGGCAAGATATATAAATTTGGATAATTAGGAAGTAGTCACAATAGATGCTTTCTATGTGTTGCCGTCTGATCCAATTATTTAAATATGTGATCTTATCGGGACGCACCTATTCCCTCATTGAGCTTTTATTTACTTCGGTTCGCCAATAATTATTTTTGTAATAACAACACTATATACAGGGTTATTTGTAATTCACTGACATCCTCTTAACCCTGAATTCCTATCACTCAAACAAATGTTTTTTGTTTTACGACTTTTTAAAATGAAGCACTTTTTTTCCCATACAAATACACAGAGTATCGTAAAAATAAGAGGTAATCTCAAATTTTCAAAACGTTATTACACCAAAAATATTAAGTAATGACAAAAGCCGTAAAACAAAAAACATTTGTTTAAGTGGTAGGAGTTTAGGGTTAAAAGGATGCTAGTGAATTACAAATAACCCTGTATAACTTCGTCGTCACAATGAATTATTCATCTTTTCACAATGGAATACTCAAGACATGTACTTTTTCATAAAAAAAACTGTCGTTTTGGGTATGTCCAAGACGTGTTTAACTTTTTTGTGATTTGTTTGACCATTTATCTCTACATAGTGTAAAAATAAATATCTTTCCGCGCATGTCTGTCTGTACATTCGCTTAGTACAGGAATTTTAATGTGGTTATTAATATATCACTAGCGATCTGCCCCGGTTTCACCCAGGTGTAATTTTTTATAAAAAGAGAGACATTATAGAATTTCTTTATTTTTTTTCCTCTTTTCTTTCAAAATTACATGGGTGAAGCCGGAGCGGGTCGCTAGTATTAAATAAAAATAAATAAACGTTTCGTACCATTTCAAAGAGCAACCGCACGAGCTTCTCCGACTCGCCGCGGTATTTGGACGTGAGCGTGGAGGAGGACACGTTGAAAAATGTCGTCCCGCACTCGGTGGCCACCGCCTTCGCCAGCATCGTCTTGCCGGTGCCCGGCGGGCCCACCATCAGCACGCCTTTCCACGGCCGCCGGATGCCCTGCAAGCGACGAGTATCAAGTTATAGCTAAACCAGGGTCTTTTCACTTCTATACTTTGACGTTTTCTATGGAGGCCGATTAGCTCTCTTTGGTAGTTTCCTATATCGCTAGATGGCGTTAGCGACAAATTTGCGAGACGTTTGACGCAATTCCTTATTTCAGTATTATTTTCACAACTTAAAAATAATAGATAAACTGAATTTACAGAACACATTGTATCGCATATTTAATTATTTTTTGTTACTTTAAATTCTTTTGTTTCCTTTAATACATAGTAAATTCATTTAAATATGCAGAAACTGGGAGGAACGGAACGTTTGCGAGACGTTTGACGCAATTCCTTGTTTCAGTATTATTTACAAAACCTAAAAATAATAGATAAACTGAATTTACACAACACATTATATCGCATATTTAATTATTTTTTGTTACTTTAAATTATTTTGTTTCCTTTAATACATAGTAAATTCATTTAAGTATGCAGAAACTGGGAGGAACAGAACGTATGTTGACATAGCGGCAGCATCATGGCTAACTGTCAATTCCGTTTACGTTACGTGACGCGAATGTGGTATTTTGCTTTTTCTTGTGGATTTTTCTATTTAACGACCCTGCTTTTTCACCTGGACGCCGATTTATCTATACCCGCGCTGACCTGTGCATTGAATTTAGGACTCCGATCTCTCCGCCGTCCCATACACTCTGACCCATCGCCTTGTTTTCCGGACACCGATTTCTTTGCCTATCGACCTTTGCCTTGTGTTATTATATTAAATGTAAATAAATATTAAAGTAGTTAGATGTGTTGTTTTATTTATGCCTATTTTAGTTTAAAATATTACAATAAAAATTAAATCATAAAAGACGTATATACAGGCACGTATAGGTAACTGTAGTTATAGATATAGAAAAATGTAATTGGGTCAATCAACTTTTTTTTGTAAATTTCTATTTACTCCTTTACAATTAACTCTGTAATCGCTGGTTAGTGAAACCATGATTTTGCAGTAATTAGATAAACTGTGTATCATAGTGCGTATGTGAAAACCAAAAAAAATAAGTATTTCTATGAAAAAAACCGGTTACCCAGGGGAAATACGACTATTTTCATACAAATTTCGGGGACAACATTGTCCCCTGGGTCACCCACGAAATAGAAGCTAACCAAATAAAATAAATATGGCAATTACACCAATATTGACTACAAAAATCTAGGGTTTTGAAAAGTATACTTTAAATAAGGAAAAATAATCAGTTTTTTAATTATTTCGGTTTTCATAGAAAATAGCAGAAAATCGTTTACAAAAAAAAGTTGATTGACCCAATTTCTTCCGGTTTCACGAGATGGCGCTAATCGGCGATAAAGCTGATGACTCTATTACCCCATAATATAAGTTACTCTATGAGCTAAACCTTCTGAGTCCTAGCCCGCGCGGTACAGTACAGGGGGGGGGGGGGGCTATGAGGACAAAAGGGGCCGGGAGAGGTGCGGGCGGCAGGGATGCGAGGCGCGCTCGCGGCCACACCTCTCTCGGCCCCTTTGTCGTCATACCCCCCAGCCCCTGTACCGCGCGGGCGAGGGCTCTGTTAAACAGTTCAGCTATAAAATCTATTCTAATAATACACCCAACAAGACCAAAAGTCGCAACTGCAAAACTGTTCCTAAAAGAAGTAAAACCGGTCTCTTCTGGGCTCCATGGTTAATTTCGTCGGCTGTCCAGAGGCCGTATTCTCTAACACTTCTGACGCACGGTCAAGTCGGTGAGAATTATTAGTAGTTAAAAAGTAAATAGCAGCCAAATTAAAAAATATAGCTACTTGGAAAATTCCGTACAAATACAAAATCCTTAGAAAATATTACCGTTTACACGCATAATGACATAAACACCGTGAAATTTTAGTGGTTGTTTTCCCGAAACGAGGTGATTTAGTTTCGATTGTACAATAGATTTATAATTACTATTTTGACTAGAGTCAAAAATCCAATTGTGAAAAACGAAAGTCGAAAATGACCGCAAACCAATAGTAACGCTTCGTTGGTACAAGTAGCGTACAATAGTACGATAGGTTAGGTACCAACGAAGCGTTACTATTGGTTTGCGGTCATTTTCGACTTTCGTTTTTCACAATTGGATTTTTGACTCTAGTCAAAATAGTAATTATAAATCGATTGTACAATCGATACTAAATCACCTCGTTTCGGGAAAACAACCACTAAAATTTCACGGTGTATACATAACAAAATGACTGCGGTGTAAAATATATATCATGACAAATGTACACTATATTCCCAATTCCAGTCGACACAAAACAGTACAAACTACTTCTACGAGCTTTTGGCCCTTCGGGGCAATGCCAACTAACATAACCTATACCTACCTACTGATTGGTCAATATACAGGTCGATTCACAAGAGTTGGCACGAATGGATCGAATGAGTGAATGAAAGTATCTATGTGTTACCTATTTGAATACACTTCACACAAATATGAAAATGTCATGCATCAGTCATTTTCCTACAAAAATGTCAAAGTGACATTCCTTTTGTACAGGAATATTAAAACAGGAACAAAGACAAATGGAAATAACTAGCCACGTTCCGGCAATGGGTCCCAATCTCAGCAAGTGCTAGGACACATTGTTAATTCCATTCGTGCCAACTCTTATGAATCGATCTGTACGTGTTAGATATTGGTTACGCATTACGCGTTTTGGTCCTTCTGCGTTATTTTTTCAATGCATATTGGTAATTTTGTGCCTAACCCTTTATTACTTGTTTCATACGGATAGTACAATTAAGAAGGTATGCAAGGATTTCTTCGTTACGGCCACGAAATCTTATCCTGGGCGTGTCCGACACGCTCTTGGCCGGTTTTTCGATTAACATAGGCTACTTTTTACCAATGAAATGGACTATGTTCCTGCGTGATGCAGATGAAATTGCCGGCAATAGCTATTCTTCATAACTAAAAGCCCAACTAGCCCAATTCCCGATGCCATTATATTCCATTACAAGATTCCACAAAGTCAATCTTGATGAAGGTGTAATTTACCTTGAAAAAGTCAGGCATCCACATTGGCAAGACAACGGCTTCTTCTAATAGCCTCTTGGCCTCTGAAAGGTCCGCTATGTCGTCCCATCGTATGTTGGGATTCTTTTGTACTATATCCCGCTCTGAAAATAACAAACAATCTAATTAAGTATGGTAATTAGAGTAACTATTGATTCTAACAAATAGAAGTGAGAGGAGGACTAGAGGGGAGGCCTTTCTCCAGTAGCACACTATGATAGGTTGAAATAGACAAGATTAGATACGTTTTAATTTAAATGTTTTGACGACAGGATAGCCTAGTAGTGGTTAGAAAAACCAACTAAGAAGCTTGAGATCCCCGGGTTTGATACTCGGTCGGGCAGATACTTTTATGAAAAATATGAATGTTTATTATGCTAGTCTCAGATGTTTAAGTATGTATTTATCTACATAAGTATGTTTATCTGTTGTCTAGAGCAGTCGAGTTCACCAATACAGAGCCAGCCAACCGTTCATAAATATCTATACATAGACCTTATTACCGTAATATAAGGTTCATGTTTTCCACTGTGAACATAGTACAAACTTTCCTTAATTTGGGACTAGGTGATTTGGGTAGATAGATTGGTGTCAATCGTCCCATGATTTATCTATTATTTAATGTTAACCATGTATTAGTTAGTACTAACCAAGCATGTCGACCAGGTCTCCGTCGCAGGCGGCGGGCGGTTCGAAGCGTCGCTCGTCATCTTTGTTGTGCTTTTCGTCGTCCGTGTCGCCGTTGTTGTTGTCGCGATCCTGCTTGTCCTTCGTCGTCGGATGGTCCTTGCTGTTGCTTTCCTTTGCTTTTGCTGGATATTTAAAATTTCAGATGTGATATGATGCAAATTATTAGCGAGCATAGACAAGATTTTAAAGTCAGTTTGAGGTGCTAAATTCTGTATTTATTTTATTCTAATAGTTGTTGCACTTGTTTAGACTAGTAGTTGTTACACGTGATTGCGTCTGCGAAGTTTTTGGGAAATGCTCAAATGATTCGGTAGTACAAAGACTGGTGACGACATGCAGAGAGTAACATACCACTATGAGTCTTGTTCCCTGCTAGTTTGGGGTTCCGTACGTCAGAAGTCTTTCTCTGCGAGGTTGTAGGGTTCCGCGTGGGCGCCGGCTTCTTGTTGTTGGCTCGGGGGTTGTTACGCGCCGACCGCAATGTCGGCGGACCTCTGAAACAGCAATGTTGTGAGGCACCGCCGGTCTACATACGTCCAACTGCTGGATACAAGCTTCTTCTTAGAATGAGAGGGCTTCAACTACAGTTTCCACGCAGACCTAGTGAGTATTGGGGACTTAACACACCATAGAATTACTTGGCATAGTGTGCAGGTTTCCTTCATCGAACAGCACGTGGTAAATGTCAAATGTAATTTCGCTCGTGAATTTTACAGAACCTACGACTCTGCTCGAGAGGCTAAGTCACTTGGCAATCAGGGATTTTATTTCGTAAGTAGAGGTTCAAATTCCAACGAAGGTGTTGAAAAACTTTGGATGTTTATGGTAACCTTTTTTTTCTTACGCCTCGAGTCGATAAATCCACTTATATTTTTGTGAAAGTTCAATCTTGCTCGAAAAGAGTTTCATTCAACATTGATATCGTCATTACTTTGAAAAAAGGTCGTATCTGAAAGGGGTTTACTTTTAAATTGTCACATCAAAATCAAGTACCTGGGCGACCGAGCTCCGCTCGGGCTAAAACTCGGTACCAAGCGTTTTCCCAGAGATAAGTCCAAGCTAGATCAATTTTTCATCCCCGAAAACCCCCACATATCAAATTTCATCGAAATCGTTGGAGACGTTGCTGAGATTCTGATTATATATATACAAGAATAGCTCGTTAAAAGTTATTAGATAGATTAGATAGATAATGTAAACCAAACTGAACCTAATGCATATTTGCACTTATGTAGTAAATTTCACTTGGTCAGATTAACACGTACTTGGACAGTACTTATAAATAATTAAGCGTTGTGTCCTAACGATTTTGAGATAGGAGCTTTTTTTCAAAGTAGTCACGTTATGTCCCTCTATCGCGGCGTCACTGTCACGACTTAGGGAGCCAACTTAGATGTGTAGAGTACTGACTTGTGTTCGACACTGGTAGGTGGCGGCCAAGCATTGGGGTCTCTGTCGGGCGGCGGCGGCCATATATCAGGGTCCAGCTCGTGGGGCGCCGGGCCCCACATCGGGTCGCGCGTCGGAAGGTCGTCGTAATCTGCAACGAAAAAGGGATTCTTAAGACCTACTGCTTTTGTTTAGCTTGCTCCTGCGTAGAAAGGAACGAAATTCTGTCCACGGTGCCGCAACGTATTGTCTTGCAGCTCTCGCAGCGCAGCTATCCATGAAAGATGCAAGCAAGCTGCACAAGCGTAAAATTATGTCATTCGTATGGTACGTGGTTTACGTGGATACTAAGCCTAAGCGTCTTCTGCTTGGTCGAGCCTTCTGACAAAGGGTGTCACCAACATGGCGAGTCGATGCATGGATGGGAAAGTATGTATTGTATGTGTCAAAGAATGTCTCTCCCCGACTCCTTTGCGACGAGTCAGAATGTTATTAAAATTGTCTTATGTAACAAATAGCAAATGAACAGCCCCTTACGTGTCTTACCAAAGTGCGAGTAATTTTAAACTTGAGTGTAATAGTAATAGTATTATAATTTGTGCGTGTCAGATTTTTAATAACAGTTCCAGTTCATAGGTTTTATTGATATCCGATACAATGTAAATTGCTAAAGAAATAAATTGAAATGGAAACATATACTTTGCCTATTTATGAATAGGACTTTGAAAGCGTAATTACTTCAGACATAAAATACTGTTTGATTCGATACCATGAATACAGAGGTCAGCTTGTTTTTTTTTCTACAACTTATAGGAACTCGTAAGTCTACACCACACAGCAACACTACACACAATTACTTACAAAAACAGCAACTCGTTCGCGAGTGTTCTAAAAACTTTTCGAAATAACTTCAGCTGCTAGCTATTGACTTAGGTGCTTGTGAGGGAAAGTTCTAGAATGTCCTTAAAACACACTTTCTGTTTGGCGGGACATTAAATGATTAAATTCGTCGTCATTATGTGAGGGCCGAGGATTTGCTCAGTTCTCTAATACTTTAGAATATTAAGTAAGTACATACTGCTGCGCTTACCTACTCAAAGACCTTATGTCGTTTCATTAATATTGATTTATTACTTTATAGGTTTATGAGTCACTGGAACTTGCTCAGCTTCTGTT
This sequence comes from Archips crataeganus, assembly GCA_947859365.1. NCBI lineage: Eukaryota > Metazoa > Arthropoda > Insecta > Lepidoptera > Tortricidae > Archips > Archips crataeganus. The sequence continues at coordinate 11,238,244 of OX402066.1, read as the reverse complement.
TACACATAGAATTGTAAAATAACTTACATTAATTTACGCATGTTATCAGTCATAATTAACTTATCTATAAATTATCGATGCACTGGTACAAGGATTCCCATGTCAGATAAGTACGATAATAATAACATACACAACGAAATATTTAATCAGACGTAAATTATACAACAAATATTGCGATTTCAATTACGTAGATACCTACTCCTCATGAAGTAATGACACCTGATAATTGAATTGACATCTATTGAATGAAATGCTTAGTTTACTACAACGTTTCAGTATCAATTTCAATACTATGCAGAAAAAATTGACAAAGCGTCGCATCTGGCAGGTGAAAAAAAAAATGAGATAAAAACATAATACATTTTTTAAATCTTTTTAAAAAGCGTGTCGTTAAATGTTTTGTAGCAACTGGTACAGTCGGCCAAAAATATGGTCTACCACCTTACGGTCGAAGTTCATTTGCACGTCATGATACGACGATGTCAATTTTACCTTGCAATAATATGATGGTAACTTAGCGATATTTAGATCTCACCATAGTACTAAAAATAAACAAATATGATAGCAAATCGAGCTTTTAATATCGGCGTCATTTACTAACAAACAATTTCCGGAGCAGGCTAAGTGCTCTTTTTAGCTGGTCACGATGTATTCATTATTAACAATAAACCACCAAATATTTTTTTATGTTTTTCAATTTCTGTTATTAGTTCTACCAGAGTGTTCTAAAAACTTTTAGATAAATTCTTCTTGTTCGCACTTCAATACAAGAAAAATAATTTGGGGTGTATAATTGATCCCTAAGCGATCCTACTTTGAGTTCATGAGATCTTCACAACATCTATCGCAATAAAGAGTTCGAGTCCATCGGCCTTGGGCCTGAACCGTTCTGACACGACTACAGTTAATCTCGGCCCCCTACAGACCGATTAGTTCTGCGTCGATGTTACGGTATTCGTAATAGCCAAAACAAAAGAACTATGCGGTCCGGTATACCTCTTTTATCTCCGCGCCTAGCTCTTCAGAACACGACTGTATAGCGAAGGCAGTAAGAGTATACCCGTTTGTTTCATTCAAGTAGATTTTAATGTTTTATGGATGACTTGCAACGTTTAACTGTAGACTGCGAATTTAGATGCGATAAATTTATTATAGTCGTCAAGTCAATCCGGGTACGCCTTTAGTTCTTAAATAGTACAAGGACACGACACAACCATGCACATTAACAAATTAGTCAAAACAGCTAGGGATATTGTAAAAGCAACTTTGCCCCATATACATAAATAAATAAATATGCCTCAACAGCAAGCTAATTCATGAAGAAAATTTTACATTTTCATTATTTCAGCGCTCGTAGTTGACCCCAGATTCTTTCCGTGCCGTCACGCTTATAAAATGCAGAACTACCACAACAAACGGACAAACATTTGACAACCGCTAATGGGCCGTTACCCCGAATGACAAGCGTGAGACAGCTCTAATTTGGCATCATTTATTTCACCTAAACATTTTCTCACACTATGACAAAAGGCCGTAAAGATTGTATGGACTCTAATATTAATTACGTATGACATTTAAAACTTTGGTTCGTTTGTGTGGTTTAAAAAACCGCATAACAACATAGTCTGAATCGAGGACGGAGAAGACATCATCATCTTCACGATGAGAAAGACATAAAACATTACATTTAACCTGATGCTATACAAGGTGATTATTTTCAATACGGAATATTTGACCAAGTGATTGAGCAAGTTTGTAAAGTAAACGTTTTTCAATATCTTTTTTTAATAATGTTTGACAAATATTTTCTTAGACGCGTACATCATCGCGTGAACTACATTATGAATCAAAAACTCCGATGAAAAACCTACCTGCGAAGAATAGGGGTATAGGTATAAAAAAAAATAGCCTACGACCTATTCTCAGACCTGCCGAATACAGATAAGAAAGTTTCATAAAAATCGGTCAAGCCGTTTCGGAGGAGTTCGATAGCAAACACCGTGAAATGAGATTTTTATATATTAGATGTTCGTTCAGTCAAGCTAAACCAACTGGCAGAAATATTCCGGAACAATCAGAAAACACCTTGTAAATCCTTTACTAGGCTTCATCAATCGTGTAATTACAAATTATGTAATAAATAAATTAGGAAACAGAATTGTTCCAAATCATAAATGTTCCTTTCAGATCTTTTTAACAACCAACAATAAAACAGGAAGTTAGTTATTTTATAGTACAGTCAAATAATTCTAGCATTTCGAAACTAGGCGAGTGAAAAGCAAGAGCTTGACTAAAAGCTGTGACAAATATGGCTTTAATAACTGATCCGATTGTTCTGATAATGCTTGGGAGTTTCTCGACCGGTCCGCAGCCGGCGAAAGGTACGCAACGGCGTGTTGCATTGTTAGCGAGTTGCTTTGCACCGATTGTGATCCAATAAAGGGGAAATGTAGTGTTTTGGTTTATGTTGAAACTCCGTGAATGGAGGCTAAGGCCGAACGCGGCTAAGATGTTGCTTGCATATACACCATCTCGGAAAAGTCTCCATTTTGCATCTTAAAATGGTGCGATACTTAAAATATAATAGTGCTTTAAATAGAAAATAACAAGCTAATTTGACGGTTACCAACCGAACATGCAAATTATAATAGATGAGGAACGAGCGAGTACATCGTATTAAAAGTGTTAAGTTAAGAGCCATGCATGTGTAATAATGACATTAAAGCTGCAGCATCAGGTCAAGGCTTTAGATTATTATTTTATTGAACCTCTATTGTGTGATTTGTGTGCGTAGTCAAAATGCGAATGTGGTAATCAAAGCTTCAGTCTTCTAAACTACGATTTTTAATTTCGTGGAATTCTGACAAATGCCAGATTTTGATGTTTCAGAGGCAACAAACCTTTTTTCATTTTAAATCTATTTATTAATTTAGAAACATAATAAAATAGGCACATATTACTAATTATAAATATAGTGAAGGAGAGCTTTTACTATAAGAAGTTATCAGTTTTCATTTATTAGTCTATATTTATTTCATAGGTTTTTAAGAGATTCGTGTATTCATGGTACGTGTGACACAGTTCATAATGATATTAGTCCTCTTTAGAAAACATAACACATAGCAAAAACAAAAACTTTTCAAGGAAATAATAATATCAATCAACGAAAACGACAAAAATAATACGGAAACAAGAGAGCGAGCACATTCGAACATTCAAGACAGAAGCCGAATGACTTTACTTACTATTGTTTTGACAGAAGAATGATATTTGATGGTTTTTATTATTTAAGTATGTAACAACTGTCTTGTCTATGAAATTTTAAATTACAAACCTCTTGAGACGACGATTGAAACTTAATATATAACTATTAATTATAATTAAGTCCGAAAGTTTGCGATATATGTCAATCATCGCAATGATACCAGAGACAATTTATTTTTTACTCATAATAGGGTTAAATATTTTATTATGTCTGAACAGTAAGATCAAAAAATATTCTAACTACGTATTAATTAATGATTTATTACATTATGTCCAATTTTAATGTGTATACTAAGGAATTTGTGCTCTGTATTTCCTAGTTTTTGTTTAATCTCGTTTCAATTTACGGGAAATATTTTTTGCCTAGTAACACTAAGAAATGTCAGAATTCCACGAAATTAAAAATCGTAGTTTACAGTAGAATTTTGCTAAGATGCCTTTATTATGAATCCATTCTTAAGCAATATGGATACTGATAGCATTTTCTTTGACTAAATAACTTCACAAAGTAGAATTCACGTCATCATTAAAAGTTATACGTTTGTCAGTGGTGTAATTTTGTCTTTTATGCCGCTCTTTCGCCAGCCTTTTGACTTCTAGGTATGAATAAATTTCTCATATCAAAAAATTCACGTACTTGGTCATTAATCTCAAGCTTATTTCATAACTGAAAGAAATATGAAAACAGATGGAAGAATGAATAAGAAATATATTTTTGAAAAAGCAGGTAGGTACAGTCGACCAAGTAAGTGCTTTACCATTCGTGACAGTTCCTACATCAGAGAAACCAATAAGACAGCCTTTGATGTTTTAAACCGTACAAGAGTCGTTTTCAAAAAAAATTTACATAAAAAAGGGAAACAAAATTTAATTAATTATTTTTGTGTAACGGAGTTACCCATATACTTTCGTTACACAAAAATAGCGATCGTGATTTTTGTTTTGATTAAGCCGTTAACTATGTACAAATTTTTTGAAAACGACCCCCACAATTGACATTGAACCTTAGGGTGTCAAAGAAATTTTTTAGTCAACTATACAACAAAATTCGAAACAATTAAAACGTGGCCAAGCCAAGCGCAGTGCCGTAGTAACAACAGTGTTTTTTACGAACAACATGGATCATTTAATAACGATTATAATGCAAATTGGAAAGTCGATTTCATCTGTCCGTCACGCTCGATTACCTCGCAACTCGTTTCAGAGGAGCTTGTGGCAACAAAATTGAAAGTGACATAAAAGCATATAGCATAAGGCTTTTATTAGCATAGATGATTTGAATTTTAAGTTTTATAAGTAGTGTCGATGTCGATACGAAACTGCCGCGTTCGGTGACTTTAATGGTAGACTATTTATTAATAATACATGTATTTATTAACTGAATTTCCTGTTTCATCCTTTGTAATTATGAAGCTCTGTTATTGTTATGCAAAAGGAATAATAAACAATGTTAATGTTATGACTTTTTTGGGATCATTTTTATTTTACGAAAGAGTCATATCGAGCTGTTCAAACAAAATGTAATTTGATAAGTTCATTGACTGATCTTATTACATGAATTGGTCAGAAGTCGGACAGGTGTCAAAATGTGTATTCAAGCGTACAGAGCATTATAGTTTATACGTATAGTCGACCAAGTAAGTGCTTTACCATTTTTTATGACATTTCCTACAACAGAATAAAAACAATAAGGCTGATTGTCACCTTGACTTGTAAGTGAAAATAACCTTTGATGTTTAAAATCCGTACAACTGACATTGAACCTTAGGGTGGTAAAGGAATTTCTTGGTCGACTATACTTCAAGATTATATTAAGCTTTAAAGACATAACCTTCCTTTTAGATGCGTGGCGATGAGCTTTTCTGGGATTAGCCCTCGTCCGGACAAAACAGAATACTAATTTACTCCAGCCCGACGGAGATTTATTAAAAACAACTAGACTATCTTTGCTAGGGACGACGTTGAAAAACTGGAGAGAGAAATATAGAAAAAATTATGATGACTACTTTAGCGACAGAAGGACAAGGATAAGAATAGCGCCATGTAAAAACTAGTGTAACAAGCAGAAGATTGACAAATACCAAAACTGAATCGGTGCTTTGGTTTCCTGAGTGAATAGAAGAATATATACAGGGGGACATTTGCTGCAGAATATCTCAACTCTACTCTACTTCACGCAGCAAGATCATTTTTTAAATTTTCCGGTTTGCAACCCTAGTCTACTTCTATAATAGGCAGACGATATACCTTTCCCTTCCTGTCCCGCCATTGTTATGTTACATTACAGCATTGACATAATGGCACCCATTATCGCGTGTCGGACTCCAATCGAAGGTCAAAGTCGATTAACATTTCGACTTAGGGCCGATGACGTGCGTACGATGTTTAAGGCAAACTCGGCTTAATTGGTTTTGTCTGTAATTGTTCCGTTTGATATTTTGATTCTGATTTGTGAAAGGTCGGGTAATTCATTGTCAATATGGTGAAACAGTTTGGAGGTTTATGTTTCTTAATCAATTGTGTATCTGACTTCAGGAGATATTGGAGTTTACTTTATAACTTTATAGCGTCAATGATCGCCTTTTTACGAGCTTTTATGAATGCGACGTTCGTACCTAAGCTGTGGTTTAAAAATTTGGAACCCGTTTTTTGTCTATTTCCAGTGATAGGATCGGCGTGAAATACGGCATATTTATGTAAATCTGGCGACAACACAATAATCTGGTAGTGAAATTCTGATGCCAGGATCGTTTCCCCCGAAGGAAACTCTTCTACAGTTTATGGTAGGTATCTATTTGAAACTTGGTAAGGACTATGTAGTTTGGATGACAATGCAAGTAGGTACAGTCAACAATATGTACAATCAGAAAAAAGTAGTATTAAAAATTACGTTTTTATAAAATATAAAATTACATTCTTGTCACGTCATTGTTTACGAGTATTGCCTATATAATTATATTTTTTTTCTGTATTAAGTATGCGTACAAGCCAACAGTGGTGGTCTGACAATCCATATGCATTTCAGTTAATGCACGAACACGACCACAGCGTCGTCTTGCATTTTATTGACATGTACATGTACAATCACGATGCACGCACGACGATACGTTAGGAAACTTCCGTCGTTCTTAAACCATCTTTGACTAATTCAATACTATTCTTTTACGTATTGCCTTACGATGTAACTTCAAAATGGACTACAACCGGGTTAACAATGTCGGGGCCAGTATGCAATGCAATTCTGGGGACCCTCTATCAGTCACGATGATAGCCATTGATTTTTTTTAAAGTTTAACTTGGATGTATATTTTCTCCAACTTTTAGGACTTTGACTTTGGAACTTTATAATATTTTAATTACGATTGTGAGTAGTCTACTACTAAACATATTAATTTTAATTTGTTTCTATACAAGGAGGAGTGCGGTTAATGTATCATCTTCATCAGTAATTGTCGACCCGGAATGAATGACAATAACGTACGACCTGACAATTCAAACTCCCATGTAATTGCCGTAGGGTTTGAAATTTTTAATTATCAGCAGGCTTATTGTCTAACGCTTCTGACGCTTGCCTTCGCAATCACTATTTCTTTCTGTCAAACGGTATAAAATGATGACAGAAAGAGATGGTGAAAGCGAAGGCAAACGTTAGAAACGTTTACAATATGGCATAAGGTCGTGAATTATTGTCAAATACGGGCTCGTAAACTAACCGCATCCACAAGGTGCACCCAGTATGTAGGTATCTAAACTACGATTTTTAATTTCGTGGAATTCTGACATTTCTTAGTGTTACTAGGCAAAAAATATTTCCCGAAAATTTAAACGAGATTAAACAAAAACTAGGAAATACAGAGCACAAATTCCTTGGTATACACATTAAAATTGGACATAATGTAATAAATCATTAATTAATACGTAGTTAGAACATTTTGTGATCTTACTTTTCAGACGTAATAAAATATTTAACCCTTTTATGAGTAAAAAATAAATTGTCTCGGGTATCATTGCGATGATTGACATATATCGCAAACTTTCGGACTTAAATTATAATTAATAGTTATATATTAAGTTTCAATCGTCGTCTCAAGAGGTTTGTAATTTAAAATTTCATAGACAAGACAGTTGTTACATACTTAAATAATAAAAACCATCAAATATCATTCTTCTGTCAAAACAATAGTAAGTAAAGTCGTTCGGCTTCTGTCTTGAATGTTCGAATGTGCTCGCTCTCTTGTTTCCGTATTATTTTTGTCGTTTTCGTTGATTGATATTATTATTTCCTTGAAAAGTTTTTGTTTTTGCTATGTGTTATGTTTTCTAAAGAGGACTAATATCATTATGAACTGTGTCACACGTACCATGAATACACGAATCTCTTAAAAACCTATGAAATAAATATAGACTAATAAATGAAAACTGATAACTTGAAATGAAAATGAAATGAAATGAAAAATGAAATGAAAAAGTTTATTTCACACACAAAACACATAAAATTACAAAAAATATAAAATAAAATAAAAAAATAAACATTAAATTGTGTGTGAAAAAGGTCTTATAGTAAAAGCTCTCCTTCACTATATTTATAATTAGTAATATGTGCCTATTATGTTTCTAAAATAATAAATAGATTTAAAATGAAAAAAGGTTTGTTGCCTCTGAAACATCAAAATCTGGCATTTGTCAGAATTCCACGAAATTAAAAATCGTAGTTTAATAGAACTAACTACCAGATGATTTTTAATCTATATATATAAAAGAAGAAACTGACTGACTGACTGACTGACATATCAACGCACAGCCCAAACCACTGGGCCTAGAGATTCCAAATTTGGCATGTAGGTTCCTTATAAGGTCTAGGGGTGCACTAAGAAAGGATTTTTCAAAATTCACTCCCTGAGGGGGTGAAACGGGGGTCCAAAGTTTGTATGGGGAAACAAGATTAGTTCGACTATTTTATTCGAAACTTCACGGAAGTACTCCGAATAATAAATGAGTAAACACGTGTTTCAGGTTTTTTGAGAATTCAACCCCTAAAAGGGGGGAAAGGGGGTAACAAAGTCTGAAAATCAACATGGGTGTTGTTTCTACGGTTTATCGGGTCGCTGGTTATGAAAACAACAACGGTTTTAAAATCCGACGTGGCAGACGTAAAATACCATCTCCCTGGATGGGGTGCGATGGGGTTGAAATATCTAAATAAACTAAATGACTGTTGATTATATCAACGCACAGTCCAAACCACTGGACCTAGAGACTTGAAATTTGGCACATAGATACCTTATACAATGTAGGCATCCACTAAGGAAGGATTTTTGGGAATTCCCACGGCAAAGGGAAAAAACGGGATTTATATATTCGATTCCGAGTGACCCTATCTCAGTAACTATAATAACTAGACTCTTCAAATTTGATACACAAGTAGGTATTACATTATTTAAAACATTAATTTCAGGATTTTTCAAAATTCCCACGGGATAAGGAAAAAACGGGATTTATATATTCAGTTCAACGGGATCCTATGAACTATAATTACTAGACTCTTCAAATTTGGCATAGAAGTAGGTAATTATAATAGTAAAAAACAGGTTTAAGGATTTTCGGAAATTCCCACGGGATAAGGAAAAAACGCGATTTTTCGTTTTACTGGTCGTAGAAAGCCGAAATTCGGCATGTAGGCTTGGGGACTGTAGATGAGCATTGAGAGAGGACTTTCCCAAATTCCCACGGGAACGGGAAAAAACGGGATTTTTCGTTTTACTGGTCGTAGAAAACTGAAATTCGGCATGTAGGTCGTTTGGGGAGTGTAGAGGAGCATTGAGAGAGGATTTTCCAAAATTCCCACGGGAACGGGAAAAACGGGATTTTTCGTTTTACTGGTCATAGAAAGCTGAAATTTGGCGAGTGGGTTTCTTGGGGAGTGTAGAGCTGGATTGAGAGAGGACTTTCCAAAATTCCCACGGGAACGGGAAAAAACAGGATTTTTCGTTTTACTGGTCGTAGAAAGCTGAAATTCGGCATGTAGGTTGCTTGGAGAGTGAAGAGGAGCATTGAGAGAGGATTTTCCCAAATTCCAACGGGAACGGGAAAAAACGGGATTTTTCGTTTTACTAGTCGTAGAAAGCTGAAATTCGGCATGTAGGTTGTTTGGGGAGTGCAGAGGAGCATTGAGAGGGGACTTTCCAAAATTCCCACGGGAACGGGAAAAACGGGATTTTTCGTTTTACTGGTCATAGAAAGCGAAATTTGGCAAGTGGGTTCCTTGGGGAGTGTAGGGGAGCATTAAGAAAACATTTCCCGAAATTCTTACGGGAACGGGAAAAAACGGGATTTTGCGTTTTACTGGTTGTAGAAAGCTAAAATTTCAAAATTCATAAGTTTATACTGTAAGTAGGCCAAAGGGCACTTTAACCGACTTCTAAAAAAGGAGGAGGTTATGCATTCCACTTTATGTGTTTTTTATGTAGGTATGTTCACCGATTTCTCGGTCAATTGTGGACCTGCTTGCTTGCTTGCCTGTATGCTTGCTTGCTTGATATCTTGGTTCTTTGGAATACTCATAGTACACGCGAGCGAAGCCGCGGGCAAAAGCTAGTATCTTATAAACATGGTCTTAGAAGCATCAACCTAAAAAACTACAACAATTCTTCAGAGACGGTAAATATAAGGACTGCATTCGCAACAACCGTACACTTCACTTCTCCAAGCACCAAACTCATACATCAAGCAAACTTTCAACACTTAAACAAGTTATTTCGACACGCTCGGACTTTAGCGTAGGAGGAAGTTAATTAATCTTCGGTTAGTGTAACCAAGGACATAAATAAGACTGCATTGCATTAACATAACGTTTTGCATCAAACGCTGTACCACTTGCACTGACTGCTAAGGAACCATTAGCAAGTCGGAATCGTGTACGGATAATTAGGTATGGTTGATTCAATTTCCATAACAACCGCAGCCAACCGAGCGGGCTAGAAAAAACCGGAAATTAATTTTCATTGAGGTTTTCTGCCGCTTTGCGATAGACCGGCTTTCCTCCTATTATGGGTTAGCAAATACGTTGCGAAAATCTTTTAAATTCCACGTCATGCAAACAAGAAGAGCAACTATTCTACCTACTAATAGAAAAGTTTGTGAAGATGTTTCGATATTTCTCAGTCAATCACTTGGCGTACAGATAAGACAATAATACGGATTGAGATATACCAAGGATACTTAATGTCGCGGCAAAACGTTCCTTTGGGATGAAATTTTTACTTTAAGCAAGATTAGAAGCCGCTGTCCAAGAACGTTGAGGTAGATAGATATAGTCAACGAAGAAATAACACATATGCTACTTTTTATCCCGATTTTCTCATGGGATCGTGAAGATGCACGTAAAGTCTTGAATCTCAACCGTTTACATACTCATACTCATACTCATTTATTCATAATATTTATTACATGTCATTCTTAAAATTATTTTAATATATTATTCATAGTCATCATAATAATTAATAAGTTGAAGTTTCTGGCTGAAAGTTAAGGAATTCATCAAAAGTGTAGAATGTGTGCTCGAGAAGCCAATTTTTGAGTCGTCTCCTAAATATGTCCAACGAAGGAGCCGAAGTAATCGCTTCAGGTAACCTGTTATAAACTGTCGGGCCTACAACATGTGTCACCTTGCCAGACTTAGCAAGCCGTCGCTTCACTGTAAGGAGCCTTTGAGGGTTCCGCAGCAAGTGGGCCGCCATATCAGCGCGTTTAGTCAGAGATATGAAATTTTGCATGGGTGTTCTTCACACAAAGTAGGTAAAAAATAAAAGCAAGAAAAAGATAAAGACGAAATAAAAATAAAATGTTAAGTGAATGACTTCTTGATTCGGTTTAAAACTTGACTTATAAAATTCGGCAGTTTATTGCCTTTGAAAAACTTCAGATATGTTTTTAAAAACATGGAATAAGTTTTATGGTACTGCCGATGCGTGAAACTTATAATTAGGCCACGTTCACAAGCTTCTGACATAATTCCTTGTAAACTAGGACAAAGTGTAACAATCCAAAGTAAAGTGTTAACTTGTAAAGTGTAACAAGTGTGAGTGATCCGTTTATTTTCATTATGAGTGAGTCTCACGGTAATTTCATGTTTAAAGTGTAACAAGGTAGAAAACAATTTATTAGGGCAACGCCTGCGTGATCTACTTTCGAAGTATTTGGAATAATCATATGCATGTTGATTTAGCAAATAATTGTTTCGAGTTACAATATGGACCAACATTTACAAAGGAAATGACTCATAGTTTTTTAAGAAAGCGGGGTGACACCCCACGCTAAAATGAGACAACACAAGTCTAGATAATAATATTCCTATCTTACACTGGCACTTTGCTTTTTCGCCGAATATTCGTCACAGGCTTATGCCCACAAGTGCGTCTGCGTCCCGTTCCAAATACGGAATTTCTCGGGATAAAAAATAGTTTAAATTTTAATTCCATTTTTTTTTATGTTAGAAAGGCCAGACAAACGAACTAGTGGGTCACCTGATGTTAAATGATCACCACTGTCCATAGACACCCGCAGCGCTTTACGCGATGCCAGTGCGTTGTCAGCCCTAAAGGAAAGGGAACAGGGGAAGGGGGTGAGGGAGGGGAAGAGGGAAGGGGTGAGGTATTGGGCCCCCGGCACTCTCACTGACCGTACGAAACGCAAGCAGAATTACTGCTGCTTCACGCCGGTGTTCTGTGAGAGGGTGGTACTGCCCCGGACGAGCCGGCCCATTCGTGATGCAGCGGCTAGCTACAACATGGCTCTACCACTACTAAGCCCACCATTAGTGACCACCATTAGTGAGAGAACTTTGAAATCGGTTCGTAAACTACCCGTTTTTACAAACATACAAATATAACAATATTATAGATTATTCATTATTTATTCTACTCTAGATATCTAAAAGGGAAAATATTCATAAGCGATATTATTGCTGCACAGAATTACTGATGACTTGACGTTTTACGCTAAGAAAAAACCTTCGTAATTTTGACCCCATTTCAACGTCGCATATGTTAAGCTCATAGAATATGCGGCCAACGTCATAAATATGTATACGGTTAAGGTAATATCTTCATTTCTATGAACTGCAAAGAATTAATTACAATACAATTCGCATGGGTTCCTCTGAACAAGGCAAGTTGTGAAAACGCTTACAAAACTAACAGAATTCAGATAAATAGGCAGATAGAGTTACGCATTTACAATTGTTCCGAACTTAATACCTAAGCGCCAAGTGATTATATTTACAATAGCTGTTGCCCGCGACTACGTCTGCGAAGAATAGGGGTTATAAAAAAATCCCTAAGACTTATTCTCAGACGTACCAAATATAGACAAAAAACCATGAAAATCGGTCAAGCCGTTTCGGAGGAGTTCGATAACAAACTCCGTGAAACGAAATTTGTATATATTTTGTTTAGTTAACGTCAAATCACGTCAATGAATTATATCGAAGATTTAAAAATTGTATGCAATAAATAAGTCATAAGTTTTTTTTTTATTTCCTAACAATACAATATGTTCCGAAAATCTAAGAAAAATCTATGAACTAAAAACAATTGTATTCTGCGACCACACATCACACACTATACCATGCGTGGCGTGGTGGTGATGGTGATCATTAGGATTTTTAGTTGACAGACAATATTATTAGTAGATTTTCGTAACACACGGGTTACGGCGGTTGAAATTCATCAGAGCAAAAGATAAAGCTGATTCAGCCACCAACAGGGAAGCTTCCAAACTCAGTGCATTCATTGTCCTACTGACCGAGGACCCGAAACCATAAATTATTAAAAGCGTTCGCAATAACAATCAATGCATCAACTCTTTTTACCGCCATTCCGTTTGAACTATTACGAGCGACCGCGCATTGGACAATAAGCCTAACGGTTTGTTTTCAATACTATAACAACAGCTGCAAAAGATGTAAAGATCAATAAACTTACTGCCAGTCATAGGCGTGATAGCTTTTTCTCCTTCGTGCTGGAACATCTGCAACGTCGCCACTGTCGACTTTAGCTGTTCATATTCCCGCGCCATTTGTTTTTGGACCTGGAGCAATGAAAATAAATTACAATAAACATTTTGATGTCAACATGATCGTAGCTAAACTAAAGTGAGCGTTAAGCGTCCTAATCTCCGTAAATACAGGGTATTACTGAATAAACATATGGAGGCGTTGGACTGGTTTTCCAGAGGAAAACCACAATGTCGTTTATGTTCCATTAGATAAAGCATCTCTGTCGCACAAGCCCAGCTGGGTACGGGATCAATGGGAGTATGTTTAAATTAAAAAGTTAGGCCACATATTCAATCAGGTTCAAAACCCGCGCTGCCTGCTAGAAATCTTTCACGGACCTTATTTTAGCTCTTGCGGACCACTGGTTGCGAACTACTGTTATCTGATGGAAAAACAACCGATAAGCTATTTTCGTAATTGGAATTTGGAAATGCACTCGATAAAGATCATACTTTCTTTATCTCATCAGATGTATGTAATCAGGGCAAATAAATATGGACACTATAGGCGTAAGAGCCAGATCAATCTCTAGACTATGCGTGATGAAACATAGTAGATAAATACAGTACAAAATACATTTTACGTTTCAAATAACAGGTCAAAGTCCTCTGGACAAGAGTCTCTTGGTGTGCCAAACAGTTAGTAAATCTTGGATGTAACACATGGACAGAGAAAGTGGACAAGTCTGCAATTGAGGATGTTCACTCAAGAGAAACTTGAATCGTGTAAGTACCGGTTTATAAATTATCACGCGATAAAAAGGGCTATTACGACAAATTCGAGATTTTTGAATAAACAAAAGTAAATGCTGTGAAGTTAAACTTAGTACAAGTGAAACTATGTCTAACGTCACTTGTAAATAGAGAACGAATGGTACTTCAGATTCAGAGGCGAGGAAGAATTAGTTGAAATTTTCCGGTTCAGTAAAGGAACAGTTACAGTTAACAACAAAACGACAAAATTTAGAGTGAACAGTAAACCATTTTACAACCACGTAGCGTACATAATTTAACGAGCGTGCGACGCTGTCACTAACAATTTCATTCATAAACAACCTACTTCGGAGGCAAGAAACAATTTTAACTTTAGCACAATAGGCAATAAAATTTAACAATATTTGTCTTAAAAATATGCCTGTCGTAATAAACAATATTTTATGCCAATTAGAAAATGCTAAAGATTTATTGACAAATGTCGACAGAACACGAGACGGGGAGTGACATACACACACATACATACCTACATGAGCAATTTCTTCCTTCACCAAGTGCGCACAAAAGTGAAATTCGATCTCCCACACCGATTAGCACACAACGATCTCAAAGGCAAACAATAAAAACGTTCCCACACAAAATCTTAAATCCGTTGTGTAATATGAATATCCGACTAGGATCCACTCACTCACTGAATTCATCAACTAAGTTTTAACCAAATGAGCTGCGAATGTTAACACTCGCTCAAATTCACGTGTAAATCGATGTTGAAGCTCACGAAAGTAATCGAGGTGTTTCACTGAAGCAACCACCCCAAATGCGTCACAGCACTAATGATACACTTTATAGACAGGTTCAACGACCCGGTTCGCGGCATCAACACTTGGGAACCGAACAGTGACATGCATGACAATATAAAACGACTGTGACGGACGAACGACAAAAGAACAAATGCTTGGCGGGCATCCAGCCACTGAATTAGACTAGGTGACCTAAACCGACTCAAAGCCTACCGCCTCTTCAAGCATAATAAACCGCACCATGAATTAACCTAGCGAAACTAAGGACTAAATATACTAAGCATAAGTAAAGGATTTTATTGCGCGTGTCATATGAATGGGTCTAATTTAGTGCTAATATCGCGCGAATTATAACTATGACTTGTGAAGCCGGGTACCGACATGTCTCGCTGCCTCGCCGGCTAAATGCTAATAAGCTGAATAATGAGCGAATCCAAAGCTTGTTAGCTGATGCTGCATATGTATTTTCAGATTACAGCGCGGTGCGAATAAAAACAAAGCATTAGATGAGAGTTTTTTTTTTGAACAAGCATCATAAAAAGATGACAGTCTTCCGACTGAGCAAATACCAGAACGAAAATTAAAATTAACGCTGGAACGCTACCTATTGCCAATGGAGTGTGGAATCAAACGACTTCGTCTTGTTACTGTCGAAAATGTAGCGTGGTTGCTAATGTTGCTATATTCTATTCATATGAAATCCAATTATAAGGTACACCCAGACAGAAAGGGGCACGACTGATTAGATGGCGTTTTTACAGACATTCCTCGTAATATCTAATTGTTCCGCGTTCCACATGATTACCCAGTGATGAAACTAGATGATTAAAACATCGCCTTTGCGTGAGTATGATAATATGCAAATCCAGAGGCTAAAGAACGGCGCGTGCAACTATAAGCGAGTTAGTAAAAGTGTAACAATTTAATTACACCCTAGCATTGGTATTTAGTCGCGGACCGACCGCTGCATTATCGTTAGTAAGATGGTGGAAATTTTACGATAAAAACTTAATGCGACTCACAAAAACTTCGACAAGACTCTGTTGTTTGAAATGTGCACGATACGAGTGTCTAGATTCTAGAACATCATTAAAATTTAGTCCCAGTACAGACAGCAGCGAATATTATACTACCTGACCTGGTGTAAACGATGTAGGTACTTACTTACTAGACTATAGGGGTTACTGTTTACGTTTAGAAAGCTTGAACTTTTTTAGATGTCTGTGAATTCTTTTTCCACTTAAGTTCACTTGATGCAGACTGACTGAGGGCTACTCCGAAATTAGAAGTTCTATCATACCATCACTATCACTCTCCTATTAAATACTATTAGCGTGAGCGGGACAGTACGATATGAAGTTCGAATTTTGAAATTTGGCGTATAAGGCCTGAACGTCAACGTGAAAGTATTTATTTATAAAGAACATCTACATGCCTTACTTAAATATAGAACTCTACTCCTTAAATAGGCTAAAACCAGTGCCATATTATGATAAGCAATACTCCGCCCCCTTAACTTATTTAATGTTTATGAACAGGGTCCGGAGTTTTCGTAGAACGGTAAGTTACATAGTTATATTTTTCAGCCACAACACGAGGATTATTGTAAATACATCAGCTGTTGGCTGTACCAGACACGAACTCAATTTTGTAACTTTAATAACCACCAAGGCGAAGGTTTAGCGGAAACGGAAAGATAAAGCGGTGTTTTACATTGAGAAGAACTCTATAATTTCTCGTCAAATAGGGTTTTAGTCGTAAAAAGTTCGTTTTGATGTTAGTAGTCTTGTAATTTGTGGAGAAATTTAGAACGAACAGCGTTACAACAACCAGACTTTACGATAGGTACACTTAAAATGTTTCGTGACGGATGTATTCAGGTCAAGAAATTTTTAACAATTTTTCGTGGAACAGTTACATAAAATTCTATCGTATAAGTTTCACAGTGCGAGTCCTTTTAATTTGTCTCAGTTATATTTAGCAAGATTTAAGACTGTAATTATCCACCATCACCATAAACCTTGCTAGTTTTACTAGTCAGTTTATGGAAGAATCATTAATATATCTAACAACTCATACCCTGCTCGGCTGGTGAATTTTAGACTCTATAGCCGATATAACAAAATGTAGAGTATTAAATATAGTGAATGTTACGTGATAACGTGACATAGGTGCACAACCGTGAATTACATTCAATCAAGAGTAGATAAGGTTTAGAATCCGTGATAGGATAATACTTTTATCTCCATACTAGCTAACGTACCTACGTGACTAGAAATCCTAGTCAATTTGTTGGTAAACGTCAGTAAAATAACCTTTGTCGGACAGGCCTTTGTGTTCGTTAAAGGAGTATTTGTATTCGGCCATTTAAATTTACATTTTATTATGTGACATTGAACATTGTACACTATTCAATAATTTATTTAATTTTAATGAATTAGCACGTGTATAAACGGGCCGTGAGATGAACTGACGAATCGAAAAAGGTAGCCGACTGCGCAGTAGGTAAATAACGAGCTGTTGTGGAACACAAAGGATCTAGCCAACATCTTATTACGTTGGGCAGCCTGAATATGATGACTTTGAAATAACTCTTTTTTTATTGGAGTAATCAATAAATAAATGATAACAATAAATATCACGGGACAATTCACACCTATTGACCTAGTCCCAAAGTACGCTAAGCAAAGCTTGTGTTATGGGTACTATGCAACGGTTAAACATACTTATATAGATAGATACATACTTATATACATACTAGCTTTTCCCGCGATTTCGTACGCGAAGACAATAACTTTAGTTGTTCGGATGAAATTTGGCACACAGGTAGTTTAATAGGATAACGCCAGGAAAATGCAAAGTTCCCGCGGAACAGGAATAAGTGAATTCTATGGCCGCTAAGCCGTGGTGGGGGTGGCCTAGTGGTTTGACCTATGGAATGGACTCTTAAGCAGAGGGTCGTGGTTTTGTGCCCGGGCTTGTACCTCTGAGTTTTTCCTAATTAATGTGCTAAATTACGTATGAAGTTTACCATGAGCTTTACAGAGAAGGAAAACATCGCGAGGAAAGCTGCATACACCTGTGAAGAATTTCAATGGTGTGTGGGAAGTTCCCAAATCGCACTGGGCCCGCGCGGGAATTACTGTCCAAGTCCTCTCGTTCTGAGAGGAGGTCTGTGCCTGATTGAAATAGGCTTATTTTATCCCAAGAAAATTCAAAGCAGTTCCCGCGGGATAGAAATAACTGTTTTGACCTATTTTGAAAATCAGAGCCAGTGTAGCTTTTAATTAGTTTTTTTTTAAATCGGGCCCTAAGTTCAATTCACTCATTTCTATCCCGTGGGAATTTTGCATTTTCCCGTAGAAAAGTAGCCTATGTCAATCAGGGATACTGTAGCTTACTATTAGTGAAAGGATTTATAAATCAGCCTCAAATTTGGATTGATTTACTTCTATCCCGCGGGATTTTTGCATTTTCCCGAAGAAGAGTAATCTATACCAATCAGGAATAGTATAGATTTCTAATGGTAAAAGAATTTTTAAAATCAGCCCCAAAGTTGAATTTAGTTTTTTCTATCCCGTGGGAATTTTACATTTTCCCGATGAAAAAGTAGCCTATATCAATCGGGGATAGTCATATCATATCATATGAAAGATTTTTTTAAATCAGTGCCGAAGTAGAATTTACTTATTTCTATCCCGCGGGAATTTTTTATTTTCCCGTAAAAAGAACCCTATGTCAATCAGTGATACTTACTATTGGTGCAAGAAAATTTAAAAATCAGCCCTGAAGTTGAATTCACTTATTTCTATCCCGCGGGAATTTTGCATTTTCCCGAGGAAGAGTAGTCTATACCAATCAGGAATTTCTATTGCTGCTGCTTTCTATTGGTGAAAGAATTTTTAAAATCAGCTCCGAAGTTGATTTCAGTTTTTTCTATCCCGTGGGAATTTTGTATTTTCCCGAAGAAAAAGTAGGTATCAATCAGGGATAGTCATATCATATAATATGTAATAATTTTTAAAATCAGCTCCAAAATTGAATTAATTTATTTCTATCCCGTGGGAATTTCGCATTTTCCCGGATAAAAAGTAACCTATGTCAATGAAGGATAATGTAGCTTTCTAATGGTGAAAAAAAAAAAAAATCGGCTCAAAAGTTTCAGAGATTCCGCTACAAACAAAAAAACAAAGAAAGTCTAGATATTTCCCTATCCCGTGGGAATTTCGAAAAATCCTTCCTTAGTGCACCTCTACAATACTCAAGGTACATGTATGCCAAATTTCAAGTCTCTAGCACCAGTAGTTTAGGCTGTGCGTTGTCTGTCAGTCAGTCAGTCAGTCAGTCAGTCAGTCACGGTACTATTTTATAGGTATAGATTAAACACCCAAGACCTGAGAACAAACATTCGTATTTTTCATACAAATATCTGCCCCGACACGGGAATCGAACCCGGGACCTCAAGCTTCGTAGTCAAGTTCTCTAACCACTAGGCCATCTGTTCGTCTAAATAATTTGCTATCAGCCAGCCCACTTAAAAACATGAATTCGGAAATGCCTCCAAAATAATTATATCAATTTTATACTAATAAAATTGCCTTACTTAATTCATTCAATATAATGACAGTAACTTGAACCAATGACCTCCCAGTCGTTTAATTATGTCACCATAACTGGGTCTGTCTGCTTTCACAAATAAAGGCTAAAGCAATGCCAATACAGCTGTTACATTTTGCAAGGAGAGTCAATATTCAGTTAAACTACTTATGTATTGCTCATACAGGGCTAACTACTTACACCGTTACAGCTACAACGGACGTCATCCCTACTTAAGAACTTGTCTGACGTCCATTTAAATTCCGTTAGGCTAGTTCTAAGAAAAGTTTCTTGTATTAGTTTCAAGACAGCTACCTTAACTAGTGAATATCAGTAATTAAAAGCCTCATGGCCTTATGGAGATACAGAGGAATAGAATAGTCATCACCGCTATAGTCAAGGTCCAAGCACTTAGCCTGTGCCTGGAGCGATAGCGATGCAAGCGCGTTGCGCGTATTACCACAGCATCGCGACATTGGCCTTTGTACGAGGACTGGTTGGCAACTGAATCGGTATTGTATCACGTTTGCATTGCTGCAAAATCAGCTTCGAACTGTACACAATAAAGTTAAGAACTGGTCTGATTTTTGTGATGACTCTACAAATATTCATGCAAACGTTTAGCCAGGTCGTGTTGGTCTCGTGAAAGAAGTCGCTTTGGTTGGAATGCCAGAATTAGTTGTGTTCTACATGATGTGGAAGAAGACGAATCTCATGGCTCAAAAAATTACAGACGTCGTCAAAATAAGCACTAGATCACTATTCCGTGCTGCTGTCCACAGAATCATGATAGCTGTGATTGCCGACCTTCGGAAATAGGAGATAAGCACTACAAGACGATGATGTGATACAATTAAGTGACCGTTCCAAGCAGATAAAACGGATAGTTTTGAAGATTGGCAAGGCATGGGACTATCTTTCTGTATATTCCACGTAATAAAAAGTTTTGTTGTTGAAGCGTCAAATCTTTTTTTTCAAATCCTTAAAGGATAACCTTTGTGAAACGTCGATAGCACCAAAATTACGGCAAGGTTTCGTAACTCCGTAGATTATAAGACTTACGTTACACCCGATCGAGTGTGAAACGGTTGTCGGGTTTCACCTGTACAAAAACTGTGGCTTATTCATTAATACAAGGACGCAAGTGTTTTATAAGAACACTACCGACGCGAGCATGAATCGCCATTTGCATCGAGTAGGTAGTTAAAGTATATGTATTGATTACGTGAGATGAAACATGTGTAGCCACCTTGTATTTTGTTAAACAATATTTGTTGGTTAGTATTGAATTTCAAAGAATTGATTGCAATGATTGTGACATGTGGGACAGTTAATCCACGCATGAATAAAGTTTTATTTCTAATGTCAAGGGATTTATTGTTTGCTGTTTCTGAGCATAAAAAAATTTGGAAGAGTTAACAAATTATCCTTTTACTTCATCATCACCTAGATTACTTTTTGTTTCTAATGTAGACTATAATTACAAAAATATTCAAAAACAAAAGTTCATTTTGCAAATAGGTCGCAGAAGGTTCTTTTCCGTGTGTTCTTTAGTGTACCAGCGCTTTCGGAAAGACCATCATTGCAAAGTATAATGCGCCGCAAGACACTTGACAAAAAGACATTGCAATTTCTATATTGCTACATAACCGCAAGTGGAACATAAAATCGACGGTTCTCAGACTCAACCTCGTATATAAAATTTTACAAAGTTGGAATCACAACTTTAAGTTGTGTGTCTAAAGTGGTTATTACAATTTAGAAAAAAATCATATACGAGGTTGAGTCAGAGAACCGTCGAAATACTCACTAAACAGAGACGATATCATTGTTAACAAAACAGTTCAGAACTAGTGCGGTCACAGAAATATATCGAGATAGAAGGAAAAAGCTCGGCAATTTGTAGCGAGACCGAGCCTGTAACATCTTGCGTAGGTACTTTGACGTCACGAGTGTAATTTAGTGATGGGAAACATAAGCCGCGCGAAAACAATTCAAAAGCATCGATTCACAGATCGATTAGGGAACGGATTCTTATGCACAGAGGAAATGATAATTATTTTCGACAGAGGAAATGAGAAAGGTCAGAATTTCAAATCGAAAAATATAAATGTAGGTAGGTACCTTATGTAAATGTGTACCTTTTCATCACATGACATCATCACTACATCAATACCAATAGTCGGATAAGCTGTACTGATTACTCGTCGGTACTTTGATGGGCCAGTAAAGGTGTCTTCGTGGAAATGCATAGAACAAATCTTACTGTTTTTTGTAGGAAACCATTTTTTACGACCAGGTGTTTTCAATCCATTTATTTTTAATATGAGGATCATTCGGAAAACTAAAATAAAATTGTAATGTAGAAGTAACCATAACCTGTTTGTTCATAATATTTGCTTTGCACTACGTACATTATATAGCTACATAATAATATAAAAACGTAATTATCATTTCCTCTGCTTTCAAAATCGATTTTAATCGAGTAAGAACTGCGATAGTGTTCTTACTTTTGACAGAAAAAATGATAAATCGACCTTGGACGTGACTCGACAGTTTGAATAGCATATTTTTACATCGCTGGTTTTGAACGCACGCCATGTCTGGCTCGTCAAATTAAAGCCGCAATGGAAAGCTAGCGTAGATACACAATCGCCCGCTACTGTTCTGATGAAAATAATAAATTAAATCGTTTTTTAATTAAGAACATCTGTTCTTAATTAAAAAACGATTTATTTTATTATTTTCTATATAATATCTATTTTAAATATCTATTTTAGGACACATAGTATTTACCAATGAAAGGAAATACCTCGACTAACAGCTCCAACTTTATCTGTAGTATTTGAACAGTTAATTACTGAACAACGAGTCATTTTATTTTTAAAACCTGACGTCGCACGCAGACCGCGGTCGGGAGCAGACTAAAGTTCGCGGCGAGCAAGTTATCCGTTTGGACCACTTTTCGGCAGACGAGGTATAGTCGACCAAGAAACTCCTTTACCACCCTAAAATTCAATGTCAGTTGTATGACTTAAGACATCAAAGGCTATTTTCACTTACAAGTCTATGTGACAATCAGCCTTATTGTTTTTATTCTGATGGAGGAACTGTCATAAAAAATGGTAAAGCACTTACTTGGTCGACTATACGTACACTCTTTCCTTCTATCTCGATATACTTCTGTGAGTGCGGTTAATGTACGCACAAGTATTATCGACCCGGAATACACGACCGGATAATTAATGGCCTCACATATAATTTGCAATAAGATTATAAGAACACCAATAAGATTTTTAGATGGCCGGATAGCCTAGTTGTTAGAGAACCTGACTACGAAGCTTGAGGTCCCGGGTTCGATTCCCGGTCGGGGCAGATATTTGTGTGAAAAATACAAATGTTTGTGCTGGAGTCTTGGATGTTTAATATGTATTTAAGTATGTATTTATCTATATAAGTATGTTTATCCGTTGTCTAGTACCCATAGTACAAGCTTTGCTTATTTTGGGACTAGGTCAATTCAATTGGTGTGAATTGTCCCGTTTTTTTTTTATAATTATAAGATAAGAGCACCATCTGTCACTCATACAAGAACGGAGTTGCGGGTACAAGCTAGTCTGTAGATATAAGGACCGGTACTGGCCGTACCTACTGAGTCACACGGCCGTGTCAATTATTGCTCTTTTTGTTCGACATAAATTTCTCCGAGATACCTACCTACAGAAACAATCTCCGAGCAAAATAATCTTACTCATACAATCTTGATCCGTTACTCGGTGACTCATGAGATGGAATTATGAAGCTGATTAATGATTTATTTTTACATTTACTGTTAATTGAATTCAGGATTACAGTGTCTTTAATGTACTCGTACTTATAGACGTTATATGCTTGTTATATGTATTACAGGACGGTTAGCGCAAGTGACCGCGACACACAGTGGCGTAGCGCGGTCTAAGACCGCGCGCAGACAGAGAGCGGTCTGGAGTTCCGAGTTCCGCGTTCAGAGTTCTGTGTTTTGACAGCTCGAGAGTTCCGACCGCCTGCTGTGTGCGTTATCGTAAGGGACTCAGTACATTCGAAAGAACGCAGAACTCGGAACTCGGAACGCGGAACTCCAGACCGCTCTCTGTACTGCGCGCGCTCTAATGTATAGCTGTGGGCGAAATCGCATCAGCGAGGCCCCTTTCCTTTCGTTCCCAAGATCCCCAGAGGGGGTGCAGGACCTAAATTTTGTGTGGGCAAGATATATTTTGCGAGGCCCTACGCTGGCGCACCACACACTAATGTACGGATGTTTGATTGAGCAATAACTTTAATTTCAATACTAGATGAAAAAACCCGCCTGTATAATTTCCGTTCCCATGGGAATTCCGGGAAAATATATATCCTATGTTACTCGCGGAACTGAGACGAATCTAATGACACCTCACACTTCATAATCCATTGAGCCGTTTAGGCTACAGGGCGTGCCAAAGAATTTACAAATTAAATTACATACATAAATACATACGCTCGAAAAAAATAACCCTCCTTCGACAGTCGGGTGAAAGAAACGAGAGCCATTCGAGGCGCAAGAGGCCCCTCAGACCGTGAGGCCGTAGGCGACGGCCCGCTTCGCCCACGCCTAGCTACGCCACTGACGAGACACTACTTTTCGTCTTTTTAGAAGTGAAGCAGTTGCAAAAAGACCGATGACCGACGAGAAAACGGCCTTTTCCAGGTCTGCGTACTTATTGTTTAGCGCACTCGAAATCATAATAGCTTTCACCACTTCTTTCTGCCCCACGGTATAGGTGAGGATAGAAAGAGATGGTGTATACATGCGATCGCGAGCGCCCGCGCTTTATACAATACCGCCTCTGGTCTTTTGTCGTTAAAGATTGTTACCCCTGCGTGAGTAACCCTCATCGCTGCTTTCAATCAACGTCTATTGGCTGGAGTAGCGTGGAGTGATCACGAGTTATGTAGATGTATGTCTTCGAATGCAACACCTCCCGTGCTTTTCTAGCAGAGGTGTGCTATGCAGCTCAGCTATGCTGCGAGGATGTGAAGTGAAACCTACGCTACGAAACTATGTGACCATTTCGTCTGTGGCTAAGCTATGTAGCCGCCGCATAAAAAAAACATAGCCTAGTTAAACCCGTTTCCACCAGTGATATGTTACGTGAACCAATGAATATGATTGGTGGATATCAAACGCATCCACAGCAACGTAGCATATAATAATAAATAAATAAATATCACGGGACAATTCACACCAATTGACCTAGTCCCAAAGTAAGCTAAGCAAAGCTTGTGTTATGGGTACCAGGCAACGGATAAACATACTTATATAGATAGATACATACTTAAATACATATCAAACACCCAAGACCCGAGAACAAACATTCGTATTATTCATACGGGTGGTAGAAGCCAATAACCTTGGTCTACTTATGGACGGCAAGCTGAGCTTTGAGAACCACATCCTAAAAGTTGTGAGTAACTGCTTCTACCGCCTCAAGGTTCTGTACAGTATACGCGATTACCTTAGTGTTGATTTGCGTGTTAACCTTTGTGAATCGCTTATATTGTCCAGATTAAACTATTGTGATATTGTTTATGACGGCTGCATTGTTGGTCGTTCCAAGAGGCTTTTACAGCGAGTGCAAAACGCATGTGCTCGTTTTTGTTTCCGTGTCCCTCCCCGGTCCCACATCACTCCTTACCTGAACGCCGCTAACTTGCTGAACATGCCTGCACGCAGGCGCATGCACCTCGCCACTTTGCTGTTCGGTGTGAGACGCTACAGGACACCGTTGTACCTCTTCAATAAAATTGTTTGGTCGAAGAGTGAGCGCAGGAGTGCTATGGTTCTTGTGCCTAAACACCGGACCGCGGCATTTCGAGGAAGTTTTAAGTTTGCGGCGTCCAAGTGCTGGAATGATATTCCTCCCCCTATCCAAGGAGCGTCTAGTAGGTACACCTTCAAGCGCAAGCTGAAGGATCACTTATTAACGCTCCAAAAATCCTACCTATAAAACCAGCACTTGATATGCCAACCTGTTGTTTTACAGGGTTATGTTTTCGCAGTTTACTTTTTCTTTATTGTATTTATTTATTTACATATTATGCTACGCAATAATAAATCTAAATTGTTTGTTAATTCATTATCTTTTTATTAATTTATCTTTTTATTAAGTAGTTTATATAGTATATTTGTGTATCGTTCCGTGTGTCACAGACGGTTCTGGCAGAAAATCAGCGCTGCAGGCGTCTAACGCCTCAGCATAATGCTGAGTCAGCGACCGTTTCACTTTTGCATGGACACACATGCAGATCTGTGTATTTATTACTTCGTTGTTTTGTGAACCTTGTTTATTTGTATGAATTTGTGTGTACTTTCTTGTATTTGTGTGTCTTGTAAAAGTGAATAAATGTCTTCTTTCTTTCTTTCTTTCTTTATACAAATATCTGCCCCGACACGGGAATCGAACCCGGGACCTCAAGCTTCGTAGTCAGGTTCTCTAACCACTAGGCCATCTGGTCGTCTGGTGGTCTGGTCGTCTAGTCTATAGCACATCTCTGGTGGAAAGTCACCCTTCCTGTACACAAATTTCGTCAAACTTGTCATAAATTGAACCTATCCGTAACCTGAACCCGAGGCCGTATTGTCTAACGCTTCTGACGCTTGCCTTCGCTTTCACCATCTCTTTCTGTCATCATCTTATACCGTTTGACAGAAAGAAACAGTGATTGCGGAGGCATGCGTCAGAAGTGTTATTAGACAATAAACCTGCAGGTCGTCGCTCCATCTTGGACCAACCTAGACTGCCTCTTCCGCTCAATGGACGCCATTCGAGAACCTTTTGGCCCCATTGGGCATCAGTTCTACTCGTACGTGTGATGGATGTGCCCTGTCTAGTTTACTGTCACTTGAGTCTGGCGGCTCTTCGAGCTGTGTCCGTAACCTCGGTATCGGTGTCGGCGAACATCAGTAGATGCAATGAATGCCGTAAACAATTGAGTGAAGATAGTGAAATGTCAATTAAGAGTTAACGTAAAGTCTAATCTAGTCTAGTCTAGATTAACTAAATATTAACACATTTAGGGCCACTTGCACAGTCTAGGGTTAAAAAATTAAATCGTTAACCCCGGGTTAAGAATGACATTTCCATACATTTTGACACTTGTTAGCCCGGGGTTAGCAGTTAACTCGGAGTTAAGTAGCTAACCCAGGTCCGCGCAAGCCCGCCTTAGAAGCAAATATGGTAACTACACAAAGCAGCTAATGGTGATGGATAATCTTCCTATATTCCATAGGCCCTATTGTATAAGACACACACAATCACAACTTCACCACTTCTTTCTGTCACACTGGTTAGGAAGAGGTTAAAAAGAGATAGTGAAGCCGATCAAGAGCGCTACAGGCGACAGGGCTGCCTGGTTTAGTGTCATGACATGACTTACAAGTTTCATATTTTAGTTTTAGGGTTCCGTAGCCAAATGGCAAAAAACGGAACCCTTATGGATTCGTCATGTCTGTCTGTCTGTCCGTACGTATGTCACAGCCACTTTTTTCCCAAACTATAAGAACTATGCTGTTGAAACTTGGTAAGTAGATGTATTCTGTGAACCGCATTAAGATTTTCACACAAAAATAGAAAAAAAAAACCATAAATTTTGGGGGTTCCCCATACTTAGGAACTGAAACTCAAAAATTTTTTTTATCAAACCCTGTGTGGGGTATAAGTGGTATAATCTATGGATAGGTCTTGTAAACTTCCACCGAAAATTGGTTTGAACGAGATGTAGTAAGTAGTTTTTTTTAATACGTAATTTTTTATAGATAATGGTACGGAACCCTTCTCTCTCTCTTTTCTGGCAAAATTGTCCACTTGGACAGGCGCCATTTAATAAAAAAAAAAACCCTTCGTGCGCGAGTCCGATTCGCACTTGGCCGGTTTTATTTAATGAAATACTCATCACTTAAGAAATTAACGAGTTCCTTTGTTTTGTTGTAGTAGATTTATAACAGTTAAAAAGCAAACATACTTCAATGTTGACTTGACACATAGTAAGAGAATGTCATGTGTGGGCTCGCAGAAAAGTGATTCAGTAGTAGCATTGACCCCAGCGATCACGGTCAGTCATATTTTCATTGCAAATTATTAAATTTCAACTGGCTAAATCAAGATGAGGCATGATGATGATGATGATGATGATGTTACTGTTTACAGTTTTTACGTTTAACAGAGTCATTGGTAAAAATAGATGATGACCATCAGTCTAAAAGTAGTGGTGATTAAGAGGATATGATGCGCACCATTTCTCCATACAAACGTAGTCCCCTGTTTCCTCCCTGGATAATAGCTTTAGAGCCAAATTTTTTTTACTGTGTAATCTGTATCTGCCACAGCTATGCCCCTATGTTTCGTTTTTTTTCCATATTTCAATTAACATAAGAAATATGAGCTTTCAAAAACTGAAGAAAATGCCCAATTTCAACGTCATTTTCAGGCACTCATCAGAAAAGAATCCCTCATATAAACAAAAAAAGGAAAACATAGGGGCATAACTAAATCTGTCCTCTAATTATTAAATAATAATTTTATTGGCTCAGTTTTCGATAAGAAAACAGGGGACTACGAAATACTGTTTTGATCAATTTTACGCGCCTATTAACGGTCTGAGCTGCAGTTGTCCCGCTCTTGCTGTACTGACAACACAGAGGGGTTCTGGCGAGACAGCGACATTTCATTAAGGCCGGCTTGCGCGGACCTGGGTTGGCTACATAACTCCGAGTTAAGTGCGAACCCAGGGTTAACAAGTGTCAAAATGTATGGAATTGTCATTCTTAACCCAGGGTTACCGATTTAATTTTTTAACCCGGAACTGTGCTAGTGGCCCTAAAATACCTATTTCTCAAAAGTCTCTCAGCCATCGTATCCTCTTAAGTCAGTTATTTTGCGCCTTGTTAGGCAATGTACAGTCGGCCAAAAATATGGTCTACCCCCCTACGGTCGAAGTTCATTTGCACGTCATGATACAACGAGGTCGATTTTCCCTTGCAATAACATGATGGCTAGTTCTTATCTACATGATATTGCAAAGAATGGATATCTGAACTTTGACTTCCAACACACAAACTCAGAAGAAATTATAAAGACTTTTAAGACTTTGAAACTGAAGAATACCGAGGATCTTTGGGGTATCTCTGTTCGAGTCATGCAATCTGTCATCCATATTGTGGCACCGCAGCTAGCCATCGTGTTTAACAAGTGCATTGATGATAATGTATTCCCGGACTTAATGAAGTATAGCAAAGTCATTCCATTGTTTAAATCCGGAAGCTCATCTGATCCTGGCAACTTTCGACCGATATCTGTGCTTCCAGTGCTGAGTAAAGTGTTTGAGAAGATCATGCTTAACCAGTTGCTTCGTCATTTTGATGTAAATGAACTATTACATACTCAGCAATTTGGTTTCACAAAAGGCCGTTCGACAACAGATGCGGCCGCAACTCTCATGAAGCACATTTATGACGCATGGGAACATTCACAAGATGCAATAGGAATATTTTGCGACCTTTCCAAGGCTTTCGATTGCGTGGAACATGAGACGCTTATCCGTAAACTTCAACACTACGGACTCTCCGTTAAAGCACTAATCCTTGTTAAGTCTTATCTCAGTCAGCGAATTCAAAAAGTGGACATAAATAGAACGCAGTCAGGTGGCTCAGCGGTGAAGCTTGGAGTACCACAAGGATCCATTTTGCGTCCTTTTCTCTTCCTGGTTTATATAAATGACTTGCCCCACTTGTTAGAAAAGAAGTGTAACATAGTATTGTTTTGCTGATGATACTTCTTTGATTTTTAAAGTAAACAGGCAACAAGAACATCAAAGTCACATCAATGAGACTTTAACAGCTGCGCTAAACTGGTTCACCGCAAATAATTTATTACTGAATGCAGCCAAAACTAAATGTATAAAATTTACGTTGCCTAATGTAAGACAGGTTGACACAACTATATCCTTAAATGGAGAAAATCTGGAACTTGTGCATGAGACTGTTTTTCTTGGTCTTACCTTGGATCGAAATTTGCAATGGAGTCCACATATTTCTGGTCTTGCTGGTAGATTGAGCTCTGCCGCCTATGCTGTACGAAGAATCAGGCAATTTACCAACGTAGAAACTGCCCGGCTTGTTTATTTCAGTTATTTTCACAGCATAATGTCTTACGGCTTGCTAATTTGGGGCAAGGCAGCCGACATCGAAACGATCTTCATTCTACAAAAGAGGGCAGTCCGGTCTATCTACAACCTTGGCTCCCGGGTTTCACTAAGAGAACGCTTTAAGGAGATAAACATCCTCACAGTAGCTTCACAGTACATACATGATGTGATATTGTATACACACAAAAATATCAAGTCCTTTAAGAAAATGTCAGACGTACATGATATCAACACTCGTAATAAACACAAGCTTGTCGTCCCTAAATTCCGTATACGGAAAATAAGCAAGTCCTTTGTGGGAAACTGCGTGAGATTTTACAATAAAGTCCCTGTAGAAGCATGGAAATTGCCACACAACTCTTTCAAAGAATACATAAAGAGTGCACTCCTGAAGAAAGCATACTATAAAGTTGAGGAGTACTTATGTGATAATGTGACATGGCCAAGACTGAAAGCCGAAGATAATTAGTATGTCGATATGTGATACTTATGATGTAGTCGTGTTTGTGTGTGCGTGTGTGTGTTTGTGTGTGTATGTTTATGTTTATGTGGATGTGCTTTGTAATGTGAAGTCATGTGAAGTGTGACTTGTAGTGTCACGGCGCAATCCGCGGCTAGTTTCTGGTTCTGTTGCCGTTGTCCACTTAATTATAATAAGTAGGTACCTATTTGTTTGATATTCGGAGACCTTATAAATCTCCAGCTCTTTGTATTAATATTATTATTAATTTTGACCTTGGAGGCTTCTTACACCTCTAATGATTATGTAACTAGTTTACGTTGACATTTAGAGACTATATACATCTCTGAATTATTTAGATGAAGTATTTTTATTTATTATTAACTCAGGGACTTTATACATCCCTTTGCTATATTTAAGGCTGTATATTGTTAAGCTTATGGATTTAAACTTTTATATTTTAATTAATACTTTATTAACTAGTCACAGGCCCGCGACGCCGAAGTTCCCAAGACGGTCCCATAAGGCTTATGGGAACGGAAGCGATACATGCCCTCGGTACCGCTCTGCTTTCAGAGCATGACATGAGTGCGTGTGAGCCAACTTTGGGGGCGGCAGGCGTAAGCTTGCCTTTGAAATCCATTACTTGACCTGAAATGTGTTTTAAGACATTCATTTTTAATGATTGTGACAATTGGAAGACTATCTCTGATATATCTATTTTTTTTTTTAACTATGGGACCCAATACATCCCTGTATTGTTTTTTTATATAATTATTATTCTTTTTTATTTAATTCTATATTTGTATGGTTTTTTAGTTTGTAATTTATTATATTTTAATTTGAAAAGATGACTTCCTGCCAAGTTTCTTGCGGCGCATTCTTCTTGGCAATGATGGTCCTTACGAAAGCGCTGGTAGTTTAAAAAAGTGACATGTAAAAGAGCCCTTTGCGGCCTATTTGCAGAATAAACGTTTTGACTTTTGACTTTTGACTTTTGACTTTTGACAGTGACTTAGGGATATTTAGATGTCACAGAAACTTTTGTCAAAACTGGTAGACCACTTTTTTGGTTGACCGTACAGTACCCGGCCATAAAGATTGCACACGGTCTTTGAAAAAAGACTCGGCAAATGTTGGTCTTTTGCAGTCTTTTTCCAAAGATCAATGTGTTCTTTTGTGTTTTTTTTGTGTTACAAACACACACAAAACCACACATCGGTCTTTGGAAAAAGACTGCAAAAGACCAACATTTGCCGAGTCTTTTTTCAAAGATCGTGTGCAATCTTTATGGCTGGGTACTGTAAATAATCAGTTTTAAGTAACTTAACTATTGATATGTATACCTTAATTAGAAATCTGCCATAAGACTCAGACATAATTAATGCAAGTCACAGACTAAGAATAAATGTTACAGACGGACGGACAGCAGAGCCTCAGTAATAGGGTCCCGTTTTTAGGGTTCCGTAGCCAAATGGCAAAAAACGGAACCCTTATAGATTCATCATGTCCGTCCGTATGTCACAGCCACTTTTTCCCGAAACTATAAGAGCTATGCTGTTGAAACTTGATAAGTAGATGTATTCTGTGAACCGCATAAAGATTTTCACACAAAAATAGCCCCATACTTAGAACTGAAACTCAAAAATTTTCTTTTCATCAAACCCACGTGTGGGGTCCATCTATGGATAGGTCTTCAAAAATGATATAGAGGTTTCTAATATCATTTTTTTCTAAACTGAATAGTTTGCGAGAGAGACACTTCCAAAGTGGTAAAATGTGTCCCCCCCCCCTGTAACTTCTAAAATAAGAGAATGATAAAACTAAAAAAAATATATGATGTACATTACCTTGTAAACTTCCACCGAAAATTGGTTTGAACGAGATCTAGTTTGTCTGTCTGTCTATATCAGTAACCAATCTACAATTATCCCACACTGCGCACATTTTGCTTAGGAGCAGGGGTCTGCTAAGACTGGATATTCACAAATACATATAAATTTGTACGGAACCCTAAAAAATGATAATGCTTAGGGTTAATTTTTTATGAAAACTTAAGGCAGTACCAATGCTGAATCTAGTTCTAGTTTGATCAAATTTTGTACGACTCATCCTTTGGTTAGGAACAAGAGTTTTGGAATCTTGAGATGATATGTTGTAAATATTGTCCATTCCATCATTAGACTTGCGCTCAAAGGGTTCCTTACCATTACCTATAAAAACAGCAAAAAAATCATGTCTGTTGTATGGGAGCCCCCTTTTTTTTTTTATATTAGAGGGAGGCAAACGAGCAAGTGGGTCACCTGTTGGTAAGCGATCACCACCACCCATGAGAACCAGAAACCCCAGAAGGGTCACTAGTCCGTTGCCGGCCTTTAAGGGAACAATACACTCTTTTCTTGAAGGACCCGATGTCATAGTTAGTTGGAAACACCGTAGACGGGAGTTGATTCCACAATTTAACTGTGCGTGGCAGAAAATGCCGACGGAAACGCACAGTTGTAGATGTATATTCATCAAGGTGGTGACGGTGGAACGCAGACTTACGGCGCGACGTGCGATAGTGGAAGCCCGTAGCTGGTAATAAATTGAATAGCTCCTCGGAGCACTCCCCGTAGTAGAGCCAGTAGAGCACACAAAGAGAACCTATGTCTCTTCGCAAGGAAAGGGGATCCAAACGACCAGAAACTAGCGGGTCGCCGACAAGTCGATCTGCGCGACGTTGGATATGGTAAAAAAAATATTTGTTTCAAAATGTGTGAATACTTGCATTTTTTTACATTTTCAGGAATAAAGTATGTTATATTGCAAACATTATATTCTGTAAATCTAAGTTGAAACAATTATAGCAAATGTGTTTGTTTGTAACATATTGAAATAATATATCTTTTATTTAATTTATAATATTCATTTTTTATTATTTATGATACAAGCTTTAGCAAAAATAAAACTTTAATTTCAACATCAACTCCATGGTTCACTTTCATCTTACCATGTGGCCGTGCTATAAAAACTCTTAACCCTGATCACAAGCAGAGTTGGGCAAAAATTATCTATTTACGAAAAACCGGGAAGATAACTAAATCATCTTTTATTTGAAGTAACTAAATAATCCGTCATTTGTTATTTTGAATTTATCTAGATCAGTTTAATTTTTATCTAGATAAATTAGTTAGGATTTTAAATAAAAGATGAATGTCAGTAGTACAGTCATGTAGAACTAGAAGTGGTGTCAGTGTGACGGTTTGACCCAAGGTGACATTCTGTATACATTTATTATTATAAGCTTACTTCAATAACAAACGAGGTTGGTTATCTTCATCTAGATAATTTATCTAAATAAAAAAGTTGTCAACGCGCTATTTGTGATTGAATTTATCTTCGAATAAATTTATTTGAAATAATTATCTAAATAAGAAATTATCTAAATAACGCCCAACTCTGATCACAAGTATAAATTGTAACAGGTATGTGTTAATTGGCACAGAATAAATTTGTACTTTTCATTTATCGCAACATCAGTATGATCTCATGACCAGTTCATAATTTGCTATACTTAGTATTTCTTGAAAAGAAAACTAAGATATCCAATATCAATGAGCTCTTTGTGGTTATTTATTGTCAAATGATACACAGGATGTTTTCATTTTATCACATACAAGAGACACTGTTTATAAATATTGATTATTGACATTTCCTTCAAACTGAGAACAACCGCTTTAGCCTAGTTGGTAGTTGCCCTGCCTACGAAGCAAGAGGTCCTGGGTTCAAATCCCGGTAAGGGCATTTATTTGTGTGATGAGCACGAATGTTTGTTCCTGAGTTATGGATGTTTTCTATGTATTTAAGTATTTATTTATCTATATAAGTATGTTTATCGTCGTCTAGTACCCATAGTACAAGCTTTGCTTAGTTTGGGACTAGGTTGATTTGTGTAAGATTGTCCCCTAATATTTATTTTTATTTTTTTATTTATTAAAAAGGTATTGCATAGCGAGTTGTATAAAATGTATGAATCTTGGTTTTTATTATTTTATCTTTGTCTCAACCTAGATAAAAACAAATGAATTGTTAGTTAAAAAGAGAATGTTTACAATAATGTCACTAAATTATGTAACTATTGTTCAATTTAAACTAATAGTAACAAAGTAAACAAGTTAGCTATGAAGGATCTTTTTGTATTTATTTTTCAACTTCATTTTTAACAAAGTAATACAATGCTGAGACGGACAAAGTACTGCTAATAGATTTCAAACTTATACTATTTTAAAATATTTATCTTTTAACACTCTATTTATCTTATTTATCTTTAAAACACTCTTAAAAACTTGCCTGGTTTATTGTAATATTTGTATTGTATTCTAATTATAAAAAAAAGAAATCCTTGATAAATATATGCACACAAAATGAAGATTGTGTTTTTGGATGAATAAACAAGTTTGCTCTATACCATCAATTAAAAGTTTGTCTATTTCTCAATAGTACCCACTTTCAGGTTTTCATTTTTGACGTACATTGAAGAGTACCTCCATATCTACATGGCATTTTTAATTATTTGAATAATTTCTATAACAGATAATTTAAAAAAACACACCTGGATTCCAAGTACCCCTATAAGTTGTCACTTTACTCGCTCCACCTGTTACACTTGGTTACCATAAAAATAGACAAACAAACAAACATTTACGTACACTTGTCGGCCTTCAGCCTTCCACGGGCTTTAATTAGCACTGCTTATCGTAAAAGGTAATGTCACCTACTTCAAGGCAAACAACATTGAGCTACTCCGAACGGAAACTCGGAATTTGAAATGGGAAGAGGGTCAAACTCACCAACTGCCACTTGGATTTGCGTGTCGGGTCTGCAATAGTCACCAACAGTCTATGTATCATCTGAATCGTGCCTTCATAGTACACCAGCGCTGACTCGTAGTTACCCGTAAGGGCCATCTCCCGAGCCAGCTTGGTGTTCTCGCAAATTTCGCCAACAGAAACTGCCATTATTGTCATTCCCGCTGCGTACATGTAACGATTCCTTCACGAAAATTTTATAAACTTTGGAGAGCTCCTCTACTCTAAGTGAGATCGCGTGTGACATCCACCGAGGTTCCTAATACACTTTTCATTTTAACACCGAATCCCATCCGAATAGTATTGAGATTTTGCGTTTGTGTAACTACAGAACAGTATGCTGTTCTTATTTATCACATTTATATTACTTTTTATTTTTTTGACAAAACAAACTTATCAATTTCGTTATTTTCGTTCGACGACGGCTACACACGCACACAATCGAACGAATACTTCACATTCGGTGTCAGCCAATATTGCCAACATCAAGTTTCTTTGTAGAACCCACCAATCGCAGATGTTTAAAGTTTGTTGTATGATATTGGTACTCTGTAGTAAGTGTGTTCCCAATTACAATGTTTTATTATCAGAATTTGCTCGATTGTTAATAATCGATTCTTCAACACTTGTCTCTGGTAGGTGATCGTGAAAAATTAGGCGGAAAAGTTCAAAATAGCCATTAAACGGAAAAAAAGATTATACTTCCCTTTTATTTACTTAATGGCATTATATTATTTCTGGTGGCTAGTAACAATACTCGACAAAAACCTTTTTACAAAATTTTATCAAAAAGTTCAATCCATTATTTTGGCGGGAACGTTACTTTTATTGCCGTGAGACAACCTTTGAATTAAATTGAAAACTTTTCCACGACATGTAAAAAAAACACGAAACAGAAAAACAAGAGGAAGCGTCATACATACAAGTAAACCCCAATTATTTACAACCAATTTTTTTAACCATCTGTGAGTAGAATCTTGACAATTTGTAGTAGCTTAGCTATACCGCTATACCCAAGGCTTATTTAACAGAGTTAGCAAGGCGTTCTCTCTGTTGCACTTTTTTATGCAAATGAAAGGGACAAGAAACTGTCAGTGGGCAGTCAGCAATCGCACGCCGATGGCGGGCTCGGCTTACATGCCGTTTGTTGGAATAGGTATTCGTAATATTTCTCGTGATTTTTTGATTTTCTCGTGGCACCTCAAATAATGAGCTACCAACCGACACTCGCACTCGTATTTGTCAGAATACAAATCATTGTAAGCGAATTTTGAAAGCGGCTTTAAAAGCGCGCGCAGACAGAGAGCGGTCTGGCGTTCCGCGTTCCGCGTTCAGAGTTCTGTGTTTTGACCGCTCGAGAGTTCCGACCGCCTGCTGTGTGCGTTATCGTAAGGGACCTAGTACATTCGAAAGAACGCAGAACTCGGAACTCGGAACGCGGAACGCCAGACCGCTCTCTGTCTGCGCGCGCTCTTATGTGTTAGTGTATAAATTTAGTATAGTAGTACTTTAGAAAAATGAGTGTGCTCAGCGGCAGTTAAATCTATTAAGATTTTGCTCGCTGTTATACTTGAAATTGTATTTTTTTTCTATTGTTTAAATAAATTAAAAAAAAAAATTACATGTCATGTTTATTCATCTATTATTCTTAATTATGTAATTTAAAGTAGTAGATAATAATATTTAAATATGTGCCCTGCAGTGGGACGTATGTGCCGGTGCATCGTCCTTATCGCTGACCATACGTGCATTCTCAGTTTTCTAGTACCAACTCTGTTAAATAGACAGAGTATAGAGCTACTAATACTAATCGAAAAAGGTAATAAATTGCGACCGTCAACAAAATTACAAGTACCCGGGCGACCGAGCTCCGCTCTTGCTGAAACTCAGTATAGTATAAATCTTCTCAGGTGAATTTTTCGCTTCGAGCCATTACATTAAATTTGAACCTTAATACTATGACGATACCGTTTGTTTTGAAAGATAAGGGCTCGAAGCGAAATATTCACCTGGGAAGATTTATACTATACCTACCAAGCGTTTTCCCAGAGATAAGACCAAGCTAGATCAATTTTTCATCCCCGAAAACCCCCACATACCAAAAATCATCGAAATCGTTGGAGCCGTTTCCGAGATTCTGATTATATATATACCTAGGTATATATACAAGAATTGCTCGTTTAAAGGTATTAGATTTTATCGTAATGGCATATTAGAACACGGCTTCTAACACTACCTAACATTCAGTATACATATTTTATGTACTTAATTCCAATTTGATCCCGAGATATAGTACGAATTTTTCAAGGTGTCCCGATCTCGTTAGCAGCCCACATTTCGAACAAAGCCATTGTATTCTATTATATGACCTCAAGTGCACAATCCTGTTTAAAATGAACAGAAATATAAAATAAAATAGCTCATTGAAATAGGTAACGAAACGACTTTATTATTTACAGTAGAGTTATTTTTCTATAAATTGGCAGATAATATTTCTCAACTTTGAATGCGTCGTAGACATGTAGCCAAAACTTTGAGTATTTAGACTCAGATTCAGTCTAAATACTCAAAGAGCCAAAACAACCAAAACAAAAAACAAAGTTTCAATTAAAATGAACTCTCGACTGTAAATAATAAAGTCGTTATTTCAATGAGATATTTTATCTTATATTTACGTTAATTTTAAACTGAGGATTATTCACTTGAGGACATAATATAATACAATGGCTTTGTTCAAAAGGTGGGTTCTTAACGAGATCGGGATACTTCAAAAAATTCGTACTATACCTAGATCTAAGACGAAAGCTTTTAAATGAAGCAGATGACGCGACGCGATGAAAAAATAAATTTACTAATTAGAACTTTACAGTAAACGATTGCCGTTTGCGGTTATTGAAGCGTATAAGGAAGGGTAAATAAAACAAATCCGTAACAATAAACATTATATTGATATTCCTAAATATTATACATAGTATGAAACATAAATACAATCTTCAGTTATACATTAATACGTCTATATACATATACATGTAGCAGCAGATATATGTATCTACGCTGATAAAGAACAAAAAACAATGCAAAAACTATTTTAAGAGAGCAAGTGCTTTCTTCTGAGGATATTTTTGAGTTCTCTGCCCGTGTAGATATCTATTTCTGACTGTACGATCTTTCCGCTATAGTGAACAAAAATGTTTTAGAGTAGAGTAACCCATTTTCTTTAGAATACTTAATTCTTTCATCAAAAACTTTTTGCATTGTGTCGCTGATTTAACTTGCCTTGTTGACATCAGTGTTTTCAAAAACTATTTAATTGCTCCATTACCAGAACTCTTGACACAAATAAAAGAAATTATTTAGTAAGCCTACTCATACAAATAAAAATAGGTTCGGCACCGAACCTGGCACCTTGCATTAAAATATTGCAAGAATAAAAATATACTTACAAAAACCATAATAAATTGTTTTTAGCATACCTACTTACATCTTAGCCATAATTTTAGCAGTGGTTCAAATTTAAAATAATGAGTATTCATGGCATTAGGATTTTTAATGTTTTAGTTAGGTGATAAATAGTACATTACTGCAGAGGCCGGGACCCCTGTTCCGGCCGAGGCTTGTATAGTGCTTTTCTCAAACATGCAATGAAATAAATAAAAAACTTCAAGTACTTAATTAAAATTGCAAAGAAAGCAACTATTGCATGTTTTTTTTTTGGGCTGAATGCCATGATGCCATAGACCTATAAACGTCAGGATGCTGTATCACATGAAACAATAGACGATCGCTTTCCCGGCCTAGGCCTGCTATTCTGTATGAAAATCCATTAGGTATAGTCGACCAAGAAACTCCTTTACCACCCTAAAGTTCAATGTCAGTTGTATGACTTAAGACATCAAAGGCTATTTTCACTTACAAGTCAATGTGACAGTCAGCCTTATTGTTTTTATTCTGATGTAGGAACTGTCACAAAAAATGGTAAAGGACTTACTTGGTCGACTATACATAGCACTTGTGTCTAACCGCCCCCGCAACGTGATACGTCCCAGACTATTATTTGGAACGTAAAGTTAACATTTCATTGCATCTTTGAAAAAAATATGATTTTATGTTGACTCTACAGATTTAATAGAATCTACATTAAATATTTAATAAGTATGATTCAGATACGACACACTCTCGTTGTCAAGTTTTTTAAACGACCATTTGTATGGTGTCACATTGTGATAGTCAGTTGAGAGTGAGTGCTACTAAACCTGTGATATATGTAAGTAGATATTATTATTATTAAATAAATATCCATGAGTAGATTAAAAGTTTGCAAGTATACACAAACTTATAGATCATTTAAAACCTTACGAATGAAAACTAACTGCCTCAAAACCATAAAATTAAACATAGTTCAAATTAGTTCCTTTT
This sequence comes from Archips crataeganus, assembly GCA_947859365.1. NCBI lineage: Eukaryota > Metazoa > Arthropoda > Insecta > Lepidoptera > Tortricidae > Archips > Archips crataeganus. The sequence goes on along the minus strand of OX402066.1, from coordinate 11,198,873 downwards.
GCAAGGTCGTATCGTATCGTTGCTTTATAACATCATAAATCATAACTACTGAAAATGTAAACCTTACCCTGATGTAGCAACGTAGATACACCCTTCCAAAAGTCACTACAACAAATATAAACATGACTTACATAACAAATATTTCTAAATGAGGATTTGGTGTTTAATAATTTGCAGCACCAAAATAATATCTATTTACATCTTAAAATAATATAAGAAAAGACGAGACCTGGGACTAGGTAGAATATAATGTCGTTGTCAATGTAAATGGCATATGTTGTGGTGGTAATAGAAAAATTAAGGATTGGACGTGAGACACTGGCATATTTTTTTTTTAGATCTTTACAGATAGTTAAAGACTGTAGGTATAAATATTGCGTGTCTGTGTTAAGTTTATTCATACGCATTAATAGACTAATACCAACTTGTCCGAATTTTTTAGTACTTTTCAATTTTAGTCAGAGTTTATAATCAAAGTAACTACACTGCTGAAAAAGACGCAAAAATTTTAAAACCCGCAATAACAAATAAAAGTAAATGAAATAATCTGAGATTAGGTTAAATGTTCAAAATCCGATGACCTTCTGAATGAAACTAAATGCGAACTCATTTCAATATCCCGGATATCTAAATCTATTTTAAAGATAAGTCACCACACCCACTTGACGAAGATATTTATCAGCTTGACATATTGGGGCATAATACGTATTTCTGTACTATGTAGCTAAACTACTGTGAGGTCATTCGCAACAAACAGAAATGGCAGAAGCTAAAAATTATGCGTTGGTTTCACTTCATTCATCAATTGGTTGGTCTGTAAATTTTGTAGCGTTACGGCTCTTTCACACGGCAACGTCCCGTTTTTTGCGGGTTCGGTTTTTTGCAGGATCATTCGGTTTGCAGGATACCGCAAACCGAATGCGCGTGTGAATGTTACCACAGTAGCACGTATACTACTAAACAGGATCCTGCAAAAAACCGAACCCGCAAGAAACGGGACGTTGCCGTGTGAAAGAGCCGTTAATGTAATTTTTCGTCAAGATTTTCTGGGTGTTATGTTTTGACATACTGTATCAATTATCGATCAATATGTAATTGCGACGAATAAATATGAGATTAGTTTCGTCCAATACGTCCCCACAACTTCCGTAAAAGAGCATACATAAGCTGAGTTAAATCCGTTAAAAAGCGTCGTTCAAAATATTTGTTAGATTTACATAACTGAGGAACAAGTGAACTGTGTTACGTAGCGTGAAATGATGAATTTGGGACTTATTTTTATTCGTCTGTAATCATGACTTACCTTAAGACTACGTAAAGTGTAACTCTGTAATTTTCGCCAAATTTGACAGATTTATTCATGGGCATAGAATAGCCGCAAGGTAACAGGGTGAAAGAAAATGTTAATTTTCGTACACAAATTTGACATGAAACACGTTAACTATCCCCAATAACATCTATACACAATAACTAGCACATAACTACTTAAGCTGTTATATACTAATATCAACTCTTAAGCACAACGATAAAGCTCGATTTAAATCATTGCAAGTTGTGAGTACCGTATACTTAAATTAAAAACCCTGTCAACCATATCCTAGGGTGATTCAAAACATAGAATATGGATGCAGGATGAAGTAGGTTGTCAACATTTTTCGTGGGTACAAAACACCCACGTTAGAAATAAAAGCGTGCAGCTTGTTTGGTATTATGATGAAGAATTTTCTATAAGGAATTTGCAGAGTAATATTTGCATTTCAAAATTGCATTTTATAGATTGAAAGCAGATACTTAATGTTATTCTCAGGAATAGGTTTCTAACGCAAACGCAGAACAGTCTACTGCTAATACCTTAAATAGTTGGTGTTAAAATATAATAATCATAAAACATTGTAATTATCGTTGAACAATATATAATGGCACAAGCACAGAAAATAGTTAGGGCGTGAAAATCTAAGTATCGGATAACAATGGTAGAGATCGTCTTATCGGAATCTCAATGCTATATGAGGTGCGCTTAGTGTACGCCCTCGTATTTGTCAACCCTGAATAAAGGACAATAACAATAATGCACGAGGGCTTGAATTACCAGGTCCTTAGTAGGGGAGCCCAAGAGGGGATTTGTGAAGTTACTCGAGCGCGGCAGATTAATATACGGGGGATACCTTATACCCTCTAGAGTACAGTCGAGTTCTCCAATATCTGTACAGCCAACCGTTCATAAATATCTGTACATAGACCTTATTACCGTAACATAAGGTTCATGTTTATATATTTATGAACGGTTGGCTGTACAGATATTGGAGAACTCGACTGTACCTACCCCCGTTGAATATGAGCACTTCATGTGGGGGGGGGGGGTTTGCCTAGGGCACCCCGTCAAAATACTTAGTAAGAAAAAATATTCTTTAAAATACTCGAGCGCGTCAGATTAAGACAAGGTGGGTTAATTATTAGCAGAACAATGCACATTTCACTTCCAAATCGTCAGTCTTTGGAATTAACATCCTCTATGAAAACCTGACGCGCGCCCTTCCGTATGGCCACACCCACCATGCAAAGTGGCAGATTATCATACATTTATTATCAGTGGCTCGCTGGAGTATCAAATTATCAAAATATGACGCGCTCAAATATTTCAAAGAATCTATTTTTTTACTAAGTTTTTTGACGGGGTGCCCCAGGCAAACCCCCCGACACGAATTGCTCATATTCAATGGGAGTACTCCAGAGGGTATAAGGTATCTCCCCGTATATTAATCTGCCGCGCTCGAGTAACTTCACAAATCTCCTCTTGGGCTCCCCTACTACGTGCATTATTGTCGTTCATTCCGGGTTGACAAATACAGGTCGTGATTTTAACCGTACTTATGCGTTTATAATTGAACGCAAAGTAGGTAAGTAAGTGTTTTTACCCGACTGCGAAGAAGGAAGGGTTATGTTTGTTTCTTTTATTGGATAAACTAAGAAAGAGAAACAACTTTCTGTGCACTTTGTCTGTAAATCTAATTAACATTTGAGTGTAAACGCATTAAGTGTTCAGTTTTACGTTTGTCGATCTCTATGGCAATATACACTGTAGATTCCTAAAAGTGTTTGGTACTTTAAGATGTTTATAAGATAAACAAACGATTGTAGTGAGAGTGGGTGGGGCTAAATTACTAACGGAAGCTCTCAGAGATGCCAAATTCATCTACATATAATTTTACACCCTATCTTGTTGCCTATAAGGTACAGAATGGATAAGTAATTAAGATGTGTGCCCTGTGATTTTAATTTTGTATCTAATAATATAGAAATCTTGTGTCACGGTGTTTGTTATTGAACTCCTCCAAAACGGCTTAACCAATTTTTATCCTCTATATTTGTCTGAGAATAGGTCGTAGGCTATATTTTTTTAAAACCCTATTCCTCGCAAATAGGAATCACGGGCAACAGTTAGTAATAATAATAAATTACTCCGATGATGAAGTGATTAAATGAGAATGAGATGTCATCATAATTATCTCGCCCATACCATTATACTTCCCACTGCTGGGCACAGACCTCCTCTCAAATGAATATGGTTGGGCTGTAGTTCCCACGTGGGCGCAGTGCGGATTAGGAATTTCGCATACACATATACCATTGAATTGCTTCACAAATGTGTTCATGTTTCCTCACGATGTTTGTCTTTCACCTTAAAGCTCGTGCTAAATTTAGATGTAATCTCTCACATGAATTCTGAAAAACACAAAGGTGCGAGCCAGGAATTTCAACCTACGATCCTGCTTGAGAATCCACAGGTCACACCGCTAAGCTACCACAGCGTGAGATGACGATAACAATTACTAAAAATAAGTCATACTTTTAGTTGCAATCAGTAATTTGGTAATTTGACGGAATTCGTGCCAGTTCTTTACATTATGCTTCTTTTTATCATAGCATTTAACTATTAGCCCTGATATTTAATTTACAGACTATGAGGTCCGTTTTTTCCCCTCAGTGGCAGTGACGTTGTTTTGGGCCTAAACTAGCATTTCTTCGTGTCAGTTTATTGACTACAATTAATAGACTGACTTTGGTCATTATATAAAAGCATGGCATCCAATAATTTATTAACATTTTCTTTCAAGGTTATATGCTAGCATTTTTCTAAAGGATTATATTTCTTAATAATACAGCTTTTTATAGTTTTATGAAACATCGTATTATCACATCTATTCCGTGGTCCAACTATTTAAACATTCTGAGAGCATTTTTTACTTCCAATCTATACAATCATTTAAAACATTTATTATATTAATTATAATACGCATTAATTTCCATTCTAAATCTTTTTTTACGTACCTTTAATATGAGACCCTAAACATTGAAATATCGTTATAGCAATAAATCTATTTTAGCTACCGATTATTTGTAACGAGGAATATAGACACTTGTTGATTTACTGGACAAGTCTGTTGCTTTATTAAGTAGATTTTATTTGTTTTCGCTATGTGATTTTTTTTTAATTAAAATGTATTTCACCATGTAAATATCTTATTTACTGTAGGTTTGTTTAAAATAACAAACTGATATCATGACAAGATTAAATTACCGTTCAGACAAAAAACTTGATAAACCAGCAGCTTCATTCAGGTACCTCTAGTTTTATTCCAGTAAAAAAAGAATATAAAACATTACAAAACATCGTTTGCATTCTCTTGGACATGTTAATTAAATTCAGCTTCAGTAAAAAAACACGTCTTAGAACTGTAAAAAATCCTGACACACAAGTTTCTAATAACCAGTTTACCAAGATCTGTTGAGCCCTTCAGTGAGTTCAGAGTCCTGGGTCTAGGTGTTCCTTGGCCATAGGCGGTAATACGTGCACTTGTTTCGCTTTCCCTGCGTGGTAGACTTGTCCGGGACTGAACGGCTCTAGGCGCGGGTGGGCTGAAATATCTTTCTTTGGATCTGCGGGAAAAGAAAAACGTAATAGCATAACTCAGAAAAGTGTATCAGGCATAACAGAAAATACATAGAACTGTTAAAATGTAAATTTTATAAAAGTTATAGATCAGAAGTTAAGGTTATGAATGTGCAGTCAGTTGCATCCCCCTGACTGAAAAACCTAATTCAGCGTGCGCATACGCAAGAGTGTTTAACTGAAATGAAAAGTTATTTAATTTATGTCAGTGGCATTATAAATTTTTTTAAACACGAAAAAATTAAGGAACACATTTGGCACGCACTTCTTTTATTTTAACTATTTTTTCAGATATAGTGAATAATAATTTGACATCAGGCGTACCTACGCAAGAACTATACTCTGTGCACTGAGCGATAAGGGACACAATTGCTTGTTTTATATATGTTCTGTTGACCAAGCTGCAATAGTAAACTTCAAGAATTACCTTTGGTATTAGCCGCGATGTATTTGGAAAGCCGGACTGTAGGGAGCGGCAGGTACCCGGCCACTAGTGGCATCACGTCCAGAGTAACGCTTTGGGCCTCCGCTGTGTTAGACTCCATTGTTATTACTCCTAAACACAAAAAGAAGGTGGCAATCAAATCACTTGCAAATGAATAAGAAAGAAGAGTAAGTCTGCTAAAAATATTTTGAAACATGCAATTTTCTTGCTGACGTACCAGAGTTCTACATTAACTAAATGGTAAGTCAATCCCACCACTGGCTTAGGTCATACATATTTTATTTGTAGGATTTGAAACTAACCATACTAACATACGAACATATGAAGTAAAACAAAAACTTATAAAAGGAAATAAAATAGTTGTCTTATCCAAGCAGTTTACATAGAATCTGACAGTTAAAAGAACTTAGCGCCCTTATATTTCTACTATATGTGTCACACTCATAGACCAGTTATGTAACCAGTTAATCACTGATAAAGATAGGTCAAACATAAAAAACTGTACTTATAGCAAGTGCCAAGAATAAAGTATTTTACCGGCAGTTCTTCCCAAAACAGCCCACATCGTCTGATCTGCCAAAACTTCGTACATGAGTGAAGTAAACTCCGTTTCGTTCACCTGCAACACATTGAATTATTATAACGTTATCAAGACTCACGACGGATATATGCGTCACACAACGTAGTGATCTTAACGCAATGACATAAGGTTTAAAGTAGCTATACGTTTTGGCTAGGCTTGGCCAAAGTGTCCAACTGAAATTAATGGAGTTTAGTTTCACCGCTAAGTAACGAATTTTCTAATCAAAATACAATAAAATGATTCTTATTGTTATTAATCACCACATACTTAGTAAGCGATACAAAAAACTTGCATCTCAAAATATATATCTTACTCTACTCCGTTGCATTAAGGTTCCTTTTAAGTTTTCATAAGGATTTGAGATAAGACGTTTTTTCAAAACAGTGACGATATGGCTGTTCTAGTAAACGATGCTTGGCGATCGTGAGCATTATGTGTTATTCTCACCCTTTGCACGCTAAGTTGCAGGCAGCAGACCTGCGAAGCCCTGCAAAAGTCTGTCCCCTTGCTCGGCTCCAACTTCGTCCTAATCACGAACAGAGTGGTACAATCTTGGATATCAAACGAACAGATAAAGTTTCTGGAAGGTTCGTCTGCTCCAATTGGCTTGTACTGAACTGTGAATGTGGCTTTCATTGGACCCGCTTTTACTAAAGGGTCTTTTAGTAGTTCCCACATGAATGACGCCGTTGTGCCGTCTGAGGCAACCATCTGAAAAATAAATTTGGTTCTAAAAGGGACGTTTTAAAAGTTACAATCACTGTAAAACCTTTATTTAAGCTGAACTAAAACAATTACTTTGCTCACCCGCGACCTTACAATAGTTACGTTTATGCAAGAAATGTGCGTTCATGCAGTTCCTCCACCTCCACACTGTACACTGTGTTTGAGTTTAACATTTGGTAGCATAGCATACGGTTGTGGTAACTCTGAAGATGAGCTCTGGTTGAGTTCGAAACGCGTCAGTGTAGCTTGGTGGTGGTGATGGTTGGGTTTATGTGATTTGTGTGTGTTCGTACAGTGTGGAGGTGGAGGAACTGCATGAACGCACATTTCTTGCATAAACGTAACTATTGTAAGGTCGCGGGTGAGCAAAGTAATTGTTTTAGTTCATTAATATGGACCTCCACAAAGTAACGCCTGATTCAATAAATTTATTTAAGCTATTTATTTTTGTCGCGTTTCAAAAATGCTACACACGCTATTGCAAAACTTTAAGAATGTTTCTAATTGGCTCGTTATCTATGTAAATGTTATTCAAAAAATGTCTACAAAGTATAGACCAGGGGTTCCCAAAGTGTGCGCCGCGGCGCCCTGGGGTGCCGTAGAGGGTTAAGAGGGGCGCCGTGAAACAGTATGTAACGGTCACTTGCTGATTGATACTTACGTTCCGAAACCGACGATATTCCTCGCCTTGTTGGCAATTCATTGATTTTTTCTTTCTTTCAATTATTTGGGGCGCCGAGACAAAATACGAAATCATAAAATGCGCCGCAAACTGAAAAAGTTTGGGAACCCCTGGTATAGACAACTAACCAAAAGTTAGTATCGCGATTTCATTTTCACAATAGACCTTCAAAATACTCACCATATCTTTGGCATTTTTCGGATTCAGATCAGATACGGTAGTATTCCCATCGCACTCCAACTTAGGCTCGGTCAGTTCAAACTGTATGAGATGGGCGACCGTTGACTTGAGAGTGACGTGCACAAATTTCCTGGTGTTCGAGGTTAATAGCCGCCACGAGGCCACCATTGGAGGGGAGAAATGGAGAGGCACTTCCATCGCTGCCTCCCACCAAGGGCAGTTTAGCCAGACCTAGGTGAATAATCTTTTTATTAAATGGTCCTGCGACCCGGATGGCGGTTATATTAAGGTGAATATTTAGCGTTGTTATGGAGTTTTCTTTTCCTCGTTACCGTTTCAGCAAATATTTTAAACAGAGATGATGTGCAGGGTTAACTTTTATCAAAATTACAAACAGTTCCGATGCTACATCTAGTTTAATGAAAGATCTTGCGACTTGTGTTTCCGTTGTGGTAGTAATCGTGGGATGGGATGATGAATAACTGAGGGGTCAAAACGCTTAAACATTCACCCAACAACCAAGTTATTTCTATTTTTTTTTTAGACGAGTTGCTGTAGCGGTAAAAAATGCTCAGTGTTACATTAAACCGCATTAAGTGCATTGGACAGGCTGTTTCAGATCATATAGGTACTTTATGGAACACTGTCCAGCGACCGTCTGTCCTGTGTCCGTTGTAATGAAGGTTAGATACTAGGTTTACTTACTGTATGTTCGACACTCTTTTCCTTCTTGACTTGCAGGCCGGAGAACAGTTTGAGCGGCACCCGCGTTGTTTCGAACGGTCTACACGCCGGCACCGGTATTGCCAGCTCCCGTACTTTCGAGGAATCTTCTTCCGCGCGACTGATACTAAGGCCTGTTGAGGTCTTTAGGATGATCGTCGCGTCCTAAAAGGGATTAACGTAGTTTGGAATTAGTGTAAGTAAAGTAACTAATTTTTGTACTTTGTCGCTTTATACTGTCCTCAAAAGACAAATGGGGTATCTCGAAAAAAGTCACTATTTATTTATTATTTATTTATTTATTTATTTATTTATTACAAAGCGAATTGAGTTATTTATACCATTGTATAGCTGGAATTCGTGCAGTCAACTAAGCAAATTAACCGTATCATACCTATAACATGAATTAATCTTCAGAGTTAGAATTAACTATCTTTAAGGCAACGCGAAATCCATTTTCACATTTTCTCAATTTACTCGATATTCTAAAAATTAGTTACCTTTAGCCTATTGCCTTCTGAGGGCAGTATAGTGAACTAGTAATTTCATATCATAAATCGATAAAAAGCCATCACGTATTTTTGGCGCTAACCATACAGTAACTGTTAAAATGGCAAAATATGTACATTTTTCCCTCTTATTGCAATTAGAGACGAGAAAATTCACGTGAAAACAGTAATTCTACGTACCTTCTGGATAAAAGAACTCCCACTCGTCACCACCAACTCCATGGCTTGTTCCAACCCCGCCACCAAATCCTTTTTAGGCTCGATTTTATTCAAATAAACATTTACCCCTTGTATCACCACATCATATCCCACTTTAGTACTAATCAGCACATTGGATAAAAACTCCAATTTCTCCTCTACAAGCAACGAAACTTGGCCGATTTTAAAAGTTCCTGGCGCTTTGGCTATGCATTCTAGAATTATCTCATTCGACCCAGGTTTTAATATAAAATTGTCGCACGTAAAGGCATTTTCATAATTGTTTCTGAAAGTGGTGGACGGTTTTCGGTATTTACTGCTATCCGATCTTTTGAGGGTGACTTTCGGGGTGATGCATTCGACTGTGGCTTTTTGTAAGCTCTTGTCTTCTTTGTAGTGGAGCTGAGAAGTTATGTGCAATGGGTTTAGTAGAGGATTCTTAGGTTTTAAATCGTCCAGTCTTATACTGAAAATTAATTAAACACTGTTAATGGTAGAATTTATTTACCTATTTAACGTTCGATTTGGAGTACCCGATCAAAAGTAGATTGACTTGAAATAAAAATATGTTGCATGTATAGTCAACCAAGTAAGTGCTTTACCATTTTTTATGACAGTTCCTTCGTCAGAATAAAAACAATAAGGCTGATTGTCACATTGACTTAGAAGTGAAAATAGTCTTTGATGTTTTAAGCCGTACAACTGACATTGAACTTTAGGGTGGTAAAGGAATTTCTTGGTCGACTATACACACTAGACTTAAGATTTTTTTTTCAGTTCATCATCTTCACATTAATAAGCTAGACTAGAAGATGTCCACTGCTGGACATAGGCCTATCCCAAGGATCTCTACGACAATTGGTCTCGTGGTACTCGCAGTCCATGTCTTTTCCTTATTTTTAGGAGATCGTCTTTGGGGTTTTTTAATTCACTTGTGAAACACAATTACGTATCCCTTTGGCCAAGTAGATTTTGGCCGTATTTTTAATTCTTTACACATTACTCACCAAGAAATTAAATTAGGTATTTCATCCTCGTCAGGCGCACTTTTCCTTGGCGAATTATTCTGTGAGCCTATATTACTATTAACACTTAAGTCAGTCTTATAACTTTTAGCCGGTGTCCGTTTCTCAACCTTATCGATTTTAAACACCTCTATACTAATTGCTGCGCGGGTACAAGTAATATCTTTAGGCATATTGCTTTCCACGACTAAGCAACACTGGACTTTATTGTCTGTGATGTAGACACCACGTTCGGACGGCAGGAGCTTTGCTGAAACTATTTTGAAGCACTCGTTGAGCTCAGTTAACACTGGTTCTGGTTTCTGTGAGAGGTTATCTCGTATTGAATTCATCATTTCTTCGAAGTAGAAGTTTCTGACTAGGATTTCTAATTCGGCAGTGCACGCTATTGTTGCAGAGAGCTTTGTATATCTGCAAAAAGAACCATATTTATTACATGTTTGTGGTAAAATATGACATGTATTATGTAAGCATCAGTGCAGATTTGCAGTAGCGGTTGTAGGTGGTATAAGCTTTACACAACGTCCGTCCAGAGTGCTGCTATCATTATATTCACAAATCCTGCTGCTAAGCATTAGAGCAGGGAGCAGTATTTCACAGTTAACTCTTGTCTCGTGGTAACTTTATATTAAAACTAGCCTAATGTCTTTCAATTTAAAAATTTACAATTTTTTAAACCGTCGAAATACAAGTGGAAAAAGCGACGAAACAAATACGAATGCGTAGGTGCACAACAGATCCCCATCGGGTCGAAGTGTATCCAAAACAATCCCTACCAGATAAATTGGGATACCTGTCGACATCTTCCATTTTCTTGGCAGCTGCCACCAACTCGAGCCTGGTTTGGGCAGCCAAGTCTTTCCAGCCCTGTTCCTCGTAAGATCTTAGTGCGTCCATGAGGAATACTACGGCTTTGCCCGTCTCCCCGAGCTCTGAGTAAAACGCGGCCAGATCACGACCAATGAGGCGCGCGAATCTAAAATTTTATAAGTTATGTTTTAAATGGTTAGGGTACTGAGCCAAAGAAGCAGCCAATATTTGCATGATTTTGAATGCTGTAGTTTAGCCATGTATGTGACTGACTCGCGAGGAGTCTATTTCCTTTAAATGGACTGGTTGCGGGAAAATTGTTTTTTCGTACACAATAAAAGCGTGTTAAAAACTACAATTGTTAAATAGTTTTAAAACTACAATCGAATAAAGAGAAATAGTTCTCACGAGCAAAAGTCTAAATCAATTAAAATTGTTTGTTTCTGGCGTACATGTAGTTCTACAAATGTGTTATCACTCTACCAAATTACTTTTTCACTTCTCATGCTTGTAAAGTTGTTCTTTATGTCGAGAGACTGCTGCATAAAACGGCTTTTTATGCTCTAGTGCATACAGTTACGAAATTAATAAATCTATGCGAATCTAGTAAAATATCGTAAAAATTGTAATGGATGAAAAATAAAAGCTTGTAAATAAACACTTATTTCCAATTTTCCTGTTTCCTTGCAATTGAAGTGAAAAGCAGAGTGTAAAACTCGAGCATTAAACCCATTTTCCCCTCGACGTATCTATCCACCCTCGCCGTACCGGCTTCGTTCGAGAAAAATATAAAGTTATTTTGTAAATTTTGTAATATAGTCAAAAATCTGTTTTATAGCAAAAATATTTCGATCACCTTTTAGAAGGTAACCTTTTGGTATTTAAAAGCTACGAAACATTGGTTACCAACCTTAACCTCCCAATATGCTTATAGGTTCCCATCGCTAACTCGGCAAGCTCCAAGTAATACTGCTGGAAGCAGGTCTTACTGCACAACGCTTCTTTCAGTCTATCCGTAGGCGTGGGGTGCTGGTTATTAGCCTCACTGTCTCCCATACCGGCTGACAGCATCACAACCAGGTGCAGCTGTTCTGATGTGGGCTCTGGGGAGCCTGGTAGTAGACCGCACAGCTTACCAAGTTCGTGGAGCTGTAAGAAGGTAGTTATGATGGAATTTCACGTGAAGCGGACAAGTAAAAATGTTGAAGTTTCCGATTTTAGAAATATTTCAATTTGTTTTATCTATGTATACGTGTCCATATCCTCATATACAATATTTTTGCAATACAAATGAAGTTTAGACTAAATCACAAGTACGCACTATATCAAATCCAAGTAGTTAGTGTTAAAAAGAAATAAGCAAATAAACTAAGCAATGAACTGACTTAATGAGCTTCATAATAGCAAATTTTGGAAATTAACGAAAATTTTTTTTTGGTAAAATATACGTTTTTTTCGTTTTAAAAATTAAGGATTTTCAAAGATGGACGGGTTTGAATTTTTTTTCGGATTTTAGTATTAGTATGCAGATAATGACCCAAGTATTTGTCTGTTATAAATTATTAGTTCATAGGGGTTCCCTTATTTAAGATATCTTAGTATAATTAAGTTAGATTTAAATTGTAATTTTTGGCTACATTATCGCATTAGGCAATGCCTGTAATGATAATTGTTGAAATGTTTCAAATAAGTAAATACCTAAATAATAGAATAACTATCGAGGAGGCAAATTTTACCCTAGTAGCCATGTAGTGAGACCTCTGACGATACAACGCACTGCCTATGGACCTACCTTATCCTTGGCATTGTGCAGCAGCGGCGCTTGCATCGCCGTGCACATCTCCAGTGCCGAGTTAGACGCTGTGAGGCGTTCGCAAGCCCGCAGCGTTTCCGCGCAAGCCAGCTGCGCCCAACACGCGGCCGCGCCTTCCACGGCTGACGCGCCCAGCAACGACAGCTCAACTAGGGTGTTATGGACGGTACTGAGGCAGCGGGACGCGATCTAAAATAAAAATAAAAAATCATTTAAAAAATGCGATTGAAATCCAATATTTTCAAAAGTTTCACTAGCATCGAAATCATGCCAATTGCTAAATTCTATTACCTGTTCCATTTGTTTGGTACCAGTTGTATAATCAGGTATCTTAACTACTCAAATGAATCACCACCACCGCGCGCCCAGCCGACCAGCGAGATAGTGTCTCAAAAAAGATGTTTAGCGATGTAATGACTAATGAATTAAAAATTGTGAAGTGATCCGAGGTGGCAACAATTCACTGTGCGGTATAGTGATAGACTGCAAATATGCGTTTGAATTTGTAAAAGGAACCGCAGCTGCGTGAAATTGCATTACGGCTGTCACAGATGGCTAATCGTAAAGATGAAAGATCGCTAAGATTGTAAATCGTACGACATTTTGTGGCTAGTTATATCCTCCATTATTAAAGAACAGAAACACATCTTCTACATGCCTTATTCACTAAACCAACTTGAAGAGTTCAATAAAGAATAATTGCATTGTAATTAATTACTTAATTATTTAGCTAAATTACGAGGAATAGAACCGTATTTTTAATACGAAAATATTAAAGATAATTGGTTTGGTATACCTAAATCGAGCTGCCTGAATGTTTGCTTTTTAAATATCCGTCTAATAGGTAAATGTAAAAGTGTGTTTCATTGTTTGTCCTTTTTTCAAGTCGTAACTGAGCGACGGATTGCCCTGATGTTTTGTATGGACATTGTTGAAGGGCTGGAGAGTGACATAGGCTACTTTTTACCACGGGTAAATATCTCATTCCCGCGGGAAAACACGTATTAATCTACTTCAGCGGGGGTGAAGCCGTGGGCATCAGCTAGTAAGTACCTATATAAAAAGCATGGAACCCCGATTTAATGTGTTCATGAGTATATGATCTGTGTGCCAGCAAATGATTTAGGAATTAAATTATAATAGGTCCCAGATAGCGTGTTCATTTTTCAAGGAACTCAAATGGATTAATTCAGTAGATAATTATACGAAACTCCGATCACTCATTACGTATATTGGCGTATGCCTTGAATAAGGCTCGAAGACTTGGATTTAGAACGTAATAGGTAATAACAAAATTCAGTTGTTTGTTGATCCACGAAATTGTAGGCGAACTTATCTCATACCTACAGGGATTTATTCCAGTTCATCATTTGAACAATTGACCGTGATAGCACATTACTGGACTTGGCCGTCTTTTCAAATACTAGTTACCGCAAATGAAGTACATATTTTGATACTGCGATTGTTACTACTTCTGGAGCTGCATGCTCGTTATCCACTGATCTTATCTTACTAATATTATAAACGCGAAAGTTTGTGTGGATGAACAGATGGATGTGTGAATGTTTGTTACTCTTTCACGCTGAAACGGTTTATAACCTGGATAATTTTTATCCCGGAAAAATTACATAGTTGCCGCGGGAAAGCGATAAGCGAATTCTTCGCAGACGGAGTCGCGGGCAACATCTAGTTAAAATAAAATAGAACTTGTGTTTTTTTAGTCTCATGAATGAATGTACGTACATTGAATCATCAAAAGTATATTGTGCGTGTATCAGTGTAACTGCACAACATTCAACATAATTGACGAGTAAAGTAATGCACTTCACAGATGGCTAGCCAACGGGAATAATCTACATCTACAGACAATGTTTAAGTTTTAATAGAGTGCGTTTTTTCAAGTGTCATGGACGATATAATACAACTGCAGATATTGTGTCATGCGTTGGGTTTGTTGTTTTTAAAGCACGGTTAGACTAATGTCAGTGTTTGTAGTCTCTAGTTTTGTATACATAATGCCCATTCTAGGTACGCAACAATCACGCTCCTACAACAACCGTTTGGACTTTTGGGTCTTTTTTTTTTCTTTTAAAAGGATACGATGCCCGAGAGCCTTTTGAGAAATAGGTATTTTAATGAAATGTCGCTGTCTCGCCCGAACCCCTCCGTGTCAGTACAGCGAGAGCGGGACAACTGCAGCTCAGACCGTTAATAGGCGCGTAAAATTGATCAAAACAGCATTTCGTAGTCCCCTGTTTTCTTCTCGAAAAGTGGACCAATAAAATTATTTTTTTCAAAAATAATTAGAGGACAGATTTAGGTATGCCCCTATGTTTTTTTTTTGTTTATATGAGGGATTCTTTTCTGATGAGTGCCTGAAAATGACGTTGAAATTGGGCATTTTTTTCAGTTTTTGAAAGCTCATATTTCTTATGTTAATTGAAATATAGAAAAAAACGAAACATAGGGGCATAGCTGTGGTAGATACAGATTACACAGTAAAATAAATTTGGCTCTAAAGCCATTATCCAGGGAGGAAACAGGGAATAACGTTTGTATGGAGAAATGGTGCGCATCATATCCTCTTAAACTGGTCAAACACAATATACACTTTGGCAGTAATTATTGCTAACCTAAAGCAACCGGTTGTCAATAGTTAAAAAGGTTGAAGTTGACTACTGCGAGCTACGGAGTCAACACTATCATTAAAATTCTAAATAAAATCAAAACGTTTATTCTGCAAGTAGGCCGCAAAGGGCTTTTAAAACTGCACAGGGCACTTTTTTAAAACTACCAGCGCTTTCGTAAGGACCATCATTGCCAAGAAGAATGCGCCGCAAGAAACTTGGCAGAAACTCATCTTTTCAAACAAAAATAAAATAAATAATTACAATAAACATATATATTACAATATTTAACATTAAAAAGAAATTACGTATAAAAAAACCGGTTGTCTGCAAAGTCGGTTTACGGACGATAGTTTAACGTGACAACGTCATAACAAAACATTCAAAAAACAAAAATGAAACTAGGCGGTCACCCATCAAAGTACTGACCGCGCCCGACGTTGCTTAACCTCGGTTTGGATTCCGAAGGCAAGCATACGCCTGCCGCCCCCAAAGTTAGCTCTCACACACTCATGTCCTGCTAAACTTTCATTCAACTGCTATTCATGCTCAACTTTCGTGATTTTCACTCAGAGGGCTACTACCACTCATGGGATTTGTCATTTCAAATTACTATATGTTTAAAAATATCAGTAGTGTTAAGTGCTTTTAAATTGAATTCTGTTTATTATGTGTCATCCACTGATAATTTTAGAATCATCATTCCAATCAAGATTTTTCCTACTTTTATGTTAAGCCTATCCAGAGATTTCCTGTCGTAATCAGCCACACCTGCTATTTGAATAAGCTTTCAAGCATGAAAAATAATAATATAGCTGACTCACCTCCCACGGTTTAAACATAAGCAATAACATGGCACTTTGACGTTGAAACAAGTAGCTCCTAAAGTCCAGCAGAGAAGCCTTCTTCTTAATAATAAGCTCCCTCAGATGCTGTGGCACTAATGCAGTCAGTCTGACTGCCTGCCATGATGTAACAGGTTGCTTGAACGTATCAAGCCACTGTGGACCCTCCGTCACATTGGAATTGAGCACAAATTGAGAGAATAAAGCGTCTAATTCATCATATTGCACTAACGCTTCTTCATACAAACCTAACATTTCTAATACAAATGCTAGTTGTTCCTGGAAATAAAAGATGGTATTCATTAAAACAAAAATTAAGGATGTTATTGGTACATTTGTTGATCGGATAGCCCAGTGTGGTTAGAGAATGTGACTACAAAACTTGAGGTCCTGGGTTCAATCTCCAGTCAGAGCAGATCATATACATGAAAAATATGAATTTTTGCTTTTGAGTCTTGGGTGTTTTTGTCATTAAACTCAATTTAAGTTTGATGGCTCAATACATTTTAATACTATTAAACTGAACTAAAGACCGAATTGAGATTCTTCCAGTCTGTGGTCAAAATTAACAAACTATTTACCTGCAAAATAAAATATTTACAAAAATCCCATTCTGGCTCATTTCTTTTTTCCCTCTGCTCTCTCATGTGCTCTTCGAACTTTATCAAAGCCTTATTGTAAGCCACTAGCACAAAGTGCCTCATCTTTGCAACTAAGGTTCTCCATGACTCTGCACTTCGGGCTTCAGACTTTATTGGATTAATAACAGCTATAAACCGATCTTCAGTTTGTTTTACTGCAAATTCTCCCCTTATTTTATCCAAAACAGTAGTTCTAGGTAACAGCTTATTGGTTTTACGAATATCATAAGTTTCTACTTGAATAATCATCCAGTCTGTTATGCCTTTTTTTTCTAATTCCTTGAGCCATGTTTCAATATCTTCTCTGAGTGTGGTCTTGTAATATTCTATATCCTGTAAAGTAAAAATTTCTTTGCTTTAGACATAAATCTATTAAAAATTTCAAGGGTAGAAGACTATCTTTTCTTATTTTTTGTTTATTTGGTTTGGTATTATTTGAGACTAGAACATAATTTTGTTTAAATAAATAAACTTTATGTAAGTCAGAAGTTTTATAACAATAATTAGCCTAAGATACACTATAATTACTATGCTAAACGGGACTTATCACACAATTAATATTTACCCCAACATTTCGGCCACATTGCTGCAGCCATGGTCAATAAATGGTGGTGGTTGGTAAATATTAATTGCGTGATAAGTCCCCTTTAGTATAGTAATTATGAGTGAAAATTACATAAGTTTAAAACGGTATAAGATACACTAGTTTTTCTAAAGAAATGAGAAAAGCTGAAAGTGAATGTAGTTTTGAATTTATGTTAAACTTTATTTTTGAGACTAACTATAGGTCAAACTGGTATTGTTCATAGATAATAGTTGGTCCACAGGCCACTGTTTGAGTGGTAAAATTACAAAAGTTCAGTTTATTTTATTGGCAAGGCAATTTGTGATTGACATCTATGCATTCTTACAAAGCATTGGTATTACAAAATATGGGCAGGTACATCCTACTTGCTAATATGCTTCCATTCTAGTCACAAATGTAAGCACAATGAGAATACACCGTGAAATTTTAGTGGTTGTTTTCCCGAAACGAGGTGATTTAGTTTCGATTGTACAATCGATTTATAATTACTAATTTGACTAGAGTCAAAATCCAACTGTGAAAAACGAAAGTCGAAAATGACCGCAAACCAATAGTAACGCTTCGTTGGTACAAGTAGCGTACAACCGTACGATAGGTTAGGTACCAACAAAGCGTAACTATTGGTTTGCGGTCATTTTCGACTTTCGTTTTTCACAATTGGATTTTTGACTCTAGTGAAAATAGTAATTATAAATCGATTGTACAATCGATACTAAATCACCTTGTTTCGGGAAAACAACCACTAAAATTTCACGGTGTATAATAAAATATATGTATATCTGTACTCACAACACAATCAGTCCAATATATATGTAAGATGGGTCTATTCAGCAGATTAAGATCAGATTGTACTTTATCCTTATTGTATTTGATGAAAGATGCTTCCAAGTAAACAGACTTGGTAACTCTACCATAAGATCGCCTCCATTCACAAGAGTCCTGTGGGATTGCAGCTACCAGAGGAGCTTCTAACGTGCAAAACAAGTTCCAGTCCCCAGAACCTAAGTAACAAAAAGTCAGTTAAATTGGGATTACATGGAGTATTGTATCATGCAGAGGAAGATTTACTTACATGTTACAATAGGTTTATTGGTCATGCCTTCGCGATCGGCTGGCGAATTATCGACCCCCTTCATTTTTCATTATCAGTGAAATCCCTCGGTTGTGCGGGCATGACACAAATACTAAATTCCGCCTAATTACATACAAGAAGGAAACCACCCACTTTACTGACAGTAAATAACTACCGCACACATATGGTATCTTAAATTCTCACGTGTCGCCTAAAAACAAACAATGGATGTTTGAGTGAATTTTATTATTTTCGTTCAACTCAACTGGTTTTGATTTCTTTTCTACGATAAAAACTAGATTTTGATTGTCAAATTCTGTCGCTGACAGCCACCCAACACGACAGTGACGTTTCGTTTCATTCTAGAAATCAAATTTTTACTAAGGTATGTATGGTATTCAAATACATTAAAATTTAAGCTGAGCTAAAAAATTAATATAAAGATTATACGATAAATACTGTTTAAGTACTTAAGACGTGGTAAAAATTTAAATGTATTTGCTAGTTACTATATGATTAGTTATCAGTACAGGAAGGAAGAAAATTCAAATCAAAAGAAATATTTTCTATGATAGCAAGAATGCATTGCTCTACAATACGATAGTCTATGCGCCGCCATAATGTCGCTTTCTGTTTTGGTATCATCTCACAATAAAGGAAATCAATTTTCATAAGTTATCGATGATTAATGTGATCAATCTCAATCAGAATCAAGCAAAAAAATCTATTGTGATAAATTAAGAGCCCGCAGGTAAATTATTATGACGCCCGTTATTGCATCACAGAGATCAGTGCTCTTCTCTGCATGACTATTTTCTCTATTTTGTATTGTTCTGCTACTTCCTTGATGATAATCATGAACTTGAATAGCCAAAGAGCTTTGTGTTCATAATAATCGTGTAATTATGTCATAACTTGTTAAATTGGACTGTAGATCACATCTAAAAGTCGCTCGGTTTTCATAGATTTTGTATTAGATAGGACAGTTTTTAATTGTTGTTATTTTTAGCATTCAACATTGCACGGATAATTTGAATGGTTAATGATGATGTTGTCAAATGCGAATTTTATCTTGTGCTATCGAACTATTGGCGATTAGTACTAGATCCAGTCTCCAGTAGCACTTTTTAGCAGAAAAAACATTGCTGCACCATAAAAGTCCTGATCAACATGCTATGACTCATTAATTTGCAACTGCCAAATGTAGATTATTTGGAGCTAAAGCAGACCTGGAGACAAATATTTTTGAAACCTATTAAAGTATCCCTTTAATATTAATAAAAAGGGAGGAGATTATCATCAGATTAAATTAAATAATATTATATTATAGTATATTTCAAACAGTATTTCCATTAATATTATTATGAAGTTTCATTTAATGTAATAAAGTTTTAAAAGAATTTTCACACTATCACAATTATTCAATAACATTGAATAATAATAAAATGTAATAAATACTAACACTTTGTAGTCTTGGAAACTTTATTTAACCTGTTACTTTTTCTCTAGCCATGAATACCACAGCTCCTACATCGGCAGATGCCTGCCTCAGCATTGTGCACTCCCTCATGTGCCATCGACAAGGTGGAGAGAGTGAGGGCTTCTCCAAACGTGCCATAGAATCTCTTGTCAAGAAACTGAAAGAAAAGAGAGACGAGCTGGACTCTCTAATCACAGCAATCACAACTAATGGGGCTCATCCAAGCAAGTGCGTCACAATACAAAGGACTTTGGATGGACGACTACAGGTGCCATTTGTTATTTTAAAGTAAAAAAAACCTTTGTTGATTACTGAGGTTCCTAAAGTACTTACAGTTTCTACCAGAAATCATTATGTAAAAATATCTAAAACAGTTCAATAATTGCAAATACCAGTCATAATTAAAAGTTAAAATTATTCATTGATTTTTTTTTCTTAAACTTAAAATTTTGGCATAATTTAATGTGACATCATGCCCCGCGGTAGCAGCAATGTACCTAGACTTTAATATTTCTAGATTTTAGTTTTAATTTTTATTTTGTCTTGTTTGTTGTTTATTTGAGCATAAATCTTTAATTGCATTTTGTAATTGGAGTTTATTAATTAGTACTTGATTTAATTACTTTTAGCCCAACACTGCCACTTGGTATTCTCCAATTCAACTCAATTCAATTCAATTTATTTGCATAGAATAAGACAATTTTTACAGTCAATAGGTGTTACAGAGACTTAAGGTAGCTTATTCCGCTATTGGTATCTTTAATACTAGCATGCAAAATTAAAAATATACATAAAGTTAAATCTAGTTACATAATGTCCTGCTCAAAGAAATCCTTAATGTCATAATAATTTTTGTTTAGCAATAATTTACGTAACCTAGTTCCGAATTGACGAAGGGGGAGTTCCTGCATACACTTTGGCAGTCTATTAAATATTTTAATGCACATAATGTAACATTGACTTGAAAAAAGCGCGGTCTTGGGAATACAGTCATAGACCAGTCGACTGTCATTTCTCCGATTTCTCAAAGAAATATCACCTGCCTTTTTAAACAGATACATATGTCTTTTTATAAATATACACATTTCGTAAATGTATAGAGACGGTAAGGGAAGAATCTTCAGTTTTTTAAACATGGGTTTACAGGATTTATAAGGAGCTTTACTACATATGGCACAAATACACTTTTTTTGAGAAATAAACACTCGTTTACAACCTGCACCATTTCCCCACAGAACAAGACCGTATCTTAGGACTGACCCGACATAACCATGGTAGGCTGCCAGAGTCGCATGTAAGCCGGATGTGTGTCTTAATTTATGCAGCACATAAACAAATCTATTAATCTTACTACAGATCTTTCCGGTTTGAGCTTGCCAGTCTAAATGTTTGTCAAGTTTTAATCCTAAAAATGTCACATCATCCATTTCAACTATGCTTTTTTTCCTATAATGTAAATTCAAATTCAAAGTTTTCCCTTGTTTGGATTTAAATTGAAGATAATTAGTCTTACCAATATTTATCTGTAGATTATTTTTTTCTAACCATGTCAAAACCACATTTAACATATTATTAATTTTACATTCATATTCATAATTATTTTCATTTCTATTTGAAGTCACAATTATTGAAATGTCATCAGCAAAGAGAATTTATATGGGATAATATTAGGCAATTCATTAATGTAAATAATAAAAAGCAGGGGACCAAGAATGCTGCCCTGCGGGACACCAAACCTGTTGTATTTTAATTCTGATCTATATGCGGTTTCTTCATTACTCTCGTTTAAATTTGTGATTTCTACATATTGTTTTCTATTTTCTAAGTATGACTTTAGCCACTCCAACGCATTTCCTCTTACACCATAAGAGTACAATCTTTTTAAAAGTAGCGAATGATCAACAAAATCAAACGCTTTTGACAAATCTAAAAACACAGCTGTAGACCGAAGTTTTTCATTTAGACTTTTTGTGATATGGTGTACTAGATTAAAACTAGCTAATGTAGTTGATTTATTTTTTTGGAAGCCATTTTGCTCCACTTTAATTATTTTATATTTGTCAAAAAAGTCAAGAAGCCTCCTGTACATACATTTTTCAAATATTTTGCCTGGTATGGGTGTCAGGGTAATAGGACGGTAATTTTCTATGTCTGTTTTAATGTTCTTTTTGAATAAGGGCTTAACAACCGATGTTTTGAGTATTTCAGGAAAGCAACCTCTTTCGAAAGATAAATTTACCAAATAAGTGATGATCTTAGTTAATTGTAGTTTACATTTTTTCATAATATATGTACAAATTCCATCGTAGCCTACAGCATTTGTGTTATTGAGAGACATAATAATATTTTCAATCTCATTTTCGGAAAAAGGTTTCAGAAATATAGTATTGTCTATGCAACTAGTACTCATACCATTCAAAACAACGCTGTGATTTTTATTTGAGTTTGTCAATTCAATAAAATGATTATTAAAATGGGAAGCTATTTGAAGTGGATCAGTGACATATTTTTGATTTATACATATTTTTTCAATATATTGAGGAAGAAAAGCATCTTCCGTTTGTTTTTTTATTACTTGCCAAGATGCTTTACATTTGTTTGAACTGGTTGTTACAAATTTACTATTTTGAATTTTTTGTGATGTATCGATACATTTTTTTAACAGTTTCGTATAGCTATAGTATTCAATTTTCTTTTCGGTCTTCCTTTGTTTATAGTAATCGAATCTAAAGTTGTCTCTTTACTTTACAACTAATTTTTATTCCTTTAGATACCCACTTCATAGTTCCATTATATATATTATTAGCTTTTAACCGCCTAATCGGAAAACAAAGTTCATAAAACAGCGAGAATAATTCGTGAAATTTATTGAAAGCAAG
This sequence comes from Archips crataeganus, assembly GCA_947859365.1. NCBI lineage: Eukaryota > Metazoa > Arthropoda > Insecta > Lepidoptera > Tortricidae > Archips > Archips crataeganus. Next base: position 11,176,098 of record OX402066.1, on the reverse strand, counting down.
ATTGAAGTCATTTTCTAAATAGACTTCAGAAAAAGATAGGTTCGTTAAGCAATCCTGAAATTTGGCAATGTTTTCTAAACTGTAGTCTCGTCTAAATTTGTAATATTGCTTTTGATCTACTATTTGTGAACCCACACTAAAACTTATCATTTGAGCCGTATCATGGTTTGATAATCCAAGGGGCAAGATAGTGGCAGTTACCCTCTTTAAGTTACTCAATATATTATCGATACATGTTTTATCTCTAGTTGGGGCTTCTATATGCAATCTGAAGCCATAGTTGTTTGCAGTATCAATAAATTCATTGCTTACTCTATTTTTAACAAGAGTATTAATATTAAAATCTCCACATACGATTATTCGCTTATTTTTATAGCTTTTACACATATTAAACAACATAATATCAAACTTTTTCAAAAAGTCATTTTGTGGAGAGTCTGGTGTTCTGTAAACGCAAACAACGATAGCATCATACTTGGGTATGACCTCCTTGCAAGACTTTCTTGTTAAATTAAACTATCTGCATTATATGTGGAACAGATCGCTCCAAAGTGACAATACTCTCTATTTATTTTTATAAAACCTAACCAATACTTTTCTTTGTAACCAGTTTGTTGATAATTCATTTAATTACCAGGTGGCAGGCCGCAAGGGATTTCCACACGTGATATACGCTCGGATATGGCGCTGGCCCGACCTCCACAAAAATGAGCTGAAACATGTCAAGTTCTGCCAGTTTGCCTTCGATCTCAAGTGTGACTCTGTCTGCGTCAACCCTTACCATTACGAGAGGGTTGTATCACCAGGTATTGGTTAGTATTTGGTAAACCGCTGACCACAGTCCTTCAATGTAATTTCTGGACAAGTCTGGGGAGTGAATGAAGCAAATGATCCCCATATTGGGATTGTGTATCCATCTCATTATTATGTTAATATTGCCTTAAAAAAGTACATTCTTCAAAAAAAACCGGCTGTCTGTAAAGTCTGTTTACGGACGATAGTTTAAAACGTGACAACGTCATAACAAAACATTGATGAAATGATTGCATACTTTTGCCGATTGTGCCTTTCGCTCGCTCGTGCCGCGCTCTCGCTCCGATCGTTCATTGGCTCGAGCGTAACGGGACAATGCGTTATGTACCTACAAGAATATTAAATAAAAAACTGGATATTGCGTGCCGAACATTCCTTTGAAGCCAGAAAAAATGACCTTGAATTACGTCACGCCGATCTTGCATCTCTTTCTTTAGGGTGTCCATAATTAAGCATACATTAGGAATATCCCGCGGAATTTGACATACTTTTATACAACAGATTGATTTTGTAATTTATTAAATTCAACCGATTTCAATTCAATTCAATTTTTAGGGTTCCGTACCTCAAAAAGAAAAAACGGAACTTATAGGATCACTTTGTTGTCCGTTCGTCCGTCTGTCAAGACCCTTTTTGTCAGGAACGCGTGGAGGTATCAAGCTGATATTTAAATCAAATACTCAAGTCTACTGTACTGTCCCTTGGAGCTGTGAAAAATGAAGCAAGGTCTTATAGCACAGATAAAGGAAAAATTGCAAGCATAAATTGCAAGCAGAAAGCATAATTTTTTTTGTCTGTCTGTCTATATCAGTAACCAATCTACAATGATCCCACACTGCGCACATTTTGCTTAGGAACAGGGGTCTGCTAAGACTGGATGTTCATAGATACATATAAATTTGTACGGAACCCTCGGTGCGCAAGTCCGACTCGCACTTGGCCGGTTTTGTTATTAAATTTTTATTCAACCGTTTTATCATGAAAGTGAGCATCCATCCTCACAAACTCAAGTAAAAGGTACCAATTTTTTTGTCAGTCGTCAATATAAGGTCCATTTCTGGTTGCATTTCTATGCCACTCTGCAGTTACTCGGCCTTACTGACCTCCGGCAAAAGGTTACCTTTTACCTGAGGACGCTACAAATACTTACTGCAAAACATAAGGGAAGTATTTGTCAATGGAAAAAAATAATAAAATACTAGGACGTTATAACAGTTTCTTTATTTTCTACACATGTGAGAATAATATTGTTTTGTACTGAGTAGGCGTCCCGGCCTTTCTGGGTCATAGTCATAATCTTCAGGCTTAAAATGCAAGCTGCAAATTGTCAAACGCTCTACACCTTTCCCTTTATCGGTACAATCGACAGCCAATTTTGCCTCCTTCTTTCATCTTTTGGAAAACTGCAATGTAAAATATTATTCATGTTAATTGTAAAGACACAAACAATAAACATGTTATTATAGACTGTGATATGAATTATGAAGATAGAAACCGTACCAAGTTGATAGATTTAGCTCCATTCAATACAAATAAATACCATGCATGAAAAGGGATTGGTCACCCTAGTTGTAAAACCACACATTCTTCAATTTTTCATTTAAGGTCATGTTTAACTCCAAATAAACAAAATATAATTCTAACTTAACATTATAAACCTATTCGTGGGGTTTTTGAATAAAAACTAACAAAGCTTAGAAGCAAAATATAGGAAAATTGATTGCCACTAAGATTTATGAACATTTTCGTAAAATAAGTACTCACCTGTGAAGTTTTATGTCGGATTTCGGCCTCCAATTACTCCTACAATGCTTTACTATGCAATACATAGCGCATAACCCAAGTAAATCGACGAAAAACGTTTATTTAACGTAAAAATCCTCTGAAATTGGTGAATGACTTCTGACAATTCTGACGTGATTCTGACATATCGGCCATTTAGTGTTGCCATAGTACGCAGGAGGTGCATACCGGTGAAATGAGGATTTTGACTGGGTTCTTTTTTTTGTATAATACAAAGAAAACTAAGTAAATTTTATTGCAGAAAGTTTTATAAGAAAAATATAAATTTCTGTTGAAATTAGCTAAAAGTAAATTAATTAGGTGATGCCGGATAATGCGTATTTCTAAAAAAAATAAGGTTTTTTTATAAATAACCTGGCAATATATCACAGTGTTGAAAAGAGATAGAACATAGGAGCAAAGGTGAATGAACCTGGCTTCAACTCATAGTTCGGCATGCAATATCCAGTTTTTTATTTAATATTCTTGTGTACCTACGTTACACTGCGTCATCCTTTTTCGTGCGTGCAGCCGGCGTTCATCGATTTATTAGACGTTGTCACGTCAAAATTTTTGTAATTGACTTGAACAATTAAATTTTAAAACGTAACCTAACCAAGAGAGTTACAATACGTTTACTTTTAGTTTACCACTGACAGATTGCTTGCCTTCATTTCATTTCCAACTTTAACACCATACAAATAAAGTAGTTATTACAAAATATGCAAATGTGGGTAACAGTATTCTAAAATTGGCTTTATTTGTAGGTTGTTAAAGTTGAATATGAAATGAAGGCAAACCATCTGTCAGTGGTAAACTATGTAATTTTACTGTACCTGGTTTATTACAGCCTTAGCAGCTTTTCTGTCAGGTAATTCGCACCTTCGGTACAAAAGTGTATCATCTCGAAATAATACACCATTTTAATTTAGACTTTCCAGAAATTAAGTAAAGTCTAAATTAAAATGGTGTATTATTTCGAGATGATACACTGTTGTACCGAAGGTGCGATTTGGTCTTCCAATGAGTCTTGCAAAAAAAGCAGTGACCAAGAGATTTTTTAATTGCATAAATTTTGATACCATGAAAATATTTATTTCAAGGTAGTAATGTGTTTATTGTCTTCTGGATGTGGTGTGGTAACTCAGCTGCAGTTCTTATATTTGGTCACAAGAGGTCAACAGTACACTGCTGAATTTCCAGTGATAGATAGTTTAGCTCTTAGATTTGAGACTTTTAGACATGAGCATACAGAAGTGCAACCAAATGCGAGAAATCGGTTGAGAAAAGTGTTCTACCTATAAGTAATCTAATCACTTTGTTTATACATAATACTTTGATGCTAGTGTATTACATAATTTAAATAATAAATAATAATAATAATAGATAATCGAAATTATGTCAACTTACTTATGCCCTCTGCATGCTCATGCCATCTAATTAGTAGTCTCAAAGAAATCGATTCTACATTATAATTCCAGATCTGTCAGGCCTGACCCTTCAATCAGGCCCCAGTAGGTTAGTGAAGGATGAGTATACAGCGGGTCTCAGCGGTAACGGAATGGACATGGACACTGGGGAACTGGTAACCATACAGCACCATGCTACCAGTCCACGGCATCACCACGCCGCGTTGCCACACCACCATCAACCGTATCCGCCGGCGTCCACCAACATTATCATTAACCAAGGTCAAGGTGGGAATGTCTCTATCTTAGTTTAACTTCTATTTGCTTTATGGAAGCTGTTGATGCGAGTATGATTAAATTTGCGTGCTTGTGATTCGGCAAGCTTTTTCACTACGTGTTTTTCGATCAACGCAATTGGGAATGTCTAAAAAAAATTACCAGTGGTTTTTATATTTTTTTTGTATATAATAGTAAATTATAAGAAACTAATTTCAATATTTTGTCATTTAAATCTCTACTTTTTTCAAAATTAATTATTGAAACTATTTTAGTTGATGACGTCAGATTATAATCGAGGGCTCCCACAATGCCAAATTTCTAAATCTATCTAAATGCGTACGATAAGGCAACCCCTTTAATTATTTTTTGCGTAGTGGTACACTATACACTCTGTCACTTTACTGGCACTGTCAAAGTGCTAGACAGCGGGTCCAAATCAAACTCCGTAGTATAATCCACGCGTAAATTGTGAAGAATTCTAACCACACAGAATAAAGTACGACTTGAACCGGTCACGCAATTTACACCAATGTCAAATGAAGGTCATTGCTTATTTGTTATATAATAAATTCATTACATAATATTAAAATTAAATAACTACAGAAAACGAGTTAAAAAGCATTTATCTCGAAATGGTTTTCGATTTTCTATACATTGCAAAAAATAGACATCCCCAATTGAAAAAGCATGCTAGCTGTGCCATTTAGGCTGTCTTTTGTTCATTTTCAAATGAAGCCCTTTTGCGGTCAATTCCATTTTTGATGTTCAATTTATGTTAGGGGTTTATTGTTTTTAATCTTTTTGTTTTGCCAAGTGTGTTTACTTTATTTTGCATTATCTTTTCGTTTAGCGCCAGAGGGCGTTCCGAACATGTTTTCGCCGTCTCACGGGCCGCGGACGCCGATACGGCCGCCCGGGGCGCCGCCGCAGCTAGCCGTCCCCCCGCAAATGGTGCTCTCACCGGGCTCGCAAATGATCTCAAACCACGGCGGCCAAATGACGCCCGGCCCGCCCCAACTGGGCACGCCGCAAATGGGCCCCGGTACCCCTATGGGACCAGGCACCCCTCAAATGTGTCCAGGAACGCCACAAATGTGCCCAGGAACGCCTCAAATGGGTCCGAGCACGCCTCAAATGTGTCCGGGTACACCGCAAATGGGTCCCGGTACGCCTCAAATGGGAACGAATGCGCCTCAAATGGCCTCGCCTAGAATGGCGCCGGCTCCGACGCAGATGTCTCCAGGGACGCCTCAGATGCCGAACATAAGCCAGGGCATGTCGATACCGAGCCCGCAACAGATGCAAATGAGCCAGCAGCGTACCATAGCGCCCAAGTTAGAGCCCCCGGACACGATAGACGCGAGAGCCATGTGGCTACCGAAAAGAATGAATCATTGTAAGCTTTATTTTGATTTTTATTTGCACCTTTACTTTCTTTTTACACTTCTACCGTCTGTTGCCGTACATTAAGTCACCAAAGGCAAATATAAGCGACCAATATTACTAATAACAGATTCTGTACCTTTTGGCTCAGACGTGGGTGTTCGACCATAATCATGCCCGCTACCAGCAGCCACTAGTAACCCAGTGGGCAGCGCTAATATTGTAGTTTCAATGTGTTACAGGGTCATTATTCGAGTGTTTGTTCCAAATCACTTTTGTGGACACTTTTTTGTAGAAATGGCAAAAGATTCTGATACAGTTTTTAATTTTGTGGTAGAAGTACAGGTCCCCTGATAAATAACCGAAAACGCCATCAAAATCTAAAGCCGATTCTTAGAAAACGTGACCACAAAAGTGAGGCGGTTGAAACGCTCGAATAATGACCCTACATTTGTTTGTGTTTGTATTAAGCGTTACTTGGCGAACGTCCATCGTAACCGAGATGGTTGCGGAGTAGCAAGGTTACTGGTTTAACTTCGCATGTTTGTTGCCAGCCGCTCTACCAGTCAGTATGTCGCCGGGCGGGACGACGCCACTCATAGACGGATCCAACACCACTTTCTTCTCGGCTGAACAGGCAACTACTGAAACACAAATCACGCAAACGATTGCAGGTAAGCTATAACCTTTGAAGTCAATTAACGTGAACAGATCAGATCGCGATTACTGACTCCATAAAATCCCAATGTTTCGAGCACTTTCCAGGTATAGTCGGGCTAAGAAAAGGTTCGTCACTTTTCGACCTTAACTCGTTGATATGGAGTCGAAAGAGACGAACCTTTTCTTACGCCGACTATACCAGGTAATCTGAGAGGAGGCCTGCGCTCTACAGTGGAACGCATATAGGCAGGGATGATGATGATTCTAACTAGAACTTGAGTGAATTAACTTTTTTTGTGTTGTTTACTTTACTCTCTTCCTGGTTGTCCAAGTGATATCTTAATACTTTCATAGAAAAATGCATAGGTTGCCCAAGGGACAAATTTTGTGTAACCTTAGCAACGGCAAGAAAAGTTAATTCACACACCATATTGAAGAAACCAGAAAAGAAACGCTCGGGCCTGCGATCGAATCTGGGTCTTCGTCAATTGTTGACTTGTGCTTTCCTACTAACCCAAGCGATTAGCAAAACTAGGTGCGGCGGAATTTCCCGGGTAAATATTCATCGTTTTTACGACGCTTTTTTTTGTTATTACCGTTTGAGCAGAAATTATTAAGAAAGGATGATGCTTAGGTTTAACTTTTTATAAAAACTTAAGACAGTACCGACGCTGAATCTAGTTTGATGAAATTTCGCGCGATTCGTCCTTCGTCTTGTGGTAATAATCGTCGAATGGTAATGACGTTTAACCGCGCGGTCAAAACGCTCGAATATTCACCCTCCCAATCTGTTCTCGAGACAGTGACTATTTTAATTTGCGAATCTTTTGTTGTGATTTAAATATGAAATCGGGAATTGATACACTTATTTTACAAACTTTTATTTAACTGGCAATTTTTATACAATCTTTTAAGCTTTCGCTTTTTTTCACTCTTAATTACCTGACTGAAGTGTAGGGTATATCACGTTTGTTTATCCGTATGAGTTTCTCGAACTACCCGCGCTTGATCGTGTTTTTGTTCCGGCGTCTTATTACTCTGACACACACAAGTCCCTTTTGTAGTATTAGCTACGAGTGAAAATTGCGAAACTTTTATAACATTACTTTTTATTATTATTATTTTATTGGTTTAAATAATGTCTACAAATACAAATATGTATTCTTTATTGATCACCAAAAGCAGTACAGTCAACGTCATAAATAAGTGATAATTTTTCTACTTTGTCGCTTTCAGTCGTAACATAATAGGGATGTTGACACCATTAAAAAAGAATTTGAAGACACGACTCCAGTAAAAAAACGCTTTATTTCAGCCCTGAAAACCAGATTAATTTTCGATTAAATGCAAAATTAGATTATTTGTTGCTTTAAAACAAATAAATAGTTAGTTGATTGAGTATGCGAACAATGACGTCATATGTCGCTACTGTCATTCAAATTCTATGGGAGATTGTGTTTTGACAGCTCATAAAAAGAACGTCAGTTGATTGGTGGTGTCAACATCCCTATTTCGTATGACTTTTCAAACATGACGTCAAAGTGACAAGGTACAAAAGTCATCACTTATTTATGACGTTGACCCTACAGTGACATTACAAAAATAAAAATTCAGATAGACAATAGGCGGTATTATCGCTAAAAAGCGACTTCTCTGTTACTAACATAATATTATGGATCTACAATATCGAAATAAATAAACTGGTATTGAAAAATTATTAAATTTTTAACAAAAACTTATCCGTTCTCTCACGTCGTCAGCGCACATTTTACTTAGTTTTAGTTTTTGCTTAGTGTATAAAACTGTTTTCTCGTTAGCGGGTCCGGTGTCGGTGTCCTCGGGCTCCGCGGAGAGCTCACAGCAGAACGGCTTCGCGGCGGCGGGCAGCCCCGCGCCCCAGGCCAGCCCATTGCCAAGAACGCAGCACCAACAAGGTACGACACGCGAGAGTTAAACAAGAAAAAACCGGCCCAGTGCGAGTCGGATTCGCGCACGAAGGGTTCCGTACCATTATCTATAAAAACGGCAAAAAAATCACGTCTGTTGTATGGGAGCCCCCCTTAAATATTTGTTTTATTTTAATTTAACTATTTATTTTTAAAGTGAATATATAACTAAATATACTGTGAATATTTCAAGCGTCTACCTGTTGCCGTTATCAATATCGAGAAAAAACGAGCAAAAAAATTGCGTTTGTTGTATGGGAGCCCCCTTAATATTTATATTTATTTTATTCGGTTTTATAGTATTTGTTGTTACAGCGGCAACCGAAATACATCATCTGTGAAAATTTCAACTGTCTAGCTATCACGGATCATGAGATACAGGCTGTTGACAGACTGACAGACAGACAGACAGACGGACGGACAGCGAAGTCTCAGTATCTCAGTATCTTAGCCCAAATACTATTTTAACTATCGATTTCCATTTTCTAAATGTTATTTAACGGAAAATTTGCTTCCTTGTGAATCCATGGTACAGTTCCTGCAAGTTACAAAGGCGAGCGGACTTTACTTGTGGTAACTACGTGTCAGTATTACGTCTAAAGTTGTCCGTGACGGCAAAATCAGGTTTTATTTATCGTAGGACACAAAACACATTCAATCTTATATACACGTTCATTCACGAGTAAAACTCGCTGGCCTTCGTAACTTGCAAGAACTGTATACATTTTATTTTTATTTATTAGGTTCACTAACAATAAAATTGTTTACACTAATATTACAAGTATAAATTAATAATAATATAGGGATTTTAGCTAAGTGTACTAGACTAAATAAACTAAGACTACTACAAATATATATATGATATGTGATATGATATGGTGTGTATATATGATATGGTTAAATGATCGATTTTCTGTTGAATAACTTAAATAAAAGCAATACGCAACTTTTATAATTGTTTCGTAAATTGCCCCCTAATTACGTTTGTGGTATATTTTTGATGAGTTTGTCGTGTCAGGCACGTGGACAGGCAACAATACTCTGACCTACACGCAGAGCCTCGCGCCGCCGCCCGCCGCGCCAGCGCCCGTTGATGCGCCCGCGCACCACCACCATTACTGTAAGTCTCATACATCCTGCTCTTCTAAAATTAATCAGATTAAGACGGAGTTCAAAATATTTGGCAATAATTTCGATCCGCATTGGCGATCCCTAGTTTCAAATAGCGTATGTACTGCAATCCTACTGCAATGAACGTATTACGGCTACCATGATGAGGATTGGTATTTGTTCCAGTCAACGGCAACCCTACCGGATTGCTGTCCGCGCAGCCGGCACCAGAGTATTGGTGTTCAGTGGCGTACTTCGAACTCGACACTCAGGTCGGAGAGACCTTCAAAGTGCCCTCCAGCAGACCCAACGTCACTGTAAGTAACTGATTGATTCAGGCTTTACTGTACGTTCGTCCATATGAAGTACTTCAGAGTTTTTATATTGCTACTCCTCGACCACGGCATGTTATTGCAGTGATTCATTTTTTTTGTAGTGATTCATTTTATTTTTAGAAAATACCCTAGATTGTATTTCATTTATCACTTTAAACCAGTGCAGTGCCACTTTTCCTTCGCGTTTGTGCTTCACTATGCCAGAGGGCGTTTTATTCGTTACCCTATAATAATAAAACAGATCGTCACGTCTTAACGGCTACGGAACCCTATCCTGGGCGTGTCCGACACGCTCTTGGCCTGTTTTTAAGAAACATCAACTATTTAACCATTTTGAAGTCTCTTGATGATATCGACTCGTAGTATATATTTTTATATTTCCCAGGTTGACGGCTACGTAGATCCTTCTGGTGGCAACAGATTCTGTCTCGGCGCTTTGAGTAACGTCCACAGAACAGAACAAAGCGAACGGGCCAGGTAAGTTTTGAACTATATTTGAACACATATTGCTGTTTACCGGAAGACTTCCGCGGTTGAAAAAAAGCCTTCCTCTTTGAACGACATCTTCGAATCGAAACTTTCGCGATGGCGTCAGTCCACCTAGTGGGAGGCCTGCTGACTCTGCGTCTTACGGTTGGTGGTCGCCACTCGAGAACTTTTCTCCCCTAACGGTTATGTGTTCTTCGAGCCATATGGCCTGCGCATTACCGCTTCTATTTACATATTCTTGTCGGTGAGTCTAGTTAGTTCTTTGGCGAATTTTTGTATTCTGCATTCCATAGCTCCTTAAAAGGCCAACTGTCATGGACCATGTCTCAGAGACAATCATTATCAATATTCGCTGGTTGAAAACTCGTCTTCAGGGTTTGTGGAAAGTAGCTGGTATTGGGTCGCTTATGATCAGGGATCGTACAGATTGGCATCATTGTTCGCAATACTGTGGATATGACTGTATAATAATTAAATAATTAATTAAATACTTAATTGATTTCTTGACATTAAAGTCGAATTCCTGGAGATAACAATTTATACAATAATTTGGAAAATAAATTAATACCTATATCAAATAAAATTGGAAAAAATATTGTTGTTGTGTGTGTGTGTAAAAATGTACATAACAAAAAATCTTTGTGCTATTATAAACATTACAAATATATATTTTTTCAAAATTTATTTGATTTAATTATTTACAAAATTATTTTGAAAGCATATTATAAATGAAATGAGACAACTACTTTGCTCACGCGCGTGAAAGGTCGCGGGTGAGCAAAGTAATTGTGTCACTTCATTAACATGGACCTCCGCAAAGTAACGCCTGATTCAATAAAGCATAGTATAAGTTGTTATATCCAGGAATTTAAATGTAATTTTAAGAAATGAATTAACTAATAGGGATGTTGACACCATTAAAAAATAATTCGAAGACACGACTCCAGTAAAAAAAACGCTTTATTTTAGCCCTGAAACCCAGATTAATTTTCGATTAACTGCAAAATTACATTTTTTGTTGCTTTAAAAGAAATAAATAGTTAGTTAATTGAGTATGCGAACAAGTGACGTCATATGTTGCTATTGCCATTCAAACTCTATGGGAGAAATGTGTTTTGACAGCTCATAAAAAGTACGTCAGTTGATTGGTGGTGTCAACATCCCTATTATCCAATTAATTAATTTTGGAGTCATGTCCACAATGTTGCGCACAATGACGCCAATCTGTCCGATCCCTGCTTACGATGCACGATGTATTGTATGTGAACAGACTACACATCGGCAAGGGCGTGCAACTGGACCTCCGCGGCGAGGGCGACGTGTGGCTGCGCTGTCTGTCGGAGCATTCCGTGTTCGTGCAGTCGTACTACCTGGACCGCGAGGCGGGCCGCGCGCCCGGCGACGCCGTCCACAAGATATACCCCTCCGCATGCATCAAGGTAGCTGACTGTCATCATTAGAGACCGGATTACATGCAATTGCCAATTTAGCCCATTTTCATCTATTATTGCATTTTTTATCTACAATCTTTGTGATGATTATACCTAGATATTTTCCTAGCACGAATAAATATTTGTCCTTCTATACCTTGACAAGCTCGTGCGCGGCGCTCGGCGGAACCCTGTCGCAGGGAGCCTCTGCTGTCCTTAACAAGATTGTTTTTAATAAGTGCGGCAAATACTGACTGCGACAGGGTTCCGCGGAGGGTCGCGCACGAGCTTGTTGGACTATAATACTTAGTTTATCGATGTCTTATTATAAGTGGCATTATATCAGTGAGACACGTTTGAAAATATAAAACAAGAATACCAAATCGAAGCGATGTTATTATTATCTCAAACACTAATCACAAGTTGTTTGTGCTAGAAAAATCTCTAGGTATAGTGATGATGCATATTTTAGAAGCTTTTATTTTAAAAGCTGTTTATTAACTTGCAATGTATGTAAGAATGTATGTACGGGTCAAATCTTGAAAGTCGAATTTGACCCACTTCCAGTGGCGGGATTCACTTGAAATTTGGTATACTTATGTAAGTTAGACGACAGTGCAAGTACAGTCAACAAAAATACAGTTAGCTAAAAAGCTTGCTGAAAATTGTTTTTTTTTTAACACAAACTTATTCACTAGATAAATTGCCAGAACCAATAAATAGTAACATAGCACGTAAATTTAAATGCCGCTGCAATTTAAATGTTGAGGGGTTGCTAAATTTTTTTGTGGATACCGTGACTTACATTTAATATATCGAGTATAACCACGATACTTCCACAGTTGTGTTTCATTAAAAAATTCCGACAAAACAAGAATTCGACGAGTCGGGGCGGGAACTAATCTAATGTGAATGTGTCTTGGTCAGGTGTTCGACCTCCGGCAGTGCCACCGGCAGATGCAATCGCAGGCGGCGACCGCGCAGGCCGCCGCGGCCGCGCAGGCCGCCGCCGTCGCGGGACACATACAGCCGGCGCACCCCAACATGAACAAGTGTAAGTCTGTAATCTGTAGCACAAGAATAAATATAATAACAGATTAGAACGGAATCTCTTTTGACCGCGTCCAAAACGCCGCCATTTATGTACCCCTTCCCCCTTCCCCCCTTCTTCCCCCTTCGTTCCCCCTACACCCCTCTGTCGTCCAGGCGTGTTGCTAGGGTTGCTTACTGTTAAATATTACTTACGTCTAAAGATAATATCGCTAAAATATAAGTTTTTATTTACTTTGAAATCATTATTTTATTCTAGTTTTACAAAATATGAGATTTATAAATCGTTAGGCAGGTGGTAGGTAGGTTAGGTATGGTTAGGTACTTCTAAGTAAGAAGTTATGACAAGTGCCATACCAAATGGAGCCATTTAAGGTGATTTATGTAAGTATTACTTACCTACAAATATAAAATAAAATACATACAGGCTCACGTAAAACTAGTAGTAGTGGAACGCGCGTGCGGCGACGCCGGTCGTGACTGCCTGCCGGAGTAGCCGCTTAGCGGGTACTCTAGGGTTGCCAACTATTTCTTAAGCAAATATAGTATTTCCCAGCCCAAAGTAGAAAAAATATAGTACTCTGAAAAAAAAAATAGTACAAAATACTTTAAATAGCGAAAATTGATTCATTAAACATAAGTATAGCCTATTGTCTACCTGAATTTTTATTTTTGTAATGTCACTGTACTGTTTTTATTGTATTGTATTGTATAGTAAAAATGGCCTACCCAAACCGCATGCGTAAGGACTGACTGAAATATAGTATTTTTGCGTACTATATATTTCTTCAACAGTATATAGTACACAGAGCGAAAATATAGTACAATACTATATATTATAGTACGGTTGGCAACCCTAGGGTACTCTAATATCGTGACCTTGAGTCCGGCCGGAGCGGGAGTTTCCGTTCTACTATGTTCTTATGTCTGTAGTACATATACACCGTTTTTTTTTATTTCCGTTAACTCTAAGGGAAGATTATTCAGGTCAAATAGAGTTAATTTCTCGAAGAAACAAGTGTCTTAACTCTTACTATTCTTGAGGTATTCAATAATTAAATTTAATGGCTGCACCAGTGTAAAAGGTTCTTCATTACGTCCTATTAATATTAATAATATAATATTATTATTAATATTATTATTTATATTATTATAACAGATATCAAAATACTTTAATAATATAATATTATTATTATTATAACCGATATCAATAGTACATTATTGTCGTGGCCTGGAAGTAGGCAATTGCTGGCTGAGTATGAGTATTAAACGGACGAGCTTGCGAGTCCGTTTAACTAATACGAAGCCAGCAATTGCTATTCCAGCCGAGACTAATATAAAGCTTTTCTCAAAAATGGTGAAGGAAAAAAAATAGAATAAACTTTTATTAACCTTAAATAGGTACAAATAATTGCAAATCACTTAAAATTAAATGTCATTAAACCCTTTCCCGCCTTTTTTCATTAAAAAAAACTGCAGGTGTATTTTTCTACCGAAAACACCACAAGCTGTTTCAAACACAATAAAAAAAATTTGGAGTTCCAACAAAACAACTGATACCGGTCATTTGAATTGGCTGTATACGAATAGTGCCAACTTATTGCCATGGCCGTTTTAACTTTTTAATTTGAGACTTGACAATAATGGAATTTGTATGCGACATTGTTGTCGAGTTTATCGAGCCTGCAATGTTTTTAACTTTTTAATTTTTTTACTGACCATAAACTATGCACTTCACGTTCTGATATGTAAAGAATAATGTCAACTTTTACGGATATTTTTGAGAAAAATACTTTAAACTGATATCGAAAGTACCTTACCTAAGGAGTAAAATGACATCAATCATTTGTTATGAATAAAACGAGCAATATCAAAAATTGTGACATTAAACACTCCCATACGTTTTACGCGGTTTAGCTATAGTGATTGTACGGTGTTTCAGGTCTGACGGCGGCGGCCGGTATCGGCGTGGACGACCTCCGCCGGCTGTGCATCGTGCGGCTGTCCTTCGTGAAGGGCTGGGGGCCAGACTACCCGCGCACCAGCATCAAGGAGACCCCTTGCTGGGTCGAGGTGCATCTCCACAGGTAACTGACTATACAAAAGTCAGGATTAAGAGCAGGCGTAGAAATGTGTTCGCTCATTGTGTTTATTTGAGAACAATAAATGTGATTGCGGGACGATTTGCTAACGGGACCCAAAAACTGAAAAAAATGCCCAATTTCAACGTCATTTTCAGACACTCATCAGAAAAGAATCCCTGATATAAACAAAAAAAGGAAAACATAGGGGCATAGCTAAATCTGTCCTCTAATTATTTTTGAAAAAAATAATTTTATTGGTCCAGTTTTCGAGAAGAAAACAGGGGATTACGAAATGCTGTTTTGAACAATTTTACGCGCCTAATAACGGTCTGAGCTGCAGTTGTCTTGCTCTCGCAGTACTGACACGGAGGGGTTCGGGCGAGACAGCGATATTAAAATTAAAATTAATTTCTCAAAAGTCTCTCAGCCATCGTACCCTCTTAACCCGAGCCGCAAGGTGAGGGTTTTCATCGTCACGAGTTTGTAAAACCTTGCCAACCGTGTATCATACGACGTTTTCCAATACATTTGTGAGAAAATAGGCAAATTGTAAAATAAAAACAAATTTCTCGAGATTTTGATGGCAAAAGATTATTTTGCGCGCTTTGCGCCTTACTTAAAATGCTATCTGTTTATTGATATTCTGCCTGTATTACGCAATTTTCTGGGATAAAAACAATCCCATGTTCTTCCCAGAATCTCAAAAAAATTAACGAACAAAAAAAAAGCATAAAAATAAAACTAGAATTACAATGTCGAATACAAAATGTCAGCAAAATTAATTGGTTAGTAACAAAACAAAACTCTTAAAAACTATGTTATCTATCTGTCTATCTCAAAATACCTCCATAACAAATTTCATCTAAATCGGTGCAGCGTTTTAAACGTGACGAGGTAACAAACAGTCAGACAGATAGTTACTTTCGCACTTATAATATTAGTATGGATTATTGACTCTTGAGTGGATATAAGAATTGTCTTCCAGGATGACGCAGTATCTAAATACCATTCTGTTGCAGGGCGCTACAGCTCCTAGACGAAGTTCTCCACACGATGCCGATCGACGGTCCCCGGAGCAACATCGAGTAGGAGTTGATCGGCTTCTTTTGAGGCCTTCGCGCGCAGAACACTCCGAATGTGCAATGTTCCCCGCCCGGCCGTGGACGCTAGTGCAGTGAGAACGGTTACGGTGCACCCGCTTTGAAACCAATGCCATATAGCGTTTAGTTGAGTGAGGCATGGTTTTTCGATCGTCAGATGTTTATTTAGCTGTAAGGTCAGTCTGGTGGTGGAAAAATCGGCTGTAAGTTGGGGTGATATTAGTGTATTAAAAGTCGTTCATGTCTTGGCCCCGGATGTCTAAAACTTAATAGATGTTTTATGTACTGAAAAAAAATTGTATCGAAAGTAGGACGTGCGTCCATTGTGTCGCGATAAGTTAGTTGAAAACACTTTTCCGAATACCGATACCACCCCAACTTAATTTTATTTTATTTTATAAGTGCAAAATTTATATTCGACATATTTTTGTAACGAATTCTCAGACATTGTCTTCCAAAAGTTTTATTTTTTATATAATGGCAATCAAATTGTTTTTAATTTGGGGAAAGTGTATTCAGGCAAACATACAAACAAACATTGCACATTTGATGGGACGTGCATCGCCCGTGTTTATAAAAAGGTGAACTAATAATTTATGTCTTGTATTTATTTATGTTAAATGTAAGATAAAGCTAACATAGATTTACATTATATGCAGTATTGAGACGGAACAAACTAAAGAACACACGAAGAGATCTCAGTAAAATATTTTTCACAAATGCTATATGAGCTAGATATTATTAGTGTAACGATTAGACAGGAACCTGCTGCTCAGGCGGTGCTAGATGTCACTATCGTTAATTTATCGTGAAAATATAAGAATTTACTAACAGCGATACCAAAATAAGGCATTTTCTTTATTTATAAAGTACACTAGAGTAAGTTTTAAATATCTCAAGACATAATTATGGTTCAACTTAAAAGAAGCCAAATGGGAATTAGCTTTTGACTAGGCTAAGTTAAGCTAGCGCGTTTTAAGTTAGGAGTTACGATAATACAGTAATTTATGATAGTTATACATTAAAATGTTTATGTATAGTGGCGGGGCGCGGGGCTCGGGAAGGGGTATATTGTAAGCGGACGTGCCTGGTCAGCGGAGTTGCATGCATTCTCATTACAAAGTATCTTTAAATATTGGAAGAGTCGGACACCAGTCAGTCGAAATGACGCCAGATGTGACTTGTGAAAAGTTGGAAACTCGTTTGAAAATAATTCAAAAATCGATCGGTAAGGCTAAATCCAGTTTTTATTTGTTTCATCTCCCTAATTTTGGCAGTCTGGCAGTCCATTATATTTTAAGTTATAATTCGGTGGAGGCTTTCGATATTTATTTTAGTATCTATTCTAATTGTACGTAATTACGATGGAGGTTCGTGCAATTCCGCTGAAGATTGTTGAAAATGGATCTGTGATGTAACAAATAGTGTTATAGGGGTGCCCCGCACGCGCCGACATAGTGGCTCGTATACGCTATTTTCGACAAAACAAATATAACTAACAAATGACATATTTTGTGTACGGAAATCGCAGACGATTTAAATAGGACGTAAGTAATCTGTAACGTGTTTTTTTAAACTTTTTAAGTATTTTGAGATTTTCATAGTTTGCTTAAGTTTTTGCTTTAATTACTTTTACACGGCAGATTTACGATTGTGTTGAATGATTTTATTACTAGTTACTGTTGCTATAGTGTTTTTGGTTTCTTTTTTATTACGTATAGTCTTGTAAATATTATTATAGAAAGACTGAGTTTTGTTTATGACAAAGCTTATTGACTTACAGTTTTAATTTTTAATGGCTACGATTAGATTTAAACAGTGTTTGGTTGATGCTGACTTCGTTAGACGATTTGGTGTATTATCATTTTAAAATCATCACACGTTTTATATTATTTTGTTATTGCTATTGAGATAATTTAGTTTTGCATCGGAATTTTACATTTTACAATGAATTGTTACCAATGACATGTACATATTCGAACTGCGTACGAAAGTTGTAAATAGTACAATCTATAAATTATTTAGTACCAGGGAAAGGCGAGGCCGGTGAGGTAACTCGCGGCGGAACTCGGAAATTATAATTATTCGTAACAAATTTTCTTAGAAAGCTTTCACAAAAATCTTATATCGAAAATACCTCTTTATAGTGATCAAAAGGATTCAAAGGGTTTTAGATGATATTAAAAATACGTGGTAAGTTTTTTAATGATGTTAAAGTTTTGAATAATGTTGTCAAATTCTACATGCCACAGTTATAAGAGAACTAACCGAGCTGTTTCACGTCTGTCGTACAATTTATTGAGAATCATTGACTGCAGTTATTGGAGTTATACTGAAGTTGTCCAAAGTTGTGAACTAATATAATTATGTTGTTCAGATTTTTGAACGGAACTTGCCGCTTTTGTAAATACTTCGCGCCGAAGCCTTGTTTAAAACAACGTTGTCGGTAATTCAATAAATTAACGTGTCACTGACGATTTGTCATCTTTCATTCGTTATCGTTTTCTTACAGTTTCCCCCATTCCTTACGCTAACACTTATTTTTGTTGCGCTTCTCGTTCTATCTCAGAAACCCCAGCGCGGGGCAATTACCGCCACAAGAGGTATTCCAATTCAACATCTAGACGCACTGGGCTCAATAGAATAGAATAAAATAGAATATTTTTATTTCAGGCTGCATAGGCCCATATAAAAATACCTTAAAGACTAACATACTTATTTATATTAAACTTAATTAGCAACCTAATTACAAGCACTTGAAGTCTGTGACGTGAATGAATTTCGATGGTGGAAAGGTAAAATCGCTAAAGCGTCATATCATATATGGGAGCTTTAGCGATTTTAAATGTTATCAGTTATCACTGTCGATTTGTATTAAATACAACACCACTAATCATCTCTCGTATTTGTTACGATATAATGAGCCGATTCTTCTAGCTAGCTATGACGAAATTTATTTGCCAACTCTAACTACTAACTGATACTTGTTTTAAAGCAACTAAAATTATAATTTTGCAGTTAATTGAAAATTAACCTAGTTTTCGGGGCTAAAATGGTTAGTACAGTAAAATTACATAAAGTTTACCACTGACAGATGGTTTGCCTTCATTTCATATTCAACTTTAACGACCTACAAATAAAGCCAATTTTAGAATACTGTTACCCACGTTTGCAGATTTTGTAATAACTGCTTTATTTGTATGGTGTTAAAGTTGGAAAGGCAAGCAATCTGTCAGTGGTAAACTAAAAGTAAACGTATTGTACGTCACTTTACCATCAGACTCAGACGCATACAAGTGAACAACATCGCTACACGATACTTCCCAAATTCTAAGCAAGGCTTGCGGCACAGGAATGAATAAACGGAACAGAATAAACGCTTCAAACAACGCCGCGCACACATAACACTACTACACGCACAACATAATGTGTGCGTGACCTGCACAGACAGGATGGGGGGGGGGGGGGGGGGGGGGGTGCACCGGCGCCCCTCGGAGACAAACCGGTTTGAACTAGCTCAGTGAGTAGACAAAGTTCAGGTGTGCCGCCAGCGACGACGCGACCGTTTAGCGTTTAGCTACATAGTTCGGGTGTTCGGTTGTTTTTAAAGATACCTACCTGTAAGAATTTCGAGCTCTGTTCGGAAGTTTTTCTTCTGTTCCGTTTATTTATTCCTGTGCTTGCGGTATTGAATTTGACGGTCGGATGGCCTAGTGGTTGGAGAACCTGACTGGTTGGTGCTTGAGGTCCCGGGTTCGATTCCCGGTCGGGGCAGATTTAGGCATGAAAAAAAAATACGAATGTTTGTCCTCAAGTCCTAGACATAGACTTACTTTGGGTGTAGGTTAGTTGGTGTCAATTTTCCAGTTATATTAATTTATTAATAAAAAAAATCGCTATGGTTAATACATAACATAACTTTGATATCCCTCTTACTAATACAAGTCGATTAATCAGGGAATTTGTACCACCTTTTTGCCTAACCTAACCATGCAGCCATTACCTCTAGCTCTAGAACGTCTATAGCCGATACGGTAATACAATAGTACATTTCGATGCTAGTGCGGAAAGTATGTCATTACTGCACGAGTGCCGAGATATCATGCCACGAGCCGAAGGCGAGTGGCAAAACTCGGGACGAGTGAAGAATGACATTTCCGCGCGTGTATCTAACGACTTTTTTTAATACAGTTGCGAAAAAAAAATACAACAGAATAATTTGAGACTTAATAATAATACAAAACATTTTTATCACCAACAACATCCGTCCATCCATCCATCCGTCCGTCCGTCCGTCCATCCATCAACACCCATCAACATCCGTCAACATCCGTCAACATCCGTAAACATCCGTCAACATCCATCAACATTCATCAACATCCGTCAACATCCATCAATATCCGTCAACATCCATCAACATCCGTCAACATCCGTAAACATCCGTCAACATCCATCAACATCCATCAACATCCATCAACATCCGTCAACATCCGTCAACATCGTCAACATCCGTCAACATCCATCAACATCCACATCCATCCGTCCGTCCATCCATCCATCCATCCATCCTCCATCCATCCATCCATCCATCCATCCATCCATCCATCCATCAGACTTCAATGAATTGGAACAAGTACAAATTTAAAAACTAGAAAAGTAAATCGCACTAGTTCGCAAAAACGAACTTTGCGCACGCAATACAGCCAAAAAAAGGGCACTTTTTGAGCAACTGTATTGAAAAAATTTAACCTACCCACATCAATTTTGTTCGTAACAAAAACGATGTGTGGGGCGTTCAAAAGGTTAATGCTTTAAAGAATCTGGAATATGTGAGCGTTAATATAATATATCTCTACTAGAGGCATGGCAGTATGTCCGCTTTGTTCGTAAATCCAAAGGGGCATCACACCAACAATAACAATAAATTACTCGAATGCTGCCCCGTAACTTAAAAAACTATTTGACTTAGGTATATGACTTAGGCAATAATAGGCAATGGGCTAGGTCATATCATAACGTTAGAAAACGATTTAAATAATTTATTGAATCAGGCGTTAATTTGCGGAGGTACGAGGGGCGTTCAATATAAAGTGAGAATGAGATGCAAACTCTTTTAATATTACGAAATTAAATACTGGCCGGTAAAGCTAATCTATCTAGCTGATTGCTATGAAAAAAAAAACTGTCTTTTGTTTAAAAAAATATACGGTAATTTCTTCGCAATGCTATTGAGTACGTTAGCGAAAATGGACAAAATTGAACTGCGCGCCGTTATCAAATACTTGTATTTGTAAAATTTTTCTACGGACCAAGTCAATTTGGATTTGCGGGACACTTTAGGGTTTAATGCTCCTCCGTATTCGACAGTCGCACGTTGGTGCGCCGAATTTAGACGTGGAAGAACATCGTCAATGGACGACCCCCGCTCCGGACGCCCTACTACAGCAGTAACTGAAGAAATTGTGAAAAAAGTCGAAAACTCAGTTTTGGCGGATCGTCGTGTCACAGTCCGTTTTATTGCTGAAAATGTAAAGATTTCAACGGGGAGCGTGCATAATATTTTACATGAACGCTTGGGTATGAAAAAGGTGTCTGCGCGTTGGGTACCAAGAATGCTTACTGACACGCAAAAACAAACTAGACTAGAGATTTGTCAAGAAGCTTTGAACCTGATGCAGCAAGACCGGGAACTTTTATTGGCGCGATTTATAACAATGGACGAAACATGGCTCCATCATTACGACCCTGAAACGAAACTGCAGTCTATGACATGGAAAAGGCCATCATCTCCAAGTCCGAAGAAATTCAAGGTGAGCCCATCTGCCGGTAAGGTCATGGGCTCTGTTTTTTGGGATGGTAAAGGGGTATTAATGATTGAGTATCTCGAGCATGGAGCCACTATTACGGGCACTTTATACGCCAAACAAATAGCAACATTGCGCAATGAGATCCGCGAAAAACGGCGAGGTAAACTCTCGAAAGTTGTGCTGTTCCACCAGGACAATGCCCCGGCACACAAGTCCGCCGTTGCAATGGCTGCAATTCGTGATGCTGGGTTCGATATCCTTAAGCATCCTCCGTATTCACCAGATCTCGCTCCCAGTGATTTCTACCTATTTCCGAGATTGAAACAATACCTGAGAGGCCAGAAATTTGAAGACGACGACGCGGTAGTCGCTGCAGTACAAGATTTTTTAAGTACTCAAGATGAGACCTTTTTTAAAAATGGAATTTTAAGTTTAGAAAAAAGATATACTAAGTGTATTATGCTAAAAGGTGACTATGTCGAAAAATAAAATGACATTTAGTAAAAGTTGTTTATAACATACTCATTCTCACTTTTTATTGAACGCCCCTAGTACATATCAATGAACTGAAACAATTACTTTGCTCACTCGCGACCTTACCTATCTTACTTTACTAAGACCTTACCTAACTACCTTACTTTACCCCTTTTCTCCCTTTCCTTGCCTTATTAAAGTCGCGGGTGAGCAAAGTAATTGTTTCAGTTTCTTGGAAAACTAAGTATATGATTTGTCGGTGATGTCGCTGGCAAATTCTAAAGTAAGTGGCAGAAAGTAAGCAAAAAAAGCTGCATGGTTAGCGTGTGAGTGGGTGCAAATCGATTTGTTATGTCTCATTCTAAAGGTGCTGATACACTTGAGCATTCACTTGTAACAGAACAGCGAGCATTCGCCGTCTTTATCTTTGATCGTGTGATGCTCGATAAAACGCTTCTTTTATTTTGTGAGCTTTTAGCTGTAATGTAACATTCGCTAGAATGCTCATTACAAGTGAATGCTCAAGTGTATCAGCACCTTAAGAAGACAAGAGCAAGAGGTAAAATGACAAGACTCCGCTAGCACTGCGACCGCGCCCCACAGCTATTTATACCGGCGATTCGGCGGCACCATTCCGTCCGGCGACGTTATTTCGTCACCGCTTTCCAACGGCGCCGTGGCGTGTCTCACCACCTATTGTAGTGGTTGCGATTTTACAGTCGCCATCGTAAACGAGTGTCTAGGTTCTCAAAAATATCTAAACACGCCCTTACGCGATTGATAATACGGTAGTGTTCAGATATTTATGAGCATACAGCTCCGTTGTTGAACATTACGCGACGTCTTGAATGTGAGAGCTTATTAACTAGCAATAGCATAGCAAGTAAAGCAAGTGCGTTTGACCTATGGCCTCGCAAGCAGAGGGTCGTAGGTTCGAGCCCGGGCT
The DNA here is from genome assembly GCA_947859365.1 of Archips crataeganus. Classification (NCBI taxonomy): domain Eukaryota; kingdom Metazoa; phylum Arthropoda; class Insecta; order Lepidoptera; family Tortricidae; genus Archips; species Archips crataeganus. Next base: position 11,153,001 of record OX402066.1, on the reverse strand, counting down.
CGCACCTCTGCGTTTTTCGAAATTTACAAGTATGCGAAATTACGCAATTTAGTAATTGAGCTTGACGGTGAAGGCAAAGATTCTGAGGAAACCGGCACACATCTACAAAGAAATTCAATGATGTAATTTTGTGCCCTGCATAATAATATGGTTATGATGATGAGCAGCCATTTTGAGTTCATACAAATTAATGAAATATTGCTGATACTTAGGTACATGAAGTGATCTAGCTTAGCATTTTTGGGCGGACTATGCGTTACCAGTTGCAATTTCTCCAACATTTCAGATGTGTACGACTGTACGGGAGGCGGTGGTGTGATCGTTAACGTTCCCAGCAGTTGTAACCATCACGCGCACATATGCTCGGTTCGGTGCTGGGCACAATGCGATTAAAAAAAGTTATACGTATTCTCATGCATTTAGCTCTTCATAATAATATGTTTATGATCTGTAAAATAGCAACACGCCAGAGCGGTGTGCGGTGAGCGAGTCGCTCTATTTTAGTGTCCCATGACTCGCGACACTGGCCGCTAGAATGCATTTTATTCATATTTTGGTTGGCCTTGTTCTGTTTATTTCATCTTTACTTTACGAGCGGTAGCCATAACCACTGGGTTGTATATGACGCAAGCAAAAAAAAAAACTTAAGTTCTAAATAAATGTTGTTAGATTAAAACCGGCTTACTTCTTTCTGCTTTTCCAGACCCCATCTATTTAGATCCTCTACTATAAAATGAATCATTGTGTTTGTCATATTGTTTACGTATGCAGGATTAATTTAAAAGCAAAGCATATTTTAAAAAAAATCAATTGATTTTCTACCATATTCTGAAGGGGGCAAAGTCGAATCTCTGAGTACATTTAATGTATAACTCAATAAAATGGAATTGTATTGGGCCACAACTTCTTATGGCCCAATACAATCTACAATCTACCTTCGTAGATTAAAAAAAAATAAGTTAAGTAAAACTAAATTTAAAAAAAAGTTTTGAGTCAAGTTTGAGCTTTGCTGACTTTGTTGGTGTAGGGATGGCCCACAATAGAGAGATCTGTCTCCAGGTAGATGTTATGCCTGAGGACTGAAGTCCGAAGGAAGAAAGTGGGAAGTTGTATGTATGCAGTCGCGCTGAGGAATTTCAATAGCGCGGTGCAGAATGAAGCAGTTTCTCTATTTGATGACTAGATGGCACTAGGCTAGGAGTCACTATACTGGTTAAGATCCGAAGGCCCCCTAAGCCTGACGGCCTCCTGAGCGCGTAAGTATGGCACCGCCTAGTCCTTCTATAGCTACGCCACTGCCGCTCCACGAATTACCACGGCGATGTTAAATTTAACTCTAGACTTGCATAAACGTTGTCTTTTCAATTGTGGATTATTACTATTTGTAGCTGCTCTTTTTTTCTAATGGCCACAAATCGTCTCTTAAGTTCCCGGATTTCATAGTAACTAGGCCATTCCAAAGCTCACCCAGTATTTCGATATCGAAGTGCTAGCGTGTACCGTTGGACCGCAAGGCCGGTGTGAAGCCCAACCTCAGCTATTCGGTCAAACATCCGCAGCGAGCTACGAATAGCTCTTCGGGTTTTAATTACTTTGTACTTTGAATTTATGCCATAAATACGACAGCAGTAGGTGAGTAGGTAGTAATCGTCTTTAGAATAAAGACAGATATAGCCTTGAAGCTACGGAACATGTAAAAATAAATAATGTAATAAGAACTCTACAGACACAATCAAAGGTCCCAGGCAAGATACCTACTAACGCGCAAACCTACGAGCAGGTAGGTATAAACCGCTAGCGAAATTCTATTCTTCTCTAAAGGGCAAATCTTACGCGTAGAGTGAGATATTCTTAATTTTGCTCACGTAGTTAAGAATTACGTCTTAATTACGGCAACTTCAGTAAGGCAAGCAAATGGGTCATATATATTTTTTATATACTGTATATATTTTTTTCTATATTTTTGAAGTGAAACTTCTAATGCGACTTCCAACAAGGTTGCGTTAAACGTTTAACGCTACCATGGAGGGGCTATGAAAGCATTAGTATATGTACTGCCGAAGCAAGTAATCTCGCATTGTATATATACTAACGGATGTTAAAAACTTCGATAGTGCGATGTAGAACTCATACTGTCTGTGCAAATGTATGAGACTTGATAAAAGCGCCATCTAGTGAGTAATTTAAACACATAGATGCATAAGTAAATTTAGTTCTTGTAAGTTTTTGCAAGGTTCATTTAGTTCTTGTAAGGTTCATATTGATGTATAAGTGCCTTTTTCATTTCGACATTACGAAGTTTCACTTCGTCCGCGCGGAGGAACTGCACGAACGATTTTTTTTGTTTGCGTCTCTCCTGTGGACATGGCAAAAGTTAAGGGTCTACGGCCAATATATGACAAAACACTGTAACGCGTTTCAAATTCTATACTTACGAGTCCATTCTCAAAGCTACACCGTACCGTACGTAACACAATGTAATGTTTTCTCTATGCATTCATGTTTCCGTTTGTACCTATTTAGTTTGAAATACAATGTAGGTAATGACTAAATGGCGTAGGTACCTCCACAAAAACTGATCAAATACAGAATTGAAGAAACTTGTGTTCAATGTACAACCCATAATCCCCATAACCCATAATCTTGAACTTGAGGCACCTAGTACTAAGCAGATACCAACGGAGGGTCAAGCCCGCCATAAGAAACCGCAATAACCGCGATTTACTAATTCTCTCGTCTCTCAAATATTTATAAATACGGGTTACGCGATGGCGGAATATTCCGAAATACCGGTATTTTTAGCGCGAGGTCGGTCCTGTTTACATGTTTTCAGTTTACGACCGAGTTATTTCACGGCTTACAGAACACTTTTTCGTAGGATTTTGATTTTAAGATTTAGAAAATATGGTTTTTGAACTATCGAGGGGACGACAGTTCGGTTGTGGTTCCATAGAAGCGGAGCGACGTCGTGCAGAATCGTTAATGGAAATCCACGTCATATTATCATTTCATTGAGTATATTCGCTATCATAAACATCGGAGTTAAGTAGATGCTCAAAAAACCGGTTGTCTGTAAAGTCAGTTTACGGACGATAGTTTAACGTGACAACGTCATAACAAAACATTCAAAAACCAAGCGGTCGCCCATCCAAGTACTGACCGCGCTCGACGTTACTTACCCTCGGTGATCGGACGAGAACCGGTGCTAACTTGAAAACGGTGCATCCTACGGCAAAATCAAAGAAATTTTCATCTCCCTTTAATGCCCCCGCACCCCCCTCCCCCGCACCCCCCTTAACCCCCCGCACCCCCTACCATTAAAAATTACCTGAGCGCACTAATACTACGATACTAAGATTGTACATCCTGGCGCGCGCTGCTCTCTCTTGTACGTGACATGTACGTTACATTGCGTCATCCTTTTTCGTGCGTGCAGCCGGCGGTTCATCGATTTATTAGACGTCACGTCAAAATATCTGAACACGCACTTACCTACGCGATTGGAAATACGGTCATATTCGGACACCTACTAGCTTTTGCCTGCGACTGCGTCTGCACAAAATTAAAATTTGTGATGAAGCTTTTACATCTCTTTCATTTAATAAAGCAAAAATTCGACAAAGGAACGTCTATAAGTCCATCGTCATCATAATTATCAGTATAGTTGTTCGTCATTGTTCCTTGCCTATATCATAAAGTGGTGATCACTTAACATCAGGTGACCCACTAGTTCGTTTGTCTGGCCTCTCTAACATAAAAAAAAAGAAAAAAAAAAGGCAAACTAAGCAAAATTTCAATTTTCTATGGCCAGGTGTTTGGGCTGGACGTTGATGTGTCATTCAGTCAACGAGTCAGTCAATTATTCAGGACTCTTCTAATGTGTATAGATTTTTGCAGTTAGACAGCTCTGATGTTTATGATGATGTTGATTCTTCTTGGCAATGATGGTCCTTCCAAAAGCGCTGGTAGTTTTAAAAAAGTGACATGTATAACTATAAATTAAAAATTTTAAAAACCCCCAACGCAATTTGGTCGCGCATATGTTTGAAGATAAATTAAATGCCCATTATGCGTCTGAGATCCCTTCCGCAGCTGACAAAAGAGCTTATAACTTTGAAACGGCTGGATCGATTTTGATGAAATACACCGTTAAATTTTAGTGGTTGTTTTCCCGAAACGAGGTGATTTAGTTTCGATTGTACAATCGATTAATAATTACTATTTTGACTAGAGTCAAAAATCCAATTGTGAAAAACGAAAGTCGAAAATGACCGCCAACCAATAGTAACGCTTCGTTGGTACAAGTAGCGTACGATCGTACGATAGGTTAGGTACCAACGAAGCGTTACTATTGGTTTGCGGTCATTTTCGACTTTCTTTTTTCACCATTGGATTTTTGACTCTAGTCAAAATAGTAATTATAAATCGATTGTACAATCGATACTAAATCACCTCGTTTCGGGAAAACAACCACTAAAATTTCACGGTGTATATGTCTAAGAACCATAACCAAAAAACCAGCTTTCAAATAAAAAAAAACCTCATCCGAATCGGTTCACCCGTTTTAGAGTTATGGTACTTATGGTGCCACAGACAGACGGACAGACACACACACACACACACACACACAATGTAGCTGGCGAATTTAGCAACCTAATACCAACCGTACGCGGCACAGCGCAAGGCTCAATTTTAGGACCAACTGAATACCTACTTTATGTTAATGATATGTGTAACCTATTCCGGCGCGGCTCTGTGTACCAGTTTGCTGACGACACATGCATTGTGTCAGCGCATAGAGATGCAGAAGTGGCTCAGACCATAATGCAGCAGGAATTCAATCTGATGTGTAAGTGGGCACACGACGTAGGCCTATCTATTAATTATCAGAAAACTAAGCTTATGCATGTACATTCTCCTTATCTAAAAACTAATTTTTACCCAACAATTGTAGCACACGAACATCAATGTATGCAATTTATTGAATCAGGCGTTACTTTGCGGAGGTCCATATTAATGAACTAAAACAATTACTTTGCTCACCCGCGACCTTACAATAGTTACGTTTATGCAAGAAATGTGCGTTCATGCAGTTCCTCCACCTCCACACTGTACGAACACACACAAATCACATGTTTAACATTTGGTAGCATAGCATACGGTTGTGGTAACTCTGAAGATGAGCTCTGGTTGAGTTCGAAACGCGTCAGTGTAGCTTGGTGGTGGTGATGGTTGGGTTTATGTGATTTGTGTGTGTTCGTACAGTGTGGAGGTGGAGGAACTGCATGAACGCACATTTCTTGCATAAACGTAACTATTGTAAGGTCGCGGGTGAGCAAAGTAATTGTTTTAGTTCATCAATGTATGCACAAACAGCCCCCTCATTGTAATTGTAATACACTTGAATTAGTAGAACAACATACCTACCTGGGTCTCAAGATTGATTAAAGATTCAATTGGGGTCCTCATGTGAATCATGTGTGCAACAGGCTAAGGGCAATACTTTCAAAAATATCTGTACTTAGAAATAAATTACCCTACAATACGCTGAGATTGTTGTATTTGTCTATGGCAGATTCAATTATAAGCTACGGTATCTCGACCTATGGTAAAACATATAAAACTTACCTCCTAGACATCTATAATTTACAAATAAGAATTCTAAAAACTATTGTTCCTCTGAATATTAAATATAAATATAAAGATAATTATGGTCAACTATTCCAATACTGTAAAGTGATGAATGTATTCAATAAGATAAAGCAAGCCATAATATGTGAAAATACTGATAAAATAGAATTACTTGAAAAACATCGTAACAGGCCAGATAACTTACGCCATATACCCAACCGCCCGCTATATCGGGTCCCCAAGCAATGTAATGAGTATGGCAGAAGGGTCTGGAAGTGCATCCTTCCCCAACTATTAAATAATTTACCGTTGTCTATTGCGGAAAAATTAGAAAGTAGTAACAGTAAACAAATTAAAAGCGTGATTAAAAGATATTTTATGAGAGATATATTTGAGAGGGAAGGGACGGATGCGCACTCAGACTTAGGTTATATGTAAGTTAAAACAAAAAAACTGCATGCATGGGAAATCATGATTTATATAATAAATTTACTATCTACTCGTATTGTATAATTAGGCTAATTACGCGTGAGCAACTCAGTCTTTCGCTAACCGAGGCCACGCAAAATCCTTAAAATTAGGATTAGGACTCGTTTTGCATGTTTTATGAAATGTTCTTTGCTTGAAATAAACAGCTTTAAATTTTTTTTTTTTTTTTACACACACATAGCGGTCAAACTTATAACACCCCTCTTTTTGTGTCGGGGGTTAAAAAGAGCCCTTTGCGGCCTACTTACAGAATAACATTTTGATTTTGATTTTGATTGATATTATGACTATACAGAGGAGCAGGACGAGACGTCGATTTCAACTAATGTGATTGGCAGATACTGCACATTTCCGATCCGCATTTATAAAAGCGCAACCTTCTTGAAAAGGTAATCCCACCAAAAACATTTTCATGTGAAATGTTGCCAAAACGAGACCATATACCTCGCACTGTCAAAAACTTATCAGATCTTAATGTAGCCAAACTTCTAACTCTACACGCCCTAACTATAGGTACATGCGAGTCTTAACTTTACAAAATCTACACCTTAGTCAAAATTTGAGGCTGTATCTGCTCAATCTAATGACTTTTTGACAGTACGTGGTATCATCGTATGTATACATATAATGTTTGTTAGGGGATGTAGACTAGGTACGATTTCCTTTAATGAGCTTGCGATATTTCGGGCCATCTGCTAGTGTCTGTAGTAACTGAACCGTATAAGTTACACCAGTGTTACGCAAACTTTTTGTGGTTAAGGTATACATCTAGCAAGACGAAAATTTTTGGAGGTAGGCACACCATAAATGAAAACCGGCCAAGTCCGAGTCGGACTCGCGCATGAAGGGTTCCGTGCCATTATCTATAAAAACGGAAACAAAACACGTTTGTTGTATGGGAGCCCCCCGTAAATATTTGTTTTATTTTAATTTAATTATTTATTTTTAAAGTGAATAGGTAATAACTAAATATTCTGTGAATATTTCAAGCGTCTACTTGTTGCCGTTATCAATATCGAGCAAAAACGAGCAAAAAAATCACGTTTGTTGTACGGGAGCCCCCTTATCGTAGATTGTTCAACAAGGGAGGAAAATAGCCAATATCACACGAGGTTACTTGGCACCCGAGCAGAGCGAGGGTGCCAATATTCCGAGGGTGATATTGGTGTTTTTCCCGAGTTAAACACTCTGCTTTTCATTTCGACTACAAGGAAAGTAAGAAAATATAAGTAAATATAAATAAATAAAAATGTCTAAACTGGTCAATATGATCGTTGTAAAATATTTTGAGTTTATTGTTAAGGAATAATTAATTTAACAAAATTTAGAATGTTCAATATAATAATTAATTAAAACAGTAGATAAAGTAGGTATTTTAGTAAATTTATTTATAAAAATTGTAAGTAACCAATTTGAACCAAGGAGTTAAGCTGTATGGAGATAGGCTGTGTGGACAATAACATTGTCATTTACCGTGTTTTTTTCTACATTTTCTAACTTTCTGGTTTAAGTCACTAAATAAGAAATTAATAATTTAATTTAATAATATTTCACTGGCATTATAAAATTTGTAATATGACTAATTAAGAAAAAAAAACTCAATACTTAATTGGCTTAGTAAAGTTTTTTGAAGAGATGCTAATTATATTTTTTTTCGACAGTGGTCGACTTCAACACCAGCAGCTGTTTTATTTTTATCTCCTTTTATTTATTGGAAATATTTTTTTAAGTGTTCGAGGTGACATTTGTGAGATTTTATGGCTGACAAGCGGTTCGTGCTCAGTACTAAGAAGAAATAGAAAAAAAAAACGAATTCAACTGTCGCTTCTGTCAATGTCAAATGAAATCAAACCGTTTGCGTTTCGTTTGCTTTGCGTTGTCCAAGAAGCAGTTCCAAAATAGTGATCGAAAGGATTCAATCGTCATCCAATTATTGTGCATAGGTCGTGGAAAAATGCGGTAAAATTGAAAGTCCGGATTTTATGCGGAGGTCGATAAAAATAGTCAATAAATCACACTGAGCACACCAAAACGCAAAGCAAACGAAACGCAAACGATTTGACATTGACAGCAGTGACAGTTCACTTCGGTTTTTTTTCTGTTTCTACTAAGTTCTGAGCACGAACGGCTTGTCAACCATAAAATCTCACAAATGTCATCTTAAACACTCAAAAAAATATTTCCAGTAAACAATAGGAGATAAAAATAAAACAGCTGCAGTTTCTCGATCTCCAGAACGCCGACTGTCGAAAAAAAATATAATTAGCACCTCTTCAGAAAACTTTACTTAGCCAATTATTCCATGCCGTAATGCTTGGCTGAATGCGTATGTGTTCCATTGACAGCCAATGCCTTTATTTTATTAATTCATTTCTACCCTTGGGAAGAAAATAATACATATCCTCCCGTATGTCAGATATGATTTGCCTCACTTTCCGAGTATGAGAGATGAAAAATATTTATTTTATTATGTTTTTTAGTATTTGTTGTAATAGCGGCAACCGATATACATCATCTGTGGAAATTTAAACTGTTTAGCTTTCACGGTTCGTGAGATACAGCCTGGTAACAGACGGACAGACGGACGGACGGACGGACGGACAGCGAAGTTTCAGTAATGGGGTCCCGTTTTTACCCTTTGTGTATGAAACCCAAAAAATCAGTTTTTAAGTACCTAATATTAATCAACATTACGCCTCGCTCGTGCGCTCGCTTGATTTATATCCTGTGTAAGCTAAGCATCTGTCTAAGTATTTTTCTTCCTTCGTCTATTTAGCTTTATGAGATAACCTTATTTTTCCGAGGCACACCAACTAATGACCACGGTACACCAGTGTGCCGCGGCACACACTTTGCGGAACACTGAGTTACACTATCTACTTATACACACAACATTCAATGCTGCGGATAGTCAATATGTTTTTCCAAGATCCAATAACAAAAATGAGGTTGAAAATAAAAAATAATCTTACCACATTTTTCTAAATAAAAGATAAACAGAGGCAAGCATTATTCACCACGTATCAATTCGCAAGTCTGTGTCTGGCTGCCAAGGTGACTGATTCACAAACAGGTGTGCCAGTAGGCTGGGACCACACCGAGTTTGCTAGAGATTGACAGTGGAAATGTGGATGACAAAAAGTGGCTGTTTATTACTTTCTTAGTTATTTCTCAGTGTGCCCCTCACCCTCCCTACTCTGTCTACCTACTTTGTAAATTAGATAAGGCACATTAAGATGGTGCGAGAGATATCGTACGTGTTGCGGTACCCGATTTTCCACGCCGTTTAAATGAGATTTAAAGATTTCTATTAAATAATAGGATGCCGTCATAACGTTATAGCGTCCGTGAACATGCTAAGGTTAAAAAAACATATCGGGTTGTTGTCGATGATAAGAGATATTTCAATTTGTAAGGTCGGCAACGTGTCGTACCTAAACAAATCGCTAACGACGACAATTTTTTTAATAAGTAGTTCACAAGTTTACAGGTAACTTACTTAGGCCTAGAAAACCTCAAACTAGGCTGAGATACAGATATCTTGGGACCCTGGAGCTTGTATTGATATTGTGCTTGCTTGTATTATTCGGATTGCCTCAGAACTTTTGAGACAAATTGTAAATCTAAAGATGCCACATTAAACAAGCGTTCGTCCGACAAATCACTGGTAATCTATGTTTCCTTAAATGCAGAACACAAACAATGTTGTAATGAAGCTACCTAATAAGGACTCGGAAACTTCACTGTTGAGAGAGCTGTAAATTGCCAAAGCCTATGTATACCTACATGAAGAAACGCGTACGCATTAATTGTTGTAGCAATGAAAAGTGTCGTCATCGATTTTGAAAGGAAATACACACTACTTATTTCTATTGTTCTTTTATTAATTCTGTAGATCAAATCTATGATCACGTCAAGAGATTTTGCCAAATAACAATTGAATCAAAATCAAAATCTCATTGCTCACGAGACCATGTAACCCCGGCGCCACACATATTACAAATGTTTGAACACATTTATTTGATCACATGTATTTGCTTATTTGTTCAATAGAACATCCATACAATCAACCATAGATCAAATATGTGTTCAAATATGTGTTGAAACATTTGTAATATGTGTGGCGCCGGGGTAACGCACTGTTGCAAAAGGGTCTTACTCTTACACATTTTTTTGTTGGCGTCTCTTGTTATAGCCTACATTTTCTAGTCAAGTCTAGGTGCGTGTGGGACGACTGGCTAACTTTTGGCCCATTTAAATAAATCTCAAGGTTGCTGATTCGGAGTAGCTAATTGTAAGTCCACAGGAGAGACAATTTTTATTTCTTACGCAGTGTATGACCCACAAATACGGTCAGCATTAAAATTAGCTGGTCACTTTTGTACTTTGTCGTAATAACACAATTGTCAATCAAGTATACCTAACTGTAGAGCGACAAAGTACAAAAGTGACCAGCTACTTTAGATGCTGACTGTACTTTGCAAGGGCCCGTGTCTAAAATTCTAAACACTTTGTTTTTACGGGCCTGATGGGAAGCCAGATTATGATACTATTATAGTTAGCATCTCTTGATATAGCTCTGGCTTTATGCTGATGAATCATGGTTTATTTGCGTGAAGGTTGGTGCAGCAAGGTGGTCCGCGTTTAGGCATTTCCGATACCGTTGAGTAAGTTAAGAAGTAAATAAGGGATTTTTGCATATACTAAGTAAGTATTCATTATTTTTGATCTGCTATGAATGTGTTTGTAAGTACATGAGTATTGTGAAGAACTAATCCGAAACGTACAGTCTACGGCAATGTGATGGGACAACGCAATTCTTTTCGTATACCCGTTAGAGCGTATTAAATGTTTTGAGTGTTTTGCCCTTTCCGATATTATTACCGATACATCTCTCCATTCGTAATAGCTAATAAGAACATAATGATTCATAGTAATAATGAGGAAACGCGTATATTTTTTGCTCTTAAGGTTCTTTTGCTCTTAATGCTTTCGCTGCCATTACCTCATATGCGTACCTATATGCGTTTTCGTGACTTTGGTTTAGTTTTGCTGCTGTCATTGTTTAGTCATTTGAACGCACGTGTGCGTTTGTGGCACCTGAAGAAGTCTTGAGTCTGACAGCCGACAACGAATGTGTTTAAAATAAATTAAAGAGGTTTATTTTGCAAGATCAAGAGTCAAGACACAGAAGTGTCATTAATCAAGCGTGTAGGTAATGATAATGACCTACACATATTTGCTAGCTTATGTAAACCGTGTTTATTTGTAATGTGTTCTTGATTTCGACGCATTTGTACCGCAAATTCTTCAGTCTGCCCGTGATCAGACGTTGGTAAATGCGATGACACACACCCACGGCCTATATCCCGTAACAAGCATGTCTAAAACGGCATTGTGCCAAGCCAACGTTATCAAAAACTTACGAGTATATTTTTTAGTAAGTGAGTAGATACTTCTTTGAAGTACTTAAAACTTTTGGCTATAAATCTAACTTTGAGAATTAGGTACCATCTATAATCCTACATTTTCTAGCACGTGCTTATTAATATCAACTATAATTATAATCTTAAACTCTTCATATATTTTTGGTTCTAAAAACTAAACTTTATCGTCTCAGTGATACAAAACGGCGTCGTATTTCTGAACATTTCTCGTCTGAAAATCAAGTAGGAAGATAATTATCCTGAGTAAAGGGTGGGCAGACTCCGTAAGCTGTGGCTTCGCGCCCGAATAAAACTATTAACTAAACTAGTGCCGCGCTACCGAATTTAAATAAGATCGACTGGACACTTTCTTTAATTTTTACGCATATAACGGTGGATTAGTTAAGTACATAAATTTGGGATCTTTAAAGATTTATTTTTGACTGTTTAACTATGCCTGGGTTAGATTTCGCTAGAAGCATCATAAGAAGAGACAGCTACAACTGATGCCCTATTCAAATTTTAACATTCTTCTTCGTAGTCAATTCAGTATATTTGCTTTACTTTCTCGCCAGGCTGAAGAGTTCTGCGGTATTCGTTATCTCGTCTCTCATGTTCATTTCTAAAAAGACCGACTTTTTTCAGTAAATATTTTCAGCATATAATTTTATTAGTTGTAAGAGTCCATATCTCGGATTCCTTAACAGACTTCTAAGATATGCGATATACATTTGCTTGATTAATGTTGTAGTAATTTTAACTTTGATCGATATAATCTTCAAGGACAACAAACAGATTCTTCTTTACCATTTTTAATTTTCAATGATTTCATTTGCTTACTAATCCCTAAACATTTCCTCCAATTAGTTAATGGCAGATAGCTTTCGTAGTAGGTGTTAACAAGGCATAGCCACATTGCTGATGGCGGTTCTATACAATTTGTATCCCCTGCCACGCAATATACACCGTGAAATTTTAGTGGTTGTTTTCCCGAAACGAGGTGATTTAGTATCGATTGTACAATCGATTTATAATTACTATTTTGACTAGAGTCAAAAATCCAATTGTGAAAAACGAAAGTCGAAAATAAATAATAATAAAATAATAATAAATATTAGGGTACAATCTTACACAAATCGACCTAGTCCCAAACTAAGCAAAGCTTGTACTATGGGTACTAGACGACGATAAACATACTTATATAGATAAATAAATACTTAAATACATAGAAAACATCCATAACTCAGGAACAAATATTCGTGCTCATCACACAAATAAATGCCCTTACCGGGATTCGAACCCAGGACCTCTTGCTTCGTAGGCAGGGTCACTACCAACTAGGCTAAAGCGGTCGTTAAAAATGACCGCAAACCAATAGTAACGCTTCGTTGGTACCTAACCTATCGTACGATCGTACGCTACTTGTACCAACGAAGCGTTACTATTGGTTTGCGGTCATTTTCGACTTTCGTTTTTCACAATTGGATTTTTGACTCTAGTCAAAATAGTAATTATAAATCGATTGTATAATCTAAACTAAATCACCTCGTTTCGGGAAAACAACCACTAAAATTTCACGGTGTATACAGTCGGACAAAACTACCAGGTTTCCTAAACTTTTTTGCAGTGGAACAGGGTCAAAATTACATTATGTTTGTCCTCGACTTTAAAAGTCTTTTTTGTAACTTTATTCTGCACTCTTTTACTGTTTCGAGATCGCTAGTGCATTTCAGACACTGTTACGTTTGGCATTGGCAGAACTGAGTGCAACAGCTCTAAAAGCAATTTATTGGAATCCCGACGCTTGAAACGTATGTTTATTAGTGTATAACACAGAGATATAAGACAAAATACTAACTTTATTTTTTAAATATGACACTTTAAAGTATCGATATATTTTTTCCCATCGCATCCCTACCATTCCCTTGGCGTCCCGCGCTCCACGCGCGGACTGCCCGGGCGCCCGGCAGCGCAACCGAACGAACGAAACGCTACATCCACAACACGCGACCGTGTTTACGAACGCATCTTTTACGAATTAGAAATTGGAACACTTTTTGAAACTTAACTTTTTTTGTGAAGTGCCTGACTTTGGATTTATTTGCGGATAAGGAGGTGAGTTACAGTTTTGGTGGTGGCGTGGATTTTTATAAATGTTGCTAATGTAATAGAAACTCACGCAATTTTTAATTTTTAAGAGCTAACTGAATTCGTTAAGTAATAAAGCTAAAAGTTTTGTTTATTTAAAATTATTTTAGTATTTTTAACTTATCAGTTTTCTTTTTTATATACATATATAAGCGATATACTCGTAGATATGGATATTATTATACCTAGATAGATATTGATTTTCAAGGGTCTCTAATTTTATAGCATAACAGCAAAGCTTGTGTGTCAATGTCGTTTCTTTTATAAAAAAAAAATGGTATCCATTAATGACATCACTATTATTCAGACTACAATTATTCACCCATTGGATTTCAAATATTTTTGTGACAATCGCCTATTGCGGTTGCGGCCATGAGTAAAAAAAACTTGTGTATAATTATAGGTATTATGTCCAATCAGAGAACTCACTTTTTTAATGAACTGATAAAAAATCTTATACCTAAGTTAGTTTTCCAACTCAAATTTAATGTCCATTTCTAAAAATCATTCGAAAAATTTATTCAGGAACAATTTCCTTTATAACGTCAGAACAGTATATTTCACACGTCACTCCATCGTTTAGTTTACGTAAGTTTGAAAGCTTCAACTGAGCATCGAACCAAGGCCGGGCCGGGGTCGCGTTTATTATAACCGACGAGGCGAGAGTTACTACTGTCATGTGTTAACTTTATATACAAGGTGGTGGCGATGAAAATGAAAAAAAGATCTGTTTTCATGTTCAGTTAATTTGAAGAAATTGACGACATTAAGGAATAAATGTATTGCTCTAACGACGATAACCCGAGTTTGCATGTTTGATTGTGCTCGTTTTACACAATTCAAATTATCAATTTGTTTCGAAATGTTAGCTTTCAAGACTTCCATAGCTTGTTGTTAATTATTTCTTTGTCTATCTTCAACATAGGTGTCAGAGCAATTATGATATTTGACGCCATTTGCAAAAATTACTTTGCTACTTTTTATATTCTCTGTAGTCTAAACTCTTTGCTACTTGTATGGACACTGGCACGTGTCTATTAACGGATTAAAATAATGTTGGCAATGTTCTTTTAAGTTAGGTACCTCATGTTCGTAAAAAAATTTAAAGCGATTTTAAACTACCTAATACTTTGTTGACATTAATCTGCGAATTAATTTTACAATCAATACCTATCACAACGGCGCTCTTTTAAGTGGAGAACCTAAAGGCTATGATCAATGATAGTGAAACACAAGTTACTGAAAATTGGTTTAAAAAAGAAAGTCGTCATTCGAAAGCGTTCTTCACTGAATTTGTCAAATACTAGGGGCGTTCAATAAAAAGTGAGAATGAGTATGTTATAAACAACTTTTACTAAATGTAATTTTATTTTTCGAAATAGTCACCTTTTAGCATAATACACTTATTAAATCTTTTTTCTAAACTTAAAATTTCATTTTTAAAAAAGGTCTCATCTTGAGTACTTAAAAAATCTTGTACTGCAGCGACTACCGCGTCGTCGTCTTCAAATTTCTGGCCTCTCGGGTATTGTTTCAATCTCGGAAATAGGTAGAAATCACTGGGAGCGAGATCTTGTGAATACAGAGGATGCTTAGCATCACGAATTGCAGCTATTGCAACGATGGACTTGTGTGCCGGGGCATTGTCCTGGTGGAACAGCACAACTTTCGAGAGTTTACCTCGCCGTTTTTCGCGGATATCATTGCGCAATATTGCTATTTGTTTGGCGTATAAAGTGCCCGTAATAGTGGCTCCATGTTTGAGATACTCAATCATTAATACCCCTTTACCATCCCAAAAAACAGGGCCCATGACCTTACCGGCAGATGGGCCCACCTTAAATTTCTTCGGAGTTGGAGATGATGGCCTTTTCCATGTCATAGACTGCAGTTTCGTTTCAGGGTCGTAATGATGGAGCCATGTTTCGTCCATTGTTATAAATCGCGCCAAAAAAAGTTTCCGGTCTTGCTGTATCAGGTTCAAAGCTTCTTGACAAATCTCTAGTCTAGTTTGTTTTTGCGTGTCAGTAAGCATTCTTGGTACCCAACGCGCAGATACCTTTTTCATACCCAAGCGTTCATGTAAAATATTATGCACGCTCCCCGTTGAAATCTTTACATTTTCAGCAATAAAACGAACCGTGACACGACGATCCGCCAAAACTGAGTTTTCAACTTTTTTCACAATTTCTTCAGTTATTGCTGTAGTAGGGCGTCCGGAGCGGGGGTCGTCCATGGTCGATGTTCTTCCATGTCTAAATTCGGCGCACCAACGTGCGACTGTCGAATACGGAGGAGCATTAGACCCTAAAGTGTCCCGCAAATCTAAATTGACTTGGTCCGTAGAAAAATTTTTCAAACACAAGTATTTGATAACGGCACGCGGTTAAATTTTCTCCATTTTCGCTAACGTACTCAAAGAACGCATTGCAAAGAAATTACCGTATTGTTTTTTAAACAAAAGACAGTTAGTTTTTTTTCATAGCAATCAGCTAGATAGATTAGCTTTACCGGCCAGTATTTAATTTCCTAATATTGAAAGAGTTTGCATCTCATTCTCACTTTATATTGAACGCCCTCGTATGTTATGATACATAGAACATTCTGCTGCTTCGTTATAGGTTGAAATGAAGTTAGTACCTGCTACCTGGTCAATCGATTACCTTGTGATTTGTTAAATTATTCATTACTTCCATTCTGTGATGAACCAAGGACAGTTAATTTGTACCATATTTATTTTATTTTCATGTTTTTGTTTACGTTTTTGACAAATAAGTATTTAGATTCATAGTGAAAGTAAACGGATCACTCACGTCTTAAAACGAGTTTAACTCGACATGTTTCGGGCTAATCCGTAGCCCTTCCTCTCGGAGTCGCACGTCACGTCGGCTGCCAAACGTGCACTGCGTGCTAACGCCCTGGTCGCGCGCGCGCTGGTGGTGGTTTTAAGTATTTAGATTGTTTGAAAAGTGGTTTTACCCATTAATTCTCAGTAAGAAAAGTCACTCAAATATCGATAAAACTAAGTTCCAGAAATAATCATCAACAAATTTCAAATAGGTACTTGAAGTTGCTACAGGTGTAGCAAGAGCTGTGACAATATTTTATTAAACCACTCGACAAAGCCTCGTCTGTTCAGTTAAACACGGTACTGGACTTAAGTGCTTTAAAGCAATGGTTGTACAAAATGCAAATATTTAGAATGAGACTGAAGCAGCATTCTTCGTTTCAAACATAAATCATCTTAAAACATGTCGTATTTAAAGAGTGTCAAATTATCCGCCTGACCAGTCTAGGCAGCCGCATTTCCGTTCATAGGTGTCACTGTCTATTCTGTTCAGAAGGACCAAAAAAATAATTTACATTATTCTGGTTTTATTGTCATAAAGCCAACTTTTGCCTAATTTTATACAATGTTTTACACTTTTGCGATTTTCACTTACCTACCCTGCCTAAATCATAATGTGGCCGAAACATTGACTTGATTTTTTTAAATATAATATAGGCTTGCGTTTGACCATTTGACCACATTCACGCCTGATGGAAAGCGAATATCAGGCCTACGATGGAGCACGCGTGCCTAGTACATGATAGAAAAAGAAAATGCTCATTCACTCCAGACTTGAATTTAAGAGTCTATCAGTAAGTAAGAAGGCAGTTAAATTCAAAACTTTTACCTAATCGGATATATTATAGAAAACATTGATTTCAATAAAAATCCGAAAGATATCCACTGCTGAACATAGGGCCTCCCCGAAGGTTCGCCAAACAGATCGGTCGTGTGCCATCCGCATCCAACGCGTTCCCGCAACCTTAACCAGGTTGTCGCTCAATCTTGTTTGAGGCCTACCTACACTGCGTCTTCTAATCTGTGGACGCAACTCGAGTACCTTTTGGCCCCATCGGCCAGTTCTACGATCGATAGGCCCTGCAATACAATGTATAAAACGAAATTTAACCGACTCCAAAAATAAGAAAGAAAATAAAACTATTCTACTGATCTGTTTGGAGTCGGTATGGTAGTCGGCTGTATTTTTTTGTTTGTTACCTAAAAAAACTCTGTTTATTATAAACCGATGAAAAAGAAACTAAAATTTTACAAATTGTGTTGCCATTCAGGTAAATTATGTCAAATATGTGACATTTACTGTAGTTCATGTTTGTCAAAATACAGCTTTTTTATTCCTTTCTGGAATTATAAAAACTGAATGACACATACCTAAGTCCTTAAATTGTTAAGTCAGGTCAAATCATAGCGCGTGATGACTGCAAAGAGTAGACGACGCATGCGCTGACTCAAGCGCCGATTTAGATGCGTGTGCGCATTACGTGGCTGATAAACAAAACAAAGTAAGAGCTTTCGTGAGAAATGTGTAGAAATTTTATAAATTTATTAAGAAGAGCCAGTTGTTAAAAAATAAAAATAATAGAGATGTGTAAGAGCCCTGGTCTGTTACATATTAAGTAGGTATTTATTTTTTTACTACTCTCGCATTTTACTACTCTGAGATTTTCGGAATTTATATGCGAAATTAAATTTATTACCATGAGCTTTACGCTGAAGGAAAATATCGTGAGGAGACCAGCACACACTTGTGATTAATTCAATGGTGCATGTGAAGTTTCCAATCCGCACTGGGCCCGCATGAGAACTACGGCACAGGCCTCAATCTGAGAGGAGGCCTGTGCCCTGGGACGTATATAGGCGGAGATGATGATGATGTACAAGAACACCGTGGTCGGAACATAATTAATTATTATACCTAGAGATTTTTCTAGCACGAACGAATAATTTTCCTTGTAATACTTAGTTTATCGATGTCTGGCATTATATCAATGAGACACGTTTGAAAATATACCTAGAACAAGACAAGAATACTAAATCGAATCGATGTTATTATTATGTCAAACACCAACCACAAGTTGTTCGTGCTAGAAAAATCTCTAGGTATAGGTACTATTAATTATGTTGCTACCTGTGCATATGTTATGTGTTTCGTTGCCCCATCAATCTATTTCACGCCTCGCCTGCACCTGCCCTGCAGCTTGAGAAATGGGCCCCAAAACTATTTGTCCCGAGTAGTCCCGACGGTAGGTTACGCGAAGCCGAGACGATTATTCGTAGTCGTCGTCTTTATACGAGGGGCGTTCAATATAAAGTGAGAATGAGATGCAAACTCTTTTAATATTACGAAATTAAATACTGGCCGGTAAAGCTAATCTATCTAGCTGATTGCTATGAAAAAAAAAACTAACTGTCTTTTGTTTAAAAAATATACGGTAATTTATTTGCAATGCTATTGAGTACGTTAGCGAAAATGGAGAAAATTGAACTGCGCGCCGTTATCAAGTACTTGTATTTGAAAAATTTTTGTACGGACCAAGTCAATTTGGATTTGCGGGACACTTTAGGGTCTAATGCTCCTCCGTATTCGACAGTCGCACGTTGGTGCGCCGAATTTAGACGTGGAAAAACATCGACAATGGACGACCCCCGCTCCGGACGCCCTACTACAGCAGTAACTGAAGAAATTGTGAAAAAAGTCGAAAACTCAGTTTTGGCGGATCGTCGTGTCACAGTTCGTTTTATTGCTGAAAATGTAAAGATTTCAACGGGGAGCGTGCATAATATCTTACATGAACGCTTGGGTATGAAAAAGGTATCTGCGCGTTGGGTACCAAGAATGCTTACTGACACGCAAAAACAAACTAGACTAGAGATTTGTCAAGAAGCTTTGAACCTGATGCAGCAATACTGGGAACTTTTTTTGGCGCGATTTATAACAATGGACGAAACATGGCTCCATCATTACGACCCTGAAACGAAACTGCAGTCTATGACATGGAAAAGGCCATCATCTCCAACTCCGAAGAAATTCAAGGTGAGCCCATCTGCCGGTAAGGTCATGGGCTCTGTTTTTGGGATGGTAAAGGGGTATTAATGATTGAGTATCTCGAGCATGGAGCCACTATTACGGGCACATTATACGCCAAACAAATAGCAACATTGCGCAATGAGATCCGCGAAAAACGGCGAGGTAAACTCTCGAAAGTTGTGCTGTTCCACCAGGACAATGCCCCGGCACACAAGTCCGCCGTTGCAATGGCTGCAATTCGTGATGCTGGGTTCGATATCCTTAAGCATCCTCGGTATTCACCAGATCTCGCTCCCAGTGATTTCTACCTATTTCCGAGATTGAAACAATACCTGAGAGGCCAGAAATTTGAACACGACGACGCGGTAGTCGCTGCAGTACAAGATTTTTTAAGTACTCAAGATGAGACCTTTTTTAAAAATGGAATTTTGAGTTTAGAAAAAAGATATACTAAGTGTATTATGCTAAAAGGTGACTATGTCGAAAAATAAAATGACATTTAGTAAAAGTTGTTTATAACATACTCATTCTCACTTTTTATTGAACGCCCCTAGTACACATAACAATATACGGCAATTTTTAATAGGAGTTGAAAAATATTAATCCCTAGCCAAGATAGAATTTAATTGATGAGGTGCAAGCAATTAAGTCTCTAAACGGGACTTATCACGCAATTAATATTTACATCGACGTTTTGGCCACATTGCAGCAGCCGTGGTCACGAGTTAAAGTGACCACGGCTGCTGCAATGTGGCCGAAACGTCGAGGTAAATATTAATTGCCTGATAAGTCCTGTTTAGTATAGTAATTATGTTTAAAACAGTATAATTAAGTCTCTGTTTAATTTTAAAATGAAACGTTATCGTTAAACCTTACTCCGTCCACCGAATGCATTGTCACTCTACATTTGTGAAGTTAAGAAGTTTTGTCAAGTGTCATCGATTTGACGGGAAATTTGTCAGGTCTCACTCACGTCAAAGTTTGTTTAATATAAAACTGAACCCGTGATTGACCTCTGTCTCCCCTGATAAAAAGTGCCGGAGCAGCCTATTTACAGCCTTGAAGAATTCTACGTTATATATATATCTATCTGGAAAGCGCTGGGAGCGATTCGTATTAGGAAAGATGAAGCAAACCGCTTCGTGCGGGACAATAAGATGCTCCTCCTGCCTGGACGTCCGTTGGTAAAATGGAAATGGACTAATTAATTATGTAACTCCTGTTCACACTCAACAAAAAATGTATCCGATAAAAAACAGATAAACAAGCAACTCTATAACGGTGTACGAGACTCTGTAGCCTGCTCCCTGCTCCTATTAGTCTTGGGGCTCGACGCTCCACCGACCAACGTGGGTAACTGATACTTGGCGGAACCCAAATTTTCTAATACTACAAGTTTTCAAATTGACAGGATATATAATGCATGATCAATGCAGCATACATCCAGTCGACGCTATATTTATTCCCAGGCTAGTGCACCTGTACTCTAAAATAACCAAAATATTGCCCAACGCATTCCTCACACCTGTGGCCCGGATCGCGCGCCGACAATAGCTCGCGCGAACATATAAATATATGCCTCGTGTTATTCCTTTATTACTATATTATAAATAACTGGGTGAAGGTACGGTGAAGGAAAAAATCATGAAGAAAACCTGCACACACCTGTGAAGAAATTCAATGGCGTGTGAAGTTCCCAACCCACACTGGGCCCACGTAGGAACTACGGCCCAAACCATCTCATTCTGAGAGGAGGCCTGTGCCCTGCAGTTGGACGTATATAGGCTAGGATGTTGATAATGATATTGCTTTGCTTACCTTGGGACTAAATCAATTGATGTCAAGCGCCCCATGAATTTTATTTATTTATTTATAGTGAATATCGGACCTGTCTAGATGATGAAAAATATTTGAACACGTACTTACATGATAGATAAGTCCCCCTGTACCCCGTACTCACCTCTCGATTAAGTGGTGGTAGGTACCTACTTCTATAGGGTGTTTAAAAATTAATGTGGAATATTTCAGCGGTTTAATGGAATATTTTAGTTGGGTTAGTACGACTGAACAGTCTTTTGAAATGACACGTTTTTGACTCGATACGCTTTGGACATCGACCAATGTATGGAAACATTTCGCACTAGATGAAGAGTATAGAGGTATCAACTCAAAATAATCAGCCATTTTAATTTAGACCTTCCTGAAAGGGTATGAAGTCTAAATTAAAACGGGGTACTTGATATACTCTTCATCTAGGAGTGCGATTTGTCAACCGCAATTAAAAAATGACAAAAATGTAAAAAGTGTCAAACTAACCCAACGACCTGAAATATTCCTGATTAATTTAAAAACGTATTTTTATTGCTCGTTGAAATGGCAATGGGCAGGCCATTTAACTAGCACGCATGGTAAATTTCAAATATAATTTAGATAAATTGCGATTATAATTTTAATAAATTGCGAAGAACTCAGAAGCGCGATCCTGGATTCGAACCCACGACTCTCTGCTTGAGAGGCAATAGGTCAAACCACTAAGCCACCACAGCTTATACTAGGCCACCACAGGTTATTAGGTAACGGATATACTAGGGGCGTTCAATAAAAAGTGAGAATGAGTATGTTATAAACAACTTTTACTAAATGTCATTTTATTTTTCTACATAGTCACCTTTTAGCATAATACACTTAGTATATCTTTTTTCTAAACTTAAAATTCCATTTTTAAAAAGGTCTCATCTTGAGTACTTAAAAAATCTTGTACTGCAGCGACTACCGCGAAATCGTCTTCAAATTTCTGGCCTCTCAGGTATTGTTTCAATCTCGGAAATAGGTAGAAATCACTGGGAGCGAGATCTGGTGAATACGGAGGATGCTTAAGGATATCGAACCCAGCATCACGAATTGCAGCCATTGCAACGGCGGACTTGTGTGCCGGGGCATTGTCCTGGTCGAACAGCACAACTTTCGAGAGTTTACCTCGCCGTTTTTCGCGGATCTCATTGCGCAATGTTGCTATTTGTTTGGCGTATAAAGTGCCCGTAATAGTGGCTCCATGCTCGAGATACTCAATCATTAATACCCCTTTACCATCCCAAAAAACAGAGCCCATGACCTTACCGGCAGATGGGCTCACCTTGAATTTCTTCGGAGTTGGAGATGATGGCCTTTTCCATGTCATAGACTGCAGTTTCTTATCAGGGTCGTAATGATGGAGCCATGTTTCGTCCATTGTTATAAACTGCGCCAAAAAAAGTTCCCGGTCTTGCTGCATCAGGTTCAACGCTTCTTGACAAATCTCTAGTCTAGTTTGTTTTTGCGTGTCAGTAAGCATTCTTGGTACCCAACGCGCAGATATCTTTTTCATACCCAAGCGTTCATGTAAAATATTATGCACGCTCCCCGTTGAAATCTTTACATTTTCAGCAATAAAACGAACTGTGACACGACGATCCGCCAAAACTGAGTTTACGACTTTTTTCACAATTTCTTCAGTTACTGCTGTAGTAGGGCGTCCGGAGCGGGGGTCGTCCATTGTCGATGTTGTTCCACGTCTAAATTCGGCGCACCAACGTGCGACTGTCGAATACGGAGGAGCATTAGACCCTAAAGTGTCCCGAAAATCCAAATTGACTTGGTCCGTAGAAAAATTTTTCAAATACAAGTATTTGATAACGGCGCGCAGTTCAATTTTCTCCATTTTCGCTAACGTACTCAATAGCATTGCAAAGAAATTACCGTATATTTTTTTAAACAAAAGACAGTTAGTTTTTTTTTTCATAGCAATCAGCTAGATAGATTAGCTTTACCGGCCAGTATTTAATTTCGTAATATTAAAAGAGTTTGCATCTCATTCTCACTTTATATTGAACGCCCCTCGTACTTACATACTTAAATAGTATTTAAACATAATACTTTCCGGGGACTTTAAGCTTCATAATTAGGCTTTGTAACCACTGGGCTATCCGGTCGTCTCAAAATCATAGCGACTATAAGTATACAGCCAGTTTCATTATTTAGCGTGTGCGGTGTGGTGGTGCCTTTAACTTTGTAAGTAAAGTATTATCTATATGGCTATTAATTTCTATGTAGCTATTAGACAATTGTATTAACACTACGATTGTCACTTTAGGGTGACGTATTATAATATAATGTAATCTGACGTCCGTCGTATTAGAAAATAAATGGTGAAATTCGCGAAAGAACTAAAGTTACTGACATAGCTCCAAGAATCGCCAAACTCAAGTGGCGTGGGCAGGACACATCGCTCGTAGAACTGACGGCCGAAGAGGGAAAACGCTTCTCGAGTGGCGTCCTCGGACCGGAAGACGCAGTGTAGGTAGGCCTCTAACAGGATAATGGATGGATTGAAGACCGATGTGCTAATTTTATGTTTTATGTACAATAAAGAGTTTTACATACATACATCTGTTTGGCGAGCCTTGGGGCCTATCAGCAGTAGTTAGAAGTTCGGCTGAAATGATGATGATGATGGTATTTCTTTTAACATCGCGTGAGCTAGTTGCGAGCGCTCGTAAAATGTTAATACTTACTCAAAATATATTAATAGCATTCAATTCATTTATTTAATAGTAGTTATGCCGCGCTCTTAGAAAACTACTAACACTTTAACTATAGTACCTGTAATATTATTACTTACGAGTAAGTAATGCAAACAATGCTAACAATGATATTTGATTTACAATATTGTTCAACTTCAACAATATGGAAATAGAAAAATGAATCGACTAAATGCGGACGAATATTTAAATGAGCAATGGAATGGCTTGGAAAAACAGTGGGAAAAACAAAGCAGATCGGTTTAAAAATTACAAACCTACTTAGTACTGAATTAAAAAAAATTACTACTAAACTGACAACCTTCTCGTTTCTTCGAAGTCGATTCTAATATTTTCTTCAGCAAATTCAAAAAGTGTTCTCACATTAATTTCAAGTTTAGCCTTACAATTATTTTAACTGCAGCAACAAAACGAGCTCCTTTCTTAGAAAAAAATACATACGAGCTTTTAAACAAAACTCGATGTATGTATATACTCTTGATCCCTAATTTCATTACATGTGCCTGCCAAGGAACATATCTATATCTACCTACTAGTGGATTGACACAGGCTGGATGATGATTATAATGCCCCCTTTCTTGGCACAATGATTTACGTCCATAACTAAATAGAATAATGGCTCCGAGGAATGGCAAGTCGCAGTTAGGGTTTAAAATTATACCTGGCGCTCGGCCATCGCCTATAATTATACTGAGAGTGCCAAATTTCTATTACCGTTGTGATATCCCTTCTCTGGCATGTTGTATGGGTTTCTATTTAGTCTGGGTGACTAAGAGTGCTGTTGGCGGGATATTGAATCATGTCACCTTTAATTATGCTAAGTTCAAAGCGTAGGTTTAAGGTAAAGGTCGATTAAATGTAGACAAGGTAGGTATTGCATTATTACGTGGAGGGCGATATTGTCTATTAGCAAAAAAAAATAAGGACAAATAAATCCCGTATATGACATCGGGTTTCTTGTTCTTCTCACTTTTTTTGAGACTTACTTAGCCTTTAAACCATTTGAAGACCCTGTCAAGATATTCGATTTTGGGCCGTAAATATTGCTAATTTGAATCGACTTTGATTTCTGCTTGACGGCAGATGTACTGCCGGTATCGATTTGGAGGGTACCTGTACTAAAATAGATTAAGATTTAATTAATAACACAATATGGATAATAAAATGTCTGAAATAAAGATTTATTATTAGTATTATTTAAGGGTTAAGATATTGATTCTGCTTATGATAGAGTTGGTCAATCATAATGCGAGTCCCAAGATATTGAAAAAAAAAAGTTAATTTAAATGCAAGGGCTTGTAAAATATTCTTACAACACATTCATACTACTGAAACATCATTCGAACTTAAATCATTTTCATGTTTAACAGTTGGCAAGTACATATGTAGTAATGTATAAAAACCCTTTATTGTTGTCTAGTAGGTATCCATAGTACAAGCTTTGCTTTGTTTGGTAATAGGTCAATTGGTGTGAATTGTCCCGTGATATTTATTTATTTATCTTTTGTGTAATATCCAAGGCACAGTCAAGGTTACAAATATATGTATATTCGTTAGGTACCAAGAAGTCCAGGTTAATGTTAATTCGACGCCATGGCTGTATAGGAGACCGGGTACAAAAGTAACAGAATGTCGAAAGTAGCAAAGGCTCTGTAGTTTTATCCAATAGTCGAAACACCTCTTCGCTACAGTCATATGACAGTCGATTCCACCCCTCTTACTTGCATCCAGCCGCTGTCGGTGCTCCGCGCTGCTACTTTGAGCTAGAGGACAAAACGTGATTTCACGAACTAAAAATAACTTTCTTGACTTTCATTCATGTCACGTTTTCATATTATTAAAATAATGATTTTTATATGAATATTTGTATAGTCATTCTTGATTAAATGGATTAGACGGTGTTTGAGTTCGTTTGTGTCAATCACGTTCCACTTCAAGGCTAGCTTTAATTTTTTGACAAAAATGTGGCAGGGTTCAAAAGTAACATAGACAGACATGATGATGAAAACTGTGTGTGTCCGAAACAAACACTGTTACCAAATACTTAGTTTGAATAGAAAAAATAATTCTCACGCCAAAAAAACATGTCATTTCCTAGACTGACAATAAATGGTAACAAAATGTTATTTTGTTTTTATTATTTTCATAAAAAAAATACTTTTTCAATATTTTCATATCCTTATAAAGTGCCAATATTTTTTTTTTTGCTCATTTCCTTGTTTTCTGATACATAACTTATTAATTTAATACTTCATCTCATATTTAAAAATACTTCTTTATCCTGTTACTTTCGGCAACGTATCGGGGTCGAAAGTAACAACAGGCGAATTTTTTTTCATGTCCCTATTTTTCACACAAAATAAGTAATAATTAGGTAAATAAAGACATCAATTTGAAGAGCATGAACGAAATTTATAGGTAGCTATATTAATTTCATCAAAAATATTACGCTTAACCAGATAATGAGGTAAAAGTGCAAAATGTTAGTTTTGTCCCCGGTCTCCCCTAAGTATTTATGCCCTCGACTATACAAGCTTTGCTTATTTTGGGACTAAGTCAATTGGTGTCCAAATTGTCCCCTGACATTTACGAAGTTGGAAAACATGTGATGTCATTTACTGATCAGTTTTACATATCTCAATGCATGCGCATACGTGTACGTTGCCAATCGTTCACAACGTCATAGGTATCCACAAGTTGTAAATCAATAACCGTTCGATGTTTTCCCCAGGCAACCTTGGTTCGACCATTCGGCGTACATCATCGGATTCCAGAAAAGCGCGTGTTTGCGAGAATAAAGCTGTGATCTCATTCCTCAGTTGGAACTAACTTTGCAGCGTGGACGCCGCATGGTGAACGCTCATTGAAATGGCACAAAACGGGTAAGAAATACTTGTATTTACGGTCTCATCCACATGTAAAATAATGAATTTCTTATGTGACTTATTGTATAGTCTTATGTGTTTGTAAAAAAAGTATACTAGTGGTGTGAAGATATACCTATATTTATGTTTGTCATTACATTAGTTGACTAACTTTTCAAGTCAGCCTAGGGCAGCGAGTCCATATCGGGTTGGATAAAATTTTAAGTCCGAATACATCATTTGTCAGAATTCATCATTTCGCTGAACTCTTTTTACTCTGAATACATTACTTGTACAGCATTATCATAAATCAAACCTAACCTAACCTATAGAGTCCTACAGGATAACCATTTCAAAAATCCTGAGTAATTAATGGTTTCTGAGAAAAAAGAGTTTGAAAAAAGAATTCGGACATTAAATTTTATGCCAATAGGAGGCGATGCAAAGTACGAGCACTCAGAGTAGATTTGGATGTAATTTGGTGCACAGGTAGTTTATGAAATGAAATGAAATGAATTTATAAACTGGCTCACCCATTGGTTACTTTTTATTCTGAAAATGTGATAGTTCCCGCGGGATAGCTAATAAATAAAATCTTCAAAGATGAAGTCGAGGGCACAAATTAAAAAAAAAGGAAATAAAGTAAAAATAATATTTTTGTTGTACGCAGAATTGATTATGATTATGGAACTTAAATAAAAACACCAGCTTTGAGAACCATCAAAAGGTACCTGATCCGTGCTCCGCATTTTTACCGGTTTTTGTCATGGGCAAAATACATTTTCAAATTGCGAAATAAAACAGTTAATTAACAATTATTTATGAATATGAGAGTTGAAATATAAACTAGAACAGGTGAACATTGTCCAAGCGGAGCGGCCACGTGTAAAAATAACGTGTTGTTGGCTTGCTTCCAGGTTCGGACCGATGGCCGGACACGTCGGCAGGATCCCGAACTTCGGGAAAACTCAGGTTAATGTAAGTGATATACTGTTGATAGATGTGTTAATGTTAAACTGACGGATTGACCTATCGTCGGTGAGCGTACAATACCGCGTAATAGCTTTTGCCAATAAGGTTTATTTTGTCTAATTTTCACTGTTATTTAATTTCGAGTTAAGTCTTATGGAAAAAGCTAGTTACACGGTATTGCACGCACACCGACGCTATGGTTTTGTGTTTAAGTACATATGTTAGTAAAATAAAAAAAATTACATGTACTTAGTACTTATTGATATTTTTTTCGTTCCAATTCCAATCGATTAACTAGGATAATTTATATACATATAAAAAAGTTGAACCTGCTGCATTTAATTGTTTTAGTAGAACTTACTAATATTAATATTCCGCAATTCATATTATCGTTTCATGTTTTCAAAATTAAGAGTAAATTGCTTTTTACTGTCAAAGTTATACTTAGTACACCGCTTGCAGTCCCTTCCAATTGATTAACTTTTGATGTTTTCAATTCCAGCCCATGGGCAGTAACGAACCGCCGGCATGCATCCAAAATGCAATGATGACGAAAGACAAAAAGCCGTTCACCTACACGCCAGGTGGATTGGATCTGTCCCAGATTCGCACACCCAGTATGGCGCGAAGACTGGCGAGGCAACGTTCCCAAGAAGAACACGAGCAGGCCTATGCCCAGCAGCAGTACCCGCCGCAAACCAACGGAGGATACCAGCCTCAAGGAATCCCAAAGCCCCCTCCTCCACCTCCCGGTATCCCTGCTCCACCCCCACCCCCTCCATTAGTCATTGAAGTAGCCAACGCCAAGTCACCAAAACCACTAGCGTTAGGCGAACGACCCGAAATAGTTATCCCCGAAAACCCAATTGGAATGCTGAGAAAAACGAACAGCCCGTACCATTGGGAGACCGAAAACGCTGATATGCAGAGAATGGGACCCGTGCCGAAGTTTGCGGAAAAGAGACCGAGTCCATTGACTGTGAAAATGCCACCGTCGTCGTTTTCTAATCAAGCTCCGCAGTCGTACACGCCGCCGTCGCAAAACGTGAACTATTCGTATAACAATCAGAATCAAAATAAACAGACCCCAGAAAGCCCAATTCATAGACCCGAAGCAATGTACGCACATCAAAAATCTAACTCACCAAGCATAAAAACGACACCGACGATAGAATTATTACAGAGACAGGATTCTCAGTTTAATAAGAGTCCTCAACCTTTCGGAGGTCAGTCGCCTATTAGCAACGGTTCACCATATTCTCCTAGTCCTAACAATAACTGGAGGCAACCAGAGAGGCGCGATTCTCCGGCTCAAATCACAAGCAACAGCTCAAAATCACCTCAGGTGAATCGTAGCCCATTTACACCCAACAACCAGCAGTGCTCACCAAATTTCCAAAACCAGAGTCCACCGGCTAATTCTGGTCCCGTTTTTAATACATTGCCCCGGGTTAGTCAAAGAAATCAAGAGGTAAATAATGCGCAATATAACCAACCGGCACCGAGCGCTGATTGCAATCCCACGCCTTGGCGCACGAACACTCTCAACAGACACCCACGTGAAACAGAAAATCAAAACGTTGTTTACAATAACGTGAATGCTAATCAGCAGCAGGCATATAGTCCTCCATGGAAATCAAACGAGACTAATAATAACGAAAACACATACACTCCCCCGTGGATGCAAACTAGTAAGAACCAAAATACTAGTCAACAACAATACGTTCCGCCGTGGGTGACAGCGCAGGAATCAAACAATAATGGTGCGCAGGAAAATAGCAGTACGCTTTGGAGGGCTACAGACAATAATAACAACAGGTCTCAATCCCCTCCTGCTAAGCAAGCGCCCTCTCAAGAGCCACCTCGTTACCAATCATCAATGTCTATTCCTGTGACACCAAGACGGCAAAATCTTCCAGCCGAATACAATAGCACTCCTCCGCAAAAAGAAGTGGTCTACGTTAATCAGGAGCCAGTCTACTTCTGCCCTGAGAGTCCTCAGACCATGCCTCCATGGGTAAAGACACAGAAGGAAAAGACAAAAACGCCTCCACCAGCATGGGTTCAGAGACCGCTAGAGACTAGCAGAAGCATATCAAGGGACCTTGTTACGCCTCCTAGGGATACTAATCAGGAGCTTGAGTGGGTAAAGAAAAGCAATGAAATGCAGAGAGGTATGCGCGATGTTATAAGTCCTCCAAAATATCAACAAACTGCACAGCCGTCATGGTCGACGCGTCCTTCTGAGAATCGGAAGAGTTTGCCACGTGATACCGCTCCCAGCTCACCGGGCAGCAGGATTATTCCGATACAGATGGAAGTAACAAGTACAGAAACAATGAATGTAGGGAGACAGGGCAACCAGGGACCCCACTTGAGAATAGTGGTCGGTATGCAGCCGGGTCCTAACGCGCAGCCACAGTCTGCGCCCTACTCCCAACAGCAATCAGCGCCCTTCTCGCAGCCCACGCAGCGCATCATGCGGGTGCTGTCACCTCAGCTCGTGAGGCTCGATGACGGCCAGCAGCAACCAGAACTACCAACCCTTAGTCGGCACCTCGCGAGCAACCAGGACCAACCAAATACGCGAATAATCCCCATACAAATTGAAGGTGGCAACAATGGAGGAAAAAGGTATAATAACATTATTATATAATTAGTAAAATTATCTATATTCTTACTATTTATCTATTTCAATAACGATGCACTTAAATTTACTCCGACCATTACAACAGGAGTGTCTCCAGCACTGGACCGATTATTTTTTTGCCCCTTTATATGCATCCAAACACTGCTTATTTTAATTTATTTAATATTTAAGCGCCGAACAAAGAACTGAGCAAAATATGTGCTCATATCTTATGGCATTGACGTTAACGTTCCGCGCAACTTATTCCCTCGAAGTTTTCCTGAACCCGCAGTATAATCTAACATAAGTACATATTTTCCGGCTTTAGAATATTTTATGTGCTCATTTTTCAGCTTCGGTGGGCGGTACTAAGGAGCTGTTTGCACTCGTCCAAAGTAAACGAAACATTTTTATGCACCGCTTATGTTCGATGAATCATCGCTTGCTTTATATTTAGCATCACTCCGCTTGCAAACACATTCTAATTTTGTTAAATTACTTTACTAATGAAATACGAGCCTTGGATGCGTAATGAGTAATTGGCTGTAACTGCTGATGAACAGTTGTGATAATTATCCTCAATGAACTATTTTATTGGAGGAACAATGAGATTTACACTTCATTAATTTGAAAGGAATTTACTTCAATGTTAGCATTAAATTCAACTTAACAATTAATATCTAAATACGCTTTTTCACTTACTTATTTACATAAATTCATGGAAGGTAAACGATCTAACGAAGTTTGCTAATGAAGAAAGGTTTTGTAGTGATAGCAATTTTCAACTAAGTGCTTTTCGCGTCATTACACACGGATGAGATTTGGGTCAACAGCCCATTTCGTACAAGAAACGCTTAAATGTAAATTGACTACTCTGTCTGCTATATTTCAAAATCATCATCAACATAATAAGTAAAGAAAATTAACGCTTAAAAGTTGTTTTTTTTTAAATTTATTAATATTTGGAATCTTTTCTGTATCTCATAATTTTATCTTGCATCGTCTGTTTCAAATACAGACATCACATCACTTATTAACTCTGTTATATACTTAACTATAACTTTTATAGTCAATTTAACTATAGGTATGATTATTAGGACTATCCTTACATTTTAAAGTTTGTTTTAAAAGGCCACAGCCCTTACCCAAGCAAGCAAACAAGTAAATGTTTATACGAGTACTTACAATTAAGTGGCGGATGAGCTGCTTCGTATATTACCTATGCTTTTCAATGGTTCTGAAAGTTGAGGTGGTTCATTTTTGTTTCTTTCTGTGGTTACCTAATAAATAAATATTAAACGGGCGCAGCGACAGATTAACCTGACGAGGTTTATGTACGCTTCTTTTCTTTATAATTATATTTATATAAAAATCAAAAAAATATTTTGTAAAGAGTACGCCGCAGAGCGAGATTTTCTTTAAGTATACCAGCGTCATTGGAAATACCAAAATTACTAAGAAGAACACGCCGTCAGAAAAAGAAACCATTATGATTGTGAATAAATAGAAAAATATATAAGTAACGGTACGGATTTTGTTGTACTACAGCAATTTTAGTGTACCGCGGCGTTGAGTAGATGTAACGTTGTGTAACTGTTTTTACTTGAAATTCAAGTAGTAAAAATCACTACACATTGACCAGAGTGCTTGTGTCAGTAAACATAATAGGTAAATAATAAGTAGTAAAAATAAGTGTGACGCTCAACGGCGTGCACACTGCACATTTTATGCAGCTCGTTCAAGGATACCAACCAACTTTGTTTTATTTAGAAATAAATAATTAAAATCTTTATAATTTCAGGGTGTTCTACCACAAATTCACGCAGGAGCCTCCGCGACAGTCGAAGGCATTCCGTGTTCTTCAGGTCATCACAGGAACCCAGGACACCGACGAGATGCAAAACATGGAGAAACAGCATGGGTTCACCGACCTGTGAATTAAAAAGAGCTTTGCTAATGTTAGTACTTGTATTTTTTTAGAACAGAATTTTTTACAGTTATTTGGGCGCCATTGTAAACAGTAAGTTATGCACTCACAAAAAATTCTATAAATAAAAACAGACTTAAAATTAAAAATCAGAAGGAAATGGGTCTAAATACAGATTAATGTTACTAAATAATTAGAAAACGTATGCTCGAAGAGAACATGGTTTCTATTTCGGCAACTATCCGTTTTCTTCTAAAATACAATTGAATAAATAAACGAAAAGATAAAATTATAAATAATGATATTACTTAAGGATGTGTAGGATATAAGGATGGAGAAATAATATTTTTTGCTAAATTATTTTGTTACGTAACATATATATTTTAATAGAAAAATGTACATAAATCGAAGAATCGAATGTTAATGCTTTTATTGTGATTTTACTAATGCTCATAATATAAATAATACCTACGGCTAGCTTACCAAAGAATATTTAAATAAATATTATGGCTTATAGTTAAATGTGTATTTATTAATAAGAAGATCTTTTTAACAAATTGTTATAATTTTGAAGGTTAGGTCCTTCGTAAGTAATCTTTACGGATATAGAAATAGTATTTTTTTTCTAATTTTAATACTATTTAAATAATTTATTGAATCAGGCGTTACTTTGCGGAGGTCCATATTAATGAAATCAGTGTCAGTTTAACATTTGGTAGCATAGCATACGGTTGTGGTAACTCTGTAGATGAGCTCTGGTTGAGTTCGAAACGCGTCAGTGTAGCTTGGTGGTGGTGATGGTTGGGTTTATGTGATTTGTGTGTGTTCGTACAGTGTGGAGGTGGAGGAACTGCATGAACGCACATTTCTTGCATAAACGTAACTATTGTAAGGTCGCGGGTGAGCAAAGTAATTGTTTTAGTTCACTATTTAAATAGTTAGATAGAAATTGTTGCAAATTTATAAATTGACTAACCACTCTAAAACAAGTAATAGACATATCATATCATATTAGACATACTATCGTGTTTATATTTTTCTAAATAAATCTCTTATAACATTATTTATATTTCTTGATAATAATAAGTATATTTATTTAAGTATAAAACTCTTGTGTAAACAAGTATTATGCGTGCTTACTGACAACCACAAACAATTATGTATATTCTATTTATCTTTATGTATTTAATATATATTTACTATCTTAGTCTTTAAATATTTACACACTAATAAATTAACAACCACGCTTTCGATAATTACCAAAAATAACGAAAGTAATTCCGATGATTCCAGCGCATGTTTGTTACATTTTAATAATTAATCATAATTTTTGACATAAAAAGTTACACTCAACTGAACTAAGAAGCTGGTCAAGTTGATCCAAATCTGTTTGTGCAGACTTATTTACTAGATGTCAAACTATTGTTTAGAGCTACTTTATTTTTTAGAGCGTAACTTTTTTTAATCAAGAAAATGTTGACCATCGTAGTGTAAATAAAACTGTTCGACAAATTATTAAACTTCTGAATACAGCCACAGTACAATTTATAATTATTAATAACAGTCCCAATACCGAACTTTAATCTTAATTGAAATGGTATTTAACGTGCCTGTGGACCATTTTTAAATATACACTGAGTCATGGGAATAAGAGTGGAGCTCAAAAAGTTGAATTTTTAATGTATCTATGTATGAATTTTCCGTATATTACAGTGGAAAATTTTCCAGTTAGTCGTTTTGTACGAGTATGGTTAACTGCCATTGAAGGTTTTCTGATAGGTGAAATATCGCTAGATGTCCTTAGTATCATGGGTTTCTATTGACGATACAATCTTGCTTGCGATTGGCTCATTTATTTAAAATGTAATACCAGACGCGACACATATGTCAAAGCTGTCAAACAGATCTCATGATACTGACTGGCACCAACTAGCTAGCTGCAGAAACCCTCTTTAACGTGGTCTAACTTTTTGAGACTATAGCCAAGTACATGAATTACGTCACACATTTTGGGGAAAGCGATCTGAGAAAGAAGAACAAAATAATTGCGATTTTTATAGTAATAAGTGTGACAAGAAGGGGGAGGTCCAAATTGATCGAAATTGGTGTGACGTAATTTACGGATGGCTCCCAAACACTGATAAATTTCAAAATTTCAGTATATTAATTATAAATCAGTAGGTACGCTTATTGTCTAACGCGCTGATACTTCCTATCGCACTCACTATTTCTTACTGTCAAACGGTATGAGACGGTGACAGACAGAGATGGTAATAGCGATGGCAAGCATCCGCGCTTTAGACAATACAGCCTCAGGTATGTACGAATTTGTCGTTCAGTGAATTTAATAGAAGTGTTGAAAATTAACCAAACCTAAAAGCAGACAAGGGGTGTGGCATTCTAGTCAGTGTGATCTTACATAAGTATTTACGTATTCAATATATTTATATACGTATTAAAAATAAATTGAAACGTTTAGTAATAAACAATTTTTATTTAAAAATTTAATTTATCAGATAAAACGAATTAATTTTGTAATAAAATATTATAGTTGTATTTGTGTTTTATTTTACATAGATAGTAAACAAAACGTGATTCTACTACATGTTAGGTACCTAGGTACATAAGTATGACTTGCGTAAATAGATATATGTGCACGTTTGAATCCGCGCCGTATAAGAGACCGATATTTTTTTTTCATCAATTGAGAAATTTTTCTTCTTGGTTTCATTTTATTATCAAAGTACCTTTGATTACGGAACAAAGGTTCTTGAGGCCGATTGTCTAACGCGCGGACGCTTGCCTTCACTTTCACCATCTCATTCTGTCATGA
This sequence comes from Archips crataeganus, assembly GCA_947859365.1. NCBI lineage: Eukaryota > Metazoa > Arthropoda > Insecta > Lepidoptera > Tortricidae > Archips > Archips crataeganus. Next base: position 11,117,629 of record OX402066.1, on the reverse strand, counting down.
CAGAAGGAAATAGTGGTTGCGAAAGCCAGTTTGGTAGAGCCATGTTGTAGCTAGCCGCTGCATCACGAATGGGCCGGCTCGTCCAGGGCAATACCACCCTCTCATAGAACACCGGAGTGAAGCAGCAGTACTCCTGCTGCGTTTCGTACGGTCAGTGAGAGCGGCGGGGGCCCAATACCTCTCCCTCTCCCACTCCCCTATTCCCTCTCCTTTTTTTAAAGGTCGGAAACAGATCAGTGACTCTCTTTGAGTTGTTGATATTATTTGCCTATGCTCGTTTGCCTCCCTCCCATAATAAAAAAAGCAAGCGTCAGCGCGTTATACAATAAGCCTGCAGGTTTGAAAATATGCATGTCCGTTGTCTTGTGATTTAAAGTTATTAGCACGATTCTAGGTAGTTATTAAAGAAGATACAAAAGAATATTACCGAAAATTCGGTACATACAAACAATAAAAAGAAGATAAACGGGTGGGGCTCTAAACGTTTCAACCGCCGTATATCGTGTGTTAATAAAATGTTAAGATAATGTTCATGAACTAAAACCAGTAGTACCTACTTCTGCGACCACTTGTAGCGAAAAAAAAAGAAAAAACCGGCAAAGTGCGAGTCGGACTCGCGCACTGAGAGTTCCGTACTAATTTATATGTATCTATGAAAATCCAGTCTTAGCAGACCCCTGCTCCTAAGCCAAATGTGCGCAGTGTGGGATCATTGTAGATTGGTTACTGATATAGACAGACAGACAAAAAATTTATGTTTTTCGCAATTTTTCTTTTATCTGTGCTATAGTAGTCATTGGAATATTTTAGTTTACAGATATATTATTAGTCGATTTTTCTGACACACGGGATACGGCGGTTGAAACGCTTTAGAGCCCCAAAACAATAAAAAAGAAAACAATTGAACAACTTAGAAAAATATGTTCATACTTACTAACAATACCTGGCTGTAGCCGATTCAGTGGTTTGGTGGTGGTGGTTTTCAGTGTCCCTTTTACTTTTAAGAAGCTTAACAAGCGTTAGTCAATAAGGCGATTAGTGGAGTAATGTCAATTGATTTAAATTTATAAAGTTACTAGCTGTTGCCCGCGACTCCGTCTGCGAAGAATAAAAAATAGGCTACGACCTATTCTCAGACCTACCGAGTACAGAGAAAAAAAGTTTCATAAAAATCGGTCAAGCCGTCTCGGGAGAGTTCGATAACAAACACCGTGACACGAGATTTTTATATATTAGATTTAAGTAAGACGGATAAGTACTTTTACGGTACGAGAAAAGTCGTTCGAAAAACAAAAATCGGTCATAAAGATATCGAGTGGATATAAATAGACAGTGTTTTAGTGAATACGGAATACCATTTCTGTCTAGCTCTTCAGCCAAGCGGGAGAGCGGGTCAAATATGACTTGACTACCCACCTTCATTAACTGGAGGAGCCTAAGACGAAAATGATACGGGAACAGATTCTACTGAGTATTATGGAACTCTTGATCTCCTAAATACCAAGTAAACACAAAGCGCAAGACATTACCTTGCACTGGAAAAACTTACCTACCACCAAAAGTAAATTTTAGCTAAAACTAAACTAAGGAATACAAAGTAGGTAAGTTATAAGGGGTATGTATGTATAACAATACCGAAGTACGAAAGACTGAATGTATTAAAACATCGAATGGGTCAAAAGACTGACACGATTTTTTTCTAAAACCGTAAACTTTTCAGAATTTATTAAAACGGCATCATACAGAACCCATTAGGTTAGGTTAGGTTTGTTTTATAACAATCTTAAAAAGTTTACGGTTTCAGAAAAAAATCGTGTCGGTCTTTTGACCCATTCGATGTTTTAATACATTCGGTCTTTCGTACTTCGGTATTGTAATACGTACCCGTTATAAGTAGTGGTAGCGTAGTGGATACAAATTCGGGCTAGCACCTCTGGGTTTTCGGAATTTACGTGGAGAATTACATTTAAAATTTAACCTAACCATGAGTTTGACGGTGAAGAAATTCAATGCTGCATGTGAAGTTCCCGATCCTCACTGAGCTGCCTTGGGAACGAAGAGGCTGTGCCCTACAGGGGACGTATAAAGGCCGAGAGAAAAGTTAGCAAACTAAATATACTCTAAAGAACCTACTTGATTATTTCTTACCGACACAGATCCTCGACTTACTATTTTCGTGCCCAGGCGCAATGATACAGCACAGTTTTAAAAACACAGTGCAGTGCAGTTTCAGAAAAAGATTTTGAGAATGCGCCATTGCCAAAGAAACTTGGCTTATGATACTCAATGTTTTTCAAAACTTGAGCTTCGCCGTAACAGTTTACATAATCAGATTACCTAGCTAAAGACATAATAATATATCGGCCGCTTAATGTTTCGAAGTTTGCCAAAATACCGTTATAGTTAGCAGGTTTTCAGGAGTCTTAAAATTGATTCTGAATATTTTAGCACATGGTTGGGCAAGTTTGACACGAACAACTCAGTAAATGATTTTCAACGTTTTACTGTTCTAGTTGACACACATCTGATGTTTTCCTAAAATGGTGGATGTTCAAAGTGTAAGATGTCAAAAGCGCGATTAAGTACATCTAGGAATTGTATATTCCCATAAAAACCTCCACAGTAGTATATAGTCAAAGCTAACAATCTGCTGAAATCTTTCGGCTTGTCTACTTCGACCTACTTATGTAAAATGCTGAATTTATTGAATCAGGCGTTACTTTGCTCACAAGTAATTGTTTCAGTTCATTGAAATATACCTTACCTACTAGGTTTTCCCCGCGGATTTGGCTACGTGGAAGATTTCCCATGAGAATTTCAGAAAGCCGTCCTTACTCCTTGTCTATATCATAAGGGGAATCTCTATGCAAATTTTTAGGGTTCTCGGTCATCAAATAGGTAAATAAAAAAATCCGTGTCTACTCAAATTAAAACTGCCCATCCCCCATTCCATTCCCCAAAGAAAGTTCTATTGTTATATTTATGGGGAGATAAAATCAGTAGTACCATTTCTCAGATTTTTGAAATTCTGATTTTCGTTTTCGATTATCCGCATACCTGTCCAATGTGTATGCAAAATAACAAAATTGACAAGATAAGACTTTGATTCTCGTACGGGAATTGTTGATTGTTAGTAGAAACAAAAACTCAAAATTTAGGCAATATTTTTAAACTCCCCGTCTTCTCTCTGTAACTAGAAACTAAAGTAATTCCAAATTAGTTTCGTGGTAGCGGATATTAAAGGACGTCCTCAAATTCTTTATTTCAGTATTGTTTATACGACATTAGCCAAAAGTTAAGAACGTCAGTTGACGCGCTTTAAAAAGACTGTAGCAATAAACATTGATCAGACTCAAAACACTTTATATCGCGTCATGACTCGGGCGATGTGGTAGAACGTTAAAACAGTTTCAATGCCGGACTACATACACTATCTTTATGATTGCATGTAACTAATGTCATTTTATAACTAGACACGGCGATATGTTTTGTCTTATTCCCAGGGTTGTTTGGCCTATTAAAAACTAAATTCATTACGATGTGCATTAACTATAACTAATTCACGAGCATAATATACGAGTATAGATTGCACAATTTTAATATCATAATTCTTAATTAGTATCTGAAATACGTAGATCGTAAGGAGACTGGGAAGATAAATCAGTATGCTATGACTGTAGAGTAAATAATTAAGAGTTATACCACACTCAGATACATACATCAATTAATAAGTAGGTAGCAATTAAATGTGATGCGACATAAGTGTCAACGTAATTGATACAAACCCCTTATTGTGATAATGATTGTTTTCATTCCGCTTTTTTGACACTTTGAAATTTGCCTTTGCGAGACTCAGAATAAGTAATAGTTATTTGTTATACAAGGGGGGAAAGTTGTATTTTACCTGCGAGTGTTCATTTGAAACACGAGCTATCGAAAGGATTCTATGATTGACCACGAGCGAAGCGAGTGGTTCAAAAATAGAATCCTTTCGATAGCGAGTGTTTCAACACACGAGACGTAAAATAACTTTTCACCCGTGTATAACACAAAACTTTTCACCTCACTACAGCGAGGAAAATAAGAAAAAGAGTTTGTACTATCAATTATTATTTATTTACCTCTTTGTCAATACTTTAATTTTGAAGTATTGGTAAAATCAAAAATAATGCAAAATAGCCTAAGCATATCCAGTCTTTATGGAACTACTCCAATACCGACATTCCGCAAGCTCAATTCCGCATTTTGCACGGTTTCCCGTAATTCCACAGGTGTTAATACGTCTTCTTCACTCGAATCACTCATTTTTAATAACAAAATAACTAGAAAAACATGCAAATATTTAACATTGACGGCTTAATGAATTGAAAAGTTTTGATTGACTTAAGTTTTTTTTTTATTATTTCGGATGCGTTTGGTTCGCACATCGACTTACTTGGACTGTCAGAACATTTTATCCGTTTTTACAACAAGAATGAAGGTTAATGTTGAATGCTGATATTTATGAATTAAAATAAAGCTGTAAGACTGTATTTAGTGTTTTTTACTCGATGCAATTAATATGTGATGTTCAAAATTCAGCACTTAACGTTTTGCGTTTTGTTAGCTGTCAAATATCACTTAAGCTGGGGGGTTACAACGAAATACGAAGTTCGAAGTTCAGATTGTGCGGTCCCTCTCACTCTCGTAATAAATACCATTAGCGTGAGCGGAACGGCATGAAACGAAGTTCGAATTTCGCGCTTCGTAGTGTAGGGCCTGCCTTCAAATGTCAAAACTCTTTCTTCACAAGTGGATAAAAAGCGATTTTCTCAATAGATGTCAAACAAACAAAAAGGGCTTTCCGAGCTAGTGAGGTGAAAACATATTTTTTCACTTCTCTTGCTCTATTTATGCTGAATTGAAGATTGCATATTTTATGCTCCAGTGAATAAAGTTAAATCTTCGTCTAAGACCACGGCCTTCAGGGGCCAACAACTACGGACAATAAAAATACATAAACAATTTTTTTAAAGTTTATTTTTATAATTCTTCTTCTTTATTTTTATAATTTAAATTAATAAAACAATTTTTGAAAGTTATTACAGAAATAGGAATGCTTGGAAAATAAAAAGAATAGTGTATAAAACTTGTTTGTTTTCTCTCGGGTTAACAATCAACCCTCAAACTGTGGCTCGGGTATACAACGTGTCTCTACTGAGTACTCTACTCTCTGGTCACACAGACCGAAATCCTGAGTAGAGTTCCTTCTCAGGAATGATCTACTTTTGTAAAATTATTAGATTACATAAAAAAAAATCAAAATACTATTAATACTCACAAACAAATCAACAATAAATAGGAACATAATGTATCAGTTGTTCGCAATGAGTTTTGCGGTTCAGAGGTTGATCAAGTTGAAATACTCTTTTATTACCATGTATCTACATATAATTACTATACTAAACGGGACTTATCACGCAAATAATATTTACTTCGACGTTTCGGCCACATTGCAGCAGCCGTGGTCACGAGTTAGTATAGTAATTATGAGTGAAAATCACGAAAGTTTAAAACACATATAGGTCAGTGGCGTAGCGTGCCCTGGCGGGGCCCCGTATAAAAATTTATTTGGGGGCCCTTATGAAGGGTAAAGATTTCTCACAAAAGAAAAAAAATATTTGCATAAAATTAAAAGAAATATTTATTCATCATAATTATCTATCTATCACTTTCGATTTCTTTGACTTTTGTCATTTCTGAAATAAAAAAAAAATAGGGGAAGTTAATATTAATTTTTGCTTACGCACGTCGGGGGCCCCCGTGGCCCCGGTGCCCCGTATAATTGATACGGCAGATACGGCGGTAGCTACGCCCCTGATATAGGTTGTTCTAAAGTATTATATCGTAAATCAGTCGAATACCTAGCTTAGAAATATGTACTAGGGTAACACGTTCTATTCGTCCAGAGGGTAGAGACACATTGTATAAACAATCTACTTTTTCTTTTAGCAGGTTTGTAAGTCTTTATGAATAAGTCTCCGTTGTAACCTACGGCTCCTAGGCAACGAAGAAAGGGTCAGAAGAAAGGTTGCGCTTTAAGGAAATCCATTCCAAGAAAACCAAAGCCAAACATTTATTGTGGTGGAATGTACAAAATGCCCTCTACATTCCTTATAATTTTAGAGAGTTATTTTGTTGACAGATTATTTAAAGTGCTATTAAAATAGTGCTCGAGAATGCGGTGTTTCATTTGTTTATTTCAAAGTTCAGTGTTATTAATTACAACAATGTTGGAGTCGACATTGGCCGAGAATTGGGTACTATCAGGGTTAAGGGCCTTATATTTTTATCTACTTAAGCTACGTTTGGTTTAAACACATTAGTATAGTAAGTATTTAAAACCTGCCTACCGTCCGCACTGCTTCCCATGAAACATCAGACTCTACCACCTGCAGCCAAATATCAACCTAATAAGTTTTTGTTAAGAATTACATTTTGATTAAAACTTTTTGCCGATTGTATAGTCGACCAAGAAACTCCTTTACCACCCTAAGGTTTAATGTCAGTTGTATGACTTAAGACGTCAAAGGCTATTTTCACTTACAAGTCAATGTGACAATCGGCCTTATTGGTTTTATTCTGATGGAGGAACTGTCACAAAAAATGGTAAAGCACTTACATGGTCGACTATACTTATAGTTGCTTGCATTGGCATCCCAACTATACATCAGTACCAAATTTCTAGTCCGTCTGATCACTACAAGAGAGTGAAATTCGACTTGTACAATTAATAAGTAGTACTCAAAATGCACATGAGAAAACTGTTTCATACTATATAGATTTAAATATAAGTATTGTTTAAATATTAATTTATTTAATTATATTAAGGATGAATTCTTTGTATTATTCATAGTACAATTAGCTTTAAAATAGTTTTTAAGTATGAATCTGTTGGCTAAATATGCAAACATTAAAAGCGTCACAATTAAAAAAAAAAAACACGGAACAAATTTTATTGCTATTTGAATATAAAACAATTAAGTATATTTAATGAAACTAAGAATATTGGTTAAATGTAATTTCTAATTTTTTTCTTAAGTAATGAAAAAGTCCATTAACTAGGTGGACGAACGATCTGGTAAAGTGCGGCCTTTCACGTTCACCAGTTCACGGTGGATGTAAGCCGCTTCCAATCGTAATGATTGGGTATCAATGAGAGGCCTATGTTCAGCAGTGAACGTCCTACAGCTGAAATGATGATGGATGATGAATGAAGAAGTTATGATAACTTGTTTACGAAATATTAGGAGGCCCATGTAAAAGAACGGCACACACAGTGACAAGTGACATTCATTAAATTCGTCAATTGATTCGTGCCAGCTCTAGTGAATCGAACTATACACGTACGTACTGCTCAAGTAGCAAACAGAAACGTCCACAAACCAAGTGTAAATGAAACTTAAAGTTACTACGATTGCCAATTTCCCTGACCCAGATAGCGTCCTTGAAAACCGGCATAATTACCTAATACCAGTTAGGAACGATGATTAAGTTATAGATGTCGATAGCGCACGCCTGAAGGATCACTCCTGAATAAACAAACAAACACTCAGCCCATTACCAGCTGTCAATAAACAGCCGACATTGAGAGTGAGATACGATTAAGAATATTGTGAGGACAATATTCACAAATAGGACATTAAAAAAATACATACACCACCATAAGAAGATCAAGACAGCATGAGTATTTTTTGCGCTGCTTGTCTGCAAGCTTTCAAACATCGAAGCAAGTACTCTATTTTTTTTTATTTGTCTGTTTGTTAACACAGATACTAGACCCGGGACCTCAAGCATCGTAGTTTCTCTAACCACTAAGGTTATCCAGTCGCCAAAACGCTGAATAAATGACAGAATTAATTGACTGTACTTTCAGCACCAATTTGATCAAAGTTCATGGACAAACAATGAAAATATTGTCTCTAACACTTATTAAAAAACTACTAAATATCCAAAACAATATAGATAACTTAAATTTAATTCTCTGTTAATATGCGTTAAATGTAATGAAGGATCCTTTACGTACACAATAATTAATCATATTTGGGAATTATTACTCATAAATACTCGTTGGTTAATTAAGGGCAGACGAAGCAATTTTGTTTAAGTAGCCACGTATTTTACTTAATGAACCCTTGTGTTTGTTTTATTGCGTCAATTAATAAAGACAATGAATTCGTAATAAAGTTGGTACTTAATTCATATTCTGGGTGCGATTTATTTTTATTAAGTTATCTCGTGTCTTTTATTTTGTGGGACAGTAGAAAGTGTGTTAATGATAAGCAAATTAACAACTTTACGTATTTATTAATATCATTGTGTGTGTGTGTGTGTGTGTGTGTGTGTGTGTGTGTGTGCGTGTGCATTCGTGTGTGCGTGTGTGCGTGCGAGCGAGTTTATTTTTTCTGATTTAAGCTCGGCTTACTTTTAAAATTATAGTTAAGGTGGATAACTACCAATAGGGATGATGACAACATCTATCTATACTAATATTATAAATGCGAAAGTGTGTATGTCTGTCTGTAACTTCTACACGCTTAAACTGAAATTTTCTACAGATGTAGTTTGAGTCCCGGAAAAGGACATCAGATAGTTTTTATCCCAAAAATTGCATAGTTCGATGTTTTCCTTCACTGTAAAGCTCAACGAAAATTTTAAAAATTTAACTTTGCACATAAGTTCTGAAAAACTTAAAGGTGCGAACCGGGATTTGAACCCACGACCCTCTGCTTGAGAGGCCATAGGTCAAGCAAACCACTAGGCCACTAGGCTATCTATATTGATGGCGATTGTGCCAAGCCAATTATTAATTACTATTTTTATAATTAAAGGCTCCCATCAAGACAGATAATGTCTGTTGGTAGTCCGTCATAATTCCCGGTCGTTCATTCATGAAATTGGTAATTAACTTAACACCGATAACTGCACGCCCATTGTCCTGGCCGGTTGTAAAAGATAGCCTGGTTCGATTTCATGGTAACCACATCAGGGTAAATGCGTTTAAAGATATATATACATATTACACTCGTACCACATACAGGCTATTTTTTTAGTCAGTGCACAAATTAATTTTGATATTTGATAAAGCGTTTTTAGAAGTTCCCACGGGATAAGGAAAAAACGGGATTTATATATTCACTACAGATACCGATGAAGAAGAAAATGATAATCACTCAGCTGCTTTTTTGCATTTTTGACAAGTGATTACAAACATTATTCAATGACATAGAAAAAGCATCTTTACCATAAATTCGAATTCTGCGCTAATGAAGTCGCGGGCAAAAGCTACTCTCATATATATCATATAGAATATGTATGTATGTATGTAAACTCTTTATTGTACAAAATAAGGAAAAAAAAAAAGAAAAATATTATAGACAAAGAAGAATATTGCAGTAGATGGAGTGTTGTACATCAGAACATGCGAAACGAGGCGGCGAACATCTTATCATTCGGAATCCTGTCACAGTTCCTACTTTAATTTTTGATTAGCAGCTTCTTCTCCCAAATAAACGAAGCTCACTATAACTTCCCGCATACGTCATTCAGTTTTTTATGATCGCCTCGCGTCACTTGTTTATTATCGGGTTCCGGATAAAACGTTCCAATTTAACATCAACGGACACATTTATAAAGTAAAGAGATGTTGATGAAGTTCCAGCGCTGATAAATGAGTACAAGGACATTTATTTAAACGACTTGCACAATCAAAATGTTGGAAAGACTTTACGGTTTTATATTGTACTCGAAAGTTTGAATAGCTAAGCCAACTGCAAAGTGTTAAATACTTTTTCTTTTATCCCTCAGGGCTATTACAGACGGGCTGCATTTTTACCGCAACGTTACTGCGATCTGCTGACTGCCCATACATTTTGATCACAACTAGCTTGCTGTTTGCGTGCAGTTTTGCTGACTGCAATGGAACTGCAATTGACAGAATGCAAGCAGTCAACAGTTGGCAGTACGTTGCGGTTGGAATGCAGTCCGTCTGTAATGGTCCTTAAAAGAGCCGCGTGTGTCTATGGGCGGCGGAGATTGATTGCCGTTAGATTTTCCGGGCCGTAGTTCCCACTTAGGAACTTCACACATAGCATTGAATTTCTTCGAAGTCGTGTTCAAATGTGATTGCGTAGGTACGTAAATTCCAAAAAACTAATAGGTACGAGCCCACGACTCTCTGCTTGATAGACCATAGGACAAACTACTACGGCTACTACGGATTTTTCTAAGTAAGTATATACTTTTTTTGTTATAAAACACAAGTGAGTTTTATTCACAATGCCAGGCGATGACCAAATTTACCATGGATGTAAATAGGCCCAACTCTACTATCATGCTTTCACGATGCGGTGACGCAGAGCGTATTTTTTTTAAATACAAGTGACATGTTGATCACACATTCAACTCTATCTTACTCCAGGCTTGCGTTGTACATATTTTTTCTTTATGAAAAGTGTCAAGCTTTGGTGCTACGGAACCACGGCTATGCGTCGATACAATAAAGTTGACGTGGTCACTTGACTCGAGCATACATTGTGCGGCTTTATTAGGGTTCCCGAAACAGAAAGGCATGTACATACTATTTGAAATAATGAGTATTTTCAGCCTAAACGGAGATGTGAAATACTTTGTGATCATTACACACAGTGTGCACACGAAGTGGCAATGTGCTGGTCACGTTTGCCGTAGAACCGACAATCGTTGGAGCAGACGTAGGTCCTCGAGCGCGACCGGACACCACATTTGGGAAAGCGTAGTGTAGGAAGCCCTGCGGCACGTTGGACTGATGACCTTAGGAGGACAGCTGGCAGCGGCTGGATGAGGAAAACCCAGAATCGCGAGTGTTGGCGTAATATGAAGGAGGCCTAGGTCCAGCAGTGGACGGATAATGGCTGTTGATAGATATAGATAGAGATTGCATACAGGTAAATTTATCGTAATTTATGGTCACAATATATCGTGACCCAACGTAGGAACTACGTTTAAGCCCTCTTATTGTGAGAGAGAGCCTGTGTCTCGCAGTGGGACAGGCTGAGATGATGATGATGATTATTTTTAGTGTTAACCACTTGGTGGAGGTTTAGTGGACTGTAGAAGATGGCCTAACAATCCCTGTAGATTGCCTATAAAGAAGCATGGAAATAATCCAATCGAATCGTAAGGGTCTCCCCAAATCTATCGATGTCATGTCAACGCAATAAGGGCGAAAAAGACGTCGATCGGCTCGGCTACGCGGGCCGAATGGAGCCGACATGATCGACGTCTTTTTCGCTCTTATTGCGTTGACATAAAGATTTTTCCAATCGGCTGAATGAAGCCGATTCTTCGTCGATAGATTTGGGAAGACCTTTACTATTTCACTCACCTTTAACTCCGAATTTTGTGTGCGTGCGGTGCGATTGCTCTTTAATCTGGCGCGTTACTGTGCGTTACGGCGTCCGAGAGGTTAAGGAGTGGTTAAATATAATTATAACAAATCTTTCTTCCGGAAATTAAAAAGGTATTGCTTCTACAGTTGACAGATCACGACTTCTTCTGTTTCTTTTTCGAACTCTATGTAAGCACCATAGAGCACGGCGCGCGCGGAGGTTGAATGGGCGGCGGAATACGTCCCATTTCAAATTAAATTGCTCCATGCAACTTTATAGGTCATACATCATTGATGTCTCTGACTGAAAAAAAAAACTAATGTTTCTAAGAAACTAATATTTCTCGAAGATAAATTTAGAAATATTTGACTACAAGATTTAAGGTCAGTGCATCTAGGCCTATGCATCCGTTTCAGTCGAATTTTGGCGTATTGCCTGTGCAGTGCAGTGTCCAGAGCGTCTTTCGTGGCTGACTAGAACGATGCGAGTGTTTGTCCACAGGCCTGACAATATAAGTTTGCGCTGGTTGGTGCAGAACTGCCTTGATGTCGATTTTGTCTCTTGTCAGCAAGTGTCTTAAACCAGGCATTATCGCAATGCTTGCGACTCCCCAATATACGTTTACGTAAATTAAATGTCGCTATAGCTAAACCGTTTAAACGAGTCTTCGCCCGCGCGGTACAGGGGTGGGGGGGTATGACGACAAAGGGGCTGAGAGAGGTGCGGCCGGCGAGCGCGCCTCGTGTGCTATAAGTTTAGCTAGGTATAAGCACAATCCTTAAATCTGAGCATTGGTCTCCCGACATTCCTAAGGTCACAAATTTTCTTTTAATTAGTAGGCAGTATCTCAATACAATGTCGACCACGCGACCAGCTAATTGATAGCCGATCGGAAACAATGAATGTTACGGTTGCCTCGAAAATTGGAATCAACAAAGACCATCGCACTGATAGGATTCCATCGAATACAGGTCAATTAAACCTCTTACATTCAACTGATTCAGTTTCCACCCTAAAATCATATAACAATAGAACCCACTTCGCCACAATGCAATATTAAATATAAGCCTCTTGTATTAATTGCTTTCAACAAAAATAATTTGAGGTAAACAATTTTCGGAATAAATCGGAGGATTTTATCGAATAGTTGGAGCTAGTTCAATTTGGTTTTATGGAATGCAATTAATTACTTGTTACTGTACACAATTTTTTACACGGAAACGGTCCGAGCGGGATTTATGAGGCGTTAAACTCGTGAATTTTTTAATTAATTAAAATAAGCTCATATGTATACGTAATGTTATAAACAAAATTTGTAATACTAGATGACTTTTGTTTTTAAAATATCTTGACATAGGTCAATAGTAATTTTATTTAGTAGTTTACTCACTTGAATATAGTTCGGTCTACGTTTAAAATGTCACACTATACTTCATAATAACTTTCACAATAAATTGACTTGCATTTGTTCTCATCTCCGTCGGCTTTCTAGACTAGGATCCATGCTGCCCGAAAATCTTATGTCATTAGAATAAGATACATGAATATTATCAGCTAATAATGAGTAGTTCTGCGATCTCAAACGAATAAAATTGTTGTTGAAACTACTTACGTAGTTAAACCACCCGCCTGTTTTAGTGCAACAATAATAAAAAGAGGAAACGAGTTGGAAAACAAATTAAAAAATAAGTTGAATAGGAAGTATACCTAACATCCTTCTTCTATGTTGCTATACTAACATCCACTATACGAGGGGCGTTCAATATAAAGTGAGAATGAGATGCAAACTCTTTTAATATTACGAAATTAAATACTGGCCGGTAAAGCTAATCTATCTAGCTGATTGCTATTAAAAAAAAACTAACTGTCTTTTGTCTAAAAAAATATACGGTAATTTCTTTGCAATGCTATTGAGTACGTTAGCGAAAATGGAGAAAATTGAACTGCGCGCCGTTATCAAATACCTTGTATTTGAAAAATTTTTCTACGGACCAAGTCAATTTGGATTTGCGGGACACTTTAGGGTCTAATGCTCCTCCGTATTCGACAGTCGCACGTTAGTGCGCCGAATTTAGACGTGGAAGAACATCGACAATGGACGACCCCCGCTCCGGACGCCCTACTACAGCAGTAACTGAAGAAATTGTGGAAAAAGTCGAAAACTCAGTTTTGGCGGATCGTCGTGTCACAGTTCGTTTTATTGCTGAAAATGTAAAGATTTCAACGGGGAGCGTGCATAATATTTTACATGAACGCTTGGGTATGAAAAAGGTATCTGCGCGTTGGGTACCAAGAATGCTTACTGACACGCAAAAACAAACTAGACTAGAGATTTGTCAAGAAGCTTTGAACCTGATGCAGCAAGACTGGGAACTTTTTTTGGCGCGATTTATAACAATGGACGAAACATGGCTCCATCATTACGACCCTGAAACGAAACTGCAGTCTATATGACATGGAAAAGGCCATCATCTCCAACTCCGAAGAAATTCAAGGTGAGCCCATCTGCCGGTAAGGTCATGGGCTCTGTTTTTTGGGATGGTAAAGGGGTATTAATGATTGAGTATCTCGAGCATGGAGCCACTATTACGGGCACTTTATACGCCAAACAAATAGCAACATTGCGCAATGAGATCCGCGAAAAACGGCGAGGTAAACTCTCGAAAGTTGTGCTGTTCCACCAGGACAATGCCCCGGCACACAAGTCCGCCGTTGCAATGGCTGCAATTCGGGATGCTGGGTTCGATATCCTTAAGCATCCTCCGTATTCACCAGATCTCGCTCCCAGTGATTTCTACCTATTTCCGAGATTGAAAAAATACCTGAGAGGCCAGAAATTTGAAGACGACGACGCGGTAGTCGCTGCAGTACAAGATTTTTTAAGTACTTAAGATGAGACCTTTTTTAAAAATGGAATTTTAAGTTTAGAAAAAAGATATACTAAGTGTATTATGCTAAAAGGTGACTATGTCGAAAAATAAAATGACATTTAGTAAAAGTTGTTTATAACATACTCATTCTCACTTTTTATTGAACGCCCCTAGTACATATAAGCTACAGAGGCAATTCTGCAAATATTATAACTACTTCAGATTGAAAATTATTTAAATACTAAGTCTAGAGACATTAAATTTCACACGGGCGTTCTTCATGCAATGTAAATAAATAGTCCGATATAATTTTTGGGCAGTTCCCACGAGAATTTAGGAAAACCCGGAAATTTCAAATCAAATGTCGAATCTAACATTTTGCGCGAGCGAATGTCCCAGGTTATATATTTGCGTAGCAATCTTGGTAGTTGAAGCATGAATATCTACCACATTGTATTAGGTACAAGGTTATGTTTATTGTAAATAAGGGTGAATCATGAATTTTTGTTTCATGGACAACCTAAGCATTTTTCTTTGAAACATTATGAAGATGCCACTAGAACTGTGGGACTTAGTAAACGACACCAAAAGGTTGATTCACCCATAAATGTTTATGATTATGAAACTGCAGGAAAAGTCTTTGTTTTAAAATACGACGGACGATAGCTTGCCCTAGTTACTTTGGTCAAAGCGAATGCACCGCCTGACCTATCCCGCTCGGCGGCGCGACCGCGAGGTATCAAAGCGAGGTTGATCGTATTTCCGAGATCGTTAAATCCGTTCTAGAGCGACCTCGCTTCTTTTGATCGCCTTGTTGTTCTTTATTAGCAGTTGTAAACAGAGAGGACGACCGGAGGAAATTCCGACATTGTTGCTTACGACAGTTGAATGGGAACGACAATGCGAGCCGTTTGTTTAGTAGTTTAGTGACGCTCTTTAAAATTGGTATTACAAAATGATAATGTGAAATATCATTGCAGGCAGCGATGGAAGAAGTCGGATACTCGGATACTTTTTTAAATAATTAATTGGTTAACTTTGGTGTTACTTTGCGAAGGTTCATAACTATAGCCTTCGAACTTTCTCCTAGACAGCTATATGTCTGTACGACACAACATGTGTTTTCAAGCAGATGACTTTTTTGCAGAACAAGCTTATATTTAGTAGTCATATATTTGGTAGCAATACAGCTACGTGTGTGTTAAAGTTTGTTTGAAATAATACAAGAATTTTAGTGTGTATTTTGTTACTTAATTGGTCTGGTTGTTTCAATCAGATGAACAAGTTGAAATATTATGTAGATGCTTCATTTTTAGCTAACAAGCAATGCAAGCGTAAAATATTGATAAAATTACTCTTGACCCAGATCAAAAATCGCGAAAGCTTTTACAAGCCAAGTTATGTGGTTAATGGCAGCAAGCACTATAAAAGCGGTGGGCGGAGCACGACATTCATTGTATGTACGTCACCGCGTTTCGTCCAGACAAAATTGTCTTGGTTTGACATTTTGTTTTAAACACTCCACAAAGAAAGAGGGGTTTTATAAGTATAATCTGTTTGTGGCGACGTAACACCTAAAGGGTAGACCGAATGGATGCATTTCTTATATGCTACTTCAGTATAGTTGGGTTTCAGTCGAAAAGCAACCGAAATATGGACCGTAGTCGACTTGCTTTTCGACTCAAATATTTAGGGAGTGATCTTGAATTTACATTAAATGGCCTATTCAATGTGAAATGGGCTTAACTGCAGAATTCTGAAACAAACAATTGAAATTGGAAAGCCAACGAAAGTTCAAAGTTCAAGTTGAAAATCAGAAGTTCCTCTTCGGGACGCTGGCAACTAAGAAAGAAACTTGTTGCTAATTAGCACAAAGAAAAAAATTCGAATTTCGAAAAAGAGCATCGGTTGCGTAACCGGCGCCGAAAATACGTTGTTTCCCGCGTCCGCTGACCTTGATGACGACACTGATAGATCGCGCGCGCCTTCGCCTGCTCAGAGTTACCAACATGACATGGAAAAAAATAAATGCCAATGACACAAGTACCAATACATCTCAGCCAATAACAATTTTCAGCCAGCACCTAATATAAAACTTAAAAACTCTGCATATTCTCGAGGGAACAACTCAATAAAATATTTTTAACGCATTATTTTATTAACCGCGTCTTTTAGTGGTAAAATATAGTAGACATTAAAACTGGCGCTTGCTTTTTATGCCAAGCCAAACAAGTGATATAAAAATCGCTCACCAATTGTTTTCTCAATATAAACTAGCAACTAGCATTCGTCACTCACTAATAGTGTCATTCGCATCAACAATTTCATATACGGTCAAGTGCAAAAATAACTATCGATTTAATCCTTCCATCGTTACATACCTATACCTTAATTCGACGACATAAGAGCTATGGGACATATTTATGAGCAAGTTATGTGCATCCATATTTTTACACTTGACTGTACATACTTCGTTTTTAGGCTACTAATCGTAAATCTTTATATTTATCGGGCACTTAAAAAAGGTCAAGAAATCAACAAAACTAAAGCGTGTTAATTTCATTTCTTTTATACTCACCAAAGAGTTCTTACCTCACAAAACATTTAAAAATATCATTAAATATAAATTGAAAACACCAAACAAAAATTCTTGGTAGCGACGACGAAAATAAATGTTCAGAGACTTCTTATAAGATCCTGTCATTCAAATATTGGGGCTCTGTTGTTGTACGATAGCAAAACCACTGTCTTTATGAATGATATAAGTTTATGTTCATTCTAGACATTTCAGACTGTATTTTACTGTTTGATATACAAGCTTTACTGGCAGGTATAACACTGATACTAGTTAGTTCGTTTGGATTAGGTTGTGGGTGTTATTTTATTTTGGAATTCACGAATTGTTAAGATGCAGAAGATTAGGTAAAATTAACAAACTGGTATGGTACTCTGAAATATTAGCTAATAGGTACACCGCGATGTTAAATGGTGCAATTATCGTAAGTAATGTCACTGTAAGTGGCATTTTATAACGTTACTACTTTGAAAATAAACCGCGTAACTGAAAATCAAATAGTTTATTTCGTATACTTTGGACCATGCGATGCGTTATTTATTATGATAGCAAAACGTTATCTTTGCGCGAGTGACAGAAACCCCTAAAAACCGGCCAAGAGCGTGTCGGACACGCCCAAGGTAGGGTCCCGTAGCCATTAAGAAAAAATCAAGTAATATTTTTCTAAGGACTTCGTATGTGTACGGAATCATCCAAGTTTAGGTATGTTTTATAACTTAGGCTACTATTTTACTCTTAAACTACCTACAAATAATTTCCAAGCAATCTTAGCCGCTATAATTTTCCTAGTAAATTTGATATATTGACTACCATTCTGATTTTTTTCAAATTTTTCCACCCAACAGTTTAGATTTTAGAGGGGGGGGGACGGTCGATAATAATGAAAATTTTCACTTTAAAGTTGAATATTTCGCAAACAGATCACTGAATGGAAAAATCATGTTAGCAAGCCCACAATGATTTTAAAAGACCTATCCAACGATACCCCACACTATAGGGTTAGCCGAGAAAAAAAAAATCACCCCCAATTTACGTCTATGGGAGGTACCCTAAAAAAAATTATTTTTAGTTTTTTTTATTCAATCACTTTGTCGGCGTGACTGATATATACATTCATGCCAAATTACAGCTTTCTAGTACTAACAGTCTCTGAGCTTAGCCGCGGACGGACAGACAGACAGACAGACAGACAGACAGACGGACAGACATGGTGAAACTATAAGGGTTCCTAGTTGACTACGGAACCCTAAAAACGAATAAACGACCTAGGTGATTTTGTAACGTTGTTCCTCCTTCGCATGTCTCGGTGATACTTTTAGATGGGGTATTGGGGTATCACAGTGATTTTGTCATCGTGACGTTATTACCCGACTGCGAAGAAGGAAGGGTTATTTTATCTATCTCTAATTCCAACTAACAGATAGAATTATTGAGGTATTGACAGTAAAGTAATTATTGAATACGAAGTCAGCGTTTTACAACGGGTTATTATTATACCCACCGGTTTTAACGCACAGCAATTAATGGAGGTATGCGAATTTGATTACCGTCTTAACCTCATGAAAACATTACATCATTCTCAATTAGCTCTCAAATCGAGTGTTCTCATCAATTCTCCTATCAAACAATACAATAGACAAGCACGTATAGTCCTTAATTAGTTCCACGACTAGGATTTAAGCAGCACTTATATTTTATACCGCTAAAATTACCTCGACGTTTCAACCACATTGCAAATCAATGTCAATTGAAGTTAATTTTTCTAAGATACTACCTATGTCCTAACTCTTATTGTTATTTTCAATTCAATTTAATTAATTATATGCGGTAAACCAGAGAAAAAAGGTCTTTAATTTAAAACATCGTCACATTTTGACGCTAACTTTTTGTAACTCTAAAGGGTCTTTTACAATGACTGTGAACTAATATCTGTATTTAATATGTATGTATAAAAAAATCGATTTGGCCCAAAATTAATTAAAGATAGTTTCTATCGATGTACTAAGCCATTTGTCAAAGTAAATCCATATCAAAGAACACACGGTGTAAATTATTGTCGTGATCAAGTCCTCGTGTAGTAGTGAAAATGGCGAAAGTTTAGAACATGACACAATTCTTATTTTATTTTCTGGCGGCAGCTGATTGTCCTAAAAACAAGCAGTAAAACTAATCGACGCAAAAATATTTCGAGATATGACGACTGGTTAGCCAAGTGGTTACACAACTTAACTATGAAACTTGAGGGCCCGGTTTGATCTCCGGGTCCGGGCAGATAGTTGTATGAATAATATGAATGTTTGTTCTCGAGTCTTGAATGTTGAATATGTATTTGTATGATTAAAATGAATATCCGTTGCCTACCCTACCCTACCCATATTCATGATATTCATTATTTACGTATCATTTTTTTTCTTTTATTGCCATGCCATTATTAGTTATTACCATACATATTGTGTACTAGCTTTTGCCCGCGACTCCGTCCGCGTGGAATTAGTAATTTGGGCAGCTTATTTTTTTTTATCCTATTTGCTTTTTCATCAATTATGGCTCACCTTAGTTCCTCGATATAAAAAAAATTACCCCCCCCCCCCCCCGAACCTCCCTCCCCCCCCGCACACCCGCGTTCACATTCACACCGTACTCCCAAGTCAAGCGTGCCTATAGAAGTTTTACTTCAAAAACCCCCGATTTTGAAACATTCTTCCGCTCCGCTCCGCTCCTATTGGTGTTAGCGTGATGATATATAGCCTATAGCCTTCCTTGATAAATGTGCTATCTATCACTGAAAGAATTTTTCAAATCGGAGATGTAGTTCCTGAGATTAGCGCGCTCAAACAAAAAAAACCTGTTCGATAAATTCTTAAAATAGACGTATCTTTCTTATTTGTGAACCGATTCAAATGAAACAAACACTAAATGTTAATCCAAGAAAATACCAACATATCAGTGAAAACTGCATCCTTCTAGGTTAAGCCGTTTCTGAGATTAGCGCGCACAAACGCACAGACAAACAGACAAACAGACAAACAGACAATAATTCTAAAAATCATTGTTTTGGGTTCTATTGTGCAAATAAATAGCCCTAGTGACAGTTTTTCTCAAATATCTTCAATATACAGACACCGACTTGTTACAGATTTATTATATGTATAGATCTATGGACGCAGACGTCCGATAGAAAATGATTTTTATTTTATTTAATTACGTAAACTTTCATGGTACATCCTGACACTATTTTAAAACTGCAAAAGTTTACGTAGGTAACTAAAAGCGTTACAAAATAAATAATATTGGTCGTATTTCCTCAAAAGCCCGTAAAGTACGCAGGAGGCGAACTTTATGGAATTTTCAGCGGTGCTAGTGCAAGACGCGTGCAACAAAACAACGGAGCTTAAAGGAGGGGGAAATATTTCAACAATTTTCTCGTACAAGGCTTAGCAGCGTGCCACTGCGGAGGCAGCTTCGTGCAACAAGCAAAGACTCTTTAGAAAGACGCAGATCAAAAACGTGAATTAATCTTTCGCTGCAATCAACGCTTTATAATATAATTACTAAACTAAACGGGACTTATCTCGCAATAAATATTTATTTATTTACCTCGACGTTTCGGCCACATTGCAGCAACCGTGGTCACGTGTTAACTCGTGATAAAATATTTATTGCGTGATAAGTCCCGTTTAGTTTAGTAATTATGAGAGAAAATCACGAAAGTTTAAAACAGTATAACGCTTTATAATCCAAATATAACTGCAATTTTGACAAATTTTGACATTTATATGAAGTCGAGTAAGTAAGTAAAAGCTGTAAGTTTTTTTTTGTACAATATAGGCTTGCGGTTAACCACATTCACGCCTGATGGAAAGCGAAAATGAGGCCTATGATGGAGCACGCTTGCCCAGTAAATGCTCATTTACCCTAGATTTAATTTAGGGGAATAAGCAGAAAGAAGGCAGTTGAGCGCGGTGTTGCTAAGTTTGTATCATATCCGGCCTAAAACCGTAGAATTATGACGTATTGCCGTTTTATGGTTCTACCTGACCGCCCACGTTTTTATGTTTTTTACTAGAACCTTCTATAAGTATGTGGTTTTCTTAAGAGCCAAAGTACCCCGCCGAACCTTACGGTATGTAAAATAAGTTTTTGTAAAATTACAATTTTTAATTCTAGCTCTTTGGCTGATTGTATTTGCTTGCATTGTCACCTAAACTTCATATTCGTGCCAAATTTCAAGTCAATTCCATCACCAGAAGTGAGTGAAATTCGATTAGCGAGATTTAACTTCATTTGATTTTATTTAAGTTGAAAGATTCCACCCGTACACAAACATTCCAAGTTAAATAAAAGTTTGTAAGAAAGGCCGATGATAGATGCAAGTTACCTGTTATACATAGTTACATAGATTAAGATTGATCTATCTTTATTAAGGCACGTTAATACTGCAGAGTGGTCTGCCAATAGCTCAGCAGCAGCCTCAGTACCTCCCTTTTACTCCAAACGCACAGACAACGGAGGCGTGGCGTGGCGTGGTTGCGGTGATGGTTGTAATATTCTTACTTGTATGAACGGTTGTGCGGTACCGTACCGTGAACTCGTTCATACATGTTAGAATATTACAACCGTCAACGCCACGCCTCCGCTGTCTGTGAGTTTGGAGCTTTAAGCGGTGGAACAGCTTTTCAATATCCATTTTTTAACTGTTATTTAGTTTGACCTGCCTGGATGTGTGTCTCTCGTTAGTTAAATTTTGAGAGTCGAATCCGACCAAAATAGTGATTGAATTGACTTGACGTTTGGTTGGCATATATAAGTACAGTCAAGGACACTGAATCATGTACGGTCAAGTGCAAAAATATGTACCGATTTAATCCTCTCATAATTATGTGCCAATACCTTAATTCGACGGCATAAGAGCTATTGGACATATTTTATTTGTGTGCACCCATATTTTTACACTTAGTCAAGTGAACCCTTTTCACTGCTAGTGTCATGTGGACATTCCATACATCTGGCAAAGAAGTCATCGTGAAATTAGTTCTGAAATGTTCCACCCTGGTACGCGATTTGTTTCCTAGACTGTAAGTGCTTTACCATTTATTTCCTACATCGAAATAGCAACAATAAAGCTGATTGTCACATTGAGTTATTACTGAAAATAGAATAGAATAGAATAGAATAGAATAGAATAGAATAGAATAGAATAGAATAGAATAGAATAGAATAGAATAGAATAGAATAGAATAGAATAGAATAGAATAGAATAGAATAGAATAGAATAGAATAGAATAGAATAGAATAGAATAGAATAGAATAGAATAGAATAGAATAGAATAGAATAGAATTTATTGCCACAACATAAAGTAAAATACAGAATACTTATTACATAATTAATTTATATTTAAAATAACTAAACTAAAATTAACACTGTGCCATTAGTTGTGGCAAAGGGGATGCACTCAGCGTATGCTGTGAGTCAGGTATCCACAGGAGGCCCTGACTGGCACAGCGCTGATTTTCAGTACACCCCCTTAATACATCCCTGTTGTCAGTCGACGGGTGATAAATGTTGAAAGAAAGTTTAAAAAAAAATATATATATAAATTAAAAAAATTAAAACAAAACAATAGTAGGATAAAAGGAAAAATACTAATTGTAGGTACAGTCACAACACAGGCCCGTCGATACACACAGCTGGCGGCCCGACTCCCCCGTGTTGCCACTGTTCCTACTGTAGCCGACATGCACTAAAAATACTAAATAACAGGCTTGCAGCGCTGTGCAGGACGTGGTCACGATACCCCTATGGACATGCTTCAAGTTCTATCTGTCGATTTAATAATAAAATTCTCAATTTAGTTTTAATATTATGTTGGGACATATTCTTACGTAAAGGCGGAGGAAGATCATTCCAGATTTTTGTTGCAGCGAACTTGAAACCGCCCCTGAACCCGACAGTTTTGTGCTTAGGAATAAAAGCCATGTCTTGGCTCTGGCTGCGAGTATTCCAATTATGCAATTCCTTCATCCAAGTAATCTTCTCAAATAAATACCTAGGTATTTTTTTGTGCACAGTTTTATGCACAAAGGTAGTTAGATGCAACTCTCTACGCGCTGCCATCCTTAAAATGCCCTTTCCATTTAGATATGATGTAATTCGTGCTCTTCTTGGTACTGAGTAACAAAATCGGATGCATGCATTTTGGACCCTTGGATTTTTGGAATAGCCTTTGATATTTTAAGCCATACAACAGATATTGAACCGAGTGGTAAAGGAGTTTCTTGATAAAGCAAGTACAGTGAACAAAAAGCGCAGTCAGCAATGTAATTAGAATTTAATTATTTTTTTACACAAACTCATTTATACTACACGTTTTACTTTGGCTTGTTCTCTATATTAAAAGGGCACGTTGCCGTGCCTTAGCCAGTGCTAACCCGAAGGAGCACGAAACGTAATGAGATTTTGCTAACGCCCTTACTCGACTAAATATGTTTTATATTAACCAAGAACGCTCTATTTGTCTACAGAAACTCGAGATGA
Organism: Archips crataeganus; assembly: GCA_947859365.1. Lineage (NCBI taxonomy): Eukaryota > Metazoa > Arthropoda > Insecta > Lepidoptera > Tortricidae > Archips > Archips crataeganus. The sequence continues at coordinate 11,094,241 of OX402066.1, read as the reverse complement.
CGAGTAAAGGAGTGGTGCGGGAACATTGTATAAACTTTCCAGTCTCACTCGGCGTAAATCGGCTAATCCTTCTTTAATGAAACTTGGTGGTTTTATAACTCCAGCCTGGAGACAAGGCGGCCCATAATGCTTTATTACTTCCAAAGTGTTGGTTAAAAATTGTTTATCTTCAGAGTTTGTGTATTGACAGAGCAATGTTGTGGTTGGGGCTTGTTGTACGGCCACCTCATTGTTCGGGAATACAATAAAGATACAGGCCGAATGCCCACAAATGAGGGCTTCAATTTCTTGTAGCTGTTAGATTTTTGATGCGAACTGCTTAAATATGGCAGAAATTTTGTATACTCTTGTTGTTGTTGTTCTGTTTTTAGGGTCATTCTAAAATTTTAGGCAGAACACTCTGTTACTATTTGTATGGAGCTACCACTCTGTTACCACGCATTATTACATATATTACAGAAATACTAAGAATCTTTTTTTGATTGCGATAGTCAATAATTATCTGTGATATATTGCTGATTGCAATCATCAATCATTTCACTTAAATAACCGCAGAAAATAGACAGTGTAACCGGAAACAACTTTTTTTAGGGTGGGACAAGTTTACCTGCGCAAAATTTTAGAATGACCCTTTAACTACATTGAACCATATAAAAACTACATTCAGAAGGGTCTCTTCAAGTCACTCGGCTTGGTGCAGATACCTACATCTTTTATACAGAAATGTTATTAAACTAACTTGTGACGTTACGGATGTAACGGATGAGTCACAGGCACCAGCTAGTATTTTATAATGGTTCAAGTGGAAAAATGTATATCGTACTAGATCTGCAACTGAATCATGATTCAATAAATAATAAGATATTAAACTAAAATATCGGATGATAATAGTACATTGTTGTAGAGGCTGGAAAGTAAGCAATAGATGGACGAGTTTGTTTGAGGGCCGACGCGTAGCGGAGGCCCTCGAAAGTACGAGTCCATCTATTGCACTTTTGGCCGAGACTAAACATTGTGCTTTTCACGACTAATGCGAGGAAATCATTATCATCATCATCATCATAATCATCCATCCATCCATCCCGTCCATCCCGTCCATCCCGTCCATCCTGTCCATCCCGTCCATCCCGTCCATCCGACCATCCGTCCATCCGTCCATCTATCCCGTCTATCCCGTCCATCCATCCATCCCGTCCATCCCGTCCATCCCGTCCATCCGTCCATCCGTCCCGTCCATCCCGTCCATCCCGTCCATCCTGTCCATCCCGTCCATCTGCCCATCCGTCCATTCTGTCCATCCCGTCCATCCCGTCCATCCCGTCCATTCCGTCCATCCATCCCGTCCATCCGTCCATTCCGTCCATCCCGTCCATCCGTCCATCCGTCCATCCTGTCCATCCCGTCCATCTGCCCATCCGTCCATTCTGTCCATCCCGCCCAACCCGTCCATCCCGTCCATTCCGGCCATCCCGTCCATTCCGTCCATCCCGTCCATCAGTCCCGTCGATCCCGTCCATCCTGTCCATCCCGTCCAACCCGTCCATCCCGTCCATCCCGTCCATCCCGTCCATCCCGTCCAACCCGTCTATCCCGTCCAACCCGTCCATCCCGTCCATTCCGTCCATCCGTCCATCCGTCCATCCATCCCGTCCATCCGTCCATTCCGTCCATCCCGTCCATCCCGTCCATCCGTCCATCCTGACCATCCCGTCCATCTGTCCATCCGTCCATTCTGTCCATCCCGTCCATCCCGTCCATCCCGTCCATCCGTCCATCCAGTCCGTCTGTCCGTCCGTCCGTCCGTCCGTCCGTCCGTCCATCCATTCATCCATCCATCCATCGCATGCAGCAGACGATTACTGTTGATTGGTCCAATAATGTCGTTTCAGCACGCCAGGAATGAAATTCAGAAATTATATTTCAAAAAGTCGTATCGTATAAATGAAATACATATACTGATACGTCCTGTTTTCGATTAGTGTAACTTTGTTGTCGTGTTTGTGCGCCATAAATGAGTCAGCTGTTAAATGTACATATATAGGCAGTTTTGAGTACTGGATTTAGGTTATCTATGGCCACATTTTCGAGCAGTGTCGTGAAAAAGTTATTTGTCATGTTACTTTATTTATTATCCCTTAACTAAGGGACTTCGATTATTTTTCTTATTTTTCCTAACAGGTACAACTTGACCTCTCGCTGTGCTATTATTGTTTTTCCATGACAGCGCCTTCATGACATTGTCATAACGCTGTATTTCGCTTGGCCAGTGGAAAAACATTTCGCACTCAAACTATAACCCTATAAACCAGGTTATCATTGAATTTTGGCACACCATATACAGGCCGAGATGACAGTCGAACTACCTCAACCACCTGCCGAAATATTCCGAATTAATTTTAAAACACCTTGTATTGTCGTACCAGATTAAAAACGTAGAGACTGCTACACACGGGGGACAGGGTATTACTACACACCGGTGGTAACTGATATGCCTGCTACGAGCTACGCGCTACGCCACGGAGCTACGACGCTGAGCGTCTACGGTTACTTCGAATCAATAAGCACAACAGAAGTTGATTAGCTTATTTATTACAGTTTACAGTTAGACTACTGGATAGCCCAGTGAATAGAGAACGTGACTACGAAGCTTGAGGTCTTGGTACGGTCACGGTTGGGGAGATATGTATGAAAAATACGCATGTTTGTTCTCGAGTCCTGGGTGTTTAATACGTATTTAAATGTATCTGTTTAAGTGTGTTTATTTTTAAGTATGTAGTACGGTTAGGATCAAAAGTAGCTGGTCACTGTTAAAATATATATTAATAATAATACCATTTCTTTAACAGCGCCACCTAGTTATATCTAGACTTAAGTTGTACCTCATGTGCTTTATCTGTGGAATGTGTTATTAAGAATAAATTAGTCGTGTATGCAACTGCTATTGTGTTTTTCATCAGGTTATGGGCGATCGTAGTTTCCAAACAGTTTTATAAAGTGTTTCGTGTAAATTTCGCAAAATGTCGACATCAAGTTACATAATGAACATCCCGAAATTGAAAGGACGCGAAAATTATGATGATTGGGCGTTTGCAGTAAGAAATTTCATGTTGATAGAAGGAATCGACATCGACGCCATTGCTCCGGATCTTAGTGAACTAGAAAGCAAGAAAGCTAAAGCCAAACTTGTTATGACCATCGATCCTTCATTATTTGTGCACATCAAGGACGAAAACCAGATTAATACGTTGTGGAACAAATTAAAACGGCTGTTTGACGATACTGGATTTACAAGAAAAATAAGTTTACTTCGGACATTAATATCTATACGCCTTGAAAATTGTGAATCCATGACCAATTATGTGACTCAAGTGGTAGAAACAGCGCAACGATTAAAAGGTACTGGTTTTGAAATCAATGACGAGTGGATCGGTTCGTTACTTTTGGCGGGACTCCCAGAAAAATTCGCGCCAATGATAATGGCCATAGAGCACTCTGGTTTGGCGGTTAGCACAGATGTTATCAAAACAAAGTTGCTCGATATGACAGATGATGTTGGCAGCAGTGGAACTGACTCAGCGTTTTGGTCAAACCACGAGCGAGAAAAGGTGGCAACACTACACACCATAAGTCAAAGCAAACTTCAAGTAAAAATAAAACATCAACCGAAAAACAAATAAAGTGTTACAAATGTAAAAAGATTGGTCACTATATAAACCAATGCACTGAACCGAAAATAAAGGACGCTGGTGCGTTCAGTGTTTGTTTTCTGAATGGAAAATTCAGTACAGAAGATTGGTACGTAGACTCGGGAGCAAGTAAACATATGACCGCAAACAAAGAATGTTTATCGCGCGTTCATCAGAGACACGAAATACAAGAAATAGTAGTTGCAAATAAAATGTCAATGCCAGTTTTGTGTGCCGGTGATACACAGATCACTACATTAGTAAATGAGTCTCAGTTTGACATTCCAGTGAGAAATATTTTGTGCATACCTAATCTCACAACAAATTTACTATCAGTTAGTCAGTTGATAGCAAACGGGAACACAGTTTCTTTTGAAAAGAATGTGTGTTATATTCGTAATCAACAGAAGATGCTAATAGGAGTGGCAAATTTAGAGAATGGGGTATACAAATTAAATACTGTGAAGTCAGAAGAAGTGTTAGCAACGGCAGCCATACACACAGTAGATTCTAGGCAGTGGCATAGAAGACTTGGGCACATCAATAAGAATGACCTAGAAAAGATGAAAAATGGTGCAGTGGAGGGAATATCTTATTCAGATAAGCCAGAAGTACAGAAATCCAACTGTGAAATATGTTGCGAAGGAAAGCAGGCTAGATTACCCTTCCCATCGGCAAATCATAGAAGTGACACCTTGTTGGGAGTAGTGCACTCAGATTTATGTGGGCCCATGGAGACCAAATCTATTGGTCAAGCCAAGTATTTTCTTCTCTTTGTAGATGATGCAAGCCGTATGTCATTTGTGTACTTTCTGAAAGAGAAAAATCAAGTGCTACGTTGTTTTGAAGATTTTAAAAGCATGGCAGATAACCAAACTGGAAACAAAATAAAAATACTCCGTACTGATAATGGAGGAGAATTTTGTTCAGAACGGATGGAAAGCTACTTAAAAACTTCAGGGATTATCCATCAGAAGACAACACCATACACTCCAGAACAAAACGGCCTTTGTGAACGATACAATAGATCCGTAGTTGAAAAAGGAAGATGTCTTCTCTTTGAAGCCAAATTAGACAAAAGTTTTTGGGCCGAGGCAGTGAACACGGCAGTGTATCTGAAAAATAGGTCGCCGGCCTCAGGTTTACAACATGGAACACCATATGAGAGATGGACAGGTAAAAAACCTGACCTTAGCCAAGTTAGAGTATTTGGCAGTGATGTAATGGTGCATGTACCCAAGAACAGAAGACAAAAATGGGATAAGAAGGCTGATAAATACATTTTACTTGGTTACGAGGAAAATACTAAAGGTTACCGAGTATATAATCCGAAGACAAAGAAAATAACTACGAGTAGAGATGTTGTGATCATGGAAAAGGAAGAAACAGTTATTGACACAACTCAGATAATAGTACAAGAACAAGAGCAACAGCCAGTGGAGGAAGAATCGGAAGAAATGGATGATACCAATTTGGATCCAAATGATTCTACCTATGTGGGCGACACATCTACGTCAGATGATACAATTGATACTTCTGATGATAGAATTGATACTTCAGATTATACGGAGTGTCAAGAAGATCATAATTTACAGCCAGAAGCAGTGAATCCAGCTAATACCAAGCGTGTGCGTAAACCAGTTGATAGATATGGTTTCTCAAATCTCTGTATAGTGGAAGATTTGATGGCTGGTGAAGAAATCACTTACGAAGCGGCTATGAACGGGACAGAAAAAAGGATGTGGCAGAAGGCTATGGCGGAAGAACTGAAAGCTTTTGAGGAAAACCAGGCATGGGAAGTCGTTGAAGACAAGGAAGCAGATAGAGTGCTACAGTGCAAGTGGGTGTTTAAGAAAAAGGCTGAAAATGATGGTAAAGTGCGATATAGGGCTCGTTTAGTGGCAAAGGGTTTTTCCCAGAAAGAAGGTGTAGACTATGAACAAACATTCTCGCCAGTGCTAAGATATTCAACCCTAAGGTTACTGTTCGCCTTAAGTGTAAAATATAACTTTGAAATAACCCATCTTGATGTCACTACAGCTTTCTTAAATGGCTATCTAGATGAAAATGTATACATGCAGGTGCCGCCAAATCTTAATTATGAAAGTAATTGTGTTCTTAAATTAAAACGGGCAATATATGGGTTAAAACAATCTGCAAGAGCGTGGAATAAGAGAGTTGATGATTGTTTATTAAGCTGGGGTTATGTCAAATCAAAACTAGAACCATGTTTATACAGTAAAGTTGTAAAGAATAAGCAGATTGTAATAACTGTATTTGTTGATGATTTTTTCATATTTTCTAATAGTAGAGCCATGACAGATGAGTTAAAAAGGAATTTAATGTCAAATTTTAAAACTTAAGATTTGGGTCAGGTAAAGAAATGCTTAGGCATGAGAGTGAAAATGTATGAAAATGGCAGTATATCTTTAGATCAAGAGCAATTTGTAGATCATATTTTAAAAAAATTTAACATGTCAGATTGTAAAGCCATTGACACTCCAATTGAATGTAATTTGAAATTAGAAAAAACTGAGAATGTATGTAAACAGTATCCCTATCAACAACTGATTGGAAGTCTTATGTATTTGTCTGTACTAACACGTCCTGATATCAGTTATAGTGTCAGTTACTTAAGTCAGTTTAATAACTGTTTCACATCAGTTCATTGGACTCATGCGAAAAGGATACTGAAGTATTTACAAAACACTAAATCTTATGGATTAATGTTCAGAAATGATAACAATAAATTGGAAGGTTTTGTAGATGCTGATTGGGCCTCCAGTACTATAGATAGGAAATCATATACCGGTTTCTGTTTCAAGTTGTCTGGTACTGTAATTTCATATGAATGTAAAAAACAACAAACAGTTGCATTGTCCAGCACAGAAGCCGAGTATATGGCAATATCTGAGGCTGTCAAAGAGGCAATTTATTTGAAAAATTTATTGTCAGAAATTTGTGTTTGTGACTATAAGATAGTCATATATAATGATAACCAAGGAGCTCAAAAGTTAACTGAAAATCCCTTGTTCCATAAACGCACAAAACACATAGATGTGCGTCATCATTTTGTTAGAGAAGCAGTTGCTAATAATCTTGTAAAAATTGCATATTTGCAAACTGCTGAAATGCCCGCAGATCTCTTAATAAAGGGATTAAGTACAAATAAGCACAACTATTTTGTAAACAAAATGGGCATTCAGCGCATTGAGTAGTTTGAGTTTAAGATTTTTTCTTTGTGAATGGTTTATTTTTAATAAGTGGAGGTGTTAAAATATATATTAATAATAATACCATTTCTTTAACAGCGCCACCTAGTTATATCTAGACTTAAGTTGTACCTCATGTGCTCATGTGTTATTAAGAATAAATTAGTCGTGTATGCAACTGCTATTGTGTTTTTCATCAGTCACTTTTGTACTTTGTCGTAATAACACAATTGTCAATCAAGTATGACGTTTTGCACCTAACTGTAGACTCTACAGTGTATTAAAAATGAAATACTATGGCTAATCAAAAATGTCGAGCGACGACCAGAGGTCGTATTGTCTAATGCTACTGACGCTTGCCTTTGCTTTCACCATCTCTTTCTGTCATCATCTTATACCGTTTGACAGAAAGAAATAATGATTGCGGAGGCAAGCGTCAGAAACGTTAGACAATAAGCCTGCTGGTTATGGTTGCGGGAACGCTTTGACGCGAATGGCGCAGGACCGATCTGGGGATTGGGGGAGTGATTGGGGGAGGCCTATGTTCAGCAGTAGTTTTCGGCTGTAATGATGATGATGGTGAGTCGTGGATTTGGGCTCATTATAGTTTTTCTATAGTTTTTCGGAATTTATGTGCGAAATCTAATTTGAAATTTACCATGAGATTTGCAGTGAATCAAAACTTTTTGAGGAACCTGCACACATTTGCGAAGAAGTTGAATGGTGTGTGTGAAGTCCCAATCCGCACCCCACATACCTCGCACCCACGTTGGAACTACGGCCCAAGACGTCTCATTCTGAGAGGTGGGCTGTGCCCTGCAGTGGGACGTATATGGGCTAGGATAATGATTCTAATAATGCTACTAAGTAACGATATGTATCAAGATGAGGATCGTAAGTTGACGTCCTTAGTGGACTGTTTGATCCATCAGATTATTTCTAACTACATGATAACATCACTAAAATTCAAAAAATCAAGCGTTTAATCCCCCACATCGCAGCATTGCAAAAACCTCATTACAGATAGTTTTCCAGCAGTTTCGATACGCGTCATTGTTATTGCTTGCCATTATATTCTTAGCGCGGCTGCGTACGCGCCGTAAACCGGCGGTAAATCGTTTAAAAGAAGCAAGGTCACAATATGGCGGCCGTGCTTAAACCATCAAACCACCCGGAGACGACGACGGGCCTAACCTTCTGTCAAATGTAACTTACTTTGCTGGGGTACAATGGCAAATAAACTAGTCAGTGACACGAACAAAATGTACCTTCTGTATGTACGGTGTCAAGAGGCAGTATCAAGTGGTCACCATGTACGCTACTATCCATAGACTGGACACGGTGCCTCAAAATCAATTGTGAACATTCTAGCTAGGAGTTGGATAAGTTAAATAAAACATATCCTTAGAAGTAGGAGTAGGTGGTGGAGGGCTTGAAAAATTTTGTAAGTAAAGCCGGTGCAAAAAAAACCTAAAAACCCCATTTACATCATCTTCTTGAAAGTGCAGTAATGGAAGAGAAGCGTTTGGTAACTTTGAAGTTTAGTCAACCCGGGGGGAATCGGGTTGTTGGTTGGTACCCTTCGCCAATGTTTTGGTCTCCCGCAAAGTAACAAGTGTGGCTGTGGTTGTGCGATTGAAGCTTGAGTTAGTGTTTGACAACTTCGCTGTTTATATACATATTATTGTCTAACGCATTCGGAATCACAATCCATTCCACCACTATTTTCTATCAAACAACAAAGAGTGAGGATGTAAAAAGTTGGTCAACACGATCGTAGCTGCCTGGAATTAGACAATACGGTCTCAGATCAAGACACGAATTAGTGTTGTCATTTTGTACGTATCCGCTGCAACGCTCAACGTCGCAAGTGTCAATTTTTGTACAAATTAATGTCGCTTCCGGTTCGTTTAATGTTCTAAGCGGGCTGGTATGAAAAGTTGCACCTTTCAAAATATTGATGTTGGGGATTATTTTGTTATGACTGACAGAAGTTCTGGTAATACAAATTATTGATCATAATAGGTGAATCATAATGTACATACGCGACACGACACACGGCAGTTGAAACACTTCAGAGGGCAGCTGTACTCAATTATATTTTTCTTAAAAAATATTGCTTATTTGAGTTTGCTATGCGAATGTCCGGTGGGTAAAGCCGCTTTTAATTAAATTTCGGTCGGTTTGTATTATTAAATTCTGCTTATCTTATGATGAATGAATAAATACTAAAATATCTACTTAATATTTATAAGCAGTGGAAATACAACAATGCATCTAGGATGCAGTAAGTCGCGGTAGCCCTACGGTTTGACCGGTGGCGTCACTAGCAGAGACTCGTGGGTTCGAGCCCGGACTCGCACCGGTGAGTTTTTCGAAATTTATATGCGAAATTGCATTTGAAATTTACTATGAGCTTTACGGTGAAGGCAAACATCGTGAGGAAACCTGCGCACACGTATGAAGGAATTCAATGATGTGTGTGAAGCTCCCAATTCGCATTGGGCCCGCGTGGGAACTACGGCGCAAGCCCTCTCATTCTGAGAGAAGGCCTGTAGACTGCGACGTACATAGGCTGGGATTGATTCTGGATGCTGGTGCACTCAGGTTGTGTAGCGCCTCACTCATGTTTGCGGAGGCCCACACGGACGGCTTTCAAGTGCTTATGCGCAAGAAGATCACCTCGATATTGAGCAAGATCCGAGGGAGATTCAACGGCATCCTGAATGTCACTGCTGGCAGGTTTGACCGTCCTATCCTGCCTGATATGGATGCAAAACGCTTAAAATAAACAGTATATAATTTCAATTTTAATAATAGAAAATTGTTATAGCACTTAATGCTGAATTATTTCAGAACTCTGATCTCATGCGTCACTATCGAAACATTAAAAGTTATATAGCTTTAAAATATGTAAATTATGATCGAAGTTTGTTATTACAAAAAAAAACTCGTTCAAATACAAGTCAAGTTCGCCTATTGAGGATTCCGTACAAATTTAATAGCCAAAAAAAAATTTTAGCTTCATAGAATATCTATGAAGTTGATTGATTTCTGGACTTTTTTCTTTACTAGTTTTAAAATTTCATAAATCTTTGTCAACGGAAAGTTTTTTATAGATTTTTATATTTAAACACACTTTAATTTAGGTACATAGAAACTTAATTTTATTACAGTTGCAGTAGCCCATAACTCTAGATGTTACATATTAATTCCAACTTGATATTCTTATTATGTCCCTGAGAAAATAAGCCTTGGCAAATACAAGTTAAGTATGAAGTATCTTTTTCTATGCAAATAAACAAATAGACTGATGCCAAAATGATAATTCAAGGGTTCCTTTTCTCCCTTTGATGCATGGAAGCCTAAAAATGAGCTATTTATATAAAAAAAGTAGCTGTTGCGCGCAACTCTGTTTGCGAGGAATAGGGGTATATAAAAGATAGCCTACGACCTATTCTCAGACCTACCAAATACAGACAAAAAAATTAACAAAATCGGTCAAGCCGTTTCGGAGGAGTTCGACGATAACAAACACCGTGCCACGCGATTTTTATAAACGCACAACCTATGATTTCCAGATACGTTGCCTCCAACATGCATAATTGCCAATGCTAATCCCAATCTGTCTGGCTTGTCGCCATCCCAACAGATTTTCGAGACCAATGATCTAATCTCAACTGTAAATTACGCGTCAAATCTGCACTAAATATCAAATATGACATTCTGTTTATGTTACAAAACATGTGCCACGAAACTACTTTGTAAAATGTAACGTAAATAGTAGCGGTACAATGTTTGGTTACATGGCTCCGAGAAATATTCAAATTAAACCGCAGTTTACACGTTTAGTTGTACGTACTGGGATAAAAATAAAATCATTGTTTTTATACATGTATACTTACAGGACGGTCATGTAGTATATTCTGTAGTGGCACTAATGATGTATACGGCGGGATCGCAGTTTAACGCAGACAGAACTCAGAGCAACAACACCGCTGACCGCGGTGACCGCTGATAAAATGAACCTTTTTACCTTATTCTTATTACCTTGCAGTCCTATCAATTGAAAGTGACAGGGAATTCAATTTTGATAATGTGATCGAATATTTTAGTAAAATATAGTCTCGTAAGCATGTTTAGTATTTGGTGTTTTATTTTAAGTAGGGGTGCTCAATACGAAGCCGCCCGGGGTGCCAATTTACCCTACGCCGCCACTGTTACCTTGGCCCTCCGCTACTATTGTTGCTGCTACTGCTACCGCTCATGCTGTTGCTGTTGCTGTAGTGGAGGAGTAAGATAAAAAGGTTGTATCTCATTGATAAGGACCTCCGCATGCCAAAAACAGTTAATGTTCCAATAATTAAATTAACGCCTACGATATGAGCATAGCTTAGTTTAGGTTCTCATGAACTCATAATACAAGCAATACTTATGTTGCTGTATTTTGTACATTGTTTTTTTTTTTTTTTTTTAATAGCCTGTTTCAGTGTCCCACTGCTGGGCAAAGGCCTCTCCCCTGGACTTCCAACTCGGCCTGTCTGCACTTGTGTTTGACCAGTCGCTCGAGAACGTGTCTAGGTCATCCCGCCATCTTCGCCTTGGCCTGCCGCGGCGCCGGCAACCGTCCTGGGGCACCCATTGAGTGGTGACCCGCGCCCATCTCTCTGGGTGCATGCGGCAGACATGGCCAGCCCAGTCCCATTTCAGCCTGGCGGTTGCTTTACCTACATCTACAATGCATGTTTTGGAGCGCAGTACAGTGTTCCGGACTCGATCGGTTCTTTTTACATCTAAAATGCTGCGCTCCATAGCTCTTTGGCAGACCTTCAATATGGACTTCTGAATTTCAGTCAGGGACCACGTTTGAGCACCGTAGGTTAGGATAGGCAGTATGCATGTGTCGACGAGTTTCCGCTTGAGTGACAATGGAAGGTTACCCTTCAACAGCTCCTTCATGGACCAGAAGCTCTTCCAGGCGTTATCAATTCGTCTTTCGACCTCTTTGTCTTGCCTATTGTTAAAAGAAACTATCTGGCCCAAGTAAATATACTCGTCGACATAATGCATGACGTGCCCATCTACCTCGACCCTACGTTTCGTGCTATTGGTCATGACTTTTGTTTTGGTTCTGTTCATCAGAAGTCCAACCTGAAGGCTTGCAGAGCTGAGATCTTGAAGCATCACTTCGAGTTCTGATGCCGAGGAAGAGAAAAGGACTATGTCGTCGGCGAAGCGAAGGTTCGTTAGTCTTCTGCCGTCGACCACAATGCCCTTCTCCCTCCAAGCTTCCGCCAGGCTCTTGAATATCTCTTCTAGTGAGCTTGTAAACAATTTGGGAGATAGCGGGTCGCCCTGTTTTACTCCTTTTTCTATTTTGAATGACTGACCTGATAAATGGTTGAGCTTTATATTGGCAGTGCTGTTATTATAAATTGACCTCCCTCCTTTGTACATTGAACTGATTTAATTTTAAAAATGTTAAGGTAGCATCAAATAATTAAACTTTCTTACGACGTCTCGACTATCGTGAAAGTCTGGCTTTAGATCGTTTCTTACCACACATCTTTTGATCAAAATATTTTTTATCGAAGGTTTGAACAGAATACTCCGAGACACAAAAAAAATTGGACTACGTACTGTCTTTAGAATATTTAGAAGAATGTGTTGTTTTCATGTATTTACTAACAAAAGCACTTGAAACTAGAGGGCTAGTAGTGTGATTAGTACGGCAGCGCGAGGGATGGGCGCTGGGCGCTGGGCACTCTGGCCAAAGGCTAGGGTCCGCGGCGAGATCGCGATACTATTGGCAGTTGGCATTTGTCTTGCGACCGGCGTGCGCACTTCTCGTCTCTAGAATTTCGTCCAAACAATAAAATTATAAGCGAATTTAAAAATAGCGACGGTTGCCGCTGAGCTGGGAACTGCGTAGAGTAGTGATCTGGAGGCGACGTGCGGAACGCACGCGCAGCGGCTGCCGACTGTCAGGTCTGTTCACCTGTGCTACCTACAGTGTCATTATCACCATTATACGCTTATCAGTCATCGCCCTCTGCGTAAACACGCTTCCGTGCCCAGTTTCACTCTTGTCCTTCTCACATTCTGCAGCATCAGCTTTAACGTAGAAGGAAATTTTATTCATTAAGTGTCAAGTGCTGGAATCAGTTAACAGGATTAACGAAAAAAATTGCGTCACGTCCGAATTAGGCTGGAATAGAATTTGTAATTTTGTTTACCGCTCCCAAAATAAGTGTTCTTGAGCTCATTTTCAATTTGATCACAAATGAAATTTGTTTACGAGATTCTATGACATTTAAAGTCACTTTAAAGAAGCTTAATAAGTAATAACATTGCAAGAAAACCTAACATTCTGAACTTTTTTTTACCAACCAAACGAATTGAAACTAGCTATGTTAGCCAAAGGATAAAATACGAGTAGACATTCATTTATCTTTACGACTATGACGCCATCTATTTTCGAGTATTTTTAAAGCACAAATTTAATTATTTTCGACGACAGACATTAATATTAGTTTTGAAATCCGGACTCTACTGTTTTATAAGATATTCCGGCTGCAGAGTGGGCGGTGCCGTAACTTTCTATGACACGCTATTTTGCAATGTTGGTTTAATTTCAAATCTATTTCGAGCGACCTCATCTTGACATTCAAATTAATCTCGGTTTATTGAAAGAAAACTACAAAATAAACATTCAGTGCTCGCTTGAAAATATACTTTGTTCAAATTCATAATTCGGAGTAGTAAGTAAGAGGATTTGACTAAACTGATTATTGGACTAAGGCAAAGCAGCATCTTAAGCTTTCTATGAAACATATAACTAGCTCTTGCCTGCAACTCCGTTTGCGAATAATTCTTTTATTGCTGTGCTGCGGGAATTATTAAATTTTCCGGAATAAAAAGGGTTTTATATGTTAATACAGGTTATAAACTATCTGTGTGCCAAATTTCATTTGAATCTGCCAAACCGTTTTAGCGTAAAAGAGTAATAAACACGTCCATACAAACTTTCATGTTTATAATACATATTAGAGGGATTGTTCATGTTTTGTGACTTAATTTCAACAATGTAAACAATGATGAAGTGCAACCAAAAAATCGGTGGAAATGAAAAAGTCTATAAGCGAAATAAATCACGCACCGTGTGTCACGCGTAATTGGAACAAATGCCTGATTGGGCAAATGCTTCAAATTCGATGGAAATTGGATATTTCACATTCAAATTAGCGGCGCCGTGACGCGAGTAATGGCCGCCACTGGAGCGGGATCTTTGTCAGACGTATGAGTTATACACAAAATGTCCAACGGTGCGTGGTTGAAAATTACTATTTAAAATGTTCATTACTTAAAAAATTCACGTTTTTTTACATACGGTACTTTTAGTCAACCGTACTTGAAATCACATCCAAACTTCAGACGTGTAGAAAATTTAAAGTTAGTTCAATCACTGGAAGTGGCTGAAACTCGGCTTGCTATGGGCATTTTCGATTTAATTACACCTGCTACTTTTTTTTCAGAATTAGGTAGTTTTGGAGTTTTCTTACTAAGCATTAAGAGCGCTATTGATATTATGATTAAAAAAAAATGCCCCTAATTTTCCATTTAGTCCGTAATTTATGTGTGTCAGTTTTGTGACGAGACATAAAAACTGTACGAGAAAAGTCACAAAACTGACTTTTTTTCTTTATGAAAATTAAAAGTAGCCACTCGTGGCCCCAAAATTTATTTTTGTAGAAAAAAAGTAAATGGTGCACTTTAAGTTGAAAATGCGCACATAATATCGTTCGTTGTTAATTCTAGTCTGATAAAAGCTACTTACTCAACTTCCAAGAATATTTGAATACTTATACGAGAACAAGTCATTTATGTTTATAAAGAGAAATCTCGGCATTGAAGGCGCTAGATTGTACTCGAATCAAAGAAAAATGATAATGAGAACGGAAAATTTATATCGTTAGACATTCTGTCGAAAATAATTGCTAATACCAATATCCAAAGACCTTTGAAAACTGTAAAACGATGAAATATTTTGACCTTGATTTTTTTATTATTACTTAAAAATCTACACCTTAACAGTAGTGTCATTGCTGCAAGGTCAAAGCGTATTACCATCTTATTTACGTTTAAAAATAATTCTATCACAACACTAGATTTCGTCTAATTTTATTTAAATTATTTTTATGTAGGTGGGAATACATATTTTATATAACAAACATGAAATCGTACCAATTGGGAGTTTGTTTCCATTTTTTTCTTGAAGGCGAATACCAAATCTTTTTTGTCACATTTTCATATTTTTAAGAATGGTTCAAAATGGTTACTCATCCATCAAAAACTGAGTGCAGCCATACTGCAACTACTAGAAAAAACTCGCAGTGGAAACCGCACCATTTTCGTGCAAAATTTCTTATCATGAATGTTTTCCCAAATAAATGAACGTTTATGTCCATGCCCCGTTATCACCTGCGATATTATTGCTTGGGTTGGCGGCTCGCCAGCCACGTGACACAGGTGGAAACTGCCAAGAGTTAATGAACTTAGAGGTGCGTGAACTACAGTTTCCTTGACGTGTCAGTGAAAGTTTGGAGAGTAGAGGTGACGAGGGACACACGGTACTTTTATATTTCGCTCTGAAACGTAGTTTTACCAGCCCCACTTTGCCGTCAGCCAAAAGACATTCACTGCTGGACAAAGGTTTCCCTCAAAGAGTTCCACAACGATCGGTCCTGCGCTGCCCGCATTCAAGTGGGTCTTGTGACCTTTACCAGATCGTCGGTCCATCTTGTTGGAACCTTCCTACGCCACTTCTTCCGCTTCACGGCCGCCACTCTAGAACCTGACTGCCCTGTCGGCCGTCGGTTCTACGAGCAATGTGCCCTGCCCACTCTCACTTAAATCTGGCGACTCTCCCGATCTATGTCAGTAGCTTTGGATCTCCTGCGGATCTCCTCATTTCTGATTCGACTAACGTGGAGAAACAGCATAGCTCGCGCTATCGCTCTTTGAGGTACTCTGTAGTTTTGTTAAATACAAGTTATCTTTCGTGTACAGTTACGGTTAAATCGTTAAGGGTATAACACATAAATACCTACTGCTCTGCCAGCTGATTGGATATTAAATAAATTAAATGAGATACTATAATTTTTTGAAAACGTCACTGAAAATGAAAGTGATAATCATGATTCACAAACGCAACAATTAAATATAACATAAAATTATTTATTAATTATTTTTGTCATTTGCCTAAGTACACATTTATCGCCATAGCAGAAGTCAAGTTATAGCTAACGAAGTAAAATCGCTAAGTTACAGTTTTAATAATTTAATACAATAATTCAAATAAGGTAAACGTATCAATGCTCGAAACCTCCACGCCCAGTAGATGACACCCATAATATGTCACCTCTCTTACTGTGACATAAGATTGAAGGCGCCATTTATTGGGTCAGTGTCGAGCACAGGAACGTTTACCTTAATTAGGTATTTAATTTTGAAAAAGTACCAAAGTACGGTGCGAACTTAATTTATAGCTTTTATTGCAAACTAGCTGTTTCCTGCGACTCCGTCTGCAAATAATTCGTTTATCGCTATCCCGCGGGAACTGTGCAGTATTCCGGGATAAAAACTATCCTATGCCTTTCCCAGGGTCTCAAAGTATCTTCATGCCAAATTTCATCCAAATCGGTTTAGCAGTTTAGGCGTGAAGAGGTAACAGACAGACAGACAGACAGACACACTTTCGCATTTATAATATTAGTATAAATAAGGTGTAATTAATAAGGATTGAGGAGTAAAAACTTTGTTTTAAGTAAAAATGGCTATAAGATTTCACTTTGACTTAGTAAAAAAAAAACATAAATCTATGCTTATAGCAACACATCTGAATTTGACATGATTTTCTTGATCCACACTATATATTATATTCATATTATACGCGAACAATCACATTTTAGGTTCATAAACAGAAACATAAATACCGCAGCCAAAAGTGATACACGTGGCGATACAGCCGTAATGTACAGTCGACTACAAAAAGATCGATACCGCCAAAGTTACAAAGATATGTATACACACCTTTATTGACTTAACATTAAGGTCGTGTATACATATTTTTCTAACTTTGGCCGTATCGATTTTTTTGTAGTCGACTGATTAGTATTTAATAACCAAGGTCACTTATTTGTGAGTTAATAAAGCCGTATCTTGAGGCATAATTGCAGCGATGCAGTAACTGCATACCCCGCTGCAGGATACATATTGCTTGTCACGCTTGGGACTATCAGGGACAAAATACGTTTAATATTGTTTGTAGAAACTACTTCTAATATAGTACAATATATCACTTGAAAAGAACAAGCTTCGTTTTAATAAAGGAGCTTTGACATCGTGAAACAAGAACCTGAAGTTGTGGTAGTCAAGCTGTTGAAAATTAATTGAAAATAGGTAAAGAGTTTTTGTACCACTTGCCTATCATTGAAGTCCAAATATCGCCAGCAGTATTCTTCTTTTCTGTCAGTATTGAGTAGTTTACTCTTAAATATAATTGACATAAAAATTATCAAGTATCCTGATTAATTTGAACTTCTTGGTACCGACTAAAAATTTCCGCCAGTGAATTATTATTTTTTTGTATCTATTTCCTGGAAACTAAAATTTCATGTCAAATATAATCGTAAGGGTAAAGTTTTTTTTTAAAATACCTATTTAGTATCTTATTTAGTAACTCCCATTACAGATTTTAGCGGTACAAAATAATTGCAGTTGTTTTTGCTCGACAATATCATTTACATTACCCGACTCCTCCTTTGTCTTAATAAAATTAATAGTAATTATATTTAACTCCATAATTAATTTAATGCTCGATGGTACATTCTCCTTGAACACGAGCTTATATTGGAATATCATTCTAACGCCCGGCAGCGCGCCAAGTGAAATGTTTACAGTGTGCACCAGCCCATTATCTGTCCGCTTATTATTGCTTCAGCTTAGAGTGTTATTATAATTTTAAGAATTCAACCCTATTAGAGCATCAGCCACAGACTTAGGGTATCGATCGTTCTAGGAATGGCAAACAGTTCAGTGCCTGTGTTGAAGGCTAATTGAAGGATATTTCTGGGCGACACAAATGATTATATGGAAAAGAATGCCTGAATAAGCATTTAGTTATTTCTTGATAGTAATTTTTAACATTGAAAATAAGTGCCTCAATATTGGTTAATATTTTTTAGATATTGGTTGTCGTTGGAGCATGTAAGGTGGTCAAAAATATCTGATCACGACCGTATTATCAGTCACGTACGTGCGTTTTCAGATATTTTGAGTACCTTGACTGTTCTGAAGTTTATGATGGCGACTGTACAAAATACAAGTACAATTAACAGCATGTTCCGCGCTTTTCCGATCAGAACGAGTGCCTACATGTATATTTAGGAATTCCGCACAAACATACAAATCAAAACACAAATAAACTGTACACGTTTCACTATAGCCATTTATTATTTACAGTTCGTGCAGACTAAAGTTTAATTAAAAAGTATCAATAATATCTACCTAAATGACTTGCGAAAACTTAAACTCTGGATACGGCTCGGTAAACTTAATAGGTAACTTCGTCTAATAATTGATTTGACCGGTCTAGGAATGTGTCTGGGACCGAGAATTCGCACCCTTGCAAAATTCAAAGGACGGTTTCAATTCCCCCAGTTTCATATGCAAAGAATTTATCCATGGCTAGTTTTTTATCTGCGATTTCGCCCGTGTGAACTATTAAATCTGCTAGTTGAGTCGTAATTACGGGATTTTACTAAATTACTAAGGCGTTCCTAAAAATAACGACATTATTTACGTAAGTTTCAAAAATTTCATGTTGATGAATGAATGAATGGATGAATTTGGATGGAATTCGAAATGGACACTTATACCACGAAGTAACTTATAGTACTACTCTTATTCCGAAAAAATCTTTAGCTAAAAACTAATTTTACGCGTTGGAGGTTGAGAGGGAAATAAAGAGGGTAATACGGCCTAGGCCAAATTTTTTTGCTTGATTCAAGTCAGTTATGCAGCATCAATCATCAAGAAACATTCCTAACCATGATAATAATATTAGTGGTCTTTCATTAATTATTTAAAAACTACACTTTATAACCCTTTAACCAAACCAAGCTTTTGAAGCTCTATGTCTTCTATTGTTTTTGATCCACCTCCAACAAATTCGCTAATAAAATTACTAGCTTTTACAGACATCGAAAGTCATTAAAACATGTATTAATAGCTGCTTATACCATTTGACAGAGTTCCAAAATACATAACAGAGCGCACTGCATTCCAATACACATATAAACACTTGGGTTAAGGTCAAA
Organism: Archips crataeganus; assembly: GCA_947859365.1. NCBI lineage: Eukaryota > Metazoa > Arthropoda > Insecta > Lepidoptera > Tortricidae > Archips > Archips crataeganus. The sequence continues at coordinate 11,074,963 of OX402066.1, read as the reverse complement.
TTGTATTACATACATTTGAGAGTGACATTCCAACACAAGTCCAATTTTATTTTATAAGGATTTGAAAACTAGGTACATAAGTTTTTACAGCTCATAGTTAATTTTAATCATTTATAAGGGGCTTAAGTAATCCTAGTTAGGATGAAACAAAAGAAAATCTACGTAACTAGAAGAACAAAATTAAATCTAATTTAATCAAACAATTAACCCGAACCCGCAGGCTCGTATGGGAATTACAGCCTAAGCCTTCTCATTCTGAGAGGAGGCTTGTGCCATGCAGTGTTTTGTATATAGGCTGGTTGATAGATCAAACAAAAAATAAAAAAATATAAAAATAAAACCCTGTCTAATTTTAATTTGTCTTATCTCGAAAAAAAGACTTACAAATCAATTAACTTTGACGAAGATTTGCGTCAGCAGTAAAGAAGTTTAAATTTTAACAGGTACTGCCGCAAGACAATTCATACTCTATATAAGCTGAATATAATTTAACATATCTAAGGCTCTCCAAGGTTAAAGTGAATAATAGGCTGTTACTGAACCTGTGAGCACCTTTGGTCTTTTCTGCACTTTTCAGTAAGTGAGTGAGTGAGGTTCAACAGGAGTCAATCACTGGTCAGTTTTGTGTAAAAAAAGAACATTGGCTTATAAGTAAAAGTGAAACATAAAGTTTCTCAAGTCCGCATGCACTTGAACCTGTGAGTGATAAAGCCAAGAAATGGTGGATAATTTCGATAATTTTTAAAAAAAAACATTCTAGATTTTCAAGGAAGTTTGCGAAATTTGACGACCGCTTTAGCCTCGTTGGTAGTGACCCTGCCTACGAAGCAAGAGGTCCTGGGTTCGAATCCCGGCAAGGGCATTCATTTGTGTGATGAGCACGAATATTTGTTCCTGAGTCATGGATGTTTTCTATGTATTTAAGTATTTATTTATCTATATAAGTATGTTTATCATCGTCTGGTACCCATAGTACAAGCTATGCTTAGTTTGGGACTAGGCCAATTGGTGTAAGATTGTCCCCTAATATTTATTTATTTATTTATTTATTTACAAAGAGCAAAATGTGATGATCAATAATCTTATAGAGCCGTAACGAAGTTGTTATTTATCGATAATTGGTAATAGATCATGATCGATGCGCCGGCCTTGCGCGGGAGTTGGCATCTGACCGATATCTGCCGGAAACACGTTTGGCTGCAGATCGACGCGAGCTTTACATAAGTTCTCGTCTGTTATGTCATTGCGAAATGTATATTTTTGTCATTTCACTGTATTTAAAAGCTTACATTTAACTTGCAATGCGTGTAAGTTTTTTTGTCGAATTTCCAAGTCTTCCACTTCTAGTATTTAATCGGATTAACTTGAAATTTGGTACATATAACAAAACTTGTATAAAGCCGTGGTAGCTAAATTTTTTGACTTATGACCTCTCAAGCAGAGAGTGTGGGTTCGAGTCCGGGCTTGCATCTCTGAGGTTTTCGGAATTTACCTGCGAAATTAACCATGAAATAAAATTTACTGTGAGCTTACGGTGAAACAAAACACACACAACACAAATTCAATGGTGTGTGAAGTGTCCATTCCGCACTGCGCCCGCGTGGGAACTACGCCACAAGCCCTCTCAATCTGAGCTGTTGCGGAACATTTTCTTATTTCATACTTTTTAGAGCGCGTTTTTTCCGTAGTCGGGTTTCAGTTTTTTAAACTATTTTTTTTTTGAATATGTTGTTGAATTACTTTTTCGTCTGTGTTAGAATCGGACCGCAAGAACGATGATCACGTTACAAAGAATAATAAGTAGTAATGATCATCACCATCATCACACCCTATATATGTCCCACTGTAGGGCACAGGCCTCCTCTCAGAATGATATGTAGGTACTTATTATAAACAAGGGTCGAAAAAACGCCAGTCATTTTAAAACCTAACCCGGTCACACAGTAAAGTCTCCCTTACAACGTTACGATACACTCCAATCACATCCGTAGACTGTGAATGAACTTCTTCGACTCATAAATGGGTCCTAAATTGTCGTCGTTATGCACTCAAGCGGTGGTGGCCTAGCGGTTTGACCAATGGCCTCTCAAGCAGATGGTCGTCGATTCAAATCCCGCGTCGCACCTCTGAGTTTTTCGGAATTTATGTGCGAAATTACATTTAAACTTTATTTAACATGAGCTTTGAGAAATCCTGCATACACCTGCGAATAAATTCAATGGTGTGTGTGGAGTTCCCAATCCGCACTGGGCCCGCGTGGGACCTACGGCCCAAGCCCTTCCATTCTGAGAGGTGGTCTGTACCCCGCAGTGGGTCGTATATAGGCTGGAATGATGATGATTTTACTCAAAAGTAAAATGATGGGCGTTTTCCGACCCTAAATTATAAACAACGTTAGGTACTTACAACCAGATAAATGGTATCTAGTAATTATATGGCCCCTAGCATCTGGCTTTTGTCTAATATATTTCGCATTGGCATCGTTTACTACAGGATATATGAGTGGTTTGGCTTGCATGCTGCAATCAGTTCAGGTAGAGCATAAATCTCTACGTAAGTCTTTCATTGAGATTGTATATGACGACTAGCTTTTGCCCGCGACTTCGTCCGCGTAGAATTCCAATTTGTGGTAAAGCTTCTTCATCTTTATCATATTTATCCCGCGGGAATTTTGCATTTTCCCCGAGAAAAAGTAGTCTATGTCCTTAAAGGTGTAGCTTTCTACCGGTAAAAGAAGTTTTAAAATCAGCCCCGTAGTTGAATTCACTTATTTTTTTCCCGTGTGAATTTTGCTTTTTCACGGAGAAAAGTAGTCTATGTAAATAATGGTTGGTGTAACTTCCTATTGGTGAAAGAAATATTCAAATCAGCCCTCAAGTGATGTTCACTTCTTTTTATCCCACGGGAATTTTGCATTTTACCGAATAAATAGTAGGTAGCCTAGCCTATACCAACAAAGGATAGTGTAGCTTTCTATTGGTCATTTTTTTTTATACTCAGCCCTGAAGTTAAATTTACTATTCTCTATACCGCGGGAATTTTGCATTTATCCGGAAAATAGCATTCTACGTTAATCAAGGACAGTGTATCTTTTCTATTGGTGAAAGTCATTTTAAAATGAGCTCCAAAGTTGAATTTTTATTTCTATCCCTTGGGAATTTTGCATTTTTCCGGAAAAAAGTAGCCTATGTCAATAAAGGATAGTGTAACTTTTTAATGGTAAAAGATTTTTTTTTTAAATCGGCTCGGAAGTTTCAGAGATTATCTATCCCACAGGAATTTCCAAAAATCCTGCAATAAGTTTTTTTGCTGTTATGTATGATTGTAGTTACAGAGATAGGATCCAGTTGATTTGAGTATATAAATCCTGATTTATCCTTATCCCGTGGATATTTTCAAAATTATTGAAATTAGCTTTATACCTGTTCTAATAGTCTACTTGCATGCCCAATTGGAACAGTTTAGTAATCTTCGTTATATACATCCCGTATATTCCTTATCCCGTGGGAATTCCGGAAAATTATTTCTTATCAGATGCCTACGTCATAAAAAGGACACATCCTCCAAGTTTCAGGTCTCAACACATACAGCGGTTTAGGCTGTGCGTTAATCCGCCAGTCAGTCATATAGGACTTCAGGACAAAGCATTTTATATGTATTTGCATTGCACCAAGCTTTTATGCGAGTTCAACAATGATGTTTGAATACTCAATTCAATTTTATTCGAAAAAGGTTGAACTCACATAAAAGCTTCATCATCATCATCATCATCATTTCAGCCGTAGGACGTCCACTGCTGGACATAAGCCTCCCTCATTGACGCCCAATCATTACGGTTGGAAGCGACTTGCATCCACCCTGAACCTGCGGCCTTCAACAAAACGTCCGTCCATCTCGTTGGTGGACGTCCCACGCTGCGCTTGTAAAAGCAAAAGCTTGGTGAAATGCAAATACTTATTATAATTAGTTATTATCAGAGATCAGATCAGGAAGTGGTTGACAAACGTAGACAAATGGTTTGCAAAATTTGAAGTTTCGTTTAGTTTACAGTGTGTCAAAATAAAAAGTAATTTAAATCAAAAGCACTAAGGATTATTGATATCAGCATCGAAGCAAATCACCCCCAAAATAACTTTCTACTCCTTTTTAACCCCGTCAAGGGATGAATTTCAATAAAATACGAAACACGTCTTCCATCAATTCTGTTATAGAATGTTTATGCAAAATTTGAAGTAGATTGGACCAAGGAATCACGTTGTCCCATACAAACTTTGCCCCCCTTTTTTACCCCTTTAGGAGTAGAACTACGAAAAATCCTTTCTTTTCGGATGCCTACGTCATACAAAGAACACACCCTCCAAGTTTCAGGTCTCTACGATCAGCGGTTTAGGCTGTGCGTTGATCCGTCAGTCAGGACAAAGGATTTTATATGTATAGATAATGTTAATTTATTACGATCATAAAATTACACAAATATACCTATTAGGCAGGATTAAAAAAATATATAAGGGAACGTACCCATACTACGTGACCCGTTTAGGGGGGGGAGGGGGTCACCAAAAATACCACGCCTGGTCACGGACGGGGGGGAGGGGGTTTAGGTTTTCATCACGTAGTCAACAAACTCTAGTCTTTAGTTTAGGCAAATCTCGCAAATCTATATTAATAAAAGACAAATATGAGCCAAATTATTTTTTTTTAACTTTCTGTTTGCAAAAAATGATTTAAAATCATATTTATAAATTACTACGTGAAAAGTAAAGGGGGGGGTCTTGGAAAATACTACGGGTGGTCACCGAGGGGAGGGAGGGTGGTAAAAATTGCAAAAATGGGTCATGTAGTATGGGTATGTTCCCTAATTAGTCCGTCAGTTAAAAATAAATATTATGTTACTAGCTCTTGCCCGTGACTTCGTTTCTCGCCATCCCGCGGGAACTATGCAATTTTATGGGATTAAAACTATCCTTTGTCCTTTTCAGAGTCTCAAGCCATCTCCATTATCAAATATTATTTAAAATGTTGAGTGATTTAAGCGTGAAGAGGTAACAAACAGACAGCTCTCTCAGACATATTTTATTAGGGGACAATCTTACACAAATCGATCTAGTCCCAAACTAAGCAAAGCTTGTACTATGGGTACTAGACGACGATAAACATACTTATATAGATAAATAAATACTTAAATACATAGAAAACATCCATGACTCAGGAACAAATATTCGCGCTCATCACACAAATGAATGCCCTTACCGGGATTCGAACCCAGGACCTCTTGCTTCGTAGGCAGGGTCACTACCAACTAGGCTAAAGCGGTCGGCGGTATTTATATTATAGATTTATTATAGAAACGAAGTTAATTAAACAAAAAATATTAGGATATAAGTCGTTGAATTTGTTGTGACATCACATCACGTTCTGATACACTTTTTAATTGGCCGCCACTCCCAAACTTCGAAGCGCTTTATCTTTGTAATTTTTTGATTGATTGACAAAAGAAAAAATACGTATCCAATATTTTTAGGTAATCTAACTGATGGACTAATTGTAATGATACTAGCTGTTGCCCGCGACTCCGTCCGCGAACAATGGGGGTGTTAAAAATAGCCTACGACCTATTCTCAGACCTACCGAGTGTAGAGAAAAAAGTTTCATAAAAATCGGCCAAGCCGTTTCGGAGGAGTTCGGTAACAAACACCGTGACACGAGATTTTTATATATTAGACTAGCTGTTGCCCGCGACTCCGTCCGCGAAGAATTAAAAGTAGCCTACGACCTATTCTCAGACCTACCGAATATAGACAAAAAAGTTTCATAAGAATCGGTCAAGCCTTTTCGGAGGAGTTCGATAACAAACACCGTGACACGAGATTTTTATATATTAGATAGATATATGAGATTATTTATAACCCTTGACACTACCCAATTCTAATTAATAATAGGTTTTGCAAAACAATTGTTATTGATTTTTAATAACTATGTGAAACTGCTAGCTTTTACCCGCGGCTTCGCCCCCAATAACCATTAGCACTAGCACTTGAATTGAGATTCCAGAATTTTACTACATTTTACATGAATACATGAATATGGGAACAAATAGTTAGAATCACTCCGTTTCCCATAATTTGATTTGTCATAATTTTACTTGTCATACCAACGTCTGCCATAAAATATATACATATAGAAGCGTGCTGTTTCAGAATTTTTAAATACTTACTTTAATAACAATTCTTAGCAAAATACTGTTTTAGCAATAAATTACTTTACGACAAATGAAAATTATTTATTACCTATGAAATGGCGTAATAGACGTTACTAGTTTTAACTCATCGTTACCACGATAAGTTAGTCCTAGGAGAAGGAGAACAAACAGCTGCTCTGCTGCTACTTTAATTATCCCTGTATTTGATATAACCTCTTTGATCGTCATCAAACATCTGAATAGAACTCCGTGTACGATTTGAAGCATGCCTGCATCCCACAGACAACAAGTTAGGGCACAAACAATATTAATGATCCCACAAAAACAGCGAACAATTTTATAACAAAGTACAATTTCTCGCAACATAAAGCGAAAACTTGTTTCGTAAGATTTACAAGCAGACTTTCGGCCGGAGCCATGAAAAAATTAGGAACGTTTGACATTGTTTCAAGTTTGACCAAGTTTGGAAGAGCCCGTGTCCTGCAGCTACGAGATTATGTATTCTTTGCGAAATTGGAACGCTTGTCGGAAGGTTTGGGGTTGTTCTATATTTCTGCATAAATTTAAATCGTAAAGACTACGAGTGCATACTTAAATAATGCGAGATAAGTATTTGCAGATAGTTTTAATTGAAGAGTTTGTTTAGAATTTCGATTCTTAAAATCGTACTACATTCCAAGTGTTTTGAAATACAATCGAATAAAATCTTTGTTGGACGTATAACACATAGAAAACAATACGGAAAAACAAGTACCTGTGAAAAAAATAAAGCAAATAAGAAGAGTAAAGCTTGTCCTGACAAAATGTCCAGGTGTGCGTTACCGGCGGCACCGACAGCGACTAAGGACGCTGTCGCGTGAATAACACATAGACGTGTAATTATACAAATAGTTTACAATTACATTCATAAAAAGCGGAGGTGCGTGCCTTCGCTCGAGTGAACTGAAAATGAAGTGTAATTTTTAAAGAATTATTACATTTTATTAAAAAATAAGGCGCCTATTATATTAGGAACTATAAATCAGCGTTGAAAGCTTAGTTTCCATCAAAGATGTTGCTGATAGCAGCCAGTCAGATATGACGTGGGCATCGACTGGCCTTACCTATTAATAGACTCTGGACTGTGGCTGTTACTCGAGATTTAGATAATACAACTGGAATTAAACGTGTATTTATTGGTTCAATGAACGTAGATTATTGTGAAGAAAGTATAAAATATAGATGAATGGCTAAATAAATATTATACTTAGCGTTAGCTTCGGAACATATTAATGTCTGTATATCTTTGGAAAAGTTAGTGTATGTATGTAAAGGCATTCCACATACTGTAAAGGATGTATTAACAAAAAATATGAATTCTCATCATAGTACTTAGATATCGTTTTTCTCTATTGTTTTGTATTGCCTAAAAGTACCTTTACCCATATTTTTCTATGTAAAAGTTACGCAATTCATCTTATTCGATTATATCAAATAACCGAAGTGGAGGTGGCCTAGTGGTTTGGTCTCTCTAGCAGAGGGTCATGGATTCAAATCCCGGCTCGCACCTCTGAATTTTTCGGAATTTATGTGCGAAATTACATTTGTAATTTACCATAAGCTTTACGGTGAACGCATGGGAACTACGGCCCAAGTCCTCTAATTCTGAGAGGAGGCCTGTGCCCTGCAGTGGGACGTATATATAGGCTGGGATGATGATGATGAAATAACCATAATTCTCACTAAAGCCATCTCTCGTAGGCAAACTGCAAGTCCTAGTTCCAATAAGTATGAATAGATGGCGTTAGTAGTAACGTAAACAAGCGATCGCATTATGCGAGCCGCTATCTCGGAGAATCTCGGTGCTATCTCGCATGAACACAATTTTCCTTTCGAATTGGCAGCCTTTTCTGGCTTGCGCATTATTTTGCACAAGTTACTGCACAACCGCTGGTGTTTTCTCTGTAGTATTTTATCGGGTCACGTTTAAGGAGAGTTGGGTTTGCTGTCTTTTTTATGAAGTAACTAAATCTGCATTTAGACGGTGCGAGAATTTCATAATAAAAAAAAATAACTCTACCATTTCAACATGAAGTGTGGTCGGGATTTATTCGAACGTTCTATTTTTGTTTGGCAAAAAAATAGTTTATTATGACATAGATCTTTAGCGGTGATATCGGGGTTAATGCTCGGTTGGATTCATGCCTAATGCTCTTGACATATGGGTTTCAAACTGGAGAGGAAAGGTGGTAGATCCTGCGAGATCGTTGATCTAGTTTTGAGGCTATTCTCGGTCATGATGCGCATTTGTTTTAGAACACAATCAAGTTGTTTGTAACCAAGACAAATGCATGAATAAAAGCTTTATTCCTTTGTTTCATTATTCCGCGTAAGAATTAAAGTCGACGAAATAGCTCGAAGAATCGCCAGACTCAAGTGGCAGTGGCGCAGGGCACATCGCACGTAGAACTGATGGCCGATGGGGTTAAAAGGTTCTTGATTGGCGTCCACGGACCGGAAGACGCAGTGTAGGTAGACCTTCAACAAGACGGAGTGACGACCTGGTTAAGGTTGCGGGAAGGCGTTGGATGCGGATGTTTTGGGAACCTTGGGAGAGGCCTATAACAGTGGACGTTTTACGGGTGCAATGATGATGATGATGATGATGACTAAGTCCTTGCAGGTTCAAAAATGGTCTTGTCTATCTATCTCGTCCTAATATATTAATGTTCTTTCTCTTTCATTGCTTATCTAATTTGGCAGTAGGTATAAGTATCTGTGGTCACAAAGTCGCTCAAAGAGGAATAAAATGAGAGAATCTCATCTCTATAAGAGGGCGGGACACATTGCTCGAAGAATTGAGAACAGTTGGGGCCAATGTGTTCTTGAATGACGGCCACGTACCTACTGGAAGTCAAAGCGTTGATAGACCCCAGAAAAAGTTAAGGACAGAAGGATTAAAAGGAAAAGGAGAAGTAAGTGGACAGGTGACCTTGCTAAGGCCGCATTAGTCGTAGGGTAGGGCATTGTAGTGGCAGAGCCATTTTGTAGCTAGCCGCTGCATCACGAATGTGTCGGCTCGTCCGGGGCAGTACCACCCTCTCACAGAACACCGGCGTGAACCGGCAGCACTCTTGCTACGATTCGTACGGTCAGTGAGAGCGCCGGTGGCCCAATACCTCTCTCCCTCCCCTTCCCTTATGCTTTCCTTTTTTAAAGGCCGGCAACAGATCAGCGACTCTCTTTGAGTTATTGATATTTATGGGCGGGCGGTGGTGATCATTTTCCTTCAGATGACCCGCTTGCTCGTTTGCCTCCCTCCATAATAAAAAAAGGAAGCCTTCCTTTATTTGCATAGATATGCAAAATTTTATATTTTCTTCCGTACTTCACATGTATTTATAATAACCTAACAACCCAACTAAGGATCCCTATATCTTGTAGTTCGTGGAGCTATCGTCGGCCTGGACTGGCCTTTACGAACCGGCTATATGTTATTACATCTGCGTTATTGCGACTACGCATTGTCTCTGCGGCAGTAAAGTCAGATTTACACGCCCACCAGGCAAACTAGCGGAGACGACAAAATTGCCAATTAAATATTTCTATATTAACAAAAAAAAAACGAAAAAGTATAGATTTCGTGCTTGCAGCTTCGTCTTCGTGAAAACTGTTTATCGCGAAAATGATTATTTTTCCGGAATAAGAAGTAGGTATCCCAGGACTAGGAATTATATCCATAGGTGTTACTGAATATACTTGAAACTTCAGACATCCCAACTGAATTTCATCATCATCATCATCATCGTTTCAGCCAAAAGACGGCCACTGCTGAACATAGGCCAAGGGCAAAATTGGGGACCAATGTTCGCCAAACAGATGGGTCCGGCGCCATCCACATCCAACGCGCAATCCCGCAATCTTAACCAGGTCGTCGCTCCATCATGTTGGAGGCATACCTACACCGAGTCTTCCAGTCAGAAGACGCCACTTGAGAACGTTTTTGCCCCATCGGCCATCAGTTCTGCGAGCGATGTGTCCTGCCCACTGCCACTTGAGCCTGGCAATTCTTCGACTGCATTTAAATATTTTAAATTAGCAAAATGTGCATGTATCAGTGCTAAGTCACTAAATTTTTACTTGTCACTTGCGCTTCGCTGTTTCTCGACAAAATTAAAAGTCAGTCTGAAAAAACGCCCGGTATTAATGTATATTTGGCAGTCAGTCATTCAGTAACGTTACTATTGTACCTATAGTCATAAGATCTGACGTGCAACCTCGTCAAGACATTAAAATATTCTGCAGGTAATCGATTCCACTCTCGAAACTAACTACTACTTTCAGGTTTCCAGTTATTTAAAACCTTGGATAACTAAAGTTTCATGACTATTGAACGCGTAGTTAGTTTCATATCGCATATACGATTTGACGACTAGATGGCCTAGTGGTTAGAGAACCTGACTATGAAGCTTGAGGTCCCGGGTTCGATTCCCGTGTCGGGGCAGATGTTTGTATGAAAAATACGAATGTTTGCTCTCGGGTCTTGGGTGTTTAATATGTATTTAAGTATGTATCTATCTATATAAGTATGTTTATCCGTTGCCTGTACCCATAACTCAAGCTTTCCTAGCTTACTTTGGGACTGGGTCAATTGGTGTGAATTGTCCCGTGACATTTATTTATTTATTTATATTTATATACACACTTTCACATTTAGTTCTAACATTAATAAAGATATTTGACGTAATTATCTTAGTTTTACATGACAAAAATAAAGCTCTTCTTCTTGTAGTGCTATTTGAAAGGCTATGTCATTTAGAGCTAAAATATTCACTTTCATCGTACAATTACTTATTTATCACTTTAATCTACTTACTAGCTACCACTAACCAGTAGGTTTTCTAGTGTGTCTCGTGTATTACTACGCATTCCTATATTCTCAACACGATCGCTTTTGCCTAACTTCAAAGTGTATTTCATAAGCATAATTAGAGAAACAAATTCGATGCAAATTCGTATTTGTTCGACGCGTATTCGTATGCTTTTTGAAAGCCACTCCACGTTTTTCTTAGCTACACGCATTGGTATCTTATAATAGGTATGGTTCGACAAATATATAAAGTTGTTTGAATCGTTAAATTAACAATTACCGTGGCGTACTGCCAGACGCTGTGTATTGGGTAGCATGATACGTACCTAACATTAAGGTAGAGCAAATCACGCCAAAAAACACGTCCTCGTTTGGAGACCTTCTTCACTTATAACTTTGTTGTAATTTAACTATCATTTGTTGTTACAGTGACCATAATAATGACCATTTTGAAACAAACAAAAAATGTTCATTGGCATAAAAAGTCCACTAAAGTAGACCTGTATAGATAGAGATGCAATAAAATGTCAAATTATAAAATATGATTATAATTGCACCAAAATATACTGATTCGCGTGCAAGGTGAATGACATTAAAAATGTTAGCGTAAGCTACGCTTGCATTGTTGCATAAAATTATGTAAAATACTTGTACAAGACCAATAGTTTTCCGTGAATATAAAATATTTTGAAGGCGAAAGTTTGAATGGATGGATGTATTGATCTTTGTTCCTCTTTCACGCTAAAACGGTTAAACGGAATTTGATAAAATTTAGCACACATCTAATTGACAACCTTTAATTTTTTTAACACCTGAAAATTACTGCAGGAATCGAAAGACTTTCGCCTCCTGAACACGGAAAAATATTTATTATAATTTATTTCTCCATATTTAAAAAAATACAACAAATTTTAAAACATATATGTACTTACAAATAATTCCACAGAATAGATATGTTCCCTTTACCCTTTTCACTAGAAAAAAGAGCTGTCATAATTTTAAATTAGATAACAACCTTAACGTCAAATTTACGTCATCACTTTTTTTTAATAGAGACTAGACAAAAGTAATGGATCTATTCTATCGTTACGCTCTTTTAGAATAAGCACATCTTTAAAAAATTTTAACAAATTAATTAATAATCCTAGTGAAAATTTAAAACTATCAGCGTCTTTCTCTTTCCAAACAGAATACAGAGAACGAATCAAATTATAGTCTTAGAAATATGAAATGTTGTCAATTTATAACCCGGATTAGCATATAGGATGCTTTTATCATGGAAACTTCAAAAAGTTCAAAAGATACAGCAGATCAGATTTTTATACGGAAAGACAAACAGACAGCAAAAGCTTATTAATGTAGGGCACGGAACCCTGTAAATGGATAACCCACACTATAATTTTGTTGTTACAAAACTAATCACCCCTATCGTCTCCTTCGTTCGCAGCAGTTGCGATCATAAATCCAAAAGCCGGATTGCGGCTACAATGTGCTCAGTTTATGGTCAATCAATGCATACGAGCAATATAAGTGAGGGGATTTTGAGCTTAGAGTACGATAATAATAATAATAATAATAATAAATATCACGGGACAATTCACACCAATTGATCTAGTCCCAAAGTAAGCTAAGGGAAGCTTGTGTTATGGGTACTAGGCAACGGATAAACATACTTATATAAATAGATACATACTTAAATACATATTAAACACCCAAGACCCGAGAGCAAACATTCGTATTTTTCATACAAACATCTGCCCCGACGCGGGAATCGAACCCGGGACCTCAAGCTTCGTAGTCAGGTTCTCTAACCACTAAGCCATCTGGTCGTCTAAAACAACAAGACAAGAGATAATAGACAAGAAACTTAGTGAGGGTCCCATTTCCTTCATAAATCAGATTGTTGAAGTCATCATCCATCATCGCAGCCTGTATACAGAAAGAAAGAAAGAAAGAAAGAAAGAAAGAAAGAAAGAAGACATTTATTCACTTTTACAAGACACACATACAAGAAAGTACACACAATTTCACACAAAAAAAAAAAACAAAGATAACATACAATGAAGTAACAAACATGTACATACACAGCTCTGCATGTGTGTCCCCGCAAAAGTGAATCGGTCGCTGACTCAGCATTATGCTGAGGCGTTAGACGCCTGCAGCGCTGATTTTCTGTCAGAACCGTCTGTGACTCACGGAACGATACACAAATATACTATAATAAACCACTTACTTATATAGAAATAAATTAATAAAATGATAAAGAATTGATAAATAGTATGGATTTATTATAGAGTAGCATAATAAGTTAATAAGTAAATAAATAAATTAAAATAAAGAAAAAGTAAACGAAGAAGATATGTTTAAAAACAACAGGCTGGTATAATCAATGTGTGGGTGCTGGTTTTTACGGATAGGATTTTTGGAGCGTTAAGAAGTGATCCTTCAGCTTGCGCTTGAAGGTGTACTTACTTGACGCTCCTTGGATAGGGGGAGGAATATCATTCCAGCACTACATACGTCCTAGTGCAAGACATAGGCCTCCTCACAGAGGGAGAGGCCTTAGACCGTAGTTACGCGGGGCCAGTGTAGATTGGGAACTTCACACAAATTTCTTCATAGGTGTATACATGCGGTTTCCTTGCGATATTTGCCTTTACCGTAAAGCTCATGGTAAATTTCAAATGTAATTTCGCACATAAATTCCGAAAAGTTCAGAGGCGCGCCATGCCTAGCTCGAACGCACGACCTTCTGCTTGAGAGTCTATAGGTCTAACCACTAGGCTGCCACAGCTTTTTTGTTGAAAGTAAAATAATCAAATGGGTGGAGTCAAAAATCGGTAGATATACTTAGCCATACAACTATTACTAGTCAGTCGTTTTGTATGGCTAACTACGATTTAACGTGGTCCGACTTTAATTTTGTCTACTCTCAAATGAGAAGAAATTCCTCCCAAATACTTAAACATTATTAGAACTAACACGACTACTTTTTCTTTCATCGGTTTTTTAATCCTTACTAACACTAGCTTTAATCATTAGCCTCGGCAGATGAATTCATCATCATCATCATTTCAGTCGTAGGACGTCCACTGCTGGACATAGACCTCCTTCATTGATACCCGATCATTACGGTTAGAAGCGGCAGGCGAAATGAAATTCCGAAATTTTACTAAGTTCCGATGGGAATTTCTAAAAAATATGCAGTGTTCTTAACTTACGGTACTCAACCTAAACTAGATCACAACCGCTGAGTATAGAGACATTAAATTTTGCTCGAGTGTTCTTCATACAAAGTAAATCAAGACTAGAACGTAATTAGTGATAACATACGGATAACTCACGTCTGTGGTCGAGTTTCGCTCGACATGTGCTCTTCTGAACATGTGATGTGATGTGTGCATGTGCGCTCTAAGCATGTCAAGCTAAACTCGATTATAGACTTGAGTTATCCATTGTTTTAACTATGAGTGAGTCTCACAGTAGTTTCATGGTTAAAGTAGAATGTAATTATTAGAAATTCCCATGAAAATTAAAGAAAGAAAGAAAATACATTTATTTACACAAGACACATCATTAATATTTTTACAAAACAAAAGACAACACGAAAGATAGAATGTGACAATGCGGTTTAATATCGGACACTGGCTCAGCATAATGCTGAGGCGTTTATAGCACCCCAGCGCTGATTTTCAGCCAGTACCGTTGGTGACACACAATTAGGTAAGAGCATCGTAATTTTAATCAATCGTCACGGGCAAAGGCTCTATAGCCACTCACGTGCTTTGAGCAACTACGGTTGCCAAATATATTTTAGCAAAATGCTTCCGAATGACACCGATCTCACAGTTTTTGTCTTCTCCTTATGTTGGTCAACGTGTATTGAGACCTTAATAGTATCATTCATACAGAGAGATAAACTAGCAACATTAAAAAAAATAAAACCGAAGGTCTATGGTACAAAATTCGAAGGAAAAAAAATATTTCGACGACACAAGTAAAGTTCGAGTCGTATCGGTCACGGATTTTTTTTTCACGCGAGCAACTGAGTGGATAGTTAAACTAATTTTATGTTTAACTGTAAAGTAAAAACCGAAAGAACCACGCGTTATTTATGGAGCAGTTTAACTCGCATTTTGATTTATGTCCATGTGGATACTTTCTTTCGGATAAAAATGGTAAAAGTGATTGCATTATCCATTTATTTTTATGCTCTTAGCCATCTGTTTGAACAGAAAACGTGTTTAGATATAGAAATGCTATTTGGATACTGAATTACTAATTGCGTAATAAAGTAGCAAGGTTTTTATTATATTTTCGGTCAGTGAACCTTTGTAAGTTCAATAAAAGTTTGTAAAAATAAAAGATTATAGAAGTAAATAGATGACTCTAATACGTACCACTCCTCTAGTATAAACTTAAATAACTGACGTTTATTTCTTCTTTACAGAATGGCGTCTAATGGAGAATCAGCCACGACGGAGATTAAAGTAAGTATAGTGCAATATCCCCACATTTTTCATTCTTTTGATGATCGGACCCCGGACCGGGTTAGTGACCCTGAGTATGAAGCTGAAAGGTTCCGGGTTCGATTCATGGTAGGGGCAGATTATTAGTGTGATACAAAATGAATGTGTGTACTCGAGTCACAGAAATTATGTGTATTAATTAAAGCATGTATTGATTTTCTAGCTGTACAATATTTGTGACCTTCTTTTAAAACCCTATTTTTGACAGCTGTCATTCGCGTGTCACTCGCCACTTTTTCTTTTCTCTCTCTGTAAACTCTTTCATTCAGGCTCTGTAACGTTTTGGAAATAAAAAACTCGAATAATGTTAAAACAACCACCAACATAAAACTACCAACAGTAGTCTACACATACGGAAACCAGATTGGGCAGTTGAAACTACTAAAATCATACAAAACCAACTAACACCACAAAAAACTACACTGACGCGTTTCGAACTCAATCACAGCTCATCTTCAGATTATCGCAACCGTTCACTATGCTACCAGATGTTAGATGTGTGTCTTATATCTGGTAGATGCTGGATTGAGTTCGAAACGCGTTAGTGTAGTTTGGTGGTGGTGATAGTTGGGTTTGTGTGATTTTTGTGTGTTCGTACAGTGTGGAGGTGGAGAAACTGCATGAACAAAGATTTCTTGCATAAACGTAGCTATCATAATCATAAGGTCGCGGGTGAGCAAAGTAATTGTTTCAGTTCATTGATCTCCGAAAAGTAACGCCTGATTCAATACATTATTTAATTTTTTTATGCAATATGAATGGAGAATAAACTGTAATTTTTGGACATTCTCATGGGAATTTAGCAACGCGCTTACGCTTCAACTATCGAATCTAACGGTCGTGAACCAACCACGAAAGGTAAAAGGTCGTAAATGCTAGTAAAAATATGATTCAGCTAGGCACCTTGTACTGTCAACAACTTCGTCAACGTGAAGCTGAACACCCTTACAATTTTAAACTGTACTTAATTTCCCAACATCTGCCGTCAAAAGGACAAAATCAAAGGATCGTTTAATCCCTGCCCTTTGTAGGCTCTTCTAAGAGGTCTTATAAATTATTAAAGCATATTCAGCAGGTCACCGGCTCAAGGCCCGGAAAAACCCCTTATCTCAAGAAAACCAATATTAACTGAATATGTCTTATAAATATTCAGCAAGGTAAATAAATTTGGACTTGGAAAACATAATGTTATGTGTGTTTGGATTAGATCAGAGGATTTTTTTAGTTAAAATCTGTTTTTAAAAGTATTAGTTTTTCTGACGGAATTTCTTTAGTAAACGGTGTTTTTACAATAACGTAACAACAGTTTCTTTACGTTACAATAATTTTAACGAAAAAATCGACTTTAAAGAATTTCCTCAGGAAAGAGTCCAACTCCAAATTGATTCATACATTACTGAGGAAGGGGTAATATGACGATAAGTGTCAAGTTATCATTTTTTTATATCGAGGAACTAAGGAGAGCCATAATTGAAGAAAAAGCAAATTGGATAAAAATAATAAGCTGCCCAAATTACTTATTCCACGCGGATGGAGTCGAGGGCAAAAGCTAGTATAAAATAAATACAACCGAATTGAGAACCTCCTCCTTTTCAAAGTCAGTTAAAAGGTGCCGTATTTAAATACAACGCAGTCTTCTGAAAATATACCTTTATCGTCGCGAAGTCTAGTTACTTACTGTTTATTACGCTCTTTACTAAGAAACTCTCCGAGTCCGGCATCTCGGATATTTCTTTAATTTACAATCAGGGTACAGTTCAACCGGCGCCGAAGTTTCCCTTTCAATAAGACATTAGAATTGAAGACGAAATGTCATCGTAAATACTTTATGAACCTGGCAGTCTTCAATTACAGGAGAACGCGAAACTTCTCCGGGAAATATCGTATTTAGAAATGTTATATCATATTTATTCCAATTTAACTGTTGAGTGGCAAATTAACGTTAAAACGAAGCAATATTCTAACATTATTATACTTTTTATTTAGACTATGTTGAAGGACAATTTGATTGTTGTTCATTTAATAACTACTTAAGCATATGTTTTCAGTAAAAATAAGCCTACAGGCTTTTTATGTGATAGAAGGTGATCGAGCAGGTGAATCACCTGATGGAAAGTAAACACCACCACCCTTGAACATTCACAAAGCAAGTTGAGTTACGAATGCGTTGCCGGACCTTTGAAAAAAGAGGGCTCGTTTTTAGAAGATCTTGAAATTAAACCGCTCCAGAAATACTGGCGATGCACGTTGAATCCAAAGTTTTAAAATAAAGTTGATTTCAGAGTATCGAAATATCTGAAAATAACGCAAACTTCAATTGATATTAATTTTGTATCATATCATAAACAAGACCTTCAGTTTACCAATTCTCGACACCTAAACCCTTGTAGATGACACCCATCTGTAACCTCTTTTACTATGACATAAGATTGAGAAGGTGCCATGTATGTGGTCAGTGGCAAGCACAGGGACGTTTACCTTACAGATCTGTAAATATATATAATAAGCTGTTCATGATGGATAATTTATACTTACAGCCAATCGAAGGCTTAACCAGAAAGAGTTAGCAACGCACGAGTACAACATGTAATGTAATGTATGTATAGTATAAACTTATGACCAGTGTAAAAGTTGTCTACAACCTGAAACGACAAGTATAAAAGCTGTCAGCAAGGAGCGACCATGTGCAGTAGCGATCGGAAGGGCGTTGAAACGATGCATGCTCGTGCGCAGTTTTATGTACCGTTTTGCGTAAACAACCGTTTTGCAGTACTATACTCACCTCAACGTAAACAGAGTTATTTTTAGTTGGATTTACACACGTTTTACAAAATACGGATGTGGGAGATAGTTTCAAGTTTGGTAAAAAACGGTTCTCTATCGTTTGCTCCAATTTCATATGCCATAATGTATAGTTTTCCATAATTTTATTTTGATTTGACATAATTTTTTTTTCTGAATCAGTATTTTCTTCAGAATTGTTATAAAACAAATCTAATCAAACATATCAATCAATTACTAAATCAATCAATCAAAGTATAAAGGTAAAGTATCATTTCAAATAATCCTGGAGAATGCACGCTTATTTATTTGATGAAATTCGGGTATATGAAATTCTGGCAAGTAAAAGTAAATGTAGCTACATAGTAAATAAAATAAAATTATTTCTCATACTAGAGAATATTTATTGACAGAGCGAGTGCGAAATGCGTCAGTTTCAGCTTGGGTAAAAATGCTTTCGTATAAGTCTGTCCGGAGGTCAGACTGTTCTCCTTTAGTGGTTGCGTTTCTCCACCGTTCTCGTGACATTTTTGTGAGCATGTTTGATAATAGTAAGTATACGGATTTTTTTGTTAATTCAGTCTCTGGAATCTTTCGAGCTATGGGGATTAAAAACGTAAAAATATCATACTTATTTCAGCCATTTTGCGACGTCTGTGGTTCGCAGAGGCTCGTGCGTTCGATCGAATCCGCGCTTGCATCTCATAGTTTTTACAAATTTTTGTGCAAAATTTTATTTGAAATTTACGATGATCATGACAGTGAAGGAAAACATCGTGAGGTAAACTGCATACACTTGAAAATAAATTAAATGGTGTGCGCCAAGTTCCCAATCCGCACTAGGCCCGCGTGGGAACTTCTGAAAGGAGTGGGACGTATATAGGCTGGGACGATGATAGCTCACAGAGCTACTAGTGTTTTCTGTAAATTGACTTAATATTGTCTTAAATCATATCATAAAACAAAGATGCAATTTTAATCTTGATTGATGGAAAGTAGTATCGATGAACATTACCGTCCATCGACTGATGAATGATTGCTGCAATTATCTGGAAGAGTGCTCAGTTTTTACATCAATTGCATTGACCAATAAACACATTTACGACTTTTAGTATACATTTTCATCCATTTATTTATTTAACTAAGGGTAATTCGATACCTACTCAGCAGATTCGATATTGTTTAATGCAAACATTTAATGTGCAATGAATCTAGGAAACTTCGAATCAGATGTTTGGTGAGGAGCCAAGAGTAATAGCGGGATGATACTCGCCGCTGTCCGCAGTAAATCTCAGCCGGTTTTAAATAAAGAATTCACTCCAACGCCATTAGCACGGATCAACAGATTTCACAGTTTTCGAGGTGGCTGAACTCTCAGATGGTCTAGACTTGCTTTTGGCATCAAACATGCTCTTTCCAGTGTCGAAAGCACCTTAAATTATCAATTAGTGCACGCTCTAAAATGCAATGACCTTGTAAAGAAGCTTTAAAGCTTAACCTGTCATTGCTAACAGTAACAAAGTCCACAGAACTTAATATTTTAATCATGACAAATTGAAACATCCGCAGACAACCGAGGTTAATTAATTAAACCCAGATAACACGAGCAGCTGTTAAAAAATCGCGTTCGATACAACCGACAGTCTTAAAATCGAACTCGCACAAAAATAGCTCACGTGTCCCCCGTTTTCACTTCCATTGCGCCGGCTGCACGTGCTAATAAGATGACAGATGGGACAGGAATGAATGGAGCCGCAGAAATGCAATAAATAGTAATCACGAAGATGTCGGAAGCATCGACTGTTGTTGTGACGATTCGCTCAAGACAAATTGTAGACGAGGCGCCCGATAATATTGGGGCCACGACCAAAATACATGGCGGGTCCGCACAGACGGCAGTAGGCGGCAGGCGGCGCACGCGCCACCGCGCGGCTCCCGGATCCAAACGTACCGGCCCGTTTACAACTCCGCGCTAAAATTAACCGCTGCCGCCGCATTCATATCTGCATGTTCCGCCTCAAATATACGCGACCTGTCACATTAACCGACTAGACATGTGAGAATCGATCGCTCGCGAGTGCCCAGTGGTCCACCCGAGCCGCGGCAAAGGTGCCCCCGCCCTGCAAACAGGAAGTAAATATAATATCGCGCGGTTAGCATCGGACCTCGTGAGTAAATCATATCTATTTTCTACTATTTTGTCAAATTGCCAAATGGTTGCCATTGTGTACGTCCGTTCAATGCCTCTGGCGTTTTTACTGGAATATTTATACTGTCCATAAACTACGTGAAATAAACGCGGCGACGTTCGATTGTAATTTGGGAAAACTTATTTCAGCGATATGAATCCACCGTCGGCGCTGGCTGGCGCTATGGGGCGCGAGCGCAAGCCGTTCTCGTACCTCCCGGGCGGCCTGGATCTATCCCAGATCAAGTCGGAGCGCATGGCGCAGCGGCTCATGAGGAATGCCATGAACCAGGGAGTGCCTGAGGTTCCCATTCAGCAGATACAGTCACCAACCACTCCTACTACCCCGGTAGCTGTGCCTAATTTCAGTTGTTTACCAGTGCAAGTTTTACCACCCGGATTTTCATTGCCAGCAAACCCGAAATCATTGTTGAGGTCTAGAAGTAACCCGGATCGCAATCGAGCACCTCCTCAAAGAGTGTCGCAAGCACCGCAATTTAAAAGCCCGCAGCCTCTTTCCCAAGCTCGCGTCGAGCAACTCCAGAATAACATAAACAATGCTACGCCCCAGCTACCTCAACCAAACAGCAATTCTTATAATAACAGACCTACATCAATGTTTGAATACGTATATTCGCCAAGAAATAACACGTTATCACAAACGAGTTACGGTAGTGACGGACATACAGCACCATTGCCAGAAATCAGTTACGATGCTGAATATTTGAGCGTGGAACCAGAGACTTATGAAAATAGAGAAGACATGAGGTTCTCATTGCCTGCATATACTCAAAATACTGCACAGCCCAGAGAGCCGCAGAATAATAAAAACACGGACTTTAGCGCAGTGTTACTTGATCAAAATTTCAATGAAACACCTTGCAAATTAGCAGAAACTAGTCCATCTATAACTCACTACAATAATTCGATAACGACAAGTTTAAATTCTAATGCCAACTCTACAGAATACAATATTGAACCACTGATATTTCATCAGAAAGAAATACAAAGACCTGTCAATATTGAAGATAACTTGAAAGTTTTAGAAACAAAAACAATGGAAAACAGTAACTTTGATGTAATAGAAAATTCAAGTACGGATGGTTTAATAAATTTATCAGTTGGTGATAATGTAACTACTCAAGAACCTGTAGAAAATAAACCTGCCGAAGACTTAGTGGAGAGCAGTGACGAACAGGTTGATGTAAAATTACTGTATACATATTACATTTATATATATTTATGTGTTTATCTAGTCTGCTATGCATATTTAGTATACAATATTAAAGATTTTTAAGAAGTCTAGTGAAACACGTGGATTGTGAGTTTAACATTTATTTTAAAAGTTGGAATAAAGAAAATAAATTTATAAAACAAGTTAAAAAAATATATATTAATGCATGTCTTGTGGCTACTAATTTGGCAAAATATGGTATGGTTTTAGTAAATAGACCAAAAAATATTCCTACGAAAGTATTATTTACATCACAATTTTTTGATGTTTATCTTTATACTCCAAAATACAGATATTATTTTCCAACTAAAACAAAAAAAAAGAATTACAAATTTTATCTTAATGTTTCTAAATAAATAACACCAAGTGGATTCAAATAGCATAATAACATTTTTTTTCTGTTTCAGAAACAAGTAAAAATTGTGAAGAAGCAAGTTAAGAAAGAGAGAAAGGTTGAAGAATCAGAGAGCAACGTAGAACAACAAAATGGAGACCAAAATGGAAACACTGATGCAGAACTAGTCGTAAAACTACCAACTAAGAAATCTGGAACAAAAACAGAAACAAAAGTTGAAGTGCTTAAAAAAAGTTTACCAGACGGTTCAGTGGAAGAAATTACTAAAACAACAACTAGGACTACCACTGATGGAAAAACATCAATTAAAACCAAAACGGAAACTAGGATTATTCCTAAAGAGGAGCTCTCTGAGGAAGAGGTAGAGGAAGAGGATGAAAACGTTGAAGAAGAAGTTGAAGAAGAGCCAACAACGGTAGTTGTCAAACAGAGTGCCCAAAAAGAAGTAATTGTTAAGAAAGCTGAAACGACAGAAACTACAAATTCTAAAAATGTCGTCGTTGAAGAATCTAATAGTCAAGAATCTGAAGAAGAAGTAGAAGAAGAAGTGATTGAGCCAGTTAAAGAATCTAAGGTAGTTGAAAAACCGAGTGCAAAACAAGAAGCGAAGAAAGTAGAATTAGAAGTCGAAGAAGAAGAAGAGGAGGAGGTGGTTATTGTAAAGAAAGCTGTTGCAGCGCCTGAAGAAAAGTCTGCACCGGCTAAAAATGAACCCGAGGAACCCGATGAAGAAGAAGAAGAAGAAGAAGAAGAAGAAGAGGAAGAAGAGGTAGTCGTAGTCAAAAAAGCTGCTCCAGTTGAAAGCAAACCAGAAGAAATTTCGAAAAAAGAAGAGGAAGAAGAAGAAGTAGAGGAAGAGGAACAATATGAAGAAGCTGAAGAAGAAGTTAAAGAAGAAGTAAAAAAACCTGAACCTAAACCGGAACCAGTTCAAGAAACAAAGCCTAAGGAAGAAGAAGAGGAGTCTGAGTACACTGAGGAAGAAGTTGAATCTGAGCACGAAGAAGCCCCTAAACCGGTCACTGTCGAAAAACAAGAAGAAAAACTGGAAGAACCCAAAGAAGAAAAACCAGAACCAAAGGATGAAAAACCAAAGGAACCCGAGTTAAAACCGGAGCAGAAGGTGCCATTGAGAGAGCCATCAATTCCTCTGGAAAAGGTTGAAGACATCGAAATCAAACCAATCGGTGCGGCTGAAACGGTGACTAAGACCCGGACAAAAAATACTGAAATTACCACAAGTAGCACTGTACCAACAGGCGCGGCTCTAAGTACACAAACTGAATATAACAGGGTTGAGAACATCGTCACCGTGAACCGAACAACGAAGACTTTAGATAACTCATACGAACAATTGACCCAATCTGGTATTCCTACCATGAAAACTTACTTTGCACCTAATCGCGAGAGGGTTTCAACTTCACCTCAACCGTCAAAACCTTACCAGCCAGCATATACTCCTGAACCACCCAAGACAGAGAGAAGGCACAGCCTGCTTCTGGACAGGCTGAGCACTGAACGCCAAATGCCTGGATCAGAAGTATACCAAAACAATTATAGCAACCAATACTGCAATCAGTCCGTTGAGCAGCAAAAACAGTGGTCTCAAGAGCCGCAATCTGAAATCGTCAATGTTAGCAATGTCAAACCAAGTACTATCACAAACTCACAGTGGTACCAGCAAAGCAGAAGTGAGAATGTTCTCTATAATAACCTCACGCCTTCCACCGCCCCTCCCTCTAGTCAAATATGGAACCAACCTCAACAACCCCAGCCTCAACAACAATATCAGCCCTCTTATACTCAAAGCACACAAGATTACTCCAAAGAATCATCAAACACCTTCCAACAGAATAGTTACCCGAGCTACACCCCGCAACCTTCAACATGGGGAAACAATAATCTCAGCTCCGTGGACACCATACCCAGCATTAATGTTCCGTCCAATCAGTATTCCACTCTTAGCCAAGAAACACAAAGCTATCAAAAGTCTTCGCAGCAGTATTCATCTTCTTACGTCCCGCCTCCATGGGAACAAGATGCCAGTTATGTAGCTCCCGCTAGTTCCAGCTTCTTCCAAGCGCGGGCAGACGTGCCTCAGCCGCCACCCGCTACGAGCACATTCAGCCCCGACACGCACCCAGGCTGGAAACCAACCCTCCCGAAGACAAAGTTCTCCAAACCCCCTCCAAAGGCCTACGTCCCTCCAGCACCGAACCAATCCTTTGTTAAAAATGTAAACATCGCCGAGCCCCCACCTCAACCTGGCCGCAAAACTTATTACAGTGAATATGAAAGACGTTACATCACCGTTCCAGAGTCTAACTACGTCCCGGCAGAGAATAAGTTCCAAGCGCAACCTGATCCATCGCCGCAATATTATTACGATAACAATGAGCAACCTAACGACCAAGTGGAACCTCAGTGGCGTAAAGAGCTCAGGGAGTTTACGGAGAAAACCTCTCAAACCCAATATCAACCACAACAGACGTCCGTGAACCCTCCGTGGGAATCTCAGCCTAATTATGAGAAGACACCAACTGTTAAGTACACGCCGACACCTTCCTGGAGCCAGACATTGCGGCCGCAGTCATGGCGAGAGAGGAGTTTCGAATCGGAGCTAGTGTCTGAATCTCAAGAATGGGCAAAGAGTAATACTCTAGGCAGAAGCCGGCCGATGAGCTCATACGTGAAGAGCGCGGAAGCCCCAGCCCCTGAAAGAACGCGTGGTGTGTCGGTGGACCGATACAACCCCAATAAGTACTACTCACCGATCCCTTCGGAGCACCCACCGCCACCGGTGCAGACCCTGACTCCCGAAACGGCGCCCCATCATAAGGGCTACCATAACCCAAATGTGCCTGCTTACCACGCACGAGCCTCAGCTGAACCTAGGTAAGCATAAACATTGCCATATTTCAAAGAAAATTTTATTTAAATTGGGTTTTCAAAACGGTCAATTATTAAAACACCACTTAGCGTTGCGCTGAGATAAGACCAAAAAGATTAATTACTATCTAACAAAATTAAGGTTTAATCCTTTCATTTACGAGTATCACTAAGTCTTGTAGATGTTCATAGCGTGTAATAAAATGAATATGGTCTCTTCTATCTATCTTGCCTTAACATACGCGTCTTATATCGCTCTTACTATTTATTGCATTGTCAATCTAATTTAGTAGTAGTTAGTACAAGCTACCAAAAGTGTAAAAGTATGGGTGCATACAACTTGCTCATAAATAGTATGTCCCCTAGCTCTTAAATTATCGAATTTGGTAGTAGTAGTAGTATTAGTATATAATTATGAGTATATTATATAGTATTGGTATATTATATATTTTACCTACTGTGTTATTACGAGAAGATTAAATCGATGTATATTTATGCACTTGACCGTATTATACCAAAGCTTACAATAGTGGTGTTATCTGAGAAGTTTTTTGATCTATTTAGACCATCAGATTCTCGACTTTTGAGAAACAATGTATATATCTTTACTTCCTCTATTTCCAGAGAGCAACCAGTACACCAGCAGCCGCGTTACACCTTGGACTCCCGCGCCAGTCCCCTGCAGTCAAGGTCCTTCAAATACCTGCAGTGGATCACGGGCACAGAAGAATAGACCTAGTTCTAGAAACTTAAGATAATCGTAAATTTAAATTTAAAATATGAAGCGACCACGTGGCAGATTTCAACAGCACTTCAATTACATTTGTAGCATTGCGAAAGTAATGCCAGACAAATTGATAACATGATCGAAATTATTATTCGGACTAAGCTTACAAAATCTGCCATGGGTAATAGTTGTATTTATTTCGCGTGTAAGATGTACAAAATCGAAACGACCGATTGAAGGTGTAAATTTAGTATTAAATTAGCCTCTGTTAGATTTTTATCTATAACTCAAACTTGTATTTAATTTTCTCTTCTTTCATAACATAATAATTAATTAAATCCGACTTCAAAATATACGTACTAAAGTAAAGTGTGCTTGCCAGATACTTATTTGATTGTTACATATAAAACTGGCATTACATTGTTTACTATCAAATCCAAATGTTGGAAAATGTTACAGTCGATATTGCACTGATTTTGCCAAACCGTGCGATGCAAGAAAACGCACACGATTTTATTGACTATTCGATTGTTGTGTTGCTTTTGAATTGTACGAGACATTATCTATGAACTTTCTTGGGCCTGATAGTAGCTGATGAAAAGCCGATGTAGATTTTCGTTAATATCTCCTAATGAGTGCTAAACGCAATGTGATACGTGTATTTGCTAACCTAGTCATTACCGTCATCGACTCGCTAGTTAGTTGTAAATTATCGTCGTATCTTCAAATGCATTTTGGCATGATTTTGAATATGTACTTCAACAGTTTATTCTAAAAACAATACGTTATTTATTTGGGCAGCCCATGTAAAAATCATGCCATTTTCTAGATCAGTTTATCCTTCTAGTATTAGACAGGATCAAGTCTCATACTAGCTGCATTGAACAGCTACGACACGTGTTCGCAGTCATTTTATTGCGGTGAGCATCGCTTTATAACTTTGATAGCATGAAAGACATGCAAGCAAATGGCGAACGTGCTAGATGGTCTTCCGTTTATTCTCGTCCACATTTCTAAAGTGACAAATAAGGTCAGGTCTTCACAGGGATGTTCTAACTTGAACTTCCCCAAAGGTCGCTCGTGGAGACGCCGCTTAATAGATAAATGTTTCAGTGGCACTAAAGTGAACCCAAGCCAAGTGTTAACTTTTTCATCAGCTCATTTTTACGGTACCGGTACTTATTTTACTTCCCGTTTTTCTTTCATGGAAAAATGGATAAGCATTTTTGTACTCACACGCTAACTTATTTATGTGCGAATTTATTAACTTATTATTATTTTATAAATCGCGAACTCGAGTCAGGATGTGTTACATTAATACCTTTTGCAAGGTTTAGTTGATAAGGTGCATGGTCCATTAAATTGTAACAATACATTGTTTCCTTTATTTAATTATGTTATTTGTGAAGTTATTGTTGAGTTTCATTTAATAAAATATAAATATTCTGGATCGTTTTGGATTATGTTAATTTTCTAAGTCTGTTAAACTAAAACCCATTTAGTTAATTCTTTAAGCATCCCAATCTCACAACTTAAATGTTTGCTTTAGTAAAGGTTCGGCCATACCTCTGCTTAAAATACGGAAACGTTACGGAATCGCAGTGAGTGCCGTAAACGTCAGAGTTTACCGCATGCTCTCCATAGTAAATTCGCGACGTTTACGATGTGTCACTGCGATTCCGTACCGTCACCGTATTTTAAGAAGCAGTTTGGCTGAACATTTAATTGACTGATTCTGGCGTTATTTACGAAATATTTTAAAAGTATCACTGCTAACATGCAGAACCCACCCTCCTTTTATCCGCTTTGTCCTTATAGTTGGGCTTATGTGATATAATACTGTAATGTTTTATGTGGTAGAGGAGGAGCGACTTCTACATGTTATGTTGACTGTGGGTTTATCAAAATAATTTGTAAAAAAAAGTATTTTCCTACTTTATCCTCAACACAAAGGAGTAACACAGTTCATAGCGGAGAAGCAAGGTAATATAGTTGTTCATTGGTAAAGGTTTTAAAATAGTACGTAAAAAGAGTATATACCTATTTATCTCTACACAAAGATTTACAATCTTGTCCTAAATTTTCCAAAACTTAAAAAATCGCTAAGTAGCTTATTTTGAACGTGAAGAAACCAAACAAACAATAATTTTTAGAGAAAACTTGCGCTATTGTTTAATCCCGAATACATTTAACTAAAATGTAAAGCTGCGGTCACGTGCAAGACTAAACAAGGACATACGACCCCCACCCCCCCTTGAAGACCGTAAAAATCTCTTTTTACAATCGTAGTACAGGGAAACGCTCTCTTCGACCGAACTATCCTGCGGTTACGGTATACCACGTACAGTGGCGGAAAAAAGTTCACACTCTGCCTCAGCGACTTGTGAAAAACGCTCATAGATGGCGTTGCTTGTTTATCATAATGAGTTTTGTCAGAGCGTGTGATTTTTTTTTTTATGTTAGAGGCCAGACAAACGAACTAGTGGGTCACCTGATGTTAAATGATCACCACTGTCCATAGACACCCGCAGCGCTTTACGCGATGCCAGTGCGTTGTCGGCCCTAAAAGGGAGAGGAAAAAGGAAGGGGACTAGAGGAGGGGGAGAGGTATTGGGCCCCCGGCGCTCTCACTGACCGTACGAAACGCAGCAGGAGTACTGCTGCTTCACGCCGGTGTTCTGTGAGAGGGTGGTACTGCCCCGGACGAGCCGGCCCATTCGTGATGCAGCGGCTAGCTACAACATGGCTCTACCACTTCTAAAATGATTGATTGTGTGACAGATTTGGAAGTTATAAGGTAAACTACCATAAACGTAAATATAAACATAGATAAACCAGCATACTAAATGGTGCTGTGATTACTCTATAGGTAGGTAAGTTGTGTAGCTAATGAAACGCAAATGGCAGACAATTAGCACTTGACAACGTTTTTGTTAAAGCGGTCAATTACTGGTGCATGGGCAATAACTGGGTAATATAACCCGACATAATTAAGTAGCTGAGTAACATAGTGAAAATATACGGATCACTCACGTCTAAAAACGAGTTTAACTCGACATGTTTCGGGCTAATCCGCTCCGCTCTCGGCTCCGGCGGGCTGAGTGAGCCGTTTATTTTCACTATGAGTGATTCTCACGGTAGTTTCATGTTTAAAGCTGAGTAACAGTTAACACGTAAGTAAACCGTTCGTTACTTGTACATATTTATATTCATATTCGTTTATTAAATAAAAATAAATAAATATCACGAGACAATTCACACCAATTAACCTAGTCCCAAAGTAAGCTAAGCATAGCTTGTGTTATGGGTATAAGGCAACCGATAAACATACCTATATAGATAGATACATACATAAATACATGTTAAACACCCAAGACCCGAGAACAAATATTCGTATTATTCGTACAAATATCTGCCCCGACGCGGGAATCGAACCCGGGACCTCAAGCTTCGTAGTCAGGTTCTCTACCTACTAGGCCATCTGGTCGTCGTTTATTGGATATTATGACGCTAAAGATTTGGGGGATGAAAAGAAGACCTCTGTTGCTTCGAATTACGTATTATTTTGCATTGTCCTAGTAACGTAACAACAGATAGAACAATTTGGACTATCTTGAGTAGCGTGTAAGTAAACATGTTGTTTTCTGTTATTCAGCGAAGAGCGAAGAGTGTGATGTGTGGTGATGGATTTGACTAGATTAACTTAGTTTACCTGAAGGTACCTATATGAAGAATAATTACTATCATTCAAATTTAAAGTCAAACGTTTTTATGCAATTTAGGCATCAATTGACAAGATTTCATATTTCTAAGACTATAATTTGATTAGTTCTCTGTATTCTGTTTGGAAAGAGAAAGACGATGATAGTTTTAAATTTTCATTAGGATTATTAATTAATTTATTACATTTTTTTAAGATGTGCTTATTCTAAAAGAGCATAACTCCAAAACTACCACACAATAGATCCATTACTTTTGTCTAGTTTCTATTAAAAAAAAAGTGATGACGTAAATCTGACGTTGAGGTGGTTATCAAATTTAAAATTATTTCAGCTGTTTTTTCTGGTGAATAAGTCAAAGGAAACATATCTATTCTATGGTAATATTGGTAAATTCAGATATATATTTTTAATTTGTTGTATTTTTTAAATGTGGAGAAATAAATTATAATAAATATTTTTCCGTGTTTATGAGGCAAAACTCTTTCGATTCCTGTAGTAATTTTCAGGTGTCAAAAAAATGAAATCTCGTCAATCGATGCTTCTATGAACGTCGAAGAATCTACCACCGGTTCGGAAAAATCCTGTTGAGAAGAATCCGGGAAGAAACAACACAGTAGATAGGTACGCTATTTGAGACTAGGGGTCGCCAATGCAAAGCCGAGCCCGCATTGCACGGCGTCGACAGAGGAGGGCATCCCGGGCGGCCAGTGGGCGTCGCGGTGTCTCTTCATGCCCCAGTGCTTCTTCGGTGAACGTGGTGCGGCCACCTTAAAAATGTAAAAAGGGATCACCAATGCAGTTCGGAATTATTTCCAAACATCCCTGTCCATGATATATTCATTAATTTTATAGAACGCCTTAGATATTAATGTTTTCTTCACAATGGATTTGAATTTTGTATCCGTAATAGTCGGTTATTGTTTTCGGAATTTTATTACAAAAATGTATGCAACTTCCCAGAAACTACTTTTTGGTTTTAGCCAGTCTGTAAGTGTAAGGTTTAAGTAGAACCTTTACATTGACTTGTTAGGTTAGGTTAGGTCACGGACAGTAAACACTAGGAATTACACGACCGTGAAGGTTAACTGAGTTTATTAAACTAGTAAATTGTACAAATCAGTGTCATAAGGTAAACTAATTATTTGCAATAGCTGACGCGTGTGAGACGCCGCGTCAGCGCTAAAAGTAGTACGAACTCGTACATGCTGCCAAGTTTAAAGGAAGAGAAAGGGTGAGTTTTATGGAGAGGTAGCTTTATGTGAATGGCTTGGTACTGAGTTAGTACTAGTGGTGTCTTCTTGCGGGGGCGGAACTGCAGCTGATGGCGGCGCGCTGTTCTTTGGAGGGGACTCTTTGGTTGCCGTGTTCGCCGTCTGCGAGTTCTTCTTCGATTGAAGTCGTCGCCTGAGGTAGTGGCTAGTCCAGATTATAGCCAGGATGATGCAGATTGCCATAAATGAGTATGAAAAGTAATGGTGCGTGCTATACGTTGACGTAATGTCGGCCAGTGCGTCTTGTTGCGCCTTCACGTTTTGAATGTTGGTCTTCAAAGTTTCAAGTGCTTCTCTGTGGTTTTCGGGTGTAAAGGTGATGGTCCGATCTTCCAGAACGTTGTTGATCGCTGATTCGGGCGCATAAACAAATTCTTCATTTATAGTTATCTCGCTGCGGAAGTTGTTTGGAGAGTGCAATATTACGTTTGTTCCTTTTAGCATGCATCCGGTTCGAAGGACCAAAATATTTAAATTTTAAGTTGAACCTTTACATTGACTTGTTAGGTTAGGTCAGGTCATGGACAGTAAACACTAGGAATTACACTACCGTGAAGGTTAACTGAGTTTATTAAACTAGTAAATTGTACAAATCAGTGTCATAAGGTAAACTAATTATTTGCAATAGCTGACGCGTGTGAGACGCCGCGTCAGCGCTAAAAGTAGTACGAACTCGTACATGCTGCCAAGTTTAAAGGAAGAGAAAGGGTGAGTTTTATGGAGAGGTAGCTTTATGTGAATGGCTTGGTACTGAGTTAGTACTAGTGGTGTCTTCTTGCGGGGGCGGAACTGCAGCTGATGGCGGCGCGCTGTTCTTTGGAGGGGACTCTTTGGTTGCCGTGTTCGCCGTCTGCGAGTTCTTCTTCGATTGAAGTCGTCGCCTGAGGTAGTGGCTAGTCCAGATTATAGCCAGGATGATGCAGATTGCCATAAATGAGTATGAAAAGTAATGGTGCGTGCTATACGTTGACGTAATGTCGGCCAGTGCGTCTTGTTGCGCCTTCACGTTTTGAATGTTGGTCTTCAAAGTTTCAAGTGCTTCTCTGTGGTTTTCGGGTGTAAAGGTGATGGTCCGATCTTTCAGAACGTTGTTGATCGCTGATTCGGGCGCATAAACAAATTCTTCATTTATAGTTATCTCGCTGCGGAAGTTGTTTGGAGAGTGCAATATTACGTTTGTTCCTTTTAGCATGCATCCGGTTCGAAGGACCAAAATATTTAAATTTTAAGTTGAACCTTTACATTGACTTGTTAGGTTAGGTCAGGTCATGGACAGTAAACACTAGGAATTACACTACCGTGAAGGTTAACTGAGTTTATTAAACTAGTAAATTGTACAAATCAGTGTCATAAGGTAAACTAATTATTTGCAATAGCTGACGCGTGTGAGACGCCGCGTCAGCGCTAAAAGTAGTAAGAACTCGTACAGTAAGCTTCCCTGTGTTTCAAGTAGTCTTTGGCTTATCGACGTTAGTGAGAAAATCACATGTTTTTTTCTTACATAGGTACATGATTATTTGAAGTATATACAACGACGGCAGGGATAGAATACCTATTTCTTTTTAAAAAAAGATTTTAAAGAATCCCGTGTCCCTAAGTTATAAATCGCTCTGATAGCCCTCTTTTGCAAAATAAAGATTGATTCCATGTCTGCAGCAGATCCCCATAAAATAAAGCCGTATGAAATGATGCTATTGAAGTAAGAATCAACCAACCAACCCACCGTGCTGTTGCAACATCGGTTAGCTGCCGTATCTTTCTGACTGCAAACGCAGCAGCGCTTAACCTACTCGCAATAGCTGTGGTGTGTGATCTCCACTGCAATTTAGAATCCAGTGTTATTACAAACTCAATAATTTAAATGTTCAGTTTCGCGCCTGCCTCTGACACCGGCACTGACTTTACTCGCGGCTTCGCTCGCGTGAACCATTAGGTCAGGCAGTTGAACTGAAATTCCGGGATTTCACTAAATTCCTAAAAAATACATCGTGGTTTTCATGTACATTGTATGAAGAACAACACCCTTAAAGATATACTCTAACCTCTTTTAAAGAAGGTATTTTAGAAGTGGCCTATCGAATCTTGAGATTGATTCATAATTTCACCTAAATCGAGGTTTAAAAATGAAGTGGCACCATAAGAGAAGCAGTTCCAAGAACCCAATTACCAAACTAAACAAAGTAGACCAATATGTTTTAAAATTCGAATTTCCACTATTTGCACCAACTGTACGTAGGCCGCAAATCTAAAATGCACTGATTCAGCGACGCTAAGGAAAAAAGCGTTAGAAGTTTTTTACTGCACGAGTGGGTCTTACATATTTTATTAACTTACACTTAAACGAATGAGGGTAATCAATTGCCTGTATACGAGACGACCGGATAGCCTAGTTGTTAGAGACCCTGACTACGAAGTTTGAGGTCCTGGGTAGGATTCCCGGTCGGGGCAGATATTTGTATGTAAAACGAATGTTTGTGCTCGAGTCTTGGGTGTTTAATATGTATTTAAGTATGTATTTATCTATATAAGTAATTTTATCCGTTGTCTAGTACCCATAATACAAGCTTTGCTTAGTTTGGGACTAGGTCAATTGGTGTGAATTGTCCCATGATTTTTATTTATTTTTATATTGTAGGGAAGAGACAATTCTCTTACAATTGGAAATTAAAACTGTACTTAAATACCTACATAAACAATAATTTTTCGTAATAAATACCGGCTAGTTCAGAATGTGTAAGAGTAGTTTAATAATTAAATTTAGTAAATTAGTGATTTCTGGTGCAAAGGTGGTCCACCGCGGTTCATTGGGGAAATGCGGCAAGTGTATTTGGCACCTTTGCGCCTGGTACAGTCAGCTGCAGAGAAAAGTGGCCCCCTTCCATCCAAAGTTTGTATGCAGTTGGGGTCACATTTCTTTGCAGCTGACTGTACCGTCGAGTTGCGTATCTTCGCCTAAGCTACCTATGTTCGCCTAGTTTGACATAAGTTGACACTGACGAAATGTTTCTAGTGCTTGACTTACATAAAGCTGCTAAATACAAAGTATTTTTTACGGCTGTCAACATTATTTGTATGATCTGCGGCTAACTTCACACAGTTGACGTTCAGTGAGGTTTTTTCGCGACACCGAATACAGGTTTTTTTAAGCCAGTGTTTTAACTTCAGTTTTAAGCAGTGATACAACCCAGGTAATGTTAAACTTTTTACATGATTATACCCTATAACTATTTCTTTTTCATATGGAACTATTATTTAATGGCTAGCTTACGTTTAGAAGTCACAATTGGATAAAACACTGGTGAGGGTATTTGGCGTTTTGGCGTCCACCTTGTTGCCAATTTTCGCCTACCACTAGGGCTGTCAAATTTGTTGTACCACATTAATTGGCGGAAGACTTTATTTGTTTCCAAATTTAAATATTTTCTTGTGTTTGGTTTGTCGAAAATGGCTTTAACGATTTGGAGGAAAGTTAATAAGTAGATTAAGCTATGCCTTAAAGATATGACATGTTTAGGTATATTGTTTAACGACCACCTTAGCCTAGTTGGTAGTGACCCTGCCTACGAAGCAAGAGGTCCTGGGTTCGAATCCCGGTAAGGGCATTTATTTGTGTGATGAGCACGAATATTTGTTCCTGAGTTATGGATGTTTTCTATGTATTTAAGTATTTATTTATCTATATAAGTATGTTTATCGTCGTCTAGTACCCATAGTACAAGCTTTGCTTAGTTTGGGACTAGGTCGATTTGTGTAAGATTGTCCCCTAATATTTTTTTTTTATATTTATTTGATCCCAGTACATAGTATGAAACGTGGTACAGTCAGTGGCGTAGCGTTTTGTTTAAATAAAAAACAATCTTGTTAATATATTTTTTTACTTATAAACCATTACTCCCCTTTTTTGGCATGTTGGTTAATTTTAGGCAACCCTAGCATCATTATAGAAAATGTATGGAAACAACTTCAGACTGTAGCCCATCTTCGCCTACTACACATTTTTTTAAAAACTTGTCTAGTGTGGTGAAGTTAAGGTTCATATTTTATTAGCACATTCCAAGGAGATAAGACTTAACATGTTTAAGTCACAGAAAGTTTGTTATTGGCGGTAATACTTGCCATAGGCGAAGATAGGGGAAAATACCTATACTTCGCCTATTGCCTTTGAGGTCATTTATTACCAAGTTAACCAATGTAATTCAAAGCTTTAATGGTGTGTACTGATAGCCAGGAGTACTTAACAACGTTTTTTTCCCACAACAGACTAAAATGCTTTCAAAATTGAAAGATTTTTTGGAAAGGTATCAAAATCCAGGCGAAGATACGCAACTCGACGGTACGATCCGGGGCGGGTTATTTGACTGACTGCATTTTTTAATTGCAATTTTAAAGTTTTTAGGTTTAGGATAATTATTATTGTACTTATCTAATATTTCATAGGAGGAAAATAGACCGTAAGCCCAAAGTTTTGCCAAAGAGCAATGGAGCGCAGTATGCTCGGGGTGAAGCGGATTGATCGGATCCGAAACACCTCACTGCGCTCCCAAACACGCATTACCGATGTGGGTGCCAAGGCTGCCAAGCTTAAGTGGGGCTGGGCAGGCCACGCCAGCCGCATGGATCCAAATCGGTGGGCTAGGTTAGCCACGGACTGGATACCACAGGATGGATGGCGGCGACGAGGTAGGCCCAGGAGGCGTTGGCGGGACGACCTAGACGTGTACCTCAAAGACTGGAAGGACACCGCTCAATATCGGGATGAATGGCGAAAATGGGGGAGGCCTTTGCCCAGCAGTGGGACACTCCTCCAGGCTAATTAATAATAATATCTAATATATAAAAATCTCGTGTCACGGTGTTTGTTACTGAACTCCTCCGAAACGGTTTGGCTTATTTTTATGAAACTTTTTTCTCTACACTCGGTAGGTCTGAGAATAGGTCGTAGACTATTTTTATCCCTCCCCCCCCCATTCTTCGCGGACGGAGTCGCGGGCAACAGCTAGTTGTATATATGTTGTATCCTTACTAATAAATTATTTCCTAGGATAAAATGATTGAAAGTGGATAAGCATAAATATCTATACTAAAATGTGAGTTGCACCAAGTTACTAAAACGAAAAACAGTGTCAAATCTGTTGTCGAATTTCCGGTTAAGTAAATTTCTACAAGCTGAAATTTTACTATTCTACAATACAATACGATACAAATATTCTTTATTGAACATCAAAAACAGTACAGTATTATTTATGGTTTCAGAAAAAAAACTTTTGTATTTTGTAACTCATTTGATATTTTAATGTATTCGATAGATTAACATTTGATATTCAAAACCGTCCCCGAAATTCACTAAGCTCCATTTCAATAGAATCTGACAATCTCGTAGACACTTATGGCCAGCTGACATCGAATTGTTAAGGTCCTTAGTGATAATGAATAAAATATTTTCTTGTATTGACTTTCGATTATAGCCGTACCATTAGTAACCTATATATAATCAGGTGTCAATATCAGTTGCAGGGGCGGATTAACTATTAGGCAGAGTAGGCAAAAAATTCATACAGTGAAAAATTGTATCGTCAATGACGATAGATATTTTTTTTTCGGCAAATGCTGTCAGATTACCTAATAGAACTTGATCAGAGCTGGTGATCATCAAATGGCTTGAAAGGCGCCCCGAGAATAGCAATAGCTAAGGCCTAGGGCCCCCGGCATGGTTAATCCGGCCCTGGTCAGTTGGCTTTGTGTATTTAAGAAGTTGCCAGATTCTATTGAAATGAAACCCCACAATTACTAAACGGGGCTTATCATGCAAACAATGTTTACCTCGACGTTTCGGCCACATTGCAGCAGCCGTGGTCACGAGTTGACTGAAGTGTAGGGTGTCCAGTTCGTTTAGCCTCTCGAGTCTTTCGAACTAGCACTTGATTCCGATTAGAATCAGCACCCGTATCTCGAACTACCCGCACTTGATCAAGATTTTTTAACGGCACCCCATCACACCGACACACAACACTAACAACGTTCGACGATCTCTCCGAGCATTCATTCCGACGCCGACATTTGGGATTCCATGAAGACGAAAGCTTATATCCACCATCCCGGTTGACATTTCTGTGCTTTTTAATTTCAACTGCTTCACGCACCATTCTAGAGTAGAAATGACGTTACCTTGAGAGAATTTTGGGATTGTGCAGTTCGATCCAGTGGTTTGGCCCCCGACTCCAATAAATGTTCGGCTTATGGCTGACTTACTTACTTGGCGATTTTCAACAGCTGCGATATATTATGTTCCTTGACCCTCTCAGCTATTAGGTACAACAACAATAATTATGAGTGAAAATCGCGAAAGTTTATACCAGTTAAACAGCCATATTTACCTAACCATGTTTTCGCAGCCTGTCGCCCTAACCGATGCCTCGAACAGTTACAAGCAACATTCCAGTGCTGCCTGTTGATTGCCCCCGAAGCCCCAGGGACGCGGAACTGTTCTCGTTAGGCGATTACGCGTCTAATGTTTTCGATTTTGCGATAAAAAAGAAAGCTCGGTTATCTGCCCACGGACAATTTACTGGCGCTAGGGAGGGACGATGCGGAGGTGGTTTCGATAATAGCGATTATTTTGGAGACGCCCACTTGTATTGTACTTAAAAATCGTTATTGTAAACGCCAGAGGCCTCAGAGGCACCTACAAGCGTTATTTTACATATACAGGTGGGTTGATTTATCTAAGGCTGGTTAAAAAAATGTTTTAATGTTATGAATTAATGACAAATTATCGTCAGGAATACTATGTATTACCTTTTATGTTTTCTAAAAGGGTCCTTTGGTTATGAAAATAAAAGAAAAGTACAAGTTATTTGACGAACAATGTTCCATAATATAGAACGGAAGATTTTGTGACGGAAGTGTATATTATTTATCGAATCCACATTTCTGAAAGTACTGAACAATAACTCTGGTTGAAAAAAAACATTATTATTATTAATAATAATAATAAATGTTTATTTCACAAAAACAGATTTTTTACACATTTCGAATTATTCTATCAGACTCCAAACTAGGCCTGTATCTTGGAAGTCCGCGAGTGCGATTTACGTATGACGTGTAGTTACAAGGATAGGTAGATTTGTTTTATTATTGATGATTTAAGTTAATTTAATTTTAATGTATTCTGAATTCCGTCGGCAGCCTAGTGGTTTTATCTATGGCTTCTCAAGAAGAGTATAGTGGGTTCACCCGGGCTCACCTGTGTACACCTGCGTAGCAATAAAATTTTTTGAGAGAACTTCCCATTTCGCACTTGGCCCGAGTGGGAACTACGGCGCAATCCCTCTTATTTTAAGAGGAGACCCGTGCCTAGCAGTGGGATGTATGTAGGTCGGAGATGACGATGACGATTAACTCATACCAATCTTTGAGTAGGGCGAAAAGGGCTTTAGGTCTTGTCCCTGTTGATCTATTGTTGTTATAATTTAGGTATATCGATTAATTGCATTGTATTAAATTGTATCGAATAATGTCAAATAATCGACATGCTCCAGCCTTACCCCGCGTCCCCCGTGGCGGCTCGTTATATCTCTCCAAGGAAAGGCACATTATATTTGAAGAGAAAAGAAATACCGAAAATTGCCCTAATCTACACCTCGAGCGAGATAATCTTTTACTCCGACACGTAAATTTGCTGCGAAACGCTTTTCTCTCGCAGGTAAAATTAATTTAAATATATTGAATGACTATTTAACGACGAAAATCGCGATGTTTACCTCTGAAAACTATTGACGTTCTGTTACTAAAAAGGCTTGAACAAAGAAACAACTATCAAAATATTTGGGATTAACTCCACACCTTTTTTTTCTTAACTTATCTACCTAATGTATTGTATCCACCTGGCTGAACAAGGTTATTCCACTACTTTGTGTAACGATCCCGACAGAAAGTTCGCGAAGTTCATCGAACTCCAAAATATAAAACCGCAGTATAATTATAAGTTGGTTAGTTGTTTGTCCCGCGCGAAGTGCTAACTGACTGGCTGCCTTTGGGAAATCTTGGATCCAATTAAGCAGTGCCAGACCCACTACACGCCCTTCCGTTGACGCGGGGGCTTATTTTAAAAGTCGTCTCTTATAAGATTCATATCAGTTCATGGCTTCGATCATATAATACGTATATAGTATGCAAGGTCATATACAAAATCAAACTCAAAAATCGTCTCCGTCGCGCCAATACTGACATGACAACACTGACAGATTTTAAGAGTGATATAGTAGGTAAATGCAGTACATTTTAATATATGCTTTACGTAGTAGAACATAGCGTCATAAATTATCTGTATGAGCTTCAGTTTTGTTACCTTTTTTTGGTAAAATAAAATGACAACATTAACAACGCCAATTGTGTATTGTAAAATTAACCTTAAAGTTAAGTAATTTATTTCTTTTAAGGTTAATTTTACAATATTACAATAAGGTACAATCATAATACTTTCTTATTCGAGTTTCGTTATTTTGGTATGAGAACGAAAAAAGGCAAGTGATGATTTACGCCTTGTTTTGATGGCTCCATTTTTCGAGCGGCGATCGTGCATCTACGTAGGTATTATAATGAAACTGATTACATGACATCCAGGATCGTCGAAAGTGTGGTTACAATAGCTAAAGTATTTTTAACTGAGGCGAACGATTACACACACAATTTCCTATTGCAAAAAATGTAGCGAATAAATTAGTGTACTTAAAGCTGATTGCATACACAGAGTTTAATAATTTTAAACAAAGAAATAAGTATAATTGCTGTCTTTTCTAATTCTTATGAAATGCGTGTGTGATACATCAGCCATTCACCTCACAGTCTTTTTATTTTTACTACAATATGTAGCTAATAAGAGTTTCATTTAACAAGTTCCGGATTCCATCATGAGATTAAATGGCAAACGGTCATGTAGTAATAAATCATCATAATATGTGGTGGTAATGTTTCAATCAAGGCATGTACCTGAGTTCGAAACCCGGAAAATGTTTATTTTGGAAAAATGTGACTTGATCTACGTGTGTGTGTTGTGTGTGTATTTGATTTGGTAGGGGTTGGTGAATAGTACCTGCATGTGAACATATTTTTGATTTACATATAAAGTCATGGTGTAGCGTGATAAATGTTTTAAAAAAATAAAATCAAGATTTTTCAAGCATGACTATCAATGAAACAGTTTTCTTAACAATAGAATCTCACTATCGAACACGCTATAAAAACCACAAGCAGCGTGATAATCGAGACACAATAGTTGAACGTTTTCTATCGCTTTTAGAATAGCACCAAGCCAACGGAAACTATCGCAACGACATTCGATAGACCCTTCCGATCCTTTGAGGGTCCTTTTGCTTTTTATCGCGATCAAAATAGAACTACGAGTACATGCAGGTACTAGTAGAATGTTTGTTTGTATATAAACACACGTAACCTGCTTGATATTAGTTTTTTTTTTATAACACTGCGCTTTTAATAATACTATTGTTCTGTCTGACTATATTTCGGAATAGCTGAAAGATATACCAGATTTTAACCGTATACCTACTATCTGAACTCGCAACGCGGGGACGCTTGCCTTCGCTTTCTCTTTTTGTCACCATCTTATACCGCTTGACAGAAAGAAATAGTGATTGCGAAAGCAAGCATCAGCGCGTTAGATAATAAGCCTGCAGAGGCCGTAAATATTGTCTAACGCTTCTGTCGCTTGCCTCCGCTTTCACCATCTTTTTCTGTCATCATCTAAAACTATCCTGTCTTTTGCAGGGTCTCAAACTATCTATTCAGCGGTTTAAGCGTAAAGAGGTAACAAATAGACAGACAGACACACTTCCGCACAATATTACTATGGATATGGAAGTATAGATTACGATTCTAAAATTCTAAATTTGCATTGGATGCGGATGGCACAGGACCGATCTGTTTGGGGAGCCTTGGGGGAGGCCTATGTTCAGCAGTGGACGTCTTTCAGCTGAAATGATGATGATGTCCTAAATTTAGTTCTTTAGGTCTTATAATGTGAAAAGCAAAAATATTTAACCGCAAGACTAGTTGAAATTGACTGATTGAAGCACGTTTCTGATAAACAAACACACAAATGCTTCATTTTGATGTCAACGAAACAAAATAGCACATTATCAACGACGATTTTATATTTTAACAACGGATTATGTAACTGGACTATTAAAAGCTCTCCGGATGACTCTAAGCTTATGCCACTATCCCTATATTAAAACTAACTGGCTGTTCAGCGTTTTTACGAGCTACTAACAGCAGCTGAAACTCTAAGCCCGGCGCGGATAAGCGGCTAATTTACGTGCGCTTGAGTCGCAAGGCAAACACGACTGGGCGGAACGATGCATCAGATGCGTCTAAATGCAAGTTGTTTTAAAATTAATCTGAAATATTTCTGCATATACTTGGGTTGGTTTGATTAATCACCTATCTATGTGTTCTTCGGACAAACTTTAGTATAAATGGTGCTTGGCGACAAAAATATAAGTTTTATTTTTAGGGTTCCGTAGTCAACTAGGAACTCTTATAGTTTCGCCATGTCTGTCCGTCTGTCTGTCTGTCTATCTGTCTGTCTGTCCGTCCGCGGCTAAGCTCAGAGACTGTTAGTACTAGAAAGCTGAAATTTGGCATGAATATATATATCAGTCACACCGACAAAGTGATTAAATAAAAAAAACAAAAAAATTTTTTTAGGGTACCTCCCATAGACGTAAAGTGGGGGTGTTTTTTTTTCTCGACTAACCCTATAGTAAGGGATATCATTGGATAGGTATTTGAAAATAAATAGGGGTTTGCTAAAACCATTTTTTGATAAAGTGAATATTTTCGGAGATATTCACTCCGAAAGTTCAAAATAATGTGTCCCCCCTCAAACTTTTGAACCGCAAGTCTAAAAAATATGAAAAAAATCACGTAAGTTAAACTTGATAAAAACTTTATAGGAAAATTATTTTCAACTTAATCAGTTGAGCAGTTTTTAAGTTTATGTAAAAAAATATTTCTAAACTAAGATGTAATTTAACCGCCATTGCAAGCATTTTTTTTCTTTAAGTACCTATAAGATCACGCTAACAGTATCTTCTTTCAAATAAAAAATATATTACATGTGAAAAACAATCAACATACATACATACTAGTTCTAGTAGACTGCTGTTAGATTAGTTACCCAATTCGCCGATAGATGGCGCTGTACCGCCGGCGTTGGGACCAAAACAACCACATTAATACTCGTAAAGTATGCAAAGATTTTTTCGTACCTGCTACGGAACCCTATCTTGGGCGTGTCCGACACGCTCTTGGCCGGTTTTTTATTTTATTTCATTATCCCAGCCTAGGTACCTATTCACATCCAGTAGGATGTATATAAGCTGAGGCTGGGGCATCTGCTCAGCTCTGCTTATGACACTGCCATCGGGGCATTAAAGAAAAGGGTTTATTGATTACTAGCTGATGCCCGCGGCTTCGCCCCCGTTCTATTTTTTCTTTCATAAGAACCTTTTCCTGACAATAACAAACGCAACAAAAAAATAATTATCCAATTTGGTGCAGTCAATCGGAAGTTATGGGCGTACAAACATTTCAGTGATTCATTTTTATTTATATAGATTATACTTCCTTTAAAGGCCCGCAATAGATCAGTGACTCTCTTTGAGTGGTTGATAGTGTTGATACTCATGGGCGGTTTGGTGATAATTTTCCATCAGATGACCCGCTTGCTCGTTTTCCTCCCTCTCATAGTAAAAAAATCAGAAAATATTTCTTAGAATTAAATTAAAATTACAGTAAATTAAACCAACACAAGTAGACGTCACGAGTGATTTTTTACAAAATACTGACCCGACCCCTATCTCACGTGATAGAAAGTGCAGATAAGACCAAGGGCTTAGTAACTGCCTATTCAGTCTAGCCATGAAGAGTGCTACGTTGTAACTATCTGGAATCACAGACGATGGGAGCGAATGCCATTCCTTAGCTTATAGCTGTTCGTATTGAGAATGATGAAACGAACCGCTTCGTGCAGTCTATTGAAATAGGTAGTAACCACACCTAAGGGTGAAGACTTTCTCCCTGCCTGGATGTCCGTTGTGGTAAAATTAAATCACGTACTTAATTCCTGTGCATCCATGATAGGTACATTTTGATCTGGTAAAAAACAGACAAACAAGCAACACTACGACGGTGTTCCAGGCTCTGTAGCCGGCCGTTCCCGATCGACGGACTATCACCAATGAGTCTTCGCGCTCAACGCTCCACCAAATCCAACGTGGCTAAAAGTGACAGCAATATTCCACACACAAATCGGTTTAGCAAAACCACTTAATAATGATCGACATCATCGAATATCGTGAAATCAAATACTGTTGCTTTTCAACTGAAGTGTAACTAGGTACTAATCCCACTCTAATAGAATATAAACACAATGGTTATTACCCCAGTTTATCTAAACACGCGAATTGATATGAAATTAGGTTGTTAGTCCGCACTGTTCAATGCAAATTGTTTCGGAGCGTCAATTTCAGTTATTAACTAGATACCTATTTGTTTTAGCTATCACATTACTACTTAGTTGGGAGCGAGCTCATTAGATTTTCCATCAAAATTAAAGCTCATCAAATATTGATAGGTTCTTAGTTCTTAGTATCGTAAAATTATTAGATTTACGTGGCAGACGAAAACGTTGGGGTTAATAGGTCATAGACCTTTGTACAGATAAAAAAATGTATATAAGTATAGTCGTTCATACTTTGTGTTACAAATAAATATTTCTGATCCTGATTCATGAACCTTTAAACATGAAACTACCGTGAGATTCACTCAAAGTGAAAGTATACGGATTACCTACGTGAGTAATCATAATCACGTCTTAAAATGAATTTAACTTGACATGTTTCGGGCTAATCCGTAGCCCTTTTTCTCGGAGCCACACGTCTCGGCTGCTGCCAAACGTGCAACTCACTCGCCCCTCACTGAACCTTTTCATTTGGAATGCTGTCTTAACCCGCAATTATACCTAGTTATAAAAATTACGTAAGTTGCAGTACATTTAGCAACTTACACAATTTTTCTTGCTAGTTTAAGTGCGCACTTATACTGCCGATACGCAAGTGGAATATGTCAATTCCACGTAGTTTTCTCCTTGTAACACCCCCCCCCGTCCTACCCTTTTATTCTTTCTACCCTAACTAAATATCCTGTCGTTACCTACGTATTTAAAACTTATGTATACGCTTATGTATACCTACCTTTGTATGAAACCTATCTACTTATAGTACCTATGTATGCCTATATATATGGGTCCTCAAAATACCTAGCTCCTAACTTAAGCTGATTTACCTTGTTCACGTCATAAAATTGGCCAAGTGATCGTTAGCGGTCTAAGATAAGGAACCCACGTTGTGTCCGTCAAATAACCCTTTGGAACTTTTAGTATGATATGGGAAAAGAGTTCATTGTCATCTAATTTTAAGTTTATAATATAATTTCCTATAGTCATATAATTTAAGTTTACAATAAAGATATGTTAGTGATGAATAACTGAGGATGACGGTTGCCTATAGTTATATAATTTAAGTTTATAATGAAGATATGTTAATGATG
This sequence comes from Archips crataeganus, assembly GCA_947859365.1. NCBI lineage: Eukaryota > Metazoa > Arthropoda > Insecta > Lepidoptera > Tortricidae > Archips > Archips crataeganus. The sequence continues at coordinate 11,030,590 of OX402066.1, read as the reverse complement.
AATAAATGGAGATGATAAATTGCCTACAGTTTCGTAAGAGTCGTCTGTCCATAGTCTATGATATATTTGTATGGAAAAGGTATTATATTACGTGGCAGAGTTCTGGGGCTCCTCCACCGCCCCAAAAGGTAGCCCCGCGACTCCAGACTTGGGTAGGGCTCCCCCCACTGGCTTTGAAGAAGCATATACCTTTTCCTTGTTTAGGTAATAAATGCATTACATTAAGTAAATGAGAGGACAATTCAAAGGGAAGTCAGTTACAGCCTGTGGCCGTTCTTGGATCCAACCTGTGATCACATTGCTTCTGCAATAGCTAGCTGAACTTTGGTAGTAAGCGTAATCTCGATGGTTTATCATAATGACTATTGAGTAACTACCAGATCCTATGGTACCAGTAAGCCACTAACTTGCATCTGCCTCAGTTATAGTCAGAATGACGGTTTGTAAATGTAAATGTTTGGTAAGACTTTTACCCTTTTAGATGTAGTAAGTATAACTAGCCAGCACAGGACCAGGCAATCCAAGGTTATTTCACCAGGGACGACCGCCGGCTTCAAAGGAGATTCTACTTTTCAGCAAATAAATATTCATAGTGAGTTTGTTGAGTTTTATTTTGACTCACTCAATAGCAGCTACCAGCGTTTGTAATGTAGGACATATGGATGAAAGCAAACCCTGAAATCTTCCATCCGTCGGTAAGTACAAGAAAGTCTAAGTCAAAAGTCAGTCAATAAGATCTCAGCTTCGATAATTGGGTCAACAAATGTAACCCTTTCCCACAACATAAAATAGCTTAATGAAGAACTTGTAATAGTTAATGGTAATGATATTAAATAAGTCAGATAGCATAACACTGCCCTCCAACATCAAATAGTAGTAGCAAATAGTAAATGCAGATCGATGATATTAGTTAATGGCGACTATACCTACTCCCTATAAACCTTTCCTAGCAGCTAAACTATCCATCTATTCTACACGAAATTAGCAAGCTAGGAATCCGGATTCCACATTTATAATTACCGCGGGGCCCCTCTCCAACTGATAAGAGAGGGCCTATCCGACACTAATGCCTACGTTTGAGCGGGTTAACTCAGCTTCTATCCCCTATACCCGTGTGATCCTGGTATCCATCTGAGGGGATTGGGTTAGATGAATACCAGGGTGTAATATATATATAAATAGATAAGCGGACTAGACATTGATGAGTTTGAAACACCGGTTGTAGCGCTCCAAACCCTTCAACACCCAGGGAGAAATTAGGTCCGACTCTTGAGTTATAATACAGACCCCCACCCTTCTCCAATAGGTGGTACTCTACACTTAAACGCCTCCGAGAAGAGCCAAGCTATCAGTTAACGACCGCAAGGTGACCCGTCTCTCACTTCTCAGAGGTCAGCTATTACTTCAGCTGATGCTCGAATAGGTTCTCATACACTAACACAGCCTAACCCATACACTATCCCCGCAAAGCCCACTAAACCCCAATTTAACTAACAACGAATATGTAATTATCCAACAATGAGCACTCCATCACCATATTTGGTAATAAATACACAAAGCCAGACAATCACACAAAACACCCCTTTTAACTATCTCAAGAAATAAATAAAACCCATACATTATCCCCACAAAATCCCGCTAACCCCATTTTAACTATCAAACAACTATGTAATTATCCAACAATGAATATTCCATCACCATATTTGGCAATAAATACACAAAGCCAGACAATCACACAAAACCCCCCCGTAAACTATCACAAGAAACAATTAACCACCCAATAAAAGAAACACGACAAAAGAAAACACAATAAAAGAAAGCACAGTAAGAGAAAACACAGTAAAATTTACAACGAAAATGATACCTTAACCCCACTAGGAGAACCGTCTTCGAACCCGTAACAAACAAGAATAAACCTTTTCCCACGTCTCGCTCCCCTTTTATACTAAAATAGTAGCTTGTTTTTCCATACTGGCCACCCCGACCTCGATAACCATAATGTCCCCCCGGACCTCCGCTGCCGCAAGGAACGTTTTGGCCGTTTGGACCGCTTAGGCCGAGAAATTGCTTTGAAAACCTCGTATCTTGTTCCGCCAGAGTCAGTGATGCAAAGAGTATTATTAGTATCAAATTAGTATATAGAAAGTGATGCAGTGATCTTATTTGCATACTTTAGTAATGAAATGCTTGTTTTTGATGAATTAATAATTAAGTAGCCTCGTTTGTGTTTAAAATCATTTTATTATGTAAAACAAGTTATTTTTAACTTTCATATTTAAAACTATGATCACACATGTTTTAGCTGCATTTTCTTTAATCCAAAATTAGCTTGAAGGTTACACGTGCCTCGTGCATTGACCTCTCATGGTCAGGTGTTCGGATACTTTTGCATTCAGATACTTTAGTAATAAAATGCTTGTTTTTGATAATTTAATAATTCAATAGTCTACTTTGAGTATGAAATAATTTAATTTGATATAAAAAAATAAATTAATTCACATAAGGTGGAACATTACAGATTGACGTCTGTAAGGTTACATCCTTCAGTTAAATAAGAGTTCAATGAATTTAATTTTATACAGTGAAAGTATCAAGTGTTTTGTCAGTAGTATGCTTACGGAAATTAAGTTCTTTTTATCATTTGATCGCTCTCATTTAACTTAATTATTATCTTAGTAGTAATGTTAGTCAGAAGCGTGTAATTTAAGAAAATTTTTTTAAATTTCACCCATAGTGAAAACTTAGGTCGTCCGGTAAGTCAAAAAACATTAGATAAAAATCTCTAGAGTTCCCGAACGCACTCTCGTGAAACTTGGTATACATAAATATTTCCCAGCAGGTGGACGGGTTACGAGACATAAACCGCGTGCGCGACCCTCTTAAATAAATTTCACCTTTATTGTGTTATCATACTAGAGAAATTCCACACCTCCAAGAGAAAATTTCCGAGAGAATTTTCACACGTACAAAATTATATAGAAATATTTTTATTTAACCGTACATTTCGCTTAAGTCGGCGGTGCTCGCGTTATACAGATTATGATAATCCCATCAGTTTTAACAAGCTTCGTTAATACAGAATAACATTGTTTCGTGTGGGCCGAAGGAGACCCTCTGTGACCTGGCGGGGTGAGATGACAGGCGGTGATGACATGCCGTCAACCAGTGACATTGAATCGACACCATCATCATCCCTACCTAATTACGTCCCACTGCACGACACAGTCCTCTCAAAATGAGAAGGCTTGAGCCGTAGTTCGCACGCGGGCCCTGTGTGGATTGGTAACTTCATATACGCTATTAAATTTCTTCACAGGTGTGTGTAGGTTGTACGCGCTTTCCTTCACCGTAAAGCGCGTACATTTGAAACGATATGTTTTTGACCCTGACTGACTTTGGCCTTGAAAGGGTAAGTTTGGCCATTGAGATAACTCAGTCCAAATTTTTGATTATACTGAAATATAAAACTTAAGGAAAAATAATACATACGAAAAGGAATCCCTTTACGCAGGTTCCGAAGATACTGGCAGCGGCGTTCACCCTTTGAATAGCTAGGCTAGGTAGCTGCCAGCTCTTCGGTCTCCTGTGACGTCGACTAACCTCTTTGCTATTTCCTTAAATAGCTTCATAGCCTAGGACCCACTGAAATTATGGCTCATTATCATGTGGTTGGTTTTAGCCGACCACCCACGTTTTTATGTCGTTTGTTAGACCGTTCTAGGTTGTTTTTATATGGGCCAAAGGACCCTCTATAATAATAATCAATATCACGGGACTATTCACACCAATAACATTGGTTTAGTCACAAAGTAAGCAAAGCTTGTATTATGGGTACTTGGCAACGGATAAAAATACTGATACAGATAGATACAATACTTAAATACATATTAAAAAAACCAACACTCGAGAGCAAGCATTCGTATTTTTCATACAAAACATCTGCCCCGACGCGGGAATCGAACCCGGAACCTCAAGCGTATTTGGTCAAAGTACCCCAACTAGACGGTACTCATTTCACTAAGCTGTTAGTAATTGTTAATGTATTATTTTAATCATAATTATTCAATCTCATGATGGCTATTTCCATTATTAGGGTTTAGCCCTCATAATTATCCATCACTTTTGAAGGGTTGCTGTTAATATAATTTATTTTAATTAAAACACAAGCTTGACAAAACAATTAAAAAAATATTTTTTCCGCTCTTTCGCTATGATATCCAAACAGTTCAATCGAATAAACAAATTCAATAAATCAATCAGTTCAATGAACAAGCCTATGGATAATTGATAGAGAATTAAGAACATTATCTCGGCCTATTTTTAACCCCCGACACAAAAGGAGGGGTGCATAAGTTTGACCGCTATGTGTGTGTGTGTGTGTGTGTGTGTGTGTGTGTGTGTGTGTGTGTGTGTGTGTGTGTGTGTGTGTATGTGTGTGTGTGTGTGTATGTGTGTGTGTGTGTGCGTATGTGTCTCTTAAACGGGTTAACCGATTTGGATGCGTTTTTTTTTGTTTGAAAGCAGATTTATTGGCAATGGTTCTTAGTCATGTTTCATCAAAATTGGTTCAATCGTTTCAAAGTTATCAGCTCTTTTCATCAAAATTGGATCAGTCGTTTCAAAGTTCACACTCACTCACTCACTCTTTTGCTAAAAAGAGCTGATAACTTTGAAACGACTGAACCAATTTTGATGAAACATCAAGAGCTGCGGAAGGGATCTTAGACGTATAAGGGGCATTTACTTTATTTTCAGATACATTATACTTACTTGCGTTGGGGGTTTTACAATTTTTAATTTAAAGTTCTTATATTGAACTAGCTACGACGTTTTAGTCTGTTACTCTGGTGTCACTTACTGTTTGGTTTTATTAGTTTAAAAATTTGGAGTCTATACAAAAAAAAACATGATAAGCTCGTTAAAAGATCACACGAATGAATATTAATCATAATCACCTTTATCATATTTGGAGTCAATTAATTGTTTTGCTTCAGTTGTGTATTGAAATTTAGTTTAAAATAATAAATGAAGCTTCGAAAGGTAATGCGGCCAGTGTCTTGGGGTCAATGTCTGTGGCAGATAGCCTCGATGACGTTTTATGCTTTGTAGTTTTAGTTTAGCTTAGTAGTAGGGGAGCCCAAGAGGGGATTTGTGAAGTTACTCGAGCGCGGCAGATTAATATACGGGGGGATACCTTATACCCTCTAGAGTACCCTCATTGAATATGAACACTTCATGGGGGGTATGCCTAGGGCACTCCGTCAAAATACTTAGTAAAAAAAATTGATTCTTTAAAATACTCGAGCGCGTCAGATTAAGATAAGGTGGGTTAATTATTAGCAGAACAATGCACATTTCACTTCCAAATCGTCAGTCTTTGGAATTAACATCCCCTATGAAAACCTGACGCGCGCCCTTCCGTATGGCCACCCCCACCATGCAAAGTGGCAGATTATCATACATTTATTATCAGTGACACGCTGGAGTATCAAATTATCAAAATCTGACGCGCTCGAATATTTCAAAGAATCTATTTTTTTTACTAAGTTTTTTGACGGGGTGCCCCAGGCAAACCCCCCCACATGAAGTGCTCATATTCAATGGGGGTACTCCAGAGAGTATAAGTTACTCCCCCGTATATTAATCTGCCGCGCTCGAGTAACTTCACAAATCCCCTCTTGGGCTCTCCTACTATAGGGTATATTCTGTTTTAGTTTTATAATTGCATTTTATAATATTGTTTGAATAATAAACCTATCCTTTTTTAGTTCTTTTTACTTATTCTAGAGATAAAAATTAAACATAGTCAAAATAAATATGACTAGCTACCAAAAAGCAGGGCAGAAATCCGTGTGAATTGGGAATGTCTAAAAAAAATTACCAGTGTTTTTTATATTTTTTTTGTATAGAAAAGTCAATTAGAAGAAACTAATTTCAATATTTTGTCATTTAGTTCTCTACTTTTTTCAAAATTAATTATTGGAACTATTTTAGTTGATGACGTCACATTATAATTGAGGGCTCCCACAATGCCAAATTTCTAAATCTATCTAAATGCGTACGATAAGGCAACCCCTTTAATTATTTTTTGCGTAGTGGTACACTATACACTGTGTCACTTTACTGGCACTGTCAAAGTGCTAGATGTCAGACAGCGGGTCCAAATCAAACTCCGTAGTATAATCCACGCGTAAATTGTGAAGAATCTAATCACACACAATAAAGTACGACCGGTCACGCAAAATACACCAATGTCAAATGAAAGTCATTGCTTATTTCTTATTTAATAAATTCATTACGTTATATAAAAAAATAATAACTACAGAAAACGAGTTAGAAAGCATTTATCTCGAAATGGTTTTCGATTTACTATACATTGCAAAAAAATAGACATCCCCAATTGTCAATAGCCCATCCTCCGTCGACATAGTCAGCATCCGAGTCATATAAATAGGTTTACATCTGCGCTGTCATTCATAGTGTCACTTACTGCATACTGGAATATCTGTTTAAAATTGCACATTTATATTTAGAACATCATCTTTGGCATTATAGCGCAGAATAACTACATTTCGTACTAAATACAAACTGAAATATAGATGCACAGAAAAAACCCCAGAAAAAAGACCAATGCTGGGAATCGAACCCAGGTCCTCAGCATTCCGTGCCGCGTGCCATACCCCTACACCACCACTGGTCTAGAGATTAGACACGAATCTTTCCTATACATCATACATTTCAATCTGCTAAATCATCACCTTATGCAGTGACAAACGCACATCTATGTTACACCCTCATCGAGAGATTTTAACACTCCTTCGGAACTAACCGCTCACCTGGACAAGAGATGGCGCTACTGTGCAACTTTAAACAAGTTAGCTATGAAGTATCTTTTTTTTTTGTACTTATTTTTTCAACTTCATTTTTTTTTTTTTTTTTTTTTTTTTTTTTATTACTTTTACGGTCATCCCGTGAAATCATACATACATATTGTATGATTGTATGATTTCACGGGATGACCGTAAAAGTAATAAAAAAAAAAAAAAAAATGAAGTTGAAAAAATAAGTACAAAAAAAAAGATACTTCATAGCTAACTTGCAGAATAACTAATTAATGGTATGGCAAGAATGGCAACTATTCCACTGGTTCAGTTTTTATAGACGATTGCAACGATTGAGTACACATGTACGCATTGATGGATCTACAATTGGGTAAGTAAAGTTTTTTGAAGAGATGTAATTATATTTTTTTTCGACAGTGGTCGACTTCAACACCAAGAAACTGCAGCTGTTTTATTTTTATCTGCTTTTATTTATTGGAAATATTTTTTTAAGTGTTCGAGATGACATTTGTGAGATTTTATGGCTGACAAGCGGTTCGTGCTCAGTACTAAGAAGAAATAGAAAAAAAAACGAATTCAACTGTCGCTTCTGTCAATGTCAAATTAAATCTAACCGTTTGCGTTTCGTTTGCTTTGCGTTGTCCAAAAAGCAGTTCCAAAATAGTGATCGAAAGTATTCAATCGTGATCCAATTATTGTGCATAGGTCGTGGAGAAATGCGGTAAAATTGGAAGTCCGGATTTTATGCGGTGGTCGTTAAAAATAGTCAAAAAATCACACTGAGCACACCAAAACGCAAAGTAAACGAAACGCAAACGATTTGACATTGACAGCAGTGACAGTTCACTTCGGTTTTTTTTCTGTTTCTACTAAGTTCTGAGCACGAACGGCTTGTCAACCATAAAATCTCACAAATGTCATCTCAAACACTCAAAAAAATATTTCCAGTAAAAAATAGGAGATAAAAATAAAACAGCTGCAGTTTCTCAATCTCCAGAACGCCGACTGTCGAAAAAAAATATAATTAGCACCTCTTCAAAAAACTTTACTTAGCCAATTGTTATTGTGCTCGTGCTATTTTTCAGACAGTGTCACGTCGACGAACGGCGAACGGTCAACCTCACTATAGCGCCTGCGTGCAAATGGGTCAACTTACGATTGTCTCTCTAGCGCTGTGATGACTGCGGGCGAGGTTTGTTTAGAGAATCACAGTCCTACGGACAGCATCAAAAGTAGCTGGTCAATTTTTTCATCGTCATTTCAGCCGAAAAACGTCCACTGCTGACCATGATGATGATGATGTATGGGGACGCCTTGCTGAGTCAGGCGGGCTGTCGATCGTTTGCACAGTCATTCAGCCCAGTTCCCCGTGGTTGGAGCCGACAGGTTACTGTCCCAGCAGCGCTCCCACACAGCAATTCTCCTCGAATCTTCTCGTTCTCCTGCTGAACAAAAGGACATCTTTGAGACAGACATCCTTTAGCTCCTCCTCCCTCAGCTCGTCACTCCCGAATACATCACGCTTCGCTGCCGCGTACATGACACACTCGGTTAGGACATGCTCACTCGTTTCCTCCTTCCCACAAACTGCTGACCATAGGCCTCCCCCAAGGCTCGCCAAACAGATCAACCCTGCGCCATCCGCATCCAATGCGTTCCCGCTACCTTAACCAGGTCGTCGCTCCATCTTGTTGGAGGCCTACCTACACTGCGTCTTCCAGTCCGCGGACGCCACTCGAGAATCTTTCGGCCCCATCGGCCGTCAATTCTACGAGCGATTGTGCCCTGCCCACTGCCATTTAAGTCTAGCGATTCTTCGAGCTATGTGCGTGACCTTAGTTTTTGCGCGGATTTCATCAATCCTAATGCGATCCCATAGAGAAACTCCAAACATAGCCCTCTCCATCACCCTCTGAGTGACTTTAAGCTTTCTTATGAGGCCCCTCGTCACTTTTTTACTTTGTCGTAATAACACAATTGTTAATCAAGTATGACATTTTACACCTAACTGTAGAGCGACAAGGTACAAAAGTGTCCAGCTACTTTTAATGCTGACTGTACAAAATAAATTTAAACAAATGCAAAACTTAAGAGACTTAACACTCCTTCGGAAATAACCGCTCACCTGGACCAAGAGATGGCGCTACTGTGCCAACTTTAACAAGTTAGGTATGAAGTATCTTTTGTATTTATTTTTTAAATTCCTTTAAATTCTCTCGAATTCTCTTCGAGTCAATACTCAGCCCGGCGCTTGGACATTTAGGGGGTGTTTCACCACCTTATTGTCAAACTACTGGTTACGTAACCAATGAATAAACTAATTACTAGACAAATCTGTCGGCTAGTGTTTTTTCAGTTTCACCACTCCGGTCCTATGCAAACTAAGTACCACTTAACTAATCGTCGGTTTAACAAAAAGTCGGAATGGCAACGTCGCATTTCACGACCACGCGTTCCTGTTCGCACACTTTCGTTCAAAGAGTTGGTCATAATTAAAGCAAAAGAAATCGTAAACTGTTTAATTTTAAAATACATCTATTGTTTTGCATAAACAAATGTGTAACATTATAATTAATCCAAAAACGATATTTATTTACGATACTTTGTTAACAATAACAAAGAAAAATAAAATCACGTAAAACGAATCGAAAAGTTGCGCCAAACCATTTGACAGATTAACTTTTTTTTTAATGGCGATGTACAAGTTCAGGTAGAACAAACGATTGTGCCACTGAAAAAAGTCTGTAATTAAAAAATATTACGAAATTTTGGATTTATTTTTACATACTAAAAGCGGACCTACATTTTTTTTATTCAAATCTGGATATTTAAATTCTCGTTTGTAATTTTAGCATGACTTCTTTCTTTAAAAAATAAAAAATACTTTGATTTATTTTTCTGAAACCGGCTGAAGGGCTCTCCAACCATGGCCACAAAAAAATAAAGTAACTAATTAAAAAGTTATGTGACTGTTAAAAATTCTAAATGCCACCTGATCTGATGGTCAAATTAAGAAATAGTTTGTCTGTCACTTAGCGCTAATCAAGACTGGTGAAACAGAAATTTTTATTCTATCTGACAAATATGGTTATGATTAAGCTAATCCGAACTTTAAAAAAAGTGGTGAAACAGCCCCTTAGTGTGTTATTTGGGACTATTTATCATACTAAGTATTTTTAAAAGTAATAAAAAGAAGGCCAAGTCGGCGATTGCGGGTCAATCACTGGTTTACAAAATGAGCGTTCTTGCTTTCATCTTCACACTTATTGCATCTAATTTATCAAATATAAGGATGCTTTAACAAAGCTTCAATTCCTTTAACATTTCAAAAAATTGTTTTAAAAATGGTTATTTTTTTGTAAATCAAAATCAACCAAAACAAAGATAATAAACAGAAATGTTCAATACTGACACAAGCGTTCCGCACACATCAGGCCGCACTACTTAACTCGGCTCGGCTCGTGGATGTTCGTGGCAGTGAAAGAGTACGAACCAAGGCGGACTACGAGCAAACTTTCAAACGCTTGGATCGTCAACGAACTTGCTCGGCGGTTTCTAAGTATGCGTACTTAAGGATGACACACAGGCGAGTAAAGCCGTCGAGCCGTATGTAGGTACACGAACTTATTGACCCCTCTGTCACCCATTTAACGAATTCAATGCCGGAAACGCATATATGCGCTTTCGTGACTTTCGCCTAGAACTGCTGTCATAGTTTGACAGCCATTTGTACACACGTGCGCTTGTGGCAACTGAAGAAGTCCAAGTCTGACAGCCGGTAGCTAATACGTTAAGACAGTCCTAATGCTCGGTATTATTTCTCGTGTGCCGTTTCCGAATTGAAGCCTGCCTGCTGCAATTGAAGCTTGACCTGGAACCTATCCATTGTACCGAACGTTGCGGCCGCGGAATGAAAAGAGAAAACGCTCGCCTCGTTGTCGTTCGCACGAAGTCGTAGGTGGGCCGTTATAGCGACAAAGCGAGTTAGAATCTTATAACCGCTCAAGCTATCTGAGATCGTCTCAGTATTTAGCTGGAAACTTCTCTTCGACAACGGGACCAACTCTAATTCCTTTTTATGATCACAGCCCAATGAGCAAAGTTTCAACGACTGCGCTACACATCAGATACTGTTGTTACGGGCGTATAAAACAATGCCTTACTTTGTATAGGCGAAGATTTCACGTAGTGATTGCAACATTGGTGCAAGTTTATTTTCTTTTACTCTTTTTTTAATTTATGTTGCTAGTAGGTAATATTAATAATTACGTGTCTGGAGTATGGCATAAACTAAAAAACATACGTACGAACGAATAGGTATTAAATATTAAATTTACGTAGTTAATAAATGTAAAATTTTGTTCCTTGTGTTTGGAAACGTCTAAACGGTATTACCTGAAATTTGGTACGCGATACTCATCGAGCATTGTAACATACTAGTATAGAATACTCGTAGTATAGAATAATTTACTAATTTTAACTTATTACTCTGGCAAATTTCATGATTCCCTAAAATAATTCTACGTAGTCGACGTTGCCGCCAAAATCTAGTTGCAAATAATAATAATTCAGCGTACATTGACGGTTCAATAGTTTCATTCGCATCATAACACCAACGGTAATGTAATGTATCGTGAATTCCGCTTGACAATTCAAAATTCACAATTTTTTTGTTAAAAATAATAAAAGTAACGACTCTTCTTATCGTTGAATATTTTATATTGTTGTATATTTGGTCGAATGTTCACTTGGAATACCTAATTTTTCTCCAGTCGTGGAAAATATCTCGTAAAATCTTTTACATAGGCTACCTAGAACAGGTTTGGTTGGTTAGCTGTTTTTTAAAGTTTTCCCGAAGAATCGATTGTTTTAGTATAAATATATAAAGTAACGAAATAATCATTCGACCCAACAATACATTACTAAGTACTTACTGTTCGATGTTGAATGTATTTTTTCCTGTGTATCGAAAACAAAAAATTAATAATCTCTCCCTCTCTGTCTCTCTTTCTCTACCACAAAAAATCCACCATGCGATTTAAACCCGAATAAAATACATAAATACAGAATATTCCACTGACAGCATAGCCGTACCGCGAAAATGACAACTAATATACATTTTATTCCACTTTGCGGCTAGCGATAAATTTATAGCCGAAGTAGTAAAACAGCGACATTACTGTAAGTGAGACATATCCACGCTTTGGCACGAAATATCAAACTAGGATAAGCTGAAGCATTATGACAATGTGGAGGAATGCGAAAGCCAGAAATAAATGGGCCCATTTGTAACTGCGCTGTTGCTATCCTGAAATATATCCTCGAGGTAAAAAAAACCGGCCAAGTGCGAGTCGGACTCGCGCACTGAGGGTTCCGTACAAATTTATATGTATCTATGACATCCAGTCTTAGCAGACCCCTGCTCCTAAGCAAAATGTGCGCAGTGTGGGATCATTGTAGATTGGCTACTGATATAGACAGACAGACAAAAAATTTATGCTTTTCGCAATTTTTCCTTTATCTGTGCTATAAGACCTTGCTTCGTACCAAATTTCAAGATTCTGAGTTCACGGGAAGTACCCCGTAGGTTTTGATTCCCTTGCGAGTGTCGACAATTTGCGGAAATTTGCGGCATAAAAGGCTTCATCTTTTGATTGCGTTAAAACTTTATGCTTTTCGCAATTTTTCCCTTATCTGTGCTATAAGACCTTGCTTCGTACCAAATTTCAAGATTCTGAGTTCACTGGAAGTACCCTGTAGGTTTTGATTCCCTTGCGAGTTTCGAAAATATGCGGAAATTTGCGTCATAAACGGCTGTATCTTTTGATTGCGTTGGCTTAGAAGTTTGATTTTTTCACTGTTTCAAGGGACAGTAGACTTGAGTATTTGATATAAATTTCAGCTTGATACCTCCACGCGTTCCTGAGAAAAAGGGTCTTGACAGACAGACGGACGGACGGACGGACAGCAAAGTGATCCTATAAGGGTTCCGTTTTTCCTTTCGAGGTACGGAACCCTAAAAACACGGCGTTGGCTTTTGTTTTTAGCAACGTCCTGATTAGGTACTACAGGAGGAAAAGTTAAATAAAGCGAAGTGGACGGGACTGAATGTGGGGTTTGGTTGTAACTTGTGAAAATGTCGTCGGTCTTGGACACGAAAATAGTTAAGGGAATTAAGCAGCGCGTGCGAGGAATGCTGCCGGGCTTCTAATAAAGCGCCAGGGCGAGAGTGCGCTCTTAAAAATAATAACCGGAATGGACGTTGGACGCTCACCATTTAAGTAATGAAGTCACTTTTAAAACCATTTTTACCAGAAAAACTTTATTAAACTTCCGTTAACGTTAACCCATTCCTCTCATAATTTGTGGACGAGTGTGACAGGAAATTCTAGTTATATCTCGTTTGCGCTTGAAAGCCTCAACGTTGTGCATGCGTTTTTTAATGCAGAACAACATACGGTGGCCGATTGAAATATCGAAATCTGTTTGTACAATTTACCCTTTTTGAAATTCGAGCGCCGAAATAACTAGGAAGTGACACATCAAAGTGACGCGCAATAAAGCGTTCCATTCCATTCGGAATTCGAATGTTCCCACTAAAACGCATCGCACCCTGTGATCTGGACCGATAAGCGACATAAAAAAGATAAAATCTATGGTATGTTTCGTTTTTTGACTTGCGAATCGTTTGGCGGGTATTCTAGTACCGCGCGATACAATCAGGCCCGCAGCGTTTAATTCATCACGGATCGCTAATAGCTTAGTCAAACACAAATTGACCGTTTGTTGTATAAGCAAACAATACAAGAACTAATCGTAACTTCCAGTTTGTTCGGTAAACGGGCACAAATCAGCTATCGCCACTTGGGGCCCAAGTTTTGATTAGCCCAAAGTCAGTCCTCGATAGTCTTCGGTGATCCGGGGAATGTTCTTACTTTTGTTTCTTGTGTTTGTTTATTGGTGCCCACTGTGCGTGAAATAAATGAGATTTGCACAACTCAATTATACTTGTACGTTAATACTGGATGCCTGAGCCTTTTTACAATATTTTTAGAGTGTTTAAAAATAAAAATAAAGTTGTGTAATTAAAGGACCATGATGCGAGAATCGAGCTTAAAATATGATAAATACGTGTTAATGTTTCATGGGTCTTTGTTTCAGCAGCTATGGTGTTTTTGGTACCAAAAATCAGCACCTACCATAGTTATGGCAAAAATATGTAACACACATAACATAGCATTAATAAAAAAAGTAATACTAATAATTCAGAAAACCGAATTTTCAAACCTGTTAAAAATAAGACTTGAAAAAGGGGAGAGAATGCTACTGTTATTAATATTCGGGCTCATATAAAATAAAATCGCATCACAAACAAAAAATGATTTATGCATTTAATCATAGGGCCTCGAATTCGATAGAAAAGGGGGGCAATTATTAGCAAAATCTAATATTCGTAACTCCATAACGCACCCTAAAAGCCATAAATCAAAATTGTAATAACAACAAAATAGCACATTGGACAGCGGGGGAATGACCACTGATTATCGCGCTGTTTAGAATTAGCCCCTTAACTTTTTTCCCCATTTGGGGCCATGAATAAGCAATTTCGTCCCCCATTTTGATTATGTGTTTATCTTATGTTTATGTTTTGTTTCGGTTCGGAAATCACGCTAGGCGCGTGGCGTGTTTCCGATCATCGAGGAAAAAAAAAGCTGCTCGAAAAAAATACATTAAGTCTTATTTGGAGATTTTGGAGGGGATTGTGAAATATCGTTGATCAAATGATTGTAGACTACGTTGAATCTTTGGGAAAAAAGAGTAGTAAACATAAGAGCTACCTACCTATACACCTAGAAAAATTAAGCTACTTTTTAGGGTTCCGTACCCAAAGGGTACCAACGCGACGCAATTACTGAGACTTCGCTGTCTGTCCCGCTGTCACAGGACTCTATCTCTTGAACCGTAATGGCTAGACACTTGAAATTTTCACTAATTATGCATTACTATACTCGTTGAACCGCTATAACAACAAGTACCTACTAAAAATAAGATAAAGCTAAAAATTAAAAGGGATCGTCATACAAGAAGCGCGTTTCTTTTTCAGCGTTTTGTGCGAACTACGGCCCAAGCCTTTTCATTCTGAGAGGAGGCATGTGCCCTGTAGTGGGACGTATATAGGCGGGAATTATGAACCAAAGTTGAATCCATGGCATTGCGGTTTGCTTTAATCCATATAAGTGGCTTACGTTTTGTCGAATTAAGGTCTTTAAACTCATAATGAATTATTCAGTTTGTGTTGGCAGACGGCTGTGCGTTGTGCATAGTATTTTCATACGTAAATATTTATAAATAAATATTTATGAGTGACAGGTGTAGTTTTCTCGTGTCTGCCCGATATAATGGTTGGGTAATTAAAGGTTTAATAACAGTAACTAGGTCGATATTGCTACGATTCGGGTTTACTCGAAATCTCATGTCCATAAATATTGCGTTACTCATCCATAAAATTGTAAACCTTTTTGAACTACGGTCTTTGCAATAAATTTTTTTTGATCATTTAATTTCGTTAAATAATGAAGTGGAAAAATAGATAGGTACTTATGTAACTTTTTAGTCATATGCGCGATTTTAGTTCGCGTGACATTTTTGTTCCTGTTATTAAATAAGCTGTGGTGGCCTAGTGATGGGGTCGGTCACCTTTAGAGATGAAGGCACCAAAAGTTAAACACAAAACTGGGATGATGATGATGACGACCCCAAAAAGCTAACAGCGTTGCTCGTTGTTTGGCGAAAGTAAGAAACAAAAAAATATGGACGCATAAAATTAGGTTAATTTATCTCCTAAAAAAGGTTGCAATCTTAATCTTATACAAACCATTTTCGAAATTAAAAGGCTAAAAATATCGTACGCTGAGCGGTTTCCTTGATGCCACACCGAAATGCATTTAATTTGCCGTATCCTTTGAGCTCGCTTTGGTCTATTTGTTAGAAATGATCAAAGAAATCGAAAATGAGTTTGCTCTGCAAGTCGCCAGTCTCGTTTTACTTTATTTCTAAACCGAGGAAACGAGTTATGGCCGCAGTTTAATCTGCTAAAGCTCTCGATTATTGTTACGGTATAGTTTCATCTCGGAGGAAATTATTTTCATTATTTGCTGTAAACGGGATTGCTTGTCTCGTTCATATTAGAGTTTGCGCGGCGAAACAAAGAGCGCGCGGCTACAATCATGATTGTCTGTGCCATTGCGTGCATTGTCAATTAATCGTTGAGTGATCAGGGTCTCGAACGCGCAATGGACAGACATTCGCTCTCTGCGTCGCCAGTCTCGTGCATTCGTGGCAGATCCGTAATTGAATATTTTGGGCGCTAGTTCCCTTTAACTTTTTAGCCTGACGACATCGTTAAGTTTCTAAATTATGTGGTTGTTATTAGTTTTTTTTAGTGTCGCACTGATATAATTTCCTCAGATTTTATTTTAAAATCAACATGGAACCGTTAGAGAGAATAACGTCGTAACATTTTATTAAATTTAAAATTGGTTTCTCTTTGTGTCACAGCGGTTCGTGGTACTTTTCAAATGTAATTTCGCATATGAATTCAGAAAACATTATGAGGTGCGAGATCAAATTTGTACCCACGATCCTCTGCTTGAGAAGCCATAGGCCAAACCACTGGGCTAGATACCAAACAGATATTAGTTACGACTTTCTTTAACTATGAAGGCGCAAGTTTCGTCTGCTTCAAAGGCAAGAAATATTCATCATATTATAGCAAATCACCGTGTCTATAGAATTAAATACAGAAGTACTTAGCTATCATCGGACGATCTTTGAGAGGCATAAAGTAAGTGTGCACAAGCACCGTTTTTATTCGGGTTGAGGACCTTTATCAACTTGCTAACATCATGTTCTGAAGATAAAGATTTTGGAAGCTTCGCAGGAAAAAGATATTTTAGGGTAGTTTACCTCAAACGGAATAAGTATTTTTTTTGTACGAAAAATATGTTTAATACATGTATTTATACAAAATATGGTACCTGGATTTCACAATAAGTGTGTAAAACGCGGCATTTTGCTGATTTACAAATCATCGAAGCCGCAGGTGAGGATGGATTAAAGTCGAAGGTCAGATAGATATTATAAACGATAGTGACCTATATACACTTTACATCCTACCTCAATTGACAGAAAATAAGCAATTTGCAACGTTAATTTACAAGATTTTATTTTTAATGCATTTATATTTATATTGCGTAGTTTTATTAATACTTATAATAAACTAGAACACGGATTTAAAAAAAAAAAACGCATAACGAGAGCATACAAATAGGAACTTTATGAGCATTAGAAGTTAAAAGCTTTTAAAATCCTACTAATTTTAAATATGCAAAAGTTTGTGTGTATCTGCATGCGCGTGTGCATGCATGGACGTGTGCGCCTGCGTGTATGTGTGTAAGTTAAATCTACTTTGATGGCAAGAATATATAAAATACTTTGATTTTGGAAACTTATAATCAGGTAAGCAATATAACAATCATTATAGCTATCTTATTTCTTTCACGACGAATCTCGAGCGAATGTGTACCCGCCGCTTGCTCTCGGGGTTTTTAAAAACTCGGGTCTTCGCGCTCGGAATCGACGTCAGCCGATGTAGGTAGCCCGTGATTCGCTGGCAACGTTTCTACGTCTGCCGCAGGTGGCAGCACTGGACCCACGGTTCATAGCTTGACTCGCGATACTAGCGCCACATTTAGTGACCGGAAGCGGTGGCGCCAACATGTGTGTGTATTTTTTTGTAACGCTTTCATGCTAGAACGGCTGGTTGACTTTGGATGGAATTCGTTACAAAAGTGGATGAGCGGTGGTAGAGCTCTAAAAGACAATTATTATGTCAACGCAATAAGAGTGAAAAAGATTTCGATGAGCTCGTCTCCGTTCGGCCCGCGTAGCCGAGCCGATCGACGTCTTTTTCGCTCTTATTGCGTTGACATAATGGTTTTTCCGATCGGCTGAACCCGATTCCGCGTCAATAGATTTGGGGAAACCCTTACACAGTCTCTTATTACGTCAGCAATATACCTGCTACTTGGTTGTGGATCATTTTGAGCTCTATAACATTCATCTACGCTGCTGACTGTACATAGCTGGACGTCTAGAGTCTAGAATAACCAGTGATCTTAATTAGGTGAACTAAAATACCTATTATTCGCAAGAGGACATAATATAGTGTTGTTACCCTGGTAGAAAAATATTATTTTCTCGAACACCGGGTATTCGATATTTAGTCGTAGTGTTAAACTACTTGTTTGTTTTACTTATTGTATGGGATATTTTAAGTTTAGTTTGTAGTAAAAAGGGCTAAGGTTTATAAAAGTGCGACGAAAATATTACCAAATGAAACTAACTAGCTATAACCCCTAAATTAACATAAAACATCATGTACTGTAAGTAAAAACATGTAAGTATGTTTAATATTACGATTAGTATCCGGATAAATATTGAATACCCATTATTCAAGAAAAAAAATTATACTCGGTTGTAGCCACTTTATATTATATCCTCTTGTAAAGAATAGGTATTTTAGCTCATCTAATTTCGATTACTGAGAATAATAAATAAATAAATAAATAAATATCATGGGACAATTCACACCAATTGACCTAGTCCCAAAGTAAGCTTAGCAAAGCTTGTTGTAAGCGACGCGAATGACACGCGGAGTATGAGGTGCGAGGGGGAGGGTAGGCCACTGTCGGACAGATTTTCGATGCGAGCCGAATCTACCGCACGCACATTTGTCTTTTATTAATATTTTTTCAAATTTCTTTGTAACTACTTTTGCTTTCCAAATTAAATAGTTTTTATAGTACAAAAGTGGATTTTCCCTGGTTTTACCATCTACCATCGCCTACAAAGTGGTCTTCGAACCGGATCGTGAATGTTTCATACGCCGAAGATGGTTAAAACACGCAGTGTCTCAAAACGGGAACAAGAAATTGAAGAGAAGACAGCTGTGGTGTCGCTACCGCCCACTGATGGATCACGAGAAGCGCAGGCAGAGACTTCAAAAGCAGATAAGACGATAGTAATCAGAAGTTCGGTGAAAACTGAAACGTCTAAGATTGCACGCGAGGGTAGTTCGTCTAAAACAAAAAGATCTACTGCATCTTCGATTGAGGCACGTAGAAAGAAGCTAGAGCTAGCAGCAGCGGAAGCTAAGGCTCGCATAAGGATGGAATTAATAGACAAGCGGTTGGAAGCAGATTTAGCCGATTTAAATGATGAAAACAGTCGACGATCGGACTTCGAGGAAATTTCCAACCGTAGTGAAGTGGAAAAGTGGGTGGAACGCAGTCGGTTCGAGTTGGAGACGCAGTCAGCCTCCGCACGGGATGAGGATCTAGAGGATCAAGGCTTATTGCGCCAGCCAGCGGCAAACCCGGCCGCCGGCACCGACGGTCCAATTCAACAGCTCGCTAACGTACTTAAAGACCTGCTCACTACAACCGCAACTGAAAAACAAAACACAAACCTACTAAGTCGTATTAGCACGCCTAAAGAGTTACCAATATTCACTGGAGACCCAATGGAGTGGCTTCAATTTAAAACGGCATACGAAGAATCTACCCGCGTATGTCAATTTAGTGACACAGAGAATTTATGGCGCTTAAGAAAATGTCTCCGTGGTCCCGCCAAGGATGCTGTTAGTGCTTTATTAATTAGTGCCACCTCTCCAGATATACTTTTGTCTACCTTAGAACTGCAATTCGGGAACTCTGACGTCATACTGTCTCGGATTATCTATGAAATCAAAAGGTTAAATTCCATGTCACCAGATTACCACAAAGAAATAATAATATTCTCCAACAAAATTAAAAATTATGTCGCCGCTGTACGTGCCCTCAAGAGAGAAGAATACCTACAAGGAATGAGTATAGTTACTATCGTACTTTCGAAGCTGCCTACTATCTTGTTATCAAAATGGGCTGATTATAGTTATCCACACATCGCTCAGGGAACGACATCGAGACTGGAGTTATTAGCTAATTTTCTTCACGAAGAAGCGGTTAAAATATCAACATGTAGTGCTACATTGTTACACAATCGAGCGGACAATTTTAAACGTAAATATTACGATAAAAATGACACTAATATGCAGTCAGTGCTAGTACAAAGTAGACAAAGTGATTTTAAGTGCCGGTACTGTAAAACATCTAAACATAACTTAACCGAGTGCAAAAGATTTAAAAAAGCATTGCGGAAGGACCGTTGGCAGCACGTAAAAAGGTTCGGGTTATGTTACAAGTGCCTATTATCTCAACACGATCGAAAAACCTGCACCGCCGCCGCTTGCGATGTGGACAACTGTGGGCAAGCGCATCACCGATTATTGCACTTTGTACCTACTACTCAAAGTCAACAAAATATTAACCCGATGATAGAAGAACCGCCCGAGTCTCCAAACGAAATTAACACAGAACCGGAAGTAGTGACGCACATAAACATTAATAATAAGTGTCAAGTGTTATTAAAAGTCGTACCGATTAATATCTACGGACCTAAAGGAATAATTAACACGACTGCTCTTTTGGACGACGGTTCATCAGTGTCACTACTAAGTTCAACGCTCGCCGCTCGAATCGGAGTGCGCGGACGCCGAGAGTGTTTGCGAGTACGCGGTGCTTGGGACAATACAGAACTGGTTTGTGATACTCAGCTGATCGACTTATCGATATCTAATAACGATGGGACAATGTTTACAATTAGTGCGCGCAGTGTTAGTAATTTGGACTTACCTAAACAGAACTCAATTTTACTGAATTGTGATAGTTACCCGCATTTACAAAAAATAAAAGGACATTTAAATAACAGACTTTCAAAGCCCGAAATATTAATAGGGCAAGACAATTATCATCTAATTGTACCGTTGGAAGTAGTCATGGGGGGCCCGCGAGAGCCCTGTGCTACGCGCACTCCACTCGGTTGGTGCGTACACGGAATGGTACCTGCGCGTGATTCGTCACTCAGGGACGCATATCACTCAACAATGTTTATTACAAATAATAATGAAAACAGCCTACAGTCTAGTAATGATCAAATCCTACACGAGATTCATGAAGACGTTCGCCGATTTTTCTCCATCGACTCAATGGGTGTGTCTGCCAAAATCTGGCAGAACTCGGAGGACGTAAGGGCCCAGGAACATCTGGAACAAACCTCTGAAGTTATCGATGGCAAATGGTACGTCGGCTTACCTTGGAAGGATGAACAATGTGTTATGGTTGACTCTTACCCTATGGCGTTGACCAGACTGAAAGGAATTGAACAAAAAATGAAGAAAGATGAAAAGTATGCGCAAAGGTATAAGGAACGCATAAATCATTTATTCGACAACGATTATGCCAGGCCGTTGGAAGAACTACGTGTCACACCTAAAACCTGGTACATACCCCACTTCGGTGTTAACAACCCTAACAAAGAAAAATTAAGATTGGTTTATGACGCGGCAGCGAAAACAAAAGGCCTGTCGTTAAACGATTACCTGCTGCGCGGACCAGATCTCCTGATGTCGTTAATGTGAATAATGCTACGGTTTCGCGAAAACAAAATAGCCGTCACGGGTGACATCAGAGATATGTACCTAAGAGTTAAAATTAAACCCGAAGATCAGCATGCCTTTCGGTTCTTGTATCGAAATGGACCCGACGAACCTGTAAATACTTATGTAATGACATCGCTAATATTCGGCGCGAACTGCTCACCCTTCATTGCACAATTCATAAAAAACAAGAATGCGCAGCGTTTCGAGTCATCGATGCCGGCCGCTACTAACGCCATACACACACAACACTATATGGATGATTATATTGATAGCCTACCGGACGAGCACATAGCAGAACAGCTGATTCGAGACGTCACCTACATACATAAACAAGGCAACTTTGAAATACGTAACTGGAACTGCAACAACGAGAAGGTAATAAAAGTCATTCCAAAAGAGGCTCTCGGCGCTAATGCAGTAAAGTTCAAAGTCGATCAGGAATACAAGGGCGAACGAACGCTTGGATTATTATGGCACGCCACGGATGACACCCTCGGGTTCGATGTTTCGTTGAAAAAAATACCAGAATATATTATTAATGGAGAACAAAGGCCAACGAAAAGAGACATTTTACGTGTCGTGATGTCGATTTTTGACGTGTACGGATTTTGTCACCTTTTATTATCAATGGAAAAATAATATTACAAGAAATATGGCAATCAAAAATCGACTGGGACGAGCCTATACCGGAACTTATTTTTGTCAAATGGATAAAATGGATCGGGCAATTAAAGTCAATGAATGACGTGAGACTACCTAGGCATTACCAAGCCGCTGCAAGTGCAAGCGAGACGACTAGCGAGTCAGTGAGCGACGGACCGCGCGGCAGCGCGCCCACTCTTGCGCCGCCAAAACCTGTTATTGACTGTTATAAAAACTTACATCTACACATATTTTGCGATGCGTCGTTTGAAAGCTATATGCAGTGTCGCGTACTGGAGATGGACTAATAACAATAACAGTGTTTGTCAGGCATTTATAGTGAGTAAATGCCGTGTGGCAACGGTGAAACCTACTTCAGTGCCGCGAATGGAATTGCAAGCAGCTGTCTTAGCCGCCAGATTGGCTGAAACAATAACAAAGGAACACAGAATAAAACCGGAACGTCGAACATTCTGGAGTGACTCGACCACAGTTCTTTATTGGATTAAAAACGATTCGCGTAATTATAAAACTTACGTCGCGAATCGGTTGGGAGAAATTGATGAACTTACGCAGATAAATGAGTGGAGATATGTACCTACTCACCTTAACGTCACCGACATTGCTACCAGAGAATCATACTCGACTGTTTTATCGAACGAATGGATTCATGGACCTACATTTTTGCAAAAAGATGAGAGCGAGTGGCCGCAAGACAAAATAAATACTGAAATAAATAAAGATCAGTTAGAGTGCGTGTCACTAATAGGTACAAAAAAAGGAAGACTTACCTGTACCAAATCCTATGCGATTTTCGTCTTGGCTGCGTTTATTACGAACTACTTACACGGTACTGAAGTTCATAAACAAATGTAAACAACTTACCAATGAGGAAGATGCTTCGGTGATGGAGAAGGCGGAGAACCTGCTTCTGAAAAATTCTCAAGCTCAAACATTTTATGACGAAATAAGCTTAATTAAAAATGGAGATAACATACCTAAAACTAGTAAAATACTTACGCTGTCACCTTACCTCGACGAGAACGGAGTCCTGCGTGCTGGTGGCCGCATAGATGCCGCTGTCGACGTTTCGCCTGAAACAAAAAGACCTATTATATTAGACGGGCGCGAATGTACTGTGCGATTGTTGGTGAAGCATTACCATATTCTCGCTGCACATGGGAACCAGGAAACTGTCGTAAACAACCTGAAGCAGAAGTATTGGATAACTAGAATTAGACCAACCGTTAAAAACGTAGCTTCAAAATGTATGCTATGCAGAATGGGCGACTTACCTCAGGGGCGGGTCGCGCATCATCAGCGTCCTTTTACCTTCTGCGGGGTGGATTTATTTGGCCCTATGGAAGTCACGATCGGGAGGCGAAGAGAAAAAAGGTATGGAGTGTTATTTACCTGCATGACAGTAAGGGCGATTCACATAGAACTGGTCAACACGCTCACCTCAGATTCCCTCATAATGGCTCTCCGACGTATGGCTGCTCGCCGTGGCTGGCCCCAGAACTTGTTCTCAGACAACGGCACAAACCTGAAAGGCGCTAATAACGAGCTGAAAAAAGCCATTCAGGAATTGGATGAAAATTATCAAAAAACTGAAGCCCTGAAATATGGAACCAAGTGGACATTTATTCCAGCAGCTAGCCCCCATTGGGGAGGGGCTTGGGAGCGACTTATTCGCAATGTCAAAACCTGCCTGAAAATAGTGCTGAAAGAGCGCGCCCCACGAGAAGAAACATTGAGCACTTTATTAGCTGAAGTCGAACAAATTGTGAACAGTCGACCGCTGACGCACGTCTCTGTAGAGCCTGGCAGCACTGAATCGCTCACGCCTAACCACTTCCTGGTCGGTTCATCCAGTAACTTACCTCGTATGGGTGAATTTAACGATACAGAATTTTACTTACGAAAACAATGAAGAATAGCCCAGCGCCTAGCGGACATGTATTGGAGAAGATGGACCAAAGAGGTGCTCCCTGATTTAATACCACGCAAAAAATGGAACCAAGAGGTGAGACCCTTGCAAGTGGGAGATCTCGTACTAATAGTGGATCCAGATGGACCCCGAAACACCTGGCCACGAGGTCTCATTAAAGAGGTATTGCCCGGCCGTGATGGTAGAGTGAGGGCTGTTAAGATTAAAACCAAGAACGGTGAATTTATACGGTCAGCTACACGCGTCGCTCGATTACCCATTGTTGAGGAGTGCTGCTGAGCAGCACTAGGGTGGGGCATGTAAGCGACGCGAATGACACGCGGAGTATGAGGTGCGAGGGGGAGGGTAGGCCACTGTCGGACAGATTTTCGATGCGACCGCACGCACATTTGTCTTTTATTAATATTTTTTCAAATTTCTTTGTAACTACTTTTGCTTTCCAAATTAAATAGTTTTTATAGTACAAAAGTGGATTTTCCCTGGTTTTACCATCTACCATCGCCTACACTTGTGTTATGGGTACTAAGCAACGGATAAACATACTTATATAGATAAATAAATACTTAAATACATAGAAAACATCCATAACTCAGGAACAAATATTCGTGCTCATCACACAAATAAATGCCCTTACCGGGATTTGAACCCAGGACCTCTTGCTTCGTAGGCAGGGTCACTACCAACTAGGCTAAAGCGGTCGTTAGAGAATAATACATAGGATAATTTTTATCCCTATATTCCCATGGGAACCATGTCAAATCTCAAAATCTTCGCTAAGTCTAGAAACATAAAATTTTGCACGGGTATTCGTATACGACCTAGGTAAATGAAGGCCACGATGTAATTTTGGAAATTTAAAATTTTCTAAAGGTTCATGCGAGCAAAGCCGTGGGCAAACACTAGTGCTACTAAATTCTCCGAAGCGTGAATTATGTCCGATGAATAAGCGTCAAACGGCTTACGGTGTTTACATTAGCATTCGTAGCGCTTGGCATATCGGTAATGCATTTTGCCAGTAATTCCCACGATTACGTCTAAATATTAACGGCAAAGATTATATTGAGGGAATAATATTTTGGAATATTATTTCGAACTGACTTAGAAGCAGTGGGCCTACTTATTATAGAATCTAATATATAAAAATATCGTGTCACGGTGTTTATTATCGAACTCCTCCGAAACGGCTTGACTGATCAAAATTTTTGTCTATATTTGGTAGGTCTGAGAATAGGTGGTAGGCTATTTTTTATACCCCTATTCTTCGCAGATGGAGTTGCGGGCAACAGCTAGTATATTTATAAGAAGATATTTAAAAACGTGTAATGTTTTGTATGTTAATTTATTTATAGAAAATCAGATGCAGCATTTGAACTAAAAATCCAAATTTAAGATAAAATCAAACATATTTCCAACAATCACATTAGTTTGCACATTTCCCCCCCTCTTTAAGAGCTCCTGTGCTGACATCTTTCTAACAGAATAAACAATTCATCAGTGTCCGTAGCACCGCGTTGAAATATGTATGTCGTACGATAGCCCTATTACACGTTGTTCCCCACACAATACAGTTTGCACCCCACGAGCTAAACACAAAATAATTCACCGAACATGCAACGTTATGAAATTTTAATCACGTCCCTGAGTTGAAAAAGTACAAACTTTTTAATTTTTTCGTCGCCGTTTTATTGTCGGTACATTGTTACGGCAAATTATGTGGGCCAAAGGGTTCTCCCGGCGGGCATCCTGGAATATTCAGGAGCATTCTGATCATCTCGAATTACGAGATAAATAAAACATATAGGATAACTTGTAGACAAAGGGACCGGGCCTCGATTTTCATGGTTGGTAGGAACAATTTTGGAGTGAATTTTACAACAAAATGTGATCCTTTTGAGCAGTTTGTTTACGTACAGGTAAACCAAACTTTGCATCTCCATAACTGAGATATTATAGTAAGATCATGAAATTGTTATTTACATTGTGTCCGTATCATAAATCCACTGACAACATGTCCTATCGAACCATATATGATCCTGAGCCGCCGTAGAACTTTCTCGCAATAAGTTTGACATTACTTCCTTTGTTGAGCAATGCGATTTGGCTATTTTTTTTGTGTAAAAAGATTTTGCAGTGGGTCACGATTCAGTAAGTTGATTCGATTACTTTTGTATCAGACTTATAATTACATGACCTTTATGTTCTACAGAATTCATTATTTAACAGGGCATAAAATATTGAAATAACTATACCTTGGACAAGCTCATGTGCGGCGCTGGGCGGAACCCTGTCGCAGGGAGCCTCTGCTGTCCTTAACAAGATTGTTTTTAATAAGTGCGGCAAATACTGACTGCGACAGGGTTCCGCGGAGGGTCGCGCACGAGCTTGTCGGACTATTAGTAACATATTAAATATTTACTAGGGGAAGCGATATTTGTTATCACGCGATAAATTTATGTAGATTGGTTTTTGGAGTCTTTTTGTATTTTTTTATTTTTCAACTCCAATTTTTTTTACTTTTACGGCACGGCTATCCCGCGAAATCCATATATATATCATTACCGACCGGTCAGTTGTGGTGTCGGGGTTTTAGCACGCAGCACGGAATGCTGAGGACCTGGGTTCGATTCCCAGAGCTGGTCTTTTTTCTGGGTTTTTTGTGCATCCATGTTTCAGTTTGTATTTAGTATGATATACTAGGGGCGTTCAATAAAAAGTGAGAATGAGTATGTTATAAACAACTTTTACTAAATGTCATTTTATTTTTCGACATAGTCACCTTTTAGCATAATACACTTAGTATATCTTTTTTCTAAACTTATAATTCCATTTTTAAAAAAGGTCTCATCTTGAGTACTTCAAAAATCTTGTACTGCAGCGACTACCGCGTCGTCGTCTTCAAATTTCTGGCCTCTCAGGTATTGTTTGAATCTCGGAAATAGGTAGAAATCACTGGAAGCAAGATCTGGTGAATACGGAGGATGCTTAAGGATATCGAACCCAGCATCACGAATTGCAGCCATTGCAACGGCGGACTTGTGTGCCGGGGCATTGTCCTGGTGGAACAGCACAACTTTCGAGAGTTTACCTCGCCGTTTTTCGCGGATCTCATTGCGCAATGTTGCTATTTGTTTGGCGTATAATGTGCCCGTAATAGTGGCTCCATGCTCGAGATACTCAATCATTAATACCCCTTTACCATCCCAAAAAACAGAGCCCATGACCTTACCGGCAGATGGGCTCACCTTGAATTTCTTCGGAGTTGGAGATGATGGCCTTTTCCATGTCATAGACTGCAGTTTCGTTTCTGGGTCGTAATGATGGAGCCATGTTTCGTCCATTGTTATAAATCGCGCCAAAAAAAGTTCCCGGTCTTGCTGCATCAGGTTCAAAGCTTCTTGACAAATCTCTAGTCTAGTTTGTTTTTGCGCGTCAGTAAGCATTCTTGGTACCCAACGCGCAGATACCTTTTTCATACCCAAGCGTTCATGTAAAATATTATGCACGCTCCCCGTTGAAATCTTTACATTTTCAGCAATAAAACGAACCGTGACACGACGATCCGCCAAAACTGAGTTTTCGACTTTTTTCACAATTTCTTCAGTTACTGCTGTAGTAGGGCGTCCGGAGCGGGGATCGTCCATTGTCGATGTTCTTCCACGTCTAAATTCGGCGCACCAACGTGCGACTGTCGAATACGGAGGAGCATTAGACCCTATCCCGCAAATCCAAATTGACTTGGTCCGTAGAAAAATTTTTCAAACACAAGTATTTGATAACGGCGCGCAGTTCAATTTTCTCCATTTTCGCTAACGTACTCAATAGCATTGCAAAGAAATTACCGTATATTTTTTTAAACAAAAGACAGTTAGTTTTTTTTTTCATAGCAATCAGCTAGATAGATTAGCTTTACCGGCCAGTATTTAATTTCGTAATATTAAAAGAGTTTGCATCTCATTCTCACTTTATATTGAACGCCCCTCGTATATGAAAATCTATGTACAAAAATCAACAATCTACAAAATCATCAACGAGTTCAAATAAATACCCCATGTACTCGTATTTTAACAGCCGTGCTTTCGAAAATTAAATTATCCCAATCAGCGATTTTTCATCACACTTGTCATTAAGAGCTTTATCGTCAGATTTATAATCAACTCTAATAGTAGATTATATCCGCCTTTTCCCCATGAGGGGAACAGAATTGATGTCTTTCACTTTATATTCAGTTTTCTTACATAACCGTCAGAAGCACGGCGAGCGATATTTCTGCCTAATGGCGCATTCGTTATAAAAACTAGGTTTTTGAAATATTCCCCTATTCTGGGTTTAAAATCGGTTTGAAAAATTTTCAGACGCTCCTGGAAAGAATTTGAGGAAGTAAATGACGAGAAAGACAAAAGTAAGACCGACATGTTCAGGGTTTGTTCGGTTGTACTCCGTTCTTTTAATCCGTAATTTGTAATCCGTTGTTTTACACTGACATAGTGTAGATCGAGGTCAGATAGTTACCGCGGGATAGCGATAATAGGCGCGTCAAATTAGCTTAACCTGGACATAATTCTATTACCCGTTATTTTTATTATTTTAGCGGATATTGTCATTAAGTATCAAATATTAATTAGATATATGATTTAAAAAATCTGCGGTGAAACCTGTATAAAAAAAAATCATGACATTTCGTACACAAACTTACTTTTTTCCAAGGGCAAAATAGGTAACCAAATACCTTCTTAGTATAATTTTGAGATACATTCGAATGCTATCACCTAATAGCAAAATTAAACTGAAACCAAATTCGCAAGTATGTTTTTTTTCCTAGTATTCATCTGATCACCATATCTAGATAGGCCAAAATGGTAACTATGATGTTTGTATGTACTGAAGCTATATCGCGTCTTCGTAGACATTTAATACAAAAATTAAACATTTATTTCTTACGCTTTAATAATAATGAATTTCTCAGTAGTTAAAAATCGTAACTGTGAGATTTTTGTTTAATAATAAGTTTTCATGTACTACAATCACGTTTTCATCAAAATTAAACATGTTAATGTCACGCACATCAAATTGAATATTCAAATTGAAAATACGCGCGAGCAAGTATTTAAGTTATAGTGTAGAGTGATGCATGCGTGGGTGCGGGGCTGGGAGAGAGCGCGGCGCTGACTAACGCCCCGGCCACGACTTCGCGCGACTGGCGGCGCGTCGAGCAGCGTCTGTGTTCATTGCGCGGCCGAGACGCTCGCTGCGCATTGGTTAGCTGGCGACACACGCAATGAATTGTATTGTAATGATTGTATTCAACCTGAATACACAAACTCGCGCCGCCGGTCGTGCGAAGTCGAAGCGAAGGTTCCAAATTTAAGGGCCCTCGCCCACGGCGACTTTTTGTAGCGATGCTGTCGCGCGTTTAGTAAAAATTAATAAGTAATTCATTTAAAAAAAAACAAGGTTCTAAAAACTTGTTCATAAAGACTTTAAAAAAACATTTAAAAAAATAATACTTGGGAGATAGCGACAACCTCAATTTTTAGTTATTTAATGCAGAATATTATAATACTTATTGCATAAGATATTTTTTTTGTAAAAAAATCCATTTGGGGCAACAATGTAAAAAGGTCTTACTAATTTATTTATTTATTTATTGATAATAATTTACACTTTAATGAATACAGGCCGTCCTTACGACTATAAGTACTGACGCGACAAGTACATTTAAGCGATATACAGGCTGTCCCGTAAGTAGTACGACAAACTTAAATGGGAGATAGGTGGGCAGGTCATCTACCAAGTATCAAAAAATTACCTTACTAAAAGTCTCACTGTTTTCAAGAAATTTCGGTTTTTCTGATTTTTTGAAAATGTATACCCGCACTAAGATTTTGAGGCGTGATATTCGTAATTAATTATTTTTTGCATTTATTTTTACTAAAAATAATCTCGAATAGTTGGGTTATCAGATGCAAAAAACCATTTTAAAAAAGTATTCCAGTTTTTTATTTATTTTTGTTACAATTTAAATTTTGCCTTTTCTCCTAAACTTTGGTCAATATTTGATCTATCACGGTGAAAAAAAAATACATGACCATTGTTTAGCTTACTAGCTTAAAAACATGCCCATTTAATGGACATTCAAAAATTATAAATAGCTTATCAAAAAAATATTTACAGGAAAAATCTCCATACAAAGCATTAAGTACCAGAAAAATCTAGTTAAGCCAATAATAACCTTATCTAAGTTGATGCGCAAGATGGATCAGAATGCACTCTGATTAATTCAGCAGCTGTGCAAAACTAAATAAATAAAAAAACTATCCATGTGTTTCATTAAAAAAAATTAAAACTAATTCATATTTGAACCCAAATCAATTCAATTTATAACCGACTTCAAAAAAAGGAGGAGGTTCTCAATTCGGTTGTATGTTTTTTTTAAATGTTTGTTACCTCAGAACTCCGTCATTTATGAACCGATTTAGATTTAGAAATTTTTTTCATTGTTTGAAAGCACATGCTTCAAGATTGGTCCCGTTGTTACCAGAATCCAGCTCTGAGATGGGATCCATGAGGAATTGAAGAAACTCCTCAAAAGTTGAAGAGAAATTTATAGCGATTTTAGTATTTTTGGTGACAAGTCGAGCATTTGCTTTCAGAAAGTATCATGGAAGGGGTCCCCTTTTCTCCCATAATCTTTTTTATCCGAATTTTGAAAGTCAGAAATTGATGTCCATAATATTCTTGCTCATAAATATCGATGGTCATAATTTTTTTTAAGCATATCGCTTAATAGTTATAACTGCAATGATCCATAATCCTATTGTTCATAACTTTAAAAAAGCATAATATTGTTATCAATTAACGGAATATCGTTGATTATTCGGAAGCATTGTTAGGCATATATCTTAAAGTAATAATTTTTTTAGTCATAATTTTTCATTGCCTAAAATACACTAAACATATACATCGAAATTGATAACATCCAAAGGAATATCGATAATTATTCAGAAACATGGTAAGGCATATCGCTGGCAGCGAGCGAACGAAGCGAGCGAGCAAGACCTTTCAGGGCAGAAGCGACTTGGACAAGTTAGGTTAGGTTTTTTATGACAGCACAGAAAACGATTATTACCTTTAATATTATGAAATATCATACAACCATGACATTGAATGTTATTTCAAAGTAATATTATGCCTAAAAATAATAAACTATTAGCCAGAAATTAAATAATTTGCAAAATATTGTCATTAGTTCATCAATATGAATAATTTATCTGAAGAGGCTACTTATGCATATCTTATTTCGATAATAATACAATATAAAACAAATTGTGGTTAGAACTCATCCGTTCAGCGGGCGTGCCAAATTATTTCAAATTTATTGCTTAAGAGAATCTTTGCATCCAGGAAAATGCCACCATTTTGATAATCTAAAATCAAATCAAATCAAATCAAAATTTTATTCACTACTAATTTTATTAAAATCATATCAATATTTTATTCTACTTTACTAAAATTATTATCTAAATTATTTTTCAGTTATTCAAACAAAATTCCATTAAGAAGTGTGTTTATTGTGACTTACGATTCCCAACTTCAACAATAACAACATGTAAACTATAAAATAAATTTTGACGAGGTTCAATTCCAGGTTATGTATGAGACTTAAAAAAAGTTTTAATGCCATTTTAGTTAAATCTAAAATCGAAGCCATGGTTCTTAGGAACAGATTTCGCTATCTCTCATAGTTTCTGATTTCTCCATACTGACCCATTTGGATTGATCACCCTGTATAATCGGTTTTTATCAATTTACGGAAATGTCATATGAATCGAAAAGACTAAACTCGGGCACAACACTGCTTTTTATTCCCGTGTCTTGCCCGTGTCAATCTAATTTAATGAAAGTGTATACAAACCTATTTCATCAAAATTCTTGCATAAACACCCACTAGATTAATCAATAACACATTCATCTGACGTTATTTTTGGAAAACAAGCGTACAGTCTGTGGTAGTGTAGAACTGGGGGAAAATTAGACGTTTAAAAATCAATTGGGATTGTTCATTTTTTCTAACCCCCCTTTTTATTTTTTTTATCGAAAATATAGAGCATTTTAAGAATCTAATTTGAATATTTCAGCAATTCATCACTCCAATGTTTTTTTATAATTTATTAAAAATTTCAGATACGACTTCTCGTAAATTACATGACGCAATGCAATGTAATTTTGACAAATTCATGCATCTTCGTGAATGGCACTAGCTATACAGAAATCTGAGAACTTAATAAATACAAAAAGGTAATTCCACGAAAATTATACACACTTAGGTATCTCATACTAAACAATTTAGTTATTATCGAACACAGTATTTCAATAAATCTCCGAACTAGTCGAACCGCGTCGTGGTACTTACTACGCGCACCACGTGATCTAAGGTATCACAAAAGTTGGTCAACCAGCTAGCGCCGCCTCGCGCGCGACGGCACCGTCGGGAGCACGACGTAAAGAAATTACGACCTTATTCTACAAGTAATAAAGTTTGTATTGAAATGTAATTAAGAAAAAAATGCAATTGATATTTATAAGCGTGTACATTTATTGTTTAATTTGTTACTTATACTAATGATAATATTTTGAAGGCATAAATTAAACACCTTTGAAGTGGTTATGTATTTTGGCTTTCCAAAAATTACTAATATTTGTGATTAAAGAAACCCGCAAAAAGAATCTGTTTAATTTTTAAAATTTTATTACGACACATAATATACTATTTAGTATAAGTTGTTTAAATGCAGTTATCTATAATTTCTGGTGAGATAAGCCAAAAAATCTGTAACTTACTGAAACTTCGTTGTTAATGATTGTCCCGTATGATTAATTAGTTTAATTTTGATTTCTATAACTGGAATGCAACTGTTACATTACAATAGATGTATTTTAGAACGTTATTTATTATGCTATACTTATGAAATCAAATTATGTTAAAAATTTAGTTTTTCGTGTTTTTTATATTGACGCGGAGCTTTAAAATGTTTAATTCTTTTTATTTTATCTATAACTAACAATACTTTATGATATAGAAAAAGCAAATCACAGTTATCGAATTATGTCCAGGTTAAGCTAATTTGACTCGCCTATAAAAACTTATTCTTTGTAGACAGAGTCGGGGGCAAAAGCTAGTAAATAGGTACATAAATAAACTTTTATTTCTTTTACTAACAATTGTCAAATATAACGACATTTTTTATTACGAGAGAGAGGAAAACGAGCAGGTCATTTGATGGGAAATGATCAATTGATCACCACCGCCCATGAATATCAACAAAGATAAAACAGAAATAGTATAGATAGGTAATTTCACATTCTATCTTTAGCTTTAGTGTTGTCTTTTTTTTGTTTTGTTTTTGTATCTTTTGTGTTATCTTTTGTATGTGTCTTGTGATGTTGTAAATAAATGTATTTTCTTTATTTTTTCTTTAATTTAATATATTCTAATTGTAACTAATTAGATACTAATGACGTTTGTTTTTGTGCTAACTATGTAAATTTAATAATGTACAACTTTTAACAGGGGAGATTCTAACTTGTTATAGCTTAAATCTAAGAAATTACATTACCTATTAAATTTGTATAAAAACAATAGAATCCTAATTATTAATTAGTTACTTATCCTACGATGCTGATGATGATGACGATAGGGTTTTGTTATGCGATTGTGTTGCTTTTTGTTTTTTCTGGAAAGAAAGGTTGTTAAATATTTGTTTCTTTTCCTGCTTGTATGTAGAATGAGTCCAATGACAATACGCAAATAATACGTATCCAATTAACCGTTGTCGTGGATCCTCTCAACCCCTCCTGATGTTGCATTCCCAATTACCTGATCCTGCAATTGTGCAGGAGGTCAGGGTTAATTGGATACGTATTGTTTGCGTGCTATGGACATAGCATTAAATCGGCCATGCACGAGTGGTATAATGACAAGAAAAACCTGCTTTCAAAAAAAATCACATCCAAATCGGTCCACCCGCTTAAGAGCTACAGACAGACAGACACATACACACATAGCACATAACACATAGCGGTCAAATTTATAACACCCCTCTTTTTGCGTTGGGGGTTAAAATTAAAGGACCACTTTGTATGGAGAGTGTAAAGCATGTATCCAAGGTATTAATTATAGCGGCCTTAGTACTTAAACACTTAAAATTTTACGTGTCTACCAATAAGTACACAATCTTATTCTCATTACAATCGCTTTTATTCTGAGAGGAGGGCTCTGCCCAGCAGTGGCACGTATAAGCCGGAGATGACTTGTTGAGGTTCAAACGATACAACGATGTGTCAGGCGGACACACAGCACAGCCTTTTTAATAGGGCCTCTTGGCATCTTTCTGGTTCAGAACTCTTAATATGTGTATAACTTGCAACCTGCCCCGGCTTCGCACGGGTGCAAAATTATGCATGTATTATACATATAAACCTTCCTCTTGAATCACTCTATCTATTAAAAAAAAGCATCAAAATCCGTTGCGTAGTTTTAAAGATCTAAGCATACATAGGGACAGACAGACAGCGGGAAGCGACTTTGTTTTATACTATGTAGTGAAGTAGCATAAAAACGCATGTGTCTTTATTCAAACTAAACGGGTATTCTACGATAAAATTGACGCTAGAAATAACGTTCGTAAAATCGTTTCCACGATGGCTGCATACTGATGGCGGTTCTGGTCACAAAGAGTTGAGTCATTACAATGTAACCGGAACTTAAAGCAGGACAAAGAACTTTATTTCCAATTTCTAGACGATTAATTGCTTTCCGAAAATTAAAACTTAAATTGTTCGTTCCTTATAATCAGAGCTCGGACTAATCATCGCAAAACGATTACAATTCGGCAATGGAAAGGGATGTAATAGAGCTGTATTATGCAGTGGCGTAGCTAGGGTTATTTTCTAGAGAGGCCCTGGTCCTTAAGATACCGTGGCCGTTGGGGCGAAGCAGAGTCAGTCAGTACCCTAATCCTAGGGTGGTAGATTAACACCATTCTGAGATGGGCATGACCCTTGTGATTAAGCGAGAATCATGTAAAACTGTTTTCATGTTTATTTTATATAAAACTGGCCCCTGATTGACCTTCTATCTCACATGATGAAAGGATTTGCCACACTGGATGCGTTCTGCGGTCGCGGTCAGGTCAAATTGAACGCAGTCCTCATTATGTATGAACAACATTGTCGGTCTCTATATATTTTGTATAGATATGCGATCTGACCGTGCGGTCCGTGCGATCAGATCGCATATATAATAATATCTGTAATGTTGTTCATACATAATGCGGGCTGCGTTCAATTTAACTTGACCGCGACCGCAGAACGCATCCAGTGCGGCAAATCCTGTAAAGTGCAGATAAGGTCAAAGGTGTATCACACTGGTTCAGTAACAGCCTATTCACTCTAGCCTTGAAGAGCCTTGGTTCTATATAACTGGAAATACAGACGATAGGAGCGAATTCCATTATGTAGCAATTCGTATTAGGAAAGATGAAGCGAACCGGTCCGTGTGGGCCGATTAGTACTAACCACATAAGGGTGAAGACGCTCCCTCGCGCTTGCCTAGATGTTCTGAATGTGGATGAATGATGTGTGAGACAAAATAAAACTATGAATCAGAGGCCGTATTGTCTAACGCTTCTGACGCTTGCCTTCGCTTACACCATCTCTTTCTGTCATCATCTTATATCGTTTGACGGAAAGAAATGGTGATTGCGAAGGCAAGCGTCAGAAACGTTAGACAATAAGACTGCAGGTTCAATGAAAAATCAAAATTTCTAACAAAATGATTTGACGTGTTCAAATAAACAGATTGACGATGGAAAACGAACCAATCATCACCGTGCAGACCCGAATAAATAACAGATGCTGCCCACACTGTGGATTGTGATGTACAGAATGCTTAAATTTGCATTGTGCATGCCGATCTGATAAAATATTTACATAGTAACTATGTCAAATTCATTATTTTTATCGAAATCAATTGAGGGTGTACATGGTATCCCAAATGAATCCAGAGGGCTTTAGGTAGTGGTTGGGTAAGTTCTACTGAATTTTAACTCCTTTTATCCCTGGTCAAACTGCTTTGCCCCACAGTGGGTCTACGGTTATTTTTGTATCAATTACCTGTGGCCCTATTCAGAAGCAGTGGGTCTACGGTTAAAAGGGAAATTGTAAAAGTTTTTCAAGAAGTTTTAATTGTGAATGAGAAATATTTTACTACATTTAGATGGTGTTTAAAGTAACCCGCGATGTTGTTTTGAATGAACATTTACACGCAGGTAAAAATATCCTAGTGTTAGGTTTAATTTCTCATTAAGAATTATAAACAAATTCACTTACATGAGAACATTAAATATAGAAAATTATAAGAAACGAGCGCACAGTAACAGATTGACTTATTTAAATAAAAGTGTGTACATTCAACTTAAGCTAGGTAGGCAAAATATCCTGGTGTTTAACATGTTAATGCCCAATAGATGACACCGTTTTGTTTTATCACTTCTGTTGCTATCCTTTGATGAATAGCGATCGGATAAGGTCTACCTTAAATGAAAGAGTGTTAACGTCATATAATATTTTCTAAAAGAGAAATCTATTAACATACATCAACATAACGACTTCTCTTTTTTTGAAATCGGATAATAAATGAGTTTTTTTTTCTGTATAAGTGAACGTCATTAGAGTCATGTAGGTATGCGTATATTGTCGACGCATCCGGCTGAAATTGTATAAACGAAGGTATACGCTAAGGCACTCCTACCAAAATATTCGATTGCGCAAACCATCATTTCCATTTCATAACAGAACTCGACTCGTTTTTTGTGCCTTATTTTTATATATTAATAGCTGACCCCGCAAACGTTGTTTTGCCATATCACCTAGGGGTATAAAAAATAGCCCACCACCTATTCTCAGACCTACCGAGTGTAGAGAAAAAAGTTTCATAAAAATCGGCCAAGCCGTTTCGGAGGAGTTCGGTAACAAACACCGTGACACGAGATTTTTATATGTTAGATTTACTTTGACTTTCGTTTGACACGTGTCTTTTACTTCCTGTAGAAGTAATCTGAGCGTCATATAACGTCTTTCAAAACAAAATACAAACGGATGGAGTTCAAAAAGTTGGACACCTTGACGTTCGTAATTAAAATTAGTATGAAAGTTTTCCGTTGTAATACAAAAATTAATCGTACAATTGTGTGAGTAACTTTCGTGTCAGGACGGAACTTTTTCCAGACAGTCGTTTTGTATAGTTATAGTTCAGTTATGAAGCTGCGTACGGATTCCGCGTACATTTGTACGCGTAGTCGATTACGCGTGTCCTGGAACGCCATGTCCGTACTTGCAGCTACGCGTACGCTCTAGGGGAACTGCAAGTACGGACATGACGTTCCAGCTTAGGACACGCGTAATCGACTACGCGTACAAATGTATGCGCAATCCGTACTCAGCTTTAAAGGAAGAGCTCTGACAGTTATAGTAAAATCCATTATATACAAAACACTTCAAACTTGAAAAATAAAATACCAAACCTTTTTTTAATTTAAAATCAGTACTGTACTTGTACGTTGTTGGATTGTATATTGTTTTAAAGGCAATTAAACATCAGCAGTCAGAGCTCTTCCTATAGTAACCGTACTATAATTGGCATTTAACAAGCATTGAATACTCTGTGCAAACGGTTATTGTTTATTAAAATGGATATTTTGCTGTTAATTATTGGTAATTTTTTTGGTCAAATACTGTCTTCATCATCATCATCTCAGCTAAAAGACGTCAATTGCTGGACAAAGGCCTCCCCCAAATAGTTCCACAAAGATAGGTCTTGCACTACTCGCATCCAAGTAGTTCCTTCGATCCTTACTCCTTAACCTTATATCTTTAGTCTATCTTCGATCGTCATCACCATCGAAATTGATCCCGAGGATTATGTCTGATACGTTGATCAGACTAGACCAGCTACGGCCAGGACACCACTATCTGTGACAGTACTCATACTGCCGGCGAAAGGCCACAAGGGCGTATAGTCCGTAAAAAAATATTCGGCAGAGCCATGACCCTCAGCATTGAAGATATACGATGCAAGCAGGAGGAAAAATAGAGATAGCTAGATTCGCAATGTGTAGAAGAACCAATGAGCACGTGGACAGAGGCTACAATAGAGACCTCCGGTCAGATGTTTTGCCTGGGGACCGAAGTCCGAAGGATCAGAGTTGGAACTTGTATTTATTCATCTGAGTTGAGAAACTTCAATTTTAACTAATTAACGACTAGATGGCGCTAGAGGTCGCTACAAGAGTAGCTTATGTTTCGTTAGGATTTCTCATTCCTTTCACATTTGCGAGTTCCAACGGTAGCGGCAAAGGGACACCTATGTTACAAAAGTGGCGTAATCAACATTGACACAAAGTCGGCCAAACAACATTAGCGCGGTATATAGAGATTTACGGCACGACGACATGGGAACAACATTTCGCAACTTGTCCCTCGTAAATTATTTTAGCTTCACCTTGTAATGTTTTCGGACGCGGATTTTGTTTATAAAAATACATTTATTCATCATCGTCGGGGAATGTCGTTTTCGGAGTTTGGAGGAGTTTTTACAATTTTCTTGAAGGACTTCGAAGTTTGGCGGGAAGCGCCCGGGTAATAAGCGGTCTTGTTAAAGCGACAAGTTGACCTATTAGCAACGGTTTTTTCAACAGTTACGAAACACATTTTTTACACGACTACGGCAAAGCCAAAAGGAAGTGTAATGATTTAAACAGTCTATTTTGGCGTAGAATGACACAAAATTGGCTGCAATTGCATCTATTGTAACCCACTCCGCCTAAATAAGTATTCATGATATTAAAAATTATCATTTTGTAGTCATCATAGTCGAAGTGGAAAATAAACCACTTATTGTCCGTGTCTCTGACCCCGAAGAATTTGTTTATAGCTATCTTACGGGAAGTATACAATTTTCCTGGTTAAAAACTATATCCTATGTCCTTTCCAGTGTCTCAAACTATCCCCACACCAAATTTCATCTAAATTGGTTCGGTGGTTTAAGCGTGAATAGCCAACAGACTACTTTCGCATTTATAATATTGGTAACTATATTAAGGATTATATTCAGAAAATCGGCGTCATCAGCGTCATATTATTATACAGAGCCAATAGTTGGTGCACGGGCAGATAAACCAGCTCAAAGGAGATTAACTGGTTGTTTTAAAAATAACACAGCAGTCGAATACTAAGAGAAATAAATTAAAAAAAAAGTTTAAACTGACGTAAAAATATCTTATCTCACGTAAGAAATCCTCTTCTCTCTTTCTTCTCCTTTATTATCTTCTTCTCTTAAAAGGATACCAGCTCGAATAAAGCGACTGCAATAGTAACAACCGTGCCAAAAATGTCATCAGCTGGACTTGAATGAACTTTAAACCCATATGTGCCCTCCAGGCCCAGACGGTCCTTAATCACACTTAACCCCGACTCTACCCTAGTTTTATTCGTCGTAAAGATTTTTACAGCTTCCGATCACCGGCGCGGCGCTGGAGGCTATTCCCAATCGGCAATAAACCCGCGCGGGGTTTTCAATGAAGGTCGAGTTAGAACAATAACGCGGGATCATGGGTTCAACCCAGCGGTGGACATCAGCGGCTTTTGATTGGGCCGAAGCCTTTTTAGATTGGTCATGATTGGGTGGACAATTTACAAGGGTTTTACAACAGTGTTTTGCTGTAGAAAAGGATAAAATAGAGATAGCACTGCAAAATAAAACATCGTTAGGACTCTCTAGTCGAAAATCGAGGCGACTATGCCAGCTACCACACAAGTCTTTTTCATATTTATTTTTTAACTTAAGGTTGCCCGCCATTATACCATTGAATTTATTCGCAGGTATGTTTTAGCTAATTAACACACCCTCAAAATGTAAATTAGATAGGTCACGTAGCGCGACGTAATGGCGAAAAAAAAGTCATTCAACAACAAATGAAAAATTCAACGGTGCGGTAATCTAAACCGAGACCACAAAGACAAACACCGCAAGACGTCTGCGAGTCGCCTCTGACAGCTGCTACTAACTTGTGGCTCCGACTCGGAAGTAACCTCGACAACTTCTAACTGATCACACTTTGTTTCAACAGAGTTTTTGTAGTCCTTGAATTAAGAAACTTCAGTTGTAGCTCTGCGCTGTCCGTCCGAAAGGCACGGAGAAACATTTACGTTTTTAAAAGAGAGAAGCGGAAATAAGAAATTTACTGTAAATAAAAAAGCCAAGTTAAGTATGAAGTATCTTTTTCTATTTATTTTTTTATTTTCTTCAACTTAATTTTTTTATTACTTTTACTTTTTTATATATGGTTTCACGGGATGACCGTAAAAGTAATAAAAAAATGAAGTTGAAGAAAATAAAAAAATAAATAGAAAAAGATACTTCATACTTAACTTGTAAAAGTTGGCCTAGTAGCGCCATCTCTTGGTCCAGGTGAGCGGGTAGCTCCGAAGGAGTGTTGAAGTCTCTCGGTAGAGGGCATAACATAGATGCGCTTTATCACTGCCTAAATGTGATTATAACAGACTGAAGTGTACGATGTATGGGAAAGATTCGTCGCTAACTTCTAGACCAGTGATGGTGTAGGGGTAAGCACGCAGCACGGAACGCTGAGGACTTGGGTTCGATTCCCAGCATTGGTCTTTTTTCTGGGGTTTTTTCTGTGCATCTATGTTTCAGTTTGTATTTAGTTTGAAATAAAAAAGCCAGTCAAGTATAAGTCAGATTCGCGCGTCGAAGGTTCCGTACAAACTAGTATGTAACAACAAATTAACGATTTTCGGATTTTTTACTTTACTTGTGCTTTACCTTCCTTCATGCCAAATTTCGTGATTCTAGGTCTATGGGAAGTACCCTGTAAATTTTGATACTACTGCGAAATGTTTGAAAATAAGGCTCAAATGGCCACATATTTGGATTGTGTTGACTTAGAAGCTTGATTTCGTTCCAGAGAAAAAAGGTATTGATAGACAGACAGGCGGTCAACACAGTGATCCTATGACCACAATGCGCAAGAGGTGTGCTTCCATGGGGCGGCGGGTGCAGGCCAGCGGGAACAGCCTCTTGAAGGCAGTGGCCGATGCACTGTGCGGCCCTTTGAAGAGACACTGCAGAACTGGCTATCTCTGCACGCACCTATGCCTCCATTCCAACGGCTCATTTAATCTAATTTTCTTGACATTTGATTTAATTATATAATTTTGTCCCTATGCCCCTGCTGTGCCTGCCGTGCCTGTGCTGTGGTTTGTGTGTGTGTTTGTTTTGGGCCTGTGGCCGGCAGTGGGACGTATAGTATTATATAGGCTGGGGTGATGATGATGATATAATTTTGTATTCCATTTTTTTATTTATTTTAATTGTATACTTTGACATTTAATTCAGTTTTGCATTGCATTTTTATTTTATTTTAATTTTAAACTGTGACATTTAGTTATAACTTTACTAACAATAAATGATAAGTTTTTTATATTCTTTTTGCTAACAAAATGGGTGTAATTGTTTGATTAAATGAATATAATAATAATAATAATAATAATAATAATAAAGGCGTAGGGATGTGACGACCTCATCGCCCGCTGGTGTTGTCGTGTCACCAGTGCAGTCAGTCATCGCAGGGCGGCTTGTGGCGAGCTGTTGGTGCGTAGCGACACCACGAACCCGAGACCTCCAGGGGTACACATACACACATGCGCTTATACACACACTCACACACAGTTACACACCCACCCCGCCTCTAGTTTGCCTTTGTTGGTTGCCTAGAGTGGAGCGCAAGAGCTAAATGCTCGAAGGATGGATGTGTTTGGCCGTAAGTGGCGAGTTGGCATTTTGAAGTTTAAAGTCCAGGAACACCTCTCCATCCTTAGCCGTTCACACCAATGTTGCCGCCTCGTTGCCCCGAGCGGGCAATAGTTTGAGGGGCCCATTTAGTGAACAGCGAGTCACCGCCTACCAAAAGTTCAGTTTATGAGATATTGAAATGGTAGGTGTCCGTTATCTCACTCCATAGCCCGGTAATCCTGTCCACAACATCCCAACCCCATAGCCAATTCCATGTCACTTCCTACCTGGCAATAGTTTGGCAACTGTGGGGGACTGTCCGCTAGCACATCCTCATGGTGTATTAGGGGATAGACCTCCATAGTTGCGCCCATCTCATTTATATTATATGGTACCAAAGGCCTCTTCGTGTTGGCTTCGGCCCCATGTATGCCTTTCAAATGACCGGGCCCCCATGGGCCCGTGATCGGAAATCCGTACCAACATAATAATAATAATAATAAAAGGCGTAGGGATGTGACGACCCCATCGCCCGCTGGTGTTGTGGTGTCTGTCACCAGCGCAGTCAGTCAAAAGGCGTAGGGATGTGACGACGACCTCATCGCCCGCTGGTGTTGTCGTGTCACCAGTGCAGTCAGTCATCGCAGGGCGGCTTGTGGCGAGCTGTTGGTGCGTAGCGACACCACGAACCCAAGACCTCCAGGGGTACACATACACACATGCGCTTATACACACACTCACACACAGCTACACACCTACCCCGCCTCTAGTTTGCCTTTGTTGGCCGCCTAGAGTGGAGCGCAAGAGCTAAATGCTCGAAGGATGGATGTGTTTCCGTAAGTGGCGAGTTGGCATTCTGAAGTTTAAAGTCCAGGAACACCTCTCCATCCTTAGCCGTTCACACCAATGTTGCCGCCTCGTTGCCCCGAGTGGGCAATAGTTCGAGGGGCCCATTTAGTGAATGGCGAGTCACCGCCTACCAAAAGTTCAGTTTATGAGATATTGAAATGGTAGGTGTCCGTTATCTCACTCCATAGCCCGGTAATCCTGTCCACAACATCCCAACCCCATAGCCAATTCCATGTCGATTCCTACCTGGCAATAGTTTGGCAACTGTGGAGGACTGTCCGCTAGCACATCCTCATGGTGTATTAGGGGATAGACCTCCATAGTTGCGCCCATCTCATTTATATTATATGGTACCAAAGGCCTCTTCATGTTGGCTTTGGCCCCATGAATGCCTTTCAAATGACCGGGTCCCCATGGGCCCGTGATCGGAAATCCGTACCAACATAATAATAATAAAGGCGTAGGGATGTGA
Source organism: Archips crataeganus (assembly GCA_947859365.1). NCBI lineage: Eukaryota > Metazoa > Arthropoda > Insecta > Lepidoptera > Tortricidae > Archips > Archips crataeganus. The sequence continues at coordinate 10,987,366 of OX402066.1, read as the reverse complement.
CGACCCCATCGCCCGCTGGTGTTGTGGTGTCTGTCACCAGCGCAGTCAGTCAAAAGGCGTAGGGATATGACGACCTCATCGCCCGCTGGTGTTGTCGTGTCACTAGTGCAGTCAGTCATCGCAGGGCGGCTTGTGGCGAGCTGTTGGTGCGTAGCGACACCACGAACCCGAGACCTCCAGGGGTACACATACACACATGCGCTTATACACACACTCTCACACAGTTACACACCCACCCCGCCTCTAGTTTGCCTTTGTTGGTCGCCTAGAGAGGAGCGCAAGAGCTAAATGCTCGAAGGATGGATGTGTTTGGCCGTAAGTGGCGAGTTGGCATTTTGAAGTTTAAAGTCCAGGGACACCTCTCCATCCTTAGCCGTTCACACCAATGTTGCCGCCTCGTTGCCCCGAGCGGGCAATAGTTTGAGGGGCCCATTTAGTGAACAGCGAGTCACCGCCTACCAAAAGTTCAGTTTATGAGATATTGAAATGGTAGGTGTCCGTTATCTCACTCCATAGCCCGGTAATCCTGTCCACAACATCCCAACCCCATAGCCAATTCCATGTCACTTCCTACCTGGCAATAGTTTGGCAACTGTGGGGGACTGTCCGCTAGCACATCCTCATGGTGTATTAGGGGATAGACCTCCATAGTTGCGCCCATCTCATTTATATTATATGGTACCAAAGGCCTCTTCATGTTGGCTTCGGCCCCATGTATGCCTTTCAAATGACCGGGTCCCCATGGGCCCGTGATCGGAAATCCGTACCAACATAATAATAATAATAATAATAATAATAAAAAGGCGTAGGGATATGAAAAGGCGTAGGGATATGACGACCTCATCGCCCGCTGGTGTTGTCGTGTCACCAGTGCAGTCAGTTATCGCAGGGCGGCTTGTGGCGAGCTGTTGGTGCGTAGCGACACCACGAACCCGAGACCTCCAGGGGTACACATACACACATGCGCTTATACACACACTCACACACAGTTACACACCCACCCCGCCTCTAGTTTGCCTTTGTTGGCCGCCTAGAGTGGAGCGCAAGAGCTAAATGCTCGAAGGATGGATGTGTTTCCGTAAGTGGCGAGTTGGCATTTTGAAGTTTAAAGTCCAGGAACACCTCTCCATCCTTAGCCGTTTACACCAATGTTGCCGCCTCGTTGCCCCGAGTGGGCAATAGTTTGAGGGGCCCATTTAGTGAATGGCGAGTCACCGCCTACCAAAAGTTCAGTTTATGAGATATTGAAATGGTAGGTGTCCGTTATCTCACTCCATAGCCCGGTAATCCTGTCCACAACATCCCAACCCCATAGCCAATTCCATGTCGCTTCCTACCTGGCAATAGTTTGGCAACTGTGGTGGACTGTCCGCTAGCACATCCTCATGGTGTATTAGGGGATAGACCTCCATAGTTGCGCCCATCTCATTTATATTATATGGTACCAAAGGCCTCTTCATGTTGGCTTCGGCCCCATGAATACCTTTCAAATGACCGGGTCCCCATGGGCCCGTGATCGGAAATCCGTACCAACATAATAATAATTGATATATTCAGATAACTATGATCCATCATTTGTTAGTATTACTTATATAAGGGTTCCGTTTTTCTTTTAGAGGTACGAAACCCTGATAACGAAATATAAAAGTATTGCAAGTTTGCGAAAAGGATTGCTGTAAAAATAGAAAATGATAACCAACCAGGAAATTATAGTGCCTGGGGAACATGAGACACATTTTTTTCATTTAGTTATGCAGCTGTTTCAGTGCACCTTAAACACTATAAATATTTAAATAATATCCGTTCTTACGCTGCGACATCCTTGCTTACGATTGAATTTATATCAAATAGTGTACCGCTAAACTAAACTGAAGGTGTTACAGTATTGCGTTCAAAATGAAATTATTATTCTCGTGGTAATGAAACACAATACCGCGTAGTGCTGTGTAAGTCGATTAATGTTTAAGATATCGATAAAAAAACATTTTCTTTTTCAGTTGGCTGCATCAACGTTGTACCTTGCAATAGCATATGAAGACAAATATTTATAATTTTAAATGCAAATATTAAAGAAGATAATATATAAAGAAGTGAAAGAAAAAGCGGAATGTAGAATAAGCTGGAAATTACTCCATCGTAAAGAGCCTATAGCTCTTAAATATATGATGATCTTCGGAAACGGCTCTAGCAAAGTCGATAAAATTTGATATGTGGGGATTTTCAGGAGCGAAAATCGACCTAACTTAGTATTATCACTGGAAAAACGTCACGTTCAAGTACTTTGATTTAAATAAAAAAGTGGTTACTTCAATAAAAATGCACGTACACAGCTGACAATAAAGAATCTACTCATTTGAATGGAATTTCGTTTTAAATTGGGACCGATTCAGTTTACAATGCTCTTTTTCAGTAGGACCCGTTTAATATTGCACATAAAACATACTACATGCACTATGACGACACGAACGCCAGCGGGAAGCGCCTTCGTGTAGGACCCATGAATCGTAACACTTGATCAGTTTAACCATATTTGAACAGTTAAACCTTAATAAGTTAGTTAGTTCTATTAGCCAAGATTATTAACCATTTTAAATGCATCACATATTATGTGCGTAGCCCCCGATAAACCATAAAACAAACTGACTTTAATACATATAAAAGCCTTATGACTAAATTTTAGGTGGGCTATAGCTTGGCCCATTGTAAGCCAGTTTACCATAAGTGGAGATACCTTTTTTAATATGATAGGGGGCCAACGAGCATGCGAGTCACCTGATGGAAAGCAATCACCGCCGCCCAACCCACAACACAAGTTGAATTGCGGATGCGTTGCCGGCCCTTTGAGAAAAGAGTAGGCTCGTTTCTTGAAGATCCCTAAGATGTACCGGTCCGGAGATGCCGCTGATTCCAAAGTTTCACCGTGCGTGGCGAAAAGTTCCACCAGAAACGGACCGTAGTGAACAGACAGCTATTGAGGTGATGAGAGTTGAAAGACAGTCGGTTGCGAGTGGTGCAAAAAAAAAATTAGCAGCATACAATAGATCGAACAACTCCTCCGAGCACTGCCCATGATAAATGCGGTATAAGATACACAGGGATGCAACATCCAAGCCGGCCAGAAAGTTCCTGGTCGTTGACAATTCGAACGGTTCTTCGTTGGATGCGCTCAAATGGAAAAAGTTGATATTGAGGCGCTCCAGCCCAAAGGTGGGAACAGTATTCTTCCATATTAGGTCTAACTTGAGCTTTATAAAGTTGTAGACGATGAGCTGGTGAAAAATACTGACCTTCTTCTTCGTAGCTAATTTAGATTTACCCACCAACTTACCTAAATACTGCATTTCATTGTAAAACAATTTAAAATATCAAAACGAATGGGTAGCTAAAAAGCTAAGCAACAAGTCGATAATATGCAAAAATCTTCATGCAGACAACACTAACACCCCATCTAATTGGGTGGGAGGTATCGAACGACGGTTGTTTACGCCTTCAGTATCGTTCAATTAAAATTCACCCAACTGTCTGAAAACGGCCTCAGGCTTAAGATTTCTAGAAGCCTTAATTAATTCCAAATCTAGACTTTGGAAGCAAGATGGATCCGCTAAATGAATATGTAATGTCTTTAAGCAATTTGGTGAGAGCAAACAAAATTTGGTAGGTAGGTACAAATTTTTATTTATCTAACTATGATCCAGTGTTGGCAGAGCCCTGCTCCTAACCAAAACGTACGGTAATGTGAGGGTCATTTTATTTAGGTTACTTACATAGACAGAGATATAATAATTTAAGGTTTCAAATTCATAATATACTTAATTCATATTCATCATAACAAATTTCAAGTTTTTAGGACAACTGGACATAATATGTACTCTATAGGTTTTGACTCCAGGTAATTTGTATCGAAACTTTTTAATGACTGTATCTTTTGATTGCGTTGAAGTTTGAATTTTCGCAGTTTCATGGGACCCTTTGAGAAAGACTCCAAAAAAAACACGAAAATAACTGAAATCAATAGATTTAAAAAAAATTAAATGCGCTTCCATTAAAATAACAGTATGTTTCTGTGTGCAATGTATTTTATGGTTTTTAATTCTCTGGTAGCACGTGTATGCTCCCTACATGTAACCAGTGGAAATGACTTTGTCTGGTACTGACCCGCATACTACGACGTAAGACTGAAATAATAAATTAAAATGAAATAAGTCCTTAAAGAAGTAAATTGAAGTTAATCATAGATAAAATTATAAATTGGCATGGCCTTCAACAACATATTGATACAAACAATAATGAACCAGCATAATAGGTACACCAACAAGATACCGCGAGGAAATGCACACAGCGCATCCGAATTGCATCAGATAATCCTGCTTTCGGTTCATTCCCGTTTAATCTAATCCCTTTTGGATGCGAAACTAGAAAAGTTTTCGATTAACCGCAAAACGTGACCAAATGAATGGACCGCTGTACACAATCAGCTAGCTGATAAACTTTCCGTCGCTGCACTTCGAACAAAAAAAGCTTTCATTAATTCTATTCGTTTGCTCTACAGAAGCAACTTTAAAGGAGTAAACATAGAGCGAGAGCGAAGCGCGAGCGAAGTGTCTCTTTTTCAACTGTGCAAAAACGCTTTCATATGTTTGTCTAGCGAATGTCTCGCTGGTCTCCTCTACAGGCTGCATTTCTCAACCGCTTCTCGTGAGGTTTTATGAGCAGGTTCAATAAAAGACGGATTTTGTTCATCGATTCGTCTTTTGCTTTTTTTTAAATGGGGGAGCCATGGAAAACGATTGAATACGTAAAAACGTCATATGTCAGGCATTTTAAATAAAATACAATAAAATTTTGAAAACTTGCTAGTTTTATGCTCGTGATTATTCTGACGAACGGATAGCCTAGTGGTTAGTGACCCTGATTGAGAGGCTTGAGACTCTGAGGTCAAATTTCGGTAAGGGCAGTCGCTTGTATGATGAATAAGAAGATTTGTACATAACTGAATCATGGATGTTCCAAGTATTTGTCTATTACAATAAATGTTAATGTTCTAATGAGTGTCTAACTTAATACCATACCATTAAGAAAAATTTCTCCCCGGAACAAAAAATGATATAAGCACTGGGGACAATAAAATATAGTTAGCAAGTTCAAGGTGAACGTCACTGGCCATAATTAAGCATAATCATCGCAAGACATTTAAAAAGGCACGAAACAAGAAACTCGGCATTAACTCGGCAACTTTTATCATTTCCCCAAGTTTTGGGCGTTAAAAAATAACTTCGGCCGTAAGTTATTATGTCAGAGGGCTGGAACAAGCCTTAAATACCAAAGGCTTCAAACAAGTTGGGCCGGTTAAAAAGTATACAACAAGCATAAATTCGCCGGCGAACTGGCCAAGATTTTAATTTAACTTCCACCATTCTTCTTAATTTGTTAGTGGAGTTTTTAAAGTTAAAGTTGGGTATCAGTTGATGACGAGGTGCGGTGCTAAATAATATGGACCTCGGGGTTTATAAGTGATAGCGAAAAACATTTGGCAGCGATTATGATGACACACTTTACTTTAAAAGGATCAATATTCGAGTGTTTTGGCTGCTCGGTTCAAACGTCATTACCTTTTCGCGAAAGCTCAGATTCACTCAAAGAGCGATGGAGCGAACATCGCTCGGAGTTTTCGTGCGTGATCGAATCACAAAAGAGGAAATTCGCAGGAGAACCAAAGCTACCTGACATAGCTCGAAGAGTCAATAGACTAAAGTGGCAATGGGCAGGGCACATTGCTCGTTCTCGTAGAACCAGGCTGACATACAAGAAACGTTACTCAGCTTTTTAAATTCGATCTTTATAATTATTCATCATCATCATTTCAGCCGAAAGACGTCCACTGCTGAACATAGGCCTCACCTAAGGCTCGCCAAACAGTTCAGTTCGGTCCCGTGCCATCCGCATCCAATGCGATCCCGGAACCTTAACCAGGTCGACGCTCCATATTGTCGGAGGCCTACCTATACTGCGTCTTCCGGTCCGTGGACGCCACTCGAGAACCTTTTTGCCCCATCGACTATCAGTTCTACGAGCGATGTGCCCTGCCCACTGCCACTTGAGTCTGGCGATGCCAGTGACATTAGTTCTTGCGCGTATTTTATCATTTCTAATGCAATCCCGCAGAGAAACTCCGAGCATAGATAGCCCTCTCCATCGCCCTCTGACTTTGAGCTTTCTTAGGAGGCCCATCGTTATAATTTTTACTGAATATATTTAATACATTTTATGGACTTACGAAGCCCTTCATGTACGAGTCCGACTTACACTTGGCCGGTTTTTACTAAAACATATGAAGTGATTTGTAGGTTCAGTTGTTCCATTGCATTACGGACTACGATTTGCAAACATGAAAATTCAAATGCGGTTTGCGGTGATGGCGGCAGTTAACCCCAATTTGCGAGTTAAAGAATTTAAATATATAATACAACGACTGTTCGCGCGGGACGAACAAACGCAAAGTGCTAACTAGTGTGTTCGCCACAGCATGACTTTAAAGGAGCCGTCTGAGGCACAAGAGTTTTGCTGTCTGATACACAAAAAACTAGTTTTTTTTTTTAATTTATTTACTACACAGAAAAAACAATATAACATTTTACAATAATGCAACGAGCAAAACCATACTAAGGTTTAACTGCCGTTGAATTCACTCACAAAGATAAGTACCTAGATAATTAAATAAATCAATCACACATGATTTAAGTTTAGGCTAACTATAATAGGTAAGCTTAACATAAAGTTCACGTTAGGTTAATTGCTTCAACAATACGTTTACAGTGGTGTGGCGTTTCACACACACTCGTAAGTATGTTGTGATTGAGTTCGTTGAGAATATTAGGTAATAATGTATTCCCATCTCCGTTTTCCATACAAATTGTTACATTTTGGCAGGACAAATGTGGGTAAGTAATCTAATTTTCTAAGGTTTTCCGGTCTACTGGTTTTTTTAAGACTTCCAATATTTTCTGTTTCGTCACTAAGTATGAGTAATTTTGGTACTGTTATGAACATTGATTATTTTACAATATTTAAATATGTCGGTCTCAGAGATAAACATTTTTCTCCTAACATGGTTAGGTATAATTGACTTTAGTAGACTTAGCTGTAATCTGTATATCCTATTTAGACCAGCGTCGGCTTCACGGCCGACATCATGCTGAGTTGGGACCATTTCGTGATAATGTTTGTACCTTTTACCGTCACGAATAAATATTTTTCTTTCTTTTTTCTTTTTCTATTTATGTAGGTTTTATAAGTTCTGCCATAACTGCTAAGTACATAATCTATAACTGACTGGGCCAATGACAGATATAACATTCTTAGTACATTTCATGGAAGTTTATATCTCAGCACATTAAGTCTCGAAAGAATAGATCTCAGTTTATTACACACATAGTTTATACTAGCTTTTGCCCGCGACTCCGTCCGCGTGGAATTAGTGATTTGGGCTGCTTTTTTTTATCCAATTTGCTTTTTCATCAATTATGGCTCTCCTTAGATCCTTCCGGAAGAAGTGAAACTTCATAATAAACCAACCCGCTCCCATTCCGACCCCAAACAGCCCCCAACCCGCCCCAACCCGCTCCCAACCCGCCCCCAACTCGCTCTCACCCCGCCTCCAACCCGCCCCCAACCCACTTGCCAACCCGCCCCCAACCCGCCCCCAACTCGCTCTTAACCCGCCCCCAACCCGCTCCTAAACCGCCACCAACTCACTCCCAACCCGCTCCATCCCGCTCCCAACCCGCCCCCAACCCGCCCCCAACCCGCTCCCAACTCGCTCCCCCACCCGCTCCCAACCCGCCCCCAACCCGCTCTCAAACCGCCCCCAACCCGCTCCCAACTCGCCCCCCACCCGCTCCCAACCCGCCCTATCTAACTGGGCTATCTGACACTGAAAGAATTTTTCAAATCGTATCAGTAGTTCCCGAGATACATAAGTTTCACTTCAAAAACCCCCAATTTGGAAACATTCTTCCGCTCCGCTCCGCTCCTATTGGTGTTAGCGTGATGATATATAGCCTATAGCCTTCCTCGATAAATGGGCTATCTAACACTGAAAGAATTTTTCAAATCGGGGCAGTAGTTCCTGAGATTAGCGCGTTCATAATAACAACTCTTATAAAAACAGTTCGATAAATTCTTAAAATAAACGTATCTTTCTTATTTGTGAACCGATTCAAATGAAACAAACACTAAATGTTAATCCAAGAAAATACCAACATATCAGTGAAAACCGCATCCTTCTAGGTTAAGCCGTTTCTGAGATTAGCGCGCACAAACGCACAGACAAACAGACAAACAGACAATAATTCTAAAAATCATTGTTTTGGGTTCTATTGCGCTAATAAATAGCCCTAGTGTCAGTTTTTCTCAAATATCTTCAATGTACAGACACCGACTTGTTACAGATTTATTATATGTATAGATGCGGCCCCCAATTAAAGTTAGTATCTATAATCAGTCCCATTTAGGTATACAATACAATACAATACAATGACTCTTTATTGTACACCAGGAATAGTAAGCAATACAGAAACCAGGTACACAGAGAGTAAGTTACAAGGTAAGCAATAGGCGGCCTTATCGCTTAAGAGCGATCTCTTCCAGGCAACACTTTACCAGAAAGAAGGAAAGACTAGTTTACAGCAGGTGGTGCATCAACAGAGGATCAGAAAATTAAAACGCAACAAAAATAGTACATGTACTCATACATATATCGTACATATAATAAGTACACGTCTAAAACAAATATAAGCGTTGGGGTAAACAGCCACATATAAATAAATAAACTAATAAGGTATGTTCCGTTACTGACTCTAAAGATTCACAATCGCATGGCAAGTTTCGATTTTTATCGTTGTTATTGTGCATACACTGGTGACTATGGGCTATTATTATGCTAGGTGTCTTATTCATATGAGTGGAATGGATATGTATAATTTTAGTTTTAGAATAATTAATAATGAGTCCCACGTCATGGGCCCATTTACAAAGTAAATTGAAGTTATTTTGCATTACAGTTTCAGCTGTTTTCAAGTCACTGTCTGCCACCAGCAGACACGTGTCATCTGCGAAGTCGTATACAGAACCCTCACGGAATATATTGCACATATCATTAACGTACAACAAGTTAATTTGTGGATACCTGTTTCTCTATTATAGTGAAAAAATACGGATGACTCACGTCTATGATTGAGGTTAGCTTGACATGTTTCGGGCTAATAGCCCTTTTTCTTAAAGCAACACGCCACGGCGGCTGCCGAACGCGCACAACGCGCTCCCGCTCTGCTACTATTTCTCTATTCTGTACATCTACCTAGATTGATAGTCGGGTAACACTGGCTGTCGACCGCTATCAGTATCCAGTCGTATACCGGTACGCTTATAGTCTAATGCGTTGACGCTTGCTTTCGCATTCACTATTTCTTTCTGTCAAACGGTATAAGATGGTGACAGAAAGAGATGGTGAAAGCGAAAGCAAGCGCCCGCGCGTTACACAATATGGCTTTGGCTGTCACATTTAGATAGTTCAGTACGGATAACTCTGAAACTATAAGACATAAAAAGATCTGTTCTAACCTTGACATCGATTTTAGTGACAAGAAAAACTCAATTTAAGCTTCTCTGAGTTCCTGTTAGACTATCGACTTTATAATCCAGGTTTGGGTATAGAGTCGATATGTAATATCTATTCGAGCATGTCGGCCTAGTGGCGGGTGTTTGGATATTTATGACAGTCAAAATTGAAAATCACTGACACGGCGGCACCCAAATTAATAATGCCATCTAATTTTATATTTTGAAAACGGTCAACTTACAATGTTCCTTGTAAGAAAAAAAAGGAAAAAGATAAAAATAAAATAAAATCAAACCCGTAGCGCAGGCTTCGTCCGCTAATCATTTTTCTATCCGCAATAAGCTTCGTCATAACTAGCAACAATTTGATATCCAGAACAGGCTTCGTCAGCTAAAAAAAATGTAAAATCCGCTTCAAGCTTCGTCATATAAACCTAAACAGTACACACTGCAGGCCGATTTAACCCAGTTTTATACAATTCAGCTGGTGCTGTACGACTCACCAATTGCGGCAACGGACAGGGCAGGGTTAACAATGTTGGGGCCCTAAGCCATGCAATTTTCAGGGCCCTTTTTCATATTAATATCAACCGCACATTTCAAGAAGTTTAATCATTTCAACTGGTAACATGCATCAAAAAATAGCAAGAATACTTATTGCCATCGAAGATAAAAAAAAATCCATTCAATTTTCACTCCGAAACCTTTATAATTGCTTTGTTGTGCGCGCGGGGCCCTTTGGTGATGCGAGGCCTGTAGGTTATTTTATTGAAAACTCTGCCCAATGGTTAATCCGGCTCTGCTGACTGGTTTGGGCGATTACGCCACTTGAGTACACTGTCTATTTTGTTAGATTTTTCACTTAAATGAAGCATGGAAAAGTTTTAACAAACTCCTATTCTTATCCCTCGGACCCAGCCACATTCGACTCAGCAAATCCGTTACTTTGTGCGCAACCTCTCGAGTGCGCTTGTTTCAAGAATAGCCACTCGCTACATACGGCTGTTTATGCTACGGAAACATATTAATAAAATACTAAATGGCTCTTGGCGCTGGTCGTGTACTAACTTTAGCAACTTTACATAAAGGGTTTATTTATTGATAATGAGGCTGAAGTTTTGGAATAAGCAAGCTAGCTTGGCTACTTATCTAGTTCGTTAATATTAAGTTATATTCCTTCAAAGCCTGAAGTTCTTTCTTGTAAATTAATGATTAAATTTTCATCTATAAGTTATTATATTACTTTAATGCTTTAATTATTACTTTAACTTTTTTTTGAGTGTTTCATAAATTTTAGCAAATTACACTGAACCGTAATCCTTTCTTACTGACCAAGTAATTAATTATTAAAGTATTTAAGGCACCGACATAGCTCGAAGAATCGCCAGGCTCAAGTGACAGTGGGCAGCGCAAATCACTCGTAGAACTGATGGCACATGGAGGTAAAAGATTCTCGAATGGCGTCCACGGACCGGAAAACGCAGTTCAGGATAGGCCTTTAGCAAGATGAAGCGACAACTTGGTTAAGGTTGCGGTAACGCGTTGGATGCGGATACCGCAGTACCGCTCTGTTTGGCGAGCCTTGGGGGAGGCCTGATTTTAGCAGTGGACGTCTTTCGGCTGAAATGATGGTGATTGATGATGACTAAGTAATTACGTACTTTGCAGCACTACTGTTTACTAAGCAGATACATTAGGTACAAGCTGACTGCATATTAGTTAAATTGTTTACCATTTTATGATTTTTTTCAACTCAAAGATTGTACATACCCTCAATTTTATTTAGTGCGAACACAATCTATGTATGTATACTAGGGGCGTTCAATAAAAAGTGAGAATGAGTATGTTATAAACAACTTTTACTAAATGTCATTTTATTTTTCGATATAGTCACCTTTTAGCACAATACACTTAGTATATCTTTTTTCTAAACTTAAAATTCCATTTTTAAAAAAGGTCCCATCTTGAGTACTGTAAAAATCTTGTACTGCAGCGACTACCGCGTCGTCGTCTTCAAATTTCTGGCCTCTCAGGTATTGTTTCAATCTCGGAAATAGGTAGAAATCACTGGGAGCGAGATCTGGTGAATACGGAGGATGCTTAAGGATATCGAACCCAGCATCACGAATTGCAGCCATTGCAACGGCGGACTTGTGTGCCGGGGCATTGTCCTGGTGGAACAGCACAACTTTCGAGAGTTTACCTCGCCGTTTTTCGCGGATCTCATTGCGCAATGTTGCTATTTGTTTGGCGTATAATGTGCCCGTAATAGTGGCTCCATGCTCGAGATACTCAATCATTAATACCCCTTTACCATCCCAAAAAACAGAGCCCATGACCTTACAGACCTGGCAGATGGGCTCACCTTGAATTTCTTCGGAGTTGGAGATGATGGGTTTTCCATGTCACAGACTGCAGTTTCGTTTCTGGGTCGTAATGATGGAGCCATGTTTCGTCCATTGTTATAAATCGCGGCAAAAAAAGTTCCCGGTCTTGCTGCATCAGGTTCAAAGCTTCTTGACAAATCTCTAGTCTAGTTTGTTTTTGCGTGTCAGTAAGCATTCTTGGTACCCAACGCGCAGATACCTTTTCATACCCAAGCGTTCATGTAAAATATTATGCACGCTCCCCGTTGAAATCTTTACATTTTCAGCAATAAAACGAACCGTGACACGACGATCCGCCAAAACTGAGTTTTCGACTTTTTTCACAATTTCTTCAGTTAATGCTGTAGTAGGGCGTCCGGAGCGGGGGTCGTCCATTGTCGATGTTCTTCCAAGTCTAAATTCGGCGCACCAACGTGCGACTGTCGAATACGGAGGAGCATTAGACCCTAAAGTGTCCCGCAAATCCAAATTGACTTGGTCCGTAGAAAAATTTTTCAAACACAAGTATTTGATAACGGCGCGTAGTTCAATTTTCTCCATTTTCGCTAACGTACTCAATAGCATTGCAAAGAAATTACCGTATATTTTTTTAAACAAAAGACAGTTAGTTTTTTTTTTCATAGCAATCAGCTAGATAGATTAGCTTTACCGGCCAGTATTTAATTTCGTAATATTAAAAGAGTTTGCATCTCATTCTCACTTTATATTGAACGCCCCTCGTATGTATACTTACTGTCAAACAAAACTGACACAAAAAATTTTTTTATGTAAAATTAGGGACATTTTTTTTAAATAAACAAAATCAATAGCGCTCTCGATTCTGAGTGAGAAAACCCCAAACTTCCTCATTAAAAAAAGTGGGGTTACACTTTTTATTGAAAACACTCTCCCACCATAATTTCTATCGTAAATGATTTTTAATGCATTTAACATTACCCTACGATATTTGGAAACGTCGTTCCCTTCATCTTTTATTGAAGGCAAATTTCGGCCGGTTGTGGTATTTCCTATTATGCCCTAATGGTAGTATTAATTAACGTACCGATTAATGATCGGCTGCGAGAAATGAAATTTGGCTTTTGCTATGGATTTATTTGGTCTCAAGAGGAAAAGAGGTTGGAATTTTTCTGGGCATTTATGTTCAGCATATTGGTAATTTTGTATACTATTCTTGCCGTAAAGTAAGTCAAAATATTTTTATACAGTTTAGACTATAAAATAACAAACACTTATGAAAGCCGAAGATACTACTGCAGGTTCGGAAAATCTCAACAGGGTATATTTTTTTCAAACATATTTATTTTTATTATGAGGCAAACGATGCTTGCGGGTCATCTGATGGTAAATGATCACCGCCGCCCATAAATATCAACAACTGATCAGTCACTGATCTGTTGCCGGCCTTTAAAAAAAGAGGATAGAGGGGGGGATTATTTTAATTAGATTCTTTGTTCATCCGTACGAAGATAATTGTCAAATGTAAATTAATAAAGATGGAACGTACAGTCACGGAAACTATGTAAATCTCATACAAAAGTGAAGCCTTTTCACAAACAACATGCCATTTGCAGCGAAAAATACAAGAATTTTCCTTCCACACTGGAAACCTGCACATGGAATATCCTGTATGGAAAGTTTCATGCAAAGTGCTTGATTATTTTTCTTGCGAGTTGTCGAATCTTAATAAGATTATCCACTCGTTAATATATCCGCCCTTAGCGGGGGTTCTGTCAATTGCAATAAACGCTTACAGCACGTCTAGACGTCTCGATTATCTGCAATAACGTCCAGCTAGCCTCGATCCTGATAAAAGTTTCAATTCATGCAAAATACGTTTGGACGTCGACGAAATTGAACAATTTCTTAGTTTCCATTGTTTGTGCTGCTTGCCATGTAGAGCACGTCACTAAGTCCTTTCTAAAATCATCCTAGTTGGAATCGTTTAAAAGATACTTGCGCTTTTATTGTTTTTTAGTACAGAGAACTTAATTATTGACTCCCATTTTCCAAGTTATTCATATAATTCACTTATTTATTAATTATTTTTTAGATTTTTTTTAATAATGCCGCCAGATTTTAATCTGTCTTTTCCACAAATAGCTTCATCATATCAGCCGAATGACCTCCACTTCTGGACAAAGGGCTCCTCCAAAGAGTTCCACAACAATCGGTCCTGTGTTGCCCGTATCCAAATGGTTCCTGCTACCTTTACCATGTCGTCAAAGTAAGATCGTGAAAGCAGAGCAGGACATGAGTGCGTGAGAGCTAACTTTGAAGGCGGCAGGCGTAAGCTTGCCTTCGAAATCCAAAAGCTTAATGGTTACTTGACCTGAAATATATTTCAGAATTGGAACATTGGACATTGGAAGACTATACATCCCCAATATTCCTTTTTAGGGTTCCGTAGTCAACTAGGAACCCTTATAGTTTCGCCATGTCTGTCCGTCTGTCTGTCTGTCTGTCCGCGGCTAAGCTCAGAGACTGTTAGTACTAGAAAGCTGTAATTTGGCATCAATATATATATCAGTCACGCCGACAAAGTAATTGAATAAAAAAAAGTAAAAAAAAATTTTTTAGGGTACCTCCCATAGACATAAAGTGGGGGTGATTTTTTTTTTCTCGGCTAACCCTATAGTGTGGGGTATCGTTGGATAGTTATATTAAAATCATTGCGGGGTTGCTAACATGATTTTTCTATTCAGTGATCTGTTTGCGAAATATTCAACTTTAAAGTGAAAATTTACATTAAAATCGGCCGTCCCCCCCCTCTAAAATCTAAACTATTGGGTGGAAAAATTTGAAAAAATTCAGAAGGGTAGTAAATATATCAAATTTACTAGGAAAATTATAGCGGCTAAGATTGCTTGGAAATTATTTGTAGTTTAAGAGTAAATAAGCCTAAGGTATAAAACATACCTAAACTTGGATGATTCCGTACACATACGAAATCCTTAGAAAAATATTACTTGATTTTTTCGTAATGGCTACGGAACCCTACCTTGGGCGTGTCCGACACGCTCTTGGCCGGTTTTTTTTTAAGGTGGAAGCATTCTACAATTCCACTGAACGTAGATTAAGTATATTTCATACTAAATACAAACTGAAACATGGATGCACAGAAAAACCCAGAAAAAAGATCAGCGCTGGGAATCGAACCCAGGTCATCAGCATTTTGTATTTAGTATGAAATATATGGATTTCACGGGATGACCGTAAAAGTAAAAAAAAAATTTGGAGTTGAAAAATAAAAATACAAAAAGACTCCAAAAATCAATATTGGTAGATTAAGTAGGTGGTTAATATATTTAGTTTTAGTTATTTAACTAAAATACCCCATACATCCCTGTATTTTTAAATGTCTTTCTGTCAAGTTTCTTCTTCTGCAATCATCCAAGTTTAGGTACGTTTTATACCTTAGGCTACTATTTACTTTTAAACTACAAATAATTTCCAAGCAATCTTAGCCGCTATAATTTTCCTAGTAAATTGGATATATTTACTACCATTCTGAATTTTTTCAAATTTTTCCACCTAACAGTTTAGATTTTAGAGGGGGGGGGGGACGCTCGATTTTAATGAAAATTTTCACTTTAAAGTTGAATATTTCACAAACAGATCACTGAATAGAAAAATCATGTTAGCAACCCCGCAATGGTTTTAAAAGACCTATCCAACGATACCCCACACTATAGGATTAGTCGAGAAAAAAAAATCACCCCCCCTTTACGTCTATGGGAGGTACTGTTAGCTGGCAGGCGACTGCTGTATGTAGGTTGTCTATGGACTGATTTAAATATTAAATATAGAACAGCAGTCGAATGTCAGCCATGAAAGGAAAAACTCTGTAGCTTTGCAACAGACAGTCAATAAAACGGAGGCGTATGATAAACAAGTATCTTTTATTTAATAATAAATAGTGTTAGGAAAGCTGCACTCCCAAGCTCGTGGTACGATCACCACAGACAGTACCCTAAAAAAAAATATTTTTTTATTTTTTATTTTACCACTTTGTTGGCGTGACTGATATGTATATTCATGCCAAATTACAGCTTTCTAGTATCTCTCTGAGCTTAGCCGCGGACAGACAGACAGACAGACAGACGGACAGACATGGCGAAACTATAAGGGTTCCTAGTTGACTACGGAGCCCTAAAAAGGGGCATGAAAATGAGCTTCTTGCTGCCTAAGTAAACGTTTTGATTTTGATATTTATCACGTTGCTGAAATAGTGGCCTAGAAATAATAGTAATAAATCATTTATTTGAGACAACAACATAAGTCCATACATTAACATCTACGTACATTATTGAAATATTGATTAAATTAAAATTAAATTAAAATTAAAATTGAACTAAATGTTGATTAGTAGCTTAGATCTAAGTGTTAGTAATTAATTGACTCCAAAAGCTCTATTTACAGAGCTGAGTAACAAGCCATAAGACTGCATTTGTTTCACATGTGGTTTTGTTTTAATTATGAACTGTCATTAAATAATCTACAGCTATTATAGCTTTGATAACACAGTAAATCCTTTATTGCAGCGTGTTTTGTTTATCGCGCTGGTGAATCCTTACTTTGTTAATAAACGTATTCGGCGAATAGGGTTGGCAAAACAAGCTTGATAAATTAAATAAACTAACGTAGAAGTAATTACGTAAGTATTCGAGAATTTTAAATTTACAAATCAAGAGTTTTTTTATAAACTTTTCTCGACGTTTCGCCTACGGATAATAACATGATTTTAACGATATTTCTTGCATGATTAAGTGCCGGGTGTTGTAGTATTTCTGAGAAATTTTGAAGCAAAACAACGCTCGTTTTTATAAATACATAGCGAAGGAATAAAGGGTCCTACTTTATTAGTAAATTGTAAACAATTTGTTTTAGAGTGAAAAAACCGACCAAGTGCGAGTCGGACTCGCGCACCGAGGGTTCCGTACAAATTTATATGTATCTATGAACATCCAGTCTTAGCAGACCCCTGCTCCTAAGCAAAATGTGCGCAGTGTGGGATCATTGTAGATTGGTTACTGATATAGACAGACAGACAAAAAAATGTATGCTTTTCGCAATTTTTCCTTTATCTGTGCTATAAGACCTTGCTTCGTACCAAATTTCAAGATTCTGAGTTCATGGGAAGTACCCTGTAGGTTTTGATTCCCTTGCGAGTTTCGAAAATATGCGGAAATTTGCGGCATAAACGGCAGTATCTTTTGATTTCGTTGTTTAGAAGTTTGATTTTTTCACAGCTCCAAGGGACAGTAGACCTGAGTATTTGATATAAATTTCAGCTTGATACCTCCACGCGTTCCTGAGAAAAATGGTCTTGACAGACAGACGGACGGACGGACGGACGGACAACAAAGTGATCCTATAAGGGTTCCGTTTTTTCCTTTTGAGGTACGGAACCCTAAAAACAAGATGGTCGCAAATAATTAAGTACCAATTCCTGTAAAATAGCACAGGAACATGCCACCAAACCAGGGGAATAAGCTTTTAGTCTGTGAAAAAGAAATCAGCATTCTCTCAGCCTGTATACGTGCCACTACTGGGTACAGTCTTACTTTCCGAATGAGTGGGTTTGCGTTGTAGTTCCGGCACGGGCCTAGAGTTAACAGGTTCCCTCACGATGTTTGTCCTTCACCGTGAAGCTTGTGATAAATTTCAAACGCGAGCTCGGGATTTGATCCCACGATCCTCTGCTTGAGAAGCCATAGGACAAACTACTAAGCTACCACGGCTGTTAAAAGACATAATATATGCAAACAGAAAATACGACGAAAAGAAACCAGTAGACAGCCCTAAAACAACCCTTTCTAAAGACCTTCGAAGTTTATAAAGCACCGCGGAGGACATGATATTAAAATATTTAATGCACCACATAATATGATAATGTCAACCGTAAACCTACTTTGTAGGAGGCGTGAACATTGTAAGTGTTTACAAGAGATTTATTCAATGGCGCTAGGTGGCGTTAAATTGAATAGCAAAATAGCGCGCTTAACATAATGTCCAACCTTAGCGATGATGAAAAGGGTGTTATAAATAATTGATGAAATGGTATTTCACTTACTCAGGATTTGCGTTTGGTTCCAAGTATTATAATATAATGACAATGTGGCAATAATAAATTCTTGTTGCAAAATGTATAATATTTAACAAGTGATTTTTTTGCTGACTTACCCTTTTGTTAAATGTACTCGTATTGTCCTCCTTTCTAAGGTAAATAAATGTCCCAGTGTTCGAAATGCTAATGCCCATTAGATGACACTCTGCTGTCACTTCTATTGATGGGTCATACACATTTTTTTGTTCGCGTCTCTCCTGTGGATATTGCAAAAGTTATGGGTCCATAGCCAATATTTTTTAGTCATGTCTACAGACATCGGCGTGTGGGACGCCTGGCGGCCAACTTTCGGCCCATTTAAATAAATCTTAAGCTTGCTGACTCGGAGTCGCTTATTTTATATCCACAGGGGAGACGACTTTTGTTTTTTTCGCTGTGTATGACCCTGATAACAACGTAAATTGACATAACGCATACTGAGAACGAAACTTTAACTCAAAAAACGGAACGAACGAAACGGAAAAAATGTAAGCGTTTTAGGCAAAAAATTAAAAGTTCTAGGTTTGCCCGACTTTTTTTTCAAATGATTATTATTCATCATGTACCTATGGGTAATTCTGATTAAATGAAGTAAATAATGAAAAATATACATCTATGAAAACATCTTATGATTTCTCTCAAAACCTAACGCTTTGTAATAGGAAATCAATATCATTAATTTTCTTCTAGCTATTATTCGTATTAAAATTTTATTATAGAATTAATTAAGTACCTAACAGTCCCCAACTAACCGTATAAGCCCAACTTCTCGCTTCATCAAACGAACAGAAGCTGCTCTGCTTTGTGGAAGCGTTTTATTTGAGCTTCTTTACAAAGTTTCAACCATTGAAAATAGTAACACGGCGAACTTAAATGAGAACCAAGCACCGTTCAACGGGGAACCAGAAACTGCAACGTTTTAAGGGGTTCATTAAAAAAAATTGCGAAAATTGTAATTATGATAGATAAGATCCTACCTACCTACTGTACCTACTTTATTTCTTCGAAAAATACTTAGGCGCATTTTCGGAGCTGTGATGGCAGATGAGAGATGGCGATCGCGTTGTACCACGAGCTATATCAAATATACGATGAGAGGGCACGTGGTGGGAATGAATGAGACCAGAGTACCCAAACGCCTTCTGGAAGGTCGGCCGGAGGGCCATAGAAGTAGAGGCAGGCAAAATAGCTCAGAATGGTTGGACGGCGTCGAACAGGACACCAAGAACCAAGGGGTTAAAAAAGGGAGGCCGCAAATAGATAGGACTAGAGAGATTTTACTGAAGCAGGCTAAGGTCCGCCCGCGGCTATAACGCCGTGGATGATGATGATTATATTTCTTCAGACCGACAGAAACACGGGCCCCTGCCGTATTAAAGGTCGAGGCATGCCGGACATTCTTTCGAACTAATCCGTGTTTCTTTTTTCATGGTTGGTTCGAACAAAAAGCCAACGATGAACTACACGCTAGCGCTCTTGCAGATGGAGTAGTCGAGTTGTCCAACCATGAAATGTATTTTTTTGGTGATACTAAGACTAAGTACATATTTTAGTCAGTCGTCGACTTGAACAACACTATTTATAGTACTACCTACTACTATCCTAAGGTAAGTGTACAATATTTGCTTAGCAGCGTTCTCTAAAAACGCTCCGTTTTTTCACAGCTGTCACTCGCCATTCTTTTCTCCCCTTCTCTGTGTTCTACGATTTGCGCTCTGTATCGTCTAAAGAATAAACGATATAAAAAAATATAAAAACAACAGTTTATATTACAATAAAATTAAAACTATCACACACAAGGAATTTGATCTATACGAAATTTTAGCGCTCCAGGTTCAAGATTTTTTGCTGGACGTAGACAACTGAAGACATCTGAGCCTTTTTTAACCGACTTCAAATAAAAGAGGAGGATCTCAATCGGTCTGTATATATGTTTTTTAGCAAGTAAAGAATGCATGTTTGTGTAAAGTCGAAATTACCAGCACTTCCAAAGTCTGTATTTTGAAGCCTGCATATTAGTATAAACCACCTCCAACAAATAAGATCATATTTAATAATTCAGTAAATGCCCTGAAGCAAAAAAAAACTATTTAAATATGCAGTGCGGCAATCAAGTCTTTACAACACACCATAAGCTCCGAATGGGGGTCGTAAAGGTCGAACGGCCTAATTGTAAAAATATAGGACTACCAAATACTTTTAAGGTGCAGAAGGTACAATCCTATGACGACTAGCCCCATGGTGTGATTGGAAACTATTAAAAAAAAATTGTAAAGAGCGTTTTTGGAAAAAGTACATTGTATTTTAGTATAAATTAAGGATAAATACCTGGTGAAAACTATGAGCCAAGTCCTTTCATTCCGAGGGGAGGCCTTTGCCCTGCAGTGGGACGTATAAAGGCTGGTACGGATTACGAATAAATAATTTTAAAATTTAAAACCTTGTAATAAATGATATAGCCCGTCGCCCGTCAATTATGTACGGCGACTTTCTGTAGGTACTTTCTATGATTGAACAAAGCTATGTTATAAACATGGCAATAGCAAAAAATGTGGAGTTTGCAGACTTATTTTAAACATGAAACTACCGTGAGACTCACTCATAGTGAAAATAAACGGATCACTCACGTCTTAAAACGAGTTTAAACTGTCATGTCGAGTTAAACTCGTTTTAAGACGTGACTGATCCGTTTATTTTCACTATTTGCAGACTTATCACTATTTATAGTTACGACGGGTTACGATTTTTAAAATTTCGGTCGTAAGTAGTATATAAAATAGCAAAATCTAGGTATAACAATTTCGAAATCTATAAAAATCGTCACCGATTGGGTTCCAAGCGACGGGTACCGGAGCAGGGGCACAGACCAAAACGGAGATGGCGGGATGACTTGGACCGTTTTGACCCATTTTGGCGGGATTTTGCGAGGGAAAGAGACGGTTGGAAAGAAAAAGGGGAGGCCTTTGCCCAGCAGTGGGACATCCATTAGGCTATTAAAAAAAATAACAATTTCACAAAGACAAACATTACTAAGTACCTAAAATTCTTTGTAATTTAGATGTCCACGGACGTCTCATGAACTGATAAAGAAAATAGCGACTCCCATAGAACATACTCATACTCATACGAAAACAGAATATTATAAGTATCTGGCTCTCAACAATTTCCTTATCCGAAATAGAACCTATAAAACGATATTTCACCAACATAATAATAAATAATTGTACTAGGACGATACGTTTTTCCTTTTTTAATAGTAATTGTAAAATGTGTACCTATGTAAACACAAGCCATCTGTTAGTGGCGATAAAACAAGTTTATTTTGAACAAATAATTTAAGAGTTCTAGTTGCTCAAAGAGAAAAGAACCAGAGAACAAAGTCCGAGTGCTTGGTCACTGTCCTAGTAGTTGCCATCTTTAATTTTATCTCATTAGCATACTTTTAAATTAAATAAGTTTTTTGCTGACTGTACTTTGTGTTTATTGCACTGATATTGTCATCAAAACTACATAATGTGATTTTAGTTTTTTCGTGTCACTTCTGCAGACACCCTCGCATTATTCTCTTATAACTGCACTCTTCGGCGAATAGTCGTTAGCAGTAAAAAGCATAAATAACTGAAGTCGTTATACTTTCTTAGTGCCGATGGCTCCACGTGGAGCCGTGTTTACGTGTAAAACCGAACTCTCGGCAACGAAATCGTAATTTCATGTATAAGGTGTGTTAGGATGGTAGAATCCGTAGAGTCGTTGCCCCGGTGAGGTAAGCCGTAAGCATATGATGGCGTCAACTTCATCACAGATTTTATGCATATTGTTTATTAGATGCATAACGTTGGAAGCTATTAAAGCCTTAGGGCGTTAGCAAAAGATGCTAAGCCTCGGAGATTCTCGTCTCTGTGAAACGGGGTTATGTGACTAAGTATACAGTTTTAGTTGTTATCAAGCAAAAAAAGTATTAGTAGGAAGCGTTTCTGAAAGTTTGGTAAAGTAGAACAGGCAATGCTAATTTCGTTGTTACATATTTAGTTAAGCTGTCAAGTGACAAGTCAATAAAAGAAACTTAGTAATTCGGGTAACTTCGGCCCAATGGAGGGTAACTTTGGCCCATTTGAAAACCTGGTCCGAGTTCAGTCCAATAGCCATAGTTACCCGTTTAGGGTCAATGTGACTCGACTTTACGATAAATGTAACTATAATTATATACCAAAAAAATATTTTAATAATTATGATATCCTTACGAGTTGTTTAATCACAAAGATAAAGCACAATGAGTCTCTATAAAAGGCCAAAAACAAATCAGTGAACAATTATTTCGAATAAACAACAGTTGCAATGAAAACGGCAAAGATAACTTCTCGCTCAGCGTTTGACTCACTAAGAAGCAACTGATTTACCGCTTGCTTTTCTCGGTAATTTCGAAACAACAGTAAAACCGTGGTTTCAGCGGTGTAAAATTGAGCATTCCATAATATTATTCTACGACTCAAAGCATTTACGACTGCAATGCTAAGTCGCTTTTATAATACTGTTAAGATTTTTTACGGCACTTTTTACAAGCGAAAAAAGCGACGCGCGTAAGTACTTTACACGAATGTTGAAGTGTCAGGTAAAGAATGAGGTTTTCGAAAATTATTTGCGAAATTATAAACGATATTTACCATGAGATTTTCGGTGGAATGAATGAATGAATGAATGAACAGTTTATTCACAGAACATATGATACAAATAGGGTGTTAACAAAATTAATTACATTATTATCCAGATATGTTCGGCCATCAGGCATGTGAAAATTAATATTGTATATCTGTCAATAATTAAATTATACATAATGTTACACTTATAATTACAATAATAATTGATTTTTCATAATAAGTTACTCATTATCATTGTAAATACATTAATATTTTAATTTCTAACATTAAATGTCAAGTCAAAACTTATAATTAAAGAACTCATCAATACTGTAAAAGCAAACATTACATAAAAATCGGTTCAACTTTGTCTTGAATTCTGAATTGGATAACGTTTTATAAGTAGCTGGAATTCTGTTATAAATCTTAATACACATATTATAAACACTCTTTTTCCTAAGAACTAGTACTAGTATAGTAGGATGGAGACATGTAAGGAAACTTACACCCATCTGCGAAACAATTCAACCGTTTGTGTGAAATCCCAACCATTCTGGCTCAAGCTCTCTCAATCTGAGACTAGTTAGCCCAGTGTCCAGCGGCGGGACATTTACATTCCAGATAATGATGATGATGAGAGACTATTTATATTCCGTACCTACAGATTGTTCAAGCTACTAAAAGTCAAAGTTTTTCACTAAAATGTAGTGCGGTGTAAAAGCTGCCCAAATTACACGTTCAACTTAAATTAAAACAAACGAGTCCCCAACAAAGTCCGAAACTTGCTCGCGCGCACTTTTCACCTTCACCCTGGGGTTTCGTAAATTCGGACTTCATCAAACTCTGCCGTTTGGACGAAGTTGCCTGTCAGCTAATACTTTCACAGGTGACCGCGCCACCGCACTATTAGGTGTTACGTATTTGTATGGAGATTGCCGTAACTTTTGGGGTCGATGCCACAGTAGACGATGTTAACACAGTAAGCCAACATCGTCTGCGGTAAGTAAGTAAGGTAGGCACTTATAATCAGGGCTTTATTTAACGTTATTTTTGCATAACGCTATTTTTCATAGCGTTGTATTACCGTATAACGTTTTTTAACAAAACTTTATTCTGTAGCGGTATCCATTATAACGTTATTTATAGATATATATCGATACTTCGGCAAACGATATAATAACGTTATTCTGTAGCGGTATCCATTATAACGTTATAGACCATCTTTTTCTTACACTGTATTTCACCCGCTCCTGCGCTGCGGACGCGGCGCATGGAGTGATGGAGCATGGAATAGTTCCATCCAGCGCCGGCCGAGTACCGACGCGCCGTGCGTGTGCCCAAAGTATATGGAGCGGCAACAGCGCGTATTATAACGTTATTATAACGCTATGTCATACCGTTATGGTTTTCTTTCCGTTATGATATGATATAACGTTGTGAAGGAATATAGAATTTCTTTGAACGAAATTTTAAACACAAACGATATATACCGGTGTTATATCATTTTTTTTCATAACGTTATAAAGCTCTGCTTATCATACAATACATAATATATTCTTTATTGAACACCAAAACAATACAGTAAAAATTTAATAACAACACTTACATAAAATTTTCAGAAATATTACTGGCTGAATCACTGAATCACTGAACATATTCTTAACTGTTTTAGAGGATACCTATCAACCCTTGATGATTAATCTATATTAAAAGAGATAAAACTAATGTTGATGAGGCGAGATGGTAAATTAAACGAGGCACTTTTTTTAAATAGAAAGTCGCACTCTTTTTGGTTCTCATAATCCAAAAGGCATCTAGTAACTAGGTACCGTCCTAGATTTAAAAGCGAAAAAGTTTTCCGGGTGCGCCGGTGGGATTCGAACCCACGTCTCCCACCGGCGCAGCCGGAAAACTTTTTCGCTTTTAAATCTTAGTTTCGGTGAGCAGACGTAACTGCTAATAAAAATAAATAACTACCGTCTTTTCCAAAGGGGCCAATTTCCAGAGCACTAGCCCTCACGGGGGCTCGAAAGTCCGCTTACACGAAAATAATACCTAGGTTTTTGTTATCAATGACATTCATATTTTTAAGTTCTAATGGGGCCTCGGCAGGTTCTATGACGGCAAACTACAAACTTAATTTATTATTTATACCTATAAATAATCTAAAACGATACGAAATTTATTACGGGTTCACGGATAAAATTCCGGCTAATCATCTAGTGCAGTAAATTGGCGAATGTTGACCAATTCAACTTTTCAGAATTTTTTTTTTTTGGTCAACCTTGTTCCTAGTTTAGCTAAGGTCAGGTCTCCGTGCGCATTTGCGTTAGGGAGCTTCATAATTTTCTGTCAATTTTAGAATATTAACACCTTCCCTCTCTGGGTGCCCCCAATGTGGGGCCATGAAGCTTTTGAATCCGTGTTTCTACTATGGGTTCACAACTTAAATTTTTTTTTTTTTAGTTTATTTACTCATATAATAGATTTCTACATTTTTAACATTCCTAGCCACTGTTAAAAACCATAACTGGTTTATGTAACAGTTGGCGAGATCGCGCAGTTCGGTCCGCGCTTACAATAATATTAAATGTTAAAATTAAGTATAAATGTACAAATGTAGGGTGCGCCGGCGCCGCAGGCCAGCCCCGCCCGGCCTACCCGCAGCTAGGAAAGATCCGCGACCCCGCCGCACCCTATAAAATAGCTCTTAATTAGTTTTTTACATTTGACTCTTTCGTATTTACAATCTGACATTTTGTTTAAGAGTTCCTCTGGCAAGGTATTCAAAATAGATGGCAGTGGGAGTGAAACAACTGATTATTTCTGTCCCGGTCTGTGATTTACCTATAAACAAAGTAATATATTTATCTAACACGTACTCGTATTATATGCACAAATTTCATAACGTTCTTGCAACACCATATATAAAAATCAAATTCACCAACATCCAACTATTTCTTCACCATTGTTTTTATTACGTAATGTTATTTTCTTCTTGCCATGCCTCGTTTTAAAAACTTCAAAGTTGGTCTATTTAATGCTGGATCTCTTGGTACGGGACATGACGAGTTGATTGCGATTGTGACTACGACAAAAGCCGACGTCGTTGCTATTAACGAGACCTGGCTGCGCGCCGGGCAAGAGGCGCGTGCTCCGACGATCGCTGGATATCGACTGAAACAGGTGGCGCGTCCCGCCGAGATCCGAGCGGGTCGCGGGGGAGGCGTTGGTTTTTTTATCCGTCGTGAGCTCACCGCCCGCACTCTTGCGCATCCGCCGGCCGCTCTTGTAGAACAAATGTGGTTAAGATTGAATATTAACTGTAAACGGTTAATAATTGGAACCGCATACCGTCCTCCGTGGCTTGACGTTGACACCTTTTTTGACGCCATTACGAATTCTATTACATCTTTTGTTAATTATGACCGTTTGATTTTACTTGGTGACTTTAACATAAATTTTACTGACAAAACCGACACAAAGTTTGATTGTCTGATGCATTTCTTAACATCAGTTAATTTAACTCAACACGTACGTGAACCAACGCATTTTACTGACCACAGCGAGACGACCATAGACCTGATTTGCACTGACGCTCACGTTGTGAATGTCGTAGTGAAGCACATTGCCAGCCTGGGCAGACACGCTTTCATTACAGCTGAGTTTGACATAAAAAAACAGAAACCGACACCGAGACGTATTACTTACCGACCACTCAAAGACATTAATTTAAGTGACTTCGACAATGACCTTGAATCTTTAAATTGGGACCAAATACTATTACTTAATGACGTGAATAATATGGTTCGAAAATTTAACGAACTTATACTCCAATTGTTCGACAAACACGCACCTGAAAAGACGATTGTGGTGAAGGAGGCTCTTAAACCATGGCTGACGAGCAATGTGAAGTTGATGATGCGTCTAAGGGACAAAGCCCACGACAAATACAAACGAACCAAAGCTGATGTTCATAAGCAATACTACCTGGACCTGAAACGCCTAGTAATCGCAGCCATCCATAGCGAGAAACGTGCCTTCTTCGAGCACCACATCAATGACGTTACCGACTCAAAGACTCTCTGGAAAAACTTAAAGCGCACCGTCCTTCCAGACCCACAGACACAGACTGACCTCCCGACACGCTTTAACGACCCCGACTTAATAAACCGGCATTTCTTAAATATACCTGGTAAACCGGCCGTATCTATATCTGACTTGACACGGTTGTCGTGAGCTCCGTCTCACGAAAAGGTAAACACTATACATTTGTTATTATCAGTAGCAACACTAAGCAAAGTCTGTTTCATTTTCGTACTGGTTAAATTAATATCTATGATTTGTCTGTGGTCAAACTGTGCAAAACCAACCGCTTAATTCAAATGTCAAAAGTTTTCTCATATGCACTCCAATACAGTTTTTCTCAGTATCAATTTACCAGTAGAATAGTGAAGTCGAAACGTGAGATATAAGCAAGATAATCACCGCCTGTACTCTCCTGAGAGCTAAGTATCTAGCATAGTTTGTTCCTTAGCGAGAATTCTATTCGTTACTAAACATCTCTTGCTAATTACATCCTGCCCTCATTGATAAATGTCAGGATCAGCCTTGTATGCTCAGTGTGCCCAAGCATGTCCATGAAGAACCCCTTGACCCGTAATGTTTTCCCTATGGTGGGAGGTTGAATGAAGCCAGTGGTGGCAATGTAATGTCAGTCTCCGCACCAGTCATATGGTGGGAGACTGAAGCCCGTAGTGGCACAAAGGTCGAGCCGTCCGGACGAAGAATTTGGGTATAGCTGTCAGATACGGCTCAACGTTAATGCTTGGAGTTATGACTTAGTGTAAAAGGCATCCGTTTTAAATACAAAATGAATATTACAGTATAGCAGGAATCTACCCTCTAAATCTCAGGTCAGGCTGCTGACTACCTAAGCCTAGGAACGAATTATCCCTGGGCGCCGTAGTCCAAGGGACAAGTGGCTCTCTGGTCAGAGAGTCATATCTCATATCAATGTTACAGAAGGTGACGGGAGCCAGGTGATTGGGAAGTGAATTATTTAGCGAAGCAGGCCTATTAATATACTCTTGAGCTTTCTGTGATGGCATGATGACTGCGCGGGATTAATGAATCAAGGTATGAACTTGCACCTGTTACAACTAGCAATTTGTTTCCTATACAATTTAAAGATAAGTTAGTACAACCCTGTAGACGCCGCTCTGAGTGTCTGCCGGCCGGGGACACGAGGGGCGATGTCACCACAACGGTATGAATTCGATAGACATAGTGACAAAAAATTTACTCTTTCACCAACAACGACAGGAACTGTGACAAAAATTATGACCTCTATTAAAACAACTGCAAAGGGACATGATTCGATTGCTATTGACATGTTACTTATGACTCTTCCGGTGACTTCGAAGGTACTGACATTCATCATCAATAGGAGTATTGATACTATGACTTTCCCGACTGATTGGAAAATTGCTCAAGTGACCCCGTTACCTAAAAAACCTAATCCTGTTAATCTGTCCGAACTCTGTCCTATTAGTATCCTTCCCTGTGCGTCGAAGATAGTGGAAAGGGTAGTTTGCGAACAGCTGTCGGAATACTTGGAGAAGTACAGCATCCTACCTGAACTGCAATCGGGTTTTCGCAAGGGTCGATCGACAGCTACTGCGTTACTCGATGTAGTCGATAATATTTTGCAGGCTAGGGATGCTGGAAAAAGTACTATTTTAGCACTTTTCGATTTCTCCAGGGCTTTTGATTGCATTAGCGTTCCCTTGCTATTATCCAAGATGTCGTATTACGGATTTGATGTCACGGCGATAAAATGGTTTAGCAGTTATTTGACTGACCGTGCGCAGACTATCGTATTGCGTGGGGTGGATGGTGGTACTCTGCGGTCTTCTCTTTGCCCTGTGACACGGGGAGTGCCGCAGGGCTCGATACTGGGTCCCCTGCTCTTTATATTGTACAGTTCTGATATTGTCAGCAGTATAAAGAGCAGTGGATACCATCTCTACGCGGACGATCTGCAGCTGTACGTCTCCTGCGCGCCGTCAGAAACTTCCATTGCTGTAGACGCCGTCAATGCAGATCTCGATCGTATTTCAGCTTGGTCGGAGAGGAACTGTTTAGTCCTCAACCCCGACAAGTCGAAGTATATAGTTTTTGGATCGAGGCATCAAATTCGGAATACTATTGATGCTCTGACTACCGGGGATGTTGCCGTTATGGGTAAACCAATAGAACGGGTGGTAGAAGCCAATAACCTTGGTCTACTTATGGACGGCAAGCTGAGCTTTGAGAACCACATCCTAAAAGTTGTGAGTAACTGCTTCTACCGCCTCAAGGTTCTGTACAGTATACGCGATTACCTTAGTGTTGATTTGCGTGTTAACCTTTGTGAATCGCTTATATTGTCCAGATTAAACTATTGTGATATTGTTTATGACGGCTGCATTGTTGGTCGTTCCAAGAGGCTTTTACAGCGAGTGCAAAACGCATGTGCTCGTTTTTGTTTCCGTGTCCCTCCCCGGTCCCACATCACTCCTTACCTGAACGCCGCTAACTTGCTGAACATGCCTGCACGCAGGCGCATGCACCTCGCCACTTTGCTGTTCGGTGTGAGACGCTACAGGACACCGTTGTACCTCTTCAATAAAATTGTTTGGTCGAAGAGTGAGCGCAGGAGTGCTATGGTTCTTGTGCCTAAACACCGGACCGCGGCATTTCGAGGAAGTTTTAAGTTTGCGGCGTCCAAGTGCTGGAATGATATTCCTCCCCCTATCCAAGGAGCGTCTAGTAGGTACACCTTCAAGCGCAAGCTGAAGGATCACTTATTAACGCTCCAAAAATCCTACCTATAAAACCAGCACTTGATATGCCAACCTGTTGTTTTACAGGGTTATGTTTTCGCAGTTTACTTTTTCTTTATTGTATTTATTTATTTACATATTATGCTACGCAATAATAAATCTAAATTGTTTGTTAATTCATTATCTTTTTATTAATTTATCTTTTTATTAAGTAGTTTATATAGTATATTTGTGTATCGTTCCGTGTGTCACAGACGGTTCTGGCAGAAAATCAGCGCTGCAGGCGTCTAACGCCTCAGCATAATGCTGAGTCAGCGACCGTTTCACTTTTGCATGGACACACATGCAGATCTGTGTATTTATTACTTCGTTGTTTTGTGAACCTTGTTTATTTGTATGAATTTGTGTGTACTTTCTTGTATTTGTGTGTCTTGTAAAAGTGAATAAATGTCTTCTTTCTTTCTTTCTTCTTTCTTTACATATTTATCAGTTCTCTTACCATATACGTTAGTGGTTTTTGGTAGTAGATATTTAGATAGGTAATACAAACGGCGCAACTGTTCCGGACGAGTTTTTTGCTGTAACTGTTCAATACAGGCGCATTGTTCGGTTACAATCGACAAACAGAACCTATTGTAGACGTCCACTGTTTTACAATGTTTAAATAGTCCGGAGTAGTCCTCGCGATATGCAAGTTTAGTTTTGTTTGGAACAACTATTTTAAGTAATGCTAGTTGTAGTTTGTATATGCGTTCCAAATAGGTTCTGTATGTTCGTACGTAACTGCTTATTCCGTAATATATTACCGAGTCAGCCAGCGAAACATAAAGCATTCTTAAAATTTTTTTTTTTTAATTTATTTATAAATTTAATAACAACTTAAGTAGAATTACATATATATTCTCGCCAAACTGTTACGTTTGAGGGCGAGACGCGCTCAGTTTTTATACATATAATTAACCTATTAAACTCATCCTATAAACTATCTAACAGCTTCAGAAAAGAAACCAATAAATAAGTAGGTAGGTATAGGTACTTAACTATGAAAATTCAAGAAGACATTCTTTTAGTTTGTTCTTTAGCGTGGGTTTACTTAATCTAGGACTTTGTCGTAGCAACGTAATCTGGTTAAATGTTATATGGTACCTTATATTTTATTATAGAGAGGTTAGCCATTATAGAACGGAGCTTCGAACATATGTGGTCAATGTGTGGTTTCCAATTAAAGCTATCGTCTATAACAAGACCCAGGTAAGTATGGTGTGGCACGAGCTCGAGCGGGGGACAGGCGCACACGCCGCTCGCCGTGTCCGCTCCGTGTAGGCACTGATGCTCGTGCGCCACGACAACAGGGTTCCGTACCCACTTAGTGTACGGAGAACGTATATACATTAATTTTGTTTTTTTTTTCGTTAATTACAAGACCTACGTCGTGCGCCCACTTGCACAGCTGATCAAAGTTTATGTTGAAGTTCTTTCTGCGCTTCGTGCAAGTCGGCGGCCGACGCAACAGTGCATGTGTCATCAGCAAACTGGTATACCGAACCCCCCTGAAAAATGTTACACATGTCGTTAGCATAGATTAAGTATTCGGTCGGTCTAATTATCGATCCCTGGGCCGTGCCTCGCGTTGTCTTTTGAGGATCGCTGAGCTGCCCCGCTATCTTGACCATTGTGCGCCTGTTCCTGTGATAATCTTGGAATCATTCCAGGAGCGGCCCCTGTATACCAGACTGCCTAAGTTTTGAAAACAGCGTGGGATAACTCAGCGTATCGAATGCCTTACTAAAATCGACGAAAACGACCAATACCTGCTTCCTCTCGTTTAAGTACCCATTCACCTCGTCCGTGAATTTGACAAGTAATTGAGAGGTACTTCGGTTTCGCTGAAAACCAAATTGCCTTTCATTAATTATTTTGTTGTTACATATAAATGTATTCAGCTGAGTTCCGAAATATCTCTCAATCACCTTATCAATGCACGGTAAAATTGTTACGGGTCTGTAGTTATTATGAATAGGTCGTATAATACCGCGTTTTAACCCGTCGGGATAAACAGACGTAGTGATGCAACAATTAGTTAAATGAGTAATTAACGGTGTTATTTGGGTAATTATACATTTCAAATCCGAGACCCTGATACCATCCACACCTGGGCTTTTTTTATTATTTAGTTTTTTTTTTATAATATTAAACACGGTATCGTGATTAGCTTTCCTTAAATTCACATCAAAATCAAAAAAAAAATCAAATAGGCCGCAAAGGGCTCTTTTACATGTCACTTTTTTAAACTACCAGCGCATAGTCATTTTAGGTACCTTATAATATCTATCTGGGTCCAATAGTGGGATGTCACACTGACAACATATATGCTATCCACGTTCCCAGTAAATTCACCAAGTGAAGTGGAAGCACACTTGGACGTGTTATTTGTCAAATCATTATGTATGAAAAAGTGTAGATGAACCATATAAACCGTAGACGTACTGTTTTAACGACGAGTGCTATGTTTGCTCCTGTTAATTGCAATCCAGGCCGCTGGGAATTACTATACACTAGTTTGAAGTGCGACGCGACTCGGACGGTGACCCGGCAGGTCCTTAATTAATCGTCTATGGAAAAATGTGTTTTATACTGTTTTAAACTGTTATGATCATCGCTCGTATTTATTATTACACCTGGGACTTATATAAAAAAATAATAAACACAACACACCGACACCGTGACACGAGATATTCATATAATTGATTTAATTACTGATTCGATAAACTATAGACTTTAAATTTGGCGAACATGTATCTTGACTATTACAGAGTTGCACTAAAAGGGATTTTCGAAATTTTCACTGCATAGGAACCTAATCTATTTATTATTCTTTCACAGAAACTAAACCGCGGGTACGTGATCATCACCACATCAGCCAAAAGACGTCGACTCCTGGACAAAGGCCTCCTCAAAAGAGTTAAAGAGTTTCATAACGATCGGCCCTGCGCTGCCCACATCCAAGTGGTTCCTGCCTTTACCAGATCGTCGGTCCATCTTGTCGGGGGTCTATTCGCGCCATGTCTTCGGGTTCGCAGTCTAGAACCTTACTACCCCATCGGGTACCGGATCTACGAGCAATGTGCCCTGCCCACTTCCACTTCAGTCTGGCAACTCTCCATCCAGGGGTGTAGCTACTAATAATGATACGGGGCCCCCGGGCTACAGAGGCTCCTAACGTGTGTAAGCAAAAATTAGTTAAATGTTATCCACAATGTCACTTATTCTCGTGCTTCCCGGGAAAGCCCCCCCCCCCCCGACTAATTTAGATACAGGCAAGGCACGCTACGCCATTGTCTCCATGTCAGTAATTTTGGGTTCTCCTGCAGATCTCGGACGTGCTAGTATATTTATGTTTTCGTCGCGTATTATTAACCTGTCTACAAAGCACCTTGCCTTAAGTATCTATTCCCAAACTCGCTAAACAGGTTATTATTATTATTCAGTTACAAGTTTATTTACCTGGCTGTATGAATCCACTATGAAAGGATAAGGGACGTACACCCTTGCGGTAATGTAGTGGAAGTAATGCCCTTACTCGATACGTTTGCTACATTTCTTTTGTATTTTATTCTAACTAATCATAATATTTCATGCTCTTTTCTATCGGGATACAAATATCTTGGTATTTACCCAAATATTCCCTTAAGCTTCATGATATCAGTTAACGACATTATTTATCTTAAGATTAAGAGGGTTGTGTAGCCACGGCTTATCATAGAAACGGCGACAATAGTTTTCACACTTTTAACATTATAATATTACTAGCTGTTGCCCGCGACTCCGTCTGCAAAGAATAGGGGTATAAAAAGTAGCCTACGACCTTTTCTCAGACCTACCAAATACATAGAAAAAAAAATACATATAAAAATAGGTCAAGCCGTTTCGGAGGAGTTCGATAACAAACACCGAGACACGAGATTTTTATATATTAGAGGAGACTAGAAGAAGATATCAGTCAACACGAAGGTTAGGTTCGTTCGTTTTAATTTTATTTAGGTATATAAATAAAAAACAAAAATAACTTTATTCTTAATTAAATAAATTCAGGGATAAATACACAAAAGAACAATAAACAGACAGCTAAACAAGTGATAAAGCGTGAACGAGACTTTAACTTACAATATTTATCGATACTATTTTTATTTAATTAATGCCGAAATTAAATCATACATGAAATAAATAATTAGAAAACATTTAAAATTTGACTACCACACAATAAAAATATGAACATTAAGAAAGGTATACAAAATAAATACTTAAACTTAATTTTTGTCTTTTTTTTATTGTTTTTGTTCAAAACTAAATCATCAGCAGTGTAACAATGCTGCAAGCATCAGTGCTGCAATTTTTTAATTTGCCTGAAGCTGTGTTTCAATGCTGGACAAAGGCCTCTCCTCTCTTGCCGCACTCTCGCCTATCAAACGCGAGCTCCCGCCATCCCAAGTGATAAATATTCAGGTCGTCTCTCCATCTCCACTTCGGTCCGCCTCTATTAAGTATCCATCGCTAGGAACCCACTCCTTGGCAACTTTAGCTCTGCGTTCTGGGTTCATTCGACGGACATATCCAGCCCAGTTCTACTTCAACTTGGCTGTCTTTACGCCCAGCAATACGAGTTTTTGAGCGCAGCTCAGTGCTTTAATCCGATATGTTCTTTCGACACCAGAAATGCTTTGCTCCATTGTTCGTTGGCAAATCCCAAAATAAACAATCAAAATAAATTAACGTATGCAATACATCGGTGTTAAAAATGCGATCTCCATATTTACACAAGAAATTTGCATAACGCACGCCTATACAGAAAAAAATATACTCAGCACATTGGAAACACAAATAACATTTCATAATTGTTATCGAATACAATATTCGTTAACAAAAAAGTTTTACCAGCAATTCATTCGCGGCATGAATATAAACATTTACCAAATTAAAAACGCATTCGAGTTGAACGGGATTGAAAAACAAAACCGAACCCTTTCCCGGGATAGCTCTTGTTTCTCGATATTCATTTCCATGACCTAGTTGTTTGGGGATCCTTTCGGAATGAAGTTAGTACAGCATTTTTAGGGTATAAATTTTCAAAATATATAAACTGGGCCATAGTTAGTAAGTAAGACCAAACGATGAAGAACTACCACTTCATCATACCAGCCAAACAAAAGACGTCCACTGCTGGACTAATTCCTCCCCCAAAGAGCTCCACAACATTTGTTCCTGCACTACCCGTGTCCAAGTGGATCCTGCGATTTTTTCAGATCATTGGGTCTATCTTTTTAGGGGCTTCCTGCGCCTCTAAATGAATTTTAAGTATTAGTTCTTTGTAATTTAAAGTAAAAGGTAAAATAAAAATTTAATGATTAATTTCTTGATCTTTTCACTACATAGTATAAAACAAAGTCGCTTCCCGCTGTCTGTGTGTCCATATGTATGCTTAGATCTTTAAAGCTACGCAACGGATTTTGATGCGGTTTTTTTTAATAGATAGAGTGATTCAAGAGGAAAGTTTATATATATAATACTTGTATAATATAGTAGAGAAACACAGATAATTTTAGAGGTTTCTAATGTGATGTCGTAAATACACATTTTTTTGCGCATACATTGCAAACGCTGGCTGAACCCTACGAGATAAATCAAAATAATGTACTACAGTATTGTACACCTTAAAAAGGTCTGCAAAAAAGTTCGCGATGGTATATGTCTATCTCTTAGGGATAACCCACAATAACCATTTTATATCCTTTACTTTTTACGAGAAATAATGGCTTATTTACGAAACGATTTTTAAGCAATACAGCATTAATCCTTATCCAATTAAGTACCTTAAATACATTATGCATGTAATATAGATCAATATTAAAAGAATATTTTCGAAGATATTACAGATTTAAAATGCTGGGACATAGCGGTTGCGGCGTGCCTATATAAGGTCTAATGTCAAAAAAGATATGAACGTTGTAATAAAGACATTCTGTAGTATATTTAGTATCAGCACAACAATATCATGAAGAAGGTGGGCAAATCAAGGACAATATCCCGTAGAAATATTTGTATTGTCAAAACTGTAACTATAATTGCTAGAACCACATCCCTTCCATACGTAAAGACGAACGAAAGCTATTGCATCTTGGATCTTTCCTTCCTTACGTTGTGCAGTACGCTGTGTTTGTTAATATTGTAAAAAAACGCTATAACGGAACCCAAACGTAAGCTCGTGTGGTTTTCACTTCATTTCCCTTGCTTTTGGTTTGCATTCATTCAATCGTCATAAAAAGTTTACGCGCCTAATTTGAGGACGCATTCTACATCCAACATAGCTTAGGGTGCGTAATTCACTAATGGTAATAAATTAAAATAATAATGCGGATTACCTAGTTGATATGAGTATGAGGTACCTGTAACATAACCTCAAAATGTATCCGAAATATTTCAGAAGATGGTTAGGATCATTCATTCATTCATCGCAGCAGTGGCGGGGCATGAAAATTTTTGCAAGTAAAGCCGGATCAAAAAGAAAACTAAAATCTCTTCTTGAAAGTGCAGTAATGGAAGGGCCCAGTGCGGATTGGGAACTTCACACACAGTATTTAATTTCTTCTTAGGTATGTACAGGTTTCCTCACGATGTTTTTCCTTCACCGTAAAGCTCATGGAAATTTTCAAATACAATTTCGCAATTGATTCCGAAAAACTCAGAGTTGCGAGCCCGGGTTCGAACCCACGCCCTTCTGCTGCCATAGGTCAAATCACTGGGCTACCACGACGTTGCAATGCTCATACATAAATGTGAGCAAGATCGACGAATTAGACTCGGCTGGGCAGAGTTCGGGAACATCCGCAATATCTTGCCATCCAGTATGCAGTAAAATTATTTCCACTTTGGCACTCGGCAATTCTCGACATACATCAAGAGCGATCGGAAGTTTACTACTTAGGCTGAGGTTTTGTTATTAATTACATTAAATAAGTTTGGGTATTTTATGTGATTAAATTCTAAGATTTTATATAAGTATCCTATGAGAAAACACGAACCTTTACGGTTAAAACTGCGAAATCCCGAGTGTCAAAGTGGAAAATAATCTTACTGTACCGCAATGTCTCACGTCAAAAACCTTTGACCAGTGTGTGTTGCCAGTGATGAGTTATGGCACTATGACGTGGCCGCTAATGATGGGCCTCATAAGAAAGCTCAAAGTCACTCAGAGGGCGATGGAGAGGGCTATGCTGGGAGTTTCTCTGCGGGATCGCATTAGAAATGATCAAATCAGCGCAAGAACTATTAAAGTCACCGACTCAAGTGGCAGTGGTCAGGACAAGGTCTTCAAGTGGCGTCCACGGACCGGAAGACGCAGTGTAGGTAGGCCTCCAACAAGATGGAGCGACGACCAGGTTAGTTGCGGATGGCACGGGACCGATCTGTTTGGCGAGCCTTGGGGGAGGTCTATGTTCAGCAATGGACGTCTTTCGGCTGAAATGATGATGATGTGAGCAAGATTTATTTCTTTATTTAAAAATCCTTACAATAAACAGGTAAATATAAATTTAGCATTTAGTAAACCCGCAGTTATGAAACGTATCTGTGTGTCAGGCTTCACAAATGCGTATCAAAACTTTACTTTGTTAGAGTCCATTTACACAATCCCGGCTTAATCTACCTTCGTAACTAGGGATTAAAAGTCAATGGGCTTGTAAGTAGGTGATGGAGGAATCCCAACTTTCGGGTTGGGCCCCAATCGGCTACAGTTGAGTGTCGGGTTATGACCGCAGTCTTCACAGATGCTGCAGTATTTCAAAGACAATAAAAGTAAAAGCTGAAATTTAACGTGGCCCCATCTTCTTCTTCTAATATATAAAAATCTCTTGTCACGGTGTTTGTTATCGCACTCCTCCGAAACGGCTTAACCGATTTTTATCAAATTTTTTCTCTATTTTTGGTGGATCTGAGAATAGGTCGTAGGCTATTTTTTATACCCCTATTCTTCGCAGACGGAGTCGCGGGCAACAGCTAGTAATTAAATAATAATCATAAATGATGTTTAGAATTATCATCATCATCATCATTTCAGCCGTCGGACGTCCACTGCTGGACATGGGCTTCCCTCATTGACGCCCAATCATTACGGTTGGAAGCGACTTGCATCCACCCTGAATCTGCGGCCTTCACTAAATCGTCCGCCCATCTCCTTGGTAGATGTCTCACGCTGCGCTTGCCAGTCCGTGGTCTCCATTCGAGAACTTTTGGGCCCCAACGGCCATCTGTTCTGCGTGCTATATGGCCTGCCCATTGCCATTTCAACGAGCTAATCCGTTTGGCTATATCAGTGACCCCGGTTTAGAATAAACAGAGGATAATGTAGTTGACCCGCTTCCAGTTACATATATGTAATGCCATTTTTTTTACTTGGGGTGTTAGCAACAACTAGCTTTTACGATAATATAGTCTGACACAGCCAACGACATCCTTCGATATGTTTAATTAATATTGAAATTGGCTACCGTTTTCACATTTCTGTTTTTGGTGGGTTTTTAGTAATACCGATATATTTTTTGCTGTAAAATATTTGGCTACATTACTTTAATATTTGAGCCCCGAGTTAGCATAGGTATTTGGTCCGATTGTTATGTATGTAAGTACAATACTGTTCCCAATCTGTTACCTATGACCAGTCCTCACATGATAATGACTTCGGGCAACTGCCGGTTACATTACAACTTAGAGGTGCTTTTGTTACGCCATTCTCAAACGAATAAAGAGAAAACAAAATATTAATACATCTGTTTCATACAAAACTGGAATTCTATGCTAATTTCTAAAATTTACCGTATTTTGATGTTGGCAAATTTTAAGAAATTAGATTTTTCATAAGATAGAGCTACTTCAAAACAATATTGCCGCAGAGATATCTTAACCAAGTTAGTATAAGAGTTGGATGAAGAACTTTTTCATATCCATAGCATATTTATAGTTCTCAGTCTGAAGATAATGAAATGCAACTAAACAGCATGAAGTCATCTATGTACACAGTTAAACATTTACCCGGTACTAATCTTCTTGTCCAGTTTATTACAGCTTGTATCGTCTGTAATTACCTCGTGCGCTGAACTGCACGCATAATTGCACGGTCAAATGATGCGTGGAAGCACTGACACGCTCCTCTAGCAACCGACGTGGCCAAGCTTTGTGGATTATTATCCACAGTGAAGTGGACAATAATAATGCTCAGCAAGTAGCAGGTGTCTCATGCGTAACTGTAGTTTAAGCTCAAAGTAGTTCTTCTACTGGATATAAAAAAAGGATTATCCACCTGATAAACAGGGCCAAACCTCTCTAGGTGGCGATTCATTCTTTTCTAGACCAAATGGAGCGGCCTCACTAGATGGTAAGTGCCAGGATGCGAAAAACAAAATTTGGTAGCGGTTACTCTGAGGGGTATAGAAACCATCGACCAAAAGACAATCTAGCTGATCTTGCTCTGCCTTGCGCTCGTGAAATGTAACGTCTATACCTCCATACTTTCCTTCTATTTCGGTAACTAGGGCGCCGCAATTATAAACAGTGATACAGGAAGTCCCCTAGGTGTATAATTCACCGTGTTCTCAGGTATTTGCGGAGCTCATTCGTATTGGCTGATTGCGACCCGTTGGGACCGTGCGGACTATTTAGTTTGATTCAAATTACGATCTGTATGTGTCGGCTTAAGGCATATGTATGTATACTGCAAGTAGACCAGCGCTCGTCCGCAGCATTTCTCGTATGAACCATTTGATTTGACAGTTGAATTTATTTTGTAAATTGCCATTCTCGAGAATTTCTATGATTTGCATCATGGTCATTTCAGGGCTACACTAAGTAAGACCAGCACTTGAGATCTCGGGATATTTCATGCCATATGGAAATCTTCATCCACGAGAATAATGGGATGAAAAGTATGTATCCTATGTTTTATTCCTGAGATCCAATTATCTGTCATCCGAATCCGTCCAGCCATGTTAACGTGAAAGAGTAACAATTACTCGCGCACACTTACCTAGGTGATTTTTTTGCTTTGAAAGAAAATGAATTTATGAATAGTTTCTTGCGGTGCATTTTTATTGGCAGTTATGATCTTTCCGAAAAAGTTGGTACTTAGTGTATAAAAAAGTGGCATGTAAAAGAGCCGTTCGGACTATGTACTTACAAAATAAACGTTTTGATTTAAGCTCTTACACACTCAAACACGCACGCACAAACACACACACACACACACACACACACACACACACACACACACACACACACACACACACCCACACACCCACACTCACACACATACATTTACATGTAAATATTCATTAAAATTTAGTATGTAGCATAGCTGTGCGCTATCTGTGTTACTATATTAATATCTGTTATTAATGTACATGCTCTACCCATTGCACTATCAAAATCAAAGGTTGCACTGTTTAACTTTAACCTACAGACATAATAGTGACACTTAAACAATGCAAGTGAACGTGCTTTGGATGTCGGAAACGTAGACACTCATCATTTCACGCCACGCAATAGATCTTGTTTAATCCACTTTGGACTGGAGTCATATTTGAAATGCTTTGTCGCTTGCAATCAAGGCTTGGAACCGTTACCAAAAGTACTGGTATATAATACTGATTTAGTACCGGTAGTGTGCTTGAAATTAGCAGTACTAAAGCGGTAAATACCGATATTTTTGATAACAGAGCTTGACACTAGACGGATAATACCAGTACTAAAACAGCATGTATCGGTATTTTTCGTACCAGAGCTGGATCGAAATCGGTATATACGGGTATTTTTAGTACAGGTTTCAAGCCCCGTTTGTAGTGTGGTCGTATTGATACCTACAAGTGCACGCGGCTCGTAGGTTCCATAACTAAGTTAGGCACTCTCGAGACTGTAAAGTGTCGCCACATTGTAGATCTGAGGTTCTGATTGGTTAAGTTTGGTCATGATTGGTGCTTCAACAACAGTGTACCGTCAAGACTGTAGGTACTACCAACCTTTAAAACCTTGAAGTTGTATGAAAATGGGAAGTCGATAAATGAAAAACCCCTATGACAGCTTAAAATTCCTTCAATACAATACAATACAATACAATGACTCTTTATTGTCCACCACAAAGAAATCAATACAGGAAAACAAGTATGTACATGGAAAAATATAAGGTAAGCAATAGGCGGCCTTATCGCTTCGGAGCGATCTCTTCCAGGCAACCTTTTCACAAAAGAATGATAGCAAGGAATTTATTACTGCAGGTGGTGCAAATATATAAAAAGAAATAGTAATATAAAAACAATTACAACATCAAACACACATAGACAAAACAATATACTTTTAAATATATAAGCAGGTTATAATTTTATGTACAATATAGTAAATAGTGCTCCTTGAGTAAGGATCTGAAGATAGGTAAGGATTGAGCACGCCTTAGGTTTATTGGCAGGGAGTTCCACAGCCGAATAGCCTGGACAGTAAAAGAGTATACATAGAATTTAGAGTTGGAAAAGGGGACAGTAAGGAGAAAGTTTTGAGAGCATCGAACAGAGGTGACATAGGTAAATCGCTCTTTGAGGTAGCAAGGAGTTGCAGGATTAAAAAGAATGCCGTAGAGGAGGTGAAGTATATGAGAATTTCGGCGAAGGTGGATTGGGAGCCACTTGAGCTGTGATCGAAAATAAGAAACATGATCGTATTTACGTAGGCCAAATATGAACCAAATGCATAGATTTTGAATTCGCTCAAGTTTATTTAGGTGCTCTTCTAAAAGATCAGGATAACAAATGTCAGCATAATCAAAAATGGGGTGCAGTAGAGTCTGAGCAAGCGCAACCTTGGTAGCAAACGCAAATTCTGAAGGCGCCTCAGGGATCCCATCGCAGCAAACACCTTCCTGCTGATTTCACACACACACGTGTCCATAATAATACCAAGGTTCTTTACCTGTTGTGCATACGGTATCAGAACTCCATCAAAAAATCCTAAAGAAAATTCCAGATTCTAAATTATTCAGAGCGATTATGAAGATGTAAACAAGACCAAATCTAACTAACAAGATAGGCGTTATTTTGTTTTTAGTTTTTACGTCGTGTGAGATGTAGGCTGGTAACAATCCAACAATGCGCATTAAAAATAAAAATGTGTATGTGTCACGTATACTCCGTGGGAACGGGAAATGCGCTAAAATGAAAAGACAGATTTCTAAGTCCCTCGGAAGTAAAGAACGTTGTACGAACCTGGGGTTTAATCGGCAATCTTAATTTTACTTTCTAATTGTTAAGAGTAAAATAATAGTTAAGATTAAAGAGTGGCAATGATAATTAGGGTGAGTTGCACTGCAGAATTTTTCAAAAATAAACATCTTAAAGTACCTACGCCAAATCGACCTGACTAATACAATTTTGGCTTGAAATAACAATACAATACAATAATATAATGACTTTTTATTATCCACTGCAAAGAAAACAATACAGAAAAACAAGTACATGAAAAATATATATTAAGTATAAGGTAAGCAATAACCAGAGGATTCTTTGTTATAAGTAAATCTGTTGAATCTGTGGACTCGTCAGCCACATTGTATACACGGCGGTAAACAGTTTGTATACATTAACTGAGTAGTGCAGAATTGATTCCCATCGAGTCACTATGTATACAAATCCTATTTCATAATATGTCTGTAAGTTTATGTGTGTGTATGATCCACAGAATTTACGGTTTAAAAGCTCACTTCTATTGTATCTGACAATCTCTTAGTTACCTAAAGCCAATTGATGTACCTGATTGTTGAGGTTCCTAAATATACCAAGATTAGAATTAAAAAAAAACCTATCACTAGGGAAATTTATTGAATCAGGCGTTACTTTGCGGAGGTCCATATCAATGAACTGAAACAATTATTTTGCTCACCCGCAAGTCTCCCGCGGTCACCGTCGGTGTCCATGTCAGTTGGCTAGCAGTGTCTACGAGCTTGTCAGATTCTACATATTGCAATGAAGTTTACCTTCCGAAAGAAAAAGTTACCACTAACTTAGGTAACAGAAACTTCAAGTGCACGCCAGCTTAATTCAATTTGTGAGTTTTAAGATCATACTAACTATTATTATTTTGGTGTTTGCTTGAGATTCGCTAGTAATTTGAAGGTAGTCCGAGTGTTAGTCACTGTCCCAGTAGTTGTTATCTTTAATTTTATTCATTAGCAATAGAAGTGACAACAGGGTGTCGTATATTAAAAATTAATTAATTAATCAAATTGTTTATCTTCTACGACTGTGATAACATGTGTCAACAATAGTGAACAGGAAAGGAGTTTGCTTGCGAATTAATTACTTGAATTGACGCTGTCCGTCTGTCAAAACTTCCTTTTCATGACATAGAGCGAAAACGTTTATAAAATTTTTACGTTTATTGCATGTTGTGATCGGAAAGTTGATAATCTTTTGACTTGACTGACGTTGTAATTATCTAGTCGTTAATGTGCCATGGTTCTATAGTGGCCTAGGAATCAAATTGGTGGACAGTACCCTAGAAATTGTAACACGACACGAGCCAACAGCCAAAGTGTGAATCGGTACAAGTTAGCCCGCCGATAAGGGCGCTAATGAGCCATCTGTCATTGCCAACGGGATTGACAATTATGACGCGTGTAATGGAAGCGACTTGCGAATCCCGATATCACGTTAATCTAGTGCGCAGGAGTCGCAAGTCACAAGCGATTAGATTGATGAAAGGATCAGAGGAGAATGGACGCAAGCTACGCTTCCTAGCACTTCCAACCGTGAGCGATATTCTGAAGGTAGACTCTGTAGTAGAGTCGCCCAGCGTTAATCTGATTAAGTGTTCATGTTTCTAGTTTGTACCTAACTACACTTGTGTGTGAACTATACTATTCGCTGGCGTTCACCGTGTATTA
Source organism: Archips crataeganus (assembly GCA_947859365.1). NCBI lineage: Eukaryota > Metazoa > Arthropoda > Insecta > Lepidoptera > Tortricidae > Archips > Archips crataeganus. The sequence continues at coordinate 10,943,828 of OX402066.1, read as the reverse complement.
TCATCATCTCGGCCTATATAGGTACGTCTCACTGCAGGGTACTGACAGGCCTCCTCTTATAATGAGAAGCCCTGGGCCGTAGTTCCCACGCGGGCCCAGTGCGGATTGGAAACTTCATACAAACCGTTGAATTTCTCTACAGGTCTGTGCAAGTTTCGTCGCGATGATTTTTTCCGCTGTAACGGTACTATAGTAAGTACTCTGTTATCATCACGGGTTATCATTTCTATTGATCATCATCACAGTAAATCTTGTACGTAGATCGTCGAAGTCGGAGATACTCAAAATTAGTCCCCCAAGACACAGGTGAGAGACCTAGTTTGGGGGGTCGGAATATTTGACAACTCTTGTGACATTCTGTACAAACTTACCTTATTTATTGAGCAATTTAACTATGGTGTCTGATATTGATTGTACAATAAATCATACTTTATTTTATTTACGAGGGGCGTTCAATATAAAGTGAGAATGAGATGCCAACTCTTTTAATATTACGAAATTAAATACTGGCCGGTAAAGCTAATCTATCTAGCTGATTGCTATGAAAAAAAAAACTAACTGTCTTTTGTTTAAAAAAATATACGGTAATTTCTTTGCAATGCTATTGAGTACGTTAGCGAAAATGGAGAAAATTGAACTGCGCGCCGTTATCAAATACTTGTATTTGAAAAATTTTTCTATGGACCAAGTCAATTTGGATTTGCGGGACACTTTAGGGTCTAATGCTCCTCCGTATTCGACAGTCGCACGTTGGTGCGCCGAATTTAGACGTGGAAGAACATCGACAATGGACGACCCCCGCTCCGGACGCCCTACTACAGCAGTAACTGAAGAAATTGTGAAAAAAGTCGAAAACTCAGTTTTGGCGGATCGTCGTGTCACAGTTCGTTTTATTGCTGAAAATGTCAAGATTTCAACGGGGAGCGTGCATAATATTTTACATGAACGCTTGGGTATGAAAAAGGTATCTGCGCGTTGGGTACCAAGAATGCTTACTGACACGCAAAAACAAACTAGACTAGAGATTTGTCAAGAAGCTTTGAACCTGATGCAGCAAGACCGGGAACTTTTTTTGGCGCGATTTATAACAATGGACGAAACATGGCTCCATCATTACGACCCTGAAACGAAACTGCGACATGGAAAAGGCCATCATCTCCAACTCCGAAGAAATTCAAGGTGAGCCCATCTGCCGGTAAGGTCATGGGCTCTGTTTTTTGGGATGGTAAAGGGGTATTAATGATTGAGTATCTCGAGCATGGAGCCACTATTACGGGCACTTTATACGCCAAACAAATAGCAACATTGCGCAATGAGATCCGCGAAAAACGGCGAGGTAAACTCTCGAAAGTTGTGCTGTTCCACCAGGACAATGCCCCGGCACACAAGTCCGCCGTTGCAATGGCTGCAGTTCGTGATGCTGGGTTCGATATCCTTATGCATCCTCCGTATTCACCACATCTCGCTCCCAGTGATTTCTACCTATTTCCGAGATTGAAACAATACCTGAGAGGCCAGAAATTTGAAGACGACGACGCGGTAGTTGCTGCAGTACAAGATTTTTTAAGTACTCAAGATGAGACCTTTTTTAAAAATGGAATTTTAAGTTTAGAAAAAAGATATACTAAGTGTATTATGCTAAAAGGTGGGTATATTGAAAAATAAAATGACATTTAGTAAAAGTTGTTTATAACATACTCATTCTCACTTTTTATTGAACGCCCCTAGTATTTTACCTACCGCGAATATAGAGAGCGTAAAAAGTAAAATTGAAACGCTTAAAACTTGTCCCACACCTTTCGCTACATTATGCCCTAATTGACAACATGTAATGGAAAGCCCAACTTATAATTGGTAGATCTTGAACTGGAGCCAATTCAACTCGGTCCAAGAAATTACTGCCGTTAATGGCCCATAGTTTCTTGTTTTATTCGATAAGTGAAATTTAATCTTTGGTAACTAAAGTTTGGCTCCAGTCTCTTGTGTATACTGTTGATTTAAGAGCTATTATCCTACTAGGTATGTAAAATTATAAGGGAATTTAGCCAGGTTAGTTTGAAAAGATCGCTTTTAGGGATAATTTCGTTTTTGCACTCTTTTTGTTTTGTTATTTTGTATTATTTTTTGTGTTTTATGTACAACAAAGTATATACATAAATACATACATTTTTAAAAAGTGTACCCTTTAGTTTTTTTTAAAGTAATTTTGGGATTTTATTATGAAAATAAAGAAAAAGTATCCTAATATGTTAATACAAGTTATAAAAAATCTGTGTGCTAAATTTCATTAGAATCCGTCAAACCGTTTTAGCGTGAAAGAGTAACAAACATCCACACATCTATCCATCCATACAAACTTTCACGTTCATAATAGTATCAGTATTATTTCTTCAATTTTAAACGGAACTAAAGTTAAAGTTCCTCTCAAACAAAATAAGAATTTCCCAAATCGATTCACAAATGAAGTTTGAGTTAACAGACATAAAAGAAACTGAAACTTTGGAATCAGTGCCAGTATTTCCAGACCGGTCCAACTACGGGATCTTTAAAAAACGAGCCTAATATTTTCTGAAGGGACCCGCTACGCACCCGTAACTCAACTTATGTTATGGGTGTCCATGGGCGGCGATGGTTACTTCCCATTAGGCAACCGGTTTACTCATTTTCCTCCTATTATAATAATATATAAAAAAGGACCAACCGAATTGAGAATCAACCCCTTTTTAGAAACTCGGTAAAACTTACACTACACGGACTGATGGACATTCAATATATTATATACTAGCTTTTGCCCGCGACTCCGTCCGCGTGGAATTAGTAATTTGGGCAGCTTATTTTTTATCCAATTTGCTTTTTCATCAATTATGGCTTTCCTTAGATCCTTCCGGAAGAAGTGAAACTTCATAATAAACCAAACCGCTCCCAATCCGACCCCAAACAGCCCCAACCCGCCCCAACCCGCTCCCAACCCGCCCCCAACCCACCCCCAACTCGCTCTCACCCCGCCTCCAACCCGCCCCCAACCCACTCCCAACCCGCCCCCAACCCGCCCCCAACTCGCTCTTAACCCGCCCCCAACCCGCTCCTAAACCGCCACCAACTCACTCCCAACCCGCCCCATCCCGCTCCCAACCCGCCCCCAACCCGCCCCCAACCCGCTCCCAACTCGCTCCCCCACCCGCTCCCAACCCGCCCCAACCCGCTCTCAAACCGCCCCCAACCCGCTCCCAACTCGCCCCCCACCCGCTCCCAACCCGCCCTATCTAACTGGGCTATCTGACACTGAAAGAATTTTTCAAATCGTATCAGTAGTTCCCGAGATATATAAGTTTCACTTCAAATCCCCCCAATTTGGAAACATTCCTCCTATTGGTGTTAGCGTGATGATATATAGCCTATAGCCTTCCTCGATAAATGGGCTATCTAACACTGAAAGAATTTTTCAAATCGGAGCAGTAGTTCCTGAGATTAGCGCGTTCATAATAACAACTCTTATAACGCCCCCTTACTGCTAAAACCGACTAACCTCCCTTTTTGGCAAAAATGAGTTAGAAGTACCGTTAGAATACACTTTCCAAGCTCTATCTGGTGGTAAAACCCGTTTTTTGATACGCCGCTCCGTTCTTGATTTAGCCTCCAGCTTAAGGTAGGTTATTGGTGATTTTCAGAAATAAATAACACGCAAAAGCTACCAAGTGCATGTTAATGAATAAAATAGCAATTTTATTACTGCATAAAGCGACCAAACCATACATAGTCGTTTTTTGCTGTAAACTATTAAAACAAATATGGCATTTCGGACGTCTGAAAAAACAATCAAACCTAACCTTAGTATTTTTTTCCTGTACTAAATTATTGCATCGATTAAAATATTCAACTGCAAAAACAAACTAAACGTAGAATAGTTGGTTTTGAATGTTAAGTTTCTCCTATCGGCGGCAGACTTATAGTAGAGGAAGTACAGGCAAAACCGCTTAAGAGCGCGTAAGCGGCCCCTCCCCTCCCCTCCCCTCCCCGCACTTAGTCGCATTTCAACCTTGATCGAGACTGCGCACACGCGCGCGCATCCCGTTTTGAATTTATTTTCTAATGAGTTCGTATACTTTATGTGTACATAATGAGTTCAAGACCTCGAAAACTTTGAGACGATGAGACGAAGACTTGGAGACGATGATACGAATAAAAGTAAGTACAAATTAACTGTTTACTGTTTCTAACCTACCTAAACTTTGAAGAGTGTAGATTATAGTTTTAAGCTACTTAATTATTTTTATCTAAATGCAATAAATAGTGAAAATAATTAAAAGTGAGCGTTGAAATCTCGGGATTATTTTTGGTTGCGTTAAATGACAGCAAATCGCACGGCCTTGACCGCACCTTAGCGCACCTCAGCGTACCTTAGTAACAAAATTGTTTTCGTTTCAGATTTTGAAAATAAGCACGAATCGTCAGATGGTGGTGACTGTGGTGAGGTACTTAGAAAAAGTAACAAAAAAATCAAGCAGGCCATTGAATTAGACCGTATTAAGTATTAAATCTACCTACACTTGTGTTTCATATCGACTTGTATCTCATCATTTGTAACTTTTCTTTGTTTGTTTATTTTCTGTACAATAAAGTATTTACTTACTTACTTAAGTACCTAATTGTTTTATTTGTCGCAGTTTGAGGTTAATTTTTTTGTGGTCGCTTTAAGTAGGTAAATAAAAGGATGTAAGAGAACTATTTTATTTATGATTACTGAATGTCTTGCTTTCATAGACATTATTGACAACGTTTAATACTGAATACTTATTTAAGACCATCTGCGAAAAGGGTATTAGGTATACCTGAAGAGTACCATGGCTGGTTTCAGTCACTTGTCTGCGAAAATATCGTAGACCGCGTGCCAGATGTGGCCGAAGGCGAGTCAAGTGACGAATAATGACTATGTGGGTTAACGATATACCTATAATACTGAATGTGATTATTTTTGGTATTTAATAATATTTTATTGTAATGACGTGTATTTCGATCTATAATGTTGAATATTATTAAAGTTATATTTTGAATTATACCAAATACAAGGTTTTGATACAGATGACCTTTTTATTTTCTTTTAACCGTACCAGCCCTCGGATAATGAACAAAAACTTCCTTGTTTTGATTAGTCGATGACACGTTATTGTTTTTTTTAGGTTTTATATTCCTTCATGTGGTTACAAGGGACATTTTGGGTTAATTTCCATAATATTAATTGTTAAATATTTATTAAAATGGTCATCTTTGTCTTGTTTGATGTTCAATGTTGCTTTATAGTCAAATAATCGTCAGATTTGTAACTATAACTCCATGATAATTTATATACAAATAGAATAGAATAAAAATAACCGCAATCGTTACAAAGGATTTCGCTTCGCCCTATTGGATCTGTACAGTTTGTAAAATTAGCTAAGTGACAAAACATACTAGTTACATATTAATACTTTAATGGTGCTTAATTTCGAAACGTTACACATCTCCTACAAGCAAAACCGACTATCTGCGCCACTTTTTTTACTCAAAGCGTGATTTTACCTACTTATATTGGGTATAAGCTAAATTTCTTCATACTGTTTTACTTACAGATAACCCATCTAAATAAAAACACAAAAACACTTCAATTAATGTTAGGTTTTATTAGAGAACGTACCACTCAAACCTTTAAATGCGTTTTTCTCGAAACTATCATTGATGCAGTTAGTCGGTTTTAGCAGTAAGGGGACGATAAAAACAGTTCGATAAATTCTTAAAATAAACGTATCTTTCTTACTTGTGAACCGATTCAAATGAAACAAACACTAAATGTTAATCCAAGAAAATACCAACATATCAGTGAAAACCGCATCCTTCTAGGTTAAGCCGTTTCTGAGATTAGCGCGCACAAACGCACAGACAAACAGACAAACAGACAATAATTCTAAAAATCATTGTTTTGGGTTCTATTGCGCTAATAAATAGCCCTAGTGTCAGTTTTTCTCAAATATCTTCAATGTACAGACACCGACTTGTTACAGATTTATTACACTCTTGTATTGTGTCGATGATAAGTAGACACATTTCTCAATTACCGATCCAACCTTATATGCTGAATGAATCATTTATTTCCCATGACGGACAGGCAGGTTTAATCACAACACGCAAAGCTCTGACATTTAATACAATAACCAGCGAAAGCAGAGCTCTATCTTTTTCACAGAACATTAAAATTTGAAGCTTTGTTAACTGGTTCATGGGTCAGTGTTATGTGGTTAGACTGACAGTCACAGTGCGTGTCTGAAACCGACGGTGTTATGAAGGGCCTATTAGTTAACAATGCGAGTGCTAAAAATAGATCACGGAAGTTTGGTCTAGGATTAATAAAAATGCAGTAATTAATTATTATTAATAAAAAAATAACACCGTGAGGAAATTTTCATTTTGACGCTAATTTTTCCACCAAAAGTTCATTCAAAATTCTTTTTTTTTTACGTTACACGACCGTTTTATAATACCGGCAGCGATATATGATATTAGCAGGCTGTATTTATCTACATAAGTACACATAAGTAATACAAGCCTTGCTTAGTTTAAGACTAGGTCGATGGTGTCAATTATTATTTGATACTCATTTACATTTCTTTAAGACATGGAACTATAAAAGCAGAACTTTATTCAATTAATTCAGTTTATTATAAGCATTGTAACTAAGTACAAGTAATTTATTGAATCAGCGTTACTTTGCGGAGGCCCATATCAATGAACTAACACAATTACTTTGCTCACCCACGATCTTTACTTAACTTAACTTTTTTTTAAGGTCGCGATTGAGGAAAGTAATTGTTTCAATTCATTATGTACAAGTAAAGTAAGTAACTCTACATTTATTCACTCGCATGCCGATAACACACTGGATATATTTATTCTTTGCGTAGGTAAACCTAACTAACTTTAATGTAAGTGTAGTCTAACACAAAGTGGCTGTAAGTACACCGTTCTGTCAATTTAATTTGAAATTCTCTCTCAAATATAAACCCAATGGATTATAACAACTTCGCTTAATTTCGAAATTCACTCAATTTTAGACTTATCAGCAAACTATTAGGCAGGTAAATTAAGTACAGATTTCACTTAAACGATTCGGATTGAAACCAGCTTCATTAGCAATTGCTGAGTGATTAAAATTTAGACCGTAATTTACTTGAAAAGCTACTAAATATTACTAAGATATTTAGAGGTTAAAATTTCATAATGATTACTCCTTTAACAGGCATGACAAGACAAATGGTAAATCTTAAAATCGCAAGCCATTCTGAAGACACGTGGGACGGGGGCGGGTCGTAGTCCGCGTCGTTTGTTCGCAGGCCGCGTCTCTAAATACCCCGTTTTTTTTTTTATGTTAAAGAGGCCAGACAAACGAACTAGTGGGTCACCTGATGTTAAATTATCACCACTGTCCATAGACACCCGCAGCGCTTTACACGATGCCAGTGCGTTGTCGGCCTTGGGAAAAGGAGAGGAAATAGGGGAGGGGGAGAGGTATTGGGCCCCCGGCGCTCTCACTGACTACGAAACGCAGCAGGGGTACTGCTGCTTCACGCCGGTGTTCTGTGAGAGGGTGGTACTGCCCCGGACGAGCCGGCCCATTTGTGATGCAGCGGCTAGCTACAACATGGCTCTACCACTACAAAAATTTCTTCTGTCTGCTCTGGATCGCGACGCTTCCATACTTACTGAAATCTGTTTCAAGGGACGCCGCGATTGCGACGCGCCCCCGTCCCATGTCTCTTCTGTTCTTGCGCCTTAAGTGGTAGAGATAAACTACGATAACATGGCCCACCCCTCCACATTACTGTTTCAACGTAAACACGTTCACACGTCACGTCACATATTTACGAAAGAATTTTTATGTAGTAAGTAGTATCTGCTTTTGTTTGACGGCTGTCTCAACACGCACAAATGCGTTGAAAGTTTTGGTGTGCTTTATAAATACTTTTACAATACATTGAAGACTTCTTGAATTGTGGAGGGGCGGGCCATGTTATCGTAGATTATCTCTAGTGAGCAGGACACAATCCAAACATCACTCGTAGGCTAGTAGCCTTTTAGTGAAATGCCTTTGTGCTGTACATGCATTTCAGCGGGTGTGTGTCAATAATGTTTTTTTTCCTTATTTTTGTACAATAAAGAGTATACATACATACATACAAAGGCGATAGGACGATGATTTCAAGGGGGAAATTGGACGCGAATGGCGCAAAACTGTTAAACGCAGGAATCAGAAGGATACTTAAACCAAAAAGTCCAAGAAGAAAAAGTAAATTTTGACCTACTTTCGGCTATCAGGATTGATTTGAAATTTGGAACAGTCAAAGAAACGGAATCACGCACTAGTGTGGAATTTTTTCTCTGCAAATTTCGTGATGACATTTCATACATGTACCGTAATCACGGAATTGAGTGAGAAATGGTTCTAGCCTGGCACTAAGTGACTGTACCGGTCCGGTGACCCGGCCAAGAAAGAGGTCTACCAGTTTTGACAAAAGTTTCTGTGAGATCTATGTAAATATCGCTAAGGTTGACTTTTCTAACTGAGTGAAGTCTTTAGTCACTGTCATAATATTATTGCAAGGGAAAATCGACCTCGTTGTATTATGACGTGCAAATGAACTTCAACCGTAGGGTGGTAGACCATATCTTTGGCCGATAGTACCATCAACAAAAAAGCTTGCGTTTATTTTTTTTAAACAACATAGGTAGGTACTTATTCAAGACTTAGGCGGCAAATATTAGAATAATAAACACAAAGTGTACTAGCTCGAATCCGGATTTCGGGCGGAACCGTTGAATCGAACGAAATGGACTTAGCGCCGAGCCAGATTTATCCTCAGCTTTTTGGGGTTCCGCAGCCTTATTATTCTATTGAAGTACAAAAAAGATAACTCTCAAGCATTAAAGATTTAATTATCATCAAGTTAAGTATGAAGTATCTTTTTCTATTTATTTTTTTATTTTCTTCAACTTCATTTTTTATTACTTTTACGGTCATCCCGTGAAACCATATATTTCAAACTAAATACAAACTGAAATATAGATGCACAGAAAAAACCCCAGAAAAAAGACCAATGCTGGGAATCGAACCCAGGTCCTCAGCGTTCCGTGCTGCGTGCTTACCCCTACACCATCACTGGTCTAGAAGTTAGCGACGAATCTTTCCCATACATCGTACACTTCAGTCTGTTATAATCACATTAGGCAGTGATAAAGCGCATCTATGTTAATGCCCTCTACCGAGAGACTTCAACACTCCTTCGGAGCTACCCGCTCACCTGGACCAAGAGATGGCGCTACTAGGCCAACTTTTACAAGTTAAGTATGAAGTATCTTTTTCTATTTATTTTTTTATTTTCTTCAACTTCATTTTTTATTACTTTTACGGTCATCCCGTGAAACCATATATTTCAAACTAAATACAAACTGAAATATAGATGCACAGAAAAAACCCCAGAAAAAAGACCAATGCTGGGAATCGAACCCAGGTCCTCAGCGTTCCGTGCTGCGTGCTTACCCCTACACCATCACTGGTCTAGAAGTTAGCGACGAATCTTTCCCATACATCGTACACTTCAGTCTGTTATAATCACATTAGGCAGTGATAAAGCGCATCTATGTTAATGCCCTCTACCGAGAGACTTCAACACTCCTTCGGAGCTACCCGCTCACCTGGACCAAGAGATGGCGCTACTAGGCCAACTTTTACAAGTTAAGTATGAAGTATCTTTTTCTATTTATTTTTTTATTTTCTTCAACTTCATTTTTTATTACTTTTACGGTCATCCCGTGAAACCATATATTTCAAACTAAATACAAACTGAAATATAGATGCACAGAAAAAACCCCAGAAAAAAGACCAATGCTGGGAATCGAACCCAGGTCCTCAGCGTTCCGTGCTGCGTGCTTACCCCGTGCGTGTTTTTAATTATCATCGTCAGTCAACATTTAAATAAGAATTGCACTCTTGACGGTGGAATAACTGCCACTTGATCCTTTCTTCCGGCGCCTTTTGTTTTTTTCTAGATATGACCCGACGTTAATGGTCTCCTAAATTTGGTCGGAATAATTTAATCTCAGTCAAACTAACTTGACTAATGAGTTTTTATGATTAAATATTATAAAGTATAAGGGGAACCTTTTCCACATAAACTAAGACAACGATTGAATGTATAGTCGGGGTAAATAAAAAAGGTTCGTCACTTTCCGACGAACCTTTTCTTACCCCGACTATACATTCCGAAAAGATTAACAATTTTTTTTTTTGGTATGTGACACTCAAAATAAAATCTAAATGTTTACGTTTATGTTTTATTACTGCGGTATCAAAATCGTGGTAGCCTAGTGGTTTGACCTATGGCCGCTCAAGCAGAGGGACATGGGTTCGAGTCCAGGCTCGCACCTCTGAGTTTCCAAGAATTTATGTGCGAAATTAGCTTCTAAATATCGTGAGATGAATCCCTTTGATGTGTGTGAAGTTCCCAAACTTTTCCGCACTGGGCATCCGTGGAAACTACAGTCCGAGCCCTCTCATTCTTGAAAGAGGCTTGTGCCCAACAGTGGGACGTACACAGACCGAGATGATGATGATGAAACATACGGAACCACCAGCAATAGCGACGAGACGCATTGTCCCTGTTTAGTATGAAAATCTTTCCATCGCAAAAAGCCGCCGAACATTCTCAGGTTTATTTGCGATTCAAATCCTACGAGTGTTAAGCAATCAAGGCGTATAAACAAATTTTCATATTTCCTGGCGACGGCAGCCTAGAGGAATTAGCTGTGTAATTTTGAGACTTGAATTAGGGGATGTTGTTTTGGACACTGAAACGCTCAAGTGCCGTGAGGCACACAGAATCAAAAAGCTTTGCTCGTTTTTTAGACAGAATTTGCTATAAAATTATCAAATGATTATTTAGTATACTGTATTAAAGAATACCTTAATAGGCATAAAAAATATTGTACAAAAAAAAAACACTAAGTATTGACTATTTTTGAGATACATGTACGAAGATGAACTTAAGGTCGGTGAACTTTGACTCATACATACATTATAGACACGTACATACAATCACGCCTACTTCCCATAAAAGGGATAGGCAGAGACTATTTGTTTCCACCTGCTACGATCCTGACGTACATCTTTCGCTTCCACAAAAGTCATTAGTCTTTTCATACATGCTCGCCGGTTTCGGGTACTCTTGACCTGACCCTTCATCAAGACATCCCCAATCTGATCATGGAATGTCCTTCTTTGACTCATATGATGAAAACCATACAAATACATCGAAGGGTCTATTGTATATTGGGGTGAGGGTGGAGGGGTGCGGGAGTGCGGGGGGGGGTTGCTGGGGGCGTTGGGGGTTGCGGGAGCCATAATTGATGAAAAAGCAAATTGGATAAAAAATGAGTTGCCCAAATTACTAATTCCATGCGGACGGAGTCGCGGGCAAAAGCTAGTAAATAAATAGATGCGTTGCCGGCGCTTTAAGAAAAAAGTCGTTTTTTGAAGATCCCTCAGTTGTACCGGTCCAGAAATACTGGCGCTGCAAGCTGATTCCAAAGTTTCACCGTGCGTGGCAAAAAGTTCCGCGGGAAACGAATTGTGAACTGTGAGTGGTTGTGGTGGTGGCTATTGGAATGTTTAGTTGACGGACATAATATCAGTAAAATTTTCGTATAATACGGGATCCTCATCATTATTTCAGCCGTAGAAGTCCACTGCTGCTGAACATAGGCCTCCCTCATTGACGCCCAATCAATACGGTTGGAAGCGGCCTGAACCTGCGGCCTTCACCAAATCGTCCGTCCATCTCGTTCGTGGACGTCCCACGCTGCGCTTGCCAGTCCGTGGTCTCCATTCGAGAACTTTTGGGCCCCAACGGCCATCTGTTCGTCTGTCGGTGACTCCGGTTTTTTTACGGATCTCCTCGTTCCTGATTCGATCCCGTAGAGATACTCCGAGCATAGCCCTCTCCATAGCTCGCTGAGCGACTCTGAACCTATTCATCAGGCCCATAGATAGTGAATTAATACGGGATACGGCAGTTGAAACGCTTTAAAGGCCCACGCTACTACAGTTTGAGTAAGTTGTTTCTAGATGAAGAGTTGGTCGCCCGGACATCCGGTGTTGGGACTGTTGGGGATGCGCTGCAGATGGTGCGCTTAAGGATAAGTTTTCAGTCCAAGGCCTGTATCCGACAGCCCAAGAGACAAAAGACTAAATATAGTAGTATAAGCATGTGTACTAGCGACCCACCCTGGTTTTGTATGGGTTAAAAAATACAGAAATTTTATAATCACAGGCAGTAACTTTAACGCATTCGCTGCCGGCTTCTTCAGGTGCCATAAACTCAGATATGTGTTAAAATGACTGCCAACTATAATAGCAGCGCTAGAAAAAGTCACAAAAATGCATACCTATTTTCGTTACCTCGGCATATTTGAGTTCAAATTTTTTGCACATTTTTTTTCAAAATTTCACTCGTGCCGTCGCTTGTTGAGCATTTATTCGAGCAATTCAAGCCTTTTAACTTTCGACCGCCTCATTTACAAGTATCTGGTAAATTTTTTTTAACAAATGGCTGTAGATTTTAAATGTAGGTTTTAGTTATAAATTAGAGGTCCTGTACGTCTACCATATAACTGGATACTGTAGCAGAATCTTCTCCCATTTCACAAAAAAAATGACCAGATAAATGAGGCGCTTGCAACGCTCGAATAATGCCCCAGTTATACCTTCAGTGAAAAATATCTAAATGATGGTGTAAACTGCATCAAAGTCCGTTGCGTGGTTTAGGAGGTGTCAGCGGATATGCAGATAGACAGATACGGAAAGCGACTTTGTTTTACACTATACTAGCTGTTGCCCGCGATTCCGTCTGCGAAGAATAGGGGTAGGTAATACAAAAAATAGCCTACGACCTATTCTCAGACCTACCAAATATAGAGAAATAGTTTCATAAAAATCGGTCGAGCCGTTTCGGAGGAGTTGCATAGCAAACACCGAGACACGAGATTTTTATATATTAGACTAGCTGTTGCCCGTGACTCCGTCCGCGAAGAATAGTACCTATCCTACGACCTATTCTCAGACCTACCGAATACAGAGAAAAAAGTTTCATAAGAATCGGTTGAGCCGATTCGGAGGAGTTCGATAACAAACACCGTGACACGAGATTTTTATATATTAGATTAGATGTACAGTTAGGTAAGTGTAAAAATATGGGTGCTTACATCTTGCTCATAAATATGTCCCATAGCTCTTATGTCGTCGAATTAAGTTATTGGTTCATAATTATGAGAGGATCAAATCGATACATATTATCGCACTTAACCCTACAGCAGATGAAATATTATGAGATAGTTTTTCGATGTGCTTCTGTATTACTTGAAGACTCATGTAGACTTTATATTGGACAACTTCGGAATGATTCTAAAATTTTAAAATAGGAACGAGACCGAAAAAGAAAGTTTGGAATAAATTTTACGTAAACTATGACGAATTTTGTTGCCAAAATTTGTTCCAAGTTTCGTTCTGGTTGGATAGTTTTAAAATTACAAATTTATATGTGTAAGTTGTGACTGGGTTTTGCACTGCGCTAAAAATGTTATTTACTAAAAATAGATTAGATAGCATATTACATCCATTTATTGCTCGTATGTTAAGTACTAAAACATCACAAGATTGCAACGAAGAAAATATAGACACTTAAAATCTTGACAAGGAGCTAAAATTACAAAACTAACCAGCGCTTCTACGTCCTTAGAAAGGAGGAAATTATGTTTCTACGAGTAAGTAGCAGGTAGAGAAAATCCTCTCATTATAACAAAAACATAACCCTCCTCTGCGCAAGGCGACCAAAAATGTGCCAAAACATTCCCAAAGACACCTGCGGCAATTTTTCTGCTATCGCGTAAAATAATCGACGCTTAATACAATCAGGCACAAAGGCGTCAACGAAGCATGCCCCAATTGCTCCCCCCGGCATCACTTGAACGACGAGTTTTGCCAAAAATTGTCACAAAATGGAGCGAGGAAACGGTTAAATAATACGTAGTATACTTTGTCAGTGAATAATGATGTTACTTGGCATCTTGTTATATTGCATCATGTTACCAAACTGTTCAAAAGTTCAAGCTCAAGGTTTTACAATGGGCAAAGGAGCGTGGGGTCAACGTCATAAATAAGTGATAATTTTTGTACCTTGTCAATTTAACGTCATGTTTGAAAAACCATACGAAATTATGTCACAACTGAAAGCGACAAGGTACAAAAGTGATCACTTATTTATGACGTTGACTGTACTAGTCTGGGTTGTTTTACAGCTTATCTACGATATTGGAATTACAGTTGTCGAACTCATTGACAGTCGTCAGATACGAAGAGTATAGAGTAGTAAGTATACAAAGATTATTTATGTTGTTTCTTTGTCATAACACGCTTTCAAAACTATCAGAACACAAAATGTTTTACCGCGATACAAAGTTAGTAAATATAAACAATTATTGGCATATTTTATATGCTTACTAATGAAAGGAGTGAATGATTGTCAGTTAAACCTCTGGATAGTTTTGCACGTTGCTAGGTCAAAAAACTATATATTTTAAAATCCTTACTAATATTATAAATGCTAAAGTAAATACGTCTGCCTGTCTGTTACCTCTTCTACCAGGCAGGGTGAACCCTTTTCATTGCAAATGTCATTTTGACATACCATACATCTGCCAAAGATATCATCGTGAAATTGGTTGTGAAAAGGTTCCACCCTCGCACGCGGTTCAGTTTCCTTGTACATATTTAATTTAGGGTGTCCATAGAATTGATTTAATGATAATGTCTAGCATTAACTGAAATAAAAACACCACGTAAACAAACCGTTATAATAACCGTTTCAAAATAAAAGGAAAAAGACAAGGCACCACTGCTACTCGACTTGATCTCAAGAACGTTGTAGCAGCCATTTTGTTTGAGAATTATCGTTGCCTACCTCAACTGTGTTATGCAAAACGTCTGGAGCGAAATCACGATATGCAGGTTAGCTGGATGAGGCAGCTTTCTACTTACTACAAATAGTTAAGTGAGTACTTTGTCTGACGCTATTGTAGTAATTATGATGCAAAATGCAATTAGTCCATTTTAGTTGCGTCGTTTGTTCCTAATACCAGTAGTTAACTATACTTCATTTAATTTAGAATTGAAAACCACAACATCATTATATTGCGGCTCGTCAACTATTTATTACCTAGCAAATAGTACAGGGGGCTACTCCGAAATTCGAAAATCGAAGTTCGTATCGCATCGTCTTGCTCGCTCTTGTATTAGATACTATTAGCGTGAGAGGAATGGCACGATACGAAGTTCGAATTTTGCACTTCGTATATAGTAAGTATAAGGCCAGTACAATAATCTGGGAGCCGCAAAATAAAATTGTTTTAATGTTACTTTATTTGCGTGTCGTCAAATTGTTACTCTAGTACAAATTGTAAAGAGATTACAGTTCACGAGCCGCAATTTAATGTTGTAGTGGTTTATAATTCTAAATTAAATGGAGTATAACATAGGTATGTATGTGATTAAATGCATTAATTAGCGAGGGAATGCCGCAAGCATGCTTGGTACGCTGCCCAGGTTAGAGGAAATTCAGGGTTTTGACATTTTTTAATATCATATTCTATTGGTTTTTTATTTATTTCAGTAGAAACGTCCATCTCTCCCTATATCGATTTATGTCTGTTCGATTCGCAAATCTATGTTAATATTATAAAGCTAAGAGTTTGTTTGTTTGCTTGAACGCGCTAATCTCAGGAACTCCTGCTCCGATTTGAAAAATTCTTTCAGTGTTAGATAGACCATTTATCGAGAAAGGCTATAGGCTATATACTTATCATCACGCTAACACAAATAGGAGCGGAGCACCAATGAAAAATGTTTCAAAATCGGGGGTTTTTTGAAGTAAAACTTCTATAGGCACGCTTGACTTGGGAGTACGGTAGTGAATGTGAACGCGGGTCAGCGGGATGCGGTGGGGGGTGCGGGGTGTGGGGGCGGTTTATACCCTCCACGTTTTAAAGTCCCACTCTTACTGATAAAAGCGTAATGTAGGTGCCTAAAAAATAGCTCCTTAACGTACGTATTATTTTAAAATATTTTTTTCAAATATTTTCACCTTCTACGTAAACGAAGTCGCGGGTTAAAGTTAGCGTTAGACCAAAGTAACTATTCCACGCGGACGAAGTCGCGGGCAGAAGCTATTAGCAAATAAATATGAGGTCACGACATTGAAAAAAAAAAGATTTTTTATTAGATAGCTTTTCGTATTCTTTCTTTTCAATTTCAAGATTCTACGTCAACAAAGGGATCCCGTAACGGTTTCGTATTCTATTTGGCGAGTAAATAACAGTAAAGCAGCCCTACACGTTTGAATAAGCAACGTTTTCCCAATGTAAAACCTTGCCACCTCTCATTATTCTGCCATCATTGTAACATCTCGCACCTTCTGATTCAGTGAAATTGAATTTGCAATATTTTACGAGTCGCACTCCACTCGTCAGGTTTAAAAAAGGAATCAGAGTTGCGAGACTTTGCCCGCGGCGCCAGGGGACGTGCCCCGCTGTGCAATGAACAAAATGTTTAGGCATCGATTTTGTAACACAATTTTGGAAGCACTTTGTTTCATAAATGGGTCATTTTCAAATTTTGCGCAGGTACAGTAAACTTGTCCCAAGCTAAAAAAAGTTGTTTCCGTTTGCATTGTCTATTATAAATGTCGAGATTTTATCATTTTCTCACGCGTTATGTCCCGTGGCCCCAAGCGGAATTTACGAAGTTCTGCTTTTATTAAGTTATAATCAGTTCTTGTTGCGTGCTAACTCATTCAAAAGTTTAATTAATTTGTAACCGATTAAATCAAAACTGCGAACATTTTGTTATCATTCCACGTCGTCGAACTTTGTTCAGTTGTTTTGCGGTCTTATAAACTCGTTAAATTATTATTGGAGTTATTGTTAACACGTTCGGTAAATGTTTTCTTTGAAACTTGTGGGTACTTATATTGGCAACAACCTTATTTTTGACACCTTTGGTAACGTATATGTATACTTGGTAAGGTTAGTGTTTAAATATATTTGACTCGATATCTGTATCGAGCCTCTATATCTGTATGCCTCGACATACATACAATTTTTTATTTAAGTTCAAAGATGAGGTCATCGTGCTTCTCTCAAACGATTTGCTTTCCTTTCAACTTGATCAAAGTCACAGCGAAACTGTTGTTCCCGCACGCCGAACAATTCAGCTCTTAAATATTTAGCCTTCAGCAAACTTCGGGCGCGCATGCATCCATCTCACGGAGCTGCATTTTGGAAACTATCTCATAAATAATTGCTACTTTGTACAAGATATTTTAACTAAGTAACGCTATTATTTAAAATTACTTTTAAAACTTGTCTTGTATTTAGATGAGGTTAACATTGAGTTAAGATTACTTTCTAATCCTACTAATACAGGGTGATACAAAATTAGTGTTTCTAATTCAGTTAATGCTGGACAATATAATGCACTTACTCATTTGTTTTAATAAGTTTCATTTAATTTGAGGCGTCCATAAATTGAGTTTGTGATTTAATTTCAACAAAGTACGAACATCCCAAATTTTATCAGACTAATTTTAGGAATTGAGTTAATGCATTATGCTACCCAAGAATAACTTAGTTAGAAACACTAATTTTGTGTCACTGTTTAGATTTAATCCTGTATTAAGATCACGGTGTAATTTAAAATTTATTAAAATTCCATAATTTCAATTCGACCTAGAGTTTCAAGAGAAAACGGCGGAAGAATTTTCGCAGGTCCACTGAACTTAGTTTATTAAATAAATACAGCTCTAAGACGAATTGAAAATGAAAAAAAAAAGTAAAATGTTTATTGACAACAGAAGCGTTTACATAATCAGTATCCAGTGTGCCCCAAACTAGGCTGGGCCTGTATCTTGGGACCCGTTGAGTTATGGCTGTTACGGGTTCACAGTTATCTAATGCATATAAGTGATACTAGGTAAAACAAACCAAAGAGAGGAGTAAAATGAAATAGCAAAAGGAAATACGCTAAATTAATTTGGTGTTGCTTACAAGAACATGGGCGTTATTTTGTGTATTTTACCTAAGAAGTTATTTAACTAAGGCACCTCGCACATCCCTGTAAAACTGAATAAGGATGAAATACGTATCATATTTACCTACATGTCTTTAATTTACTTTGTCTTGCTTAAGTTAATTGTAACATAACTTTTGTTTGGAAAAAATGAATTTTTGTCAAGATTCTTCTTTGCAATGATGGTCTTTCGGAAGGAGCTGATGGTATAAAAAAGTGACGCGTAAAATAGCCCTACTTAACTAGGTACAGTCGAGGTCAAAGATATATTTACACTTTAGTGCCTTGTCACTGTATGCCTTCTGACAATTCCATATAAAAGTTCAAACACGAAGTGACTGCGACAAGGTAGTAAAGTGTAAAGATATCTTTGACCTCGACTGTACAAAATTTTTGAGTTTCTAGCGAAAAAGCGGGTTAAGGCTGGCTAGCATTATGAAATAACTTAGTAGTTCAGTCATTTAAGAAATGAGAAGGGGTCAATCTCGGAATGAGAGATAACAAGCTGGAAACTATAGAAACCGAGATAATCGCGAAAATCTGACTTTTTTGACATTTGACCTTGAATAACTTACGACGCGGACATGAGATTTTTTGTGACTTTTGAGACAACATTTAGGACACCAAAACAAAGCTGTATACGAGTTTCCAGCTTGTTATCTCTCATTCCGAGGTGATCTCCTAATATAACTGGATTAAGAAGCTATTTCGGGTAACACGGCAGCAATTGTATATCGAAATGTCATACGGCGCAAGAGTTTGACGGATGATTTCTATTCAGTTTAATCCTCAAGGCACGGCGCGTGACAATGACGAATGTTTCGTACCTACTGCAAAGCCTTGCGATAATCTTCACGTTTGGAAGCTGGTGCGAGGGAAAGGATGCAGAGGAGTCATGTTTGTTAAAGTTTTTTTTTTATTAATATAAACCCGCAATTACACTAAGTAGTAAGATTTTTTTATTTGCAGTACATTTACTATTTCCGGCTCGTGCGATGCACGGACTCGCAATGTCGCAACTTACGTAATTATTCTTACTATTTTTTTTTTTTTTTTTTTTTTTTTTTTATGATATAGGGGGCAAACGAGCAGACGGATCGCCTGATGGTAAACGATTACCATGGTATTACGATTTGAGAGGAGGACTAGTGTAAAAGTGGGCTGAATTATACTTATACAATATTTAATATTTACTAGCTGATGCCCGCGGCTTCGCCCCCGTTGTTTTTTTCTAAAATTTATTTCATTCGAACCTTCTCCTAGAGTAACAAAAGCAACAAAAAAAGAATTATCCAATTTGGTGCAGTCGATCAGAAGTTATGCGCGTACAAACATTTCGGTGATTCATTTTTATTTATATAGATTTATTATTATACAAATAATCCTAGACTAAATGTAGATACAGTTAGTATAAGAAAACAAAATGTATTAATTATTATAATAATTAAAACCGGTTATGAGATCCCTTTAAGCAAGGTTCCAAAGATGCTGCAGCGTTTCCTCTTTCAATAGTAAGTTTTAGGTCTCCGGTGCTCTTTGATAATTCTTTATAGAGCTTTATAGCGCTAGGACCCCACGAACCAAGGGCTCGACACCGAATGGAACAAAGTTGATTAATTTTAATAATTTGGGATATAATACGAATAATGTCGATTGAAATATTCCTTTAATCTTATGAAGAAATCTCAAAAACGACAATATTAAAACAGACATTTACAAATTGGGATGCACCAAAAAAAATAACCTATAGTTTTTATATTTTTTTTGGAAAGAATAGAATATTTTAAGAAACCATTTTCATTGATTATGAATTTGGTTGAGTATTTAATTTTTTATAATTTTTTAAAGAAATACATTGGCCACGTTCCATTGCCTAGAAAAATTCAAGTCGTACATAACATAATCTGTAGCACTACTGATTTGTCTTGTCTCTGTCAATAATACAAGCACGGCTTAGGGTCCTAAATGAACCATGACAAAATAGTTTTATTTTTTTCTCTTTTTTAGCTTCGATTATTCGTGTTTGTTTAATGGTGTGATAGTAAATAGATATTTTTTTATTCAAATCTGATATTTAAATTCTTATATATTTACTTGTAACGTAGTAATTTAATAATTAAATTTGTAAAATTACATTGGAAATACTCGTATACATTTCGGACTTTACGATAAATGACAACTGTTTAAAACCAGGTGCGCATCATGTGATTAAAGTTCTGTCTTTGTCACTCTTTGCTATTATAAGCAGGACAGCAACATTTCAAACTGTCAATTTGCTTTAGAGTGTAGACCTTTTTTTTTTTTTTTTTTTTTTTATGATATAGGGGGCAAACGAGCAGACGGATCGCCTGATGGTAAACGATTACCGTCGCCCATGGACACCTGCGACACCAAAAGAGTCACAAGTGCGTTGCCGGCCTTTTAGGTAGGAGTACGCTCTTTTTTTGAAAGCTTGAAGGTCATATCGGTCCGGGAATACCGCAGCAGGAACCTCATTCCAGAGCTTTGCTGTGCGAGGCAGGAAATTTCTGGAAAAACGCACAGTAGAAGACAACCAACCATCCAGATGGTGAGGATGGAAGTGTTGTCGCGTAGGGCGGTGGCGGAAGGATGCGGCAGGGATCAACCCGAATAACTCCTCGGAGCACTCTCCGTTGTACATGCGATAGAAGATGCACAGTGAAGCTACATCTCTACGCAGCGCCAAGGAATCAAGCCCATCAGAAGTTCGTTGGCAGCCGACTATTCGAGTCGCTCTCCGTTGTATGCGATCCAGAGGGAGAAGCTGGTACCGGGGAGCCCCCGCCCACAGATGAGAGCAGTATTCCATATGTGGGCGAACCTGCGCCTTATAAAGCTGAAGGCGGTGGGCTGGAGTGAAATACCGTCTCGATCTGTTGAGCACGCCGAGCTTCTTCGAGGCTAATTTAGCCTTACTCTCCAAGTGGTCGCGGAACTGGACTTCACTCGAGATGTCAATACCAAGGATTCCGATACTGGCTGTGGTAGCAAGGGGAGTGCCTTCGAAAAGAGGTGACGCGACAAACGCAGACTTTTTGCGGTAAACGCGCAAACCTGTGTCTTAGTGGGGTTAAAACGGACTAAATTAAGTCGACCCCATTCTGAAACTTCTTTTAGGGAAGTCTCAATTTCAGACACAAGTTTATTTCGGCACTCTATAACGTTTTCCCGAGAAATACCGGCGCGGCCGGTGTAAGAGGCATCAACCGTACTATCATCCGCATAACAGTGAATGCCGCCGGATGGCAGCATATCATTGACATGCAGAAGGAAGAGCGTAGGCGATAGCACACAGCCTTGAGGGACACCAGCATTCACAGACATGGAATCAGAGCATGCACCGTCAACTACAACCTTTATGCTTCTGTCCGTTAGGAAGCTGCTGATCCATCCGCATAATTTCTCAGGAAGCCCAAAGGACGGAAGTTTTGAGAGGAGCGCTTTGTGCCAAACCCGATCGAAGGCCTTCGCCACATCTAAACTAACAGCCAATGCTTCACCCTTTGTCTCAATCGCCTGTGCCCAACGATGTGTCAGGTAAACCAGTAGATCGCCGGCCGAGCGGCCGCTACGGAAACCATATTGACGGTCACTGAGCAATTGTCGGTCCTCAAGGTATCGAAGGAGCTGGCGGTTGATAACGGACTCCATTATCTTAGAGAACAGGGGAGTTATGGCTATTGGCCTATAGGTAGATGGATTAGAGCGGTCACCTTTTTTAGGGATCGGGTGGACCAGAGCAGACTTCCATGAGAACGGGACTACGCCAGAAGAGTAGGAGAGCCGAAAAAGACGCGTTAAAACCGGAGCCAACTCAGGAGCGCACATCTTCAACACTACCGGAGGGATTCCATCAGGCCCATTGGACTTATGGATATCGAGGGAGAGAAGTGCTTTACGCACTGAGCTTTGGTGGAACCGGATATCCGGCATACAGCTCTCACAACGCGGTATGGTCGGTGGCATGCGTCCCCCGTCATCCAAAGTCGAGTTGGACGCAAAGAATTTACCTAGAAGATCGGCTTTTTCCTTTGCGTCGTGGGCCAAAGAATCGTTACCCGCGTGTAGAGGCGGAAAAGAAGGCGTGCAGAAATTCCCCTGGATAGCTTTGGCAAGAGACCAGAACGCACGAGTTTCCGAAGGGAGGCGCTCTAGTCTCTCGCCAATTCTACCAATGTGCAACGATTTAGCTCTGGCAATGTCTCTGTCTCTGTCTCTGACCTGCTTTACATCTGCCTTTGTGACGATTCACTGCAGGGGTCAAATGAAGGTCATTACTTAAATTTTCTTTATTTAATTCAGTTTATCATATTTTTGGAATCTGATTTCTGAAAACGCTTCACAAAGCCTATTTCTCCAAACGGTTTTCGATTTATTATACGTTGTCAAAAATTGGGACATCCCAATTGTGTTAATACAAGTTAGGTTATCATATTATCACGATTAAAAGTGAAGGCTGTTAATTACAGCTAACATTAAAATAATGTTAAACAATGAAAATATTCAGAACAGGGTTTCGTTATCTTCAGCAGATGCTCCGGAATATGATGGATTGATAAAAGGTCTTTCACAAAAAATATGTCTAACGATAAGCTGATTCATTATAAATCAGCTAAGCTACATTTAGCTTTACAATTATATGGACAGTAAAAGTGGACGCTCTTAGCTTTAGCAAGCTGTCTGACTAACGGTTTTTTTTACAACAATATCCCATTACCTTTGTAACCGCTTATAACTTACTCCAATCCCAAACCCTAAAACAACGCAAGTATTCTTCAAGTATGAGGTTCAGGTTGTGGAGATGGTGCTTTGCGCTTTATCAAAATTGGGCCATCGCCGATTAAGACCCGAGATATGAATTGAGTGAGGCAATAACAACTTGAGTTTTAATTCCGATCCGATACTTTATTACTTTTATTAGCTTGCTAAATCATGAAAACTGATACTTAAAATTAAGAGTGCCCAAGTCATATTATGTACTGCCAAGTGATTAAGTGAGATTCCAACAATATTCACCACTACATTTTTGCAAATAAATATTCTTATTCTTAAGGGTCTGTTTTGACAGTCTGTGTTTGACTCCAGCTTTATTATTTGACATTATATCGAGGTACAAAACCGTGATAGCCTAGTGGTTTGACCTGCGGCTTCTCAAGCAGAGGGTCGTGGAATCAATGGTTTGTGTGAAGTTTCCAATCCACACTGGGCCTGGTAGTTCCCAAGCCCTCTTAATCTGAGAGGAGGACTGTGCCTTGCTGTGGGACGTATATAGGCTGGGATGATGATGATGAAGAATATGATGATACGTCGAGGGGTGATCACACGGTCCAACTCGACAAGTTAAAATAATTTTTGGACGGTTTTAAAAATAAAATTTATATATAATTTTTTTTTACAACAGATCAACTTATCGGGTTAGATGCATCTCTCGAATTATCTGTGATACTGCACAGATATCTGTGATGATTTAAGGTTCAAAGTAGCTTTACGATTATATTTGGCATTGATGAGGTTAAATTCAACGTGATCGCTAAAAAAAAGTCAGAACTGCTCTAACTGTTTTGACAAAATCATGAAAAACGCAATGAAATGCACCCAGAAAGGCATTTCTGATGTTTTACGAAATTTAAATGCTTATTGTGTACTGTAACGGGGTGAAGTTGAAAAGAACTAACGTGTGGCGTAGCTGAAAATAATTGACTAACTTTAACTATTTAAATCATACCTTGGACTTCAACAACATGGATTTTATTCACATTCAATTTATTCACAAGAATAGCTGCCCAGACAAGGCCCAGAACGTCTGATGTCCGCTGTTCGTTTCTTGATTCGAATTCTAGAAGCCACAAATTCAAATTTACGAAACAGCAACACGGTCTCGGTGGCCAGTGTCTACAGTGCCCATTAAAACTAGTAACCTATAGTGTTTGTGAGTAAAAACATTTGCGTACTAGCGTGAACAAGCTGCGTTTTTACACCCAAAACAAAACGTAGAATTATTCACAACCGGAGTCAATAAACTTAGCGGGACTACGTTTGACGTATTGCCATAAAATATTTATGGCGGATAGATACCTGAAAACCGCGTAAAGCGTTATAACGAGAAACATTTTAGTGGTTCTCGTATCCCAGTACGCAAATAACTCGCGCTTTATGATTCAAAGGGCACGCACTCGGAATCTTAATTCCGTTAAAAAAAGTGTCTTGAACGCAAACTAAATGCTTTACGGCATTCCGGGTGTATAGTGTGGGGTGGAATCTATTACCGGGGCGTGCTCGACCAGGACGATCGTAAAAATGCTTACTAGAATCCTTGGCTCTTTTTACGTACGTTGATAGGTTTTCGTCGTGCTTGGTTGCCTCATCATCTCGACTTCAGTCTACAGCTATTTTATAGCCTGTGATCTCACTTGCTATTCATTGCTGGGTTAAAGATTAGGCTCATCTTTTTTCTAGCCAGGATAATACATTTACACCGGTCACTAGGGAAGACCAAGGAGAGTTGTGACAGAGGAGAGTTGTGACATCGTCGATTTTTGGGAACTTATTTACTGCTAGCAAGCTCGCAACAGCGCGTGTTTGATAGCTCGAGACTTGAACTAAAAGTCGCGCTATTGCGAGCTCGCTAGTAATTAATAAGTTCTAAAAAAACGACGTTGTCACTGAGTAGTGACAACGTTTTATTAGAACTTATTAGAGGAGAGTTCCTGTGTCACAACTGTCCTCGGTCTCCCCTGCACAGGTCAGTATGGGCAAGACTATAACAGAACTATAAGATATATAAAGATAAGGAACCATGTAATCGATTTTAGTGACAAGAAAAACTCCATTCATAGATTTAGAAAAATCTTACTTAGTTCGGTATCGGTAATCATACTAGGTCATATTGAAGAAGACTATTTGCATTCCAGTCCCTGCACCAGTCCATCGGTAGTAGGGTGGATCGCTTTTGTATGAAAAAATTTTTTTTTTCGATTTTCAAAATAGCGGGTTTTGCAAAACATGTTTAGATACTATAGCATTTGGAATATGAAATATAATTTAATTTGGACCATTACAAGTACTGCCGCAACCGTCATAAATAAAAAAAAAATGGAAAATCTACTTCACCAAAACCATCAATTAATTGTATATAGTATGCAATTTTTGAAAAAGTTTATTACTTTATAGATAAGATGTGGCATACTTGTAAATAACTAAAACAAAATATCACTGAATACTCCTACTATTTTTTTCAAAGTACCCTCACAAACACTTGCCTTTCTATGAATTATTTTAAATGACTACCATCCGATTCATATTGTACGAATGTTTTTATGTGATAAATAGTTAATGATTTTGACCTCATTAATGTAAAAATGAGTTTACGTGGTGGCAAAAAAGTGTGCCCCGTCTTTGGTTCTGGAAAAGAATTACCAAAAAATGTGTTACCAAGGACATGATGCAATATTTTAAATACGTTCCGAAATCTTAGACAAAACGCTTACAAGATTTGGTGAAAATAACACGTATATGGTGGCTACGGATATCGAACACATATGGGAAAAGGCATCTATACCAACAGTGAAACGACGTACTATTCCCATGTGGTTCAAAATTAAAACACAACCTGCAAGCGTTAACGGAGCCAGACACTTACATGAAACGATCAAATTGTCACGTGAAGATCTCAAGAGGGTAATTGACCCTGCGATACAACACAATGTGTATTTTGGACAAATAGCAATGTTGGCGAATCAACGTTTTCATGTAAGAAAATTAGTTTTGACTAAAATTCTCAAAGCCAGAGACCACACTTCAGCAATGACGTCTATTAGAGTATTTAGTTTACCTAAATTCAATTTTAACGCTAATGAATATTATGACTTGATTAACTGGCAAGTCTGGCAACAAGTTTCGGAACCGCCAATGACAAAAAAATTGGCCACAGATATTATTTCTCTCAACTCTGGATCTCAAAACTGCAGAAACTGATATTTTATCTAAGTTTTGTTTAATGCCCTGCCACACCCAAGCTACTGAACGGAGCATCAAAACAGTAACAGAATCGTGTTCTGCTGTAATATGTGGGCTAAAAAAACGTGATAGTTGGATAAAAAACACACTCGAATCATGTCGCATCATGCCAGTCTTTAACATGAAGAAAGAATACAAAATTACATGATCTGTAGCTTTATTTCGGTATCAAACCGACGTCTGAAATCAAATTTTGTAATACTTTTTCATATTCACAATTTTCCTTGTTCTTTAATGTAGCTTTAATAATAGTAAAAACTTCAAATTTCGAATAAAATTTTTTTTTAGTTGTCGAAACCTGAAGACAGCTTTTGCAATTTTTTCATTTTTTTTAATGAGCTTGCGGCAGTACTTATGTTCAAAATTTTTAAAAGCTTCCATATAAAATATTGTTCGTGTTTCTCTACAGCATCTATATACGACACCGCCCTTTCGAAAATCGGAAAAAAATAAAATCGATCTACCCTAATCGGTAGCCAAATCAAGAAAGTCAAATTTAACCCAGTTCTCGTGGTCGAATTGACTTTAAAATGTGGTATACATAATAATGTAGATAGGATGTATCTACAAAAATATAGAAACAAAAGTTACAGTCAGGAAAAAAACTTGTATAAAAAATTAAAATTTACAAAAATCTCTTTTGTATATTTATGAATGCAGTTTTTCTTGTCACCAAAATCGATGACATGGTCCCTAAGAACAGATCTTTGTTTGTCTTAGAGTTACAGATTTGACCATACTGACCGATCTAAATGTACCACCCTGTATACCAGAGCTGGGCACAGGCTTGCCCACACCGAGAAGGTTCGGGCTGCAGTTGCTACGTGGGCCCGTGCGGATTGGAAACTTCACACATTTGGTTGATGTTGTTTTACTTCACCGTATAGCTCGAGGTATGTTAGAGAAATATTTCTCAAGGCAGACGTTATGCCTGGGACCGAGGTTACCTATTAGGCCTGGGTTTGATCCTGCATTTCTCTACTTGAGCCATTAGTTAAACCACTAGGGTAGCACGGTTCATAAAAAAGAGGCTAAAGGGGCATTCACCTTAAATGGAGCAAAAAAATTTTTATAAGGATATTTTGGCGTTTCTTTACTCAGAATCAAAAGCGCTATTGATTTTGATGATAAAATAAAGAGTCCCTCATTTTCCCTACATTTTGTTTTATGTCCGTTTTGTAACGAGCCATGCAAACTTTATGAAAAAAAAGTCACAAAACTGACTCGAAAATAAGGACAAACACATGAAGAGTGCTCGTGATTCTGAGTAAAAAAACGCCAAACAAAATTTCTTCATGAACTAAAACAATTACTTTGCTCACCCGCGACCTTACAATAGTTACGTTTATGCAAGAAATGTGCGTTCATGCAGTTCCTCCACCTCCACACTGTACGAACACACACAAATCACATAAACCCAACCATCACCACCACCAAGCTACACTGACGCGTTTCGAACTCAACCAGAGCTCATCTTCAGAGTTACCACAACCGTATGCTATGCTACCAAACGTTAAACTAACAAACCAAAACAAATGTTTTAACTTGTCACTGTAACTTCTCAAGTACCCACTTTATTTTTCTTATTCTCAAACTACCCCACATAAATTAACTTTTATTGACATATTTCAAACTACCTTGAATTTTTTGTTTATTTATTTATAAGGCATATTTAATTAATACTAACTGTTCAAATTCGACCCAAGCCGCAGTAAAGGAGAAGATACTAAATTTACCTGTTCATTAATAATAGACCCCATAGTGTTGTACCTAATTATTTCCATGCATTCCAGAGCATCCAGACGCAACCCCTTGCCGCAATAATGTAACACTTCATAAGAATCTGAATCGAACAATGAATGATTTGATTCCAACAAATGTTTTGTTATGGGGTCTATTATTAATGAACAGGTAAATTTAGTATCTTCTCCTTTACTGCGGCTTGGGTCGAATTTGAACAGTTAGTATTAATTAAATATGCCTTATAAATAAATAAACAAAAAATTCAAGGTAGTTTTATAATATGTCAATAAAAGTTAATTTTTGTGGGGTAGTTTGAGAATAAGAAAAATAAAGTGGGTACTTGAGAAGTTACAGTGACAAGTTAAAACATTTGTTTTGGTTTGTTAGTTTAACATTTGGTAGCATAGCATACGGTTGTGGTAACTCTGAAGATGAGCTCTGGTTGAGTTCGAAACGCGTCAGTGTAGCTTGGTGGTGGTGATGGTTGGGTTTATGTGATTTGTGTGTGTTCGTACAGTGTGGAGGTGGAGGAACTGCATGAACGCACATTTCTTGCATAAACGTAACTATTGTAAGGTCGCGGGTGAGCAAAGTAATTGTTTTAGTTCATTAATATGGACCTCCGCAAAGTAACGCCTGATTCAATAAATTATTTAAAATTTCTTCATTTAAAAAGTTTTCTGCACCATTTAAAGAGAAAATGCTCAAAGATGAGATAAAGGGACTCTCAATAGTGATTGCTCAGTGGAGTTTGTGCTTTAGTTCCCGCACGGGTTCATTGCAGATCGGAACTTTACGACACACCATTAAAAGTGCCTTGCAGCTGTGTGTATTTGCATACTTACTACTTACTGTACAGGTAAACTTTCCTTTACTTCTAAACTTTTAATGTGAATTTAAGTTAAACTGTAAATCACCGACGAGCTCGAACGGCGGGCCATCACATCAAAACATTACTAATGTGGATATTTTGGTAGACCAGAAAAGTAAAATGATCTGTGTCTTTACTAAAAAGCTGGGTAAGAAAACAACTACTGACCAGGTTCGGGTTAATGAACCCGCATCTACATGGGCGCGCATTGTCAACGTGCCGCCCCGCTCCGGGTCGCCTACGTCGGCTCCCGCTGCTCCCACTCCATCTCGGGTGCGAAAGGATCCCCACTCGCAAGCGTCTCGCCGCCCGCCGCGCCGCCCGCGCCCCTTGAACTCTGCAAAGAGAGCGCAGGAGCAACCTGCAGCCGCCGATCAACCTGCGCCGAAAGTAATTGCGAATGGTGATGGCTTCACTCCGGTGGTGAACCGGAAACGTCGTCTAAAGCGCAATCGCAATCAGTGTGGGACCATTCCTGCGGCGTCATCCTGTATCCAAGCTGCAGTACCGCTTGTGGATATTTACCTGTCTCGCTTGGACAAGAAGACGACGACGGAGAAGATATTCGAGCACGTCCGCGAGGCGGCACGGGGTCGGTTACAGGGATCCCAGCTGCTCATCAGCCCGCTCGAGTCTCAAAGGGCTAATAACTTCAGCTCCTTTAAACTCCTAGTGCCCGCCAAGTTCCAGCAAATGTTCCTGCGCTCCGACTTCTGGCCGGAGGGTGTGGTGTTCCGTCGTTTTAGGGAATCGACGAAGACTATTTCAAGAATCCCTAAATAGTTTCTTGTGTTTTTACCTAAATATGTTTATTTTTGATTTTTTACGGTGCATTGGTATTATACTGTAATGCTGTAATTTTATATTGTATTTCGTACTAAATACAAACTGAAATATAGATGCACAGAAAAAACCCCAGAAAAAAGACCAATGCTGGGAATCGAACCCAGGTCCTCAGCATTCCGTGCCGCGTGCCATACCCCTACACCACCACTGGTCTAGAGATTAGACACGAATCTTTCCTATACATCATACATTTCAATCTGCTAAATCATCACCTTATGCAGTGACAAGCGCACATCTATGTTACACCCTCATCGAGAGATTTTAACACTCCTTCGGAACTAACCGCTCACCTGGACAAGAGATGGCGCTACTGTGCAACTTTAAACAAGTTAGCTATGAAGTATCTTTTTTTTTTTTTTTTTTTTTTTGTACTTATTTTTACAACTTCATTTTTTATTACTTTTACGGTCATCCCGTGAAATCATATATTTCGTACTAAATACAAACTGAAATATAGATGCACAGAAAAAACCCCAGAAAAAAGACCAATGCTGGGAATCGAACCCAGGTCCTCAGCATTCCGTGCCGCGTGCCATACCCCTACACCACCACTGGTCTAGAGATTAGACACGAATCTTTCCTATACATCATACATTTCAATCTGCTAAATCATCACCTTATGCAGTGACAACATTGGTCCCCAGCATTGGTCTTTTTTCTGGGGTTTTTTCTGTGCATCTATATTTCAGTTTGTATTTAGTACGAAATATATGATTTCACGGGATGACCGTAAAAGTAATAAAAAATGAAGTTGAAAAAATAAGTACAAAAAAAAAAAAAAAAAAGATACTTCATAGCTAACTTGTTTAATTTTATATTGATTAATAAATAAATAAATAAATGATGATGATGTATAAGTATTTTGCTGGTGCTTGCTGCAATTAATGGATCTTTGGAACTACTGATAAACAATATCAACGCTGCTAAAGCATGGTTGTGGAGCACGAAGTCTATGTCGCTCGCGCGTATTCACGTCGCATTCGGGCAAATTCAAGTGTGCAAGCGCGACAGCAAATACTTACGTAAGACAGAGACGCATAGCGACAGTTCATTATACGAAACTATTAATGCTTTGTGACTGTGCTTTAGTAATATGGCCTAGCGCTTCGCAAACCTAGTAGGTATTTACTGTACCTAGTACATACTTAGATGCTTTGATCAGAGATGAATAAGCCTTGCAGAGTTTCTGTAATATTCCTTTGGTTACAAAAGCACTCGCAATATCCGAGGCAGGATTTAACAGGAGTTACAAATTTCCGCCGAGTTTAACAGAAGAGTACCTAGTCTTGTTTATTGGTGCAAGATAGTTTGCGTAACTGTTTAATTTTCATTAACAGAACTATTGCTGCTTGCTAGCTCTGTTTAATCTCTGCGTATTTTTTAGCGGCAATAGCAATACACATTATGTATCTATTTTCGTATTTTTACCTGATGATGATGATGATCCGATCCGGCCGGTTTCCACCATGGCAACAGCTTCAACTCCGTTAATGTCGATCATGCGCTTGCAAGTGGCTCACGTATCCAACTTTATTAGAGAGGATCCTCATACAACGCGGGCACACGAGCGCACCGCTAACATAATTAATTTAATTTTTACCTATAATGGTTCTTGAGATACACCCTGTGAAGGACAGACGAACAGCGCGCAGCGATATTAATAGTGTTCCGTTTGTCACGCTTTGGGTACAGAACCCTAAAAACTAAAGTGTGCAGCAACGAATACAGGTTATTCAGGTTAACATGCGTTTTCGAAACTTAATACCTACTGTTGACAGTTTTACGAGTAGGTACCAGCCATGAAACGAAATATCAAAACAAGAATTCTATATAGTTTTTCACTTTCCATGCTCGTAAACTTCGTATTTATGATGGATGTAGGCTGCATAAAATGACCTTTTATGCTCTAGTACATAAAGTAAAATTTTCGTCTACAAAGCAAAAATTTTCTAAAAAAAGTTTCTATTTTAATTTTATTTTCTTCTTTATAATCCGTGATAATTAATAAAACCAGGCAATTATAATAATTGTTTTATTATGATTTTTATATATTACTAGCTGACCCCGCAAACGTTGTTTTGCCATAAGTTATAGCCTACGACCTATTCTCAGACCTACCGAGTAAGGAGAAAAAAGTTTCATAAAAATCGGTCCAGCCGTTTCGGAGGAGTTCGTTAACAAACACCGTGACACGAGATTTTTATATATTAGGTTTTAATAAAATAAAATAGAATTTTGAGTAAATCGCATTATATCAAAATAAAGCATTTTAACAAATGTTACAGTTTTATCAAATTTTGTTACATCTATCACCGCACCCGTAAATGGTAATTTTTTAAATCGTACAACTGATATTGAAGCTTAGGGTGGTAAACGAATTTCTTGGTCGACTACACAATCTACTATTATTTATTATTTTAAAATGTATATTTTTCCGCAACACAAAGGGAAAGGCTCCACCGTCAAGGTAATATAAGATGAGTGTCCAGCACGTCACCGCTCAAGCCGAGACCGCTCGGCAGGTATTGCGTCAACACTAGAGTGCATGTCGAGAGGATTGCACTTCTCCATAGAGTAGCAAGTCGGTCGGCGCAAACCGGCGACTTAATGGGTTTCGCTTTTAAGTACTTTTTTTGCTCGAAACATTACTGTTAACTAAACTGACCCCTATTTCACCAACGTGACTATTATCAGTGACATTATTATGTCGAGAGACTATTGTACCACTAGTGCGCCATCTTTCTTACAGTTTCATGTGTTACAACTGATGCGTGTGCGTGACGTGACTCTGTTAAACACTGGATAATTATATTTTCGGCTGTTTACGGCGTATATTTTGATATATCTAAAAATGTGTACGGAACCCTCGGTGCGCGAGTCCGACTCGCACTTGGCCGGTATTTTCTTTTTTTTCTCGCGCGGTACCAGGTTATTGCTGAGATTTGGCACACGCTGTATAGTTATTTCTTTAAGTATTTGTCACACTGAATGCGTTCTGCGGTCGCGGTCAGGTCAAATTGAACGCAGCCCGCATTATTTATGAACAACATTGTCGGTCTCTATATATTTTGTATAGATATGCGATATGACCGTGCAGTCCGCGCGGTCAGATCACACGCACGCGCAATATTATAGAGACCGACAATGTTGTTCATACATAATGTGGGCTGCGGTCAATTTGACCTGACCGCGACCGCAGAAAGCATTCAGTCTGACAAATCTTTTATAATCCAGTGAAGTGAAGTTTTATACGATAACAGAGTTTTTGTAACACACTGTAGACTTATTTTTGGTATCCGTGCAATTGTCGCAAGTCTGCATCGGCAAGAAAGTGACGACAAATTCCGTTGCGGTGCAAATGTGTTGCCCGGGACGGCGTCACCTTGTGGCAACTGCATTATCATAGCATCTCCGTGTTGACAGCGTCAAGCGCTACGGTTTTAATAAGGTAGAATATTTTATGGTCATGGTGTAACTGGTTTTACATTGGTGGCTTAGTGGTTTGACCTATGGCCCCTCAAGCGGCGGGTCGTGGATTCAAACCCGGGATCGCACTTGTTAATTTTACAGAATTTATGTCATTATCATCTCAGTCTATATACGTCCCATTGCATGGCACAGGCCTCCTCTTAGAATGAGAGTTCTTGGGTCGTAGTTACCACGCGGGCCCAGTGCTAATTGAAAATTCACAAATACCATTGAATTTCTTTCTCAGGTGTGTGCAGGTTTCCTCACGATGTTTTCCTTCACCGTAAATCTCATGGTAAATTTCAAATGTAATTTCGTCCGTAAATTAATAAATTACTAATACTCAGAAATTAATAAATATCAACAGACTAATGTAGGTGGCAGAAATAACAGACAAGAGAAACGCAGTATTACTTAATAGACAACAAACAATAAAAACAATACAAATATAATATAAATTATATAAATAAACAAATACATTCAATATAATACTTATACACTACATATACTTAATACAAAATATCAATGGAAAAAAAAAATACCTGCCCAACTACATACATGCAGACGAAAAATTCATGTATGTTAATAGTAAGGTAAATGTACCAATGCTCGACACCTCAACGCTCAGTAGATGAGATCCATCTGTCACCTCTCTTACTATGATATATAGGTAAGATTGAAGGTGCCATGTATTGGGTCGGGTCGGTGTCAAGCTACCTTAATAAATTCGACTTGTCGCTTTAGTAAACTATCATCAAAGTAAAACTACCTCTATCGAGTACAGGGTGGTGGCGCGTTGTAACGAGTTGCAATGTACGGCGTAAGTGAGCATCCTGTTCGTTAGGCAGGTGACAGCATAAAATGCACAAAGCTGAACATGTCGCAAATCAAATTTAGATTCAGATTGTTTTCACGGAAATTTGGAAAGCCATAAAATGATTTCAATAGTCGTAGCATTGATATTTAGTTGAGTTCAGTATTTGTATTTGTTGTTATAGCGGCAACAGAAATACATCATCAGTGAAAATTTCAACTGTCTAACTATCACGGTTCGTGAGATACAGCCTGATGGTGATGACAGACAGTGACAGTGGCGGAGTCATAGTACCTAATGGGGTCCCTTTTTACCCTTAAGGTACGGAGCACTAAAAAAGATTTCATAAATATTCCACTATACAAAGAACACTGCGATACAGTATTTCTTAAAGTTCCACTCAATAGCCGACGTTTACAGTATGATTAACTAATTCTAGTTCAAGGCCTATAATTTCACGATTCCGTAGCTCAATCTAGACGAGTGTTGGCGCGGAAATTTGGGAAAATCCGTGACAACCGACCCTTTGCGAACCTGTCAGCGGCACGTCGACAAACAGGAGAAATTTCGTGTTCGCAAAACTGGATCTTTCATAAAATTATCGGCAGCAAAAATACCTAAATTATGTTAGAAAAAAGGCACAGCCGGACACAGCACATTCGAGATTATCTTGAAGTAAAACTAAGCATGCCAAATGGATCTGCCCCATTAGTATAATTTGAAAAACTTTTTATTTTTGGTTTTTGTCGTCTGGTCGGATAATTCTGTTGGTATTATGCTAACTTTCACGTTTATTATTTTTTCATATGTCTAAAATCACCGACAATAGCTCGAAGAATCGCCAGACTCAAGTGGCAGTGGGCAGTGCACATCGCTCGTAGAACTGATTGTCGATGGGGCAAAAAGGTTCTCGAGTGGCGTCCACGGACCGGAAGACGCAGTGTAAATAGGTAGGCCTCCAACAAGATAGAGCGACGACCTGCTTAAGGTTGCGTAATAAGTAATGATTATAGTTAGTGAGGTACCTACGTAATTTTTTCTTTAAAATAAGTTTTTGTTGAAAATTTCATTTTCAATGCAAGCTTTTTCGCAGATTGTACTTGAATTATCATCCAACCTAAATAAGTATACACAAATTTCAAGTTGATCTGACCACTGGAAGTGGGTCAAATTCAACTTCCAAGATTGGACCCGTACATGCATACGCATATTTACATACATTGCAAAAGCTTTTAAAAACAGCTAAGTTTTCTATGCCATGTGATAACTTGATGATTATTTTATTTAGCGACCGCTTTAGCCTAGTTGGTAGTGACCCTGCCTACGAAGCAAGAGGTCCTGGGTTCAAATCCCGGTAAGGGCATTTATTTGTGTGATGAGCACGAATATTTGTTCCTGAGTTATGGATGTTTTCTATGTATTTAAGTATTTATTTATCTATATAAGTATGTTTATCGTCGTCTAGTACCCATAGTACAACCTTTGCTTAGTTTGGGACTAGGTCGATTTGTGTAAGATTATCCCCTAATATTTTATTTTTATTTTTTTTTTACTGTTGAAATAATAGACGAGCTGGACGCACGAATACCTATGCGTCTGAGACACAAATGTATGCCAATAAAAAAGCAACCCATAACAATAAATAAATAAATAAATATCACGGGACAGTTCACACCAATTGACCTAGTCCCAAAGTAAGCTAAGCTAAGCAAAGCTTGTGTTATGGGTACTAGGCAACATCCATCCATTCAGACAATGTCTGGATGGATGGTGCAGTAAGGTTCTAGAGTGTTTTTTTTTTATTATGAGAGGGAGGCCAACGAGTAAGGTGACCGTGAACCGAAAGACGTGGTGTAGGACAACAACAACGAGATGGACCGACGATCTGGTTAAGGTTGCAGGAACTTGGATGTGGCCAGCGCGGGACCGATCGTTGTGGAACTCTTTGGGGGAGGCCGTTGTCCGCCAGTGGATGTCTTTTGGCTGACATGATGATGATGATGAATATCTGGATGATAAAATCTAGTGTCATACTTTCCATTAGGCCGGCCAATCAGAGTGCAGAGATTGCCGCGTTGGTTTGACGGAATTTTATCAAATAAAATAAGCGATATTTGACTGTATTAGTTGGACCCCCGATGCTATTAAGCCACTGTTACCATTTAAGTTCGAAGTACAGTTTAAAGAGCAACCCTGATCACAAAATTAAAAGCCTAAATGAATTTCCAGTAGCAACTTTCCCGCAAAAACTGGCCGCAACAACATTTATCAAGCACATCATAACTCATCGTTATCACGTCCACACAATAATGTGTTTACATAAAAACTCTGCAATAGGATATGAAAAAAGTTCCATCACTTTAGGTATTAGTTGCGTCATAATTTCACGGCTGGTACACACGTCAGGAGTAACGCGGGTAGCGACGTAAGGGCCTGTGTACATAGGCGATGTCATCTTAAACTGACAGCTTGGGGGAAAAACGACCTCGATTTTGGGTATGAATTGTTATAATGTGGGAGCGCGGAGGCGTTTTACTCGTATAGTGAAGATATACGTTGGAATTGAAGAATAGATGGTTTTGAGACCAAAATGTTGTTAAATCTGAATGTTTTTACTAAGCTGCGTCGAACAAGTTGTTAATTTTTAAATATTTTAAATTTCGAACTCATCATCATCATCATTTCAGCCGTAGGACGTCCACTGCTGGACATAGGCCTCCCTCATTGATGCCCAATCATTACGATTGGAAGCGATTTGTATCCACCCTGAACCTGCGGCCTTCACCAAATCGTCCGTCCATCTCGTTGGTGGACGTCCCACGCTGCGCTTGCCAGTCCGTGGTCTCCATTCCAGAACTTTTGGGCCCCAACGGCCATCTGTTGTGTCTGCGTGCTATATGGCCTGCTGTGCTGTGCTGTATTGCCATTTCAACGAACTAATCGGTTTGGCTATATCGGTTACCCCGGTTCTTCTACGGATCTCCTCGTTTCTGATTCGATACCTGCACTTGATTCCATCTAAACTAAAATAGCAAATAAAAGTCCCTGTATGGTGACAGATAAGATGTTTAAGATGGTGCCTAACACCTACCGTTTCGATTTGTTAATTAACTATGTATTTCGTTTTGTTTTCTATGGAACTTAAGGTCTGTTTGTTGTTACTTAAGTTGATTTATGTTGAATTGTGACTGTTTGTTTCCTAAATAAATCAAAAAAAAAAAAGGTCAATATATTGGCCTTTCAGGGAACCCCTGTGCTGGGGGATCTTAGGCTGGGCCCCGTATGCCCTTTTGTTAAATTGAGTCGGTGTTACTCTGCGGGAACACATCAGAAATGATGAAATCCGCGCAAGAACTAAAGTGACTAACGTACGAGGGCAGGTCCAAAAGTTTCCATCCTAACAAAGAAAAAAAGTAGGTACATAATATTCACAAAACTTCTTTTATTTTTCGATATAGTCTCCCTCTATTTCAATGCACTTTTCAGATTGAATTGAAATAGAGGAAGACTATATCGAAAAATAAAAGTAGTTTTGTAAATATATATACTTCTTTTCTTTGTTAGGCCGGAAACTTTTGGACCAGCCCTCGTAGCTCGAAGAATCACCAGACTCAAGTGGCAGTGGGAAAAAAGTTCTCGAATGGCGTCCACGGACCGGAAGACGCAGTGCAGTAAAGGTAGGCCTCCAACAAGATGACGCGACGACCTAATTAAGGTTGTGGGGACGCGTTGGATGCGGATGGCACAGGACCAGTTGGTTTGGCGATCTTGGGAGAGGCCCATATTCAGCTGTGGACGTCTTTTGACTGAAATGATGATGATAATGACTTTGGTCCATGCAAGTCCGCCCTAGGAGGTAAGTGAGTAACACCACCTATTGCAAATGCGTTACGAGCCCAGTGGACTAAGAAAGAACACCACGTTTGGCTCGTAGTTTATGCTGGTGACTTTAAGGATATTTTATGAGAGTTTACCTTAGCCAAAGCAGCGTATCCTAATGCACCTAGCGTGTTAATTACCTCACTGGAACTTGGTAAAAGTTGGCGTCGCGACCGTGCGTGGAATTCAAATGTGGGGACTGTGTTTAAGCGGAACCCGGGGCAAATCTGTTTAGGGCCTGCAGCTGGGAAATTCAGGGAGATGCCAATACAAAATTATATTTTTAGGGTCCTTTTGTCCGTCCGTCTGTCCGTCCGTCTGTCCGTCCGTCGGTCCGTCCGTCCGTCGGTCCGTCCGTCCGTCCGTCCGTCCGTCCGTCCGTCCGTCCGTCCGTCACCAGGTTGTATCTCATAAACCGTGATACCTAGACGGTTGCCGCTATAACAACAAATACTAAAAACCAGAATAAAATAAATATTTAAGGGGGCTCCCATACAACAAACGTAATATATTGGTTCGAAACCCTTCGTGCGCGAGTCCGACTCGCACTTGGCCGGTTTTTTTTTGCATAAACTATCCCGTGATTAACCTCTATCTCACCTGATGGAAAGTGCAGATGAGGCCAAAAGTGTATGTCACCGGTTCAGTAACATAATATTCACTCTAGCTTTGAAGAGCCCTAGGTTGTATCTATCTGGAAATACAGACGATGGAAGCCAATTCCATCCCTTAGCAGTTCTTATTAAGAAAGATGAAGCGAACCGCTTTGTGTAGGCCAATGTAACACTAACTACATAAAAGCTTATGTAAGCGTGAAGAGGCTCCCTCTGCTAAAATCTGCTGCTTTTGTTGGTAAAAAAGGAGATGGAGGAATTAAATCGTGGAATTCCTAAAATTAAATGAAAGGGTGAAAGGTTTTTTTTTGTTTGTGTCAGTTGTAACAGTTAAGTAAAAAATCGCTAAAATGTAAGCACTAAGTAAAATCGCAAACTTATATTACTTAGGTAGGTAAACATCCGAACAGCGTAGGGTTCCTCGCGTTGCCTAGCAACTGTGGCCGGAGTTAAAAACGCTGAAAAAGGCACCCCCTTTAGTTTTTAACTTTATTTTATTTTTAGTATTTGCTGTTATAGCGGCCACAGTAATACATGATCATTAATCAGTGAAAATTTCAAGTGTCTAGACACGAGTATTACGGTTCAAGAGATATCTAGAGACTTTTGACAGACGGATGGACAGACAGATAGACAGCGGAGTTTTAGTAGGGTCCAATGGCAACCTTTGGGTAGATACGGAATCCTAAAAATTAGGTACTCGTAAAGTCACGGACATAGCTCGAAGAATCGCCGGACTTAAGTGGCAGTGGGCATTTGGGCAGGGCACATCGCTTGTAGAATTGACGGCCGATGGGGCCGAAATGTTCTCGAGTGGCGTCCGCGGATCGGAAGACGCAGTGTAGGTAGGCCTGGAGCGACGACCTGGTTGCGGGAACGCGTTGGATGTGGATGGCGCGGGACCGATCTGTTTGGCCTTGGGGCCTAAGTTCATCAGTGGACGTCTTTCGGCTGAAATGATGATGATGATGATGAGGTACTCGTAAACCGTTGGAAATCAAGTTGTAACGGCGCCCTGCCACTGATACTTATGGTTTCATCTCCAATAATTTCAATACTCCTCACATCAACTCCGATTTAGTACCTATTGGTCTTGCTTAGAGCTGGTTTTAGTTGAAACATAACGTAACCGTTTATTTTTGACAAGTTTAATGATAGGTAGGTTCGAAAGCCGGTTACTTACAAAACGGTTTTTTTTTTTGCTATGGCTTGGTTTAATTTTAGAGGAAACGAAAACTTCGTAATTAATTATAGCTCTTTAGGTGTTGAAAACGTTTGCTTCGAGAAACAGTTGCTTATGAAACGTTTATTGTGGTACCAGTTTTAGACTAGAATCGGTTATTTTTGTTTTAAAACTTAATCTGTGATAGCGTTACTCGAGTCGCAAGTTAGGCGTTGTGAAAAAAATACTGTTTTTGGTTAGTTTATAAGAGTCTTTTTTCGAAACAGTTTTAAAAAATAATGCAAATTTGTGCTCCACATAGGTACATAGTACTTAGATGGATTTTTTGTACTTTATAAAGTATGCGAGGATTTACAAGGACATCAAAACACAGCAAACAAATCTGTTGTAGCTCATTTCTACTACATAGAGATGCTAGTACTTTTTTTAAAAATTTGTAGGTGTTTTGGTCATTTTCTCTTGAATCTTCTCATCGATTCCAATAATTTTCGAAGCGAAGCGGTCATTGCGACCCTTTTAGCAAATTGTTCCTTTGTCGGTAGTTCCGGGTTCCGAGCCCCAATATTGTATTGTTCTTGTTGTATCAACAGTTCCAATATTTTAACTTAAACACTTTATTTGAGTTGAGCGAGCTTGAAACTGTACTGTATTCTATTTGATTTTAGACTGGAAGTGGTTGTCTTTTATTAAGAAACACAAGCAGATTGTAATCAATCTCACTGTTCATTAGTTGAAATTCATGACTTGCCTCGCTCCCCATGTACTTAATGAGCCCAAACTCGAAAGCACGCGTTTTTGCAGAGATATAGCACCAAGCTAAACTGATTGTTCGCCCTCAAAACCCCCACATTGAAAATTGTTTCATAGAAATCGTTTGAACCGTTTCAGAGATCCCCTAAATAAATAAACGAGAATTGCTCGTTTAAATCTAGTATAAACAAACAAACAAATCTCGTATCACGATGTTTGTGGTCGCACTCCTCCGAAACGGTTCGACCGGTCTTTTCATTATATTTTTTTGTATATTTAGACATAGACGCAGACATAACTTTATTCGACATCAAAAAATAAAATACACTGAGAAAAATAAAAACAACAATAATAACAATTAAAACAAAAAACATAATTGTAGATGTCGAAAAGGAATTTGACTCAGCATTAAGCTGCAGTAGATGCCTGCTACAGCGCTGATTTTCACTCAAACCCTTCATATCCGTGCAGCAAACTTGTTGGACCGGAATCAGGACAAATAATTTCTGTGTAAAAAGTGTGCAACAAATAAATAGATACATATATTATACATAGTAAAGTTATACATTATATTTTACACATATTTATATTTGGTAGGTATGAGAATAGGTCGTAAAGTGTTTTAACCCTCCTAAAAATTTTTAATCGCAATTTTTATACCACAGCACAACGATTGCCGGGTCAGCTAGTGTATGTTTAAATACTCGTATCACGGGTTGACTTCGCATATCGCTCCGCTTTCATGGAATTTTATTTTAAGCCGTTAAATAAATTGACTAACACGTCAGCGCTCGGCTGTTTTGTTGTCGAAGAATATAAACGTGGAGTCGTGGACTTTAATTGTTACGGCATAAAGAATTTTGATCTAAAATTAAGATTTCATACGAAGCGCGCAGTGTTTACGAGCATAAAATTAAATAGTTTTACTATTCTTCCAAATTATTGCTGCAGATTCATAAAGTTGGCTAACACTAAAAAGGATCTAAAACGAATCATATTGCGACTGCTGTTGCAGTGTCGCAAATGGGGTGAAACTTCATTTTTGTTGCGTCGTGCTTACTTTGTTGCTGTATGTTAAGATATAAAAGCAAACGACGCTTTGCGACCTAGTGCGGAAAAGCGGAAGAATGTGACCGTAGATTCATAAAGATTTAAAAATGACTGTAGAGTTTGGCCGTCAAAAACCGATTCCACTTTATTGTTATAAACAAAACAACAAATAAATATGTATCGTATCATTGGACAATTTGCATCCATTGTCCTTCCGTATACTTAGGTAATTCCAAAGTAAACAAACAAAAGGCACCGAATATAAAACGATGGACAACTTAAAGGACCATTTGCAGAAATTTCATATGATTTTGACTTAGATACATACTATAAAAGGATGGAAAGGCCCAAGGAATGGCAGCCCAGGTTCATTTTCCCTGTCTCTCGTGTACCCCTCAGTCCTAAATACCGGGGCTCTAGAGAAAAAGGGGTCAATTCTGCAGAAGTTGAACAGCTGATTTCGACTTAAACCACTTTACACACAAAATATAAAATAGCTGTTTAATTTCTGCAGACTTAACCCCTTTGTCACTAGAGCCCCAGAATTGACACGGCTAAACGGTTCCAAGTGCTCTAATGCAGACATAAACTGCGCTCCGACATGTAAATGACTAAACGACTAAAACAGCCGCCCCGATCCGAAACAACCCGCATCTCCGATCAGGATTCAATTTAAATTCCTCAATAGGCGTCTGGGACCGATACGTCAGTGGGCCGGTGCCGGACGTGACGTAGCCCGGCCACAACCGGAAATGGTCCGCCATTTCCGGCGGAAGCTCTCGTCGCATGTGGCGCCACGGCTGTGCTCTTGTGGCGACACTTCCGCTCAGTCATTTCGTGCTTGTTGCGTCTGTAATTAATCTGGCACGTTTTGGAGTTTTATTGGTTGATTTTGCACCAGGTTTTTATCGGTCTATTTGCCCCTTGGTTGGTTGTATAGGAGTGTAGAGCAGATTTATAGTCCTTCTTCTGAGTTGAATCAGAGCAGTACGCTGGAAGATAAAAATATAAGTCGTGAAGGATTGTTATTTTTGTTTCGCATCGCTTTTCGTACTTCATTCGCTTTTTCTTCATCATCTGTACAGCTAAAGAATAGATTTACCTACCTGCGTCTGTGTTCCCTGAAAACTACAATCTGGCCGTTTTCAAGTCTAGGGTGAAAGAGTATTTAATAGGCAAGCGAGTTCCATCGTAGACCTCATGTTTGCTTTCCAGCAGGCGTGATTGTGATCAAACGCAAGCCTTATTATTATATAAAAAAATCCCCGCTTGCTATGATTGCCCTTGAGGGAGCTTTGTCAGATTACACAAGTGTTTGGATCACTGAATTTTGTTTGGTCTATTCGGGTGAATTTTTGAAATATTTTTTTACGTAATTTCGCTGGGCAAATTTTTTTTTTACTTTTGGTGAAATTAATCACTCGTTGAGATACTCCTTTGGATTAGGATTTCAATGCTACAAAAGGCCCCAATTTAAAGTCAATAATTTAGTAGTTATTCAACATTGAAAAAAAAAGCACCACCCAAATTACGATAGTGACAGCGAAATTACGTCTTTATTAATTTCATAGGAAATAAGTTCAAAATTATAAACCATTACTATGATTTATGTATGTAACTTTAATTAAATTCATGTAGCTATACATATTCGTGTATAGTTAGATTAATAAAACAATAAATTAAAGTTTTAAACTATTTCTTTAAGTTTTTCTTAGGAACAATAGGTACGTTGTCAAAACGTAACAAATATTATATAAAAAGTATGTATTTGCCTTCACAAATAAAAATAAACTAGTAGAAAATTCTAAAGACTCATTTCGAATGTGTCATGATTTTAAAATACCATAATCAACATCGTTGCTAGTATGCTTGCTTGCATGCTGATTGTTTGCTTACTTGCTAGTATGCTTGCAGGTTTAATTGCTTCCTTAAAATGCTTAAGATACAGATAGACATAATATGCTAGTATAAATCATCCTCAAAACGAGCATGCTATTTAGCTGAGAAACATTGGCTTGAGAAACGCATGTTCGTTTTAAGCATGTTCTTAAATTAGGTATGGTCATTTCAGGTAGCAATCGCTCATTAATAGCATGATTTTGTGCTAATAGGTAATGAAGATGTCTATCTGTAACTATATAAGTATAGGTACATTATGCAAACGACGCAGCGGGTAACATTCTGGTTATTAGTACCTATTTTTTAACATGAAACTACCGTCAGCGTCAATCGTAGTGAATATATACTGTTTTAAACTTTCGTGATTTTCACTCATAGCTAAAATACCATAAAAAAGACTTATCACGCAAAACACACGAATAATATTTACCTCGACGTTCCGACTACATTAAAGTGGCTGTGGTCACGAGTAGATAGACTAGAGGTCTACTCGTGACCACGGCCACTGTAATGTGGTCGCAACGTCGAGGTGTACTCGTGTGTTTTGCGAGATAAGTCATGTTTATGGTATTTTAGCTATGTAGTGAATATAGTCAGTAATTTCGCTGCCATATCTGTAATTTCGCTGGACAAAAATGCCAGCGAAATTACGCCACCGAGGATTACGACAATTAGGTATTTTTGCGATTACTGCTAAACTATATACATGACTCTTTACTGTGAAATAAGGA
Organism: Archips crataeganus; assembly: GCA_947859365.1. Taxonomy (NCBI): domain Eukaryota; kingdom Metazoa; phylum Arthropoda; class Insecta; order Lepidoptera; family Tortricidae; genus Archips; species Archips crataeganus. Next base: position 10,899,744 of record OX402066.1, on the reverse strand, counting down.
CTAAGTAAACTAGTAAATAAAAATATAACCATTTAATTAAAACCACTATATAGCGCACAACAGGAATCCACGGAAATTACTTTTAAGCGAACCAAAATACATCGCGCGAAAGAATCACCTTGGTAGGCACACAAAACTCAGTAGTAGGACGTCCACTCCACGTGACAACTGGAGCACAACTAAAATACTCTTCCACAAATATGTGAACATGGCGATATGATCCTTCACCAATGAGATATTAGCATTTAGCAGGTATTTGCGCAAGGTAATATTGGTAGCTAGAGGTGGGACAAACACAAAATGGCCAACCTATTTTTAAATAACATTGTATTTAGTATAAAAAAGTTATAATCGAATGCGTTATGTAATTAGCTTCATTTTGATATATATTTAGTCGAAAAATGGCTCCTAGACACAAAGTTATGCTCAATTGATTCAACAAAACCGCGTGTGGGACAGGCCTCACAGACTTACTGCAGTTAGTGTTTCTAAGATTTGGATATTTTTTATGCAGTCTTAATTGAAGTCAACAATGTTTGTAATGTTAAAACTCATTGTATTGTATTGTGTACAATGTATATAAAATTGTGTGGTAATCATTTTTTGTGTGGTTTTTTTTTAATTGACTTGGGACGTCCAAAAAAGTCGCTTCGAAAATTCACCCATTCATTGAATAAGTGATCGCTCTTTGGAACGTTTTCCTTCTACCTGGCTTTGTACATTACATATTTAACGGAACACCCATTCCTATATATGTGGACGAAAAACTAAAGGTTTGCAGTAGCACAGATGACGAAAGTCGTAATAAATCTCTGCTTCTCATGAAAAGTGTCACAAAACAAAATGGAAAGCAATTCGATTTCAAATCTTACTAGTAAAAGATATAATATTAAATGCAACAGCATTTAATCTTGTGTTGTGGCACTATTCTCGATAAGAAGCTTATGTATTTATTATTTACAGCCATCATTTTAATAATAAAAACGCAGTGTAGGTAGACCTCCAAGAAGATGGAGCGACCTGGTTAAGGTTGCGGGAACGCGTTGGATGCGGATGGCCTATTGGGGGAGGCCTATGTTCAACAGTGGACGTTTTTCGGCTAAAATGATGATGTTGATGATGAATAAAAACCATGTCTTGTAGCTGCGAAGCAAGTTGAACATGGCTTTTTCTCAACATTGTGACCTTGTCGCATTAACTACTAGATAATTACAACGTCAGTGCGGGTCAAAGGATTATCAACTTTCCGATCACAACATGCAATAAACGTAAAAAGTTTTTTATAAACTTTTTCGCTCTATGACATTTATCAAAACTAGGTACTTTATGAATATAGGTACTTGTATTAATTAATTTATCAAAAAATATTTGCACGCTTGCATGCAGGCTGTATACACTGTACCCACTTTATATCTTGTAACACCTATAAATAAACTTATTTGATTTGATTTGATTTGAGAAAGAAAGAAGTTTTGACAGATGGACAGTAACAATGAAAGTTATTAATGCACAAGCGAACTCCTTTCTTATTAATTATCGTTGATTTATATTCCCAAAGATCGAGATGTCATCGTGACTTGAGACTTACATCACGCAATAATCACTGTCACAAAAGATAAACAAATTGATTCATTGAGACATGGTTCTATAGTGGCCTAGGAATCAAATTGGTTGACTGTACCTTATGAATTTCATGTCTTAAAGTCGATTCGTCGTCGTACGTGATTACACCGTAACAGTTCAACGAGGTAAGTAATCTGTACGAGCTATTCAAATTTACATAACTACACCATTTGCAGATGCGTAGAATTTCTCTCAAACATGCCTTCAAGACGCAACATTGGCAGAGAGATACTTAATTATGCACTTAGGCAACTGCAGTGGCACTATTCAAGTCTATTTGGCTATTTTTTTATATTATCTACCAAATATTTTAAGTTGTGTGAGTTTTTTTTAATACGCTAACGTTATCGCTTGTAACTTTCATAGTTAATTTGCGGAGCCTAAAATAAGATCGAATATATTTTAATACCGTTATCGTGTCGATGATTAGTATGTAAATATGTTTTGAACAAAAACCCTATGGCGATTCCCAGACCAAAATATTATATATTGTCAGCAGAACTGTTAACTTAGCGAAATCCGCAAGAAGTTGATTCAGTCGGCGTTAGAATTAATAGATATCAAGAGGTCCCATATCATTCGCGCGCATAAACGGTACCTATTCAACGTTTATATCAAGTGGAAAATCGGGTCAAGCTTGCAGTTTGACGTAATAAAAGTACAAATAAACAGACACAAATTGTATTCTTCTTTAACTTAAAACCAAGCCCCAGTAATTTATACTTTGCCTTTACGTTAAGTTCTCTCTTCCATTTATTTTTACAAATACTCAATATTGTAAACAGACTGTAATCTGTCAACATTGATGGCTGTAACGGCAGAAAACGGATCGTCTGTGGTCGCAATGGGCCATAGCCAGCCGGAACGGCTAGATCGCCGGAAGCTACAACCGTTATTGTCATGTGATTGTCGAACATGTGCTTTATATGGTTTTGGTTTTCGTCTCATTCCAACGGAAGACCAGCGTTGGCTGTAAGGCTGACATCATGGTGAGTTGGGACCATTTCGTGACAATATTTGACTCGGTTTCCGTTTTTTTTTTCTTTCTTTCTTTATATGTTTGTATGTTATCATAAAATAATGCTTTAAAGTTTGAGGTGAAAAAATATTACCCATTTAATTACTCAGAGACCGTAGCACAGATTAAAAAATAATATTTCGTATGTAGTAACGACCGAGAAAAAAACTGCCTTTTCTCGCAACTGGTTAATGGTTAGCGTGTATCGGTGACCAGACTCATTGGTTTTTAGTCCAATTCTGGTGACTTACGAGTAAGTGCATAGTGAGTGAGTTTGATTTTTGTAGTAACGCAGCTATCAACTCAGGGAACTATTCAAAGTTTCACGACAAGCTTGAGGTTTTCGCTACCTGGTGCTGTTCACAAACATACAAGTAAATTAATGGTTTCGTCGGTACTTCCGCGAATGTCGTTATATTTTTCAAATGCTATTACTTGTTAGCTTTTAGAACGTTCAAAAGGATTTTTAAGACACAACGCTTACTATAGCTGGACCGTTTAAATGAGCACCTCGTGTGCCTGCCGCTGGCACCTCTCACGGCCCCCTTTGTCATCGTACCCCCCAGCCCCTGTACCGCGCAGACGAAGACTCATTTAAACGGTTTAGCTATAGAACATCGCCAGCTATTGATTGCAGACGAAGTCAATGCATCATCTTGAAAGCCGAGGTACCTAAGTCAGTTACTGCTTTGTTCTTGGACAACGCCCTCATTCTGAGAATATTAGTTTTCTAGATCTAATTTTATGTGTACGCCAAGTTTCACTAAAATCCATTCAGCCGTTATTGCGTGGTTGACTAACAAACATCCAAATATCCAAACATCTTCACAAACTTTTTCATTTACAAAATTAAGTAGGATATAAGCAGAGGCTAGGTAGCTAAAACGGGTACCAACGTGACCCTGTTACTGAGACTCCACTGTCTGTCTGTCCGTCCGTCTATCACCTCACCGGGCTTTATTTTTATTATTTTTTATTTATTATTTGTGGCCGCTATAACAACAAATATTAAAAATAGAATAGGGTTTAAAAAGCTTCAAGCTTGTAAAGCTTGAAGCTTCTTCAGCGTTTTTAACCCTCGCGGCGGTTGCTAGGCGACAGCCGGCAGTTAAATTCATTTACGTGCTCTGCTAACACTGGATTATTATACATACGGCTGTTTACATATATTTTGACATAGTACCTAATTTGTGCGGAACCCGACGGACACTCCGACTCACACATTGTCCACCGATAACTTGTACTTTGTAGTCCGATTCAATTTTTTTTCAAAAGTCAAATAACTTTTATTAAAATCAATTAAATTTAATTTTTGTTTCTGTTTTATTTTAAGAAATCACTATTGCTATCTTAATAGGTACAACTACCCCGTTCAACCCAATAAAAAGCAAACGCCTTCCATATCTCCAGTTCCAGTACAATTCACATCTGCCACAATACTAGCCCGTTCCATCTCCGTCTGAGTCAACACAAACAATCGACTTACATCATCGGGACGTCCAATCGATTGTAATTCAATCGATTCCAGTCGATTCATCGAATAACCGGATTTATGCGACTGGTCATTCGGCTTTCGAGATATGACGCGTGTAAGACAATGCATGTGCGTTTGACGTTAGTTAGGCTAACTGTGAGGGCGTGTCATGTAGGAACCGAATTCATTGGTCTGACTGGTTAAGCTTGACCGCTGATCGAGCTTGATTAACATTATCATTTCGATTAAAACTTTATTCCAATATCTAAATTCCAAATAAAACTGTTGATCAAAAATGCATCTGTTACGTACTAGACCAAGACAAACTTTCTTTTTTAGTGAAAGTTTATTACTATTCACCGAGGGAGCGACTCCGTTTCAACTCAGGCAAAAATGCATTCGTATGTATGTCTAGCGGATGTCTGGCTGTTCTCCTGTACAGAGGCCATATTGTCTAACGCGCGAAAGCTTGCTTTTGCATTCACTATTTCTTTCTGTCAAACGGCATAGGATGGTGACAGAAAGAGATAGTTAAAGCGATGGCAACCGCCCGAGCGTCAGACAAAAGGGCCCCTGGTCATATTTTACTTCTTTTTTTCTTAATAGCCGTTCTATAGGGGTTGAAAATCTATATTTCACAGAGTCACTAAAGTATTAGTAGAACAAGGTAACAAACAAAATAGAACACCTAAAATGAATAAGTTTAAATATAGTTCTAACTTTTTTATTCTTGGCATCGTTAGCTGCAATTTTGTACTCGCTCCAAACAGCAACACGTTCATCCGCAAAATCAACAACACCAAGCAGTGATTCGATTTACCTCATAACTTTTGTATCTGACAATACCAAGTCCATTGACCAGGCATGCTTCGGTCCGATTTGTACTCCTGGCACGTCGGTATCGCGTTACAACCGTATCGAATTCCAGCGAAACCTCCAAGCAATGGATGCTCAAAATTTGATTTAGTTATGATTTGGACCGGATCCTTTGGATTTGCGCTTGGTTTATTTATAGGCTACGTAGGCGTTGGGACAGCGTAGTGGCGTAGCGAGATAGAATGTAGAGGGTCTACGCGCTACGAGGTAACGTAGCATTGTGTACTATATGGTGGTAGCGATATACAATTCTTGCAACGCGTTTTTGAACGTGTATACACCGCGGGGAAGGCAAATGCGCTAGAGTACCTAATAAGACAGGTTTCTGAGCCCGTCAGAAGTAAAAAACATTATTATGAACCTGAGGACTTAGGAGGACTAGACTTTTATTTTCTTTAAAAATGAACAAATTATTACCTAACGGTTCTTAAAGAAAAAAAAACTCTTATCACGAATTATTATTGCAGTAGACACATTAACTTATACATATATTAGAACAATTTGTATACAAAACATTTTTAATTTTCATTCAATTTTTATAGAATAATCGAGAAAAGCTAACAAAAATGCAACGTTGCCAGCTCAGCAGGTATAAACCCTCTTAAGTCCACGAGCTGGCACCTCATGTTAAATTGTTATCATGTTATCTGTTAAAAACGTTGCCTACCATTAGGATTTGTTGCACTTTAAAATTTTAAGTTATTTTTACAAAAAAATAAATATGTTAAGTCATAGGTATATAAATAAATAAACTGAGTCAAATCGACCTGACTTTATACTTCATTTTAAGCTTAAAATAAACCGAGGAACCCATGTTTTAAAAATCTATCGAGCTACTTCTCGGCCACGGTGTATGAGATTGAAAATGTGCAAGATTTGTGTTTTACGATAAATAAGTTGAACATTATATTTTTATATTTTATGCTAACCATACCCGTTTTCGCTCTCACGCACACCTTGACACGTATAAAGATACGTGTTTACCACAAATAAAACCCGCATGCTTTCGTGACTTGAAAGAACTGTACAAATTGGATACATGGAAAAGTGGCGTAGAATTGAATAGAAACAGAATAGCGAATAACTGTGTCCAGCATGGGAATGTAAACTGCTACACGATATTTATTGAGTAGCTAATAAATCGGTTGACTTAAGTAGCAGTGGGCAGGGCACATCGCTCGTAGAACTGCGGCCGAAAGGTTCTCGAGTGGCGTCCGCGGACCGGAAGACAAAGTGTAGGTAGGCCTCCAACAAGGTGGTGCGACGACCTGGTAAAGGTAGCGGGCATGCATTGGATGCGGATGACGCAGGGCCGATCTGTTTGGCGAGCATTGGGGGAGGCCTATGTTCAGCAGTGGACGTCTTTCGGCTGAAATGATGATAATGCTGATTAACTAAGAAATAGTAGAAACTGAAACTGACTACAAATAATTACCGAGGTAACTATAACCAGCTCTTGATGGTCCACCCTATAAGTTCTTCACAAGGTTCATCAATGCATTGGATCATAAAATCTTGATTTAAAACTAGGTATTTGAAAGCATTCTTAATTCCATATACTTAGTCAGTAATTACAATTACACTCGACCCAAACAAATTGCTCGTTATCAAGACAAACATCTCAATTACAACAGGTGTAAGGGACATTAGGCGATTCATTAAGAATTTAACATAACATCGGTATGCGGCGCACTCTTCCAAGCCGTAATTAGTCTTAATTAAAGAACAAACCGTACTTGTTATGCAAACACGCCGCCCATATGTCTTGGAAGCCAGCAAGCGATTAGTCCCTACGTTGCTTCAAGAATAAACACTGTAAGAAGCGAAACACAAGTACAAAAAGAAAGTTTTTCAAAATTCAAATTAATTTTCAAAATGTATTTATTGACCATAAAATTTAAATGAAATGATACAAGAGAAACAGCCCCACACTAGGCACAGCCTGTATCGTTTGTTTTGTATGTTTTGTTTAAAATTATATTTTTAATATACTTAAGCTTTTTTGCTGACTGTATTTTTTGTCCCTGATTACCAAAGTACCTAGGTAGGTAGGTTCGATTAGGTGCTCGTCAAGACGAATCGAACGAGCTCAGACTCAATGCGGTCGTGTCCTTTTATTACAGAATTCCTATGGCCACCTTCCAGCTCCATCATCATAGCAGCTCCATGTCATAATAATATATTGTATTATCATCCGATTTACACATCATCATCATCATCATAATCGTCATTTCATCCGTAAGACTTCCACTGCTGAACATATACGAGTATGCCTCCCCAAGGCTCGCCAAACGGATCGGTCCTGCGCCATCCACACACAACATGCTTACAGCTTACACACACACATTATTTACTTACACATGCATACAAAAATTCCGCTCGATCAGAAACCGGAAAGTGTATCAAATTTGACTTGCAAGATTTGACCCGTACATACAAGAGTTAAATAAAAGCTTGTAAAATTAAGAATAGAAATGTCACGCATGCTAAAAGCGCAAGGCGAGCCATATGGCTAGAAAGCCATATATTATTAATTTATTATTTACGATAAAAGCTCAGTCTGTAACGAAACTGATCAAAAACGGACTTGCAAATTGTAAAAAAGGATTTATTTTTACTGTTTAGTGCCTTATTTAAAGCCTGCTTAAACACAAGATAACGAAAAAGTCAAAGCCAAAGCATCTTTATTCAATTGAGCCTATAACTAACACTTGTGGACGTCGAAGAATCTACCATCGGTTCAGAAAAACCCTGTCAAGAAGTATCCGGCAAGAAACTCTAGGTTTATGTAGAACTATATTTTTTCTCATTAAGAGAATGAAGGAGGGTCCGTTGTCTCGTAGTGAATCAGTATCTCCAAGATGACCTAAATTGGCAGTCACTCAGATGACTTCTACAGGAAGTCAAGACACGTGACAAACGAATGTCCAAAGAAACTCAACAATGTTTATTAAAAAAAAAACAGATCCGCTATGTTATAAATTGGCGACATTCTAGGAGGAAATAAGTACACACAATAGTGTTCTATTCCTCTATCATTAGGACTATAGTTCAAGTAGTATGTGACTACAAGAATAAATACCTACTGTTAGAAGTGAGACTCCATAGAGTTGCCAACTTATTCAAAAGGTGTAACGTGAGTTTAAAAAGAATAATATGAAAATTTCAGTTGTGCGATAGACAATCAACCATGCACCATGTATGGGTAATTTTCGTGTCACAGTGGAACTGTTAAATCCCGAGTTTAGCAGTAAGTGTCTGCGGAACTAGCCAAATAAAACATAAAGATAATAGATAAACGTAAACATAATTTTAGATTTTATATATTGAAGAATGTAACAATCGTCACATAGGAAACGCGAGCGATTGTTATTGCGAATATTGTATTTAAATGCCTCATAAAAATGTCGCCGATTTTAATATTCCTCTCATCGCGTCACGTGTAAGGCACGAGTCCCACCGAGGGATAAGAAGCGATAAGCTAATAACTATTTCGTCGCTTAAGAAATGAACAAAGTCTCTCTCTCTCTGAATCTCTCTTCACTAGTTGATCGCAGTGATAAAAGTTATCAACAATAAAACTCGCTCAGCGGTACTCGCTCAGTGAGACGCTCGCTCGGCAGTCAGTACGCTTAGTATAAGTTTTACTTCACCAAAATACTTCTCGATCGCGTTTACGTAAAAAAATCAATTACTAGGGAAACATGGAGAGCGTCTCCACGCGCGCGCTTACATGTTTCCATAGAATTGAAATTTTTACGTAAACGCGATCGAGAAGTATTGAAGTGAAGGAAAACTTATACTAAGCGTACTGAACACACACTGAGAGACCAACCAGCGATCATTCTACTGTACAGCGTGGATTTCAGTGCTCGTATTTCGAGTGATGCGAGCTACAAAACTATAGAAACTCCACACTCGCTTCTCAATGCTCGCCAACTCATTTCTAGCTCTAATCGCATCTTTCTCATCGTTGGCGGTGAGACCAGAGACTAAAGGATTTGTCACACTGAATGCGTCCGCATCAAAAGTCTGTCGCTCCAGTTTATTCAAATATCCCTTGAACTGAGGCCGTATTGTCTAACACGCGGGCGATCGCAATCGCATTCACCATTCTCTTTCTAACCTCATCAGTTCTCTAATTTTTCGCCAAAATCTATTTTTCCTAACTGATTTATTTCCAAATGTTTTTTTTTCTGGAACTGTAAGTACTTCAAGATTGTTATAAAACTAACCTAACCTAACCTAAAAGGGTTCTAAGGGATAGTCCTGAAATATATCCTGGATATTTTGCAGATTCAGAAAAAAAAACAGTTGAAAAATGAATCAGCTGGGGAAAAAAATACGGCGTAAAGACTGGATCCCAAACTCATCCTATACCGTGTGAAAGAAGTGGTGATTAAAAATCATAGTGTAAGATTTAGTAATAAATAGGTAATTATTGCTCCCAATGGAATTCGTGGTACTAAACTAACACAACAGAGGGTCGTAAGTTCGAGCCCAGGTACGCAACTCTGAGTTTTCAGGATTTACAAATAGTTAATTTATCATGAGCTTTACGGTGAAGGAAAAATCGTGAGGCCTCCCCATACCTGCGAAAAATTCAATGGTGTATAATTACTAATCTGCGGTAAGAATTGCGGCCCAAGCCCTTTCATTCCGAGAGAGGGCGTCTCGGCAGTGGGACGTAGTTATATGGGCTGAGAAGATGTAATGAAACTGTTCCTGTTTCGCATTCGGTGTGGCAAAACTTTATTTGTGGGAATGTAATACGACCGTGACGAAAGCTTAGTGTAGTGCGTTTAAAAACGAGCCGTAAAACGGGGTATTACTACTATTACTTAATAACGTCCCTTTTTAATAAACATTTTACCACCGCGCCACGGGGGCGAGATTTTTATTTATTACTCAACATTTATGATACTGATTTTATTAAAAAATATGATACGTACAGGCGCATTCTGGGATATTATGTTTATAACTGAGCCAATAGTCGCGACTTTGGTTTTATCCGGGACAAAAATGTTGTGTTTTTAAGGTTGCGTGCTCAAAAGGGACCATACGGGACCTTATTACTAAGATTGTGCATTTTGAATCGTAATAAGCAGGCACATGAAATCTTTTAATACCTACTGAGTGTATGTTACCGATGACCGCTATAGGGAACGTGCAGTAACTATATAGGCGGCAGCACTAATGCGACAGAAGAGACACTATGTTACTTACTGTCTGCTTATCCACTATATAATAAATTTACTTCTCTTAACTAGGTTAGCTGGAAGAGATCCCTTTTTAGGGATAACTTCGCCTTTTTTCTCCTCTCTGTGTACTTGTATTTTTATTTTTATGTGCAATAAAGAGTTTACATACATACATAATATGCGGACAGTAAAAGAAACTTATCAGGGTAAAACATTCAAATTGATGGCACCAGTTGGCAGCAGCGTCTATGTACGCGTTCCCTATAGGCACCAGCACTAATGCGACAGAAGAGACAGTATGCGGTCAGTAAAAGAAACTTATCAGGGTAAAACGGTAAAATTGATGGCACCAGTTGGCAGCACCGTCGATGTGCATGTTCCCTATAATCCTACTTAAGTATATTACAAATGCGAATCGTCTGTGAAAATGTTCCGATGTTTGAATGTTTGTAACTCAAAAATATTCCCAGGGTGAATTTCAACAAGCTCTAAATTTACCTAATTTTGGTGGGATTTTTTATTTTTGTTGTTCGAGTCAAAATTATATATCAACAATACGTAACAAGTCATAATAAATATTGTGTCGTAATGGCCTTTCATTATACATAGTAGTTTTAGAGATATTATGATTTTAGTAATTTGATTACCACCAAAATTGCTTGTACCCATCAAAATTAGATATGTTGGCCACCAAAATTAGATACTTGTACTAATTCAAGGTAAAAAATATATGCACAAAAGTGATTAAAAAAAACCGTATCACTTCCAATTTAACTTAATATTTTAAAACATATAATTCACACAAAAACAAGTATTGCTAAGTCACACCACCACACACCACCAAAAAGTATTTTAACACACCAAAATTAGATACTTATGTGCTTGGCGAACAGATTCAGCAAGATATGGCACGTGTGTCATCGTTCAGTGCAGGAGCGGAACTAAACGAACAGGTTAATACAAGTTTGTTGGTCTTATTGCGTTTCGTTCGACCATAAAAACATCTTCAATATTTACCACCAAAATTGCCAATCTCACATGGACAACTTTTAGTGCCTAGTTTTGAGTATCAACTCATGTACTAATATTTATTAATATATTCTTATAAGATACTTGAACTAATGAAGAATAAAATACAATGCATTTTTACTTAAATAAATGGACGTTATGGTTCTATCATAGATATTTATCAAGAGCAACGGATACTGGACGCTACACCAAAATTATCATTTCAACGAAAAAAAATTTTTTTAATAAACATGAATAATTTTTTATAACATTGCGATTTGGCGTAAGATAAAAATTAAAATTTCCTCATTTTTTTAAAAAAAATGGCACACTTTAAAATGATGACCATTTTTAAATAAATAACATATTATGATAGGTTAGGATAAGATGTTCATATTTTAATACCACACACAGGGCCTCTTACATCTTGACAGATGATTTAAGCAGCATCTGTTTGAGAGAGGCAACGCCGTTCGTGACTGTAAAGTCCGATCCGGGCACGATCGCCCGCATTTCTGGCACACGAACTGAGGGCCCGGCGACAAAACAGAAGCTGCATCGTAGCTGTGCCGTCTCGCCCGTTTCAGTGCTAGGCTCTGAAACCAGGCGTCGTCGTGGGTTTCACAACCCTCAGCGAGAGTCTTTCTCCCTGCGGTCGGAAGCAAGATCCTCCCACACGCCGTGATCGATGTACCAACTACATTACCAACTCGTGATGTACTGTCTTTCACTTTTTCACTTTAAACATTATAAACTAAATAATATTGTTGTCGTTTAAACATCTTCTCTGAACCATTTCCTTTGTTATTGTCCACATTATATTTCCGCGTCTTCATAGAATGAAAGATAAAAATTTCAATCGCATGAAGCGGTAAAACTACGTCCGAGTTTAAAACGGAAAGTCACGTGCCAGAAAACTGTATTTGCCCACAAACACGTTCACAATAAACTTGAGTTCGATACAGACGATGTTTGCGGTACATTGCCAGCAGTCCGTACTAGGAATAGTTCTATGTGCTTAGCTGAAAACTTAACTGAAACGCTGGACGCGGTTATGGTTTTTACCGGACTGGCGAAGGAGGGTTATGTTTTTCGAAGAAAATGGCGTTGTCTGTCAGTGCTGGCTTCATTATCCCAGCCTATATACAGGCCTCCTCTCGGAATGAGAGGGCTTGGGCCGTGGTTCCCGCGCCGGCACAGTGCGGACTAGGAACTTCACACACACCTTTGAATTTCTTAAACAGGTTTCCTCACGATGTTTTCCTTCAGCGTAAAGCTTATGGCAAATTACAAATGTAATTTCGCTCATAAATTCCGAAAACTCAGAGGTGCAAGCTGTGATTTGAACCCACGACCCTCTGCTTAAGAGGCCATGGGTCAAACCACTAGGCCACCACGGCTTATACGGCGCTAAATGGTAAAATCGTACAAGTAGCATTACATTACGAGGCCACTGGGATAACGAGTCACAAGTGATTGATCTAGCGCCGCAATGTAAAGCTAAAGGCTTAGTGTAAATACCACGATACAACTGAATAACGCGCGTCAATTCACAGACATCTAATTTTCGGCTTTAACAAAACTTCAACTGATGCATGGCCGAAACCGATAAAAAAAAAACTTCGGTTATTCTCTAACAAAAACCTATTCGATTCTACGAAAGCAATCACAACAGACCACAGTCCTCTTTTTCCCAAACACTGCGACTGTAAAGTTCTCGTTCAGGTGTAAAATCGGCGCAGACAAAGCATTCGTTGCGGCCAGCCGGCTTTTTGTTTGCATCCCACTGATTGGGCTTTTCTTCTCAAAATAAACGAGAACCGTGAACAAGAATTATTCATTTGAGGTAATATTTTATGAACACCAGATTTCCCTAACGTTTATGTAAACAATCACATAGCGAAGTTTTGTGGCTCAAAATTGAGAAACCTTTTGAGAACCGAGACTTTTACAGGTTCGTAAATCTGCATGAGTCTGCACTCATATTTTTGCCAATTCGATGAAATACGCGCAAGTAATAAAGTCACCGACATAGCTCGAAGAATCGCCAGACTCAAGTGGCAGTGGGCAGGGCACTATCGCTTGTAGAACTGATGGCCGATGGGGTTTAAAAGGTTCTCGAGTGGCGTCCACGGACCGGAAGACGCAGGGTAGGTAGGCCTCCCTCCAACATGATAGAGTGACGACCTGGCTAAGGTTGCGGAATCACGTCGGATGCGGAGGGCACGGGACCGATCAGTTTGGCGAGCCTTGGGGGAGGCCTATGTTCAGCAGTGGACGTCTTTCAGCTGAAATGATGATGATGATGATGCCAATTCGGTCTATTTGTCATACACCCCGTAAGAAACAAAAGTTGTCTCTAATGTGCATACAAAATTAGCGACTCCGAGTCAGCAAACTTAAGATTTCATTAAACGGGACGAAAGTTGGCCAAGCGTCACGCGCGCTGATGTAGACTTGACAAAAAATATTGGCTATTAGACCCTTAACTTTTGCCAAGTCCACAGGAGAGATACGAACAAAAAAATGCATATTAGGGATGGCGATTCTTCTCGAAAAAGATCGATTTTCAAATCGATTCGAATCGCTATCTTAAAAATCAATTCACAAAAAAATTGACGTCTCAACTCTCAAAGATCGATCTCTCAAAAATCCTACATGCTGTTTAACAGTTTGCTGAATACGTAAGATAAACTTTGACATAATGAAAGTGGGTCAAGATGGAGTAAATCTCACGGAGCACACAGGATGGCCTATATATTCTGATAATAGTCCATTATTAAACAACTAAGGTGCAGCCGCAAACAATCGCTTAGTGGACGCAACTACAGCAGGCCTAACTTTTATATTTTTATTTTACACATATAAATTTAGAATTACAAGAAAATACCCTATCCTATGTATTCGAAGATCGCCACGCCCAATATTTATTGCTTATTGTAGCAATTGTCCAAGATTAGGCGAACCGCCCCGCATAGATAGTTGTTCAGGATTGTCGTAGATTCAATAAAAAATAAGTTTTTGTTAAAAATTTCATTTTCAAGGCAAGCTTTTTCGCTGACTTTAATTTCAAGTAAATCCGACCACTAGAAGTGGGTCAAATTCAACTTCCAAGATTTGACCCGTACATACATACTTATAAGTGAAAAACTTAAGAAGATGACCTGTTGTATGTAGTAGTGCACAAAATTGATATGGAGCGTCATTTTTCTACTTTGGAACGTCAATTTGTTTATATGGACACGTTACTACTATGTACATACAAACATGTTATCTTCTTAAGATTTTCACCTATAGGTACATACATTGCAAGTTAATAAAAAGCTTTTAACAAACTTTACCAGCTTGTTGTTCGGTTTTCAACCTTGATAGGAAAATACACCTCTCTGTGTATTCCTTCAGAAATACTCTTCTGACCTGTCAAGGTGACAGTTCTAAAGCTCTCGAGATTCGGTCGGCACGCGCTGAGTTCTCCTGCGCACATTAATTATTAAAAAGTACGGTTTTCGGGCTTTATATCAGATAAACATACATACACACACCCATACACCAACTCAAAAGTGGATCGAGCTGAAGAGCGCCGTGGAAGCAAGCAGGGCAGGGAGCGGGCAGGGAGAAGCGGTGCAGTGAAAGCCAGGTACACTTTCTTCACAGTATTATATCTATGTATTTATGCCTAATCAACTCTGCCTAGCGCAGATCTATACATTGCAAAAATAGCTAATTGTGTAAAAGAGTCGAGGAATGGACTCCATGGGTTTAAAAGTGTCTTCTACTCGCCAGACCATTGATGCTCTGGTTTAGTGACGGAAAGAAAACGGATAGAAAAGCAAAGAGCACAAAACAGGGAAGAGATGCATTTCAATCTTCTAAATGATCGAGAAAAGCTTAGAAAAAGAACACCAAGACTTAGGTACAAGTTCGCCTTTGTACATAACATCGCAAATTGTCAACGGTTGTCAATGGGATCCTGTCACCGTAACCATTTTTTTGGGATCAAAGTAAGTAAAGTATTTTAAACCATCCCGCGGTGTAGAGATCGGCAGTTGACCATTAATTTTATTTGTGCGAGGAGAAGATAGTCACGAATAAATGTTTTCTTTCAGTGTTTGCCTGCTGGTTCTTACCCTGTTGCGCATTGTCTCACCGCACTCAAAGTAATTAGTGTTTTATCACACCCCGCACTCGCTAATCTCGATAGGTCGGGATCAGCCGGCTCTCATTACCCGCCGTTATCATCATCGACCTAAGGGATTTGGTTGGGGTCATTGATGTATGCTGGGACCGTCTTATTATGGTGTATGGGGTGACCCATCAAAGTTTACTTATGGCAATAACTCTTTAGGTAAAACATGAATAATAAGGCCCTTTATTTAATTCCAGAAAATAAATTAACAGTTACAATTACAACTTTTTTAGGTTAGAACTACCGTTTATGGCTACTTGTGCACCGTTTTTGGACAGTCAAAATTTGATGTAATATAACGTAAGATTACAATGATAAAATAATATAATATTGAATTTTCAAGCTTTAACACTCAATCAAATCGAGCTTTAGCACTCAATCAAAAAGACGCGTGCCGTGTCAGACACCGACAAATTATTCTTTGCGCATACTGGTTGTGCACGGCCCGTGTCTGCGCGGTCGTGTTACGATAGATATGTATTTGTTAATAAAAAAATTTAAAAAAAATAAATAATAGGGGACAATCTTACACAAATCGACCTAGTCCCAAACTAAGCAAAGCTTGTACTATGGGTACTAGACGACGATAAACATACTTATATAGGTAAATAAATACTTAAATACATAGAAAACATCCATAACTCAGGAACAAATATTCGTGCTCATCACACAAATAAACGCCCTTACCGGGATTCGAACCCAGGACCTCTTGCTTCGTAGGCAGGGTCACTACCAACTAGGCTAAAGCCGTCGTTAAAACTGTATAGGTAGAATAATGTTATTTTATCTGCCACGGCACGTATCCGACACGCTCGGTGTCTGTAGATATGAATCGACCTTTATACAGCACTTACGTCTACAGTTAAAGTACACAACATAAGCACTTACTATAAGAATAACAATTAAAGCGTGTTATGTTGGGGACTCATTAAACGCGAGAAGGAATCCCACGATGGATGGAAACCTGGAGAGCCTACAACTAAAAACTGTCGGTGCACTGTTTAAACAGTAAATAATAGGGTTTCTATGGTTTCACATAATTTAACAAGCCATAATTACCGTTCATAAAAATAAAATAAATAGATAAATAAATTAATTCATTTTATGTGATCAATTACTTTTATTTTATTTAATTCAATATAATTTAGCTTTATTTAATTTAATCAAATGGAATTCAATTGAGAATCGAGAAACCGTGGTGGCCTAGTGGTTTGACCAATGGCCTCTCAAGCAGAGGGTCGTGGGTTCAAATCCCGGCTCGAACCTCTTAATTTTTTGGAATTTTATGCGAAATTAATTTGTAAATTTACCACGAGCTCTAGGGTAAAGGAAAACATCGTGAGGAAACCTGCATACACCTGCGAAGAAATTCAATGGTGTGTGTGAAGTTCCCAATCCACACTGAGCCCGTGTGGGAACTACGGCCCAAGCCCTCTCATTCTGAGAGGAGGCCTGTGCCCTGCAGTGGGACGTAAATAACATAGGCTGGGATGATGATGATGAATACAATTCAATACAATTTACTTTAATTTAATTTAATGTAATTAAATTTAGGTTCTTTAGTTGATTGATTTTGGTTTTTTAAAAACTTCGTCCGGGTGGGTCTTATAGCCATGGTACTGCTGTTTCCAGTGCGCTGGCGCCGCCTTTGGCCCACGGTAATTAGTTTATCCCGGCTATTAATATTCATCGTCACGCACGCGGCATCTCCCGCGATTGGATTAAGCTTATTACTCAGTTTTCGATCCCACACATTTTCGTGCGTTTCACATTATTTGCATAATGTTTTTGATAAAATATTTTATTAGATTGTCGCACTTTTTGGTTCTTGAAAACTCGTTGAGCGTTGAGAATCTTACGTCTAGATTAATTGCTTGCTTTACTAGCATTACTAGGCTTTGTCCGCGATTCCGCTTGCGTGAACTACGATTATATTGGATTAGGCAGTTGAGTTGATATTCCTGGTTTTTATTATCTTTTAATATAAAAAAAAATCTCGTGTCGTGTTTGCTATCGAACTCTTACGGAACGGATACACCGATTTTTATTGTTTTTTTTCTGTATGTTTGTTAGGTCAGAGAATAGTTAGTAGGCTAATACTAGTTACTCTACTACTACTGTAGTAGTATGCTATTTTTTATACCCTTATTCTTCGCGGACGGAGTCGCGGGCAACAGCTGGTATTCCTATAGGCATTTCCGAAAAAAAAAATTAATTTTAGTCACTAGGCTTTAGATTATGGGGATTTTCAAGTGTAAAACCCGATCGCGTGGGATTATCGGAATCAGGATTGGGAAGTATCCTATGTGTCTAAAGAACCAGCTGAGATGCATACCTACCTACCAAATTTGTCCAGCCGTCGTAGTGTGAGAAAATAACGAACGCACACACTCCCAAACTTTCACATTTATAACACAACATGGTGTGTGTGAAGTTCCTAATCCGTACTGGGCAAGCGTGAGAGCTACAGCTCAAGCCCTTTCATTCTGATAGGAGGCCTGTGTCCTACAATGGGACGTATATTGGCTGGGATAATGTAGGGTTGTTCACGAATTTCATGATCGTTGATCAGGTCTCCAACCTGTATAAAGTTCCCATAATTACTTTCATATCATTATCAGGAAATAAATCTGCTATCAGTAACTGTCAATACGCTTTATGTATGTCCAGCAATCAGCGGTACTTGGAATCGTACTCATAATCATGATTTTACAATCAAAATTGTACCTTTCACGTGACAACGATTTCATTTCATTGATGAAATGGGTAAGTTCAGGCGACACATTAAATATCTGACGTAATTAAAACAACTGACCTTTTAAATTTTGTTATCTTTTTTTAATTACTTTTCTGGCTATGAATTCAAAATTCTGAAAATAGACATAACCGACTGTTATGTTTTTTTTTGCTTAAATTTTACCCAACTTTTTCAGGCAAAACATTATATTATGCAAAAATAGATAATGACATTTAAAATAAAATTTAACTATTGTTGTAACGTAAAAGGAAATGGACTGTAATGGAAACGACGATGTGACTGAAATAATGGTAAAAATCTTTAATGGTAAGCAACTAAACCATACAAATTTGCTCAGAGAACTTTAACAACATAACGACATATAAACGACTGACATAAAGTATTGTTATAAAAAAGATATAAAACAGTAAAAAGTATCAAAAATGCAAGGAGTTCGCAACAATTGTTTTTGAATAGTCTCCAGGAAAAGGCCCTCCTCACATTACATTGCACTTTTTTGCGAAATTTCAGTCAACGTCTTGTTCTATATCTGCATCCGAATAAACTGATCTTAGGTGAACCACACTGTCTTGTCTTTAAAGTCTATGTTTACACCTATAGCTAAACCGTTTAACTCAGTCCTCCCCCGCACCTCTCCCGGCCCCCTTTGTTGTCATACCCCCCCCCCCCCAGCCCCTGTACCGAGCGGGCGAGGACTCAATTAAAAAAAAACAAAAATGTATTTATTGACCATAAAATTTAAATTAAACGATACAAGAGAAACAGTGATCCCCACACTAGGCACAACCTGTATCGTGGAGATCCAGACGTAACAGAAATTACAAGAATGAACGGCACTTAATTTTGTATTTTCATCATCATCATCATCAGCCTATGTTCGTCCATTGCTGGACATAGGCCTCTCCCATGGCACGCCACTGAGCACGATCCTCGGCCACTCTCATCCAGCTGTTTGTTGCCAGCTGCCTTGCGAAGATCATCGCTCCACCGAGTCTGAGGACGTCCCACGCTACGTTTGCCAATCCGTGGTCTCCACTCAAGAACTCGTCTACCACAACGGTTATCGGTTCTTCGGGTTATATGGCCTGCCCATTGCCACTTCAGCGTGCTGATGCGGTGGGCTATGTCGATAACTTTGGTTCTCTGCCGGATCACTTCGTTACGAATTCGATCTTTTAGAGAAACTCCGAGCATAGCCCTTTCCATAGCACGTTGAGCAACTTTAAATTTGTGGACCAGCCCTACAGTGAGTGTCCATGTTTCGGCAACGTATGTCATGCATGACGGGTAGGATGCACTGATTGAAGACTTTCGTCTTTAGACTCTGTGGAATTTTGTATTTTGTTAGGACTCAATTAAACGGTTTAGCTAAGTATAGTACCTAAACATCATCTTGTCCATTTTTCTCTCTAGTTTGTTTATGATGGTGTGTAAGTTTTATGTTTTTTTTTGAGATTATCATGCTCGCATTTCGTGTGAATTGCACTACATGCTGAAATATTAAATTCTTTCTGTTATAAGAGATTGCCTGGAAGAGATCGCTCTGAAGCGATAAGGTCGTCTGTTGCTTACCTTGTTTCTTCTATCCCTGGCTCTTAAAAGATGCCAGTGATGACGATGCCCGTAACGTTTTACGAGTCACAAAAGTTACAGACAATTGTAGTCTCATAGTGCAGCACTTTATTCCCCAGTCTTATCTCAATCGCTCTTTTAATAAATTAAAAATAAGGGAATGAATTCAAAGATAAGGAAGCATGAAACAAGGATAATATAACGACGGAGGCGGCATTGAGCTATAAAACTGTTAGTATTTCAGTCACACCGCCGATCCAACAATTAGTCTTCATTGGCCGCTTCGTGCCCTGCATTTTAACGCATCAAGTCCAAGTGAGCTCTTAATCTTAATAACGTCGTATAATTAAAAAATATTATTACGAGGATAACGTTTTGAGTAGAACGTTTGGGTAACGATAATTACATTGCTGTTGGCTCTAATTTAGACGATTTTCTTGAATTAAAAAGTTAGTAGATACGTGATGCCTAGTCGAACTAACACAAATATATGTACAGGAGCAAAACTCATCATCTCTACCTATATACGTATATATACGTCCCACTGCAGGCCTCTTCTCCGAATTAGAGGGCTAAGGGCTTAGTTCCCACGCGGACCCAGTGCGGGTTAGGAACTTTATACACACCTATAAATTTCTTCGCAGGTGTATGCAGGTTTATTTAGGATATTTTCCTTCACCGTAAAGCTCATGATTTTTTAAATGTAATTTCGCTCATAAATTCCGAAAAACTCAGAGGTACGAGCTCGGGTTCGAACCCACGATTGAAGAGGCCATAGGCTACCACGGTTTATAGTGCATATGAGCGCTTAATATCATGAAGCAGTCATAAACAGTTAAGGCAATTATGACAAAATAAATACTACTTTTGTCCATACACTGCTCCGCCAAAGGGTCCGGGGGTCGCTTAGACCCCATTATGTGGATTTCCTATTATTCTCGGCCATTGTCGAAATGGCAAAACCTTGCCTAGCTAATGGAAGGGTCAAGTAATGTGTAAATACTCAGCACCTATTGTGCTAAGTAATCTATGATTGTGTTGAAGATGCTTAGCGGGTTATACTGGGGTTATACGCGCCCGTTGCCTACGGCGACTGGCTGGCGCAAACACTACTCAAGATTTTAGACTCTAACAGCTTGTCACAGTCTCGGGTTAAAAAAAAGAGTGGTTAAGCCTAGGTAAAGGATGACATTTTAGACACTACTTAATCCTGGGTTGGAACTTTACTCGGAGTTATATAGTTAGATAGTTACCTCTGGTTCGTGCAAGTCCGCCTTAGTAGTACCTAACAGTTTTTTATTTTATCTACTGAAAATTAATTTCAGATTGTTCGTTAGATAATGCACACTTTTTCTTCTTCTTCTCTGTCGTTTTGCTTTAAGCAGAGCGGTTGCGGTTTTATTGAAGCATGGTGGTAGAGGCGGACGCAGCTCTCTGCATGATCTCCCGCCGTCTCTTTGTTAGCAGATTGTCTGACACAGTAGGTACGCATTTTCCTACAGCGGCACAGTTTTGACAATATGAAGGGTAAACTACCTATTATTGCGCTACCACCAGTAATTGACCACTTTAAGAAAAACAACTATCAACTAACTGTCTATCACGACTTAACTATAAAGTAATCACAGCACCAATTAGTGAATGCTAATCAAACGCAAATGATAGACAGTTATCACTTGACATGTTTTTCTTACACTCAGAGGGCAATGGAGAGGGCTATGCTCGGAGTGTCTCTGCGGGATCGCATTAGAAATGATGAAATCCGCGCAATCACTATAGTCACTGACATAGCTCGAAGAATCGCC
Source organism: Archips crataeganus (assembly GCA_947859365.1). NCBI lineage: Eukaryota > Metazoa > Arthropoda > Insecta > Lepidoptera > Tortricidae > Archips > Archips crataeganus. Next base: position 10,878,223 of record OX402066.1, on the reverse strand, counting down.
AGACTCAAGTGGCAGTGGGCAGGGCACATCGCTCGTAGAACTGATGGCCGATGGGGCAAAAAGGTTCTCGAGTGGCGTCCACGGACCGGAAGACGCAGTGTAGGTAGACCTCCAACAAGATGGAGCTGACGACCTGGTTAAGGTTGCGGGATCGCGTTGGATGCGGATGGTACGGGACCGATCTGTTTGGCGAGCCTTGGAGGAGGCCTATGTTCAGCAGTGGACGTCTTTCGGCTAAAATTATGATGATGATGATGATGTTTTTCTTAAAGTGGTCAATCATAGTGCATGCGCAATAACTACCTACCCCAATTCAATTCAGTTCAATTTCAAACAGTAACAGGCTTGTCTTCTTTACCACATGCTCTGCACTAACGATAATACGTTAGAAGGTCTTCTTGCAAAGATTTTTGGCGAGGCTGTGCCGAATACAAAATCCCTGTGCTACTTAGAACTTTTGCTTGAAAATATACCTTATTGCGTTTTTATTGATTGCAAGCGCACAGGGGGTCGTTCACATTTTTTTTTATCTACCAGCGAGTTTAGAAAGGCCATCATTACCAAGAAGAATGTGTCGCAAGGAAATTGTAATTTTTTTTCTCAAACATGTTATGAAATATTGACGTTATGTTCCTTAAAATACGCCACGAACTGTCACGTTGCAGGTGCGGCTAGATGAGAGGTCAATAATGGAATTTCATACAACATTGCTGGCCAAGGCCAGCAAAGTGATCGTCTATTGTTTTATGTGACACAGCACCATGACGTTTAATAGGTCGACGTGGTTGACGTGGATGGATAGATGGACGGACGGATGGACGGACGGACGGACGGACGGACGGAGGGATGGATGGATGTTGATGGATGGATGGATGGATGGATGTTGATGGATGTTGATGGATGTTGATGGATGTTGGTTGATGGATGTTGGTTAATGGACGTTGATGGATGTTGATGGATGTTGATGGATGTTGGTTGATGGTTGTTGATGGATGTTGATGGATGTTGATGGATGTTGGTTGATGGATGTTGATGTATGTTGATGGATGTTGATGGATGTTGATGGATGTTGATGGATGTTGATGGATGTTGATGGATGTTGATGGATGTTGGTTGATGGTTGATGGATGTTGATGGATGTTGATGGATGTTGGTTGATGGATGTTGATGTATGTTGATGGATGTTGATGGATGTTGATGGATGTTGATGGATGTTGATGGATGTTGATGGTTGTTGATGGATGTTGATGGATGGATGGATGTTGATGGATGTTCTTGTTCATGGATGTTGACGGATGTTGATGGATGTTGATGGATGTTGATGGATGTTGATGATGTTGTTGGTGATGGTGATGGTGATGGTGGTGATGATGGCGGTGATGATGGTGGTGATGATGATAATGCATGTTTGAGAAAAACTCTATACAAGCCTTGGCCACGAACAGGGATTGCCGGCCTCGTATCTCTAGATGGCCTCGTTAAAACTCGGCCATCTATAACTACTCGGCCGGCAATCCCCTATTTCGCGGCCGCTGCAGTAATGTACTATTACAGAAATAAATTATTCTTTTGTAAATATACCTATTGGTAGCTTCAAAACCGCTAGGTAAATGATTTGTTATGAAAGCATTTTTAAACTTAATATCTCGTTACTCTTTTGTGGTAGAGCTATATTGTACCTAGTTAGTGCCTTTATGTTGCTGTTGTTAGATTATATTAGATCGGCTTCTAAAATACCTTACCAAAACGAGACAAAAAAAATAGGGATGTTGACACCATTAAAAAAGAATTTGAAGACACGACTCCAGTATTTCAGGCCTGAAAGTCAGATTAATTTTCGATTAAATGCAAAATTAGATTTTTTGTTGCTTTAAAACAAATAAATAGTTAGTTGATTGAGCATTGCGAACAATGACGTCATATGTCGCTATTGTCATTCAAACTCTTCTTCTTCTTCTTTTTTTAAAAATATGGCTTCTGTCCCACTTTAATGGTAGGACAATTTCGCCAGTGTCGAAGTAAGCTCTCTTGGGAGCGACGTTGTACGGTGATTGTAGTTTCTGCAACTTATAGAAAAATTCCAGAAACCACGTGGAAACAACTTGCGCATTAAAAAATGTCAGACACGAGAGCAATATAGAATTTTGTGATCACTGTTAATTAAGGTTAATCGCCGCATAAAACACTATCAAAATTATACTTCAACTAGCCAAAGAAACAGAAATACCAAAATTAGATACTGTCTACATCCGCCATGTTCGAATGCTACAAATCGAATCCCATTCAAACTCTATGGGAGATTGTGTTTTGACAGCTCATAAAAAGAACGTCAGTTGATTGGTGGTGTCACCATCCCCATTACAGCTAGTATCTTTGCATAAAAAAGCGTTCTTCTATCTATGTTTCTCTAACACGCGCGTTCGGTAATGCTCTCTCTCTTTTAGTCCCAGGTATTTAAAACAGCAGATAGATAAAAAACTTAATTAAAGGACTTGTTGTATGTAAAAAAAAAATTTTAGGGGACAATCTTACACAAACCGACCTAGTCCCAAACTAAGCAAAGCTTGTACTATGGGTACTAGACGACGATAAACGTACTTATATAGATAAATACATACTTAAATACATAGAACACATCCATGACTCAGGAACAAATAATCGTGCTCATCACACAAATAAATGCCCTTACCAGGATTCGAACCCAGGACATCTTGCTTCGTAGGCAGGGTCACTACCAACTAGGCTAAAGCGGTCGTCAATGTAGTAGTAACGTGTTTGTATAAACAAATTGACGTTCCAGATTAGAAATGTGACTTAAGATCCATATCAATTATATGGCACTACTACATAGGTCCTTAAGTTTTTCATCTAAATATACATTTGTTGTGGTCCGTTCAGTCCATCAAAAGTACTGGTGGCCGGAATCGCTTAACAGTAACTACCGTTTCGATCCAAGGCGTGTCCCAAAAAACAAATGCTGAACTGTGCTCCCCGAGGAAGCAACTTTGCTTATAATAAATATCGTTGTCTGTCAAAGTACGGAGGTTAGACCTAACCCTTGAAACGTGCGCATAGGGACTTGGAAGCAATTCGACAAGACACTCGAATAATATTTACCGCATTAGCTGTCGTTTAAACTACTAGAAGCCGGTTGGCTGCTAATGCTATGTCATTAATGGAAGCGGTGCGTGATCCCGTGAGCTTCGGAGGGTGGGGATTCGAGGTGTATTATACCTAAGGTGCGGATGAGGATGAGTATGGATTTTCACCCAACGGTCGAAGGAGGGTTATGTTTTTCGAGCGTATGTATTTATGTATGTATCATCCTTTGGCACGCCCTGCAGCCTGAACGGCTCAATGGATTTTGAAGTGTGAGGTGTCATTAGAATCGTCTTAGTTCCGAGAGTGCCATAGGGTATCGTCGGGGATAGTGCAATACCGCACAGTGGCGAAGGGTACTAATAACCCGATTCCCCCCGGGTTGACCAAATTTTCGAAGTTACCAAACGCCTCTCTTCCATTACTCCACTTTCAAGTAGAGGATAAATGGGATTTTTAGCTTTTTTGCTCCGCCTTTACTTGCAAAAATTTTCACGCCCCGCCACTGATACCGCATAAATAGCAATGGTAATTATTGCGTATCTACACAACACACATAGTGCGAAACCACGTAACTAGCACTAGTAAATGCTGCGTATCTACACAACACCCAACTTTACAGGAGAAGCTTAAAACGTTTCTAATCAGGATTTGACGTTCGTTGGCGGGAAATCTTAATTTGGCTGCATTTGTTAGATACGCGGTATTAACCAATGCTAGTTACGCGGATTTTCCCTATAGGTGTTGTGCATATAACCTACGCAGTATTTACCAGTGCTAGTTACGCGGTATTGCACTATCCCCGACGGTATGTATTTTCCCGGAATTTCCATGGGAACGGGTGATACAGGTGATTTTTTTTTTAGTATTGTTCATTATGAATTAATTACACATAAAAACATACATAAAATCACGCCTGTATTCCTAAAGGGGGTGGGCAGAACACACGAAACGTTACATTGACGTTTCGAGGCCACGATTAGGAATTTTATGTTTATTTTTTGTTATTATTTTTTTAAAGGCAAAACTGTATACCTACTAGTATCTATACAATATATTATACCTTAACCTATTTTCTTCGTCGGTTCTTACGACATCCACGGAAGAAAATGGAGTGGTGTAATTCTAAGCCCGACACCACACGGGGGCATTATGGATTAGTAGTCACAAAAACCGTAAAAAGATAAAGTGAAAATGGTCTGCACATACAATTAGAGGAAAGGAAATTAAAAAACCGGCCAAGAGCGTGTCGGACACGCACAAGGTAGGGTTCCGTAGCCATTACAAAAAAATCAAGTAATATTTTTCTAAGGATTTCGTATGTGTACGGAATCATCCAAGTTTAGGTATGTTTTATACCTTAGGCTACTATTTACTCTTAAACTACAAATAATTTCCAAGCAATCTTAGCCCCTATAATTTTCCTAGTAAATTTGATATATTTACCTACTACCATTCTGAATTTTTTCAAATTTTTCCACCTAACAGTTTAGATTTTAGAGGGGGGGACGCTCGATTTTAATGAATATTTTCACTTTAAAGTTGAATATTTCGCAAACAGATCGCTGAATAGAAAAATCATGCTAATAACTCCGCAATGGTTTTAAAAGACCTATCCAACGATACCCCACACTATAGGATTAGTCGAGAAAAAAAAATCACCCCCTTTACGTCTATGGGAGGTACCCTAAAAAAAATTTATTTTTTATTTTTTATTTTACCACTTTGTTGGCGTGACTGATATGTATATTCATGCCAAATTACAGCTTTCTAGTACTAACGATCTCTGAGCTTAGCCGCGGACAGACAGACGGACAGACATGGCGAAACTATAAGGGTTCCTAGTTGACTACGGAACCCTAAAAAGGAGGCAGATGGACGAGAACTGCTAAAGATAGAGATGAATGGAGAAATTTGGAGGATGCCTTTGCCAATAAGTGGCATAGATAAATAAATAAATAAATAATAAATATCACGGGACAATTCACACCAATTGACCTAGTCCCAAAGTAAGCTAAACATAGCTTGTGTTATGGGTACAAGGCAACGAATAAACATACTTATATAGATAGTTACAAACTTAAATACATATTAAACACCCAAGACCCGAGAACAAATATTCGTATTATTCATACAAACATCTGCCCCGACGCGGGAATCGAACCCGGGACCTCAAGCTTCGTAGTCAGGTTCTCTACCTACTAGGCCATCTGGTCGTCTAGAGGCAGGGTTGTCGTTGCATAATAGTAAGCGTAGAATGTAAGAAATAAATATTGTGACGTTCCACAGGTAAAGGTACCTACCTTACGCGGATCCCATAGAGTACCTACCTTTACCCATGGAACGTCACTATATGTCTAGTGGTTCCTGGTGGTGATCTACCCTCGGAATGAATGAATAGAAGGCCCTGACGACTGAGAATTAAAGGAAATATTTTCTTGATCGACCCATATAATAGATCGGTCTAGGTTTAGGTTTCCTAACGATGTTTTTCTTCCCCGTAAAACTCGTGGTAAATTTTATAAGCAATTTAAAGGGGCAAGCCCGGGCTCCAACGCAAGACCCTCTGCTTGAAAATGCACGACTGCAAAAAAGAAACTTTGTAAAAGTAACTGCTATGCTGCTATTAAATTTATAAAAAACTACAAAGACACCAAATAAAATTCATTATTTACTGCCTATTACAAGCAATTGAAGCAATTTTATTACTTTGCTCACCCGCGACCTAAAAAAAAGGTCGCGGGTGATCAAAGTAATTGTTTCAGTTAATTAATATGGACCTCCGCAAAGTAACGCCTGATTCAATAAACCATTACAATGAGTCGAGAATCTACAAATTTGCTGAAACATTCATACTCAAAACTAGTCACGCCAAAGATATCCGAACTTGCTAAACTACAGTAGGTACAGGGTCGCACCATTAAGCATATTAAGGTCTATTATACTATTGCGTTGCCTACTCCAGTGCTGATACCATCTCCAACTTCGAGCCAGGCTAATACGGGTCTGGCCGACTTGGTGCCTAATATTGTGTTGACTTGGAAATTGCTGAGTAAATTCAGTAGTTGATAAGTTTGTAATGGCTGTGTTAGTTTGTCAGTCTAATGTTAACAATATTTTTCACTAGCTGTTACCCGCGACTCCGTCTGAAAAGAATTCATTTATCGCTATCGGGAATTATGCAATTTTCCGGGATAAAAACTGTCCTATGTCCTTCCCAGGGTCTCAAACTATCTCCATACCAAATTTCATCTAAATCGATCCGGCGGTTTAAACGTCAAGAGGTAACAGACAGACACACTTTCGCATTTGTAATACTAGTATATAAATTTATTAAATATTCGTTTATTAGAAAAAAGCTATAACGTATTGGTTTAACTAAGTATAAACGTTAGTACAGTCAAGGAATTTAATTCATGAGCCACCATGGAACCTTTTCAAAAGAAAAGTCATTACGATTTGCCTTGTAAATTAATGCGATTTCACTATGACGTTTACTGTGAAATGGCTCATGAATTAAAGTCCTTGACCGTACCTACTTAAAACCAGTAAAAAAAACACGAAACAAATTTTTGTTTAAATTTAATTTTTAATGCAAGCTTTTTTGATGACTACTTTTTGTTGACCTTAGTTGCAATGTTATCTAACCTACATAAGTATTTTGAATTTGATGTCAATCCGACTACTGGAAGTGGGTTAAATGACTTCCAAGATTTGAGTCAAACAAATAGGGCAAGTTAAATAAATGCTTGTAAGAAATGTGCAGAGAGGGTGTGGACAGCACAAAAAACTGCCGACGTCGAATCTACACGATGATTTTTAATCGGTGATCAGGAACCAATTTTTCTAGATCAGAAACCGGTGGGGACCACGTTTAAGTCGCAGTTACATCGACACCCGACAGCAAAAACAATGTAAGTAATTTTACAGTGTAATTTAATATTCAAAGGTTGAAATAAGCAAAAACTGACCTATCTGCGTATCTATTTGCTTTTTGCCTAAGATGAAAATTGAAAAAGTTAGTTCGTGTGATTACATTGTAAGTAATTATTTTTATCTCATTGGTCTTATTTTTTTAGTGTAACATTATTGCAAATTTAGTTACAATGTGAAAAAATCTCGATTGGTAAACAGTATACCAGCAAAAACATTGTAAATAATATTGCTATTATTTTATTTCTCGTGCGATCTAGGTATCGGGGAGTATAATGATCAACAATATGGTAAGAAGACTTAAATGAATAATAATAATAATAATAATAACCATTTGATTCAGATAATTGCATCCATAGAAATGTTAGTATCGTTACTTACAGCTACGTTAGTCCTTAAAAAATAAAATTCACTTTAATAGATAGCAGTAGATTATACTAATAGTATAGAATAATGTGCATTTCAATTAATGAAATTGAATCAAATGAATGATTCTAAAGTAATTGTTTTATTCAATTCAATTGAATTTAATTTAATTAATTAACTCGATCCAAAATTTGAGGATGGAACTATTGATCCTATTCGCAAATGCCATCAGAATATTGTTGCGGCTACCCCGCTCCCGGCTCAGCAGGGATGGGATTCTCTTTCTTTTAACTGCATAAAAATTGTCTGTGTGTTTCTCGGCAAACATCCCCGAGGCGCTGCAGTAGCGAGGTAGCCCCAACAGCATCCTGAAGGCATTATTATATTGGACACGGAGGGCATTGTACGCTTTCTGCGTGTAATTAATCCATAGGCTGCTCGTGTAAAAAACTTGACAGAACGCCTTAAAAAGGGTAATTTTGACTTGTCTTGAACAATGAGCGAACCTACGAGCCAGCAAGTTACTTCGCACTGCTAGCGCCCTCCGTTCCATTTCTATGTCCAGGTCATCTTTCAAGTCGTCGCCGTCAGACAGGATGTGTCCCAGAGATATTTAAACTGAGTTACTCGATTGAATGGCTCACCATTTCAATAATGATATACCACAGTAAACACTGGGATTCATCCTATGATGCGACTTGAAGTTAACGCTGACGCCATCCACATAGCATCCGACATGCATGCTGCTGAGCTCCTCGATCAGACTGTTGACGTACTACAGGTTGAAGAGCTTGCGTGAGGTTAAACCCCCTTATCTCACCTGCACTCCAACCTATAGGCCTCCGACAATGAACCATTTCATCTTTCGTAGTTGAGCTGATTGCTGTACCAAAACTTAAAAACATTGACGAGCTCACGTGGTGTACTTGTACTAGCTAGCTTATCCCATATGATACCGTAGAACACCAAATCAAAAGCCTTTGTTTTGGTTTTCTGGCTATTAATAATTCTTTTGAGCAATGAAGTTGTAACATTGGTAATCATCAGTAAAATTGACTCTGTCTTTTTATACATTGATGGTGGATGAACAGCAAATTTGACCATAAATACGTGTAAACAGAAGCAAACTAACCCGTTCATAGACACAAAAATAATTACACAAATTTGAGTATATTATGTCAATGACACTTAATAATTGTAAATACTAAGACATTGTATCGCTATAGGGGCGTTCAATATAAAGTGAGAATGAGATGCAAAATCTTTTAATATTACGAAATTAAATACTGGCCCGTAAAGCTCATCTATCAAGGTTAGATCTAGCTGATTGCTATGAAAAAAAAAACTAACTGTCTTTTGTTTAAAAAAATATACGGTAATTTCTTTGCAATGCTATTGAGTACGTTAGCGAAAATGGAGAAAATTGAACTGCGCGCCGTTATCAAATACTTGTATTTGAAAAATTTTTCTACGGACCAAGTCAATTTGGATTTGCGGGACACTTTAGGGTCTAATGCTCCTCCGTATTCGACAGTCGCACGTTGGTGCACCGAATTTAGACGTGGAAGAACATCGACAATGGACGACCCCCGCTCCGGACGCCCTACTACAGCAGTAACTGAAGAAATTGTGAAAAAATTCGAAAACTCAGTTTTGGCGGATCGTCGTGTCACGGTTCGTTTTATTGCTGAAAATGTAAAGATTTCAACGGGGAGCGTGCATAATATTTTACATGAACGCTTGGGTATGAAAAAGGTATCTGCGCGTTGGGTACCAAGAATGCTTACTGACACGCAAAAACAAACTAGACTAGAGATTTGTCAAGAAGCTTTGAACCTGATGCAGCAAGACCGGGAACTTTTTTTGGCGCGATTTATAATAATGGACGAAATATGGCTCCATCATTACGACCCTGAAACGAAACTGCAGTCTATGACATGGAAAAGGCCATCATCTCCAACTCCGAAGAAATTCAAGGTGAGCCCATCTGCCGGTAAGGTCATGGGCTCTGTTTTTTGGGATGGTAAAGGGGTATTAATGATTAAGTATCTCGAGCATGGAGCCACTATTACGGGAACATTATACGCCAAACAAATAGCAACATTGCGCAATGAGATCCGCGAAAAACGGCGAGGTAAACTCTCGAAAGTTGTGCTGTTCCACCAGGACAATGCCCCGGCACACAAGTCCGCCGTTGCAATGGCTGCAATTCGTGATGCTGGGTTCGATATCCTTAAGCATCCTTCGTATTCACCAGATCTCGCTCCCAGTGATTTCTACCTATTTCCGAGATTGAAACAATACCCGAGAGGCCAGAAATTTGAAGACGACGACGCGGTAGTCGCTGCAGTACAAGATTTTTTAAGTACTCAAGATGAGACCTTTTTTAAAAATGGAATTTTAAGTTTAGAAAAAAGATATACTAAGTGTATTATGCTAAAAGGTGACTATGTCGAAAAATAAAACGACATTTAGTAAAAGTTGTTTATAACATACTCATTCTCACTTTTTATTGAACGCCCCTAGTAGTTTGGTGTTGGTATACATATTTCATTAAAATATAATTTCTGGTTCATATCAAGTTTTATTCTATGATAGTAGCCAGTGTTGCTTTTAATAAGGTTTTTTGTCATTAAAACTACTTAAATTGATTGAAATATTGTAAAATATTATACAAATAGGTAAAAGTATATTAGATATACAATGAAGTTAGACAAAATTCATCTATGCATCAATATAAATTCGATAATAGACCATGGTAAGTAGTACTTACAATCTTTTTATGCGGTTTTATTTTTATTTTTTTGCATTGTAACTGTATGTATATCAGAAACTATAATAGTTAGAATAATTCAAGATTTAAGTATATAAAGGCCATAAAAAGTTACATAAAACCACATTGTCAAACTAGAAAAAAATAAGAAAAATAAAAAAAATCACCACTCCAAAGTATTGAAATTAGTAAAAACGACATACTGTAAACCTGTTAAAAACAATTACAATGTTTTTGCTATCGGGTGTTGACATGAAACAAAACGTAATTTTTTGTTAAATAATGATTATTAGGAAAATAACTTTTTAATTAAAATCATAGTCGCTCTACACGTGGTTTAGTCTATGAGCCTAAAACCTCTTTGACAAGTCAGTTTCCTAAGCAAACTTTGACATGATACCTGTCAAATTCCCTGCCAAAGCGATGACACTTGACGAAACTACTTAACTTCAACAATTGTAGGATGACCATGTATTTGGTTGGTGCAGGAAGTTTTAGCAATAAAGTTTTTTATTTAATTAAACAGAGACTTAATTACTTGAGACCACATCTTTTAAATTCTATTTTGGCTAGGGATTAATATTTTTCAACTCCTGATCACCGATTAAAAATCATCGTGTAGAAGGAAAAACACCATTTTTTTTGCTTGCTATGGAACTTGCACAATATCCTAGCACTCTCAAGAAGAGTTAGAAGGAGAGAACTTAAGCCTCAATCAACACGGGGACGACCTGCTCTGTGGCTAGCTTCGGATTGAAACTACTTCTGCACCGCGGCACCTTCTAGAATATCATTTCTAGAATTTTTACGATATTTCTACGTAAATAAAACCAAGCCTATAAATAAATTGGGTATACACCGTGAAATTTTAGTGGTTGTTTTCCCGAAACGAGGAGATTTAGTATCGATTGTACAATCGATTTATAATTACTATTTTGACTAGAGTCAAAAATCCAATTGTGAAAAACGAAAGTTGAAAATAACCGCAAACGAATAGTAACGCTTCGTTGGTACCTAACCTATCGTACGATCGTACGCTACTTGTACCAACGAAGCGTTACTATTGGTTCGTGGTCATTTTCGACTTTCATTTTTCACAATTGGATTTTTGACTCTAGTCAAAATAGTAATTATAAATCGATTGTACAATCGAAACTAAATCACCTCGTTTCGGGAAAACAACCACTAAAATTTCACGGTGTATAATTATTGGTGTAAAAATCAACATAACTCCTTTCAGTTCAACGACATTTCTTTTCAGGTAGAAGTCATTTTATGTGAAGGTCGTATTTCAAACCTAAGCTACCTACTTTTTGGTAGCAATTAGTAAAATGATGGTGCCAACTGTTCATTAGATGAAACGAATATTATATCATTGTTTATTATGGAAATTATACATAAAGCATGTTATAATAAATAATTATGTCAAATATTTTTTATGTGCATCGTCACCAGAATACATTTTTCTATTTCTCACAAAACTTATGTTCGCTTGGGTGATCCATTGTCAAATGAAAATTTACGAACAAACACATTTTAACTTTGAATCGACTTCAGATTTGTTTGAATCTGTCATGTTGTATGTATGGTTTCTTTTGCATAATGGCTCATAAATTAAAAACCGAGTCAGTATATCACAAAACTAGAAGCCAGAACTAGAATACACTCCGTAGCTAAAAATACGTAATTTTAATCGAATAAACTAGTCGAGTACAAAATTTTAGCAAGTGTCGTATCGGACGTGGCGAAACGAACGTGCCCCCAGAATTAGCTTACAGTGTTGCTGTCGGATCCGGCCACAGAGGCACAAGGCACGTTTTAACCTAAACACAAAAATAACTTTAAAACCAGTCAAAATGCGAGTCGGACTTGTACATAAAATGCTCCGTACATCCGTGCAATATTTTAAAAATAGTTTAGTATAAAACTTAAATAATTATAAAGATCGAGTTAAAAACGCTGAGTAAAACACGTTTCTTGTATGACGACTCCATAAATTTTTAACTTTATTTTATTTTTAGTATTGGTTGCTACAGCGGCCAAAAAACCTGTCGGCGATTAGTTCCTAGTTCTTAATGTTCCACATGTGAAATTTTGTAAATTATTATTGGGACGAATTTTTCTTTATGAAAAGTCTTAATTTTACCAATTCGTAAATTTCCGAATGCCTCAGTTTACTAATTATAGATAGTAATAATTCGGTTTTTTTACTGACGAAAGTACAGTTAGACATATTATAAAGGTATCTGAGAAATTCATTTCACCTATCGGTGAAAATTTCAAGTATCTAGTTAATGAAATTACAAAGATCGAGTTAAAAACGCTGAAAAAAACATTTATCTTGTATGACGATCCGATATTTAATTTAAATTTTATTTTTAGTATTTGATGTTACAGCGGCTATATTTAGTAATACATAATCGGTGAAAATTTCAAGTGTAGACACTCCATTACGATTCAAGAAATAGAGCTCTGTGACTGACGGACGGAGGACAGACAGTCGAGTCTCAGTAATAGAGTCCCGTTGGCACCCTGTTGATGTTGGTACGGAACCCTAGAAATGTAGCAGTAAAGCCTCTGGAACTTCGCCGGCAAACATTGTAAAACCAAGAGGTTAATCTTGAACCTTAGTGGAGTGAACAGAGGGGAATAAACACAATTTCTCGCTTCGCTTTGCCGCGTGAAGTTTTAAGGTGCTGAAATGAAAAAATAAAAGCGCTAGTTTATGCAACGGTCCCTGCTTTTTCAATCATGTCACGATATCCTAATTATTATAAATGTGAAAGTATGATTTTCTGATTTTTATATAGCAACTAGCTGTTGCCCGCGACTCCGTCAGCAAAGAATTCGTTTACCGCTATCCCGCGGGAACTATTAAAATTTCTTCGCTAAAAACTGTCCTCTGTCATTTCTAGGGCCTTAAACTATCTCCACGCCAAATTTCATCTGAATCGGTTCAGCGGATATTGATTTGGGTGATTCTTCAAGGTCGTGATTTTTGTTTTATTCCTCTGTCGTATTTTTTTTTTACTTAGTACAGAAAAAATCATGCTCCCATGAAAATAGATTTGTTCAGTAACATAAATTTATGGTACTGAACAAATCTATTTTCATGGGAGCATGATTTTTTCTGTACTAAGTAAAAAAAAAATACGACAGAGGAATAAAACAAAAATCAACACCTTGAAGAATCACCCATTTCTCATTCAAACTTCCACTCACCTTTTCACCTCCTTAAAGGACGATTTCTTGGATGAAAACTGTCCTATGGCGTTTCCTGAGACTCCAACTATCGCTGTATCAAATTTCATCTAAATCGGTTCAACGATTTAATCGTGAATAGGTAACAGACAGATCGACAGATACACTTTCGCATTTATAATATTCGTTTGGAAGTATGGATGAGCAACAGTTAACAAAAAGTTAATCCGAGAGTTTGTACACATAAACTGGATTTTTTTTGAAATTTTACGTTTAAATGTTGAACTATATTTATAGCTATAGCCCACAACTATAGTTCCCACGCGGGCCTAGTGCAGACTGGGAACTTCATAGACACCATTTAATTGGTTTTGTCACAATTGCTTCCTTCACCGAAAACCTCTAACTAATCTGAATCCTCAAAACATCTCATTCGGATTTTTTCTTTATTCGTATTAAAAGTTTGCTGGTTAAATTCAGTTTAAATAGCTATTCAAAACAAACTTGTCGACAATTCCCAATAGGGTATCGATGCACCAAATCGTAGTTAAATTGTAAATCTCAATCATTTAAACTGCAATAGCTCGAAGTGCAGTATGCACTAACAGCACTTACCAGCACCACAAATACCCATTACTGTCTCATTGCATTAAAGCGATCCTACTGCACACGTGCAAAATGCACTCTTATGGTATGGCCACACGCATCGCGATTACCTATTGCGATAAAATAAGTAAAAAATGAAATAAATATCGGGATCCCTTGGTTTCCTATAATTTAATATTATCATAATGTATAATTCTTCATAATTAACGTTAGTCATGCAGTGATTTATTTCTGAAACAGTATTTTCTCAGGATTTTTTTTTAAATACCATAGTAGAAGAGAATACACTAGGTTAGGATTGTTTTATAACAATAGGGATGTTTCCTAGGTAAAAAAATAATAATTCTTATTAGTCCGTATTTTACATTATCAAAAAATATTAGACACGTAATTTTTCTTTTGACAATTAAACAAAAAATGACGAAGATATGGCGCGTTGAAGTTCCGCGTGACGAGGCGTGACGTCACTTGTTCCTAAAACGCTCATACAAAGTGTAGGAACAAGTGACGTCACGCGAAACTTCAACGCGCCATATCTTCGTATTTTTTTGTTTAATTGACAAAATAAAAAATACGTGTCCATATTTTTTGATAATCTAAAAGACTGACTAGTTAGGAAAGTAGCCAATTCGCTAATATTATGGATACTAAGCAACAGATAAACAGATTTAAAACTTCGTTGACGGCCTATACGGCGCATGTGAAAAAAGCAATAGGTATCGCAAAGTTTTATCGTGAAAATGGTCAAAACCATCGTTCTTCATTTTATGCCGCTGCACGGCTGCATAATAGAAGACGTGAGTGGATGAAGGGGGTATGTCGCATTTTTTTCATTTTCGGTTTTATGCCATAAATGAAGGTTCTAAGTCATAATGCAACACCGAACGCTATCAGTTCTCATGTTTTTAAACTATAACAGCCTTAAACCCAGTGTATGAAGGACCTATGTACAAGAATAAGTTACCTTCTTCGTGAATGAACGTGCTAAGGGCACATGACTCTAGAAGTGGTTACCAGTTTGCGAGTGAATGTAACAGAAGAAAGTGTCATGTGCGCACTTAGCTCCTTCATCCATGTTATGAGACAAACTTTTATTTTCTCTTATTCTGACATATCCGATACCCAAAAAAAAGAAGAAAACATTAGGGATCAGCTGAAATTTATAATGACTGTCCTATTGTGAATCACTGCTGTGCGATTTCGAATGGAATAGCGCAGAAGTGATTCACGAATAGTCACATTTTATTCTTTTATTTTTATCTTACAGTTTCTACTAATATAGTTATTAAGCACTCATTGTAACTAACAAAGAATGGATCCCAGTTATCCGAATAAATAGAATTATTATAATTATTATTCTCTTTATTTATATTTTTTCTCTTAGGTTAGTTTTTTACAATAATTATACAAAAAGTAAAATATAAAACTATACATACAAAACGTAAAATCATTATAAAAACCTAACCTAGGGTGCCACCGGCAGCGAGGCGGGGCCTAAGTTATCGGTGGTTAGGGCGACAGAGAGAGGAACCTCCTGACTATCCGCGCAGTGTCCAGGAGTACCGCCTTCTGTATCTGACCCTTGATCCAGCCATCTAGCGAGAGTCTCTTGAGGTGTTGGTCGAGACTCTTCGCTATCAGACCGGTCGCAGAAACGATTATCGGGACAATGATCGTCGAATCAACATCCCACATGGCGGTTATCTCATGAGCTAGGTCAAGGTACTTGATGGCTTTGTCCTTCTCAGCTTTCACGAGGTTCTCGTCATGAGGGATGGTGATGTCGATGAGCATTGTCTGGCGTTTCAATCGATCTGTCAGCACGATATCAGGCCTATTGGCTAAAATAGTCCTGTCCGTGATAACAGACCGATCCCAATAGAGCGTGGCACGACCATTTTCGAGAACTGGCGCAGGTATATACTTATAGTAAGGAACTTCAAAGTCCACAAGACCGTATAGCAGAGCAAGTTGCTGGTGAATAATTCTGGCTACAATTGGTCTGTGCAAGTACTCACCGTTAGCAAGATGACCACAACCGGAAATAATATGCCTGAGTGACTCCCCGGGACGGCGGCATGCCCGACAAATGTCGACCGTACCGTCCTTCAGGATATACCTCCGGTAGTTGTTCGTCATGATAACTTCATCCGCAATTGCACAGACAAAACCTTCGGTTTCCCCGAAGAGATCCCCGAAACGTAGCCAGTTCACCGACGCAAGCAGATCTACATCTGGCCCTGTGAGTGCCTTGTAGAACCGCCCGTGTAGCTCCTTGCTCTTCCATACCGCCTTGCGGTCCTCGATGCTCATTACTTTAAGTCGGCGCCAGTTCTCGATTGCCAAGGAAAGCGGGGTGAAGTTTTTGTCTACTGCTACTACGTCGCGATGCACCCCACACTCGTTGTTTAGGAAATAATCCCTGAGATTATACACCTCGCGGTTGTGGAGGTCTTTGGCATTTAAAAAGCCACGACCTCCATACTTCCGCGAGATGTACAGTCTCATAACAGACGAGCGCAGGTGAAGCAAACGATTATTATTATTATTATAAACTCCGAATTCAGATATTTTTACGAAGAAATTCTACTAAATCAATAAATTTTGTTACAATAAACACTTTCATTTATTTAGGTTCTTTTCTTTGCAGAACAGCTTAAAGGAGAAAGAAGGGGTTATGTAATCTATATATATAAAATGCTTTGTCCTGACTGACGGATCAACGCACAGCTTAAACCGCTGATCGTAGAGACCTGAAACTTGGAGGGTGTGTTCTTTGTATGACGTAGGCATCCGATAAGAAAGGATTTTTCGTAATTCTACTCCTAAGGGGGTAAAAAAGGGGGCAAAGTTTGTATGGGACAACGTGATTCCTTGGTCCAATCTACTTCAAATTTTGCATAAACATTCTATAACAGAATTGATGGAAGACGTGTTTCGTATTTTACTGAAATTCATCCCTTGACGGGGTTAAAAAGAAGTAGAAAGTTATTTTGGGGGTGATTTGCTTCGAAGTTGATATCAATACTCCTTAGTGCTTTTGATTTAAATTACTTTTTATTTTGACACAATGTAAACGAAACGAAACTTCAAGTTGCAAGTCGCTTCCAACAGTAATGATTGGGCGTCAATGAGGGAGGCCTATGTCCAGCAGTGGACGTCCTACGGCTGAAATGATGATGATGATGATGAAGCTTTTATGTGAGTTCAACCTTTTTCGAATAAAATCGAATTGAGTATTCAAACATCATAAAAACTTGGTGCAATGCAAATCTATATATATAAAAGAAGAAACTGACTGACTGACTGACTGACTGACTGACTGACATATCAACGCACAGCCCAAACCACTGAGATTCCAAATTGGCATGTAGGTTTCTTATAAGGTCTAGGGGTGCACTAAGAAAGGATTTTTCAAAATTCACTCCCTAAGGGGGTCAAAAGGGGGTTCAAAGTTTGTATGGGGAAACAAGATTAGTTCGACTATTTTATTCGAAACTTCACAGAAATACTCCTAATGATAAATGAGTAAACACGTGTTTCAGGTTTTTTGAGAATTCAACCCCTAAAAGGGGGGAAAGGGGTAACAAAATCTGAAAATCAACATGGGTGTTGTTTCTATGGTTTATCGGGTCGCTGGTTATGAAAACAACAACGGTTTTAAAATCCGATGTGGCATACGTAAAATACCATCTCTCTGGATGGTGTGCGATGGGGTTGAAATGTCTAAATATCAATATGGGTGTCGTTTTTAATGTTTTGCCCAAATCACTGGACCTAGAAACTTGAAATTTTGCACATAGATACCTTATACAATGTAGATATCCACTAAGGAAGGATTTTTGGGAATTCCCACGGGAACGGGAAAAAACGGAATTTATATATTGGATTCCGAGTGACCCTATCTCAGTAACTATAATAACTAGACTCTTCAAATTTGATACACAAGTAGGTATTACATTAGTTACAACATTAACTTCAGGATTTTTCAAAATTCTCACGGAATAACGAAAAAACGGAATTTATATATTCAGTTTAACGGAATCCTATGAGCAATAATTACTAGACTCTTCAAATTTGGCATAGAAGTAGGTAATTATAATAGTAAAAAACTGTTTTAAGGATTTTCGGAAATTCTCACGGGATAAGGAAAAATCGGGATTTTTCGTTTTAATGGTCGTAGAAAGCTGAAATTCGGCATGTAGGTTGCTTGGGGAGTGCAGAGGAGCATTGAGAGAGAACTTTCTGAAATTCCCACGGCAACGAGAAAAAACGGGATTTTTCGTTTTACTGGTCGTAGAAAGCTGAAATTAGGCAAGTGGGTTCCTTGGGGAGTGTAGGGGAGCATTAATAAAGCATTTCCCGAAATTCTTACGGGAACGAGAAAAAACGGGATTTTGCGTTTTACTGGTTGTAGAAAGGTAAAATTTCAAAATTCAAAAGTTTATACTGTAAATAGGCCACAAAGGGCTCTTTAACTGATTTCAAAAAAGGAGGAGGTTATGCATTCCACTTTATGTATTTCTTTTATGTAGGTATTTTCACCGATTTTTCGGTCAATTGTGGACCGATTTTGAAAATTATTTTTTATACGAAAGAATATAATATACTCCTGAGATGGTCCCATTGTCACCAAATTAGGATCTGATGACGGGATCTCAGGGAAATCGAGGGCAACCTTCAAATTTTGTAGGCACGCATTACGTTTTTCATATATTTTCTCAAGCTATTTAAGTGTTTGCGTCTGGTAGACATCATCTCATGTTGATGAGCTGATGATGGAAGGTAAAACTCCTTAACGGTTAGGAGTTGAGGATATTTTTTCAAATATTATAGGTACGTATAGACCGATAGTTGTATTTTTGCAGGTTATCCAGGTGAGCTGATGATGGAAGGTTAAACTCCTTAACGGTTAGGAGTTATAGGAAGTTTCTTTAAATATCATATGCATGTATAGACCTTTAGTTGTATTCTTTCTGGTTATTCAGATTTTTAGTGCTCGCTTCCGAATTAGTGAAAAACATTGTATACAAACATACATTTCGTACTAAATACAAACTGAAATATAGATGCACAGAAAAAACCCCAGAAAAAAGACCAATGCTGGGAATCGAACCCAGGTCCTCAGCATTCCGTGCCGCGTGCCATACCCCTACACCACCACTGGTCTAGAGATTAGACACGAATCTTTCCTATACATCATACATTTCAATCTGCTAAATCATCACCTTATGCAGTGACAAGCGCACATCTATGTTACACCCTCATCGAGAGATTTTAACACTCCTTCGGAACTAACCGCTCACCTGGACAAGAGATGGCGCTACTGTGCAACTTTAAACAAGTTAGCTATGAAGTATCTTTTTTTGTACTTATTTTTTCAATTTCATTTTTTTTTTTTTTTTTATTACTTTTACGGTCATCCCGTGAAATCATACATTTCGTACTAAATACACAAAACACAGTATTTCTACATTACACAGTATTTCTATTTAGTTTACAGTATTTCTTTGTATTGTATACAAAGAAATACTGTAAAGGATCGTATCTACCTGAAGTTTAGTCGTGCTTGCTTGCACGCTTGCTTGCACGCTTACTTGCACGCTTTCTTGCACGCTTGCTTGCTTGCGTGCATGCATGCTTGCTTGAATATTGCTTGCATGCTTGCTTGCATGCTTGCATGCTTTCTTGCTTGCCTGTATGCTTGCTTGCGTGTATGCTTGCTTGCTTGATGTCTTGGTTCTTTGGAATACTCATGGTACACGCGAGCGAAGCCGCGGGCAAAAGCTAGTACTTACATATAAAATGCTTTGTCTTGAAGGCCTAAATGACTGACTGGCGGATTAACGCACAGCCTAAACCGCTGTATGTAGAGACCTGAAACTTGGAGGATGTGTTCTTTGTATGACGTAGGCATCCGATAAGAAAGAATTTTCCGGAATTCCCGCGGGATAAGGAATATACGGGATGTATATATTTCATCAATCAAGAGTGACCCTATCTCCATAACGAAGATTACTAAACTGTTCAAATTGGGCATGCAAAAGTAGACTACCACTCAAATCAACTGGATCCTGTCTCCGTAACATCAATTACTAAACTTTTCAAATTCAGTATAAACGTAAATGGTTATACATAACAGCAAAAAAACTTATTGCAGGATTTTTGGAAATTCCTGTGGGATAGATAATCTCTGAAACTTCCGAGCCGATTAAAAAAAATCTTTTACCAGTAAAAAGTTACACTATCCTTTATTGACATAGGCTACTTTTTTCCGGGAAAATACAAAATTCCCAAGATATAGCAAAAAAAATTCAACTTCGGAGCTCCTTTTAAAATGTATTTCACCAATAGAAAAGATACACTGTCCTTGATTAACATGGGATGCTATTTTCCGGACAAATGCAAAATTCCCGCGGTATAGAAAATAGTAAATTTAACTTCGGGGCTGAGTTTAAAAAAAAATGACCAATAGAAAGCTACACTATCCGCTACGCTATCCTTTATTGGTATAGGCTAGGCTACCTACTATTTATTCGGTAAAATGCAAAATTACCGTGGGATAGAAAGAAGTGAATATCACTTGAGGGTTGATTTGAAAATTTCTTTCACCAATAGGAAGCTACATCAACCATTATATACATAGACTACTTTTCTCCGTGACAATTAGCAAAATTCCCACGGGAAAAAAATAAGTGAATTCAACTACGGGGCTGATTTTAAAACTTCCTTTACCGGTAGAAAGCTACACCTTTAAGAACATAGGCTACTTTTTCTCGGGGAAAATGGAAAGTTCCCGCGGGATGAAAATAAGCGAAAATTTGCATAGAATAAGGACAAATTTGTTGAAATTCCCACGAGATAGAGAATAAACGGGATTTATAATATTCACTAACTGATACTGATGATGATGAAATGGTGAAATGATAATAATGATGGATGTTGCCGTTGTCGGATTTTTGTTTTATACAATGAAAGAGATGAAGAAGCTTTACCACAAATTGGAATTCTACGCGGACGAAGTCGCGGGCAAAAGCTACTTTTTTATATAAAAAAATGTTTTTTAATAGCATTTATTAAAAAAATCAATCGATCAGGCTATTTGGTTGATTTTTATAAAAGTAACAATACCCTATTCAATTTTAAAACAAAATTGCAACGTAAAAACCTTTAACTTCAATTACTTTTATAACATTAGTGCAGTTTGAAAAATATTACATCAAATTATTGAAAACCTTGCAATTGCGTTGATTCCGCAAAAAAACACACAAATAATTTACAAAACGTCCGCTACCTACGCATCACGTCTGAGAACTGACTCTTCTTGTAGCAGCGTAAGCGAAGTTCATCACGGTAAAACGCTGAGTAGAAAGCTACATTACTGACAGTAGAGCAAAGTGTCAGCGGCTTCACCTGAAATCGATTATTGTGATCGGATTTACACAGAGACCGGCTATGCCAAAAGAATGTATCATCGCAGCTTATGTGATGCATTATAATATCAAAATTATTGAAAATCTTGGCTTAATTTGTCACGGTTTACCTAATAGTGAAAACAAAAACGGTTAAACTGATCAAGTGTGTTTGTACTTAAGGTTTTGTTGAGAACTACACTTTTCGCTTCTTTTTTCTTTTCTTCTTCGCTTTTCTTTTTTTTTTCTTTTTTTTACACTTTTCGGATACTGAAGTTCTTTGGTCACATCTCCAGGAATGTGAACTCAATGGAGAGGTTGGTGGTCCAGGGTCAGGTGGAAGGCAAGAGGGCACGCGGCCGTTCACCAACTCGCTGGACTGACCTGATTAAAAAAGCTACTGAGTCCACCATGGTCCAGTGTACTCGCAACGCCTCTAACCGGCAGAAATGGAAGCAAATTGCTAAGAGGGCTGTCCTCGAAAAAGTCTGCGACCCACCGAACATCACTCCGTGCACCTCGTCTGCGCAACCACGACCACTCTGACAAGAGTGTCCGACTAGGAAGACACTTTTCGCTATTTTTTACTTATTCCTGTGTATCGAATGTGTGTAAATATATGTCTATCTCTCTCTCTTCCCCCCTGAAATGCCGAAGTATTCGCGAATATTCGGATAAAGCAGATAATTGCGTTATCGCGATGTGTGTGGCCGTACCGTAAGAGAGAATAAGGAGCTGTAAAGTTTGCGTTTTGAGGCAGATTTTCTAAAAGGATTTATGGGGAATTTATTTACTTTGGACCGGAAGATGCAGTGTAGGTAGGCCTCCAACAAGATGTGGCGACGACCTGCTCAAGGTTGTGGGAACTAGTTGGATGCGGATGGACTAGTTTTGATTATTAGAATTTTAAACTTAAATGTTAATTAAGAAAAATTGGTATTTGCTTGACCGAAATTTAGTACGCTGGACTTTATGAAATTAAGCGAGCAATTTCTTCGGGGACCTCGGGTCTATCGATTTCGATGATATTTGCTGCGAAGGTTTTTGGAGACGAACAATCGATCTACGATCTAATGGATCGACGGGGAAAACGCGTGTATTCAAGTTTTAGTGCAAGCGAAGATCACTCGCCCAGGTACTTAGTATTTAAATGTATACATTATTCGCAATAAAAATCGCTCATTATCTCCATTTCAGCCGAAAGGCTTCCATCCGCATCCAACACGCTCCCTCAACCTTTAGGTCTTTAGACCTAAGGATCGCTCGCGTTTTCAAAATAACGATTGTTACATTCTTCAGTATACAAAATACAAAAATAAAAATACGTAGATTTGATCAAATTTCGTGATTTTCTCTCATAATTCCTACCAACCCTACTCTAACTACTTAATGTTGCCAAAAAGGTTGTGAAACATTTTTCGCAGAAGCAACGCCCGCAGTAGAGCCGGTATAAACAAACCTTAACACAAATGCGAGTTTCCATCCTTGTCGCCGTGCCCCCGGGACCCAGGAGCCAGTAACAGCTGAGTGCACCGTCGCCCATATAAGCGCAAACATTATCCGTTCCAGGAATTACCGCAGAAATAGCAATTTTTACTACCATTGTCTCCAAAGTTTAGCCATTCTTAACAAAGCGTCTTGAAAAGCATTTACGTACGGACCATACTGTTGCGTAGCTGGGGTAACTTAGTAGAGTTGCTTCAAGGCTCTCCAGATTAGAACTTTTTTTACGAAATAAGGTGAAAAACGAGCTACTGGGTTAGGTACATAAGGAATAACATCATCTTTTGATAAACATAGGCCTCCCCCAAACTTTGCTGAACAGACCGATTCTGCGCCATCTGTATCCAACGCGTACCCGCAACCTTAACCTGCAGGTCGGCGTTCCATCTTGTGTCTTTTGGTCCGTGAGCGCCATTGGAGAACCATTTGGTCCCTTTTTACGAGCGATGTGCTGCCCACTGCAACTTGAGTCTGGCGATTCTTCGAGCTATGTCGGTGACTTTATTTAGTTCTTGCGCGGATTTTATCGTTTCTATGTGATCCCAAAGAGAAACTCTGATCATAGCCCTCTCCATCGCCCTCTGAAGTAAGTGAGGTTAATGAGCAAAAACACCTTTGGACAGCCTCTGCAGCACTAGAGAATTGCTGATGCGTTGCCAGCCCAGAGATGTATCTATGAAGCCCCCCAGACGGTGGACTGATGAGCTGATGAATATTGCGAGAGTTTAGTGTGTGCGGGAATCGCAATACCGATCATTATAGCGTTATTTGGGAAGGTCTATGTCCAGCAGATGATAACTCTCGACTGAAGATGATGGTAATAAGAGAGCTAGTTCTTTATTATTCCTCCGCGGACATGAACTCTGTTCAAAGTCGATCCCTCTCTGCTGAGAATCGTGACATCGCCGACTAATTCTACACAATTCAGACACAATCTCATCATCATCATAATCCCAGCATATATAGGACGGGCCGTAGCTTGCACGCGAACCCTGTGCAGATTGAAAACTTGGCAGACACCATTGAAATTCTTCTCAGGTGTGTGAAGATTTGCTTACGATCTTTTCCTTCGCCTTAAAGCTCATGATAAGTTTTAAATGTAATTTCAAATTCTGAAAAACTCAGAGGTGCGGCCCCGGGCTCGAACCCACGACGCCCTGCTTGAGAGGCCATAGGTCAAACCACTAGGCCACCACGGCTTACCAGGTACAATTTAAAAGCATATTTATTATTCGTTTGGGGTCGCAGCAAGCAGTGTGTCCAATCTGTTTATAGCGTTAACGATACGATTTTCAGAACTGTAGCGGCGAAAACTTGAGTGTTTATCAGCAAACTTGCGCACTAGGACATACAACAGACCTTCGCTGAGCATTTTAGTGAAAGTGCGGTGTTAAATTGTGATTCAGAGAACTTAGCGAGGATTACAGAGCATTTATGGCGGATAAAGTTTTGAACTGGATATGAATGAAATTAATTTGATTCCTTCGTATTAATAATTTCGATGGAATTTGGTAGTATTTAATTGCGGCCGGATTGCTGAGTAGTTTGAAAACTTGACTATGAAGTTTGAGTTCCAGAGTTCATTGAATGGTTGTTCACGGGTCTTGGATATAATAAGTATGTTTATCTGTTACCTAGAGCTTGCATGCTTTGCTTAGAGTAGGTATAGAGTAGAGTAGCGGCGTAGGTGTAGGTAGAGTCATAGGGCTTATCAAGGGGAAAAAAATGGATAAAGGGTAAGGTTAAGGGGGTGGGTGGATGGTGGTGGTGGTAGGTGGTGGTTGTGGGTGGTAGGGCTAAGGGTAGAAGAGGGCGCGCGAGCGCTTGCGTTTGTGAGTTTTGCTGCCTTGACTTAAAAAAACTGTTGCATTATGACTAATTTTGTCTACAATTCGAACGAGCTTTACTCTCGTAAATTTGTGCGATAAAACAAATCAAAATGGCAGCTGGCTTTAAATTATTAATGAATTTTATAAAAGTCAAGGAGATCCGAGATTGTCAAAGTACTCAACTTATTTGGACTGATAACGAGGCTTAGAAGTTCCTGAGTTTGTGTTTTCCCTCTTTAATTTGACTTTTTAATTACTAAAGAGCTTTTCTGTCTGCTTAATCGGCTTATCAGATTGTCCAAATTAAAATTCCGAAGCGTCTTACTTTGTTTTATCGTCTCATTTTGTTTAATGCTTCGTTGGGTATTTAATGGGATATTATCAGTATTTATGGACTACATTTTATTAGGCCAGTCTTTTGGCGCTGGCCATTAAAATGGATATATGAGTGGCGTAAATGAAGGCATTATATTATACACCTCTCTTATTTACTGACCGTATATCAGCGCTGGCGCTGGCTCTAACGAAACGGCGGCGGTTGTTAGGTGTTCCGATAAGTTATCTGTTTGATAGAACTTTCTTTAACACGCTAATGTAAAATTATTACTACCTACTACCTTCTACCTACCTACCTTCATCGTCCTAGTTAATACTTCCGCCAAGCAGCAGTGCATAAGTAGCTGCGTTCCGGCGTGGAGAGTAAGACAGTGACTGAAATTATAGCACATGAGCTAGGTGATTTCTTAGCCCGTGAGGCTGGCAACTCAACAGCTACCGTCTGGTATTGCAATGTCCATGGATGGTGCTGTTTGCAAGCTCCAAACAATCATCGTTTTGTTATCGTCCCAGCCTATACAGGTCCCACTGTAGGTCACTGCCCTCCTCTCGGAATGAGAGGGCTTGGGCCGTAGTTCGCACGCGGGCCCATTGGGTATCGGGAACTTCACACGCACATTGAATTTCTTCGCATGTGTGTTCAGGTTTCCTCAAGATTTTTCCTTTACCTTAAAGCTCATGGTAAATTTCAAATGTATGTAATTTCGCACATGAATTTAGAAAAATTCAGAAGTGCGCGCCGGGACTCGAAACTACGATCCTCTGCTTGAAAAGCCAAAGGTCAAACCACTAGGATATCACGGCTTTATGTATTCACAAGTACTCGACTAGCGTTTTTCCAACCTGTGTTCATTAATCTAATGTAAGCCCAGTATTTAAAGAAAGGTTCTATTAGCGCTTAATTTCCAAGCTGGCAAATTAATAACGAATTTCTCAGTCACTTTAATCGCTGGATTTTCGGTCGCCTACGTCCTTCCCGTAAGTACTAGACTTTAATGAACTTTTTTTAAGTAAACCTCCCTGGATTTAATATCCTCGTCCACCGTCTAAAGTAACAGTTTGTCGAATGCGGAGGAACTAAAAAAACCATTCAAGTTAATAGGTCTTCTGCGGAAAATCTGCCGGATTTTAAAAGGACTGTGTTTGCAGTTAAGTTTTCGTTTAACTATCAAATGAACCGATAATTTTGGCAGTAAAATACGTAGAACTTCTGCGTTCTAAGTACAGTTTTTTCATACATTGCTAATTAATTTTTATTGGAAAAACCGGCCAAGTGCGAGTGGGACTCGCGCACGAAGGGTTTCGTGCCATTATCTATAAAAACTTCAAAAAAATCACGTTTCTTGTATGGGAGCCCCCCCCCCTTAAATATTTGTTTTATTTTAATTTTTTTTTTAACCCTTGAATATTTCAAGCGTCTACCTGTTGCCGTTATCAATATCGAGCAAAAACGAGCAAAAAAAATCACGTTTGTTGTATGGGAGCCCCCTTAAATGTTTATTTTATTCTGGTTTTTAGTATTTGCTGTTATAGCGGCAATCGAAATACATCATCTGTGAAAATTTCAACTGTGTACGTCTAGCTATAACGGTTCATGAGATACAGCCTGGTGACAGACGGACAGACGGACGGACAGCGGAACCCCAGTTCCCGTTTTTACCCTTTGGGTACGGAACCCTAAAAACTTGGGTTGACTTGACATCTTAAGTGACGTCACAGCTCACTATTCCCATACAAATCAGGGCAATCACGCTTTGACAACTAATAAAACGTCCATTAATGTATTCCCGGTATCCAAAGTCCTATTAGTGAAATTTACTTCTCTACATTTTCAAATTTACCATGAGCTTTACGGTGAAGGAATAAATCATGTGGAAACTTCCACATACTGTTAAGAAATTCAATGATGTGTGTGAAGTTCCCAAGCTGCACTGGGCTCGCATGCGTGGGGTAGGGCACAAGCCCTCTCATACTGAAAGTAGGATTGTGCCCTACAATGGGACATATATTATGTATAGCTGCCGTAATACGAAAAAAGACGCATCTGACTTGTTTTTCGAAATTCAGTTACATGTAAGTATATTCGGATTTGGTAAAAAAGGCCACGAAAGAACTAAAGGCACCAACACAGCTCGAAGAATCGCCAGACACAAGTGGCAAAGGGCAGGGCACATCGCTCCGGGAAAAAAGGTTCAACAAGATGGAGCGACGGCCTGGTTAAGATTTCGGGAACGCGTTGGATGCTGATGGCACGGGAACGATCTGTTTGGCGAGCCTGGGGGGAGGCTTGTGTTCAGCATTGGACATCTTTCGGCTGAAATGAGGATGATGATGATGATGATGAAAAAGGCCGAATCTAAATATAGGTATTCGTTTCATAACGGTTTCGGGAAAAATGTAAAATACATATTTTTCCACGTGACGGCAGATAGGCCGAGATGATGACGATGATGATGATTTATTTCATTATTTATTTACGGTGGCAGACGTATTTCGTAAGTGATTTGTATCACCTTTAGTTTAGTGTCAATGGAATCCATTGTATATCAATAATAGCACTCTAAGATTTAAAATGTCCTGCAACCAACGTTTAATTGTTTGTTGGGTACCGTTACCATCAAAGAGGAAACCCAAGTAAGCAATCCTAGACAAGTAGGTTTACACGCTCCTCGTTCTCCAGCGGCATCGGAGTGTGTCGTATCGTTACCAGCGAAGAGCGTTCTGCTGTTTCTCCGCGGGTCACTACTTATTGACGTGCCCCGAGATACAAACTTAAGAGGTTTGTTTTAAATCACTGAAAAAACGCCCAAGCAATTCGTGCAAAAAAAACATTTCTTGTATAGGAACACCTTTTATTCTACCATTCATTCATTTGTTTTTATTGTTTAATTGTAATAATAACTATAAATTAAAGATTAGACAAAAAGTACGCAATTAATACGTCACACGTATATGTTTGAACATAAAGTAAATGCCCATTATGCGTCATTATGTCCCATATAAGACAAAAATAATTTATTGAATCAGGCGTTACTTTGCGGAGGTCCATATTAATGAACTAAAACAATTACTTTCGCAAGGTCGCGGGTGAGCAAAGTAATTGTTTTAGTTCATTAAGACAAAAATGTTTTTAAAACATTCATCATCATCATCATTTCAGCAGAAAGACGTCCACTGCTGAACATAGGCCTCCCCCAAGGCTCGCCAAACAGATCGGTCCCGCGCCATCCGCACCCAATGCGATTCCGCAGCCACCGCCGTCACTACCGTCAAAATGCACATAGTTTTGTGTTTGTGAAAATCCACTTTTTCGTAACTTGCACCATTATCTTTGTAGGTTCTGGCGGTGACGCCTCATTCCGCGCGGCGGGCAGGCAAAGCAAGCCGTCGCGGCCACGCCTGCACGTACAATGCTACAAATGAGATGTATGCACGTGGCGGCTTTCTGACCCCTTTTCTAGGTGATAAGCTGATATTTTTCAGGTAAATTTTAGTAGAACTACAAAATATTCAGGGTTGTTTTGTCTTCTGAAAGTACAAATGGGTCATACACAGCGTAAGAAACAAAAGTTGTATCTTCTGTGGTCGTAAAATTAGCTACTCTGAGTTAGCAAACTTAAGATTTATTTAAATAAGCCGTAAGCTGGCCAGGACCCACACGCTGATGTAGACTTGACTAAAAATATTGGCTACTAGCTTTTGCCCGCGACTCCGTCCGCGTGGAATTAGTAATTTGGGCAGCTTATTTTTTTTATCCTATTTGCTTTTTCATCAATTATGGCTCTCCTTAGTTCCTTGATATAAAAAAAATTACCCGCCCCCGCACCCCCCGCACACCCGCGTTCACATTCAACACCGTGCACCGTACTCCCAAGTCAAGCGTGCCTATAAAAGTTTTAGTCTAAAAACCCCCGATTTTGAAACATTCTTCCGCTCCGCTCCGCTCCAATTGGTGTTAGCGTGATGATGTATAGCCTCTAGCCTTCCTCGATAAATGTGCTATCTAACACTGAAAGAATTTTTCTAATCGGAGCAGTAGTTCCTGAGATTAGCGCGTTCAAACAAAAAAACCTGTTCGATAAATTCTTAAAATAGGCGTATCTTTCTTATTTGTGAACCGATTCAAATGAAACAAACACTAAATGTTAATCCAAGAAAATACCAACATATCAGTGAAAACCGCATCCTTCTAGGTTAAGCCGTTTCTGAGATTAGCGCGCACAAACGCACAGACAAACAGACAAACAGACAATAATTCTAAAAATCATTGTTTTGGGTTCTATTGCTCTAATAAATAGCCCTAGTGACAGTTTTTCTCAAATATCTTCAATGTACAGACACCGACTTGTTACAGATTTATTATATGTATAGATAGAAGATAGATGGACCCTTGACTTTTGCCATGTCCACAGGAGAGACGCGAACAATGACCCAAATAGATAATATTTAGCTCATTAAGAGTGAGTGAGTTGCAACAAATTACTGTAAGTCAGTCAGCACAAGGAAAGGCACCCAACTGTTCGACTCCGATTTGATTTATTTTGATATATGTTAGAGACTGTTTTAAACTTTCGTGGTTTTCATATACTAAACGGGACTTATCAATCTTATCATACAAACAATATTTACCTCGACGTTTCGGCCACATTGCATCAGCCGTGGTCACGAGTTGACTTTGAGTCATCAAGTAAGTATAATAATTATGATACGTTGTAGAGTCTAAAATAACAGACACGTATTTTTTTAGCTGCCCAACCTATTTAGAGAAATTGTCCTCCAAAGAACTTACTGAAAAGTGACTAAGCCCTCTAACTTCCGTAGATTTTTTTTCCAAGCAAATTGCTAGTTATTACTACAGTGAATTGAATTACTTCAAAGCAATACTTTTGATACCCTACCCTACTATTACATAGAATAAGTGATAGCGTATAAAAGCCAAAGTTAGCAGCCTTTTTACCATAATTAATTCACAAAGCGTTTATTTTCCCACCGCCAGGTGGGCTATGTAGTAAATTATTAAAGCGGGCATCCCTAAAAGATGGATGCACCGGTCGATATGCCAATAGTTTACGTGCAGTTCCCAGCGATCCGGAGGGCTAATTTAAAGATAGAAAAGTGGCTGAAATTGCAAAAATCCCTAATAGAAAAGTTTATGGATTGGAGTAGAATATTTTAAAACATTGGACATATTTTTGCAAAATGTTACAAACAGACACAATCAAGATTACAGAAATACAAAACATCAGCACGAACTTAAAAGTAAACATTTTCAATTGTATATGTGCGCTGTCGCAGTGCAAAGATTTAGAGCGACCAGCCTATTAATGTATTTTATTTATTTATGGGACAACTCACTTGACCAAAAATGTCATCATCATCATCATTTCAGCCGAAAGACGTCCACTGCTGAACATAATCCTCCCCAAGGCCCTCCAAACAGGTCGGTCCCGTGCCATCCGCATCCAACGCGATCCCGCAACCTTAACCAGGTCGCGTTAGAAATGATGAAATCCGCGCAAGAACTAAAGTCACCGACATAGCTCGAAGAATCGCCATTCGCCAGATTCAAGTGGTAGTGGGCAGGGCACATCGCTCGTAGAACTGATAGCCGATGGGGCAAAAAAGATCTCGAGTGGCGTCCACGGACCGGATGACAAGAACAAGATGGAGCGACCAAAAATGTATTAAGTACATATTATTGTTTTTAAACTTCGGGTGTAATTAGAACTATTTATAAGACATATTTTCTACGAGATATTAACCGCATTATCTTTAATGAGCTTCCGGTAATATTTCGACACAGCTGCATGCATTATGTATGATTATGGGTAAACTGGTAGGATACTAAGAATATGTTAATTAACCATGAATCATTTCAAACTATTATTTAAAAACATTGTTCTACAAAAGTAGCAATCGAATAATTAGGAAACGTGTAGGTACATGACATGTGCTTAAATCAGGGGCTAAATTCTGGAACGGCCCAACACGGTTTGCGAGCGGTAATTCAATCGTTTGCGAGAGGATAGGGATGAACTGCTATTCAGGAACGCCAAAAATCACTGGTTTGCGAGAGGCTTGGGCTGAGCTTGGGATGAGCCTTATTTATTGATTTATTTATTTATTCATTTATTTATTTACAAAGCGAATTAACAGGAAAATAAGGCTCATCCAAAGCTCAGCCCATCCCTATCCTCTAGCAAACGATCGAATTACCGCTTGCAAACCGTGTTGGGCCGTTCCTGAATTTAGCCCCTGATTTTATAATTATAATGGGTTTAAATTCTCTTCATCCTCAAATACGAGCTACGAGTTTGGCTGGTTGAAAACTATTGTTGGGTATATTGGAAAATACTTTAATACCCCGCAGTGATGAACTGCTTTGTATTTGAACGAGCTAATGCGGCATTAGCAAGCACCTCTATACGGGGCAAATGGTTCTACTATTTTTATTTATTTAACGCAAAAAATACGTATCACTCATATGAATTGCCATTTTGTTAGTTATCAATAGATTTATATACTCACGATGTTTTCCTTCACCGTAAAGCTCGTGGTAGATTTCAAATGTATTTAGCACATTAATTTTTAAAAACTCAGAGGTGCGAGACTGAGTTTTGAACCAATCCTCTGTTCGAGAGACCATAGGTCAAATCACTAGCCTACCGAGATTTTTTTCAATACGGCTTCTTAAAATAACAATAAACACTAATCGTTTTATCCAAAGAAGAATGCGAGTAGCCTCAGTCACTGATGAACATTGCCTCTTACTTCGATCAACGAGGTTCTTCAAA
Organism: Archips crataeganus; assembly: GCA_947859365.1. NCBI lineage: Eukaryota > Metazoa > Arthropoda > Insecta > Lepidoptera > Tortricidae > Archips > Archips crataeganus. Next base: position 10,846,371 of record OX402066.1, on the reverse strand, counting down.
CAGACCCGTCCTGAGCCACCGCATCCAACGCGTTTCCACAACCTTAACCCTTTAGTATAATAATTATTTATAATTTGTGTTTGTTTCGTGTGGGCTTCCGTGATTTTACTGTGCTGTGGCCCGGCGGAAGACCAGTGCTGGTTTTTAACTAGCGACACGCTGAGCCGGGACCCTTTTGTAACAGCATCAATATGTACCTATGTCTATGTTTGTACTTTTACTTTTAGCCTGTGTACGTGTTATTGTTGTTATAAATATTTTTTTCTTTCTTTCTTTCTTAATCAGGTTGTCGCTTAATCTTGTTGGAGGCCTACCTACACCGCGTCTTCCGGTCCGTAGACGCCCCTCGAGAACCTTCTGACCCCATCGGCCATCAGTTCCACGGGCGACTCTGCCAACTGCCACTTACGTATCGCGATTCTTCGAGCTATGTCAAATATGAATGTTTTTAACAAAGTTCCAACTTTAGTAGTAACTGTACAAAATTCGCGCCTACCGTGATCGCGTGTGGTGTGATTTTTTGTTATTCCATTTTACAAATGTGACAAAAATAATTCCATAAAAGAATCGTCAACCAATGTGACGTTGACAAATTAAAAGATCGCGTTTATGTACGCTTTAAAATATAGGAGACAAGCGATGTCAGGAAAGGATCCGTAGCACCGAAAAATGGGCATATATAAAATGGAGCAAAAACCGCCGAAAACACTTTTGTTGTCAATACAAGTCGTGTTGAATCTTTCTTTTATTTTTATTGTTTGTTCTGGTAGTGGATGTTCAGTTCGAATTGAAATAAAAAAAATTGATAATCACAATTTACAAACGTACCCGATTATACATAAAAACTTGTTAAGCTCGTGTTGATTAATGTGCATACTTATTTTGTTTTAAATTCAGTTTATTCGCCAAATAAAATATGTCTTTTTGTCAAGTTACTTCCGGCGCATTTTTTTTTGGCAATCATGTATCCGAAAGCGCTGGTAATAGAAAAAAATATATAAATGAGTCCTTTGCGACTTATTTACAGAGTAAACATTTTGAATTTAATTCTTTTAATGACTTCTCAGGAGTTTGCGGCGCTTGCTTTTGAAACGATGGGGCCATGATCAACGGACACAAAAAAGGTGCTAAAGAACTTGTCCAAAAGGTTAGTTCTGGCCTCTGGGGACCCTAAAGCTGGCGCTTACCTCGCTCAAAGGCTAGGGATAGCGGTACAAAGAGGTAATGCGGCCAGCGTACTAGGGTCCATGCCTACGACGTCTTTCGACGACGTATTTGCCTTATAGGTTTCTTTTATGTTATTATTTATATTAGTATTATTTAATTTAGTATAATAGATTTTTTAGATGTATGTAATTCAATAACAATGTAGATCTGTTTGAAAAAAAAAATTGCTTCTCATAATTAATTGAATTCATGAAGTTGAAAATTATTATTTTTTTTTAACAATAAAGGCTTGCGTTTGACCACAATTATGCCATGGCGACCGATGGAACTTGTAGTATACTAGTTGTTGCCTTCGACTCCGATGAAGAATTCGTTTATCGCTATCCCGTGGGGATTGTGCAAATTTCCGGAATAAAAAGTATCCTACATGTTAATTATTATAACTGTGTCTCTTCAGAATTTTTCAAACTGTTTATGCGTGAACAAGTAACAAACATCCATTCAACCATCCATACAAAGTTTCGTATTTCTAATTATAATATTGGTAAGATTCTTACGCCAGATAAATAATAAATACTTAAATAAATTATGAGTCGATTGACACCAATTGACCTACAGCCAAACTAAGCAAAGCTTGTACATACTATGGGTGCTAGGTAACGGATACACATACTTAACTATATAAACCAATACATACTTTAATTTCATATTAAACATACAAGACTCGAGCACAAACATTCGTATTTTTGACACAAATGTCTGCCCCGACCGGGTATCGAACCCGGGAGCTCATGCTTTGTAGCCAGGTCTCTAACCACTAGGCTATCCGGTCGTCAAGTAATGGTTCCATCGCAAGACCAGCGTCAGCCGCAAGGCCGACATCATGCTGAATTGGGACTATTTCGTGACAGTGTATTGTATCTGTTACCGTTTTTCTTTTGCTAATTTAAAATGATGTCACGAATAAACGTTTTTCTTTCTTCTTTCTTTATTTCTTAATGTTTTCAAATCGCTCCCCGTTCATGTCCTGTGGCTTGCGCGCGCGTCGCGGTACATTCGGCGGTTTACACGACACTCCCGCGCAAATTGTGATTGATGCGTTGCCCGGACGAGGGAATTGAAGGAATTCCCACAATATGGAATTCCTATGTTCTCCCTGACTCTCCGAAAACATGTCAATGTGTCGAATCTAATGCGATTCACATTGTTATTCACATTTTGGTCCATTCAATTTATATATTCTTGTTTGGTTTAAATGATAAATGTATGTATGTTTTTTTATTATGAGAGGGAGGCCAACGAGCAAGGGGGTCATCTGATCTCTTGTTTTACATTATCGACATATTCCCTCCCTCGGTCATAAAAAGTACAAACTGTAGATAAATTACGTTGTACTAAAATGTATATTTGTTTTTGTCTGGCATATGACACAATCATCATAATATTTAGCTGAATCAAGGCTGACATTATTATGGATAAGATTACAGAGATGTGGAAACTAAGTGACAGTTTCCACTAATGCCGAGCTATGTAGCCGCTCGAGGAAGATTCAGACCACGAATTTTTTCTTATACTTAAAAACTTAGCTTAATTGAACCCGTTTCTACCAGTGCTATATCTAATGCTATGTGGACCAATGAATATGTTTGGTGGATATTTAAACTCATAGCAACGTAAAATAGCACAATGTTTGGTGGTCACAAAGAATACAATACAGAAAAACAAGTTCACAAGTAAAGTAAGTTATAGAAAAATAAAAGGTAAGAAATAGGCTTCCTTATCGCTTCCAAGCAATCTCTTTCGGGCAACCTTTTAACAGAAAGAAAACAGGTGTGTGTAGATATTTTAAGTTTTCAACTTTTACGTCTCTAACTTCTAATTTTTCAATGCGTAAACTAACTAATCCTAAAATATAAACCCGAATTTCCTGAAGTTAATCCTGCCTATGCAGCGTGCCGGAATGCACGTGTCAGGCACCGGAAATGACACGCCACATCCGCCGGAGGGACGTCAGGTTTGCAAGTTGTGTTGGGAGCCATGGGCACTCCAGTGGCACGTGTCTTGTGTTGCTGAAGCGTTAGAGAACTCTGAATGTGTCGTCTAGAGTTTTGTTTAGTCAGGTCAATGGAGTCAGGGAGAAGTTTAGTGTAAACGCTGTGGTAGTGGAATAGACATTGAAACTAATAAATAATAATTTTATAGAAAAAAACTTTTAATATAAGCTTTATTAACTGGTTGAATTTTATTGATTGCACTTGCTGTCATCCAACCTGCATAATCTATACTAATATTATAAAGCTGAAGAGGTTGTTTGTTTGTTTGTTTGAACGCGCTAATCTCAGGAACCACTGCTCCGATTTGAAAAATTCTTTTAGTGTTACATAGCCCATTTATCGAGGAAGGTTATAGGCTATATATCATTACGCTAGCTCCAATAGGAGCGGAGCGGAGCGGAAGAATGTTTCAAAATCGGGGGTTTTTGAAGTAAAACTTCTATAGGCGCTAATCTCAGGAACTACTGCTCCGATTTGAAAAATTCTTTCAGTGTTAACACCGGGGTGGTGGGGGGGGGGGGGGGGGGGTTTGAGGGGGGTGAGGGTGCGGGGGGGTGCGGGAGTTTCAAGGGGGGGATGAACATTTCATTTCTTTTGCCGTAGGCTGCACCGTTTTCAAGATATTTGACAAAAACACCAAGGGGGTGGGGGTTGGGGGGTTTTTTGAGGGTGCGTGGGAAGGGGTGCGGGGGCATCGGAGGGGGGATTAAAATTTCATTGATTTTATCGTAGGATGCACCGTTTTCAAGATATTTGACAAAAAAAACTTGAAGTAAAACTTCTATAGGCACGCTTGACTTGGGACGAACGCGGGTGTGCGTGGGGTGTTGTGTGGGATGGCGTGCGGGGTGTACGGAGGGGTGCGGGGTGTGGGGGGGCGGGTTGGAGGGTGTGGGGGGTTGCGGGGGGGGTAATTTTTTTAATATCGAGGAACTAAGGAGAGCCAAAATTGATGAAAAAGCAAATTGGATAAAAAAAATAAGCTGCCCAAATTACTAATTCCACGCGGACGGAGTCACGGGCAAAAGCTATAATAGATACATTAACAGTGTCTCTTTGAATCACAGAACTAGTATATAGCCTTAGATTATTTATACACTAGATAGTCAGTAGCAAACATTGCGATACAAAACGTCCAAAAATCCATTTGACAGCTTCATATTACGATCGCGTTACGTCATTCAAACTGAAGGGAGGCAAATGACATATAAGCCAACAATTGGCTTATATTTTTCGGGACGTTTTCATGCCGCCTAAGCTCTGTCTAGTGTAAAAATAATCTGCGTAAGTATATAGCTTTATAAGAGCTTAAGCTAGAATACATGGTTATATAGGGAGATGTAGGGAACATGTGTGAGTACACACAACATAATATATTTTTATTTTCATAAATTTTTCTAAATTTCAATTCATAATGACCACTTAAATTTCGTTAATTTATAATTTTTGCTTGTGTTTCTTATTCTATATTTATTATTTTGAACGTCCATTCCTTTATAGCATCTTTCTGACCTTTAACTGTTCGAAAATACAAATGAAATAATCAGTAATGAATTATATGTACATAATATATATGTTTAGATAAAGTGTTCAAATATGGTTAGGTAATAAATTCAGTCTATGTTTTTTTCCCTTCGGATTTGTTGTTGTTGCTCTAGTAATATCACGAGTAAATATTTCTTTCGAATACCGAGTTTGTATTCTTGTATTGTTTCAAGCTTTAAAGGGTCATACAAAGCGTATGAAATAAAAGTTGTCTATTTGTCTGAAAGCAAACTTAAGATTTATTTTAATGGTCCGAAAGGTGGCCAGGCGGACACACACCGATGTAGACTTGACTTAAAAATATTGACTATAGACCTTTAACTTTCGCCATGCTCACAGGAGACACCCAAACAAAAAATGTGTATGACCCAATAATGTAAATTTTGTATTAGATGCATCTGATACAGTCCCCAAGGTGTTTCTTAACAGAACCAGTTTCGCAGTATATTATATTACGATTAAACTAAATGCGATTTAATGGTACATATTGCAATGCACTAACTCGAGAATAACTCCGTAACTAGTGTTTATGAGATAACTCACTGTTAGAGTTTTAATTAGTTTAGGGTGTCGTTCTAGCTGTTACGTTATTTAGAAGTAATAATGTAAGCAATAGACAAAAATACCCGTGAATAACGAAGCCGTGGTGGTGTAATGGTTTGACCTATGGCCTCTCAAGCAGAGGGTCGTGGGTTCAAATCCCGGCTCGCACCTCTGAGTTTTTCGGAATTTATGTGTGAAATAAATTTGAAATTAACCAGGAGCTTTACGGTAAAGGAAAACATCGTGAGGAAAACTGCACACACCTGCGAAGAAATTCAATGGAGTGTGTTAAGTTCCCAATCTACACTGGGCCCGTGTGGGAACTACGGCCCAACCCCCTCTCATTCTGAGAGGAGGCCTGTGCCCTGCAGTGGGACGAATATAGGCTGGGATGAGATAAGAATAAAATGAACTAACTACTACCCCCCTAATTTAGAAAATTATTTCTACCTACAATCGTAAAAAGCTAAGTTTGTACATGACAAAAATTATATTTTGTTCTAACAGATTTTCTACAAAAAGTTAATATAAAAATCTCGTGTCACGGTGTCTGTTATCGAACTCCTCCGAAACGGTTTGGCCGATTTTTATGAAACTTCTTTATCTATATGTGGTAGGTCTGAGAATAGGTCGTAGATAATTTTATATACCCCTATCTCCGCAGAAGAAGTCGCGGGCAACAGCTGGTTTTAATATAACAATAACTAATTTGCCTAGTTACTTTAGAATTGGTGTTTAATTTCAAATTAGTCTGATCACGTGGGTATGTATTAAGTACAATGCCGAAGTACGAAAGACCGAATGTATTAAAACATCGAATGGGTCAAAAGACCGACACGATTTTTATCTGAAACCGTAAACTTCTCAGAATTTATTAAAACGGCATCATACAGAACCCATTAGGTTAGGTTAGGTTTGTTTTATAACAATCTTAAAAAGTTAACGGTTTCAGAAAAAAATCGTGTCGGTCTTTTGACCCATTCGATGTTTTAATACATTTGGTCTTTCGTACTTCGGTATTGTAATACATACCCGATCACGTTTATTAAATTTGCAGTCAGATATTCAAGAGTAATAATATTTAGGTAATTAGTATTGAAATTGGAAGCCAAAAACACTGTTTCGGCTATTTAGAGCGCTGCTAGACGACGCAGGCAACAGCTAGTAATTATATATTTTCAGCAGCTACGGCCATCATCATCATCATCATCCCAGCCTATGTACGTCCCATTACAGGACACGGTCTCTCAGATGATGACGGTATTTGATTCTAAGTTGTTACTTGTGAGTTGTGACCACGTTGTTACAGAGTAAACTAATAGACAAGCAAGGAGACCTAACCGAGACATGCCTTAGCTAATACCGACTTTACTGGTCAAACATCAATAAAATTCCTCGCGAAATGAAACAAAAGAACCAAGGGACATATTGGAGCTGGCTAGGTTTATATAGGTCTCTGGCTAACTTTTTTTATGGGCCTAAGAAAACATACGGATTCAAATAAAGCCTTATCTCTTGGAAGTTATGTATTGTAGCTTCTCATTCTTATAGGATTATTGTTACGCGCAAGCGCTCACAATCGAACTCGTTATCTCCTTCTGTCAAACGGAAGAAGATAGTGGTAGAATAGTACATTATTGTCGTGGCCTGGAAGTAGGCAATTGCTGGCTGAGTATGAGTATTAAGCGGACGAGCTTGCGAGTCCGTTTAACCAATACGAAGCCAGCAATTGCTATGCCAGCCGAGACTAATATAAAGCTTTTCTCAAAAATGGTGAAGGGAAAAAAATAGAATAAACTTTTAGTAACTTAAATAGGTACAAAGAATTGCAAATCACTTAAAATTAAATGTCATTAAACCCTTTCCCACCTTTTTCCATTAAAAAAAAACTGCAGGTGTATTTTTCTACCGAAAACACCACAAGCTGTTTCAAACACAATAAAAAAAGTCTAGAGTTCCAACAAAACAACTGATACCGGTCATTTGAATTGGCTGTATACGAATAGTGCCAACTTATTACCATGGCCGTTTTAACTTTTTAAAAAGTTTGAGACTCGACAATAATGGAATTTGTATACGACATTGTTGTCGAGTTATCGAGCCTGCAATGTTTTTAACTTTTTATTTTTTTTACTGACCATAAACTATGCACTTGACGTTCTGATATGTAAAGAATAATGTCAACTATTACGGATATTTATGAGAAAAGAAATATTAAATGTGATTACGACCGCGCGTTAGATATTCATTAGTTACTGGTTAGATGGTAGGTTCATAATTATTGTAAAAAAATACTTTTGGTTAATTTATTTAAGTTTATGTTGTAATAATTATCTCTTTCTAATTACTTCAATATAAATTATGAGGCGTTACCTACCCTTTCATTTATAAGCTATATTTTCATCTTAAATAATTTAGAGTCAAGCAAGACTAGAATGCAGGTTTTTATTTCCTTCATGCGAATTAATTCGCTTTTCTTAGTAAAATACATAATGCCTATGCGTTAATTATGTTGAGATAATATTGTTCAAAAAACTTGCAGAATTACTCCACAATAGATTTTTATAATGAAGTTAAATATGTAGAGTTTTATTTAAAAAATATGAATTTCGTATTCATTATCCCGTAGCAGCCCGAAACCTTTGTAAATTTTCGTCATAAGCACATATTTTGTACTGGAAGCATGTATTTTCCCGCATATTTGAAAGCAAATATGAAAAATACTCCGAGGCTTCTTTAAAGGTACAGAATAATGCAATTAAGAATCCTTTGCTTTCGCGGCGTGAAAACGCGTATTTGCTTAGTCAAATACTCGTACATTTACCTGGTAAAATACTGGAAATACTTAGTACTTCCAGGAACAGCGGAGATATCTCAACTCCCTGTCCCTGAAGAAACTCACCGCAGTGTTAAAGTTGAGTCGGTATAATGTAATGTACAGTCGGCACAACATACAAGGTGTATTAAAATTAATTTGCTATATTCAAATTCGTGTCGCAGAACTCAATCATTATCATTGAGTTTTGGGACACTCTGTGCGTGATATCCTTAAGGGCCTACCGAGCTTTTCTCGCTAATCGATTTTGGATGGGCGATTTCGGGCGTGGGGGAGGCACGATGGCTCAAGACAGGTTGGTTGGACTGCGCGTGACTTGGGTTTTTCATCTTATTACTAAAACAAATACATATTTTAAAAATGTAGCAACACTACGCCCTAGAAAACATCTTGTTTTATTAACATTCAAAAAGTCATGACCTGCCGTTCAGTATTAGCGTCGTACTACGAATTTATTTTGTTTTTTAGAGACGACTTTGGATTTTTTTCTGTCGAGCGAACTATAAGTAATCGTGTTTATAGCTTTACTTGTAATGATACTGCACGAGATTAAATGAATGCAATAAATGCGCCAAAAACAAGGTAGGCCCTTGATCCAGTCCAGTCCTCCCAAGTTTCCTATTTGTTTTAATTATTTATAAGTCTTTTGTTTTTATCAAACACAGAAAACGATGAATAAAAACCCTGACGTGGAACGTCTCTCATCGTTTCATCGTGGGCTGGCTGGATTTGTCTTGGTTTTCTTTTGTAACGTTTAGTCATCATCATTGTCAGCATCATCTCCGGACTACGCCCTATAGAATAAAAGCACTTGGGCCGTGGTTTCAGTGCCCGGTGAGGATTGAGAACTTCTCGCACCCCATGAACCGCTTTGCAGGTGTAACGGAAAGAGTTTCATGAAACAATTGACAACATGAATATGATTGAAGAATTTTTTTATTAGGTGTTAGGTGTTTCAAAGACTGCTTAGATTAATTTACCAAAATTGTTATTTCCTAGTAGCAAAATTTACATTCGCATTTTTTCTTAAATACTTTTTTCTCATTATACTTTTTTACTGAAACATATTTTCACAGTAGCGTTTTTTCCCAATTTGAATTGACACAGAAACCGTGTCGACGGAGCTCCTCTCACGCGGAGCTCCTTCTTCTGTGTGCTTTTCGCCCTTCGGGCCGATGAAAACTTAACATAACGTAAACCTACCTATGTTTCTGTGTCGATTAAAGTTGGGAACGCGATTGTGTAAATAAGCTTCAGTAAAAAGCCATAGTGGGAAAAAATGCATTTAAGGAAAAAATGGAAATTTTACTACGATATAGGTAAATTGATCCAAACAGTCGTTTAAAACGTCGCGCGATCGGCGACTTTTTTGGGTATTTTTTTCTAAGTACCTACCCTATGTTAAAAGGTGATCGAAACCAGAAAAAAAACCGGCCAAGAGCGTGTCGGACACGCCCAAGGTAGGGTTCCGTAGCCATTACGAAAAAATCAAGTAATATTTTTCTAAGGATTTCGTATGTGTACGGAATCATCCAAGTTTAGGTATGTTTTATACCTTAGGCTACTATTTACTCTTAAACTACAAATAATTTCCAAGCAATCTTAGCCGCTATAATTTTCCTAGTAAATTTGATATATTTACTACCCTTCTGAATTTTTTCAATTTATTTTTTCATGTTAGCAACCCCGCAATGATTTTAAAAGACCTATCCAACGATACCCCACACTATAGGGTTAGCCGAGAAAAAAAAAATCACCCCCACTTTACGTCTATGGGAGGTACCCTAAAAAAATTTTTTTTACTTTTTTTTATTCAATCACTTTGTCGGCGTGACTGATATATATATTGATGCCAAATTACAGCTTTCTAGTACTAACAGTCTCTGAGCTTAGCCGCGGACAGACAGACAGACAGACAGACAGACGGACAGACATGGCGAAACTATAAGGGTTCCTAGTTGACTACGGAACCCTAAAAATTAGCAAATTTGAAATTTGAAATGCTGTTGAAGCTGCCACGACACTGTAGTGCGTCAGGCATGTTTGCGGAAGCGCAAACAGATGGCTTTCATGCCCTGAGGCGCAAGAGGATAGCCTCCATGATGCAACGTGTGCGCGGCGGCAACAACAGCATCCTGAAGATGTGGGTCGGGCGTTTGGACTGCCCCATGATGCAGCACTGGGATGCAATAGTCATAGCTTTAAATAAATAAATTAATTAATTTTGACATTGTTACCTATTACATTATTTATGAATTATTTTGTTTTATTATATGTTGTTTTAAATGTAAATTGTAACTTTATTCAAATTTTGATTTTTAATTTTAACTTTGATTTAAATTTTAATGCTAATTTTTTTAATTTTAATTATTTATTTATTTTTGACTTTATTTTTTTATTTTTTAATTCATATTGCAATTAAAATTTTAAATTCATATTTTATTTTATGCTCTTACTAACATAGATATTAAGAATGTAACTAACACATTGTATATGGGACTCCTCGTCCTGAAATAAATGATTTTTATTTTTTTATTTTATTTTGACAGTTAGCTTAGGCACCGCCGTGTCTGCCTAGGTCGCTCGAGGGGTAGGCCTCTGATGATGCTGATGGCAGCGTGACTGCTCCGTCTATTTTTTTGGCATTTGACACCAGGGCATTTTCACTAAGTGCGCGTTTGGCAGCCGGCGGACGTGTGACTCCAAGAAGATTAGCTCGAAATTATGTCGAGTTATACCCGTTTTAAGACGTGAGTGATCCGTTTATTTTCACTATGAATGAGTCTCACGGCAGTTTCAGAAAACTATTCTTTAATTGAAGAAATTTTGGTGTTTTCTTACTAAGAATCATATTTTCATAAAAAAAAAGTTTTTGAGTTACTATTGTGATTATTTTTTTATAGTTTGTATCGCTCGTTAAGAAACGGGCACAAAATAATGTATGGAAAATTAGGGACACATTTTTTTATCGTTAAAATCAAAAGCGCTTCTTATTGTGAGTACGAAAACACCAAAATTTCCTAATTAAAAAAAAAACTGCACCATTTAAATTTGATTGTGCGCACATTCCTACGTTTAGTATTGTTTATATATTGTTTCGCGGCCGACAGTACTTCCACTAGTACACTACTTGGCACTCTTTGCGTTATGTGCGTGGCGCATAACACTTAACCGTATACTTTGCGAATAACTGGCTAAGGTTTGCTTTCGTCCGCGAGTGCACTCACGGAACCCGACGTGCGGGGCCAATATGCATTATACTAACTGATGTTAACAATGCTCTGATGTTTTTGTATAGGTGAAAGTATTTTGCAAAGGAATGCCGTTTTTCTTAAGGAATGCTTAACAGTTTTGAGGATGGATGCACTGAATCAATGTGCCTAAGCAGCAGTGCTTGCGCTGTTGTGTCCGGCGTAGAGAGTAAGATCATCATCATCATTTCAGCCGAAAGAAGTCCACTGCTGAACATAGGCCGCCAAGGCTCGCCAAACAGATCGGTCCCGTGCCATCCGCATCGAACGCGATCCCGCAACCTTAACCAGGTCGTCGCTCCATCTTGTTGGAGGCCTACCTACCTACAACCACCACCGCCCATGGATACCCAAAACACAAGTTGAGTTACGAATGAATGATTGTTGGTCAATCACGAAATAACGGCTAAACGGATTTCGATTAAATTTGTACAGATAGACAAAATCTACATGAATACTCCTCGTAGGGACCTTGGCTTGCAAGATGACACGTGTTAATTTCGTCTGCAATCAATAGCATATCATTATCCAAGCGAAAATAGTGCTTTAAAAATATCGTAGCTTTTTTTCAGGCCATACGCTAAGGTCGTATGTTTCTCGTAAAGTTATTTCTAACGCGAGTGAAGCCGTAGGTTAAAGTGTGAATAAATGAGTGAAAATAGAAGTGTGGCCTTCGGCCTCATTCAAAATTTTGTCTATACATAAAATATACTAGCAATTACCCGCCACTTCGCTCACATGAACCATTAGATCCAAAATTATATTCTAGAACAATTTGTCAAAAATAAAATCGCAGTATGGGTAAGGCCTACGACGTGGGCAGCGCAGGATCGACCGTTTTAGCGTTCTTTGGGGAAGGCTTATGTCCAGCAATGAACGTCTTTTGGCTGACGATGGCGGTGAGATGACAATGAATGAAACACGTTCCTCCCATACATTAAACAGCGATAGATAGAGACAGCATTGGTTTATTTGTCACTAAATGTCTCCATTAACTGGCCTCACAGCTTGATTACTGCTTATTATGCATTGGTCTGTCCGAAAGCGTCAATCAAGACCCGTATAGTGAAGTTGTTTGGCACAGTGCTACATTGACCGATCGTGCGATTCTGCTTGCCTAGTTGGTATAGGCAATTTTCGAGGGTAGTTCTACTAGCGTTTCAACCGCTATCAGTCTCCTGTCGCATATACGTAACAAATAAGCTGCAGTTAGCGTGAAATTTCAGCAAATTTAAATGATACCACAAGCACGCTGTATTCGTTATATAAAAACCTTCAGCTAGGTGTAGCTCATTTCTTTAATATAGGTATGCGACACGAGACTGATAGCGGTTGAAACGCTAGAGAACTTCCCAAGACTAAATTTTAACTTGGAAAGTGGCAGGGACGTAAAAGCAAGCACATTATAAAGGTATGACTCTTCTTACATTGCAAAAAAATAAGTACTTAAGCATTTTATCATCATCGCCATCATCCTAGACATAAGTCTCATTGCAGAGCACACGCCTCCCCTCTGAGAACCACGGCCACGCGTACGGCCCAAACATTTTTATCAAAAAATAGTAGATTGTACAACGAGAGCATAAAATGAGCGATTTTGCCCGAGACGTTCAAATAGGTAGCCACTGGAGCTGGTACGGCAAAGGCACGGAAACAGCAACATTGCAAATTTAAATGTTCATTTACAAGATTTTATTGTTCATGCATTTAAATTTCTATAATAATGTACTAGAGCTGCCTAGTTTTATTCAATGTTGTCAAACTGGAGCGTCTTACAGGTAACGTACAATGGAGATCTTGGAAGTACCTAATGTAGAAGTATTTTATGAATTTACATACATTTAATGCTTTGAAAAGAAAATAGAAATAAATTCGTGCGTCCGATGCAGTTGACGGTAAGATTGTTTTGTGGAGGGGTCGCTGGAGCCGTGTATCAAGTAAATCCTGAGCTGAGTGTGTGTGTCTGGTGCGCACATATGCTAAGGGTCAAAAAATGTAATAAATGAAATGACATTTAACAAAAAATTAACTTGCCCTGTTTGTTTGAGCCAAATCTAGGAAGTCGAATTTAACCCACTTCCAGTGGTCGGATTGACTTGAGATTTCGTATATTTATGTAGGTTGGATAACAATGAAAGCACAATCAACAGAAAGTGCAGTCAGCAAAAAAGCTTGCATAAAAAATCCAATTTTTAACATAAACTTATTTTAACATTTTTAATTCCATTTGGCCAGAAGCGGGACACTATGAACACTATTACAGGCTACCAAAAAATAGCATTAAGTATTATGTCGTAAATCAAACTCCTTCAGTCCAATAATCACTTTTTATTGCGTACACATATGTATATAATTGTATGTATATTCTTATCGCTGGCTTTAACACCTTCCACTTCGTACCAGATCTGTCGTCAAAATGCCCATACTCACCTTCCGCCCTCACATTTATCTCGCCCTTTCTTTTACCAAATTGGCGGGTAGGTGAGAATGCTCATTTTCACAACCACCTGTCACTCATTATTATTAAAAAGAACAAACAATCCATACCAAATTCTAGTAATCTAATTAAATTATCACAATTATATTATTTTTATTCAACTCTTTGGTTTTCATACATAATTATTATATCTAAATATCCTGAGCTTCATGGCAATTTGTTTACATAGGAACTTCGAAAAACATGTGAGACACGCGCGCAACGTTTTGTCAACACCGACGCACGCTTACCAGTATGCAAACCCAAAGCATCGACCTTTACGTAGGTACTCTTAGAAACCCGCATACATTTTTGTAACGATTTTACGTCTAAATATATTGCATGACTAAAGTATGTAGGTATACCATCTTGTTTATGGACCTAAACTGGAGCTGTAAATACTTCTATGCTGCCCTAAAAATTCGAGCTGGAGCTAGTTTTATGTTTTTGTTTTATGCGTATGTTGCATATGGGCCGTGGAAATGGTTTTTTATATTGGTTAACGGGTAATTGGAGGTAACGATGCAACGTGCAGGTTGTTCGAGTAAATAAAAGGTAAAATTTTCTTTTTGTTCGAGAGCAAGTAACTTCGGTAACTTTTTCAGAATATTTTTTAGAATTTCGTATACGAAAAGGAAAAGCGACGGGCGTGCTAAAACTCGATAAGTCATTGTAATGTTTTGAACGAATTTTGAGTTTAGATATTTTACGTGTCCTTTTTTCAACCGAGTGCTTTGACTTTAAGTTATTAACGTTAAACTTGTTAAAACGCTGCACTTATTTAGAATAAACAATCCGCTTGCAACGCACAGGTGGAAAGGTGTCTACTCGGAATGCTGTCAGCATTGCAATGCCAACTGCACTGGCTGCAGTCAGCGGGTTGCACGATCTAGAACAGTGGAAATTTTAAGTGGACTCTCTAAATAGTAACACAAAGGTGAATCACGTAAAAACTCCTTGATGGTGCAGCACAGCAAAAATAATCATGCGGGGAAAGGAGCACATTTTTTTGGAAAATCGGCAAAGTGTGAGTCTGAATCATAACCTGAGGATTCTGTACAGATCTAAAAGCGAGCAAAAAATTGTAATTTGTCAGCATTTTAATGAAAAACGAATTATTATTTGCGATTCAATTTGTTGTTCTACTTCTACTGCGTCTTACTTGCCAAATTTTGTAGTTCTTTAGCAACAGAAAGGATCACCGTCTCCGTGTAAAGGTCTCCGTTACATGGACGACATTCAAGAAAATTTTAGGGTTCCGTACCCAAAGGCTCCCGCTGTCCGTCCGTCTGTCACCAGGCTGTATCTCATGAACCGTGGTAGCTAGACAGTTGAAATTTTCACAGATGATGTATTTCAGTTGCCACTAGGTACATAACAAAAAATACTAAATAACAGAATAAAACAAATATTTAAGGGGGCTCCCATACAACAAACGTGATTTTTTTGCTCGTTTTTGCTCGATATTGATAACGGCAATAGGTAGACGCTTGAAATATTCACAGAATATTTAGTTATATGTATATTAACTTGAAAAATAGATTATTTAATTAAAATAAAAAAATATTGAAGGGGGCTGCCATACAACAATTGTGATATTACGTCCCACTGCAGGGCACAAGCCTCCTCTCAGAATAAGAGGACGTTGGGCCGTAGTAGTTCCCACGCGGGCCCAGTGCGGATTGGGAACTTTACATACACCATTGAATTTCTTCACAGGTGTATGCAGGTTTCCTCACAATATTTTCCTTCATCGTAAAACTCATGGTAAATCACAAATGTAATTTCGCACATAAATTCCGAAAAACTCAGAGGTGCGAGCCCGGACTCGAACCCACGACCTTCTGCTTGAGAGACCATAGGTCAAACCACTAGACCACCACGGCTTCCAAGAACATATTGGTCCGTTGCAAATTCGTAAGTAAAATAAAAGATATTGCAGCTTAAATCAAAAGAGCTCATAAAGCATTATTGGCTACAATTTGTGGTCCGTCCGTTCGTCACTGATACAATATGCACGGGGCCGTGGCCGGACTGCGGCCATACATAATGCATCGTCGTCGGCACACCTGGCAGAAATATCGATCTGATTATACACTGAAAAAGATAATCTTACCGTCTATTTGTACATTATTTAATTAATTACTTACTTTTTTCCGCGCATAAATAAAATTTATGATCTACTCCCGACCTCTATCCCGCGGGATTTTTTTTACTACATTTACGATCCTAGAGGAATAATGATTACTGAGATAGGGTCCGGGTCCCATTGAAATCCCATTTTCTCCCTATCCTGTGGGATTTTCCGATAATCCTAAAATTACTTTTTTACTTTTATAATCACCTACTTGCTTGCCAAATTTGAAGTCTCTGATAATTATAGTTACGGAGATATGGCTACTTTGAAGCGAACATTGAAATCCCATTTATTCCCTATCCCGTAGGAATTTTGAAAAATCTTTAATCAGCGGATTCCTACGTCATAATATCTATCTGTGTGCCTAATTTCAGCACAATTCGTTCAGTGGTTTGAGTTGTGCATTGATAGATCAGTCAGTAACGGCTACCTTTTATATATACAGAAGAGAAGAGAAGAAGATTAGGGCACTGCCCACCCACACTTATGTTAATCGAATTACAATCAAGTTAGATAATTTTTCTTGCTCTCTGAATGAATTCACAAGGGTCATGCTGTACGTTTTATGTTATTTTAAAAAGTTGTAGTAGATAATTTCTCGTAAACTTTGTACTTACATTTAATTTTGGACTCCGACTTGCGCAGAAATTTACAGGTGAGTAGCGTGAATGCAATTGAGCCTAACTAAGGGGTGCTACTCACTACTAAACTACTAAAAAAAATAGAATAAAATGGATTGACTCGACTAAATTACTTACTAATCTACTCGACTAATTTTTTGGTGTTCAGACACGTTTAGCTACTAAATTATTCACTACTAGACTAAAATACTAGCCTAGTCCGAACAAGCCTTAACAGTATTTTGTTACCTACCACGAAGTGTTTGTGGTGGTGTAGTTAGTGGTGGGTAACAAAAAAGGGAATTTTCGTACAGATTAATCAGGTTATTTTGGGAGGCTGTGTTAGTTAGGCTCAGTTGGATTCACTCTACTTATATGTAAGTATGTATACAAGTCAGAGACCAAAATTCACTGCCAATGCCAAGCTCCTCACGGCCAATGCATCTGATGCAACGCAACGTACACTCCGTTCTTGACACGCCACTGCGGCTTGCACCCATTTACTTTTATTTCAAAATAAATTTTAAAGTTACAACAATTTACGCGTCGCCTACTATCGCCTAGGAGCTTTTGTACTGTTAATAAATTTCCACAATATAGTGACAACTAAGCAATATATATTCAAAAGGTCACGTAAAAAAATATTGTTATTAAATGCTAACCCTTTATAGTGCAAGAAAGTTGCGAACCAGTTATAACAAAATGTATATTTTTTATCAATGTTCCGCCTAGGCAAATTTAAAAGCATTTATGAATAAAGAGGTAAGCAACTTCACGCGGCGCACATATAGCAAGTAATGAAGTTTGATTGTAGATCATTTTATACAATTGGACGGATCTAGGCCAGTTGATACTGGACTAAGATACTTATATCTGCATAAATGTTAAGTTGCTTGTGACATTTGACGAGTAGCTGTAATGCCATCATTGTTTATTTTATCATCAATATCAGTCACATAAAATATCAAGAACTTATTAGAATTAGAAAGTAAGTAGTGTAACAGATCCTAAATATAATGGCTGTACTGTTTCAGATAATATTACTGTACTATACTTCATTTAATTTAGAATTGAAAACCACTACATCATTGTATTGCGGCTCGTCAACTATTTCTTACCTAGCAAATAGTACAGTACAATAGTCTGGGAGCCGCAAAATAAAATTGTTTACAGTTCACGAGTCGCAATATAATGTTGTTGTGGTTTATAATTCTACATTAAATGGAGTATAGCCAATGACATTATTATGGCCGCCTATTGCTTACCTTGTATATTTTTTTCCATGCAGGTAGGTACTTGTTTTTCTGTATTGTTTTCTGTGTGGTGTACAATAAAGAGTCATTGTATTGTATTGTATTATTTCTAAAATATTTGTCAACAATCTAAATGCGTACGATAAGGCAACCCCTTTAATTATTTTTTGTGTAGTGGTATACTGTAACTAGTGTCACTTTACTGGGTCTGTCAAAGAAGTCAAAGTGCTGGATGTCAGACAGCAGGTCCAAATCAAACTCCGTAGTTTAATCATTGCTTGTTTGATTATGTATTAAATGCATTACATTACATTAAAATTAAATAACTAAAGAAAACGATTTAAAAAGCATTTATTTCGAAATAGTTTTCTGAGAGGAGGTCTGTGCCCTGCAGTGGAACGTATATAGGCTAAGATGGTGATGATGATGTCAACAATTAACAAGTATTAACATTGAAGGAATTACCGGCAAAATTCGTGTCAGGCTACTTACAATGTTTCGTACCAATATACGGTAAACATTTATTCATAATAATAATAATAATAATAAGATTTGGTCGACGATAACTCGATATTACTTACAATAAAATGGTAAATTCAGCTCAGCTGTCATAGTTTTTCTTTTAAATGCGTTATAATATAACGTGAAAATTTTAACTCAGTAAATGCTAAACAATAAAATGCCCTGATGGTCCCAAAGTAAGATCAGCGCCGTTGGCAAGACCGATAGTTTTCAGCTCTGCGACCATTTCGTGACATACGCATTTTTTAAATTTAATGCTGTCACGAATAAATGTTTTCTTTCTTTCATTCATTAACTAAATTGTTATTAGTCTTATTTAATTTGAAGTATGAACGTCCTAAATTTTGTCAGTCAATGTCTCCATTTCCACTATTTTGACTAGATAATCCTAAATTTATGATATTGTTATGTAAAACAAACTAGTAACGCTATCTCTGTACTATGCCAATTTCTTGAGCGTTTTAACCAAATGTACCCTCCGCCCATTTCTTCGGATACACAACAATCACATAAAGATGACTCCAGTGGGGAGTATCATCGGCCCGAGACCGTGTGAATATTGTTGAGCAATAGACGCTCCCCCGTGGCTAATACAATACAGCCTACATGCCCCGCGGAAGGTCGATAGTTTAGCGGGTAAACTTTAGCCAATGCTAACGGGATTCTGCCGTTCAAAGGCCGCATTAAATCCAACCTGCTTATAATACAGGGTGACCTAAGTCGTTAACAGAAATCAGTGTTTCTTACTCAGTTAATGCTGGACAACATAAATAAATAAAATAAATAAATATCACGGGACAATTCACTCCAATTGACCTAGTCCCAATCTAAGCAAAGCTTGTACTATGGGTACTAGTCAACGGAAAAACATACTTATATAGATAAATACATACTTAAATACATATTAAACATCCAAGATTCGAGCACAAACATTCGTATTTCTCACACAAATATCTGCCCCGACCGGGAATCGAACCCGGGACCACAAGCTTCGTAGTCAGGTTCTCTAACAACTAGGCTATACGGCCGTCAACTTAATGCAAACTCGAATGGGAATATCTAAAAAAAATTACCTACCTACCAATGGTTTTTTTTTATAGAATTTCAATTAATTACTTATAAGAAACAAATTTCAATATTTTTCATTTAATTCACTAGTTTTATTTAAATTCAGCCGTTTAGCGTGAATGAGTAACAAACATTTTTGGTAATTAGATACGCGACTATTCACACGGGTTTACTCGCTAACTATTGCGCTAACTCTGATCAGCTCTACTCCTATCTGAAGGTACAGGCAGCGTCAAAACTCACTGACAACCTCCATTTATATTTCAGGTTTAATTAGACATGACAAGATTGCTCATATTAAGCGACACCAGAATATTACTAGCAATACTGAGATGACGTTGGAACGGGTATTAAGAACTAGCAAACGGTTAAATTCGACTCTTGAAATTAAGTAAAGTTACAAGAAGTACATCCGTGCTAAGTTTCAGGACTCTAAACTTAGTGGTTGTGATTTTGGAATTTTGCATGCATAAATCCTGACTCCGCCGGGATATTCGATGTGATGTGTGTGTGAGGTGTGTGTGTGTGTGGATGTGATTCCAAAGATCTGGCAGTTGTAGCAAGAAAGAGCAACTATTAAACAAACATACGCACCCTCGCACACACAGAAATTTTATAATTTATAATACTTACTAGCAGTTACCCGCGGCTTCGCACGCGTAAATCATTACATCTGGCAGTCAAATTTAAACTCCAGGATTTCACTAAATTTCATGTAGGTATTCCTAAAAAATTACATCGTGCTATTTATTAAAGTTGCTTTATCCGTTGCCTAGTACCCATAACACAAGCTTTCCTAGCTTACTTTGGGACTGGGTCAATTGGTGTGAATTGCCCCGTGATATTTATTTATTTTTTATTTTTTATAAAAAACAATCATGCCAAATTTAATGTCTATAAAGCAAGCACGCACGCACACAAACATTCGCATTTGTAATATTAGTAGGATTAGTAATATGATAAATAAAATTATAGATATTGCGAGGATTCAGCCGGACAATCTCGTTTTCGAACCTGTATGAAACAGGTAGAGTAAGAAACTAACAATCAATAAAACCTAAATAACAAATCCCAAGGACTTTCATTCCCGACTGTACCCGTATCGGTCGCGCAACTTCGCGGTGAGTTAGTACAATTCCTCAGGTAAGGATTATCCGAATCGGAGCATTACTTACAACTTCCCCCGAGACTCGACTAAGCTATGTATTTCTTGATGTGCGATTGCTCATGTAAATTTGCTTATTACTTCGACACAACCCCGCTGGGGAGTTGCGTCGATTCTTCGATAAGTCGAGTTCGAATCGATTAATTTACAAATTAGTAGGGCTTGCTGTTTCATGCGAATGAAGGGATTGCTCTACAAAATTGTTGTGGTGTGCTAATACATACCATGCATGGTATCACGAATTGAATCCGAAATATTTCGCCCAGTAGTTGAACCAGTCTAAATGTTACGATCCCTGCAAAAATTTTGCACGGGAAATTTTCATTCAAGGTGGCGTCGCATCTTTGACGCAATGCACTTTGAACATCGGCTAAGTGTGCTTAACATGTGCAGATCTCCCAAAAAGTGGTGGTATTATAGTATTTAACCTATGACCTCTTAAAGAGAGGATCGTGGGTTTGAGCCAGGGCTCGCACTTCTGAGTTTTTTGGAATTTATTTGCGAAATTACACTTGAAATTCTATGAGCTTCACGGTGACATTGTGAGAAAACCTTTTATCAAGCCAAGAAATTCAATGGTCTGTGTGAAGTTCCCAGGCCACCACGTGGCTCTCGTGGAAACTACGGCTCAAGCCCTCGTATTCTGAGAGGAAACCTGTGGCCTGCAATGAGGCATATGTAGAGTAGGATGATGACTATTCTCTGGTGATATCACCCAATTGAGTCAGCGTACTCAAAAATTCAGGATTCATTTTGATACCCAGTAAATGACTTTAGGTTTAGGTATTATCTCTACTTAACGAGCAAAAGCTGAGGCAAGCAACTCGAGACGAGCTGATTTTCAAGACGAGTAATAAATAAATTCGCAACTCCATTCTCTAAATGCCTCAGCAAAACTGTAATGCATTCAGTATCTGAATTGCAAAATTAACATACAATTTTCAAGGCAGCTTATTACTGGTGCCTTGCAAGCACTATTTCTACCTGCGAGCTGGAACCCATCCAAATGTCCCGGCGCGGTTAGACCTGATAATGCTCTTTATTAATTCCGAATACAATTCCAAACGTTTTAGGGACACATATGCAATAGTAGGAACGTGTACCGTGATGGAATTTAATCTGATTGAAACTGTAGCTTGACTAACTAATTTGTGAACTGACTCACAGTGTGGCCATACGTCCGGGTTTATCTGAACATGACTGTGTGCACTCTTACCCTTTTGCTCGGACCAGCAGTTCCAATGATGCTGTAAGTGTCTATGGGTCATAAATTACCATCAGGTGAGCCGCGTGATCTAGGCTTTAGTGCAAAAAACTTATGCCCGACTATTATTATAGGTACGTTACGCATACTAGAAGTTGTATTGGAATTCCGGGTCTCTACTAAATTTGCATGTTTAAAAGCTAAACCGTGGTTATCATTTATGTTGCATGAACATCTATGTTAAATTGTATATCTCTAGACTTAGCGATTGAGGTTTTAGGATTGTACATGCGTATACTACACTACATCCCGTGATAATGCATACGAATAGTTACATTGAAAATAACAACAAAGTTTACATACCAAGTTTCTTACGGCATTCTTCTCGGTCATTGTGGTATTTCGGAAGGCGCTGGTAGTTTTAAAAAAAGTGACATGCAAAAGAGCCCTTTGCCTACTTGAAAAATAAACGTTTTCATTTTTGTTTTTTTTTTCATAATTATACTAAAACACGTAAGAGCCTCTCATTCAGTTAGAATTCAGGAATATTATGTAGGAACAAAAATCATGACTAATATGATACATACGAGCATCAACCGATAGTCTTGGAGTATCATTTCTCAACAAACTATAAAAGAAAATAAAGCTAGGTTAGGATGATAAGCTATAAATGTCAGATTTCCGCCAGCAAAATTAAACCAAGCAAGTAATAATGGTACGAAACGAACACGGATTTCAGCGGGATTGTAGAATCTTGAAACTGCAACATTTTATTTAATATCGCACTATTTCTCGCGACCTGCCACACGTCCAGACATGCAATGTTCAAAAATCGTAGACTGAGATCAAGTTGCAACAAAGCTCGCGTCATGAGGCACGATATCGGCTTTATTGAAAGTGAAAAAGGTTTTTTTTTAATGCGATTTTGTAGCGACTCCAAATTGTCTTACTACTTTCGGGTATAATATTCGAGTATGAGCCCCTTTTCCATCCTTATTTCTTTACATTCGGTTAATTTAAAAAAAGATAACCATTTTAATAAATCACCGAGAAATCGTCGTCTTTAAATTGAATGCCTTTTGCAAATCGTAATTGTTTTATTACAAAGCTTTGCTAAATAAAAGGTTTTCTCAAAACTATTAGCTACATGTAATCGCAAGCTAAAATTGTATTCATTACTTTTACAAGATTGTAACTCTGTATCTGGAGATATTGTAAAACATGCGTTCATATAAATATATTTACATCCGAAAATGTACCTATACCTATAAATAATGCGAAAAACTATCAAATTAACAACTTCAAATAAACTTTTCATGAAAACAGAGCCTATTTCTAACAAAGTGGTGGCCAATTCTCATCACGACAATACTTTTCGCCACCTTGTACAGTCACAACACGGAATTGTTGAGCCGTAGTCATTCACGAATCGTTCACGAATGACATATTTTTGACGTCTTTGTTTGTACTACGAGTAACAACTCTTAACATGATATGCTAGCAATAAAAAGATACAATTCTATAATTAAACGACACACCAGATAATATATTTATAGCAGTGTGAATTACTTTGTTTTAATGACGCAGCTCGTGGTGAATTAACTTAATTAGTTATTCAACGTCGTAAGATTTCTCGCAACCAGACCCGAGGCTACGAGTCTGAGATCGCGTTGCCCGAAGCCCGGAAAGCTGGCAACCATTTATTATTGTCCCTCGACATCATAGCGCAAAGAGACAGCCGTCGGCCTTTCTGTGACTTAGGCGAATTAATTTCAAAGGAAATTGTTATTGCTGACAATTTATTTGGCTAATTGTTTCTTTTTAGGCGATATTTACACGGTGGGAGAAACCACGCCATTTGCGTCACGTTGCAAAGCTAAGAAGCTGTTTGAATTATAAGAACCGGTTAAGCGCTAGTCGGACTCATACATGAAGGGTTCCGTACTTTTCAACCGACGAAAAAAACGGCGGAGGTACTCAAGTCGAAGCTTATATTTTTTTTTTGTATAATGAATGAATGAAATTTTATTTTTTCAAGATTACATAGATCTCATCATTGTTAGCACATTTACAATCTTAAAATAATGTTAGTACCTATATGTAGTTATAAAATGGAATTAATAATCAAAAATTTAAATCAATATTTCAATTAAAAATTAGAATCAAAGTAAAATAAAACGAAATTAATAATTAAAAGTCAAAAGTAAAATTTACATAAAGAAAATACATTTAAAAATCAAATAAATTAATTAAAATAAAACAAAATTAAAATTAAAAATTAAATTAAATTAATAATCAAAATCAAATTAAATAATTAAACAAAATAATCAAAATCGCCTGATCGAGACACGAGACACACACTCATGCAGTTTGTATAGGTGCCCGATCAGCGGACAGTTCCATCTACACGCAAAAACGCTCAGGAGGCCGTTGGTGATACTCTGCAGTAATGTTTTAAAAATAGCTCAGTTAAAAACTTACAAAATTTAGTTTTGTTATAGAATGAGCTCCCTGATTTTAATGAAAAGAGATCGATTACTGGGCTGTCCCATAAGTAAAGAGACAAGTTTGAAATGAAAATATGAAATGAAAAAATATAATAAAGTGCTAACATTTACATTAAGTCCAATCAAGAATATATTCAAATTTGTTATTTTATATTAAATTTGCTTGTGGAATGCCTTTATAGCCAATTTTTCTGAGGTTTATTGCTTCTCGCCACATTACAGCTTTTCCTGACCTAGTTGCCACAATTTTAGCCAATCTAGTTCATCGATGTTTAAATGCAGCCAATGATTTGGGGTTTTCCGTTTGTTTTTTATATTCTCGTTTGCACAAAGACCAAAAAGTTTCAATACCACGAGCTTGGGGGACATTTGGGGCGTTATTGTTTTCGTATAAAATCTATCCCCGCAGCCTGTAAATGTTGGGTGACTTCGGTGGCGTAGTGGCATGACGCCATATCCGGCCAGAATATAATTTCTTCCCCATGGTAATATTTATCAATGAAGAGAATCAATTGCTTTATTATACATTCTCTCAGGTAAATGCGTGCGTTTATAGAGCCTGTGCAAATATATGGTTCAGACGTATTACCACTCTGGTCTATGGCTTGCCAAACTAGGTATTTATTGAAAAATTTGGCCTTTGGTATGATTTTTTATGAATAATCTGCAGCGTCCCGATTGTTTGCATGATAGTATTGCTTCCCAGGAACATCCATTGGATCCCTTGAGTCCACGGGCACTTAGGTCTCGTCATCAATTATAAGAACTTTTTTCAGTGTTTTTTCATACCCTCTTCGGCATCCTTTTTTAGCTCGCACTTCCTGGTCTTTAATATATTTAGGAGCAGATAATTTTGCAAACGCTTTAAGCTGTAAGTCGTGTGTTTTCATTCAAGCTATACTTGACTTCGATATTTTCAATTTATCCGCAGCAACTCTAACAGACATCGAGGGATTCCGTTTATAAACTTTTTTTACCTTACTTATATTCTTAGGTGACGAAACAGTACGTTTTCTTGCAGGAATATTTTTATAAATATCTCCGTGCGTTTCTTCAAAACGCTTATAATTCGATACAAAGTAGTTCTTCTGACTCCCTCTGGAGAAAAATGACGTATCGTGTCCGTTTTTCCATGACATTTATAAAATTGAATAACTCTTTTTGCAAATACTTCGTGTTCAGCTCTCTTTATAATTAAAACTTTAAAAATACTTTCGAAATTCCCGCTTAATCTGACAGACATAATGCCTACGGCGGCCATGACAGTTAATTTTCTTAAAAAAATAAAAATCTTTTCAACCAGTTTGAAATTTGAAATTTGTCTCTTTACTTCTGGGACAACCTTTATTCTTATTTTCCATAAAATGGATTTACATTTGCATTATAAAATGTTAACTCGAAAAAAAAATGATTTTTGGGAGATCGATCTTTGTGACCTCGATTTTTTTGTGAATCGAATTTTTAGATAGCGATTCGAATCAATTTTAAAATAGAACTTTTTCGAGTAGAATCGCCATTCCTAATTATGGCTAAATATTTCTATTCCTTTTAATAATAGTTCACCAATTACCGCCCCAGGCGGCAAAAATCCAACGCTAATAGGAACAAAGCAAATTGCATTTTTTTAATCCGATTGTACCTACTTATGCATTGATCTTCCTTAGCATCCAAAGTCTGAGATTAGTTCGATATCGGATCGATTCGTCGATCGAAGGTCTTTTTTGCGTCTCTCCTGTGGACATGGCAAAAAGTTAAGGGGCTATAGCCAACCTTTTTTAGTTAAGTCTACATCGGCGTGTGGGATGCCTGGCCAACTTTAGGCCCATGTGAATAAATCTTAAGTTTACTGTCTCGGAGTCGATAATTTTATGTCCACAGGAGAGACAACTGTTGTCTCTTACGCTGTGTATGACCCTAGGTTGAACTTATAACTATACCTACTTAGCTATTGCTTACTTTGTCAAGGTCAATTTTGGTGTTAATTGTCTCGTGATATTTATTTATTTTTAACCCCCGACACACAAGGGAGTTATAAGTTTGACCGCTATGTGTGTGTGTGTGTGTGTGTGTGTGTGTGTGTGTGTGTGTGTGTGTGTGTGCATTATAACTCTTAAACGGGTGAAACGATTTGGAAGCAGGTTTTTGGCGATGGTTCTTAGACATGTAACATCAAAATTGGTTCAGCCGTTTAAAAGTAATCAGCTCTTTTGTAAGCTGTGGAAGGGATCTTAGACGCATAATGGGCATTTACTTTATTTTCAATCATATATGTATGTAACCCTTAATTGCGTTAGGGGTTTTTTAAATTTTAAATTTATAGTTATATGTGATACTAGCTTTTGCCCGCGACTCCGTCCGCGTGGAATTAGTAATTTGGGCAGCTTATTTTTTTTTTATCCAATTTGCTTTTTCATCAATTATGGCTCTCCTTAGTTCCTTGATATAAAAAAAATTACCCCCCCCCCCCGCACACCCGCGTTCACATTCAACACCGTGCACCGTACTCCCAAGTCAAGCGTGCCTATAGAAGTTTTACTTCAAAAACCCCCGATTTTGAAACATTCTTCCGCTTCGCTCCGCTCCTATTGGTGTTAGCGTGATGATATATAACCTATAGCCTTCCTCGGTAAATGTGCTATCTAACACTGAAAGAATTTTTCTAATCGGAGCAGTAGTTCCTGAGATTAGCGCGTTCAAACAAAAAAACCTGTTCGATAAATTCTTAAAATAGACGTATCTTTCTTATTTGTGAACCGATTCAAATGAAACAAACATTAAATGTTAATCCAAGAAAATACCAACATATCAGTGAAAACCGCATTCTTCTAGGTTAAGCCGTTTCTGAGATTAGCCCGCACAAACGCACAGACAAACAGACAATAATTATAAAAATCATTGTTTTGGGTTCTGTTGTGCTAATAAATAGCCCTAGTGACAGTTTTTCTCAAATATCTTCAATGTACAGACACCGACTTGTTACAGATTTATTATATGTATAGATAGATCAATAGACAAAATCTTGACACGTTATGTCGTAAATATTGTTTATTCTATCATTCATTACAGTTTGTAGAATTGAACGATTGCGAGTTGTTCAACATTTTCAGGAATAAAGCGGATTCTAGGTACCTATATTGGTAGAAAATCCGCTTGTGACTCGAAAAATATAGTTCTATACATCAACAGACGTTAGAGTAGCGCACATATACAAGTAAGAGTCGAATTTTAATGCTAATGTCGACTCCATTCCGCTTTTGTCTTGCGTGCTATGAAAACTCGGAACCCTGCTCATGAATCTACTTAAAATTAAAAGCGTAATAAGCGATACGAAAGCGTTACTAGGCAATCTATTCCGCGCTAAACGGATTCTTCTCACATCCGCATAACTCATTCCATTTTAGATTAATAACTCTGGAACTAGCACGTATCGCCTTGTGATTTAGCGGGTCCTCGGATAGAATCACACGATTTAATATAATTAAGTGGGCACTTGTTCGCCACCTACAGAGAGGTTAATTAAGTACGCCGACGTGGGCCAAAGAACAAGTATTAAGATGTACGGACCATGATGTTGTGAGATGCTACATGAATGTTTATACATCCTGTGCAAAACGTGAGGTCTCTAGACTTAGCTGTTGAGATTATGGGGTTTTATTTACATGCGTCCATTCCGATCCCGTGAGAATATCGGAACAGAAAGAACCAGTGTTGTTGCGATAATGATAGTTGATCTTGAAAATCAGTTCTACTATCGATAGTCCTATCGAAACTATCGACCTTTGACGTTGTTAGTTGAAAATAAGTAATACTATTGCTAAAGATTAATGGTATTATCGATATTTAGCAATAGTATTACTTATATGATCGAAACGAAGTGATCCGACAGAGAACCAAAATTATCGACATAGCCCACCGCATCAGCACGCTGAAGTGGCAATGGGCAGGCCATATAACCCGAAGAACCGATAACCGTTGGGGTAGACGAGTTCTTGAGTGGAGACCACGGATTGGCAAACGTAGCGTGGGACGTCCTCAGACTCGGTGGAGCGATGATCTTCGCAAGGCGGCTGGCAACAGCTGGATGAGAGTGGCCGAGGATCGTGCTCAGTGGCGTGCCATGGGAGAGGCCTATGTCCAGCAGTGGACGAATATAGGCTGATGATGATGATTATAAATAAATAAATAATAAATATCACGGAACAATTCACACCAATTGACCTAGTCCCAAAGTAAGCTAGGAAAGCTTGTGTTATGGGTACTAGGCAACGGATAAACATACTTATACAGATAGATACATACTTAAATACATATTAAACACCCAAGACCCGAGTACAAACATTCGTATTTTTCATACAAATTATCTGCCCCGACACGGGAATCGAACCCGGGACCTCAAGCTTCATAGTCAGGTTCTCTAACCACTAGGCCATCTGGTCGTCTAAAATTATATGATTATGATTATATGATCGATACTAATTGATCTCTAGCAATAGTATTACTTATTTTCATCAATCGATAGTATCGTCTTTTTTGACGCGATACCTACTATTGATAGTATCGACCAAGTTCGATAGTATCGCCTAATTTTCACTATCGATACTATCGATAGTATGACTGATTTTCAAGGCCACGATAGTATCACGATAGTAACGATATACTATCGCTATCGCAACAACGCTAGAACGAAGCCTATGAGTTATTCCAGCGATCCAGCTATCTACATACCAAATTTCATCCGAATTCGACCAGTCGTGTAAGAGGAACAAACACACACACTTACATTTATATTACCTACATACTCGTATTAATGGCATTTTTGTGCATAACGAGCACTTACCACTTACAAATAAAACAACACAAAGCTACCAACTACCACTATCAAATTAAAAACACGCATAACACAATATTACAGTAGCCTCTAAGCGTGCCACTTTCGCAGAGCGGCAAAAACTCCACAAGGCTTATCACCTCTGTCTTTCAAGCCCTTGTTAATCTTTGCCTGGATGCAAATTAGCCCTGCACAGGGGCGAGGTGCAGCGTCGCCTGGCAATGATGACGTCACGTCCTGTTACACCCGCACTCGAGTGAGAGCACCTCCATTAACACAAGGTTCTACGTAAGACATTTACAGTCACTTGAATATTAATTTTAAGTAGCTTTGAGATAAAGTTTAGTTTTGAGTGAGCGAGCTTGAGTTCGTAATTGAATCGGACGACTCAGTTGTCGTTTACGGGACGCCTCAATTTAAATTTCACTACAGATTTTTGAAAAGAGTTTAGTTATGATTGTTAATTAAAATGGCATCTCAAGCAGAATTTTCGGTTTATGTGGGAAATTGTCTTTCGACGTGCTTTACGGTGAAGAAAAACATCGTGCACACACCTGCGAAAAAATACAGTGGTGTGTGTAAAGTTCCCGCTCCGCACTGAACCCGCGTGGACCTACTGCCCTAGCCCTCTCATTCTGAGACGAGGCTCGCGTGCTACAGCGATTTCCCGCAGAATAGAGATCGTGAGTTAGCAATAAATTTTATTAGGTATTGCGCGGATGGTGTCACGGGCAAAAGCTAGTTCAAGATATTCTCATAAAATTCATTGATACTATCATCGAATAATACTATCATTGAGTACTTTTAAAAGTAAGTATTCTTTAACCAGTGTGTGTTGCCAGTAATGACATTGGGATCCGAGACGTGGTGCTTCACTATAGGCCTGATGAATAGGCTCAGAGTCTATCAACGAGCTATTGAGAGGGCAATGCTTGGGGTTTCTCTACGGGATCGAATCAGGAATGGGGAGATCCGTAGAAGAACAAGGGTCACCAACATACCAAAGCGAATTACCCCGTTGAAATGGCAATGAGCAGGTCATTGGTAATTCGACGTCTATGTGCGCCTATTTTAAGTAGTTATGGGCAGCTTATAATATAGCACGCAGAACAGATGGTCGTTGGGGCCGAATTCTCGAATGGAGACCACGGACTGGCAAGGGTAGCGTGGGACGTGGGACCAACGTGATGAACGAACGATTTGGTGAAGGCCGCAGGTTCAAGGTGGATGCAAGTCGCTTTCAACCGTAATGACTGGGTATCAATGAGGAAGGCCTATGTCCAGGCAGCAGTGGACGTCCTCCGGCTGAAACGATGATGATGATGAAGAAGTAATTATTTTAATGCTGTATAATGTAGCGCTAGTAACCTGGTAACTAAACACCGCACCTTCATTTTTCACTGTGCGGTGCACGGCAAAGTTTAATATCAGCCTTTGGCGGCCAAGTTATTAATGGACTCGCCCTGATGGAAACCCCGGTCTCACATTATTGCGGCTTGAAGGAATAATCGAACTGAAAATTGTCAAGTGGCATTCAATAAAGAGAAAAGTGCCCGCCCCAAGGAATAGAAGAATAAATTTAGAAAGACTCATACGCGATTTGAAGTAGAATGTGTGTCACCATTGTTGACATCGCTTATTTAACAAGTTTGATATGAAGTATCTTTTTGAATTTTTATTTTTCAACTTCATTTTTTATTACTTTTACGGTCATCCCGTGAAAACCATATATTTCAACTAAATACAAAAATAAATATACTGGTCAGTGATGGTGACCAGTGATGGTGTAGGGGTTTAGCACGCGGCACGGAATGCCGAGGACCTGGGTTCGATTCCCAGCATTGGTCTTTTTTCTGGGGTTTTTCTGTGCATCTATATTTCAGTTTGTATTTAGTTGAAATATATCGCTTATTTACGTTAGCAATGTGTTGAAGCCGTAGTGGCCTAGTGGCTTAATCTGTGGTCTCGCAAGCAGAAGATCGTGGGTTCGAGTCCGGTGTCGCACCTCCCAGTTTATGTGCGAAATTACATTTGAATTTTAACATGAGCTTTACGGTGAAGGTAAAAATCGTGAGGAAACTTGCACACACTTGAAAAAAATTCAATGGTGTGTGTGAAGTTTCCAATCCTCACTGGGCCTGCGTGGGAACTACAGTCCAATCTTACATAATCGAAGCTTCTGGTAGCAAATATGCAGAAATACAACGCTAATAGACATAAGTAATTCTTGTAGCATTTTTTTCGGAGAAAAAGCTTTATACGAAAAACGCCGATATTGAAAAATTCCAATAGTTTGCAACTAAGTTCCATATTGTAATGCATCAGCACGAACAGCAGTTTTTCACCGTTTAAAAATTGATAGTGTTTTGTCTTCAGCTTTCACGATATATCTCGTGTCTTCGCGTACTCTGTGTCGCTGTAACAGATAACTTTACAGATTGTCTACCTAAACTAGCTTTTGCCCGCGACTTCATCCGCGTAGAATTCCAATTTGTGGTAAAGCTTCTTCATCTTTTTCATTGTATAAAACAAAAATCCGGCAACGGCAACATCCATCATTATCATCATTTTCATCATCATCAGTATCAGTTAGTGAATACTATAAATCCCGCTTATTCTCTATCCCGTGGGAACTTCAACAAAGTTAAATAAATAAATAAATAAATATCACGGGACAATTCACACCAATTGACCTAGCCCCAAAGTAAGCTAAGCAAAGCTTGTGTTATGGGTGCTAGACAACGGATAAACATACTTATATAGATAGATACATACTTAAATACATATTAAACACCCAATACCCGAGAACAAACATTCGTATTTTTGATACAAATATCTGCCCCGACACGGGAATCGAACCCGGGACCTCAAGCTTCGTAGTCAGGTTCTCTAACCACTAGGCCATCTGGTCGTCAAAGTTGTCCTTACTCTATGCAAATTTTCACTTATTTTTATCCCGCGGGAATTTTGCATTTTCCCCGAGAAAAAGTAGCCTTCCTTAAAGGTGTAGCTTTCTACCGGGAAAAGAAGTTTTAAAATCAGCCCCGTAGTTGAATTCACTTATTTTTTTCCCGTGGGAATTTAGCTTTTTCAAGGAGAAAAGTAGTCTATATAAATAATGGTTGGGGTAGCTTCCTATTGGTGAAAGAAATTTTCAAATCAGCCCTCAAGTGATATTCACTTCTTTCTATCCCACGGGAATTTTGCATTTTACCGAATAAATAGTAGGTAGCCTAGCTAGCCTATACCAATAAAGGATAATGTAGCTTTCTATTAGTAATTTTTTTTAAACTCAGCCCCGAAGTTAAATTTACTATTTTCTATACCGCGGGAATTTTGCATTTATCCGGAAAATAGTATCCTATGTTAATCAAGGACAATGTACCTTTTCTATTGGTGAAAGACATTTTAAAATGAGCTCCGAAGTTAATTTTTTTTTCTATCCCTTGATAATTTTGCGTTTTCCCGGAAAAAAAGTAGCCTATGTCAATAAAGGATAGTGTAACTTTTTACTGGTAAAAGATTTTTTTAATCGGCTCGGAAGTTTCAGAGATTATCTATCCCACAGGAATTTCCAAAAATCCTGCAATAAGCTTTTTTTGCTGTTTGTATTTACGTTTATACTGAATTTGAAAAGTTTAGTAATTGTAGTTACGGAGATAGGATCCAGTTGATTTGAGTATATAAATCCTAATTTATCCTTATCCCGTGGGAATTTTCAAAATTAATGAAATTAGCTTTATACCTATTCTAATAGTCTACTTGCATGCTCAATTTGAACAGTTTAGTAACCTTCGTTATGGGGATAGGGTCACTCTTGATTGATGAAATATATACATCCCGTATATTCCTTATCCCGTGGGAATTCCGGAAAATTCTTTCTTATCGGATGCCTACGTCATACAAAGAACACATCCTCCAAGTTTCAGGTCTCTACATACAGCGGTTTAGGCTGTGCGTTAATCCGCCAGTCACTCATTTAGGACTTCAGGACAAAGCATTTTATATATGTATATTTATTTGCAATGCACCAAGCTTTTATGCGAGTTCAACAATGATGTTTGAATACTCAATTTGATTTTATTCAAAAAAGGTTGAACTCACATAAAAGCTTCATCATCATCATCATCATTTCAGCCGTAGGACGTCCACTGCTGGACATAGGCCTCCCTCATTGACGCCCAATCATTACGGTTGGAAGCGACTTGCATCCACCCTGAACCTGCGGCCTTCACCAAAACGTCCGTCCATCTCGTTGGTGGACGTCCCACGCTGCGCTTGTAAAAGCAAAAGCTTGGTGAAATGCAAATAAGTACTTATACATATAATTAGTTATTATCAGAGATCAGATCAGTAAATGGTTGACAAACGTAGACAAGTGGTTTGCAAAATTTGAAGTTTCGTTTCATGTCAAAATAAAAAGTAATTTAAATCAAAAGCACTATGGAGTATTGATATCAACTTCGAAGCAAATCACCCCCAAAATAACTTTCTACTCCTTTTAAACCCCGTCAAGGGATGAATTTCAATAAAATACGAAACACGTCTTCCATCAATTCTGTTAAATAATGTTTATGCAAAATTTTAAGTAGATTGGATCAAGGAATCACGTTGTCCCATACAAACTTTGCCTCCCTTTTTTACCCCCTTAGGAGTAGAACTACGAAAAATCCTTTCCTATCGGATGCCTACGTCATACAAAGAACACACCCTCCAAGTTTCAGGTCTCTACGATCAGCGGTTTAGGCTGTGCGTTGATCCGTCAGTCAGGACAAAGCATTTTATATGTATAGATAGATAAAGCACTGCAATAACATGTTGCAAAAATATCGAGTGTTGCGGGTGTAACACGTCCGGGTGTCCTACGGTTGAAATGATGATGTTTTCATTATCAATCACGTCCACTGCTGGACATAGGCCTCCCTCATTGATACCCAATCATTACGGTTGATAGCGGCTTGCATTCACCGTGAACCTGCGGCCTTTACCAAATCATCCATCCACCTCGTAGGTAGACGTCCCACGCTGCGCTTGCCAGTCCGTGGCCTCCATTCGAGAATGATTCGGCCCCAACGGCCATCTGTTCTACGTGCTTTATGGCCTGCCTATTGCCATTTCAACTAATCAGTTTAGCTATGTCGGCGACCTTTGTTCTTCTACGGATCTCCTCATTTCTGATTCGATTCATTAATGAAACCCCGAGCATTAGACCTCTTCATAACTCGTTGAGCGACTTTGAGCTTATTCATTAGGATAATAGTGAACCACTAGATTAAGTTGCCTCTAATAAAAACAAAAAATTAAAACCATAACCGTCAACATTATTTCTGTCCTATTATACATCCCACAGCTAAGCACGAGCCTCCTCTCAGAATGGGAGGTTTCACACCGGAATCTATGTGTGAAATTACGTTCGAAATATTCCATAAGCTTTGCGATAAAAGAAAACATTGAATTGCTTTGCACACATATGTGAAGATCCCAATCCGCACACCTCCTACAGTCCTTAGACTATGTAGTTATAAGTACAGTTAGCCTCAGAAGTAGCTGAACACTTTAGTACTTTGTCGCAAAAAACAGTTATTCTGTGAAGTTTGAAAATTTTGAAATATGTCACGTTAGTGAAAGTAGCAAGTACTCAAGGTGTTCATAGCGACTTCCGAGGCCAACCGTACGTTCATGTTTCAAAGTCCTAATATTTAATTTTGGGAAGTCAATGGATATTATTATTGTAATGGATCGCCCTTTTGTCGTTAAGCGTTTCGTTATACTGAGATGAAATTTTAACATGTGTTAAATTAAATACTTGACGCGTTTACTGATAAGATAACATATCAATATATTAATTAAGTGACAAAAAAAATAACTTAAATCTACCATCAAAGGATGTTGGTCTTTTACTAATTTTTGAACACTATTCTTTCTAACCGACTTCCAACAACAAACTATCAACTTCCAAATAAAAAGACGTATGATCCTGAATCTCAGAAAACCAATTTAGAACAAATAAGCTAAAATCCTTGGTAGCCTATAGTGGTTTGACCTATGTTCTCTCAAGCAGAGGGTTGCGGGTTCAAGCCCGGGTTCGCACTACTGAGTTTTTCGGAATTTACGATGAAAAAAAAAACATTGTGAGGAAACCTACACCTGCGAAGAAATTCAACGGTGTGTGTGAAGTTCCCGATCATTTGGGCCCGCATGGGAACTACGGCCCAAACCCTCTCATTCTGAGATGAGGCCTGTGCCCTGCAGGAACCTATATAGGCTAGGATGATGATGAAGCTACTTATAATTTTTATGCGTATAAAATCTGAATACAATCAAATTAAAAAAAAACCATTATTGATAGTCCTCAACATAAATAATTAGACTTATATTTACTACACTTACCCCCTGTTTCACCATCCATTGATCAAAATTTATTTGACGGATAAATTGTGATGCCATCTCTGTTTGTTTTGTTCGAATAGACGGAGACGGCATCACACTTATCCGTCAGCCAAAATTAATCAATGGGTGGTGAAACAGCCCCTTATTATTCTTTCATGCACTAAAACACAGTCAAAAGTTAAGAACACTCAAGCAAAGCTCTCTCGTTTTTTCAGAATCACAGATCCTCCTTACAATAGAGCTTATTATTTTTACCTTAATGACATTCAAATAATACCATCCCATTACTGTCCAGATATCCCTTCCCACTCAAATCCTCGCTACAAAGGAATCTGCATAAAGGTTAAAGGTGGCTGCGGTGCTCTGGCCACTTCAATTATTTAAAGGCCATTGTGAACCCTGGTAAAGATATCCTGGGAAGGAACCGTGGGGAGAAAGCATTGGTTCAGTAGCGCAATATCAAGGTTTTAGATATTTCTATAGTTGTGATAGCCCAGTGGTTTGACAAAGCAAAGGATATTAATACGAAATTACATTTGGAATTATTTACCATTAGCATTTCGGTGACGGGAAACGTCATACACACTTGGGAAGCAATTCAGTGGCGTGTGTGTAATTTCCAATCCACACTAGGCTCGCGGGAACTACAGCCTAAGTCCACTCGCTCTTAGGGGAGGATTTTACCGAGCAAAACAAATTAGGGGCCACTTGTATATTTCTGCTTAATCGTTATTTATTGGATACAAACTATTAATAATATAATAATTATAATTATTGATGTTTACGCATCGTTCTCTATTTAGCCTCTTTGGTGTTAGTGTTTGAATTTAAATACTGGAGGCGTATAAAGTTATCCTTTAGAAGGATTAATGTAACTCAACTTAACGGTACTAGATTTGGCCATTGATTTATGAAGCGACTGAAAAAAGTACGTTTTATTGGTCTTTTATCCAATTTATTAGTAATTAACAAAATTTTGAACATAAAACTACCATGAGACGCTTGGTGGGTTGGCTCGTGGTTGTTGATTAGTGGTTTGGCAGCCGCCGCAACTTGTGGCTCCGAGAAAAAGGGCTACCTACGGATTTGCCCGAAACATGTCGAGCTAAACTTGTCGGGCTAAACTCGATCATAGACACTCTTATCCGTATTTTTTTACCATAATTAACAAAAATTTTAATAAAAATAACTTCTGAACACAAAACTAATTTGCATAAATCTTTTAACCGAGGGATCACTAAAACGGCTGTCCCGTTCTCGGATAAGTCTCGACTGAACAAACTATTATCTTAGTGTTTCTTTTCTAAAAGAAAGAAATTTAATTTCACTCCGTTCTCCATTAATTAAAACACTTTTAAATGTGACTTTTTGCCGTGGTTTACGTTTACACAGTACCTAGGCAAATGTAATTCTTAGAAGCTGGAATATAGTGTTTATCTTAGATTAAAGTTAGTCGTGAATAATAATCATTAAGTTAAGTTTATTGCTCTTTTTCTGCGCAGGATTGCTGGCGAAACTTAATTGCATAGTGCTGTTGCCTATATTCTGAAGCAATTTTTACATCTAAAGCAAAAAGCAATTAGGTAAAATGTTTCGTGAATCTTTCGATTCGTTTAAAGTTTTTATGCAGTTTTTTACGATATTTATTTGAATAACAGTTTAACTAATTTAATTCATTGGACGACCAGATAGACGGTTAGACAACCTGGCTCCGAAGCTAGCAGTCTCGGGTTCGATTACCGCTCGAAGCAGGTGTCAGGTATGTATGAAAAAAAAAAAATTTTGTTCTTGAGTTTACAAACTTACTTCCAGTACCTACTGAATCCAATAATGTAGGCCAAAACTTCTAGACTAAACGAAGTAGACGGGGACATAACTTAGGGCGAATTTATATGTATTGGCAACAACCGAATGGACTTTCCGCTGAGTGAAATTGAATAAGACAATTCCTGCGACATCGAAAGATGGAACAATACAGTATTGATGCCTGTCATCATTGCAATACCCACATTGTTCGAGTAGAATTGGGGATGTCTATTTTTTTGCAATGTATAGTCAATCGAAAACCATTTCGAGATAAATGCTTTTTAACTCGTTTTCTGTAGTTATTTAATTTTAATATTATGTAATGAATTTATTATATAACAAATAAGCAATGACCTTCATTTGACATTGGTGTAAATTGCGTGACCGGTTCAAGTCGTACTTTATTCTATGTGGTTAGAATTCTTCACAATTTACGCGTGGATTATACTACGGAGTTTGATTTGGACCCGCTGTCTGACATCTAGCACTTTGACAGTGCCAGTAAAGTGACACAGTGTATAGTGTACCACTACGCAAAAAATAATAATAAATAATAATAAAAATCGTACGCATTTAGATAGATTTAGAAATTTGGCATTGTGGGAGCCCTCAATTATAATCTGACGTCAACAACTAAAATAGTTTCAATAATTAATTTTGAAAAAAGTAGAGAACTAAATGACAAAATATTGAAATTAGTTCCTTATAATTGACTTTTCTATGCAAAAAGATATAAAAACCACTGGTAATTTTTTTTAAAAATTCCCAATTTGGCAAGGACACAAAAATGCGGTATTTTATACAGTCGCAGCGCTCAATTGGATGTAGAGATGACAAAACGTAACTATTAGCAGAATTGTAAAAGGCGACCAAATATTTCATGATCATCATCCTCCCTGCCTTTATATGTCTCACTGCAGGGCACAGGCTGCCTTTCAGGATGAGAGGGTTGGGGCCGTAGTTCTCACGCGGGCCCAGTGCGGATTGAATACTTCACACACACCGTTGAATTTCTTCACAAGTGTGAGCAAACGGATATACATCCTTATGGCTGGGATTATTAGCAGATGGGTAAGTTTAGTGTTAAAGCAAAGTATCTGTAATTTTAGATTATTGTACGGAAATTTTAAATTAGATTGGCTCACTCGTAGAGAATGTTAGAGACGTCTGTGCGTATGGAGAGTGAAAGTGACGCTGTTTTACTGACACTATTTTAAAAAAAATCTTGTATAAAAAGCAGCCTATAATATTGTTAATTCAGGTTATAAACTATCTGTGAGCCAAATTTCATCAAAATCCGTTAAACCGTTTTAGCGTAAAAGAGTAACAAACTATGGCGTTTATATTAATAAGATAATTGACAAAATTTGACAGACGGGCAGGCAAACGGATGACAAATAGATCTATAAAAGATTTAAAAGCGAAAAAGTTTCCGGGTGCGCCGGCGGGTGTTGGCGTATGTAAGCGATTAAGAATTTCGGGGAGGTCGGTTGGATGCGACGTGGTTCAGTTGGTAGAACACCCGTTGGGGCGCATACCCAGGAGACGTGGGTTCAAGTCCCACCGGGCGCACCCGGAAACTTTTTCGCTTTTAAATCTTAGGTTCGGTGAGCAGACGTAACTGCTAATAAAATAAATAATATTTGAGATCTATAAAAGTTATTTTTTACTTATTAAGCTTTTGGAACTTTAATACTCTAAACGTTTTAAGCCTTGCATATTTATTCAATCAACAAAATCAAATTTCAATCACTTGGTAAGTCTATCCAGAGATGATGATGATAATGACGTGATATATTTTAAAGACTGCACATCAAACCTAACTTACGCCTAGACAAAGGCGCTTTGTAGCCGATATAATTGCTGAAATGCGAATTTCCGATAGTTTGCTAATTGATAATTAATAATGGCTGACTCATAATTGCTTGAACCGTGCTCGCCTTCAGAAGAGCTAATTGGTTTGGTGGTGATTTTGGCATTAGAAATCTATCTCGATTGTTTCATGCAACATTTATTAAGTACCTACTATTAACTTGATTATTTTATTTTTTATTTTATTAACTTGACTTTTTAATAACATAGTGCAAGCTAACGAAATTACAAATAATTTATTAATCCAAATCGTTAACAGCGCAATACATCACAATAGTAATCGAACATTAATTATTTTAACACCCTAATAAAAGAAAAGAAAAAGAAAATAAAAAAGTGACCATTTAACAATAAACACATAAATACAACGAAGAACGAAGGTCAATAAACAAATTACTATACTTAACGGGACATACCACGCTAATAATATTTACCTCGACGTTTCGGCCACATGGCAGCCGTGGTCACGAGTTAATACCATAACCATATGCCATAATGGTATAACGGCATATGGTTAATTTATGGTTATGTTGTTCGTGGTTACGAATGTTTAGTTAACTCGTGCCCACGGCTGCTGCAATGTGGCCGAAACGTCGAAGTAAATATTATTAGCGTGATAAGTCTCGTTTAGTATAGTAATAATGAGTGAAAATCACGAAAGTAGAGAAACCCAAGATCACAAGAACGTGTTGAAAATCATATTGTTATGTGGATAGAGTAATGTGTACTAAACCGTGTAAGCGATATTTAACCATTAATTAGATAAATGATTCCTATTGTTTATTATATTGCGTCTACTTACATTTACATGTCGTTTTTTGCGATACCCTTTTAAAAGAAAATACCAACTTACTACTAGCTGCGTACTTATGCAGGTGACCCAAGTGCACCGTTCGTTCTGCGACGCTTACTTAGCTTGGGAACGCCTGTGTTATACCACTAAGTTACTGGTATAAATAAAACTAAAGGAAACCTATGTACTATCGTACCATTTGATTTCCAACGTACCATAGAAGCTCCTCGCTGTAAATTTTATTTATTACGGATATCCTTGTTAAAAATTCGATTTTACTATAACTTTTTCTGTGAAAATTTTCTACATACAGTACGAGTAGGAGAGTAGGTAAGTGACGAGTCTAGTGATTCGATAGTACCTACGTTACGTACACTTTAATTTAACCGAAACTAATTACGAATTGGTAAATTACAACGGAATCAGGCTCGAACGTTCTTGATTGGGGCGTCTTAAAGGCTTTTGAACCAGTACCATCTGTAAGTAAGGCCGCTTTAACTTAGGTTAACATAAAACTAATACCATAATACAAGGAATCTATCTCACAAAAAGCATGATACTTATTTTCCCGGCTTAGTTTATATTTCTTTAGTTTAGTCATAAAACGAGTTGACTTTGCGAGTTCGTTTCATCATCTCACTGAAGTGTTTCAGGGATTTTTCAAATCCAAAACAAATCTGGTGAAAATTAAAATACTACTTGCCGTTTTTGGCTGATTCTTAATTTTACTATACAGATTCAGGGATTTGATCAAATGACTGATATTTTGTAAGTAAAGGATGGAGTGGATTCGCCATTTTAAAAGCATGTTTTGGTCACATCCGTTAGAGATTTCCTTGCGACATATACACTAGACAAGAAGAACATTGAGCTACGTTAGTGTGCACCCAAAGTCTCTCGAAGAGTTCCGTCATTATGCAGCCCCAGGACAGTGGGCAGGTGGTGTATGCGATGCAAATTGCACTTGCTAATGGATACGAGTACACTGACTTGCAGGGCCATCGAAGTAGCGATGCTTGAGACAAATAATATTTAGTAGCTTGTTTGATAACCGGATATCGAAGTGGCTAAAGTAACTGACTACATACTAAGCTTGAGGTCCCGGGTTCGATCCTCGCCTGCAGATATTTGTGGTGAAAAATATGATTTACTTAGGTAAGCTCTCGATTCTTGGATGAACTTCCTGAGTCCCGGCCTTTTCTAACCGATGCATAACTTAACACGTTCACTGCGTTACGAGATCTAAAAGATCTCTTATGAATCTTTCATTCAGTGCGGCTCGATTTCGTATTTCGCACCTCTGTGCGGGAGGCAATAGCAGCTGAATTACTACGAGTATGACGGAGACAAATATAGAAACTTGCTTCCTGCTAAAAATTTAACTCATCGACGTATTAAAAAAAAATTGGAGATCGATTAGGTCCCTAACGCACTGAGTAATAACTTTATTCATTTGGTGCGTTAGGAGATCTTTTGAGTCTCCTGAATCGCAGGCCTCATAGCCGCAAGGAAAGGAGAGCGAGTGGCGCGGGCGCCGCACATTTCGTTTTAGTGTTGTTCAAGTATCGATGTGAAAGGCCGCGCGTTATTTAGGAAAGAAATCTCGTTAAAATCTGTGAATTTACTGTATGCTTTTAAACATAAAGTATTTATAAAACAGTTATGAGCGCTATAAAAAGAGAAAAGTGTAAACAAACGAACGATTGCTTAGGGAACTTAATGGGTAGCCAATACTGATTACAGTAAAATTACATAAAGTTTGACAGATGGTTTGCCTTCATTTCATATTCAACTTTAACGACCTACAAATAATGCCAATTTTGGAATACTGTTACCCACGTTTGCAGATTTTGTAATAACTACTTAATTTGTATGGCGTTAAAGTTGGAAATGAAATGAAGGGAAGCAATCTGTCAGTGGTAAACTAAAAGTAAACGTATTGTACAAAAAAGTTGGTATAATTTGTTTACCTATATATCCATAAAAAATATTGTTTTGGACGAACACTTTGGACAACCTGTAGGTACGGACTGTTTACTAAATAATATACTTTATTGCAGTGTTTTCTGAGGGAAAATGTTCAGTACCTCTACCATGAGTTTACACTAGTTTACGTGACCGTACTCGCTAGCGACGGCGTAAATTATTTGTATGGAGAATTGTACAGCGCCTCTAGCGGTCACTTACGGAAGTACAATTCTCCAATACAAATCATTTACGCCGTCGCTAGCGAGTACGGTCACTGTGAACTAGTGTAAACTCATGGTACAGGTACAGTTCAGATCACGTTTTAAAACGCGGTGACAAAAAAAGACGTTGCGTGGGCTGTTACAACCAATTAAGGCTCACAATGAAGAGCACACCAACTTCCAAAAAAAACTAAAATAATCTTTACCCACTGTGTTCAATATAAACAATCATTGTGTTTATCACTTTTTAACGAGAAACACTTTCCTTGATGCCATTCTTTGATTAAACATAGTTATCGACTATTAATGATTTATTTCAATCCCATCACTAGTCCGTAGACATATTGAACTAACTTCAGTTGCGGCGTGAGATACAATCGATACCCTATGTGTGTTTTGTATTTACACTGTATATTTGTGTCGAAACTGCATCCGAACTCGTTTATAGATTGAACAATGTATTATCTTTACCTATAAACAAAAACATAACGATAAATAGCTTTTTGAGCGAGATTTACGTTATTTTCGAAATCTACTTTTTAGGAGGCTGATTGGTTCTCATACGCACTGAAGTAAAGCTTGGTTACGAGTTCTTATAGGTCACAAACGCACTGGCTGAGAGTTCATTGAAAATAGCCCCGCAGTTAACGTGTTAAGACATACATAAGAGTCATACGTAATTACGTATTGTAATTTTGGACTTATTTTAAGCGTCTTTGAAGTTCTTTATTCATTGAATAATTTATAGTTAAATCAAATAAAATTGAATTAAACTTTCAATTAGTTTTATTATTACACATTCTTGGCCAAATCGCTGTAAGCTTCAATAGTACTTAAATGGGCGATTCCACGTGCGTTTCAACCGCTGTCAGTCACTACCAGTCAGTCATTGACCGTTAATGTCATAATTAAATAACAATTTAGGGACTGATGGCGGTTGAAACGCTCGTGGATTTTCCCAAATAGACACATTGTGCCGTCGTCGGACATAGGATATACATTCACGTATCTAATGCAGGAGACGTCTGTCCGTGCGCGAACAATCTCGTTATTGTGCTTGATGGCACTACAATCATAGCCACAACAAAGCTCGCGTTGAATGCTGTAAAGGCTAGCTTAAATTTTCGAGGAATACACCTGAAATGCGGCATCGTGTACGATGGTTTGTGATTTACACTTACCTACCGAACCGTGACCCAATGTGGATGTTTTTTTACATAAAACGTCATAATAACGTCGCAGTGCATCTTAAAGTACAGGGGCCTTACCATGATCTTTCAATAAACATTCCAAACGCAGAGCAGTTCAATTTAGGCACGTTAACTGAATCGTCGAAATTGGTACCACGACGTCTATTTCTTAGAGCTGAGTCTCAATCGCTTACAAGTGAAAGAAAGACCGATATTGTCTCTGGTCCGAAACTGAAACGCTAAGTCGCGAAAGGGATGCCGCTATATGCAAACCAAATATATTTATCTCTTTTAGTCTCGACTGACGTTTGGACGTTCGAAACCCAAAGTACTTCTAAAGTTAGCTTACGGTTTGATTTCTTCTTCATTTTTAAAGTACTGAAAACTTTTAAAAAAACTCATTTCCTTAAATAATGTTTCTTTGTCATAAAATATGACTTTTTTTTAGAGCTAAATATAATGTTTAACACAGTGGTTGTGAAACCTTTGTACAAAATGTATTGGTTATATTCTCTTTGCTTTGTACATTTTAAGCAATCTGCAGCTGATATTCGGAACGCGAGGGCTATCGCGTATGAATTTGCGAGGCGCTAGTGTAGCTTGAGGTCTTCGAAATGTCAAATGTCACTGTTTACGGTTTGGCTTCGCGGGTTTATTTCTATTTATATTATTAATATTGCGAATATTTAGCAATACGTTAGATTAATTATGACAAATATAAGTTACGGATTAATGAATGTGATTGCTTTAAAAGCGGAGTTAACAAAAAGAGGTGCAAAATTAAACGG
Organism: Archips crataeganus; assembly: GCA_947859365.1. Lineage (NCBI taxonomy): Eukaryota > Metazoa > Arthropoda > Insecta > Lepidoptera > Tortricidae > Archips > Archips crataeganus. The sequence continues at coordinate 10,802,167 of OX402066.1, read as the reverse complement.
TCTGAAAGAACAGCTAATTCAGAGGTTAGTTTTTTACTATAAACAAACAATTTTTTGGCTAAAATTTGCTTGTTTACCTAGATTACAGCTGTTTTTTTTCTTTTTACAGGCTGCAAGACTATGATAGGAATAATAATTTTGTTGGAAACATAGGAGATGAAATACTAAAAACCGATTGGGCGTACATACTGTTGAGTGGCCTTCAGACAGTTCGTATAGCAGTGTAACATCGAGAAGTGTACTTTTATCACCTGACTTAGATATAGTGAATATTAACACTTACTTTTTAGAGGTTTACAAAGACAGTGTGCTGCAGTTCATAGAAAGGGCTATAATGATAAATGAATATTTAGTGGCTCTAGTGACAATGTACACAAAATAATTTGCTTTTCTATAGGGGACAAGTCCACTCTGAAAACACGAAAGCATTATCATATTTTATGAGCATTGCCTTTGAATCAGATGGAAAAATTGTTCAATCCATGTGTGTGTGCTGCTGGTATGGGACCAAAGGCAGTTTGTGAGCACATAGCCTGTGTGTGTATGTTATGCAATTTAACGATTTAAAGAGTAAACAAACAGATATGGCATGAGCCGAAAAAAAAAGAAAATGAACTTGTCTCCTAAAAAAGCTGAAAATCTTACATTTGAAATACAAAAATATAATGTTACCAAACCAAAACGAAATAATATGTGTTTTGATCCACGTCCTGATAACACTTACAGCACTGTACAATGATATGATTATATTAGGAACAATGTAATAAACTATTGCTCTTTAGAGAAAATACAGCTTGGCATAAGTGGTGTGTTTGAAGTTGCTTCCCTGCATGGAATATCTAATGACCATAAATAATTACCTTAAATTAGTACAATGAAACCCTACCTACTCTCTTCTACTATGTTATATGTGTCTATTTCATGTGTTATTTATACTTGAAAGGTTTAGGTAGTTAACTAAATGTAAACAAACTTCAGTTTCCATATTTGGCATATTCAAGGATTCAAAACATTTTATTTATCTATCATTCTAATACAGTCAGCGTCAAATAGTTTGTGACACCCAAAGTGGTCAAATAGTTCGCAACACGTCTTTATTACAGTTGGAATAAGGCCGTGTTGCTAACTTTTTGGCCTCTTTGGGTGTCACGAACTATTTGACGCTGACTGTACAAACTAGACTAACGTATTTTAATACAGAAATGTAAATGTTTAGATAGTTCAATGGGAGAATTACAGTATTTAAGACATCAGTCGTCATTGTTTTGTTTACATTTGGTTAATTACCTAAACCTTTCAAATATAGTTAATTATTATAGGAGATAATAGGGATGACTATGTATTGAAAGGATAAGTAAATAAAAAGTTTAGATGATTGATTTATTTTTACTTTTATTTAAGTACCTATAATTAACTGTCCAAAATCCTTATTTACATTATATTCTTCCTGAAATTAGTGAGCATAAAGCATACAAATATGATTCTTCCTCCAAGTGGTACTAAATTAGATGATAGATAACTTATTACTAAGAATCTTTAAAGTTTTTCCTAAATCAATGACATGCTTAACATTGATAGGTACGTTCAGATGACAATTTTTTCGATTGCCTGAGTTGGTGTGCTTCAAACTGATTACACCCTTTTTTCAGAAACTGTGGCTTGTTTACTGTAACATCCATATGTGAAACAAGATCTTGAATATTAAAGCCACGATCACCGAGAATAATGTCCCCTTTGTCCCCTTTTTGAAGTAGATTTATTATGATGCCACACTTTTCGAATAACTCTCTGTTACTGACAGATCCACCATATGCATCTGAAACAAAGGTCACACATCTAGAGCCAGAAATTCCTACCAATACTTTTTATTTTCATGGTTCCAGGAAAATCGACTAGGCTGGTTTTAGTTTAGAAATAGCTGAAAATTTTTAACAACTTGCTCAGTTTCAAGGTTGGGGTAAATCAAATGCCTGATGCAAGCACGGTATTTAGGAATAAGAAAAATCATTACTTACGATTTTCAGTATTTGATTCTTTAGTTTAGGTAATACATAATCGTCAAGATTTAAATGTTTTTTACAAATACGTGAATGTTTTGAAGGGGCATAGTTGACCTTGCGAATCGCTACTAACCACTGCTTTGAGACACTTTTATCTTTCGGAAACTTATGTTCGCCTTTCTTTTCCGAGCAAAAAGGGACTGCGCAACACTGTGGCATGGCCAATACGTTTACTCTACAGTTCTATTGTATTAAATATGAAATTAATAATTAAATATTAAATGTCAATTTTTGTTTTGGCATCCGTAATAACAAACTTTGACAGCCGTAATGAGTAACGTATACTGAATCGCTAAATTTGACACTGAAGCGATTCAATTCCCACTCAAGTTAAGCGTCATGGTACGAAAACCACTAGAACTTGAAGGGAGTGAATGAAAATGTCTGTATCGCTACCGCTGAACCGCACTTGAACTGAATCGCAAAAGTAAGTACCTAACGTCGTGGTACGAAATAGCGATGCAGTTCAGTTTAGAGCTTAAACTGAATCGTATTAAGAGATCGTGGTAAGCCCCCAGGTACGAATAAATAACTTAAGCAAGGCCCTCTTACATGTAGTTGTAGAGCATCCGTACAAGCAAAATCAAGTTCCAAAGATACTGGCTTGGTTGACTAGCTAAGCTAATTATTATTTTTTTCTCTTTTTTTTCTTTCTTTTTTCTTTATTTTTCTTTTTCTTCTTTCTTTTTTTTAATTTTGTCCGAGGTAGCTGCCATCTCTTGGGTCTTCTGTGACGTCGACTACCCTCTTTGCTGTTTCCTAGTCTCATAGCGCTATGACCTCAAGGACCAAGGGTCTCGATATGAAAGATTGATTGAAAGAAAGACTACATCAAAATTTTGAAATTAACTGTTACGAGTGAAAGATAGAAGCAGTTGTAAGTTTATCTACCACATTGGTTGGTTACCATATGGCCTAGATGGAAATTTATATCTTCTTGCCTATTACGGCTCTGGCACTCTGCCTATAACAATTTGACTGTAAAGTTGATGTGGGAAAGAGCAATTAATTACTATTTCATGTCCCTAATAAAGCAGCAGCGTGCCCTCGAATTCCCGAATAGCGTCATTCTCATACATTTCGTTTAAGCTGAAGCATGGCCAGTATACTGAGTGTAGTGGAGCTAAATGTAATTTCGTCCTAACTGCAGCCAGCCTAGCGCTCCGACTGGCTTATTTGCATATTATATTAGAATTTAGCACATTTAAGCAGCCGGGGGCACTTCTTGTTTCAATGAAAAGGTTAACTTAATCTACGATTCTACAAGCTTTCGGACATTAAATAATTCATGCGGGCCCACGCATATTCCTGGTCAAACTTGCGTTTAAAACTAAGTTGCTGAAATAGTTGGTTATGGCGTAAACAGTTTGATATTTTATGGTGGCGGTTTCAGTGTTTTCTCGCTTCTGGCAACAGCCAGCATAACAATCGAGCCTAAAATAACTTCAAATCGGGGATGCAGTTCCTTTGTGAATGGCGATCCCCCGCCCCCCCGCCTACAGTTTTGTTTTTCTACAGTAATAGCGAAAATTTGTATGTGTCTGCGTGCGTACGTGCATGTGCTTGTTACCCCTTCAAGTTAAAACGGCTTGAAAGTTTTGGACGACATAACGTTGGTACGTTTGTTAGTACTTAACCTAAAAGCATAAATTCTTTGTAGCGTTTCACCGAATCGCATTTCACCTCCATCATGTATTAATTGGGCCATTCTACTTTTCGTTGACCAGTCATTTTTAGTAATGTGCTCTTCAAATATTTTTTTTACAAAAACGGTAAAGTGCTCGGTTATTTAAAATTATCACTACGCATAAAAGTAATCATTATTATCTATAAAGTAGGTAACGCAGTGGACATGCGTGTCCCCGCCATTTGTATGGAAATTAGTGTATTTTCCGCTGAGTTACCAATTTTTTCCACAAAATTTCTTTGAATTTAAAGTTTTTTTGCTTTAAAATATTAAATTTAGTTATTTCAGTTTTCATATAAGTTAATTACACTTGAAAAAAATCACCAGGTATGCCTCATATTTCACGAAAGATTAATGGTTACTTAAAAGTAGAATGGCCCAATTATCGCTTGCAACTCGATCGTCAATTTTCTTTGTCGCTCTCAGTTTTAGTCGCATTTCATTTCGACCGTGCGTTTAAATGTCGCGTTATGTGTCAATCGTCTATTTTTCTAGTCGCTAATAGTTTTAGTCGCGTTTCTCCTCGATCGTATATTAAATCTGTCCTTTGTTATTTATATTAGACACCGAGATAATATATTATTTCAATGAGTTTGATAGTACGTAAGACATGAAACTATAGCTACAAAACTCGTTCAAAAATTTTTCTCAGAATTTTAATGCAAAACTTATATTAACGCGTCAAATTAAATAAAGTCTCAAACAAACATCGATCGCGGCGAAATGCGTTTAGGTTAAAATATTACACAGAAAATGAAATGCTACTAATAAATTATAGTAAGTAATGTAAAAAGCCACGCGAAATATTAGGTAAGTACTTAAGTCAAAAATTCTATTGAGATTTTGTTCATTCAAGGTGAAATGCGATTCAGTGAAACGCTTCAAGGAATTTATGCTTTTAAGGTAAAGTACTAACAAACTATTTGGTATGTAGAATGTAGATAGCTGGACGTCTGGAATAATACATACATAGACTGCTTTTTATCCCGAAATTGCTATGAGATCCATGTAAAATTCTAAAATCTAAAGCGCTAAGTTTGTGAACATGAAGTTTTGCACAGATGTTTGTCATAGGTACAATGTAAATGAAGACTACAATGTAATTTTTTTGTTCCATGTGAGTTTCGAAAAATTTCGGAATTTCAATTCGACTGCCAGATGTGGAATGTGATGGTTCCAGCATACATAAGTACTTGAAAATACAGAAGAACTACGTGTTAAATTGTGTGATACAAATTTAAATAACCTTCCCCCTAAACAAAATTTAACCTGTCACCGCTTTCGCGCGCCCTCTTCAACGGAATTTACATTTTTCCGTTGTAACTTTTAAAATATAATTTCGCCGGGATAAAGTCAGGAACATATGAATTACCTCTTAAAGTTGGGGAACTCTTAAAATAAAATCCAGTTGGACCAAAATCCAGGGCTGCTAATTTGGGGAATGTCTTTTTACACGATTACGCAGGCTGAGGACAATGGTTGTGGAACAGAAAATCCCTTAATTAAAACTTTAATCCCAAAGGAACTCCGCTGACCAGTCGGTGTAAGCGGGCTAGTTCACTGCAAGCGCTACCAAATTTACTTACATGAAAGTAATCTGAATAAAGAACGTTTTTCTATACTCTTTAAACCAATAATAAAATAAGATTAATCATTTTAAAATTTATATGAAGCTTCATACATACATTTTCACACTATTTTGGACATTTCATCCCTTAACTGAAGCGTATTTTTTTTTTATGCCAATGTGCTTAAATTATAAAAGGTTGTGTTAGTAAATGGCACACGTAAAGAACATGTTTAGTCACCTAAACAACTTTTTGAATTATAGCGGTTCGAAAGTTAGTAATCACGAACAATTACTATGTATGGTAACCATTTCTTTAAAAGTGACAAAAATTGTTTATTTATTTTTTATTTATTTAATTTATTCAAACACACTTAGGTATAGTCGGGGTAAGAAAAGGTTCGTCACTTTCCGACTCTATGTCAACGAGTTAAGGTCTTATCTATCATTACAGGCTTAACTCGGCTATTCGGTTGAGCGTGTGTACAGCTCGTGTCATCCATCGGCGCCTTGTTGAACAAGTTTTTTCTGCCGCGCGGCTCGACCAGCAGCCGCGGCCGCCGCCGCCGCCACACGTACCGCTCCGGCACGCACAGCCCCATTCTCCCTAGTATTTCCGCATTTTTAACTACGCCTCTTAACACATTCGCTGCCACGCATTGCTACGCGCTACGCTCGTAGCCAGTAGCAGCGTTTTCCCGCTTTGTAGCGAAAACTGCCTACGAACGCAAAACGCGATATCAGTTTCTTGGCACTCAATGTGTTAAGATTTTCCATATATGCGAAATGAGTGCCAATTCTCTTCTCACTCCCAGTTCGTTGTATCCCACCATGCCCAATTGTTATTTACAGATTTATCCATATTTCCAGGTTCAGGGTGGATGCAAGTCGCTTCCAACCGTAATGATTGGGCGTCAATGAGGGAGGCCGATGTGCAGCAGTGGACGTCCTACGGCTGAAATGATGATGATGATAATGATATTTAATCCATCATAATCATATTTAATAGTCAATGGTGGTTTGCGAGCTCTACATTTTGAGATTAAAATCTCATTTTACAATAAAATCGCCCAAGTGCGAGTCGGACTCGCGCACGAAGGGTTTCGTACCATTACACCTATCTATAAAAACGGCAAAAAAAATCATGTCTGTTGTATGGGAGCCCCCCTTAAATATTACTTTTATTTTAATTTAAATATTTATTTTTAAAGTGAATATATAACTATATATTCTGTGAAAATATTTCAAGCACACCTGTTGCCGTTATCAATATCGAGCAAAAACGAGTAAAAAAAATCACGTGTGTTGTATGGGAGCCCCCTTGAATATTTATATTATTCTGGTTTTTACTATTTGTTGTTATAGCGGCAACTGCAATACATCATCTGTGAAAATTTCAACTGTCTAGCTATCACGGTTCATGAGATACAGCCTGGTGACAGACGGACAGACGGACGGACAGCGGAGCCTTAGTAATAGGGTCCCGTTTTTACCCCTTGGGTACGGAACCCTAAAAAGGTGACTAGACCATGTTCTTTCCGTGTACCATTTATTTGCTCATAACCATCATAAGCTCGTATATACATTCCAAAATTTGCGTGAACCGAAGTAGCAGCGCCGGTCGCAAAGCAGCCGACCAATATCATGCGAAACTCATCAAAGTACGAACGAATGTTAATTTTAATAGTTTAGCTGACTTCATTTTATTGACGGTGTTGTGTTTAGCTTTTTACGGCTTACAGACGTTACTGTTTATTGTACGCAATGGAAAATTCGTCATCGTCATCATCCCAGCCTATATACGTCCCACTGTAGAGCACAGGCCTCCTCTCAGAATGAGAGGGCTTGGGCCGTAGTTCCCACGCGGGCTCAGTGTGGATTGGGAACTTCACACACACCATTGAATTTCTTTGCAGGTGTATGCAGGTTTCCTCGCGATGTTTTCCTTCACCGTAAAGCTCATGGTAAATTACAAATGTAATTTCGCACATGAATTCCGAAAAACTCAGAGGTGGGAGCCGGGATTTGAAGCCACGACCCTCTGCTTGAGAGGCCATATATTTGATATTTTAATACTAAAATAAGATTTTCTTTACACTGGATAAACAAACAGGTTTATAGTGGTTCAAGCAGAGGGCTATGGATGGGTTCGAGCCCGGGCAAGCACATTTGAGTTTTTCGAAATTTACGTGCGAAATTACATTCGAAATTTATCATGAGCAAACATCGTTAGGCAACCTGCACACACCTACGAATAAATTCAATGATGTGTGTGAATTTCCCATTCTGCCTTGTTACCACGTGAGAACCACGGTTCAGGCCCTCTCGTTCTGGGATTCATGCCTGTGCCCTGCAGTGGGACGTATATAGGTTGGGATGATATTGGTGATGACGAAAAAGCAGAACTTAATTTTAAAATTATCATCATCATCATCATCATCATCATCATAAAATTATCATCCGGTGTATGAGGTCGTTAAATTAAACATTTTTAATAACGGTCCGACGATAACCGGCACAGCGGAATATTCGGTCGATTAAAAGCGAGTAATAAACGGATTAACCGACGTTCAGTTATTTTGTGGTCGACAATATAAATTTATACTTCGACACCAAATTGTAATTTAAAGTTGTATCATGTAACCATCGGTAGTCATTGCAGGAAAATCGCAATACTTATATGTATTATTCCGTAAGTAAATAGTTAATGTACAGCACACACAGGATGAGCTGGTAATCGGCTACCACTGGGGCGGTCTAAGTACCGCTGGAAAGGCGAAATAAAGAAGAATTTAAAAGAAAGAAAGAAAGAAAGAAAGAAAGAAAATACATTTATTTACAACATCACAAGACACAATATTATACAAAACAAAAAGGCAATACTAAAGCTAAAGATAGAATGTGTCATTGCGGTTGCAAATCGGACACTGGCTCAGCATAATGCTGAAGCGTTTAAAGCACCCCAGCGCTGATTTTCAGCCAGTACCGTTGGTGACACCCGGATCGCTGTTTAGATAGATAAATAAATAAATAAACTGCACACTAATAGCTACATACATAAGACTAGGTACATGCGTAAATAAATAATTTGTAAATTGTAAAAGCAAATAATAATAAGAAAATTTCTTGAACATAATTAGTATATCTCACTTGCCAAGTATACAACCCTGCGCGGACTAAAACGAAAAATGAAATAACCAAGACAATAAAAATCAAAGAAGTTTTGTGAAATAGTGCTGGAAAGGAGAGGAAATTAAGGATTTTGCAATGACAACAAATAGCCTTTAAGCTTTCGCCCAAAGGTGTACCTGCTAGTCACACTTAGGATGGGAGGGGGGATGTCATTCCAGCACTTAGACGCGAATTTAAGCGCCTTGGACGCACAAAAATGGGAGTAGACCGCAAAACTCCTGTCATTCCTTCCTTCCTTTCAGCCGAAAGACGTCCACTGCTGAACATAGGCACATAGGTCCCGTGCCATCCGCATCCAACGCGATCCCGCAACCTTAACCAGGTCGTCGCTCCATCTTGTTGGTGGACTACCTACACTGCATCTTCCGGTCCGTGGACGCCACTCGAGTTTTTTTTATTTATTGATAAGAAATTTATGATGCGTGTTTCTTATGTAAAACAGAAAGCACAAAGTTAACCGAAAATATACTTCTGTATGGGAAAACCTATAGCTACGGTATTTGAGTCGTACACATCGTAAGAAACAAAGGTCGTCTCTCCTGTGGACATAAAATTAACTACTCCGAGTCAGCAAACTTAAAATTTATCTAAATGGGCTGAAAGTTGGCCAGGCGTCCCACACGCCGATGTAGACTTGACTAAAAAATATTTACTAGGTATAGACCCTTAACTTTGGCCATGCCCACAGGAGAGACGCGAACAAAGAAATTTGTAGTATACATTTCACAAATTAATACAAAAAAAACTTGTTTTCCTTAACCCTTATTTTGCTTGCACACATATGAATTATTGTTACCAATACTTATCGCTTTGGCCTTAAAACCACTAAATTTTATAATACCTTAATTATTCACTAATACCCCTAATTTTAAAATTACCATGGGCTCATAATACATAAAATTTCAAATTGTCTCGTTCTTAAAATTTGAAATTTTAGGTATTATGAGCCCATGGTAATTTGAAAATTAGGGGTATTAGTGAATAAGGTATTATGAAATTTAGTGGTTTAAAGTAAAGATACTTATCAGCCGTCTGCCGTTGTATGTGAGGAGAATACACTTATTATAAGTGTGTAAGAGTTATGTCCTACAAACATGCATTTCAAATGGATAGCACTTGGGGACTAAGAATTGGCATATTAAAAAATAGTAGCTGTCTCAAGAACTCACTAAGAAATTTCGCCGTTGAAGTCAGCTTGGGTGGTGCAGTGATTCACGAAGTTGCCGGATTGGCGAAGCCCCATACCCCGCATCCCCGAACTAGAACCATACATACATTATGTTCGGGCTTGAATACTAAAGACTATTTCGAAATGATAATTATATTTTCTTCTATGTTAAATAACTTAAAGATATTCTTCTATCGTTACAGCATAAAGCAGAAAAAAGTAGAAAACAATACACAGAGACACTTTTATACACATTTTTCCTTCGCCAGGAAGTTAGTGGCGGGTAGTAAATTTAGTTAAATTAGTTGGTTTAATTTATCGTCGGAACAGGATCCTGGCGGAACCGCGGGAACTAGGGGTCCCTGGTTAGTAATTTCTGAACGTGTGATAGGCGGAGTGAGATGTGTTTACTAATTACGTTATAGGTATAACACTACATATTGTAGTAATAGTAACTACTGACTAGCTTGAGCTATCTAGATGTGTTGGGAGTAAATCAATGGACTTTAATAAAAAAGCGTAATTTGCGAAACACTAGACCTTTTAATGTGCCATTACACAGCAGATCTTACAGAGAAAAAGAAAGGCAATTTTTGACAACTTAAAGCTATCCTTAATTCTAGTTACACTATTATATACAGACACAACTTATTGCTATTTTATTACTACAGGGGTAATGCGAACTCCTCTTCAAATTTTTCAATCTTCAACATGCCCCCGGGCGTTGAAAGCCTGACTTTCAACGAGAATCACTCTCTTCAGGAAGTGGGCAAATCCTTGAAAACGCTCTTCGAACTACTCCACTTGCAGTTTTCACGTCGGCTACCCTGTTGATGTTGTCTGACCCAGGGTGAACGGAAATGATCCGCCCCAGTTTCCACTTTAGCGGAGGAAGATTGTCTTCCTTTAGAAGAACAAGAGAATTCAGCTTCAATGAGTGTCCGCTGGATCGCCATTTTACACGCTGCTGAAGCTCAGAAACGTACTCTTTACTCCAGCGAGCCCAAAAGTGTTGGCGTAGTTGCTCGATTCGCTGGAATCGAGTTAAATAATTGTAGGTGTGGTTCTGGTAGTCACGCACTGGCAGACAAGTGAGTGGGCGTCCGATGAGGAAGTGTCCTGGTGTCAGCGATGTTAGGTCTTCTGGATTTGACGACATGGGCGTCAGTGGTCGAGAATTCAACACTGCCTCAATTTGAATCAATGTAGTGTTAAGTTCTTCATAAGTGAGATGACAATTTCCCAACACTCGATTTAGATGGTGTTTAGTGGCCTTAACACCAGCCTCCCAGAGACCGCCGAAATGTGGGGTATAAGCCGGAATGAAATGGAAGTTAATTGACTCGTTAGCTGCACTTTCGGCGAGTGAATTGCAATTTGCCTTAAGGAAATTGGAAATATCATTGTATGCACCAACGAATGAGGTACCATTATCCGAGTATATATCGCTCGGCTTTCCCCTACGCGATACAAATCGTCGCAACGCTAATAAATAACTATTGCTTGTCAAGTCCCCTACTAATTCAAGGTGTATTGCTTTGGTACTGAAGCAAATAAATATTGCAATGTACACCTTCACTAATCTACTACCCTTTCCCTGACGGCTAGCAGAGACAAGTGGGCCCGCGTAGTCAACGCCTACACTGTCAAAGGGAAAACCACCGGGAGAGACTCGAGGCTTAGGCAGATTACCCATTAAAGGGTTAAGTACTTGTCCCTTCATACGACTACACCTGACGCACTGATGGTAACATTTCTTAGCCAAGTTTCGACCACCAAGAGGCCAGAATGTTTCCTTGATCGTAGCTAATAAAAGCTGTGGTCCTGCATGTAACAACCTTTTGTGTTCATGATCAAACAGCAACTTGCTAAATCGATGACTAGAGTGTAGTACAATCGGGTGTTTTTTGTCATAGGGAAAATTTGAGTTTTCCAGTCGACCACCGACACGCATGACCTTTTGAGAATCTAAAAACACATTTAATTTGAGTAACGGGCTCTTTTTTGATATACTCTGATTTGATAAAAGTAGTTTATACTCAGGAAACAATTGATTTTGACATATTTTAATAATTAGGTTTAATGAATTTTGTAACTCGTTGTAACTAAGACAGGGTGACAGGATTGGTTGTTTTTTACAAGCAGCTATAAACCGTAATACATACGCAACCGTTCTCTGCAATCGAGTAAGTTTTGAAAACCGATCAAAATCAATAATCGAATTCTCAGATGGGTCTATAACAACGCTTAATGCTATTTCTGGTCGAATTTCGGGGAGTGTGGTCATAACATTGGCGCTTGAAATCGAAGGCCAAGTTGATCTATTGTGCTTCAAAAAGCTAGGTCCTGACCACCACAAATCATTTGACTTGATAGACTCGAGAGTGGCACCGCGAGATAAATGATCAGCTGGATTCTGGGTAGTAGGTACATGCCTCCAGTTAGAATTGCCTGTAATTTCCAGAATGTCAGCTGTGCGGTTCCTAACAAAAGGGTGAAGTTTACTAGGTAACATTTTAAGCCAACCTAAAACTATTGTTGAGTCGGTCCAGAACACTGTTTCTTGAACCTTAAGTCGAAGCGAATTGACTATTCTATCGTAGAGATGAGCACCAACTAACGCACCACAAAGCTCAAGCCTAGGTATGGTCATAGGTTTCAGAGGAGCAACTCTGCTCTTAGACATCAATAAATGAACTGAAACCGAGTTTTCACTATCTATGCTACGAACAAATGCACAAGCACCGTAAGCGCGCTCCGATGCATCCGTAAAGATGTGCAATTCAATTCGCCTATAGTTATCACAAATAACCCTTCGTGGAACACGAATTGCCTTAAGGACTGACATACCTCCGACAATCTCCACCCATTGACACAACAATTCAGAAGGCAGTTGCTCGTCCCAAGACAACTTGAGCAACCACAGCCTTTGCATCAGCATTTTCATCGAAATGACATAAGGAGCTAACAACCCTAAGGGATCGAAAATTTGTGCAATAACAGATAATACGTCGCGTTTTGTTTTTCCAGCAGTAATTGTTGAGCCAATGGGGAAACATAACTCATCTGAGTCTGGCCTCCAACCTAGACCCAGCGTTTTAGTAGGCTCGGAAATGCCTATATTTAAATCTACAGCAGGTTGTAATGACGTAATTGCCAAACGTGGGTCGTTTGACTTCCACTTTCTTAAGTGCATTTGTGCTGCAGCGAGAGCATCCGTCACTCCCTGACGAAGTTTTATAATGTCATCTATGTCATCCCCCCCACTTAACAGGTCATCAACATAGAAATCGTGCATTATTATCTCCCTAACACGAGCGTCTTCGCAATCCAGACCGATTTGTTTAAGGCACCTAGTTGCCAGGAATGGAGCACTAGCAGTACCGTAGGTAACTATGTTAAGACGGTACAATTGAATGGGGTCGTGGTCATTTTCACGCCAAATGATTAAATGTAAATTTCGGTCGTCAGGATGCAACGTTACAGTTCGATACATTTTCTCCACGTCTGCCGAAATAATGAATTTATGCTGCCTAAAACGGAGGAGAATCGACAACAGGTCGTCTTGAACTGTAGGTCCCACCATCTGCAACTGATTTAACGACACACCAGAGCTCGTGGGGCTGCTAGCGTTAAACACTGCTCTTAATTTGGTGGTGGAACTACCCTCGCGAAGGAATGACATAAATGACACCCGGTTCAATTGGTTCATATTTTGACATATGACCTAAGGAAATGTACTCAGCCATAAAGTCCTTGTACATTTTCTGAAGTGCAGGGTTACGTTTTAGTCGGCGTTCTAAGGCAATAAAACAATGTTTGGCTCGACTAAATGAATCTCCTAACATCTGAGGGCTTTGTTTTAATGGTATCCTTACGCAAAAGCTACCGTTATCTAAGCGTGTTGTATGCTGAACGAAATGCTCTTCACATAATTTCTCCTCAGGAGAATAATGTGATGACTGAGGGCGAACTTCTTCAAGCTGCCAAAAACGCATTAATTGGTTTTGAATGTCATCAACATCATGAAATAAATCGGTACTAGTACCTGTGGACTGAGCAATCGAAAAGTTACATTTAATTGAATTGGACAACGACGACATTGGACCGCATTTTATTGGGCCTGAAACTAGCCACCCTAGCCTAGTTTCACATAATATCGGTTGTCCATCGCCTAGTTTAATTTTTTGTGATCCTAATAAGTCCCAAAACAAGTCGGCACCTATAATTAAATCCACGTCCGCCGGCGTGTGAAAGTTAGGATCGGCTAAACAAATGTCTGACGGAATCTTAAGATTCGTCAGATCTACCTGACGACAAGGCACATCACTAGTTATGGACGGCAAAACAAAACACTGAAAATTGGTCGTATATTGATCATTTAGTGATTTCATTGACACTTGACACATTTTGCCAATCGGTGCGAGCGTATTATTGATACCTTGTACATATTTGTCGACGAAGTTTGTAACTAAATTTAATTTTTTACATATTTTTTCTGTGATTAAACATGACGTACTGCCGCTATCTAAGACTGCACGTACAATGTGCTCGCATTTATTTACATCGTATAGTTTTATTAGCGCAGTAGAAAGCAGTACGTCCTGACCCCGTCACGCGGAGGCGCTGACATTAGCAGACAACGTCACGGGAGTGCCAGGATCGCCGCCGGCGCCGGCGCTGGTTGATGGCTGCACAGGCTCAGTGATCCTTTCGCCGCCGCCGGGCGATGACACGTGAGATGGAGTACCTGTGTACCTATCGTTGTTTATAGTAGGTGTAGACTTGAACTCCGTTATGTGAATTAGTGTATGGTGTTTACGTTTACATATCTTACATCCAGGTTTCTTACAATGCGTAGCATAATGACCGCTTCGAAAACAATTGTGGCACACTTTATAATTTGTTAATGACTGCAAACGCGCTGCATTAGTTAAAGCAAGGAATCGCGGACAGCTGTTCAAGTAATGATCACCCTTGCAGCTCGGGCAGGGCTTGGTTGGGGAGCCATGATTGTTATTATTGTCGCTGACTCGATTGTCGCTGACTCGGTTGTCGCTGACTCGATTGTCACGCACCGCAATCATAGATTTGACTTTATGTGACGATTTATTAGGCGAATTCGCTTGATTAGACATTTCTAACGTTTCCAAAAAATCGGCGCGGTCTCGTAAGAATGTTTCAAAAATATCAAACGTTATTTTTTTCGGTTTGTTTTTATCAAAATTACTTTTTGATTCTTCCCATTCACGAAACGTTTTGGAGTCTAGTTTTTGAGTCACTAAGTGAATGAGCAAAGTGTCCCAATATTTGACTGGCTCGCCCAACGTCTGTAAAGAACGTAAGTGTTTGTTTACATTATCAATTAGCCGTTTTATGGATATGGATGATTCGCGTGCTATTGGTTCGACATTAAATAAAGCTGAGACATGATTGTGCAGCAATAGGCGTTTGTTATCAAAGCGTTCACGTAATTGATTCCATGCAACTACATAATTTTTAGCTGAGAATTCGATTGATTGAATGACGGCTGTTGCGGATCCCTCCAGCGAAGCCCTGAGATAATGAAACTTATTTATTTCATCTATTTCGTCATTTGAATGTATGAGACTAATGAAGGTGTCACGAAACTCTAACCAGTTGTCGTAAGAACCAGAAAATTTAGGAAGCGGAATAGTAGGTAACTTGACAAGCTTGTGATTACTTCTGCGACTGCCGCTATCGCTTTCCGCGGAACCAAAGTTCTCAGCACCTTTAGAAGAGACAGCTAGTATATCTTGTGCTTTGGAAAGCAGCTGGTAATATTGAGACTCAAACTCAGTACGCTCAGCAATTTTTAAATCCATGTTCTCAGCAATACACTCAAGCGTAGTTTGTACCTCATCGTAATGTACATACAATGAGTCAATCTTACCCAAACGCAATCGCAATTCGTTCACGTCAGTGGAAGTTAGTTTAGATGCATCCAAACTGTTTAAGTAGGTAGCAAAGACCGTCAAACGACCCTTATAACTTCCACGCTTTTTAATCAACTCTTTTTCTTCGGTCATTTTGGCAGGCTGGTGTTAAGTCTCACCTGGAACGTTCGGTATATAATATTAATGACAATCGTAAATTAAATGTTAACAATATTAGTTTAAGTTCTAGTTAAGTAAGTAAATAGGTATTAAGTAACTTTAAGTATATTTTCTTTTAACTTGTAAATATGATTGAGATGTTGATTTAATGTTTAGCAGTGTAGTTAATAATGTATTGTTTTGTTTAGCATATAAGGAACTTTTACGTAACTATATTTTGATTTTAATCTTGCTTATCTTGAACTTTATACGCTAATTTAATCATTACTTAATTTGTGAATTAATTTACATATATTATTCTACTACTGATTACATGTACTGATTTCTTATGCTTATAAATACTTTAACTGTTTACTTTTCTCTATTTTCAACTGCTTTATTTTAATACCTACTTACTTATTCTTAATTTACTTCTTGGTTATTTTTGCTGTATGATTATGTGTCTTAACTGATATTAAATTAATGATTAAGTAAATTCTAACTGCATATATCATTGCATTCTAATTACCTACCTGCTTACTAACCATTAAGCAAAGTTAAGTGTACCATATAAGCGTTATGAGTAAGTAATCGTAATTAATAGATTATCAATAAATTTGATAATTATTGAAATGATACTCAAACCGGTACACTTAACTTATATAAGGTAGATATAAAGTACATTTACTAACCTTATCAGTCGCTTTTTTACGCTTAATAAATACCTGAATTTGAGTGCTGGGTGAAATTTAGTACCGCTTAACACTACAAGAATTATAATTCTGATATTATAGTCCAATAACTGCAAATCTCGGCCACACATTAAAGATTTAAATGGGGGATCCTATCGATGTTTAGAAAATTTTATTTCCGAAGGCTTAGAATCCCGAAAACTTCATTTGTCCGAAAGCATTTTTTTTCTGAAACTGTAAATATTTCAGGATTTATTTCAGGACCATCGTGTAGAACCCTTTAGGTTAGGTTAGGGTTGTTTTATAAAAGTCCTGAAATATTTACAGTTTCAGAAAATAATGCATTCGGATAATAAATGAAGCTTTCGGGATTTTAAATATTCGGATAAAAATAATTCTAAATTTTGATAGGTAACCTTTAAATAGGCACATAATTAAGCTTACATTTAAAATTATCACTACGTATAAAAAGCATGCATGCATGTCCCCGCCATTTGTATGGAAATTGATGTATTTTCCGCTGAGTTACCAAATTTTTTCCACAAAATTTCTTTGAATTTAAAGTTTGTTTGCTTTAAAACATTAAATTTAGTTATTTCAGTTTTCATATAAGTTATTTACACTTGAAATAAATCACCGGTATGCCTTATATTTCACAAAAGATTAATGGTTACTTAAAAGTAGAATGGCCCACGGTCAGCCAAGAAATTGGTCTCCTATTAGTTTTGACAAAAGTTTCTGTGAGATCTAAACATCGCTAAGGTTGACTTTTCTGATTGAGGTCATTAGTCACTGTCATCATATTATTGCAAGGGGAAATCGATCTCGTTGTATCATGACATGACAATACCTAGTGATTTTTCTGACACGAACAACGTGTTTGACATAACAATAACATTTTGTGTAGTGGTAGAGCCATGTTGTAGCTAGCCGCTGCATCACGAATGGGCCGGCTCGTCCAGGGCAGTACCACCCTCTCACAGAACACCGGCGTGAAGCAGCAAGTACCTACCTCCTCCTGCTGCGTTTCATACGGTCAGTGAGAGCGCCGGGGGCCCTATACCTCTCCCCTCCCCTTCCCTATTCCCTCTCCTTTGGTATGGCAGTACTGCTTGGCTCCTTGGTATGGCTTGAAACAACCGTGAGACTTTCATAGTGAAATAATACGGATTTCCCACGTCTCAAAACGAGTTCCACATTTTTCGGGTTTCGTTTTGAGACCAGAGTTCTCCGTATTATTTCACTAATTACTAACTCAGAGATATAACTAACGAATTTATGTAATTAATGTACTAGCTGTTGCCCGCGACTCCGTCTGCAAAGAATTCGTTTATCGCTATCCCGCGGGAATTACGCAATTTTCCGGGATAAAAAGTACCTATATGTTAATCCAGGTTATAAACTATCTGTGTACCAAATTTCATCAGAATCCGTCAAACCGTTTTAGCGTGAAGAAGTAACAAACATCACACACTCACAAACACACAAGTGTGATAACCTACTCCAATTTGCAAGAGCTGCCTTCTTAATTCCGACGCTACTATTCCTTGAAAAGCAACCGCACGTCCTCAATTTTGTAAAAACAACCCTATAGTTTTTCGGAAACAGTGGCGGGTAGGTGTTAACCGTATGAATCATAATTAGGCGAGCACGCTAGCGCACTTCCAGCGTATTTAGCATAAACACATGGTTATGAGTGCTAAGGTGCTAAGGGTGGGTGATTTGAGATTTCTTTAGGAACTGGCTTATGGTTCTCTATCGTTTGCCCATGTTCCATATGCTATAATGTATCGTTTTCCGTAGTAATCATTTGACATAAAGAAAATTATTTCTGAAACAATATTTTCTTCAAAGTTGTTATTATTATTAAAGTAACGTAACTTAAAATATTGCATTCAATGGGATAACATTTCAAAAATCTGAATATAACAAGGTTCTACATATTTTATAACAAACGTTGGTTAAGCAAGTGGAATTATGACAAATGACATTATGGGAAACGAAGTGATCCCCGTATAAATAAGTAGGTCAAATTCAAATTTGATTTTCATCTCACGCTCACGACGTTTTGATATCGTGTAAAACTAGTCAAATCCCTTATTAGGTACGTTCTCCTTTGTACAATTCGGTCTTACTGTTTGTATTTTTTAATTGAATTAATAAGGATTGATTGAGTTAGTAATGTTAGCAGCTGGCAGCTTAGTCAGTTTTCTTTTTTTAGTTTGAAAATTACTTTTCATCTCTCATACTCGGAAAGTGAGGCAAATCATAATCCGACATACGGGAGCAAAACTATACTTTCTTCCCAAGGGTAGAAATGAATTTAAAAAAAAACAAAGGCATTGGCTGTCAATGGAACATATACGCATTCAGCCAAGCATTACGGCATATGCATGGTATTGAGTTTTTTTTTCTTGATTAGTCGTATTACAATAGTACATTGTGCATCTAGGGCCGTAAGTAGGGGATTACTAATGAGAGTCTATTAGAAGCCCGACGCCGAAGGCGGAGGGCTTTTAATGACTCGAGTTTGTAATCCCCTTACTGCCCGTGATACACACAATGATTTTCATCACATTGCGAGAAAAAAAAACAAAAATAAAATTATTTTGTATCTAAACACTTAAATTGAATAAAATAATGGCTACCCGCCAATACAGATTGTCACTTTTTTCGAGTCATTTACCATAGATAATGTAAATTGTGTTTAGTTTAGAATTCGAAAGGTCATACGGCCAGATTCAGCCAACATGTTTAAAAAAATATTTTTACTAAAATTATTGCAAAACTATTTAATATGAATTTAAAATATAAAAATAACGAATTTTTATGAAGCGTAGATAAGTTTTGTGTTGTAAAATTTGGGTTATAGCTAAGTTTTAAAGATAATAAATAAAAAAACGTTGGCTGACTTGAAACCTCCTTAGTCTGAAATGAACTCCCTTGGGTAGAAAAACTGTACGTAAATCTATAACTCCCTTAAGAACAATTTAGGCCATTGTCATATAGTATACAGGCATGGAATAACACCATTGACGAGCAAGTGTGATGAAAATTTTATAATACCATTGAAATATTATTAAATTAAATTATGAATGTACATTGCTTTCTTATATAGGTAGTGACTTAAACCGCAAAAGTTAAAAAATCTTAATAAAAAAATACGGTAAACGACAATGTTTTATATGTCCACACAGCCTATCTCTATACAGCTTAACTCCTTAGTTCAAATTGGTTACTTACTTATTTTACAAATAAATTTACTAAAATACCTACTTTATCTACTGTTTTCATTGATTACTAGCTGTTGCCCGCGACTCCGTCCGCGAAGAATAGGGGTATAAAAAATAGCCTACGACCTATTCTCAGACCTACCGAATACGGACAAAAAGTTTCATAAGAATCGGTCAAGCCGTTCCGGAGGAGTTCGGTAACAAACACCGTGACAGTGACACGAGATTTTTATATATTAGATTATATTGAACATTATAAATTTTGTTAAATTAATTATTGCTTAACAATAAACTCTATTGAAATATTTTACAACGATCATATTGACCAGTTTAGACATTTTTATTTATTTATACTTATACTTTCTTACTTTCCTTGTAGTCGAAATGAAAAGCAGAGTGTTTAACTCGGGAAAAACACCAATATCACCCTCGAAATATTGGCAAGTAACCTCGTGTGATATTGATTATTTTCCTCCCTTGTTGAACAATCTATTACTTACTATAGATTAGTAGTTACAAAACTTGAATTCTTCGTAACGCTAGATTGAAGTAAATTTTCTAAGCAGATTCAAATAAAGGAGACACCCTTTCGTTAACCTAATCCTGGGTCAAATAATTAATTTTAATACAAACCTTTCGCATGATTTATGTTACTAATAGGCATCGTCTTAATACGTATCACTAATATTAACATCGTTAAGGGTTTAATTGATGAATAAAAAAAAGATCAATCTCGTAACAAGCACATCAAATTTAGGCCAGAAACATTGGAACGGCTTCTTATATTTAACCTATTAATTAGTTTGAATCAGAGCACATTTCCAGAACGTTGCTCACGTAAGGGCCTGACTTATCAACGTGAGGCCAATCTGTCCATTTCTGTTACTCCATTCGTTTTTGACTTGAGAGTAAGAGGGATAGAAAGAAGTATTTTTGGATTCCGTCTTTATGAGTCGATGGCGTGGTTTGGGGTGAACGGAGTCAAGAGAGGCAGTTTTAACGCGTCATTGCCTGAACCAAAGGCATTGGAGCGGCAGCATGAAGGTTTCTTAATAATATCATTCCACCAATGTCGCTAGAAAAGTGGGCCAGTGAGTTATTTATAAAAGATGACATATTATTACGGTACGTGCCCGCGGCGCTGAGTTTTTCGGGATTTATATGCAGAATTACGTCCAATGTCTACCAAATCTCAGTACCAATTTCTTCCTTTTATCCGGATTCAACGAAGTGTTGCTCGAACTGTCAACTTTCTAGCCAACTTCCCTCGCTATCGTTGCTGAGGAATGTTGCATTTGGTGCATCCCTGTGTAACTTTACCGCATCTCTCATGGGGAGTGCTCCGAGCAATTGTTTGGTCTGTCACCTGCAGCTAAGTTTCTACATTATGATCCACTCGCACTTTATTTTCACCTTACTCTAAATCGCAGTGCGCCTAAATCGCGTCATATCTAAATGCCATTTCAAAAAGGCATTACAACTAAGTCGCTGTTAGTCTACATGTGTCGCTATTTGTCTAATTTCTGATGTTGCTGGACGGACTGACAGTGTAGCGACATTAATAAATGACAAACTACAGGTATCTGCCTCTTTTCAAAATAATTTTGCCGTCAGTAAACTGTTTCTATAAGTAATTGGTCCTAAGAAAATTATACCACTGTCCTAAGCAAGCAAAGAAGTAATTGAAAATATACAAATCTTTTTGCTTCTAGTTAGTAGGCATAAAGTCCGAATTTCTGTTTACATTCACTTATCTAACACGAGCTTGATATTACAAAACAATAATGTTTAACAAAATGTGCCAGGGTAAAATATCAGTAATAATAAAATATTAACCGAAACCCTCTGAAGCCCTCTCATTCTGAGAGGAGGCCTGTGCCATAGCGGGACAT
Organism: Archips crataeganus; assembly: GCA_947859365.1. NCBI lineage: Eukaryota > Metazoa > Arthropoda > Insecta > Lepidoptera > Tortricidae > Archips > Archips crataeganus. The sequence goes on along the minus strand of OX402066.1, from coordinate 10,780,620 downwards.
ATATAGGCTGGGATGATGATGATGATAAACTGAAACTTGTATACTTACCTACAACTAAATACGACAGCAAGTGTGTGTAGCATGTGGAGCTCCCAAACTACATTGGGGCCGTGTGGAAACTTTAGCCCATTCTAAGAGGATGCCTGTACCCACAGCGGAACGTAATATGCTTTACAGGATGATGATGATGACTAATAAGGCTAGTAAGCCTTAATTATTGATTGATTCGCAACTATAGATATCACAAGTCCTATGCTATGATATACTGTACCTCTACCATGAGTTTACACTAGTTTACGTCACCGTACTCGCTAGCGACGGCGTAAATTATTTGTATGGAGAATTGTAAAGCGCCTCTAGCGGTCACTTACGGAAGTACAATTCTCCATACAAATCATTTACGCCGTCGCTAGCGAGTACGGTCACTGTGAACTAGTGTAAACTCATGGTAGAGGCACAGAGTGCCCGTTTAGATAGATCAGTATAAGAATTCTGAAACTACAAGATAGAAAGATTTGTTTTAAAGAACCATGTCATCGATTTCAGTGAAAAGAAAAAGTAAAAACTGGGGCCTGTTGCATAACAAAGTGCAACTAATATTACAAGCTGAACTCTCGCTTCAGTTATATTAACTAAAAAGGGAGTTCTGCTTGTAACATAAGTTGTACTTTATTATGCAACAGGCCCCTGCATTGATACATTTAAAAACTTGTACTCAATTTGACGTGGCGAAAAAGTTTGCTGCAAAAAAGCCGTGGTGGCCTAGCGGTTTGACCTACGGCCTCTCAAGCAGAGGGTTCAAATCCCGGCTCACACCTCTGAGTTTTTCGGAATTTATGTGCGAAATTACATTTTAAATTTACCATGAGCTTTACGGTGAAGGAAAATATCGTGAGGAAACCTGCACTGCACCTGCGAAGAAAAAAAAATAGTTTATTAAAAGAAGGTATATTTTACAAAAATTCAATGGTGTGGTTGAAGTTCCCAATCCGCACTGGGCCTGCGTGGGAACTATGACCCCAGCTCTCTTTTTCTGAGAGGTGGCGTTTGCCCTGCAATGGGACGTACTTATGTAGGCTGGGACAATGATGATGATGACTCTACTTGCTTATCGAACCCGGTCGTCTTGAAGAAAAAGTTGTATTATTTCTATTTCGATGTCAATTGTGTAAATGTTTCTATAAAAAAAAAAAAAAAATATCAGGGGACAATTCACACCAATTGACCTAGTCCCAAAGTAAGCTAACAAAGCTTGTGTTACGGGTACTAAGCAACGGATAAACATACTTATATAGATAAATACATACTTAAATACATATTAAACACCCAAGACCCGAGAACAAACATTCGTATTTTTCATACAAATATCTGCCCCGACACGGGAATCGAACCCGGGACCTCAAGCTTCGTAGTCAGGTTCTCTAACCACTAGGCCATCTGGTCGTCATCTGGTGGTCGTCGTTTCTATGAAACACGATATCTAAAATGTTTAAAACACGTCAATTTTCATATCCTTTATTTCAAACCTATTTATCAAAAGAATCAACTCGGTTAGTCTACCATATGAATACCCATTCCGTTTTGTATTTTTATTTTAAATAACATGGTAGGTAGATGGCAACCCGACGTCTGAAATCAACATGCCACAGACTGAAAACAGGATACGTTTGACGTGCGGGGTTGCTAGCGGCAATTATCCCATATATCTCCCGTGTCCAACCGCGTGGATTTCAAGCGTTAATTTAAAAGTTGGCAACACTTTGTTTATTGCTTTTCCGGATCCCTGTAATTTACGGTGTTTGGCAAATCTTTTGAAGAGGTCTCGTGTTAATAATAACACGACATATTTCAACTCAGCCAATGTGTCTCTTGCTAATTATTTTAGAACCCAATTATATCCTACTAATATTATAAACTAGCTGTTACTCGCGACTCCGTCTGCAAATAATTCGTTTATCGCTATCCCGCGGGAACTATCCAATTTTCCGGGATAAAATGTTTCCTATAGGTTATAAACTATCTGTCTGCCAATTCATCAGAATCCGTCGAACCGTTATAGCGTGAATGAGTAACAAACATCCACACATCCATCCATCCATATTAACTTTCACATTTATAATTAGTTGGATCACGTGACGATGTTGCTCTCTGCATAACGCGATCCTATTCCCAAACACAAGGACTTGTTTTAGAGCTCCCGTTGGACAATGGCCGCGTGAAAAGAAACCGTGACCGAAAGATACGCCTTTTTGATAATGACTCAATTATTCACGTAACCCGAATCTCATTGAAAATTCCAAAACACCAAAATGAAAATGTGTTTCACAAAGGTCTCCTGGAAATGAAGCTGGCTTACAAAGAGTGGACGAAATAAATTGTTTGTGATTCCTGTCCCTTCTCCCGTCTCAAATTATATTACGCAAGTACATAACGTATGCCACATAAGTACCTAACCCAGGAATAATATGCAAATTCTATTATGGTTCTTATATAGAGTAAAGGTACAAAAACCCTGAGCTTACTTCATAATTCTGAGAAAATGTGCTAGTTACGCCGAATAAAATCAACTCCGCATACCGTCTTTTAACCCTTCCCACCAATAAATAGAAAATTTAAAAGTAAGTAAATATATTGAAATTAATAAGTAATAACTATTTTAAGTACTGTTGTTCTGGATGTGTGGATTTTTCTTACTCTTTCACGAAATTTAGCACACAGATACAGATAACCTGGATATACTTTTTATCCCGGAAAATTGTATAGGTAGTTCCCGCGGCATAACGATAAACGAACTTTTTGCAGACAGAGTCATGGGCAACAACTAGTTTTATAAAATAATACGAGAGCGTCTGTATTAGTCGTGACTGGAGTGGAGGTGTAGTGGAGTGTTCTGATTGTATTAACCTCCATAATCTCTTCTTTAGTGGCTCCAAGAAGCTGTAGTTACAGCGGCCACACCCCGGTAAACCACGACAGTGGGCTAAATCTAAAGGAGGGGACTACATCTGCGAACACCTACAGAGTAGTGAACGGATGATTCTCCGTAAAGATATAAGTCTATGTTGATGTGAGATCGTTTTTGTCGATATAGCAGGGTAATGCGAGAAACCTTAAGGGCGTCTGTCACAATCCATATAGTGACCTGCGGCCTTCTCGCTGCATCTCAACCTCTGCTGATCGTACCGGTTTGCCGGTCCATTGGGCTACAGAGGTAGGGACGAGTGAAGTGGACTTGCACCCGCGCAACCGCTTGTTCACTATAAATAATAAATTCACGCGCAGATGACCCTAGCTATTCTTTTTTCGGATACATATTGAAGATTAAGTGGCAGGACCGCGTTCCTAACTCTGAGGTCCTACGTCGTTCTGGAATGCATGGCATAGAGGCTCTCTTGATGCAGCGGCAGCTTAGATGGAGCGGGCATGACCTTCGAATGGATGACCGCCGCTTGCCTAAAGCTGTATTCTACTCTGAGTTGGCGGAAGGCAAACGGAAGCATAGCGGACAGCACCTGCGCTTTTAGGATGTGCTCAAACGACATCTGAATGCCTGTGCTATCGATCCTGAGTGTTGGGAGGAACTTGCTGCAAAGCGGTCATCTTGGCGATCTACCATCTCAAAACGCATCAAATTATTTGAGGAAGAGCGTTTCACGGCGTTAGACGTAAAACGCCAATTACGTAAAGAGAGACCTAAGTTCTCCTACGCGTATACATACAACTCAGCTGGGCAACTGTACCTACTGTCACGCGTGTAGGAGAGTATTTAAAAGTAAATTCGGCCTAGCCAGACATATCAGAGCCCATGATAGGCGTCTTAATTTATAGAATAGTGGGGTCGCCGTCATCGAAACCGATGAGGAGGACTATATATTAGTCGTGAAAACTTACTAAACATAATGATGAACCAGAACACCCACGATGAAATATAAGTCACCGAATTTCTCTAAAAGCATAGCTAATTTATCATAGATCTAATTATTAGAAGCCTTTCAATGTAATTATCGTGAAGCAGTACATGCTCCCTACATCCTGTTTGGGAGGAACCGCTAAATTAGGAGAGTATACTGACTGAGAACATAAATTATTCCCATCGTCGGCTAATCTTCGCTGTCTAATTCTCTGGCAATTTACTCTTGAGTACATTTCGCTCTACGAATGGTTTGGGCATCTGAGAATTGAAACAGGGAAGACAGAAACACTAAATCAGAAAGGATGAAGTGTGGACACAGAATTCTGCTTATCAAAGTGCATATAATAGTACCTACCTGCAATAGGATTGGTGGTAGTTCTAGTTTGAGAGGTTTGTTGTATACGTAATCTCTGGTCAGTAGTAATGACGTCGTTTTAGTATCATTCCAACGGAACTGCATTAACGTTAAAGATGCAGTGATATAACAGATTAAAAAAAAATATTTGCTGCATCTCATCCCAACCTGTATACGTCCCACTTTGCTATATCCCTTTAGTATTTATTATGTCTGAATGCGAATGCGACAGAATTGTCAACACAGCCAAACGTATTTTTCGTAGAGAACGGTAATCAACGCGACCTATTATAGCTAAGTATAAGTACATTATCCGCGTTAACTTGAAAATTTTCCTGAATAAGGTACATACCTATACTTAGGTAACTTTTGATTCGAATGCATGAAGGTGTGTACATGTAATTAATTGAATTACCTGCACACTATCTTTCACACTTCTAATACCTATTATTTTGTAGAATAACAGAGAATGATGACCGTTTAGATGGTTTCAGTTTAGGAACATTGTTTTTAAATTGAATTTATTTATTTATTTATGTATTTATTAATTAATTACACAATTACGGACTTACAGCAAGAACCAAAGCGCCCATAATGTTACAATACAATAAAATTAACTACAGAACAATAACTATTATTGACAAAGATAACAATCATATAATAAAAATAATCAATTATATACATAAAAAAAAATTAACTACAATTTCTAATCATTAAAAATAATAACAGTACAAAATAAATTTAATTTTATTTTGATTACTCTAACTAGAACACATTGAAAAATCTAGGAAAGAAATACTAGGGCCGGGGATCGAACCCGGGCCTTCGTCAGTCCAGAGTTCTGTTCCACAGTGTGTTACTAATGTGTTTTCGAGACAGTTGTTTTTTTTCTTACTAGCGAATCTTCTGTCGCCAAGCGCCATCTATGTGAAATGCATGTCTGTACGCCATGGCGACATGCCATAATCTACAAACTTCTATAGAGCATGCTGCTTACCCAGAAAACGAGATGGCGCTGTTTCCAATAAGTTGATCAATACTGGAGTCAATTTCTGAAGTATTAATATTAGAAGTAATTTAGTCGTCATTACTTAAAGGCACCCGGTTATCAAAGCGGCCAAGATATTCCATAATATCTGAAGATGCACCATTCCTAATTGGTAACACAGTCGAGTTCATAATATTTTTGAGCATTGGCACTCCAGAGATTTTTAATGCTTTATGTACTTATCTACCTTCCTAGAAAGAAAAGAAAGAAAGAAACATTTATTCGTGACAACAAAGTTAAATTAGGACAAAATTAAAATAAAAACAATAAAAATGCGAATATCACGAAATGGACCCAACACCTCAAACAGCTTTCCGTGTTCAGAATGAAATAAAACTTTATTAAACTTGATAACAATAAATTTGAAGGTGAACACCAATGAAATACCGGCAAACGGTGAGTGTGGCGAGCCCTCAAAGTTTGTTAATATAAATTTGTTGGAGATGCGGCAACATTTCAACAATGTCGCAAAACGTTGACAGCTATGAAAATTTCACCAGAATCGCTTGTAGTATATTTAATAAGTAAAGTTATTAAAATAAAAATACTGTAAATTTCCACATCTATTTGTTGATCAGTTGCTAAAAAACAAGTCGCAAAAATATCACAATGTGAAAATGGATTACTGGCAGAAAACGGGTACCTAGGTAAATTATTAAGTGAAATTTAATGATCAAGTAATTTAGCGTGTAGTATTTTACTGACTGCAAAAAGGGGTAGGTTATGTTTTAGACTATATGTATGTTTTTTTTAAATTAAGGAACGTTATTTAAACCGTGTTTCTGGTTACCGACTACATAATTTAAGCGTTAGCACAGAATAAGTAATAGTACTAACGTACAGAAGGATCACTCTCGAACAAAGGTCAACTTTAGGTATAAAAACTTTCCTACTCCTGCTGTGTGCACGCGAAATTAAAACTTATCGTGTGATACGAGCGTTCATATTCCGTTGGGCACCGCTGATCCGAAACCAAGGGCACAGGGTTCCCACTCGCCCATATTGGGTAGGTATATAAATCAAGAAAGATAACAGTGTGTATTAATTCAGTAAACTACCTTTAGTATGTAAGTAAGTTATTTATAATATCGTTTAGAAGTCATTGTTTGTTGCAAAAATCACAGAAAAAAAAATGCTTTAATTAGGCGCGACGCGGCTAGCGTGCGAACTGAAGGCCGCGCGACAACCTACTGCCATACTCCTCCCGGGAGGAGCGCCGGCCGAACATACCTAAACTGCGGAGTGAAACCCCCCTGGCGTTAGTTAAAAATAAAGGTTAGGTTAAAAATAATGATATCGTATGTACTCAATGTAGTCACTTTATTTCAATGCTCAATTGAATATTTTTATTTCTATATAAACAATTTAAAAATATTAGGTCCTTATGAGCTAGACTTACTCAATTTAATATGACAATCGTTCAGTCGGCCTCCCCTTTACCTCTCTACAATATACTTTCTTTAAATACAATCATTTCTTTAGGCGTACTTTTAGCGTTCGACGCCTTTTCACATCACTCTGGCTCAATATACGAACATCCAGAACCTCTATTCGGCGCGAGTATACGAATTTAAGGGATATCGTTGTGACTCAAAAGCGAGACTCTAGCTCAGTCTAACGCATTTCATGTCGGAACGTAAAATGAGTAAGAGTGAGTCTGTGTTTCACTTACACATCGCAATAATATCTATTCAGGGGGTACCTATCGAATACAGGTTCAGCTCTAGTGAAGAGTCAAAATTCTTCCGTCTTTTTCTCGGACATGACGATTCAGCTTTTTGCGAAAAAAGGGACGCGGAATTCGTGGCTCTTTACAGAAGGTGGCTATCCGTATAATACAAAGTTCTACGCGACATTTAAAATGTATTACTTGTAAATCAGAAATATTCAATTTAGAATACCTGAATTGAAAATGTGATAGAACTTTGTAAGCGAGCTAAAGTTTAACAGCACAATTTCACGTTTTTTTGGTCACCCACAAAATATAATGTTTACAATTAAGGAAAATTAGACTATGTCTGAGAACAGATTAAAATCAATACATCTATATAGTCAGGGAAAAGCTAACCGTTAAATACTTATTTTTTGGATCTTCATATTATCGGATACTTTGAATGTTAACAACATACAATAATTCGGGATTGATAAATACAAGGGTGGCCAAATATAAGCCCCACGCACTTTTTAGCAATAATTATGTACAAATTATTGCACAATAACACGTATTTTATAATTATTGATAGAAAACAGAGCATCACATAAAAATCGCCGTAAAATACTATTTATAAGTTCTTATACGTACATACACACGGACTTCACTCGCTTATAGTAGATTTAAAATTACCAAATCACGGATTTTTTTAATCCCATACGAGGCTAAATTAAAATAGGTGACTTTCGCCAAAATAAAGTACCATGAATGGGATTAAAATTATCTTTATTTTTATTTTTATAACAATGGCAGTGTGTCGTTTGTCCAAGGGTGATCATTCTTTTCTTTATATAAAATAAGAAGGGTTAAAAATGAGCACCCACGGACATTTATATTATTTCTAAGTACGAATAATTGCTCCGATAAAACTATGCGCAAAATATGTCAACAATAACGTACGTTGTTCGCCATGGAATGTAGGAGATAAAACTCTATTTTACTTGCTTAACCTACGCGCTAGCCGACTCAAATAAATGAATCTAACATTACCACATTCATCGGGCCGGCTTAAGGTTCTGCGCATCATAAGGAAGTAAACGTAATAATAAATATTTGCTAACGTTAATATTTCTTTATTTATGGACCATTTCCTAAAAACAAATAACACGAAAAATGTGGAAATCTTGTATGTTTGATCGTGAGAATAAAGAGAGCCATCGTTAATAAAAAAATGCTTCTTTTAATATTGTTTTTTTATTGTGACGCTTAAATAGCCAGGCGTGACAGTGAACAATGAGTTGAGTATACTGTCACGCTCGTTCATGTAAGCAAGTAGTATTATGTAAGGGACCTGAAGGCTGGAGATCTGGCTCGGTAGACTGCCATCAAACCATAAATACTTACTGAATTTTCTATTTTCCCGTCATAGCATTAGTTTCCGTTCATTTTAAACCGTGTCAGAAACAGCAACAATTTGCTATTGCTGCCTCACTCGCACGTCTGACGTCATGGCAACATCAGGATCGGCGGGATGGATAAAAAAAATGTTATAGCGTTCTAATGCAAGCAATGTAGCAATAACATAGTGTTGCTGCTTCGTCCTCAACGCTAGCTGAAGTTCATAGGTGACTCCTAAGTCGTGAATAGAATTATTTCATACCCTATAATGCTAGGTTTACACGGAGCTTAGTAGTAGTAGTTCACAGCTAAGATAGGCTATGTAAGCCATCTTAGAGCGCATGAGCGCCAAATAAATAGCTAGGAGTCGAAGTGGTCGCCATGGCCGAAATCGGTCGGATCATCATCAGTAGCTAAATCCTTAGTACTCGTCACTTACACTTGTCAGAAGGTGTGTAAACATATTGTACAAGTGCTTAGTATTATACAATACATACACGCATCTGACAAGTGTAAGTGACAAGTACTAAGCATTAGCTACTAAGCTCCGTGTAAACCTATCATTACTTAAAGCACGGGTGCCTGTCGTATCGCATAATGTTGACTGTCTTGAAATTTTTTGGCCGAGTATGTTTGGCACGGTTTTGCGACATAACAATAGGACTAACAATTTTATGCCATCCGATATAGACCCCTCAGCAAATTAAGACTTAAACGTACAATTAAACTGACGACTGATTTAAGCTGAAATGAGTTTTTTGTTTCCATAAATGTAATTTGAACATTAAGTTAATCAGAATTCATGGTTAACGCTGCACTTGATGTTAAACTTTCATTGCAATGTTAAAAGGATTATTTACCATAAATATTTTAAAAAGATATGTGAATAGAAGAAGAAGTAAAGTTTACACTGACAATTACAGACGTAGACAGATATTAAATTTGTCCCAACCACACATTATTATTACTATTAATTAATTGATATTAATATGGATGCACTGCATTTGCCTTACGAAACTGCGTTAGAAACAAAGATTTCTCTCCACGACTTAGTATTCACCTGTAGATATAGTAAGAGTAAAAATGATAAACAGTTACTAACATGTATGGAAAGGAATGTTTAATGAGAATAGTAATAGCTGTTTTTGCACCGATTAGCTACTTACTAAACGAAGTTTGATAGAACTGGGCTTGACTGTGTATAATAAACTTTTTAAAGAACGCACTGAAATTTAATATATTTTATACCTACCCTGACTTTTTATTCTTAAAAAATATAGGCCGATTATTATTTACGAACGAACATAACTCATCTGTGATAGATTAACGTTTATTGCGGGCATAATCGTCCATCTTTGTAAAATCGAACTAGTTAAATCAGAACCAATATTTTTATCATTTTTAGTTGTATTATTTACTTAACACGGAATTGCAAAAAAATAGCACTCTAGTGACAGAAGTATTCATGTTTTGTAACTATTTAACGTCGAGTAAAACAAAAAAATAATTTTTCACTAATTTTCACGCTCCCAGCTTGATAACTAAACCTAATTAGTACCTACTTAAAAACTATTTTGGACTCAGAGTAAAAAATATAGATATTACACACTCAAGTATTTCTTAATAAGCTGCCTTTTGAATTTAATAAGTCTATTGGGTTGCCTGAAGTAGTTTTAAATAAGATGTCTAACATTTGTTTTATTTAGGCCTTTATTATATACTTATTTACTCAATGTCGTGAAATGCGCTGTTATTTTCGAAGTATTTGTTCACATAATATTAAAAATATTGTTACAACAAGCCGCTTTAGAACATAACTCTTGGGCTGATAAATTATTATGTAAGTTAATACATCGCGCATAGTGCTATTATTGGATCAACAAAATTTTAAACAAAAACCTTTTTCGAAACTAACTGATAATTACCGGAAAAAGAAATATTAAGTACTTGAATTTAAAGTGTATTTTCAAAAAACTAAAAATTGCATAAATGTACGGATAAGGTATTAAAGTATGGGGTAAGTTAATTCTTACTCTCATCTATTCGTTGATATGCATAATTTTAAGACACCTTGTATAATTTGCCTATAATTAGCCATATAAAAAGTTAAGGATAATCACGGAACAAGTATATAATGGGTTTATTTAAATTTACATTATTTACACGTTTAGGCTTATGTAGAATACTAGTTAGACCTCTAAAACTTTTTTCAATTGTGTAGAATTTAACTTAATTTTTGACTTAAAGAATCCTTTAAATAACGGATTGAAATAAGCTTCTTTTCAAAATAACCTTTGAAACGAAGCTAGGCACAGAACTCCTTGTTGCAACTTAATAAAATAATGTTCGTACTCGTAGAAAAAAATCTAAATTCTCGAAGGTAATATAACGACAAACCCAAAATTAATTATTACTTCTTTATTCATGTGCACCACATATAAAACTGGACGTCTTTGTTACAAAACAAATTCTATAAATAATTGACAAAAACAGCTTTTGCCTCGAATTACGTCTCAACATAAAAAAATACTATAAAACTAAAACACTAACACAATTGGACAAATTTCGTACAGAAATTAGCTGCTACAATGTCTAGTCGGCTATTTAAATTATTAGTCACAAAATGATTAATGACATCAAATGTCATAACATAACAAAACTGCCAATGATAGAGTTTGACCTGATTCAAAAAGCTAAAAGTAACAGTTTCGCTAGACGAAAATGACTATCAGTACCATTAAAGACGTGCGCAATTGCCAGGCCCATCATCCACTGGTTTAATAGACTCAATTTTACAAACGTAGGGCCTCACTTTTAGCTTCGTGAAATTCAACGCAAAACTTTGCATGATGACTATCATGAATATGCATGTTTTCCCCAAACTGGTTCTAAAAGTGTGAAAAAATTCAACCAAAATGATGGTTTTTCCATGTATCTCTTAATTTACGCATCTCATAGGGTTAGTTCGGAGAATTCATTCAAATACACGAATTAAAAGTCTATCACAGGTCTTACGTTACATTAAATACAAAAAGATTTTCTGTCAACAGGAAATTTGAGTACACACACGTAAATGTTTATTTCTCTCGCCAAAATAAGGTATCCAATGCAGGTATTGTCGACGTAATAATGAATAATAACCTAAGCCATGAAAGCAATTGGTAAATCATAATCGTCAAAAAAGCATATCTATCTAAGTACAAAAAGTGAAAATATAATGGCACTTAAGTTTAATTCATACTTAGCTAATTCCGATGGCCCGAATACGGCCATTTATAAGAGAACTTGCTCTTTCTTCATTACAATAATTTACAATCATACAAAAGTAATGAACATACAGCAGTACTTACAAACATTAAAATTATTTTAGTCTTAACAAAGCCATACTTAGATACTTAAATTTAATTTATATAAAAATTACATACCTACAAGAAATAATTTAGGCGTATCTACAACGATGCCTAAACAACTTTACAAATCAGTCATTTTCTTAAAAACATATTTAACATGTCTAATGTTTTAATATTCTTAAGTGATGTTAGCAAATGTTGAATTTTTGAGTGGGATATTATGTAGGTTTAATATACGTCAAGTGGCTTTCTGAGGTGTCAGAACTCTTCAAAGATATTTGCCGGCAGTGATTCGGCACAATAAGGTTCATAGAAAGGAAATACCCTAAGGAGTTACTTCTCAAAGCAGACTGAGTATTTTAATTCCAATCACATGTTGAATTCAGATTTTAATTACATTTTATCAGCATTATCAGAAGACTGACTGTTTTGTCACAGGCATAGCCGCCGAACTTTTTCACGGCAGTTCTAGTGTGTTCTTTGACGCATTAAATTATGATGTAGATAATTTAATACTAAAGCTTCTTCTTCGTTTTCCCGATCCTTTAATTGAATTAAAACTGATCAGTCCGAAATCACATAGAAACTACAGATCAGAAACTTCGGCGGCCTTATCTGCAAATGACCTGAAGTTATCTGTTGTACCATTGAACCCTAAGTAGGAATCTAGCTTCTTAAAGAGTTCACAACCCAAACAGCAAAAGCAAGTTTAATCCACTAGCTTTCTGTGAAATTGAATATATTTATTTATAGGTTACATTAACATAAAAAAAATAAAGAAAAACATTCACAAAAGTCACGTAGCTAACGGAACAAGAACAGTTCCTGTGCAGATTCGTCATAAAAAATCAAATTCATCGCATCATAATTATCACAGGCTTCCTAATTACCTATAGATAGGTTTAATCATTTTCTGCTCTAAATAGGGAACTTATTCCGACGGTGGGTCCGGGTAAAGTTTTAACACTTAAATTTCACTTGGAACACAGGTTACGGTGTTGAAATTAAACGCCGTAAAGCGATAAGGCATCTCGAAGCTTGGTCTTTTACACTGGCGCGTCACCACTGGTTGTACAGAGGGCGGGGCCGCGTGCAAGAGTCAATGTCTTCATAATACATTCATATGAAGGTTGTCTTTGATGGCTACACGAGCCAGGCGTGGTGCTAGCACCAGGACTCCTCGTGGGGCGCGCGTTCATCCTCGGAGTCGCCGTACATATCCGCGAGCTTGCGGAAGCGGGGGCCGAATGTTGACAGGTAGTTGAACTTTAAGTCACCGTCGTCCGTACCTGAGGGAGAGACGCGTTTTATTGGCGAGTGTTATTGTAGTTTATCTACGAGTTTTTGCTACATAATTTAAAATTCTGCTTTACATTTTGGTTCAAACTAAATAGCAAACTTCAAAAACGGTATATATGCTCGCGGGTTTCGAGGTGGGGGTAATGTCGAATACGTGTCGAATATCGAAGTAATTTTTAGTTAGTACATTATGTGCGTAAAAAGATATCTTCAGTACTTTTGAGTAGCAAGATGATTTGTACCTTTCAAAGTAACACTTGATTTTCATAATCGTAGTTACAAAATTATTTCTCGAGCATTTAAGTAGGAAATTGTTACGTGACAAGAGTACTTACGTGTTAATAATCGTTTTATTGTGTGAAACTTGCATATTATAACTTTATTTTATTATACTTACAGCTGGCGAGTGACGAGAGCGACCCGCTCGTGTTGCCGTCTCCCTCGTACGCGTAATGCCGCACGTCGTCGTAAGGATTGATGTCAGGATCCCGGTCCAAGACTGACTTCTTGTCATCCAGGAACCCGGATATGTCGGGTGCTGCGCCTACTACACCTGTGACAAAATAAACATCTTTTTATTACACGTTCTACGTACAGACTCAACCTCCATCAAGAGCCTGTACCTACATTGAAAGGGAAAATGTCGGAAACAGACAATGGACTGTCACGACGTTCTTAACGAAACTTAATTTGTTAAATCTATGTAAGCGTATCACTTCTGAACGGCGGCATCAGTTTGGCTATTTATTTTTTGTTATGTTTGTAATTGTCAGAAAAAGGTTTGCATAAAGTAAAATATTTGAATTTCTTTTTAAAATAGTACACCCGAGTGAAGCCCGGAGTGTGCCCCCATTAAAATGAATGCGTCTCTATTTATCTGATGAATAAAAGGGATTAAAGCTGTGAAATCATGCCCAAAAAACCTCGACTATTTGACTCGCAGATCAACAGTATATAGGCGTGAATTGTCAACAAATGCAAACTAAACGTGAAAGTCCGTAAATGTGTATACAACAACAGAAAAGACTTCAACAAAGAACACTTAATATTGTTAAACAAAATAACAATCACTAGATTCCAAGTCTTGAATGTAAATCCAGTTTAACATCGTAATAGTTAACTTCTAACAAAGCCAGGAAGGTAAAGTTAATCCTTCCAACTGGGCGAAAAAGTTTTAATTAAGGAATAACACCGAAGGCGCCGGCTCTTACTAACTCGGAGTTGGTATAATTTTTTCATTCTTAAATCTACTTCCAGGTAATCCGCATAAATCTGATTGATAGCTCTTAACCCACTTACTACAACCCAGTTTTTTTGAGCTAAAATGCTAATGTGTAATACATCACAAGAAATGGTTAAAACCACATACGACTTTCCTAGAAAGGATGTCAGAGAGATTAGTGAATATCCCCCCGATAAAATAAACAAAGTAAAGCAGGTCTCGAAAAATATAAGAAGGAATGGATAACGTTTTAACAGAAATATGCTCTCATGGAAATTGTTTATTTGCGTAACTCTTATACTTAACTCACAAGTATTTGAAGTATTCCTATGATATATTATTATTTAAGAGAAGATAAGTATAGGTAAAGGTTTATATTTATTTTCGTCGTTTTTTTTTTACGATATCAATATAAATTCTTCTAGTCTAATGCAGACACCATGCAGTTTAATGCAGGACTATTAACGATATTACATATTATGCAATGATCGTTTTCATAATTTTCATTCGCCTTACTCAGTTGAGTAGTATTTTCTTTATAATTGTTAAACTAATAACTAACTGGATGTATAATGTTCAAAAAACCCTGCTAACACCATGGTTACATAAATTTTATGCCAAAACTAAATGAAACTATGAGAAACGAAGAGATACGTTTCGCGCACTATTTAAATGAGACTTTTAGCTCTAAAATTGTGTGTTTGATAATTGTTATTATTGTTGATGTATTGTTTTTGTATATCATTTATCTAAGTGTGTTTTATGATGTGTAATTATGTTTGATGGTTTTTATTTTCTGTTTATATTATATTATTATTATATTGCACCACCTGCTCAAATCTATTCATAGCTTTATTTAGATTTTAAAAGATTCCCTGGAAGAGATCTCTTCGTAGCGATAAGCCCAACTATTGCTTACCTTATATATTTGTTTTCCGTATTGTTTTCTTTATGATGTACAATAGTAATTTTACTGTATTGTGTTGTATTGTCTTACCCGGGGCATGCATAAACGTGGCGTCCTGGTCCGGCGGCGGGCCGTCGTACATCTGCCGCAAGACATGCAGGTCGTAACCCGCGTCGCCCTCGCCGCCGCCTTCGTCTTCGTACGCGATGATGTTCTCTCTGATATCGTCTAGTTCCTTCTCGGCCCAGGCGTCCGCTCTGCGACGGTGGACTACCACTGCTAGGAGTAGAACTGAAAGAGGGGATGGATTTAGTTTTTGTAGGTGTCTTATCAAAATTAAAAGAAACTTAAATAGCCAAAATCGTCCACTTCAAAAAACGCTAGGCCTCTTATTATTTTTTTTTATTAAATGTATCTTAAATACATGTATGTATGTATAAAATATCCGAAGAACAAGTCAATCAGTTGCATATTTTGGCTAAAAAAAATGAATTTTATTTTTTCGCAAACCGTAATCATTTAAGGCCTAACATTCGGTATAGATATATCTAACAATAAGACAAATAAACGTACATAGGAATAATTCATATTCAGCCAGGGGCGATTTTACTATGGCATTGCGGCCAGGCCCTTTAAGTATTACTTCAGAATTACCTGTTCAATTGAAAACGGGCAATAATTTATATTAGTTTATTTTTAGGGTAAGTATAGACTTAGAAAAGCCATTGACTTATATTCTAACTTTCCTGACTTCTTCCACACACAATAACATTGAATTGAAGTTTACATAAAAAATTATTAGCGTAAAATATTTTTACCAAATGACAGTTCCATACTTATAGGTATAGCGGACTGTTTTACGCAATTCGAAAACTATTCGCTATTTTTTACGCGACAATTCGATACTTACTGACTAATATAGCGATGCAAACAAGGATGGCGACGAGGAAGTTGGTGTCGATACCAAAAGTGACCGCCGTTGACACGCTGAGCTGGCATCCCGGGTCTGCCTTTCGATGTACTGAAGGCTCGCCCAGGTTGTAGTACTATAAAACAAACAATTAATTATTTTTGTGGCCAAGCAACCATAAAATGGAAGGCGGCAACGCGGTATGCCTAGGTGGAGGTGCTGGGATGACAATGGGTGCCGGTGACATCTCAAAATCATGTCAAAGGGGAGACATGGGGGGGACACTTTTGCACAGTGTTAGACACTTTCAGGTTAATAAAAAATTAGACTAGCCAGCCTAGCCATTCTTTGGTACGTGCAATTTTGGTTGTTATAGTCAATAAGACTAGAATACATTTAATAATTTATCAAGTTACGACAGGTTTTTGTTTCCAGATTATATAAGCGCTACAGGACGCCTATCAAAATTAAAAAGCTTGAGCTAAAACCATTCTATAGCTCGGTATAGTATGGTTATACAACAGTAGAAATGCGCCAGTTTCTCAACGATTTTTTCCCTCACCAAAAGGCTTAAGGTTTTTTTTCTACGTAACGGCACATAAATATCCGCATAAGCAAAGTAATTAATTAAATACCTAACTAAGTAGACGTTGGCAAATAACAAACGGGCACTTAGCAAAATACACAGCAGTCTCAGCCTGATTGATGGAGCAAAAATGTTAATATACCACCACCAGTATAACGATATGTTATTTCGTAACTTAACGTTAGTTAATTAGCATTTACAAACGGCTCCCTTTATTTGAACATCAGTATGTTAAGCTGTTTTTCATGTTAGAACATACCACACTAACAAGGTGGTAGCGAGCGTCGATAAAGTATCAAGACTAGTATTCTAGTTAGACATACTATACTTATATTTATCTACATAACGAAATGATTGTATAAGTAAGTTATTGTATATGGATATAATTAAGTATATCGGTGTCTTTTAGTTATGTTCCAGAAATATATGAAGGGAAATATTTTGAACAAAAACTTTTTTATTTAATGTAAGATCTACTAGCATCTAGCATTGCAAACGGACAACTTATTAAAAATCATTGCAAGGACACTATTTACGGACTGGCTTCGAAAATTTAATTTTTCAGGAGGATTATTCATTTTCAGAAAATCCAAGCAATCCAACGCAACCCGTTGTTATTCGAGATAATAACTATTGCCAAAGCGTCTTTATTCCCTCATTATTAATGCAAATATTGCGATACTGAGGCCTCCACAATGGAGTATTTACGAGTTTTACGCGAGACGCTATAAACAAGGCTTATTACGACAATAATACGGTAACCGCCGCGCTCACGGCCGGTATAAATCACATGAATTAATAAACCTTAATTAAATTATGTAAGCGGCGCGGCGCAGCTAAATATTAGCGCACCTAAGATTGCCTTAACACTTACTAAATCACTTCTTTCGCCGGTTCTTAACATTCCTTACCTAATTCTTAGTCACTTCTTATTACCACTACCCTACAAAACTGAAGATACTGACAAAAAGCGTGATGGTTTAAACATCGGAGGACTGTATCTAACCTTAGCAGTATTGAACGAAGGTCTTGGCTGAATAAGGGAGCTACGGGAAATGCAGCTGGTTAAATAAATTTTATGGAACTATAAAATTCAAGTGTCAAATCCATTCTTCACAGTACAGAATGGAGCATCCATCCAAGGGAAAAACAGCAATCATCTCCGGCCTGTACACTTCACACTTCGGGCCATAGCGCTTCTCTCAGATTGAGAGGTCCCAGGCAAGCCTAGTGCGTATTGGTAAACACCTCCCCAGTCCAGGTGCCCCGGGCCCTTTGTGGAGTCATGAAGTTTTTTTTTTCAGGAGTCCATGCTTCCTCTATGGGTTCACAATTTCAAAGTGGAAACACACTTGGACGTGTGACATTTTCAAATAATTTTGTATTGGGACAGTGAACGTGTTAAACGTGTGAACATTTAAATAATAATACTATACTTAACATAATGTACTCCCACTTTGGCGCATAAGAGCTTTTCTCTCAGTTGCACGTTTTTGCTAGACAATAGCCCGAGTTTAGAGTGACTTCGTAAGTTAAGAAAACAACTACGAACGTGACCCCCCCCTATTTTTGTCGGAAGAGACAAAGGTTTAAAATTGCTAAGGATAAGCATAGTACTTACGTATTCGTTATATGTGAAGTTGCTGATGCATCCGATAAAGTTCTGGTTCGTCGGGATGTGCTGCCAGCCAAACTGTCTCGCCAGATGGTGTAGATCGATGCTCGAACCGCCCAGTTGCAGCGGTCCGTTTACTGTGGGCAAAAGATTTATTAGTGCCAAGAACATCAAGGTCATCTTTATCACACAGGTACATACAATCAAGCCTTCTTCCCAGCAAAGGGGTAGAGAAAGACTATTTGTTTCCACCTGCTACAATCCTGACATCTTTCGCTTCCACAACACTCACTAGTCTTTTCATACACGCTCGCCGGTTTCGGGTACCCTTGACCTGACCTTCCTTCAACACATCCCCAATCTTATCATCTTCATATTTACATAGCTTGTACATAGATTGGTTAAAAATACAGAAAGACTTGTGATGTTAGAAAAATTATGCTGAAAGTAGGCCTGTTCTAAGTGGTGCCACTGAACTCCGTATTCAGCTTCTTAGATGCTGCAAGCCAGCCGCGTATCTAAACTGCAGTTCTGTCCTACTAAAGGTAAATTATTGTACTGAGAATCAAAGTCCATTATTCAGTTATGGCTGTATATTTCCTTGCCAATGCTGTCGTTACTGACGGTACTAAATGTCATAGGAAAATTATTACCAAATATTAATTAATTTATTAGTAATACGAGTACACGCTGAAATTTATACTTTGGTGTACAAAGGCGACTTGCTATCCGATGCCATTAAGCATCAAAAAGAAATGGACGAATTTGTGTTACAACAGTTGTCGTTAGTTTGATCGTTTTCAGTGACCGGGTACAAAACGTAGGCATTACCTACCTGCTTTTATTTTAAAAGCGGTTTTGTTTTTAATTTGTACCGTGTGCTGTTACCTACTGTTCAAGTTAATGATTTAGTCATGTCACGTTTTTTTCTTGTACGTAGTTTACAAAAAATACACCAATTACAAAAACGACAATTTCAATGTAGACGACACATGTCTCGGTTATAAAAGCAACAATAGTATAAAATTTCAAATTGAAGTAAAACACAGCGTAATAAAACACGGGCCTTTTTGTCCATTTAACCGAGCCCGTTAATTTAACATAAAAAGGCGAAGCCATTATCTGATTTCAGGCGACCCTGTATAATCTGGCAATAATGAAAAGAGGCAAAAAACGCCCGCCGACGCCCCAGATACCTACAAACTACTCGCAAGTTACGTAAATGTACAAGAAGTTGAAGAACTGTTTCTCAAATACAGTTCCTTGAAATAGACTACCTTAGAAAATCGATTTTAATTCCATTGAGTGAAATCTAGTTTACTTAGGTAAAACAAATTTATTTTTTGCTAATATTTGGTTAAAATGCTGGACGCTGGATATTATTAGATAAATAATCAAGACGCGGTAATGGTGATAATAACGTCTTGCAACAGCAGAGACATAACATGCGACACGGCCCTATGCGGCATCTTGAATTTCCCACCAGTTGGAACCTATAGAGGTGATCTTGTTTGAGACAGCCCGAACTCTACATGATTCGAGGTCATCCTGACTGCCTACTACCAGAAGCTCGTCACGTCACTTCAACCAGAGCCGGATTAACCAAGCCCTCTAGGCAAAGAAATTCTCGGAGCCCTTTTCAGCTGTTTGAAGATCATCAGCTCTATACATTTTTAAGTTCAATCAAATCCGTTTTTCATTGTCAATAAGGACAATTTTTCTCTCTATGAAACATTTTTAACTTTTTTTGTTTGCGCGCGTGGCCCTTAGCCAATGCAGGGCCCCTAGGCCTACTCTACCTAATGCTTAATCCGGCCCTGACTTCAATGCTTGTTTTTAGAGATGGGAATCAGATCTTCGTAGCACGTGCCCCATCCAAAGCCACTTCCACAAGAGGATCTACCTGTCAATTGAGTTTTAATTCTTCGCTAACTTACCATTTAATATCTCTCTAGGTGCGATCGGCGCAGCGAGACTCATACATGTCGAGAGCTTGCACCTGTCCACGAACATTTCTATGGAGCTCTTCATGAGGACGATCTCTATGAGATGCGGCTTGCCATCAGCGACGTGGACCACGCTATTGTTTAGACGAGTCGTGCCGGAACCGTAGTTAACCAGCAAAATCGGGAACCCGTCGACCAGTTCAAGGGACATGAAGTCTGTTGAGAGAAATTGGAATTAGAATAAGGTAAGCATTATATTATATGTAATTATATTATATGTACCTAATCAAGAAAATTAATATACTTCTTGATGGTTGATACATAAGGAGCCCGCACAAGGACCGCTATCTAGTTCATTTTATCGGTTCTACAAAACTTTTTTATCATCTAACATAGCAGCACTATCGGGCTGCTCTGGGTCTCGATGTAAGTGAATCACAGCCTGAGGTCATAATTATTGTCTAACGCGCGGGCGCTTGCTTATAAGATAATGACAGTAAGAGATGGTGAAAACGATAGCAAGCGCCAGTCTATTTACTTTAGGTAACTAATAAAGGTAGCACTAAGACTCATTGATTGAATCAAGCTACGCAGAGGATCAATATCAGTTATAGTACCATATTTTGAGGTTACAGCACAAAAACTCACTGTAAAGTTACGCTACGAATCCGCAATGCTAATATTGTGTAATCCCCTTATTTTAGAATAGCACGTGTTCGTTATATCGTCGTAACTTACAGTTCCACGCTTTTTTGTGTAAATAAATGTGCATAAAATAGCAAATCTCTATGTAGAATCTAATCCGCTTACCCTGAATCGCGGCAAATTGCGACAAGTCCACAAGAAAATTAAGTTTTCCCGTCATGTATATAAATATAAAATTCCTCGCCCTGTCGCCATGGCACGCTGGAACTTCGCAAAGTGGAACGGGAAATAACGACTTAACAAGTTCCATGTTTAGTGTCTAATTTCCAGTTTTCGAAACTCTCCAACAAAATTAAATATGAGCACTTAAAACTC
The DNA here is from genome assembly GCA_947859365.1 of Archips crataeganus. Taxonomy (NCBI): domain Eukaryota; kingdom Metazoa; phylum Arthropoda; class Insecta; order Lepidoptera; family Tortricidae; genus Archips; species Archips crataeganus. The sequence continues at coordinate 10,759,400 of OX402066.1, read as the reverse complement.
ATCTCCGAGTTACAGACACGTTCTTGAAATTACCAAAAGCAGGTACACAGCTGAAATTGAATTTGACGAAAGCCTTCTGGGTGTCGTGCCCTGTTTGGAATGTCCGTGCTACAATCAATTCTGTTTTAGTATTCCGTAACAGTCGTTTCGAGAAATTTGAGGCCTCAAAGGGTGTCGGAGTGTTAATTATACTGCCAGACACAAAGACAATACTATCCAATTTCACAAAGGAACCATGACCTGAAATTGATTTATAAAAATCCTTTTTTTAACAGGTAGCTTAACGTGACTTGCTAAAACCGAAATAGAAAATATGCCGCCAGAGTATCTAAAGACAGGAAACATTAGGTACAGTAAAATAACAAGGTTGATAAGTGAAAATGTTATTTTGTGGTACCCATAGATTATTCCCTCTCTCTAATAACGTATACCCTCTAATACCAAGCGTTTTATATTAATTACAAACAAACAATACCGAAACAAGGTTTTCAAACAAGGCAGGAGTGACTATGTAGGTACCTACTCTGTTAATGTACAGAATGTTCCAGAAACCATATAAAGCAATAATACTTGAACACGCGACCGTATAGTTCATAAATCATAACACTCCGTACACGGCTGTCAGTCATTATGTGATCATTAAAAAATCATTATAGCCGTAACGGTTGAAAACTAGGCGCACAGAGCAAAGGGGCCTCGTATAACTAGAGCTTCGCCAAGTTATACTTGCCGATGTGAAACTAACAGCCAGTCAAATCTGGCCCTAAATCTCTCCCACTTAAACCAAGAAACATTGCCGTAGTGAATCTCGAGGAGTAGTGTTGATTAAGCCGTCCCATCTTCAGAAATGCAAATGAAGCGCCGTGATTGGTCGATTGCACTCGCGATTCCTTTTGCTCTGCTATTGCCTCGCTAATAGAGAACCCGAACAGTAACCATAAAAATAAAAACCCACAATGGAATTCCCAGCGAGCGTAAGGAACTATTGTAGAGTTCGTCCGGAAATCATTATTCAAGTTACGCCAATCCAATGTGACATATTCATTGTTGGCGTCAACATTGTTGTGCTTTCGTAGTCGAATCCTAGTTAACGACATTGTAACCTAATGAACTTAGTTGCCGATAAGTTTTATTGGGGGACTTGTAAGTTTTGAAAACTTATCACAAACTGCGATCGACCGTAAATTATGCGATACTTTCGACCGAAGTTGTACGTTGTTTTACGAGTGGGTAAGGTTACTAAAATAACAGAGACAAAGAAGTAAGTGACCAGAAGGTAATTGGCAAAACGAGACTTCCAACCTTGGATAAGAACGGGAAAAGGCTAAGATACTAGCCACATAGTGAGCAAATATAACCATATTTGTTCACTACGGCTTACCTTTGGGTCCATTGAATGCTCACTCATCGAGACGAAATTATTCCAAATACGCGCCCACCCCATTTAAAAAATATGACCAAGACTGAGCTACGCTCAATAGATTGCTATGAGCTATAAAACGAAATCGTTTGGAAAATCGAGTTGACACAAATTAACTCGATGCTGTGATTTGCTGGCCTCGTTATTTGTGTGTACTTTTCACTTAACAAGATTGGCAATTTGGCATCGGCCAGGAAATCTTTTCCTTGCAAGAAACATTGCCAAACTAAAGCTGTTTTAATTTTAGAACAGCCAGAAGAACTTTTACATCGTATTGACTGGAAAACCGAAGTATGTTTAGTGATGGATTGAATACCATGTAAATATTTTGTGTGAATATTCCTATTTAATTTAGATCGTGGAAATGGATAGCAAAATTGTGGCCGTATCGTTAATCAAACGTTGCCATCCCATAATTGTAAAAGGATATCGAAGGATGATTTACTCGACCCAAATATAGTGTACAATATTTACAAAGTATCATTTGTAAAATACATTTCCATAATAAAAAACTCATATCAGACTGAAATTACTTGATGGTCTAATTTTTTTATTGTACTCAAAATTAGAGAGCGCTTAGAGGATTGAGACTATCGAGAGAGCGAAATTTAATATTGAGAATATTACAACACATTTCAACTAGGGTGCGTTCAATAATCCTAATAAAATAACAAACCCGAAAGTGTATATAAGTCTTCTAATGATAGTGAAAATATACGGAATAACAATATAGTAATGATTAGATTAATCTCTCTGGCACAATCCCGTGTAGACAACTGCAAAATGCTGTCTAAAAAATTGCACATAGACCGACCCAGAGATGGGCATATGATACTTTTTACTCTACATAGACAAAATCGAGGACAAAATCTTGCAAAATGTAACCAAAATAATATAGAAATAGAACAACCACCTAAAAGTTCAAATTACTAGTCTACATTTTGCAGCGATCCTTTCCTTGTGAATTCCCATAGACTTACCTTGCACATCAAGAAGCTGATTATGCCTGAGTGGTCCCAAGTAGAAGATCAAACTGTTGCTGGTGTGTGACGTCACTGTAAGGGTCACATGGCCCTCGTGGCACGAAGGTGGCGGCGGGTACATGGCCCAACCGTCTCCGTGAAATCCTATGGATGTCTGCTCGCATCGTGGCCCAGATAGACCTTCCGGGCATTCGCATTTGTCCGCAAATGGTGTACCTGAAAAGTATTGGACGCTGATTTATCTGAATCAATATTTATCGCAACTGATGAGCCAGAGCTGAGAAACATGATTTGGCTCCTGTCTCTCGCCAGATAGAACAGAGTAGTTCACATCGATTTTTCGCAAATTTAATTCTCGAGTGGCGTCCACGGACCGGAAAACGCACTGCAGGTGTAGGCCTTCAACGAGACGATGACCTGATTAAGGTTGCAGGAACGCATTGGATGCGGATGGCGCAGGGCCGGCCTGTTTGGCGAGCCTTCAGGGAGACCTATGTTCAGCTGTGAACGTATTTCGACTGAAATGATGATGATGATGATGAAAGTTATAAATACACTAGCTGTTTCCCGCGACTCCGTCTGCGAAGAATAAAAAATAGCCTACGACCTATTCTCAGTCCTATCGAATATAGGCAAAAAAGTTTCATAAAAATCGGTCAAGCCGTTTCGGAGGAGTTCGGTAACAAACACCGTGACACGAGATTTTTATATATTAGATTATGTACGTAGAATATGGATGCTTTTTAAAATATTCATTTACAGAGATTCATCATTACAGCTTATGTACGTTTCATTGCAGGGCACAGGCCTCCTCTCAGAATGAGAGGGTTTGGGCCTTATTTAAGGTGCGGCCCCAGTGCCGATTGAGAACTACACACACCATTAAATGTTGTCATTCACCGTAAAGCTCATGGTAAAATTTCAAATGCACAAACTCAAAGTTGCGAGTCTGGAACCCACGACCCTCAACACGGGAGGACATAAGTAGATAAAACCACTAAGCTACCACGACTGTAAAAACTGCTTCATGAAAAAAAGGAACATCTAAAGTTATTTCAACCTGAGTAGGCATTAATTGCTTGTTAGGGTACAATGTTGAAGCACTAAATTTGTTACTCTGTTTTGCAACACAACCCTTTCCGACGGTCACAAAAGGACCGCTAAGCTTTCGGAAACTTAGAACTAAATCTGACAGTGGCAATAACTAGAAATTCAATAGGTATACTAAACAAGGCTAGTTTCGTAAGCTTTGAAAGTTTATTTGATGTGTAAACTTAGCACTGCTAATACAGATTCTACATTATTATATTCATCTACTAGCCGGTTAGCGGTAAGCCGGTATCCTAACCTCACTCGTAAAATAGTTTTTTTTTTTTTTTCAATATAACTTTTGCTTTCAAGTACCAACATATTGTACAGCCGTTTAGGCCTTGTGGTTTGACGTATGGCCCCTCAACTCAAGCAGAGGGTCGTGGGTTCAAATCCCGGCTCGCACCTCTGAGTTTTTCAGAATTTACATTTGAAATTTACCGTAAATTTTCGATGAATCAAAACATCGTAAGGATACCTGTACACGCTTGAGAAGAAATTAAATGGTGTGTGTGAGGTTCTCAATATGCCAGCCCGCGTAGGAACTACGGTTCAAACCCTCTCATTCTGAGGCCTGTGCCCTGCAGTCGAATGTAAATAGGCTGGTAGGATGATGATATTGTAAAAACAAAATGTATAAACAACATAATTTGTAAACTTCTGCGACGATCTGTGAAACAAAAACCAATACCTAGTTGACTTATTATCGCCTGCTCTTTCCCGCCTGGCACATCCACGGCTAAAGCCGCCGCAATCCGGGCTGTTAGCGAGTTTGTGTGCAGTAACACTTCACTATTGACGTTCACGATATTGGTTCGCGAAGTGCACTCAGCCTTGTATCCCCACAACGCTTGTAAAATACGATGCGCGTCGATTTGACGGTTTGAGCTTGATGATCGGTGAATTTTGTTTGGAGACAAAAGGGTGGACGGAATCGAACGAGTTAATTGATTATTCGAGCTCTTTGTTACACACATGGAGTAAGTATTTCTAGGAGTAAGCTAATTCTGATACTATCAAACGAACTGGATCGTGGATGCACTGTGGAACTTGTTCACAGAAATTGTCATAATGACATCGTATTGCCTAACAATCAAAATTATAATGACACTTACTGGGGGAACGTTCTATAGGTAACGCCATCAGAGTTGAGGTCATTCACACAACAACACGTCATGTAATGACAGTGGGATTTTGACATTTATTCGTACCGATAGCAGATAGGAAAATACATCTAGTTCAAACAAAACAGAAAATAAAATATTTTGATCTATTTTATATAAATCAGTTAAGCATATTTTTCGCTATTTATAAAATACCGATTTGTTCTTGCGAATATTTCTTATCAGTTTCAAATTGTTTTAATTCAAAAATAGGTTATATGATAAAAAAAATATATAATATGCATAGTAGCGTAGGTATTTCACCTTAAGATCATAATAATTCATATTTTCATTCACTCATTCAATTCATTCATTCGCTACTTTTTTGCAATCAGTAGTTTATGTAGCTGTGTGTGTAATCATTCGCCTCAACTCTGATGGCGTTACATTACCATGGGTCAAGAATAAAATGGGTCGACTGTACGTGGATATTGGAAAAGTAAATTGTCAAAGTTTACATGTCGTGTCTGTCTAATCAACCTCGTCGTTGGCAGAGTCATCAAAAAGTAATGGAGCCGTCTTTCCCTAAATTTAGATAGCATTTTATTGTATAAGACAGTATACATTATAAAATATTTTGACGACTAAAATGAAGACGACTAAAAGCTATGAGTGCTCTTTACTTTTTTTCAGAGTTAAGACAACTAAAGAGAAAAAATACTTATTTTTAAGAGTTTGTTTTCTAAAATGAAGGCAACTAAGGATTGCTTCGATTAGTCGAGTCTATTTCTATAAAAGAGTAACGTGACTGATTGAACGATTACCAGACAACGTTCAGCCTACACCAATGTAACTAGAGATTTGAAATTCGGCAGACGTGTTCGTTGAGGATCATAGAGTCGCACTACAGAAGTTTTCGAAATTTTCTAAGAGGTAGGGAGTGAGGCCTTTTTAGTTTTCCTCTGGGGTAAAACTTTCGGGGTACACTAGTCTATATTATTATGATCTTACCTCCATTCAAGCAGACAAGTCTACTCTCCACCTCACACGTACACTCCGGTTCTATCCTAGCCGAGACTCCCACGAAGCTGCTGGTGTTAGTGTACACGGACAGAGGCACGTTGTTCTTCGTAAGTACGTTGCGGCACGAGTCCTCACAGTCCACCTTTTCGATCATACATTCGTCAATGTGAATCATGTAGATGCGGGCGTTGAGTTCCTTCTCGAGCTGCAGAAAAAGTTTTAGGTTATACAAAGTGTCGCAAAATGAATTCGGAATAACTCATCAGGTTGGTTAAGGTAACAGCCCGGCCATGAATTCGCGCGACCGGCGGCAGCGACGAGCGTTTTATCAGTTCATTGCGTGTGCCGCCAGATAAACACTGTGCGGCGAGCGACTCGGCCGCGCATTGAACGGAGAAAACGCTTGCCGCTACCGGCGGTCGCGTGAAGACTTGAACGAGCCATTAGGGTTAGTTTCAATAAAATTAACACTCATGTAAAATTTTGTTTCGGAATTTAGTCACGCCCTTTACGTAGTCCCTACACTTTGGCCATCGACCAATGTAATGAATATAAATAAATAAATCATGGGACGATTGACACTATAGGTAATTGACATAGTCCCAAACTAAGCAAAGCTTGTACTATACAACGGATAAACATGCTTATATATTTTAGAAAAATATATACTTAAATACAAATGAAACATCCGAGACTCGAGCACAAACATTCGTATTTTTCATACAAATATCTGCCCCGACCGGGGTCGAACCCGGGAACTCAAGCTTTGTAGTCAGGTTCTCTAACCACTAGGCTATCCGGTCGTCAAAAACTATCTTGAAAACATTTACAGCGGTGTTCAGTCACAGGAACCACCTGATGAAATATTCTGGAATAATTTTGGGACACCTTGCATACTCGTACTGTTAGTAATACAATACACACGAAGAAACGTATTTACTGCAACTTGTCTGTATACGACTGTTGATTGTCTTTAATCAACCAAATTCTAACAGATGATTAACCTGTGTGTGACATACCACATTTAAAAGTAGGAGCGTTATCACGAACGCTAAAATTGCAATACCAATCGCTCTCGAATTAGGTCATTACTCATTAACACAAATGCCACTTAAATTTTCTTCCAGTCAGATACGATATATCATATACCTACCCTAACAAATGCACTCAACTGAATCTCGCTCAGTCGCTACATTTAATCCTACTTGTACTTTAAACATGAACATCCTACTTGTACTTTAAGTAAATATGGCCGTTTCACTATAGGCCGAGTTTATAAAGATGGAGAAAGACCTACTTGTACTTATAATAAATCCGAAAGTTTGGATATTTGCATGTTTGTTATTCCATCATGCAAAAACAGTTCAGCTAGTCTGAATGAAATTTGGCACGCTGATACATTATAACCTAGATTAACGCAATTTTGTATCCGGAAATTGCACAGTTCCCTCGGGATAACGATTAACAAATTCCTCGCAAACGTAGTCGCGGGCAACGGCTACAAAGTAAGTATAGAAAAACTTAAACGAAAAAAGGCTTCTCATTAAAACTATGACAATAGAAACATTATAATAGAATATAATACCAATGAAAAGAGAAATAGAGTTAGCTTCACGTCGAAAATACAGTATGATTTATCTTAATATCTGCACGTGTACCTTTGGCGTAGGCGTGAATGTTGGGAGCCTCAAATTCTATTTTAGTACCTTCCCATAAGCGAAGGCTTTTGTATCCTTATTTGATTTACGCGCAGTATGCTAGCAGGCATGCGTAAGATCAACTAGCATTTCATATCTTTGTTTTTATTTAAGGAAGCAAGCGATGGAGGTCGCATAGATCAATATTATTATTCTTATGTTGGCTTAAATAACACAAATAAGTTAGTAACGAACCAATCAATGTAATTTCAATGAGCCTTAATTATTAAAAGACATTGGTATATTACTGTCTAAGAATCTCCCCGTGAACATGAAGTAATAGTAAGTAAGAACTAATGGTACAAATTATTGATATAATTTTTTATTGCGTCTAAGATTGAATCATTTATTTCTTAACAAACAAACCCGCAATATAGCTGAATATTAGATTAAGGCTTTTTTCCTCGTAGCAGATGTTTTTCATGTCACTTTGTGATTAAGATTATCTTTAAGGGGACTTGGTCCCAGCTAAGCTAATTATTTAATTTACTTGATTAATCTAATGGATCACTCAGAATTTAATATAACAAACAACAATAAAACATACGCTTCTAGATGTTTCTGTCGTATAAGAAAATGAATTCGAATTTTCTCTGATTCGCGAAGGAAATGTAACTTCCGAGTAAGTCTAGCAATATTCCCGCTTTGCTCTGTAATTATTGAGTCTAAATATAGCGCTGTATTTATTGGTAGGGTCAAGTAGGGTGTCCAAACGTTACTCACTTCATCTTGTATAGTGGTGACCATACTGTCTAGTTTTTCCGGCGGGTAGTACGGCGAACCATGTGCTGAGAACCGTACATCTAAGAAAGCATCTTTGACAGTTGGTTTGTTGAATACGGTGAAAACGTCAACGTTGTCTAACGATGTGTTGTAGAGTTTGGCGAGGCGTTGGTGCAATTTATCCTTTTTACTCGTACCCTGTAGAAATAAGATAGCATTAACAAACAGTTTCACACACAGCAACACATTTACATTAAGCTACAGTCCCTACCGTTTTTTTGTGCAACAGAGCAAGTTCATATACAACTCTCTTCATAGTATTGTCACTTCATAACAGTTGAATGTATTAATTCTTAAGTTGTTTTCTACATGCAATATAGCTACAATAGAGAAATATTTCTCTAGGCAGATGTTATGCCTAGCATGATGTTAGCTCACACCTGTTTCCTTTCGGGATAGGACAAGTAAGAGCCCAAGGTACATAATACGTTGTTAGAAGAGGGGCTTCCCTAGCTTAAACATTCCTACCATTATTCATGTATGCTCGTCGATTTAGAAAGCATTTAATTTCGCCGTTTTTCGACAAGAACTCGTATGTCATCATTTTATTAAGTTATATACCTACTGCTTCCAGCGGTACGAAACTAAGGAGATACAAGACTTTCAAAGGTACATAATATTGATTTTGAGTGGAGGCCCGTGCCCACCAGTGGGACGTATATAGGCCGGGGTGAGGATAATATTGACCGCATCATGTTTACAGACTCGGGTAAAACCATGTTGTAGTAAATAACTTAGATTGGAAAAAAGGGCCTCGGACGTTTCGGCATGCCCGCATTTTTCCGTCAGCCAACATTGTCAGAAGCCATATAGCAAATTGAATTCTTCGATCATGGTGAGATATTACTGTCCTTATGCTAAAAATAGGGAGAATCCTTTTTGCGCGTCTTCTACAAACGTTAGCTATCCCGTTTGATACTTCAATATCGAGTGAAAATCGAATGAAACGAGAGAGCGAATATCGAAGCGATTGGCAGTGGTTGCGTCGAATGGTTGAGCACACAAGAATAATGCGAATATCAACCAAACCGCATTGCTCTAGAATCAGATAGTTAAAAAATAATAAAAGAGCTTCCCATATCCCTACATTTCAAGTTAAACATATTATGTTAGTACGTGGACATTTCACTTTTACTTTTTATTGTTGTACCCTCCATTAAGACTGCGACATAAATACGTAAAAGTTCATAGTTTTTATTCCGACATACATAATACAAATAAACAAAACAACTACATAACAAGCACTTTCCGCGCCTATGGAAATTTAAATATCGCCGGATGACAAGCAAAACTCACTAAAATTTCTGTCACTGTTCTTCAAAAAGTCGTATCTAGTTAGTAATTTCATACTGAGATACGAGCTTTGTTTTAAGTAGGTATTTGGTACTTAGTGACTTTTTCTTGTCACCCGACGATATTCAGATTTTCTCGCCAATATTTACTACGGGAAATGTTTTGTACCGAGTTTGCGCGTCATTGTTATTTTTCGTACAAATTTGACAAATTTCTAAACGTTCTATTTGACTATTGAATTTTACTCGATAGCAATTCGCCGACACTATTTCATGAACGTTGGTTCTATTCGTACCAATATAATGGTACATTGCGAAAAATACCCCATAAGTTCAAAAGAATTTTGTGGCTAAGCGCCAAAAGAAAGTTTCATGCAGCAATTCCACAGTCATTTGTTTTCAATTGGAATGTGTCCCAGTTGGTTCCACATTCGCAGCGAATTTGTTATAAGCCTAACTATATGGAAACCACAAACCACACGGAATAAATTATGGAAAATGTTACCCCGTTAGAAGTCATCATCATTCCAGCCGTAGGACCTCCACTGCTGGACATAAGCCTCCCTCATTGATACCCAATCATTACGGCTGGAAGTGGCTTGCATCCACTTTGAACCTGCGGCCTTTACCAAATCATCAGTCCCACGCTTGCACTTGCCAGTCCGTGGCCTCCATTCGAGAACTTTTCGGCTCCAAACGATGATCCGTTTTGAGTGCTATATGGCCTACCCATTACCATTTCAACGAGCTAATCCGCTTGGCTACGTATGTAACTTATGTATTTATATATGTTAGCAATCATAGTCATCGTAAAAAGTAGCTGATCACTTATGCACCTTGGCTCATTAACTCGTACAGTATTATACAAATGATGAAAGCTACAAGGTATAACACAATTTTCGAAATTATCATCATCCCAGCCTATGTACGTCCCACTGCAGGGGAGTGTCGCTCATATTTTCCGAAAATATTTTTTTCTTCGTGGCAATTATTCCATTCCCACATTTTCTCAGTGGCATTTTTTCCCAATATTTTATTTTCTGTGGGCATTATTTTTCAAAATTGTTTTTATCTATTGATTTTTTTAATTAAAATATGGGAATGTAATAATTGTCACGAAGCAAAATGATTTTCGGAAAATATGAGCCACAGTCCTGCAGATCACAGGCCTCCTTTCAGAATGAAAGGGAATTGGAATTATATTTAAAGGACATTCATGTTATATTAATTAAAACGTCGAACGGACATACAAAAAACTTATGCTTATATCACATTGGTCTAACGTTATCCGGATTTTTTGAAATCCCGTCAACAATAAATGTACTCTACTCACATCACCCTCATCAACGATAAACTCTTCGGCGGTGACATTCACGAAGCGTATAGAGCCGGATTTGTCCACCGCCTCCTCTGGGATCTCTTTGATGGTCACGTTCACAGTCGCCTCAACCCAGTGGAACGGCACGATCGGCTCGTTTTCTTCAGTAACCTGGTTTATAAGATTAGTAATAATTATTTTTTGCATAAAATACTCATCTAGGTTTCTTTATTAGAATAAATATTGGCATTCTCGGGTTTACTGTCGAATTAAGAGGGTACGATGCGCACCATTTCTCCATACAAACGTAATCCCCTGTTTCTTCCCTGGATAATGGCTTTAGAGCCAATTTTTTTTACTGTGTAATCTGTATCTACCACAGCTATGCCCCTATGTTTCGTTTTTTTTCCATATTTCAATTAACATAAGAAATATGAACTTTCAAAAACCGAAAAAATTGCCCAATTTCAACGTCATTTTCAGAGACTCTTCAGAAAAGAATCCCTCCTATAAACAAAAAAAGGAAAACATAGGGGCATAGCTAAATCTGTCCACTAATTATTTATGAAAAAAATAAATTTACTGGCCCAGTTTTCGAGAAGAAAACAGGGGATTACGAAATGCTGTTTTGATCAATTTTACGCGCCTATTAACGGTCTGAGGTGCAGTTGTCCCGCTCTCGCTGTACTGACACGGAGGTGTTCGGGCGAGACAGCGACATTTCATTAAAATACCTATTTCTCAAAATTCTCCTAGCCATCGTACCCTCTTAAACAATTTTTTACGCATCATTTCGCATAACTCTCTTTTCCCAGATACCTACGTTTAACTATTAAGAATTGTTATCAAATAAACCTGACCTAACTTATATAATCCTACAAGACAGCCATTTCAAAATACCTGAATAATTAATGGTTTCTGAGAAAAAAAGAGTTAGGTACGCGAAATGATGAATTATGCGTAAAAAGCTTATGCCACCAGACTAGATCCTGCATTCTCGATAAATACGAGTACAGTTTTTTAAACACCACGAAAACTTTGCAAAGTTTATTTTGGAACGTTCACGTCGAATTTCAATTTTCACTGTGAAATTCATCGGGACGAGCTAAAATCTCTAAAAATCTTGTAGTTTCGTGTTGAGAACAGCTGAAAGATTTATTTGAATTGGAACATGTTCTGGTTGTTCGGGAACTAGGATGAAAACTTTGAACCTTACAGATCGCGACTGCGTTAAACTGCAATGCGTCAGAAGGGACCGCATACTAAGTAAAACAATCTAAAATAAAAAACGGGTTTATTGTTCTTTTTAGGGTTCCGTTGCAAAAATGGAAGCCTTAAAATTTCTTCATGTCCGTCCGTCCATTCGTATGTCATAGATATCATAGACGTTTTAGTTAAAAACAACAATTATCTATACTGTTGAAATTTGGAGTAAAGGTCTTATCTAGCCTAGCCGCTACTTATTTTGGTAGTTAAATAATTATTATTATTTCTAGCGGGACCATTCCACACATGTAAAAGAATCATACATGATTTTTTTTTCGGCGAACATAAACATGTAGCATAAGTAACATAAGTGCTCCCTTATCTTTTAAACAATTTAAACCAAGTCCAAAAAATATTTTAAAAAAATACAAAAGAAACGGATACGGAACCCTACACTGAGCATGGTCTGACATGCTCTTGGCCGGTTTTTAGCTATGGTTAATTCGCTCACAGAAAATAATATTACTATGGAACTCGGAGTTCTTATTCTCAGATTTTCGTATTAATTTTTAAGATTTTCCCGTTATAGTTTTTTTTTCTAAATTATACTGAATCTAGGAACACGTTGAAAAAATCCCGAAAAATATAGCTGGAGCTGGAATCATACCCAGTTCACATCTTTCCGTTTGGCATTTTTTTTAGATAGAATTTGTGTTTCGTGAAGAACAGATTTTTTTTATAATAACTGAAATAACATCCTTAAGGAGTATGAGAGACTTTAGAACTTCCCTAAATAATTTATTCTTGCTTCGCTCCAGTAATTTATGAATTTATACTTGAACGTCTTGAGACTTTCTCAGAAAATATGTTCGGATTCCGTAATAATTTCATGGTGAAATAAAATTATGTTTAGTACGTATCTTACTACAACAGAACTGTACTCATGTTTTAAACTAAAAATTACCTGAATAGAGATTGAATTCACTTGTCTTAATGTTATGCGATAATAATCTGTACAACTTGTAGATATGTTAACCATAAACATTGACACTCCTGTTTATATTCGACAGCAGATATAGATGAACAGTTGTACAGCTCAAAATGATACACACTCAACTCAGCATTACTGTCAATGTAAATAATTTAATAAGATGGTGTGTGGATTTTTTTACACCTATTCAATTGTTTACCTTAATTTTGCCGCTGATAGAACATGTTTATTTATGTCCAATGTAACGCGGAAGATGCATCCAGTTACAATTTTCAGGGCCAAAAGGCGTTTTAATTGGGTGCTAAAAGATTATGGGAATGATTCGCCACTTCTTGTTTTGTTCTTTTTATTTTATAAGACAGATATATGTAATGCCATCTCTGTTAAACCGAACAACATAGATATGTCACACAAAATATGGGGAACTTAACAATAAGTGGTAAAACAATCCCTAAAAATCCAAGATCGCTACTCACATTAAACCTCAACATATAAGTGCCGTTTGGTGTGCCAGTCTTCATAGTGATCATGCCAGTGTTGCTATGCACGTCGAAGTAAGGGCTGCGTTGTTCATATGAGGGCAGCCACATAAACCGCTTGTCTGGGAGGTCCCAGTCATCAGGGTCTAAAACATAGACTCGCCCAATTTCGGTGTCTGGAGCTTCGCCCTGAGGAAAAAAAAGTGTAAAAACACGTTAGCTTGTTAAAGAGAACAAAGTATTGTAACACTGTCAATAATAATTGTTGGCAACACTGACTATAAGGGTATTATTGAGTGGTGGGGGGAAGCCTATAAAGCTGCCGGCATTCGCCTCTGAACGCGGTCCGATCACTTGTTACTAGATTAGGGGAACCTATGCCCGATTGCTGCAAGACTAAAATTATAATCTGAAGTCTAAGTTACTGTTTCGTTTCATTACATCTCAACATTATAATAATATTATAAGCGTAAAACCGGTGTCGTGTTACATCTTCAGAAGCGGGATTAAATGCCAATTGCCCACAAAACGTAAGTAACTGTGTTATTTCATAAGAATAGTGTTATCAAGTTTACATAAATCAAGCCCTACCTACCCACATAATTTCCGTTATTAATTCAAACTGTTAACCGTTTTATATGCTTTTATATTTTTTTTCTGTTCCTTTGTTCTGTTTAATATACTTTGAATAATAAAATGAATGCGGATGGAGATGGTACGACATACATCCTGCACCCATTGCTCTTCAAAGTCACAGCCACCCTTCGTGGGCACTTTACATGTGTACCAGCGACCTGCCCCGGCTTCGCACCGGTGCAACTATATTATGCATATATTATACATAAACTTTCCTCTTGAATCACTGTATCTATTAAGAAAAACCGCATCAAAATCCGTTGCGTAGTTTTAAAGATTGTGTATCAGACACTCAACAAAGTCGCACATACCCTACGTGGGGTTTCCTTAATAACCATTCGTTATGGGTATTAAAACTGTAATCATTGTACCTACAATTGTTTGTGTAATATAAGAATCACTCTTAATTATGTTTTACTGGGTGGTGATAAATATTATTTTTATGATTTATTTTTATTTTTATGGAGGTAGGACGCCTCCCTAATACTGTTAGCTCTCTGTCAGGAAAATTGTCTAATGATGTTAAGCATCTACTTATAGCAACATGTCCAGTGTAGTGTTATGACGTTATGTATGTAGGCAATTACATAATTATGCGCGCATGCACGACTCAAGAAGAAACACCCTAATCAAACTAATAAATGTTATCGTTACAAACGATATCGGTTATTGTTAAATGTTCACAAAAAGGATACTTGCCCTCTTTCATTGGAGCATATTGTATTATATATGACAAATTACCTCCGAAAGTAATTATATTTGACTTCAACTTAATAATTTCTTAAATTTCCTAAATTTTTCCTTCCTTCAATTATACGGTTTTAGTATACCTGCTTATTTCCACAGTTTTAGCAATTATCCATTAATATGATTCATGCTATCGTTTTCATGAATAGCCCATTAATCTTTACAGTTTATAATAGACACTTGTTGGAAGTTTCAGATAAATAACCAAATATGGACATGGACGACAATGATGAAGCTCAAAAGGGCCAAGTACGTTCGAAGAGTCCTATACTACAAATATCAAATCAACAAAGCGCAGCTATTAGCATAAGAGATCGACAAAGTTGTATGTCTGAACGGATTTTGGCAACTCCAAGACGGAGTCGTGAACGAAGCCGCTCAAGCAGCCGTGGACGTAGAAGCCGCGCACACAGCCGCAACCGAAGCTCGAGACGGAGTCGCTCACGTAGTCGCAGTCGCCGGCGTAGTCATAATTTGCGAAATGAATTGGAACTCGAAAGACAGCGTCTGCGAGTACTTGAGAGTCAACTAAAAAGGGAACGCGAGCGTCAAGAGGTTCAGGAACGTGAGCGTCTTAGAGAATTTGAGCTCCGCAATCGGAGACTGAGCCCGGAACGGGACTATGGTGAGACCGGGAGGTCCAGGTATGAGTCAACATCTTTATTTTTTGATGAATTTTTGAAAGCTATTAAGAATCAGTCTAGTGACCGTGATAGTTTTCCTGCTGTCCTAAACAATGTCATACCCGAATTTGACCCCATGTGTAGGGAACAACCAATCACAGTTTGGCTTAGCAAAGTAGACGAGTGCGCTGATATTTACAAATGGAATGATAGGCAAACCATTCACTACGCGTTACCAAAACTTACCGGCCACGCTAAGCTTTGGTACCAGGGCCTACCATCACTTAAAAGGACTTGGCCTGAATGGAAGGATTTATTAACAGCGTCCTTCCCGGCAACCGAAAATTTTGCAGAACTGTTAAATGAAATGTTGAACAAAAGAGCACGATTCGGGGAATCTCTAGAGTTATATTATTTTTCCAAGATTAATTTGTTGAATCGGTGCAAAATTTTCGGCAGGGATGCTGTCGACTGTGTCGTTCATGGAGTAGATGATAGGGGTGTTAGAGTGGGTGCCCTAGCTGCCAATTTCGAGAAACCAGAACAAGTCTTACAGTTTTTCAAAACCCTCAATGTTCAGACTAAAGACAATAATATAGACCTTAGACGAGACAAAAAACCATTTAACAATCAGACAATAAACCGACAGAATATTAAGACTACAAACCATACTAACCAATTCAAATCACGCCAAAATTTTGAAAACATAACTTGTTTTAACTGCAATGAAAAAGGACATCCCTGTTCAAAATGCCCGAAGCCAATAATCAAGTGCTCGTATTGTCATCTGATTGGTCATGCTATTGCAGAGTGCCCCAAGAAAAACACAAAGACGGAATCTAAGGAGAAAAGTATTTTAAAGGTATCCTTAAATGAAGACTTGGAAAACTGTATGCCTCTGGCAAATGAAGTCAAAAGCACAATTCATAACCTGTCCGATGATGATTCTAGTTGCAAATATAAAATAGCGATTAAAATCAATGATAAACAAACAACTTGCCAAGTTGATTTAGGTAGCCAAGTTACCCTTATACGTAAAACCGACGCCCGGAAGCTCGGTTTAGATTGGTCTATAGTTGATGGTCCGGTATTACGTGGCTTAGGAAATGTACCGCATATCCCATTAGGAAAAACTTTGGTCACCATTGATGTTCAAGGTGTCGTTGAAAGAGATGTCGATGTTTTAGTTATAGACGACCACCTTATAAGCAGCCCAATACTCTTAGGTCACACATTTACGGAACGACCAAATGTACACATTATCAAAACCCCAACAGAATTAAAATTTGAAAAGGCAAATAATTACAGTGAAAATAAAATGCCGTTGAGGTTAGAACACAACGTAACTATAGGCGTGGGTGAGATGAAAGCAATTAGAGTCAACACAAATGAAATGATCAGTGGAAATGTGTACATTAGTGGTTCCGTAAGAGGATGTATGGGTAACGAATACTATGTTTTACCTGGTGAATATGAAATTCATCTAAGTACTTGTTTATTATTGGTGCAAAATGTAGGTACAAAGCCCACAACTCTGGTAAAAGGTACACTAATTACTCGGGCTAGATATTTAGGTACAGGCAAACTAGTTCTCAATGTGACAACTGAACACGATTCACCTGAGAATGATATTTCATCCATTCGCTGTGGTGAGAGTCTTTCTCCTGCAGACAAACAGCATTTAATAGATGTTTTAAATAAATACCCAGATTGTTTTTCCGCCGGGATGCATGATTTAGGGTACACTACTGAAGCTGAAATGGTCATACAGTTGAAAGACTCGGATCCAGTTGTATATAGACCCTATAGAATGTCACATTCAGAACGCCAGCTCGTGAAGAGTATGATAGAGGAATTGGTTGAGGGTGGGGTAGTCCGCGAGTCAGAGTCACCGTATGCTAGCCCAATCGTTTTAGTGAGTAAAAAGACTGGTGGGAAGCGACTATGCGTGGACTATCGCGCTCTCAACAAAAAGACCAAACGAGACCATTACCCCCTTCCTCGAATCGAGGATCTGCTGGATCAACTGTCAGGACAAACTGTCTTTACAACACTTGACCTTGCATCGGGGTACCACCAAATACCTATTGCGGAAGAGTCTAAGGAAAAAACTGCCTTTGTCACCCCCGATGGGCAATACGAGTATAATCGTGTGCCCTTCGGGCTGGCAAACGCACCAGCAGTGTTCCAAAGAGTTATGCATAAGGTACTCGCAAAAGCCAAGTATGTAATTATCTACATGGACGATATTTTGATACCAGCTGCATCGTTCGAGGAGGGATTGGTTCGTCTAGAAGAGGTACTTTGCTTATTGCGACAAAGTGGCCTTACCTTGAAAATACAAAAATGTAATTTCTTCCAAATGAGTATTGAATTCTTGGGTTTCGAGATCAGCAAAGACGGGATTAAGCCGGGTTTACAAAAAGTTCAAGCAGTTTCAAGGTTTCCCACACCAGCCAACCAACATGACGTGCGCAGATTCCTGGGTCTCGCAAGTTTTTTCAGAAGGTTTGTCAGAGACTTTGCAGTAATAGCCCGGCCACTGACAAACCTTTTGAGAAAAGACAGCACATGGCAATGGGCAAGCACCGAAGATACTGCGTTTAAAACTTTAAAACGCCACCTCATCGAAAGACCTGTCCTCGCCCTATATGATCACACTGCTGAAACCCAACTCCACACAGACGCTAGTAAGATGGGCTTAGCAGGTATTTTGTTACAACGTTCTGGTGTAAACCCCTGGAGATGTGTAGCATATTACAGTAGACAAACCACGATTGATGAACAGAAGCTCCACTCCTTCGAACTCGAGACCCTCGCAGTGGTCAGCTCACTCAGCAAGTTTAGGACCTACTTGCTCGGTATCAAATTCACAATAGTCACCGATTGTAACGCATTACGTTCAACATTTACCAAGCGAGATCTTGTTCCACGCATCTCAAGATGGTGGATTCAATTCTTGGAGTACGATTGCGAAATTGAATACCGAGCAGGGGACAGAATGTCTCATGTTGACGCATTAAGCAGGGGCCCTATACTTCAAGGGGAGGAACAACCACATACGTTGGATGTTTTATTAGTCAATAAAGAGGATTGGATAGCGACTGTTCAATCTGGAGACTCTGAAACTAAATTAATAAAAGATATTTTGGAAGATCCTTCAACTGTCAAAATTGCCAATATTCACAAAGAATATAAGTTAAAAAATGGCAGAGTTTTCCGTATAATTGACGAAAACACAATACGTTGGGTTGTTCCTAGAAGTGTCCGGTGGCAGTTACTTAAAGCCAATCATGATGACATTGGTCATTTTGGATTTGAAAAGACATTGCAACGGTTACGCTCTTATTACTGGTTTCCCAAGATGCGACGATTTACAAAGAAATATGTGTCAGCGTGTTTGGAATGCGCTCATCATAAAATTCCATCAGGGGCTAAAGAAGGCGAGCTCCACCCCATACCTAAGGTAGAAATTCCGTTTCATACGTTACATGCTGATCACTTAGGCCCGTTTGTGCGTAGTAAGCGTAAAAACACATACTTGTTGGTGATCGTAGACTCTTTCACGAAATATGTAAACCTAACACCTGTCCGTAGTACGAAATCCAAAGCTAGTATCAAAGCATTCAAAAGTTTTTTCAGTTATTTTGGTATCCCTACTAGACTAATCACTGATAGAGCTACGAGTTTCACATCTAAAAGATTCAAAAGTTTTATACAAACCGTAGGTATCAAACATGTTTTAAACTCTGTCGCTACGCCTCGCGCAAATGGCCAGGTCGAGCGCTACAACCGCACGATCCTATCTGCCCTTAGTACCATGTCACATGGAAAGAGTCCTGATAAATGGGACGACTATGTTCAGGATGTACAAATGGGTGTAAACTCTACTATACATGATGTGACCAAGAAAACCCCCACTGAATTATTGTTTGGTAGAAAAATTACTAACCCGTCACAAGGTGCTATGAATGATGTTATAGAAGATGTAGGGGGTGGCATAGTAAAAGATAGTTTAGAGGAAATACGGAAGGAGGCTAAAAATTTAATTGACAAAAACCAAATGCGAAGCAAAGAAAGGTTTGATAAACGTAGGAAAAAGAGTACACAATACAAAGAAGGGGACCTAGTTAGAGTTATTAGAGCTATAGTTGGGGGTACAGGACAGTCCAAGAAACTCGAACCCAAATGCCAAGGACCTTATCGAATCAAAAGTATCTTGCCAAATGACCGTTTTGTAATTATAGATACCCCTTTAACAAAGAAAGGTAAGAGTTACGAAGGAATTGTATCCATCGACAAAATATTCCCCTGGTTAAGTTTCGACAATAACCCTACTAATGATACATCTAGTGATGACGAGTCCCCCGAAGAATAGGTGGTAGTAGAAGAAGATGGCATTGTTTGGGAGCATTAAAGTTGCACGTTCACACTAGAATTGTTTACTTGTACTTAATGATCTAATTACAATTAAAAGATGTTGATTATATACCTAAACGTAGTTGGAGCATGTTCTGCTATGTTCATGCCTGGATGGATCGTGATTAACTAAGATCACGACTGAACATGATGCTTTTAAGCTCATGTCTTGGAACACGTAGACGTGTCTTTGATTACAGCCAATTATTATATATATATTATTTGTTTGTTTAACATATTGATTATGTAAAGTCTAGTTTATGTTTATATCCCTTAGTTTATATACACCTTATAGATAGTTAAACAATTTAATTGCTAAGTAATGTTGATCGAATTCCAATTGTACTCACTTTAATTTAAATAATTATTTATTTTATATACTTTAATTAGCAACAGCAGAACGCGAGGACTCGTTCAAAGTCGGATGGCCGAATGTAACACTGTCAATAATAATTGTTGGCAACACTGACTATAAGGGTATTATTGAGTGGTGGGGGGAAGCCTATAAAGCTGCCGGCATTCGCCTCTGAACGCGGTCCGATCACTTGTTACTAGATTAGGGGAACCTATGCCCGATTGCTGCAAGACTAAAATTATAATCTGAAGTCTAAGTTACTGTTTCGTTTCATTACATCTCAACATTATAATAATATTATAAGCGTAAAACCGGTGTCGTGTTACAGTATGTTCGTGAAGTGCGTGTTTTGAAGAATACGGTCATTCTTCTTGAACATTTCATTCCACTGCGACTAATTATACCTCAAGTCAACATCAAACAAAATACTAGCAGCAGAATTTACGCTAGTCAAAATATCGTCAGTGAAAAATTTTCACACTGAGAAAAACAAAGGTTTGATTTAATTTGTTTGTGATTTTCGATTTGCCGAATTTTCCTGATATCAAAGCAAAGCCTGGTTCTGATATTATCCTTTGTGGTGACCAGTTACTGGCTGCGTTTTAACCATAGCTACGAGTATCGATAGAGAAAGACAAAGCCTTTTTGCTGGCATTGGATTTGTCAACTGGAAGTGTGTTTGCGGTGCTGTTATGAAAACAACCTAAAAAAAAACAATAACAATAATTTTACTAGCCCAATGTATCACAATCCTGTTTTGGAATTTAATTACTTGAACGTGTATATTGTTACGAATTTGAATTCCGACATTTCGTTGCTTAAAATTACACCGACGCCCCGTAGACTCGTTTAATATCAACACGTAAAAGTCGTACCCAATAAGTTTTAATACGCCTATCTCATTCCCCAAAAGTGTGAATGCAACATTCCAACACCACTTTAAAGTACGATTCATAAGCACATCAAAACCTTTTGCCACCACAAAAACTTTGTACATGACATCCAATTAATCTGGGGCCGCTTGCCCAATCTCGTGGATAGAAAAGTTTGCCCGCTGGAACTTTTGGACACATTATAATGCAGGGTTTAGAGTAACGCGGCGTAAGCCTGTCGTTAAAACGAATACGGGCCAAAGGAGTGAAGGTTCGCTGGAAATTGGGATAGTACTTGCCGCTAGTCACTAAAACGAACGGATATGCAAAATCCAGTTTATAGCTGGATTATTATTACATGGTAAAAGAAGATTGCTCAATGTTCCTTCCGCGTATTTTCCCTTACAGAATTTTCATTAAAACCTACTTATTGGTTTTCTCCATTAGTTCATAGTCCGCGTGTGGACCACTCTCAGACTAAAGGAGACTGCTTCTGTCATATAATGAATTAAAAAAACTGGAAAATACATTTGATCCGGGATGTACTTAGGCTTAGTAAATATAAAGAGTAGGTGTGCCAACTGCACTATCAATCAACAAGGTCGTAACTCAAGACGAATGACTATTTTTCTTTTTGACTAAGTAAAAATTTCGGGAACAGGATGTAAACTTTCCTTATTTATTACATGCCCATCGTTCTGCGAACATCCATGCAACTAAGGTTTAAGTTACCAACAACGGGTTAAAAGGTTATTATACCTTGATAAAGGCTCACAAAGAAAATAAAATGTTTCTCCTTTAAATGACGTAAAGAACCAAATGATGACCATAGCGTAATAACAGGAATGAGATGCTAGAGTTTCAGGATTTGATTCCCGTGAATGCCAGACACTATGTACATAATGATGGATATGAATGAATGTTATTATCGGATATGTTATCATCCCCGTATTTAAGTACATAATTTTCTACACTAGGAGAGATCTACATCAAGTGAACCCCTATTTTCACTTGTCAGTATTAATAGGTTAAACGTGCAACCCATCGCATATGCTATTCTTTGGAACTAAGTCAATTGGCGTGAATTGTCCCATGATTTTTATACACTGTGCCTTAAAACGAATCCCGAATATTTTAGCAAATGGTTGGCTCAGTTTCATTGCATACCCTTGTAAATATTTTTCAGATTTTTTTTTATCGTGGTTGACAAATGCTGATACATTAGACGAAGTTCAAAGTGTACAGCGTCAGAGATGACTTCATCTTAAATCAAAACTTCGATGAAAAAACTTTACAGGGTTGTTCAGTAAACTAAGCGAACCATCTACTTAAATACTCCTGTACCTATATTCAGATATCAGCTACTGAACTAAATAATTTCGACACAGCAAACGCGGCATGCGTACCTACCTATTTGCGGCTGAGTCGCCGGTTCATTAAGAACAGTTGAAGCAGCTCCGGCAACGAATTAGAACGTGCGGTATTGTACCCAATGCTCCGACGTTTCAATTTGAGCTTAGATGCGAGCTTTAAGCTCAGAACTGCTTTAAAATATAATATTAGTTTCGAAGTTGGTACTTCAAAATTTATATTATAAAGTGAAAAGATTGGTTTGAGTGAACTCAAACATACTCAACCGATTTAAAAAATCTTTCATCTGTAGAAAGCTACACTTACGAGCAAAAATAAAGGGTCGGTTACAAAAACAACGATAACTACAAAACCCGCTGTGATAGCTTCTTCGAGTAAAACGAGTTTAGCAAAGAGTTTTATTCTTAACAAGAAACAGTTTAATCTACACTAATATTATAAAGAGGAAAGATTTGTACCTATGTTTGTATGTTTGTAATGAATAGGCTCAAAAAGTACTGGGCCGATTTAAAAAATTCTTTCACTAATAGAATGCTACATTCTTCCAATTTGACATAGGCTACATTTCATTTTGAAAAAAATTAGGGATCCTTGGTAAAATTTGAACAATGTAACCGAAGGTGTAGAAAAATGAGTCTTAAAATGTCTTTCGTCGAATGCGCTGCCGAAACTATTAGCGATAGAACAAAATAATGTACAACAATATTGAAGAACATCATAATGTCTACAAAAAACTCCGCGGTAGCATATGTCCAACTATTGTAGTTATGTCACTACAACAACTTTTTTCATTTTAAATATTAATGAAAATGCTAACCAAATTCAAACCATGCTATTTATGTGTTTATATTAATCCTTATCCAAATAAATTATTTAATGGTAAAGACCATTTAACTACCTATAAAATAGTTTTTAAATTATTTAAATTGGACTTTCCATTCAAAAGATATTACGAATTAAAAAATTCAAACAGTAAACAAAACCGCCATAGCGCCGTGGCCGTTGTTTGCGATGCAGTCTGAAAAGCGCGCCGGGCATCGCGGCGGGCGGGGTGGAGGGGGCACTGAAATACAGGAGTGGGGCGTGCACGTCTGTAATAATTAATAAATAATAAATAATAATTTTTTAATAAATAAAAATATTTGTGAAAAAAAGTGTTTTATATCCA
Organism: Archips crataeganus; assembly: GCA_947859365.1. Taxonomy (NCBI): domain Eukaryota; kingdom Metazoa; phylum Arthropoda; class Insecta; order Lepidoptera; family Tortricidae; genus Archips; species Archips crataeganus. The sequence goes on along the minus strand of OX402066.1, from coordinate 10,735,825 downwards.
AATTTCCAAAAATAAATAATTGTCTACCCCGTGCGAAGCCGGGACGGGCTGCTAGTTGAGAATAAAACTCTTTACTAAACTCATTTCACTCGAAGAAGCTATCACAGCGGGTTTTGTAGTTATCGTCATTTTTGTAACCGACCCTTTATTTTTGCTCGTCAGTGTATATTATCAGAGTGTAACACGGAGTGCAGACGAAGTTGCAAGCAACAGCTAATATTAGATATTACTGTAATAAATATAGGAGAAAAAGTTTTGATAGTAAGAAATATACCAGATTCTATCGTTCAGTTTTACACAGTAATGCTGTTCAGCGTGATATTTTGGTTATGCTTATTCACATTTGAAGTTAACTTGAATACAAAAGGCGACATAGCTTTTTGATTGAAGTGACATTGATTGATTAATAACTGCTCTACTACTGCTACACTTACTACCTTTATCGCTGTATAAAACTTTTGTACAAAATTATCAGAAGGTATACAGCTAAAAGGTACTAAAGTGTACCTCAGCTGTACGATTGTGGTTTAGTTATATGAACAATAGAATACCGCATCCAAATTCTCGGTACACGTTTGCGGCAACTCAGAGGAATCAGGGCAAGGCAGTAAAAAGTGCCTTCCCAACGTAATCCCTGTTTATACTCACGCACCGTACTAAACCCACTTTCATTAAGGCACCAAATTAACATTTTAATAGCCATATATTATTATAAAACACGGATATAATCGTTAACTTTCATGGCCAATATTGACCGATTAATTTATCTAATTGCAAATATTAGGCGATTTCGGGATTTTAATAGGTAAAGCTTACAATAAAGTCGCGATACTAAAACTGTCGTAAAGTGACATTAACACGGGTGGTTGTAACTTTTGCTAGTAAACCGGTTAATTCGCAAAAACCTTCTAAAATGAAAATCATAAAGCTGTTGGTGGGCAGAGAGCGTCAAGCCTCGTTCGTGTTGAGGGGGCGTTATCGTATTTCATACGTAGCGAATAATGACTTCATGAAACGGAGCTGAAAACTTGCCGAGGTATTCTACTGTTAATTGGATTCAATTTAGAAGCCTTTATTTAAACCGCTACTCACTAAAGTTGAACAAGTTCTCAAGAGTTGAGTTTCATGAAATACTGTTGTATTCTAGGTATTCAAATATTCTGGTCAAATGTTTCTTAATTAAAATATCTATCAGCATCTATTCCTTGATTTAAGTTTTAGTATTTAATTATTTTAAGACGGTAAATCCGTATTCAATAGCTGATTACAACTGTAATTTAATTCATACCTATGCCAATCACTAAACTTAAAACATGTATGGTAAAAAACAGGATTTCTAATACGTATTTTCACAAGTGTTTTAAATAAGTTTTTGCTAAACATTTCATTTTTAAAGCATGCTTTTTAGCTGACTGTACAAGTGTTGTAAAAAAACTGAAGTCTTTTAGTCTTAATTTCGAGACTTGAGTAGATTTTCCAGACTAGGACTCGTTAGTCACATGAGTCCGAGTCATTTGAGTCTTCAGAGTTCTTTCGAGTCTTTTAAGTTCTTTGGGCCAGACTGAGTCATCATGAACTTGAGTTGGTGTATTATAAATATTATAATAGGTAATACTGGGTGATTTTATATCGTCATCCATATTTATTTACTAATCTGATTGAAAATAAATCGCACAATAAAAATTAGTAACAATTTAATAGCATTAAACGCAAATAACCTAATCATGAGTTCTTTTAAAGACTCTTTTTGGCAGGACTCAAAGTCTTTTTTACAAAAGACTCCAAATTCTGAAGTACTTGAGCTCTAAGTATTATTTATAAGACTCGAGTCTTCAAAAATAGCTTAAGTTTTATTAAATAAGACTCCAAGACTCGAGTTTCTTACAACACTAGACTGTACTTTTTGTTGACTGTACTTGCATTGTCATCCAACTTACATAAGTATATCAAATTTAAAGTGAATCCGACCACTGGAAGTGGGTCAAATTCGACTTCCAAGATTTGACCCGTACATATGTACATAGATACATTGCAAGTTAAATAAAAGCTTGTAATATACTCATTGTAATCGGCTACTGAAATAAAAAGCTATAAAAATTTGTTTTCAACGAATCCGATTATCATTCCAATTCAATAGCAACGCTGCAGATCAAAAATACATTCAAATTAAGTGTCGCAGTTAAAACATAGGTTAATTTAAAATAAACGCACCGGTGCATGATGTAACCGAAATCGAATTTTACTTAACGCCCCACTTGACGATCGGTTCAATAATTCGTTTTAATAATCATGAAACGGGGATATTAGTGCGAGCTTCATTTAAATAAATCAACTAGTGCAATTAGAGTCATTTGTAATGTTGTCAATTACACTTATGCTGCCGAACATTACAAGGGAATGGTTGCACTGCTATATCGTACTGTTACGGTTGGGCCCCGACTTCGCGCGACCGCCGGGCGCGGCGAGCGTTTTAACAATTCATTGCGTGTACTGCGAGGCGACCACTGAGCGGCGAGAGTGTAGGCCGCGCAATGAACAGAGAAAACGCTTGCCGCGCCGCTAATCGCACGTAGCCGTGGCCGGGCTGTTATACTTCTACACGTGTCTTTATCATTTAGCTAAGAAAGACTCGCATACGCATAGTATTTAGTATTTTAAGCCCTGTGTGTTAGGAATTTTGAGTATTTTAAAAAGGTGTAGATATGTTTGATTATACATTAGTATTAATAATACCTTTGTAAGTATGGTTATCCAAACATCCACGTAACATCTAACAAAAGATTAAGTATTTGAAAACAACTCAGAATATGTCAACACTAAAAATAATAGTTTTATTTTATTTTTATTTATAGTGTTAATTTTCTGTATTATTATTTGTGAATTGTGACGTACAATAAAGAGTCTTACGTTTTGTTTCCTAAAAATAATAAGTGACTCCAACAAAATAAGGCACGAAAATCGTTTACCCAAAAACATTCATCGCAAAATTAACACAAAGAAAGGAACTTCGTCATCTAATTACAACATTGAGTTTCTAACGAAATGTTTAAGCTAAACAAAATTAAATTACAAAGTTTATACCATCCAGTACATTTTCAACATAAAAATAAAATTAAGTGAGGAAACCAAAACTAATCGAATTAAGTCTGGAAAAAAAAATAAGCATGCCGAATGCCTTTAAATATTCTTAAATTCCTATTAAGTTAAGTCTGATCGGGTTGAATATAAACATAATCGTGGATAAATTCGCTAATTCACTATCCAAATTATTTAATATGTGCGTTCTTTATATAAATAAATTCTACTTATGTATTTAGTCGCATTACCGTAGCTAAATTTTCTTTAAATTTTTTTTTTTTTTTTATTGCACGTCAAGCGAACCCACTGGATATATAAAAAACAGCCAGAATTTGCTTCATTACATTTAATTGTTGTTCGTTATATTTATATACGTAAATACTAAACCATCATTCATATTTTTCATATTTTTCCATTAAACACGTTACCCTATTGCCATCAATAATCTATGCATACGCATGCTAACGTCACTAGTAATTTAACATTACAATGAGGATTAGTTAAAATATACCCAAATGAAAATATGCAAAAAGAATTATTCACACATATACTTACATAGTACCGCCAGCTGTATATTTCACTGAAGTACATTTCCGTCTGCCAGCATTGGAGGAAATAGTACAAAATTAAAAATTACAATTCATATTTCCACTACGATGTAATGCTTGATGGTGATTTTACGTTGGTAAAATAATATACATGGATGATATTGATATTAAAATATAAAAGATTGAATTTTAATTCAAAGAATAGTAGGGTGAACAGTACTGGCTATTTGGTTTGTGTGAAGTACTTAACAATATAGCTTTGGAATGTAAGTGTACTGGATGGTTAAATAAAACTAAAAAAAAAATGAGATTATAATCTAATGGTATTCATGAACTAAAACAATTACTTTGCTCACCCGCGACCTTACAATAGTTACGTTTATGCAAGAAATGTGCGTTCATGCAGTTCCTCCACCTCCACACTGTACGAACACACACAAATCACATAAACCCAACCATCACCACCACCAAGCTACACTGACGCGTTTCGAACTCAACCAGAGCTCATCTTCAGAGTTACCACAACCGTATGCTATGCTACCAAATGTTAAACTAACAAACCAAAACAAATGTTTTAACTTGTCACTGTAACTTCTCAAGTACCCACTTTATTTTTCTTATTCTCAAACTACCCCACAAAAATTAACTTTTATTGACATATTATAAAACTACCTTGATTTTTTTTTGTTTATTTATTTAAAAGGCATATTTAATTAATACTAACTGTTCATGGTATTCCTATTATATCATATTATAGCTAAGACATGGTACCTACTAGATTACTTATATTTGCATTTTGCGTCGTTTTTCTAGTGTCAAATTACGTTTTTCAGAATTTTCAGAAGTAATAATAACTCAGGGAAATGCAAGTGATGGTATCCTATCCTTTGTGACGTAAGAAAATATGAGCGTCCCAAGAGCTTTCGGGGAATCTTTGCAGAGTATTCGGAGCTTCATTTCCCGTAGTAGGCTTCGGATGTCTGTGCGAATCGCGATATATGGAAATAACTAAGTTAGCAGGATATCCATTTGGGCTGTATTTCTACACTTTCGTATGTAGGTATGAGTTGATTCCACATCCATTGTTTATGAGGTATTTCTAGTAAAAGCTAAACGCATATTCAACGATTGTTTTTCTTTTAGTGTAAAAATATGGGTACATTTCAAAAAAATAATGAACCTGTTTGAAGTACTAATATCACTCTTAGTGTCATATACGTTGATGAAATTTTCCCTCACTACCTACATAATGTACTATTAAATAGGTAACTATTTTCAGTTCATTATTGACTGTTAAAATGTCAAACAAACGTGCGAATACATACCCTGTAATTATACACAAAGATGTTGCTATGTCCTGGAGCCATCGGGTTGTCATTTTTGTCTCCAATGACAACGTGAAGGATGGACACCCCAGTCATCCGCGGTGTCCCTGAATCCGTGATGGCCACAGGAATCCTGTATTCTTTGCGTTGTTCCCTATCGAACGATACCAGCGTCGATAGGATGTTGCCTGTGGGATTAGAGACAGTGTCGTCATTTATTTTATCATAATAATTATAGCATTGTATTAGAGAGGGCGTTGAGTTTAATTCACTAGGTTAATATTCTGCGTGTTTTTAAAAGGTAACGTAAAAAAATCGTTGCTATTCACGCACTTGTAATAGTTTTCATTATACTCTGGCCACTCATAGGAAAAAATAAACAGACATTTTATGAACATTTTGGGTCCAAAATTGTGTATCGTGGAAGAAGATTGAAAAATTGACTAACTAAAAATTATTTTCCAAAATTAATAGAGTAAGTACCTAATTTTACAATCATCCCCGTGACAGTATGTCAATCTTCGTAAAAAATATATATCGGCTTTTTGACTTCACTTTAATATCCACCTTTCACTAAGAGAAGAACAGACTGTACAGACTGAATTTAACTGACGACGATCAACTGCTTGAAAGTGTTTCAGCTGAACTTATATCGTTGCGTTGTTAAGCGGAGTCTAAACGGAATTAGCTCCGCTCGAACTGGAATGAGATATCATTACAAGTGTCACAGGGATCATCGTAAAAAACCTACCTTACTGCTACTTGTAATGTAAATGCGAAAGAAACTCTATATCTGTCTGACTATCGTTTTAGCCGCCGAACAAATTTAGATGAAGTTTGGTGTGAAGACAGTTTGAGTTCCGAGGAAGGATATAGGATAGTGTTTATTTCGAAAAATTACATAGTTGCCACGGGATAACGATAAACGAATTCTTCGAAGACGGAGTCGCGGGCAACAGTTAGTACTAACATGATTATCAAAGTTTGATATTATTTGATTTATTCTACGTAATGCCACCAAAATCTTTAGTTCCGGCTCCAAAAACAAGTGAAGGAATCACTCATCAAATTACTTATGCGGTTCCAGACGTTTCATTAGTGAACTTCGCGTCTCGACTTTGCGAGTCAAAACTTTTCAACCACGAAAACCTCGTCACGGAAGCATGCATCGCCGCCCATCAGTGAACAGTTACACGACTTCAAAAAGTTCCATTCAAATATAGAACAATATTTTTTTAGGCAGCACGGGCATTTTCCTCGGACGCGAGTGACAGTTTCCTTGATTAACACGCCAACCTCCTGAATAGGGGAACGACTAAAATTGGATCGGCACTTCGAAAACAAAGTTAGAGCTAGGCTGGGGGTGCCATTTATTGCATTTTAACTAGACTAATTCATCGAAACTCGATTTTAGGAAGTTCTCTTAAAATTCTCGCAATTCATTAGCTGCGGATCTGCTTTAGTTAATGTTGATTTTTTTCTTGGTAGTTCAGTTGGCTGTAGTGCTTGTGGTTTTAGTTTTGAAACAAAAAAATATTGATCGACGATTAAGTTTATTAAAAGTTCTTCGGGACCACTAACAGGCTTTATACGGACTACGCGATTTCTGCTATCAAATGCATAGATTTCAATACCGTCTTTATTATTATTGTTGTTTGTAGGTAAATATCTAATCTATAAAGTTTTCACTTCGCTCGCTGACCTCGGCCCTCGCGCCTCAATAATGTCTACTATTACAATGAACAAAACTTACCCTGTATGTGGAATTTGGAGCGAATATCAAATGAAGCGGAGTCGTTGAGGGCGAATGTGAATGGGGGACCGTTTTCGGCGGAATCGTAGTCCTTTGCGGTTAAAACCACCACCTGCCCAGGGGGCTCGTTTTCATACCAAATAACAGGTTCAGTCTGAAAGTGGGAAAATAATTATTATAAATACGATAAAAATACACATACAATACAGTAATGGGGTAGTTGACGGCATTGAATAATTTCTTGAAAATCAGATTATTTTTTTCTTTGAAATAACTAAATACTTAGTCAACTAAGTTGGCAAATAAATTAATCCATAACATAGCAGACTAATCTCATTATTGACATACGAAATCTATGAAGGAATCGCATTTTGACAATAAATAAATTATGTCAATTATTGATGGTGTCAAATACCTTATTACTAGCTTGAATCCCAAAGAAGTATATCAATACTAAGGGATTATTAATAAACAATTCCACAGAGTATAAAGACGAAAGTCTTCAATCAGTGCGTCCTACCCGTCATGACATACGGAGCCGAAACGTGGACACTCACTGTAGGGCTGGTCCACAAATTTAAAGTTGCTCAACGTGCTATGGAAAGGGCTATGCTCGGAGTTTCTCTGAAAGATCGAATTCGTAACGAAGTGATCTGACAGAGAACCAAAGTTATCGACATAGCCCACCGCATTAGCACGCTGAAGTGGCAATGGGCAGGCCATATAACCCGAAGAACCGATAACCGTTGGGGTAGACGAGTTCTTGAGTGGAGACCACGGATCGGCAAACGTAGCGTGGGACGTCCTCAGACTCTGTGGAGCGATGATCTTCGCAAGGCGGCTGGCAAGAGCTGGATGAGAGTGGCCGAGGATCGTGCTCAATGGCGTGCCATGGGAGAGGCCTATGTTTAGCAGTGGACGAACGTAGGCTGATGATGAATTACGAGTATCTACGCGCATGTAATTGTTTGAGGCCAATGGTATTTTCATTAAAAGCGAATGTTTGTTTCAATTTTAGTAATACGTTTTTCGATACGCGATACATTCATCAATGGAACGAATCGATCAAATCACCGATCTCTTTCATCCCTCCGAATTTCAGTGGCAAAAAAAAAACGAAACCAGTAACAAATCTGATGAATGTTGACGGGCGAGTTAAAAATGTTGAATTTATGTAGGGTCCGCAAACCACGTGATTTAGGTGCCAGTGGAGTGATTGTCTCTAAGGGAAATCTTTATCCATACGACCACTCTAGCGAGGGTAAGCTGTGATTTTAATCTAATATTCTGGCCAACATGACACTAAAATATCTGGAAGAGACGCCAGTTTTTTCCCTAATAAAACTGTGCTGATATATGTATAAGTTTTGCACATAAACAGATTTTATAAAGCTGGTTACTTAATAACTGCAAGATCTAAATTACAGTTAAAAGTAACGCATTATTCTACTAACATAACAATTTTTTTAGTACGAAATAACTCACGGCAAGCAATCAGGTAGACCAAAATGGTCACCTACTTACCTAACGTAAACAATATTTCTCATTGCCATTAGGGTTCATACGTTTCAACTTCGGTCCACTAGGCATTTACGTAAAGAACAAAACACGCACGCTTTTCTTTATCCAGCCAGGACTTATTTCCATGTTCAATTTAAATGTATTCCATTTAGAGCAAGCGGGAATGGAAATTAAGCTACCCTTCCCAAATCAGGGTCCACAGGATCGGAGATGGTTCCAAATAAGAAATCGAAAACATAGGTGCGTTGGCGTAAAAAGGTGACAACTGGGTATGTCTCAGGCGATTCCTGATAAAATGGAAATTACGTTCGAGGGGGAAATCAAGTATCTAAAGCTATTTGATGAAGCGAAGCTAAATTATAGGTAGGTAAAATATTGTTTGTTTGTTACTGATGATCACTTGTTGTATGTAAAACTTTAAATCCCTTGCAATTAGACATTTATCGGGAATTGGGATTCCCTTAAATAGAGAGTCGACGTGTAATTAAAACAATGTGAAACATCATTTAAATTAGTTGTATGTACGAACATAATATTAGTTAAGAGAACACGTTGGTTCCGCTGTATATCCCCGCGGTATATGGAGTTAAAATAACAATATACAGCAATTTCCTTAAGCTGTTATTACGTGAGCAGGATAGTTCTCTCGAGATCATAATAAGACCTTACATGTAATATCGTTCCTGATCTTATTATCTGTAATTTAATCAACTTTACCATTAGTTACCTAAGCTTATATTGCTTATACGGCGACTAGGTGAAACTATTACTGAAGAAAAATGAATAGTTTCATTGACGAATTTCTTCAGGAGTTTGCAAAAGCGTGTAGCTTGGAGAAAATCTAACGGATACACGCAACAAGCTCCAAATTATATTCACGATTACGTAGGAACGGAACAAAGTAATAAGCGCGTTTTGCTCAAAATAATAAGCGTGTTTCCCATTTAATTTCTAGCAACATTCTAGCGACATTAAACTCACTCCTCATTCAAAAATCTATGGAAGCCCTCCACTTATATGGTTTCTCGTCGCACTGTAATTACTAAATAGTAGATATCTCCATAGCGCATGCGAGGGTAGTTGGGAGCACGTCTCCTCTCATGTACATATAAGTTAATCCAAGCTAATAGCACTGTGACATAGTACGTACTACGGTCAAAATTTAACGGTGCCAGTAAACAGACTAGCACTTTGTATGGAAATTACAATATCACACGCGGGTGACAGGCGACGATATACGGTGCTCGCGCGATATGCCTCGATTCGTGTTTTAACCGAAAACGTTTCTGTGATGGTGGCTAGGCCATAAATAATAAACGTGTACTGTCGCGAAGTGATATTCTGCGAAGGCTTTGAATCGTTTAAATGTTTCAGACGACGACGCGATGACAGTTCTGGAAAAGCTTTATTTATACGCGCCGATAGTTAATCGTAGTTTTATGTTACTACTAAATAATGAGCTTTGTCAATTGAGAACGATTTTTTTTTCTTCTATACAATATAGGCTTGCGTTTACGATATTGCAAACATAGGTATTCTTCGCCCTGTTTTGTCTCTTCATGCGATATACAAGCAAACTCGACATAACCAAAATACAGTCATCAACTTAATCATCGTGTCAGCACAAATGCAGCTACTACTGCCACTACTGGACATGTTTAAGCCTTTTATAAGGATTTTCACAGCAATCGGCTTTGTGTCACCAACTGCCAATTGCTTCTTCTCCATCTAGCAAGGCTTTCGTGACATTTCACCTTTTGTTACGCGCCTACGCGGTCACCAATCCGGAGCCTTAAAGACTCAACACTAACAGTCATCAGTTCTACCAGCAATGTGGTCCACCAACAACTTGTGCAATTTGATGAACTACGTAACTTCAATTTGATTATGTATTCCAAGCATAGCTCTCATCATTAGTCTTTAAAGGACCTTGAGCCTTTTGTGAGATCCATAGTAAGAGAAGGATCAACAAATTACTTGAACTTTTAAAAGTTCGTCATAGAATATCCAGATAAGCATTTCACAAATATCAAAGAAATTAGTTGACATTCGAGACAATAACCAATTCCGATAATTGGAAATTGAAAGCCTCATCAGAATAGCCCCGTAAATTTCACCAAGCAGAACACGTCAGTGTCGTCGATGATTTGTACCCCGCGATATTGTAATAACGAATAAAATAGACGATCTCCATTCGTTGTTGGGGTAATTTTAGACAATTTTCGCGTTTGACGACGAAATAAAATGATGTTCCGCGAATTCGGTAAATGTTGATTGAAACGAAGTCTTATCACATCGAACTCGGTAAATTGGGCATAATACCTTATCGTATGATGATTTATTTCAATAAGTCTCATGTCTCATAAATTAAAATCCATTTAGTAAAAGAAGTAAATTTGTAACAGTGCTTTAGCAACTTATTATATTTTCATTAAATAATTTTACTTAAGTTGCGTGACACTGTGTATCTTTTAATAATATATAGATAAGTACATAAAGCTGTATAGAACGCGTACTTCAATTTTTATTTTAACATCGATTGGAATATAGTGTGTCAACACCATGTTTTCGATTTCCTACCCTCGTCAAAGGGATTTTCAAGATGGACAGACAGACACAGACGACGTAAAACGTGTCTAGAAATTTACATCGTATCTCACACATTATAGAAGCCTGTATTATCCGCTTTTCATATGAGCAAGAAAGTAATATGAATGCCCTTTTACGAGGTATAACTTTGTACAAAATACAGACTTATATCCCCAAAGTTTTTACTATGGACTAGACTCTATATACAGGCACATTAAGGTCTCAATTCATATCACGGAAGTTGTAATGGGTTCCTTTAAAAGTCGAGATTCTAAACACATTATGCCATACCAATTCAAAGGTCACGTGAATATGGGATGCCTCGATGACAGCTTCAGATAACGACCTAGACTAGACTTCGGACATGCCTATTCATGCTATGAATTTGTGAACCTAATGAATGGATAACGGCGTCGTCCACCCTAAATCGTGAGTTGCGAATTTTTTTTAGTTTTTTACACATTTATGCTATACGGGTAGGTTTTATTTTATTCATACAAACTTTTCTGATCCTTCTTGATCAATTGAAACTAAATACGCTGTCAATTTTATGCGTCGAAAGCAGCACAAGTTACTAATTCACAAATGACAAAACACACCTATTACTCTTACGAGTATTAGTTAAAATTCAACTCCAAATTCGGATATTAGGGGATACTGCCAAAACTACATTGATTCGGCTTCGTTAGCGCGTGAAGCAGATAACGTCGGTCTTAATCGGCTATTCAGTTTAAGCAGAGTCGCGGCGAACCAAAACATCCAAAAGGCCGCCCGTGCGTTCGCATTTATGACATTTAGTTAGTAGTTTTCCAGTTTATCCGTTTTGAAAACATAGGAAATGCGCACTCTACCGCCAAATATTAGTTCCTTGGTTTATTGATTTACTGTCCTTTGTTTTGTTTTTGTTTTTTGTCTTTGGTTTACTATATTTTCTTTGTTTGCGAAAGTTACCTACTTCAATTTTGGTTCACACGATGATAACCGCGGATTTTTCACCTTAATTAGTAAACACCCTGGTTCCCCTAATAAAATAAGGAAAATGGAGCATCTAGCGATACTCTTCTTTGTTTTCCTCCCTTATCCCAAGGCGAAGTTAAGCGCTCAAAATATCCTCTTCAAGTCGATCTTACGAAAGCATGAAACCAAATCCCAATCGACGGGCAAATTTGCATAAAAAATTGACAGCCCCCAACAAGCGGCTCGCGAACAATCGCTCTTAATCATGAAACCCGAGAATTTGAGAGCGAAAGGGAACGGTGTACGATGACTTAAGGTCGGGGTTTTTGTCCCTTTTGTCTTATAGTACCTACAGGTAAGCCTCTGAGTGACTGTTCAAACAAACGTGACCTAAATACCGAAGGAGCAGCGCAAACAAATTGCAACTCTAAATCAGATGAAGCAAGATTGCCAATTGTGAATAAACAAATGCGGATTCTTCGGCGAGTTGAAAGGAGTAGTACCACTTCGAAGCTAAGGAATAGCTCATTACCTATTATTTTTTAAAGAGCTCTCGTAAACCTGGTTAGATGTACACGCACTAAAATCCTTCCGCAGAGGGTTAAGCTCTGATGGCTCTATTGAAATTTATCGATAGCAATTCTTTTAAAATGGTCTATAAAGCGGGCTGAACGAGTCTTACAAGGTGAACTTTCATGTTCCTTAGCGAGCAAGAGGTAAAAGAGGATTGAACCGCGATATTGATGGATCAATTAGTTCCGTCTTTATTCTCGTTATAAATCACGAGATGTTTCATTTATCCCGATATTGAAACACCGTTCTTTACGCCTTTTACTTTTAAGTGTTCGATAACCTTGAAACCTTGTTTAGTGTAGACTTTCAGTACCTAGTACATTATTGATTTCATTAAAAATAAAACACTTACGTTAGTAAGGAACGGAGCGTTATCGTTGATGTCAGTTAGCTCCAAAATCACTTCAGTAGTTGACCTCAAGCTGTCAGATCCCAATTTTCCACCATGATCAGCAGCCACGATTAAGATCTGCCACGTCGTGAAGCCAGTGGGCTGATCCCTGTCTAAAGGCTTAGTCAGGCGAAGGCACCCATCGTTGTCGATTTGAAGGAATTCTTTCTGCTCGTGCTTGACTAGAGAGTAGACAATGTTTTGAGGAGCATTGCGGTCTTTGATATCAGGATCGTATGCTTCAACCTGTAAGGAAATACTCATTACAATTTCAAAAAATAAAGTTTAAATTAAAGAATCAACATGCAATCAATCGTAATGCTATCACCGTAAGTAAATTAAACTAACCTTAACCATACATCCTTCGTACAATTTCTCTTCCTCAATGGTTTTCGTGTAATTAGCTAAGAAAACAGGCGGATTATCATTTAAATTCTCTATGTTAATAATGACTTTGGCATAGTCTTCGTAAAGACCGTCGAATGCTCGGACATCCAAGCTGTAGCTTGTGATGTTTTCGTAATCTAGTTCGTTGTTGACTCTTATTTCGCCTGTGAAGTTTCTAATCACGAATGCGTCGTATGTGTTTCCGGCCACTATACTGTAGGTGACAATAGAGGCTGTAAATAAATACTTATGGTTAGTACTTTGCATATATCGGATAAAGATATAAAAAGGATAAATAACTAAGTGTAGGTATACTATTAAACTTACCTGTATCATTATCCAAAGCAGTAACTTGCGTGACTAGGACATTAATATTAGCATTTTCTGCTATCGACTCGGCAACGTAGGTATCTTGAGTGAAATGAGGAGGATTATCGTTTTTGTCGGCAATTTCTATCCTGAACACTTGCTGACCAGAATTGTGTTTACCAGGAATAAGCGCGGATTCCGAATTGTCAGTGGCTATAATTTTAATGTTGTAGAAACTTCTTTCTTCTCGGTCAAACATTTTGAGTGTCGTAATATTACCAGTTATACTGTCTATAGCAAATGGGTCTGAGGCGTCACCTAGTTCATATGTCACTTGATTGTTTGCTGAAGTACCGTCAGCATCAAAGGCTCGGACTTGCATAACTGGAGTGCCTGGAGGTTCGTTTTCTAAAACAACTCCTGATCTAACTTCACTGAATATAGGGATATTGTCGTTGACGTCTTCGACTTCTATTTGGATTATGGTTTCTGCGGCTAGGTTAAAATTATTCTGTACGCGAACTGTAAGCGTGTAGTCCGTAATTTTTTCATAATCTAGATGGTTTCCCAACTTAATGTAAGCTGAATCTGCTTCAGATTCTAATACAAACGTATGCCACTTATTTGTTTGCTCTGTTTGCCCCATTACGAGCTCAAAGAGCAGCTTCTTCTCCTCTGGTATGTTGGAACTGCGTAAGAAGAAAATACAAATTATTTCAATATCCTATTTTCTGATTCTTTGGCATTTACGAAAACTTTATATTTAGAACGACGATTAGTTGATTCTAAACTAGAAAATTAAAAAAAAAAAACATGACTTGAATCCGAAAGTTGAAAACGAAACGCTTACTTTACAATAAAAAAAAATTGGATGGTTTTCATATCAACCGCAACCTCAGAAACAGTACATAATAAATTTACAATACTATTCTCTCATGTAGCACTAACTTGCTTAGTTATAATTCATACAGGGAGTGACAGATCCGCGATAGCTAATATAATTAACGGAGATGAAATATGGAGGACACATATTCATAACAGCTGTATACTGTGTCGTTTTAGGTTGGTTGGTTAGTTTCTCAACACAATTAAGCAGTTTGTATTCAAAGCAGAGTGCACGACATCTGGTTTACATCAGTCCATTAGTGAGAACCTGACGCCTATAAACGGTAAAGCCAGTGAGATATACTTGCATTTGCATGTAATGTAATATTGTGAGTGTTAGCAAGCAGAGACACCTGTTTGAAGATATAGGAATTATAATTTATATTTAATTAGCTGACAATAGTCACCGATGTAGTCGGTTCCCTGACAATGTTTCCATGCTAACTGCATAGAAGAATAGATACGTAACGTATGTTAGGGAACCGTCTATAATATAATTATTATCGATATTGTAAGTTTATCAAACGCATTGTCATTAGGTAAGTATGCCGTGAACGTAGTAATTTTCAAAGTTTTACTCACACTGCTCTAACTGTAGCTATATGCGCATTGAAATCGGCGTAATTTTCTTTCAGCCTTATCGGCCCGTCTGGAACTTCAATGAAAGAGGGGCTCTTCTTGTTAGATTCCACGACTTGTATGTCCAGAGTTATGGAACTCTGTTGCGGGGGATCGCCCATGTCCTTCACTATTGCGCTTAACTTGAATTTGTAGCCAGGCACTTTCTGTTGGGACAAGTTGTGAATTATTGCCAGTGTTGGAAATAAATATTTATTTTAGATCGTGGTTTACGATGAAAACCAGTTAACTTATAAAGTGAGCATGTATCTTTACAAAGTTCGAAAAATAATTGAACACATTTTCTTACAAACATTATCAATATCCTTTACGATATCATTAACATAATAAGTCATTGTATTGAGGAGTTATTGTTGACGTTACTCTCTCAAAGGATTTAATCTATTTACAAAAATATTTAAATCTTATATTTAGCTCACAAAATATGTCTATAGAAACAAAAGTTGTCTGTCCTGTGGAATGTGGACATAAAATTAGCGACTTCGAGTCAGCAAACTTAAGATTTATTTAAATGGGCCGAAAATTGGCCGGGCGTCCATCTCGCAGATGTAGTCTTGAATAAAAAATATTGGTAATGAGACCTTTAACTTTTGCCATGCCCACAGGAGAGACGCAATCAAAAAAATGCATATGACCCATAGCTTATTTTTTTTATAAAAACTGTCGTATACTTACGTCAATTGTTTTATTAAGAAATATGACCCCATTGTCGGGGTCTATGTAAAAGTAGGCTTGGTCCGGAGAGTTGGTGTCCAAGCTGTAGTGAACTATCGAGTTGTTCCCGTCATCGATATCAGTTGCTGATATCCTCATCACTTCGCGGCCGCTCGGCAAGTCTTGTGGCACCGATTCCGAATATGACTGTATATAAAAAATCACATTAATATTTTAAGCAACTTCACTAGAAACAAACGAAGCTTTGGATATACTTATTTTCAATCAAGTTACCAACAATTTCAAGTCTAACAAAAGATTCTCCAACTATAAACGTTTGAAGAACAATTTAATTATTTTCAAACTGTGCAAGAACTCACACAGTGTACGGTTAAGTAAAAACTTTTCACTTAGACATGTTCTACGCGAAGCATGCCCGAAGCTTAGAGAAAGTTTATTTTATCCAAAATAATAATAATCGTGCAGTGTGATAAAATGCGCCTACGGGGAAGAGCAGCCTAGCTAAAGAAAACACACCAACTACAAATGTGCAAAGAAAGTGTATTTAACACACTATACACAAAATTATTACCAAAATCGCCTTGAGCGGCTTATGATCCTAAATCAGACATGCAGCAACATGCAAGTAGAAAAGATAATATTCAGATCGGTATAATGGGTCACTTGTTACCAAAACAACATGATATACTAAACGTTAACAGAGCGAGACTTGCTAATAGTTTCAAGTTACAGAGTCTATGAGTGATGGTAACAAATGAGGAAGTATACAAGTTATCAAGTGTCAATTATGACAGTTGGTGCTCGGAACTCTCTCTCAGTGATTTCTGTTCATTTGGACAAACCTTCCAGACTTCTCCACGGAAGACCTTTGGAAAACACGCAAGTGTTAGTAAAATCTATGCCACAGTGAACGAATTTATGGTTAGTCACATAGTTGAAATCATGAGAAAGAAAATTTAAAACTTTGTTGTCCATTCCTGCAGTGCAAGACCTATAAACTAGCAACAATGCTTGTATTAGAATTTGCTTTGCTTGATTCTCAAGTAACATTAAATTACTAGATTAAGATCGATAGTATCACTAGCACGATAACAGTCGGTGGTAACATCAACTCAACGTTAAATTAAGGGTAATCTAATACATATTAGGATTGTGGAATTTCACTAGCAATTACTATGATTAATTGAAGTTAGGTAGTGAAGAGACAATTTTTGAAACTTTAATGAAAGTGCTCATGAAAATTGCAGTAAAATGTAAAATACGGTATGACACTTACAACTTTGTCGAATACTGGTTGGTTATCATTGATGTCTTCGATGATAATTTTGATAGTGCATGCGTCGTCCAACTGTGGTTGTCCGTTGTCACTGGCACGAACGGTAATGTAGGCTTCTTTTTCTCTGGATGGCTCATCTCGATCGAAAATCTGTGACATTATTTTACTATTTAGTTTAAAGTTTTTACACTTATGACTATCTGATAAAATGTTGACCTACCTCAGCCCTTGAACACATTTAACAAAAAGTAGTACATTAAAATCATTAATAACAAAACAACCTTAATACAAGAAGGAAATCCAAAGACTAGTAATTTCAGAAAAGCTATAAAGGTGGTTAAAAACATTTTAACCCACGTTGGCAACGGTAAGAGACAAGAGACGATAGTAATTTAATTAATAATGGAGCAGCATTAAATTTAATATAGTTATTGTTTAATAGTATCACGATTGTATACTGACGTCTGCCGTTGTGATTCTTCCAGACTCAGGATCAACATGGAACCTTTCTTTTTCTCCAGGAGTGGACACGAACTTGTATGTCACCCTTCCTCCCATCTCAGGAGGATCCTTATCTTCTGCATGTACCTGAAATCAACACGAAAGTTAACGACAACGTTTCAATTTCGGGATTTAATCTTCCTAGTCTTTCATTAAGTATACGTAGCCTTCCTATACGAAATTATAATAATGGAAGTAAACATCATTATTATATAAACATTTTCATCATCATCATTTCACCCGAATGACGTCCACTGCTGAACATAGGCCCCAAGGCTCGCCAAACAGACCGGTCCTGCGCCATCCGCATCCATCCCGCAACCTTAACCAGTCATCGCTCCATCTTGTTGGAGGCCTACCTAACCTACACTGCGTCTTCCGGCCCGTGGACAACAACATAAACAAACATTTTATTTATTTACAGTCAGAATCATGCAAAGTCATCTAGTTACAGCAAATATTTAAAGCTAATTTTGATGAAGCGACGGAGTTGAAAGATTCTAAATAATTTATTGAATCAGGCGTTACTTTGCGGAGGTCCATATTAATGAACTAAAACAATTACTTTGCTCACCCGCGACCTTCCGCGAAGGTCGCGGGTGAGCAAAGTAATTGTTTTAGTTCATTGAAAGATTCTAACAAAAGTAAACAAATACGATAATATTGACGGTAAGATTGTTGTGTGACGTTAAATTGAGTTGACCTTTGATCTACATTTACTGTGTTATTACGCGCCCACGGTTTGTTTTGTAATTGTTACCTGAATAAAGGTTAACGAAGGAACTTTTAGGAGGGCAATCAAACAAGACCTCCCGTCATTTATGTCGTAGTTAAAATAAAATGACAGAAAATTTTGATGGACTAGTTCGTTTACTTCAGAAAAAAATGATTTTTTCATCATCCTGTGATTTTGTAACCATTCAGAAAGCTAGTTAAATTCCAAAACTCAAAGAACCAAAGTAAACCCTAAGCTGAATAATTCGTGAAGTTGAATTTCAGACGCAGTGAAGTTGCAATAATTAGAAAAATACGGCGGTTTTCACTTGAGACCCACAGATTCAATGTCAATATTCGACATTAACGAAATTGATGTATAGAATTAGAATGGAATTACGAATGAATATCAATCATAAACGTATAATTATGGATGTAAAATGTTTCAAACTGTTTATTGTCCTTGCCCTTGAACTTCAAGTTTCTTTGTTTTAAACAGAACCATTATATTTTACTAAGATTCTTCTAACAAAAACAAATGATTCTTCTGCGACTTTACTGTGTGGAAATGTTCTTGTCTGGTATGCTATTAAGAATGACAGTAAAACAGAACCTTCGTTCCATTCTTATTTCTCTTATTTGAAACATGCAATCGTTTTTGACTCGTTCAGTCACAATAGATGTACAAATTACGCATAACCATATCGCATATCGAGAGCATTAAATAATAATTGATTGTTTTAAGGCTCTAAGTGAGGTTACTGAGCTGCCAAATAAGAAGATAAAAGCTGGCAGCCCGGTTTGATATGCCAATCAAAGTAGTAGGGCAAAACTTGGCCGCATAGCGCAAAATTAAGACTAGCAAAATAGATTAAAAACTCACCGTAAAAATATAAGTCCCGACCGGCTGTTCCTCCTTAACATTCGGCCGATAGTTGAGGCACTCGGTGAAGAGTGGCTTGTGATTGTCCTTGACAGACAGCTTCGGCGACGTCCCAGCAAACTGAAAGGCATTAGACTCAAACCAATCACACAGGGGTCCACAATCGATTTCAAATCATTTAACCATAAGTTCTCTACCACGACATTGGAAGGTATGATTGTTAAAGGTTATTAAAACCAATGGTCCTGTTAGCTTATCCGTCAACTAAAAGCCTAACAAAATCTTATTTTAATAGTAAGGAACCATGTATGTACTTTAATCTGTTTAGTCTTAGCCAAATACTAGTTGCTGAAGTAACACTCAACTCATAATGGTATTTTATTATTAATGCAGTTGAGGACAAGTATACTTTTTGTAACCTTATTGCAATAGAAAGAGGTACTAAAGTGTTTATACATACATCCCTGTCCTCAAATGCATGTTAAAAACGGATACTTGGTCGATTGATATGACATCGATTGTATTATAAACAAGAAAATTAAAATTTTATAACGAATATCGAATCTAACATATAAAGACTGTTCCAATAACTTTGTAATTTTATACGTTTACAAAAAACATTCATGTTTGTAACGAATCAACCCAATTAAGTGCGTACTCACACTTTCAATAATAATTATTTTTCATTTGTAGCAAAAAACAAACAAACGATAAATTATTGAAACTTTCTCTCAACAAGTCACCATGGAGTTACTTTTGTCATTCGCGTTGTAATTAATGACTTATTCGTTTAATACTTTTCTCATTATGCGGTGCTAATCGAAATAGCCCTTTATCTCTGTTAAACAGGCCTGTTTTGGTTGTTCTTTCTAAAATCGTGGACTAAATTATGCCAAAAAATCTTTCGAGAAAAATAACTCTGGTTCTTATGTAGTCAGCATCAATGGTTGTAAAATTTGAAGTTTTTCTTCAGTTTCAACATATTAATGCTTTCTACACATCGTCAATTTAATTTACCTTAAATTAATATAGGTGTTACTGTTATCATAGTTTTATAATATTTTCTAATTGAATACATACTCACACATAATAAAGTCAGCATTATAAAAACAAAAGGTGTCCAGCGTGTCATTAGTATAAGAAAGTGTGAATAGATGGAGCATGTACCTTGCAGTCATCTCATTACTAATAAATACAAAAATTTATTAACACTGATTATTTCACAGACAATTTACTTACGTCGAATCCTCGTTAGCGTGAATATTTATAATAAATTTCTTTACATCTAACAATGACCATGACATGCGGAATACATCTATGTATAACTTTTAGTAAAAATAAGTAAGCGTAAAATAATATAAAGTTTCTATAAGTAAAGCTTGTAAGGGTGTTAGAAGGATAGATAGATGTGTGGGTGGTTATGATTGAGACTATGAATAAGGGTGGATACTCACGGAAGACGTGTATATTGGCATGTACCCATCTAGATGTCTGGAATGCCTTAATCTGGTCACGTGGTGAGATGTGTGTTCTCGGGCTGGGAACAAACAAAAAGCTTTATTAGTGACCGTTTCAAAGCTGCACTAATACATAAAACATTTCGAAAGTACCACATATAACGTTTTCTTTTTGTTTTACATTATTAATTGAAGGTTCTGGAGTAGCGACCACGAATCGGAGGACGGACGTGGCATGGGAACGTGCTCAACAAGATGGGCCGACGATCAGTTAAAGGTCGCAGGAACAACTAAGATGCGTGCAGCGCAAGTCTGATCGTTTTGGAACTCTCTGGGGGAGGGCTTCATGCAGCATGTCTTAGCTGACGTGATGATGATTT
This sequence comes from Archips crataeganus, assembly GCA_947859365.1. Classification (NCBI taxonomy): domain Eukaryota; kingdom Metazoa; phylum Arthropoda; class Insecta; order Lepidoptera; family Tortricidae; genus Archips; species Archips crataeganus. The sequence continues at coordinate 10,714,984 of OX402066.1, read as the reverse complement.
TGATTAAATTACAGTACCAAGATTGGTATGAAGTATCTTTCAGTATTTTTATTTTTCAACTCATTTTTTTTTAACGACCGGTTTAGCCTAGTTGGTAGTGACCCTGCCTACGAAGCAAGAGGTCCTGGGTTCGAATCCCGGTAAGGGCATTATTTGTGTGATGAGCACGAATATTTGTTCCTGAGTTACGGATGTTTTCTACGTATTTAAGTATTTATTTATCTATGTAAGTATGTTTATCGTCGTCTAGTACCCATAGTACAAGCTTTGCTTAGTTTGGGACTAGGTCGATTTGTGTAAGATTGTCCCCTAATATTTATTTTATTTATTTATTTATTTTACTCTTACGGTCATCCCGTGAAATCCATATGTTTCATACTAAAATACGATGTGTATTTTTTCTGAGCACCAATTATACATATAGTTTGTTAAAATGTTTTACAGATTCTGTCCTGCTCTATATTCTATATGTCAACATTTTTGCATGCCTATGAGGCAGAGCATAGTGTAGTTATATTATATAACTTGTTAACTGTGTTCTCGCAATAAAAAATATTTAATTTCATTTCATTATTTCATTTCCATGTTTCAGTTCGTGTTTAATATGGATGAGAGTGGCCGAGGATCGTGCTCAGTGGCGTGCCATGGAAGAGACCTATGTCCAGCAGTGGACGAGCACAGGCTGATGTTGAGTGTGTGATTTATTTTGTATCAGACATTTAATTTCAACAAGCGCACTGAATTGTTTAATTTGAAATGGTCAATAAAAAAATAATTTTATTTCCTTTTAATTCTACCTGTATGCATGTAGAACTCTTCATTCATTCATTCAAATTAACAAGTTACAAGACAAAATCGATGAATAAGGGCGACCTTATCACTTAAAGGGATCTCTTCCAGTTAACCTTCTCCAATTGACAACCTTTCATTTTTAAACACCTGAAAATTACTGCAGGAATCGAAAGAGTTTCGCCTCCTGAACTCGGAAAAATATTTATTATAATTTATTTCTCTATATTTAAAAAAATACAACAAATTTAAAAACAATATTGTACTTACAAATACATCCACAGAATAGATATGTTTCCTTTACCCTTTTCACTAGAAAAAAGAGCTGTCATAATTTTAAATTTAATAACTACCTTAACGTCAAATTTACGTCATCACTTTTTTTTAATAGAGACTAGACAAAAGTAATGAATCTATTCTATCGTTACGCTCTTTTAGAATAAGCACATCTTTAAAAAATTGTAACAAATTAATTAATAATCCCAGTGAAAATTTAAAACTATCAGCGTCTTTCTCTTTCCAAACAGAATACAGAGAACGAATCAAATTATAGTCTTAGAAATATGAAATATTGTCAATTCAATTTTAGGTAGGTATAATATTAGTTTACCCGACGTGTCGTTTACTCATTTTTAAATAACCCAGGAAATGACAATCATACGAATTCGAATTTACAGTATGAAGTACCTACGCATTATCCCGCTGCAATCCTATTATGAAAAATAACACAAGTCATACTTTTCACGCGAAGCAAAGCTTTGTTGTGCAATCCGACCGCTATATATTTTTTACTCCATTTCCCGGGCAGATATAACCCTCACAATGTAAGATAATCTTATTCTAAGCGTGCGTGCTAAATATTTCACAGCAAGATATGCTAATGTTTTAATATTATTCAGTCAATGTAGATTATACTGGGTTGTTTACATAACAATTAAACCTATTACAGCTAGGGGCGCTGAGAGGGTTTCGAGATGTGAAACGGTTTTTGGGGCGAACTAAATGTAGTACAAATTAGATAGAACTTTTAAAAAAGTATCAAAGTTACCTTCAATTTTCCAGAGATACACAGCATAATATTAATCAGAAACTCAAATAAAACTCAATGAAAAAATCATAACGTCGAACAGAACAGTACAGCTAAAACAAAACAAAAAGCGATCGTCGTTTCACTATTTCAGAAAAAAGTTTTCTTCCATAAAAGTGGCCAGTGTTCATTTAGTAGAGCGCTTTTTTTCGTTGAAACTTTGTGAATTTAAATTATTGGCGCTGGCCAGTTAGAAAGTAAGGTGCCTCAGAAAATTACCTAGAGAACCTAGCTTTGAAATAATTAACGAGATGATTTGCGTTAAGAAAAGAATTAAGAGTTTCAAAAAGTTTTTAAGACAAGTTTTCAACGGCTAGTACCTCTGAGTTTTCCGAAATTTATGCGCGAAAAAAACGACCCACATTTGAAATTTGTCATGAGCTTTACGGTGAAGGCTAACCTGAACATACCTGCAAGTTCCCAATCCGCACTGTGCTCGCGTGGTAACTACGGCCCGAACCCTCTCATTTTCAAAGGGGGCCTGTGCGTGCCCTGCATTGGGACGTATATAGGCTGGGATAATGATGACAACGATTAAAGTATTTGTCGACGAAAACTAACCATGTTAGACGTTTTGAATCGAAAACTTCTCAGTTCTCGTCAAGGTGAAAAAATTAACTGTCACAATTGTCACAACCCTAGTTAAAGTCGAAGCGAGCGACGTTAAGGTAACCCCCCCGATAACACAAGATAACCGTAGTTTAAGATTACGTTACAAATGCAGGTCGCTGATACCGACTTGTGCGAGCGAAGTGGAGTAATTGACACGTTTGCGCTAAAGCCACGTGACTGTAGTACATAATATTACATAAGAAGTTATTACTGGTTAAAGACTGATATTTTTCGAGGAAGATATAATACTATATTTAACCGCAGCTAGTTTGTTGGGAAATGGAGATATATTAGTAAGAAATTGCGAAGCGACCAAAATAAGATTATTCCATTTGTGAATTTTTATACCTGCTCTTTAATTGATTGTACTACCAGATATATCACAAGTTCCCAAGTTGTATATCGCAAAACGGTACACTTGGGTTACCCGCATTTGTATAGATCTAGAACCAATGCAACTGTTTCCTTGTATAGTCGACCAAGATATTCCTTTACTACCTGAAGGTTCATTCACAGTTTTATAGCTTAAAATATCACAATGGCCATTTTTACTCACAAGTCAATTGCAATGTGACAATCAGCCTTATTGTTTTTATTCTGTCGTATAAACTTACTTAGTCGACTATACAAGGATGTCTTAGTGATGCCTAGTGGTTTGACCTATGACCCCTCAAGCGGTGATTCGTGAGTTCAAACTTAAAACCCGGGCTCGCACTTCTGAGTTTCTCAGAATTTATGTACGAAATTATACTTAAAATTCACTACGAGCTTTACGGTGAAAGAACACATCGCGAGGAAACCTGTACACACTTGCGAAGAAATACAATGGCGTGTGTGAAGTTCCCAACCCGCAGTGAGCCCGCGTGGGAATCGCCCAAGGGAAGCCCAGAAGAGGATCGCTGGATTGAAAAGATTGCAAGTCCCTTGGCATATACAATACGTATGTATACACGTCTAAGTTAGAGGCATTAAGTAGGTACACACAAAGGAATTAGCGATAAGACCGCCTATTGTCTACCTGAATTTTTATTTTTGTAATGTTACTGTACTGTTTTTGGTGATCAATAAAGAATATTTGTATTGTATTTGTATTTGTAATTATTACTAACAGGATCTTGGATTTCACAATCACACATAATTAGAAAGTTATCTATTTTTATATTCAAAATTAATGCTAGAATTGTGTGCCTGTCTTATCCATCGCCGTATAGTCGAATCAGAATAAACTTGTCTAGTCCGCCTCCGTACCTTAGTAACGGAGTTGCTTCGAATGCACCTTCTCTTAATGCCCAGTCAGCACTGCTCGAGCGGTCCCATACAATGCTTTTGCAAATCCTCTGACACAATGGACTAACAGTGCATCAATAGGAGACGTATACGGCCTTATGTTTGGCTTGCATTCTCAGCAAGAAAAAAACCAGTCTAAGCGTGAATCGGACTAGCATAAGAAGGGCTCCAAACCGACAATTAGTATTAAAAATAAATGGAAATTAAAAGGGAAAACTAGGCTTCACATGGTTGAGTTAGTTTAATGAACACACCAATAAAAGTTTTTTTTTTTCAGAAGTTTTGATTCAACCCAGCGCAAATAGGGAACTTCACGCACACTGTAGAACTGCTTCGCATGTAATACAGGTTTCCTCGCGATATGGTTTTCTACTCCGAAGAGCTTATGGTAAAATTTCGAATGTAAAAACTCCGAGGTATGAGCCTGGGCTCGTACCCACGATATTCTACTTAAGAGGCCATATGCATTCAGGTTACAAAATTGTTACTATGAATAATATTCGACCCTACCAGTCGGCTCACCGACAGCGGTGTTAGTAGCCACAAAGTTAATTTTCGAGTAACAACTGCCAAAACGGAAAGAATCAGCAAATGACAACAATAAAGCCAGAAACCGTATTGTCTAACGCGATGGCGCTTGCTATCGCATTCACTGTTTCTTTCTGTCAAACGGTATAATATGTTGAGAGAAAGAGATGGTGAAGTAAGTAAGTAACTTTATTTTGCATAAAATGTGGTGTATACAAAGCGTGTATGAAAGCGATGGCCAGTGTCTGAGCGTTAGACAATATGGCCTCTGTTTACATCTTTAAGAAAAACCGTACAATGCATACATTGCGGTGCTCGATTGACCACTTCAATCACAATAATCGATTTAATGTCGCGCAATGTAATGCAACTTGCACGTTTTTTCTTGCAGGTTTAAACCCGGTTTAACGGTGGAGAAGTTGCTGTATTGCAAAGGAGTGTCGACGCACTGACGTAGGTAAAACCGCTATGTTACCACGTCTGTATTAACATCCATGTTCTAAACGGAGCGGCAAATCTAGGCATGAGTTCAGAGAGAACATAGTATAGCGCATAGCTTCTCACGCAAACTTGCTTTGTTCGTAAGTCAATCCCAAGTTCGAAGCTCAAAGCTGTCTTGTACAGCCTAACGCATTTAGTCTTGCATGAGTAGCCATTTTATTCAAACGTGTAGTAAAGATACACCGAAGTGAAATACTGCTTTCTGAGCTGTCGTCATCGTCATCGCGTGCATAATAACAAGTAAATTTGCAACCGAAAACACGCGTTTTCTAAGAGATAAGACCAAGCTGCAAATTTCATCTAATTCCCCAAACCCCTCAAATCCCCGCAATTAGCGAGATCCCCGAAATAAATAAATATACATGAATAGCTCGTTTATATCTATTACATTTTATCAAAATACCAAAGCGTCGAACTTAAGCTTGATTCTGCCCTATTGCAATCCTCGCTCGCCCACTTAACTATAAACTTAAATCGAAAGTGAACTGGCCATGAAAAACGGCACCACAATGTAGGCTCCCTAAGCCGTCCTTTGGCGTCCAAACATCTATTTTATGTAGGTATCGTCAATTTACTTCGGTAATGCTACTATCAATTAGCCTTCACCCGGCTCAGCTCCGAGCCGACCATTCAATCACCCACTTTTTAGGCGTTTCTTCTATGAGGGATAGTTCTAACAATCACCGAGCCTATTTTGACGGTACAAAAAACTCTTTGTGTCTAAAACGTTTAGTTGCGGAACTAAGGGTGTTGTGTATTATGATTCGTGTAATTATTAGGTTGGTAAAAAGTGAGGTCACATTAATGTATGTGCAAGTCATGGCACCGCGTAGACAATAATAGTAAGGAGGTAAGAGTGAAATTGAAAATTCATTTGACTGAAAATTAATTCTCACGTCATTGCTAGTTTTCAAAGTCGTAAGTTGGCTAAGTATTTTCATAGCCTGTAGGAATTTGGCTCAATAATTCAAGTAGAACAAAACATCAAACACAAAGTCAAACGTCTACAGATGTTAAGTCATGACTTTGTTCGAGTACTTTGCGTCAAATTATCTTAGGATAATAGGCCAAGCAGAATATCTGAGATAATTTTAGTAGCTTTGAAAAAGTTTGGGTACTAATAACGTCACGTCTACTATTTAAAAGTCACAAACGAACGGTCAGAAAAATAAATACTTTTTTTTAGATAACTTTTCCGCTAATAACCCCAATTAGGGATTCAAAGTGAGGATTCCTCTAATCCGTTATTAAGGTGAAAGTTACTACTGAACAAAGTGCTGGGGCGATCAAGCTATGCATTTTTGTAAAATTGGAGAAGCGCATTACCTACCCAACATACACACGAGTTGTACAATTCAAAAAGGCGAAAAGAACATTTTTCTTTTGATAGCTACTGCACCGCTACTATACTCAAATCAACAGTCAGTCGAAACAATTTCGTAAAACAATATTAGGTACTAGTTTTCGTAAAATAAAACTAGTAAAAAACAATAGCTTTATTGGTTTTTGCGCCTACAGTCATTTTCCAATAAGCTTTTTCGCGATCAAAGCTCGGAGAGCATTCTTCCAATTTTCCCCACGAAAAGAGTTTTCATAAAGAAATACATCGCTCGATTCCTGTTCAATTGAAAATTGGCCATAAAGCTTTCATAGAGATATGTGCTATCCAGAATAATGTTTCAGAATCTAACGGGACAAGCACAGCGCAAGAAAAAAGTGGTGTCTCTCGTGGACATTAAATTAGCGTGTCTGAATCAGACCAACTTTAGATTTATATAAATGGGCCAAAAGTTGGCCAGACGTCCCATATGCTGATGTAGACTTGACTAAAAAATATTGGCTATAGACCCTTAACTTTTACAATGTCCAAAGGAGAGAGAGACGCGAACAAAAAAATGTTTATTACCCTAACAGTGTACCAAGGTGTACACAAATCAGTAATTTCAGACCTGCGTGTATTGTTGACAACACTTATTTTATTATTGGTAAATACTTAATCATAACTTAACTGGAAAATCAACCCTGATCCACGTAAGACTCCAATATGACATTTAGCAGATTACAAAGATTTTATCGTAGGTACCTTTTTAGGGTTCTATGCCCGAAGAATGACAAACAGAGCCCTATTGATGTCGCTACTGTACACTATCTGTCTGTCTTTCACAGGGCTGTATTTCAAGAACCGTAATAGATACAGCTGAAATTTATACTTAATGTAATGTGATGTGTGCTATTGCCGCAACAACAACAAATAATAAAATGAAAATAAAAGAAAACTTAAAGGAGGTTCCATCCAACCAATACAAAATGACTATACATTTTGACATAGACATAGACATAACCTTAATCGACATCAAAAAAGACAATACACTGAGAACAATAAAAACAACAATAAACAAAAAACATAAATGTAGATGTCGAAAAGGAATTTGACTCAGCATTAAGCTGCAGTAGATGCCTGCTACAGCGCTGATTTGCAGTCAAACCCTTCATATCCGTACATCAAACTTGTTGGACCGGAATCAGCACAAATAATTCTGAGTAAAAAGTGTGCACAAATAAATAGATACTGATATTTGCTCAGAAGCAGGGCTCTGCTTACCCTACATTTTTAGAGGTACTATTCAATGTTTTTAATATTATTCAAGCCAATGCTTACTCCAATGTCCGACAGTAATACAATTAAAATATTGTCAATAAACCTGTTAGTTTACAGTAAGAAACTAATTCTGATGAGCCTGCAGAGAACTCAGATGTTTAAATCGTTCGTTACTCCCCATCGTATCGCATCGCATACTCCCCTTATATGATCAAAACAGCGTGTAAGTAAACATCCACGGAAAGCGAACATTTATCTTGAACACAGCAGCCGCAGGCGCAGCCATTACCTATAAATAAAATACCCCTTACCTTCCCATGTACAGGAAAAATGAATTAATTCTTAAGGCTTTTGTGACGCACGATCATATTTTCATCGTAAACCGAGATAAGGCTCCGAAATACAATTATCGTATAAATTGGAAAATGGCACGCAAGGTTTAACTCAAAGAGACGCAAGCTTTGATGTGTCTGAGGGGAGCAGAAATCTTCGGATGGAACATCAAATAAGAAATTATCGGTTAATATGAATATTTCAAAGTAAATGTGTGCATGATCTGTTTAAGATGAGATTGTTTATTAAAGAGCTATTTCAACATTTTTAACGAAAAATCGGAATTGAAAAAGTTTTCGAAAAGTGAAAACTTTTCGACGATATCTCATGGATTTCTAAACAATCACTCTAAATATTGTCAGAAGAGTATACTAATGTAATGACCATTCAAAACAACGACCTAGATCGCCCAAAATTTACACACACCTTTAACGCACTATGGCAACACTTCAAAATTTCCACATAACCACCCGAAATGCTATCCAAAGTTCATCACCTGAGAAAGAAACATGAGATAAAACAACAGCAGGCTATAAATTTTCAAGACTTTAACAGTAACAAGTTTTCTGCGTGATTACTTGATGGATTTTCAATTCTCGCACCTTTGCACATCGAATCTTTTCTAAAAGGATTGTTTCTATCTCAATGGTTCTTTTTTTTAATTTTACATCCTTTTGTTTACCACTTTGTCGGCGTGATTTTAATATACACCGGCGTGAATTACAGCTTTCTAGTACTAAGAGTCTCCAAGTTAATCCTTCCACTTCTACTTTTTTTTTACAGACAGACTTAAGTCAAACAAACTCCCTTCCGTTATTTAAATGAGACACTAGATTGAGTTGTGTCGCTATCACTCCTTTAACCATTGCATTTGAATCACAATAAAACGGAGTTACCTCGCCTCACATAAAAGTAATCTGTTGCTTTTAATTCAACAACCGGCCCTTTCTCCGCTACGGCTACGTATAGGACACGCCAGTCCCTTGGGGACAATTTGTAAAGCCATTGTGCACGATAATTAATGTATTTGTAACACGAACCTTATTAAACAAACTCGGGTCTTCATGGAAAAGATAACTCTTGAATTAATTAAAATAATTAAAAGTTTAACCTTTTGACTGATAAGAGTAAGTGTGAGTTAAAGATTATGTCCGTATATTGTCCGTCCGTCGATCTATCACAATGCTGTATCTTTTGAACTATAAAGTAGACACTTGAAATTTTCATAATACGTTGTGTACTATAATCGCTTAATGCTTGAGACCATAAAATTAAAGTAATACCTCGTTTTGTAACACTGCATTCTCGCGAAGAAATAAATGATTTTATGATTTAATAATCATTATCATCGTCGACATCATCCATCATCTGAGGCGCAAAACGTCCACTGCTGAACATAGGCCACCCCCAAGATTCGCCTAAACAGTACACTCCGTCATATGTTCGTTTCAGTCATCTGAAAATCGAACCTATAAAGGCGAGATAGTTCTAAAGAAAACTTACACATTTCAAACTTATCTTCTACTAGAAAGTTTGATAAGTAACATATGTATTACGCTATACGTCTCTGAAACGGCTACTTATAAAAGTTACGAACTACTTATCCTTAAGTCTCCACAAGTGCAGCCTAACATAGAATATTCGTTGCGAAAGATCTGGATTGTCATCAGAATAAGAATAGGATCGGTAGGGAAATTTTTAATTACCGATTCTACAGAGGCGCAGGCCTTCATGCAGAAAGAGAGGCTTGGAACATTCCCATGCGGGCCCAATTCGGATTAGGAACTTCACACACACCATTGAATTTCTTCCCGATGTTTTCCTTCATTGTAAAGCCCATGGTAAATTCTGAAAAACTCAAAGGTACGAGCCCGGGCTCGAACTCTTGACCCTCCGATAGAGAGGCCACCCCTCGCAGTCCCAGTCTATCCCTCACAGTGCTAGAATAAGCTAAGTCCATTACGATATACTTCTTTAATGAACCAACTAATCGTCGCTCAGGTACCCTATTCTCAAACTACCCATTCAAGTCACTTGCATGCGCCTGACACCGGAACTTGGCTTTTTCTCGACGGCCCTTTGTTGGGACTTCCTTTGGCTATCCGGGGGGCAGCCTCAAGGGGGTAATAAGGTGGCAGGCTAAACAACAGATATTTTAAATACTCGTATGAGTATTTTACTTCAGAACTACCAAGTATGGAAGTATTTACGTTCTTTTATGCAATATAGACTTGGGTTTGACCTCAATCACGCCCGAAGTGAAGATGAGGTCTACGATGGAGCACGCTTGCGTAGTTAATACTCATTCACCCTAGACTTAAAAACGGCCAGATTCATTACAATCACTAGTTCACGGAATACAGATGAAGGTACATAAAAACTTAGGAAGACTGGTCAAATTTTATCTAAAACCCAAATGTTATCAAATTGCAAGAAAGTTTTCTTAAGTTCTACTGCCGAGATAATTTGGTGCTAATATTTAGAACTGTAATTCGCATTTAGGTTACTCCAGTTTTGTTAAAAATAAGTTTTAGTGCTTTTTCGTGAACTCATGTATGTATTTCTCTTCGAGTACTTTTTACAAAAGAGAAGTTCTATGTAAATATGTTAAGCACTTATCCCACACTGTGTCAGCTTAAGATTATAGTAAGTTTTTCTTAAGAACAAGTAAAAATACTAGTGAAATTAAAAGTACTTGCGACTACATACTTCGCCCCTAAGATGGCCCCATTGTGTTGAGCTAATTTGAATATTCAAGTGTGGGCACGTGCTGTAAGCGATGTCGATGGCCGAGTACTTTTTACTCTTTTAATCGTTAGTGGCTTTGGCGTCGTCCATGATTAAGGAATTAGTTTTTAATTTAACGCGTTTTTAAAAATTAGCACTGAAAACTCCGAGGATAGGAGCTGTTTTTGCTTCGAGCCAATTATTATCGTATCTGTAGAACGAATTTCCTGTTTAATTTTTTAATAGCTCGCGCCTGCAACTTAGTCCGTGCAAAAATAAATAAAAATTGGTCTCCCTATTTTTGAAAATCAGCACTAAAATTCCATCGCTTCCTTTATTTCATCCCTTCATGGGTTGATCTTCAAAAAAAGATAAATTCCATCATTTTTTATTTACAATGAAAAGCTAATATTTATAACTTTACATCTTTACCTTCATCGGTTATATTTTTTTTCCATTAGCACTCGCCTAAATGATGAAAGGAAGCCCTGTGCAAAATTTCAAGCTCTTAGGAAACTCTCAGTACTTTGGGCTGTGTTTTTTATATAAATACTCATATTTATGTATGACCAATTTTTGTATTGTTTTATGTTGCTGACATATCTAACTCAAATTGATAATTTATGCTATAATTCGATGGGGGCTTTAAAGCGTTTGAACTACTGTAGTGCTACGAAAATCTAAGGATAACCCACGAACTAAAACCAATCGCAATTCTGCGAGCACACGCCACACCACGCGTGGTGGTAATCATAGGGACATATATAGTTTGACGGACATATTAATATATTTATTATTCGTGGAATTTCGTAACACACGGGAAATGGCGGTTGAAACGCTTCAAATCCCCACCCAATTACATTAGAATACAAAAAAGGTAAATCCACATTTCATATTTGATGGTATTCCAAAAAGTCGCCCCCATAATTAACGACGAAGTGAATTTTCTACAGAACTCCCTTTGACCAAGAGCTGTCGTCCACGAATATTAATCATTCCATCAAAGTTGATTATGTATTCTCTCTCAATAAATGTATTTTTTTCAACCTGTTAATGGAGCACTTTAATTAAGGACGCCGTTTTACAATGACAGGCACTTATCGCCAACGTCCACAACACTTACTCCCGTTTTCATATTGTGATGGTTTGATGTACTTTTATTTTCCAGTCTGATGTCCTTGAATGCTTTTCTTTTGAGTCTTTGGCGAAACCTTCCCCAAACTGCAATCTTATTTCCTACAAATATTATAAAAGTTTGAGTGACAGATACGGGATGATGTTCGGATATGTGGATGTTTGATTGTTTGAAATTTGCACTTACAGATGGACAAAGACATGGATTGAGACATAGAATACTTAATATCCCGGTAATGAAATAATATTTTACTTTTAAACAAGAATAGGGAGTACTATCCCAAAACATTGAAGTACCTCGGCGTTCAAGATGATAAGCTAACTTTTTGACAAATTATTTTTTTAAGTATTCCAATTTTTTTAAACGAAAGGTTTAAACACGTCGGTTCTTTTGATCTTCTTATCAGAGGTGAGACAGGGTGCGTTATCACAGCCAAGATAAGCGAACGTTATGTTTAATGGGAGTTATGGTTATGACTTAATTTAATGCCAGTAGATTAGATTAAAATTTCGTTTTATGATATCGTCACAAATTGCTTTCTCAGCTTCTGTATCATGATGTTCTACATCGTTAAATTCATAAATAGCTATTTAAATCTTTAATAACGTGCAATTTTATTTTGTGTGTTTAAATCGTTTTACTGCTCGCAGTGGCGTGGAGTGAACTTTTTCGTGTCATCTGCGAAAACCGGATAGCGAAAGAAGCGTGAAAACAGGGAAGAGACGATAGCGGAATGTTGGCGAATCAGAACAGTGGACCATCGACCGACAATGAAGACGATTTAAGAAGGTGGCGAAATGGGACTGTGGGCGAAGTTGTCCTAAGCCCTTTGACTGCATTACTAGTACTTAAACTGATTGTGAGAATATACAAACATAGTAAATAAATAGATCAAACCAAATAATTAATATTATCATAATCATAAATTAAGGTTAACGTTGAGTCACAAAAAAGATTAAATTAAAAATATGAAACTCGTGTGTAAGGTAAACGTACCAATGCTCGACACCTGAACGCCCAGTAGATGACACCCATCTGTCACCTCTCTTACTATGATATAAGATTGAAGGTCCTATGTATTGGGTCGTCATTGTAACTGACATTGGCCTAAGCCTTAAGGCCGCCATTAAGGGAAATAATAATAATAATGTATTGGGTCAGTGTCGAGCACAGGGACGTTTACCTTATATCTGAGGTTGTTCTCTAGAGACAGTTCTGCTGTAATTATTAGTTTTTTTTTTCATACTTAAACTGCGTGGATTATTTCCCAGCAGCATGGAATATTGTTTTTCTGTTCTGTGTTGATTACAGTGAAAATATATCATTATTTATTTATTGTATAGTTTGTTTTTATTCTTGTATTAAATCGAGTGTAGTTTATAACTTTCCCTCTAAGACTATATCGTAAACAATATATATATGCTGCTATAATATTAAGGTTGCAAGTCGTCTAACACGTTTTAATTACCATGGGAATTAAACGTTTTTACGACAACGTGACTAGAAAATGTATCATAAGTTTCACAGTTCGGTACAAAACTGAACCTAAGTTCCAAAGTGAAGAGTACATTTTTCTCTGCATGTGTTTAATTGCGATCGACCTAGTAGAAGTATTAGATTAATTAATGAAATATGCATAATGTTATTGAAGTGCTAAAATTTAAACTTTATGGTACGCAATTGTGTTTATTAGGTAAGTCAATCATTGGACTCAAAATTACTTTTTAAATCGTGGTTGACTTATGTCTCGAGACATTGATTTTCAGAGTGTACCTACCACATCGAAGGGTACATTTAGGTACGAAGAATCAAAAATTCCGATGAAAAACATTTACAGAGGTGTTTCAGTCAAACGAACCCAACCTTCTCCTGAAATATTTTGGATTAGTTTTAAACTCCTTTTATTGTGACAGAAACTAATTGTAAGTAGTGTACGAGATGTTTATTATGGTGACGGAGAACAATTTGTTTGTTGTTTCCAAAAATAACTTTTATTACACAAACTTTTCCTTCACAATACTAACACTAAATTTCTAAATCTCCCAATCACCCACCGCCAACAGTAATAAAAATACATAAAAACCTACTTAAGCAACGTTCTCACATAATAATTATATTAGTTTCACAGGTAAATATTAAGGCGGTGGCAAAGGGCAGCAGCTCCCACGTCCGTCCCGCTCTAGTGGCCGCATTCTACCACAAAACTTTACCTATTTGCTGTTCACGAAATAAATATAACACGAAATTAGCACGTACATCTGATAAATAAGAACCATCCAGTATAAAAGCAAAGGCAAAACAACTAAGCCTTTTTTTGCCAGTGGTAAAATAAAAAGTAAGCTGATGTAGCCCTTGTGAATTTGTCTTAAGATTCCTAAGGAGGTATGCGAGGAATATTGTTTTTGGCGGGCCTCGAGTCCTTAGCGAAACAATTTCCAGGCTTAGTTGCTTATTTCGTAGGGGCCAATGTAGATTAATTGTGGACTTTCTACGTCTGATTTTTCTATTCGTCAGAGAAGAGAAATAGACGCGCTAGAAATGATTACGAAAATGTTGATGAATATATTTCTGTACGATACTTAATTACTAGTACGGTACTTAATTAAGAAAAATACTGTCGTGGTATTCGTAAAAACATTTATGATAAAAATATTTCTTCAATTTTCTAGTGATACTTCGCTTCCAAAATGGACGTACGTAAAGTTCTGTGCGGTTACAGAACTTCCTGCTGCATTTCGGTTTTCATCACGTTGCACGGCACAAATACGAATAGTCACGTTCGAATTCCAAATTTACTTGAATCCCGTCTGTGGTCAACTTTGCTTACTGCGAAGATTTGTAAAGAATATCAGGACAAACAACTCATGAATCTTAAGCGATGAAAATAAAATACCGAGCAAAAATATCAGTTCGCTTTTCATTCAAGATTGTATACGAGCATTACGTATTAAAAGTTACCTGGGCCCAAATGCATAACAAAGTACAACTTATATTACAAGCGGAACTCCCTTTCTAGTTAATATAACTGAAGCGAGAGTTCCGCTTGTAATATTAGTTGTACTTTGTTAAGCAATTGGGCCCTGGTATTTTTGCTCGGCAGTCTAGTTTTGTCGAACTGGCCACTTGGAAACAGCGACAATCCCCAGACAGCCAAATATTTGAAATCGAAAACAATTGAACGCGAACAGAAGCTAGTAAAACAGTAGTCCGAGGAGTCTAAATTAACATGATCATCTATAACCGTTTGTTAGTGAGTGATTGAGTGGCCAGTAACTCCGTGAGCTAATAACTGTAACTTATTGCCTTTCACGCCGGTATCAACTAATGACATCGTAAATAAGTCTCAGCCGGCCTTTGACAATGATTTGTAGCCCGAAATACTTTAAGAGATCATTTGTGTAGTGATTAAGAATTAGTAATTGACCTTTAGGCGTTAAAAGCGTGTAATAGTCACAGGGAAATGTGTGCCGCGTAGTGAAGTTTTCTTAGGTCAAAACAAAAGAAAGAGCACTCTTGTTTTTAACACCTTAGTAGTTGACAGCTTTGTAGTTCTAAGAACCTAGGCGATATTTTTTAAGTTTTTGTACACAATTAATACATCGAACACTTATTTTTTTCTTCATAAAGTATCTTCAAGATAGTTTTCGTATACCAAATTGAGCACGACACTAAGAACGAAATATGGACGATGTTTTTAATAATAATCCGTGGGCAGAATTGAACCCTATCTCACCTGATTAGAAGGCCCGTACCGAAAAGTTTTTTCCAAATGTTTACCATACTAACCCCGGCACCACACATAGCACAAATGTTTCAACACATATTTGAACACATATTGGATCACATGTGAAGCACCGGTATTTGCTTATTTGTCTAATAGAACAACCATACAATCAACCATAGATCAAATATGTGTTGAAACATTTGTGCTATGTGTGGCGCCGGGGTTATACTAATATTATAAACGCGAAAGTGTGTCTGTCTGTCTGTTACCTCTTCACGCTTAAACCGCTGAACCGATTAAGGTGAAATTTGGTATAGAGATAGTTTGAAACCCGGGAAAGGACATAGGATAGTATTTATCCCGGAAAATTGCACAGTTCCCGCGGGATAGCGATAAACGAATTCTTCGCAGACGGAGTCGTGGGCAAAATCTAGTAATTATATAAAATGCAAAACGATTAACTAATAAGGAGGCTGGATACATAAAAAACTGAAAAAATAAAAGAATCGAAGACAAAGCTCGGAGTGGACGACCGAGGGACCCATTTACTAAAATTTAATAAGAATCAAGTAAAAAAAATTGCACTGTGCAAAATTTAATGACGGGTTTCGGGAATAAAAGCACAGCTTTATGCCCCAAACTATTAAACCGTAGCTCTTTAATATTTATTGTAAATAGACACTATGTAACATATAACCGAATTAAAATAAGTATCTCAAAAAATATTTTACATTTCACTGATATCTCAACTAAAAACGTAAAAAAAACTAAACCTAAAATTTTCGGTGCGGGCCTTGGGTTGGGATGGGTCAAAGTTTAAATAGCTTTGGTTGGTCTGGCCTAGCCTTAACTGTAAGCGGACATTGCTCAATACACATAAAAACTAAGAAAGTGGTTCTCAACATGAGCCAAATAGTACCGTCATTCCACAAACTTAACAGCTTTCAGATGAGTCTAACGGTCAGGCACTCAAGATCACATTCTCCGTCTCATTCTGCCCTCATGTTAAACCTTATGGCAAAAAGAAGTGGTGAAAACGGTTGTAATTCCAAGTGTGATAGACAATAAAGCCTCAGATTTGTCATAGTGAATGTTTTCTGTGGCTAGAGGTCCCACTCATTCAAAGTCTGATCTATCCGGACCGCAGGACCAAGAATGCATCCAGTGTGGCAAGTCCACAAGAAATGAACTACCATCACAATTTGTAATAGTGAAGTAACAAGGCTATAGTCATTGATATAGACCTCCGCAAAACGCTTGGATGAACCAGATTTGCAAGCCCTTCATGATACTTAATTGTCCATCACCAGCACCAGAAACAAATTATACCGCCACGCCATCTACCGTCACGCTGCAGAACATCAACACAACCAAATTAGAAGAACACAGGAACCAATCCTAAGTTCTGTTGCACCCTCAGCCTAACGAAGACATATAGAGGGGTGGTTAATGGTAATGAAAACAAAGCGGGGGTAGCGACGGCCCGAAACGTGGGAATTTCAATTCGTCGCTTTAATTAAAATTGCCTACTTAGAACTACAAGTCGTATTAGCCCGAGTTCATTAACGTAGATACGATTCTGGTATACATTGTAACTTAAAATGGAAGCTGATACGTGCTAAGTTTAAGTTGGAAACACCATAAACGAAGATAGTAAGAAAAGTCTAGGATTGTGGTATAAGGGCCTGAACTATCTAATTGACGGTAACAAAGCACAATATTCAAGGGCCACAATGAGGTGTTCCAACCATTGTAACTCATTAGCGAGATAATAGAAATAAGTGTATCATTGCGACTATCACGTAGCTCAGAAGCATTTGCAAAAGTTTTCCTCTCTCAAACAATCCCGTTATTTAATGTTTTTAAGGTCGACAAGATTACGTGGTCCGCAATCGCTGTCCGACGCGGCATTAGAGGATATTAAGAAGCTTTAATAAAACTAGCAAGGGTCCTGGGATAATCTGGGAACGTTAATGGATTTCTGTAAGGCTTGTTAAATCTTCGACCCGCGCTGCCCCGATCCGTCCATAAAACGACAGCGTAAATGGCAAATCTTAATGAAACTTAGCAATTACCTATGTTTATACAATAGGTACCTATGCGATCATGAATATCGAAGGGTAAGACTAACGGCCTGATACGCCGCTCGATAAGTTGCTGATATTTTATGTGACGAATACCTGTGATGGAGGATCTTTTTATTTTAACAAAATAAACAGAAACTTCAAACAAATAGCAATGACAAGGGATGATGATGATTATATCAAAAATACATATCAGGAACTCATCAGAGAGTGGTGAAACAGACCCTAAACATCGTTTAATGTACGTATTATAAGAGTTAAGAGAGCAATCGATCTGCATAGGTACAGGTTTGATGTGGACGAAGCTGGAATTTGCTGTAAATCTCAAAATAATGCGATCTATTTTAATTTAATCCCGTTACACATCAGCCAAATACATTTTGAACAAAGAACGTGATATGTCCGGGATGTCACATCGCCAAACTCCGCAGGCACGTATAAATAACCGACTCAGCATGTGACCTAAATAATGGAGAATAAAATAAACATCGACTGTATGCTTGAACATATCGGTCTTCGAATATGCTCCTCCATATTACGCTACTATCGTCAACTTTTAAATACAGTTTGTTGACAACCCTAAAATTCAAAAATAGCTGCTATTTTCAACCAATAGCTATTGCGAATACGTGTTACGATGCGTCAGGGTTGTCATTAAATACTTGATTTGCATTGCACATGTACGTAGTATGAACGAGCACAACGGAACCATATCATGAATCTTTCACGTTGTGTAGGGCCCCTGTTTTTATGCTCGGATATAAAATTGGGCGTAAAATTCTAGTCACGTCCCTGTCTCCCCGTACAGAGTCAATCATTGTTTTATTAGCAACAGTACTGCAACACAACGACTGTAAAATAATCTTAACGCGTTTTATGGCAGTTGGGACTCACAAATTAAATCTGTAAAATTTAATTTCACGTAATGTATTAATGGATGTCAGTGCAGGACGCGGCATGCTATACAAAGAGTTTTTGTCTATTTCATGAAATAGGTTGCCAAACAAGCAAGTGTGTCACTACCAACCATGAACATGGTGGTAGATTCTTCGACGTTCATAGGAGCTTCAGTTGATGCCTAAATGAAATAAACAATTTTGACTTTGACTTGGACGCTCGCAACTCCAGAGGATTCCCGTTAAGTTGCAAATCTACAGGGCTTATTTACTGGTAATTCCAACAACTGTCTGTCTCTTCTCGCCGGAAGACTGCAGCGCAAGCACTGCTGCTTGACGGTACTTCTTTGCAAACTTTATGCGATTTGATACGAACCCCTTTTACTACAAACAATGTGTGTGCTTCTATCTAAGCTAGCTTATCGTGTAAAATAAATGAGTTTCTATAGGTCCTTGTCAAACCCGTCCAAAGGAGATTAGTTACAAAAATACTCATCCTCAAGTTTCAAGACGTTAGTTAAAGGGTCGTTAATGATGGAGGGGCGCTGAGAGCTAAATGGGATGTGGCTTGTGTTTATAAACAGGGGATAATGTGTTACTGACATGCGGTCTCTAGCGTTACCTATTCCGGTTGCTTGAGAATTATTATCTTACCATTTATTGAGTGACTTCTAGCACCAAATAAAAGGCTATTTGTGACGTCGCAACTGGCTCGAAAGTTTATTGACCTCAAAAAACAAGGAAGTTTTATTCAATACACCACGCACTAACATTTTCTAGATCGATAACGAACATAAATTATAATCTGCTTGTCCAAATATACTTGCTCGACGTTGGGCCGGGAAATCAGAGTACAAGATTCGCCCGAGTGTATTCACGTTTTTTTTCGAAGCCCTCTATGTGGTGTTAAACACCTGTCGAAGCGTATCGCGTTCGTTAAATCACTCGTCACGACTAATCCTTAAACATGAAACTACCGTGAGACTCACTCATAGTGAAAATAAACGGATCACTCACGTCTTAAAACGAGTTTAACTCGACATGTTTCGGGCTAATCCGTAGCCCTTCCTCTCGGAGTCGCACGTCACGGCGGCTGCCAAACGTGCACTGCGTGCTACCGCCCTGGTCGCGCGGCTACTCGACGCAACTGAGAGCGACACACAACTACCCCCGTTTTCATCATCACTTTTATTGTCATTGTCAAATGTAGGGTAGCACACAACACTAACCACATCACTTTGTAAAGGTTCGCTCACACTCACCGTTGACGCAGTACGAACATTCAACACTGTTTTCCAACTCGGGGGTACTGACCAACCACTATCCCGGTTAAAATTTGGATGACGACCAATCTCGATGGCTTCACGCACCTTCCGCGGAATGAAAAACTTTTCTCTCGCAAGTACAGAAGCCTTATCAAAACGGATGTAGTGCGTCGAGCCCGAGTCCATTGAGTGTTCGGCCACCGCAGACCCCAGAGGAAGGAGAGAAAGGAGAGGAAGGGCTACGGATTAGCCCGAAACATGTCGAGTTAAACTCGTTTTAAGACGTGAGTGATCCGTTTATTTTCACTACGACTAATCCTTTCAATAGAATACACGCTAAACATCGATTGAGCATTAGGACTAACCCACAACTAAAGCAATGCGCTAAGGCTGCGCGCGTTCATGAGGTTCAACGTCAACTATAATTCCGCTAAGCTTTACTCTGATATTCCCTCAGCAATAACCATAAACCAGTGATTACTTTAGATTTCACTCCACAACCCGCTTTGTCTCGCAATATCTGAAGGAGCATAAAGACGCCACTGCCAGATGGCTGCATCCCGCTCGGCGCACTCGAGATTTTCTAAAAAAACAATAGCAGGTGGCTGCAATCTTATATAGCGTTATTTATGGGTCTTTTATAAGCTCACCTGTCCACGGCATATGGTGGAGTGTTTGATGAAAAAATAGATTAAAAGGGTTTTGAGAAATCTCGGCGATGTGATTAGGTAAAAAATTACGGCGGCTACGCTCTATGAACAGAAACTGAAATTTAAAATTTAACTTACTAGCTGTTGTCGTTTGCCCGCGACTCGTTCTGCCAAGAATTTATTTATCGCTGTCCTACAGGAACTATGCAATTTCCGGAATAAAAAGTATCCTAATTTTTTATGTTAATCCAGGTTATCAAATTATCTGTGTGCCAAATTCATCAGAATCCGTCAAACCGTTTTAGCGAGAAAAAGTAACAAAAATCCATACATCCATCCATACAAAATTACGCGTTTATACTTAATACAGTCAACCAATTTGATTCCTAGGCCACTACAGGACCTTATCGTCTGAATATTTTTATTGTCAATAAGCTTGACGAAATGAATGACGTAAAATGTCTGTCAACGACAAAGTTCTGTGGTGGCCTAAGAATCAAATTAGTTGACTGCGTAGGTACATATTACTAAATAAATCTTTAAACATTACCGATACCTCACCTTACACTTAGATGACTTACACAGAAAATTGTTATTACATTTCTTTGACCCGATTCTTACCATACATTTTTAAGAAAGTCAATGACAAGATACAATTAATAACATCAGAAATATGTCTATTAGCAGAAACAATTACGCTATATTGTTCCCCGTATTATCCCGGAGATAAAAGCGTATAGACATTAAGCTGATTTAATAATACTTGTTTATTCATTCCTCGTCTTCCGACTAATTTGTCATTCGTCCTTTTCCTAGCGCATCTCATATTTGCGGGCATTTCTCAGCTAAATCCAGCCGTTGATAAGATCTGACCTTCCCGCTGTCCCATCGGGTCTTTCGTTACATTAAACAAGCAAACGTTTTGCCTGCTATTCGTCACGATCCTATCGATCTGCTTGATGTTTTTGTGGAAGAGATTTGATATGAGGAAGTTTTTAAATAAAATATCGGGTGTTCCGTGCGACTATGATTGAACATAATTATTATAAAACGAGTAAAAAGCTGAAACTAAAGAGCTTCAGTTCAATGTAGGGGGTATAGGAAACGCTGTCATGAAAAACTATTGCTAGTAACGACGGTGTTAATGAAAAATCAGAACTGTATTGTAGGTTGTAGAATTGGATATCCTTTGCTAACTCTAGTACAATCATAAGGAAGATTATACTTCATCATCATCATTTCAGCCGAAAGGCGACCACTGTTGAACATAGGCCTCCCCCAAAGTTCGCCAAACAGACGTCCTGCGCCATCCGCACCCAAAGCGTTCTCGCAACCTTAACCATTATTAAACATACAAGAAAAAAAATCATTATAATTTACCAGGCTTGGGGAACGATACCACAATTATATGGTTAATATTCCAGTCATTCGCATCACTTCATCATTTATAATGCGGACTACTAAGAAATGGAATTCGCTTACGCCATCTTTTTTCCGGATATGTACAATTTAGGGATATTCAAGAGCAGATTAAACAGGGTGTTACTGAGCTACATGATTTTCCTTTCCTTATCTGCACTACCATCAGGTGAGATGGGCTGCTGGCCAGTTTTACGTAAAAAACCTAAACTTATTTGCAAAACCAGACAGAATTTGGGAACAATAATTACTTAGATGATAAGCACCAGAGTGGTTCATAATCATAAGATTCGGAGTGACAAGCTCATTTCCATTATAATAATCGTCAAGTCCTTCCACATTTATTTTTAAACTAAAAGGGTTTACCGGCGGCGTCCATTAGCTCTTGTCACTTTGTAAGACTTTAAAAAATAATGATATAAAAATAAATATTGGTTGGTGTTCGACGAAGAAAACGCAAAAGCCATCATTAAAATGATTTTGCCAGTTAAAAGTTCCATTTATTTTTATAATCCGTCCTCCTCAGCCGTTTCACCGATGTTGGGGATCGTGAACACCAATTCGATTCTTTTTCGGATCGCAGCACCGATAGACATTTCCAGATTTTCGGAGATCTTATCACACTATCTCTTCGGGCTACGCCCTCTAGGTCTTGTGCCCTCCTCATTGCGTCACCATCTATTTTTCCAGATTATAGTATTTTTTCCAAGTACGTAATGTGACGGACGTATTGCAGCGGGCACGGTTCTAAATAACGGAAATAAATATATCGAATGGTTAAAATATTGTTTTTTTTTTATTATTATTGTTAACTTATCAGGATTTATTAAAACATCATCTTATAGAAGCCATTAGGGTAGTAACGTTAGTTTAATAGCAATCTTAAAAAGTTTACGGTTTAAAAAAAAACTACAAGTTAAGTATGAAGTATCTTTTTCTATTTATTTTTTTATTTTCTTCAACTTCATTTTTTTATTACTTTTACGGTCATCCTGTGAAACCATATATTTCAAACTAAATACAAACTGAAATATAGATGCACAGAAAAAACCCCAGAGAGTAGAGGGCATAACATAGATGCGCTTTATCACTGCCTAAATGTGATTATAACAGACTGAAGTGTACGATGTGTGGGAAAGATTCGTCGCTAACTTCTAGACCAGTGATGGTGTAGGGGTAAGCACGCAGCACGGAACGCTGAGGACCTGGGTTCGATTCCCAGCATTGGTCTTTTTTTCTGGGGTTTTTTCTGTGCATCTATATTTCAGTTTGTATTTAGTTTGAAATATAAAAAAAAACTTTTTGATATTTTAACCGTTACGTCGTTCGAGTTTGCTCCTTCCAAATTTAAACTTTAGTGCATTCCTTTTTAATTGTACCTACTTTAGTTTTGAACCAATATAATGGAAATTGTTAATTTTTTATTCATTTTCGTCGTTTGTTTTTAATTTTATTTACTTAGCCTTTTGTCAATTTCAACATAAATCCCTTTAATTGAACATCTTAGTAAATAAGGATGTAAGTTTATATTGAATGATTAGTAAACCTTTACTACTAAATAGTAGTAAACATGTAAACGACAAGCCTTCCTGCTAAATGTGTTTCAAGTCACTAGTTATAACAATAAACAATGTCATACCCGTCGTCAAATAATAGTAACATGGTGCCCACACTAAGCTTGCAAATTGTTCATAATATAAGCGGCCTACTGCATAAAATGCAAGTATAAAACTTAATAAAATAAGTTGGTCAAACCGGCCATTGTTGGCTGCATTCCGTACCGCTGGCTCACCGATGACGCATGCGCAGCCTTACCTGCAACAAAGAATTATCTTATTAGCTATTTGTAGGAGCAAGAACCGCCTATAGTATGTATAGTTTTACGCATTATTACATTATTTATTAGTAGGAAGGTCAATAAATATCAATGATGGTCGATGGGGTAATAGATTCACGAATGGCGTCCACAGACCGGAAGACGCAGTTAGGAAGGCTTCCAACAAGATGAAGTGACGAACTGAGGCCGTATTGTCTGAATCGCGGAACTTGGCAAATTGCATTCTCCATCTCTTTTTACCCTCATCCTTTACCGTGTGGTTTGATTGAAATGCGGACAACAGCTAGTAGGTAGGTACTTGAATAAACAAAACAGGACAACAACAAAGTTATTATGTTAAATATAAATTTAAAAAAAAATGTAATTTCATTGTAAACCTGATTAGCAGCTACAGCTACCAGCTACACCTTTAATATTTTCAAAATGGTGTCACGGAACAATAAAAAATTAAAAAGTTCGTGGCACACTCCCAAATTTGGGTCAAACTTTACTAATCACTAGAATAACTTTTTCCACAACATAATAGTTTTTCCGTCAAAGAAAATTGGAACGTCATTCACAATCAGAATAGCTGGCGGGCGGCGTTCTCGTTAGCATAATTTCAATTAATACAGCCTTTATTACAAAGAACTTCGACGATTCTAATGAATATTCTAGAAAAAACGGCGCTTGTGAGTCCTTATCACTTGTCTATTTGCTACCAATCGGTATCACTGCGGTAGCCCTGCTGACGATGAATTTTATTGCATTAGACACTATCGCTTGGAGAGCAGATTACCTTTGGAGGAGAATGGTTCTCGAGTTGCCACTACGAAACGACGCCATCGCGAGTTGTGTACAACTGGCGGATACAGGTTGGCAGGGGTGCAAGTTGTCGTTAGATCCCATCCATAAATTGCGTCGCAACAATTTCGTTAATTTTAGACACCCTCCCCTCCTTTGTAACACTTTATAACTATGGAAATCGGAATTATTAGGTTCTTGTTTCAAAAATCCACAGAATTTTAAATGTGTGACGTAAATTTTGGATGGCCCCTTAACTGTGGTGTTTTAAGGGGGATGCCTTCGTTCAATAGTCGACGTCTTCATGATAATGATGATGATGACGAGATATCATCTCGACTGCAGTTAACATCAGGTGAGGTAGAGGATCAATCGCTGGATAGTTTTAAACAAAAAAAATATCTAGTACTAGCGAATTTTTCTTCTAAGGGGGTAACCTGACAGAGTGGTTATGGTTGTGGTCGTCCGTTAAGCATTGGTAACAAACTTTCAAGACGACGTTCTTGGTAAAATAGTGTGTTTGTAAGATCTAACAATTTTTTTCTGGTATCCGTACTGGCGACAAAGAAGCGCGATCGTCATATCAGCGAAATTATGTCCACTGACAAGCACTCTACAGACAATGGCTTCCCCCAAAGAATTTCACAAGATTGGTCCTGCGGTGCTCGAATTTAAGTATTCCTCCGACTTTTACTAGATATCGTCGGTCCATCTCGTTGGAGGCCTTTCTACGTCACGTCTTCCGAGTAGAAAGCTTTAATCGCATAAAAAATATCATTAACAGGCAACTTCAAGTGGCTTCAGGGATTAATCACTTCGAGGTTGTGATCAAATTGAAGTTTTGCACCAACAGAATACGCCTACAAAACTTTGTGCGGGAATCAATGTTGTTCTTACAAATCTGTCCTTGACGGGCCTTAACAAAGGCGGGTGACGAAAATTTGAATTGAAATAAGCTCCTTTTGTTCTGATATTAATATAAATTAAGTACTTAAAGCTTTGGAATATATTAACATATTGTGCTAAGTCTTCGGGCCTTATCCGAATTGACGACAGAATTACATCTCAGCTAGCGTTTTTAACACAAAACCTCTGTCTCAAAAATGCTGCACCCTTCCAGGTTTAATTTCTTTAAATTTGTAACTGACCCGTGACTGACCCCGCACTCACCTGATAAAAAGTGCAGATGAGGCCAAAGGTGTGTCTCACAAGTTCAGTAACAACCTATTCTACTCAAGCCTCGAAGAGTCCTATGTAGGTATCTATATGGAAATACAGACGATGGGAGTGAATTCCTAGTCGTAATTCCTGTTTCGTATGTAATACATTACACGTGAATCGCATTTAATAAACAATTACCACTCTTCCCTTCAATCGCGACAAAAAAAGAAGCAAGCAATTTCCGTCCAAGAATAAATAACATAAAAATGTACCTTCGGTGTCATAAAATTAGCTTTTCAACATTTGACGGTGTTATATGCGTTTGTGCTACCAAAAGCTTCCTGTTATTCGCTATGCACTGCAATTACACTGACCGGAACACACCGAGGTATTCCGTGCCATTCGTGCTGCATTCTCTTTTATAATTTGCACTCCAGTGTAACGTGAATCTCTTCGCATTTGCATTCTAAATTTATTTTTAAACGCAAAATAAGTTATCTCCAAATATGACACAAAACAAACTTAAAACACATTTATTGTTAACTGTAACAGTTTTATCAGCTTTACTGTAACTTTCCAAGTATAAAAAATGCGCTTTTATTGAATTTTGGGAGCTATATAAAATTTATTTGATCAAATTGTGTGCTTTTCAGATTCATTTGGACGGATTTAATATACCATAATGTATCGTTATCCATAATTTTTATTTGTCATAAAGTAATTTATTTCTGAAACAATATTTTCTTAAAAATTGTTATTAAATTAGCCTAACCTACTGTATTCTGTAACATGACATTTCAAAAAATCCTAAAAACAGCACGTTCCGTATATTTTATGGCAAGTAAAATTATTACAAATAAATTGTGGAAAACAAAGCGATCCGTTCCATTATACATATTTGTTTTATCACCAAACTCAAGATTTTGAATATGCGTTTATCCTTTGGTACCTTGTATAATAACCATTTTTCTGCACCAAATCAACAAGACGTTTAATGTTGACCAAAATCATTTACAAAGCCACAAAATACGCAATAAATTAAGAGACAAAATAAAATTTGTCAAAAGCTGCTAGGTAACATCTAGGTAAGTATAGCCTAATTCATTTACACGCTCTCTCGATACCGAGAATTTTACTTCAGAAATTCGAATACCATTAAAGTAATTTATTAACTTACATTCCAATATTATTGAACCAAATGGAAACCGCCACTTTTAATAAAATTAAAGGCAATAAGTTTAAAACCTACCTACCTATATTTAAAACTAGTTGTTGTCCGCGACTCCATCATAATTGCCGTACCGGACAACAGGCCCAGTTATAACAATTCAGGGGCAAAAAAATAAAAAACACAAAGTTAAGCGATAATAGACATTTTTTGAAAATATCGGATATAAAGAGTGATGTTTTTGACCAATATCTCTTAACTAAGTAACATGTTTTTTTTTTCTTATTTTTACCAGAACTGATATAACTTAACTTCTTCCAGTACCTTATCATTGAGTTTTGGCCCACTTCGTATAAAAAAGCATCAAAATTTTATCGTAATTACTTTCAAAATAAAAGTCATTACGTGCATCCTAAAGCGTCGACAGCTCTGAAGCCGGATAACACAATGAAGCAAAAAACGCAACACCTGACCGAACACGCCAGGTGTACTCCAAAATCCCTATAAATACAGGTACACATCCAATCCCGAAACGAGCAGATGGTTGCATGTTTTCTTTAATAATATTGAACAACTTTTATTTCGTATTTCGTAGTAGACTGGGAACGCAGAGCGAGAGAGAGTGGATTTAAAAATAATTTCAATATCGTCTTAATAGTTTCTTTTCTAATGAATATTGGCCCGCACGAAGCGATCCGCTTCATCATTCCTAATGCGGACTGCTAAACAATGGAATTCGCTCCCATCGTCTGTATTTCCAGATAGATACAACTTCTTCAAAGATAGAGTAAATAGGTTACTGGTGACTTACACCTTTAGCCTCATCTGGACTGTTCTTCAGGTGAGATGCAGGTCAATCAGGTTTGTTTGGTTTGATGCAGGTTTAGACGACCAGATGGCCTGGTAGGTATTAATCACCGGCCAGTTTTAGTAAAAAAAAAAAACACTTACATAATTTTAATCCAACATGCTATCCCTCAGAAGTCTCATACAAGTTCCACCAACAAATCAGATATAAATAAAATATAATATCATTATTTTCTACAAATTCAGTAGAGCGTTTTAAAGTCGGTCAACAGTAACGTCACGTAATTCACGGAATCGTTGAAAAACTTGAAGGCAAATAGATATTTCGCGAAACCTCCGCCTAACCAGGTACACCTCAGAAGTTCAAAGCATCAACCGAGCCTAATTGCCTTGAGCCTTATATACTCCTTATACAGCGTTACACTTCATCCATATCCCGGGAATCCAGGCATAACTTCGCGTATTATCGCATCCTGTTCTGTTAATACTAAGCAATCGAATCTCTACCGTATACGTAGAGCATAAGAGCCAGGCTGCTCCGTATCAGTGGTTAATACGAGGTCATAAGTCAAGTCTGTCCAATGAGTCAGCACTATAAACATGTGGGGCACTTTTTACGGCCATGCATCAGACGGATCGAGGCACAAAAAGGTTTTATTGTTACGTCACGTTAGCCCTAGCTAAACGATGCTTTATATCTATTTTGTACCTCGATGTAATAATGATGAAAGAGGCTTCAAACTGTGAGAGTACCTAAGAGAGAATTATTTTAAATGTAACTCTTTTTCGGAGTTAAAGCTGAGACACTGTTTAAATGTGTGCAATTTCGTTCTTGAAGCAGTGGAATCCTAAAAATCTCTATCGAAAGAGCTACGGACTTTTTCGAAATTCGCCGACGATTTACCGGTCTGATGCGAACGGAGTCTGAATCACCCCTTAGAAAAAATAAACGACCACCAGCGATATCAATTAAATTCCGCCGGTGTAAATGTGGAATGTAAATAAAACTACGAATGTTCTCGCTGAAGTGGGCGTTAATGAAGAAATGGAATTGGACTTTAATGGTTTGCGGTAAGACATAATATTATTTAACGACGGCTTTTCTGAATTTAATGATATTTCGCTATCGACGAAAACAGTGCATGAATTTCAGCAGAGTCAATGCCACCTTTTATGTAGGGTGTGTTCATTTATTAAATATCAAGATATTTTGACTATAATTGTCTGATACTTCCTTATTCCGCATCAGCTAATTCATGGCGAACAATATTAATATGATACCAATTAACAATGAATTTTATTTCTGTCATGCATGCGTAAAAGACTTGACATGACTTGTCTATGACACGAATTAAATATACTCACAATAGCATAATAATTATATTATGTAATGTATGCAAGCTCATCATTTTGAGACGACCGGATAGCCTAGTTGTTAGAGAACCTGACTACGAAGCTTGAGGTTCCGGGTTCGATTCCCGGTCGGGGCAGACATTTGTGTGAATAATACGAATGTTTGTGCTCGAGTCTTGGGTGTTTAATATGTATTTAAGTATGTATCTATCTATAGAAGTATGTTTATCCGTTGTCTAGTACCCATAGTACAAGCTTTGCTTAGTTTGGGACTAGGTCAAGTGGTGTGAATTGTCCCGTGATATTTATTTATTTATTTATTTATTTATTTGTGAACGTTGTGTCAAAACACCCGAAAAGTAAATTTCTTTCAAAAATTTACTTCATTACAGATTTTTTTTAACGACTGGTTTGACATTGGCTATAGTTAAAGTACTTGGTGCAACTCCCATGAAGTATGACTGCAATGCAATGCAATGTAATTTAATGTTTAATTTTACTTTGGCTATTTAATATACCAATCATTGTTGTAGTTTATATGGGGCCATTACGTAATAAAAAATAATATACAGTTATTTTAATAATAAGCAAGGGGCGGGAAAACGCCCGTCATTCTAAAAACCTAACCCTGTTTCACGCAGTAAAGACTTCCTTACAATGTTACGATACGCTCCAATGCCATCCGTAGACTGTGGACGAACTTCTTCCGACTCATAAATGGGTTCTAAATGGTCGTCGTTATGCACTCAAAAGTAAAATGACGGGCGTTTTCCAACCCTTGTTAATAAGCATGTCAAACATGAGAAACAGTTCCACGTGCAGTGTCGAATTTATTCCACCGAGATGACGGCCCCAGCTAGAGTTCAGAGACCTCACCGATAAAGATTCAATAACCTCTGATAGACAGTATCGTATTATGCAAATAACCGGCAACCAGTAACAGCAAATAAAAGATAAAGGTGACAACAAAACCGATAAATGTAAAGCTACGCTTTGGAGTGCTTTCGAATATTACTGATAGTTCGAAGTGTACGCAAAAATTAGGAATACCACTTTTTATTTTATGGCTAGCAATTAAGAACCGCCAAAATGATGGAACACTGATCTAAAGAGCCTACTTTAAAATATAAATAATTTTGGTCTAGGAAAAACCACAAGCGCACTTACAAGTCATCCTCAGAAGTAGCTCAACACTTTATTACTTTGTCGCAATAACCAGTTATACTGTGAAGGTTTCGACCTCACGCACGTTAATGATAGCGACAAAGTACTAAAGTACTGCTCAGCTACTCGGCTACTTCTGAGGCCGACCGTACCTAGTAATGTCCATTTTATTCACCCAAAATAGGATATAATAGGACGTATTAGTGTGTGAGTTAATTTTTTGGCAAAATAGTACATTCCATAGAATGTCTCGTCATGTACTTTCTTCATTCGTCTCTGATATTAAGACTGTGTCTCATGAAGTTATAATCTGTTTATTAACAATATTATTAAAACATTTATGATTAACGTATCGTATTATTTTATAGGCCAACGTTCTCTTATTTTATTTCGGCAACAAAACATAAGGATCGTTTCACACGCAAAGCCTTAACGATATCTTGAGTGGTCTCAGGACCTAAGTACTTCTAGTTGTTATTAATCACGACCGTGAATTCTACTGCGGCTAACCGCATTATGTTTATAAATAATAAACAATAAACATAAATGTTAATATACTCCGCAAGACTACGAATAGTAATGTTTAATCGTATATTTTTGCGGTCAGTAATGAATATTTGCGGCATAATTGTGCACTAAAATAGGATTATTATATAGCTGATTGAATGTGTGTTCTTATTTAAATAATTTATTGAATCAGGCATTATTTTGCGGAGGTCCATATCAATGAACTGAAACAATTACTTTGCTCACCCGCGACCTTATGATAGCTACGTTTATGCAAGAAATGTGTGTTCATGCAGTTCCTCCACCTCCACACTGTACGAACGCACACAAATCACACAAACACAACTATCACCACTATCAAACTACACAGACGCGTTTCGAACTCAATCAGAACTCAACCAGAGCAAAAGAAAAAAGAAAAAGAGAAAAATGTAGTTAACGAAGGTTCCTTAACTACATTTTTCTCTTTTTCTTTTTTTCTTTTGCTCTGGTTGAGTTCTGGTTGAGTCTGGTTCTAGCCGACAAAATTTCACTAGAATCTGTTGAAAAATGCGACCTGTAGAGGCTGTAGAGGAGAAAAGATAGCCGGACATTCGAAAAAATTGTTGCCCAAGCTGAAACTACAACAACAAAGTACAGTTACCTAATAAGTCTAGGTAGGTAATAAACTTGAGGCAGTCTAGACAAAGATATCATTATACGGACGGCGCCTGCGCTTGTACATTGGAACCAGATCACACAATTATAACGGATGCATTGTGCCAAACCGCTGACTACGCTAGCTGAGCTCAAGTATCTTAACATATGGGACACTTGACGTAGGTCGAGGTTATTATACTTAACACACTCGTAGATACACTGTGTCACAGAATGTTGAAGGTCAGGCGTATGGTATATCTACGAAGTTTACACAAAAATGCCAAAAAGAATAGGCTGCTATCAGGGCTTGAAGTACCGGTATTTTCCGGCCATACACCAGAGGCCTTCGCATTTACCATCTCTTTCTGTCACCATCTTATACCGTTTGATAGAAAGAAATAGTGAATGCGAAAGCAAGCGTCCACGCGTTAGACAATAAGCCTACAGGAAACTGTACCTGTACCGGGGTACTTACTAGGCTACTGGTACCAAGAACAGGTGAGCCAACATCTTTGACCTCATCTGCACTTACCATCAGATGAAATCAATCAATCAATGATGAGGTCAATCGCTGTTCAGTTATAAATAAAAACACCAATCCGATGACAATGCAATTATAAAGTATCATTAAGAAAAATGGTGTTTTAAAAAATCAGTACCTACCACTTTAAGATTTTGTGCCCAAAAAATTAAAAGCCACTGTCCATTATCATAATCATCCCTGCCCATATACATCCCGCTGCAGGGCACATGTCTCCTGTCAGAATGAGAGGGCCGTAGATCCCACGCGGTCCCACCCAGTGCAGTTTGGAACTTCACACACACCACCCGGGCTCGAATCCACGGTCCTCTGTCTGAGAGACCATAGGCCAAGCCACTAGGTCACCACAGCTTACTTAAAATAATGGTACCTACATATTTTTTGAGTGGGTCGAATAGACATATATTTTTGCACTTGACTGTAACAAGCCTCGGCTCGCGAGGTCAGAACGTATTTGAGTTGCAGACCAAGTAAACATAATATTTGTACTAAACGTTAAGCTTCGTTCCCACAGCCCTCAACTTTACTAATTAATAAATCAAAGGATTCAAGTGGTACGTCGATCCAGGTAAACAAACTCTTTATTAACATAACTAAATTTAATCAAAACGAGTAATTTAACTTTGCAAATTAGCGCATACGCCGATAAACCGCATAATTTAGAACGTTTTGTTATGAAATTAATTAAGGTATTGTCCTTTTAATTTAAATTAGTTCGTTGCGGTAGCAGGAACAACGGGGACTTCTAAAAATTTTACTTGGGGTTTCGACGACATTTCATTCGCTAAACTGATAGATCTTTATCAGTTTATCTTGAAATTAATCAAACCTCTAAGCATGATACCTTATCTTTTAGTGCATTGGTCTTTAACAAAACATGAATTCAATCATTTGCTACAGTGGAGAGTTTTGTAAAACAGTAGTAGTTATTATAGTAGACAGTCTACACCCCTTGTAAATTATCATTGGAACTTAATCAATTAAGTTAAAATTAAATAAAAGGTTATTTATGTGGTAAAGTAGGAAGGCAGACTACTTGCATGAAAACACATATTTAAGAATAAGAATGAGATATTTATTATTATAAGATAGAATAAGATATTTGTCGTACAGGTATAGTTGTTTTGCATGTGGGGTAATGGTAATAATAATGAAGGAGTAAGTTAAAGGTTTAAAGTTCATTAAATTGTTTATTGTCCAAAGTAAAGGTGAGTACAAAAAAGAAAAGAGTACCTAAAGCAATCATCATAACAAAATAAAAAAAAAAAAACAAAACAAAAAACAAAAGCAACGTTTAAGAGTACATACAAATATTTGAAGTACCAAATAAACCTGACGACGATGAAATAAACAGACAAATACTAACTCACTTAAATTTCATCAAAATGCGATATAAAAATATTCATAAAAACATAACGCTGACCTCCTAAGGTTTTAATATGCATATTAAGGTGCTGCGCCGTCAACACGGTAACTTTATAAAGTGAAAAATAAAATATTCACCACCTTCTCGATTGGATAGAGGCGGGTGCATACCTAAAACTCTTATGAAAAGGAATCAAAGGTCTTAATAAAAGCAAGGCTTACCTTGTAAAATCTACATCATCATTATTTGCGGCCTGTAGACCGTGCCGTGGTGGACGAGTAATTCTACATACGAGTATTTAAAACATAGATTTCTCACGTTAATTTCAGGTAGATTTGGTTTAGTTTGTCAGATATTTAATTTTATGCTAATCTTAATCTTGGCACAGGCCTCCTCTCAGAATGAGAGTGGTTGGGCCATAGTTCCCACGCGGGCCCAGTGCGGATTGGGAACTTCACACACACCATTGAATTTCTTCGCAGGTGTATGCAGGTTTCCTCAGGATGTTTTCCGTCACCGTAAAGCTCGTGGTAAATTTCAAATTAATTTCGAACATAAATTTCGAAAAACTAAGAGATGCGAGCCGGGATCTGAGCCCACGATCCTCTGCTTGAGAGGTCAAACCACTAGGCCGTTCTGAGAGGAAGCCTGTGCCCTACAGTGGGACGTATATAGCCTGGGATGATGATGATCTTATGCTAATCTTAAGTTTGCGGACTCGGAGTGGCTAATTTCTTTCTTACTTTTCTTTTAATTTTATGTCCCTGTGGAGAGACAACTATTGTTTTATTACGCTGTGTATGCCAATGTAGAATGCATTACCAGCTCGTTTTAAAGCTTTGTTATCTTGAATTTCGAAATTAACAATACTTTTTATTTTGAAAAAAAAAGGAAAGTTAAAATTACCGTTTCACATAACTTTTTGTCCTTCTGATGGGTTCATTTTATAACGGTGTAGAACGTATTTCGTGTACAAGAAATAACGCCAACATTAACCTGTAAGAGTAGATTTCGATTCGGGCTCTCTGTTACAAGACACCCCAAACATCTCATGACCTGAGCGTACTCTTACAAAATCCCCATTATATATTCAATTCGCAAAACGAACAGCGCATAAATCTAGAAAGGCATTCGTAAATCAAACTTTTTGTCTCCAAATCTATAATTCACGAGTTTCGGCGACACTCTTCCGAGTGCTTTTTTGACCTTTAAGTAGATCCAATGATGATTCAAGACGTGACAGCTGGATCGTGCATATACTGCTTATTACTCTTAGAGCGCGCGCAGACAGAGAGCAGTCTGGAGTTCTGAGTTCCGCGTTCGGAGTTCTGCGTTCTTTCGAATGTACTGAGTCCCTTACGATAGCGCACGCAGCAGGCGGTCAGACCGCGGCGGTCAAAGCGGAACGCCGCGTTCTAAGAGTTCTTTTGCCGCCGAGACAGAGAACGCCGTGTTCACCGCGATGTCCGAAGTTACAAATACAGAAAAACTGATCAAATTGGTTAGAAAAAGGAGATTATATGATTTAAGTCATGTACACTACAAAAATTGTGACAAAAAAGCAGAAACTTGGCTTGAAATGGCCGCATCAAGGGATTCTTCTCGTGTTGTGTTATTAGGTGAACCCAATGTTTTCTACTGTTTTCGAAGTTTCTAGGCTCCACAAAATCAATGCTTCTTCTTCGGAAGATGAACTTTCTAGCGTCATGTTGCACATACAAAAACATGGAACGCAAGAATTTGACCGCCTCTTGTGTGCGTTGGAACTCTCGAACGGTCAGAATGCAGAACTCTGAACGCAGAACTTGGAACTCCAGACTCCAGACCGCTCTCTGTCTGCGCGCGCTCTTAAGGTGAGGGCATTAAGATTATGATGGATTGGAAAGGAACACAATTGAGGTTCATGTCTTCATGTGTTCTTCTGTATAATTTCCAGACAAATACAACTTTGGGCTCTTCAAGGATAGAGTGAATAGGCTTTAGGCTGTTACTGAACCGGTGACATACACCTTATGTCTCATCTATACTTTCCATCACGTGCCATAGGGTCAATCACAGGTCAGTTACATATATGTAAAAAAATGTCTTGACAGGATTTTGTAGCTAAAAAGCAGAAATGTTTCGTGAAAGCATTGGCTTTAGTTTCCAAGAGCGTGATGGTGTTAAACAACCTAGTAAGGAAAACGTTCCCCTCAGCGCCCAGTAAAATGACGCCCATCTGTCACCTCTCTTACTATGACATAAGAGGTGCCATGTATTGGGTCAGTGTCGAGCACAGGGACGTTAACCTTAATGCCTGTTGCTGATTTCATCGTTCTGACGTTGATGAAGCCTGTTGTGGATATGGTTTGTATTATCTTAATATGTATTTATGTTTTAAATTACATCACTATACAGGGTTATTTGTAATTCACTAGCATCCTTTTAACCCTAAACTCCTACCACTTAAACAAATGTTTTTTGTGTTACGGCTTTTGTCTTAACTTAATATTTTTGGTGTAATAACGTTTTGAAAATTTGAGATTACCTCTTATTTTTACGATACTCTATGTATTTGTATGGGAAAAAAGTGCTTCATTTTAAAAAGTCGTAAAACAAAAAACATTTGTTTGAGTGATAGGAATTCGGGTTAAGAGGATGTCAGTGAATTACAAATAGCCCTGTATATTTTTGCGGAAATTTAATTAGTAATTATGCTATTACAATAGGTTTTGCCCGTGACATCGACCAGTGCATAGTCTGTAGTAATAAAGAGATAATTATTAACAGAATTCTATTTTAATACTATAAAAGTTTTAATTAGGTAGAATTTTAATTATAAAGGATTAAAAAACACAATTATGTTCAAAGCAAATCTCAGTTCAAACCCCAAAATCCCATTAGGATAATCGAGAGAAATGCGGCTAAGCAGAAAATTAGTGAAGGCATGAAGTCCATAAAAAGGTATTTTATGTGGAGATTATGCTATTTAAAAGAATCTCTTAGCATCATTTTGAAAATCAAAGTCGCGAACATTCGGGAGGGTTCGGAGATTTATGTTTTCGTGGGGCTAATGTCAAATTGTCGGGTCGCCGGCAAAACGATCGTTTGAAGCTACAAGTACGGACCAAGTAATTTCCTTTTCACATTTCATTGACAGAATCCTTTTTCCGCATTTTAATACATGTAGTTTTACAAGTCAGTGTTGATATCTTTCAGTAAAATTTCATTATATTGCTATGAAAATACTGATTAACTATTTTACGAAAACAAATTTTATCGAACTAGGATTATAGTAAACGGTAATTAAACGTAAACGGTATATTAGTGATCTCAAAAACTCTATGGCAATGTGCAATCCATCGCTATAAGCAGATAAATAAGGGAACTTTCAAGAGTAATAAAGGTACCCAATATTTTGACTAAGAGTTTCTCAAAGCTTCTTAAAAACCACTTCCACGTGTATAAAAGCAGAATAGGGCACCTTAAAACTTAGACGTATTATATCAGTTTCATTTCGGGTAAAGGGAACTACCTGCCGTTGGAAGGGCTTTGCAAGATTGAATGATTTATTCCCGACGTACGACGATATTGGAAGGGCGTATTTTTATTTGTCGTAAAGGAATTTATGAGTGCGTCTCGTTCCCTGGCCCGAGTACCTGCCCATCGCTCGATCTCGCCTATAAACCCAATCTTTATATTGTGCGAACGCTTTCCTTTTGAAAGCGACTGTGTAAGGTGTTTTCAATTTCGTCGTGAAAAATAAGTAGATACGACGGAAATTTAATAAAGAGGTGAGCTCGTGATACGAGAAATTGAAAATTAACAGGCACCAGTTGCCGCTTTGACTTCGTATTAGTTGCGTTACAGACAATTGTTGAGTTATTTATCAGTACATTTTTCACTAACAAATTGATCATTTTCTATTTTATTTTATACCATTCGACGAACAAAGAATGCTTTGGCTCCTTGTACGAGTACAAAAATAATAAATAAAATTAATAAATATGTTTTTACTTGTAAGTTTAGCGTAATTTCGCATCGTTCCCATGATGCATTTTCAATTTGGACCACATTGAGTTACTGCAATAAACTTGAATTAAGTTATTTCACAAATCGAAATATTTCACGTACAATATCGCAATAAAAGTAGGTTTTTACAGCGCAACTTACTTAAACTTTAGTTTTTAACATTTAATCACACTACATCGGGTTTTTTTCTGAAAAACTTTAAATTAATAGAGGGACCAGAGTTCAGCGTTTCTAACTGGACTAAGATTGTTTTAGTAATCCTTTTGTGTGCTGGCACCCGCTTGATAAATTACGTAGCAGAAAATTAAAATTCGTGACTTCGCATTGTGTTCAACCACTTACTTGTAGTTTTTATTGTGTTTTATTGTACAGTCTGACTTTTTTAATTTTTTACTGTTGTCCAATGGTTAGCTGGCTATACTATGTTGTCTCTTTATGCTTACAAACGCTAATTGGCTGCTTTTGATTGTCACACTTTGGACGTTAGCTCAAATTGGACTTCGTCAACCAAATGCGAGGACACACAGAGCGTCAATTACAACTTTTCCTGGCTGCGCGTTAGCTTGACAAGATAATATGTAAGAGGGCAAAATGGTTTGCTACATTTTTGTAGAGGTTTTTCAGTACATATCTCTCAATTGTTGACGATCACGAAGAGTAACGTCAAATATTGAACATAGAATTTATCTAATTCCACTCTCTCCAAACTCTACCATGATATGACATGTATGGGTGTCTTGTCTAGATGTGAAGGAAATCGGAAAAGTGATTTCTTAGCGCCTGGTAAAAACAGTTTGTGACCAGAAGGTAGGCTATTTCTGCCGAAGATTGAGCCTGCCAACTCAACGTGGAAACTCTGCGTGTCTTCTGGAAACTATGCCGTCGGACGGCTGGTATTTTAAAAGATATTTTTTTTATTTACAAATTTTGGTGTGCTTATTTTGTCATCTTGTCACTTTAGAAAACTACAGTCGAGCTGTTGAATGGCTATTCATAAATATAATTAACGGCTATTTTTTGCCTCATCTGTCACTTGTTTTGGGAACTTGCCTGTAAGTTTAGGTAAAATATTTCCGTAAATACTATAAATATTTATACGCAAAACTGAGCAAAAAAAGCTGAAATTTTATTAAATCTGTTCTTTTTTTTTTAATTACCAGAAGATTAACAACAATATAGCAATGGAGATAATACAAAACATAATCAACGAGCGCTTCGTTAAATAAATACTCTGGTTTCAGCTCGAAACTCATTAAATAAATTTCCT
Source organism: Archips crataeganus (assembly GCA_947859365.1). Classification (NCBI taxonomy): domain Eukaryota; kingdom Metazoa; phylum Arthropoda; class Insecta; order Lepidoptera; family Tortricidae; genus Archips; species Archips crataeganus. The sequence goes on along the minus strand of OX402066.1, from coordinate 10,676,744 downwards.
AGAAGTGCCAGCCCAGCGGTACTGTAAATCCAACTACGTGCAGCTAGCGGCAAAGGTTTCTCTTAGCATTGCTAGTGGAACCAGATAATAAACGGGACACCCTTGGACGCTGACCGTACGCCATCACGAGGATCAAGTGTTATTAGGGAAGTTGTCTTGTAATTAAATTGAAATTTTCTTGTATTAATACAGAATATTACTTTTGTTGCCATGTACTTACTAAAAGAAAGAAAGAAAAACATTTATTCGTGACAAAAAATACTAAAAGAAAAAACGGAACAAGATGCTTATTTAATATTGTCACGAAATGGTCCCAACTCAGCATGATGTCGACCTTGCAGCCGACGCTTGTCTTCCGTTGGAACCATTTTACCCTACGACAGTTTTAAACTACTACTACTACTTACTATTGAATCCTTATTGAATCGTATTGCCGAACAAGGAAATTCTCCAAGACATTTACAGTGAGAAAGTTCTACGATGGAATGCGCTTCAATTTGTTCCATAGTACTCGAGTTATCCGATCCAGCTGTACTGGATGGATACGCTAAGAGCCAAAGTGACTTACGACTTGTCAAACACGCCCACAACGAACGGCACGATACGAAGTTAGTATAAGGCCAGAAGGGGATCCAAACCACAAATAAGTAAAAATAAGAAGAGAAAGGCAGGTAATTCATATTTTTAACTTTCATATTTTTTTGAGTGTTTTTGAAGGCTATTCTATTTGTTTTTTTATTTTTTGTTGTTATTTAAATGGTATACCTAATTTGATTTTACTTAAATTGTAGATTCAGTTACACTATTGTTTTAGGCTACGATCCTGTAAAGATAGTTGTAAGTGTGGTTATAAAATAAAATAAATATTTCTAAAAGTGGCCTCCGTAATTAATCATTTATTAGTATCGTAGTGAACTAAGTATATTTTTACGCACGCCCCCATGGTATTTTTCCTTTTCATGACTTAGCATACTGTGCACGCAATAGAATCAATATAATGTGTTTCTGTTGTCTAATGGTAGCGATATACCGTAACCAAGATCGCTCACATATTTTGAAACAATAAAATTTAAAGTAGCATCATCGAATCTTTCATTATTATAACATTGTTAATCTTTTGTCAATTTAACGTTCATTCGCCTCTTTGACATTTATTTTGTCTTCACCAGAGTTCGACGAATCATAATTTAATTGCTATATGTGAATAGATATATTGAGTCGTGGTAGCCTAGTGATTTGAAATACGGCCGCTTAAGCAGAGCGATGTGGGTTCAAGCCCGGTCTCGCACCTCTGAGTTTTTCGGAATTTATATGCGAAATTACATTTAAAATGATGACCATGAGTTTTACGGTAAAGGAAATTAAGGAAAATATATTAAGGACATATTATATTACAGATGTGGGTGTCAAAACCGCCAAGCTGAAGTGGGACTGGGCCGGACATTGTCTGCCGAATGCATCCGGACCGATGGGCGCGAATCGTTACCGAATGGGTTCCGAGGGATGGCCAAAGGAGCAGAGGCAGACCTAAGAGGAGATGGCGGGACGACCTGAGCGCTTTTCAGCTCGATTGGCAAGTGCATGCCCAGGATAGGGAAAAATGGCGGAGGAAAGGGGAGGCCTTTGCCCAGCAGTGGGACATATTATAGGCTATATATAAAAAAAAAATAAGAACACCTGCACAACTTTCCGCAAAATCCGCACTGAGTCCGCATGGGAACTACAGCACAAGGATGATAGCATCCTGAGAAGAGACATCTCAACTGTGGGACGTATAGGTATAGGGCGAGACGATGCATTTAGTTGCCACAGGTTCGAAATCCATACTAATATTATAAATGTGAAAGTGTGTTTGTTTTTTTGTTTATTTGTTTGTCCTTCTTTCACGTCGAAACTGAGCGACGGATTGCCGTGATTTTTTGTATAGACATAGTTAAATGGCTGGAGAGTGACATACGCTACTTTTTATTACGGGAAAATATCCCATTCCCACGGAAAAACACGTTTTAATCTACTTCAACGGGGGCGAAGCCGTGGGCATCATCTAGTTTTTTATAAATAAGGTATCAAGATCAGATGTAAGTAGCAACATCGTTAACGATTTAGTTTCTCGCAAATATCGCCTCGACGAGATGAAGACAACTTGTAATACTATTTCGATGCTATAACTTCCTTCACTACGCACAAAACTTAACACCCTCTTCCACTATATTTGTTTAGACAACAGTAATTAATTTTACTAAAGCACTCACATAAATAGTTTTGCTTGTTCACGGACACTTTCGCAAATGATTGATGACATATACGGCTACAGAAGCGAAGCCAAGCGACTCCAAGTTTTGCTGCCTTGGAAATAGGTAGTACTGATGTGTTCTATGTAAATTTGTGTGCAGCAAAGTGACGCATGTGACGTCAACCGTGCAGTGTGGTAAATGATGCACTTAACAATATTGCACTGGAGTCAAATTTGTTGTTTTTACTCGGTCGGTAATGGCGGCAGTAACTTAATTGATTCTGTGGCGGGTTGTAATGGATTGCCAGCTAATGTGAAAAAAATGCAATTAATGCACGGTGGAAAATTAAAAAAGAGAGAAATTACGGGAAAAAATGTAACTTGTATCGGAGTCCGCTTTTTACATCACCTAATTCCACTGTGAAAGTTTTTAATTCGATACACGAAGTTATTTTTCAGTTAAGAAAATTAATGTTCCATACTTTTTTTTTTTCAAGAAATCAATCCCAGAAAAACATTAAATTACATTATTTCATCTAATCAAATGTTGACTGGTAGAGATCCCGTAAAGGGATAAATTCGCCTTTGTACATATATCTCAAGTATCTCAACTGTTGTCAAAAGTGTTATTTTTTCTTATTTTTGTACAATAAACGGTTTTCATACATACATTGTACATTAGGTATCATACTTAGTTCAAACAAACCAATTTCTAGTAAGTCACACTTAAAGGAGTGCTTTATGATGTATGATCATATCAAAATGACATCAAGTGACGTACTATGATTTAGAGACACGTAACGTCGCAGGCAAGCATTAATTAGTAAGAATCATTCATTACGCAAGCCTAAATGGCCTTAGAAGATTATTTTAAATTAAAAAACCCTGTCCGATTCGTCGCGGTACCCTCACATTTTTAACAATGATATATGACATGAATAATTTGGTAATGGACTTAATAATAGTATATTTTCGGATGCATTTCGTTCGTTGAAAAAGGTATGACACGCACAAGAATTTATGTTCAAATTTCGATATTAATTCTAGGGTTGCCATTGCCAGTGTTGCCACCCTTGCTTGTACTGTTTGGTATCATAAAAATATTCATATCAGATGGAAGCGAAGTAACGACCTGACGACCCTTTGTCGAAAACCTTATAACATTATTTTTATTATTCATAAATTCTTTAAAGGCTGTTGGTGAAGGCACATGCATGCATCAACCTATAAACCGAACTGGGATGATTCGATAGAATATCTAATTTCATAATATTAAATTAAAAAAATATATATCTTAATCTAAGTACATTAATAATATAAAGTAAAAATTAAAAAAATATAACTAAAACATAAGACCTATTATGAAAACTGGTCTCCTTGGGCAATGTTCCGAAGATACAGGCAGCGTTTCCTCTTTGCGACAGATGTTCATGATGCTGATAGATGCGTCGAAATATCGGTAGCTGATTAAAGATAACCAAGACAAATACGCTTATTGCCTAACGCGCTGACGCTTGCTTTCGCATCCACTATTTCTTTCTCTTGGTCGTCGCAGACGTAACCGCTCTAAAGAAATTCCATAGGTATTGTAATGCACACATATCGGCATCGGAACAGCTTCGCCTCGCCTCGGCACAAGCTAGTAATCCGCAAGCGGCGCGCGGGCAACTCGCACAGTCATCGAGCTTACGTCGGGGCGCCGCCGCGCTTGCATCTCGCCGCCGGAACGGCCATCCCGCCGACGCTCCACTGCTCGACGCTGGAGCGGTGGAGCGTCGGCGGGATGGCCGTTCCGGCGGCGAGATGCAAGCGCGGCGGCGCCCCGACGTAAGCTCGATTTGTCTTACTCGCAGTTTCAGCTCTAGCCGCCGCGTTGCTTCAAGCGCGTTGTCCCCCAGTCGTAAGCGCGATGTCACCTAGCCGCAGCCTCGCGGATACCTCGGAGTGCTGAGCCGTTTCTGTTACGTGCTTGGGTATGGTTGACGCCTGGTTGACGGCGAGCCGATGAGGTGAAGCGGCGCCGATCCGATGCCGAGCGATAACGTGTGAGGCAACCTTTAAATGGTATAAGATGGTGACAGAAAGAGATGGTGAAAGCGATGGCAAGCGTCGGGGCGTTAGACAATACGGCCTCTATAGCTAATGGTTAATTTTAAAAAAAGCTAAATAGACGAATTGAGATTAAAAACTTTTTTTTAAATAAGCTTTCCAGTTACAGATACAAATGAAAAGTCAAACTCCAGTGCTATCTTCTTCAAGTCGTAACCATCAAAATCCCTAACGCCAAAAGCGCTTGAAAAAAAAACGCAATAAAAACAAACAAATCTACGTATAAAGATATCATGAAAGTACGCAACAAATTTAAATAAAAAAACATCCGTATAGCATTTAGCCGCCCACGTAAAGCCGGGCACACACGACACTGTCATCAATCACTAAGGACGTTTATACACGTACGGACGCCACAATGGGACGGGTTTTAAGAGCCTTTCCCGTGGATTGACGGGAGCCAGAAGGTGGTAAGTGAAAAGGGTGGTACACACCAGTTATATTGTCTGAATGGAGCGTATGAAAAGTTTTCGTTGGTCATTTTGGTGTAAAGAGCTTAAGCGAGGGGTTCAAGTGCAAGCGAGCTTTTTAAGAATGTCAGGAAAACAAATTGCTAGGAACTGGAGTGGTTATTATAATTATGTAACTAATGGAAACACTGGCTTCAATTAAGTAGATATAGCAAGTATTTAGAGGATTGGTTGATAAAACATAACGCTTTTGTGCGGACAGAGCAATCTGCAATCACAAGTTTCTATAGAACCAGGTTGGTAGAGTACATTTTTTTTATGAAGTCGTCACATAAATGCATACGTAGGTACAAATTCAATACGATACCATACATGTATAATAAATTGAATATGAACGAACGATGTTTACAATACATATAGATGGAAAATACAAAATGGTTGCAATATTCAAGCGTTTTGTGGCATTTAAATACTTGACTGTATTGAAGAAAGTGGCTCCCTCATTTAATTTCAAGTTATTATTTCTAAACTAAAACATCTATTTAAGTAACTAGCTTTATACCGCGGCTTAGCTACCGTGGAGGAATAAAAAATTGCCTAGCTCTCTATCCTGTAGAAATTTCTAAAGGTCCCGTCTTAGTGCTCCTCTATGATCCTTAAGAGATACTTATGTCTGCCACAAGTAGCTACAATTGATTTAGACTACGATGGAAGTCAGTCGACCAGCCAGTTAGGCATCTCTTTCAAAAGTAAGTACAGAAATGTACTTTTGCCTTTCAAAGGTATAAAAATGAGTGACAACAATACGGTGATATAAGGTGAGTGTAGATGGAAATGTTGGAAGAGGGAGACCAAAGACATTCCATGATCAATTTGGAGATGTCTTGAAGAAGGGTCAGGTCAAGAGTTCCCGAAACCGGCGAGCATGTATGAAAAGACTGAGTGTGTTGGAAGCGAAAGATGTAGGTCAGGATCGTAGAAGGTGGAAACAAATTTAATAGTCTCTGCCTATCCCTTTACGGGAAGGAAGCGTGATTGTGTGTATTTATGTATGTAACAATAAATAAAATTGGAATACCAGATAGTCAATTAGAGAAACTGGTATTTTTCTTGTTTGTACAAAGCTATAAATATAAGCGGTCGAAAACACTCTAACCGTGTTACAGTAGCGAAAAAACGGCACGTTCATTGAAGAATTCTTTACATTTACATGTAAAAAAGAAAGAAAACATTTATTCGTGATATGTAATAATTTTTCACGTGTATGTTTAGTTTCAAATGTTAGAAGTAAAAATCGACGCACTTCTAATGGTCGGATTGACTTGACTCGGGTAAACATGTGAAGTTTAGATGACAATGCAGCATTTTACAAGTGGAGTACGCAAAAAAACCTTGTACCTTTATAAAGACATTGTTTTAGGTTAGGTTTCTGGCATGTGCTGTATGGTTTTTAGAATTTAAGGAAGGCACAATAGAACGAGCGATAAAAACCACAATTTTGCATGTCTGTCGACCGCATGAAAAACTATGCGTGTCTCAGACCGTATCTAAAATCACAAAGGAACGATTAATAACACTCTTGATTTTGTATGTCTTACGAACGTGGAAAAGTAAACGCGCGATTCAGGCTTTGTGGTAAAAAAGCACTGTCTTTATCTTGTGATCATTATAAACCAAAAACGAGTACCTGATATATTATAGTGTACAAGTTAGTCTACTCGCTTCCTATCTAAGTTGTACTTAGGTGGGATAGCCACGAAATCCTCATCCCAGCCTACATTATTTCCCACAGCAGGGCTCAAAATGAGAGGGCTTGGGCCGTAGTTCCCACGCGGGCCCAGCGCGGATTGGGAACTACGCTACGACATGTGAGCTAAAATTCTCTGCAGTTTCCTTCCCTGGAATGGAATGGTATTTTCAAGTGATCCCATTGCAGAAATCGGTCATCATTATCATTTCAGCCTAAAAACACCAACTAGACCCGTCCTGCGTCATCCCCATCCAACGCGTCTCCGCAACCTTAACCAGGTCAACCCTGCTCATTCTTTTTATAATATGCATGAAGGAACTTCTAGAAGTTTCGTCCAGTAACGCACTGCAACTACTGTATTGAGAGGGCTATGAACAGGATGGGCTGTAAATCTCCAGTTTTATCTGGAACTATCTACGCGGGTTGTTTCGCGCGGTTTTTCGGCTGGAACAGTTAATCTACATAACGGGTCCCGTAATGGGGAGCCTTCAGATCGGCAGATATGGCGCGATTGCCTGTTCTTGTAATGGTAGCAAAATTATACGTGTCTTCGTATAATGCCTCATTTTTATGGGCTCTCATTGATTTGGTGAAACGGTGTTTTAACCAATTATGCACTGCTTCTGTTTTTTGAAAGGCGGTGTTTGGATGAATATGTTTCTTTAGTTGTTTCTAACTTTAAAAGCGGCAATTATCATAAGTAATATATAACGTAAACGTGGACTTTTGGCATCAGTGGTGTCAGTGTCAGTGATAGCCACAGAGCTTGTTAGCCGCTGCGCTCAAAAGGTATTCCATGTTATTGTTTATCGTCCCATCATCTCTGCCTTGTTCAGGTTGTCCCTAAACTCCTAGAAAAAAAATAAGAAAAATATTCACGTCAATTTTCGCTTAACTAATTGTAAGTGGGATAGATGGTCTTATTTATTCCAGAACACATGGTACAGGCCTCCTCTCCAAATAAGAGTGCTTGGACAGTAAATCTCACACGAGCAAATATACTTATACATGTTCATAATACTTAAATATTTCCATGTCGCAGCATCACTGACGCTGTTACTGTTTGTAAATTGAATAAAGATATTTAGACATTGACTTTGACTTGGAAAGTCCGCCTTTAGCGACCACTCAAACCATACAACATTCAACATTGGCACATTTCCAGAAACCTATAGATTAGGTACAATCTTGATCCAATGAAACACCATCAATCAATTATATCTGCAACAGAAGCAATTATTCCCGTGTCAAATGGACCGCGCTAAGCCAGAACAAACCCTACAACCAATAACGCGTTTCGTACGGCAAGCACTTACGCCTAAGCGGCCTTTTCGATTGATTGCTTTAACTGACACACGGACAGACAATGCCGTGAACTTCGCATGTTATGGGTTAGAGGGATAATAAATAGTTTACTGATCCAATGCCGATTTCACGCCCCTTATTGCTGGGATTGCAGTGTTCGTACAGAATTCCGATTTAGGCGTTGACAGATGAAAATTTAATCGAATTTAGAATACACGTCCACTAAGTTAGAAGGTTAAATCGAGACTCACAACAAACTGTACGTAATGTACGTTCAAATGTTGATCTTAATTATCATCCCAGCCTAGGTAAACAGGTGACATAAAATTAGTGTTTCTTACTCTGTTAATGTTAGACAACATAATGCATTAACTCAATTTCTAAAATTAGTCTCATAAAGTTAGTTCATACTTAATTTAATGAAATCATCATCTTAAATTACAGCAAAATTGAAACGAAACACCCGAACAAAACTTGGATCATGGCAAGGAAACTTGCCTGAAATTGGTGCTATTTTTAGCATTAGCATGAATTCCTAATTATAGGTACAGAAAATCACTCAAGTTTATTAATGGACCTACAGTTTTAATATAGGACAGGCCAGTCCTCTTTTCGTGGGTGCCGCAAAGGACAACTGAGGCAAATCTCACATCAGGTCTCTTGCCCACTCAACAGCCAGCGCAATGAGGTGTTGAAAGCATTTTTCTTGGAAATGATGGTCTTTTCGACAGCGCCCGTAGGTTAAAATAAAAACCGGCCAAGAGCGTGTCGGACACGCCCAAGATAGGGTTCCGTAGCAGGTACGAAAAAATCTAATTTATTTAATTTATTGAATCAGGCGTTACTTTGCGGAGGTCCATATTAATGAACTAAAACAATTACTTTGCTCACCCGCGACCTTACAATAGTTACGTTTATGCAAGAAATGTGCGTTCATGCAGTTCCTCCACCTCCACACTGTACGAACACACACAAATCACATAAACCCAACCATCACCACCACCAAGCTACACTGACGCGTTTCGAACTCAACCAGAGCTCATCTTCAGAGTTACCACAACCGTATGCTATGCTACCAAACGTTAAACTAACAAACCAAAACAAATGTTTTAACTTGTCACTGTAACTTCTCAAGTACCCACTTTATTTTTCTTATTCTCAAACTACCCCACAAAAATTAACTTTTATTGACATATTTAAAACTACCTTGAATTTTTTTTTGTTTATTTATTTATAAGGCATATTTAATTAATACTAACTGTTCAAATTCGACCCAAGCCGCAGTAAAGGAGAAGATACTAAATTTACCTGTTCATTAATAATAGACCCCATAGTGTTGTACCTAATTATTTCCATGCATTCCAGAGCATCCAGACGCAACCCCTTGCCGCAATAATGTAACACTTCATAAGAATCATTGTTATGTTAATAGATTGTTGACTGTGCCTCTTTCTAAGGAACATTATGATTTAGAGTTGAGTACTATTTATCAGATAGCGATCTCAAATGGTTATACAAAATCAATGGTAGATAGTTTAGTTCAAAAGAAGCAGGCACGGTTAGTAAATAGCATGATTTACGCTGCGTTACCTTCTCAGTCTACTAACAAATATAGATCTAGCATCTCTTACGTCGGGGGTTTGTCTGATAAGATTTATGGCATTTTAAAATCAAACAATATTAATGTTGCCTTTAAGACTAACAACTCTTTGTACTCTAGGCTATGTAACCACAAAGAACAGGTAGATAAGGGAACTAGATCGGGGGTATACAAGCTTACTTGTAATGACTGCAATGGGATATACGTAGGACAGACAGGCCGAAGTTTTAATACTAGATTTAAAGAGCATGTTTCGGCATATAGGAATGAGCATCCAGATAGATCGAATTTTGCAAAACATTTGTTGGAATCAAATCATTCATTGTTAGATTCAGATTCTTATGAAGTGTTACATTATTGCGGCAAGGGGTTGCGTCTGGATGCTCTGGAATGCATGGAAATAATTAGGTACAACACTATGGGGTCTATTATTAATGGACAGGTAAATTTAGTATCTTCTCCTTTACTGCGGCTTGGGTCGAATTTGAACAGTTAGTATTAATTAAATATGCCTTATAAATAAATAAACAAAAAAAAATTCAAGGTAGTTTTAAATATGTCAATAAAAGTTAATTTTTGTGGGGTAGTTTGAGAATAAGAAAAATAAAGTGGGTACTTGAGAAGTTACAGTGACAAGTTAAAACATTTGTTTTGGTTTGTTAGTTTAACGTTTGGTAGCATAGCATACGGTTGTGGTAACTCTGAAGATGAGCTCTGGTTGAGTTCGAAACGCGTCAGTGTAGCTTGGTGGTGGTGATGGTTGGGTTTATGTGATTTGTGTGTGTTCGTACAGTGTGGAGGTGGAGGAACTGCATGAACGCACATTTCTTGCATAAACGTAACTATTGTAAGGTCGCGGGTGAGCAAAGTAATTGTTTTAGTTCATTACGAAAAAATCTTTGCATACTTTATTAATGTGGCTGTTTTGCTCCCAACGTCGGCGGTACAGCGCCATCTATCGGCGAATTGGGTAACTAATATGCAGTCTACTAGAACTAGTATGTATGTTGATTGTTTTTAGATGTAATATTTTTTTTTTATTTGAAAGAAGATACTGTTAGCGTGATCTTATAGGTACTTAAAGAAAAAAATGCTTGCAATGGCGGTTAAATTACAATCTTAGTTTAGAAATATTTTTTTATAAAAACTTAAAAACTGCTCAACCGATTAAGTTGAAAATAATTTTCCTAGAAAGTTTTTATTAAGTTTAACTTGCGTGATTTTTTTCATATTTTTTAGACGTGCGGTTCAAAAGTTAGAGGGGGGGATACATTATTTTGAACTTTCGGAGTGAATATCTCTGAAAATATGAACTTTATCAAAAAATGGTTTTAGCAAACCCCTATTTATTTTTGAATACCTATCTAATGATACCCCACACTATAGGGTTAGTCGAGAAAAAAAAAATCACCCCCACTTTACGTCTATGGGAGGTATTCTAAAAAAATTTTTTTTAGTTTTTTTATTGAACCACTTTGTCGGCGTGACTGATATATATATTCTTGCCAAATTACAGCTTTCTAGTACTAACAGTCTCTGAGCTTAGCCGCGGACAGACAGACAGACGGACAGACATGGCGAAACTATAAGGGTTCCTAGCTGACTACAGAACCCTAAAAAAGATGTAACAGAGTCCTCTGTAGCCTATTTGCAAAATCAATTCGTGATTTTATTTTGATTTTGAATTAGGAATCATTTTCCGTTTTTTTTTTCCAAATGCAGAACAAAAGATACTTTGCAAGGCAAAATCCTGTGAAAGCGACCACCCGGAAGGAGGCGTATTTCGTGGTTTAAGAATCAACGTGTTTCAACCATAGTACAAGATCCTTATTCCGAGCTGCTGTGTCAGAGATAAGGATAGCACTAATGATAGTCGACCTCCAGTAGACAATGGCACCTGAAGAACAAAATTCTATTTTCCCAAGAAAGTTGTCATGGACGTTCAGAATAAGATACCTTAGACACGACCACGATTAAACAAGAGTGCAGAAACTCAGAAAAAGACCGAATTAAAAACTTAGTTTGCCACATCAACACCTCGTACGTACACACATCACATATTTACGTACCTGCTTTCCTTATTTATAGAGAGGACGTTAGGAGCGAGCAATAACGTGTTGAAGGAAGAGACACGTGCACGTCTGACTTGATATATTGAACACGTTAAGCCAGAATTTGGCAATAACAATGACCCTGAAAGGAAACAAATCAGAACGGATACTTCAGGTAGTCAATTTAACGTACTCGTACTTAGGTATTTGATATGCTTGGCTTTTTATCAATAAATTTCATACTAAATACAAACTGAAACATGGATGCATAGAAAAAAAAAAACAGAAAAAAGACAGCGCTGGGAATCAAACCCAGGTCCCACAGCATTCCGTGCCGCGTGCCATATCCCTACACCACCACTGATGGTACAAAAATTTAGTTGAAAAAAAAAGATACTTCATAGCAAACTTTTTTTTTTCAAAAAGTTTGCAATATTTGCTAACTAAACAAACTTTGTTGATACTTACTAGGGGCGTTCAGTAAAAAGTGAGAATGAGTATGTTGTAAACAACTTTTACTAAATGTCATTTTATTTTTCGACATAGTCACCTTTTAGCATAATACACTTAGTATATCTTTTTTCTAAACTTAAAATTCCATTTTTGAAAAAGGTCTCATCTTGAGTACTTAAAAAATCTTGTAATGCAGCGACTACCGCGTCGTCGTCTTCAAATTTCTGGCCTCTCAGGTATTGTTTCAATCTCGGAAATAGGTAGAAATCACTGGGAGCGAGATCTGGTGAATACGGAGGATGCTTAAGGATATCGAACCCAGCATCACGAATTGCAGCCATTGCAACGGCGGACTTGTGTGCCGGGGCATTGTCCTGGTGGAACAGCACAACTTTCGAGAGTTTACCTCGCCGTTTTTCGCGGATCTCATTGCGCAATGTTGCTATTTGTTTGGCGTATAATGTGCCCGTAATAGTGGCTCCATGCTCGAGATACTCAATCATTAATACCCCTTTACCATCCCAAAAAATAGAGCCCATGACCTTACCGGCAGATGGGCTCACCTTGAATTTCTTTGGAGTTGGAGATGATGGCCTTTTCCATGTCATAGACTGCAGTTTCGTTTCTGGGTCGTAATGATGGAGCCATGTTACGTCCATTGTTATAAATCGCGCCAATAAAAGTTCCCGGTCTTGCTGCATCAGGTTCAAAGCTTCTTGACAAATCTCTAGTCTAGTTTGTTTTTGCGTGTCAGTAAGCATTCTTGGTACCCAACGCGCAGATACCTTTTTCATACCCAAGCGTTCATGTAAAATATTATGCACGCTCCCCGTTAAAATCTTTACATTTTCAGCAATAAAACGAACTGTGACACGACGATCCGCCAAAATTGAGTTTTCGACTTTTTTCACAATTTCTTCAGTTACTGCTGTAGTAGGGCGTCCGGAGCGGGGGTCGTCCATTGTCGATGTTCTTCCACGTCTAAATTCGGCGCACCAACGTGCGACTGTCGAATACGGAGGAGCATTAGACCCTAAAGTGTCCCGCAAATCCAAATTGACTTGGTCCGTGGAAAAATTTTTCAAACACAAGTATTTGATAACGGCGCGCAGTTCAATTTTCTCCATTTTCGCTAACGTACTCAATAGCATTGCAAAGAAATTACCGTATATTTTTTTAAACAAAATACAGTTAGTTTTTTTTTCATAGCAATCAGCTAGATAGATTAGCTTTACCGGCCAGTATTTAATTTCGTAATATTAAAAGAGTTTGCATCTCATTCTCACTTTATATTGAACGCCCCTCGTACTTAATAAATTGTTTTTTCTTTCTTTCTTTCTTTACTTTTAATTCGTGAAACATGTTGGATTTGAATCTCATGGATTATTCACACTTGTTTATTTCAGGTTTATTTTTATTGTAAACTAGCTGTTGCCCGCGTCTTTGTCTGCGAAGAATTCGTTTATTGCTACCCCGCGGGACCTATGCAATTTTTCGGGATTAAACTATCCTACATCCCTTCCTTCATTTAAATCGGTTCAGCGCTTTAAGCGTGAAGATGTAACACATTTTTGTATTTGTATGTTACGGTAACCTTTTTCAGGCCTTCAGGCCTAACTCTAGGTTTGTAAATGTTTCAAAAGCGGGCGAAGTCGCGGGTTAGCGCTAGTAATCCTATAAATTCATCGCGTGCAGCGCTCTTTTTGCGCAAATTCACGCGATGGCCAGATAAGCCGAGTTCACATAACACGCGTTTCCCATTATCACCTCCCCGATACGTAATGAGAGGCATAAATTCTGTAAAATGCGGGGGACTATATCTACCCTCCATAACTTTAATAAAGTAGGTAGGGTTATCGATAAAAGTAGACTAGAGATAAACAAAAGTGATGGATACCTGCCGTTTAAATCCAGTACAGTAAAATAGTGAAGAAGCGGAACTATTTAAAACGCATGTTTTATTTAACACATCTCTCAAGAATTAAATGTATCAACAATTTAGCGATTAGATCGTACTGAATATGTTTGAGTTTCAAAGTAGCTAAATACATCATCATCATCAAAGTGTACACATATGTATATACGTCACACTGCAGGACACAAGCATCTTTTCAAAATGAGGCGGTTTGCAAATTTCCTCACGACTTCGCCGTAAATTTGAAATGAAATTTCGCACGTAAATTCCGAAAATTCAAGAGGTACGAGCCGCGGGCTCAGACCCACGACCCTCTGCTTGAGAGGCCATAGCCATAGGTCCAAACCACTAGACTACCATGGCTTTTGAAGACAAAATAAAATCATATATATTTAGGGCCGACAACGCACTGGTATCGCGTAAAGCGCTGGGAGTGTCTATGGACAGTGGTGTTCATTGAACATCAGGTGACCCACTAGTTCGTTTGTTTGGCCTCTCTAACCTTAAAAATTAAAAATATTAATATAGGAGAGGCTGCTTAAAAATTGTTTCCTTTCAACAACACAGTTTCAATCCCCGTTTCAGCACAAGTATTACTTAAGACCACTCTTCTACGCTATATACAAGGGGATTGATATAGAAAAAAATATCGGAAATATAAATTTAGGATGCTTGTTCTGTACCTTGTTTGTTAAGAGGGTCAGTTGTACTCACAATGCGTGCAATAAAATAATATTATTCATACTTTAGTAGCGGATTATTATTGCAATGGCTGCTGATAAAATAAAGGGGATGCGTGAAAAGATAGCGGGCATAATTCCGCTGCTATTTTTGAATTTTTAGTACATTACCTCATGAGGTTTGTATTTACTTATTTAGCTTATGTAGTTATGTGAAGATGTACATTATTCTATATCATCCTTCTACTTCTACTTACGGTGACGTCTCCTACCAAAAGTCGGTTCTCATAAGGGATATCCGAAACTGAGATCTGCTGCCCGGAATAGAGACTTAGTAATGAGACTTAGTTTTGAGATATTTGAACCATATGGGATAGTTAAGTTAGTTACGTCTTCTTTTGGGTCTTCTTACTTCTTTCCAGCTTTTCCTAATTCTACTTCTGAAATATCATCCAGCAGGTATTAAATATTTCGACAATACAGGCATCTATTTATCCTTAATAATCTGTCGGTCCCTCTGTTACCTCTCCACGCTTAAACCGCCGAACCGATTTAAAAATGAGATTTAGTACGGAGATATTAAAAACCCTAAAAAGGATATGGGATAGTTTTTATCCGAATTCTTCGCAGATGGAATCGCGGGGAACTATTGCAAGAATACATCTAACTAGAAAGAACTGCCAGACAAGGTAGTTCACACAACATAATATCGTCAAGATTCCGTCGCTATATTTTATCTCAACAAATTACAGGTGTAAAGGAAGCCACAAAAATCTAGGGGTGCGATTTTAATTTAGCTCGTAGCGCTCTGCAGACTCATTTAATTGGGAGCCACGGCACTCTCGCATATTCAGCGAGCATTACTTGGAAATCTCAGCTGAATATAAACTTAAACGCCTCTTAATTTTCACTCGGATTCCACCACGCACGGCCCTCTCAGAATGATAAGGCTTGGGATGTAGTTACCACGCGGGCCCCGTGCGTTTAGGGAACTTCACATACACCATTGAAAATTATATTCGTTAATCTGATATCGCGAGCGCAATACAATTAACGGTTTTCATTCTCTACTATTTAAATAAATTTTAATTAAAACTGATAAATAAAATTGTCCAAAATATTAATATTTATGAAAATTATTACCACTGTCGATCTCTTTAAAATAATTCCTTTATTGCAAATTTAAATTGGTTTACGTTTTATTGAGAATTCGGACGATATTTTCATTTATTTCGTCAGAAATCTCATTACGAAACGCATTTGTACCCCAAATAAGGGGCCGTGTGAGCCCCCGATAAGCCGTAATTAAATAGCGGCTATTATTTACTATATAATGTTAAAGTATAGCACTTTGCACCCCAGTCACTGAGGGTCACTCCCTACCTTAGATAGGGCTAATAAGAATTTTATAAGATACAGAGTTAGGAAGCGTAGAAAGTTACAAAAAAAAATGCGTCAAGACATGTCCTATGTTGTTGTTGCCCACGACTCTGTTTGCAAAGAATTCGTTTATCGCTATAGCGCGAACTATGCAATTTTCCGAGATCAAAACTATCTTGTGTCCTTCGCAGGCTCTCAAACTACCTACATACATTCATGTAATGTGTTCATGTAAATTGGTTCAATGGTTTAAGTAAGCATGAAGACCAACAGAGACCGACAACAGATTGTTAAAATATTGAGGTTAGAATTGCCAAATTGTATAATTAGCAGATCATCCACGCTCCTACAAATTAAAATTCTACACGGCGTTTTTTGATTTGATACTCATAAAATCTGATTGGATAATGGATGTTTAAAATATCTCGATGTTTAACGTAATAGTGTACTGTTCCTGTTAAATATTCTTGACAAATCTGCGGTACTTTGGAATTCATTTGCGTGTTTAGCAGCTAAGCGTAGGTACCTATTATATGCATAGATTCCAACGATGTTTATATGAAAATATACTTCATAAAGTTTTTTGCATTTTTTGATCGCGTAAACTTTTTTCTCACAGCTCGAAATAGATTTGAATATTTATTATTAATTTAGACTTGATATCATCGAAGTGATACTACTTAGAAAGGTTACTTTTTACAAGCTTTTATTTAACTCGCAATGTATGTATGTATGTACGGGTCAAATCTTGCAAGTTGATTGTAAGTCACTTCTCGATTTCCGATTCAGCTGAAAATTTGCATGCATGTTAATTTCCGTTCAATAAGAATAAATATCTGGAACCTAAATAAAATATAAAATCCCCATATCTCTATAGTCGAAAATATGTTAATTGTTATTTACGAGAAAGCTGATCAACTATCGAGCGATTGTGTCCGCCAAAATCTCCATCGAAACCTTCAAAGTTAGAGACATTTAAGAACATTAACAACATTGTTTCTAATCTGATGCCGGAGTGCGATCACGTTCGTTCGTAACGTCGGTCGACTCGAAAAGCAAACTCCGTAAAACCGGCGGACAGGGCTGCCAAATGTCTAAATTGTTGATTGTTCCAAGTTTACAGCAACGTAGCAAACTTGGCTTTGTCGAACTGCTAGTGAAGTGAGTTTAGCGTGCGGTGACGGAATGTGCTTATATACACACATATCCAAAGGAGTTTATGTGAAACACCTTCGATATTACGTACAGGCAAATTAAAAATATGGTTTCGCAGAGTTGTGAATCCAATTGCGACGGTGTTGAGCGCGACGTTCTCACGTTTTGTCTGCTGTTTGACCGAAACTCATAGGCTACAGAATTTCAAAGTCAGTCTCAACTAGATCACGAAGTAAAAAAACATGTTCTATGTCTCTTCGAAAATATGTCTAAAGCGGGCTTGCGCGGACCACAGTTAATTATATAACTCCGAGCTAACTGCTAACCTAGGGTTAAGAAGTGTCAAAAATAAGTAACTGTCCTCTCTAACCCAGGGTTAACAATTTATTTTTTTTATCCGTAGACCGTGCAAGCGACCCTGATGATATTATTAACTGTGAATCTATTACAACTGTTACAAAGAAAATTGTTGGCGATTTCTGGGTTCAATTCTCAGCCCCAGTATTACTTATCCACCAGCGTTGCCAGACGTCACAATTTCTGGCCCTATGTCCCACGTGGGACAGACTCAGTACCGCTTTAGATTTAAAAAAAAAACTAACGAAAATATCGTAACATTTAAATCGGAAAGAAAATTTTTCGATGTTGAGATTCTTGCTTAAAGTTCCAAAGCCGTAATAGTTTATGATACTTCAAGTCTATGTGTACATATAATATAATGTTTAGTCACACGTGCCTTGGCATCTAAACTCCAGCTTCTTGGCAGCCCTAAGTCTAGCTAGTCTGAGATTGCTGCAACGAATGCATTCAGAAATTCCGTACGACGCGACCACTTCATACCCACTCGCGGTAAGTGCATTTTGTGAACGCGACCATTTTTAAATGAGGATCTTGAATTCCAAATTTGAATTTTAAGGTCGGTTTATAAATTCTAAGTCATTGTTTTAGTTGCGGACGAGTTACGATTGCATACAAACTTTGAATATGTTCTCTAAGTGCGATCGCGTGTTCCTTTAATCTCCTGGTACAGTTAAATTTTAGATTTAGTAACTTGAGACTAATTATTGTAATATTGTGCCTATTTGAGGCAGAGACTTTAATTAATTTAAATTGAAATATATTTTTGATAAATAAATATTTTAAACATCCACTACTTGCACTGTCTTCCTAAATTTCTAGTCAATCCGATCACTCGTAACTTGGCGAAAATCAACTTGTAAGATTTGACGACGATTTACACACTATAGACACAATCCCAGTTAAATAAAACTTTGTAAAGAAAGAAGTCATAAAAAGCTGCCAATTTTAGTACTTATTTTGACTCTTGTTTTACATTAGAAAATGGCGCCGCCAGCTCTCACATCTCGAAGATCTACGCCAGTAAACACGAAAAAGGTTGATCGTAATAAAATGGATAAGCAATAAATACAAAAGCGAATTTTGGGGTCCCGCGGCGCTGCCCCCGCGGTTTCGCGGACGCATTAATCAGAACCCTCGCCCGCATAGTCAGCCTTGACGTATTACGTAATTTTTATCACTGCAGGTTCCGTATGCCTGTTGACTTAAATAAGTGCTCTGGTGATGGCAGATATAAGGATATATGGTGCAACATTTTTCAAAGCCCGCATTTCGGCTTTTCAGGGGATCAGTATAAAACAAAACACTGTTTCAATTTCAAGTCAGTCTTAGGTGCCTTTACAAGTTCTATACTGATTTGAACATTGAAAAGCAGAGTGTAATAGCTAGCTTCCACCTTTCAGGCAATATTACTAAGCTTAGTCATCACCATCATCCCAGCCTGTATAGGTCCCACTGCAGGACACAGCCCTCTCAGAATGTAAGGGCTTGGGTCGTAGTTCCCACGCGGGCCCAGTGCGGATTGGGAACTTCACACACACATTGAATTTCATCTCAGGTGTTCCGAAAAACTCAGAAAATGGGCAGTTTGATTCTATTCAGACCTAGGAGCTCCCCCAAATGGAGCATTTGGAGTTTGCACACCGTTTTTCTTATTTTGATTTAGACCTGTTTTATTAAAGTTAGTGGTTATATCCCATTGTAACAATAAAGTAAATCCACTTTGTATTCGTACAAACTTACTATCGTCAGCAAATGGTGCGGTAGAAACAAAAATATGAGTAATATGACAGATTGTCCTCTCCCTTCAACCCACGCACATAATCGTGATAGGGACAAGATATCGTAGAAAATATCGATAAAAAACTTATATCGTAACAACTTATAAGCATAACAGGTATAAAAGTATTGAAAAATACAAGGATACAACCAGTTATATTCGTATATGTTTGAAATAAATATACTGAAACTGCAAACGTCAATTCAAGGTGAATTTTTTATCATCTTTATTACTACAGAGGCAAAAGTAAAAGTGAAATACAGCCAATTTTTTTTATACAATATAGGCTTGCGTTTGACTACAATCACGCCTGATGGAAAACAAAAATGAGGCCTACGATGGAGCACGCTTGCCTAGTAAATGCTCATTCACCCAAGACTTGAATTTAGGGGAACAAGCAGAAAGAGGGCAGTTGAGCGCGGTGTTATGCGCGCCTCCAAACAGTGCAAACCGTACAACATATACGGGGCACTGTATGTATGTATGTAAAACTCTTTATTGTACATAAAACATGAAAATAGCTAGTTAACAAGAGATACAGATGTACAAAGGCGAACTTATCCCTTAAAGGGATCTCTTCCAGTTAACCTTAGCCTGCACTGTAACTGGTAAGCGCGCGCTGCACAACTGCTCAGACCCTTCCTCCAGAATGGCTTCTATAGACAACAGGCCGGAACACGACCTTGGAGTTTCACGTTATTTAATTGTAAGTAAATATTATATAGTCGGTAGGGTAGGTAAGTATTTGCGAATAAATAGGGACACTGAGATGAGAATGTATGTAAATTAGCATAGAAAACGTTTGATATGCATATTCTCTATTATGTTCTATTTGAGCTCTTACACAAAATAATAATTATTTTTTATATTTTCAGTCGAGAGGTCTACATTTTAGAAAAATATCGAAACAACAGTAATCGATATCAGAAAGTATCGATACTTTTCCGTCCCTGTTAAGCGTGACGCGTATTATGACAAACGCCCGGTCATCATTCACGCAGTGACGTACAGCGGGCTTGAAGCATTGGGGTAGGCAAAGGCACCAAATTGATGGGACGGGTACTTCAAAACAATATTACACATAAAAATTTATTAATTTAAGGCTTTTTGACATTACATGAGGCCTAGAGGGGCGAAGCAGAGGGTCATGGATTCGTGTCCGGGCTGCACCTACGAGTATGAGTTTTTAGATTTACTAGATTACAGCTAATTCTTCTACACTTACTTACCAGACCCAAAAAGGTTGTAACATCACGAATTGAAAAACGCAACTAAGCTTTTGAGCCAGTTAGAAAACACTAACTAATAAAATTCGACATAATAACACCATATTAACATAACAACAAATGTTACCTCACTAAATTAATTTCCAAATAATAAAACTGACCGTGGAACACAATGCGTAACGAATCTCCAGACGCTATAAGACTGCCCTCTTTAAAAGATCCTTACACAATGGCCGCCACTTCATTCTAAAAACGTCGTAAGCGTCAATAATTTAAACGGCACATACGCCTTTTTGCTCGCGCCCTTGTCACTCGAAACGAGAGCAACTAATATGTTCCCTGTTTTCTCACAATAGCTAATTTGCCGCCCCCGGAATCGCCAAGAGCAGGAATTGAGGGTGTGACGTCATTAAACGGCATATGTGCGATTGCTTACGGCTGTTTAGGGTTGTTCCGATGGGGGCGGAAAAATAGCATTAATAAATTCATAAGCTGGCAGTTTATTAAGAACTGTTGCCCGCGATTTAGATTGCAAAGAATTTGTTTCTCGCTATCCATGAGGAATTATTATTTCACTCTCCTTACTACAAGAATTTTCAAAAAACAACACGCTGGGGATTTGCGAACGTATTAAGGTGGAAACTAACGTGAGCATTTGCTCGATGTGAACAGGTTACAAGTCGAATATTCGGCACGTCAGTACAGCTACAGCAAGCGGAGCTGCTGCTCCAGAACAAAGCGAATATTCACATCGAGCAAATGCTCACGTCAGTCGCCACCCTTAAAAGTGACACCCGTTATATCCGTTCCTGCAAAAATAGTGGTAGTAACAGACCGATTGACATGCCAGACATGCGGACTGAGCACGAAGTAATCCTTTAAGTTTCAATTCGAGGTACGGAATCTTAAACAACAAGGTATAAGTAAGTAAGTAAGTAAGTACACACGTAACTAGTAAAACTAACACCGTCTAGTAAGTATATTCATTTAATAAAGCTTAGCCCGTGTAATTATGCAATAAACTGTCGGATATCGTAAAATATGTTCCTTTAACAGGAGCACCCCTAATACAGCGATCGAGGGGCGTGAATGACCCCTGGGGACTCTACAATGAGGTAATATCAAATTGGCAACAGTTCGTAATTGCATTTATAAATATGTCCCCGGGCAAACCTATTGTACGAACTATTCAATACTGATTTAAATTGTAAAACGTATTTGATAGACAAGGGGTCAAATAACGGTCGAGATTAAGACCCCGGGCGAGAATTTTGGAGTTACCGTGGCTATTTAGCTTTGCCGTAGGTTAAGACGAGGCATTTGATTTTTACTGACATAGCTCGGGCAGTTGCCGAATTTAAGTAGTAGTGGGCAGGGTACATTAGTCGTAGAACCGACGACGGCGGGGCAGCAAGGTTCTAGAGTGACGATCGCGAATCGGAAGAAGACGTGGCGTGGGAGGCCTCCCAACAAGATAAACCGACGATCTGAGAAAGATCGATGAAGCATTTGGATGTAGACAACGCAGGACTGATTGTTGTTAAACTCTTTTCTGGGGAGCGAACTCTAACGCCACAGATCACGCTACTCATCCGCTCATTGAATACCTGGTTTACACTCACGTACGAGTGGCGAGACGAACTGCGGGACGAGCCACGAGACGAGTGTGAACAGGCGCGCCTCGCGCCTCGTCTCGTGATTTGCCTTGATTTTGAGGCTCGCGTCCGGAGCGAGACGACGAGGCGAGGCGCGAGGCGAGGTGACGAGGCGAGGCGCGAGGCGAGGTGACAAGGCGAGAGTGTAAATCAGGTATTATAGTCATTCAACTGATCGCATTCGCATGATAACATGTAGAACAAAAAAATAGTTTACTTGTTATGATTAATTTCATACTTTAGGGCTAGATTTGTTATCGTAGACGCCGCATACGAATTGATTAATGTCAACTTTATTATAAGTATCTCTTTCAATACAAATTGTCTTCACGCGTTTGCAATTTACATTGTTTCTGGGAAAAATTGAAGAAAGTGTCATTTTATTAATATTTAAGAACTTAATTTTAGGGAAAAAGGTAAACGTACCAAACCTATGCTCGACACCTCAACGCCCGGTAGATGAAACTCGAGCTGTCACCTCTCTTACTATGACATAAGATTGAAGATGCCATGTATTGGGTCAGTGTCGAGCCCAGAGTCGTTTACCTTATTATGTGGTTGCTATCACTATTATGTATATGACTATGCTCTTCCAGGGTAAATGTTGAAGTTGGACATACTTTTTAAGATCTTCATCACGTTTAATGCAATAAAAATTTAGAGTTTAGAGTTTGAATTTGTGTTCATTGGTGATGGGCGGAGCTAGGGTGGGATTTGTTTTCGGGTTCTAGTCTACAGAGCATGAATATGACTAACGATTAAATTTTGGTCGGTCGGATAAAGACTCGAATCATTTCGAGATGATCAAGTCCTAATCCTATATCTAGTTGCCTGATTCCTAAATCATAGAGTAAACTCAAATAATTAATTTGAAGGACGATGCTATTTGCTAAAACGAGGGAGCATTTAATGCCATCTATTCCGTCTACATGTATGTCTAAGTCCCATTGCTGGGTACAAGCCTCAGAATAAGAGAAGAAAGGCTGCAGTTACCACGCGGGCCCAATACGGTTCGGAGCATACAAGGTTTTCTTACGATGTTTTCGTCCATTAAGAAGCTCATCATAAATTTGAAATGGACGGAGTTTAAAAAAGAGTTTAAAAAAGAGGAGTTCGAAACCTTAACGCTGGTAGTTAAAATTAGCATGAAAGTTTTCAATTGTGACACGAAAACCATCCACACAATTGTATGACTTTTCCAAGAACTTTTCCACCTTTTTTAGCGACATGCTGAGCTGGGACTTTTAAAACAACATTTATACATAAATGCTGTTTAATGTTTGCACTTTTAGCCTGTGTTTGTTGTTATGAATAAATATTTTTCTTTCTTTCTTTCTCTTTCCAGTTAGTCGTTTTGTGTGGTTCACAGTGTTGCCAGATCCAATTTGAAAAATACAGGAGATATATGTCGTAAAAAACAGGAGAAAAAAATTACCTCGTAAAACATTTATGGAAGCCCCCTAAATCCAGGAGATCTCCTGTAAAAACAGGAGATCTGGCAACACTGGTGGTTCAGAAAGAAAACATTAACTTTCTATACAGTACACGTAATTCGAATCAGCTGTAGAACGTCAGAAATTAAACGTTGCGTAGCAAAATGAACCAATAAAATAATGAATACCTGCTCAATGTTTCAGACGCGTACGGCATGTGGAACATCTGAAAGATCGTTTGCGAAAATACCTGATCCCGAATTCATCAGAGTTCGTCGTACCTGCAATTTAAAAGAAGCAGTATCAATATTTGTTAACGTAAAAACATTCGTAATAAGTAATCGGTTAAATCGCCTTCCTTAAAGGTTCACTGAACCCGCAAACGAAAAACAGATACGCACCATTAAACTGAGAACATCAAAGTAAATGCGTTTAGATTAGACTTTATTTTAATCTATGATATCAGAAGCAAGTGTTAATTTTAAAAGGGTAATGCCACCGTTAATTCCACGTAGCAAGATATTCTACAGTTTAAACATGAAAATACAAGAAACGTTGGTGTGTAACTACATATTTAACTAACGATAATGTGGGCGAATGAACAGTACCATTTAATTTCGCTTTCCGAAGCGCTGAATCTGTTTTATTTAGTTGGTTTAGCAAAAAATAACGTGGTCTTCACGATGAAGAAATGTTAGTGGAAAGCGTCCGCGCAAGAACTAAAGTCACGGACAAAGGTCGAAGATTCGCCAGACTCAGTTGGCAGTGGGCTAGGCACAGCGCTCGTAGAACTGATGGCCGATGGGACAAAATGTTTCCGAATGGCGTCCAATGACCGGAAGACGCAGTGTAGTTAGGCCTCCAACAAGATAGAGGCACGACCTGATGAGGGTTGCGGGAACGCATTGGATGCGGGTGGCGCAAGACCGGTCTGTTTGGCGAGCCTTGTGGGAAGCCAATGTTCACCAGTGGACATTTTTCGGCTAGATGATGATAATGAATTTTAGCTGGCAAGACAGTTCCGTTATATAGACAATTTTGAAAACTTTCTAGGAACAAGAATAGAAGGCTTAAATATTCATTGCCCTGTCTTCACCAAATAAATGTTTTAATACAATTTCCTCTACTATTTGAAATGTAGCTCAAATATTGAAATTTTGATATCCTTTAAGCATATGAAACGAACCGAGTTCTTTACTATCTACATGAATAACGATTTAATTCTATAAAATTGCTGGAACTGAGCCAGAGTCTGTTGCCGACTCAGGGATAGAAAAACTGTTTGCCTTTTTACTATAACCTGGGAGACCTAAAATACGAGGGGTGTCGCGGCTAATTATTAGGACCTAAGTGGTTTTGTCCTTAACTAAGCATACTTTTTTAAACAAAAGATTTTCCGGCAATTTCCTAACAACTTAGCATTAAAATAAGGTTTTGGCAAAAATTTAATTTTAAATGAAAATTTGCTTTCGGCACCTACCTACTTTATCATTGCGTGCAAAATTTTCAAATTGAAACTAAGTACATTAAAAATCCTACGAATATTATAATGACAAAGATTTTGAAGATGTCTACATTTTTGGATGTTTGTTTCTCAATCACGCAAACCGGCTGAACGGATTTAGATGTTTGGCGTACAGATATATATAAAAAGATCTAGATTGAGACATAGGATACTTAATATCCCAGCAATGCGTTCGCGTGGGATACGTTCGTCTCTCTTGTGGACACGACAAAAGGGTCTATAGGCAATATTTTTAGTCAAGTCTACATCGGCGTGTGGGACGCCTGCCCAACTTTCGGCCCATTTAAATAAATCTTAAGTTTGCTGACTCGTAGTCGCTAATTCTATGTCCACAGGTGAGACAACTTTCGCTAACCCAGCTGTTATATAAAAGCTCACAAAAAAATATTCTGCATAAATGTGAAAACCCTAACGGGATTTTGATAGCTTGCCAAAAAAGTTGCCAGTTTTGGTCGGACAATACTCCAAGACAAGGCTGCTTTATTGGCTGCTAATTTACGAAGTTTCTTTTGACAATTAATTTTCAGTATCACTTCGGCGAGAACAGCGGAATTAGTGGAGTTACAATTGATAAAGTTCACTACTTAATACTCCTAAAAACTATCGAGAGGCGAGAGAAGTGCGATTAGCAATATCAGTGATTTTTTTTAAATCCACACTTCTGTTATGATGACAACGTTTTTTTACCTTGCTTCTCTGCTTTGTAGTAGGTAGGTAGAGCGAAGGTAAAAATAGTCTTAACGACCGCTTTAGCCTAGTTGGTAGTGACCCTGCCTACGAAGCAAGAGGTCCTGGGTTCGAATCCCGGTAAGGGCATTTATTTGTGTGATGAGCACGAATATTTGTTCCTGAGTTATGGATGTTTTCTATGTATTTAATTTAAGTATTTATTTATCTATATAAGTATGTTTATCGTCGTCTAGTACCCATAGTAGAAGCTTTGCTTAGTTTGGGACTAGGTCGATTTGTGTAAGATTGTCTCCTAATATTATTTATTTATTTATTTATTTAAATAGTGCTTGGAAATGGACCTCCCCGCAAAGTAACGCCTGACGTTATCAATTAAATTATATTTTTACTAGACAAGCCACACGATAAGATGACTACAATACTTTCTTTATTAGGTACAGTCAGCAACAAAAATATGAATACACCCAAAGTACCAAAAATATGCATCCACGACTCTAGGCGTGTATACATATTTTTGGTACTTTAAGTGTATTCATATTTTTGTTGTTGAGTGTACCACATCTCAAAATTAAAGAGGTTTATTTTTCTCATGTATTATGTATACCTTATACATATACTGGAGTAGGTAATTGACAATGCCAATACACGGCACCTTAAATCTTATGTCATAGTAAGAGAGGTGACAGATGAGTGACATCTATTGGGCGTTGAGGTGTCGATCATCGGTATGCTTACCTTACATACTTATTGCTCTCATATTTATTATTTTTTATTAGTAACTAGCTCGTCTCCGCTACTTCGTCTGCGAAGAATTCCTTTATCGCTATCCTGAGGATTAATGCAATTTTCTGAGATAAAAAGTATCCTATGCATGTGTTAATCCAGGTTTTATACTATTCATGAGCCCTATATCGTCCCAATCCGTTAAGCCATTTTTGCTTGATAGAGTAACAAAAATCTAAACTTTTATAGTTTTCTTTTATAATAATATAGCCTATATGTCCCACTGCTGGGCAAAGGCCACCATTCTTCTCTATCCTATAACAGTAGAATTGATCATACAGAATACGTTGATATACACATATAGTACACTTTCATAATCAACTGAAACTCAAGTAATTTTAAATGAGGCATTGTTACGTCGCTGCCAATCAGTACAGCCTTTGTATTTGTGAAACTTTTTATGAAAACGTAACGTGATAATTGAACTTTTCGCTCACTTTTACAGCTCTGTTAAATGAAGAAAGCAGAAAGTACTGGGTCATTACACTAAAACGTGCACTTAAAAAGAGTGTTGGTGCAAATAAAAATTAACACGTTACGATGTAGAGTGCCTCAATCACTTTGAAGTACGCAGGGTAAAACGGGCAGTGAAACAGTTTTGTCAATTACCAGCTACGGTTTCAATGCATTGCACTTTGTAAAACACGAACCAATAGTGTTTTTTAACCCAATACAAATAAGGAAAACACAGTATCTGCTAAACCGTGAACATTAATTTTGACTTAAGATAGACTTATAAGACAATAGAAGCTAATTTTAGTCTCATTGAGATTGAAACTTATGCGAATTGCTGTCTACCTTTAAATAGATCATTAAAAAAGTTTACATTGAAAATTTTATTACAGAGCTTATTAGAATTTATGTAGGATGGCCATTTTGTGTATGGTGACTATTATGTGGAGTCATGTTACTAGTTTTCGCTTCTTTTTAAACTAAAAATAAGTAGGTACTAAATTTAACTAACTGCTCTAAGAGCAAACTGTTGTTCCCTTCCTTCAAAACCGGTCTCTTCCTAAACTTCTCGCTTCTCGTGACGGTAAAAGCAATAAATCCAATGCAGGCATCGCTGGAACCAAAACGGATTCTCGGATCGTCACAACACTTCTTGCCGGAACGAATCGTTTTGTTTTTGTTCTGCACTGATTGTCGGAATCGTTTAGGATCCGGTCGGTGGCTAACGGTATAGGGACAATAAACCTCCCGCCAGGCAACATGATATCTTTCAAAGGATTTATAGAGCTGTTTGCGTTCAGAAGTGGTCGAATAAAGCGCGGATGTCTATTACCCATAAATACGGAGTTGTTTACCAACATAAGACATACTGTAGGTAAATATGTATGCTTCTGAAAACTTCACTTGGAGTAACACCACGAGTAAGACATGCCGTCAGTTGTGTGAGACGACAGGATTGCAAAAACTGGACTAGTGCGAATCGTCGTCGAATTCTAAAGATCGAGCATAAAACGCCGAAAAAAACCTCTTCACGTTCCTTGTGTCACCTTGCAATTACAGTTTAGTTTAGTACTAGTTTAGTAGCTGTAGTGAACCCATTTTGGTGGTGGTACTTTTGAAACCGTAAATAAAACATTTATTTATCTTACTATCTTTCTTTCTTTTTGATAACTTCAAGTGTCTCCTTATTACGTTTCAAAAGTACAGCTCTGTGACAGACGGACACGATAGCGGAGCCTTAGTGATCCCACGCGGTACTTTTACGGTATGGAACCCTAAAAAGGTAGCGTGTGTAAAATTAATCATGTCACGTTGATGTCTAAGGTCCGGTGCCCTGAGCTGAGAACTTAACGACCAATTTTTCTTTTAATCCAACATGTGGTGAGCCTACCTGCCGGGTGATGTAAGTTTTTTGTACAGTTCCTAATATCCAATTATTTTTTACATGATTATGAATCGTATCGATTTAGAACCAGAGAAATCTACGCCGGCTTTGTTTATTCAAATATTCGTTTACATCAATTTAGATGCTTTTATAAGTTTTGTCGCTATGTAATTTTTATTGCCTTCGCTTACTTACATAGAACTAACTAGCAATGTTCACAAATCATGAAAGTCGCTATCTGCCCACTTCAAACGTCTTTCTATTTTGTAGTTAATTAGTTGATTGTTTTCACGGCATACTATGTCATTTTCCTTTTAGTCGACGCCAGGTACAGTAGACCAAGAAATTCCTTTACCACTCAAAGGCTTCAATGTCAGTTTTACCGCTTAAAGCATCAAAGGCTATTTTCACTTATAAGTCAATGTGAAAATCAGCCTTTTTTTTCTTATGTTGCTCGAACTGCCCTAAAAATGGTAAAGCAATTACTTTTTCGACTATAGATTCCATTAAGAAAAAAACAAACGCACACAAAAAAACTAGTCGCACGCACTACCAGACCAAAATTCCTCTCCAAATCGCCCTACAAAATGAAATAAAACTAAAACCACAAACTTATAGCTAGTAAATAAACGCGGTACCGTCCGTTCTCGAGGAAGCGGGTTAACGGAGCTATAACATCCCTCTTACAATCACAGTGTTCCCGGGGGATGGGAAGAGGTTCCATTTTCAAAATTACAACCGGATGAAAGCTTGAGACCCGAAGTGCGGCGTACAGGATGACTAAACGAATTAATTTTAGTTGTTGGGAGATTCAATATTTTTTTTTAATTACAATCTAGCTCATAAAGGCTAATAAGCAAGATTCAAATGAGTGGAATAGTTGGGAGTCACGTGGACGTCTTTATCTTTACCCGGCAGTAGATGTTTATTATGCAATTATACATGTGCTAAGTGCAAAGCCTTTTGAATATCTCGCACGGCTTTTCCTTTAATTAAACAATCGTCAATTGAAAGTTAGTGCTACTGTCATGGAGGTTGAGTTCTAAATACATGACAGCATGACATTGTTAAAATTAAAAAATAGGATTCCTAATAAGGAAAATATCGCGAGGATAAACCTGAGAAGTAATTCAATAAAGGAAACGTAGCCAGCCTTATGGGCACCCTGACCATTAGCAGAGATTTAGGTGATATTTGTAAATGGCTAAAAATTTTAAGGTTTAGACTAAGTTAGCCTAAAGGTTACGAAATTTTATGTAGTAATTCAATGGTGTGCGTGTGAAGTCCCCAATCCGCATTGGGCCGGCGTAGTAGCTGCAGCTCAAGCCCTATCGAACTGAGACCTAATCAAAGCAGTAAGACGTGTATGTATTACCCATACATATATCATAATGATATAGATCATTAAAGGCCTGTTAGAGCTGGCTGGCATGTTCATTTGTTAACATTCAAGTCCCTTAATGAATAAAAATAATAAAAACAAAAGGAAATGAGATTCATTTTTATGTCGTATTGAAATTTAAGTGAGAACAACATGTCGCTTAAGTAAAATAACATACGTAAGAATTAACTAAAAGCGTTATTGTGGAACACAAAAAAATTACTTATTAGGTGAGTCGGTTCGTCAGCGCGCGGACTGGTTTGGCTTTTAGCCAGCCAATTCCATTTTAATAAGAAATGAGATAAGTTTTGTTGGATATCAAGTACATAATTAACTTCATAAACAACTTAGTTTTTTTGATTCAAAATAATATCAAGTCAAGGAATTTAATTTCCTACCCATTTCGTAAAAATGTCGTGTAATATTCGCAATGCATATAAGGTCGAAATGTCAATTGCAACACTTCCTTATGGTGACAGTTTGCCGTACGATATTCAAACTTAGGTGGATAGGAATAGTTATTTATGATACAAGTGCGGAAAGTAGGTTATTCCCAACGAATGGCGGAGATCTAAACAAACGAGCGAAGCGAGTTTAGTTTAGCCGACATGAGTTGGGAATTTCCTACTTTCGACACGTATATCATACAACATTTTACAATGCATTAAGCGAGGAAAAAAATTGGGGCTAAGAGCGCGCGCAGACAGAGAGCGGTCTGGAGTACCGAGTTCCGCGTTCAGAGTTCTGTGTTTTCATCGCTCGAGAGTTCCAGTCGCCTGCTGTGTGCGTTATCGTAAGAGACACAGTACATTCGAAAGAACGCAGAACTCTGAACTCGGAACTCCAGACCGCTCTCTGTCTGCGCGCGCTCATAAACATTTTCGGAAAAAGATGTTGCGTTCTTATTTACATTTCATTGAGGGAAAGTCTCGTAGATGTTTACATATTTCAGCATCGGTTTAGTCAGCAGGAGGCTATCACATTTAATTTTGTGCTTGGTCTAGGACGTCAGGCGGCGTTAAGTCCTATGTAAATTTATTACTTGAACTCTCCATTTTAAGTTACTAAACTTAAATTAATTCTCCGGACTGAATTCATGAACATTACTGTGGTGGGTTTTCATGACAGGCGCGAACGGAACGAACCATGATTGGTTCGTGTTACGCCATGCGCGCGCACTGAAAACTCATTGGTTGACAGGCGCGAACGGGTAACCGTGATTAGTTCGTGTTACGCCATGCGCGCACACTGAAAGCTCATTGGTTGACAGGCGCGAACGGAACGAACCATGATTGGTTCGTGTTACGCCATGCGCGCGCACTGAAAACTCATTGGTTGACAGGCGCGAACGGGTAACCGTGATTAGTTCGTGTTACGCCATGCGCGCACACTGAAAGCTCATTGGTTGACAGGCGCGAACGGGTAAACATGATTGGTTCGTGCTACGCCATGCGCGCGCACTGAAAACGCAGATGTCGTACGGTCCGAAATGGACTCAAGGAATTATTTTAGTACTAAATTTTTTATTTCAAAATATTTGACGAAATTAAAATTTGTGTGTAATATTAAAACAATCTGTTTTATTATTTTATCAGTAAATATTCATTTGGTTGCATTAAACATTTTCTTATTTGTGCAAAGCTGAATAATAATAATTTATGAAGACACAACTCTCTAGTCTTATTTTTTAAACACTAGTATGGACACAACTTTTTGAGGATTGGCAATTTAAAAAGTTACTTTTCCGCACGCGTGTGTAAAGTAAAATCCATACAATTTTTTTTTACACTTGCGAAAGTGTGCTGGGATGACTAACTTTCTATAGATATGTTGGCTCGCGTCAAGAGGCACTTTCCGAGCATATGCATTGTAAATTAAATTCCTTGACTGTACAATTAGATCAGTTAGTATGGGCAAGTATGTAACTACTAGGGGCGTTCAATAAAAAGTGAGAATGAGTATGTTATAAACAACTTTTACTAAATGTCATTTTATTTTTCGACATAGTCACCTTTTAGCATAATACACTTAGTATATCTTTTTTCTAAACTTAAAATTCCATTTTTAAAAAAGGTCTCTTCTTGAGTACTTAAAAATCTTGTACTGCAGCGACTACCGCGTCGTCGTCTTCAAATTTCTGGCCTCTCAGGTATGGTTTCAATCTCGGAAATAGGTAGAAATCACTGGGAGCGAGATCTGGTGAATACGGAGGATGCTTAAGGATATCGAACCCAGCATCACGAATTGCAGCCATTGCAACGGCGGACTTGTGTGCCGGGGCATTGTCCTGGTGGAACAGCACAACTTTCGAGAGTTTACCTCGCCGTTTTTCGCGGATCTCATTGCGCAATGTTGCTATTTGTTTGGCGTATAAAGTGCCCGTAATAGTGGCTCCATGCTCGAGATACTCAATCATTAATACCCCTTTACCATCCCAAAAAACAGAGCCCATGACCTTACCGGCAGATGGGCTCACCTTGAATTTCTTCGTAGTTGGAGATGATGGCCTTTTCCATGTCATAGACCGCAGTTTCGTTTCTGGGGCGTAATGATGGAGCCATGTTTCGTCCATTGTTATAAATCGCGCCAAAAAAAGTTCCCGGTCTTGCTGCATCAGGTTCAAAGCTTCTTGACAAATCTCTAGTCTAGTTTGTTTTTGCGTGTCAGTAAGCATTCTTGGTACCCAACGCGCAGATACCTTTTTCATACCCAAGCGTTCATGTAAAATATTATGCACGCTCCCCGTTGAAATCTTTTCATTTTCAGCAATAAAACGAACTGTGACACGACGATCCGCCAAAACGGAGTTTTCGACTTTTTTCACAATTTCTTCAGTTACTGCTGTAGTAGGGCGTCCGGAGCGGGGGTCGTCCATTGTCGATGTTCTTCCACGTCTAAATTCGGCGCACCAACGTGCGACTGTCGAATACGGAGGAGCATTAGACCCTAAAGTGTCCCGTAAATCCAAATTGACTTGGTCCGTAGAAAAATTTTTCAAACACAAGTATTTGATAACGGTGCGCAGTTCAATTTTCTCCATTTTCGCTAACGTACTCAATAGCATTGCAAAGAAATTACCGTATATTTTTTTAAACAAAAGACAGTTAGTTTTTTTTTTCATAGCAATCAGCTAGATAGATTAGCTTTATCGGCCAGTATTTAATTTCCTAATATTGAAAGAGTTTGCATCTCATTCTCACTTTATATTGAACGCCCCTCGTATATAAGACATACAAAGATCTATTCTTAGGAACCATGCCATCAATTTTAGGGACAAGAAAAACTGCGTACATAGATTTTAAAAAAATTGTACTCAGTTCGAATCAAACTCGGTCGTTTTGAAAAACAAAACTTACATTATTTCTTTTTGGATATCGATTGTATAGGTCATAAGCAACATGATATCTTCTTGACCAACTTTCGGTCCATTTAAATAAATCTCAAGTTCGCTGACTTGGAGTCGCTAATTTTATGTCTACAGGAAATACAGTGAGCCGTGGTGGCCTGGTGGTTTGACCTATGGTCTCTCAAACAGAGGGTCGTGGGTTCAAATCCTGGCTCGCACCTCTGAGTTTTTCGGAATTTATGTGGAAACCTGCGTACACCTGCGAAGAAAGCCAATGGTGTGTGGTAAGTTCCCAATCCGTAATGGGCCCGCGTGGGAACTACGGCCCAACCCCTCTCATTCTGAGAGGAGGCTTGTGCTCTGCAGTGGGACGTATAGGCATAGGCTGGGATGAGATTAGACACATTTGTTTCTTACGCTATGTACCTATATGACCCAAAGATACCCTTTCGCAAGAGCAAGGGAGCGACAAGTATTCTCGTATCAGAATCATTAACCGTCGACAGTTTCAAATCTTCTCTATAAAGTCTCGTTCCCGCTACAGTTACGGTATTAAACGTGATCGCATTAATATCAGTTCGCATCACACGGCGCTATAACTATATGATTTAACGGTTCGTCGCGGCGATGCGTCTTGCAGAGATAGGTTTTATTGAAGCTGCAGCCATTCTGAACTGCGACGCGGAAGACGAAGGGGCACGGGCATTAGCGCATATGGTTAAGGATTTATTTTCTATACATAGTTATAGTTTCCCCCGGGTGAATGTTCTATAAATAAGCCAGTATTAACATACTCTAACGACCCTGGCGGGATCTAGGAGACGTCTCACCGGTCCGTGACTCATAAGTCCTTACTGTGGGGATCACAGGACGTCATCATCATGATAGATATTTCTTGGGTAGTTGTACTGCCAATCAGTTGACATACTTTTTATGACTTTTCAAACGGAATTCCCTCTTAGATTTCCTATAGCAATGGAACGTCACTTATTTGTCAACTTCGTCGACTAACTAATTAATTATTTCAAAGTATCTTAAGATCTAAGCGTTTTTATTACAATTTCATCTTCGAATTATTGGTTAATAATCTCTAGTTACCCGTATTTTGTAAAAAGATCTAATTCAGAAATCAGATTCACGATCCAACTTGACATGTTTGTAATTCGTTATTGATGATCCTTATTGCTTGACTACGTCCAATTGGTCTCTTTCAAAATGACGTCGGTACACTATGAACCTTTACAAAGTCTATTTCAAACCAAAACGTTATTCGATTGTTACATTCCAATTTTGAAAGCCATCGATAAAAAGGTTCTTTCAAGTATCTTTCCGAGAGTTGAGGGTTACCCATTGAATTCCGTGCTTTAGTATCCCTTTACTCGTTTCTCAGTGTTA
The DNA here is from genome assembly GCA_947859365.1 of Archips crataeganus. Lineage (NCBI taxonomy): Eukaryota > Metazoa > Arthropoda > Insecta > Lepidoptera > Tortricidae > Archips > Archips crataeganus. The sequence goes on along the minus strand of OX402066.1, from coordinate 10,642,295 downwards.
ACTGTTCATCCCATACGTCTGTTTAAATCCCGTCACGTCTACCGCGATGGCCAACCAATTGAATCATTCCAACAGTTAACGAATCAAAGAAACGTCTGTTCGCTGACATAGATTACGGACTGTCGACAAAAAGTGACATTAGCTCACACGCTTTGATTACAAAGCATGGGAAATGCTTACTGTATACGGTGTAATCAGAACGTAAATACTGGAACGGAGAATTTCTTTGAAATATGTTCGTAACTAAATAAATGAATCTTGGGACAATTGATACCCAAACTAAGCAAAGCTTGCACTATGGGTGCTAGACAGCGGATAAACATACTTATATAAATAAATAAATAAATATCACGGGACAATTCACACCAATTGACCTAGTCCCAAAGTAAGCTAGGAAAGCTTGTGTTATGGGTACTAGGCAACGGATAAACATACTTATATAGATAGATACATACTTAAATACATATTAAACATCCAAGACTCGAGCACAAATATACGTATTTTTCACACAAATATCTGCCCCGACCGGGAATCGAACCCGGGACCTCAAGCTTCGTAGTCAGGTTCTCTAACAACTAGGCTATCCAGTCATCACAAACCCTGTTCGGGTTTGTATGACAGTGCCCACGCTCTATACACACAAAAGGTGAAATATGACATGGGTTTAAAATTGTCACAGGCATTTTTATAATGTTAGGACTGGAGGAATGTCTTCTGTGCATATGGGAATCACCGCTGCCCCGGACGCTGGTGATCCTAATGCGCTCTTGGCATCCGCGCCGAATTGTGACCTGCAGCTGCGCTGGAAGATTGTCTGCAGTTTGCACGGAATTCTTGAGGTTTTGCGAGGAGATGGATACAAGAAAATCGAGCGGTACTTACTTACTACTACTTACTTACTTACTTGTAGATTTGTAAGTTTAGTTTTACGGTGAATTAGATGTATATGTGTAATGCCATGTAAATGTCATGATAAATAAATAAATAAAGCTGTATTTAGAAGTAAGTTCGAGAACTTATGCGTAACTACAAACCACGGTTCGATACTTTAGCTTTTACCCAAAGACTAAAGATACTCGTAAAGACAAAATTAATTTGACAAAATCACAACGATAAATATATAGTTGAATTTTTGCGCAAATAAAACAAGAAGTCATAAAGAGTTAATGGTGCTTCGGTGCTTAAAACGTTAAGGATTTATTGCGTTTATCTAAAATGCAAATTGCAGCTGCATCCGACCTCAAGAGATGGAGAAAATTGCAAACAAGACTGCATAGCTTTATTACTCAGAGACGGCTATTTGCCCGTTATAAGTGTAAGCAATACCCTTTAAGTTTAAATAATCTGCTGAACAGGGTTGCCTTGTCCCACTGTATAATTATTGTCCATTATCCTCGTAGCCCTTTCATTCTGATTCCTGTACCCTGCAGTGGAACGTATATAGGCTGGAACGATCCTCGTGACTCGTAGCGCACATTATAAAGAACAAATCAATTAAAAGAACAATTGCCGAATGTACTATGTAAAGTACAAATTATCAAATAAATAAAGAACTTTAAATAGGCTTCAATAATTTACAAAATTACGAAACGTATGACTCTTAGGTTGAAAAAAGTGAGGACTCTGTGAAGTGAGTTGAGGTTAGGATTTATTTCAAAAATATTGTTCTATCAGAAAAATTAAAATTAATGCGCGATTGGTAGCAGAGAAACAAACTAAAAATATTATAGTTTATTGATATTGATATCCGAATTGATGATTGATGCACTGTAAGTAGAATTAGGAATATAAATAGCAGTAATATAAGTTTATGATGCGTCAACTGAAGAATAAAAGTCATAAATCGTATTCGGAACCGCAGAGTCCGCTGTATCGGAAAATTTATTTTGAAAAATTGCCAACCCTACTCGACCCCGTTGTTTCTTCGCACCGATTGTAGGAAACTTTTCATGCCAGAGTCAAAGTCAGAGTCCGACATCTGGAGTTTTAACTTTTATTTCACCCTGTTTTATTTCTGCCGTAAAACAAAACATTGCATTGTCATGTTCACCTCTCCCCGACTTTTTGATGTCAGCTTTAAAGGCGGCGAGAACTCATTTTCTTATTACTTTCGTCAACTTTTTTCGCTTAGCTTTATCACCAGGACGGCAGTTAGAGTAACACCTGTACCATCGCTATTCGAAAACGGCTACGCGACTTTACAAGGTGTTTAAATAGACATTAGCGCTTTAATTACTTGAAGATGAGGCGCTTGAGTGCACTCGGAAAACTCTGGGAGCCATAAATAACCGCGTAGCGTTTTGTTTTGGCAGTTCATAATAAGAAAACTTTAGCATTTTGCACAGCTTTAAAATAACGCGACATCGAAACGCAACGCCAGCACTTGCTTAACTTAGAATAAATGGTAAAATCATAAATTTAAGACGCGTAAAACTCCTCGCTGCATCGATGCCCGTTTATTTAGCCTGGTCCCCGCAGAAATCGCTTCCAAATACCTATAGCCCATAAAAAGGCGTAGCTTGAAAATATGATGCGAATCGACCTCATAAAATCTCCATGCCAAGCAGCAGGGGCCGACACAATCTTAATCCTTTTAAGCCTTTCCCCTAATACAAATAGGGTGCATATTTGATAACATCTTAAATGCGTAGAGCACTATTGGATCCCACTCGAGTCCACTAAGGGTCAAGCGCTGTCATTATCCAAGGCCTCCGAGTAAAAAACTCTTGAGCGAGTTTTCTTTTACATCTATTTTTCACTGGACCTCTGCTAGTAGTGCGAAATCCTCTCTGAACCCTACAAATCCACGGACGTTGCCGCGGGCTTTGTCAAAATGTAAACATGTGAGACGAAATATAACAAAGGGAAGTGTGTTTTCATAGACATAAATAAGAGAGGCAAAATAAACTAAGTATACTTACGATATGTTTTTATTTTTTCTTACAAAAGGACTTTACGAGCTCAAGAAAGCCACATATTTTCACGAATTAGTACAAGCTTTGCTTAGTTTGGGACTAGGTCGATTTGTGTAAGATTGTCCCCTAATATTTATTTATATTTGAATTATTCAGTTAATACTAAGTTCTTTGGAAACAACGATCTCGTAGGATCATTCCTGACTTTTCCATACAGACTTACGACGTAATAAACCATCAAGAATATGACTAAAGTATCACACTCACTAACATTAGAACAATTTCCGATGATAAACAGCACTTGTAAAAACGTGAAAGGCTCATCAATAATGACGACATTTCTCATCAAGCAAATTGAAGGAAAGGACAAACATAGCCATAGGAGGCCGCATTAAGAAATTAATATTGGGCCCAGTGACACATGGGTATCGTGCGACGGTCGTGACGGCCCCGTCGGGATGAAATAGTAAAACGTAACTAGTTCCCTGATATCATCACGATATTGCCGACGAAGTCGTAAAAACCATTCGGAGGAGAGCTAAATGTCAAGCATTTGATAGGACTTAGTTGGAGTGCTTTCCGCGCGTCTGTGTTGGTTACGTAATTAAATGTATAGTTGATTTGCTAGTTACACAAAGTATTTTAGTAGTATTATACAGACCCAATTCAAATATAATATATACACATGGTCAAGTAAGATAGAGCGACGACCTGGTTAAGGTTGCAGACCGGTCTGTTTGTCGAAATATGTTCAGCAGCAGATGTCTTTCGACTGAAATTATGACAATAGGTGTACAAGTAACCTTCTTGCTCACATTTGGAGTTATTTAATAGAGCTGTCTCTAACACGAAAAACTGTGAAAATTGACGCTCCAATATCACCTTATCCATCAACCACATTGTTCTTTTGACCCAGCCTTTCATCGCTGTCACGCCACATCATCCGCTTCCCCGACACTTTTCTATCAATAAACTTTTCAAACCCAATGGTCCTGTTGCGCGGAACTCCAAACGCTACGGAACCACTATCGGCCCGCGTCTACGGATGATTTATGGCAGCACCCAGTAATTGATTGGCGATTGTACTGTCGCCAGGAACACGCTCGTTTGCCTCGGAAAACTCCTCTAGTTGGAATACGGGAACGTTCGTTCGAAATACCTAAACGTCTTTTGTACTGAGGAAACGAAGCATCTTGAGAGAGCACGTTGAATTTATGCTATATCGATACATTTCTATTTCATGTTCGCCATTAAAGAGAGGTTTTTAAATCAGCACATAACATTTACATTCATAATATGAGCCGGAGCGCATTGGTTTTTTGCAGTGTTAAAAATCCGTGAAAAAAAGGTTAAGGTAATAGTTTTGAGCGATCGCTCGTAAACGCCATCTATTGATTTCATGTGAAGTTGGCACGTCATTTTGATCACCAGGTACTTCAACATTCTTGTTTAAAGTTAAAATATTATCCTACGGGACCTTATTACCGAAATATTAAGTATCCTATATCTCAATTCAGATGTTTATAGAACTCTACGTCAAGTTTTATCTAAAACTGTTCAGACGTTATTACGTGATAGATAATCATACAAAACCGCAACATCCAAATATCCAAACATCTTCACAAACTCTTTCATTTATAATATTAGCAGGAGAGAATAGGATTTGAAAAGTCACAGTAATCCATTGATATCTATTGATTGAATATTGATATATATTGATATTGATTATTGGTAGTATGATAATCCATTGGTGACAAATCAAATCATCAAGATTATTTACTAACAGTAGTAAACACATGATGTGTGATATGGAAACTGTTTTGATTTAGAAGCCAGACACACCATAAGTAATATTTATTGTCAGCTTTCTTTTTCCACGCTTATTGCTGAATTATTGCCACTAAGTAATTCATATATTCCTTCCTCTCTCAAAGAAATGTCACGATGTGTTGTCCAAATGATTTATAAGGCCCCAAATTGATTGGCTCTGTTAGGGAAACTAAATATTTGTGGGCAATAACAAGAGATAGTTGTAAATCAATATTATGGTTTTCGGTAACATTATCGGCAACCTAGTTTTAGTTTATATCTGTTATTTGAAACAATAGACTCTTGTTTGGAATTATTGGTTCGACGCCCAAGGCTAGGTTACATCGAAGGCAACAAGCAATAAGGATTTTGATTATGTAAATTAGGATACTCCAGTAGTTAAAAGTTTTAATGTTTATTTGGGTACAAACGGTACGATATGGCTAATTACAATAAAAATCTCAGGTTATACACCAACTCAACCAGTAAAGTGACCTATAATACTAATATACCGACCGGACCGTGTGGCCCAATGGTTAGAGAACCTGACTACGAATTGTGACATTACTTTATGAAGAGCATGGATACCTATAAAAGCAGAAAAGTAACATGAACATGGAAATGTGTGACGTGAAATATAATAACTAAGTATAAGTTTGCTCCCTAACTAGGGCCGTGAACTCTTGGAGACATGTGTTAAATATATCAACTGCACAAAAACTGGACATACATTTTGCAAACTATTTTAACAAAAGAATTTTTGACATATTTAGAACGTATAACGGGGACATGAAAGAGATTATTAATATGCCGAGAATTGGGGCGCGATAAAAACAATACTTAGTTCTTTGTTTGTATACCTACAAGCTTTTTACTAACATCCACTCGTTTTCTGTGTTTATTTAAAACGACTTAAAATTATAATTACTCTTACTAATATTATAAACGCGAAGTTTGTATGGATGGATGTCTGGATGTTTTTTACTCTTTCACGCTAAAACGAAAGAGAAAGAGCCGTTAGATGTGAAAGAGCCGTTAAGGTACGGGATTAACATATATGTAGTTCCCGCGGGATAGAGATAAGCGAATTATTTGCAGACGTAATCGCGGGCAACAGCAAGTATTAGGTATAAATGAGAAAGTTTTTAAAGATGTTTATCTACTCTCATATCGTAAAATTCGAATTATAAAATTCAAAAAGAGTTTATATTGACATACTTTTTAAACACAATACCGAAATATTAAAAAAAAAAACATATTATAACACTCTTCTTCTAACGAAATAATGTTATAATACAAATTTTTTTACCATTACGATACAGGGCAAATCCAAAAAGTTTATATCACCAAGTTTTGATTCCAATTTTCACTTGTCTGTGGCAGCGCCCGCTTTAGCACATGCGCGCACATGCGCGGTGATGTACTGGGTTTTAGCACCATTCCATTCATACGTGTCGTTTTGTTGTACCAGAAAATTTTGTTCTTGCTTAAAAATATCTGATATCAGTGAATGCGAAGAAAATTTGACTCCGCCCTATATTTTAGATGCGGCGAAGGAAATGACTCATAATTTATTACTAGCAAAGTTCAGAAAATTATACGATAAATGCTATCAAAATTTTATGGCATGAAAAATGCAAAAAGGCTACTTCGTTTTTGGAAAAATGTGTGAGAGAAGATAAAATATTGTATGCAACTGTACGTAATTTGGCCTTAAAACACTCATGTGACCCTTTATGAACCACATTCATGTTTTAAGGACCCCTATTACGATACAGTTGCATAAATAGCTATTAGATATCTGTTATTCAGTCACGCCTTAATGTACCTAACAGCTAAACGAATTTACATAGATACTTGGCGTACAGATATACGAGTACAAAGATCTGGATTGAGACAGAATACTTACTTAATGTCCTGCAGGGTAGTTCTATAACTTTTCTGACACTCGGCATCGGATTGAAATGACAGTTTTTGTATGGCTGTGACAGCTGGCTGTTTCCAATACCAATTGTCGCCCATACAAGAACAGTCAAAATGAACGCGATAGCGATTGCGAGGGAGTTAGACAGTTAGCCTGTCGGTAATGCGTTCCCGTGAGATAATATTTTAACTTTAACCAAGTATAGAGGGCGCTGTCCAAGAACGTTGAAATACCTCGGCTATCAAGGTGACGTGTCAACTTCGTCTGCAATCAGTAGATAGCGTTTTCCGAACGAACGATGCGCTTTCAAAATTTTAACGTAACCTTTTCTCAGCCCGAGCTCTGAGATAGTAAATGTTCCTCGTACAGACATTTGTAACGAAAGAAAAGCGGCGGGTTAAAGTAAGTATAATTCATAATAAAATAAAGTCATCAAAAACTTTTAAGCATTATGTCTATTCTACGGTAGTGGTAAGAAAAATAAGTCTAGTATATCACATGCACCGATTAAGTTATGCATTGCACACATCGATATGGGAGGGCGATTTTAACGACTTCGATAATGCATTCATTCTACTTATTACTCATATCAACGATGTGACCTAAAACAATAGAGAAAGACATTCGGTCAAAATTCCTGCATTATCAGCGTGCATCTATTTACTTTAATCGTCTTTTGTTTCAACTGCCCCAGTTTTCACAATCGATGCTATCATTTCTAATTTGAGCGGACGAGATTTTAAGAGAGTTAGGGCACTCTGTCTCCGCTAGTAATCCGCCATCTTGATCTCACATTCCGGTTGAGTTGACGGCCACATGATACATGACTGTGACAGACGGTAATTGATCGACGATATCTACGAGCCAACGGTCTCAGATCAATGAACTATCTGTGCATAAAGCAAGCACAACATTTATTAACTGCGACGGCAATGCAGCGAACTTATAGTGAGTAACCTACTTGAAACTGTTCCCAAGACAAAAAATACGTTTTCGGCGCCAGAGAGTATTTGCCAAGCAGTGTAAGGTTGAGGCTTTAAATAAAATTAATGATTCTTTTTTTCTTATACCGAATTTAAATTGCACGAGCAAATAGAAACAAAACGAATCGGACGCATACTTTTTGTCGGCTCCGGGCGTCGGGCGAAACGGCCAGCGCGATGCAGGACTAGCTTTTTAGTTTTTACTCCATTTTTATGGTTCCGTACATGAAGGGTGTCAACGGGACCCTATTACTAAGGTTCCGCTGTCATTTCGTCTGCCACAGAACTCTGTCATTGGAACCGTAATTAGCAAACATGTGTTTTTTAAAGTTGCCGATATGTAATTAACAATTAATAAAAATAAAGTAGTTAAAAATTAAAAGGATATTGCTAAACCGTAGAACTAATAAAAAGAATAGAAAGATCATTGTGCTCCAGAATTAATGTCGCCTCTTTTCCACCTGTGTGTAGGTATACTTTTTTATTTTTTTATGTTGATTGTGAAACTCACTATTGAAATATGAAATGTAATCCTTTTTGAACTATAGTCTCTACAAGAAGTAATAACCTATTTTTAAACAATTAACTTCGTTACAGGCTACGCCTCGTGTTTTTATCTCATGTGACATTTCTGCTCTTCATATTATTATTTCAGTGGATATAAACCACACAAGAAACGTTTTTTTTCTAATATCTGACCACGGTCCTTAGACATGAGGGACCAACCTAGGAGGAAGTACTGTTGTAACCCTATGTGTGAATGCAATTCGCTCTTGCCCTTTTTTTCAACAGCTTCGTTAAGATGCTTTAAAACTAAACGTGACATGACAAAAACGCTGGTTAGTGCACTTTTCGTCGAACGTTACGTTGCGCTGCAACGGATTCAACTGCGTCCGTTTCCAATTTCACCATTACCAACTGTTAGTGTGCAGCTAGTTGCAATTAGTTGCGGAGAACAAATGCACTGGAGCTCGATTTTGTTTTAATTAACTTTGGTCTTGAGATATTAATGAACGAATCAGTTGTTTTTGAAAATGAACGAAATGAACGTGATCGACTCTGAGATGTTCGTGGAAAAGGGAATCACGTGAAGTACCTACTATAAATTGTCCTTGTAAACATTTTCATTTAAATTACTTTTACTAAACTACAACCAATCCGCACTGTTTCCGCGTGGGAACTACAGTCCAGTCTCATTCTGAGAAGAGGCCTGTAAGGTAGCTTAGGCTGGGATGATGATGATATAAAAGAGCCATGTGTCGGACTAATAGACAACGCACAGTTAAAATCACGAAGTTAGAAATTTAAAATTTGAGAGACATTTTGAGGCCCACAGAAGTAAACTGCGATGGAATTTTTCTAAATTCCCACGGGATAAATAGCTAGCCAATCTTTTATTCTCAGACAAAAGCGTGCAGCAGAATAAAGACAGTATTTTTATTCATAGAGACACACAAGGAATAATTTGCCTTAAGCATGCAAAAACAAAAATCCGCGGCCGTTAAACCCGGTTAATATCCCATTGTGTGACCTTTTAGAGGCTCTGCAAAACATACATTTACACAGGATTCCCCAAATTAAAATAAAGGAAATTAGGACTCCACAAATGAAGGGAAACAAGCAATTTCCGCAAGCTTACGGCTCTCTACGAACTTTCGACGACAATACGCGATCTAACTTCAAGAGCATAAAATGAGATAGTGAGGCAAAATCGTTAGCACTTACACTAGTGACTCTGTGAAGCGTAGACGTCTCGTGTCTGTCTTTTACGTTTTCAACAGCTACGGCTTCGCCATTTTGAAATTAAATCTAGAAAAATCCATACAGGTAATTTTCGAAAATAAAGGGCGAGTGCTGTGGCGGCACTCCTACCGATATTCACTGCACGAGCAGTTTTGAGTTAACCGCGCAGGCCTGCGACCAACGGACGTCTGTTGGTACTTTGGTGTCATGTACGTCGTTTGATGTTATTAACATACCCGCGCGCGCGCGCGCTCTTGCGATTATGGCTCCGAGGTGTCCATGCACTTTTGCAGCCCACCGTACCTACCAACGCACCCCGGCTCCCGCCTGGTTTTCTACCTCTTATAAACTCTCATGTAAAATAAAGTTACATACGTGTGTAATTTAATTACAAGAATATTAACTAGGTACCCAACTCGTAGAACATTCATCATCAAAATAATTACCCCGCAATACAGAAGACAAAGAACATTTTCACAAAATTTTATGATAATCGGTTGAGAAATATGACCTGAAGAAAACAGACAGCTGGACAGCAAAAGCGTTTTTGTCAAATCTGAAACAGAGGCGCTTTGGGCTCACTCCGTCATTTTGCCGTGTATGAGAATAACGTAACGGCCTGCTGCTTACTCTCTGGTCAATTACTGTCATTTTATGTGAAATATAACTGTGAGGTCTTTGTTTAATCAACGAAAATAAACAGAGATGACATCATAGATATCTGTCGCAAAGGTAACAGACAACTTAACACAGTGGTAAAAGTAGCTCTCTCAAGCTGTTGCTCATGGTCTCGATTCCGGGCTCGCACGTTGTTCAGAATTGATGTAAAGTAATTAGTATTGTATGTACACGACTATGTATTGTATTGTTAGAATTGAAATTACCATGATCTTTACGATGAAGAAAAACATCGTGAAACAAGCACAAGAAGAAATTCAATGGTACGCGTGAAGTTCCCAATTTTCACTGGGCCCGCGTGAGTACTACGGCGCAAGCCCTCGCATTCTGAGAGGCCTGTGTCTTGCTACTTGCTACTAAATATCTAAAAACCACATTTTAACTGGGTGGTTTTTTAACAACGGAACAAGGAAACAGTATAGATAGGTACCTAATATCGATTATTGTCATTGAAAATATCTTCAAGACTCACTTCGTTGCTTTGTTTGTACGCGGACTGTTAGAAATGATTAATTATGCAATTTTAACCAAGTTCGTCCATTTCTCGAGCCAGCTTCAATATACCAGAACACAATATTGCATAACCTAAGTTTGTGCTCAATATTTCGTTGTGTTACCAACATGATCTGCTGAACTTAACCGCATCGCTTTAACTTCAAACAGGCAAGTTTAATTCATGCCAAAGTTCACTAATGCACGCCCTGAATATTCGTAGCAATTTCATACTGCATAGCATGCTATGAAGACAGATAATTTAGTAGTTAGCAATGCACATCGCCGCTGCAGGTGGGAAAAGTTATGATAAGGACCGCATTTCTTATTTTCAAAGTGGTCGTTTATTCAAATCAGCTAAAAGTAGTCCACTGCTGGACAAAAGCCTCCTTCAAAGAGTTCCACAACGATCGGTGCTGCGCTTCCCGTAAACAATTGGATCCTGCGACGCAAACCAGATCGTCGGTCCATTTAGAACCTTACTGCCCCATTGGCCGTCAGTTCTACAAGCAACGTGCCCTGCCCACTGTCACTTCAGTTTAGCGAATTCTCCGAGCTATGTCAGTAACTCGGATCTCCTCATATCACGTAGGAATACTCTGAGCATAGCTCACTCCATTGCTCTTTGAGTCCCTTTGACCTTTCTTACGAAGCACATTGTATGCGACTACGTCTCAGTCAGTTACGTGTGCCACACTGGAGAAATACTTTCGTCTTGAGGCGCTGCGATATTTTGGACGTGAAGATATTACGTAACTTCTTAAACGCTAAATTATTAATTAAATAAATGCAGTAGTGCAGTATACATAGCCAGAGAACGAATTTTTCACAGACTAAGTTTTAGGTTACAGTAAAGTTGATAGTACATATTATAATGGTTTTATTTAATTGTACTCGACGTACAACATTAATTTTAGGTTACACTAACTATATTATAAATAATAATAGCTTGAACTATGGGTACTAGATATCGGATAAACATACTTATACAGAAAAATTATATACAGGGTTAAGTATTTGTAATTCACTAGCATCCTTTTAACCCTAAACTCCTACCACTTAAACAAATGTTTTTTGTTTTACGGCCTTTGTCCTAACTTAATATTTTTGGTGTAACAAAAGTTTTGAAAATTTGAGACTACCTCTTATTTTTACGATACTCTGTGTATTTGTATGGGAAAAAAAGTGCTTAATTTTAAAAAGTCGTAAAACATAAAACATTTGTTTGAGTGATAGGAATTCAGGGTTAAGAGGATGTCAGTGAATTACAAATAACCCTGTATACTCAAATGCATACTTCCAAGACTCGAAAACAAACAGTCGTATTATTTACTCATACAAATATCTGCCCCGACCCGATTAAACCTAGGACCTTAAGCTTCAGTCAGGTTTTCCAACAAGGTTTTCCTCATCCAGTCGTCGAACGCAGTCATAATAAAGTCACCTTCTCTCTCTGTTTATTACTATACCCTCATTTTAATGCAACACTTAAAATCTAGCCCTATTTATGCATCTATGATACTTTAATTTGTGAAATGATGCGTCTTTTTAGTGTAATGTTCGGTATCAATTTCGTTCACAATAAAATAATTAACGTATGCGGTATGCGGGTGCTTTTACATAAATACTAAGAGCCATATCACACTGGCGATTTGCGAACGTATTTAAAGCGAGGCGAGCACGTAGCGAGTTCGCCGCGAGCGCGCAACGATTTCGCCGCGAACCATAAATTATCTAAGCCGCGTAAAATGAAATGAAATGAAATGAAATGAAAATGAAATGAAATGATTTTGTTTGCGGAATATGGGTTACATAGGGTGTTATATTATTAGTAAAAAACGCAGCCATATTCTACTTAATTAAGCATGCAAACTTTAGTGTTTAGGTAGGTACATTTTCTTGATGTTTCTTAAAATTAGGACATTATTATTACTAAGACTGTCAATTTAGTCTAACAATGGGTAAAAAATAGTAGTCGTGAATAAACATTTACTTATTAGCAAATTTCATATTCAGAAACTCTTTTGTTGAATAAAGGTTTAGTTCACATAGCAATGAGTATAATTTTTTTTGAACTGGTTCAAGGTAAGGTCCTTTATGTCTCTTGGAAGTTTGTTATATATTTTAATGCACATAACATAAGGACTGCCAGCTGTTCGCTTTAGACGCGTTTTAGGTACAGTAAGCAGGTTTCTTTGCCTGGACATACGGTTATTGTATGTTATGACATCACAGTTTTTTTTAAATAGTGTAAGTTACTATGAACAAAGACCGCTGTTTCGTACACATACAATGCCGGTAGACTCAGAAGCTGTTTGCTTTTGAAGACTGGTTTACATGAGTCTAAGGGTTTAAGAGAGAATACGGCTCTAATACATATTCTCTCTTACGGCGTACGTGTACCTATAACGTTTTCGTCACGAGCGCGCAGCGAATTCATCGCGATTATAGGGCGCCATGCCTGTAAACTCACCTACGTCAGCTAACATCTATTTTCCCAGTTCAGTTTTTTTACATCATGGCGTTCTAGTCCTGTAGGCCCTAAAAAGTAGAAAAACTGTGAAGCGTGCGAAGTCGTGTGCCAAAAGTAAATGGAGGTAAATGTTTGTTTCCATTCTAGATCCAGGCCGATGGCACACAATAGCTAGCAAGCTAGCAACAAGTGCAGGTAAATCCTTTGGCAAACATTATTGGCGAATTCCGCTGAGAAAATAAAGTAAATTGAAACCTTTTTCTTTAACCTTCTTTTCAATGCAAGTGATTTAAATAAAATCTACGTTTTTAATGAGAATTGTATTAAAGTGGTTGTCTTTCTCAATGAGAACTATCATCAAGATATATTCTTTACAGTTATCGCCCGCGACTTCATTCGCGAAGTATTTGTTTATCACAATCGCGCGGGAATCATCTTAATGTCCTTTCCAGGGTCCCAAACTATCTCAATACCCAATTCAGAGTTTTATGCGCTAAAGCGTAACAAACAAATAAACTCGCATACGGATTTCTTAGATACTAAAGGCACTAGAAAAATCGTATATTTTTAAGCACTATTTGTCGGAGACCGTCGCAATATTGACGTCATTTATCCAAATTCACTCGAAAAATACGAAAATGCCTGTATGTTGTTTTTGCATTGCGTGTAGCTGAGCTCAAAATATCAGTCTCCCAAATTTCCCTAATTAAATTTTATGTGAACTTCCTTTTTGTTACCAGAATTCTTTGACAAATGGCAACAAAAGAGAAAATTTCTATACAAATAAACAGACATTTTGACATGCATGTTTTTGAAATATGTAATTACATACACGCATAAGCAACAAACGGGCTTGAACGAATAACAAGTCCGTGACATTACAAAATAAATCTACCAATTAAATTAACAAAGTGCATCGACCCCCCATAAATCAAAAGCCAATTGCGTCCATATAAAATTCAATTTGATTCCCAACCTGAGTGTAAAATGCTCATCAAGCTTCTAAATCATTGCCAGACCGCATTTTGTCCCTCATAGAAACGGAAGAGGATGGCTGTAGGAGAATAGGGTGAGTGGGTAAGGGACGGCTCGTAAAGGGAGCGTTGAATGACCTCGTTCTCGGGCTCGGCTTTCTTCGGGATTCTTCGCCGGCGCTCGGTTGGACGGTTGGACCTTATCGCCCGATCTAGCGCGAGCGCAACCCTAGATGCGGCGGAATGCTGTTGTTAACTTATTTTTAAATTAAATGTTCTTCTGAACTTTACATAGTTTTAATCCCATTAATTTTACAAATGCGAAAGTTTATGAAAATGTTTGAATATTTGTGGTTTAAGAATGTAACCGTAACCTTGTTTCGTGGATTTTTAACGTGGGCGAAGCCGCAGGATAAAGCTAGTAGAAGACGTTTAGTTCTCAAATATTACAATAATGGGATTTATTTTAATGTCAATAAAATTACACATTTTTAGGATTCCGTACCCAAAGGTCCGTCCGTCCGTCTGTCACCAGGCTGTATCTCATGAACCGTGATAGCTAGACAGTTGAAATTTTCACCGAGTACCTATGTATTACTGTGGTCGCTATAGCAACAAATACGAAAATAAAATAAAGATGTAAATAAAACGACACCGTCGAACAAAAAACGTGTTTTTTCTCAGCGTTTTTAATTTTATATTTATAATTTTTTATACTCAAGCCAGCCAGACTCAAGTGGCAGTGGGCAGGGCATATCGCTCGTAGAACTGATGGCCGATGGGGCAAAAAGGTTCTCGAGTGGCGTCCACGGACCGGAAGACGCAGTGTAGGTAGGCCTCCAACAAGATGGAGTGACGACCTTTTTTTTTGGTGTGGATAATGCACCTGGTTAAGGTTGCGGGATCGCGTTGGATGCGGACGGACGGATGGCACGGGACCGATCTGTTTGGCGAGCCTTCGGGGAAGCCCATGTTCAGCAGTGGACGTCTTTCGGCTGAAATGATGATGATGATACCGAAATATTTCCAAAGCACTGTACAGAGGTACACGGTATCCTTCATGTACAAGGAAGATAGGCGATATGAGGCCAATAAGCGTAAAAGGTGAGAATCTTGAATTGGTAAAAGAAATTAAGTATCTGGGAGTGACAATCGATACAAACCTCAGATACAAGACACATATAAAGGAGCAGGCCGCAAAGGCAATAAGAACACTGTGTCAATGCAGAAGGGCAGTTGGAAAGAAGTGGGGACTAAAACCCCGGATGATAAACTGGATGTATAAGGCGGTCATATTACCAAGGCTGCTGTATGGTGCTGTGATATGGTGGCATAGGGCCCGTATTAAGGAGTATCAAAAGGAACTGAATAAAGTTCAAAGATTGGCATGCCTGATGATAACAGGGGCAATGAGAACAACCCCAACGCATGCTATGGAGGTTATGCTAGGACTGAAGGCACTTCATCTGGAAATAGAGAAGAGGGCCATGGAACAATGGTTTAGAATGAGGGCATGTGAGGAGTGGAGGGGGAACTTCACAGACAAGAAACATGCACTTATACAAAAGGAGGCGTTATTAAAGCTAGGAATGCTAGCACAGAATAACGACTTAATTAAGAAACAGAGGGTTTTCGATAAGAAATACAGAATCCATATAGGAGAGAGAGATGATTGGAAGGTAGACCTTGAATATCCGACTACAATTTGTTTTACGGATGGATCAAGGAAGAAAACGTCCCAACTTGCGGGAGCAGGTATAATAATACCCAAGATGAATGTTCGAGAGGCTATACCATTAGGCAGATATGCCAGTGTGTTTCAGGCTGAAGTGTGCGCAGTGTTGAAGTGCGCTCAGATTATACAAGCAAAACTGGGTGACTATCGAGGTGTAGGAACAGTGGTGATTTACTCTGATAGTCAAGCAGCGCTAAAGGCATTAAACAAGCCGACAGTTAACTCCTCTTTGGTAAGAGAGTGTAGAGATGCACTTAATAAACTAGGAGAGAGTACGAAGGTTACGGTGGCCTGGGTCCCAGGACATCAGGGAGTGACAGGTAATGAGAAGGCTGATGAGCTGGCAAGGGAGGGAGCGGATACGGGATTCATAGGTCCTGAACCGGTACTTCCAATGTCTGCAGAAGTCACCAAGGGGGTTATAGATAGAATGAAGGAACAGGAAGCAAACAGTGAGTGGAAACAGGCTGTAGGGTGCAGACAATCGAAGATGATGCTGGATGGCATAAACCACAGAAGAACTAGGTATCTCCTAAATCTAGGTAAGAGTAGCTTAAGAACTATAACTGGCATAATTACTGGCCATAACTTGTTAAATAGGCACTTAAGCGTAATAGGTATAAAAAGTGACCCCTCCTGTCCACATTGTGGGAAGGAGGAAACGAGTGAGCATGTCCTAACCGAGTGTGTCATGTACGCGGCAGCGAGGCGTGATGTATTCGGGAGTGACGAGCTGAGGGAGGAGGAGCTAAAGGATGTCTGTCTCAAAGATGTCCTTTTGTTCAGCAGGAGAACGAGAAGATTCGAGGAGAATTGCTGTGTGGGAGCGCTGCTGGGACAGTAACCTGTCGGCTCCAACCACGGGGAACTGGGCTGAATGACTGTGCAAACGATCGACAGCCCGCCTGACTCAGCAAGGCGTCCCCATACATCATCATCATCCTTCATGTACAAGTCCAACTCGCTCTTGACCGCTTTTTCTTTATGTCCCAGCGTCGTGTCAAAATTTGTCAACAAGCGTCCTTCAGCTCATCAAAGCGAAAAGCTGTCCCATGACTTAATGAGTCCCGTGTCAATGACCTCGTTACTGACGAATGACGAATGCATTCAGCCGTTAAAAAGATGCCCATTAACATGCCATGGCGGGCTATTAAGCGAAGTGCGCTGTTATTTCAGAATCTAAGGCTAAATGAGTTAAGTAAGCTGTTAGCCGCAGATATCCTGCGTGAAAGCGAAACGTCGCAGTGGAGCGAGGCGAGTGTTTTATAAAGAAAAATATAAAAAGTACCCTTTTAAGCGCTACTCGTTTGCGACGTCATTATGAAGAGTAATCTATGCGATTTTGATGTCAAGTTTCAAGGACGCAGCTTTACTTCCTATAGCTTCGAGAGGATCATCATTCCAGCCTATATACGTCTCGCTGCAGGGCACAGGCCTCCTCTCAGTATGAGAGAACTTGGGTCGTAGTTCTCACGCTGGTTCAGTGCGGATTGGGTACTTCACACACACCATTTAAATTTAATGTAATTTCGAACGTAAATTTCGTAAAACTTAGAGGTGCGGGCCCGGGCTCAAAACCGGGACCTTCTGCTTCAGAGACCATAAATAGCGGGCAAAGGGCGAATTGTTATAGTGCAACTTCTATATTAAAAGCTGGCAATATGCTCTATAAATCCTGTCCATAGTTAGTCTACAGAGCTGTGCCTTGATGGCATGATCTCTTATACCAACAGCCCTTTTCTAGCTATACTTCAAAATTGTCTAGTCTACGTAATGGAGTCGGAAATGAGTAAATCCGTAGCAAACTGCTGAAACCTCCAAAATTCCAAAAATAATTAAAGTGCCTGTTGATGAAAATCCTCAATTGTTTGTTTTGCTATGAAGCACAAAAGTTCACAGATCTAATTAAAGAGGTGTCGATCATGCTTTAATTACTTGTTAATTGATTCCCGTCCTCGTGATGTGCGGAAATTGTGTAAGTTAATCACTTAATCATGTCGTAAATTTTAAGTCGTACCGTTAACCGATACGTCGATCGGAAATGATCGTGGTGGACGGTTTGAGTAATTTTGATTAAAATAATTAGTAGTGAAACTAATCACTTTGAATAAATACCAGATTTGTTTTTTACTTACACTCATCACGCCTGTATTCTGAAGGGGGTAGAAGTAGTTTCGGGGCTACTTTTAGCAATTTCAGGTTTAAAGTTAGATAAAAGTGGTACAAGTACAATACTCGTAGTGACAGGTTGCTAGCTCTACCTATTATGTTTAATTTAAGCATAGTCCTCTGACAGACGGATTAATGAGATCCGTATCCAAAACAGAACCTTGTTTTTACCAGCCAAGAATATGGTCATCTACCCGCTCGAGTCTCAAAGGGCTAACAACTTCAGCTCATTTAGGCTCCAAGTGCCTGCCAAGCACCAGCAGATGTTCCTGCGCTCCGCTCCGACTTCTGGCCGGAGGGTGTGGTGTTCCGTCGTTTTAGGGAAGCGACGAAGACGTCTTTCAGAAATCGCTAAATAGTTGTATTATTTAAGTTTTATTTGTATTTTTGAATTTTGCATTGGTGTTATACTGTAATGCTGTAATTTTTATTGATGAATAAATAAATAAATAAATAAATATTGCCGGCTATACACGAGGTAAGACCATTAATGAAAACGCACAAGCAAATTGGGGCCAAATCTATTGCTATAAAACTATATTAATGGCCTATGCTTACCTTGTATATTTTTTTTCCATGTACTTGTTTTACTGTATTGTTTTTCTTTGTGGTGTACAATAAAGTCATTGTATTGTATTGTATAATGACAACGCAGAGCTTTAACTACTGGGTCTAATGAAATGAAATGAATTGTTTATTCGCCTTGAGTTTGGTAAAGAAGGGTCTTAACTTAATCTAAGATTGATACATTTGAATTGTCCCTCTCTCAAGACACAGCATTCTACCTATAAAGACTTGAAAGTTGGCAGGCACATAAGTAGTAACGAATTCTTCGCAGGTGAAGTCTCGAGCAACGTGTAGTAGGTACGTAGGTACATAAAAAATAATAAAGCAATAGATTTAAAATCCAGCAAGGCCCAAACAGTCCCAAGGTACTTTAGGAGCCTGCGGGACGCTCTTGGGGCCAGCAAATCTTACTAAATCCAAACCTACGACGGACATAAGCCCACTTTACGGTCGTGAGCTTGTAACTACACGAGCTGAAGGCAAGATACATATTTTCATAATAATTTAGAAAAATAATGGGAAAATGGGAAAATTGAAAATTCTAGTCAAAATAGAACAACCCAGCAAATAAATAAGCAACCCTAATAAATCATTTTTATTACAAATTTTTATTTTGCTGATTTTACTTTTTTGAAATTCGATCAATATTATTATGTATACAAAATTTCAAGCCATTTCAACCACTGGAAGTTGGTGAAATTCGAAATGAAAGTTTTGGCTGAACAAAAAAGGGCGACAAGTTATATAAAAGCTTGTGAAATTCTTGGTACTTAACAAAGTAATAAAACAGATCAAAGCTAAATCAAAGTGAAACAATAAATGCGACGAGTGAACAAGAGTGTTTAATATAGGTAGGTACTCTACAAAATAAGAAATAATGAATGGCCGTTATTGACTTGCATTTTCATTTACAGGAAAACGGAAAGAAATGAATAGAAACAAACCAATTTATTTCTTTTCCTTCAAATCCAAATGCTTCAAAAAATAAACTTGATCTTCCAGCCTTAGCCTACTAAGGTAGTCCAAGTAGCCGCACAAAGAAAATAAGTTCCAAAACTAATCATAAATACACACCACAATATATCATAATGTACTACACTACACATCCATAAAGATTATGTTACAGTCATAATTGATTCCAAAGGTGAATATACACGAACGCCGGTCACGACTCACGATTTTGACGCACGACAGTCGCAGATCACCGTACAACAAACCCTTTATAAAGGAACCCTTGTAATTTTGTTGACTCATCTGCCGTTGACAGGCCTCTTCGGAAGATTCCAGGTAAAGTAGGTAAAGTGTCGGAAAACAGATTCGTTATTGATATTCAATTTATCGTTCGCTATCTCCACGGGTTTTATTGATTCGCAGGGATCGGTTAAATTTAGATGTCTTTTGAGCAATCAATGTTGATTACAAGTTGAGAGTTTACCGTTACGGCTACATTTTTTCATCACTTTGTATTCAGGTAATTTTCTCTCTTCCTGATAGATATTTTGTGCGCATTTATTTATTTACATAGCATTTGCTAAACAACAGATATTAAAGAGGGTACAATTGAAATAAAAACTATCCTAAAATAACCTAACTGTACCTATATACAATTCGCACGTTAAATATTAAATATTCTACCTATACGGTATACCAAGTTAGCAGTTAAATAAATGTCATAACCAATGAAGCTATGATACACGACTACTAGCAATCACACGCGTGGTCCGGCCACGACTTAGCAGACACAGCTAGCGATTTACATACATACATTGCGTGTTTTTCTATTCAGCAATTGCGCAGTAAACGTCTCGGCCATGCAATGAAGAGAGAAATCGGTTCTCGGATCGTCGGTCGTGCATCCCGTTATTCCGGCATTCCCGTGGGCTGCTGCGCGGTCGCTTGAAGTTTCAAATTAACAGTGCGTCGCGGCTTTACATTAGGTTTATATTACGCCATTAATTCGTACTGTGTAACTGGAATCATATAAAAGTGTGATTGAGAAAATAAGTAAACAGGGGCTAAATTCAGGAACTGCCTAACACGGTTTGCGAGCGGTAATTCAATCGTTTGCAAGAGGATAGGGATGAACTGCTATTCAGGAACGCCAAAAATCACTGGTTTGCGAGAGGTTTGGGCTGAGATTGGGATGAGCCTTATTTATTTAATAATAATAATAATAATAAATATCGACGATCATTGTCCCGATAGTCGTTTCTGCGAACGGGCTGATAGCGAAGAGTCTCGACCAACACCTCAAGAGACTCTCGCTACATGGCTGGATCAAGGGTCAGATACAGAAGGCGGTACTCCTGGACACTGCGCGGATAGTCAGGAGGTTCCTCTCTCTGTCGCCCTAACCACCGATAGCTTAGGCCTCGCCTCGCTGCCGGTGGCACCCTAGGTTAGGTTTTTATAA
This sequence comes from Archips crataeganus, assembly GCA_947859365.1. Taxonomy (NCBI): domain Eukaryota; kingdom Metazoa; phylum Arthropoda; class Insecta; order Lepidoptera; family Tortricidae; genus Archips; species Archips crataeganus. The sequence continues at coordinate 10,621,420 of OX402066.1, read as the reverse complement.
TGATTTTATGATTTGTATGTATAGTTTTATATTTTACTTTTTGTATAATTATTGTAAAAATCTAACCTAAGAGAAAAAAATATAAATAAAGAGAATAATAATAATATAAGATATATTTATTTTCTCCACCAGCAAGTTACAAAGTAAAAGAAAAAATCGGACAAATACAACGAAGTTAAAATTTGCAGACTTGAGTGGGGGAGGCTGGTGCCTGAACTATGACGGTTTTAAGTTGTCAAGTACGTGGTCACCAGTGTTGAATATAGTTAAACCGGATTGTGTTCGTGATGATACGAAAAAAGTGAGTGATACTGTTGAGTGTATTTTGCCGTGACTTTGAAGTGAGTTCGAGTTCCAGTAGTAATGGGCAACTTTTATTTATTTTATTAGCAGTACGGCTGCTCACCGAATCTAAGATTATTTAAAAGCGAAAAACCCGCCGGCGCACCCGAAAAACTTTTTCGCTTTTAATAATCTTAGTGGGCAACTTGTTAAGAAGAGGGTAGATAGGTTACGTCCGATTTATTTTTCTTGACTGACAGTTATAACCAGCATAGCCGCAATTCTCCAGTCATCTTGTGATCATGGCGCATCCAACTGTGCCGAAATATTTAACATAAATTGTATTGACATAAAATAATTTATCCATGCATGCACATTGTTATAATAGTTTGACATTCTATGCCCTGACAGGGTGTCATGTACCTACCATCTTGTAAAACTACCATCTATCAATGTAATGAACATGAATCTGAATGAATAAATTAAAAAAAAATAAAAAAAATATCGGGCTTCTCTGAAATCAAGGTACGCGGATCAAAACCCGATTTCAACTCATAAAATGTTCTTATTCTAATTTATCAAAGATTCTTGATTTTTCCTACTGTTTAACCCTTCTAAACTAGCGTTGTGTAACTCATGCTTTTAAAATGAGGATGAGGGAGTAACTCGTTTTGCCTCGCGAGGTACTCGCGAGGTACCCCTCATTTGAGGTGAGGTGAGGTGTGAGGAATTAAAACGATCGCAACTCGCAATGAGTTGAATGAGTAAATGCGTAGCGAGGCACGCGCATCGTTGCCGCTTCGTATAGTGAGTTATCTGTGCTCGCGCCTCGCGCCTCGTTATCTGTGCTCGCGCCTCGTACTCTGTGCTCGCGTCTTGTGATAGAAAATGAGGAGCTAAATGAGGTGGTTCAAAGTTGCAATTCGAGTACTCCCTCATTTTGTCGCGATGAGGAACTCAAACGAGGTACCTCACGAGTGAGGGACTCATCACTATTCTAAACTGCATCCATAGAACAGCACTAGATAATTATTTACTTTTAGAGGAGCCTGTAACGTTAGCGACGCGATAAGAAGCAAACGATCTCGTGGCAGCTTCGTTACTGAGCTAGCGCAGGGTTCTCAACATTTTGCAGGGTTGCACAGGATAATTATCAAGATAATTATCTGGATAAGTATCGTTCACTACAAACAATGATAATAAAAACGTTTATAGCTTCGTATGATATTTAATTATGCGTAAAGTCTATTATGTGCATCCATACGAGGGGTTTTTTTTTATAAATAGCCTACTGGGCGGCCCACTGCCTTCCCTCTTTTTTTCCACCCGTCTCTATCCTTCGCAAAATCCCGTCAAAATATTGTACGCTATTTTATTTTCTTCACATCGTTTGTATGTATCCGATCCGAACACGAGAAATATAACCGTTAAAAGTCATTTTTATTACATGCTAAGTTGTTGGATAATAACCGGATAGTTGTCCGATATTTATCACCGAACATAATTATCTTGACAATTACCAACCCTATTATTTTACATAGGTTTGCGAGTTGTAGGACCTACCAATTTTTGATTATTTTTTCTTGTTATGTATTTCTATTTTGTCATTAAAAAGCAGCAATCTGAACAAATATTTGTCACCATAAAATACAGAGATCGACAACCCTCTGCGCGGAGTTACATTGTTTATTTTAAGCCGAGAAGTGTAGACAATAAATATTTTGCTTTTGAATTTTGCCGCTCGCCCGTCCGATCTATGTTTGCAATGCGCGATAGATTTTGTTCTATTTGATTTTCGTTATGTTTTGATAGGCCGACTGTCGATGGCAATTGGGTGACCGGCCATGTAATAATTGTAGATATACAAATCGATACAGTACCTACATGCGGACAAATTTAGTCAACTATCTTGATAAAACAATGTGTATTCCAGTTAGATTTGCTAAAATGTAAAATACTAACAGCAGCTCGTGACTTCGTCTGTGATGAATTTATTGGAAAATTGCGTATTTCCGGGATAAAAGGTATAATTTACGTTGTAAACGTATCATTCGCAAAATTCTTACTATACTTATAGGTATTATAAATGCGAAATTATGTCTGTCTGTCTATTACCTCTTCATGCTTGAACCACTGAACTGATTAAGATGAAATTTGGTATGGACATAGTTTGAGATCCTGGGAAGGAATAGGACGTGACATCAGTTTTCATCACAAAAAAAAAACAAATTCTTCGCAGACGGAGGCCGTAGAGGCCCAATGGTTAGACCTATGGCCTCTAGAGGGGTGTGGGTTCGAATCCGGGCTCGCACCCCTGAGTTGTCCGAAATTCATGTGCGAAGTTGCATTTGAAATTTACCATGAGCTTTACGGCGAAGAAAAGCATCGTGAGGAAATCTGCACACACCTGAGAAGAAATTCAATAATATGTGTTAAGTTCCCAATCCGCACTGGGCCAGCGTGGAAACTATGGCCCAAGTTCTCTGATTCTGAAAGGAGACCTGTGCCCTGCAGCGGGACGTATATCGGCTGGGATGATGATGATGGAATCGCGGGCAACAGCTAGTAATAAATAAATGTTTATCTTTGTTTTGTTAGCAAAACTCCATACCGACTTTTTAACATGCAAGAGTGATAAACAAACACACAGACACGCTCAAAAACTTTCGCATCTTAAACATAATACGGACTTACTTTTTAACTTATATACGTTAACTAATACCTTACTTTGCAACAGACAGTGATGGAGAATGGTTGTAGTAAACATTTTACGTGTGGTCAATGAAACAGTCGAATGTTATAACCAGCTAGAATAGTAAACCTGAAGTTTTCCCTTTGAGCGTAGCTGCCATATTTCCGTATTTACCTGTAAAGAGAAAACACATTAGTGCCTTGGAAATATTACACGTAAAATATAAATTTGGTAGAAATAGCGCCCGTTTTTTATGCTGAAAGAAATTCGAGGCAGCCTAAATTGCAGACACTGAACCAAATTGCTTACATAAGATAGGTTACATTGCAAGATATTTATAATATAAGACACATATTTTCCTTAGCATTGTGAATAACTTCTGATTCAATCCACACTTCCAAGCTGCACTATTGTCAATAGTTCGAAACCAAGAAGTCGACAACCTTTGGTTCAGTTTACAAGTGAAAGATTTTTAAAGCAAAATATCGTCTTCGCTTAGGCAATATAATATGTAAAGCGGCCGTCGCCAATTAAATACGAGGGGAATGTAAATTTGATTTTAATTGAACAAGCGATGGCATAAAATGATTCAATGAAGACAGACGGGCCGGGCAATGAAATTAATCGTCAATCTCGGTGTTGCCAGCTAATTGAGTCTGCTGGATCAAGACAGATTTTTGACTCAAAGGTCCTTTATGTATGGAAATAAAATATACCTGCGCGTGCAGGCTTCAATTTCCACGAAATAATGTGCTATTTGATAGCGGAATTCCTATTAGCCTGGTATGTGACGAATCAATCATATGAAAGCTTATTGGACGTGTCACAAATAGTATATTGTGAGATTTGATCAGGAAGTAAAAAAAGACGATTTGGAGACAAAAAATGCACCGAGAAAAATTTTTGGCTGATAAGTTATGGTTATAAGTAATAACCATAATCGCTAGAAATATTATTCAAGTCGTTTTACAGACACTTTGCAACAACAGAGTCAGTAAAACGTACCATGAAATTTTAAGGTGTTACAAATAGGTAAAGTATAAAGAACGTTAACAATCAATGTGTGAGATTGCATGCATGACATGCATGATAATGTTGCTTTTGTCTTAAAGAGTGATTTTGACACACAAAACATCCACAACGCGATGTAACATTCACATAATACAAGATCATAATCGCGCACTTTATTTTTTATGCGCCATTGTATGTTTCGTTTCACGGAACAGCGTAAAGAATCATCCCCTTCATTGCGACTTGGCGCGGTAACGTCGCATGTTCGACGCTTAAACTGCTCATACACCAGTGAAAACGTTTGTATGGAACAACTAATAAACGTTACTTGGCGAGCACCAAATGTTCACAAGCTCTGTGGGATTTTATTGGCGACAGGCGTGAAGACAATGTATGGACGAGAGAAAATTTAACGACATCGTGGGAAGCTTCGACATTATTTCCCGCATTCGATGCCATTGAGATGCAGAAACCGAAGCCGGGTCGGTTAGTCCGACCACTGGAAGTTACATCATTCAATGAACCCCGCTTCCTACAGTTCGAAGAATCGAGCCAGTTATAAATGCTCACAGTCACGTATCTGGTTTATATCGCATGCAATTCATTAATTACAAGCGCCATAATGCGCATGGCCCTTGAACTATTATTATCTACGAGCAGGTGGAAAAATAGCTGCAACCTAAATACGGCTTTAGAAACTTCCTAGTGTAGTGCGTAGGGCGGGAGTGTAACTCGGGCGAAATGAAATTACAATGATTTACACAGGCGAGCCTCGCCGACCCAGAATGTAAATTCCGCAAAACGTTGGCCTGCGATGAAACCGCGTTTTTGACTTAGAGCAATTTACGTCCCTTCCGAGGATTGCTCGGGAGTGTTATAGCAAAATTAAGGTCATCGTTTCAAACACACACACACATCCGAAAGGCCTCGTTTCTAAGCAAAATAATCCCTCAACAACTCGTTTGCCTGTCATATTTTAGGAAAGTTAGAGCCCATCAAAGAACATGGCGGAACATTCTAGACGGCTCAGGTACATAAAACAGTTGAAACAGTAAAGCTTTTAAGGAATTACGAGAAGATCACAATTTATGCGTTAGGTACTTCAACGAAACTCTTCAGAAGTACCCAGCATTTGAGACATTTTTAAGTCGTTAAACACGCGACAACGAAGCAAGGACTTGCGTGGGAAAATTTCCAGTTTGTCGGTTGTAAAAGTGATTGGTGTCGTTACTCACAAGAACCGTACCCGTTTTTCTGAGAGTGCCTTGGCGTTGGGAAGTTCGCGAGGATTTTAGTTAATTTGTCAGCGCAGCCACAGACGCTTAGAAGTCAGGCTGTTCTTAGAAGAATATTTAGCACAGCTCTACATAGTTTACATAACGTAATTTGCAAATGTTTTACATTAATTTCGCAGCGGCAATTTTACGGGAATTTAGAGTAAGAGGCAAATATATTCAAATCGGTGTTTGCGTGCAACCTAAGTAAATGAAACTTGGTGAAGGACGAAAGCTACATCTATGAAGGCTGGAGTCTGCATAATACGAGGCAAATGGCGGAATACGAAATTTGGCGAAAGTTTCCGAGGGTCCTTTATTGAAAACGCTGGTGTGTTTGACGCCGCCGAATTGGTTACACTGGGCCTCATGTTTGCAAACGACAATTCGCCGTCAAAAGTTGAAATTTGATACTAGGCAGTAATTTATCCGTATTAGAATTCATGGCAGTCGGAACAATCTATATGCAAAATAGCTGTAAACAGAAACGTTCATACATTCCGTTTCGTACTAGGCCGTTTCATGAAATGTTTGCGCCGTTATTATTGTTTGTATCGCGTTTATTCTTGGAAATGTGGAAATACGCGCAAAAAGTATAACTTACAGTTCCGGTTTTGGCTACAAACTTGGCACGGAGATTACTACGAGTACTAAAGTAAGTACTAAATTCAGCAGATACTGATACAGGGCATTGTTAAGTCACAGTTTAATTTGTCTAATTTTAACCCTTAAAAAGGCAGAGGCGATTTACCGACCACATGCATTGCTTTGGAAATTCAACCTTATTACTTTTGTAAGACTTCATAATATCTATAGGTATTGTAATTATTGAAAATACGACTACGCTTTAAAAATATATACTTTACCAGGTATGCATTCGATAGCTGCTTTTGATTGTGTGTTAGTATGCTCCAGTAAATGGGGCCTTATTCAGGATTAAATTAACACACACTTTATCGCGCTCGCTAGCAGCAATTCAAACCTAAAGTTATACACTGAAAAACTTATTCTTTCATCCAATACCAATATTAAAATCGGTTAAGGTTGTGTAAAAATAAACAAGCGCAACAAGTCGGCAACTACCCGCAAATGGTATTGCTCGACAGATCTAATTCTGTCACGTCTTTGCACCAGACTTCGTGTATCACTTTAAACTTTCGTATTGCTTCTGTCTGTCTGTAGGTACTCTATTTATACCTCTACTTTGACAGTAACCGTGTGGTTATTAGTCTCGCATTGGATGGATTATGTTGTTCTTCAGGCTTTATCTCATTTCCTTTTGGGGTCGAATTAATTGATGGATTTTCTTGTCGAAAGTATTTAGGGTCTTATCTCAGATCAGTGACAGAGTATTTTACAAAGCCATGCGTTTACTTGCCAATACGGCTGACTTTCGTAAATCTTTATTTAAAACTTTGCTTACTGTACGAGTAGTTGACCCCAACACCTTTAGGTAGGTTCCACGTCAGTGGAATGGCTTAAAGCAATACAGATGATTTTCACTTACAAGTCAATGTAACAATCTACCTTATTGTTTTTTTTTCATATCATTACTCGGTCGACTAAATATTAAATAAATAAAACAAGTAACGTAGACGTATAATTACTATTCGTCGGCCTTGAATGTCTATAAAGTAAATGCTAACTAGATATTTTGGATGGAGGTCACATTAGAAATGATTAAATGCGCGCAAGAACTAAAGTCACTGACATGGCACGAATAATCGCCAGTGGTAGTAGGCACACATCGCTCGTAGAACTGATGGCCAATGGGGCTAAAAGGTTGTCGAGTGGCGCCTACGGACCGGAAGACGCAGTGTAGGTAGGACTTGATGGAACGACGACCTGGTTAATGTTGCTGGAACACGTTAGATGCGGATGGCACAGGATCGGTATGTTTGTCGAACCTTGGGAAAGCCTATGTTCAGCAGTGGGCGTCTTTCGGCTGAAATGATGATGATGAGATAGTTTGCAGTGCGCTTATGGTCGATCATTTGGACTTCAAATTGATAGAGATAGAGCACAATTGTAGCAGTGGGTCTCAGTTCGAACCGCGGATAATGGAGGCCAGCAAATCCACGCGGCGTTTACGCAAACAGAGTTTGTTCTAAATCAAAATTAAAATTTTCGCTCATCGGAAACAGAACCGGCCTTTGTGGGGGAACCAATTATTTTTTTGCATGACTGCTTTTCCATTACAGTTGGATTATTCTGTAGGTCGGCCGTTTGTTTTGCCAGAAGACATTACCCGGTCCTTTATTCCGTGTTATGACTTTTTTAAACTCTTTTAATTAGGGGAGTTCGGACGAATTGGGCAAGTCTATTGAACGCTTTTTGTAAATACGAATATTCAAATGGCTACGTTTTATTTTTTTGGTTCCTTCTGTATTTATTCTGAGATCATGGCATGGACATGGTTGGTCAGAAGTGAAGTAAAACTATTAAATATCAATATATACATACATTTTTGTATAAGATTGAACTGAATCAATTATTAAAAAGTATCTATAATTTAAAAAAAGAAACCCATGATTCTAACCACATTTACATTAAAAAAACTTTTTAACAAAAAAATTAAACAGCCGAAAAAACTGAAAAGCAAAAAATAATACCTTTTTTGTTTGACCTTACTCTAGGTACCAGTTTGAAGTCGGTGCCTCAGCACTAGCCAGGAGGAGTGGACCTATAATCTTCTACCTGATTGGCTTCTATCACTCCTCCTGGCTCGTGCTGAGGCACCGACTTCAAACTGGTACCTAGATTAAGTTCAAACAAAAAGGTATTATTTTTTGCTTTTCAGGTTTTTCGGCGGTTTAATTTTTTTGTTAAATAGTTTTTATTTTATACGTTTTCCCATCCTTGGGGTAATTTTTTTTTCCAAATTTATATAATACCAACTTGAAGGTATACCCTATCCAATAAAAATAATTATGAAAATCAGACTACTCTGTAAAAAGTTAGTCAATCATCCCCTGTTTTCCTACCCTTAGGGTAGGAATATTATTTCGAAATTTACATGGGTCCACCCTTGGGGTATACGCTTTCCAATAAAAAAAGAATCATCAAAATCCGACTACTCTGTAATAAGTTATGCGTGGTCATATAGTACAATCAGTAACTGAACAATCAATCATCCCCTGTTTTCCTACCCTTAGGGTAGGAATATTATTTCCAAATTTAAATGGGACCACCGTCGGGTATACGCTTTCCAATAAAAAATTAATCATCAAAATTGGACTACTCTGTAAAAAGTTATGCGTGATCATACATTAAAAAAAATTTATAAACGTCGACTTGAGAACCTCCTCCTTTTTAACCGACTTCAAAAAAAGGAGGAGGTTCTCAATTCGGTTGTATGTTCTTTTTTTTTTTTTTTTAACGTGTGTTACCTCAGAACTCCGTCATTTATGAACCGATTTGGAAAATTCTTTCGTTGTTTGAAAGCATATGCTTCAAGGTTGGTCCCGTTGTTACCGGAATCCAGTTCTGATGATGGGATCCATGAGGAATTGAAGGAACTCTTCAAAAGTTCAAGGGAAATGTAAAGCGATTTTAGTATTTTCAGTGACAAATCGAGCATTTGCATTCATAAAGTGTCATTTGGTAAACTAGATCTGATGAAGAAGACCGCAGATGGCCAACGGAACTCCTCAACGGGTCAAATCTTGCAAGTTGAATTTGACTCACTTCCCGGTTTCTGATTGATTTCATATTTTACATGCATGTGTAAATCAGGTGACAATGCAATATTATTGTGACATGGAGCTAATCTGATGATGGAGTTGGAAGGTGGCCATAGAAACTCTGTAATAAAACAACACAACCCCGTCGAGTTTGGGTTCATTTGAAACGTCTTGACGAGCACTTTGATCCCAGATGGTAACCAGGGTCTGATGATGGAGCTGGAAGGTGGCCAAAGTTACTCCATAAAGTAACGGCACTTACCCCATCGAGTACGGACTCATTTGACTCGTCTCAACGAGTACTTTGGTCCTAGATGGTAACCAGGGTCTGACAATGAAGTTGGATGGTGACCATAAGAACTCCGTAGTAAAACGACATAACCCCATCAAGTTTGGTCTCGTTTGATTCGTCTTGATAAGTACTTTGGTAACCAGAGGCAAAAAGTACAGTCAGTAAAGAGTGCCAGTCCAGGCCATTAGCAACAACTAAAAAGTAAAAAATAAAAAATTTTAAATAAAAAATAAAACCGCCTTCAAAAACACCCAAAAAAAACTTGGAAATAAAAAAAATTTAAATAAAAAATAAAACCTCCTTCAAAAAACCCCCAAAAAAACATAAAATAATAATTGATTGAACCGACCACAATAAGCATGAAAATATCTTTCTACTAATCTGTTTGAAGTTGGTGCCTCAGCACGAGCCAGCAGGAGTGGACCTAGTAATCTAACTTACCTACATACCTATTATAGGGCTTCTACACTCCTGCTGGTTCGTGCTGAGGCACCAACTTCAAACAGATTAGTAGAAAGATATTTTCATGCTTATTGTGGTCGGTTCAATCAATTATTATTTTATGTTTTTTTGGGGGTTTTTTGAAGGAGGTTTTATTTTTTATTTAATTTTTTTTTATGTTTTCGTCGGTTGAAAATAAAAATGCCTCTGGTATTGTAGGCGTCCATGGCTAATGGTACTCACTTAGGACTATTTCACAATGAGGTGAACCACTTGCTGGTTGTTCACCCTATTTAATTGATAAATGCAAAATGGTAGAATCTAAGTCATCTGCACTGTAGTGCCCATTGTCAATTTAAGAGTAAAGGTTTTACAATAAGATTTAATAACATAGTAGATTGTATCGGTAAGCGATTGCATATAATATCCAAACCAATTATCTCAAGCTCGATTCAAAGATTAAGAAAAACTAAAATTCTTACTTCAGTAAAACATGAAATAAGTGTACGATGTAATAAATCTGAAAGCAATTTCTTTGTTACCTTCTTACCGCTTGGTATAAAAATTCTGTTAATAAAACAGCCGCAGAAAATTTGCGCTCAGCTACTCTTAGAGCTTTCGTATCAAATCTGAATTATCTAGACTATCTGAATTTAATGTGACGGGCTTTCACTGATATTGAAAAAAAAAATCCTCCGATGCCTTTTTAAAAATGGACAAAGACTGTTCTGAAAAATCAAGACGAGACTGCTCAATTATTCTTAAGAAAATGAGTTTACCAATAATATGAGTGATCAGATCAATGTCAAAAAAAACTAGGTAATATATTTAGTACAGTCAGAAGATTTCGTAGATTTTTTGTTCGCGTCTCTCCTGTGGACATGATAAGATAAGATATTAGATCTTAGATTAGTTTTTTTTTTGTTATTATGATAAGATATTTAATTTGTTTAAACGTGGCAAAAGTTAGGGTCTACAGCCAATATTTTTAAGTCAAGTCTACATCGGCGTGTGGGACGCCTGGCCAACTTTCGGCCCATTTAAATAAATCTCAACTTCAACTTCGAGAAAGAGGTCAATCGACGAATCCGACTCGGCTGGGCAGCGTTCGAGAAGCTCCGCAATATCTTGTCATCCAATATACCGCAATGTCTCAAAACAAAAGTCTTTGACCAGTGTGTGTTGCTAGTGATGACTAATGGCAGTGAGACGTGGCCGCTAACGGTGGGCCTCATAAGGAAGCTCAAAGTCACTCAGAGGGCAATGGAGAGGGCTATGCTCGGAGTTTCTCTGCGGGATCGCATTAGAAATGATGAAATCCGCGCGCAAGAACTAAAGTCACGGACATAGCTCGAAGAATCGCCAGACTCAAGTGGCAGTGGGCAGGGCACATCGCTCGTAGAACTGATGGCCGATGGGGCAAAAAGGTTCTAGAGTGGCGTCCACGGACCGGAAGACGCCAACAAGATGGAGCGACGACCTGGTTAAGGTTGCGGGATCGCGTTGGATGCGGATGGCACGGGACCGATCTGTTTGGCGAACCTTGGGGGAGGCCTATGTTCAGCAGTGGACGTCTTTGGGCTGAATTGATGATAAGGATGATGAAAAAAATCTTAACTTACTTGCCTCGGAGTTGCTAATTTTATGTCTACAGGCAAGACAACTTTTGTTTCTTACGGTGTGTAAATATGACCGAGATGTTTTTTGATGCTACTGTAAGGAAGAAGATCGAAGACACTTAATATATAACTTACTCAAAAAAAGAAAGATTTAATGCCAAGAGTAGCTAGGTGGTGGATATACCTGCAAGATTTTGACTTTTCTCTCGAGTTTCGAAAGGGCACCTCCATGTCACACGCCGACTATTTAAGCCGCAATCCCGTTAATTTAGTTCAAGTAGAGAAGCCAAAAAGTTGGGCACAAATTGCGCAAGCCGCGGATGAGGAAACACAAACTTTAATGCAAAAGTTAAATGAAGGTCAACTAGATTCCAAACAATATGTCAAAAAGAATGATCTTCGATACATCGGATCGATACTGTCCAATTGGTGAGGAATCGCGCCTCTTGTGTTTCATTCCCAAGGGTCATCGACTTTCCCTTTTACGTGTCTTTCACGACGAACACAACCATGTAGGCGCTGAAAAGACATGTGACTTAATTTTAAAACATTTTTGGTTTCCTGGCCTACGACCATTTGTTCAGAAATATGTCTCTCACTGTATTGTGTGTTTGGCTCATAAAAAGTCGCCTCGATCAATTCACCAACCTATTCATTCCTACGAAAAACCTGACTGCCCGTTTGAGACTATTCACTTAGATGCCTTAGGGCCCCTCCCAGAATCTAATGGACACCGGTTTGTGCTCATTATAGTTGACGCTATTTCCAAGTATTGCCTCCTATATCCCATGATGCGACAAGAAACCAGTGAGCTTAAGCGACATTTTGCCAATGCCGTATCCCTTTTTGGTGCTCCAAAACTAATTGTTGCCGATCGTGGCCGAATGATCCAAAGTAACGATTTCTTGTCTTGGGTTTCTGAACTGGGTAGTGACATACATCTAATCACGCCCGAAATGCATCACTCTAATGGCCAAGTAGAGCGTTATTGCCGCACCGTTTTAAACTTGGTTAGAATTGAAGCCAATTATCGTCGAGAAGAATGGGCAAAAGTTATGTGGAAGCTCCAACTTACCATTAACATAACTAAGCACAAGACTACCCAGTGCTCTCCACTAAGTCTTTTGATTGGTGTTGACGCAATGACACCCGTTATACGCAATATTGTACGTGACATTGCGATAGAGGGTACTAGTCAGAACCGCGAAGTACTCCGCGTGCTCACAAGGCAGCGAGTTTCTAATCGCCTAAAGAAAAATCGTGAACGACAGGATTCTTCCGTTAATCAGCACAGGCGTTCTCCTGGAGATTATGAAGTTGGTTCGTTGGTTTTTGTAATAAAACAATCTCAATCAACAGGAAAGCTGGACTCGGGGATGCGCGGTCCTTACCGTGTGCTCAAAGCTCTACCCCATGGGAGGTACGAGCTGCAGCTGGTCGCCGGCTCCTATGGGAAAACTACTCAGGCTGCGGCCGAGTACATGCGACCCTGGAGAGGCGAGTGGACCCCGGATACGTGTGCTGCTTACTTTGAGAGTAAGCGCTTTCTTCTTGTGCTATTTTTGGTACTAAGTGAGCAGACCTCACACCTGGCCGCGAGCAGACCTCGCAGTGAGTAGACCTCACACCTGGCCGCGAGCAGACCTCGCAGTGAGCAGACCTCACACCTGGCCGCGAGCAGACCTCGCAGTGAGCAGACCTCACACCTGGCCGCGAGCAGACCTCGCAGTGAGCAGAACTCACACCTGACCGCGAGCAGACCTCGCAGTGAGCAGACCTCACACCCAACCATGACTGAACCTCGCCAGAGGTGGTCTTCATAGCGTGTACCGTTTTTAACAGTTTTTTTTTTGTTATGCAGGTGCAGACCAAACTGAACCTGAACCGGCTGAGATAGAGCAAGGTTCATCCGGGTCCAGACCAGCAGTCTAGACTATCCCTATCGTTGCGACCGAAAATCATCGAGCACCCGAGTCTGCTTCATCTAACAAAGATGTAGACGAACCTCAAGCGGAAGACGATGAAGTTGTGATAGTGATAGAGGTTGTTGATGACGAGCTGCCTCCACAAACCAGTAAGGCAGATGACTAGAAGAGGGCGAGGCCGCCCTCAGGTCAGGAGAGGCCGTGTAAGGAAGAAGATCGAAGATAGAGGGCGCCCCTGTTCATTTTTCATTCGGTCAACCAGTCACCCAAAGCCAAAGAACTGTGCTGCCGCCGTGAGATGATTCACTTTTGGCTCGGTACTTGGTGCGGTGTGGTTGTCCCGGTGTTAGATATACTTTGTGTCGTAGGACTAAGCTAATTTCATTTTTTGTTTCCTTAATATCCTTAAAAATATAATTGCATTCGAAATTAAAGTGTTAATTATTTAATTATCTTTTTATGGTTTACCTAAAACTACATTATTAAAAAAAATACATTCTATAACTGAATCTATTCAACAGCCCCATTTATTTTTCAACTCGCATATGGTTTAAATGCATATGCATAGCACTCATTCAAACAATTGAGCCACTTTAAATTCATAGAGCATTTTAAGCGTGCACAGAAAAAAACTGATAGAAAAGATTAATCCACTTGCTCTATAAATTAACAAATATAGGGCCGCCACAAATCAGATTTAGAGGTAGGGTGAGCACAATCGCGGTTCATTAAACAGCTTACAAAATCCGTGAACGAAACGATTAAGTGACATATGTAGTTTGCCGAACCACAGATGGCCTTTTTCGGGCTTCATTCTCTTGAGTCAGGACAGCGTTTGGTTGTCCCCTCCGAATTACATTTTTACCAGCTTCCAGGCTATGAAAGAATAAAAAGATAGTACACTATTACATTACGCTATTCTAGTACACTATTCTAAAAAAACCCTTGAGAAAATTTTTAGTCTCTTCTTTTCTTACTGTATCTCTACGACACTGGTTTGGCAAAATTGACAATATGAAAACTCGTGGGGAAGTAGGTACTTCGCGTGGAGTGATGGATCACTGGTTTTAGTTCTGTTTTTGCAATCCGCTATTTTCATTGAGAATATATACGTCTTTTTATAAACTACGTTTTGCTTGGAGAATAGCAACTTTTAACTTAGAAACGTGAATCAAATTATCAAGTTACCTGACTACAAAACTTGAGGTTCCGGGATCGATTCCTGGTTGGGGCAGATATTATTTATAAAAGATACCAATTCTCATGTCATGTCTTTTGGGTGTTTCATATGTATTTAAGTATGTATATCCTGGTGCCTAACACCCATAAAACAAGTTTTACTAACCTTGGGACTAGGTCAATTCGTGTCGATTGCCCATGCATGATACTTATTTGATGTATTTATATAAAAAGTATTTTTTATTTTGTTTCTAGAAAACCTTAGAATTGACAACAGTTCATTTTTTTAACACCTGAAAATTACTACAGGAATCGAAAGAGTTTCGCCTCCTGAACACGGAAAAATATTTATTTTCTTCATATTTAAAAAAATACAACATATTTAAAAAACATATGTGTACTTATCTGTACCTCCACAGAATAGATATGTTTCCTTTACCCTTTTCACTAGAAAAAAGAGCTGTCATAATTTTAAATTTGATAACAACCTTAATGTCAAATTTACGTCATCACTTTTTTTTAATAGAGACTAGACAAAAGTAATGGATCTATTCTATCGTTACGCTCTTTTAGAATAAGCACATCTTTAAAAATTGTAATAATTTTTTTAATAATCCTAGTGAAAATTTAAAACTATCAGCGTCTTTCTCTTTCCAAACAGTATACAGAGAACGAATCAAATTATAGTCTTAGAAATATGAAATGTTGTCAATTTACCCGACATAAAACACCACACGACATCGTATCGAAACGGGATTTTATCAAACGGGTATTGCATCTAGCTTTTTGTGCTCCCCTAATTCTTGGTGTTGATATTCCGATCAGCAGCAACCCTCGCAGCCGGCTAATAAATAATGAATCAAAATGCAAAACGCCACACGGAAGAGTTAACTCGGCTAGCATCCAGTAACAGGTGCACTGGGGGCCAGAAAACCGGTTTAGAAAACGCGCTGCCCTTAAAATAACACGAATTGAAGTTTGATATGAATAAATTAGTGATGTCGAACCGCCCGTCCATTTATACGGAACGAGGGAACTTTCGTGATATCTGTCAGTGGTCGGATAACGCCAGCAAATTTCAGGAACCGCGTAAATATTATTACTGTTTTATTGAAGTTTTAAACGAACACTTGGATTGAGCATCCGAAGCTCTAATGGAATCGGATTGGGGCGGAACGCCAAATTACACTGCGGACTGGCAAAAATTGGAATCGGGATACCAGAACTCGTATTAAAATACCTAACTTATGTTTTATTTATTTAAATCCACATTTGCACAGTATGGCCTCTAAATTACTAAGATGGAAAACCAGTCTTTCCCATTGGCTAAGTCTGTTTTGACTAGTCTGACCAACAGTTTAATCGACATCAAAATATGTGGTTATATTTAATCAAAAGACTTAGTAGATGCAAGTTTGTTCAAGAAAATTCAAACTTTTAAATGAGTATTTGCTACTCAAGCTAATTACAAATATTTTTTATAGCTTGTTTATATAATATGCATCCAGCAAGCTATTTTCTCAGTCTAAATTACGAAGTCAGGCAGCTACTGCGATACGCCCAGTTACTATATTCTGCTTCCAGTTTCAAGCTTTAGATTTAGGTTAGGAATATTCCTCTTTCGTTGGCCTAAGTATCGTCATTTCTGTAACGTAGATACTTACAATATTAGTCAACGTATAATGTGTCACACTCATTTGTTATAACAATAATATTATTATTATCGCGTGTGTACTAATAAGCATATTGTTTATATATGAACAACTGGTAACTGCTACTTATGTCACGACTTTAGATAAGGTACAAAGAAGAAATCATCATCAGCCTATGTTCGTCCACTGCTGGACATAAGCCTCTCCCATGGCACGCCACTGAGCACGATCCTCGGCCACTCTCATCCAGCTCTTGCCAGCCGCCTTGCGAAGATCATCGCTCCACCGAGTCTGAGGACGTCCCACGCTACGTTTGCCGATAAATTGATTATGATTATGATTCGTGGTCTCCACTAAAGAACTCGTCTACCTCAACGGTTATCGGTTCTTCGGGTTATATGGCCGGCCCATTGCCACTTCAGCGTGCTTTTGCTGAGCTATGTCGATAACTTTGGTTCTCTGTCGGATCACTTCGTTACGAATTCGATCTTTTAGAGAAACTCCGAGCATAGCCCTTTCCATAGCACGTTGAATAACTCTAAATTTGTGGACCAGCCCTACAGTGAGTGTCCATGTTTCGGCACCGGTATGTCATGACGGGTAGGACGCACTGATTGAAGACTTTCGTCTTTAGACTCTGTGGAATTGGCGATGTGAATACTTGACGCAATTTCCCATACGCTGCCCATCCCAACTGTATTCTTCTGATGGCCTCTTTCTCGAAGTAGTTTTTACCCAACTGCATAGCTTGCCCGAGGCAAAATACACTAGCATTCAGGATAGGAAAGGTAAACGTCCCTGAGCTCGACGCTGACCCAATACATGCCACCTTCAATCTTATTGTCATAGTAAGAGAGGTGTCAGATGAGTGCCATCTACTGGGCGTTGAGGTGTCGAGCATTGGTACGTTTGCCTTAGGTAGAGCTTGTCTAATCATAATCATAATCATTTATTTGCATAAAACATGGTATTAGATTGGTGATATAAGAGTAATACAGTTTCACACGCTTTTGTCACACTATGACATGCAAATTTCAATTTCAATACAATTAGACAACATTAGCATATAAATATTAAACCTTATTTAACAGGAACATTCTCACGTCATAATACTGTTTTTCCTGCAACAATCTTACTAAGCTAAAATGACGCGCGCAACTCTACTAAATCAGTTGATTTTGATGTGTCCGTGCAAATATTAATTACGACTCTTCATCTGTTTGGGAGCGTCGACTAAGTATTCCGTGCACTATAATCACTATAATTAAATCAAGACCAGCACGGGAATCAAAAACAGAAAAGCTTTAAACAACGGGAACATAAACATCAAAACGACTGTACCTATTTGCATTTAGAAGTGATGTGATCTGTGGTTAACCTAACACTTAAAAATAATTGAAAATAATTTTTAGGTTATCAGTAGGTAGGTAGGTAATATTCTGTAAGTATAATGATCACAATTAATCACATATGTCGGTATTCGCCCGCGCTGGTATATCAAAATGATACGAGGTGCAAAGGTCAGGAGATAGCTTGTATAAGGAACACAGTTTGACAGGACACATAGTAGATATTATCTTAGTATGAAAGAATTTCTAGACGACACATTAATAAATTGTAAACAAAAATTTTGAGTATTATTCTGTGATGTATTTGATTGTATTTCAACCTTGTGGTATTTGCTCATAATAATTAAATCAAAGTGGTCACTTCTCTTAAAAGATGGGGAACCGCTGGTCTAGACGAAACTCGTCCTAGAGGTTATCGCTGCACTCGGAAAACATTCATAACATAACTCGATCGCAGGCATTATACGGAGTCAGCCGTCTTGTCGTTGAGGGCCATCACTAAACTCAAAAGGTTTTCAGGGAGATAGTGGCAGTACCCACCGAGATAACCACCGATTGGAAACCCAACAACTCGAAAAGGCGACCTGGCATACCCAGACGGCGATGGCGGGATGAACTGGACTTCTTCTTGGAGTACTGGCCCTCGTATGCAGCGGACAGAGAGCAGAGAAAATGTTGGGGGGCGGCCTTTGCTCAGCAGTGGGACAGAATAGGCTAATAATAATAATAATTATAGTGGCAGTACAACGGTCAGTTCTCTGAATCAGGATGTATTTCCTAGTAAGTTAAAAACGGGAGCAAAAATAATCTCCAAGGAGGCAGAAATAGATTGTACACCTATTTGGTTTAGAGAGCTAAGAGTACGTCTCAGAGCGTGCGAGGAGTATAGTCCCTAGGGTTAACTTAATTAGGTTAACTTAGTAACTGTACGAGCTTATTTATTCGTATAGCATATCGGCAACCAGGTGCCGTGGCGACATGAATACTAACTCTTGGTATTGCTGAGTTTATTGCTACCTCCGACTGGGCAAATGTATTCATTGGAAGCATGCATTTCGATGCTGTGGATGAGCGCGAACGTGACTCGCGGACCTGATAGCTCGCAAATTAGGATGAGGATCGAAGATTTTAAGATGAAAAAAATGTATGTACTTATACAATATGAAAGTAAGGTCATAGTGTCCGCGAAACCTGAGGAGTTTGCTGTACAAGACAGCCTGATCCTGTTTTATATATGTATTTTTATAACCACACTTCGAATTTCCTTGAGAGTCAGTATATTACTGGACAATCAAAGATGTCCTTTTGAGGCATTCAAGGTCATCATAATTGGCTTAAGAAAGTTTGCCGACACCTGAACTCTGTACAAGCATAGTCAAGAGTGCTTAAGTTAGTGAAGTTTGGAAGTATTTTTACGCAAAGGTTATCATTTTCACTAAACAACAAAAAGGAAAAATAAAATTTAAATTGTTTAATTCGATAAAAAAAAAAACAAATGAGTCATACATATCATTCATATCATTCTACAATTGTATTTCTCAATAATGATTTTATAAATAAATTTATTCTTATTCTTATATTCTTATTCTTTATACACAGCAAAAGAAACAAAATAAACTTAAGATTTATTAAAATGGGCCGAAAGTTGGCCATGCGTCCCACACGCCGATATAGACTTGACTAAAAAATATTGGCTATGGACCTTTAACTTTTGCAATGTCCACAGGAGAGCCGCGAACAAAAAAATGTGTGTGACCCAAATACATTAACAAACCAACAGCTTGCTTGCTTCTTAAATTTAAAGATTTTGCAGCTGTTACTAATGGAGGAACAAGGTAAAAAGGTTACAGTTAATTTTTGCCGATTTCGATTCCAATCTGTTCTTCCCGCCAATAGATTTTATAAGTGCCTAAGATTTCCTCCGCAAATTTCTGCGTAATACAAAATTACAAACCAAATTGGGCACCGGGGTATTTGACAAAACAATAACTGAGAATACACACGAAATTTCACAAAACAACAGTTACCATACACGCTTTGCATTATTTTGGACGGAGCTTTAACACGAAGTGTCGAATATCTGGGGCCTAAGCTCGTCCATTAGACCTCATTAGCCGGTGTCACGCAACTTGGGACTCTATCAGGGACGCGTACGGTCGGGGAACACGTTACATGCAAACAGGCAGGGTTTGTTAACTCTAATTAGACAGTATAAACTGGTTTAAACGCGCGTTACGCCTGCTCCGGTTAGATAGGCATAGATTTGTGTATTTTGGCGGTGCTTGTTTAGAGGTGTCAGGCTTTGTTGGGATACGTCTCTATGGGATTGTCGATACGCATAATTCGATTAACTATTTAGAGTAACGCTGGTCGTATACAATTACAAATACCTACCTACAAATAATTTCAATTAATAGAATACAAATTTAAATAATTATCTGGAATATTTTAGCAGTTACAACTAGGGTCCCGACGATACTGTTCAAAACTGTTTTTTACTACATTATACTTTTTGCTGTTGATCAATAATAAAGTACAAACAAAATCCTGTTAATGCATACATACATCAATATCATAATGCATAAAACTAAGCACATACTAAGTTTATTTAAGATTATTTAAAAGCGAAAAAGTTTTTCGGGTGCGCCGGCGGGATTCGAACCCACGTCTCCCGGGTATGCGCCCCAACCTGGGTGTTCTACCAATTGAACCACGTCGCTCCCAACCGACTTCCCCGAAATTCTTAATCGCTTACATACGCCAACATACTAAGTTGTCTCATATCTACTTTCTGTTCCCGCTACCTCAGCATTTACAGAAATATTTTCGGTAATGAATGCAAAGTGGCAGAAAGACAGAAATAGAGGTTCAATAAATTTCATAAAAAATGTTCTTCTCATGTATTTTCAGCTGGCAGCTTCCTCGGACAAAGAATTAGCTTAGCTATTCAAAGAGGAAACGCTGCCAGCATCTTCGGCACCTTGCCTAAGGGGGACTAGCTTTCAGAATATGTTTTAGTTATATTTTATATTTTTGTTTTCTTTTTTCTTATTGTACATACATTTTTTTTAGTCTAGGATAGTTGTACATATGTTATATATTAGTATAAATGGTTTGAAACCTTATCGACCTGCTTGACGCAGTGTACTGCGCGCCTCGACGACCTCGATGATAAACTGATTTCTACCGATGCCAGGATTCGTATCCTTGAAGAGAAAGAGGCAGAGAACGTCCTCCTTCATCAGAGAGTCAATCAGCTCGAGGAGCATCTGAATTTTCAGGCCCAGGTTTCGCTGCGCAATGAGATCGAAATCCTTGGCATAAACGAGCAACCAAATGAAAACTTAGCGCATATTGTTCGTGTCGTTGCTACAAAAATAGGTGTAACACTTGCGGAAGCGGATGTGGATGATGTGCTGCGTGTTGGGCCCCGACGATTTGCCAGTGACGCTACAGCCGATGCTCCTTTGCCACGGCCGGTTGTTCTCCGTTTCGTGCGGCGTATGAAGCGAAAGGAATTTTTAAAGGCTGCCAAATCTAGGCGAAGTATTACTTCTGCTGACGTCGAGGTTGCGGGTCGGGCTCGGAAACTTTTCATTAATGAGAGATTGACTAAGACCAATAGGTATTTATTTCGTAAAGCCAGGGAACTTAAGGCCAGACAGGGCTATAAGTACTGCTGGACAAATGATGGTCACATCCTTATTCGCAAAAAAGAACACAGCCCTGTTATTACAATACAAAGGGCTGCGGATATTGACCGAGCAAGTGAAGCAGACCTCGTCAACCCTCCTGCGGCAACCTGTGATGCTGATGGCGGCCCTCTGCCTAACGTTCCTCCCATCGACGCAGTTCCGTCGCCTGGTCCGCTGTTCGATGACATCGTTTGCTGATTTTTGCTTCGTTTATCATTGGTTTTTGTTTTTTCTTTTATCACTTATGAACAAACTTCATTATTTTTTTCTTTGTAATGCTACCCTCATAATAATTATTTGCGTAGCGTTCATACATATTCACATAACAATAATTGATATTAAACTACACTTCACACAATCACTACTTGTACTCATGCACTCTGGGGCAGGAACCTATCGTCAACTACTATCGACTCTTTACTTTTTCTGTGAAACGCTGACGTCACGGCCGATTCATGGGTATTTTCATTCTCTTATATCTAAAAATATTGCTTCCAATGGCGTTACTTGATGTTGACGTTGATATAGACCAAACTGTAGCCATTGACTGTCGAATGTTTGGGTCTTTGGAAGAGAGCCGTCTTTTATTTGCGTCAGTTGATTATTTTAAATTTATGACACTCAACATTAGAAGCCTTCAACGAAATTTTGATGCTTTCGAAGTCGCCTTTAAACGAATGAATATTGATTACGAAGCAATCATTCTGACTGAATGTTGGTTGAACGAGTACTCATTAATTAACAAATTGCCGGGTTATAATGCATTTAACACATCCAAATTTATAAATAAAAGTGGCGGTGTGGTAATTTATATTAAGGAGTCTCTGAGCGTCTCGGTCTCGGAACCAAATATTGTTGATGCCAACTGTCTTGCTGTGACTATCTCCGATAGGTTAAAAATTTTTGGAATTTACCGTTCTCCCTCTTTTTTGAACACAAATAATTTTTTAAATTCCCTGGATGAGACTCTCAAGGATGTCAAAGGATTTTCAAATATGGTAATACTGGGTGATATAAACATTGACATTATGGATAGCTCAACAAATCAATCCTCAGACTACCTTTGCCTGTTGACGATGTTTGAATTTCTGCCTGCAATCTCCCTTCCGACCAGAAACGACACGTGTCTGGATCACATTTTTGTCAAAACCAAATCTCGCTCTGCTGGTGCTGTTTGCCGGTGTTCAATTACTGACCACAATATCGCTATGGCTACGATCGTTTTTCCCGTGTCGAAAGATAACCAGCGTTCGCGATTGATGTCCCAAACTGACTTTGCCGCGGCTGCCCTGGACTTACGTGCAGCTGAGTGGTCGAGGGTTTTGGGCTGTACTGACGTAAATGAAGCTGTTGCCCACTTTGACTTTTTGATTTCCACTGCGATAAAAAACAATACCCGTCAAGTTAAAATAAGTCGCTCCAAACTCATTCTCAAACCCTGGATCACCCCGGGCCTGATTAGGTGTATGAGGCACAGGGACAGGCTACATAGCAGGGCGAGAGCTTCTCCTAGTGATTCCGCACTACAGATAACATATAGACGATACAGGAACTTTTTTGACACTCTGCTGTACAAAGTTAAACTCGATTATCACAGTAAGAAACTTGCTGCTGCCAAGGATAATCCAAAAAAGCTGTGGAAATCTATAAAAAATATCTGCCATAACCCAGTTAACTCATTTTCTGCCAACGATCTCACTACGCTGACAACTTCCCCTAAGGACTCTTTAAATATTTGTAATAAACATTTTGCTACGATTGATCAGAAATTGGCTACCGGCATTCTCTCCAAACTTTCTGGGACCCAATCCTCCTTGGCCGATCAAGTGCCATCTTCTCTGATGTTGGGCTCTCTGTTTCTTCACCCTACTGACGTAGGCGAGGTGGACAAGATTATATCTCAGCTCAAGTCCGATAGTGCTCCTGGTCCGGATGGTATAGGACCATCGTTCATCAAAGAGGTGAAGGAAATCCTCCTGGAGCCACTGACTTTTATCTGCAACCTAAGTTTGGCCACTGGCTGCTTCCCGGATCGTTGGAAACTGGCCCACGTCTCTCCCATTCACAAAAATGGTCACAGGAATGATCCAAACAACTACCGACCGATATCCCTGCTTAGCGTTTTTTCCAAAATCCTGGAAAAAATTGTTAACACTCGGCTTACTGCTTTTTTTGACAAATATAATCTCATTTCCAATTCCCAGTTTGGTTTTAGAAGAGGCAAGTCGACCGAAGATGCTATAATTCATCTCTCAAACAAAATATCCGGTTACTTGGATAGAGGTGATAAGTGCATTGGCGTCTTTTTGGACCTGGCTAAAGCGTTCGACACTGTTTCGAGGGATATTCTCCTTAAAAAGCTTGAGGCATTTGGTGTGAGGGGAGTCACTCTCGAGTGGTTTCGCAGCTACCTTACAAATAGACGTCAAACGGTAAGGGTGGGCAATCTCAGTAGTGACCAGTTGCCGATTGATTTTGGAGTTCCCCAGGGCAGCATCCTTGGACCTACACTTTTTCTTGCATATATCAACGATATCCTCAGTCTCAACTTGCCGCGGGCAGACTTAATTTGTTACGCGGATGATACCGTAGTTTTATTCCACGATAGGTCTTGGGAGGGCTTACTTGGCCTTGCGGAGAGCGGTTTGGCTAATATATTGTCTTGGCTTGATAATAATTTACTTACCCTAAATATCGGTAAATCTAATTACCTTGCCTTTTCGAAGACGGCTGCTTCGTCTAGTGTTCATCTCAATGATCTTGTGATACATTCCAGTACTTGCATCGCGTCTGTGGATGGAGCCTCTGCTTGCTCATGTGGTAAATTGGTTAGATCTGAGACGGTCAAATATCTGGGACTGATCATAGATCATCACCTCTCCTTCAGACACCATATTGCTGCTCTCTCTAACAAAGTTCGGAAATGTATATATATTATGAAGAGACTCCGAAATTGTGCCACCGAACAAGTGCTTCGCATGGTTTATTATGCACTGTGCCAATCGACCGTGCAATACTGTATACCGGTCTGGGGTAGTGCTGCTAAAACAATTCTGCTACAGCTGGAAAGGGCGCAGCGTGCGGTCATTAAGGTGATGCTCAAGAAACCGTTTCGTTTTCCAACTGACACACTTTACCGTAACTCCAAGTTGCTGAGTGTAAGACGTCTGTACATCTTAAAAGCCGTAATGCGAGCGCACACCGTCGTCCCTAGATTGCCGATTTACACTCAGTTGCTGACGAAGCGGGTGTTTGGAGTTCCCTTACCAAAGACCAAATCCGCTTTCGCAAAGCGTTTCCCTGCCTACATGCACTTGCGTCTTTATAACTCTGTATGTAAGGTGCACAGTGTCCAGAGCTTCACAATGGGCAGACTCGTGATGGTTGTGAGAAAGTGGCTCGAGACTTTGTCATATAATGATACGGAGATCTTTTTTAACAACGGCCCCTTATTCCAGACATAAACACATACACACTCACACACATACACACACTCACACACACACACACACACACACACACACACACACACACGCTCGCACGCGTTACTATAAATATAAATTGTACCTACTGTAAATCTAGTTTAGTAAGTGATTTAGTTGTTGTTTTTTTTATTATTTTTTGCTTCATTGTTCTTTTTATTTTATTTTATTTTTATTTTTATATATATTTTCTCTCTAGTCCTCTGGTAAGCTTTCTAAGTAAACTATATGTATAGTGCACTCCAAGGCCCCAAGATACAGGCTCTGCCTAGTTTGGGGTCTGCCAGATATTCCCTTGTATTTTACTGATGTATGTTTTTGGAAATAAAATTATTATTATTATTATTTATTATTTGATTAAATAAAAGTTTTCAATTTACTTTTGATTTAAAAGGCTTTTAAAAATAATACTAAATTGATAAATGTGAGAGCAGCGCTAAAAAATGTCTTTAAAACATTAAATAAATAAAACACTGTTAATTTTAAAAGCTTTTTATTAAATTGCGATGTATGTAAGTATGTATGCACGGGTCAAATCCTGGAAGTTGAATATGCCCCACTTCCAGTGGTCGGATTTACTTCAAATTTGGAATACTTACTTATGCAGGTTGAATGACAATGCAAGTAAAGTCAACTAAAAGTACAGTGAGCGAAAAAAGCTTGTATTGAAAATGAAATTTTTAACAAAAATAAATTTCTAAAATACTGTTTGTATAGTAGTTTATTGGCAAAAAGTGTAGATGGGTCATATACATTTTTTTTCTTGTCTCTTCTGTGGACATGACAAAGTTAAGGGTTTATAGCCAATATTTTGCAGTCAAGTCTGCCGCCTGACTTTCGGTCCATTTAATTAAATCTTAAGTTTGTTGACTCGAAGTCACTAATTTTATGACCACAGAAGAGACAACTTTTGTTTCATGCGGTGTGTATGACCCAGATCTCTCATTCACTATTTTAACTATTATCATACATTATCCACCAATTTCAATAACACTCAAAACTAAACAGCAGCGCAATGATCACTCGTTTTAACGTCGATAATTAAAATAATCACACATAAAGGCTCCACGTACATTTCAGCAATTGAAACAATTTAATAATAACCTATCGTAATACAACGCTAATAATCTGTTATTAACTCCCGTATTTCAGGCTGTAACATTTAATTTTTTAGACTACACTGTACAATTTTAGTAGTTTGCTCAATAAAATTACGATATAAGTAGAGTGAATAATAGTAGTTAGTGTATTTAATTACATTTTAAATATATACCATGAGCTTTTTGGTGAAGGAAAACTTCGTGAGGAAATTAAAAGGTGTGTGTGAAATTTCCAATCTGCACTGGGCCCGCGTGGGAACTATGGCCCAAACCTTCTCTTTCGGAAAGGAGGCCTGTGCCTCGCAGTGGGACGTATACAGCCTGGACATCGAATACAGATTTCACTCGTTGCGCTGCAGCGAATCTGTACTTGCGGGAACCGGTTTGGCAGCAACAGGCATAGCCCTGCACAGGGTTGGCATGATTAAATCATTTTGATTTAAATCATGATTTAAATCACGATTTAAATCAAATGATTTTTTCAATAAAAATCAATGATTTAATCAATTCTCTTTAATGAACTAAAACAATTACTTTGCTCACCCGTTATATAATTAGGTACAACATTTAAATGTTTACATTGTTGATTGAACCAAATGTTTTGAACAGCTAAACGATGCTGTTTAGTTAATTTATGATATAAACGTGCCTGTACGGCTACGCATGCCGATTTTAAATAATTTATTGAATCAGGCGTTACTTTGCGGAGGTCCATATTAATGAACTAAAACAAATTCAATTCTCTTTATTGTCATTAAATGTTGGTTAAAAATCAATCAATGTAAAATGTTCCCAAATAAATAGCATCTCTTTGGCGAGTCATTTTTTATTTATAATCAATATTATATTACAATCTTAGTATTATGTTGTTCAATACACGCAACAGCAATAACAAGAATAAGTTCAATGAAAACTGAAACTGAACTGAACGAATGAAAGCTTGTTTGGATGAATGAGATATTTTAGGGGAATTTTCCGCGCGCCGTTTACTAAACACCGCGCGGGGAATTCCCTTTTCCTCAGAGCTAAAACTATGACAACTGAAAAAATCGCGATTTATACGATTTTTTCAAAAAATCATGATTTTTTCCAACCCTGCCTGCAGGCAGAATATCGACTTTCCTTTACATTTAGTTAGTAGTAGAAGCGGCTCTATAAGCTTAACCATGTAAGGGTTAGGACAACAATGTACCACAATGTATTGACCATGCCGGTTGGTGACTATAAATTGTACAATGTAATGAACAAAGACAGTTGCTGAATACTTATCCTGAGCTAAGCCTGTTACAATAAAATAATGATTCTTATAGTTAAAATAAACGGACCACTCACGTCTAAAATCGACTTTAACTCTACTGTTTTCGGGCTAATCCGTTGCCCTTCTTCTCGGAGTCACACGTTATGGCGGCTGCCAAACGCGCACTGCGCACTACCGCCCTGGTCGCGCGGCTACTCGACGCAACTGACAGCGACCCACAACTACTCCCGTTTTCATCATCACTTTTATTGTCATCGTTTTAAGACGTAAGTGATCCGTTTATTTTCACTATGAGTGAGTCTCACGGTAGTTTAATGTTTAATAATGATTCTGATGAAATTTAGCGCGAACATCAGCTAATAAATTAAAAAATCTATATCAAACCGGTGTCAACGCAACTAAATAACGCTCACTAACCACGTATTCGATTCAGAGCTATTCAAGATAGTGTAAAATCTTTCAAAAGTTGAATATTTGTGTTGTATTGTAACCGCGTTGTTTTACGTATGCAGGGGACGTAAAGCGACGTCGTCGACGAGATGCATACAGCACGTGTTGAATTACCTCGTCTGACAGATATACTGGCGCTGTTCGAGTCAACGTTAAAACTGAAGTTAGTATAGTCAGGCGACTTTTAAAACGCCACTTTTAATTTAGCTGGAATCAGAGTTGGGAATTTACTGTTTGCTGAGTTCAATATAAAATATAACACAGTTTTTAGGGTTCCGTACCCAAAGGGTAAAAACGGGACCCTATTACTGAGGCTCCGCTGTCCGTCGATAGACGGACAGACGTGTCCGTCTGTTACCAGGCTGTATCTCACGCACCGTGATAGCTAGACAGTTGAAATTTTCAGAGATGATGTGTTTCGGTTGCCGCCGCTATAACAACAAACGTAATTTTTTAACGACAACAGGTTAGACGCTTGAAATATTCACAGAATATTTAGTTATACATTCACTTTAAAAATGAATAATTAAATTCAAATAAAACAATTATTTGAGGGGGCTTCCATATAAAAAACGTGATTTTATTGCCGTTTTTATAGATACACGGAACCCTCCGTGTGCGATTCCGACTCGCACTTGGCCGGTTTTTTGATATTAGTTATGGGCTGAACAGTTTAAGATTTACGTGAATTACGTTTCTAAAACAAATTGTACTGTATCGCAAAAAATATGCTAGTTATACGGAATATCGAATCATCATCCCAGCCTATATAAAGTATGTCCCACTGCAGAGCACAGACCTCCTTTCAGAATGAGAGAGCTTGGGCCTTAGTTCCCCCACGGGCCCAGTGTAAATTGGGAACTTAATACACACCACTGAAATTCTACGCAGATGTTTTCCTTCACCGTTAAAGCTCGAGATAAATTTACAATGTAATTTCGCACATACTTTCTGAAAAACTCAGATGTGCGAGGCCGGGCTCGAAACCACGACCTGCTTGAAAGGCCATAGGTCAAACCACTAGGCCACCACGGCTTGTCAATGCTTCTTTACAGGGTATTACAAAATTACCCGTAATAACTGAAGGGTATGGAAGTACTCCAGTAAAGAATTAAATTAGTATATTTTTTTTTGGGATGACGGGAGCTCGCCTTTGATAGGCAGGAGTGGAGCAAGAGAGGAGAAGCTAAATAAAAAAATAAAAAATAAAAATTTTTTTTACAAAAAAAAGAACAACGCGCTTAATTACAGTTTTATTTACATGGGGTTTTAGGCTTTAGGGGTTATTTTGTAACACCCTGTATACAAATGACAATAACTTTAAATTTTTAATTTACGCTTCGTTAACACAGGTTAGGTGCATAAGAATCCTATCAGTAGAAAAGGAATTGTAAGAGGCACCAACTCCGTTAGTCCGCAATTCGAATGCATACACATCAGAATATCGAGTTACTGCATCTCGACACACGATATTCACCGATCAAAACCAATCGAGCAAGCGAATCCTACACAATCGAACAGCCAGCTATCGATTCAAGTTGGCGCGAACAACCCGAACCCGGTTAATTCCTTGTTCCATATTTGAATTTCTTTTCGCTGCGTTCAATTGGGAATGTTTTCATTCTTAATTCTTTTGAACTCTGTAAAGTCGTGTTGATTTTGGAAGGGAGTTGCCACGCTGGAGCTATGCCACGTTGACACGGGTAATTTTTTGTTTAAATATTATTGTGAAAGCTTATTTTTGAACACGGAACGAGTAAAACGGTTTTGTTTTTAAAAATAAGGTAGACGTCCTAATGCTGGTCACTGTCCCAGTAGTTGTCATTTTTAATTCAGCAATAGAGTTACAGCAGAGTGGCAATAATTGGGTGGTAGGTTGTACCAGGATGGCAAACACCAGGACAATTATAATTCTTCATAATCAAAGAAAACAAATGTTATATTAACAATTAAAGAGCAAAGTAAGCAAGCGAACAAGTTTATCTTTAGCAATTAGCTATTGTAGGGTGCCAATTATTGTACAGAACTAAGATTTTAACTATTTGAAGTTCAAAAAGCGTGGTTATTTAATTTAAATATTTTATGATGGTGAACGATAGATTATCATTGTGGATGTAAGGTTGGTTCTGATAATGACGCCCGGATCAATCTAAATAAAGTAATTGAAATATTGCTAGGTACTCCGTTAATGCGTCCTGTACCCTTATTGCCGAACGCGGCGCGGCCGCTTGCTATTGCTTTCGGTATTTCCTTCTGTCAAACAGTAAGATAGTGACAGAAAGAGATGGAGAATGCTATAGCAAGCGCTCACGCGTTAGACAATATGGCAACTGTTTTTATCCCAGCTTTTTTAATTGCGGTTGGCATCCCTCATAAGTAAACTACATTAAATAGTCCCAATGTTGGCAACCGCATGTCCGTAGGTAAACCTGTCGTTTTTTATTTGTTCTGCGGTCTCATCAGTTGAAATTCAGAACCAAACCACAAACTCGACTTCACCCATTGTTAACAAGCACAATAAACAATTGCAACCGTATACTCATTAATTAAACCCGTAAACGTACACACCTGAAAACTGCGGTAATTAAGAAACAAGAACTTAATTACAAGCAATAATAATTAACAAGAATGGAAACAGGTTTAATATTATAACCCCTTTGATGTGTTTGGCGTTATTAAGACTTACACTCGACACTTTTGGTCTGGATTTACGTATACTTAATAAAATTAATTACTTAAATTTCGAATTTCATATCTAATTATTGCATACAATTACATAATTATTTTAAGTCTTGGTATCCTAGTGGTTTTTCCTATGGCCTTTCAAGCAGAGGGTTGTGGGTTTGAACCCGGGTTCGCAACGCTGCGTAAGTTGTAGCACTAGTGAAAGAGAAGCACAATTTTTTTTTTTTTAGTCTTTTTTGTTACGCATATGATTACAACAAAGTCTATGATCATTCATCGCAATTTAAAAAAAGATTATCACTCTTATTTTAAAGGTTACAAGACTCATTCTCGGCTCGCAAATGCCACAGTACAAATTTTAATTGTTATCAGAGAAATCGCTAACATTCTCCGTTTACGTGTTCCGCGTAGTGATGGGGTGTTATTCTATTCGTAATTCCTATTCCATGGAACTAGTGTTCCATTGTGTACTAGTATATTGCCTACTAATACATGTTTTCTATTCATAAGCCTTGACGTCATTAAACATGTTACTCGAATCCGCTCCTAATATTTCAGCTAATGAATAGAATAGTATAAATTATCGCGTTTATATTTGCGCGTGTTATATCGTTTTGGTGGCATAGTAGACTTTAGTGGATAGAGCCATTCATAGGTATACCGATGGGGAGGAATTTATTTAGTTCATCGCCCTCCCCCTCAAAAACAAAGAAAGACACTATGTAGTCTTTATCTAGCTAGTTAGATCTATTTGCATTTAAAACCCCCGAAACTGATCTTTTGTCTATTGCAGATGTTAGTCTGGAGGATCTATATTTGCTATTTAGTTGGTAGCACAGGGCTGTTAATACAATACTTTAGGAAATTTAGACAGCACAGTAATAAATAATGGTTACCTATCAAAATTTAGAATTATTTTTTCCGAATATTTAAAATCCCGAATGCTTCATTTATCCGAATGCATTTTTTTCTGAAACTGTAAATAATTCAGGATTTTTATAAATAACCCTAACCTAACCTAAAGGGTTCTACACGATGGTCCTGAAATAAATCCTGAAATATTTACAGTTTCAGAAAAAAATGCTTTCGGACAAATGAAGTTTTCGGGATTCTAAACCTTCGGAAATAAAATTTTCTAAACATCGATAGGATCCCATAAATAATATAACTCAAGATAATTTTCTGTTATAAGATCACTTGTTTCACACTCATGCACAACCACTTTAAGCATCCATCCATGTAAAAAATTACACACAAAAAAATAAACTACGTGCTAAAGAAAAGGGACAGGACATAAATTAGTGAGCTTCACGCCATCGCTATTTGTTACAGATGCATAAAAAATACGTGGTTAAGGGTGAAACCAATTAAATGGTTGAGGTTCACGTTTATGAAATGGGCTGCAAAAAATTAGTACAACTAACTATTATGTGAAGTATGAGGAGACGAACCAACATTCGTATTTTTCATGCAAATATCTGCCCCGACGCGGGAATCGAACCTCAAGCTTCGTTCTCAGGTTATCTAACCACTAGACCATTTGGTCGTCAACAAAGATGCACAGCAAAAGAAAAGCACCCTTAAACCAAAATTCAGCACTTACTATGCACCCTGCAAACTACTTTCTGATATTCGTTACAGATCCTTGAAAATACTGTAACTTGAGGCTGTATCACGCTTCTGACGCTTGCCTTCGCTTTCACCATCTCTTTATACCGTTTGACAGAACGAAATAGTGATTGCGAAGGCAAGCGTCTGGTTACATACAATGTTTTTATTTTCGCACCGCTTTTAATGAAGTCAGTGTAAAAATAACTGCGGGGTCCTGTTTGGTGTTTGCGCTCGGCAGACAAAAGCATCGGTAAACAGTAAGATAAGGGTGTTCTTTCCTCAAATGGAACCCAAAACGGTTCCAACAAAAAAGCTTTTTAAAAATACAAGTGAATGAACTAGGAAGGTACTCAGAACCACATAAATTTCTATAAAATGTGCCATGGGCGGCGATAAGGCACCCCTAGCCTCAAACTCCACGAAAACTTGCGACGTTTTTGTCAGACGTCGAACTTAACTGATAAAGGTCAGGCTAGTTTGCTCCGAAATCACTTACACTATAAACTAAGTTGGGAAAGATACGGATTATCGGGGTGTAATCTTTGTAAGGGAAATCGTATTTGGGTCAAAAAGTTTTTTTAAACCCAGGACATTAACCTTTACGAAATCTTGATCATGGCTTCTTAACGAAATATCACGTCAGTGAAGTTTTGAATTTTGAATGAACTACTTAAGAATGATCGTGCAACTCATTCTTAAGTAGTTCATTCAAAATTCAAAAAGTTACTGAAACGATAACAAAATGTCAAACCAGCCATTAAATCTCGGGTTAGGTAAATTTGCTTAAAGATCAAGATATGACGGCTTGACATGGATATCGTTATCAATTGTTGCAGTGCAACTCACTCTTGTAATGCCCATTGCTGTTTTATGCTTAATCTTTGGTGGACTTAGGATTTCTACCAGAACAAAACACGAAAAATCCCCGAAACTTTGGAGCTCAGAACCTGGACTTATCAACAGTTTCTTTTTTAAATTAGTCAGTATAGTAAAATAAAAGTTGTTCATTGTTGTTTATGTATTTTCAAATAGACTTTTAACAAAATTTAGTCATCTTTCATCGAAGTCAGTGGCAAAATGGAATCTTCTTAAAGGTTTGAGCCACCTTTTCGAAATAGTAGATACTTTTGAGGATTTTAAATCTATACAAATTCAAACCCGGCCTACAAATGCAACCCCGCCTGGACGGTCCCGGGGAACCGGAAGGCAGCAGTAATTTTTGGCAAAGCTTACTAACGACTATTTGATTCTGTAAAGTAAGATCACAAGTGAACTTCGAAAAAACTTGGATATCAACACACAAACCTTAAATAGGTACCTTGGTTCCCAATAAATTCACATCCTTTCTCAATTAACCTTGTCTATTTACCGGTAATAATCGACACAATTATCGACACACCCCGTCCCTAAGTCCCACGTGTGGGGCGAGCCAGTAATTGTTCGCAAAACGCCGAGGCAAATTATAACAGGCAAGAAAGTACGGCCGCGGAATGACGGAATTATTTCTATACAGATCGCAGGGTACTTTGAGACATGGAGTTATGTTTAGTGGAAACGCGATGTGATTAAAAGATATGGTAACACAGAAATAATAATAAAGAGGATAGAAATGCCTTAGTTCCTATTTTGTTCCGGGACCAGTGGCGCTAGTTTGTCCCCTCTACTTACTATTAATTCACACACGCAAAATACCGGAACCGTACTACGCAATCACGCACACAATTACTATTTTTTTTACTTACAAACTATTATGAACCTAACCACTTAGAGACAGCGTTGAATAACACTCACCGTAAGTTATACCCACACTTACACAACGGCGTTCTTCATTGGCCGCGTCGGCAGTGTGGTTGTAGTGTACAAAAGCAATTTATTTCACATTTACGCTAGGCCTCGATTCATCGACAATTTTATCGACTGTTACAATTTGCAGTAAACCTTACAGGAAATTATTGTAACCAATGATCAAATTTAAAATGAATTCGTGGGGATGGACATTAGTATAAATAATTTGTAGCTAATTACGTGAATTTGACCTAAGTATGTGAATGTAAAATGTATAATGTTTGTCTGCATGTGTCTGTACAGTCAACGTCATAAATAAGTGACCACTTTTGTAGTACCTTGTCACTTTCAATCGTTACATAATTTCGTATGGCTTTTCAAACATGACGTTAAAGCGACAAGGTACAAAAGTGATCACTTATTTATGACGTTGGTTGACCCTACCACCGACTCTGTGTAAGTGAGAGATGCGAGTTTAAACATGAAACTATCGTGAGACTCACTCATAGTGATAATAAACGGATCACTCACGTCTTAAAACGAGTTTAACTCGACATGTTTCGGGCTAATGCGTAGCCCTTCCTCTCGGAGTCGCACGTCACGGCGGCTGCCAAACGTGCACTCATGCGAAACGTGCGAAACATGTCGAGTTAAACTCGTTTTAAGACGTGAGTGATCCGTTTATTTTCACTATGAGTTAGTCTCACGGTAGTTTCATGTTTAGAATGAAAAATTATTAAAGAAGCAATTAAAATAGGATTTTGTAAAATACAAACTAGCCAAGTGCAACTCAGATTCGCGCACAGAGGGTTCAAATCAACATTTCCCAACACCATCTACAAAAGGCGAAATTTACAAACCTGATACAAAACATGGGGGCTATCGTAAAAAATGTAATCATTTTACACAATCACACACAATTCACAATCAGCATCTTTTTTTTACAATGGAATTGTAACTTTATTATTTGTACACTATTATACTTATTTCACCACCTTTATACCGTGTTTAGGATGATTGTAAACTAGGATATCGATAAAAAGTCTACGCAAGTCAACGGGCATCACTAGCTCGGGACTAGTCGTAACCTGTCTTGTGTTCGTACCATGAACATTTGTGCGAGGCAGAAGGTTTATCAAAAATTACATTACATTGCTGCGTATACTTCAAAGCAATCTGCGTTTTTAAGGATATGAGCAGCAATGGTATATGAAGTTTCGTGTTAATAACGTGTAAACCAATATTTCATAATGAAATATTTTCTCAAGTTGGATTTTGATATAAACCGCATTATTACATTAAATTAATACATACCGATGAAATGTAATCCCCTTATTAGTGTGATTGCACAGTGTGAACGAGTTTCCGCAATTGCTAATGCTGCAAAACACCATTTTAAAGCACTTGTTATCATACCCACGTTTCAAATAGCACTGAGCCACAAGTCGCGCGCTTGTGACCTGCGAGTCACAAGCGCGGCGCCAAGGTCACGCGTCTAAGGCACTTCTATCCTCTTTATTATTATTTCTGTGTATGGTAAATTCTGGTGTAGAATGTCTCATTCTATAATTTAACGGACGTCCCATTTGGTTGATTTGGTCTGATCCTTCCATCGTTAGTGTTATAATTGGTTTTCTATTTTTGTTAAAATTAGGGGTGGCTGTGCCCTGACCCGTTATTTTCATTTCAAATCAGGTCTACTTTGTTTTTGTATAACTAGCTAGTTAAGTTGTCAACCGCATGTGTTTCTGTAAAGCTTTAATTTAAATCGAATTTATTACCCCAAAGTGTTAACTCGATTGGAAGAATGTGACTTTTCAACAATAAATTTAGTAGAGCTGTCGAAGAACAATGCCAAGTAGCTCGTGTTTTGTTTTAGTTTAATTTACGTTCAATTTCAAATACCGAACATTCCGTGTATCGACTTTCTAGTTTTTTTTTTTAATTTGTTGTTGTTCATGGTCAGTAAAGTCTTTCTGATAGATACGGGAATACTAGGGATAATATCCAGGATTAAACGAAACACATTTCTTCAGGAACGCTGTTTATTATCTGACATACGTCATAGACAAACTAGATACACATCAGCTCCTTCACCCTTAGTTGGGAAACCTAAAATAATAAACAAATAACAATTTAAATAATACTTATGAAATAAATCACAATAACCAGATATCAAAAGAAGCATCATCAAATTTTATAGTTAATATTTCTTTTAGGTCTTAGGATTCTGTCACAGGGAACCTCAACAGGTGCGACCGTCAATTGCTCTGTTGTCTCTACCTGTTGTCCTACTGGTTCTACTGGCTCTACCTGTTCCACCCCCTCTATCGCATCTTGCCAGTCATCACCTACTCCTTCCTCATTCAGAAGTTGAAAAGGTGTTGATAAGACAGACTGTGATGACGCCTGTGACCTAACCACGCGACGCTCCTTGCCACTTACATCAGGAACGTCATTAGACACGCAACGCATCAGCTGATCCATGTGTCGTTTACAAGTAACATTATCTCCCTCTAACTGTATAATAAACATCCGACTCCCCATCTTTTTTGTAATAGTCCCTTTTTTCCAAATTGGTTTTCTATCTACATAGCACCTACACCAAACTAGCTCGCCTATGTTGAATGACCTTTTCACTTCGGTAAGAAGGTTGGGCACCTCATGTTTCGGCGGCACTAACAAGTCTAGCCTACCACGCAACTCGCGCCCCATCATTAGCTTAGCCGGGGAAGCTCCCGTGGTGCAATGAGTTGTATTACGGTACTCAAATAAGTATTCCTGTAGCTTCTCATTAATTTTATATTTACAAGAATAAATACCTAAAATCGCCTTTAACATTAGTTTACACGTACGTACACTATTCTCCGCCTGACCATTACTGCATGGGTGATAAATCGGGGAAGTCAGGTACACGATGCCATTAGTTTTGCAAAACTCGAGAAATTCATTGGACGAAATTTTTGCATCATTGTCGGATACAATCGTTTCGGGGAGGCCGAATCGAGAGAATAGAAATTTGAGCTTTAATATAAGCTGCTTCGTCGTCGTGCCACTAGACATATCGAAACATTCCAGCCATTTGCTGAAAGCGTCAATCACCACAATGTAAGTCCTTTGCGACACCGACATGTAGTCCAGATGAATACGCACCCAAGCCGCGGTGGGGCGCGGCCAGGGCTGCGGCGGCGCACGCGGCGGCGCAGGGCGTAGCGTTGCGCATACGTGGCACGCACTCACCGTTTGCTCGATGTCGCGGTCCACGCCCGGCCACCACACCCGGGATCGTGCAACACTCTTGGTTCGGACTATGCCTTGATGAGTTCGATGTAACTCCTGTAATATGTCTTTCCTGTGGACTGCCGGTATTACGACTCTATGACCTCGTAGAAGGCAACCATCTTCTACCTCCAGGTCTGTTTTACACTGGAAATAAGGTAAAACATTTTTACATGAAATTTTTCGCGGCCAACCATACTTGACATATTTTATTACGGTTTTAAGAATGTCATCGTTTGCAGTCGCTTCACGTACATCTCTGTATGTAATGGGCATTCCTTCTAACTGAAGCGAATTCAAAGCCGGTGCCCACCGTTCAGCGTCTTCGTGATATTCCGAGTCACGCTGATCCAAAGGATTCCTAGAAAAGAAATCTGCGACCGGATTTTCTTTTCCCGAAGTATACTGTATTTTAAAATTATAAGCAGAAAGGAAAACTGCGTACCTAATTAACCGCGATGCGGTGGTAACAGAAATGCCACCCTTTTTGCCAAAAATTGCCAACAACGGTTTATGATCCGTTTTTAAAATAAAAGGATCTCGTCGGCCATACAAATACTGATGGAAGCGTTTAACACCGAACACGATAGCCGTGGCTTCCTTCTGCAGCTGGCTATAATTGCGTTCGCTCTGCAGCAGCGACCTGGAGCCGAATGCCAACGGGCGCTCTCGGCCGGCGACGTCCACGGTGGCCAGCACGGCACCCAGGCCGGCCGGCCCCGCGTCCACGGTTAGTACCAGCTGTGCCGTCGGCTCGTAATGCGCCAGCACGCCATCCTCGTCGCCAGTTGATAGATACGGGAATACTAGGGATAATATCCAGGATTAAACGAAACACATTTCTTCAGGAACGCTGTTTATTATCTGACATACGTCATAGACAAACTAGATACACATCACTTTCAGACAGTTAGCTTTCTAGTTTTAAATTACTGTTGCCTCATCCAGTGGATTCGCGTTTATAATTTTCTTCTACGGGCCAGTAGCATTTGTTACCCGGTACACTACATATTGTATGCGGTTGAATAATAGTCCACAACACACTTGGGGATGGATTTCATTATGCTTTATGTTGGCAGCGACGATTTCTTTCACGTTTTTTCGCAGTATTTGATTTGTAAATGGAGCTTTTGTAAAGCTGTTCGCATTACGTTTCTTTGAATTTTTGACGTAACGTTTATCGCATCTCGAGTTCTTAGAATAAAGGCATTGTTTACTATTTACAAACCTCCATCTCTAAATTTGATCATAGCGTCTGAAGGTCCCTCTCAGTAATTCTCACATCTTTTATGTCAATAGGTTGAATATAAAAACCAGTATAGTTACTTGTTGCAATTTTTACTTTTACAACGAATAAAACAAATGAGGAATTAAACGCAATGGTTTTTTTTTAACTTACACAGCTTAGTATAAATGAGAAAGTACACAAACAATCACACGCTCATAAAATATAACTAAACGGAATGCAAAACATCTCGACGCTCGTCGAACAAACAATAACCAATAGCTTCCACTAAACTAAACACTGTTATCAGCTAAACAACATAAATTACCTGTGAATGTTCCCGCGGGATGAAACAGCACAAACTGACTTAGCTGACCACAGAGCTTAACAGCCAGTTCAGTTTGAAATTGAAACATACACAGAAAGCAATCTATCGCAGTTTTTAGTTTTGACTACGTAATAATAATAATTTAATCAAAGCTGAAATGTAATCAAAATTTGTACGTACGTATATCCTATTGAACCAATTGAATTGACATGAAAGAATTTATGAGGGCTCTGTCGTCCCGGCTGATCGACGCCTCAGGGGACCTAAGAGCTGGCGCGTACTTAGCCCAGCGGATCGCGCTTGCGATCCAAAGGGGTAATGCCGCCAGCATCATGGGGACCCTGCCGCAGTCAAATATTTTAGACGGGGTTTTCTTTTTATAATTTTTTTTTTCTGTTGTAAATAATAATTTTTATTTTTCACTTGTAAAAAAAATTGAATTGTGACTCAGAGTGGAATTTACCAGGAAAATCACTTTACAATACATTTGCTCGAAAAATTCAATTTCAGAGGATGTATACATGGCTCGTAAGTTCATTTTACCGCACTAGTGCGATTTTTTACAGTTTTTTTAAATTCTCCATTTTAAAAGTTTACAAGCAAAGAGTTTTAAATGACAGAAATAAAAAATATCGACTTATACGTAGAAAAATGTATAAATATACAAAACTAAGTAATGAATTTGCAGAATTGATTGTACCTAATTATTATAAACTGTAATTTAATTACCTCAGATTTTAATGATTTCCACCTTTTATTTATTCGAAAAAATCGCAGTGGCTGAACGCATCGAACCTTTGCCTGACAAGTGATAACTTTAGTTAACCTAATTAAAAACAAAACTTACGCATGCGCATTACGGACGCGCCATTTTTGTAAAACTGTGCGTTGTTTTGTGTTGTTGATTGCCTGTTTTCTCACAAATGTATTGAAAAACGTCGTATGATAGGTACACGGTTGGCAAGGTTTATTACTCGTCAACTCATTTGTAAAACCTTACTTACCAACCTCGTAACACAAATAACCAATGTCACTTCATTTCGTATGTAATTTATTAATTGGCTACTTTCCTAACTAGTCAGTCTTTTAGATTATCAAAAAATATTGGACACGTATTTTTTATTTTGTCAATTAAACAAAAAATTACGAAGATATGGCGCGTTGAAGTTTCGCGTGACGTCACTTGTTCCTACACTTTGTATGAGCGTTTTAGGAACAAGTGACGTCACGCCTCGTCACGCGGAACTTCAACGCGCCATATCTTCGTCATTTTTTGTTTAATTGTCAAAAGAAAAATTACGTGTCTAATATTTTTCGATAATGTAAAATACGGACTAATAAGAATTATTATTTTTTTACCTAGGAAACATCCCTATTGTAGATCTGTTTGAAAAAATATACCTTGTTGAGTTTCTTGCCAGCTTCTTCTCAACAGGGTTTTTCCGAACAGTAGATTCTTCGACTTTCATAAGTGCTTGTGAGAGTTTAAAGTGAATAAAGATATTTTGACTTTATGTCAGTCACATCAAGTAAATTAAAAGACGTATATTTTCAAGGTCTTCAGAATAAGACCAACACTAGATGGATCCTTCTCGACTTAAGATCGTGAGTTAGGCCTTTTAATTCCATGAGTACAGCAGTTTTTAAGCAGTGACACGGCTGTTCTTATCTACCGCCGTGTGCAAGTCACGACCACGGCAACATTACTCATTGGTACGTGCCCCGATGTCATGTTTTCGTGAGGGGTCCACTTGCATTAGAAAGGTTATTAGTTATACAAACCGGCGTTTAAACTCGGGTTAATGCGTTGTGGTCGGCCGGGAAACGGGTCGGGTGTCACGGTTTGCCAATTTATTATATACAAAAAAAAACAGCACAGTCAAAAGTGTAACCAGTGCTTTTAATAAATTTAATTGGATATTACTTAATTTGACAACCAAACAATTCTTGTGTAAGGTGGAACGAAACGTAGTATGCGAAATGGTAGATAATGAGCGTGTTGGAAGATAGTTGAAAATGAATGGTCGATGATGAAAGAGATAGATAACATTCTTTAATTTCATTCTTACACTTCGATCGAACTACGCGCATATTCAAGTCAGCAAAGCGTACATTTTGATTTGTTAGAAAATACCGTCGATACGAAAGAAACAACATCAAGAAGAACGGTCACGAAATTTCAACATTACAAAGTTAAAACCTAAAGTAGAGAACATTTATCATGCGGACATGAAATAATTTCTTTCTCAAATTAGTAAACAAAAGTTTTAAAAGCTCCAAGAAAGTGCTTCAGAAGGCATTTGAAAACCTTTTAAGCTGATACTATCAAAGCAACAAATTGTAACGTTGGACCAGAATTAAAAATCTTTAACGTCAAGGCGTTAACGTGGGCCATTACTTTAATATTAAGTTGATGGCTTACTGCTTACGCAGAACTGAGCAATTAGTGTTTTTTTGCTCTCCATTTCAAGATTGTGTTTTTTTAAATGATTTAGCCAATTCTCATTAGGCTTGCGAGACGCCTATCCTCAAATATGTAAAAGAAAACCTGTGTGTAATTTTCAAGCTATATTTCTCAGTTTTTTTTATAGCCTATTGTAAGTCCCACTACCGGGCAAAGGCCTTCCTTTTTCTTTTCACTCGTTTCTATCCTTTGCGAAATCATACCGCCATCTCCGTTTCAGTCCGCCCTTTTTTGATGGATTTTTTCCCACCGGTTGCAATTTGTTTGTTTTGCATCGAAGCATATGTCCCGTCCAACCCCACTTCCGATCGTCTATTCGATTAAATATGTCCATATCCCATAACCTTTGTTTTGTTCCTCATCTCTGGACTTGAGACTTTGTCCCTTATTTTGTCTCACAACATGCTTCTGTCTATGTTTGTTAGTTTGACATTATTTGTTTTTATGTCACATTAATTTAGCAATGTATTTCGAATTGTCATAGTCACTTGTCGTCTATCATGCTTATGATATGAATTAGTAGTTTAGGTAAACTATGTAATTTAAGTGTGTTGCTGTAATGGTGAGAGCGATTCAATATCATAGATTCCAGACACGAAGGACGAAGATAGCTACGCAAAAAAAATAACAGCACAAACCTAAACAGCTAGAATTAGACATATTCCAAAGCGAACCTTATTGTTGGCTGCATTTCAATGCCGCGTTGACTTTTTATACAATTTCCGAATCTATTTCGGTCTTCCCTCCAAAAAGGAACGTGTATTTGCTTTTCCACTAAAAAGAGAATAAGTTTCGAAAACAGTTTGAAAACTGTCGTAAGTACTGGATAAACAAGCCTAAGCACTCAGCCTGCCCGGGTCAGCTACTTTCGACAAAGTGTTACGATTAGCCATCCTTTCGTAGGGCTACCATCTTCCACTAAGGCTGGATTTTACCAAACTTTTACTCCGAGAAATAAGTAATTACTCTCAGATAGTAATGTCAAACCGCCATAGTAATTTGACATTATTATCTGAGAGTAAGCGTTATTCTCGGAATAAAAGTTTGGTAAAATCCAGCCTTATTCTCAAAAATCAAGATTTTAAAAAGATACAACATGCGAAAAATAGGGCAATAAAGATGAAGCAATGCAGCAGGCGATGACTAGCGATTTGGATGAAAACTACGAAACTATATTTATACGGAAAAGACGTGTTGTGGTGAAAATGTAACAAAAAAAGCTGACTCGAAATAATTCGGGAATAATAATGTTACGCAAAATCAAAAGTTTACTCAGGTAAGTAGGCCGCAAGACTCTTTTACCTATCTCTTTTTTACTCGTATTAGTATCAGCGATTTTGGAAAGACCGTCACTGCCCAAAGTCATGTGGCGGTAGAAGAGATGCAAAAAAGCTACATAGATACTTATTTGTTTGTTAGGCTTGCTTGACGTAGGTACGATTTTGTACGTAGGATGCCACTTGCAAGTAAACTTCAAACGTAAAATAACTAATTCGCGTCTATTAAAATTAACCCTAGTGGACAGCTAAGTACCAATATTAAAATAGTGCTAATGCTAATTTACTTTCTTATTTTAAAACGAAGTTATTTAAGGTACTGGCGACCCTATTTCGTCACAAAGCTTATGAACCAAGCGTTAGGATTTTGTGGGACGAGTCCGGTATTATACCGAAATTAGAGGACAATGAAAATATTTAAATTTGTTGAGGTTATTTCTGCGATAAGCATATAAGTATTGTACAGCGCAGTCCTGCTACGTTAAAATGTGCCTTAAAGCTCAGATTAAAAGTATAAGTTAAGAACTAAAATTAAATTAAATGGAATATATTATGGTAGTTGAGAAATTGGAGGATGATTAAGGCCTCTTTTTTATTATATACCTTCGTTATAGATGATTTAAGATCTGTCGCGCTGCAAGCACCCTATTGTGTAGTGTAAGCTTATGATGGCTATTCCAGAAGCCGTCAGTTCGTGAACTACGCATGTTACCTAGGAATTATAAGAATTGATTATTTCACTAAATAAATTTAAACGATCTCATTTTGAGACCTGTTTCTTTTTGCCGTAATGAAGGAAAAACTAAGCTATCCAGTTAAACAGTTTCAGCTAAATTAAAAGCGTCGTTACATTGTATAAACCTTTGAAGCGTCACGGCCATTGAAACGATGTTGTACTGTCGACGGTTAATTAGAAAAGCGTCCATTGTTTTCTTTGATTACTTCTCACTGAGGGAAATAGATGTTTTTAATAAATGTTTCTTGCTGCAAAAATATTACTAGTGAGCCGCGACAAAGCTGCTGAGTCATTATTCAAAAATATTTTTAATACAGGTTTCTTGATTGTACTTTTTGTTGACTGTACGCGCATGGTTATCCAAACTACAAATCCGTATCAAATTTCAAGTCAAACCAACACCAAAAGTGGGTGGAATTCGATTTAGACGATTTGACCTTAGCAAACCTACAAACATTGCAAATCAAATAAAATAAAAGTTTGTAATAATTAGTTTTTATAAAAAAATAAAACCAACAAGCTGCCTATTTTTGTCGACTGTACTTGCTTTGTCATCCAAATTACGTATCCGAACCAAATTTCAAGTTGATGCCTTTAATCGTCTATTGGGAGATCTCGCGGACACTCTCGTAGTTAAATTATGTTCCCTATACTGGACATACACCAAATGTCACAGAACAATAAAGCAGGTAAATCTTTTCCGAAAGTTTAAAGTAAGATACGCGTATTTTTGCGATCTTCCGCTGTAGTAAAATAAAAATGTTCTCCTCCCTGTCTTGCCTCGTGGTAACCCTAAATCAGGGCTGTCCACCTTGATCCTAGCGCTTACGGTGTCTCAGCCTGTTTCGTTCACGGCGGCATTTGAATACGGAGGCCGGGCCAACAGAAAATTAGTCATTCAGCTTTCCACTACTGATTTAGGAGACTTGGTTACTTTAGGAGCGAGATTTTCTTTTCACTTTTATTTTGAAAGGATTTTTCGGGTGTCGATATCATACAACACGACAGGATTTGCTGTTAACTTATCTTTTCATTACATTTAAAGTGCTACTTTTCGCGGG
This sequence comes from Archips crataeganus, assembly GCA_947859365.1. NCBI lineage: Eukaryota > Metazoa > Arthropoda > Insecta > Lepidoptera > Tortricidae > Archips > Archips crataeganus. The sequence continues at coordinate 10,577,585 of OX402066.1, read as the reverse complement.
AAGCGAGATTATTTAGACTTTTGTCCTTTGTTAAATTGAGGTTTTGTGTTAATTATGGTACCTGAGGACGATCGGTACAAATATACGATATTTCATAATGATCTGCACATGTAAAAAGTCCTGTCTGAGTGACTGACTCATTGGCCAGACCTAACCCTTTACCGAAAGGTCGTTTCTTTAAGATTTTTATACAGGAACTAGCTTTTGCCCGCGGCGTCGCTCGCGTGTACCATGAGTATTCCAAAGAACCAAGATATCAAGCAAGCAAGCATACAGGCAAGCAAGAAAGCATGCAAGCATGCAAGCAAGCATGCAAGCAATATGCAAGCAAGCATGCATGCACGCAAGCAAGTAAGCGTGCAAGAAAGCGTGCAAGTAAGCGTGCAAGCAAGCGTGCAAGCAAGCACGACTAAACTTCACGTAGATACGATCCTTTACAGTATTTCTTTGTATACAATGTTTTTCACTAATTCGGAAGCGAGCACTAAAAATCTGAATAACCAGAAAGAATACAACTAAAGGTCTATACATGCATATGATATTTAAAGAAACTTCCTATAACTCCTAACCGTTAAGGAGTTTAACCTTCCATCATCAGCTCACCTGGATAACCTGCAAAAATACAACTATCGGTCTATACGTACCTATAATATTTGAAAAAATATCCTCAACTCCGAACCGTTAAGGAGTTTTACCTTCCATCATCAGCTCATCAACATGAGATGATGTCTACCAGACGCAAACACTTAAATAGCTTGAGAAAATATATGAAAAACGTAATGCGTGCCTACAAAATTTGAAGGTTGCCCTCGATTTCCCTGAGATCCCGTCATCAGATCCTGATTTGGTGACAATGGGACTGTCTCAGGAGTATATTATATTCTTTCGTATAAAAAAATAATTTTTAAAATCGGTCCACAATTGACCGAAAAATCGGTGAACATACCTACATAAAAAAATACATACAGTGGAATGCATAACCTCCTCCTTTTTTGAATTCGGTTAAAGAGCCCTTTGTGGCCTATTTACAGTATAAACTTTTGAATTTTGAAATTTTACCTTTCTACAACCAGTTTAACGCAAAATCCCGTTTTTTCTCGTTCCCGTAAGAATTTCAGAAAGTTCTCTCTCAATTCTCCTCTGCACTTCCCAAGCAAAGCAACCTACATGCCGAATTTCAGCTTTCTACGACCAGTAAAACGAAAAATCCCGTTATTTCCTTATCCCGTGGGAATTTCTGAAAATCCTTAAAATTGTTTTTTACTACTATAATTATCTACTTCTATGCCAAATTTGAAGAGTCTAGTGATTATAGTTCATGGGATTCCGTTGAACTGAATATATAAATCCCGTTTTTTCTCGTTCCCGTGGGAATTTCGGAAAGTCCTCTCTCAATGCTCCTCTACACTCCCCAAACAACCTACATGCTGAATTTCAGCTTTCTACGACCAGTAAAACGAAAAATCCCGTTTTTTCCCGTTCCCGTGGGAATTTTGAAAAATCCTCTCTCAATGCTCCTCTCCACTTCCCAAGCAATCTACATGCCGAATTTCAGCTTTCTACAACCATTAAAACGAAAAATCCCGTTTTTTCCCTATCCCGTGGGAATATCCGAAAATCCTTAAAACCGTTTTTTACTATTATGATTACCTACTTCTACGCCAAATTTGAAGAGTCTAGTAATTATAGTTCATAGGATTCCGTTGAACTGAATATATAAATCCCGTTTTTTCCTTATCCCGTGAGAATTTTGAAAAATCCTGAAATTAATGTTTTAACTAATGTAATACCTACTTGTGTATCAAATTTGAAGAGCCTAGTTATTATAGTTACTGAGATAGGGTCACTCGGAATCCAATATATAAATCCCGTTTTTTCCCGTTCCCGTGGGAATTCCCAAAAATCCTTCCTTAGTGGATATCTACATTGTATAAGGTATCTATGAGCAAAATTTCAAGTTTCTTGGTCCAGTGATTTGGGCAAAACATTAAAAACGACACCCATATTGATATTTAGACATTTCAACCCCATCGCACACCATCCAGGGAGATGGTATTTTACGTATGGCACATCGAATTTTAAAACTGTTGTTGTTTTCATAACCAGCGACCCGATAAACCATAGTAACAACACCCATGTTGATTTTCAGACTTTGTTACCCTTTTCCCCCCTTTTAGGGGTTGAATTCTCAAAAAACCTGAAACACGTGTTTACTCATTTATCATTAGGAGTATTTCTGTGAAGTTCCGAATAAAATAGTCGAACTAATCTTGTTTCCCCATACAAACTTTGAACCCCCTTTTCACCCCCTTAGGGAGTGAATTTTGAAAAATCCTTCCTTAGTGCACCCCTAGACCTTATAAGGAACCTACATGCCAAATTTGGAATCTCTAGACCCAGTGGTTTGGGCTGTGCGTTGATATGTCAGTCAGTCAGTCAGTCAGTCAGTCTGTCAGTCAGTCAGTTTCTTTTTTTATATATTAAGATAAGGATTGATTTTGTGAACTACCTGCAGTGCAGGAATTTTTGAAACGAGGGCAAAGCTGCGGGCAAAGTTAGATAATTATTGAGTAATAAGTTTAATAAGTATTCACTTGTCTCACATCACACGGATTCAGTGCATCCAATCGCGCCAACGTTCCATGCTTACCTGTAAGAAGAAAAAACTACATTTAAGCTCATAAAGTATTACATAATAATATAAGTATTACATAGAACTTAAGTATTTGATTAAAATTGATGTCTTGACTTGAGCTTGCATATAGGTTACGACATAACAATAACAACAGTAAAGCAACATGTATCACAACCCAATGCAATCGCAGAAATCAAAGTCTGCTTTTAAGATTATCATATACTTACATAAGTTCACAATCATAATAGATTCGAGCTAAGCTAAAAAAATATGCTTTTCTTGCTTCTTTTACTTACTTACTTTGACTTTGACCCTTCTTCTACTTCTTTTACTTTTACCCTTATCTGTCAGGGCTTAAAATAATATATGGAAAGGATAAAAATACTTAAACTTATTTTCCTTATCACCCGCAAACTCGTCAAATCAACATCCCACCCTAATCCCGCAAAGCGAAATAAGATTAAGCAATTAACCAACAGTTACCATAGATTTCATCTCAAAAATAATCTTAACTTTATAAATCCTCTAATCTGAAATTAATTACACTCTTAAGACGTCTCTTAGGCTTGTTAATGGGTCTTATTTGTTTGAAATGTTGACAATAGAAAGTACAACACTAACTGAATTTTCTGGTGATTTTCACATTTTCTTTAATACAAATCTGACAAATCAAACAAATCTGTTTTCCTTTTTCCTTTTAAGTTCGTTACATGTTCTCCACATTTCCAAAAATAACCTTTTAGTAGGGAGGAGGGGGTACACTTGACAGTAGCAAAATAGATAATTTTGAAGCTTAATATTTCGCAAATGGATTCTTGAATCTTAGCCACCCATGCTAAAATTACAGGCTTTTTAGTATAGTGGACCAAGTAAGTGCTTAACAAGTTCCTGTAACAGAACAGAACAATAAGGCTGATTGTCACATTGACTTGTAATTGAAAATAGCTTTTGATGTTTTAAACCGTAGAACTGACATAGGACCTTAGGGTGGTAAAAGAATTTCTTGGTCGACTACTAAGAATGCCTGAGTACGCCGCGGGCAAACAGACATGGCGAAACTATATGGGTTTCGTTTTTGACACTTTGAATTATCCTAACCTTAAAAAAAGCCAAACAAGTAGAGTCCAAGTCTAATACATGCAAAACAACTAGTAAAATTACAAGCTTGTACCGAAAGCCTTGCTCCTCGGAAAACTAAAAAAGGCTAGCCGGTCTGTATGATGTAGAGCCCTGCATTCCGTGGGAACATCAAAAAATCTCTTCTTGGTGCTTCTCAAGGAATGACTAGGTCTCTAAATTTCAAGTTCGTAGCTCCAGTGGTTTAAGCTGTGCGTTGTTTGCACGTCAGTCACGTCACGTAGTCACGTTACTCTTTTACATGCATAGATTAAACCTGTAGCTATTTAGTTGTAGAAATACACCTGGCGAGCTTTTATTTTTATAAAAGTGAAAATGAGCCGAAACGCTCGTACAAAATAAACGTATTTAAAGTTAATCCCCGATAAATAGCTGTTGAATTTTTAAGCGCAGATTTTTAGTTACCGCAGCGAAGCCAGAATAAATATCGCGTTTCTTTGATAAATCATTTTCATGGCTTGCCATTCAGTTTTCTATACGGTTTATTTACATCATAAAACACATATTTCGCATTATCTACGGTTCGCCAGCGAGAAAAAGCTGACTTATGAGAAAAATATGCAGACCATCAAAAAAGGTCTGGAGGATACTGGGCGGACCTACGAGTATAATATTTGAATTAATAGTCCGGGAGGCAGAGGCTATTTTGATTAGTGTTTTTATACCGATCGTTACTTTACAATACTAGTAAAGAAGCTGTCCCTAATAAGGAAAGTGAGGTAAGCTGACGCACCTGCGGGGGCGCTTGCTATGAGACCCCATAGAACACGTCAAAAAAAATCCGAAAAATATTATATACCGCATGAAATTTTTTTCATATGTAATTGACATTGATTAGAATTTAAAAAAAAGTAGTCAGCTGCACGACAGAGGCGGGATTATGCGTCAGCTGAACATGCGAACTTGCAAAAAAAATTAGAAATGCCGATGCCGATTGAAATTTTTTTACATGATTTTAGACATATACAGAAATGTGATATTGATAATCAGCTGCATATATAGTGGGGGAAAGACCGTCAGCTGGAGCAGAAATGTATCACTGCGCGCATATATCTCTACGACGCGCGGAATTTTAAATGCTCCAGCTGACGGTCTTTCCCCCACTATATATGCAGCTGATTATCAATATCACATTTCTGTATATGTCTAAATCATGTAAAAAAATTTGAATTGGCATAAAATAATTTTATTTCCTTATTTTTTTTGCAAGTTCGCACGCTCAGCTGACGCATAATCCCCCTTCTGCCATGCAGCTGACTATTTTTTTTTAATTCTAATCAATGTCAATTACACATGAAAAAAATTTGATGTGGTATAAAATATTCTTCGAATTTTTTTTTTAACGTATTCCGCAGCTTCCCACTCTCGCATCCACCGCAACTGGACCAGCTGACGATTGGTTTCGTCATGAGCCACATGCATTCTCTTTTCTATATTAACATCAGTAGGCATAAAATGACTTGTTTAAAAAGCCGCTGCCTCCCGGACTATAAGTATTCGGCATACTTTGCAAGATGAAGTTTAGTAAATTCTTGGCAATTTACGTAATTTTACTACATTCGTTCGTATTTAGCCGTATCTTTTGAGAGCAATATATCGATGTAAGCGTCGTTATGTCGTATTGATTAATCTCTACCTATAAAAGAGTAGTGTGGCTAACTGATAGACAAAGCAGTGACTTAGATTTTGCGAAATTCTGACGGAATACGGAATTATCTATATTTATTTTTTTCATAGAGGCGAAGCCGCAGACCCTAATTTCAATAAAGAGCTTTAATTCACAAAACACAGGGACAAAACTTCTTTTACGTAGTATCTACCTACTCCAACTAAACGTAGTTTATTTTCTCAAAACAATGACAGGTGATAGATATTTTATTGTGATACTGTTCTACTCGCATAACTGCAGTGTAAAAGATATGGTTGATATTCACGTTCCACATTCCTCACCACGCTTGCTGAAAACGTGTTTATACGAAACGATTCGCTCCGCTCGATTGGATGATACTGTCCTGCTCATTTAAGTGCAATATAGAAAGAGAAGAGTAGCTCTGTCATGACAATACTCATGCTTGCTGGTATCGTCCTTATTCGAAACGGAACGGTGGTGACTCGCAGAAACGCAAATTACCGACGTGCTTAATGTTGTCTCATTGTAAGGCGAACGGAAAAACGAAATTACTCGCGTTTCCGGTAAAGAAACGTTCTTGGGGCCCGTTTGTCTGATTTTGATAAGGCTGTGGATTTTTTTCGCCTCGTCTTTATTTCGAGAACATTTTTTAAAATGTTGCATGTAAACAGGGCGAAGGAAATAAAAAAACGCGCCAAATAGAAGCGACATTAGCGATTGGGTTAGTATTAACTTAACCTTTTTGGCAAGCCTTGATACTGGCTGCAAAGAAATTAAAAGATTTCCAGGCCAATTAAAGATAGGTATTCATTGGCCGATGGCTAATAACTCGACACGGGAATGGGGTGTGGGTATTAGGTGTAGAATTATTTTACCCTACAACAGCCGACATGTAAAACTGTCTTCTACTAACTAGACACTGGCAAAATTGCTCTCCATTGGACAGAGCCATATTTAAAAAAAGCCGGTCATGTGTGAGTCGGACTCGCGGACCGACGGTTCCGTAGATATAAATAGGTCGTTAGTAAAGATTAGTCGCATTTTTTTTTGATGGAACAACAAATTTACGATTTTCGGATTTTTCCTTTACTTGTGCTGTAAGTACTTCCTTTTTTTCATGATTCTAGGTCTATAAGAAGTATATAGCTTTTGATTCCCCTGCGAAATATTAAAAATAAGGCGCAAATGGCCGTATCTATGTATTGGGTTGACTTAGAACCTTGATTTTTTTACAGGTTCAAGAGGCCGCGGTCATAATTCTAACTTGCTACCGCCACGCGTTCAGACAAAAAGGGTCTTGAAAGCAAAACGGACACCAAAGTGATCCTATAAGATCAGTTGTTCCTATAGAGGTACGAAACCCTAAAAACAGTAGGAATTTAAACAGTGAATTCCCACTGTCTCCCTAATAGTCTCTTCCCAGAGTTTTAACGTCGTAATTTTAAGTTCAGTAAACTCGAACGTTAAAGATAAGCAGTTACCGGTCACAGTAATAAACAGTGTCGACGACACGTCACGGTTCGCGGCCGCTTCCTGGCTAGTTGGCAACCCCTGGGGGCGTCGAGTTACAAATTCTACGCGAAGCGGAATATGAACGTCTGTTTAAAGATAATATAATGAAACACGGGCGTTTGTTAGTTATACGATTGGAAGGAAGATATTCACTGACTGAGACTGAGACTGTCAGCAAAGATATTCATTGCTGAGCAATGGGCATCCCCTAACAGTTCGGCCAGGACTTTGCGCGATCGGCGGCGCGGCGAGCGTTTTATCAGTTCATTGCGTGTGCTGAGTGGTAACCACTGTGCGGCAAGCTTGTCGGACCCGCAATGAATAGATGAATAGAGATTCTGATCGTTGAAGTCACCTATATTTTTCATAATCTACAGCTCCTTATTTCTAATCCAGCCTCTCGTTATAGCTGTCTCCCAAACGCAATGATGATTCCGCACACGAGGTTCGTTTAGAACAGCGGTTCGTAAAGTGTGTTCCGGAAGTAAAATGCCAAATTTTTTACTAAAATCATTGTGCTCATAAAAACTGTAATTTTAGAGTAACGAGAAAGCGGGCTTTGATTGTATTGCATTTGGTTTCTGAGAATTACAACAGACCCTAAACTCGTAATTTTACAATGCCAGATGTGGATACCATTACCTGCTTAAAGCTCGACACTGGTCAATGCGGCTACGCTTTTTTTAACGTTTTTTTATTAAAAAGTTTGCGGAACATAGATCTAGAGCAGTGGTCCTTAACCATTTTTAGTAATTTGTCTAAAATATTGTCATGGCCTAGTGGTTTGACCTATGGCCACTCAAGCAGAAGGCCGTGGGTGCAAATCCCGGCTCGCACCTCTTGAGTTTTTCGGATTTATGTGCGAAATTAGAATTGAAATTTACCATGAGCTTTACGTTGAAGGAAAACATCGTGAGGAGAGGAATCAAGCCAACGTGGTGCGAGGCCATAAAGAAGTGGTCAATCCAGCGCCACAATGTAATGCAACTTAACGACTTTTTGCAGGTCTGGGTTCCACGTGTAGGTTGGTAACAGGCTAACAGCACGATATTCCTCGGCTTTCTAACCATTTAAGGCAAGAAATAAGAAGCAGAGCTTATCGTATACCATGAAACTATGCGGGTAGTCTCCATTGTATTTATATCACTATCAAACAACCCCACTTTTATAGCCATAAAAGATTAATAAAACTGTTATTGCTGAGTAACCTCATTTGAATTCATTAGTTTAGAAGTAATTTATTTGAATTAGTATAAACTGCGCCATTGAGCTCATATTTTATTTGGTTGTTACGTTATATTACACAATATACATAAGTCATACTGTTCCAAAAACTGTTTTGTTTAAAGACAACTCTCTCAACCTCGACATTGGCAGAATCATCGATAGTATCGATGTAGCTATCTATATTTTAAAAAAAATTGAATTGAAAAGGCAACTCATGAATGATACTTTAACTTACTTAGGTGGTAAGCATATGATTGCTGTAGTTTGAATTTCAAGTTAAAAAAATTTTACCCCTGTTTCACCATCCATTGATCAAATTTATTTGACGGATAAATGTGGATGCCGTCTCTGTTTGTTTTTTTCGAATAGACGGAGACGGCATCACATTTATCCGTCAGTTAAAATTATTCAATGGGTGGTGAAACAGCCCCTTACTCTCTTATATTAGGTTAGCTGGAAGAGATTATTTAAATAAGAACACGTTTTTACTATTCTCTGTCTACTCCTATATTATTATTTCGTTGTTCGATGGGCGGTTTTCTTCACGTAAGGCATCAAAAACCAAGATTCTCACTTAGGATTTACACTTCAGAGACCAAAAGGACCAAAACAACCAGCTATTACCTTTGTGTGCATATTGTATAACTAAAATAAGAACTAAAAGTTAAGTATATTTAAGTAAAATGGTCGTATTTGTAGCAGTGGACACGACCGGGCAACCCGTCGCGACTACAAAGGTTGTCGAGGGCGCTGACCTCGGCTGACCGGCGCCCGCGCACCGTATTCGCGGAGCCGGGTCTACGCACACCGTACGCGAGCTTTAGAAGGTTTTAAGTCATTTACAACGTATACAAAACGTCATCCCAGTCTACTATACGTCCCACTGCAGGGCACAGGCCTCCTTTCTCTTCCAATGGGTTGGGACTGCAGTTACCATGCGGGCCCAGTGCGGATTGAGAACACAGATAAGTGTCATGACCCCCTGTAGGTACACAATGGAGTCTACAGTGGGCCATTATGGTCACCAAAAAAGACCTAGTACTACACCATTCGATTTAGTTCTAGTTGTTTGTTTAGACTGGTTTTAGTTCATCGGTCATTGATCTATGTAAGCATTGTGTTAGCATACCAATCCTTTTTTTACAACGTTTTGCATGAGTGTGATACAATTTCTAGTCAACCAAGAAGGTAGAGAGTTCCGCCAAGGAACAATGTTAACATGCCCTAAGACTAGCATGGCATGAGACTTCGGCATTTAGAGGGATCGGTACCTACCCTTTTGGCACTAACAAGACAGTAAGTGAGGTGTGCATGATGAGCTCAATAGTTTTCCTCCCTCAAAAGTTAGAAAGCTTTGAATTTGGACGCATCGAAGGAATCTTGATCATAAACGTTTGGCAAGAATGTAAAGGTACGGTATTAATTTCTTAGAATTTTAACGATTTAACTTTTACAAAATAAATGTGTAATGGGCGGGCATGTGTCACAAAGTATAATATAATAATAATAATAAATAATAATAAATATCACGGGACAATTCACACCAATTGACCTAGTCCCAAAGTAAGCTAGGAAAGCTTGTGTTATGGGTACTAGGCAACGGATAAACATACTTATATAGATAGATACATACTTAAATACATATTAAACACCCAAGACCCGAGAACAAACATTCGTATTTTTCATACAAATATCTGCCCCGACACGGGAATCGAACCCGGGACCTCAAGCTTCATAGTCAGGTTCTCTAACCACTAGGCCATCTGGTCGTCTAAATAATAGTTAGTATGTAACAGATTCGACACTTGTGTTTGACAGGAGCTACATATATTCAATTCACCTACCAGACTGTTCACCGCCAACGGTGTTAGTGGTAGACCCAGAGGACATTTTCGAGTGACAACTGAACTGCCAATGAGAATAGAATCACTTGTCAACGAAAGCGGTGGTAGTCCTCTATTCTATGGCGTGACGCTGCACTACCTGTGTGGTTGGTGTGGTCCTTTCTTTTCATGATCCATTCGAAGGCATCGTGGCTAATGCGACCATTTCGCTATTCTTTAAGGTAACGCCCTTATTGTCTGTTATTTGTAAATACATATAAACCTAAACTCTGTATTGTAAATAATTGAGTTAAGAGTTAGCTGATTTTCAACCGCTGAAATTTTATGTGTACAGTTACTGCCCTTTCAACTTCATTTGAGTTTTTTTAGAACATAAGGTTTTATTAAAAAGTCATTTTTAAACAAGTTTTTTGTTGACAGTAGATTTGACCCTAAAAAATATACAAACATTGCAAGTATATACCTATAGCATAAAAACTTTTTGGGACGCCTCGTGTGAGGACACTTTGTTACTATGTACGTCATTGAGGGCGGGCGCGGTGGCTGCAACGGCTGAAACAGCAAAACGCCTCAAATATGCAAAATTAGCAGACAACTACAGATTTGCAGCTTTTGCTGTGAAGACTTTTGGGCCGTCGCATAGGAACACGAAGCTTATAAGCTTTTTAAATAAAAAATAAAAGTTTGCTGATGCACAGGTGACCATAGGACTGGTTCTTTCCTCGGTCAACATATAGCAGTGCCGTAAAACGATGAAACACCGCCAGCTTTATGGGAACACTGCCCAGCGATCTGTGTGATATTTTTCTACATGCAAGAAGTTTTAGGTACGAATAGATGTGTATACTTAGTAGAAATAATATTAAGGTCAAGGAAGCTTATCGTAGATAGTAAAACGTCAATATCGAAAACTCTTAGTCACTAAACATTGTTCTGTTACCTAATACCAAGAGTTCCAATTAACATTGTTCTGTTACCTAATACCAAGAGTTGCAATTAAATATTAATCAAATCTTATCGATTGCTGATCTTCAATTATAAGTTTATTAACTGAACAAACTATGAAGTAATAATTAAATTAGACTTTTATAAACACCAAAAACAATAATATTGGGAGTTGTACGATCGAAAACAGAGACGAAATCTTAAAGACGGAAGTGAGAGATATCGTCTCACACTCTCTCCCTCTCTTTCCAAAATGACTGTTTATCTTACTCTGACTGTAATGTTCAGTAAAGAGTGTCTTAATTTCACTCGGATCTAGCCCCATTATCTCGCTCTCGCAGTGAGTTTTTGCTTGTACATTATATATGTCAGAAGTCAAAATTCTTTATTAAATTTAGGCATCAATTGATGCTCCTATGAATGTCCGTCCATGTCCTATGTAGGTATAATGCTTTGGCAGGGGGCTGAATCAACCAATCAATCAATCATCATCATCAGGTATAATGCTTCCTTTATTTCATTACTTACATGCATCACGGGAAAACAAATCTAATCTACATCGCGTGTTAGGACCGTGGCGAATGCTTTAATTTAATCACAATATTGGATTTTATTAAAATTTATTGTATCACTAATTTCCAGGCAGTAATAAGTTGCTAAATTAAATTATTGCCGAACAATATAATTGGTCAATCATACACTCGTATCTGGTCAGTTATAAATTATAACTTATAATTGGCCAATTGAACAAGATTCCAATAAAACCATCGATTTTGGATTTACTTAGATCGGCAATGCGAGAGAAACAGCAATAGTAACGTGTATATTAGATAGAGATAGTTAGACGAGACTTTTTTCCTAACACGTTATGGACCTAGCGACACTCGTAAAAGAAAGGAATAAATGCTTGTTTTTGTTGCATATGTGTAAACAGGTGTAATTTTTCGATCTTGCCTACTTCAAACCCAATCTAAGGCCCATACTACACGGGCGGTTCTCCCGCCGCGGGAAAGCGCTTATCTTATGAACCGCCACTAGACACAATTTTATATGGAAGTTGTATGGTGCAAACTACACTGCGCAGCTCCGTCGAGCGGTTTCCCGCGGCGGGAAACCGCCCGTGTAGTATGGGCCTTACGGTAGTATATTTCTAAAACTATGATTTTAAACAATGAAAATCACGCATTAATACAGGAAGATAATTAGAATAAAGTTCAAAACTTTGAATTTGATTTAGTGTGACGTCAGTTCGGCCATACTTGTCCGAATTTAAAATTATAATGTGGAAATTTTACTTACCAAAATAATATCACCAAAAAACCATCACTGACTACACTATTTTGACAAAAAAAATACATTTAATAATTTTAATAAATGTTACTTAACGCATTCACTCCCGGGAACGCATATATGCGTTTACGTGACTTTCAGCTAATGCCACTGTCATAGTTTGGCAGTCATTTGAAATCACACGTGCGCTTGTGGCACCTGAAGAAATCTCAAGCCTAATGAGTTAAATTTGCTCCCAACTTAAGATAGTTGTAGGTAAAGACGAAGTGACTTTGTTTATCGGCTGTTATCTCCATAGCAAAAGCTACCATGGCTTTGAAACCGGCTTCAATCGTGGCCAGTTTTGCACGACTCGTACCTATATTGTCTCTGATGAAATCACTTTGCCGGCAAATCGCCATTTCTAAACATAGCCTTTTAGATTGTTCACGGGATACAAAATACACAAATTATGAGGTTACCAGTTTTAATCGTTCCGTCTGCCGAAATTCTAGGAATAAACAGAATATCCGTTTACTTTTTTTACTAATAATTTATTTCACAGAGAAAACTAGATACGTGATGTCACCTATTATTAGGATTATTTAACTAAGAATCATAATTATTAAAAAAGTATTCAGTTCCTACTCGCTCGGATCTTCTAGGTACGTATTATGTGGCTATGGTGACAAAACTAAGATATAATATAGCTCTTATGTCGTCGAATTAAGGTATCGGTACATAATGATGGGACGATTAAATCGATTCATATCTTTACACTTGACTGTACCTATAAGTAGTAGTTTCCCCAGACAAAGGTTGTTCTTTAAACATAGAATTGATTCAAGCTGTCATAAAATTCAATACTTCGTGCTACAGAAAGCAATTGAAACTTTACGTCCTCTGATTCTATGTCAGATATGCATAGAAAGTTGTGGCACATTTACGTATTCGGTCACATTTCATAACCGAAACCTTGACACGCGACGTTCTATGGTGGATGTATTGTTAGTAGACAATACGATTGTCACATATGGCACACTATTGTGTCTATAAATATTGTCATGGGATTGATACACAAAGCGGAAAATGTATAGTTCACAATGGTTAATTAATGTCGGCTGGCAATTTTTGCTAACGGCTAGTATGGGTCGATGCGACTGACGGTTTTAGACAAAAAACACATTCATCAAGAATCATTCATAGAGTTTCTCATTTATCGATTACACACCCCGCGATAGAGTTTAAAAACTATTGGTCTAGCGAGCCATATTAGGGCTCAAACTAGGAAATAAGTTACATATTTGTATGTATATTTTATAATTTTTAAAGTACATTTATTGTAGTCAGGGTCGCCATCATCGAAATTGGTGTAGACGACTAAGTATATACATTTATCGATAAGTAAAAAGATTTTTGACCTAAAAATCATATGCAACATCGATCAATAAACGTTTTTTTAGTAGGTATTATGGAATATCGTAAGTTAACAATTTCACTGTCCCCATACAATGCTTCTCTGAACTACCCCAAGTACAAACTGTCCTTCAAAAATAACTCACCTCACATATTATTATGAATCTTGACTTGAGCTTATCCCAAAATATTTGTATGAATCATATAAGACTCATTGGACAGGTAAATTGTTAAGAAATAAAAGAACTGTCTCAATAGAAAAGACTCGTTATAAATCTAATAAATTCGTAAAAAAACCGTTCAGCGATTTCGTGAAATATAACTTAATTGAAACGTCTTAGATTCAAAAGAACTTGTTAAACCTCTTTAATTAATTAATAAATCTTAATTATCTTAAAGAAGTCCAGTTCAATTACCATAATTATCATTTAGTTTTAATTACCCGAGTGTTAAACCGTTCAGGCTGTGAAAACGCAAATGATTTCATGGCACTCTTTGACATTTCAACTGAGATGAAAATTAATTTATGGGGAGGGATGTCTCACCCTTTTTTTTTTTAGACGCTCCGGGAAGAAACTACTTCGGAATCAGTCTTAATGAAAAATGCTGTAACTCGCTTCTTTGTTAAAAATTTGTATACTAGTTTACCATTTCACAAATGCATCGTTACAAAAATATTTCAAGTAACAATCGTTTATTATCTGCTAATATTTTTACTAGTCGTGGTAACCAGATTTGAGTTACAGATATCGTACATCGTACTGTCACTATCGAGTTATTTCAGCAGACCATTGGTAGGAGGTCAATACTTATTAGTAGCGGGTCTGACAGGCTGAGTTGTTTTAAGTTGTTTCTTTGATGAAGTTCCAATGAAGACGTGTTGCAAATAAAAGAATCGTACCAAGGAACGATTCTCAAAATCACATCCCTCGAAAAGATCATTCAAAAGCTTTAACACCTGTGCTCACATTTTTTCGCAATTAAAGCGCAATTATTTACCGCTTTCAAACGAAATCTTCGAGTGAATGAATACTGCTGTTGCCGAAAATCTTCATGTGATAATAATAAATAAAGATTTTTAGTAGAGTTTTAGTCATCTAGACGAAAGAGCATAGTCGCTTTAAAAAAAATAGTTTTAAGCCGTCTTAAGACTCGGTGAAAAGTTTCAGATACCTAAAACAATTTTCTTTTAATTAAAAAACTTTACTAATTTTGAGAAATTGATCACTTATTTTTAAATTTAATTGATCAAATAGTTAGTAAAAAAACACTTTAAAATTCTGACTAAGAATATTTAAGGGTCTGGCCATTAATTAATTAAGTTTAGCCCTTCATAGAGTACATTTACAGTTCGTCCTGGCTTGCATGTCCAACGAAACAAGTCAAACAAAAACAACCATATGGGGATTGCATCCGTTATAAACTCTACAATGTGTAATTCCTTGTGGCAGGTCCACAACTGTATAATCATGATTAATATTTACTGCTTGGAATACCCTCAATTTTCACCTTGGGTATTCTTTGAACTAACCTCGTCCGTAAACTCAACGCTACGCGTTACTGACAACCACAGCTTGTACTGTTTTTATATCTACTACAGCCGACAAAGGAGTATGTGGTCTACCTGGTGGTAAGTGACGCCTGCAGTAACTTACCATTGAGACTGCTGGTGCGTTTTCAACCTTGCCGACCACTTGCCTTTTAAAGCCACCCATGTCGTCATGTTCATTATCATCCCAGCCTACATAAATCCCACTGCAGGGCACAGGGCTCCCCTCAGAATGGCTCGGGCACGCAAAGCCAGTGCGGATTGGGAACTTCAAACACACCATTAAATTTCTTCGCAGATGTGTGCTGGTTTCCTCGCGATGTTTTGGTTCAGAGTAAAGCTCATCGTAAATTTTAAACGTAATTTCGCACATAAATGCCGAATAACTCAGAGGAGCCCGGACTCGAACCCACGACCCACTGCTTGAGAGGCTGAAGGTCAAACCATTAGGCTAACATGGCTTTTTTACCCATGTCGTATCATTTCGGAAATATTCCAGCTGCCAGTCCATTCCAAACGTTGCATTTATGTATACGTACGGAGCAAGAAAGATCGCTTAAACTACGCAGTGGAGGAGCACTATCCAACGAGATGATGTTGATGGGAACTACTTTCACGTATACATTACACCAGATATCGCCAAATTTTTGTGTCTCGTAAACCACTAGCCATATTTTTCAGTTTTAGGTTGCTTACTTAAATTGATTTATCGCAAAGTAATCGACTTCAAGTGTGGTTTTTCTCGCGTGCGTAGAAAACTCGTAGGTCTTCGTAGACCCTTGGGGGTCGATATAGAACCACTTTGGGTATCGCTAGGGTTGCCAAACGAAACGTATTGAAAGGCGTGAAAAATTACACTAGATTAACATTAAAAATCTAGTGCGATATAGATCGGGAAAGAGGAGGGATAGGATAGTGCCGAGCAAGAGATTGAGCGCTCGGTGTTCGCGCGTGTTAGTCGCAGTATATTCAAAATTAACGTTAATTTCGGTGCTTATAATCTAGTCTAGCCTGAAAACGGAACAATCGGCGTCCCGCGCGGGTCTCTTGAGGGACGCGTAGGTACTCTAGAGTTCCAGAAACGGGACGTCCCACGGACGGTTTGCAACCCTAGGTATCACTGCATTACACGGAGTCAGGTGACTCTACGTTGGTCAATGTCGAGACATCGAAAGGTGAATTACGATTAATTTTTTCGAGTAGACACGAAAATTTAAAAGAAACCTGCTAGTTGCAGAAGTGGCTTCCCAGGACACGTCCCAGCTCATATTAAATACCTAAAAGCAAACAAACGATGGTTAACCCAGAAATTCAACTTCCGAGAACATGCATGTAAATTCAAGAAGGTTCATTCCACACTTGAACATTTTTATGATTTTATTAAGCTCTTTTAACAAAATCTTATTTATACCCAAAAGTTTCATAGAATATGTATATACCTTCATGGACGATTAGATTAGAAAAGGAACGGTACTAAGATAGTTTATTGTACTTCAATTCAATTAAATAAAAAACTCTCGTCTTAACCTCGAACAGTCCTTGAATAGTCGCTAGATGCTGTTTTTAAGAACCCGAACAAATTGCGAAATACTTAGAGCACGGGTTCGAACCCATACCCTCTGCTTGAGAGGCCATAGGTCCAACCACTACCGCGACACGACTTCTTCTGTCTCAAGTCTTACAAAGGATAATTTCATGCATACTATTAATAAAGTAAAGGATAGCAAGCGGAAGAAACCCTCTAAGCATTGTTTCGCAATATAAGAACGGAAATTAAACTGAGTCAGATTAGCTATGGTACTGAAGACAGACAAACAGAAATCGTATCTGTGTATGGTAATTGAATTACTGAGGTTATGCCCCCGATCGAGCGTTAACCGGATTTGGTAACCTGGCTTCTTTTAACTGTTGACGGTAACTGAATTTTAGTTTTTTTGGGAATATTTTGTTACCATAAAATATATGTATGACAATTTAAAAAAATGTATTTTTTACTAAATTTACATTCGACGCCAGGATTCTTACGAACAGATTTACCTATCTCTTAAACTCTAAGACTATAGTATAAATCTTCCCAGGTGAATTTTTCGCTTCGAGCCCTTATCTTTCAAAACAAACGGTATCAATACAATACAATACAAATATTCTTTATTGATCACCAAAAACAGTACAGTGACATTACAAAAATAAAAAACCGGCCAAGAGCGTGTCGGACACGCCCAAGGTAGGGTTCCGTAGCCATTAAGAAAAAATCAAGTAATATTTTTCTAAGGATTTCATATGTGTACGGGAATCATCCAAGTTTAGGTATATTTTATACCTTAAGCTACTATTTACTCTGAAACTACAAATAATTTCCAAGCAATCTTAGCCGCTATAATTTTCCTAGTAAATTTGATATATTTACTACCATTCTGAATTTTTTCATTTTTTTCCACCTAACAGTTTAGATTTTAGAGGGGGGGGGACGCTCGATTTTAATGAAAATTTTCACTTTAAAGTTGAATATTTCGCAAACAGATCACTGAATAGAAAAATCATGTTAGCAACCCCGCAATGGTTTTAAAAGACCTATCCAACGATACCCCACACTATAGGATTAGTCGAGAAAAAAAAATCACCCCCCCTTTACGTCTATGGGAGGTACCGCAAAAAAATTTTTTTTAGTTTTTTTTATTTAATCACTTTGTCGGCGTGACTGATATATATATTCATGCCAAATTACAGCTTTCTAGTACTAACAGTCTCTGAGCTTAGCCGCGGACAGACAGACAGACAGACGGATAGACATGGCGAAACTATAAGGGTTCCTAGTTGACTACGGAACCCTAAAAATTCAGGTAGACAATACCGTCATAGTATCGTCATAGTATTAAGGTTCAAATTTAATGTAATGGCTCGAAGCGAAAAATTCACCTGGAAAGATTTATACTATAACTGACTTCTCCCAACTGACCCATTTGGATTAATTAATATGTATAGGACCAAGTAAGTGCTTTACTGTTTTCGATGACTGTCAGATTGACTTTTAAATGAAAATAAGCCTCTGATGTTTTAAGCCATACAACCGAACTTGAACACGAAACTTTGTCAAAAATGCAACTAATGTAAAACGGCGATGCAGCCTAAAGCGGCACAAATTAATCAAACACAACAAACACAAATGGATGTACGTTCGTCTGTAATTCAATTTAGACTCGTTTTACTTTTTATCCTTATTAAGACCACGGACTAATAAAGAAAATAAGAACACGGTCTCGCTTGTCATCCACCGCCAGAGAGAAGCAACAAGAGAACCTTGTGAGTCCGAATAACTGAAATCACATTCTATATTTTCACTTCTGGCGTCTTTAAATGTATGTGCGTAAATGATAATTTGAAAAGGTGTGTGCCCAGCAGTGGTATCCTAAAACTACAGATGTCCTAAAACTCAAGGCCGGCGCAGACCAGATACGTGTGCGTGTCTCGTCACGCATACACACCAGTTGTAATAAATGAAACTGTAAGAAAGATGGTGCACTAGATATGTACGTTGTGTGCCATCTTTCTTACAGTTTCATTCATTACAACTGGCGCGTGACACGCACACGCATTGACGCCGCGCCGGACTTTAACGATAATCTGGTAACAGTCGAGAGGTTGTCATGCCAGTTCTGAAAAAAATAAAAAATCCATGTCAATTTTAGTATCGGATATTTTCGAAAAAAATTCTATTATCGCTTGACTAAGTGATATGATTTTTTTTCTTATTTTTCTCAAACTGTTCTAACTTTACCTCTCGTCCGGTACCCGGTCATCATAGAGTTTTGAGACATCCTGTATACATTGGAGTCGACGGTAAACATTTTGTTACGAATGTGTAATTGTTTAGGTTATTGATAACATCTATCGCCACTGAGTAATCTCGTAAGAAATATCGAGGTACCCGCAAAAGTAAAATGATTTTAAAAGAATTAATTGTAGGTACTTCAATAATATTTTAAGGTGTGCCAGATAATTCACCTTTTATATAAGTATTTCAAATCGCTCATATTATGAAGCAACTTAGAAAAGAAGCTTTCATAATGACGGTCACCATTCCGTTCAATGACTCGACGTGAATGATTCACGTCAAAAATCAAGTTCAACCTTCAACTTGGACGCTCTCGGCCGTTCTCTCCGGCCCTCGTTAAACATAGCATAGCCACAATCTTTCATATGACTCAGTTAGCCGCACGCATTACTCACAACTACACTAATAATCTAACCTCTCCGTCACACTAACGATGAAGTCAACTGGAGGAAAAAGGAGAGCTGATCCTCCGATGCATTAAAAGGTACTCGAGTCTTCTTTTTAAGATCAAAGATTATATCTAATTTGAAGTCGATGATGCACGATTTGTTCTATTTCTAAGAATTTCTTATTGAATTAGATTGTTTGCGAATCTATGGTTAAGTATATTCTTCTTCTTAGGTTACGAACTTTAGAATAATAATATGAATATGAATAATATACTTTTCGACTCTATGTCAACGAATTAAGGTCAAAAAGTGACGAACCTTTTTTTACCGTGACTATACAAACAAGTTGGTGTATATTTACGAAATTTAAATAATTTTTGCTTATTGTTAGAGGCCGGCAAATGAGTTTTTTTTTTTTTTTTTTTAATGTTAGAAAGGCCAGACAAACGAACTAGTGGGTCACCTGATGTTAAATGATCACCACTGTCCATAGACACCCGCAGCGCTTTACACGATGCTAGTGCGTTGTCGGCCCTGGGAAAAGGAGAGGGAATAGGGGAGGGGGAGAGGTATATATATATATATATGTATATAGGTATGAGTAAGCGGGTCATCTGATCAGAAATGATCACCATTGCCCATGAATACTAACAACTCAAGGAGAGTCACTGATCTGTTGCCGGCCTTTATAGGAAGTATAAACCATTTCTTCAAAACTTTGCTCGAATTAAAATCACGAGTTTCAGAAAGAAAGAAATAATAAATAACTTTTTCTTTCAATGGTGTGTGTAAAGTTCCCAATCCGCTCTGGGCCCGCGTGGAAACTACGGCCAAATCCCTCTCATTCTGTCTGCCTACAGTGGGACGTATAAAGGCTGGGATGAACTTTTTATACAAAATTTTTAGCCGTCCTTTATTTGAAGTGAACCCGATTACTAAAAGTGGGTAAAATCCCAATAGAAAGATTTGAATTTAACTTACATAAACTTTCTTAAGTATGTTAACACTAACCTCATTTAGTGAATCGAAATCAACCCGCTATTTAATTGACAGCAATCCTGATAAAAGTTTATACAGGGTGTTTATTCGCCCTTCTCTTCCAACCTAGCGTTCCTCCAACGCCCAACTCCCAAGGCAAACAACGTCAGCATAAGTCTGCGAATTGTCGTAAATGTCCTAATGTCATTATTAGGGTGTCGTGGGGCACTAACCGGATTACGTCCGAAATGGCCCGGTAATGCCGTTAGTTTGACAAAGCCTGTATAGGCTGTATATTTACAGTTGTTGGATTAATTTATTGAGCCGTAAAGTAACATGATAGTGAGTAATTCGTACAATAATAATTACCGTTTTACAGTTCGTAAAATGTAGATCTTACCTAGTATAATATTCTAACCAACTGAAACACAACCACCAAGATGACCACCGAGTGGAAACCCAACAACTCGAAAAGGCGACCCAGACGGCGATAGCGGTATGAACTGGATTTCTTCTTGGAGGACTTGCCTTCGTATGCAGCGGACAGAGAGCAGTGGAAATGTTGAGGGAGGCCTTTGCTCAGCAGTGGGACAGAATAGGCTAATAATAATAATAATAAGTGAAACATCACCCACTGTGTATACTCTTCTCGGAAAAAGGCATATTGTCATAGCGTTGGTTGACAAAAGAATTCGTTATGATGTAGCATCATCGTTAGGTCAGGAATCAAATGGTTCGAGCAACATCTTGGGTTATACACCACTGCTGGGCAAAGGCGTCCTCTCAGACTGCTATCGTTGTCGGAATCTAGGTTATGGTTGAGTTTTGGGACATCCTGTATTGTTAAGTTACTTTAAATACAAAATAACCGTTTTTAAATCATCCGCTAACTTAAAGGTACAGTCAGCTGCAAAGAAAAGGTAACCCCCAGTGTGATTACCGCCATTAAAGGGGGATATC
Organism: Archips crataeganus; assembly: GCA_947859365.1. Lineage (NCBI taxonomy): Eukaryota > Metazoa > Arthropoda > Insecta > Lepidoptera > Tortricidae > Archips > Archips crataeganus. The sequence goes on along the minus strand of OX402066.1, from coordinate 10,556,262 downwards.
TTTTTCTCTGGAGCTAACTGTACGAACGATATTCTTATTGTACCCTATGATTATTTGTTGCGTAAATGCAACAAATGGCCTGAGGCATAAAACAATAAAATTTAATAGTTTTGCTATCAATAACGGTCATTTTATGAGTTTCTCACTTCCATTCACCAGCTGCCGTTCCATTGGAAAGTTCTTTCTTAGTTTTAACGCCGGCACACGGACCCCTAATAATGCACTCATTGTATTTCAATAAATTAAATACGTCTCGATATTCTCGATAAATTGCAATCGGATATTTCCGCCTTTCCCTTTGTGCTCGAAACCGTTCACAAATAGGGTTGCCAGTTCTACTGGATTCGTATGTTTGAGTGCTACTTTGGAGCCTTTTACTTCAAGTTTGTGAAAGAATAAAATTACGTCTTTTTAACATCACTTCATCAAGCCTTGAAAATGTAAGAAAAAATGCGTCTTTTTTTCTGGTCTTTGTTTATAAGTTTAACAATGTACTCGCAAAGGTATAATAAACGTGTAGGCTTATCAAACTTTTTTTAATAAAACTTTTTACCGATACACAAAAAGTAACGAATCTGAAATCTAAACTTTTTTCAAAGGTTTGGGTATGTCAATGTTAATAAGTAGGTACCTATTAATAATAATAATATTGGCTGAGACGACGAAGCAACGATTGGCAACCCTAACACTCTATGCAAATAACTTCAACTGTGTACAAGAAAATAACGACTAATGGAAACTAAAAAAAAAGGCGTAATCTCGTCTGTGCGAGTTCGTTAGACGACGACGTGTCTTTTATGAATTTACGTTCATTAAGTTTAAGCGAGCTATGCTTTAGTACAGTTAAATACCAACAAAAGCGATGTTCAATAAATATTTTCATCAAAGACAATGCATTAGCAAACTGGATATTTAATGATCATCATTTGAGTTTATTTACATAATATGTAAGGCCTTCAGAAATAAAATAAAATATACTAGAACAATTAACCTAAAACTAAAAACCTTAAAAAATATAATATAATAACTAAAATATATTATTAAAAGGAGTCCCTTTAGGCAAGGTTCCGAAGATACTGGCAGCGTTCCCCCTTTGAATAGCTGTACTCTTAGTATAAGTTTTACTTCACCAAAATACTTCTCGATCGCGTTTACGTAAAAAAATCAATTACTAGGGAAACATGGACAGCGCCTCCGCGGCCGCGCGTCCATGTTTCGATAGAATTGAAATTTTTACGTGAACGCGATCGAGAAGTATTTTGGTGAAGTAAAACTTATACTAAGCGTGCTGGACTAATTCTTTGTCCGAGGTAGCTGCCAGCTCTTCGGTCTCCTGAGATGTCGACTAACCTTTTTGCTATTTCCTTAAAAAGCCTTATAGCGCTAGGACGCCACGGACCAAGGGTCTCGACACCGAATGGGTCAAAATCATATTCGGAGCCTAGACCCCTGTATCACAAATTATTAAAAGAGGTTTATTTATATTATAAAAGGCTTTATTTTCTAAATTATAACGAAATTAGAACACTGTAAAACCACAGAAGTATAGCTGAGAAACACCTAGTTCTTCGTCATTCCTTGATTTTTGCCGTGCTTCACCATATACACGAACACGAGCAATTGGCGATGGCGCAACTTATCAACGTGTTCTCGAAACAGTTATTTGCAAATTGTTGTGCGAATTCTTTTGCCGAATGCCATTTATACGACGTACAGTCTGCGAGTGTCAGATTGCAAAATACAAAATTGCTATTATCCCAAGTAACAACAACTTCTAAAACCAAGGCTTTTTATCACTAAACAGTGATATAGTAGGCCTATAATGGTAACCATTGTGTCTGCTTGTACTATAAAGGTTTTCAACAGAGCATTTTGGTTCTTTAAGATTAAGTTCTATAATTTAGCTCTTAGAATCAATCTATAATCTTACTGTACGGAACTTCGCGTCATCTCGGCGCGCAAAATAGGTCCACTTGCCATTGCAATAGCTATAATATCAATAGGTAGCTATATCCGTATTTGTGACCTTGATCGAGTGCAATTGCGTAGGAATGCAGGTGTGGGAACGAGATGGAAGATAAAGAAGTTACGCGGTACGTGGTAGTTAATGCAAATCAAGAGATGTTGGAGATACTCGTATTGCCTGTTATTTGTATAGAAATACGGCTACATGTGAGAAATCGATGAAACTCATTAAAAAGTTACATTAGGTTTGTTGTAGTTGGTGGATACTGTGCAGGTCATTGAAATCGTTTAATATACCTACTTTATATTTTAAAGAAAAGTCAATAGTCTTAAAGTACCTAGTAACTGTTTTGTTAGCATATAAGACGATTAGTTATTTCTGTGAAGCCTTTTATGTTATTTTACTGGAGACATCAATTCACAATACATGGAAAAAAACTTTTTATATGTAAAGTGCCATGGGGAGAGGGATTATGACGTATCCAACTCTATTTTTATGTATGTACTGTGATTTAAAACTAATCGGAATATTTCAGTAGATGGTTGAGTTAGTTCGATGAACAAACACCCTTGTAGTTTTCCAATTGAATTCCAATGTCCAATCATTTTACGATTTTAAAAATTTAGTTACGGCGCCAAAAGGGTGCGTTCACATTGAATCAAAACGACCGATGAAAAATCTTCACAGGGGTTTTCACAGATATTATTTAACCGGGAATTATTCCAGATTAATTTGAAGGCAAAGACTTTTGACTTGAGACACTGCGGTATATTTGACCAGTGTGTGTTGCCGGTGATGACTTATGGCACTGAGACGTGGCCGCTAACGATGGGCCTCATAAGAAAGCTCAAAGTCACTCAGAGGGCGATGGAGAGGGCTATGCTTGGAGTTTCTCTGCGGGATCGCATTAGAAATGATGAAATCCACGCAAGAACTAATGCATTGGATGCGGATGGCGCAGGGCCGATCTGTATGGCGAGCCTTGGGGGAGGCCTATGTTCAGCAGTGTACGTCTTTCAGCTGAAATGATGATGATGATGAATTTTAAGGCACCTTGTATAATACCAAAGCCTCGAAGGCTTGTTGAATGCCGCAAGCAGGCGTCATTCAGAACACAATTCTAATTGAAAATCAAATTACGTATACGAAGCTTTAAATAATCCCCCAACTTTTAACAACAACAGTCGGGAAGCCGAAGAAATTTTCTCACAGAGCAAATAAACAATGGGAGTTGTTTCTTATTCCTCACAAAACAAAGTTCCTGGAGGAATATTAGGTGCCTTGTTGAATTAATTGTATAATGACTCATCTTAGTTCACGGGAGTTGAGAACTCGGCCCCTTTTTGTTATTACAGGGATAGATACAAAAAATGTTTTATGTTCACTCGTTACTGTTTATTTTTCTAACCTTGAAAGTTCCGAGTCAAGTAATAGTAAAAAGACCATAATACGACCCAAGTCGCAGTTATTTTATCGAACGAGCCCACCTTTGGCTTGGACGACATTTTCATTTCGAATCCGTATTTTTTGTTCTCGCTATGGCCTATTTGTATCGCTACATAAAGCTACGTTCAATGAAATAAATACGTAAAACTGATTGCTGCATCAATTACTTGTTCGAAAACAACGAACGATACGTAACGAGTTACGTATTTGCTTAGGGAGTACACTAAACAATTGTAAAATTGTGGTTTGTAGCTTCCTGAAATGGATACCAAAAATAAAGATCATAAAATATAATTCGAGCACTTCTTGATACACTTTTACGACACTAACGGAATATGTCTCCCAAATGTCAAGACTCTGTGCGACGTAAGTCTGTCAATCAGTCAGTCCTGTTACTCCTTTAAATGTATTGATATTGTTTACAAGTCTATTTCATGATCTCTAGCATAACGATAAACATTCGCGAAATATTATTAGGTACTAAAGCACAAATAAAAAGCTAACTTGATAGCGAAAAAAAGTTTAAGAATTGTGATCTTGGCTTTTCCGAGCTTTTTTAGTCGGAGACGTAACTAAGAAACTAATTTAAAGAATGTCTTGTAAAAAAAAAGATAAAAACAGTATCTATCATGTTTCACTGTTCAAGAGATAGGTCCCTGGCAAATTAGTACGGACAAGACAGAGAGTTAGACAGGACGGGCAGCAAAGCCTGAGTAATTTTATCCCCATTTTAGTTTTCGTAACTCTAAAAATTAACGTGTAAAAATAACCATAAGCCAAAGCCCACCGCGTCGGTATAAATATCAGGCCGGAAATGTACGAACAGAAATTAAGACCGCCGAATAAACTACCTTTTCACTCGGAAACTAAAAACCTTTGTTTCATTCGGACGTGGCCTCGCCTGAACAGTTTAAGCACCCGCAACAATATAAAAGGCAATAATAAAAAAGTGAGACTTTCAACCCCTCGTAAAGATAATCACTGAGGCATGCCAAGTCAAGGTATAAAACCCTTAAAGTTTTGGCCTTAGTTTTTGCGATACACGATGAATTCTCAGAATTAAAGAGCTTTGAAGAGGATTCTGGAGCGGCCGCGCTGACTAACGAACCTAAAGAGCATCCATTCTTAAGAATAAAACTAGATTCTGAATAAAACTGCTTTGAATTTTTTTACTAAAAAGAAAATATCTAAAGCCATCGTTTCCTTAATCGTCGCGTGTGGCCTTACAAACCTAGCGAGTCAGCCTTTTACGTTTTCTATCCATTAAAAAAAAAAACTAAAAACTGAATCGTCCATAAATTTCCTGCCAAAACTGTTAACAAAATTTCATGAGGATTGGTTGAGAAATGCGACCAGTAAGAGGAAATAACAGGCGAAAAGCCCAATTAATTTTTGCCCAAGCTGAAACAGACGCATCGCTTGCGCTTCATCCTCGCTTATTCCATACATAACATGCGTCTCATTTGTAACTGCGATTTTAGTGCTAAAAAGATATATTTGTGTAATAATTGCAACTTATTGTTTCAGGCCCTATATTTTCGAACTTCATATCGTGCCGTTTCGTTCTCACTAATAGTATCAAAAAGAAGAGTGAAAGGGACCGCATGATGCTGTGTCGAATTTCATAGTAGGCCCCCAGGTGCTACTTTGTGGAGGTCTATGTATCTATGAACTTCAACCAATGACCCTGACGCTACTCGACGATCACAAAAGCTGGGAAGAAGGTCGCAGAGTTGTAAGTAGTTGTTGTGTTCAAAGACACCTCCGCAAAGTACGCCTGGTTCAATCGAATTCATCTCCTCAAACTTGGATATTACACGAGTAACTATAATTCTCTGGAATCTATATTTACATATATAATACTCGGCTCTAACATCGACAGACAAAATACCATGAAAAGAAAAAGTAGGAATTCGGACTAATTGGAAGGATATGCTGTATTTTTTCTTTTGCCATGGAACTGCCCGAGGCCTGTTCTAGAGCGTTCCACGTCGTTCCAAGGTTCCGCTAATCTTTTTTAAATCCCTTCCACTACATGCTCTATTAAAATCTTAGATACAGTCAGCTACGCAGCGTTTGAAAGGGATAAACGAAACGTTTGCGCAAAAGGGGAAGCTTATGGCCAGCCGTGTGAATGTAATGCTAGGGAGAAGAAAATAAAAAATAAAATGAAAATATAAATTACGTCGAGATGCGTATGCAATAGGATTAAAAACTACACATCGACAGTACAATACAATACAATGACTCTTTATTGTACACCAGAAATAGTAAGCATTACAGAAAACAGGTACACAAAGAGAAAGTTACAAGGTAAGCAATAGGCGGCCTTAACGCTTAAGAGCGATCTCTTCCAGGCAACCCTTTAACAGAAAGAAGGAAGGACTACTTTACAGCAGGTGGTGCATCAAAAGTGGATCAGAATATTAAAACGCAACAAAAATAGACATTAACATAATCGAAATTATTATTTCTGACCTATATATTATAGGCTTCCTCTCAGAATGAAAGTGCTTAGGGCCTCCATAGACGGACTACTTAGAGCAGTCAGTACCAACAGCTTCAAGCGGTCACTGTTGGGTGATCTGCAGTTTCAATACAAAATTCAGAGCATTCGGGTTGAAGTCTACTTCAACCGCAACACGACTGCTCTCGTGCCGTTGGGCTCGACTGTCCATGGACCGTCTTAGGAAGTTAGTTCCAACGCAGGCCCAGTGCAGATAAGGAACTTCAAACTTACGATGTTGTGGGGTTTTAGATGAATCCCTCGCGGGATGGGGTTTGGATAAATCCCGAAATATCACAAGTGAGAGGGAAAGGTGTAGATATGGCAGGTATTTTTTGCTATTTCTAATCAAAAAAGCGGCGCGTGATCTTGCCATTGCCTGACAAAGATTTCCCCGACCGTTGCGACAGCCAATCAATTTGCCACTCACCAGTATACTTAGTAGCAAATCATCATCATTATCATCATCCGTAGGACGTCCACGGCAGGACATAGGACTGGATCATTGATACCCAATCTAAGATTCACGGCATACTAAATTTTAGTTAGGTCTTATTAAGTTTTATTAAGCCATTCTAAGTTTTATTTTATAACTCTAACCGCTATCACACAAAAAAGATCCATTACCTAAGCTCTAATAGTCTCCTTTTTGGCGGTTTCGCCACAAAGAGCAACGATGACGTCATATTTACAGCGAATCCGAGTCGAATTGACGTGATTCATCTTAAATGTTTTAGGTCGTTTCATTCACCACGGGTGGTATTTATAGAGTTCTTGTTTAATTTTCCATTTAAACCAGTGTATAGTATTTGCAGACGCTGAGCCCACGCAAAGGAATACTTAAGCTGTTTCCCGCATTTAAGGCCGAATTTACTTGAGGCAACTTTATCTTACTTTGCATGCTTGGTCACTTGTTTTTTACAGGAATAAAAATTGTACAGAAATAAAAAATAAACACAATACAACGAATATTAAAAAAAAAAATTGGTTTGTCAACACGTTTTGCAGTAACAAAAATATCTGTCACAAATATGACACGCATGGATTACTCATACTCAATTGGACGCATATTGGTACATTGTACAAATGTTTGCACGGATATGAAACGCCGTAACGTAAGAAACGCATTTCTATGCTCATGATAAGCAAATGTTATATACATAATTATACCTACTGGTCATACAAATGTTTGGGAGACTAAGCAAATGTTCGAGGTTCGCACGCCAAAATGTACATCAAACACCAACACAGTTCGGAAAACAGATTGCATAATCATTGCAACTGGTGTCCTATAATGTCTTGTTGGTTCGCGTATTCATACGAATGTGAGTACCCCGCTTAAAATTTGCCACAAATCAATTGCTGCTTGCCGGATTGATTATCAAAGTTGGCATAGAGAGGATTGCTTCAAATTGCTCGTGCCAGGACACGTTCGACGGACAATACTATACCGATTATATCCCGATGATCGAGCTTTCTTCAGTTCATAAAACAATGTCAAATTAACCATATCCGACCGAACTAGCACTCAGCTCCCGTCTCAGCAGTATCAGCTCGCACGCCATCAATCCACGCGTATCTAAAAACCTTTTCTGTAGAATTACTCTGTTATTTCGCGAGAGCATTAGTCGAGCATTCGGCACCCAAAGGTTATAAAGATGAATAGCCCGATTTATTTCCCGGCGCATTAAAAGTTCCTAGCAGACTTAGCAACTTGTACTTTTACGGGAGTTTTTATTTCGATGCCGGGTAATCTGAGGTTTTGTTTTGGAGCGGGGATTGTTAAAAATAGGGTGTTTAAGCCGTAGCGTATGCGGTGCGTTTGAACTTAAACGTTTTTTAGTACGCAAGAGTGTATCGGAAAAGATAATAAAAGTTCTAACGCTTTCAATAGTCTTTAGCCAAATATATACTTACGAAAATGATAACAAACACTGCATTATCACTTTGAACAAAGCGTAGTGCGCGTTTTGTAGCAGCTACCGTGGCATTTGCGAGGAAGGGCTACGAATTAGTCCGAAACATGTCCAATTAAACTCGATTAAAGATGTGAGTTATCCGTTTATTTCACTATCACTGCATTAGCGTTTTGATTTTTATTTAAACGTATGTCTCTACTCTATTCAGGCAAGTTTAAGCAAAAGTAACTGGCGAAGCAGCGCCGTGTATAATACACGACACGAATTACACGAACCATTTTGAGCCTTTTGACTCCTTCATAACTCATTAACGTTACAGGATTGCTACCTAACCTACAGCAATCTGTAGATTAGACGATCAAAAAAGGTCGTATGATTAATAGTTTCACCGCAAATGACATTATGTCAAATGACTATTGTGTATTCCGTCCATTATTCTTTTTAAATTTTATGTATTTGACACTTTCCCAGTTGGTGGATTATCCCAGTCAAAATCTAAATTGACCGTGGACAATCACAAAAAGTTCATTTAATTAACTAACTCTGTTATTCGGATTAATTAGGACATTAAATTTGGGTGACCTTTGCAAAGTTGTGAAGGTTGCTCTGATATTTCTTCGGAATAAGTTCTGAAATGAGTAGAAACAGAAGTTTATTCGTATTTGTATTACGAGGAAATGAACTCAGTTGGTTTTCCTGTGGCCCAGTTTAGGATTTTCAAATTTTCTTTACATTTCAATTGAAATAGAAATTCATAAGATGTTAAAGTTCATGTTGCATAGACAAAAGGCTAAACCCAGAATTGGGAATTACACGGTCGCAAACAAAAACATTGGATTGTGATAAACTGTTATGAGTTCATAATCATCATCATTTTCAGCAGTCGGACATCCATTGCTGGGCAAAGGCCGCCATCATTGATACCGGCTTGCATCCACCGTGAACCTCCAACCTTTACCAAATCATAAGTCGACTTTAAACATGAAACTACTCAAGTTGTGTGCTACCCTACATTTGACAATGACAATAAAAGTGATGATGAAAACGGGGGTAGTTGTGTCGCTGTCAGTTGGATCGAGTAGCCGCGCGACCAGGGCGGTAGCGCGCAGTGCGCGTTTTGCAGTCCCCGTGACGTGTGACTCCGGGAAGAAGGGCTACGGATTAGCCCGAAACATGTCGAGTTAAACTCGGTTGAAGACGTGAAGTGATCCGTTTATTTTCACTATCATAAATAATAGTCTCCTGAAGACTATAGCTGTAAGAGCCTACGCTAGCTGACGCGGACGCCCGCCGCTCGCGGGTCTAAAATGTACCGAAAATCCGTCGCACGCGCCCGCGCCACTTAGCGCTGTTCATACAATTTTTTGTTAGACGCGCGCACGACGGGCGTCCGTTCCGGGTAATCCGCGTCAGCTAGCGTAGGCCCTAAGAAATGAGAGCTCAATAATGCAACATTTAATTAAAAATACCCTTTCTCTTGCTAGCTATAAGTACTAACATAGTTCTAAGGAAAACACTAACAAAATATGGATCATGTTGTCTGAGTAAAGTATTATTATTATAAGTCGATCTCGCTGGTGAACGTCCCACGCTGCGCTTGCCAGTCCGTGGTCTCCATTCAACAACTTTTCGGCCCCGACGGTCTGCTTATTGCCATTACAACGAGCTAATCCGTTTGGATGTATGTTGCTTGTTATGATACTTATATAAACATTAATTTTAACGCATTTGCCATCATAATAATTATGAAACGTGTTTTGAGTTTCAACCTCCGTTTCCCGTGTGTTAGAAAATCTAACGACAATGAGTCATCACTAATGACTAAACTAAAACCAATTGTTATTTTTCTACGGCATTCCAAACCACGCGTGGCGGTTGTTAGTCATTGGGATTTTAAATTAACGGACATATTATTAGTCGATTTTCGTAACTCATATCATAATAACATAAGATACTTTAGAGCCCGACCATTGTCTCAACCCCATATGATATATAAAATCAGGCAAACCTTAAGTGACAATTTAGTTAATAGCAATTAAGTACAATTTTCTCTAAGTACTCTTTTACCACAATTTCCTGAAACCAGTATTTTAATGGTAATTTTTCAGCCCATTAAACATTTTCAGGTGCATATTGTGGCCGTATAAAATAAGTTTATTACCGCCATTAGAGGTTCTACGATTTCTTTCAATATTAAGTAACTTAGAACCTGGCAATTAAACAACATACATATGCTAAACTTTGCGTGTGCCATTTCCACGCAGAAAAACACGACTTCAGGTACAGGGGGGTATATATTATTCAGATGTGAGTGGGTTTGTATAATTTAGCAATTATGGGTTAGAAATTTAATTTACTCTTACTATTTCAAACATACAGTCAGCACTTGACTAAGTGAATCTACTGAAGTAAAATTAAAATGGTAAATGGAAAACTTGTTATAAAAAACTAGTTCGAATAGGTGACTCTTTCATAGTAAAAAAATATTAATCGTCAATATTTTACTTTTAAGCGCGAGTAGGTGCCTTTTTAAAATGCATCTAATACCCTTACTCGGTCTCTACACGAATCTTTACGCGATCACACTAGTTTTTCTTTTTCTTTATTTGACTTCGCACGGTGCATCAAACGCATATACTTATAAGCGTTCACAGACTTCACAGTGGTTCATAGTTATACGAACGCAGAGCCAATGCTTTCACCTAGCTTTGAAAGTCAGTCTAACGCTGGTATGCGTTCAAGGGAGTGAATGCTTTAAAAAGTATCCCGTCAAGATAGATTTTTTGTCCCGGCTCGATCTACACTAAAATCTACAAAAATATTGCGTGACAAAAAAAATATGTTTATTAGCATAACTCAGTTTTAATTCCTTATGGCGTGTTATTAGGTACCAACACTGCTTAATTAACTCCGCGCAAGTAAAGTTGCCCCTTATCGCTTCTTAATTAAAATTCAAATTGCAAAGGGCACTTAAACAAATTGTAAATTGTGGCCCAAAAAAATTACGGGATACCTACTTGCACAGATTTGAAATCACCCCTAAGATGGTTACAGTTTACAGGTGTTTCGTGACGAAGGGATTGAAAGGATAACCCTTGAAATGCTGATGGGGCACTTAACGCGTTCAGATAATGGAAGTTTGGAATTCGTAAAAATGGCACAGCTCTAAGAGAGTTTCGGACTTTTTCAATTTTCAATTGGTTGTGGGTAGCGAGTTTGTAAAAGTAAATAAATAGTATTCATGTTTCAGTAATATTGGTATAATATCCGATGCGATTTTGAATAACAAGTATGGGAAAAATAAACATTTTAGAAAAAAAATACAAAGCCAGACAACAGCACCTTCGTGCAGTTAGATATTAATGCATAGACAGCTCTTTTAATAAAGGCCTCAATAAGCTTTGAATAAAAGTACCAAAGGTTGGTCTTATGTTTCTATTCACTATAAGGCATCCTCCATGTCTGGCTTGAAAGCTGAACCGGCATTGTACTTACATAAAACTAACTAACACGACTAAGCTGCAACGCCGTCGCAACACAGCTCCAATATCACGCACCAATTGGTCTCTGTCATACCTGCAACAAACGAGCGAGATGTCAGCTTTATCACGTCTGTGGCTATCAAAGAATTCACATCATATGGCAGAACACACAAGCAGGTTGCTTTATTCAACATACAACCCATTGGCTAGCATACAAGTTACTCGCTCAAAGACACAAGCATATATTTTTCGAGCTACTGTTTGAAATAACAAAACTGTTTATGACTGTCATTATAATTATGACACTTTTGTTAGAAAACTATTTGTTTACTCTACCCTGATACTGTTTTGCAATATGTATCTTATTGTCCTAAGAATATGATACAAATTAAAGTCACGTAGATTAATGAACAAAAGGGACTAATGCATAAAGTTAAGGGAAGTGGTAATAAAATTAAGATCTGTTTTGTGCAAAAATGTCCACGGGGAGTATATTTACTATGGCCCGCGTCCAGAAGTTCAGGGCATAAAGCTGTAATTAAGTTAACAGTCAGTTAAATCTGGCTTGTTAGGGGCTCATTTCAAAAGGCACAAACATTTAGGGTGTTCAACTCGCGCAAGTAACAACCACATTTTACTACGCCTAACTAGTTAGAAGGTACATAAATTACAGAAATAAAATTTAGTAACATACTTCAAGTTGTTTCGAAAGCATGGTTACTGTAACTATTAAAACTTGAATCTTGCGAATACTTCCCTAATAATTTTCAATATATATATGCATATCGTTTTAAAGATACCTCAATATGTAAAATCAAAATCACGCAAGCCGTGTTAACTCTCTTTAGCTAACCCTATCGACCGCTCACGGTAAAAGTGGCACGTAATTTGCCAACGCCCAAAATATTACATCAATTCATCGGATCGGCAGGGCTGTCAAAGCCGGTAATGGTATTGGGAACACTAATTAACTCGTCGTCGCGAATTTATGGCTAGTTTTCTCCAGAAAATGCTATAATCAAAATAAATCGTTGCACACTTTGCACGCGAGGGGATAGCGAACAAATTGGATTGGCGTTAGTTGCCTTGTTCAGCGATTTCTTTACTGTCGCTTCGCGGAAAGTATAGCTTTTTAATTTTTTACGACACTTTGGTATTATGACGTAGAAATATTGATATGGGTGGGTTGAAATAATCATTTCTTTATTAGATTTGTGTTGGCGTTTACTGAATGAAATATTACAGCAATGTCATCACGTCTTTGAATATCAATCAATGTATGTATAGAAACATTTGTCAGCCACAATTAAAAAAAATATGAAAGCATTTACTAAGCCAAACCACCTACCTGCACAAATATTTCGTCTTAATTTTAAGACACATATGGCCGTATTGTCTGACGAGTGGGCGCTTGTGATCGCATTTACTAACTCTTTCTACCGTCATCCTATACCGTATGACAGAAAGAAAAGGATCGATTGCTTCCGGGTGCGTTAAACAAGGCGTATGGTAGATGTAAGTACGTAGGTCTAACGGCCCTAACCCAAAGCGGCAAAGATCAAGCAATTTATATAACAGATATTGTTTCCGAACATAATTCAAATTGGTATTAATACGCCATAGAAAATTCCGTGTGAGTGCAGGGTCGGGCCGTATTTACATTTAACGATCTACGCTTGTTTGTAGATGGCTATCGAACATAACACCGGTATCGGTATCGGTTTATTCCGAGCAGTAACCCTAATTTTATCGGTGAATTTTGAGTGTCAATAGAGTGGTAGTCGGTGATTCTGATGATTTGAAAGTATCGACACTAAATTTGATACCGTACGCACAATATATTGTATCGAATATCCTTTCTAATAATGAAACACGATAGTGAACAATCCGAGTATTTGAAATCTATCGTATTAGAATCGACAGCTACTTTTTTGACAACCGTAAGTTTACTCAAAAATATTTTCTAATTATATATTTTTTCCACCTGTGACTTCTACCTATGTTTTACAAATAAATATTTCTGATACTGATTCTGATTCTAAAAATAGGATAGACATAAAATATTTATTTGTAGATTTCCTCTTCCAATGATTGTATTGGTAGGTAAATGAGTAATGATGTATTTGATACGATACATACATAAAACGTTTGAGAGATCAATAACCAATTTTACGTAATTGAGCTCGTTTATAAAAGAAATCTGCATAGTGAAAATAAACGGATCACTCACGTCTTAAAGCGAGTTTAACTCGACATGTTTCGGGCTAATCCGTAGCCCTTCCTCTCAGAGTCGCACGTCACGGCGGCTGCCAAACGTGCACACTACCGTCCGTTCCGAGAGGAAGGGCTACGGATTAGCCCGAAACATGTCAAGTTAAACTCGTTTTAAGACGTGAGTGATCCGTTTATTTTCACTATGAGTGAGTCTCACGGTAGTTTCATGTTTAAAGAAATCTGCAGTTGAGTTTAATACCTCTAAGCAAATATTAGAGTGTATAATTTAGAGTAAGTATGTTAAATTTGTGTGACAATAATAAAAATAGGAAGGTAACAACATATCGATTATTGATGTTGGATATCTACAGGGTTATTTATTTGTAATTCACTAGCATCCTTTTAACCCTAAACTCTTACCACTTAAACAAATGTTTTTTGTTTTACGGCTTTTGTCATAACTTAATATTTTTGGTGTAATAACGTTTTGAAAATTTGAGACTACCTCTTATTTTTACGATGCTCTGTGTATTTGTATGGGAAAAAGTGCTTAATTTTAAAAAGTCGTAAAACAATAAACATTTTGTTTGAGTGATAGGAATTCAGGGTTAAGAGGATGTCAGTGAATTACAAATAACCCTGTAAGTATATGAATTCTGTACTGTTTCTATACAGAACTGACCTAAACAGAAAAATTGAAGGCGCAAGAACTAGCTTAAATGGCATAAGCATTGAAACGTGAGATTTCTCCACAGCATTCGACGTGTTAATTTTATTTGGAACACGTAATTTATTTGAAACTAAACAATTTAAGAGTATGTGTGCTCTAGACTATCAAACTCGCAACTAAAAATGTGATTTACCTCGTATTCATTTAAGCTTGTATCCCGTTTATACATGGTGTCCCAGTCTGTTACAACGCTCAACACTTATTCGGGTCCCGCTAAAGCGGAACAAACCTTGTATAGCGCTGTTCGAGGCAAGGATTATCTACACATCTGTGCCTTGAAGCTATTCGGTTGCCTCTAAAAACGGGTCGATTAATTATGAATTTCCTATAACATGTTTCACGATAGCGTGACAAGTTTATTTGTGCTATTTCATTCGGTATTCTATTTATTTTATTTGGTAAATAAGTAGCGTTACATTTTTTTTTTAGTTTCTCAATTAAACTTAAAATAGATGTGGTCAATTAAATAGTTTGAATGTCGGTAGGGATGGATATATTATCTAAATTACTTACATATTTTTTTTTATCATGGCGGTGTGTAACAGAACCAAAGAGTAGGCAGGAACATCAAAAACATTATACTGTTTTAAACTTTCGTGATTTACATTCATAATTGTTATACTAAACGGGACTTATCATGCAAACAATATTTACCTCGACGTTTCGGTCACATTGCATCAGCCATGGTCACGAGTTGAAAACTCAGAGGTGCGAGCCGGGATTTGAACCCACAACCTTCTGCTTGAAAGGCCATAGGTAAAACCACTAGGCTACCACGGCTTCGGCTTTCGAGCTACTTAGTACATTTTTTCGTTTACTAAACCGGTCAGAAATTAACACAGGCCTCACTAAATCTTCATGCCCTACTAACCTAGAGTAATATTAATTAGTGCTCCATAGTCTAGTAGACCGAGAACAATCTAGTAGACCGAGCACTCAGTCTAGTGCTTACTGTAGAGCACTCCAGACCAGATAATGGATATTACCGTAACACTAAAGATGTTTAATGTGCACTGCTTGCTAAGCATTTAGCACTTGATGGCTTACACATACCTGCGGTAGTAGAAAAAAATATCCTACTAATATTACAAGTGAGAAAGTGTAGATGTTCGGATGTAAAAATAGGAAAAATCTGAATTGAGACATAGGATACTTAATATCCCGGTAATGCGTTCCCGTGTGGTAATATTTTAAGTTACAAAACTAACTAATATTTTAACATTATTCTAACTTTTTTAAAATACAGGGGGGCCAAGAACGTTGTTGAGGTAAGTAGTACGTCAGCGTTTAAGGTGACGCGTTAACTTCGTCGCCTCTTCGTATAAAATAAAATAATACTATCTCATTAACTTATTACATAAAACCTTAACACGTCTTAGACATGGCTAGTCAATTTTGTTAAAACATGTGTTAAAGACAGCTATAAAATCTGTGCACTACCTTTCAAACACAAATAAAGCATGTAAATTTAAGCAGTTCCCCAGTTATACACCGAAATTGAATAGCGTAGAAAGTTGTTGTGGCGTTGTTTCTTTACATTGGTGACTGGAATTATTAAATGAGTACCTAATTTAGTATGAAACAGAAAATAGGGCACAGCATACGAGCCGTATCGTAGAAATCGAAATTGTTACAAACTAATACCTAAGTACAAGTCTGTTGTTTCAAACAACTTCACGACCAGACTAACATTGACTTAAAAGCGTCGTTCAGTCACAACACGCGAATGCTAAGCCACCTACTATTCATAATTTAGCTGAGTAATCTATACTAATATATAAAGCTGAAGAGTTTGTTTGTTTGTTTGTTTGAACGCGCTAATCTCAGGAACTACTGCTCCGATTTGAAAAATTCTTTCAGTGTTAGATAGCCCATTTATCGAGGAAGGCTATAGGCTATATATCATCACGCTAACTCCAATAGGAGCGGAGCGGAGCGGAAGAATGTTTCAAAATCGGGGGTTTTTCAAGTAAAACTTCTATAGGCGCTAATCTCAGGAACTACTGCTCCGATTTGAAAAATTCTTTCAGTGTTGGATAGCCCATTTATCGAGGAAGGCTATAGGCTATATATCATCATGCTAACACCAATAGGAGCGGAGCGGAAGAATGTTTCAAAATCGGGGGTTTTGAAGTAAAACTTCTATATAGGCGCTAATCTCAGGAACTACTACTCCGATTTGAGAAATTCTTTCAGTGTTAACACCAGGGGGGGGGTTGAGGGGGGTAAGGGTGCGGGGGGGGTTGAAAAAGGTGAGGGGCGCGGGGGGGTTAAGGGGGATTAACATTTCATTGATTTTGCCGTAGGATGCACCGTTTTAAAGATATTTGACAAAAACACCAAGGGGGTGGGGGGTTGAGGGGGGGTGAGGGTGCGGGGGAGGGGGTGCGGGGGCTTCGGAGGGGGATTCAAATTTCATTGATTTGCACCGTTTTCGAGATATTTGACAATAAAACAAAGGGGGGGGGTTGAGGGGGGGGGTGCGGCGGAGAGGGTGTGGGGGCATTAAAGCGGGGATGAAAATTTCATTGATTTTGCCGTAGGTTGCACAGTTTTCAAGATATTTGACAAAAACAGCAAGGGCGTGGGGTGGTGGGGGGAGTTGAGGGGGGTGGGTGCGGGGGAGAGGGTGTGGGGGTACTAAAGGGGTATGAAAATTTCATTGATTTTGCCGTAGGATGCACCGTTTTCAAGATATTTGACAAAAAAAACTTGAAGTAAAACTTCTATAGGGCACGCTTGACTTGGGATGGAACGAACGCGGGTGTGCGGGGGGTGCTGTGTGGGAGGGCGTGCAGGGGGTGCGGAGGGGTGCGGGGGGGGTTCAGGGTTGCTGTGCTGGGGGAGTGCGGGAGGGAGCGGGTTGGAGGGTGCGGGGGGGTTGCGGGGTGGGTAATTTTTTTAATATCGAGGAACTAAGGAGAGCCATAATTGATGAAAAAGCAAATTGGATAAAAAAAATAAACTGCCCAAATGACTAATTCCACGCGGACAGAGTCGCGGGCAAAAGCTAGTACTTACATAACCCGAGGCCGTATTGTCTAATGCGTGGACGCTTGCCTTCGCTATCACCATCTCTTTCTGTCACCAGCTTATACCGTTTGACAGAAAGAAATAGTGATTGCGAAAGCAAGCGTCAGCGCGTCAGACAATAAGCCTGCCAATTAGTATTACACTGCCAGTAATCCCGTGTTGAGACTGTACTTACAAGAAACTACAACCATAGGTTCTTTGTCAGTTTTCGTTATATGGGTAGTTCTACTGGCATTTTAACAGCTACCACAGTAGTCTCTCGCATAATATGTTGAAGAAATGAGCCGCACACAACGGTAGGTTTTTGCAAAACGATACGGTGTGCTTACGGCACAATTTTTGAAGTGAAACTTTCAATTCGACTTCCAACAAGGTCGCGTTACACGTTTAACGTTACCATGGAGGGGTTATGAAAGCATTAGTATATTTACTGCCGAAGCAAGTAATCTCGCATTGTATATATACTAATGGATATTAAAAACTTCGACAGTGCGATGCAGAACTCATACTATCTGTGCAAATTTGTATGAGACTTGATAAAAGCGCCATCTAGTGAGTAATTTAAACACATAGATGCATAAGTAAATTTAGTGCTTTAAGTTATTGCAATAAGGTTCATATTGATGTATAAGTGCCTTTTTCATTTCCACATTACGAAGTTTCACTTCTTCTGCGCGGAGGAACTGCACGCACGATTATTTTTTTAAATTTTTATACTAATGGCAGGAAACTAATAGTGGTTGAAAGGCTGGTAAAGCTACCCATAAATAATTCCAAATTTAATTGTTTGTAACGTTCCACTGAACGTAGTAATAGTTAAGATGTTTAGTTTTAGTTTCATAACTAAGGGACCCCATACATACATCCCTGTATTTTTTTTAAATGTTGTAATTTATGTGTTTTTTTTTTTGCTTGTAAGTAGTCATCATAAGTTTGAAAAGATGATTTTCTGCCAAGTTTCTTGTGGCGCATTCTTCTTGGCAATGATGGTCATTCCGAAAGCGCTTGTAGTTTTAAAAATGTGACATGTAAAAGAGCCCTTTGCGGCCTACTTGCAGAATAAACGTTTTTGATTTGATTGACTGATTGGTTACTAGAAAACAACGATCATATTAAAATACAGGTCAATAATACGATGTTCTACATTGAATTTCCACGTATAGACCAATAAAAGTTTCATACAACTGTTTTGTCAGACATTTTTATTTTATAAGCATTGTAGCAACACACTATATACATACGTCAACAAGATAGCAGTCTAAAACCGCAATCTGGAGCGTATGGCGTGTTTTGTGTCCCTGTTAAACCCAATACCCCAATAAAGCCACCATCATTCCGCACTCCAGCGGCGCGCCCTGAAATTTTGACAGCCGTTAAAAGCGTACATTTTACTTAACGAGGCCATAGGGCGGTAAACTAATTTTTCGGTAAATTAAAGGTTTTAATTACCGAAAAGTAATGACTCTTCAGTTTCATTCCTGGGAACGTTTTTTTTTGTTTATGTTACGGCACGGATTTAAAGCGGCTGTTGAAAAGATTCGGGTAGATTTTTTAGCGTGATATTTTTAATGTCACTTTTTGCTATGATTTCAATTGAGCGTGTATCTGAAATTTAAACAAAAGATAAAAAACACTTTTGCTGTAGGTAACTATGGAGAATTTGATGTACCTATTTGCAATTTTTTTGGGATGTAACATTTTCGTACATAGGTACCTAATTTTGAATCCAAACTTTATTTGACAATTTTAATTGCCGTCTTTAGACGGCACAAGGAGATCATGTCAGTTTTAAATAAAGATGCTTGAAAGAAAAAACTTCCGCCATTAAGGGGAAATAATAAATAAGAAATAACTTTCAGATTGACATCTCTATAGACTTCGAACGTCCAACGTTTCATTTCATCTAGTAATCTTCTCCTTATGCCCCTCTAGACGTTATGTTCTCGTATGTTGTCTCCTTTAACCCACTCAATGTCTATTGCGAATCGAAATACGTTGCACTGCCTCCCCCTCTCCCCATAACGCTCAACAACCCACATTAACACTTGAGCAAAAACACCCACAATAAAAATCTTTCATAAACAAAATGACACTCGTAAACCGTAAAAGCTGTTTCCCCGCGATAATGAGCGCCTGCATATTCTCGCCGTACGAAGGCGCAAATTGGCGGTGTAAAAAGTGATATTAATTTCAGACCAGCGCTATATTTAATTTGGCTAATTGACAGGGGCATTACCGCGCTCCGCTCCTCGCTTTCGTCATAGTTAAGTAATGGATGTATGCGCGGGCAGATTTTTGTGCCGCGTTTAATGGCGTCGGATTTGCTCGTTTGGGTGCCATCGAGCTCACCCTGCCTAGAAAACGGTTCTCGATCGTTTGCTCTAATTTCAAATGACAAAGGCAGAGTTATTTATATCTACAGTGTCGTAGCTGCGTGGGCAGTCCGAGAGGCCTGGCGCCTCGAAAAGTGCTCGTTTTTTAAAAATCTGTCATGTAATGTGTGGTGAGCCATAATAAGGCCTTGCAAAATATATCTTGCCCACACAAAATTTTGCTCCTGCACCGCCACTGCCTATCTAGACTGCAGAGCATTCAAAATTACAAAGACCTAAGCTAATATTCAACCGCTTCCCACTAAGCGCATCACTTTCGTGTTATAAACCTTAGTGTTGTCGGTAAATGTGGTCGAATCCTACGTGGCATAGTAATGAGAAAACACCGCACTCGCACCCACTTACTAACAGTTGCGCTAAGTCACTTTATTTTTAATCCAGCTTAAAGCTGGAGTTTTGAGCAGAGTGGCTGCCGCCACGACAGTGACGCTGCCGCGAAATTGACGTTGACATTGACGGGGTGGTCGTTCTCGGCGGGTCGGTCGGCGGGTTCATAAATTTACATAATTATGTATTACAAATAAATATTATTACTATTTACAAAAGAACGAAAACGCCTGTCCACGGGTGTTTTTTACTCAGAACTTCCGGCAAGACTTAATTTTTAATATGTCTTGCACGGTATTTTCAAAACCACTTGGAGAACCCACCGACTTAAAAATTAAATCTGCCGCAAAAAAATATTTTATATTTTATAAGTTTTCCTGTAAAAGTAGTCGTGGATTCCAGCAAATCTGGCAACCTATTAACATTGTTTAGGTCGCTCTATCGAGGCGTCAATGTCGTGGCGTCAATGTCGTAGCGTCAATGTCGCGGCGTCATTGACGCCACTGAATCTTGTACCGGATAACGGCTGTCCGATAAAAATATGTTTAAATACGTCGCGTGTTGAACGAAACATTGGACTAATTTACTGCAACCTTATCTAACTACTTGAATTCATCAAATACAGCCAACGTGGCACGACTGCATTGACACCGTCCTAAAAATGCGCCACAGATACCGACAAATAAAAGCTCAACTTTATAATGAAATCATTCCTTGCGAGCAGATCCACGTTCATTCAGTTAAATGAAAAGATTTCTTCCACGCTGACAGTGACGACGATATTTTTACATTAAACAATTGTCTGTTTTATACCGTGTTAACGAAGCTACTTGGCACATAATTAAACCCTTTTTCAGTCTGGTTTCAACGAGGAACGGGATGCAGCGGCTTTGAAATGAAGACAAACTGCCTTTAATCAATGGGATTTACAGCCAAGTTTGTTTTTGGTATAATTAAACGAGCTCGCGGAAAAATTAATTCGAGTCCTGTTGTAATTATGGCGCTGAATTGATGGGAGTGCGGTTAATGTACGACCCGAGTCCTTGTCAATTCGGAATGTATGACAATAATGCACGACCTGATAATTTGAGGGCTTGAATTATCAGATCGTGAATTCCGGGTCGACCATTACTGTACGTACACTGATTATATACATTGACCAATTCATCTAGTACGTGCTTAAATTAATTGGTTGTCTGGAAGAGATCGATTTGAGCGTTAAGAAAGCCTATTGTCTGCCTGAATTTGTTATTTTAGTAATGTCACTGTACTGTATTTTGGTGTTCAATGAAGAATATTTCTATTTTATTGTACTGTATTAACCACACCCAATCCAATGGCACAGAGTGAAAATATATTTAACACATTTAAAAAAATCGTGCGTGCAGTTCCTCCGCGCGGAAGAAGTGAAACTTCGTAATGTGGAAATGAAAAAGGCACTTATACATCAATATGAACCTTATTACAATAACTTAAAGAACTAAATTTACTTATGCATCTATGTGTTTAATTTACTCACTAGATGGCGCTTTTATCAAGTCTCATACATTTGCACAGACAGTATGAGTTCTGCATCGCACTATCGAAGTTTTTAACATCCGTTAGTATATATACAATGCAAGATTACTTGCTTCGGCAGTACATATACTAATGCTTTCATACCCCCTCCATGGTAGCGTTAAACGTTTAACGCAACCTTGTTAGAAGTCGCATTACAAGTTTCGCTTCAATAATTAGTCGTGAGATTAAATATGAAAAGAGAAGCACGTCATTTGAATTAAAATGTAGCTGTAGAAGCAAAAAGCACTTTTGAAACTAATGCTGGTTACTTTGTAGTTTGCACAAGGAATTTTAAATTACTTAAAAAAAGATCATCTGTCTCGCGGACCCAGCAGAATGTACGAGAATTTCCATTAAAAAAAACGTAACAAAAAAGTACAAAAGAAATAAAATAAAGTAACTCACAGCTAAGGGAATAGCCGTGTTTCCCGATTCCTCGTAAGAAACATAAATTGACGTTCGTGACCGCTCAACTGTTTCCGTATAAAATGAAGATTTATAACGAAGACTGTAATTAAAATGGCACCGGAGTAATACGCGCCTTACCTAACGCGGGATTGGATGGCCAACATGATAAATGGCCAATAAGTTAGGGCAAATGTTCGTTAAAATAAGCGAAGGTGTGTTCGCGGTGGTTTTTACCGTAATCAATGATTTACAAAACAACTAAATGGAATTGACTTAACAAGGATTTACATTCTCGACAGCTCAGTCACCAACAGGCTTTCTTACAACATTAATGTTAGTTTTGTTTGACAGATCAAAATTTCACATTCATATAATATAAATGCCGATATAATAAGTCCTAATACAAGCACAGGCTCATGGTTAATTTCAAATGTAATTAATTTCGCACATGAATTACAAAAAACTGAGAAGTTGCCGTGATTTAGGAAAATGTATGAAAACACAAACAAACGTGCGAAATACAAACGATAACGTTTACATTCCTCCTGCTTTTATGTGGATATAAGTATAAACAGACATTCACATTCAGACAACAGAGAAGACATCGGCCTAAACGTACCTACATAACCTACATTATAGTTACGAAAGGTCAATCAATCCACATCAATCGATCGATTGCTGATGGATGCCATCGATCGATGGTGGAATGGATTGGTCGACTTCAAACGACAGTTCCTAACACCAAAACCTTTATACCAATCGATCGACGTCGAACAGTAGCATTGATGGGTTGTCGTTCAATCGTTTTTCGACCGGATTCCCTCAAACAGCCAAACCTTCCACACAGAACGCATTCAATAATTGCTTTTCCAATCACATCTGCCAACTACTATCAGCAACTCATTTGTTCCAACATTTGCCGTTCAGAATGTCAAACGTAAATGCAGTCTTTCGGAACATTGGGCCAACGTTGCGCATTTACATCCAACGTCTCGCGATGCAAATGAGGCCAGTGTGTTACTCCTTTGACAAAGAAATGAAAGCATAATTATGTGCTTGGAGGAAGAAAGTTGAAATGGAAACATGAAAAATGGTATTTTGTGCGTCGAGTGGACGTATTGTGTTTGTTTTATCGACTATGTAACAGTCATTTGTTGTTACATTACTAATATTAAAAGTAGTGTAGATGGTTGTTGAAGATAGAATCTAAACGTGTGAGTAATGAAAGTGGCAACTTATGGAAATATGTATCATGCTACGTTCCCTACTCACGTACCTAGCACGGAACTATAAGAGGAATAGAAATGTCAATTTATGTATTTGCTTCGAGCACAGATGACACTTATTTTTCTGCCCTGCTTAGTAACGCGTTAACATAGAATTTACTAAATTACGGTAGGTACTCACCATTGAAATGGAACTCTTTTTGAAGCAAAATATTTATCCATTAACAATAGCACATTTTTGAGGGACTTAGAGCAGGTTCGCACTAAGTAAGATTCAAATCCGTGAAAATACGGTCCGAAGTTATCATAGAACCATTTGTATGGTAGTTTACGCACTAGGTCCGATTTCTACCATTCGATTTCTCTCTGATCTACGTAGACTACCATACAAAATAGTTTTATGATAACTCCGGATCGTATTATTACTCTTATCCTGAAAATTAAATAGCTTTTTACCCACATCTGTATGTGACGGCTATGATCCGTCTCGCGCTTTTAGTTTGCATGGCAGTTTTAATCCATAATTCTGTGTCAAGTATCGTCAAATTATTTAAGTATCTCAATCAACCATAACTTAAAGGTCCTTCAGTGTGTCAAAATTCGACTAGTTCGAATGTTCTCATCTTGGTAACCACATCACATCAACAGAACGACGGTTGAACAATTGTTAACAGCGGAAATACCCAATACAAGTTCCAACATTCCTAAACAGTCCGCCGTTTGGTCGGACATACGTGGAACAATGCACATTGGGTCCTTAAGGCCTGCAATAGGCAAATTGGCATGCGAAACGCGTCAAGTTAAGTAATGGTACGTCCAGAGATGGCTGTCTTTAAATAAAAATATAACCACGACTGCGAATCGGAATTAAGCAAATATGGTCAGCTACGGCGATGGAAAATATCTGTAAAGAAATTTAATGGTGTGTGTTAAGTTTGCAATCCGCACTAAGCCCGCGTGGGAACTATGGCCCAAGCCCTCTATCTGAGTGGAGGGCTGAGCCGAGATGAATCAACTTAGACACAAAAGGTATATCGTAGAATCCTAATAATATTACAAATGCTAGAGTTTGTGAGTGTATACTTACGTGCGTGTTTTTTTTCGCATTTAAACGGCGCTGGGCGGATTTGAATAAAATTTTATATGAAGATACTCAAAAACCTACATATAGAATAGAATATCTTTATTTGCATTGAATAGGTTACAATTAGGAGTTAGTCATAAATCTACATCTATATAAATAAAAATAAATCACCGAAATGTATGTACGCGTATAACTTCCGATCCACTGCACCAAATTAGATAGATACTTAATTCTTTTTTTGTTGCGTTTGTTATTGTCAGAAGCCTCTTATGAAAGAAAGTTCAGAAAAAAAATACAACGGGGGTGAAGCCGTGGGCATCAGCTAGTACAATATAAAGGCCAACCATCTAGCCAACTTCTTATTATTCTGATATTCCTACGGAATCGGAATAAAATACCTCTATACCCTATACCTATAAACAAGTTAGCTATGAAGTATCTTTTTTTGTACTTATTTTTTCAACTTCATTTTTTTATTACTTTTACGGTCATCCCGTGAAATCATATATTTCGTACTAAATACAAACTGAAATATAGATGCACAGAAAAAACCCCAGAAAAAAGACCAATGCTGAGACCGTGTCTAATCTCTAGACCAGTGGTGGTGTAGGGGTATGGCACGCGGCACGGAATGCTGAGGACCTGGGTTCGATTCCCAGCATTGGTCTTTTTTCTGGGGTTTTTTCTGTGCATCTATATTTCAGTTTGTATTTAGTACGACCTATACCTATACACAAAATAATCTACAGTGATTTTAATTGTCTACTTACCATACTAGAATGACAAAAGTTTTAGTCAATAATTGTATACAGTTGGATATTAGATGATTTAAAGTTATTTCTCTCACCAAAATAAGGGCAACTTCTTACCTAGTGTCGAAAATACGCTAGTGAAAACTTGAAGACGCTTCCAAATTCTAGCGCAAAGACAAACAAATATCGGAAAATCTCGCTGCGCCAAATATTAAATTTCGATGGTTTTGTTTACATTGCCGGAGCTCTAATAAAACGTGTAAGGGAATGCAGGCTGCAAACTGCACTAATCCTGCAGCGAACGGCGGCGACACGTCCCATTGCCTTGCGATATCCGATAAACGATGTTTTCTACAGGGAATTCATGATTTGTTTTGCAGATGTAGATAAAACTTTATGCTTGCTCGTATAACTTGATTTCTTGAAGTAAAACCTTTTGCTTGCTACCCGGGACAACACGTGCAAAATAGCTAAGTCTGTGCTGTACAGGATGTCCCAAAACTTAAGCTCCAAACGCACAGACAGCGGAGGCGTGGCGGTGCGGTGGCGGTGACGGTTGTAATATTCTAGCTTGTATGAACGGTTGTGAGGTACCGTACCGCGAACTCATTCATACAAGTTAGAATATTACAACCGTCACCGCCACCGCACTGCCACGCCTCCGCTGTCTGTACGTTTGGAGCTTTAACGTCCTGGTACCGGGCGAGAGGCCAAGTTATAAAACTCTGGAAAAAAAATCCATGGCAGTTAAACGATAATAGACATTTTTCGAATATATATTTCTGAAACAATTACTTTGCTCACCCGCGAGATTACGATAATACCAAAAGTGAACCTAACGGTAAAGTTGTCAACCTATACTAACGCCAACTAGCCTGTCACAGAAACCTATAATATAAAATATAAATGGCGACTAATGTCGTTATTGTTAACAACTATTGTAATAAGCATCAATCATAAAGAGATGTGTTATATCATAAGAAAATTCCCAATACAGCGTAAAGGTACAATTTTCTCTATAAATTTCGCAATCGTACTAACCCGCTTTGCTTCCTGACAAAAACTTGCAACCAAAACATAATTTACATCGAAGCACGCCCTGTGGGAAAGAAGTGGGCATAAACCTATGTTGTAAAAGTAAATCTATTACATTTTTATACGCCCAGCGCATAAAAAAAGAATATAGGTAATATTACGACAAGCTTGCTATAGGTCTATAAAATACTTAACATTTGCCATAGAGTACATCCACCCATAACCGTGGTCTTAAGGCAGTATGCACCATAAAAGTGAAGATAAGCCCGCCTCGGTTTTTAACCACGTGCGTAAAGCGCGATTCCACAGTATCAACCGGCACGATATCTCAGTGTCGTCATACCCACCATTACGGTGATAACGGGAAACAAATATGTAAAAGTAAATGATAATTTAATGACTCAATTTACAGAAGCCGATGACTTCATTGACAATGTGATTAGTTAATTGGATTTTGAATGTTTTTACACTCTTTAAGTGCACACCTGAGCTATAATCGCAACAGATTGTAATGAAATGTAGCCCTTTTTAGGGTTCCGTAGTCAACTAGGAACCCTTATAGTTTCACCATGTCTGTCCGTCTGTCTGTCTGTCTGTCCGTCCGCGGCTAAGCTCAGACACTGTTAGTACTATAAAGCTATAATTTGGCATGAATATATACATATATCAGTCACGCCGACAAAGTGATTAAATAAAAAAAACAAAGAATTTTTTTTTAGGGTACCTCTCATAGACGTAAAGTGGGGGTGATTTTTTTTCCTCGACTAATCCTATAGTGTGGGGTATCATTGGATAGGTATTTAAAAATAAATAGGGGTTTGCTAAAACCATTTTTTGATAAAGTGAATATTTTCGGAGATATTCACTCCGAAAGTTCAAAATAATGTGTCCCCCCTCTAACTTTTTAAATTGTCAGTCTTCTTTCGTCCAATTGCAAGCGGGGCTGACTTTGATTAAGTACACGACGAACAACAGGATTTAAGCTATAAAAAGTTCCAATATATGAATGGACGTATCTCTACAGGAATCCTTGTTATGCTGACTCCGTGACCCCTTTTATGCGAGTTGCTTGAGTTTGTGAACAAACACATTTCAATTTATTTTACGTCTTTGGCTGCACAGCCAATTTGAACTCTACCTTCACATACACCAATACTATACAACAATAAGGATAGAAAACGTAATAGGTACAAATAAAAGTTTATTGCGGCATTAAAACAATAAAACTAACTATTTATAAAAAAATCACATACAAAAAACTAAAAAACTAAAACATGTCGTAAAAGACATAGTTCCGAGGATACTGGCCATATATCCTCCTTGAATAGCTAAGCTAATTCTTTGTCCGGGGAAGCTGACAGCTATTTGGTCCCCTGTGACGTCAACTAGCCTCTTTGTAATATCTTTATGAAGCCTAAAAATGGTACCCTCATTTATCATAAGAAAAAAAAAACAATTTTACCACAGCTTTGTTTAGATTTGTTACGTTATTGAATGGGCTACTGGAAACACACAAGAAGCTAACCATCGTAAACTTGCAGAACACATAATCAATAATCGTAACTTATGCGACGGACCGACTTTTTACTGATACTTACAGGGAGCCAACACGTTGGCGTAAAATTGGGTAATATAAATATACCTACCACACGCTTCTTACGGCGTTAAGCACTCATGGGAAGTTTTAAAACCATGGTTCCGACGGACTTTAAGAAAGAACGTAAAAAATACAATGGAAACTTTTGTCAGACACGTTTTGAGAACTCAGCCACAACAGAGTATAGAAACAGTTTATAGTATGTTGTGTTGTGTGACCACAAAACGTTGTGGCTGGATTTAGAGTTATGAAAGACTCGTAAAGATTACGGCATTCGTGAGCTTTTTTTATTCATGTGAGTACATGGTATTTAATAAAAGTCAATGTGTTTAGACTTTTCCCAGAGATTAACGAACACATACACTTTCACAAGACACACTTTGATCGTTCAGGTAAATGGTTACACCATCGACATTACTAATTTTCTATAACAAAGTCGTAAGTTTATTATTTATTAAACTAAATTTCTTTCAGTATAATATTCATGTATTCAATTATGACGCAACTTAATTTAAACGAAACATTATTGGACTATAAAAGCGCAAATACCTTTAAAGATACAACAGCAAAATATTATCTCGTTTGAATGTATAATGGGCCTCTTTAGCGAATCTTCGCCTTATGAATAAATGTAGTAGAATGTTATTAAATAATATGTAAATTGTAGACGTAAACATGGATCTAGGTTACATAGATTGTCTGCGAGATTGTTGCTATAATTAATACGAAGTTGTAACTCTCATTAGTCAACAGCGCGGAGGGAGTAATCGAAGCAGTAGCGAGATGAGAATAAGTTCCCACTATTATAAAACACGACGTCTTTCGGCTGAAATGATGATGATTATAAAAGTGAAAGTTTGATTGGTTGGTTGAATGACTGGGATGGCAAAAAACGAAATTTATTTTTAGTTGCAATTTTGAAATTAGTTATTTTCCAAGGTTAAGGTCCAGTCGTGCTCAAAGCAACTTAACTCTTTACTACTTTATCACTGTCACTAAGAAGAAACATTTTCAAATTATTCCAATACTGTTATATGCCACGCACATCCTGTGCATACTGTTGTTGTTGTTGTTGTTTGTGTTATTTTTACTTTTATTGTTTTTTTTTTAAATATTTTTTGTCTATGTTATCTATGTTATGTATTATGTATGTTAACCGTTTGTTGTCACAAATAAATATTTCTTTCTTTCTTTGTGTTGTTGTTGTGTTAAGTTGTTGTTGAACCAGAAGACGTGGCGTAGGATGCACAAGATGGACTTGGATGCGGGCAGCGCAGGACCGATCGATGTAGAAGTCGACTTCAGCAATTAACATTGTTGTATATGTAAAATCTTTACCTTCGTTCAAATTTCGCAGGGATATATTTGGGTAGTTTTCAAAATATTTGTACCCAATTAAGGGATTAATTAAAAACAAAATTTAATTAATTACCTGTGAGTCACGAAAGTTAGTCATACAAAGTATATGGGTAACTAACTCCGTTACTCACAGGTAATTAATTAAATTTTGTTTTCAATTAATCCCTTAATTGGGTACAAATATTTTGAAAACTACCCATTTTGAAACATTTTTAATAATTGCTGCCGACGAATTCTTTGGCGGAGGTCTTTGGCTGATATGATGATGATGACTGTTGTACAGTCGACTACAAAAAATCGATACGGCCAAAGTTACAAAAATATGTATACACGACCTTAATGTTAAGTCAATAAAGGTGTGTATACATATCTTTGTAACTTTGGCGGTATCGATCTTTTTGTAGTCGACTGTACATGGTATAGTATAAATACTATAAATCTTCCCAGGTGAATTTTTCGCTTCGAGCCATTACATTAAATTTGAACCTTAATACTATGACGATACCGTTTGTTTTGAAAGATAAGGGCTCGAAGCGAAAAATTCACCTGGGAAGATTTATACTATAACAATGTACGAAAGGTTTAGCTACTTATAAGCTTGACTGTAAAACTACCAAAGAAATCTAAGCTTATAGTAGCTAATTTATAATATTAATCTATAGGTTAACTAGCTGTTGCCCGCGACTCCGTCCGCGAAGAAAAATAGCCTACGACCTATTCTCAGACCTACCGAATACAGAGAAAAAAGTTTCATAAAAATCGGTCGAGCCGTTTCACAAGCAAACAAACTTCGTGACACGAGATTTTTATATATTAGTTAATACTACACTACAATATCGCTGAAATTGTTATTTCATCCAACCTACGCCAGTATGTCTTAATTCGCTATAACTCGTAAGACAAATTGAATAAACAACAAAGGAGATCTTGATTCAGAAATGCCGAGCATTGTGCGATATCGGGACAAACAAATGATAAATAATGTATTGTGCTCATGAGATCGGATTTAGAGGAAAAATGGTCAAGATTCCGATAATAGGATTGCTACAGAACGTAGACGAACGCGGCACCGGTCATTGGTTTTTTGTTTCATTCTCACAATGACGCCTGTCGGTAAACAAAGATGAGACGGCTAGCACTGTCTCTTGCTTAGTAAATGCAATGCATATCCCAACAAAAACATGCTGCAAAAAAAGTACCGCTTAAAACGGAACGATTAGCGAAATCAAAGATTTTTAATCATTCAACCATAAATCTTAGTTCCGATAATCCTCGATCTTTCTTCCCTCCATTCCATCCAATGCCAGTAATATACTGCTTAAGCATAATTCAATAACTTTTGTCATTTTCGCTCTCCGTCTATCAACGAGGTTATTACAGCATCCGGCGATAAAATTTCATCTCAGTAACTGGGTGGAGAAGGCGAGCGCTAGCGACTGACGGAGCGATGAACGGAAGGAATTATTAAAGGATTTGCGGCTTAAAAATAGAACCTGGTGATGGATCCTAAAAGTAAAACACGCACCCTTACCAATTATACCGTTCAAAAAAATAATGCGTATTTTTTTAAGGTAATCTGTAACGCAGCTATTTCCTCGAGCCTCCAGAGAAAAACATCTAAAATGAAAAGAAAACAGTCAGGTGAAATTGGATGGAAATTACGGGGAACCTCGATTGCGGATTTGGTGGTCTCCGCAAAAATCTGGCGAATGGGGCGGCTCCGTTTAAATTAGCAATTTGCCTTTTAAGAAGCTTCCGTGGCCACTACTTAAATCGAAAATGAGTTGTATTTGTGGGACTACGTGTAATAGCTATGGAAACAAGCATTTAAATAGCCTAAAATATTTTTGGTGTCATACTTAAGAATTTTCGTGGAAAAAAATATTATAAATTACCAATGCCTTTCGTGAAGCAGCTCAGGGGTAATTCTTTCAAAACTAACCTGTCCCAGGAAATTAATTAAGTAAAATGCTAACAACAAAAACGATCAACTTTTTTTAAGCCTATCATGTTTAATACTGGCCGAATAAAACAGTGAGGCGCGTCCAACGCTAAAGATAATTAAAATAAAAAAAAGTGACCGCGTATAACTTAAAATAAATCTAGTCGTCTTAAATTCTGTAAAAATAAATAATTTATAACACAACACAGTTACGGTTGTGTAACCGCAACCGTGTTGTGTTATAAATTATTTATTTTTAAGGGTTAACATAACCCTTCTTTTAAGCTCCCGCCGCAGTAGGGTAGAAATCAAACTTCATTAAAAAGTTAACGTTCGAATTTCGAATGCGTTCCATGCCCGTCAATAAAGCAAGCAGAAACTTTGTTACTCTTGGATCGAAATGAGGGCAACGCTCCACTTTCTGACCAAAACCAGTTCTAGTTGTTGGCACTCCTCGATCGCTTAACACTGCATTCTAATTGTTACCTACTCATATTTGTTCCAAATTCAAATACGTAGTATTTTTATATTATAAGTGGCCAGTTCGATTAATCACTTAAAAGTTTGTTCATTTGAACTACGAACTAGAAGTTCATTGATACGTATGCACTTCCGCAAAGCAACGTTTGTATCAATCATTGGAACTATATTCCAACAGTTTTAGTTTCTTTAACCATAATGAGTTTCAATTAACTAAGTATTTTTTTTTTCAAAATTTGCGTTTAATAGCGACCAGGTAATTTTTATTTCAAACAAAATTACCACATCCAAGAGTAAATAACCTATGAATTTTAACTTTCCGTCAGACAAAATAATTTTCGGTTACAGATTTTAAACGTAGCGAGTGGCTATTAATCATGAAACAAATGGTGCGCGAAATCGACTATGAAACGTTCTTTACAGTTCTGTGTTGCTACTTTTATTATTATAATGGGAATTGTATTTTATGAATAATAATTTAATGCCGACGACCTATTAATGATTTGGGTATTGTCGACATTTGAAGCATCGCTCTTAGGTACTTTTGTTACCATGCAAATTTCAATAACCATCGGAGAATATTCAGTATCTCTTATCAACTGACCTAATTTTTAAAGTAATGGCTAAAACGTGAATAATTCTAAGGATACTAAATCAAACATGGCAACATATATTTTCTAAAATGAAACTTGTAATATAAAACTGTAAATGAACACGCTATAATAACCTTTCAATATTAAAACAAATACACCCCTTGTTTTATAATTGAGAACTTTTACACGCCATTCCAAAGAGACTTATCGAAATTACGGCGATGTTTGAAAATAGGACTCTATTTCTAATCGCAATAAGGTCTCAATTTGACGTCGAAATAAATCCCAAATGCTATTTTGCTCTTCAACTGTTTCTGTGAATAATAATAAAAATACTACTAACCAATGTCAAGTGCTTCGTCGAACCACGTGGCCGTCATAGTGAGCAATAGACCCAATGGCCTAGTTAATAGGTGCTAAAATCAATTGATTGGTTCTCTTTTTGCTTAGTAACCGTTACCTCTGTGCTACATTTGAAATGTAAACATATGACTCATAGAGCTGTTTCTCATTACTCTTATACAGCCTGAACATTAACATAACAATTATGCATAATTATTATGAAACAACCTGTATAATTATTTAACGGTTGGCTATAATGTTCACACGATTTGCTTGAGAAAATTATTAAAGGAAATTGAGCTAAAGCATTTTTTTCTCAATGGCCGTTCTATAACTTCTTGATTCGATCTGGCGTTGGCGTTCTAATTAATATGGTTGAATTAATTCAATATTGGTCTTCCTTTTTCTCTCCTGCTATAAATTTATACGTGGTCATATCGAGAAGTCAAAAGTTTGGCGATACATTGAGATAAGTGGCAACTAAATCACCGACAAGAGTTCAACTCTTAAATGATGATTTGATTTCTCCCGTGGCATTTTTCTATACTCGTTGTACTACTTAAGTACTTATCCCAATATCATCCGGGATAGGGGAAAACTGTGGGTAGGATACTTATTATCAAATAAATACGAAAGAAAGACTGCATCGCATCAGAAAGTGAGAGATCTCGCTCTAAAAAGTACTGACTGGAGGAAAGTGCACCGACAAGAATCCCCCCAAAACTACCAGAAATACAAGTATATAAGAAACGTAGCAAAACTGTAAAGTCAAAGTCAGACTCATTGTGTGACCGTTATAAAATGACAATTTTGAGTTATTGTCCGCTCAAACAGATTGTCTCGGCAAAGTTTCCCACGTCTTTGATTCTACTTAAGTAGGGCCTAACTGCCATTAAAATGCCATCAAGGACAAAGCCTAGCCCTTGCTGGGAAACAAAAAGGGCCCTGACACTTTGTAAGGCACCGCATAGTTCTTAATCCTGCTTAGCGCGAAGTTCCCGGTTTTGTTTGGGGACTTAGGAACTGATGTGCATTTTTTAAGCGCTGTTAAGTAAGAAGTGTATTCGTATCTGTCCTAGTTATGGTGCCTTGTTTAAAAGCTAAAAACCTCGTGATTTCAATAAATGAACGAATTGAATTAATATATGTCTTATTCGTTGAAGATATTTGAACACGGTTTAGCGAAGAATTCGTTTATCTCACGGGAACTACAGTCAACGGCTGGTATGAAGTTAGTCCTGCCTGACACATGGCACAACTATGAATGTAAACCATAGAAAAATAAATGCTAATACATGCTTTTATAGCATTTTTTTTCTGTGGTTGACAATGTTACGAGCAATATTCAGAAGCTCCATAATTGGGAATGTCTAAAAAAAATTACCAGTGGTTTTTATATTTTTTTTGTATAGAAAAGTCAATTATAAGAAACTAATTTCAATATTTTGTCACTTAGTTCACTACTTTTTTCAAAATTAATTATTGAAACTATTTTGGTTGATGACGTCAGATTGTAATTGAGGGCTCCCACACTGCCAAATTTCTAAATCTATCTAAATGCGTACGATAAGGCAACCCCTTTAATTATTTTTTGCGTGATGGTACACTGTAACTAGTGTCACTTTACTGGCGCTGTCAAAGTGCTAGATGTCAGGCAGTGGGTCCAAATCAAACTCCGTAGTTATAATCCACGCGTAAATTTGTGAAGAATTCTAACAACACAGAATAAAGTACGACTTGGACCGGTCACGCAATTTACACCAAAGTCAAATGAAGGTCATTGCTTATTTGTTATGTAATAAATTCATTATATAATATTAAAATTAAATAACTACAGAAAACGAGTTAAAACCATTTATCTCGAAATGGTTTTCGATTTACTATACATTGCAAAAAAATAGACATCCCAATTGTGGTGTGTCAGGATTTGCTTCATGACGGCCATTGAGTATATCCAATTTTCCGGGATAAAACTAGTCTGTCCTTTCTAGAGCCTCAAACTATCTCCATACCAAGTTTAATTTAATTCAGTTCAATGGTTAAAACGTGATTTGGTAACAGACTTAGTTACTTTGGCATTTATAATACCTATATACCTATATTAGTAAGGATTGGAGATGGCTTCACCCTCAGATTTAGCTTCGGCCTCTGAACTAAGCTGATGAGATTTCGGAATTTTACATCCCGATTCTGTTGAAATATCCAGATAAAAAATAGCCTTTGTGCCATTTCCGAGATCCAGCTAGCTCCACATATCAAATTTCATTAAAATTCATCCTGCCA
Source organism: Archips crataeganus (assembly GCA_947859365.1). NCBI lineage: Eukaryota > Metazoa > Arthropoda > Insecta > Lepidoptera > Tortricidae > Archips > Archips crataeganus. Next base: position 10,521,585 of record OX402066.1, on the reverse strand, counting down.
TAGCGTGAAAGATTAGGAAATAAACATAATATTAGTATGTAGAAGCCTTTCATTACAAACAAGCAACACTATAACTGATTTGGTACAATAACAGCACGGAACATTATGGTCATTTCTGTGGTCACAAGCCAAGACACTTTCTAAATGAATCATCGGAGCATTATTCCGAAACCTCCATTATTTAAGGTCGTCGATCTTGCCGCGGCACCGAAACTGTATGACGGAACATCCGTAGTACACGACTTTCCAATGAGCTGTCAGTACGCGGGATGTTCATGGGTCTTATCTTGTGGATACCGTGAATGGCGCATGTATAAATGTCCAACATTATCATCATCATCCCAGCCTATTTAAGTCCCACTGAAGACACATGCCTCCTCCCAAAATGAGAGGGCTTTGGCCGACGTAGCTTGTAGCATCTTGAAAAATAAAGCATTACCAGACACATAGCTAAGCTATCATGAGCCACTTTGTCGTACATGACTCTTTTCTGGCTTGTGGGGCCACTGACCAGGAATAGATAATTAAGCTTATCAAAATCAAGGTGCAGGTGAGTATTTTTTTTTAATGTATCACTTTACTACTATAAGAGCCCACACCTCGTTAAGTTTCTGGTACATCAGATAAGATAAGTGGTAAAATCTGTGTTCCCGTCTTTGTTTATTTTGTAAAAAATAAAGAGAGATGGTATCATTGACATTCAAAAATAAACAAAATGTGCTATACGGCTAACGGGTGTAGTAATTGTTATTTTTGTCTTTTGTATCATACTAAACCAATCCGCTAAATAAAGCCAAGCCCCATAAACTGTTAACCTTCTTATATTTTAACACAATTTTCGCGAGTAACTTAATAACAAAGCTAAATAAATACTTGATGGAAAGAATAAGATTGCCGTAAACCAAAAATTACGCCGCAAGTAAAACGTGCCTGTCTTTTAAAAATGTTTATTGGATTATCCCAAGCTGATGATAAAATAAAATCTGTCCAATGGAACCGGAAATTCCGTAGAGATTATGAGACTAAAATTACATGTGTAATTTGTTTAAAATACTGTTGTTATACAGCATTTAACTGGTCAGTGTCGGTCCGCTTCGCGCGTGATGCTTTGCGTGCGTAGCATAATTGTTGTATGTTCTCATTCATACATGCACCGTACGTGCGTGACATTTAAGTACGCCAAGGTTAATAAATTACTGAATACTGCAATTTAAGTGTGCAGTAAAAGAAGAGTACAGACATTAACGTCACAATATGTATTCTGGTTTTTGTACCAAAAGAATGCTTAAATTATGACGTCCGGGTAGCTTAGTGGCTAAAGAATCTGACTACAAAGCTTGAAGTTCTGGATAGATCATCCCAGCCTATACACGTCCCACTGTAGGGCACAGGCCTCCGCTCAGTATGAGAGGGCTTGGGGAGTAGTAGTGGTATAGGAGTAGTTAGATTGGGAACAATACAATACAATACAAATATTCTATATTGATCACCAAAAACAGTACAGTGACATTACAAAAATAAAAATTCAGGTAGACAATAGGCGGTCTTATCGCTAAAAAGCGATCTCTTCCAGACAACCAATAACTCAGAAATTAATAAATATCAACAACTTTAAACTTTAAACTTTATAACTTAACTTTTTTAACTTTATTGATCTCTTTACAAAATACGAATGCTTGCTCTTGAGTCTTGGCTAATTTAATATGTATTCAAGCATGTATTTACTAGTCTTTACACGCTGTTTCGGTTGTGTAAACCATTATCTGGGAGTCAAATTGAAATTCCGAGAATTAACTAAATTACATCGTGGTCTCATTTTATATCTCTAGATTTGGCGGTTAAGATTTTAGGATTCTACGTTCTAAGTGTTGTAAGAAGTCCAGCTATCTACACAACAAATTTCGCCCAAATCCGTCCTGCCATATTAGCGAAAACAAGTAACAAATACACACACTCGCACGCAAACATTACACATCTGTTGTCTAGTTACATAACTTTGCTTTCTTTGGGACTGCTTCAATTGATTTCAATTTGTCCCGTGATGTAAAGAATAAGATCTTTATTTATTTCACACTGTTCTATATCTGTTGAATTAAACTTTCCCAAAAAAATCACCACGATGATTCCAACAATAAAGTACGGTTTTGCGAGAACGTGAGCCAAAAGCAAACGCAGACCGATACTAAAATAATAATATCCAAGCAGCTTAACAAGTTTTAGACCTTAAACGTCGTTTTTGCTGCGGCAGGTGGCAGCAGACGGGTTCCTGATTGGTCGAGTCGCTCAAGGACCCACCACCCCTAACTTTGTGGAATAACTAATAATGATACGACGGTTCGATGGTTTCGTGCTTTTTGAATTGCAGGGGACTGGCCATTTTTGGTCGAACGACGTTGACATAGCAAAAAATTGAGGGTGTGTCTTCATTTTTAATGGGATGTTTCGTTTAAAAATAATGAGTCAGCGCAAAATTGCGACACCAGAGACCTTTTGCGTCTGCCTGGTAAAACACACAATAACAGTTAAAACAAGCGCAGAAACCATTCAGATCTTACATCCGATGTAGAAGGAGAAAATCGATATTAGTTGCCGCATTACATGTATGTAGTTGGTACGCAAAGGGAGGTTGGCTGTAAGGTAACACAGCCACAAGTACACTTAAGGCTTCATAGTTCGCTTGAAGGTAATAAAGGAAACTTGACGGTTCAATACTTCGATTCAAGGTATACTCCACTTAAAACTCGTCGAATAAAAAAAGTTTCACCCTCTAAAAAGGACGGGACCGCAAGTTCGACAACAGGTCGGGGTCCTTTAACGGGACCAGCATCCGTATAATACTGAATACCTTTTATTACAATGGGACAATAACAAATCAAGGTATCCTAAAGCGTTGTGGAAATGAGAATCGCTCCCAAACAATACAAATTGCGGCGTTCCTAAATGGCGGGAGCCAATATGTTCTTTTAGTTATAGGTAGAGTAGAATGTGAAATTCTCGCACTCCAACTGTTAATGGATAAATAGCAGAAAATATGTTAGTTTTGGGTATAAATGAGTCGAGCCTGATATTACAAGGCAACATTGAGAGCTGTCTTAGCTGCACGAAAGCGCGTGGAATGGACATTGAATTGTTGGCGGCGCTATTTAAGTCTTAATCCAACCAACATTCTCATCTTACTCTCACGACACACACACTGTTTTTTACACAATCCCCGTTCAGTTTCAAACCTAGTGCAGAGGATTACCTTAGCTATTCAGCGGGGAAACGCTGTCAGCGTCTTGGGGACCTTTGGGCCGGCCGCGATTCGGGACGGGATTTTTAACCCAGTTCACACTCAGTCATAATCGTAGTCGTGCTGTCACTGGTTTTGGTGTTCAATAAAGAATATTCGTATTGTATTGTAGTTTTTGTTTCTTAGTTACCGTAAAACCACATAACTATAGTCCTAGCCTGCAACAATAGTCCAATTTTCGTCCTTATATTATCCTTAAAATATTATAGCTTACTGCTCGTTACTGCTATTATTTCTGGGTATATAATTACGTTGTTAGGCCTAAAATAATTTGCTTTAGTCTAGCCATGTAGCTATCATATTTTAAGGGTAATTAATGTAAGGATGAAAATTGGACTATTGTTGCAGGCTAGGACTATAGTTATGTGGTTTTATGGTACTAACTTTTTTTTAGGGTTCCGTACCCAAAGGGTGCCAACAGGACCCTATTACTGAGACTCCGCTGTCTGTCTGTCTGTCTGTCACAGGGCTTTATCTCTTGAACTGTGGCCGCTATAACAACAAATACTAAAAATAAAATCAAGTTAAAAATTAAAGGGCGTCGTCATACAAGAAACGTGTTTTCTTCAGCTTTTTAAACTCTGGCTACGGCCGGGGATGGTTGCTAGGCAACCCGAGCGACCTTATGCTGTTCAAATGTTTAACTACCTATAAGTTTGCGATTTTAGTGCTTATTTTTGTCGATTTCTTACTGAACTGTTTTTAAAACATTGTACGGCTGTACGGAACCCTTCATGTACGAGTCCGACTTACACTTGACCGCTTTTTTGTTTATTTTTTTATTTTTATTTACTTTTAACCTAGTTCGAGTACTTATATTTTTTATTAAAAACAATTGAATTAAGATTTACACAACTTACTCAAAAGTTAGGCTTAGTTTAGTCCAACATTCGACATGGTCGGGGAAACTAAAATGCTACTCAGTAACCATAGCCATTATTAATTGCTAGTTAAGCCTACCTCCATCAATCTGGTATCCGATTAAACTCTTTAGATCGATCGTTCATCCCACCATACGAATAGTTGCCTAATGGAACCTTTAGTCTTTATGTACATAAAACTAAACAAAAATTATTGAAATAAAAGCCGTAGCAGCCGTGGTTTGACCTATAGTCTCTGAAGCACGAGCGTGGGTTTGTGCCCAGGCTCCCATTTCAGAGTTTTTCTAAATTACATTTTAAACCTGCAAAACAGTTCAATGATGTGTGAGACACAGACCCAACAGTGGAATGTATATTATAAGCCGGACATGATGACGAATTCATTGAATAAGACGTTACTTCGGGTAGCTCCATTTCAAAGATTACAAACAGTTACCTCGCAACTCCGCAACCACGAAGAAGCAAGCGCTTTCAGACCAAGATAATTTCAAGTCACTAAGTTCCGCCAAGTATTTTGACGTCATTGACTTACACGATCTAAGTAGAATAAGTGGAGTGAACCCATTTCGATACGTGACTCACTCGCTGCGAAATCGAGCGCGAACTTGCGAAATATTTGGACCTAACTTTCCCGATTACCTTTGTATTGTAGGTTTCTGAGAAACGATACGGTTTGTTGGCCCACATCCTGCGATCTCGTTTGCCGGACGGCTGACTGTGAGAGTGACGAAAAAGTTGTACCATTTGAAGTATTCTCGAGGAATTTTACTAAGTAGGTACTATAGCGTTTACCAGCGGCTTTGCTCGCGGTAAAATTACATCGCGGTATTAATTTACGTTTAAGTTTTTGGAATTTAATTAAGTCGTACCTACAGTAAACCAATTTGATTCATAGGCCACCGTAGTACTTTATCGTAGTAACAAATTTTACTTATTCTATAACAATGCCTATTGAGTAACGTAGATGTTATTATGACAAGGTTCCGTGGTAACTTAGGAATCAAATTGGTTGACTGTACGTCCTGTCTCAGTGGGAGTAACAGAATAAGAAATAGGAACTGTTTTATTCCCAAGATTTATATACCTACAATACCTACATGTCAAATTTCATCTAAATCCGTCAACTACACAAACTTTCACATCGTTAATACAGAATGTCTCAAAACCGGACGAGAGTCCAGTTGTACTATTTCTGGAAAGAATAAGAAAAAATCCACCTCTACATATATTGTGAAGACGCAGACAGCCTTGTTTTATTTTATATGAGCTAAGAATTTTTCATACTTTATGGGAACAGAGATAAATCTCAAAATGACATTTGACTACGCCAATAAGCTATATCGGAACGTGTTCGACTCCCATTGGACGTGCCTGCTAAGACGGCCAAGTAGTCCTCCAAACTTGTCGAGATGCCTCCAAAGTTCGGTAAGGAGTTAATAGAATTCCTTGCTCAGGGGACTAACGTATGCGAAAACTGTTTTGCCTTTAGCGTCATTTTTGATATATAGGTAAATAAAATTAAATCACCTTATTCTGGCCTATGTGTCCCACTGCTGGACAGCATAAGAGGACTTGGGCTGCAGTTCCCACACGGACCCAGTGCAGATTAAGAACTACACACACAATTTAATTGGCTCACAGGTGTTGTCCGTGTGCTCAGCGCTTCTTTACTAAGTACCAGGAAAAATAAATATCTGGTTTTTTAGTCTAGCTAGATAGAAGTCTCGCGCTCGCGTCTTTCTCTGCTGTGTATTCTATAATAGAGGTAACTATGTTCAGCTTTCACGTGTAGAATAAATTCTTCTTTATTTGAGCAGTCGTGGTAAAGCTAAAATAAGTTACAGCGAATACAACTATCGTAAGTACGTTTCCGACTTTCTGTTCGCTGTTCAGCATAAAAAGGGGTTGCCACAAGAACCGCAACGACCGTCAAGGCCTAGCGACGGAAATCAGGCCCAACTAGTCCACCGCAGAGTCGACTACAGTCTATCTAGATGTAGATTTTAAAGTTTTGCGCAGTATTTAGCAGCAACAACTCTTACTGAGTTGCCTAATTTTTTACTTGACAGCTTGTGCAAATACCCTGAGGGACTAACTGCAAGGTATTGGATACAAAAACTTAAGTGTGAGCAATTTTAATGCTAGTTGCATTTGCCTTACTTAATCTACCTAGATAGGCGAAAAGTTTTTTGACAGCTCGTAAAAAGTACGTCAGTTAATGGTGGTATCCTCATTCCTATTGCAAGACAACTACTTACAACCTTTTAAGTATGAGTAGCGCCAAGTTACAAATATCCGGTTAATAAAATTTCAGCAAGCAAAAATTTACTAAAGTACGGTCGCGGAGCACGAAGAATTTCGTACAATGGCCTTCATTACTTGTCTCTGTCGCTCGAGTGCAAATATTTGCCGTCGCATTCGTACTTCAAGTGTGCGAGCGCGACGGTGAATATGAGAAAGAAAAGAAAGAAAGAAAACATTTATTTACGTGTCACAATCACAAAATGCTCCCAAATCAGCGAAAAATTGCGATCTTGCATCTTCTTTTGATCTTGATGAGGAGCGACAGAGACACATAGTGACAGGTCATTGTACGACATGCTTCGTGCTTCACGACCGTGCTTTAAGTAATCAGAGATTTGATGGCTGATTCGATACTGGTCCTCGATATCGACGTGTTGACTCATGTTAACTAACACTTCTGCTATTTAATTCCCAATTCTCCGGGTTTCCTGACGAAATTGGTCACCACAAGCCACTGGTTTTCAGAGACGGTTACACGTTGTAGTTGGGCGTTATCAAATCATATTTTCAAACGTGGATTAGCAACATGTTTATTTTCACATAACCGTACACTTCGATTGTGACACTCCCTTAGTTTTATCAGCTAGTGATAACAGAATTATTTACACTGTCATGTGATAACGACTCACTTTGCACTGACTTCCAGCTATCCGGCTTGAGTCATTTACTTATAATGTAATTATTTAATGGCGGCTACGCGGAATACGGATACCAGGATGCCAAAAGGTTCTCGAGTGGCGTCCACGGATCGGAAGACGAGGTGCAGTGTAGATAGGCCTCCAATAAGTTGGAGTGACGACTTGAGGCCGTATTGTCTAACGCCCGAACGCTTGCTATCGCATTCACTATTTTCTTCTGTCAAACGGTATAAGATGATGATAGAAAGAGATGACAAGCGCCCGCGCGTTAGACAATACGGCCTCTGATTGCAGGACCGATCTGTTTGGCGAACATAGGCCGTTTAGCAGTGGACGTGTTTCGGCTGAAATGATGGATACCAGGAAGTAGCCGAAAAATGGTATGCAAATTTTGAAGCCATTTACCAACAGTCAGTTGCAAATTAGGACAATTTAAGAATCTGCACAAAAGACCCGGGGTCTGGATATTTCTGGACAAAACCAGACATTTGGTGACCCTATAACCTATCAGCTTGCAAAATTTCTCGTATGAAAACAGAAGTAACTTGTCTATACGTGCGTCAAAATAAATACGTTACCGAGATGTTGACACAGAGCCGAGTGCCAATGCTAACAAACTCGAGCATATTGAAAAAGCATTCGTTTGTGTCCACAGTGTCTCGTATAAAATTGCCGGGAAACGAATCAAATGTACGATTGTAAACACCATTTGCTTATTTTCTTTTGAACAGAAGTAATTTTATCTATATTGTGATCTCTTTCAATATAACGAGATATATTCGCTTATCCTTTCTTTAGTTATTACCGTAAGTTTTTGTAAATATTTAATTTTTATATGCAAGCTTTTTTGTTGCTTTTTTGTTTCGTTTTTGTATACCTTGCATTGTCATCTAAGGCAGCCATTTTCTATTGAACAGAAGTAATTTTATCTGTATTGTGATCTCTTTCAATATAACGATTATCCTTTCTTCAGTGATTACCGTAAGTTTCTGTAAATTTTTATATGCAAAAACAGACAGTGGTAAAAACAAAAACGATTGTGTTAGCGAGTGCGTTAGACAATAAAGCCTGATCACGAGAAGTGTGTAAAATTCGGATTGCTAGATTTAATCCGAACACTTCAAGTTAGATGAATTAGGTGGTACATTTATGGCTTTTGGAAATGGAAAATTATTTAAAAGAACGTAACCTAAGCACGTCTAAAGGCCAGCATAAAATGCTCATTCGCATTCGCTAATTGTGTCTCCGTCACGCTAATAAAGTTAAAACGGGACGCGTATATCGACTGAGTTGTACCTACAAACCGCGCGGTTACAAGCGAGCTCAGTCGCATTTGATTACCGCTGTCCAACATAAAGTGAGCGATTAATGGGCACCAATGATTAAAGCTCATTCCCTCTGACCTCGCAATCTGGTTCGATATTCGAATTTGAATTTTCGAATTTGCAACCGCCAGCAATTTAGAAAAGAAAGAAGTAAATATTTTTTTGCCAGCTATTTCCTATAGACTCTTATTCGTACTAATAGTAAGGGCCACTCAGAGGCAGACATCAACGACCTTAAACATGGAACTACGTGAAGAGGTAGCAGACAGACAGGCTTACTTCCGCATTTATCACCATCATCATATCAGCCAAAAGACGTCCACTGCTGGGCAAAAGCCTCCCCAAAGGGTTTCACATCGATCGGTCCTGCGCTGCCTGCATTTAAGTGGTTCCTGTGACCTTTACCAGACCATCAGTCCATCTTGTTGCCACTCTAGAACCTTTCTGCCCCATTGGACATCGGTTCTACGATGCCCGGCCTATTGCCACTTAAGTCTGGCGGCTCTCCGAGCTAACTTTGGTTCTCCTGCATATTTTCTCATTTTTGTTTCGATCACGTAGGGAAACTCCAGATAACATTAACATGGATTTATTATTACGCCTTTATAACATACATACATGTTATATCCAATAGTTCATTAATTAAGTTTGAATAAGAACTCTATGATTACGCGCTAATAATTAAAAGCTTAATATTTAATTACCATACGTCCTATTTTTGACATCAAAGCGCCTAATAACAGAGCGGCAATACTTTGGAATACAATCATACGCAAACTAAAACGATAACATTGTTTTTTAATAGGGTTGTCAAACACAGCGAGCAGTTGTCGCGACGCGGGGCGGCTCGTCGCGTGCCAACCCTGCGGGACTAGAGGGTGATTCAGGTGATTCTCAGTTCAGCCGTTTTGCAGTTTATTTGCATAAGGGATTTGACTAATTGTGAACAAACCCAGTGCCCACGGCTGTTTTGGTGATTTTTGGCAGCTGGTGCTATTTAAGCTTATTTGTGAGCAGACTGCAGGGATTTTTTAATGCTCTTTGCTAAATCCTACCACGGTCTGGTGCAGACTTAAATTCATGAGAGAGAGAGAGAGAGAGAGAGAGAGAGAGAGAGATGTTTATTTACACATATTCGATACACAGGAAATACATTTGACAGGAAAAGATACAAATAAAAATCATCGAATAGTATAAATTGTACATCATTATAGCTCAAACTGGCATAACTTGCTTTCATGTCAAAGTATTCAAGTTCTATATCTCGATAACGATTGTAATGATTGTGATTTATTTAGTAACAGTCCGTGCGTATTTTTTTTATCAAACGGTAAGAAATGGCGGTAGAACGAGATGGCGTATGCAATTGCGAGTGAGAGCATGTTAGACAAAAACACATCTGCAGTTATCTACGGATTCTACAATCTTAAACTGAAAATATTAGACGGAGTTACTGAAGTTACTGCTGGAGCATTAAGAATCGACGGATCTGGGAAATCTTTCCGTTCCACAAAAAAAAACTCATTTAGGTACCATCTACAAAAAGGTCGCCTAGACACCTTAAATGTCCATTTTGCTTGCAGTGGCTAGACATCTTTTCACCACCATCAATGAACTTCAACGGCTGCAAGCAAATTTGTTTTGAAACTGGGCAGGCCTCGCTTTTGTCGACTGTACTATCTGCGAATCTGGTGATACAGTTCGGTAACAAAAATAGACTTCCCACTTTGCACCATGTCGCTTTGCAGTCACATTTGTAGCTACAAATATGACTGTAAAGCGACATGGTGGTTACGATATTAGCAGGTTTATCAATTCGACTAAAAGGCCCAACTCCGATACAAAACATCCGCATAATACGGAAACACAAAACTCTGGGTAGTGAACGGAAAACCCCTATATTTCGCTTTCATAACGTGTCATAGTTACTGAACATGTGTCACCCGAGCGTGCGTGAAACGGAAAAAACAGAGCAACTTAATAAATGAATATACATTTAGGGACACGTGTTTTCTATTGGGCTAATATGTCTTCGTGATGACAAGAGCTGCGAGTAATTGGATGGAAAGTGTTGGGATTAATTTGAGTCTGGTTGGTTACAATAATGTACTATTTTTTACCGTGCAGCGGTTAAGTAGGTTTAGGAAGACGCAATATAACTGATAGAGGAGTTACTATATTTTGCATTTATTCTCCCCTGTGCATTTTGGCTTTTGAACCATTTGACATTTGAAAGCATTGTAATAAACAAAAGTTTCATAGTAGCATAGGAAACAAAACAATTGACTGTACAAGCGTTATCGCCATACGAGTCACTTTTGGACCACCTCATAGTGACATGACTCTCTATTAACCTCTTTAGGTTAGTTAGTACATCTTATCATCATCATCATCTTATCATATGGTTGTCTTTTTGACCACTGCCTAAAGATGGGATTTTGAAATATATAACCTTAAGCGCTATTGATTTTCTCGGCGCTTCTTGATAGATAAGTCACGTGGTCTTTCCGATTTCTAACCTACAATACTATAGGCGACCTTATAGAAAAATAATTGTGTACAGTTCTGAGAATGACCCACTTACTTTCTCTTAAAATTTTCCAACTCCTGTCGCGTGATCCGAATCATTATTCTGCTGCACATGTTGTAGTATATTGAACGTACCTGAAACACAGAGTGGAAATAAGTTCTCAACATTCACAATTACTACAAGCCTCGGGCGTCCAGGACATAATACAATAAGACTTGAGGATGATGAGAAACAATGTGTTATTAAGTAATTTACTTGTTATTTCTATGACAATTATCTGCCTCATGGTTATCATGAGACTTGGGACGTGCAGTGCAGGTTACGTCATTAATAAAAGCACAAATGGATTGTATCAGACGAAAACATGTGGACTGACATAACAAGAATATAGGTAGATTTTATATGACTCTTTAGCTGTACGGTTGAAATAAGAATACTCCTCGTTTTTACGAACGCAATTAAAAGAAAAAATATATAATAGGACCAAACGAGTAAATGCGTTTGGCTTTCCAGTCACGGAGGCACGGTGTATCCAGCCAGAATCATTTACTGCCTTATGATACCGATCCGCTGGTAACGTTATTATATTTACCGGAAAGTATTCGGCATGCTTAGAAATTATGGTCGTAAATAATGTATTATTGTAGAATGATAAAAAAAACCCGTGTAGCCAAAAAAGCTGTGAGTTTTTCAGAATTTACGTACTTACAAAATTACATTAGAAATTTACCATGAGCCTTAAAGTTCAGGAAAACATCGTGAGGAAACAACGTGTGCACCTGCAAAGAAATAAAATGGTGTGTGAAGTTCCCAATCAGCATTGGGCCCGAAACCCACTGGGATGATGATGAGAATGATAAAAGAATCTAACAGATCCTTTTTTATGAAGTTTCATATGTCAGTCTTGCTTAACGCAATAATATTGATGATATACACTCAGGATAGAGATCAGGATGCACAAATTCTAAAAGTGTTAAAGAAATAAAAACATTTTCGAAATTTGTTTAATGGTGTAACAACTAACATGGATGAATATAGTCCGGAACGAGAACAATTTTAAGGTTTTAAAAAAATATTATCAGTTCGAGTCTAACTCGTAGATAATCACAAAAATCACCGCATTACAAAGCCGAAAATCAAGAAACTAGTTAATCACAAATAACAAACGTGGGAGGAAAAACTCAAGAAACTAAAATCGTACGTTATCCGGAACCCCTGACGACATAAACTCCATGTACTTGCCCGGTTTTCATATCAATTTGCGCATTCGTGCAATGTATATTCAAGTGGCCCACCCGCTCCGGTCTTAGCTTTTTAATGGTGCCATTTATGGGAATGGGGTAAAATATCCGTATTAAGGAAGATGGACGATGAGAATCCGAGATGGTAGCGCCGTGAGCTGAATTGATTGGTTGCTGCGGCTTTTAATCAAATTAAAGGGAATTATGGTATCTTAATTATGATAAGGAAGAGGTTAAATGAGTTCTCATTGTAGAGTGTCTAAGGATCTTCCGCGAAAGGCGCTTTCGTGTGCCGTAAAACACATTTCTTTTCAGATGCCTTTAAATGTAAAACGCAATTAAAGGGGCGATTCTTGGATAGTTATTATTAAGGAATTACTAAGACATCTAAGACAGTGCTTCGTCTTGTACTACATAATAGACAGACTAACGTGACTATAGTATGTAGAGCTAGAGGATAACATAGACCATGTTTTTTTTCCGTAAACAAATTAAGTTTTAATAAAAACGAAATCACGAGCAATGTCTGGCCAATAAGGGTGTGTCTATCGTTATAGATATAACATTTGATATAACTGTGGCATTTGGTGTAATGCACCATTTGATATAATTCGATTTATTCGTGAAGCAAAATTTTTACAACCGTTTTTTAAAATAAACCTAACATAACCTAGCCCAATAATCCCACAAAGTTTACTTCTTTAGTAAATCGGATTATATCGAATGTAACATTATACTATATGTTAGTTATATAAAAATGTTTTTACATCTATCGCGCCGCGCCCGGCCAATAAGGCGCTTAACAAAAAATGAACGTAACCACAATCCCAATGCTATGATGTTTTAAGCTGATCTTTACCTATTAAGCTGTATTGTCTGAAAAAACCGCGCAACTTCAACAATTTGTAAAATTGGTAGGTCTGGGAAAATAAAAAAGGGCGGATTAATTGTGCCGACCGTCGCCGTCGGTGGTAGCGGAAAAGAGGAATTTATTTATATAAAACTTGCCTTAAATACTAAATAACAGCGCCATCTCTGGGATGGCTTATGGAACTATTTACGTAGATTATTGACAAAGCAAAGAATCCTGAAGGCTGTTATACAATTCTAGAAGTTCCATCAGGTTTGGTTAGATGGCGCTTACTTAAGTCTATAGTTAAATTAATAAATTTAACAGCTCCATTGCTCCAAATCTACAATTCACTTTCCAAATATTGTTCGGCCAGACATTGCCAAAACGTTTAACTAAACGTGTCAAATTTAACAGCTCCATTGCTCCAAATCTACAATTCACTTTCCAAATATTGTTCGGCCAGACATTGCCAAAACGTTTAACTAAACGTGTCAAATTTAACAGCTCCATTGCTCCAAATCTACAATTCACTTTCCAAATATTGTTCGGCCAGACATTGCCAAAACGTTTAACTAAACGTGTCAAATCAGCACCGCTCGTCTTTTCGGCGGTATCTGACAAAAACCTATTTTAGCCAAATCCAACATCAGGAATTCTTGCCGCGGCATTGGACGCTGATTGGGCATTGTGGTGCCAACAATGGGCAATCATTGAGCTAGTTCTGACGCCTACTTGACGAGCACTTGGTGATGATGATTCATTTTATCGTCAACGCTTGAGCGGCCATCGCTGCTCTTATTGGTTCTATCGGCGTGGTGACGAACAATGAGGAAGGGTTGATGACTAAGTCAGCCATTTGCCTATTTTACATAAGTATGTACTTAAAATAGGCAAATAACCAACTTAGTCATGTCATGTGGTCACACACCATGTATAAGCAAGTTAAGTATAAGTATAATATATAATGTGGTATCATTAATTTTAAATGGGAATAAGGGACGTATATAGGCTGAGATGATGATGATGATGATATGGGTCATACAGATTTTTTAGTTCGCGTCTTTCCTTGGACATAGAAAAAGTTAGGGTCTATAGCCAATATTTTTTAGTCAAGTCTCAATCGGCATGATGACGCCTGGCCAACTTTCGACCCATTTAATTAAATTTTAAGTTGATGACTTTGAGTCACTAATGTTATGTCCACAGGAGAGACAACTTTTGTTTCTTACGATGACATGACCCCTAACCTTGGCTTTTTTAAATTAATCAACAGCTCTCTGTTATAACCTTCCAACTAAGTTTTAATCAAAATATAAAGTATGTATGCTTTGATTTAATTTCCATATTTGTTGTTTTTACAAGTCATACAAGAAATACTGCTCCGTCAGGATAAAATATGAAGTCAAGTCCCTACTAAGGCTTCGCTGTCCATGTATCACAGGGCTGTATTTAATAATTGAACCTTAATAGCCTACTGCCAAATCGCTTTAAATTTTTACATTACAACAAATAATAAAAATACGGTTAAAAATGAAGACTGTATTTTTTCGTTTCTATTGAAGTAAAAAGCTATGAAAGGCTCCACTCGGGTTCAGTTGAGTTGCGATATTAAGGCTGCATTGTAGCAACAAAAGCAATCGGAAGTGATCGGAGCCGAGTCAGCGGAAGCTAACGCTAACATGTCGACGAGCCCGTACTCGCGTTAGCGCCATCTAACGGTGCATGGACACGTTTCTGCTCTTTTTCATAAATCTTTAGATCAAATTGCGGGTAAATAACGCCTAGCTAAGGGACATTCGTAATAAAATGGAAACTACTATCCAGTGCAATCGACAAATTTTAATGTTAATGTTAGTAATTTTTTTTTACAATTTTACCATATTAAATAGTTGAAATCACAGTATTATTTCTGCATTCACATGATCATTGACCTCAAATTAAAAATATATTAAGACTAAGTAATAGCTTAACTATATGTATGTATGTCTGATGTAAGCTTTGTTTTATTTTTTGTTCTATTGATGTCTTATTTCAATTTTATATCACGAATAGATGTTTTCTCCCTCTTTTTTTCCCAGGCGGACCCAGCGCGGATTGGGAACTCCACACACACCATTGAATTGACACCATTACTCCGTACGAACCAGTAAGTTTAGTAAATATTACTAACCTCCACCTCATTGGAAACGTTCATAATTTGTATTACCTCGTGAAATAATTTGCAAATCATGTCGTTATTACAGTGACCGAGCGATCACTACAAATAATACCTATAATATAATCACCGAACGATATCAGCTTTAATTCAAAATGGGCACGTCCAACACTGCAGCTCAGTTTCAAAATCAATTAAAATTCGTCAGTGTCTGGGCCGCTGTATTTTTAAAACAGTATCAGCTCTTCGCACCCATGGGGGCTCTTCGTCCGCTTAATACGGATCTATTGTGCTATCTGCAGCTTAATTACGGATGCTCTGGAATAGCTTTCGTATTGGCTCCTGTTTTTCCCGTACCCGATAGTCGAGTTTGAATTGCAGCTAGGGTCGTGTGAAAGTGCACTTTACCAAGTATATTTGCGATATATGCATCAACCAAATTCTCCTACTATCAACTAAGAAAATGAAGGAACAAATAACTAATCCTTATTTCCTTATTTAATAGAAATAAGACTCTGTCTACCTGATACATTTTCACGCTAAAACCGCAGAATCAATACCCGGGAAAATTGCATAGCTCTCGCTGCGATAAACAGACTTTTTGCAGACGGTGTCTCGGGCAGCAGTTAGTTTCTCATACTGATTTCTCTTCCTAATCAAAGTTATCTTGGATGTGCACTTGTGCAGATGAGGTAGACGTACAGATATTCGGTAACTACTCTCGGTAATACGCTTTCATTTTTGTCGATTAGATGCATTGCGAGGACAATCATGTCAATCCAGCGAGGTGGTGATCGGAAAGTGTCTTTCATTCCACCTGACCCTGAACCACTAGTCTCTCTCTTATTCCAATTGCTCTTCCTAAGTGCAATGAGCTATTTCAATCAAAATTACAACACTTTCGCATGATCAAACCGCTATTACAACTAGAAATGACTCAGACTATCTCGGAAGGTACACTACTATGAAAAGGTTTCATTGCATTCGATAAACTGAAAATACTCCAATTTATTGAATCAGGCGTTACTTTGGGTTGGGTCGAATTTGAACAGTTAGTATTAATTAAATATGCCTTATAAATAAATAAACAAAAAAATTCAAGGTAGTTTTAAATATGTCAATAAAAGTTAATTTTTGTGGGGTAGTTTGAGAATAAGAAAAATAAAGTGGGTACTTGAGAAGTTACAGTGACAAGTTAAAACATTTGTTTTGGTTTGTTAGTTTAACGTTTGGTAGCATAGCATACGGTTGTGGTAACTCTGAAGATGAGCTCTGGTTGAGTTCGAAACGCGTCAGTGTAGCTTGGTGGTGGTGATGGTTGGGTTTATGTGATTTGTGTGTGTTCGTACAGTGTGGAGGTGGAGGAACTGCATGAACGCACATTTCTTGCATAAACGTAACTATTGTAAGGTCGCGGGTGAGCAAAGTAATTGTTTTAGTTCATTGAAAATACTCCTACTAATGCTCGCCAGACGGCACTATCAAGTTCATTCCTTTCCAAACATTACACAACACCACTAACCAAACCCCGATCATAGGGCAGTTCAATCAAACAGAAAGCAATAAAACTGTCCCTTACTTTACTTCAGCGAGATATATTCGAGCAATACTATCGGAAGGGCTAGGTCAACTCCAGTTTATCACCCCAGTGGCACCCACGGGGCATATATCGGCCTGCTCCTTAATACAGATCTATTGTACTTGGGTTAATTACCACTACGCTATTATCGTGAACATGTCGCTACGGTAAATTTCTTGGATTAAATACACGTTAAATGTTGATATGTAGATAATTATAATTGCTAATTGCGTTCGGTAACGGCCTACTGGGAAAATGTTTACACGATTGTTGTTTGATGTTCTTGTGCTTACACTGACGTGCACGTTACGTGCGGTGTTGTAAGTTATCTGACCTTTTTGTACCACATAGCATAGTATACAAATGATGCACTTGGTAAAATGCTATTAGGAAAATGCTACTCTACTCAGTATCAGAGTTCTTAGAAGGAAACTTGTAGATGGCCAAGCGTGGTCGGTTTTAAACGTGTGCATGAAATATCATTGGACTGTTTATAATGTTTATATTATTGCTATACCACACCGGGGTCCATGTAGATCTTTGTAGTTTTTTTAATGCCGCGTTGGAAATTAATGATATAAATAAATAAACACAAAAGATATCACTGTTTGTAGTTTAAGTCAAACAAAATATCAATTCCATTCCATTGCAGGTTGCGAGCACGAATCTAACAAATCTTTGCTCCCAACTTCAGTAGTTCTTCCATGAAACAAAATGCAATAAAACTTACTACCACAACTAGTAACAAGGGTGAATCCGAGAAATGTGACAACATACTGCAAAGTTTCACACAAACTCGAACACCACACACAAATGTACGAACCGAGGGCCGTTTTAAGTTTCAATTTCCATAAAAACTTTGGCTCGCGACTTCGCTCACGTACTAGAGTGCTATTTTATTCTAGTATCAAGCCTCAATGTTGTTCCGACGTTACTAGAACATGGGATGCATTCGAGAAATGACATCGACATTTTATGCTATGTCCTCTATTTAACAAAGAAACCTCAATTTTAACTTAAAATATATTATTATTTGAAATCATTCGCGTAAACACTAGGATTCTTCTACAAATAAAATAGTAAACAACTTCTCTCTAACAACGGCGTGCTCAGCAAGCCTTTTAAATTAAGTAATAGAGGTAAACTCCTCAGGTAGTTCCACTTTATCGAATTGGATATAATATCCTTGTTTCCCCTCTAGACTTTTTCTCTTAACGATCCCAAGGCAGTAAAATGGAATAGCCTATTCAGTGAATGGGAAAACATTACAATTTGAAGCGATTTTTATACGCGATTACAATCTTTGCAGACGCAGTTGAACTAGAAATAATGAACTAGATACAGCTTGTTATTGTTCGGCAACTTAGCAATAATGGGAGCGCAAGTAGTTGCCGATATGCCACTAAGAGACTCGTTTAAAGCAATTTAAAAGAGCACAGAAGCAAAGTCGCGCCCTCAAACGTAACAGTTTGGCGAGAATATTTATGTAGTAGTACTTTAGTTGTAATTAAATATATATGTGAATAAAAAAAAAAGTATCATTGCCTAACTTGACCGTGCAAATATCGTGTTCTTATCGACTAAAAAGTTACGAGTACGGAAACAAGCTTACAATACTCTTGCACCTATACACCCATCATCAAACGGTCTCTAAATGGGTTCCACAGTACCAACCTAAAGGCATTTTTCTTCATATCCACTCTCTTCTGCTCCTCGTATTAGCAATATCCAGCCAGTCGTTAACGTTATCATCAAATTAGCCTTCTATATTCAAGCGCAGCATAAAAACACCTCATTTTACGACGTGATATAGTCCTCTATTTCCTAATAAACACGCCTTTTCATCCAAAGACTAAGCGAAACAAGGTAGCGCTGGAATAATTCAATTCCTACCGGCACCTTACCACCGTAGGTGCGGTCCCGATAAATCACCCGACGTTGAACGCGTAAAAACGTTACACGTTTAGCGTTATAAACGCGCACGTATACTTACAGCGGTACAGAGCATTTCCATTAGGTGCCTACTTAACTTGACAGTAGCTACTAAGATATAGGCGTGATCGAATTACGCTCCATCGATACTACCTTCAGACGGGGACGATTTTACGTTACTTTGTTCTTGCTCGTATTAAAACTAAAACAAATCAGAACAAGTCAGCGTTTCGTGTTTCTTCACAATCATTACTACTTGTAGTGTAAGTAGGTACTTAGATATTATTGGTATCTATCGTAACATTATTTTGTGATATCAAATTTAATTGTGTTATTTTTCTTCGTTGTGGCCTAGTGGTTTGACCAATGGCCTCTCAAGCAGAGGGTCGTGGGTTCAAATCCTGGCTCGCACCTTTGAGTTTTTCGAAATTTATGCGCGAAATTACATTTGAAATTTACCATGAGCTTTACGGTGAAGGAAAACATCGTGAGGAAACCTACATACACCTGCGAAGAAATTCAATGGTGTGTGTGTGAAGTTCCCAATCCGTACTGGGCTCTCATTTTAAGAGGAGGCCTGTGCCCTGCTTTGGGACGTATATAGGCTGGGTGTGATGATGATGATGATGATATTTTTCTTCATGAGATCTTTGGAGAGAATACACTAGACATATTTTCTAAGGGATGTAAACCCGCCACTACCTTATTTGTTTATTGCCAAGTCATGTTCATTACAATAAGATGGCACACTAGTATTTAGAAGTCAGTCCATGACGACCTGTAAGGGCGTTAGGGCACACAGCAGCAATTTACAAGTAACTAAATCTAAGATTACATAATGTCAAATATGATATGAAAGTTATCATATTGAATACTTAACGAGCTCCCGATATATCAACACATCTACTAGCGTCCTAAAAATAAAATAAAAAACCGTGGTTGCTTAGAGGTTTGACCTATGGCATTTCTTTCATTGTGAAGCTCAACGTAAATTTCAAATGTAATTTCGCACGTAAATTCAGAATAACTGGGTGCAAGCCCGGGCTCGAACCTATGACCCCCCGCCTGAGAGCCCATAGGTCAATCCACGAGGCTACCACGGCTTTTTTAACAATTTACAACTGAGACTACACACTGGTTTTAGTTTACACACTATATTCTGAATGTCGTAACTTAATTTATCGAATGGCACGATACAAGATTAAGTTGTGGTTACCTGTAATTGGATAAGCATCTACCAGGAATGTTTACCAACTAGTTACTTAAGTTTTTGTATGATGTATTATCTGTTGGTGATCCTTAATAATAAATAAATAAATAAATATAACATAGTGATTAATCTATTGCCTTTATCTATATAGGCAACACGAGAAACTCATAGTTGCAAAAAGTTTTTCAGACGAGTCTTATTCTCCTATCGGGTGTCTAAGTACTTACCTACGTAACAGTTGATCGAAATTTCTGGAAATTACATACATTACAAGTAGTAAATAATTTTCCTAAACAAAGTTGAAGCGGTCTAGGCCCTACGCAAATGTAAAGCACAAGTTCAAACTAGGCCTACTAAAGGGAATTAGTCAACATTCAGTCATCTGAAAGCTGGCCAAAGTAACTTTTGATACGTGGTTTGGTAACAATGCGTGACATGGGTCAGGAATAGCGTTTGAACTCAACTTGGCCACAAATAGGAGCCCTCGATGTTGGTTGGGATCGCCACGGAACGCTAAAAATACTGCGGTTTCCACTTGAGGTTATCGAGTAGGTTATCCACTTTTATTTGCTCATACTTTTCTTTATTTGTCAATGTTGCTGCTATTGTTGTTGCAGTTAATGGAACGACAGAAGGACAGAAGTGTATCTTTTAAATTATAAACGCGAAAGTTTGGTTGGATGTGTGGATGTTTGTTACTATTGCAGGCTAAAACGGTTTGACGGATTCTAATGAAATTTCACACACAGATAGTTTATAACATGGATTAACATATACTTTTATCTCGGAAAATTGTATAATTCCCGCGGGGTAGCGATAGTCGAATTCTCCTCAGACGAAGTCGCGGGCAACAGCTAGTAGTCTTTAGAGTTAATATAGTATGTGGGGACAAATGTATTTGATATTGAATTCTTAGCTCTCAAGAAAATTCTAGATATTTTAGAGCAACAACTCAGTTCATTTCACAAGCGTAATGGTGCGTAGGTACTTGAGAAAGAAATCTTAAACGTAATATCACACAAACTGCTTGTATAATCGTATCAGAATATCATTACTTCTGTACTGACTTTGATATGCTTTGTACGTACTTACAACAATTGTCTTTATACAGCTACATCAGTAAGCTTATTGTCTATTGCGTTGACGCTTGCTTTCGCTCGCATTCACTATTTCGTTCTTTCAAACGATAAAAGATGGTGACAGAAAGAAATGACGAAAGCGAAGGCAAGCGCTCGCGCGTTAGACAATACGGTCTCAGGTCTGTTGTTTTGCTAGTTCCATGGAGATCGAAAAGAGCCAGCGTGTCTGAATAAGTGGCGTCCCATACCAGCACCCAACCCATGTTCCATGGAATCAGAGTCATACAATCCGGTCTCTTGCCATCATCTCTTGCAATACCTGTGGGCTCAAGTAATCGTCCACTATTGAACCTAAACTCACTCGTTTTAATAAGAATATCAAACTCACTGCCCGGTAGTGGAACACGCCGAATTCCAAAATCATCGCAATTAGGCGAAGTTATTCGCGTGACCGTAATCACGTAACGCGGCGGTGTTGTAGCATGCACAATCGAGTCGGACCAGTTCTGTTATCATGCATCGATAACGGACCATCGGCAAACGTAATCGATAGTGACCTTTTTTGTTTCTCATTTCATTTCACCGTCCTGGCAGCACGAGTTTGAAAATAGAACAGGCTTTTGTCACTGGCTTATTTTTTTGTTGTATTAAAAGTCGTAAATAGAGGAAGGGTCAACGTTACCATCGCCAAAGCACGCCTCCCTGCCTAAATACTAGGTACTCGCGTGACATTGGACACCACTTATTATTAGTCTACTCATATCAAATTTGTCTTTAATGTAATAACATCGCAGATGCTTCGCAGGTTATTCCTGTTTTCATATCCAAATTCCAATCAGCAAGTCGTGCAATAATAGAAAAATTAGATTTAATTTACCAGCGCAGATCTATCATGTATTAGTAATAATAAAATTCCACCGGTGTGACCGGTGAATCATAATAAATGACAGGCCGTGTTTCTTAGAATAACACACTTGGATTTTATAACGGTAAATACTATAAAGCCAAGGTTAACTGTTAAGTACAACGCGACGCAGACTGAGAACGCAGATAAGAAGAAATTTAAGAGTACGTATGATGACATGTGTATTATATATGTGCATATTTATAAGAACCAGCGCTCGCGCACCCGGCCTGGCGAGGTACAAATTTCACTAAGGGCCGTCACTTTATTTAAACTTTAATACGGTAAACAAGAGAGCAGACGCGTTAAGGAACTTTACTGACAAACTTTCAGAATTAATCCGTCAGCTAATAAAGCTCTCAAGCAGAATTTAAAGTGGCCCCTCGTAAACAGCTCTTTGTCTCAATTTGTCATTAATTTAGCATGAAAGCAGCACCGAAATGAACGCGATCGTTATACCTAGGTGCTCGAGTAGTTGGGGAATAAAAGCTAACTTTCCTCTTATGGTATTTTTTTCTTCAAATTATTAATTTTACTGTCATCCCTACAATACCGCATGACTACGAATATACCAACCTTAGTTGATGGTCCGGTTACGGGATGACGTCATAGCAATGGCAGCCGGGTCGCGCCACAGAAGCCGTATGACTATATGACCGAGCACGCCGCAACACCCAAGCGAACATGGCCTTTCTAACGTAGATCACACTGCCGCTTCCCAATAACCGCCAAAGCTAGGCCGCTCGAGCGCACGCGTCGTTGTACGACGAACATAACAGAAGCCTCGTTTAAAATTATAATTGTCAATGGTAAGGTGAGTGCAACAAGAATAAATTAAGGCTAATGAATGACGTATTGTGTGAGGGACAGGAAATTATTATTGGTGGGTCGGGTTACGAGGGTTAATAATGCATGCGAGCTTGGCGATAAAGCTCGGAGTCCGGTGGCCTAGGCATTAGCCTGCCAAGATTGTCAAGAAGTAGGACAATATAATTAATTTAAACGGCAGCACGACAGAGACAGAAGTCGGCATGTTATAAACGATCTAATATACGAAGCACAGATGTCTCCGGCAGACACGTATGTATGTATCGACGCGAAATGTAAATAAATGTCACGTGCCTGGTATGACTTATAATTACATATCGTGCTAATTGAAATCCTCACTCAATTTTCACATAGTGTATTATTTCCTTGGATTGTAATTTCAACAAAGGAAATTACTCTTTAATAATTAATTTCAAAATTTTTGTTTAATTGACATGGGAATTTTATCTTCTGGCCGATTAATTAAAGACGTTAAAGGTTGGTCCTGCTGTTGGAAAAAAGTTAATTGAAAAACCTTTTGAGGATTTCGTTTGATAAGGTCTGCTTGGTGAACTAGAAAAGGTAACATAGGAGGTCGTTGGTCTCGTTTGGTACGTTAAACAAGTTTAAATAAAAGCAGAACAGGCACAAGGAAACATTTTTTTATGAAATAGGATGGCAAATAAACATCATAGTTTGGCGAAATTAGTGATGTAACTAAAACTATGTACCTTTTTAAGAATAAATAAAAAAAAACGAGGTTTCTCATGGTAAGTACCACGCCTCATGGGCATTGCAATACCAGAGGCTTGCAGATTCATTGTCAGCCTACAGGGCAGAGTAGTACCTGATATGCCAGTAATTTCACTGCCTGTCATAAGACAGAATAATCTACACGCCCGAATACAGCAGCGCAGGCACTGCTAGTTGGCAACAGGATTAGCTTGTAAGTAGGAGATGCAATCCGGTCGGACTCTACCATCCGCAAAAATAACTAATTAAATATTAGACTATAATAAGGTAGTTACAATACTAACAAGAAAGCAACTCAAGGTAGTAGAAACTAAATTAATTATCTCTCTGGCAGACAATTTGCAGAAGTCAAGTTATTACACTGTGCTTTGACCAGAGATAGTAGAATTAGATGTTATTTATTAACAATCTAAACTAATTAACGCACCATTTTAAGTCCGACGTTAATTCATGCTCGTATATAATCACCTAGTCTAGTTGCATTAAAGTTTCGGAAACATTCGAGTCTCAGTATTACCTAGATTGACTCTGAGACTTAATATATTTAAATGAAAACACTATTCCACGCCGTTGATAACTTAGTATTATATTGTATCTTATTTATAACATAAGTATGGCTAATGTAATGTAACTCCAACGGCTCTGCTGATTCTTTGCAGCAAAACTTCATCCCGAGCAAGCATTGTTCTCAATATGGCTAAGTCCTAGCTTAGCCCATAATAAGTAGCCTACTTTTAAGTACTGGATACTTCTTCGGTGTTAAGCTTAGTTTTTGTTGCGGAAACTAAATCTTGGCAAAGTCTTATAACAATAGGGCATAATGTTAATTTAAGTTAGTGTTCTTGATGAACTATGTTGAGTTTCTTTGAAATAATGAGATAGCTTAGTTATCTATAGTAAATTTGTGGAGTCGTGTTCTGGTCCTTTTGTGCACCTTACCAGCTCTGGCTTTTGCTGTTGACGGTGCAGGTCGAACAATAAAGGTTACCGCCATTCTCGCAACGAGTCACGACCACCTTTCACCGCAGTCTTGCAAATCACTATCGACGATCTTTATGCAACATTATATAGATACTTTGTTATAAACTTAATAGTATTTGAAAGTATTGTGTACAGAACTTTCTGATGTAAATCGCTAGTTTGAGGCTTAGTTGATGATAAGTAATCAGTGATCGGATGTTCAGTTATAAAGTTAGCTGCCGCGAATTATTCCAATACAAGTGTTGTGTTGAAAATGAAAAATTTTCAAAGGGTTGACATTGTGGTTTTGTCGAACTGGTCACTTATTTTTTGACAAATCTATATCTACTAAGTACGTCCAGTTTGAATTCATTGGTTTTCATGATTATTTATTTGAAATGCGAGACTGTACCTTTCGTAAGTTTTGGACTATCTTGACTGTAATTACACCTGAATCTAATTACTCCTTACGTCCTTAATACCACTAAGAGTTTCGCAGATACACCGCTATTCCCTGTGTGTGCGAACTTACCGGCTTAAGCTTTAATTAGGAGGTTTTAGTTTCAATGATTAAATAGCTGGGGTTTAATGAATTACCCATTACGAAGGACTGTGATAATTATTATTCATACTTTAACACACTTCCATTATTTTCCAAGACAGAACGCGATGAGAGCGCGATCCCAACTTCAATGCAGTGACAACTGTGGCAAACCTAAAGTGTTGTGATCGGAATGCAAATGAAAAGCATATTGGGTGTAAAAATAAAATTTCGGTTCTTACTACTGCTTATTCTGTTTATCATGTCATTTTTGATTGAATGGTTAAATATATATTCGTTATAAACATGGATTCCTTGGAATAACACCCAAACAAAAAGTAGGTATTATAATCTGATAATAGTTCCACCTTTAACGACAAAGAGATAAGGTTCATTCATGATAAGACTATATCTACTACCAGCGTTTACCGTTCACTGTTATGTCGTTGAGTCATAACAATTTACACAAATGATTATTTTCATAATTCAAGTTGTGCAAATCACTAGATCCAGAGAATTTTATTTGATTTCTAATGCGAATTATAATAGTACTGATGCAATACGATTTGTTTTGTACACAAGCTAAATCATGACAAACAACGTTTTTGAATTCTGCTGTCTACGTGTAACTTGAATACCTTATTGACGCCAAACTAGAATTATAACTCAGTATCTTTTTTTCACTTTTAAGAAGACGAAGAGATAGTTATCACACAATATTGCTGTAGCAAAAGACATCGTATCAGCTAGATGCAGCGACCGCCTCGTAGTCACGAAAAGAGCATCCTTTAAGCCAACAGCATCTTGGCAAGTGTCCAGATTTTTGAACCAGTCAAGATATCGTTACTCAAGTCTTGATATCATAAACGCCTGGGCACTTAGCTGCATTCTCTCTTTATCGGTTGTATGGATTTTAATATCTTTTTAATTGTAATTTTTGTAGGTCACTTAGGTCATTCTGTAAGATGATCGAATATATTTTATAATGTATTTGACGCCATCACTGGGTACCGGTCGATGAAGACGTAGTGCAGTGAACTGCACATTCCCAGTTAGAAATGCCTATTGATGACGGAGGATTTGAAAAATAAACGAGCAAAAAACATTTTTAATGCAAGCTTTAGCTGTTTGGTTTGTATGGAGTATCTACGTATCCGTACCAAACAAGTCAACCCGGTCATTTGAATTGGGTGAAATTCTACTTGCAAGATTTGAGGACAACTTCTAATTTATATACAAACATAAGAGCATTAAAAGTGAAATAAAAGCTATCAATAACGAGTTAAACGAAACCTATTAACGCAAGCTTGTAACATTTTTTGACTAAGTTTTTGCATACATATACAACCTTATTCTTCATACATTACCTCCGCGTATGAACCTGAAGATAACGTATCTATTGACGCTGATATCGGCCGTAGGGGAAATGCAGTCACTTTGATACTGAGAAGACAGGAAATGAGCACTTACTCTTTCTGTAAACAACGTAGGTACCTTTGTGTTCTTGTAAGTACCTTCGTGTTCGTGTAAGTACAGTGACGTCTATGCACGATCCTTTAAAGGGGTAAAAGGAACTCCAGGTGTTTGATTTTACAACCTTTAAACTTCAGTTTCGTTCATACGTTTAGGACAAATCTTGTAAATTAAGTTTCACCCACATTCAGTGGTCAGAATTTACTAAAAATTTGTATGCATAAGTAAATGGATAAAACGGAGATGGCGGGATGATTTGGACCGTTTTGACCCAAGGCGAGTGGAAAGAAAAAGGGAAGGATTTTGTCCAGCAATGAGACGCCTAATAGGGAAATCAAAAAAGTAGTTTGGATGATTATATTTAATAAATACAACAGTCGACAAGAATTATCGCCAGCAAAGAAGCTTGTTAGGAACGTAAATTTGTAATCTAAGAAAAATAATATAAAATTAATAATAGAGTATGTTTTAGGTAAGACGCGTTCTTTACTTTAAGCTTATCTTGATAGGAATTAATATAATTACTAGCTGTTGCCCTAGACTCCGCCTGCGAAGAATAGGGGTATAAAAAAAGCTTAGGTACGACCTATTCTCAGATCTACAAAATATTAAAAAAAAATTGATAAAAATCGGTCAAGCCGTTTCGGAGGAGTTCGATAACAAACACCGTGACACGAGATTTTTATATATTAGATAGATGTATAAAGGAAAATAAATACCGCTATGAACTGTAAGCAGGCTGGATATGTTGACAAGTCAAGGAATGCAAGTACCCAACTGTGAATGAAAAAACTGAGTAGTAATAGTAAGCCTTCTACGGAGATAAAGAAGTCTTGCAAGTTGCAACTCCTAGAATTGGAAACATGAGCGGTACATGAAATTTAATATGCGTAGATGTATGCTATGCAAGTATTGCAGCATTTGCAGCTAACATTATTAATTAACTTATGCAAATAAAATTACAGAAAAGGATACTGGGGCTAAATTCAGGAATGGCCCAACACGGTTTGCGAGCGGTAATTCAATCGTTTGGGAGAGGATAGGAATGGGTTGAGCTTGGGATGAGCCTTATTTTCCTGTTAATTCGCTTTGTAAATAAATAAACAAATAAATAAGGCTCATCCAAAACCTCTCGCAAACCAGTGATTTTTGGCGTTCCTGAATAGCAGTTGAAACCAAACCCAACCCAAACGATTGAATTACTGCTACCAAACCTGTGAAGGACCGTTCCTGAATTTAGGGGTACGTATCAAAATACATAAAGTTTAAAAATAGTAATGGACGAAATACATAATGGTCATTTGATATTTATAATGCACTTTTCTTGGAAATTCTCAACTTTACAGGATTTTCATAAAATAAACCTAACCTAACCTAAACCAATCTGTAGATTACACGACTAAAAAAGTTCGTTTAATCAATTGTTTCATAGAAAATTTTAGTATATATTATGATTATGACCATTGTATTTCGTCCATTATTCTTTTTGAACATAATATATTTTGATACGTTCCCTGAATTTAGCGCCTGATGCATGTAAACAATCGATTAACAGCTTTTCCGATATAGCGGGACTTTGACTTGGCAATCTAAAAGAAAATGGTTGCTTTTGTAGCACGTGACATATGCGTAAGGGTCCATTTTCATTGAAGTGTATACTACGAACCGCGAGAACAGGAAATCACGGTACCGGTTTTAGTAAGAGCCGGGAAATTAAAATCTTGGAACAGGTACCGGTACTACAGTCCTAACCTAAGGCGAGGTGTAGCAAAGACGCCAGATTTCATCTAGGTAATCATATGGACATAGTAAAGGAAGCGTGGAGAGATGTCAATTATGCTGGGTATACACGAGCTTAGTAGCAAATGCTTAGTACTTGTGACTTACACTTGTCAGATATGTGAAAGCATATTGTTTAAGTGCTTAGTATTAGTGTGCACTTGCAAGTAAAAATCTACTAATGCTTGTCACTTTTCAAGTGGTGTGAACATTAATGTCAAGTCATCATCATCATTTCAGCCGAAAGACGTCCACTGCTGAACATAGGCCTCCCCCAAGGCTCGCCACACAGATCGGCCCTGAGCCATCCGCATCCAGTGCGTTCCCGTCACCTTCACCAGGTCGTCGCTCCATCTTGTTGGAGGCCTACCTAACCTACACACACTGCGTCTTCCGGTCCGCTGACGCCACTCTAGAACCTTTCGGCCCCATCGGCCGTCAGTTCTACCCCTGCCCTGCCCTGCTGTGCTATGTGCCCTGCCCACTGCCACTTAAGTCTAGCGATTCTTCGAGAGTCCGTGACTTTAGTTCTTGCGCAGATTTCAACATTTCTAATGCGATTCCGCAGAGAAACTCCAAGCACCAAGCTCAAGCTCAAGCGAAAGCTCTCCATCGCCCTCTGAGTGACTTTGAGCTTTCTTATGAGGCCCATCGTTAGCGGCCACGTCTCAGTGCCATAAGTCATCACTGGCAACACACACTGGTCAAAGACTTTTGACTTGAGACACTGCGGTATATTGGATGACAAGATATTGCAGGCAGATCATGTCAAGTGAAGTTTGATTATTCAAGTGATTCGTTTCCTTTGTTTTCCCAGATCTTTGTAACTACTAATACTATTCTCTAACACTTATGTGTAGACGGCTATTATTTGTCACTTTTCACACTGCAGTTAAGTCCCTAATCACTTACACTAATGACGTTGCTAACCAACGACAAGATGCCTAACTTTATTACAATGCCTGCGAGTGAACGGACCAAAATTGCCGAGCAAGATAGCCAACAAGATTCGTTTAGAGAATTCTGCAAGTCTGTGATCCGCCTTTTACGACGTTTCTATTGGGAAGCGTACACTATTTAAAAAAAAGTAAAAAAAATACTTTTATCTTTGACTAGAAAGATGAAGAGAGAGAGAAAGAGGAATTATTAATTACTGAATGAAAGGTTCCAAGAACCTTTCCATCTACCTGGGTAGGATTACTTACCTGGCGATTTTATAATAGGTACCACGACGTGCCTTTTCTCTACTGCAATATGGCACTTATTCAATGCATGCGGCATTGTGTAGGTACATGTCTCTTATTAGAAATTAGTAAGAGTAATTTTGCTGTAGGCACATAAATGCAATGTAAGTACAGTTATAATTGTGTTACAGACATTCTCTCTCATCTTATTTTTGTAAGCTCTAAGCTAAATATGGTGATGTTTACATAAAATATGAAATTGTGTCCTACGTTATTATTTTTTAATTCCAGTAATTCAAATAGATTATTACTTTGTGTTTTTTGTGGAGTAGCAACACAGGGAAATTGTCTGGGCTGTCGGAGATTTTTTCGGGAAAATGTACCTACTTGTGACGATTTAACATAATAGATCGAAAGAGGACGCTAGTTGCTAGGGTTTTTATTTCAATTACTAGTGGTTAAGGTTACTGGAACGCGTTGGATGCGGATGGCGCAGGACCGATCTGTTTGGCGAGCCGCGGGGGAGGCCTATGTTCAGCAGTGGACGTTTTTCGGCTGAATAGATGATGATGATGACTAATGCGATTAGAGTATTCAACCAAAATAACAAACAAACCTACTCTTCAGCTTTATAATATTAGTATAGACTAGCTTTTGCCCGCGACTTCGTCCGCGTAGAATTCCAATTTGTGGTAAAGCTTCTTCATCTCTTTCATTGTATAAAACAAAAATCCGGCACCGGCAACATCCATCATTATTATCATTTCATCATTTCATCATCATCAGTATCAGTTAGTGAATATTATAAATCCCGTTTATTCTCTATACCGTGGGAATTTCAACAAATTTGTCCTTATTCTATGCAAATTTTCGCTTATTTTTATCCCGCGGGAATTTTGCATTTTCCCCGAGAAAAAGTAGCCTATGTCCTTGAAGTTTTAAAATCAGCTTCGTAGTTGAATTCACTTATTTTTTTCCTGTGGGAATTTTGCTTTTTAACGGAGAAAAGTAGTCTATGTAAATAATGGTCTATGTAAATATTGGTGAAAGAAACTTTCAAATCAGCCCTCAAGTGATATTCACTTCTTTCTATCCCACGGGAATTTTGCATTTTACCGAATAAATAGTAGGTAGCCTAGCCTATACCAATAAAGGATAGTGTAGCTTTCTATTGGTCATTTTTTTTTATACTCAGCCCCGAAGTTAAATTTACTATTTTCTATACCGCGGGAATTTTGCATTTATCAAGAACAATGTATCTTTTCTATTGGTGAAAGACATTTTAAAATGAGCTCCGAAGTTGATTTTTTTTTCTATCCCTTGGGAATTTTGCATTTTCCCGGAAAAGGTAGCCTATGTCAATAAAGGATAGTGTAATTTTTTACTGGTAAAAGATTTTTTTAATCGGCTCGGAAGTTTCAGAGATTATCTATCCCACAGGAATTTCCAAAAATCCTGCAATAAGTTTTTTTGCTGTTATGTATGACCATTTACGTTTATACTGAATTTGAAAAGTTTAGTAAATGTAGTTACGTAGATAGGATCCAGTTGTTTTGAGTATATAAATCCTGATTTATCCTTATCCCGTGGGAATTTTCAAAATTATTGAAATTAGCTTTATACCTATTCTAATAGTCTACTGCCCAATTTGAACAGTTTATCTTCGTTATGGGGATAGGGTCACTCTTAATTGATGAAATATATACATTCCGTATATTCTTTATCCCGTGGGAATTCCGGAAAATTCTTTCTTATCGGATGCCTACGTCATACAAAGAACACATCCTCCAAGTTTCAGGTCTCTACACACAGCGGTTTAGGATGTGCGTTAATCCGCCAGTCAGTCATTTAGGACTTCAGGACAAAGCATTTTATATGTATTTGCATTGCACCAAGCTTTTATGCGAGTTCAACAATGATGTTTGAATACTCAATTCGATTTTATTCGAAAAAGGTTGAACTCACATAAAAGCTTCATCATCATCATTTCAGCCGTAGGACGTCCACTGCTGGACATAGGCCTCCCTCATTGACGCCCAATCATTACGGTTGGAAGCGACTTGCATCCACCCTGAACCTGCGGCCTTCACCAAAACGTCCGTCCATCTCGTTGGTGGACGTCCCAGGCTGCGCTTGTAAAAGCAAAAGCTTGGTGAAATGCAAATACTTATACATATAATTAGTTATTATCAGAGATCAGATCAGGAAGTGGTTGACAAACGTAGACAAATGGTTTGCAAAATTTGAAGTTTCGTTTCGTTTACATTGTGTCAAAATAAAAAGTAATTTAAATCAAAAGCACTAAGGAGTATTGATATCAACTTCGAAGCAAATCACCCCCAAAAAAACTTTCTACTCCTTTTTAACCCCGTCAAGGGATGAATTTCAATAAAATACGAAACACGTCTTCCATCAATTCAGTTATAGAATATTTATGCAAAATTTGAAGTAGATTGGACCAAGGAATCACGTTGTCCCATACAAACTTTGCCCCCCTTTTTTACCCCTTTAGGAGTAGAACTACGAAAAATCCTTTCTTATCGGATGCCTACGTCATACAAAGAACATACCCTCCAAGTTTCAGGTCTCTACGATCAGCGGTTTAGGCTGTGCGTTGATCCGTCAGTCAGGACAAAGGATTTTATATGTATAGATAAAAGATTAATACTTAAGTCAGAAGGATTAGTCAATCTAACATCTAAGACAAGGGACAAGAGGATGTATGTCATCTTAGAATAAAGTACTATGTTGGAATTGACGTGCGATATTAGGTGAGTGTGTTTTATTTATTAGATTAGGTAGGTATAGGTGAGAAACTTTAGTACAGTACCCGGCCATAAAGATTGCATACGGTCTTTGAAAAAAGACTCTGCAAATGTCCGTCTTTCCAAAGGCCGATGTGTTTTTTATGTTTTTTTTTTAAACACAGAAGAACACATCGGTCTTTGGAAAAAGACTGCAAATATCCGACATTTGCAGAGTCCTTTTTCAAAGACCGTGTGCAATCTGTATGACCGGATAGGAACTGTAAAGAACGCGGTGTACCTATGTAGTGGTGCACAGGATTGATATACAAGTATGAAGATTAGATCATTTTTCTAATTTGGAACATCAATTTAAATAAATAAATAAATATTATAAATATTAGGGGACAATCTTACACAAATCGACCTAGTCCCAAACTAAGCAAAGCTTGTGCTATGGGTACTAGACGACGATAAACATACTTATATAGATAAATAAATACTTAAATACATAGAAAACATCCATAACTCAGGAACAAATATTCGTGCTCATCACACAACACAAATAAATGCCCTTACCGGGATTCGAACCCAGGACCTCTTGCTTCGTAGGTAGGGTCACTACCAACTAGGCTAAAGCGGTTGTTTAAAATTTGTGTAACGGACACATAGTACATACAACAGGTTCTTTACTTAAGTTTCAAAGTCAAAGTCAAAATTCTTTATTCAATTTAGGCATCAAATTGATGCTCCTATGAACGTCGAAGAATCTACCACTAACCGGCAAGAAACTCAACAAGGTGTTTTTCAGCTATACTTATGCAACCCCAGGAAATGGGCCATTTCCTGGGTATTCGACCCATGTCGAAGTTAGCCTGTGATGGAATTTTTCAAAAGCTTATTACAACATGTTGGACAAATGGTTCAACTAGGTAGGTATTTAGGTTGGGTTGTTATTTCGAAACTTCAATTGTAATACGAGTTAGAATCCTACATAGGTAGGTAGAATATGAACTAAAACAATTACTTTGCTCACCCGCGACCTTCGCGCGAAGGTCGCGGGTGAGCAAAGTAATTGTTTTAGTTCATTAATATGGACCTCCGCAAAGTAACGCCTGATTCAATAAATTAGGTAGAATATGTTGATTATTCGCCCTTTTTAGCACTGAATGTAGTGGAAACCTTTTTCACTTGTTGTCATGTTTTGTATATAATATAAGTGTGTTCGATGACAGTCCTTTCGGTTTTGGCATGTAATTGTTTTTGTTATTAGGTAAGTACATAAGTAAAGTTACTTACTAGAATAGAAGTACTTTACTAGAATAGAACCTTTAGTAGGTGATTCTTGTGCCTATTTTTTACCCGGTAGTTCGTACGGGTCTCTACCCGTATTTAGCAAAAAAACCTAAAAGCCGCAAATCATAGATAGGTAGGTGCATAATAGTATGTAGGTATTTCTATGATTTGAGAGAGAGAGTAAGGGCGTTGGTGCACTAGTCTACTAGACCGGACTGGAAAATTCCGGTCCGGTCTTGTAGTGCACAAAAGCCCTACGAGTACAGAACGGATATGGAATTTAAGTCATTTTTCTAATTTAGAACGTGAACTTGTTTAAACGTACCCGTTACTAGTAGATAGGTACCCATTGCAGTGTTTTATCTATACTTTACTTAATGTTGTCAAGTCGCACACAGGGACCCGCGTTCGTAAGTATGTAAAGTACATTGTCAGACTTTTACCGGAGTCGTTAATTAAGTATACACCTGTCCACGTGTGATATGCGAACTTTGCCGGCTTCGAACCGCTAAAGTATGCGAAACCGCGAGGTAAACGAACCTTGCCACACGAGGTCACTGTTAACACTCGTATAACATTGCCGCTTTTTTACAAAAACACGCACTGTTAACTCAAAATTCATGTCAAAGACCGGACGAACAATAGATCTAAATACGCTAGACATCACGTTCAACTAGTCCTATTTCATAACAACGCGTTCCGAGAAAGTAACAAAAGGTCGTAGAACAATACGCGGTGCGCGGGCACAGGTAGGGAAGTTCGGGTCTTACCTTTACTGAATTGTGCCGTTGCTATGGCCAGCGAGCCGATCAGGAACACTGCCACCCAGCGCCGCCGCTCCCCACGCCACAACATGTTTCAAGATTCTTTATTATTATTCCAAACACGTCGCTAAAGCAACTTGTCACACGCCACGCACTCACCGAGTCTTGTAATCACACAAATCACGCACACTATCACAAAACTCAAACGCACATCCATTTGAAAAATGTTCGTTTATCCGATAAGGTAACCGCTTCGCACGGTCGTGGGACGAGCATGCAGGTAAAGTGGAACGAAGCCTATTAAGTTTCAATATCTTTAAACTTGACGCAAACTAGGGTCGAAGTTAACTAAACATTATTAGATGCAAACGGCACGGGAGTTCTGCTCGGGTTTAAGTTTAGAAACTTCACATATTTCCGAGTAAGTTCGAAGTTGGTGGCGATAACGGACGCGACGCGAGACACGACCTCCCGTCGCATCGTTCGCGGCAGACTGGCACGAAGTGAGTGAACAATCAACAAGTTGCGGTCGCGCGCGATGCAGCCGTTGAGCCGCGCTCAGAGCATGCGCGATCCGCGTCTATATTCATACTCGACCACGACAAACAATGCTGTTTGTTTGCGCCTGTGTTAGTAGTTTAAGACGGCATCATACGCCTACGCACACACTCAAGACGAGCCGGCTCGGCTCACGACCGGCGACCGGCGAAACGCAACCGGTTTGTTTTCGCGCAAAAAACAAGACGGGATTTCTATCGTCGAGGCGAGTTGTCACACGGGTTCAGCAGTCTATATCTAATCGATCCAGGATAATTATATCTTGTCGTTCGTTACGAGTTGGTTGAGGAAAACCTATTATATAATAATGTATTTAGCTTGCAATACAATAGGCATCAAATTTTAATATCACTTGTTAGGTAGTAGTAACATAAGAGTACTTTTACCTTACTCTTGTATAATTTATACCTATTTAATTTGGTTTTGCATAGGTATGTTAAGTAAGTATCTCAACACAAAACTTCGTTTGTAATACAATCCTTGCTTCCAATCCAATCTTACTTACTTTACTTAATAATTATAATGATATGCGAAAGTTGCTCTGACTGTCTGTCTGTTTTTACTTCACGCTTAAAGGCCGGCGGCGCACTCGTTGTAATAAATGAAACTGTTAGAAAGATGGCGCACTAGATGCGTGCACATTATGTGGCATCTTTCTTTCAGTTTCATTCATTACAACTGATGCGTGTCACGCACACGCATCCCTGATGCGCTGCCAGTCTGTGCTGGCATGGCACTGAACTGACTGAACCGATTTAGATGAAATTTGGTACGGAGGTAGTTTGAGACCCTGAGAAGGACATGAGATGGATTTTATCCCAGATAATTGCTTAGATCCCGCGGGATAGCGATAAACGAATTCCTTTTTGTTAGTTAGATAGGGTTGCGTCTGGATGTTCTGGAATGCATGGAAATAATTAGGTACAACACTATGGGTTCTATTATTTAATGAACAGGTAAATTTTGTATCTTCCCCTTTACTGCGGCTTGGGACTAATTTGAACAGTTAGTATTAATAAAATATGCCTTATCAATAAATAAACAAAAATTTAAGGTAGTTTTATATGTTAATAAAAAATAATTTTTGTGGGGTAGTTTGGGAAAATAAAAATAAAGTGGGTACTTGAGAAGTTACAGTGACAAGTTAAAACATTTGTTTTGGTTTGTCAGTTTAACATTTGGTGGTTTAGCATACGGTTGCGGTGCTCTGAAGATGAGCTCTGGTTGAGTTCGAAACGCGTCAGTGTAGTTTGGTGATGTGTGTTCGTACAGTGTGGAGGTGGAGGAACTGCATGAACACACATTTCTTGCATAAACGTAACTATCGTAAGGTCGCGGGTGAGCAAAGTAATTGTTTCAGTTCATTAGATGTACTAAGTTAGAATTGTTTTTTTGAAGGCAGTAAATTTGAATTTCCAAAGCTCCGTCTGAACAATTCGCTCGACTAAATCGTTTGCGTATTCATAATAAAAAGTGAACTAAGCAACTGAGTGAAACGATTTAAGGTAAACATCCCTGTTCTCGACACTGACCCAATACATGGCACCTTCAATCTTACGTTGTAATAAGAGTGGTGGCAGATGGGTCCGTCTACTGGGTGTTGAGGTGTCGAGCATAATACGCCCACAACAGGACACAGAGCCTCGACTCAGAATGAGAGGGCTTGTGTGTGCCGTAGTTCCCTCGCGGGTC
This sequence comes from Archips crataeganus, assembly GCA_947859365.1. Classification (NCBI taxonomy): domain Eukaryota; kingdom Metazoa; phylum Arthropoda; class Insecta; order Lepidoptera; family Tortricidae; genus Archips; species Archips crataeganus. The sequence goes on along the minus strand of OX402066.1, from coordinate 10,485,111 downwards.
CCGTCCGGTTGGGAACTTCACACACACCATTGAATTTCTTCGCAAGTGGGCGCAGGTTTCCTCACGGTATTCTTACACCGTTCATGGTTAATTTCAAAATCTTCAAAAATTCCGAAAAGTTTAGGAGATGCGAGCGCAGGTTCGAACCCACGACCAAATGCTTGAGAGGCCACAGGTCAAACCACTAGGCTACCTACCACGACTTTTGAACGTTTAATAAGCGAATTTAACAGTTGAAAAAAAAACTACTACTTATAGTTGAAAATACTTTACTATTGATAGCTAGCTACAGTAGCTACCTAAGTAGGTAGATAAACAAAAAAACTCAGTAACAATCGACATAGCACTCTTGAAATTCCGTGTCCTCGCTGTCTGGGTCTCCTATACACATATCTGCATCGGAACCGGGATTCTGTAACAAAATTGATCAGGTAGTTTTTTTTATTTTTATTCAAACGAGCAAGCGGGTCATCTGATGGAAAATGATCACCACCGCCCAAAAATATCAACAACTCAAAGAGAGTCACCAATCTGTTGCCGGCCTTTAAGAGGGTTTATACCTGCCGAGCTGGCAACGTTTTGTATACAAATTGTTCTAATATATAAGTTAAAGTGTCTACTGCAATAATAATTCGTGATACGACTTTTATTTTCTTTAAAAACCGTTACGTAATAATTTGTTCGTTTTTAAAGAAAATAAAAGTCTATCACGAATTATTATTGCAGTAGACACTTTAACTTATATATTAGAACAATTTGTATACAAAACATTTTTAATTTACATTCAATTATTATGGAATAATCGAGAAAAACTAACAAAAATGCAACGTTGCCAGCTCAGCAGGTATAAACCCTCTTACCGTACGTGGCAGGAAGTGCCAAAGAAAACGTACAGTGGTAGACTGCCTTCATCGAGTAGTGACGATGGAACGTAGACTTTCGGCGGGAAGTGCGATAGTGGAATTTTGCAGCAGGTAGTTTATCAGATTTATAGGTAACACCACGTGAGTTGAGGCGAATGATTACACACAGCTACATATATGTAGTACTGATTGCAAAAAAGGTAATGAATGAATGAAATGAGTGAGTGAATGAAAATGTGAGTTATATGATCTTACGATGAAATACTTACGCAATACTATGCATTATATTTTTTATTTTTTCATATAACCTATTTTAGAAATAAAACAATTTGAAACTGATAAGAAATATTCGCAACAACAAAATCGGTATTTTGTAAATAGCGTAAAATACGCTTACCTATCTGATTTAAATAAAATAGATCAAAATATTTTATTTTATGTTTTGTTTGAACTAGATGTATTTTCCTAAATTATTCTTAACGAAATAGGTTGAAGAAATTTTTAGTTAATCTTGTAATTCTATGTCGAGACTGTTTGATATTGCTATCGGTACGAATAAATGTCAAAATCCCGCTGTCATTACATGACGTGTTGTTGTGTGTGTGGCCTCAACTCTGGTGGCGTTACCTATAAGTATTGAATCCATTCAATTAGGTACGAAAATAATTGAAAAGGGAAGATTGCCTATTAGGCCACGGACACGAAGTCAGCGGGCTGAGTCATACACAGCGTAAGAAACAAAAGTTGTCTCTCCTGTAGACATAAAATTAGCGACTCCGAGTCAGCAAACTTAAGATAAATTTAAATGGGCCGAAAGTTGGGCAGGCGTCCCACACGCCGATGTAGACATTGACTAAAAATTATTGGCTATAGAACAATCATTGATTGATTATGGTTGGCCGTAGGGGAGACCTATGTTAAGCAGTGGACGGACGTCTTTTTAGGGTTCCGTAGTCAACTAGGAACCCTTATAGTTTCGCCATGTCTGTCCGTCTGTCTGTCTGTCTGTCTGTCCGCGGCTAAGCTCAGAGATCGTTAGTACTAGAAAGCTGTAATTTGGCATGAATATACATATCAGTCACGCCAACAAAGTGGTAAAATAAAAAACAAAAAAATATTTTTTGTAGGGTACCTCCCATAGACGTAAAGGGGGGTGATTTTTTTTTCTAAACTAAACCTATAGTGTGGGGTATCGTTGGATAGGTCTTTTAAAACCATTGCGGGGTTGCTAACATGATTTTTCTATTCAGTGATCTGTTTGCGAAATATTCAACTTTAAAGTGAAAATTTTCATTAAAATCGAGCGTCCCCCCCCCTCTAAAATTTAAACTGTTAGGTGGAAAAATTTGAAAAAATTCGGAATGGTAGTAAATATATCAAATTTACTAGGAAAAATATAGCGGCTAAGATTGCTTGGAAATTATTTGTAGTTTAAGAGTAAATAGTAGCCTAAGGTGTAAAACATACCTAAACTTGGATGATTCCGTACACATACGAAATCCTTAGAAAAATATTACTTGATTTTTTTGTAATGGCTACGGAACCCTACCTTGTGCGTGTCCGACACGCTCTTGACCGGTTTTTTTTAGGGTAAGTACATAAGTATTGTAATTCGAAAACAATTCAATTCAATTCGAAACTCGCGTTGAACAGTTTTGTGCATGCATAACTGATACAGTATAGGTAGGTAGTACCTACCAGGTAGGTATTTACATACCTCTTATAAAACTACTGACCTACACTAACAATTATATCGCTTTCAGCATCATTAAAGTCATCACATGTAACTATCCTGATGATATCTTTTCCTATACTATAAAGGTTTAGGTAACTACTTTACTAAATGTAAACAAACATCAGCTGCCAACACGACCAAAAGTTATAGCGTCGGGTTAACCAGCCAAATGCAATATTTGTAATTGACTTTCACGCGTCACATTTTCGACGTATTCTTTAGTTTAGTCGTATAATATGGGGTTTGTTTATATTTAGTAAAGTACCAACCTTTAATAGTATAGCACCGAAATTTCGTGTTTACATTAGGTAGATATTATGTTAGATATGCTAAGGCTTATAGTGCAAGAACGCACTATGCGGTTAGCCGCGCGGTTGGCCTCGCGCCATCCCTCTTCAGAGTATCGCGTGAGAAGAGCAGTGCGTAAGAGCGATTAGAGAAGGTCGAAGGGGAAGGAGGGAACTAACTAATTTGGCTCAGGGACCCAAAGAGGGTCTTGGCCTTCAAAACGAGATCACGCTATCTGACCCGATCGTGTGCAGCTTCTTGCTAGTCGTCGACTTGAAGACGTCGCAAATCCGCCTGGACACTGTCCTCCCAACGGTACTTGGGTCGCCCAACCGGGCGGCGACCAGTCGGTCGTCCCACGTACGCTCTCTTGGCAGCACGATCCTCTCCCATTCGGAGTAGGTGGCCAAACCAGCAAAGTCTGTGTGATTTTGTTACACCGATGATGTTGGGTTCAGCCACCAGCTCCTGGATCTCTATGTTTTTACGGATCCTCCACGTGCCGTCGTCTCTCTTGACAGGTCCCAGAATCTTACGCAAGACCTTCCTTTCCGCTACAAGGAGTTGAAATTCCTCTTCTTTTGAGGAGATAAACATCCGCATCCAAAACACCCTGCGATGCAGTGCTGCCCTCCACAAAGTGTTGGTTGGTGTCCAGGCTTCTCAGCAGGAATACAAAGTTAAGGATCTATAAAATTGTCGTAAGACCTATTCTTATGTATGGCTGTGAGGCCTGGACACTAACACAAAAAAGAGAGAAGGTCGCTAGTTCTTTGAATTACCTTGCTGTATTTATAGTACGGGTTTAAGTTCATTTTGATCCGGGTTTTGTACTGGTTGCCTGGGCCGCAGTCAGTTTCAGGCTTGCATGGAGACCAGTCACTCCATTCGCTGAAGCTACATATTGTACGGGACTCCAATACCAATGGTTCTTCTCTGAAAATCAAGTTAATATTTTTACTACTTATAAATAAATAAATAATAAATAAATAAATATCATGGGACAATTCACACCAATTGACCTAGTCCCAAAGTAAGCTTAGCAAAGCTTGTGTTATGGGTACTAAGCAACGGATAAACATACTTATATAGATAAATAAATACTTAAATACATAGAAAACATCCATAACTCAGGAACAAATATTCGTGCTCATCACACAAATAAATGCCCTTACCGGGATTTGAACCCAGGACCTCTTGCTTCGTAGGCAGGGTCACTACCAACTAGGCTAAAGCGGTCGTTAAACTTATTCTCTATATTATTTGTTAAGTTCTGAAGTGCCTGTGAAAAACCTAAGTAAAGGACCTTGTATGATAGATAGGATACATAATATGTATTTATAAATGGATGCATGTTTGTATACGTGTTTCAGGGAAATGGCCAAAACAGAAATTTGAAAAATATCTAAGGGATATTATTATTATTGGAAATTCATTGTATACATACTTATTAAAGAACCAAGTGTATGCTCATAATAATTATTATAATCACTTTGTTACATATCGTGAAAGACTTACGATTCTTCTTCTTGATTGGCTACGTCTCTATTCTCTTCTTCATCTTTAGAAAAAACAATAAAGAGGTTTAAAAATCATTGTGGAAACATCATCAATATAAAACGGAATATTATTAGATGTTAAACTACATAGTTATTTATGTAATACAACCAGCAGGATAATTGAATGAACGGCTACGATGCCAACTATTATATATTCTGTGAAGATGCTCACAATCTACACTCGACTCTTCTGCCAATAAGGGGGTGTGTCTGTTTAGTTAGATCATTTAGAGCACCACAACCGCTTAACCACTTCGCTTGCTGACTGTACTCAATCGGGCATGTTAATGAATTGTAATCGCCTACGCCTTTTTAATTGACAAAATGTTAATAATGATAACAGTCTTATACAAACTCTGTTTTTATATACTTCGTTTTTTTTTCATTTAATGCATATATAAGTAAGTACATTATTTTATCGCTTCATACAAATCTTATTTCCGCCCTTACTTGTTTACTTAATCATCATTTAAAAAACGAAACATACAAACGTACATTTTGTTATGAACTTATGACTGAAAACATGTTAAAAATTTGACAAAGTTGGTTTGTTTAGAGGGTGGAAAAGTTATCATCGTTTGTAAGAAATGGCAAAGTTCTCGCTTGTACGGTCGCGTGCTTTAATTTGGGACCCATTTCGAAAAATATCCTTTGAATTCCTATACAATGATGACAGGACTGTTAACCTTAAGTGGGTCCAAAATTAAAGCCCGTGACTGTACTTCCCAATATTTGTATAAGTGGGATTTCACAGTATAATTATCAAGATAACTATTATTTTTCATTTATTATTATTAACGATAATTTAAATCTGCGTGTAATAAATACATAAAGTATCATAGTGTGTATTCGAAGGTGGGTAATATAAATGAACACGAGAAATTAAACGTTATATTAAGTCAAAGTGAAAGTTATTTTTTTTTATTCAGTTTAGGCTACAATTGAAGCTCTTGTGATCGTCAAAGAATCTACCACCGGTTCCGAAAAACCCTGTTGAGAAGAATCCGGCAAAATCTCAACAAGGTAATTTTTTTTTCAAACAGATGTTACGTTGTTATTAAATTGCATACAACTAAATTTTTTAACACAGTAGATACGCTAGTTGAGACTAAGTAAATAGGGATAGCCCATGCGGATCGGAATTATTTCCAAACATCCCTGTCCATGATAGGTATATTATTAAATTTTATAGTACGCACGTCTTAGATATCAATTGTTGCACAATAACCAGATAATTATCAGATAATCGAACCAGATAACTATCAATGAACATTTATATTACCTTGATAATTTCCAACCTTGTTTTTAAGGCACCGATATGGTAAGCAAGCAGACGATGATGATATGATGATGAGTATGATGACTACGTTCATGACATACCCGAGCCTGAGCATGCAGAGTCATCTAAATTATACACGTTAAGTAGATTTATCTTAAGGCGGCCAAATGGTTTCAAGTCGTTTAAGTTTATTTGGTAGAACGGTGATTCCCTTTCGAACGAGCCCAACGCCACTCTCTTCACGTGGTCTTGAGGCATAGTCACCTTCGTCGGTAACTAGAAATAAAATAAATTAAAGAATTAATAAATATGTCATCACTAATTATTATTGCGCTCCAAAACTCAAACCGCCAAGCTTTTTTAAATGAGGTTGGGCCAAGCATGTATGAGCAAGATGGGCGCACTCAGCCATATGGTGGGTACCACTCGACGGGCATCGACGGCAATGAAGGCCGAGGCGGAGATATATAGATAAATAAATAAATATCACGGGACAATTCACACCCATTGACCTAGTCCCAAAGTCAGCAAAGCTTGTTTTATGGGTACTAAGCAACAGTTAAACATATTTACATAGATAGATACATTCTTAAATACATATTAAATACCCAAGACACGAGAACAAACATTCGTATTTTTCATACAAATATCTGCCAAAAGAAATGATGGAGATGGCGCGACGACCGTGAACTTTGAGTTTTGGGACACCTGTAATAATATGTTTTCTTATAAATAGTCACTAAACGGTTGTATTGTAGTATATAATACATATATATATGTATGTAGTGATTGCAACACGTAGATACTTGAGAAGTTTTTGGCTTTTCGCAAATTATCTGCACTAATCTACGTCGTGATGAAGTGGTAAAGTTTGCGAGCGATTTCCCGGTATAATCGGAGAAATGATTACATAAATTTATTTGATGTGAGTGTTTTGGAAGTATCCATTTAGGTATGTTCTCTTAAAATTAACTGACTTGATCAATTGGGTTAAAATCCCAAGTCATCTATACTTTACAAGTGTAAAGTTATGCAGGTACGGGTATTTATTATATACCGAAGTACTAATATTTTTTTTATGTGCGATTACAACACTTCATCGTTAAAATAATCAAAGGCCGAATTTTAAAAAATACCGGCCAAGTGCGAGTCGGACTCAGCTCCGTACAAATTTTTGGTATGTCAAAATATACGCCGTAAACAGGGGGCTTTCAATTTAGGCACGTTAACTGAATCGTCGAAATTGGTACCACGACGTCTATTTCTTAGAGCTGAGTCTCAATCGCTTACAAGTGAAAGAAAGACCCGATATTGTCTCTGGTCCGAAACTGAAACGTTAAGTCGCGAAAGGGATGCCGCTATATGCAAACCAAATATCTATCTCTTTTAGTCTCGACTGACGTTTGGACGTTCGAAACCCAAAGTACCTCTAAAGTTAGCTTACGGTTTGATTTCTTCTTGCGACCGGTTGCCACAATCAAAACAAGTTGAAGTTGAAGTTGATTTCTTCTTCATTTTTAAAGTACTGAAAACTTAAAAAAAACTCATTTCCTTAAATAATGTTAAATTGTCATAAAATATGACTTTTTTTAGAGCTAAATATAATTCCCAGACCCAGAAATTCTTACCAATACTTTTTATTTTCATGGTTCCAGGAAAATCGACTAGGCTGGTTTTAGTTTAGGAATAGCTGAAAATTTTTAACAAAAGATGAAAGTATGTAAAACTTGCTCAGTTTCAAGGTTGGGGTAAATCAAATGCCTGATGCAAGCACGGTATTTAGGAATAAGAAAAATCATTACTTACGATTTTCTGTATTTGATTCTTTAGTTTAGGTAATGCATAATCGTCAAGATTTAAATGTTTTTTACAAATACGTGAATGTTTTGAAGGGACATAGTTGACCCTGCGAATCGCTACTAACCACTGCTTTGAGACACTTTTATCTTTCGGAAACTTATGTTCGCCTTTCTTTTCCGAGCAAAACGGGACTGCGCAACACTGTGGCATGGCCAATACGTTTACTCTACAGTTCTATTGTATTAAATATGAAATTAATAATTAAATATTAAATGTCAATTTTTGTTTTGGCATCCGTAATAACAAACTTTGACAGCCGTAATGAGTAACTTATACTGAATCGCTAAATTTGACACTGAAGCGATTCAATTTCCACTCAAGTTAAGCGTCATGGTACGAAAACCACTTGAACTTGAAGGGAGTGAATGAAAATGTCTGTATCGCTACCGCTGAACCGCACTTGAACTGAATCGCAAAAGTAAGTAACGTCGTAGTACGAAATAGCGATGTAGTTCAGTTTAGAGCTTAAACTGAATCGTATTAAGAGAGCGTGGTAAGCCCCCAGGTGTAACTAAAATAATCTAGTGTTAGCAGAACCCTGCTTCTAAGTAAAATGTATGCAGTGTGAGATCATTTTATATTGGTTAGTCAGGACCCGCTCATGAGATACGGTCTGGTGACAGACAGATATACGGATAGTGAAGTCTTAGTAATAGGGTCCCGTTTTTATCCTTTGGGAACCCTAAAAAAATAGTTTTCGTTTCGTGTAAGGACTATTGATTGTAAATGGCTATCAATAACGACTCTGACAAAGTGGTTTCTGATTAAGTCTCCGATGTCATGCACCCTGTATATTAATTACGTTACGTTCACTACATGTGATATTATCATCTTTACCATAATATATTATACTTATAAGCGAAAAGTCGCAGTGCGTTTATAGAGAGTAGTTCAGCCAGCATCGCCGAGATTCAAAAGGAAGGCTACGGCCAGAGCCGAGTGTTGACGGATTGTTGTGCATACGGGTGACATGACAAGTGTACACGACTACTCTATCAAGAGTGCAGCGAAGAGGAAAACCTAGAGCTCGAAATCCAAAGTAGCCATGCATTGTTACACAAATACATCAAAAGAAAGAAAGACGAAAGACAAAAGAAAAATAAAAAATAAATAGATAAAGATACTTCATACTTAACTTGTAAAAGTTGGCCTAGTAGCGCCATCTCTTGGTCCAGGTGAGCGGGTAGCTCCAAAGGAGTGTTGAAGTCTCTCGGTAGAGGGCATTAACATAGATGCGCTTAATCACTGCCTAATGTGATTATAACAGACTGAAGTGTACGATGTATGGGAAAGATTCGTCGCTAACTTCTAGACCAGTGATGGTGTAGGTGTAAGCACGCAGCACGGAACGCTGAGGACCTGGGTTCGATTCCCAGCATTGGTCTTTTTTCTGGGGTTTTTCTGTGCATCTATATTTCAGTTTGTATTTAGTTTGAAATATATGGTTTCACGGGATGACCGTAAAAGTAATAAAAAAAATGAAGTTGAAGAAAATAAAAAATAAATAGAAAAAGATACTTCATACTTAACTTGTAAGACGAAAGACGTCTAATGCGTTCCCGCCACCTTAACCAGGTCGCCGCACCATCTTGTTGGAGGCCTACCTACACTGCGTGCGTCTTCCGGTCCGCGGACGCCAGTCGAGAACCTTTCGGCCCCATCGGCCGTCAGTTCTACGAGCGATGTGCCCTGCCCACTGGCACTTAATTCTAGCGATTCTTTGAGCTACATGTGTCCGTGACTTTAGTTCTTGCGCGGATTTCATGATTTCTAATGCGATCCCGCAGAGAAACTCCAAACATAGCCCTCTCGATCGCCCTATGAGTGACTTTGAGCTTTCTAAGAGCGCGCGCAGACAGAGAGCGGTCTGGAGTTCCGAGTTCCGCGTTCAGAGTTCTGTGTTTTGACCGCTCGAGAGTTCCGACCGCCTGCTGTGTGCGTTATCGTAAGGGACTCAGTACATTCGAAAGAACGCAGAACTCGGAACTCGGAACGCGGAAATCCAGACCGCTCTCTGTCTGAGCGCGCTCTTAAGGCCCATCGTTAGCGGCCACGTCTCAGTGCCATAAGTAATCAATTTAATTTACACAAATACATACCTCGTAAGAAACTCCATCCATCGTCCCAGCGTCCCAAGGATATAGCGGTAGGTCGTGGCTATCAAGCCACTTGTCGTTATCGCACAGCTCAAATCGGGAAGCTCCCAAGAACCAATCAGGAGAGGGCTTAAAGGCTATCACCAGGGAAAAGAGGTGGTGCCACGGGTCCACCCGGAAAAGCGCTTGTGATGGCTCGAACATGTCCGGGTGTTTCATTTTTCGTCCTCTGATTAAAGTTCTGGTGCTGCCGGGTGTGTTACCTTTCATCTGAAATAGTAAAATAACTAACGAAATTAATTAAAAAGATACAAAAACGGATTCTACGTATAACGAATTAACGACTAATGACACTTCAATTAAAAAGCCGTGGGGGCCTAGTGGTTTGATCTATGGTCTCTCAAGCACAGTGTCGTGGGTTCGAGTCCGGGCTCGCACCTCTAAGTTTTTCGGAATTTATGTGCAAAATTACATTTGTAATTTACCATGAGCTATACGGTGAAGGAAAACATCGTGAGGAAACCTGCATACATCTGAGAAGAAAAACAATGGTGTACGTGAAGTTACCAATACGCACCGAGCCCGTGTGGGAACTACGGCCCAAACCATCTCATTCTGAGAGGAGGCCTGTGCCCTTCAGTGGAATGTATACACGGTTATTTATAATTCACTAGCATCCTTTTAACCCTAAACTCCTACCACTTAAACAATTGTTTTTTGTTTTACGGCTTTTGTCATAACTTAATATTTTTGGTGTAATTACGTTTTGACAATTTGAGATTACCTCTTATTTTTACGATACTCTGTGTATTTGTATGGGAAAAAAAGTGCTCCATTTTAAAAAGTCGTAGAACAAAAAACATTTGTTTGAGTGATAGGAATTCAGGGTTAAGAGGATGTCAGTGAATTAAAAATAACCCTGTATAGGCTGGGTTGATGATGATGATGACATTCAATACAAACATGTAATTATACACTCATGCCTTTTAAAATATAACCTTCCTTTTTGGCGGCAGTGGGATAAAATAATAGTAATAGTAATAGAATGGAATGGAATGGAATGGAATGGAATGGAATGGAATGGAATGGAATGGAATGGAATGGAATGGAATGGAATGGAATGGAATGGAATGGAATGGAATGGAATGGAATGGAAAATATTTCTTTTTGAACAACTACAATAATACAGCTAAAAAAAATGACACAGCAGACCATAAACATAGACATGAATGTAGTTGCTACAAAAAAAGGACACCACGAAGGTGCCACGACGCTGATTTTCAGTGTGTCCTGGCCAAGTTTCCTTACTATTTTTCTAACCACAAATAACAAAAATGTGCGATATTTCACCTGAAGCCGTCGATCGCATTGACCATTTATTTCTATCGTTAATCTATACCACTTGACAGAAAGGAGTGGTGAAAGCGATTATGATTCCGAGTTACGTTAGTACGGTCGATTCCCTACCTTAAGTATCCACTTTCCCATGCAGTTAGTGTGGAAAAGTGGATACTGTTAAGGAACCGACTGTACACTGTACTTTAGTGATTCTTGCCCCGTAGGAGTAAAACTAGGAGTGGACTGGGGACTTTCCCGTCTTGTTACAAAAGGTGCCTTTAAAAGGAGACTGTATCACGTTTTTCAAGGCTGGCAATGCACCAGCAGTGCTAATGGTAACGGCAGTGATCACTTAACACCAGGAAAACAGTAGATGCTTTTCTTTCGCACTGTCTTACCGCTGTAATAATCTCTTCTTCCAACACCGTAGTGTTTGCTCTTTCAGCAGCTAACCGTAGGCCTTCACTAGCATAGTCATCGGTCTTCCACAAAACGAATGTACTATCATGAGAAGCGCCGACCATGTAGCTGTATTCATTGTTTTTGAGATTTGTTGGGAAGTTCTGCGGGTGAGTCGCCCGTGACCACTGTCCTTTGAAGATAACCTGGAATCAGAGGGTAGTTATAATGGGTGACTACTAGCGCCATCTAGTTATCACATAAGAAACTAATTACAACATCTTGCATCGCACTATCGAAGTTTCTTAAAGGTCTTCCGCACACTATATCAACTCCACACCAATGCGGCAGCAACTCTACTCACACTTTCGATGAGTAGTCAACTAGGTGATCCACCCAATGGTCACTAGTGGACAATGCGGTGTTAACGAGTGGGCAATGCGTATTCAACAGAGTCAACTCGTCTTCTAACCTCAGTTTTGGTGTTGGTTGCCCCTCAGTCGCAAGCGCATAGTCGCCGCGGGGCCGACGTATGGTCCACGCGTGACAAACGGACCGGAACGGTCGTGTCGGAGTTAACCTTTAGTGTACGACACGTGTACGACGCGTAGACCACACGTTGTAGGTACACTACCTGAACATTAATTTTGAAAATTGTGCTGTAGGGAATACGACATAAGGCTTAAATTTCAATATTTAGCTTTGAATCGAGTAGCTATTGAGTTATTATAGTGTGCTTAACTCTGTTGCATAAATACAACTTCAAACTTACATCCAATGAACTTCGGTCTCAGGCATTAACATCCGCCTGGAGAGATCTCTCTATTGCAACTACCCCCAAATTGGTGACCCACGACATTGGACAAAATCGCAACCTTCAGAGATTTACAAGACGAAGACGCAGTCTCACAGCAAGTCAGACTGCCTCCACTGTGCACCACTAGCATGTTGCTATATCTCCATGCCGTCTACAGTCTGCAAACCCTTCTCCCACTACTGCCACCCGCTCCAACAAGGATCCAGAAGTAGCAGGGGAACAACAACGCTCGCCGACGAGGCTCACACTTTACCCTTTCTCTGCAGCCTAAGTTATCTTTAACATTTGAAAAAATCGTTATCGTTTCCGAATTCTGTAAGAAAATTCTTTGATCTGCTTTTCATACTCACTTCGTACCGTGCTTCGCTGCATAGTTTGCAAGTCGCCTTCGCACGTAAGGGGGGGCTGTCAATAGGTTCTTTGTCGTCCCTGGACAGTTCCACAGTAAGGTTCGGGCTGATGTACCAAAGATCTGCATTTTCTGCCACCATAGCACGTATGCGCACTTTTTTCGCCATCCTTTCGGAGGATTTGGGCGACAGCCAATGCATCTGAAGAGAAAGACGTAAAAAACATCACCTGCTTTACTCTAAATTATGTAGAAATAAAAACACAATTTGAAATATAGGTGCTACAACGTTTTTTTTTAAATAAGCGACTCGCGTATCCTCATAAATATAGCCGAGGTTTGCCCTATACGTTTCGAACTAATTTGTGGTTCCGGATTTAAGAATGATCGCATGAGTACGAGATGTGATTGTAAGTTTACGTAGGTAAAAACGTCATCGAATACACACAGCTACAGGGTCCATGCCTATAACCATCCCAAAGTTCGTAAAAAAAAGTTTGCTCGAGTTCGGTTGACCCGATTAATTCAAAATGTAAACGTAGCTTTGATTTTAATGTTTTTATTTTAATTTCGTACTTATTACATTACGTATATGTCCCCAAAATCCACCATTACGTTAATTACGTTCCACTTGTGTTTAAGTAAGTATAAGTAGGCACTGAATATACCTTATATTATATACGATACAAACCTCTATTCGGCTCTTTTCCGAGTTGTCAATATTCTCTACAGAGTTAAGGCACCGCTCGCTGTACCGAGTTCTTTTGTCACTATCCAAGGTCTTCAGATTGCCCACATCACCTGGTTTCCGGTCGAACTCATAACTGCTGTTATCCACATCTGGCTCCTCAATGGTAACCATGAACCAGCGGAAGAGGTGTGTCATGTTCTTAGTGTATAAGGATACTGCGGAATTAAGGGTTGTTGAATTATTTGGGAAGAAAAATTACGAATTACTTTTAATAATCTTTTCGACAAGAAGAATATGGCTATGTTCCAATATGTGGGTGTATTTTTAATAGGTGATTAATTAAGTACCCGTTTGTAACACCACCATGGTCGCAGTAAGGTAAACAAATAACGGTATAGTTTGTTTAGTGTAGTTAGCGCCTGAATAAATACGAAGAGCAATGCAGATTCCGAAGGATCTCATTTTGCGTAAATGATTGATTCAGGCGTTACTTTGCGGAGTTCTATTTTTATCTATGACGACCGAAAGGCTTAGCTAGTGGTTAGATAACCTGACTACGAAGCTTGTGGTCCCGGGTTCGATTCTAGGGCCCAATTGCATAACAAAATACAAGCAAATAGTATTAATGAATTTCAATACAAAATAGCTAATAGGTACTATTAGCTTGTAATTTATTATGCAATTGGGCCCTGGTCGAGGCAGATATTTGTATGAAAAACATGCATGTTTGCTCTCAAGTCTTATATGTTTAAAATATCAAAGTATGTTTAGTTTAACCGTTGTCTAGTACCAATAACAAAAGCTTTGCTTTCTTTTAGACTAGGTCAATTGATGTAAATTGTTCCGTGATATTTATTTATTTATGAACTGCAGACCTTGCACCTTGCGTCTTCGTACCCACACGTGTGTTGCTAAGTGTTCATGTAGAGATCCGCCGTCCTCTTCGAGTGTTCAGCCTATACTTAAGGAACGCGTTCAGGTCGTCCCGCCACCGACTTCTGGGCCACGACGCCGCTATCCGTGTCACATTACTACGTATTCATTTAATTTACTTACTGACATATCTCTGATCAGGCGAGTAAGATCCTCCCGCGTCTAATCCCTTGTTCTGTACAGTTATGTTAAACATGACGTTTAACGATGGCGTAGAGTCCTTCGGCGCTAGGGGCGGGGTCTGATCGCATTTGTCCGCTAAGGACATTGCGCATACGCAAAGGAGTTGTAGACACTGCTTCAAGTACCTGCGAACGACGACACAAGCAAGGACGTTTAGGGCCCTACCGAGCTTTTGACGCAAGTTTTTTGACGGGGTGCCCCAGGCTCATATTCAATGGGGATACTCTAGAGGGTATAAGGTATCCCCCCGTATATTAATCTGCCGCGCTCGAGTAACTTCACAAATCCCCTCTTGGGCTCCCCTACTAGAAATAAATATTAAATAATCTGTGACAATAGCGTCATCTCTATTTAGTTTCTTCATTGTGTCCATAGATGGCGCTATTGTATTAAACAGAGGTTAAAATGCCACACGAAATTAATGGTACAGTGAAACTGAAACTAGGTACCTACTGTCGTACAACAGGTTTATTATTTGAAAGAACCGCGTCGTTGTATGAACATTGACATTTGACAGCCCCGTTGATTGAAGGTGGCAAAATAGTAACACGCATTTCATTTCATTCCTCTCATCATCATCATCATCATCATTTCAGCCGTAGGACATCCACTCCTGGACATAGGCGTCCCTTATTGACGCCCAATCATTACGGTTGGAAGCGACTTGAAATACCCTGAACCTGCGGCCTTCACCAAATCGTCCGTCCATTCATTCCTCTAATTAGTACCAACGTTAAGTAAATAAACATTTTTATGTTGCAGATTTTTGTAAATAAGTATTTACTTTCCTTAATGTGCAATGCGAAAGAATTGTCAGTGATTTATGTTTTATTTTTCTTCAATGTCTTTTTTGTTCAAAGTCAGTCCTGACAGTGTTTTCTTGTTTTAACAACACCAATCACAAGCGAAACCAAATTCAAATTTTAATTGTTTTTACGTTATTAATTTAAATTAGAGGCACCGGACCCTAACAGAAGCCAAACAAAAAGAATAAACCCAGAATAAAACACGGGTTAGGGACACAAAAACAAATAAAATATACAACTCGAAGAATACCGTACGCTGACTCAGCGAGCGAAACCTAATTTACCGAATGATTTTCTTTAAAACGAGGCTAACTTCCAGAGCTTTAAATGTTAGTTTGTTTACCTCCGAAAATAGAACAAAAATCACAAAATTTCCTGTTCTTTTTGTTCAGTAAATTATTATTTAAATCCGATCAAGCCTGATTATTTCAATCTTCAAAACATTGTCGTATTATATTTTATAAGTACTTATACTTTGTTTTTTAGGGTTCCGTACCTCAAAAAGAAAAAACGGAACCCTTATAGGATCACTTTGTTGTCCGTCTGTCTGTCTGTCTGTCAAGTGTACGTTTGTATGGACAAATGGTTTGCATCGTATCCTTTAAGTCTTGCTTGCGATTAGCCTATTTAGTTTTAAGCCAATCACTAACATCACACATCAAAGTTGTCAAACAGACCTCACAATACTAGCGCTAAGCCTGCCACATAAACTCTAATTAAAACCTCGTGTTTAAATTAGACTATTTGATAAATGAGGCTAAAACTTCAGTAGAAGTGCCAGTAATAAAGTCAGTTATTTGTTTTGGCACACATAAACAAATGGAGTAGGTACGTACATTTTGAACCACCGCATCTCATATCACTTGAACAACACTCACTCCACTCGCACTGTAAAGAACTTAGTTTGTATCCCATTAAAGGGATTCAGGATCCACTACAATTTGTGTAAATCCAATGAGTTCTATTAGGTTATTGCCGCGTTCCCGAGACGTGGTCTCCGGCAACTCAAAATAAACCGATGCGCTCTGTTGGCAGGTCGCCAAACCGATTCTTAACTTTTATGCCGACCGCTTTCGATTGTTACTGTTTGGAATTATGATTTTTTTTAAGTTGTTGGACTTATACGGAATATGGTTTAATCATCATCAACCTAGCCTTTGCTACTGTAGGGCATATGCCTCCCCTCAGAATGAGAGGGGTTGGGCCGTAGTTCCCAGGCGGGCCCAGTGCGGATTGGGAACTTTACACACACCTGGTGAATTTTAATTGTTATTTCACACTTAAGTAAATTCCGAAAAACTCAGAGGTGCGAGCCGGGATTTGAACCCACGACCCTCTGCTTGAGAGGCCATAATAATAATAATAATCATTTATTTCAAGTATCAAGGACTCATAATGTTTGTTAGTGAGTCAAACCAATAGGCCACCGCGGGTTTTTTAAATAATAATTAATATTTTTTAGTTTGTGATTAAGTCCCGCAAAATATTAGTTATACTTAATTTAAATATTTTATTTTATTTTCTTCACTACTTTTTCAAAATTAATTTTGGCTGATGACGTCAGAGTTAAACACAGCTTCTTATTTCTAAAATTTTTTTATAAGCGTAGGTACTACCTATGTTGAGCATCGGCTTAATATAATTTTTAACTGTGGTGATGCGGAGCCTTTTGTTGGCCATAATTTAAATTGTCATAATTTTACTTGCCATAATAACTTTTGCCATAAAATACATAGAAACGTGCATTATTCAGGATTTTTTGAAATGTGTTATAGAATACGGTAGGTTAGGTTAGATTTGTTCTATAACAATTCTGAAGAAAATACTGTTTCAGAAATAAATTAGATTATGGAAAATGATACATGAAATTGCATATGAAATGCGAGCAAACGATAGAGAACCGGGGTGATGTGGTACACTGTTAGTGTGTTACTATTGTCAACATCATCATGTCGAAACAAAGGCACTGTCAATGTATTAGGTGTAATTTTTGGGAATTTAGTAAAATCCCAGATTTTTTCGACTAATAGATAGGTAGACTTTATGCGGGGGAAAGGCTAGTTGATGTATAAATTACATATTTATTGCGCCACCTAGCCGCCTATGAACTATGGCCCAATATAAGTTCATACACAATTCATGAATCGAATCAGCCTAACGGGTGACATCCACCCCTGGTTGCAGATATCGTGAGGGTTTACTGGAAACGATAACACATTTAGGGGGTCAGTATGGGTCACCGTGACACTTTAAGGCATGGAAAGATCCTCTTCTATAAGATAATAAAGTTTTGTGAAAAAATACGGAGAACTCACGTCTTTAAATGGGTTTTGCAGTTTTGGGTTTTTGGAGCACACGCCACGGCGTCTGCTGCCAAACGCACACAACAGCACTGTAGTACAGTAGTAGTAGTACGACCAGATGGCCTAGTAGGTAGAGAACCAGACTACGAAGCTTGAGGTCACGGGTTCGATTCCCGAGCCGGGGCAGATATTTGTATGGTTAATACGAATATTTGTTCTCGGGTCCTGGGTGTTTAATATATATTTAAGTATGTATCTATCTATATAAGTATGTTTATCCGTTGCCTTGTACCCATAACACAAGCTATGTTTAGCTTACTTTGGGACTAGGTCAATTGGTGTGAATTGTCCCGTGATATTTTATTATTTATTATTTATTAAACGTCCCACTGTAGAGTGTACTTTGCCTCCTCTCAGAATGAGAGGTCTTGTGCCGTAATTCCCACGCGGGCCCAGTGCGTTTTCGGAACTTTACACACACACACACCATTGAATTTCTTCGCAGGTGTGTACAGGTTTCCTCACGATGTTTTCCTTCACCGTAAAGCTCATGGTAAATTTAAAATGTAACTGCACACTTAAATGCCGAAAAACTCAGAGGTGCGAGCCCGGGCTCGAACCCACGACACTCTGCTTGACAGGTGTCAAGTCAAACCACTAGGCTACCACGGCTTTTTCATATGATAGGGGGGAAACGAGCAGGCGGGTCGCCTGATGAAAAGAAATCACCGCCACCTATGGACACCCACACCACCAGTTGTTATGAATGCCTTGGCGGCCCTTTGAGAAAAGAGTAGGCTTGTTTTTGGAAGATCCCCATGCCGCACCGGCTTTTTTTTCACCCGTCTGTCAAAGGTTTTTCGAGCGTATGTATTTATGTATGTAGGTATGTATCATTCTTTGGCACGCCCTGCACCGTGAACTGCTCAATAGATTTTGAAGTGTGGGGTGCATTAGATTCGTCTCAGTTCTGAAAGTGACATAGGGTATATGTTTATTTCCCTGGAATCCCCATGGGAACGGGAATTATAGGTACAGGAGGGTTTTTTCATCTAGTTGAAATTGATGTTATTCACTAGGATTTTTTTAGTTATCTGCGAGTAGGTACTTAGTTCTTAGATAGTATCTTTTAATATACAGGGTTATTTGTAATTCACTGACATCCTCTTAACCCTGAATTCCTATCACTCAATCAAATGTTTTTTGTTTTACGACTTTTTAAAATGAAGCACTTTTTTTCCCATACAAATACACAGAGTATCGTAAAAATAAGAGGTAATCTCAAATTTTCAAAACGTTATTACACCAAAAATATTAAGTTATGACAAAAGCCGTAAAACAAAAAAACATTTGTTTAAGTGGTAGGAGTTTAGGGTTAAAAGGATGCTAGTGAATTACAAATAACCCTGTAGTTTTTAAGACATCCAGCAATTGAATCCGTAAAGCAAATCAAGGTCGTCTCTAGAGGTCAATAAGGGTAAGATCCACTCAATGATTATGTTCACAGATTGAGTGTGAAAGCACTAGAGGTCGTATTAACTATGCATGGCCTTCCGAACTCCATCATTCTGTTTAGTGGATCGGATCGGATAGTTCCCCGAGTTATTGCTTTCGTTTCGATCCGCGTCTATCTAATATTAATCGGGTGTTCGTGTAACTGCTTGCGTTTTTGAGAATCGCGGTGTTAACGTGATTTGACGGATACTTTTATCGCTTTATCGCGGATTTCAAGGGGGAACATTTAGAGTGTACTAAAAATCAACGATAAGTTGGTACCGGGTGAGACGTCAGTTATATCAGTTCTGGAAAAATAAGAAAAAAATCCATGTTACTTACTTAAGCGATAATAGAGTCGCTTTTAGCGGGATCCCTTCATTTACCATAATTTCATTTGCTATAACGGTTACTCTCACCTGGATGAGGGTCGGACCTGTATTGGTGTGTTCCTTGACTTAGCCAAGGCTTTCGATACGGTTTCGACTCCTATCTTACTCAAAAAATTGGAACACTTCGGCATCCGGGGCAGTGCCTTAGACTGGTTCACTAGTTACTTGACGGATAGAAATCAATGCGTTAGGATTGGAAAGCTGTTAAGCGGCTGTAGACCTGTGACTTTTGGCGTCCCACAGGGCAGCACTTTGGGCCCTATGCTTTTTACCGTTTATATCAATGATGTCACATCATTTCCTTTATCAAATTGTGAAATTATTTGTTACGCCGATGACACAGCCTTGATTTTCCATGGCTTCTCCTGGTGTAACGTGCACAGCACAGTGCAGTAGTTGAGGGCTTGGAGTGTATTTATGATTGGCTGCAGCGTAACCTCTTAACCCTGAATGCAACCAACACAGTTTCTTTGTTTTCATAAAACTGCCTCATCCAGGCCTCCTGCAGAATTTCAGGTTTTAAAAATTCACACGCACTCCTGTAAGTCACCTCGAGACCTCTTCATGTCAGGTTGCACATGCGAAAGTATTTGCAGGGCGTTATCACTTAAGTACCTGGGTGTCGTCATAGACGAAAATCTTAACTTTAAAAATCACATTTTGGAAACAGCTGTTAGGGTCTGTAAACTAATGTACACAATGAGACTGCTCAGGGTGGCCTCCGATGGTGCATTGCTCAGGATGGTGTATCTGGCCCTGTGTGAATCCGTCTTGAACTACTGCATCCTTGCATGGGGTGGAATCGCGAAAACTACCTTAATGGCACTTGAGAGGGCTCAGAGAGCGGTTTTGAAGGTGTCTTTGCGTAAGCCTCGGCGATTCTCAACAGTGGATCTCTTCAGGGAGGCTCGGGTCTTGAGTGTTCGAAGATTGTATATTTTGCGGGTCACTATGTTCGTCCATAAACAAGCCTTAAATCTGGCAAATTATTCTGATTTGATTAAAAAGAGGATCTTTAAAGTCCCCAAACCATTAGTCAAAACAAAATTCGCCAAACGGCTCAAATTATTCATTTTCCCTCACATCTACAACAAAATTGTCAGTAAATATGATATTAGACATTGTCGTCTGGCCGAGGCTAGGAAACGTATTCTTGGCGTTTTATTAACCTGGAACTACGACGAGTCCGAGAGTATTCTGAGCATCATAGGATGAAGTAGTATATTGGCGTCACTGTCGGTCCTCTTGGCCCACGAGCTGCACCCAGCGTCCGCGCCTCTTGGTTCATGCTGTGAGCTGACACACGCACATATGCATACACATATACACACACACACACACACACACACACACACACACACACACACAAACACATACACTCTCCCACATACCACACACACACACACTCACACACACACACACGCACAAACTCACACCTGTAGCTTTCTGTTTATCTTTAAAATATGTATTTTTAGTTTGTTTAATGTTTGAATTTCACCTTCTTTTTTTTTGTCAATATTTTGTAATTAAGATTCAGACCGCATCACTATGTGTAATTATTATTATGGTCTTTTGGCTGCCACGATACAGGCCTAGCCTAGTGTGGAGTCATTGGTATTTCTTTTTGTATGTTTTGTTCTCATATGGTTAATAAAAATTTACATTTACTTTTTTTTTGTTAGAGGCCAGACAAACGAACTAGAGGGTCACCTGATGTTAAATGATCACCACTGTCCATAGACACCCGCAGCGCTTTACGCGATGCCAGTGCGTTGTCGGCCCTAAAAGGGAGAGGAAAAAGGAAAGGGAATTGAGGAGGGGGAGAGGTATTGGGCCCCCGGCGCTCTCACTGACCGTACGAAACGCAGCAGGAGTACTGCTGCTTCACGCCGGTGTTCTGTGAGAGGGTGGTACTGCCCCGGACGAGCCGGCCCATTCGTGATGCAGCGGCTAGCTACAACATGGCTCTACCACTACTAAAAATGCCATAATCTTCATTTGCTCTATTATCACATGAAATAATTTTTGAGTGCCATATTTCTCAAGAGCTATATATAATGTTACTAGCTGACCCGGCGAACTTTGTTCCGCCTTAGAGTAGAGGCAATAAATGAGCAGATTTTGGATTTTATTAAGTTCAATTTTTTATTAGAGCGCGCGCAGACAGAGAGCGGTCTGGAGTTCCGCGTTCCGCGTTCAGAGTTCTATGTATGGACCGCTCGAGAGTTCCGACCGCATGCTGTGTGCGTTATCGTAAGGGACTCAGTACATTCGAAAGAACGCAGAACTCTGAACGCGGAACGCGGAACGCCAGACCGCTCTCTGCCTGCGCGCGCTCGTAGGATTAAAAAACCGGCCAAGAGCGTGTCGGACACGCACAAGGTAGGGTTCCGTAGCCATTACAAAAAAATCAAGTAATATTTTTCTAAGGATTTCGTATGTGTACGGAATCATCCAAGTTTAGGTATGTTTTATACCTTAGGCTACTATTTACTCTTAAACTACAAATAATTTCCAAGCAATCTTAGCCGCTATAATTTTCCTAGTAAATTTGATATAATTACTACCATTCTGAATTTTTTCAAATTTTTCCACCTAACAGTTTAGATTTTAGAGGGGGGGGGACGCTCGATTTTAATGAAAATTTTCACTTTAAAGTTGAATATTTCGCAAACAGATCACTGAATAGAAAAATCATGTTAGCAACCCCGCAATGGTTTTAAAAGACCTATCCAACGATACCCCACACTATAGGATTAGTTGAGAAAAAAAAATCACCCCCCCTTTACGTCTATGGGAGTACTCTAAAAAAAATTATTTTTTTGTTTTTTATTTTACAACTTTGTTGGCGTGACTGATATGTATATTCATGCCAAATTACAGCTTTCTAGTACTAACGATCTCAAGCTTAGCCGCGGACAGACAGACAGACAGACAGACAGACGGACAGACATGGCGAAACTATAAGGGTTCCTAGTTGACTACGGAACCCTAAAAATATAAGTACCTACATAGATAGGTGTTAAACCGTGTGACAGAAAGGAGTGGTGATAACGATTGTAATTCCAAGTGCGTACAGAACATGAACGAAAATTTGATACCTGGTTTACACTCGCGTACGAGTGGCGAGACGAACTGCGGGACGAGCCACGAGACGAGAGTGTGAACAGGCGCGCCTCGCGCCTCGTCTCGTGATTTCCCTTGATTTTGAGGCTCGCGTCCGGAGCGAGACGACGAGGCGAGGCGCGAGGCGAGGTGACGAGGCGAGAGTGTAAATCAGGTATCAGAATTGGATGGCCGGTTCTACAACTTCATTGAAATTTTACTATGACGCAAGCCACACAGAAGAGACGTGGGACGGGGGCGCGTCGCAGTCCGCGTCGTTTGCTCGCCGCGTTTCCGCACTGTCCTTCTTGTCTGCTTTGGATCGCGACGCTTCTATACATTTAGTATAAAAAGTGATCCAAGGGGCGCCACGACTGCGACACACCCCCGTCCCACGTCTCTTCTCTGTGGCTTGCAACTTTGTAATCAATCACCACACAAAAAGCTTTTAAAATCAATATAATCAATACCAATACAACATCGCAGCATCCATTGCATTTTATATCACGGACAGCACTCAAATGCATCGAACGGAAACAACAAACATGATATTAAAAAACAAAATTTTAATAAAACTCACATTTTGCTTGAATGATTACATAAAAATTGCAACCGTCCATTGGAAGAGTCAAAAACGGGTATAAATTGATATGCATGTACAGCAGACGATGAATAAACATGGACGCTCAGTACCGCTGGCAGACCGTAATGCATTGCAACGTTGACTAACTTATCAACTTGTTCCAACAAATTGATAGCACTAACTATTTAGGTGTAGGTATAGTGAAAATAAACGGATCACTCACGTCTTAAAACGAGTTTAACTCGACATGTTTCGGGCTAATCCGTAGCCCTTCCTCTCGGAGTCGCACGTCACGGCGGCGGCTGCCAAACGTGCACTGATGAAACGTGAGTGATGGACGGTTGCCATTTTTGGATGTTTTGGTGATGCGGGGACCCTGTGGGAGATTGGAAACTACAGTTTACCGTAAGCCAACTCATACAGATCGATATTTGAGGGCGGATTCACACCATCATCCGTGTCAATTATCTTCTGTGCCAAGAACGTTGATAGATCGAGCAATTAAGTGTTTGTGATCCACAATTTGTGGATTGCGAACTGAGTCACGTAAAACGTGTGTTGGAGAGCAATGGGTACAACTGGAGGCAGAGTAACCGGTTCCTGAACGTATCGGCTCGTCAACGGCCAATGGCGGCTGATAGGCTGCCGGTATACTTGCCGTTTATAAAGGGGGTAACGGATAAAATCGGGCAATTATTACGCCGAAGATACAGCATCAAGTCGATTTACCGTCCTCATATGCAGCTCAGGCAGTTGGTACGTTCACCGAAGGATAAGGAACCCTTTAGTGGTCCCGGAGTATATAAAATTCCATGTTCCTGTGGCAAGGATTATATCGGAGAGACTGGACGTAATGTTTCCACAAGGTTATCGGAGCACATACGCAGTATGAAAAAGCAAGACAGCAAGGGGTCAGCGGTGGCCGAACACTCAATGGACTCGGGCTCGACGCACTACATCCGGTTTGATAAGGCTTCCGTACTTGCGAGAGAAAAGTTTTTCATTCCGCGGAAGGTGCGTGAAGCTATCGAGATTGGTCGTCATCCAAATTTTAACCGGGATAGTGGTTGGTCAGTGCCCCCGAGTTGGAAAACAGTGTTGAATGTTGGTACTGCGTCAACGGTGAGTGTGAGCGAACCTTTACAAAGTGATGTTGTTAGTGTTGTGTGCTACCCTACATTGGACAATGACAATAAAAGTGATGATGAAAACGGGGGTAGGTGTGTGTCGCCGCGCGACCAGGGCGGTAGCACGCAGTGCACGATTGGCAGCCGCCGTGACGTGCGACTCCGAGAGTAAGGGCTACGGATTAGCCCGAAACATGTCGAGTTAAACTCGTTTTAAGACGTGAGTGATCCGTTTATTTTCACTATGAGTGAGTCTCACGGTAGGTTCATGTTTTAGGTGTAGGTATATCAAATTGATAGCATAATTTAGGTGTTTCAATGCGTTTAACATTTTTTCATAATAACATATTATAACACAGAAACTTGTCACTACCTATTATTATTTTAAGAATATAAATTTTATTCTCTGCTCTCTGATATTCGTTTCATATGTATTGTTGCAGAATCAAGTCTCATATTGCAATTCTTGGACCCGCTGCACCGCGCATACATATGTATGGCTGAACACGCGCGCACCATATGAAAGTATTTATTTTGTTGTAACAATGATAATATTATTTGAATTATAATAATACGTGCTGATATTATTGGAAGCGCAGGATCGCTTTCTGGATAAAACACACGAATAACGTAGGTACCTACGCATTTCGGATTTTTTTGAAAACTGTTGCTTATTTATTTCATATTTTCTGTTTTTAATTATCATTCTCTTTCAAATCCATTTTAGTTCATTACTTTTTAAGGGAGTCCCTTGCCTTAATAACACTGTCCAAATTATGGCTTTTATTTTTCCTAAAGGTGATATCAGACGGGTTTTTTTTAGGGTTCCGTAGTCAACTAGGAACCCTTATAGTTTCGCCATGTCTGTCCGTCTGTCTGTCTGTCTGTCTGTCCGCGGCTAAGCTCAGAGATCGTTAGTACTAGAAAGCTGTAATTTGGCATGAATATACATATCAGTCACGCCAACAAAGTGGTAAAATAAAAAACAAAAAAATAATTTTTTTTAGGGTACCTCCCATAGACGTAAAGGGGGGGTGATTTTTATTTTCTCAACTAATCCTATAGTGTGGGGTATCGTTGGATAGGTCTTTTAAAACCATTGCGGGGTTGCTTACATGATTTTTCTATTCAGTGATCTGTTTGCGAAATATTCAACTTTAAAGTGAAAATTTTCATTAAAATCGAGCGTCCCCCCCCCCTCTAAAATCTAAACTGTTAGGTGGAAAAATTTGAAAAATTCAGAATGGTAGTAAATATATCAAATTTACTAGGAAAATTATAGCGCTAAGATTGCTTGGAAATTATTTGTAGTTTAAGAGTAAATAGTAGCCTAAGGTATAAAACATACCTAAACTTGGATGATTCCGTACACATACGAAATCCTTAGAAAAATATTACTTAATTTTTTTGTTATGGCTACGGAACCCTACCTTGTGCGTGTCCGACACGCTCTTGGCCGGTTTTATTCTTTCATTTTCTTGTTTCATTTTACATATTTCACTCAAAGTGATACGTCTGAACTGAACACAAAGTGAAACAAAAAAGCCGAATGAATCCGTTAATGAACCGAGCCGATCCAACGATTTTGAATATTTTCATTCGCCATCGTTCATTTCCTCTCCGAATTAATGAAAAATGAACAGTCTGAACAAAGAGAGAATGTTCAAACTAAACTTATGCCAAGACGTACGAACGACTTCATTCGACACCATATTAAAAGAAACTACGGATGAACGTTAATTTCTACGTCGTTCTAGCTCTAAGCCGTGTGAACATGGAATGAAAGAAAAATCAAGCATTCACTCGAATGAATATTCATTCAAGTGAACCGTCTGATATCACCTTTATTATCCCCTAGTTGACATTGTTAATATTCAGAAACTTCATAGTTGTGCTTTGAGTTAGAATATGGTTTAATAGCAGCCGTTCATTGCAACTTGTTCGCTATACTTAAAGAATTTTCTACGAAATAGTTGTCAAATATCATAAACTAGCAGTTGCCCGCGACTCCGTCTGCGAAGTACCTATATGTTTATCGCTAGCCCACAGGAACTATACAATTTTTCGGTTTAAAAGTATCCTATATGTTAATTTAGGTTATAAACTATCTGTGTGCCAAATTTCATCAGGATCCGTCAAACAGTTTTATCGCAAATCCACACAACCATCCATCCTCAGCAGTACAAACTTTCATATTAAAAGAATGATTTTTCTTTAGAACACTCGACAGTATTATAAAATCAACCAGCAAAGTAAGTCATTAATAAAGGCAAGAAATTCAATAAAAACCAACCGCGCAAAGTATCTACTCAATTTTCAAGTCCGCTAGGAACAAGTCAGCTGAGAAAATCAGTGTTTCCATGAAAATTTAATATGTCTAGGCGAGCGAAAATTTCGCATGAGCATGCATACCATACTGTTTGTAAAATACATTGTATAAAGTCGGCGGCGACTACCCTGGGAACTGGGGTGGTAACCTTAATTTTCCGAAATGTTATGAACGTCTTTGTAAAATAAAAATAATGTTAATTAGTTTTACTAAAAATCTCAAGTTCAATATTAGTTTGTTTTCTGACTGCACTCTTTGACTGTACTGTATCATTCAAATTGTATATTCCTTCCAAACAAGTCAATCCCATTACTAAAAATGGGTAAAAGTCGACTTACAAGAATTGACTCTAGCAGACAATCATTGTAAGTTTTAACTAAAAATTTCACTGTAACCAATTGGTTGCACATGCCATCTCAGAATGAGAGGGCTTGGACCGTAATTCTCACGCAGGCCCAGTGCGTGTTAGGAACTTCACACACACCATTGAATTTCATTGGATTTTCCGTGTTGGATGCGGTAGGCGCAGGACCAGTGTGTTTGTCGAACCTTGGGGGGCAGGCCTATGCTCAGCAGTGCACGTCTTGTGACTGAAATGATGTTGATAATGATGATTGAATTCGTAGGTTTCCTTACGATGTTTTCCTTCACCAAAAGCTCGTGTTTATTACCAAATGTAATTTCGCACACACATTCCGACAAACACACGACAAAGTTTAATTTTTAATACAAGCTTTTTTGCTAATCTTTTTATGTTGGCTATACGCGTATAGTGCAACATACATATTTATATCAAATTTCAAGTGAGTCCGACCTCTGGAAGTCGGTTGTATAAGCAAGTAAAAAAACTTGTAAAAATAGTCACATGTGACTTGTCGCAGTGTCGACTGTTTTGTTTTGCATCATTAAAGGTAATTTCTAGAAATATTTCTAGAACTTTCGCCTCTTGGAGGTACTTAATTATGAATGAATGAATGAAACTCCCATAGGCGGCAATTGCGTGATCCGGTAATGCGAAATGAGCATTTATATCGAACATCCGGATTGTCCGCTGTCCGGATATCGGGCATTTGTCTGTGGCCTGCTTTATTCATGACACCGATTAAATGGGCTTAAAGCATGCTTTACACTGCATTAGTTACGATTCGCTTGTAACACTGGTTCACACCACATTACGACAATCCCTGGACTAATATAACACTTAGTTCGCGAGGTAACAAACGAGTAAGGATTGATTGTGTTAGTTATGGGTTTTTGTGGCGAGCTAGTTGGCGTTAGTATATCGTAATGGCTCGTCTACATAATGGCCCATGATGGGCGATTAAAAAAGTGGCCATCATCGCCGCGATTATGGGTTGCTCTCTACATAATCGTGACTGTTCATTTACTCACTGTCGCCTGTTGATCATTGGCACGCATTCCTTTGATGTACCGACAATTCTCCGATTATTCCCGGTTACAGGCAACGATGGCCACTCACAGACGATTATGCTCTCTTCACAATCGTGCATGCCCGTACTCGCCCATCATGGGCCATTGTGTAGACGAGCCATAAGATTCCATTTGCAAAATTTGACAGTTTCACGTCTGGGATAGGTTTCATCATCATCATCATCATCATTTCAGACGCAGGACGTCCACTGCTGGTCATAGGCCTCCCTCATTGATACCCAATCATTACGGTCGGCTACGGCTAAGTACGTCTACCTTGGAGTGCCTAGATCAATTTACCAAAATCGTTATTTCTCAAATGTTTTTTTTCTCACTCTGTTGTTTTACTGAAGCTTATTTTCACAATCGCGTTTTTTCCCAACTTTTATCGACACAGAAACATAGGTAGGTTTAGGTCAGGTTAAGTTTGCATCGGCCCGAAGAGCCAAAAGCACACAGAAGAAGGAGCATCGTGTGAGCGGAGCTCCGTCGACACTGTTTCTGTGTCAATTCAAATTGGGAAAAAACCGGCCAAGAGCGTGTCGGACACGCACAAGGTAGGGTTCCGTAGCCATTACAAAAAAATCAAGTAATATTTTTCTAAGGATTTCGTATGTGTACGGAATCATCCAAGTTTAGGTATGTTTTATACTTTAGGCTACTATTTACTCTTAAACTACAAATAATTTCCAAGCAATCTTAGCCGCTATAATTTTACTAGTAAATTTGATATATTTACTACCATTCTGAATTTTTTCAATTTTTTCCACCTTTTAGATTTTAGAGGGGGGGGGGGGACGCTCGATTTTAATGAAAATTTTCAGTTTAAAGTTGAATATTTCGCAAACAGATCACTGAATAGAAAAATCATGTTAGCAACCCCGTAATGGTTTTAAAAGACCTATCCAACGATACTCCACAATATAGGATTAGTCGAGAAAAAAAAAATCACCCCCCTTTACATCTATGGGAGGTACCCTAAAAAAAAATTATTTTTTATTTTTTATTTTACCACTTTGTTGGCGTGACTGATATGTATATTCATGCCAAATTACAGCTTTCTAGTACTAACGATCTCTGAGCTTAGCCGCGGACAGACAGACAGACAGACAGACAGACGGACAGACATGGCGAAACTATAAGGGTTCCTAGTTGACTACGGAACCCTGAAAACGCTACGGTACTCTGAAAATAAGTTTCAGTAAAAAAACTATAGTGAGAAAAAAGCATTTGAGAAAAAATACGAATGGAAATTTTGCTACTAGGAAATAACGATTTTGGTTAATTGATCTAGGCACAAACGCGCTGATTGGCGCAAACGTGTATTGGAGGGTTGCAAGTATTGTGATGAGGCCAGGGGGGCTACTCCGAAATTCGAAAATCGAAGTTCGCATCGTACCGTCTCGCTCGCTCTCGTATTAAATGCTATTAGCGTGAGCGGAACCGCACGATACGAAGTTCGAATTTTGCACTTCGTAGTATAAGGCCAGGTTTAAGGCACTTGTTGACGAGAGAAACAACATCAAGGCAGTTCTGCAGCAATTTCCGCGAACTTCTCTTGTCAGGTCTGTGGACGAACATATCGCTCGCGCATTGGGCTAGTCAGCCACGTAAGGCGTTCTGCACAGGCAATACGCCATAATTCGTCTGCAACAGACGTATAGGCCTAAGTAAGTAAGTAGATATTATGCTACTAGCCCTTGCCCGCGTCCGCGGTATCTTTCAAAAATTACACTGTTGTCTTCATTTGTGTTGCATG
This sequence comes from Archips crataeganus, assembly GCA_947859365.1. Classification (NCBI taxonomy): domain Eukaryota; kingdom Metazoa; phylum Arthropoda; class Insecta; order Lepidoptera; family Tortricidae; genus Archips; species Archips crataeganus. The sequence goes on along the minus strand of OX402066.1, from coordinate 10,455,392 downwards.
AAGAACGTTTCATATCTCTAGACAAAGCGCTTGAGAGCTCAATCAATGTTAAGAATTTAACTTCCCTATTTTTGTGTTTATTTTTTACGAAATTCGAAATTAGAAGTTCGTATCATGCCGTCCCTTTTACTCTTCTGTTTAATTCAGTGTGTACGAAGCGGCACGATACGCAGTGTGGTGTTAAGGCCGGCGCACACGTCACGCACACGCACCAGTTGTAATAAATGAAACTGTAAGAAAGATGGCGCACTAGATGCGTGCACAAAGTGTGCCATTTTTCTTACAAGTTAAGTATGAAGTATCTTTTTCTATTTATTTTTTATTTTCTTCAACTTCATTTTTTTTTATTACTTTTACGGTCATCCCGTGAAACCATATATTTCAAACTAATTTTTCTTACAGTTTCATTAATTACAATTGGTGCGTGACACGCACACGCATCTGGTCTGCGCCGGCCTTAAGTTCGAAATCGAATTTCGTATTTACACCACATTGTAGATAAGTGACCAAAGTTCAATAACGTAGTCTATATCCGCGTTTGATCGCTATACATTTTTGAGCACCGTGTGAGATCGCATAATGTGTCCAGCCTTTATACAATTTGACGGACGCATCGCCAGTTCCCAGTGTAATCCATAAATTAATGTATAACCACTCTGACGCGGTTTTTCCAAACAGAATGCAAATGAGGGCTGATCTGCCCCTAATTATCCGCTCTGCTTTTAGTGAACTGAATCTAGATAGTACATAGAGGAATTAAGGGCGTTTAGATTTACAAACTATACACCGTAATGACGGAAAATGTACCAGAGGCATGAGACATATTTCTGAGCCCCTCAGATGTAAAAAACGTTATATGAATTTGGGGTCTGATCAGCAATTTTAACTTTCCTTTCTTTTCAAACAATAAATTATTAATTTCGAACTTCAAAATAGACCGAGCTGGCAACGCATTCTAAATTGCTGCAACGGTATCTGTTATAAAAATCCTTTTTTGAATTGAAGAATGGCAACGTTGCCCTATCATTGATGCTTGTTGATCTGCAGAATTTTTCAATATTATTATCAAATACAATCAAATATCTCCTAAACTAAGGACATTTTAAACCGTAACTTTTTAAGATAGGTTAGGTTGGTTTTATAACAATCTTAAAAAGTTTATGGTTTAATTAAAATGTCCTTAGTTTGGGAGATATTTGATTTTATGTAAAGATAATATTGATTAATTCTGCACGGTTCTGTAGTTTTATTCTGTTCCGTGGTTCTATACGATGCAATTTTAATAAATTATTGTGAAATTTACGATTTCAGAAAAAACAAACTTTTCGATGTTACGACCCATTTGATATTTTGATGCATTCGATCTATGTAACTTTCGATATTCAGCAACGTCTCGATAAAAATGTGACGCATTAGGCGCATCCATATCCATGCGTTTAAAGTGCATTAACGAATTTTGAGCACTGACGTCGATCTTCAAAGTTTTTAAAAGCTTTTTACTAACTTGCAATGTACCTAATATAAGTATGTATTTACGGGTCAAATCTTGGAGTTGAAGTTCAGTGGTTGGATTTACTTGCAATTTGGTATACTTATGTAGGTTGGATGACGATGCAAGTACAGTCAGCAAAGAGTAGAGTCACCAGCGAAAAAGCTGGCATTAAAAATGAAATTTTCAACAAAACTTATTATACGTATCGGAATGTAAAAAAGGCGTTTTTGAGTTTAAGTTTAACTTTCCATACAAAAGCAAAGCTGTCTGAACTTTTACACTGAGCACTTAGTTCGGCCAGATATAGAAATAGACCGTTTTCAATATACAGTAATACGGGTAATAACGGAATGCAACGTAAGTTTCAAATAAAATGAAACAGAGAGGAAATAACCCGTCATCAATTTCTTCCTAATTGAACGGTTAGAGTAGGAGTATGCGCTTAATTTCCTGCAATACAAGAAATAAAAATAGAAAAGTATGGAGCGTTTATATGTTTTTGATACGGGGAGAGGTGGAAGTGGGTCACTCCGAGAGTATCTTTGAAAAGTACTGCGTAAATCGAGACATATATTTTCCACCCTATTAATTAGGTAACATACCTATATCTAGTGTCAGAAATCCATGAAAAAAGGTTACGGTAAAAGTTTTAAAGTACAAGTAGTCGCTCGGATAACTCCATCTATTGATTGCAGACGGTGTTAACACGTCATCTATGTCTATGTCTATGCTTGTACTTTTACTTTTAGCCTGTGTATGTGTTATTGTTGTTATAAATAAATGATTTTCTTTCTTTCATCTTGAAAGCACCGGAAATGGACCGCGTATTTGAACTGTTCGATTCCTGGTACACGATTTTTCAAAAATCCATAAATGTAGTATTTATTGTTTTTAAAAATACAGGAAAGACTCATTTATAGAATGTGCTACTTCCCATATTTATTTAAGGTGGTTGCCCTAGATTACATGTGCCGTTCGTTTTTTCCACCCTGTATTATATTGGCAGGTAGAATGTAACAATAAGAGGAGTTAATCCAATAGTATTTTTCATTTCCTCCATTACGTTATAGATAAGATAAATAACCGAGAGTTTGACTATTTTTCTACCGTAAAAAAATAGCGTTGAGTTTCTTTATCTATTAAACAAATGAATGTCGGAAATGGTTCAGCTAGAATAAGTTCTATTGCTCTCGTTCGAAACTTTGCACTACTCAGGAAAAATAAATACAGTAAATAACGTTTTCTAGAACTGCCACTATTCCTATCAGATGTAGCCTAAACTTGTGACGTTGAAATGTGTTACATCAAAAAGTTAGATTAAACACCTTCGGAGCGTTGGAAATTCGCATAAATCAAACAGTACAGGTACGCCTAAATGTGTCGCAAACTTTGCTAGTGGCGGTTTTATAGAAATTTATGGCTGGAAGTCGAGTCAGTGTCACTATGACGGGTGCGGCTAAAACACGACCTGTAATTCCCGACCTGACGACGTATTGTCTATGCTATCGTGTCCAATATTTCTTTCTGTCAAACGGTATAAGATGGTTACAGAAAGAGAGGGTGAAAGCGATGGGAAGTGTCCGCGCGTTAGACAATACGGTCTCTGGAATGAAGAAAATAATGTAGGACCTAATAATTCAAGCCCTCCTGTTTTTGCCATAAAGGTTCGAAATATCCGAGACCATATTGTCTAACGCGTATAAATGGGCGCTTGATGGATGTCGGGCGCTTGCAATCGTATTCACTCTTATTGTATACTGTTTGACAGAAAAAGGTAAATAATAATATTAATGAATAATAATTATGAGATGATTGACGGCAATTGACCTAGTCCCAAACTAAGCAAAGCTTGTACTTACTATGGGTGCCAACGGATAAACATACTTTTAAATACATATTAAACATCCAAGACTCGAGCACAGATATTCGCATTTTTGCACAAATACCTGCCCCGACTGGGAATCGAACCCGGGACCTCAATCTTCATAGTCAGGTCCTCTAACCACTGGGATATCCGGTCGTATTAGGTGGTGAAAGCAATTTTAATTCTGATACCTGATTTACACTCTCGCCTCGTCACCTCGCCTCGCGCCTCGCCTCGTCGTCTCGCTCCGGACGCGAGCCTCAAAATCAAGGCAAATCACGAGACGAGGCGCGAGGCGCGCCTGTTCACACTCTCGTCTCGTGGCTCGTCCCGCAGTTCGTCTCGCCACTCGTACGCGAGTGTAAACCAGGTATCAAAATCAAGGCAAATCACAAGACGAGGCGCGAGGCGCGCCTGTTCACACTCTCGTCTCGTGGCTCGTCCCGCAGTTCGTCTCGCCACTCGTACGCGAGTGTAAACCAGGTATCAAAATCAAGGCAAATCACAAGACGAGGCGCGAGGCGCGCCTGTTCACACTCTCGTCTCGTGGCTCGTCCCGCAGTTCGTCTCGCCACTCGTACGCGAGTATAAACCAGGTATGAGTGCGTGAGACACGATTATTCTCATAAATTCAGTTGACGTAAAGTGTTTGTAGTCCCCATAGTACGGTCAAGTGCAAAAGTAAGTATCGATTTAATCCTCCCATCGTTATATACCTATACCTTAATTCGACGACATAAGAGCTATGGGACATATTTATGAGCAAGTTGTGTGCACCCATATTTTTACACTTGACTGTACAAGCTTTGCTTAGTTTGGGGCTATGTCAATTTGTGTTAGTTGTCCCATGATTTATTTTGTTGAACTTGGCTCCCATTTTCACATTGGTGTTTTTGTTAAGATCGCGTTATAATTTTAACAAGTATACGGTTCTTTTGTGCTGCATACCTACTTGTTTACAGATAATCTACAAACTACATCACGACGAAGTTAAAGTTTACCTAGAAATGAACTCGCTACTACCACGAGTACGAGGTACGGTTACTCAAGAGCGGTAAGAAATTTCCTTCAAGAAATTACTTAATAGATGACTGAAGTTTGCTCTTGTTAAAATGCGCACTTGTTTGTCTTGATTGCATTCCTCTAGAGTGGAGACAATGATTGAAAGTAACATTGAATGCAATATGACATGTTCAAGAAAGTCTAGTGAAGAAAGTTGAATAAGTATTTGGCGCTTTTTTGCAAGCTATTATTTAAAAAGTCGTGGTAACGTATGGCCTCTTAAACTGACGGTAGTAGGTTCAAGCCCGAGCTCTCTGAGTTTGAGTTTTTCAGAATTTACGAAATTGCTTTTAAAAAATACAATCAGCTTTGCGGTGATCCTTCATCGAAGAAAAAATGGATCATTTTGATACACTTTTAATATGTCGCACAGAAATAGCAGTCGTACACGTTGATAGCGGAGGAGCAAGGTAAAAAGGTTCTATTTAAAGAAAGAAAGAAAGAAAGAAAGAAGACATTTATTCACTTTTACAAGACACACATACAAGAAATCACACACAATTATTATTATTTCATTAATATTCACTTCCACAAAGTAACGCCTGAATCAGTAAATTAATTAGGCCAGCGCAGACCAGATGCGTGTGCGGTGCGTGTCACGTACCAGTTGTAATGAATGAAACTGTAAGAAAGATGGCACACCATGTGCACGCATCTAGTGCGCCATTTGTCTTACAGTTGTATTTATTACAACTGGTGCGTGTACGTGACGTGACACGCACACGTATTTGGTCTCTGACACAATCTGGCACATTTGATCTGGCACAAGCCCTGCCTGATCAGCTCGGCTCCATTTGGCCCGCGTAGCCGAGCCGATCGACGTCTTTTTCGCTCTTATTGCGCTGACAAGAAGGTTTTTCCGATCGGCTGTAGCATTCCGCGTCGATAGATTTGGGGAGACCTCAACATTTCTGAAAATAAAAAACATGTCACTTAGTTAAGAGATAGGTAGGTACCTACTAGCAAGGATGATATAGACTGGATTGGCAGTCGCCATAGTACGGATCAGCCGCGGTTATTGTAGTTCGATTATTAAATCTAGATGGCGCTGAAATATAGCCAGAGACTACAGATGTTTCATATTACTACAAATGTATTATTTTTCAAAAATATTGCATAATAATACATTTGTAGTAATATGAAACATCTGTAGTCTTATTGTTTTGCCTTCAAAGCCCTCTGGCTATATTTCAGCGCCATCTAGATTTAATAATAACTACAAAAACCGCGGCCGATCCGTACTATAGCGACTGCCAATCCAGTCTATATCATCCTTGCTACTAGACATTTTTTCGAAAATATCTAATGCTCTAAAAGCGACTCTATCATCCCTTAAATAAGTGCAATGGATTTTTTTCTTATTTTTTCCAGAACTGGTTGACCTCTTGCCCGGCACCAGGTTATCGTTGGTATTGGGTCTCTCTTTATATTAATTGCACCAAATGATGTTGTGTATTTTATTTCTTTCTTGTTTCTGATGTCGACTGATTGCTTTGGTCTTAGGCGAAAATTTTACTTTAGGTACTACAGCATAAAAAAAAACTAATTTTATGCAGATTATCCATCCACCACAAAAACAAATATTTTGAGCATGAGAAGAGAAAATGAAATTAATTGTCCTATTGAATTCAATTGATGGCTTTATTCAAACGTTCCACGGTTATTTACTTCGCGTGGAACGCAGTTACGAGTCGAGTACTACGTCTTCGCTCCTGCTAATTATTGGAAAACTTTAAAATTGTGAGTCCGGTAGTAAACTCCGCTATAGATAACCCACTCAGTTGCGATACGTGACCAAATACCGCACAGAGACTAAGCTTTATTCGACGCGAATACAGATATGACCCAGGATAGAAATCAAAACTGACTGTCCATCCGTCTGTCTGTCTGTCCGCGGCTTAGCGCAGTGGCTATTAGTGCTAGAAAGCTGTAATTTGGATGGATATACTTATATAGCAATCACCCCGACTAAGTCAATTATTTATTGAATCAGGCGTTACTTTGCGGAGGTCCATATTAATGAACTAAAACAATTACTTTGCTCACCCGCGACCTTACAATAGTTACGTTTATGCAAGAAATGTGCGTTCATGCAGTTCCTCCACCTCCACACTGTACGAACACACACAAATCACATAAACCCAACCATCACCACCACCAAGCTACACTGACGCGTTTCGAACTCAACCAGAGTTCATCTTCTTTGATAATGATTTAGTGGTGACAAAGGCAGACAAAGGAAATTGTATTGTTTTATTGGATAGGTATCAATATAATCGGAAAGTTTTAGATATCGTTCAAGGGGACGGTTTTACAGTTTTACGAAAGGACCCTACAATTACATTTCACAAAGATTTAAAGAGACTAATAAAGGGTTCTTTGTTTGCCTTTGAAACCGAACAACAAAAGAATTTTGTAATTCCCATGAATCCGCAGGCGCCAATTCTATATGGATTACCTAAAATTCATAAAGATGATGTGCCTGTTCGTCCAGTTGTCTCATACGTGAGTGCTCCAGCATATAAATTGGCGAAGAAATTAAATAGTATTATTCGTGTGAAGGCTTCCTTTAAACCTTCTTATAGTTTAAAAAATGGTTTAGATTTGGTTAGTAAAATTAAGGACATCAGCATACCGCCGAATGCAACGTTGCTTTCTTTGGATGTGGACAGTTTATTTACTAACGTACCATATAGTGAGACACTAGAAATTCTAAAATACCATTTAGAAAGGAAGCGGTTGCATCCGGGTGAAGTTTGTGAATTAATAGATTTGGTAACTTTATGCATGAAACAAAATTATTTCCGGATCAATGGTCTTTATTACTTACAGAGTGGATGGTTTAGCTATGGGTTCACCTCTGAGTCCTTTAATGGCAGATATATTTATGGATCATTTTGAGAATCAGTATATTGTGGGTAATAGTAATATTGTGTACTATTTTAGGTATGTTGATGATTTGATCCTATTCTGGAGGGGGAGTATGAGACAGCTTGACGTGTTTATTAATGGTTTGAATAACAAGCACGTAAAGATAAAGTTCAAAAAAGAATTGGAGGAAAATTGTTCGTTGAACTTTTTGGATTTAACGATTTCAAAATTAAATGGTAAACATCAATTTAAAATATACCGTAAGCCCACGTACACAGATGCTGTTATACCAGCATCTTCTAATCATCCGTGGCAGCATAAACTGGCTGCTTTCCATTGTTATGTTAATAGATTGCTGACTGTGCCTCTTTCTAAGGAACATTTTGATTTAGAGTCGAGTACTATTTATCAGATAGCGATCTCAAATGGTTATACAAAATCAATGGTAGATAGTTTAGTTCAAAAGAAGCAGGCACGGTTAGTAAATAGCATGCTTTACGCTGCGTTACCTTCTCAGTCTACTAACAAATATAGATCTAGCATCTCTTACGTTGGGGGTTTGTCTGATAAGATTTATGGCATTTTAAAATCAAACAATATTAATGTTGCCTTTAAGACTAACAACTCTTTGTACTCTAGGCTATGTAACCACAAAGAACAGGTAGATAAGGGAACTAGATCGGGGGTATACAAGCTTACTTGTAATGACTGCAATGGGATATATGTAGGACAGACAGGCCGAAGTTTTAATACTAGATTTAAAGAGCATGTTTCGGCATATAGGAATGAGCATCCAGATAGATCGAATTTTGCAAAACATTTGTTGGAATCAAATCATTCATTGTTAGATTCAGATTCTTATGAAGTGTTACATTATTGCGGCAAGGGGTTGCGTCTGGATGCTCTGGAATGCATGGAAATAATTAGGTACAACACTATGGGGTCTATTATTAATGAACAGGTAAATTTAGTATCTTCGCCTTTACTGCGGCTTGGGTCGAATTTGAACAGTTAGTATTAATTAAATATGCCTTATAAATAAATAAACAAAAATTCAAGGTAGTTTTTTTTAATATGTCAATAAATGTTAATTTTTGTGGGGTAGTTTGAGAATGAGAAAAATAAAGTGGGTACTTGAGAAGTTACAGTGACAAGTTAAAACATTTGTTTTGACCAAATGGTGCGGCCGGTGCCGAAGTAACGAGGAGGTGGACTTACCCTTCTTCGCCGCCGACCTCGCTGACTGGCCACGGCCCGGGTGAATTTATGGAAGGCACTGCACGCACACGACACCGCTATTTATTTGTATTGATGGGTTTATAATGCAGGAGTTCTTTTTTGCACGCGACACATACAACAGCTTAGTTTCTTATGAAGGAATATGACGTGACAGCGGATGACGTATGCCGTGGCATCAGGGGTTTATGGCCAGCGATAACCAGGCTTGCCCACCTCCTTGCACACGGCAAAACGGCGCAACCATCGCGGGTGAGCAAAGTAATTGTTTTAGTTAATTAAGTCAATTATTGCATCTTAATCTTATATTAATTTGGTATTCCATTTATTATTGTAACATTTTTGCCCGTTTTATGAATAAATTATTATAAACAAGAGCGCGCGAGCTTTAGTGTAGGTAAGTGCTGCCTGTATTGTATATCGACGGTTAAAAGGCAAAACGCATGAAGCGACACTTTTTGTCAAAATGTGTTATATACATATTTGAAATCAGCGAATTTTTCTCCGTCGTTTGAGCCGGGTTTCATGTAAAGTTCAAAAAATGTCGCTTCATGCGTTTTTCCTTTTAACCGTCGATATGTTCTTACGTGACTAATAAATAATACTTAAATACCTATTTATATAGAAAATAAAACTAACAAAAATATGTATTTTTTTTAAGTTAAATTGTTTTTTTTGTAGATTTTTTAGGTAATCGTTCCTTGGGGTAAAAATATCGATACTCTATTGATCGCCCATCGTTAACAGATTCAGGGTCAAGAACCCGCTCGGCGTGTTCTGCGTTCGTAGGCAGTTTTCGCTACGAAGCGGAAAAACACTGCTACTGGCTACGAGCGTAGCGCGTATCAATGCGTGTGAGATCTTATTCACTAACGTGCGGGCGCTCGTGATCATTATTAGTCATCTCTTTCTACCATATGAGAGGACGAATTAGTGAAAGCGATTGTGATTCCGATTGCGTTACACGATAAAGGTCTTACGGTAAATATAATTAGATGGCATGAATAGATAAATTACTTTAATTTTGAAAACTTATAATCGGGCAAGCAATAATACAATTATTTTTATATTATTTCTTCTACGACGAATCACGAGCGAATGTGTCCCCACCGCTTGCTCTCGGGGTTTTTAAAAACTCGGGTCTTCGCGCTCGGAATCGACGTCAGCCGATGCAGGTAGCCAGTGATTCGCTGTCAACGCTTCTACGTCTGCCGCAGGTAGCAGCACTGGACCCACAGAAGCAGTGGCAACATATTAAGTATCACGTATTGTACGGGGTTGTATAAAGCTCTGTCTCTGTGAAGTATCAACTCATGTGTCCGTTCTCTTGGCGATAAAAAGTTTTATTTTTCCGTGAAGTAAAGACAGTGCGTTTATTTGAACAATAAAAGAGGAACGCTTTATGTATGAAAAATAAAACAAATACGTATTAACTCCGCTGCGAGCAATGCCTGATTAACCGACTTTATATTTTACCTTGGAGCTCGTTGTATTTGTTGTTATTATGCATGGACATGGAAATGCAATGACATAAAATATTACTCGACCGAAAAGAAAACTTGAATGTAAAGTACCTACAGTATGGCGGTACTAGTCGATGATGATTTTTTTGCAATTACGAGGAACATTTACAATCTTAAAGTTTGGCCGGAAAATAGGTTCGGTAACATTTTTAAAGCACAACGTCATCAACGCCATCTATGGATTGCAGATGAAAACTGCAGATTGAAGACAAAATGTCATCTTGAAAGCCGATGTATTCAATATTTATTCAATTGCAATATTTCTTATCACCGTTATGCCAGCCTGTATACGTCCCACTGCAGGGCACAGGCCTCCTCTCTGAATGAGAGAGATTGGGGCGTAGTTCCCACGCGGGCCGAGTGCGGATTGGGAACTTCACACACAACACTGAATTTTTTTGCAGGTGCATACAGGTTTCCTCACGATGTTTTCCTTCACCGTAAAGCTAATAGTAAATTTCAAATTAATTTCGCACATAACTCCGAAAACTCAGAGTTGCGAGCCGGGATTTGAACCCACGACTCTCTGCTTGAGAGAACCACTAGGCCACCACTGCTTCTAATATTTCTTATAGGAAGGGTTAAGTATCCTATGTCTCAATCGGGATCTTAGTCCACATGTAGGTAGGTACGCCAAGTTTCATCTAAATCCGTTCAGCCGTTATTGCATGATTGAATAACAAACATACAAAGATCGAAATATTCAAACATCCAAATATCCAAACAACTTAACAAACTTTCACATTTGCAATAATAACCGTAACCCCGATTATCGATAATAGGTGTACCTACCTATTTACTTGGATACTGCTTTTCTACGGGGACAATTTTATTTCGCATTAAAATCTCCATTACAGCATTTTTCCTATACTTAGCCTGTAATACAGGCCCTGTATAGTGGCAACAACGCCGTATTAGTTATATTTTACCAGGCTTTCGCGCTTCAGCTGGGCTCTAAAAAAAAAACTGAACGATAGGAATGCCATTATACGTGATAAGTATAACCGGGTAGTTGCTCTCCCATACAAAACTTTGCATGGACCTTAGTCTTCGAGTCTAGTGGAGCATAAAAAAACCAGCCAAGTGAGAGTCGAATTCACACACTGACGGTTCGAAATGCGTAAGTAGGTGGTACGTAGTTTTCGCTAGCGTTAGATAATTAGATTAGAAGAATAGAAGAAGAAAATTTTGATAATAGAAATAATGGGTTATTACAAACAAATTAAATGTGTTAGATATTATTAGATTCATCTTAACTGCCGCCGTCGCATATACATATATGTATATGTATATAATATATATGTATACTAAATGAACGTTCAGCATTACACTCAACGTCAAGGGAGTAAACTAATTGTAACTAACATTTTAAATTAACCGTCACGAATGATTATAAAATAATGTAAATATTATCGGCATGATTTTTCTATTTACCTAATAATACCCGCATATCGATAAATACACGTTTCTAACCCTAGCTAGATTGCGACAGTCTTTTGTTTTGCCGCGAAAATTCCAACCTCGGATCATAAGTCATAACTCAATAACTTTTTCGTTTTGAATAAAAATATTTAGTTTGTATAGGTAAGCGGCTATTTGAGGTAGGTATAAGTAAAGCTAGAAGCTTGGTTCTGACAGTATTGTAATGCCGCCTTGCGGTAAGTCAGATGCGAAGTGAACTCAAGATGAAAAAAAAGCATTTGCTAGCTACAGGGTAACTTTCTTTAGTTCCCAGTTTTTTACTATTTTCCCTGCACAAGTCAAGAGCTAAATGGATTGACCTAAAGTTTTTTTAAGTTAGCGTGGGTTCAAATCCGGGCCACAGATCGCATGATACTCAACAAATAGTTTGGCAATATAATAAAACAATTACATACACCATTTTGAGTATAAAAAAAAGTTCTAAGGTTCTCGAATGGAGTCTACGGACCGGAAGACGCAGTGTAGGCCTCCAACAAGTGCCCATCCCGGGGCGGCTGGCCAGTAGGCGTCGCGGTGTCTCTTCATGCTCCCGTGGCGTTCACAATGACATCGAGGTAATCCGTGAGGTTTTTAATGGGTAGGTCCCGAGGTTAAGAAAAACCCTTTTTAATTTATTTTAAATAACATTTATATTTTCTTTTCAATTAGCCGTAGCTTACGTGCATTAGTTAACGTGTGCCAAATACCTAATTACATTAAATTGAATGCCGATTATTTGATACTAGGAAATATTAAATCTATTGTAATTAACCGTAAATCTTTTGCAACTGTATAGTTAAACAACTTCGCAAACAATAGATCAAAATCTTGAAAAGTTATTATTCATGACAGCGGTCTTACTTTACTTAAAATTTTATTATTTATACCACCGCAAACACAGCAAAGTTGGTTCTGTATTAATAATTTTAGTTTGTTCTCTCACATATATCTCCTGAAACGTAATCATTTTCCGCGCCTTCGAGGCTGTCAGCTTAGAGCACAATATATGGTACCGTAGACTGCGATTGTCATATATTACGAGCGAACTACTTTTTTGGCAAAAATATTGCTTAGAAATAATATCAAAATATGAGGGTTATTGACGAAGGAAACTTATTTATTTCAATTTACAGATTGTTTTACATGCCTCAATCAGATGTAACAGTTATGTAATATATCATCATCCTAGCGTATACACCGTGAAATTTTAGTGGTTGTTTTCCCGAAACGAGGTGATTTAGTATCGATTGTACAATCGATTTATAATTACTATTTTGACTAGAGTCAAAAATCCAATTGTGAAAAATGAAAGTCGAAAATGACCGCAAACCAATAGTAACGCTTCGTTGGTACAAGTAGCGTACGATCGTACGATAGGTTAGGTACCAACGAAGCGTTACTATTGGTTTGCGGTCATTTTCGACTTTCGTTTTTCACAATTGGATTTTTGACTCTAGTCAAAATAGTAATTATAAATCGATTGTACAATCGAAACTAAATCACCTCGTTTCGGGAAAACAACCACTAAAATTTCACGGTGTATACATGCGTCTCATAGCGTATATACGCCATAAGTCTCCTCTCAGAATAAGAGGGTTTGGGCCGCAGTTGCCACGCGGGTCCAGATTGGGAGCTTCACACATACAATTGAATGTCTTCTTAGGTGTATTCAGGTTTCTTCGCGATGTTTTCCTTCACCGTAATGCTCATGGTAAAATCAAATTTTTTTTTGCAGATAAATTCCGAAAAACTTAGAGGTGCGAGCCCGGACTCAAACCCACGGCCCTCTGCTTGAGAGGTCATAGGTCAAACCATTAGGCTACCCCGGCTTAACATCAATAGTGTGACCCAATTAGTCAAAAACAGTCATAAATCTAGTCTATAATACCACCTGCGACAAATAATTCCCCGTAACCCATCTATAGGGGACCAAGGTTTATCTGGAGGTATTTTCTAGTCAATATTGCGATATTGACTACAATTACGCACCACCCCATCGAGGGAAGAGGAGTGAAAAATATCGTTTCCTGGTAACATTTAAAGAAAGAAAGAAGAAAGAAAATACATTTATTTACAACATCACAAGACACAATATTATACAAAACAAAAAGGCAATACTAAAGCTAAAGATAGAATGTGTCATTGCGGTTGCAAATCGGACACTGGCTCAGCATAATGCTGAGGCGTTTAAAGTACCCCAGCGCTGATTTTCAGCCAGTACCGTTGGAGACACCCGGATCGCTGTTTAGATAGATAAATAAATAAATAAACTGCACACTAATAGCTACATACATAAGACTAGGTACATGCGTAAATAAATAATTTGTAAATTGTAAAAGCAAATAATAATAAGAAAATTTCTTGAACATAATTAGTATATCTCACTTGCCAAGTATACAACCCTGCGCGGACTAAAACGAAAAATGAAATAACCAAGACAATAAAAATCAAAGAAGTTTTGTGAAATAGTGCTGGAAAGGAGAGGAAATTAAGGATTTTGCAATGACAACAAATAGCCTTTAAGCTTTCGCCCAAAGGTGTACCTGCTAGTCACACTTAGGATGGGAGGGGGGATGTCATTCCAGCACTTAGACGCCGCGAACCTAAAACTCCCTCGAAACGCCGCCGTCCGGTGCGGCGGCACAATAGCCTTAAGTCTGCGCAAACTTTTCAACAATGAGATTTTTTTAAAAAGGTAGGAAGGCGTCTTGTGTCGCACTACACCGAACAAAAGGGTTGCAAGGTGCAAGCGCCTGCGATTGTGCATCTTAAGCAGATCAGCAGCGTTCAAGTACGGAGTGACATGGGACCGAGGAGGGACCTTGAAGCAAAAACGAGCACATGCGTTTTGAACTCGTTGGAGCAATCTCCCAGAACGACCAAGTAAGCAACCATCATAAACGACGTCACAATAGTTCATCCTAGACAATACGAGTGATTCACACAATCGGACACGCAAATCCACACTGAGGTAATCACGAATATTGTAAAGAATCCGAAGGCGATAGAAGCAGCTGCTAACTAACTGAGCAATATGGCTCTCGAAGCGTAACTCGCCATCCATAATTAGCCCAAGATTTATTATATCAAGCAGCATTTTTTAAATCAGCGTGGGGTAATAATAGTCCATTAGGTACTCCTCGCACTACACATAGTGAGTGAAGTGTGTTCGGGGTTTCAAGTGGCCAGTTATATTATCAATTTAGATCTATCTATTCAACCCAAACTCTTTATAATATCGTGACATACGCGACATCCCGCTTTAAAAATCCTAACCTGTTGTGTGCACACCCCTGCGCACAGGACGATGGACGGGTTGTATATTATTGGGACGTTCTGCGATTTTGGCGTTCAGCTTTAAGGACGTGTTGCTATCTGGCCGTGCCCCTTCATAGACGTTATGCTAATTAGCTATTTTACAATTAAGACATCTTCACACAGTGGACAACTTACACAATTTGACGTATGCTTTTTTAGATCATCTGAATCGTGGTCATTTTACTCCATAGACGATTCGGTACTGAGTGCTTAACAATATCTGTAGCAGTTTTGCGCTAGTAGCGTCAACGTCATAAATAAGTGATCACTTATGTATGTACCTTGTCACTTTAACGTCGTGTTTGAAACGTCATACGAATTTATGTTAAGACTGAAAGTGACATGGTACAAAAGTGATCACTTATTTATGACGTTGACTGTACCTAGTAGTGAAGTAGCAAAGCAAATGGTTGTAGTTCATTGCCCTCCGCAAAGTATCGCCAGAATCAATCAATTATTTGTCATTATCCCAATTTGGACGTTATTCGAGAACCTTTTGCTCCCAACGGCCACCAGTATAAGTTGTGCCATACCTACAAGAACAGTAGGCTTCAAACGAGATGGAGTGACAAATGAAGTAGGAACGCGCTGGAAATGGATGGCGCAGAACCGGTCTGTTATACGAACCTTGGGGTAGCCCTATATAGTAGTGGACGTCTTTCGGGTGAAATGATGATTATGACCATATATTTCAAACTAAATACAAACTGAAATATAGATGCACAGAAAAAACCCATTATGACCAGTTTGGGGTTAAAAAAATCTGCTATTTGTATTGTCAGCAACAATGGCCGATGAAATAAAACTGGCGTAGGATCTCTCGAGCGGAACAGAAAAAAAGGCAAAGCGCGGGCACTTCTCAGAGGGAAATCCGGACATGTTTAAAAAAACAAAACTAACATCGCTTGTAACAATAGGCTCACGTTATTGACTATTCTATCCGGGAAAAGGCTTTAGGGGAATAAATAGGGTTGTCAATTGCACTGCATCGTTCCCTTGGGCATGGAAGCTTTAATACCGGTTTTAAACGTGAAAGACTGATTGAGAGTAACAATAAGTTAAATTTCCTTGAATTAAATTTCATAAGTGGCATCATCTTTCTATCCTTCTTATAGTTACTACTTACTTACTACACTGGCTCAGCGACCCAAAGAGGATCTTGGCCTCCGACACCAGAGAGCGCCACTCTTCCCGAGGGCGGTTACGTCTTTCTGCACTTCGTCCAACCAGCGGTATCTAGGTGTCTTTTTATAGTTATTTTCATCATTTCAGTCGAAAGCGTCTACTAGCTGTTGATAATAGGCCTCCCCCTCCAGGTTTGCTAAAGACCGATTCTGTGCCATCCGAATGCAACGCGTTCCCGTAACCTTAACTAGAGGTCATATTGTCTATCGCTTTCGCCATATCTTTCTGACACCTATATCGTTAGACAGAAAGAAATAGTGAATGCGGTAGCAAGCGCCCGCGCGTTAGACCATAAGGTTACAGGTCGTTGCTCCATCTTGTTGGAGGACTACATACCTACACTGTGTCTTCCGGTCTGTGAACGCCCATCAAGAATCTTTTGGCCCCATCGATCACTACTGCGGCTCGCTGCACCAAAACTCATACACAAAGAGAGTAAAAGTATAAAGCATTTAAATGATTACATTCACTGATAGTTAGCAACCCTGGTAAAAATGTGGTAAAAAATTTACACTTTTTTCTCCTCTGCTGCCAGCTCCAGTCAGGTTTAGCATAAAAATAGTCTCGACACAAGTTTTAACCGCAGAATTAACAATATGCTGGTTCTAAAGTATGATCTTAACTAGGGATTTACAGTTGATCTTAACCGCTTTAATTGCAGTATCCGTCTAATATATTATTATAAATCAGAACATTTGTCAACAAATGTTTGGATATTTGGCTGTTTGTTACTCAATCACGCCATAACAGGTTTTTAATCGGGCAACTGTTAAAGGCTCACGGTCACTCAGAGGATGGAGAGGGCTATGCTCGGAGTTTCTCTGCGGGATCGCATTAGAAATTATGAAATCCGCGCAAGAACTAAAGTCACCGACATAGCTAGCTCGATGAATCGCAAGACTCAAGTGGCAGTGGGCAAAGCACATCGCTCGTAGAATTGACAGCCGGTGGGGCCGAAAGGTTCTCGAGTGGCGTCCACGGACCGGAAGACGTAGTGTGGGTAGGCCTCTAACGAGATGGAGCGACTACCTGGTTAAGGTTGCGGGAACGCGTTGGATGTGGATGGCGCGGGACTGATCTGTTTGGCGAGCCTTTGGGGAGGCCTATGTTCAGCAGTGGACGTCTTTTGGGTGATTGTGAGCTGTCATCGAAACACTTTAAACTTTACTAGATTTAAAAAAACTTTTACTTAGTTAGATCGACAAACAATACGCGGGCATTTAAATCAGACTGCGAAATAACTTCAAAAAACAAAGTCATGGATATCACTGGAGCAGGGCTTGTCACTAAAAATCACTTTTATTTTGTTTAGTCTCTTGTTAGCGACTTACCCAGTTGTAAAACGGACTGTTTTTTGCTCAGTCTGCGCCAGAAACGCCCATTTACAATGCAAAAGAGGCTGGCGTGTTCGCGGGACGTTCCGACCCCGTCAATTGTTGCCTGTCATAGAAGTATTAACCAATAGACTGGCAATACAGACTGTGGATAGCCCGTATTCTGAAAGTTTCCTTTAAATTCAAATTCAAAATTCAAATTCAAAATAACTTATTATAGTATTGGCCTTATCATAATTATAAGTTTTGTCCTTGTATTCAGCTTGCAAGCAAGCGTACAAATATTTCATTAAAGAAGCTAAAGGTAATTTTAAAATGTAATTAAAATAAATAATAATAATAATAAATGTCCAAAAATAATGTCAACAATATTTTCTATAATTTAAGTAGTCCTTGACACTATAAAAACACTTTGTCAGTAACCATTTCGTCAAATTGCGTTTAAACATTTCTCCCGACAACACCTTTAATTCATCTGGTAAATTATTAAAAACTATTATGCACATGTTGAAGGCGTTTCTTTCATAAATACCTTATCTTTACGAACAGTGTCCTTGCGATAGCGATAGTTTCGCTATAGATAGTTGACTTTGAGAAAACAGTCGATAGCGTCGATAGTCTATGGAAACCATCGATATGCTGCAATACTATCAACCAAGTTCGATAGTATCACCTAATTATCACAATCGATACTATCGATACTATCGATCCTATCGATACTATCGATAGTATCGTCAAGGGTCGATAGTTTCGATAGGACTATCGATAGCATGACTGATTTACAAGGCCACGATAGCATTACGATACTATCGATAGACATCGCTATCGCAACAACACTATTTACGAATCCGCACCACTTAATTGACGTAAATAAACCGATGTCATTGAGCCAAAAATAAATGGTCGTACAAAAAATCACCGTATTTATTTATAACTTGATTTTCGCGATAGTTTTTCCTTTATTACCAACGTTAAACAAAGCCATTATAATTAATCGTGTACTATTACGATCAAATATTGAATTTTTCACTATGCCAAACAATAACTAAACATCTTAACCTTACCACAAATAAATATCCCTAATATGACACTGTGTGAAACAGATGTTTAACGATTGTTTAAGGTATTGCGGTAGTAGGTACTTTTAGTGTCCTGCTTGATCGTGTCTGAATATCAGAGTGCAGCAATCGCTGCAATGATCAGAGATTTTTTTGCTAGTAAAGTATATTTTCCACTCTACATGTTAATTCATCTATGCTGCTCGTATACATACGTGCCGACAATATGTAACATTATTCGGTAATAAGTATTGCTTTTTCAGGCATTTCGTGCGCCAAAAATATGGGCGCAAGACGTGGATCAAAATCCAAAGAAGTTGAAAATCATACTGAAAGAATAGGTTTGTTGCTGTCTTTAAGTATGTACGTAAACAAGCAGTAAATGACGACAGCTACCTAAGTAGCGTCACACTAATAATTAGGAAAGAAAATTTAAGTTGTGCGAAGCAGTTCAAACTAAACTAAACTAAAGCCCTCCCATTGCGAGAGGAAGCTTGTGTTCAGCAGTGAGAGGTATATAAGCTGGTGATGATGATGATGAATGATAAAAATACTTACTTACTTTCTACCTTGGTTAACATTAACAAGGACCGCTCTCGCAGTCTAGGGTTTAATTAGTTTCTGTTAAAAACATATTCATAATGGTCGATTCATATCTACAAGCGTTGAGCCTTAAGCGTGTCAGACACGTGCCGTATCAGACACCGACAAAAGTATTCTATCCGCGCATACTGGCCGGACACGGCCCGTGTATTTCTGTCCGTGTCCGTGTGTGTATGTCGTGGGTGTCTGCTCGGTCACACGATAGGTGTGAATTCGTTCATAGACACTGTATAGAAGAATATTATTTTGTCTGGCAAAGCACGTGTCTGACGCGCTCGGTGTCTGTAGATATGAATCGACCTTAATCCAAGTTTTTTTTCTGATATTGACATCCAAATTAGGTATAATGTCCGTCTCAGGCTCCACGTCGATCGTCGGTCGATGCTCGTCGATAATAATCGTTAAAGAGTTCCGTGCTGTGGAGACTGGATTAGGATTGACATTTCACAGTTTCGTATATTTTGACACTACCGAACCTTGCCCGCCCGGCAATATGGTTTCGGCGTTGCGCAACCCTTTAGGTCTCATCAAAAAACCACAAATAAAATTATTTTAATAAAATTACGATATATACGCAATTACGCATGTGTACTTAAAAAATTAAGCAATAGGTATATCTTTACGTTTTGTTTGTAAATCAGACTTAGTAATTTGATAATAGTGCCATAGTAAATAACGGAGTATTTTCGGATTCAAAATCAAAGTAAGTAAGAGCTCACTTTGGCATTAAATATAACGAGCCAAATTTGTTTAATCGTGTTTCGGAAGCAAACACGAATTAAGGAATAGATCAAGATTACCCTAATTTTTTTTTTTACTTCCATAAACAGACCAATATTATAAAAAGTCTTTTAAAAAATAGCATTCAACGGAACGGAACCCGCGGAAAAAACTACCCTATAACCTTCACTTTAAACTAACCCAATACTAAATTTCATCGAATCTTGCAAGTAAAATTTTACCTAATTATGGTGGGCGGATTGACTTTAATTAAGGAAGTATTATAAATTTGTCGTACAGAAGTGTAGGTTCGATGAAAATGCTAGACAGTCAAAAAAAGTGCAATCGGGCCATACACAGCGTAAGAAACAAAGTTTGTCTCTCCTGTGGACATAAAATTAGTGACTCCGAGTCAGTAATTTTTTTTAAATGGCCCGAAAATTAGTCCGGCGTCCCTTACTCCGATCTAAATGTAACTAAAAAATATTGACTACAGTCCCTTAACTTTTACTATGTTCACAGGAAAGACGCAAACAACAAAATGTGTACGACCCAGTTAGCAAAAAGCTGAATGAATGAAAATTTTAACAAATACTTATTCATAAACACAACATAAAATCACATGGTCGTTTGCTATTTCGCAGATTGTATCTCAAAAAGAGCGGACGATTTGCTCCGCTGCGACGGCCCCGTCCGCGGGTCAGGTCGCTAATTGCTAATTATAGCACAAAAAACCCTCTCCTGTCATCAGAGCGTGTACCAACACCCACTAATGTACTTAATTGATACTCGTTCTCGCGTTTGTACGCTTAATTTAAAGGATTTTGTCTGTTTTTCTCTTTGATAAACCTGACTTGGGATAAAAAGCGCGGTTGCAGTTTAAAAACCCGAGAACTTTTTCTGTGCTTCTTAATTAGGAATGTTTTCTTGTTTATGAAACAAAACGCATAATAACTTAGACTAGAGGGTTAGTTGATCATAAGATTACCAGTGCCTATCTTCTTCTTCTAATAGCCTTCATCAAATTAGCCGTAAATTGAAAAATACCAGGTGAAATTCTGCAATGCAACAAATCTAATGGCCTGAGCATGGGGTGTCGCTGCAGGACATTGTCGCCAAGTTAATATTTTTTTCCGGGAACCTACATTAGTATAATATTACTCGATAAGTAAAAAAATTCGGACAATTTATAAGTCTGCCAAAGTTCGGACAACTGGTCAAAAACCCGAACATGTCCGGATAAAGACGTGTTAACCCTGAGATAAGCGATGATTTCGCGCAAACATCTTGTTATTATCTTTATCGAAGTACAAGCTAACATGTATACCACAAGTTTGGCTGGTCAGCCGTGGTTGAAACAACGTCTCAATATAGCCCGAAGATAAACAAACTAACAACTTGTAGATGTTTATTTTTGCAAACTTTGTTATTTAACGGGAGGGTTTTAATCAATTAAAACTACAGTTCGAAGGCGCAATCACGAGTAAGCTGAGAAGAGTTTATAGGGAGGTTTTGTTCGTGTAGCAGAAATAATACTAAAGATTTTCGTTTATCGTCGACTTTAAAAGCAGCAGCTGTAACGTATGTCTGAGGCGCGGGCGCTCGCGGTCGCATTTTGGATCTCTTTCCACTCTATCCTCTATTCCGTGTGACAGAAAGAAGTGATGAAACGAGATTACGAGTGCGTTAGAAAATTATGGTCTGTGGATTTGCCGATTTATTACCAGACAGACAGCATGACGTTGGTACCATACGCGCTGAAGATTTTGTCGATTCCGATTTCTGATTTTTTAAGTGACAACATAGGGGACACCGAGGAGAGTAGTGACCACGTCGATTTTAATAGTTCAAGTCTCGAGCTATTAAACACGCGCGCGCTGTTGCGAGCTTGCTAGCAATAAATAAGTTCCCAAAAATCAACGATGTCACAACTCTCCTCTGTCACAAACCTCCTCGGTTTCCGCTACGTAACACGCTTTTTAGAGTTCCGCACATCAAAAGGAAAACCTAAACCCTTATAGGATTACTTTGTTGTCCATCCGTCCGTCCATACGTCCGTCCGTACGTCCGTCTGTCTGTCAAGACCCTTTATCTCACAAACGCATGGAGGTATCGAGTTGAAATTAAAACTATATAAATGCTCAGGTCTGCAGTCCCTTAAAGCTGTGAAAAAATCAAACTTTTAAGTTAACGTAAAAAAAAGATACGGCCGTTTATGCCGCAAAAAAACGTATATTTCGATACTCAAGGGAATCAAAATTTATATTTGTATATTTTGACATAACCCCACAAAGTACGGAACCCTCGGTTGGCGAGTCCGACTGGCACTTGACCGGTTTCTTTCACTCTCCGGGTAGCCTACCAAAATGTTCTCACTACGTTAATGATCTGATCACACACTTTCATCACAGAATAAAGCTAACAATAAGTTCAATCGATGTCAGGTTTTATGAAATTGAATTAGCAACAAGCTAAAAATAGTTCGAAATTAATTAAAATAACATCAAATGGCTAACATAAAAGATTCAAAGCAAAATCATTTATTAATTCGCCTTTAGGCACAAAAAATGATATCTGTTATTGCAGATAAAAATTGTTCGTGCAAAAATATCACAAGTTTATTCCAGCCTCTGGTTTCACAAAACCACGAGCTATTCTAAATCCATCGACAACTGCTCAATCGTAAACTAACTCTACCTACTCGTACTCACATGGTCAATTTTATATGTTTCGCCTATTATGTTACCACAAGCGTCAAGGTAAGATAATAGTCATCCTTTCTGACTAAATAAGAGCACTGAAAAATATAACTTTTGGGACGACACTCTTTTGCGCCACGACAGAAATAAATTAAATAACTTCTAAGAAAATAAATTAAAATCCAGGCTTTTCTAAAAACCATAAAATTGCATAAGCTCTTGTAAGTGTAGTATGTATAGCATTAATTGTAGGGTACATTTATTATTTCTATGTATCGGGTAGTTTTCTAATAAACCAGTTGTGTCGTTGATCTGGGCGTTTGCTTTTGTTCTTCTTCTCAAAAACCAAAATACAGTACTGGCGACGAGTTATTGGGTCTTAAATACATAAATCAGATTCATCTTTATTAAAATGCCGATCGGAAAAATCGAACCGTTTGATTTGGCGAGTAATAAATGGTCAGCCTATATAAGACGCGTGAAACAATTTATAACCTTGAATGGAATCAAACCTGAATTGCAAGTGGCAACTTTGGTGACAGTAGTGGGTGAGGCGACTTATAACTTGATGTGTGATCTGTGTGCGCCGAACGATCCGGAGACAAAAACATTTGAGGATCTCGCGAAGACTGTCAGCGACCATCTCGAACCTAAGCGTTCCGAAATTGCGGAGCGGCATTTGTTGCGTCAGCGGCGACAGAAAACGGGTGAATCTCTAAACGAATACTTGCAGGCTTTAAAACACCTCGCAAGTACCTGCAATTTTAAAAGCAATCTCGAAGAGAATCTCCGTCATCAGTTCGTGTCCGGCCTGATCAGTGACGAAATGAGATCGCGATTGTTCGCGAAGAAAACTACCCGATACATAGAAATAATAAATCTACCCTACAATTAATGCTATATACTACAGTAAGATGCTTAGCTTTTAACAAATACAAGTTGTGAAAAGAAAACTCTTAAAAAATATTTCGTGCATTTTTATCCATACAATGGCTGTACAGCTACTCTGAAACGGATTAGGGATCGTATGAGTATTTATAAGTAAGTATATGTACATGATGTACCCTTAAACCGTGTACAATACCTACCTAATGCGGGCAAGCGAGCATTGTTCGTGTACCATTGTGTTATTCTTCAATACGCCCGAACAACATACACTACACATAATTCTTGTATAAATAAATAGAAGGCATTATGGCTTAACGTCAAAGCTTGGTAAACACGGCCAAGTGTATATTATTGTACTATTTGCCGGGATTACGTATCACATGAGGGGTACGTATCAAAATATATAAAGTTTAAAAGTAATAATGGACGAAATACATAATGGCCATTTGAAATAAACCAATTTTAAACATGAAACTACCGTGAGACTCACTCATAGTGAAAATAAACCAATTTTCTTAGAAATTCTCAACTCTACAGGATTTTCATAAAATAAACCTAACCTAACCTGAACCGATCTGCAGATTACACGATTAAAAAAGTTCGTTTAATCAATAGGTTCATGGAAAATTTTAGTATGTTTTATGGCCATTATGTATTTTGTCCATTATTCGTTTTGAACTTTATATATTTTGATACGTTCTCCACATGAGTAAGTCAAATTTACCTTAAAATATTTTATCTTACCTAGACACTCGGCAGCGTGTCAAGCCAAGTTCAAGCAAGGGAACTGGCTAGCCAGCGCCGAGTGTAATATTACACGAACCACTTGGTGCCATTTTTGACTCTTCTATAACTCAAAACCTCCTTAACGTAAACACATAAAACTACTTGTGTTTAATTTAATCTTCGTAATTATTTTTTCTTACAATTGTACCGTTCTCTTACACGTGCCACGTGAACTCTCTCGATTCATAGTCAAAAATTGTCGTTTCATTTCGAACTTTGTACGTTACAGTATCTTTTCTATGACATTCTGTTACTTCGATCTGGCTTGTAACCAATGTTCATCAATCGAACTCCCTTTTTCATGAATCTCTCTTAAGTTTATGATATTTATTTTAATTAGCCTTCTTAGGTGTCCCTCTGTTGGGCAAAGGCCTCTCCTCTCTTGTTCCGCTCTCGTCTATCAAACGTGAGCTCACGCAATCTCACGGGATAAATATCTAGGTCGTCCCTCCATCTCCACTTCGGTCTGCCTCTATTATAGTATAAATCTTCCAAGGTGAATTATTCGCTTCGAGCCCAATCTTTCAAAACAAACGGTATCGTCATAGTATTAAAGTTCAAATTTAATGTAATGGCTAGAAGCGAAAAATTCACCTGGGAAGATTTATACTATACGATATCCATCGCTAGGGACAAGCTAGGGACCCATTCCGTGACAAGTTTAGCTCTTAGTATAGGAGTCCTTGCGGATACACTTGGCCGCCTTTACGCCCACGTCAGTAATACGAGTCACTGAGCATACCTCAGTATTTCTAATCCGGTCAGTTCTTCGAACACCAACATTGCTTCACTCCATTGCTCGTTAGCAAACCTTGAGTTTGGACTTCTGAGCCTCTGTAAGTGATCACGTTTGGGCGCCGTAGTAGGCTGGGCAGGATACACATGTAGATTATGATATGTTATGAGAAAAATATCCATGATGCCGTCTCTGTTTATTTTGTTCGATTAAAAAGATACGGTGTCACAGCAATCTGTCACTAAGACAACAGGAACTTAACAGAGAGTAGTGAAACAGGTCTTTAATCTCCATTCCTTAAGTTGCGATGAGTTCAGAAGAAATATAAACAGCCGCGTTTGCCTTAATAAGAATTATAATTAAGAGCGGCCGCGTTATTTTCTTTCAACGAAGTCGAGGCCGTAAACGAAGTGCTAAAGGTTCATGTTTTATATTATTTTTATTAAGCCATTAATTAATAATAAAAGTGAGGCGCCGGCTAACAGCTAATTTTCTTCACGGCCCATCGGCACGTTTAATTAAGTCCTTTTCGACCTTTTTTTGTTACTTTCCTAGCAATAATTATAAGTTTTCTCGTCTTTGATGTAATCGCTCAAACAAGGGCGAACCGAATTGTTAGCATGCTTTACATTTTACGCTGTTTTATTTAAAAAAAGTTACTATTAATAACTCGATCTTTTTCGTTATTATCTTTTAGAGAAACTAAGAGCCTTGGAATAATTTAGCTATCTAAACTTTTCTAAAACAGCGCTGGTTTCCAGAACTAATTGAAGAAACAAAAATAATACAAGAATTTCATCCACAAAGATAATAAACAAGGCTACATTCATAGTCGGACTAGTGTACCAAGGGTACCACAAATTTCAAAGTAAGCAAAAAGCATGTTTTTATTTCATTCCATTTCTTTGAAAAATTTTTAGTTTTACGGAACAGTGTTTTTTTAGACTTTTTTCGTTACTCATGCCTTGCCTTACTTTCTTGCCATATTTCATAATTCTATGTGAACAATTTACTCTACAAAGGTTACGGAGTACGTATGGATACAAGGTCAAAAATATACTTGTGAATTAAAGAATGTCACTTGTAACCTGTAATTTACATGCGTACTTAGTTTTGATTAACGAATGTTTGTAATAGTGAAATATTTTTACAAGAAAAATTACTTCAAATTCAAGGCTTACAATGTAAGTTTTGATAAACATGGCAGGCAGATCATTATACGATAGTATAAAGAGGGCCTAATTATTTTAATCTCATATATCTGGCTTTGGTTAACGATAAAAATGACCTGATTTCTTTTGTCCAATAAAATATTCGTGAATTATGAAATCACAAAAATCTGCTTTCATTTCAACTTCACAAAAGTAGAATTAAGGTTTATTTTAAACTTAGCTGTCCGATGTAGCTAACAGACTTGATTAGCCATTGTCGAGGTTGTCCCTTTGAAATATTGTACAAAAATTAAGTCTTTTATATTTTTAGGGTACGATAGCCAAAAAAGAAAAAACGGAACCGTCAAGGGATCACTTCATAGTCACTGTATGAGTTTGTCTATAGAGACTCTTTTCCCAGGGATGTGTCGAGCGAGGTAGGTATCTAGTTGAAATTAACGCCAAAATCTGTGCTAGCTAAGAGCTCTTGCAACATAAAGAAAATTACCTTTTTTTATATGATAGGGGGCAAATGAGCAGGCGAGCCACCTGATGGAAAGCAATCACCGCTGCCCATGTGTCTCACAACACAACTTGAGTTACGGATGCCTTGCCGGCCCTTTGAGAAAAGAGTATGCTCATTTTTGATGATCCAACGTTGTACCAGTCCGGAAATACTGCACTGAAGTTTCTATGTACGTATATCCATGAAATGAAAGTTTCAAATAGGTATACTTACCTAGTATTTTTTTGCGTTTGTATTATTATTTCAAATGTACTTAAGTATTTTCTGTGTTGTGTTCTATGTGCAAAACAAACAAGTTTCTATCCCTCTCTCTTTATCTTTCTCTGTCGTAATACAATCCTTATTAAAGCAAACAGCTCTGTGAAATAGTTCTCACAGAGTTAACTTTAACTATCGCCAAAACCACGGAATGGTAGTATTCTGCAGCGTGGCTAAAACAAATCTAAATTCGGCTTGCCATGCCAAATAGTAAAGCAAGTGACGTGAAAAACCAAAGTGAAACTTTTTCTTTAGTAATTTAGTATTTTGTTCTTTTTCAAGTGGCCAGTTGCGCACCACAAGGTTTCCTATGTGAAAATCACAGCACAAAATGATAAAGACGAATAGAAATGTCACGATTCCCGTTTTTTTCAAATGCACATCCACACACACTTTGGATTAATGAAGATTCGTCGTAGCTTCTCTTCGAAAAAGTAATAAATAACTTATGAACCATTTACATAATTAGAACTTTTCAACAGCGGTATATCATTGAGAATCTATGATACAGGTATGTAAATGAAAATGCCATACCAATTGCTATCACAACACCTAGCGAGGAGTAACTGAAAGGTAATGGACCAACCATGACAGATGTTAATAAAAATACTATTTCACGATAGGTATCTTTAAAATATTTCACTGTGTAAAGTTATGTTAAGTTATAACCTAACAACACGACAAACACAATAACAAATTAGGTACCAATATTTCTATGGCTTAATCTAAGTAGGTACTCACTCATCAAAACAAGTCACTTTTATTCTAACAACAATTAAAATTTAAAAAAATCTTGATTTTCCATTACTAAAGCTGTAATCCGTTTGGATGGATTTGTATGAAAATTTTGCGTTTTTTTTTAACTTTGAAAAGTTGTCTGAGTGAAAGTGACTTGTTTTGATAAGTAAGTTGCTGATTTATTAGCACCATATAAAATCATATAACATTTAGATTCAACACGAATGAGAAATATTGCTTCTCAAGAACTGCAAGTACTAGTAATGGCACAGCCACATCCATGATGCATGAGATAGCTACCTACCTACCTATTTCACCGCGCAAAATTAAAATTTGTGGTGAGAGAAAGCTCTCTTAGATCTAATAAAATAAACACAGGTCCAACGCGAGTAAGACTGACACGCGAGGGATTCTGTACCACCCTACCAAAAAATACACGTTCCTTGCATCCCCCTTTCCTCTGAGGCTTTTTAACGTCACGGCGAAGTGAGCCTCACACTTCTAGCTCTAGTGCCATTTCCATTGCTCTTATTGTTAGTTCTGTAGTACAATACATCGCGTATTGTTGCATCGTATTTACCGCACGCACGGTCAAGTACATAACCTGGCCGTATGCATGTTACGAGGCAAGTCAAAGTAGTCCCCGTGCTAACGAAGTTTGCCGGGCCGGCTCCTAATTATAGGCCACGCTGCTGAATTAGCTTTGACGCCGGTTTGTGTCATTGTATCCGTGGCATTGGCAGGTGGAAGTTTGTTGGGCAGGGAGTCATTAGATGTCTTTCGACAATGTCTGTATTCATTGGGATGTATTGTAGGTATACTGTTTTGGGAGTTGAGGTCAAAATCTATAGATAGATATGATTTCCCTCTTTATTCAGCTTTTTCAATAGACCTCTGTACGTGTGTAAACTCTTTATTGTATTTTTTTAATAAAATGTATAAAATTAACAGATATCAAGAGAAATAGATGTATGTGTATTAATTATTCCAAATAGGTACTTCCTTTTTTTTGTAATTGCGTTTTATTTTTGTGGTACATAATATTTATCGCCATTAGAGCCATTTAGCTTTTCTAAACATGAAACTACCGTGAGACTCACTCATAGTGAAAATAAACGGATCACTCACGTCTTAAAACGAGTTTAACTCGACATGTTTCGGGCTAATCCGTAGCCCTTCCTCTCGGAGTCGCACGTCACGGCGGCTGCCAAACGTGCACTGCGTGCTAACGCCCTGGTCGCGCGGCTACTCGAAGCAACTGACAGCGACACACAACTACCTCCGTTTCCATCATCACTTTTATTGTCATTGTCAAATGTAGGGTAGCACACAACACTAACCACATCACTTTGTAAAGGTTCGCCCACACTCACCGTTGACGCAGTACGAACATTCAACACTGTTTTCCAACTCGGGGATACTGACCAACCACTATCCCGGTTAAAATTTGGATGACGACCAATCTCGATGGCTTCACGCACCTTCCGCGGAATGAAAAACTTTTCTCTCGCAAGTACGGAAGCCTTATCAAACCGGATGTAGTGCGTCGAGCCCGAGTCCATTGAGTGTTCGGCCACCGCAGACCCCTTGCTGTCTTGCTTTTTCATACTGCGTAGAGGAAGGGCTACGGATTAGCCCGAAACATGTCGAGTTAAACTCGTTTTAAGACGTGAGTGATCCGTTTATTTTCACTATCATTTAGCTTTTCATTTATTTTAATTTTATACTGGACTGTTTACGGAAAAATCACAAGCAATTTAAAGCAATTTTGCACAAAGAGATTTAGGTATATACTCGTAGGTAGATAACCCAGTTCCCAGAGATGGACAAAGGAATTTTATTTTAGAAAATTAGACACTTCACAGGACAGCAATAAGCGAATTTTAGAAAACTAAAATGTACATTGATAGACATGGTTGCCTATTGGTTTGACCTATGTATCTCAAGCAGAGGGTCATGGGTTCAAATCCCAGCTCGCACCCATGAGTTTTTCGGAATTTATGTGCGAAATTAAATTTGAAATTTACCATGAGCTGTACGGTGAAGGAAAACATCGTGAGGAAACCTGTATACACCTGCGACGAAATTGAATGGTATGTATGTAGTTCCCAATCCCTCTCATTCTGAGTGGAGGCCTATATAGGTTGGAGTACAATTCAAGTATAGCCAAAAATGCACGGTAAACAATAAAAAGCTTGTAGATATTAAAAATTTAGTTTTACAAAAACTTATTTAACGAATAACGACCGTCTTGCGTACATGAGTGTATGGCTACCATTATTCAGTTAAAATTTTGGGTGCGTAAGTTAGGTTTTAAGCTAATCTATTTGTAATGCTAAGCTTAATTGATACCGTAGCTTCGGAGTTAGCGCCTGTGTAACTGATTGCCTTTAGCACTGGCTTATATGGGGACAGAAACTTGATTTTCAATTTGTTGGTGGAATTATTTACACTTCTCATAATCGTAAAGTTGTTCTTTATGTCGAGAGATTGCTGCATAAAATAGCTTTTTTTGCTCTTGTGCATCAAGTAAAATCTTCGTCTAAGACCAAGGCAATCAAGTGCATAGGCCGCCTGTTGCTTACCTTGTATATTTTTTCCATGTACTTGTTTTTCTGTATTGTTTTCTGTGTGGTGTACAATAAAGAGTCATTGTATTGTATTGTATTGTATCAACCGCAAACAACCTCAAACAGTAGAAGGAACTTATTTTTTTAGAAATTGGTTTTAATTTATGAGTTTTTTTTTTTTATAAAACTTGTTTTATTTTACAAAATTAATAAAACTAGACAAATCTAATACAGAAAATTCGTAATATAGAAAATGCAAGGCATGAAAAATAAGCGCTTGTAAATTCACTTTCAAATATATATATATTTCCCTCTCCTTCTTTAAAGGCCGGGGTGCAAAGATAAACGTGTCTCACCTACCTCAAATGTCCACTTCGCCATTGTGGCATTTTATCATTTGAATATTTTATCAAATGCGATTACCACACTTCATCGCTAAAACAGTTAAGGGGAAGGACATTAACAAACTTTTTCTGTTTTAATTTATTGAATCAGACGTTACCAAAAGATCAAAATCATAATCAAAGAACTGAAATAATTACTTTTGCAAAAAATGTGTGTTGATGCAGTTCTTTCACCTCCGCACTGTACGAACATACACAAATCACACAAACCCAACTATCACCGCCACCAAAGTATACTGAAGCATTTCAAACTCAACTTGAGCTCATCCTTAGAGCTACACAACTGTTCACCATGCTACCAGATGTTGTAGAACTGTTGATTGTATACGGCTATCAATTCCCGAATCTGAAAAAGTGGTTCCTGACTACGAATCTGGTGTCAGCCTGTAATTTCTGGTAACTTGACATCTTATGTGAATTGTGTAATGAGTAGGTAAACTAAACTAAAAGTATATTAGTAGGATCGAGTCATAGAACCGCTCTCTAAAACGATATTCATCAATTTGAGCAATGACTCGATGACGGAACCTCAACTGACGTTAGATAATTTGAATTAATTTGACTGAGACAATGCTCCATCATGGATGTGTATTGTATTGAAGCTAGACAAAGAAAAACGATTAGTTACTTAGATCTGCAAGTGACACTTCTATATGAACACGTTGGAAATCGGTTGATAATACTTAAAACAGCCGATACATTCTAATTTAATTTTATTGTTTGGCAATTTGCTTGCAAAAAATAATTTACATTCAATCGTTAAACAATCATCAAGCTCGACAATACTAAATTGAACTTAATACTTAATTTGGATTTACTTTTTTCCAGCAAGTGGTCATGATGTAAAGTTTTATTTTGTTAAACATGAGTCATCAAAACTAGTCATAAAATAACTAAAAAAAAACATATAAATAAAATAACAAAAAATAATACAGAATAGAAATGTAACGCCACCACGGGCAGTGAAAACTATTTCATGTCAACAAAAACGAGTTTATTGCGGCAAAAACATTTGTCTTCCAACATAAACCTTAAAGCATGACAATAATTCAAAACATTGAGGTTTATTTACTCTGTAACGCCATTAACATGCCTGAGCAAGGAAACGCAAAACATCCCGCGCAGGAAGGCCGCCCGGAAAGCATAAAAAGCTGATTTGAAATACAGACAAGGCGAGCCTATTGTGCTAAATGCTGATAGCATGCCTTAAGTACTCAGTTTTAACATCATGCTGTAGTAATGTAGGTTGGGTTCTTAAATGGGGTAGAAAGAACTCTAGTGACTAGTATGTAGTACCTATCTAATGCAAGTCTACACGTCGCAGCTTCAGAACGAGACTGACATAATTCGAATTATTCTCATTTCAAAATTCAACCTGTTTTTCTTTTTACACAAAGTTTATTTTTGAAATGAGAATAATTCTAATTGTGTCAGTCTCGTTCTGAAGGTGTGACGTGTACAGACGAACATGGCTGTGGCTCATTTGACAAAACTGCATATTGAAATATATAGGGATAGGGTAAGACTAAGACCCCATAGTCAGCCAGGCACCAGTTGGCCGTATAATGAGTGCGAAAAATACAAAAGATATCTCTCGTGCTCTTTCCACTTGTACGAAGAATAGGCAGAAGCCTACTGGGTGATATTATTAAAAGGCTGTTTAACCCGCTTTTGCCGGCTACTTTGTCCGCGCACAAATAAAGTTTATGGTCAACTTCCAAACCCTACCCTGCGGGAAATTCCAAAAACTCCTGTTTACTGTAACACTGTGACCTTAAAGGAATGGTTGGTTACGGAGATATGGTCCCATTGAATTAAACACAAAAAAATCCTTATCCCGTGAGATTTTCCGAAAATCCTAATATTAATTTTTACTGTTATTTACTGTTTTACTGTTGTTTACCTACTTAAATGCCACTTTAAAGATAAAATATAAATCCCATTAATTCCATACCCCGTGGGAATTTCGAAAAATCCCTTTTCAGAACACCTCTATGAACTTAAAAGAAGGTCTGTCAAATTTCAAGCTTAGTTCCAATGATCTAGGTTGCGGGTTGTCGGTAGTTCGCCAGTCGTGTCACTCTTTCATAAGTATATATACCCTAGGTAGAGTTGGCCTATGAGTAGAGCTGCCACATCTAACAGCACATTGACTGTTAAATCAACATTACAATCAAAACAAACGCTATTAGACAGAATAAATGGCCGGTTCCAAAATTCATTTAAATGTAAACTAATTGAGGTTTAAATGTAACGTTTGTTTTAGCAATGCCGTCCGACTGTAATGGATTATAGCGAAGCATTCCAGCCTAATGGTCATACAGAAGCTGAACAAAATGTCCACGAACCACAGTATGTGACCAGTTCGCAGGATTCCATTTGTTAGAACAATTTATGTACCTACCTACCACCGTAAATATTACAGTCTATTCCGCGAGCTACATATTAATCTACCTTTTGGCCGCGACTTCATACGCGCAGAATCTTTTTCTTAAGCTTTTTCATCTCTTTAATGGAATATTGCATCCGACAAAGTAACATCCAAAAACCCATCATCATCGTCATTGGTATTATAGGCAGCAATGACGTGCAGTAGGTCAATTAAACCCGAGAGTAGAAAGAGTAAGCGCGTGGCCTGCTGGCAGTAGCAGCATCACCACCTGCCCACCTTGGAATTGTCCAACTGTACGCCATTGTGGCAAGTTGCCGTTCATTGTGTCATTCCAAGAGGACACAAGGACTCAAGGTGGTAGTGGGCAGAGCACATCACTCGTGGAACTAATGGTCGATGGGGCCAAAAGGTTCTCGAATAGCGTCCAGAGACCGGAAGACGCGTGTAGGTAGGCCTCCAACTAGATGGAGCGACGACTTGGTGAAGGTAGTGGGAATGCGTTAGATGCGGAAGCCGCAGGCGGGCATTTTGAATAAAAAAATTGGTGTTTTTTTAGTCAAAATCACGAGTACTTTTCATTTTCATAAAGAAAAAAGTGTCCTTAATTTTGAGTTAGTTTTGTGACTTTTTCCATACAGTTTAAGTATACCTACGGCTCGTTACAAAACCGACATAAAAAAATTGTATAGAAAATTAGGGTATTTTTTTAAAATCAATAGCGTTCTTGTTTCTGAGTAAGAAAACCCCGAAACTAGGTACATAATTCTAAAAAAAGTAGCAGGTACATTTTAAATTTAAATCGTTTTGGCAAACCTTGGTGAAGTGAAAGCCTATGTTCAGCAGTAGTCTTTCAACTGAAATGACGATGATGATAATGAAGAGGGAAACCTTTGTTGATGATATGATGATACTTTAGAAGCCGTGTAAAAATACTAATATGTTCCCACAACGAAATGGAAGCCGTGGTGGCCTAGTGGTTTGACCTATGGTCTCTCAAGCAGAGCGCCGTACCTTTGAGTTTTTCGGAATTTAAGTGCGAAATTACATTATTAATTTTTTTACCACGGGCTTTACGGTGAAGGAAACCTGCTTACGCCTGAGAAGAAATTCAATGATGTATGTGAAGTTCCCGATCCGCACTGGGCCCACGTGGGAACTACGGCCCCAAGCCCTGTCATTCTGAGAGGAGGCCTGTGCCCTGCAGTGGGACGTATATAGGCTGGGATGATGATGATGATTCCCACAACGACCCACAGAAATGAGAATATCTTATCTTCATTCTCAACTTACAGGTTAGACGGGGTAGACCGCCAACTACATACGACATAAGCCGGCGTCGCCAAGTTGCGGAGTTTTGTGCACCGTATCAATCTCCGTTCAACTTTACCAATATCTACTTAAATTTTGACTGAACAAGTTTACATACGCTCTTACCTGCTTGTTCAAGCTGCAGGTTAAGAAATACGGGTATTGAATAACAAAACATGTAAAATAAGGATGTTTTTAATTAAAGTGCATAAGTATTTACATACAAACACAAAATACATATATATATATTTTTTTTAATGTGTCGCCAGAGGGGCCAAAGACGCGAAGTCTTTGCTATTTTCTAGTTTAGGGTAGGAAGAGTGACTTGTGCTCGGGAAAAGTCCCTTCGGACGAACTGGGAATGGAGGGCCCAGACAGTGTCCGACTTGCACGGACTAAAAAACCCGGTTACAAGTCCCCTTCTCTATTGATTATTGATTATTAATACAAAAAACGTGTGCTTTATATTTTGAGGAGGGGAGGGGTAGGGAGGGGACTTAATCTACCCACAGTGTCCTGCCTCCGCCATTTGCTGGAAGGCCGGGAGAGGAGCATGCATTCTCCCGCTGGGCACTGGGGGGTGCTTAGGTCGGTCTTTTATGTTCAAAATAAATATTTGGAATTACATTGTAGATTTGTTTTTATAACTATAAATTAAAAACCCCCGACGCAATTTGGTCAAACATATTTGGGTTGGGTTTGTGTGATTTGTGTATGTTCGTACAGGTGGAGGAACTGCATGAACACGCATTTCTGACATAAACGTAACTATGGTAAGGTCACGGGTGAGCAAAGTAATTATTTCAGTTCAGTAACAATAAACAACCGCTGAACATGTGTAGACAAGCCCGCGACTTCACGCTCCATGTTCTGTAGATAATTTCATTAAAAGTTCTCGGCACTTCTTTAACTTAATTAAAAACAGTTGCACGCTTACCGAATTGTGCATAGGGTTGCCAACAGGGTTCTGGACCTGGAATAAATATTGCAGGCGTATTAAAATCAAAATCGAACCAAAACGTTTATTCTGCGAGTAGGCCGCGAAAGTGCCCACGTCACAGACTTTTCGTGTTAGTAATTAAGTTATAATATAAATATGTATATTAGTCTTTAAGGTATTTTTTATATGGGCCTATGCAGCCCGAAATAAAAATTATTCTATTCTATTCTATTCTAAAGGGCTCTTTTATATGTCACTTTTTTTTAAATACCAGCGCTTTCGGTAGGACCATCATTGCCAAGAAGAATGCGCCGCAAGAAACTTGGCAGAAAGTTATCTTTTCAAACTTATGATGAATACTTACAAACTATAAAAAAAAACATATTCATAATTAACGCACTCGATACCCAGACTTGAGACTTCTTCAGGTGGAAATACGCACATGTGCGTTCAAATGACTGTCAAACTATGTCAGCGGCACTACGCGAAAGTCACAAAAAGGCATATTAAAGGTTCCCGGCAGTACCTAAATGCGTCAAAAATATCATGGAACAAACGGCACCAATCTACCTCGTCTCCAACTAAGAAAAACTTTTATTACGGTTACTTGCCAACGGATACAAAAGTTATTTTAAAATTAATCCGGGATATAGATTTAATTTTGCTGAACACCTCTGTAAAGCTCCAAACGCACAGACAGCGGAGGCGTGGCGGTGCGGTGGCGATGACGGTTGTAATATTCTAACTTGTATGAACGGTTGTGCGGTACCGTACCGCGAAATAGTTCATACAAGTTAGAATATTACAACCCTCACCGCCACCGCACCGCCACGCCTCACCTGTCTGTGCGTTTGGAGCTTTTGAGCGGTTTGCACTACGCCCAATAAGAATCCGATCCGAATATGTGAATTTGTATACCTAGTCTATTTTTTATGTGTATAAAGTACTAAGCGATACAATTTGTTCGCAAGAAACAAATGAGCGTTTAATACTATTCAACGTGGGCAGTACTTTATAGTCAAAAAAATAGAGTATAGGTATAGTAGTAGAACTTGTGTGGTGATTTACGCACTAGTCCCGATTTCCGTCATCCGATTTTCCGGTCGACCGGACGTAGTGCGTGCGTCACCTCTCTAAATGTTTTTCTGATTTTTTACCGTGTCAACCACGGTAAAAAATGTTAAATGTTACGGTAGCATTTTTAAAGCACAAAGTTTTCTCCGATCTATTGATTGCAGATGAAGTTTGCACCTCAAACCACCACAACGTTCTAGGACAGCGCCCTTCTTATTTAAATATTATTTCCGATATTAATTAATCCAGCCCAGCCCAGCCTTAATCCAGATTTTCATCTATCTGTACGCCAAGTTGCAGCCAAATCCTTTGAGTCATTTTGTGTGATTGATTAAAAAACATTCAAACATTCAAACATCTTTCCAATCTTTCTAATTTTTAAAAATTGTTAAATATTGACAGTCGAAGTATTGGGATTAGTAAATTTTAAAAAGTGGCAACCCCTAATCGTGCAAGCGACGTTTCACCACGATGCGGCATGTTTAGCCGAATGCGAGATAATATTTTGAGGAAACGGGAATTAGATATAACACTGTGTTCAAATATGCGAGAAACTTCCGAGTTGAACGGCACATATAGGATGTGTGGTAATTAATGGATAATTCATGAACTGTTCCAAGTTCAAGTCCATAGTTTAAAATATAAATGGCGATGGTAAAACTGAAACTCATCAAATTAATTTTATTTCTGTAAGTAGGTCGTTGATTGAGGGCTCTTTTACAAGTGTTTTTTTTAGAACTGATGGCCTATGGGGCCAAAAGGTTCTCGAGTGGCGTCCACGGACCGGAAGACGCAGTGTAAGTAGACCTCCAACAAGATGGAGCGACGACCTGATTAAGGTTGCTGGAACGCGTTGGATGCGGATGGCACAGGACCGAACTGTTTGGCGAGCCTTGGGGGAGGCCTATGTTCAGCAGTGGACGTCTTTCGGCCAAAATGATGCTGATGACATACAAAGATTGCAAGTTAAAGAAAAGCTTGTAATAATTTTATTTATTCATACCCTAA
Organism: Archips crataeganus; assembly: GCA_947859365.1. Taxonomy (NCBI): domain Eukaryota; kingdom Metazoa; phylum Arthropoda; class Insecta; order Lepidoptera; family Tortricidae; genus Archips; species Archips crataeganus. The sequence continues at coordinate 10,418,187 of OX402066.1, read as the reverse complement.
TATTACCGGGTATTTATAAAAGAAAGAGTTCAAAATACCGCCAAAAAAGTGTAAAAATATTACGAGTAGGTAGAACAAACGAACTCGGAAATTATAAATGTGAAAGGTGATATTTTGTTGACATTACAGATTGTTATCAAAACAAAGTCCCTTCCCGGGAAATTGGAAGTGCTGGCAAATAGCTAAATTATTCATACACGCCGCTGCCAAGTTTTCTATTTGTAACAGGTAGATAATAATGAGCATTATGTTTTATTCGGGGTCTACGGACGTTTTGCTGGTAGTTCTATCTTCCTGTCGTTACGACTTCCGCCACTAAGTTTAATGGAAAATTACCCAATGTTTAGACGGAAAACAAAACTGCAGATCCGAGAAATAAAATAAAATTTTATTGGAATGGAAAATAAAGAGGTAAACTTTATTTGTTTGTTGTTATATTACTGGAACTGCTGAACCAATTCAAAAAAATCTTTATTTTGTAAAAAGCTTCACTGTCCCTGATTTACATAGGTTCCGAGCTAATCCGGTTAAATCCAAAGTTGCCGTGAGAGACGGATGAAGCTTCGGGAGACCACATATTTAGTCGATACTACTACAATATTTGTAATAATATAACTGCTTGGCTTGTAGTAATAAAAGCCAAGGAAATAAGTGAAAAAAATGGACACACGGCCTTTTCTACTATACGGTTGGTGCTGTAGGACCCTGCTTAGGTCCTGGGGTGTAGCTTCATTAATATATTTTAGATAAAACTCGTGGATTACTCTTTAAGATATTTATTCGTTTGCAGTCAGATCACAACTTTCATATTTTACAATACAGACATTCGATCCGTTCTTAATTTAAATTCAAATATAGCACTAGAGTGCCAGCATCAATCGAATGACTATAGAGTTTACAGTACATGTAGATCAGTCAGTATGGGCAAGTCTGTTACTATAAGACATACAAAGATCTGTTCTAAGAACCATGTCATCGATTTTAATGACATGAAAAACTGCACCCATGGATTTCAAAAAAAATTTTACTTGGCTCTGAAGTCGATAACCAAATCAAGAAAGTCAAATTTGACCCAGTTCTCGTAATCGGATTGACTTTAAATATGGTATACATAATATGTAGATAGGATGTGTCTATAAAAATACAGTTAACAAAAGTGCAGACAGCAAGACAACCTTACATTAAAAATGAAATTTTTCAAAAGTATTTTATGTATGTATGTATGTAAAACTCTTTATTGTACGTAAAACATGAAAATTATTAATTTTTTTTTATTCGTTTCTTTTTAATTTAAGAATTTAGTTTTTCTCGACACCAAAATCGATGACATTATGGTTTCTAAGAACCGATCTTTGTATGTTTTGTCTAAAGTTATAGACTTGCCCATACTGACTGACCTACCTAAATATACCATCCCGTATACTCTGGGAAGACACAAAGCTGAGGTTAAAAGCAACCACTCCTGGCATAATCGCTAGCTTTACAATAAGCGATGAAAGTAAACAGATACCTAGATAGATAGATAGAGAATAGAAACTGCATGAAGATAGATATAAATATAGGAGACCAACTATCAATCAATCATTGCCTCTGTTGTATGTGGGTAGCTTAGTGAGGGTACTTGGGAAATATATAATAAAAGTCAGTCATTCTTGATACAGCATCCTGTGTGTTTGATTTCGTGTTTACCACAAACATAACATGGTGTCAGGTGTAAATTAGCAGAATCGAATTCAAATCTAGTGTTATTGAGTAGAGATAAAATGGTGGGTGACGATAAAAACGCGAAGACAAGTGGATGGAGCGGTTCATATGCAAGTAATATGAACATTCAACAACCGCCGCCGATGGCGGATACCGGCAACATGGCCGACAATTGGTGAGACTGGAAAAGGACTTTCGAATGGTTTCTCATAGCAGCGGGAAGGGAACAGACGACAGACAAAGAAAAATGTGCTTTGTTTTTGCATGTAATTGGGAAGTGCGGGCGAGAAATATACGAGGAGCTCGATTTCAAAGAAGACGAACTAAATGATTACCAAGCGTTATGTAAAAAATTTGATGCCAGATGCGATCCCACAAAGAATATAAATTTTGAAAGACATATATTTTTTCAGACTTCGCAAGAAAATGAACCATTTGAGAAGTTCTTTGCAACGCTAAAAGTCAAGAGTAAGTCGTGTGAATTTGGAAATCTGCGAGACAGTTTGATATTGACGCAATTGATTCGAGGCGTAAAGGACAGTCAACTGAGAGAGCGGATGTTAAGAAAGTCGGATCTTCAGTTGGTGGATGCGGCGGCGTGGTGTCGCGCGGCAGAGGTGGCGAGCGCGCAGGCCGACGCCGTGCGCGCCGCGCCCGCCGCCGGGGAGCCTGCGCCGCGCACCGACATCGAGGCCGTCACGGCGCGCCGCGCCGCGCGCCCGCCGCCGCCGCCCGCGCCGCCCGCGCCGGCGGCAGCCAGAGCGGGCCGCCCAACCAACCAGGGTCGGCAGAGACAGCGATGCGGAAATTGCAGCTATTTGCATCAAAATGGTCGTTGTCCAGCTTACCAAGTGACGTGTTTCAAGTGCAACAAACGAGGTCATTTTGCGAGGTGCTGCAGGTCTAGAAGTTTTATAAACCATGAGATGAGGGAGCTATTGTGTCAGTCGCCGAGTGAAGGTGTCGAAGACGAAGAGTTCACGATTAGGGGAATCGAAGTTAGCACTATAAACATTAAGAGTTGGTGTGAGCTAATACGTGTGAACGGCGTCCCCGTGCAGTTCAAATTAGATAGCGGTGCAGATGCATCAGTTATGTCTATAGCTAGTTATGTTGCAGCTGGTTTTTGTAAACAATCGTTGCGTCAGACGAATACCGTGCTAAAGGAGGTTAGTAAAAATTCATTGCCTGTTCTTGGTTTTTTTGATGCAGAATTATGTTATAAAAACATAAAAATAGTTAGTAAAATATTTGTTTTAGACGTGTCATGTAGCAATTTACTATCGAGGGAGGCTTGCTCTCAATTAAAATTAATAATGCGAGTCAATGAAGTTAGTGATAAAAATAACTTGGATATGTTTACAAAATATAACCATATTTTTGAAGGAATAGGGCGGCTGCCGGGGGTACAGAAACTAGTAATTGATGAATCGATTCCTCCTGTCGTTAGGGGATCACGAAAAATACCCATAAAGTTAAGGTCAAAGCTAAGAGATGAGTTGGAAAGGCTTCAAAGTCTCAACATTATAGCACCAGTCAGTGAACCCACCGACTGGGTATCTAATATTGTGCTTGTTGAAAAGTCAGACGGTAAATTACGCTTATGTCTCGACCCTCAGTATCTAAATCGGGCAATAAAGAGGAGCCATTTCCAACTTCCTACTCTTGATGAGATAACTTCAAATATCGCAGGTGCTAAGTACTTTTCAGTCCTAGATGCAAGTAAAGGATTTTACATGTGTGTCTTAGATAACGAGAGCTCAAAGCTATGTACATTTGCCACGCCGTTCGGCCGATATAGATTTTTAAGATTACCTTTCGGCATCTGTAGCGCTTCTGAGGTTTTTCACAGCATAATGTATAAATTATTCGCGAAGGAAGGAACAGAAGTATTCGTGGATGACATTTTAGTATACGGGCGTACGAGAGAGGAGCACGACAAAAGGTTGGAAACAGTGTTGCAACGGGCAGCAGAGTACGGAGTAAAATTTAATAAAAACAAATGTGTCTTCGCTCAAGACAAGGTAAGATTTCTAGGTCACATTTTTGATAAAAATGGAATGCAGCCAGATCCGGAGAGGGTCCAATGTATTAACAAAATGCCATTCCCAAAAAGTAAAAAAGAATTAGAGCGTTTCTTGGGCATGACAAACTATTTGTCGCGCTTCATTCACAACTACGCAGAGCGGGTGGAGCCTCTAAGGGAATTATTAAAAAAGGATATAGATTTTCAATGGCACGAGGCCTACTCTCGGGCATTCAACTCATTGAAGCAACAGCTGGCGCGCGCGCCCACTCTCAGGTACTACTGTCCGAACGAGCCCGTGACGGTGTCGGTGGACGCGAGCGCGCGCGGCCTGGGCGCCGTGCTGCTGCAGGGCGGGCGGCCCGTCGCGTTCGCCGCGCGCACTCTCACGCCCACCGAGACGCGCTGGGCGCAGATTGAAAAGGAGCTGCTCGCCATTGTGTTCGGGTGTGGTAAGTTCCACCAATTTATTTATGGACACAGACAGGTGACTGTAGAATCGGATCACAAGCCGTTAGAGGCCATTTTCAGAAAACCACTGAATGAAACTCCGATAAGACTTCAGCGGATGCTCCTTAAATTACAAATTTACTCGTTGAATATTCGCTACGTACCCGGGCGGCTGATGTACGTGGCGGACACACTATCTAGGGCGACGACTGACGAGGGAGGTGAGTATGATTGTCACGTGCAAAACGCAGTGCAGTTGCATGTTAACACTCTCATAAACAATCTCAGCTTCAGCGACGAGAAACTTCAGGCCGTCAAGGAAGCGACGCGAAGGGACCACGGTTTATGTGAGGTGATGAAATATTACAACAGAGGATGGCCACATACCAAGAACCTCGTAGTCGAAGGTGCGAAGCCGTACTGGGAAATAAGAGACGAAATTCACGTGATCGACGACACAGTGTTTCGTAACAGTAAGGTAATAATTCCACATGATTTAAGAAACGAAATGGTGGTAAAGGTTCACGAGGGACATCTCGGCATAGAAAAAAGTAAGAGACGAGCGCGTGACGTAATGTGGTGGCCGGGCATGGCAGCCGCCGTGGAGCGCGCCGTGCGGGGCTGCGCTGCGTGCGCCGAACACCGCGCCACGCCGCCGCGCCAGCCGCTGCAGCCGCACCCCGTGCCCGACAGGCCCTGGCAGGTACTCGCGGCGGACATCTTCCAAATAAAAGACCAACATTATTTGTTAATAGTCGATTACTACTCTAAGTTCGTGGAAGTGTTTACGATTAGAGATCTCAGAAGCACTACGGTGATAGAACATTTAAAGTCGGTTTTCGCGCGGCACGGGATACCGCAGAGACTGGTGTCGGACAACGGCCGGCAATTTGTGTCCGAGGAATTTAAATCTTTCGCAAGGAACTGGGACTTTCACCAGATTACGAGCTCACCGTTATACGCGAGGTCGAACGGCTTAGCCGAACGCAATGTACAAACGATAAAAAAAATTATTGTAAAATCACTAGAGGATAAATCTGATTTTTACTTAGCACTCCTGAATTTTCGTAACACTCCCATATCAGGGGAAGAATACTCACCCGCTCAGCTGCTCATGGGCAGGCGATTGAACACAAAATTGCCCGTGAAATCCGATCTATTAAACCCGGAGACGCCACCACAAAATGAAATTAAAGAACGGCGTCAAAGACTGATAAGACAATATAAGCAAAATTATGACCGAGGAACTAGAACCCTCGGACCGCTGAAGGACAGTGAGCGGGTACGTATTCGAGACCCGAGCGCGGCGGCCGGCGCCGGCCGCGCTCCTACTGGGTGCGCACGCCCGACCAGCGCCTGTACCGGCGGAACAGGCAGCACATCATAAAGACCCCGTTGACACCCGAGGGCGACGCTAATGCGGTGCCTCCTCACCATAGGTATTACGATGACCTGGAGGACTGTGGCGGGGAGCTGGAGCCAACGCCACAGAGCTCCCGAGAGGCCGACAGCGATCCGGTCAATGGCCCCTCTCACCGCTACACTCGCTCAGGTAGACGAGTGCGCACACCGGACAGATTTTGAAGCGGTTTATATTATGTAACATAGATATAAAATTAATTGTTTACGCAACAGTTAATTTGAGTTTAAAAGTGTTATGGTATTGCAACAATTGGTAATTTCATTAAAAAAAGAAAAAATAAACAATGTTAGTATTAAAAAAAAAATAAAAATAAAAAACAAAAAAAAAAAAAAGCACGGTGTTAATGTTGGTATAATAGATTAAGATTATAATATAACTAATATTATTATCCACTAAATGTCGCTTAATGTAACAATACACTATGTCATGGTGTATTGTTATTGGTCTATGTTGTATTGTACCTATTGTTTCTTTGGTAACATTAGCGTTAAAATAGGTATGTAATACTAATAACAATAAATAAAATAAATTAAAACTTCATATACACTTTCTGTCTAAGAAAGCAATATGTAATGTATTATATTTTATGTAGTTATTTAGTTTGTCATTTTTAATAATTTAATTAATGTTTTGTTGTGGAGGGAGATGTTGTATGTGGGTAGCTTAGTGAGGGTACTTGGGAAATATATAATAAAAGTCAGTCATTCTTGATACAGCATCCTGTGTGTTTGATTTCGTGTTTACCACAAACATAACAGCCTCGATTCCAATAATATTGACAAACAGCGCCATCTATTTCACTTCGTATGTACTACGGCTTGTTTGCGACAAGCGCAGTCAACTGCTGATCTGGGTATTAAAAATTAAACTAACGCTGCTACCTGTTGCAAGATGATGTTTACATGTGCAGGATGCCGCCAAAAATTTACACACAGAAGGGTTTTTTAATGTGCTCCTTGTGCCGCCTAAACTATGATTTGGATTGTGCAAATGTATCAGAAAAGAGATTTTACATCATGAGCGATGAAACAAAAAATTCTTGGAAATGCCCCCAGTGCCGTTCTAATGAGCCAAAGATAGATAATACATATACTCCTATCCGTATACAAGTGGATTCTGATATACCACACCAAACCCATGAACCCGCAGATTTCATACCATCTACGAGTTCCTCATTTGATCCGATCATTTTCCAAGGGAATAAAATATACCCTCGAAATTCAAACGCATCAATGAGCGATGAAGACTCAATGATCTTTCTCCAGGGTGAGACCCAGGAACCTGCTCACTTTAGTCAAAAAGACAACGACCGTTGTAAAGAAAAAGAAATTACACTAGAAATACTCAGATCTGTCTTGAAAGAAAATAATGACCAATTTCTAGCACTGATCCAAATCACGTTACAAAATGAAATTGGAAAAGCCATATCAGAAATAAAAATGGATTTCAAAAAAAACTTGGATAAAATAATTACCGAGCAAAATAAATTTAAACTTGATATACATAACATAAATATCAGGCTTCAAGAACTGAATCAAAAATGTGACATCCTACAAACTGAAAATGAAAAGTTACGATTGGAAATTAATCATTGTGATATACCTGTTCCCCCCAAAGCTGTATCCTTTAATAACGACAAGACATTTGTTCTCCACGGCTTGATTGAAAACTACTGGGAAACTGAAAATGAAGTCATGGATAGGATAATGAACATATTCTATAATACGCTAGATCTCGACATGACTGGATACATAGAGGAAATATCGTTCATTGGGAAAAAAGGGAAATCCAGACCAGTTAAGGTTGAATTAATAAGCAAAAGAATGAAAAAGTTTATACTGGAAAACTCAGCATTTCTGAAGCAGGCCGGTTTTGGGGTCACTGAATATCTAAGTCCGGAGGAATTGACGATGAAAAGAGAGCTTCAGCGTGCTTTATTATCAGCTAGGCAAAATGGCCAACATGCAATAATACGTAGAAATCAGCTAATTATAAACGGGGAAATAAAAAATGTGGTAGGTACACAAAAATACAAATGAAAAAGCCTCCAGCACAGATGGCGAAAGAGTTTCATTCCAAATACAAGGCGGAGCTGAGACTACAAGAAATGAAAAACGCCCGCTTTCCACACCAACTTCAATCCCACGTGCGACTTCCCCGGGACCCTCCTTAAGCAATAGACAGCGTAGAAACATTGGTTCACAAAAGGAAAGTGATGTAACAAAATGTACGTTTCGCTACTGATTTGGTTCTATTATTTCAGAACATGCAGAGTGTTTGGAATAAGATTCATCTACTTCAAGATTTCGTGGAGGAGGAAATAAAATTACACATAATATGTATAACTGAAACATGGCTAAATAAAGAAAAATTAGAGCTGCTTAATTTGTCAGGTTATAACATTGGTTCATCTTTTTGCCGAGACCAACACGAAGGAGGAGGTGTCTTAATAATGGTAAAGGATCCATTGGAATATTTTGAACGTTTGGATATTGCATCTTTGTCTTTAGAGATGATATTCGAAGTAAGTGCTATAGAGTTGCCAAAAATGAAAATGTTAATTATTAATATATACTGGCCCAACAGTAGGAGGGAACCCGAAGTTAATTTATGCCAATCTCAGTAAACTGCTTTGTCTTGTTTCTCATAAGGATAATAATAAACAGGTCATCATTGGGGGTGATATGAATGTGGATTTTATAACTAACAATAATGAAAAGTCTAGGCTGTTGAATTTAATGTTGTCATATAACTTTCATCAACCAGTTCACAAAGCCACGCGAATAACTCAGACCAGTTCTACTTGCATTGATTTATTATTTACAAACTTTAAATTAAGTTATTCAAGTATAAACATCAATGAATACGGTTTTTCAGACCATAGAGGTGTCTTGTTTACATCACCTGTTGTTCCTCAGGCTGTAAGATATTTGACGATTCGGAAAAGAATTTTCAATGAGGTAAATTTAACAAAATATGAAAATGAGCTCCAAAAAATTAATTTTAACGAAATAATTCAGCCAAGCAAAAATGTTAACGAAAATTATAACAAATTTAACGAAATTTTACAAGAAACCTTACACAAATGTATCCCCGAAAAGATAATTAAATTAAAAGGAAATCCTAAATCATATTTAACTCCAAGTTTAAAAATGTCATGCAAAAATAAAAGACTCTTAAAGTTATTAGCATCGCAAACAAACAACAAAATTATAAAAAATCATTATAAACAATATAGTAAAATATTAAAAAAAGCCATCTATACATCCAAAAAACTAAGTAATAAACATCATTTTAGAACCTCTATGAATAAAACCCGGACAATGTGGAACATAATTAATAAAGAGACGAACAAATCAAAATTAAAACAGAAAAAAAACATTCAAATAAAAACACCGAATAATGTAATATTAGACGATCCTAAAATTATAGCGAATACCTTCAATGCTTTTTTCTCGGATGTGGGGAATTCAAATCGTACCTCTGAAAACCGGGTACCATTGATCAACCCTATAAGTAAAAGTTTCTATCTGAGCCCAGTAGAACCTAAAGAAGTACTCAGAATATTAAAAAACCTTAAAAATAAATCGTCTTTTGGTATAGACGAAATTCCTCCTACGTTAATAAAAAGATGTGCTGAGATTTTAACGATTCCATACACTAACTTAATAAATCAATCCTTTTGTGTGGGTTTTTTCCAGATGCACTGAAGATTTCTTTGATAAAGCCTATCCATAAGAAGGGAGAAGTGACGGATGTAAATAGTCATCGACCAATTGCGTTATTACCAACATCAGCAAAAGTTTTTGAGACTGTTATGATGGCTCGCCTGAATTCCTTCTGTGAGAAATTTGATATTTTTCATCATAGCCAGAATGGCTTCAGGAAAAACAAATCTACAACCCTTGCCGTTTATAAGTTTGTCTCGGGGATCTTGGGCCAGATAAATGATGGAAAGCACGCTGTTGGACTGCTACTCGTCATGAGCAAGGCCTATGACAGAGTCTGTCATAGGACTCTATTAGACAAATTGTACGGCGCTGGAATCAGAGGTATAAGCCACGATTGGTTTAAGTCTTATTTTAACAATCGTTATCAACTCGTAGAAATAGAACACGTAAACTTTGAGACTGGTGAAGTGAAAAATATTAGGTCTGATAGAGTCCTTGTACAAGGGTCTATCCCCCAAGGTAGCGTCCTGAGCTGTTTTTTGTTTTTGGTATATATCAATGATCTTCCTTACATAATAAATGATCACTGCACACTCTTTGCGGATGACATTTCTGTCACTTTTCCTTGTTCAAATGTTGAAGAAGTAAATGATAAATTAGATCATATACTAAATAAAATTGTCGATTGGTTGGAAATACATAATTTAAAACTCAACTTGAGAAAAACTAAAATCATTCAGTTTAAGCCTTACCAGAGACAAGCCTTAGCAATAAATTACAGTTTTAATAACACATCTTTGGATAGCGTAGATTCGGCTGATTTGTTAGGTATTGATTTAGATTCAAATTTGAACTGGAAGTCTCACGTAGAAAAACTATCTAAAAAACTTTCTTCTTATAAATACGCTCTCCAACATCTAAAACGAGTGACTGATTTCCCAACAGCTCTCTCAGCGTACTATGCTTATGTCTACTCCAGTATTTCGTATGGACTCGTGATCTGGGGAAACTGCTGCAACGCAAGAAAAATCTTTGTTCTACAGAAAAAGTGCATCAGAATACTTACCAATATTGATCAAATGGAATCATGCAAACCTTATTTTCTTTAACATAAAATTCTCACATTCACTTCCATGTATATTTTAGAATCTTGTAAATTTGTAAAAAAACATATAAATCTATATTCAATATTAACAGAACACAGAAGAAATAATCGGAATAAAAACATAATTAAATTGCCTTATTCAAAACTAAAGCTAATAAAATCAAACCCACACTACATGACAATAAAAATTTACAACCATCTGCCAAATTTCTTGAAGGACGTGGACGGAGCCGTAGCATTTAATAACCAATTGAAGTCCTTTCTGATCGAAAAATGTTTCTATAGCTTGGACGAGTATTTTAATGATAGATATGTGTGAACGCATGTGCGCATAGTAATTATATAAAACTTAGATCTTAGGATGACAGGCAAATGATGCTTGTGATGTATATACTTCCAGAAACGAGTCCAGGCAGCTATGTATTTGTGTTTTTGTTATACGTAGTAATAGGAATACAGATGTGTGGCTGTCTGGATTCGTTTTTGGGTAATGTTGTTTTTTAAATAGAATACGCAGTTTAATTAGCAGAAATATAGGAAAATTGTCTAAAATGTTTAATTGTAAAAATAGCCCTCTGATATTGCCGTGCCCTTACGGGGCGTCACATGTATACCTAGTCTATTATTCCAGCTTATGCCTGTAATGTGATATGCAATAAATCATTTTGACTTTGACTTTGAACTAAACCAGGTTAAAAGTTTTAAATGTACCTACACTGTGACTTCAGGCTAGGGTGACAGGCATGTGGTGGTGACAAGCAAATTAAGCGCATCTGAGACTGGCAGATTGACTCTTTGTTTGTTCGTTTGTGTTTTTTAATATTTTTTTTTCTTTTACAAGCAAACGGCGGTAGTTAGGATTTTTTTATGTACTTACGGGTTTTCACAAGGCCGGGCTGTGTTTCCCGCCTAGTCTTAGGTCAAAGGAATGTTTTATTGTTTTAAGTTTTTTTATTTTTTTATTTGAAGATTATGTGATGCATTACAGTATCAGTAATATTAAAATTGTTGTTACGATTTAATAGTTAAAATGCGATTAAGGTGATCAAGTGTTCAGTTGCCATTCCGGCTTCTAATTAGGTTTCTGTTGCGAATTATTCTGTCCGCTGGCGATCGTGTCGTCACAGTGTGTATGTTTTTGTATTTAGTTTTAAATGGGTCCCACTGAAAAACAGCGTTGTGGCTTGCCACAACATTATGCTGAGTGGGGTCCAATTTATATTCGATATTTTTTTTATTTGTAAATTTCCTGTCAAATGTATTTTTTTTCTGTGTTTGTATCGAATTTGTGTAAATTAACATCTCTCTCTCTCTCTCATATGAAATATTTTTTATCTCTGTCTTGTTGCCATATTTTCAGATCATCATCCATCACATCATCCCATGCAGTATACGTATATGTAGTGTTTTGTCTTTTTCTTATTTTTTTGTACAATAAAGAGTTTACATACATACATACGTCCCACTGCAGGGCACAAGCCTCCTCTCAGAATGAGAGGGCCGTCGTTATTTTCACATATTTTTGTAGAAACACAAAAGAGTTTCTTTAGATTGTAAAAATATTTGTTAAATTCGTGATCCAGTCGAAATGGATTTATCTCAACGAATAACACTCAATGTAACCATTTACCTCATTTAAAAGTTCTAGTAGAATTAATGCCCTATGTTTGCAGAGCGTGTCAATAGTTTCTACCTTTTCAATTCGGGTGACGTTTTCATTCGTTCGGCTTGGAGTGGTCTCCAAACATGGGGTGCACGACGCAGATTTTCAATATAGGAGGGCAATATGTCTGAAGAGGGCTAGCTCTAAGTCAAGTTTTATGAACCATCTGGCAAATATTCGGATATTTTTGATAGTGCTACGCTTGAATTTTCTTTAAACACCCTTTAAATAACACTCGGCACCCCTAGGCTTTCAACGGTAAATATTTTTGTTGCAGATTACCGAACGAAACATAGTTTGGTTCATTGAAATTAGACGTGGAAAATATTTTTCTAGTGACGCATACATATTACAAACTAAATCCAAAGTATTTTAGCCATATTGACCAGATAAGTTCATCTGTTTCTCTGCGGGATCGCATTAGAAATGATGAAATTCGCGCAAGAACTAAAGTCACCGACATAGCTCGAAGAATAGCTAGACTTACCTAAGTGGCAGTGGGCAGGGCACATCGCTCGTAGAACTGACGGCCGATGGGGCCGTGGGGGGGAAGGGCCGTGGACCGGAAAACGCGGCGTAGGTAGGCCTCCAACAAGATGGAGCGACGACCTGGTTAAGGTGGCGGGAACGCATGGGATGGATGGAGGCAGCAGTGGACATCTTTCGGCAGAAATGGTGAATGATGAAATTCATCTGAATATTCTTATAATGATTTTTTTTTCATGAATTTTTAATTGAGTAGTTGAAGTTGACGGAAGTTAGAGTAGAGGCATTTAGTCGATATTCAAAGTGTAACACGTGAAACACGTAGCGTTATCTTGAATGAAATATTCCGTTGAAAAGTATTTGCAGGGGTGTTTATATGGACTCGCAAATGTAACCTGAAATTTCTTCGATACATTGTAGGTATAATAAAGCTGGCAGAATCAAAGTACGCTACGTCGCTCGTCTGCAAATAAAAGAAGCAATGTACTCAGCGCATACTTATAATAATAATACTTATAACCAGTTCATAGAGTACTATAATATGAATATGTGACATTCCTATTAACAATATAGACTATATGTACTCCTACCTAAAAGGCCGGCAACGCACTTGTGACTCTTCTGGTGTCGCAGGTGTCCATGGGCGACGGTAATCGTTTACCATCAGGCGATCCGTCTGCTCGTTTGCCCCCTATACCATAAAAAAAAAAAAGACATTTAAATGTTGTAGCTAATTTATATTATTATACCTTACTATCCTAAAACTAAAAAAAAACTAATAATAAAAAAATGACTATAACTAAAACATGATCTATACATATAATAAATCTGTAACAAGTCGGTGTCTGTACATTGAAGATATTTGAGAAAAACTGTCACTAGGGCTATTTATTAGCGCAATAGAACGCAAAACAACGATTTTTAGAATTATTGTCTGTTTGTCTGAACGGCTTAACCTATAAGGATGCGGTTTTCACTGATATGTTGGTATTTTCTTGGATTAACATTTAGTGTTTGTTTCATTTGAATCGGTTCACAAATAAGAATTAAAGATACGTCTATTTTAAGAATTTATCGAACAGGTTTTTTTTGTTTGAACGCACTAATCTCAGGAACTACTGCTCCGATTTGAAAAATTCTTTCAGTGTTAGATAGCACATTTATCGAGGAAGGCTATAGGCTATATAATCATCACGCTAACACCAATAGGAGCGGAGCGGAGCGGAAGAATGTTTCAAAATCGGGGTTTTTTGAAGTAAAACTTCTATGGGCACGCTTGACTTGTGGACCTCGTGGTGTGCTGAATGTGAACGCGGGTGTGTCCGGGGGTTCGGTGGGGGGGTGGGGTTAGGAGGGGAGTGCGGGGGGGGATTGCGTGGGCGGGTAATTTTTTTATACCGAGGAACTAAAGAGAGCCTTAATTGATGAATCAAAAATAAGCTGCCCAAATTACTAATTCCACGCAGACTGGAATGAAAGACAAAACCTGTACTCAGGTTTTAATGTACTAAATGACAATGACAATATAAAAACAAAATACAAAATATAAAGCATAGACAAATTAGCACATTCATCCCCCCCACAAGTAGTCCAGTAGGTACTTTGGAGTAGAGCGCATCCTGCTGGATCTACGGACTGGCTCAGGGGGCGCTGGCTCAGCCGAGGTAGGAGCCTCAGGCTCGGCGATCGTAGCCTCGTCGGTTGTACCGCGCTGTGGGGTCCGAGGGCTGGCTGGTTCCGGCGTCCGCTGTTGGGATGATGGAGATGATAATGGTTGTGGTGATGATGTGGGCGACTGTGATTGAGTGTTAGCGTGAGGATCGGGTTCATAGCTGGTGGAAGGATCGTTCTGCTCTCCGATTTCTTCGCCATTCTGGCCTAAGGGCGCTAAGTGCCGGTTGGAGATAGTAGTTTCTCGTCCATCTTGAAGGCGAACATGGGAATAAGATGGGTTTGTATGGATTACTTCAACCTCCTCCACGATTGGCTGGTATTTATTATTACGATTAAAGCGCCTCATAAGGACTTTACCAGAGCTCGTTAACCATGTAGGTATAGAATCTCCATTGGCCGATCTCCTGGAATATGCGAACATCCGTTCATGAGGTGTACAGTTTGTACTGGTACATAAAAGAGAACGTATCGAATGCAATGACTGGGGAAGGACGTCCTCCCAGTGTTCGAACGGTAGGTTTTTCGTTTTCAAGGCCAATTGTATCGTACGCCAAAGCGTAGAATCAAGTTTCTCCACCTGGCCATTACCCTGGGGGTTATAGGGCGTTGTGTGGCTTGTAGCCACGCCTCTATTGTGTAGAAACTCTGTGACTTCTGATGATAAGAAAGAAGTTCCACGGTCTGAGTGTATAAAAGCTGGCATTCCAAATATGGTAAAAAGATTGTTCAGATGTTTAACAACAGTTCTCGCGCTCAGATCAGAGCATGGAAAAGCAAATGGAAAACGTGAATACTCGTCAATTACTGTTAAAATATATTTGTTATTTGTTTTCGAGGGAACTGGCCCTTTAAAATCAATGCTAAGCCGTTCAAAAGGAGCTGTTGCCTTTATAAGCCTATTTTGTTGGTTGGTTTTGAAAAATCTTGGCTTTATTTCTGCGCAAGTACGACAGGCGCTTGTCATGTTTCTGACGTCTTCTACTGAGTAAGGCAGGTTCTTAGATCGAATCCAATGGGCCATCCTTGTCACGCCTGGATGACATAAGGATTCGTGCAGTGATAGTAGTTTTGATGATCTTTCAGTGCTAGCGCAAACACGCGATAGGGCATCAGCGGCATGATTGTCTTTCCCTGGTCTGTAGGCAATTTCGTATCTATATGGAGCCAATTCTAATCGCCAACGCTGAATTTTCTCGTTCTTTATTTTGCTTTGGTGCCGTGCATTGAACATAAAAGAGACTGACCGTTGATCCGTAATTAGACGAAAGAGTCTTCCTATGAGGAAATGCCGCCATTTCTTTAACGATTCTACAATTGCGTATGCTTCCTTTTCAATCGCCGAGTGATTTTGTTCGCATTTGTTGAGTGTTCTTGAATAGAAGGCGACGGGTCTACCTGCTTGCGACAGAGTAGCAGCTATAGAGTGCTCTGATGCATCAGTTTCAACCGTAAATGGTATTTTATCGTCTATAGCATGTACACAAGACTTTAGTACGTCAGTCTTTAAATTTTTAAAATCTTGGACTAAATTGTCATTCAATGGGAATGTTGTGGTATTTGCTAGGTTATGGACCTTTTCTGAGAAGCATGGAATCCATTTTGAATAATGAGCAAACATGCCTAGCACTCTTCGCATGCTAGGGAGATCGTGTGGGGGAGGCAGGTCCAAAAGAGGCTTCAGTCTATCGCTGTCTGGTTTGATAGTATTGTTACTAATGGCATAACCCAAAATGTTGATAGAGTTTTGTTTAAAAATGGACTTGGATTCTTTTAGAGTTAGGTTATACTTACTTGCTGCCGTTATGATTTTTTGTAAATTAACATCATGTTCTTCGTGGTTTCTTCCACAGATGGTAATGTCATCAAGATATGCGAATGTGCCTGATAATTGTTCTTTTCGGATGAGCCAGTCAATGGTTCTTTGAAAACTAGAGACTCCATTGGTGACTCCAAAAGGGATACGACGAAATTGATATAAGTTTCCAGCGGCTTCGAAAGCGGTATACTGTCTCTCTTCTGGGAGAATTGGGACTTGATGATATGCACTTTTTAAATCTATAGCGCTGAAGACAGAGTACTGGGAAACCTTCGATACTAGCTCTTCTATATTAGGCAATGGATACGCGTCCAGTTCTGTATATCTATTTATAGTCTGCGAGTAGTCGATGACAAGTCGTTTCTTGTGATTTGCGTTTTTCGTGATGAGAACCTAAGCTCGCCATGGTGACCGACTCTCTTCGATAATATTTTCTTTCAGGAGGCTTCTAATTTCCTCTTCAATGAAACGACGATCGTCCTCGCTATGTCTTCGTGACTTGACGGCAATTGGCTTGCATTGAGGAGTGACATTGGCAAATAACGGCACAGCTGGGACCGCAGCTTCGGCCACGTTGCACACAACTAGTGGCTCTTTTTCACCTCCGAATGCGAACTCAAGTGTAGAATGTTTTGTGAGGACATCGTGTCCTATGATAATATCGGCACAAAGATTTTTCATGACTAGCAAATCGACATTATCGTAAATGTTTTTGCCAAGGGCGATTGACTGACGCGTTTGTCCTTCAATTTGTGTAGTATGGTTCAGTGATGCTATGTATATGGTTTGTTGGCATGGCTTTTTTTTTAGATTGCATAATCGGAAGAAATCGTAGTTGATGAAGCTTGAAGAGCTCCCCGTGTCAAGCAGCGCTTCGGCTTTAATTCCTTTTAGATAGACAGGGACGGTGGCTTTCTTCAAAGATGACGGTGACGCGGCAAGAATGCAGGCGTTGATACTGTCCTGGTTGTCGATAGTAGCGCTAGTTGATGTCTTGCTTCGGCAGACACTGGCAAAGTGCGTTCTTGTTGCAGAGTTGACAGGCCACGTCGACAGCTGGACACGTCTTGCGCGGGTGAACACGGCCACCGCAGAAAAAACATTTGCGTTTCTGGAACGTGGAGATAGCCGCGGAATCATATCCACTGGGAACAGGGTTGTTTGTGTTAGAATCCTTGTTCTCATTAATGGCATTGCAAGAGACATAATTATAATTTTGAGTATTTATTTCCGCCATTTCTAGCGATCGAGCCTTATTATGAGCCTCGTCTAAGGTTAAAGAAAGGTTCTCGAGAAGTCTTTCCCTTATTTTGTTAGATGAGATGCCTGAAATAAATACGTCTCGAATATTGTCATCTCGGTTAGTTTCACTATCGACACTTGCAAAATTGCAGTCTTTGGCTAAATGCTTTAAAGCTTGCATATAAGTGTCTACAGTTTCGTTGCTATTTTGCTTACGAATAGCTAGCGCATGGCGCGCGTATAGAATGTTCGTTGGTTTTATGTAAAGACTGTTTAAGAGATTCAGTGCTTGATCGTAAGTAGTACATTCACTTATGTGAGAATATACGTTGGGCGATACGTGATTTATAAGTAACGTGAGTTTGACCTGGTCGGAGACGGGCGGTACTTGGGACTGAAGAAAATTTGAGAAGGTTCTCTTCCAATGTTCCCATTCTTTAGATCCATTCTGCGACGGGTCCACGTCGAATCTCTCCGGACGTAAATACTAGGGGCGTTCAATAAAAAGTGAGAATGAGTATGTTATAAACAACTTTTACTAAATGTCATTTTATTTTTCGACATAGTCACCTTTTAGCATAATACACTTAGTATATCTTTTTTCTAAACTTAAAATTCCATTTTTAAAAAAGGTCTCATCTTGAGTACTTAAAAAATCTTGTACTGCAGCGACTACCGCGTCGTCGTCTTCAAATTTCTGGCCTCTCAGGTATTGTTTCAATCTTGGAAATAGGTAGAAATCACTGGGAGCGAGATCTGGTGAATACGGAGGATGCTTAAGGATATCGAACCCAGCATCACGAATTGCAGCCATTGCAACGGCGGACTTGTGTGCCGGGGCATTGTCATGGTGGAACAGCACAACTTTCGAGAGTTTACCTTGCCGTTTTTCGCGGATCTCATTGCGCAATGTTGCTATTTGTTTGGCGTATAATGTGCCCGTAATAGTGGCTCCATGCTCGAGATACTCAATCATTAATACCCCTTTACCATCCCAAAAAACAGAGCCCATGACCTTACCGGCAGATGGGCTCACCTTGAATTTCTTCGGAGTTGGAGATGATGGCCTTTTCCATGTCACAGACTGCAGTTTCGTTTCTGGGTCGTAATGATGGAGCCATGTTTCGTCCATTGTTATAAATCGCGCCAAAAAAAGTTCCCGGTCTTGCTGCATCAGGTTCAAAGCTTCTTGACAAATCTCTAGTCTAGTTTGTTTTTGCGTGTCAGTAAGCATTCTTGGTACCCAACGCGCAGATACCTTTTTCATACCCAAGCGTTCATGTAAAATATTATGCACGCTCCCCATTGAAATCTTTACATTTTCAGCAATAAAACGAACCGTGACACGACGATCCGCCAGAACTGAGTTTTCGACTTTTTTCACAATTTCTTCAGTTACTGCTGTAGTAGGGCGTCCGGAGCGGGGGTCGTCTATTGTCGATGTTCTTCCACGTCTAAATTCGGCGCACCAACGTGCGACTGTCAAATACGGAGGAGCATTAGACCCTTAAGTGTCCCGCAAATCCAAATTGACTTGGTCCGTAGAAAAAATTTTCAAACACAAGTATTTGATAACGGGCGCGCAGTTCAATTTTCTCCATTTTCGCTAACGTACTCAATAGCATTGCAAAGAAAATACCGTATATTTTTTTAAACAAAAGACAGTTTTTTTTTTCATAGCAATCAGCTAGATAGATTAGCTTTACCGGCCAGTATTTAGTTTCGTAATATTAAAAGAGTTTGCATCTCATTCTCACTTTATATTGAACGCCCCTCGTACTTGTCCATAATAATATATTGTTACGGAGATGGGTCCACGAGAAACCCGCAAAAACATTTTTATGAAATTAGTAGCACTTGCAGTCGTTTTCAGCAGGCTGAAATCTGATTTCAGGCCGTTCTGGAAGAAGTCCTAACACATAACGGTAAATCAGAAATTATCCCAAGTTAGCATTATTTTCAGCAGGCTGAAACATGTTTTCAGGTCGTTTCAGGACACTAACTGTCACATGGCACCATTTCCTGAAAACCCGTTTTCAGGCCGTTTCAGGCCAAGTTACAGTCCACCTGTCTCTGGAACATTCTAGAAGGTGTGTGACAAGGATAGCCTATATGTGTGAGAGAGACAGACGATCTTGTTTCCGGAACATTCTAGAAGGTGTGTGACAAGGATAGCCTATATGTGTGAGAGAGACAGACGATCTTGTTTTCGGAACATTCTAGAAAGTGTGTGAGCGAGATAGCATAGCGTACTCGTGAAAGAGACAGACAGATAATCCTGTTTCCGGAATATTCTAGACGTATGGGCCAGAGAGTTCTAGCTGGAATGTTCTCGAACTTTGTGGACCGTTTCACTGGACCTATATAAAGGCGGACAAGGTTCCGACACAGTCAGTTTTGGATACGATACCGAGAGATAAACATCGAAGAGAGATCAAAGTGATTACTAAGTGATTTAAGCGAATAAGTTTAGTGTTGCAAGTGATTCCCTTTTGTTCAATTAAATTAGTTTTACGTTAAAGGCGTATTATCTATCTAACGAACCCTACGGCTCGTAACATTTGGTGTCAGAAGTGGGATAGAGAAATGCCTATAACACCGAGGGACGAACAGGAGGAGTCCGGCGGAGAAGCGCCAGCGATGCAGACACGGGCACAAGCAGCACGTGACGCCGCTCGTCGTCAAAGTTTTGACAACAACCGCGCCATAAGCGAAAATACAGACCAGTCCAGTCTGCTACTGGCCATGCAACGCATGATGGAGGAGCAAGCTCGCCGTCAAAAAGAGGAAACTCGTAGCTTAATGGAGGAGCAGGCTCGACGTCAAGAGGAGCAGGCTAACCGTCAAGAGAAGAACACTCGGGCTTTCTTAGCACTCGGGCACTTGCAGGCAATCGGCGTGCAATTCAAGGAGAAAATAGAGAAGTTAAAAACAGAGGTAGAAGAGCACGACAAGCAAATTTTAAGTATGGAAAAGGAGCTAAAATGTTTAAAGTCTAACGGAGTTGTGACCTCTGGTGCGCCTGCAGGCAAACTAAAAGCACCCCCATTCGACGGTAGTTCTTCTTGGGGGGCCTACAAGCTCCAGTTTGAGACCGTAGCCGATTCGAACGGTTGGACCGATAAACAAGCGGTAACCGCCCTTATGTTAGGGCTGCGGGATCAAGCCTTGACAGTATTAGACACTATGACTGGAGAAGTGACTTTAGAACGCCTGAAGGATGCCCTAGAGTCGCGTTATGGTGACTCCCACCTGGAACACGTTTACCGAGCACAGTTGAAGGACAGAATGCAGCTAGATAATGAGAGCCTGCAGCAATGGTGCCTGGAAATCGAGAAGTTGGTTAGAAAGGCGTACCGGTCTTCACCGTCTCTAGTGGACAGCATGCTAGTGCAGGCATTTATAGATGGCATTAGAGACCGTGAAGTGAAGACAACTGTGAGTCTCGGTCATCACAAGACCTTAAAAGATGCACTCACTCACGCATTAGAAGTAGAGGCAGTTCGCAGGGATTATCGGTCTTATCGCGTCCGAGGTGTGACGGACAAAGCGAAACCGCGAAGCGGGCCTACGTGTTATGCGTGCGGGGAGGTATGGCATATGAGATTTTCATGCCCTAAGAAAGACCCCAGAGGTGATGTGGAAATCCATCACAGTGATTTTAAGAGCTGCAGATGCGGTAACAGGCGCTGCCGCAGAAACGCGGCAGGGAAACGAATAAACGCCAGGACCGCGGGGCCGGTGCTGGCCGATAATGTGAGGACGGCCCCAGAAATCATGATCTCTCAGATTCAAGATGGGAACACTTTAGTCATTGAAGGCGAAGTCAATGGGACTAAATGTGAGTTATCTTTAGATACCGGAGCATCGCGCACGGTAATCAGGTACCAGCTTCTGAAGCCATACCCAACCTCACGTGGCAATATTCAGCTCCTGACAGCTACTGGCCAGCACATAACCGTTCGAGGAGAGGGTGTTGCTACTTTCAAAATTGGTCGAAACTTTTATAGGCACAAAGTTGTGGTTGCAGACATAGCAGATGACTGCATCATTGGTTTAGATTTTATGAAAAACCATAATTGCAAAATTGACTTAGAAAGCGGTATCTTCAAATGTGGCTTAGAGGAAATCGTCCTAAAAGGTGCAATGTCGGAAGGCGTTTACGAGGGAAAAGAACTCGCTCACGTGAGGCTACTCAGGACAGACACCATTAGTCCGGATTGGTGTGGGGAAGCGATACAGAAGGCACAACGAGAAGATAGCAACATTAAGCCAATTTTGGATTGGATGAAATATTCTGATACTAAGCCACGGTGGAATGACATCGCCAACACCAGCACCACAACTAAGAGTTATTGGGCTCAATGGGATAGCCTGGTTTTGCACAACGATGTATTATGCCGAAAATGGGAAAATGTTCGTGGAGATGCATCCCATTTACAGCTAGTTATACCAAGATCCAAGATCCGTGAAATCTTAGAAAGATGTCATGATGGTTTATCGGGTGGACATTTAGGGATAAAAAGGACACTAACGAAAATAAAAGAAAGATTCTATTGGATACACTACCGCGAGGATGTAGAAGATTGGTGCCGGAAATGTACAGCTTGTGCAGCTGTAAAAGGACCGCAGACCAGAAGTAGAGCTGGGATGAAGCAATATAACGTTGGTGCTCCTTGGGAAAGGATCGCGGCATTACGAGAAAAACTGCACGAAATCCATGAACATGTCAGGATGTCAGAAAGCAAAATGAGTGAAAAGACAAAAACTCGATATGACAGGAAGATGCATCACGTGAACTTCGAAGAAGGCTCACTCGTCTGGCTTCATAATCCTGTAAGACGTAAAGGAAAATCTCCCAAACTGCAAGCTGATTGGGACGGTCCTTACACAATAATTACGAAGATTAATGATGTAACTTATCGCATAAAGAAAACGGGTAATGCCAGGAACCTGCCCAAGATTGTGCATGTGAATCGTTTGGCACGTTTCAATGGATCTAATGATGCTCGGGACGAGCATGTCTAAGGAGGGGGCAGTGTTACGGAGATGGGTCCACGAGAAACCCGCAAAAACATTTTTATGAAATTAGTAGCACTTGCAGTCGTTTTCAGCAGGCTGAAATCTGATTTCAGGCCGTTCTGGAAGAAGTCCTAACACATAACGGTAAATCAGAAATTATCCCAAGTTAGCATTATTTTCAGCAGGCTGAAACATGTTTTCAGGTCGTTTCAGGACACTAACTGTCACATGGCACCATTTCTTGAAAACCCGTTTTCAGGCCGTTTCAGGCCAAGTTACAGTCCACCTGTCTCTGGAACATTCTAGAAGGTGTGTGACAAGGATAGCCTATATGT
This sequence comes from Archips crataeganus, assembly GCA_947859365.1. NCBI lineage: Eukaryota > Metazoa > Arthropoda > Insecta > Lepidoptera > Tortricidae > Archips > Archips crataeganus. The sequence goes on along the minus strand of OX402066.1, from coordinate 10,395,570 downwards.
ATGAGAGAGACAGACGATCTTGTTTCCGGAACATTCTAGAAGGTGTGTGACAAGGATAGCCTATATGTGTGAGAGAGACAGACGATCTTGTTTCCGGAACATTCTAGAAAGTGTGTGAGCGAGATAGCATAGCGTACTCGTGAAAGAGACAGACAGATAATCCTGTTTCCGGAATATTCTAGACGTATGGGCCAGAGAGTTCTAGCTGGAATGTTCTCGAACTTTGTGGACCGTTTCACTGGACCTATATAAAGGCGGACAAGGTTCCGACACAGTCAGTTTTGGATACGATACCGAGAGATAAACATCGAAGAGAGATCAAAGTGATTACTAAGTGATTTAAGCGAATAAGTTTAGTGTTGCAAGTGATTCCCTTTTGTTCAATTAAATTAGTTTTACGTTAAAGGCGTATTATCTATCTAACGAACCCTACGGCTCGTAACAATATTTAGTACATTAAATTGGAATGAAAGACAAAACCTGTACTCAGGTTTTAATGTACTAAATGACAATGACAATATAAAAACAAAATATAAAATATAAAGCATAGACAAATCAGCACACAGACGGAGTCGCGGGCAACAGCTATTATTATTATGAATATTAATCCCCTTAGGCAATGTTCCGCAGATACTGGCAGCGTTCCCTCTTTGAATAGCTAAGCTAATTGGGATGCACCAAAAAAAATAACCTATAGTTTTATTTTATTTTTGGAAAGAATAGGATATTTTAAGATACCTTTTTCATCGATTTTGAATTTGGATGAGTATTTAATTTTTTATGTTTTTTTTACGAAATACGTTGGATGACGTCGCAGTGAGACAGCCACGTTCCATTGCCTAAAATTCAGGTCGTACTTAACATAATCTGTGGCATTACTGATTTGTCTTGTCACTGTCCCTCCTTCCAACAGTTTCAGTTCCGAAGAAAGAGAGCTTACTTCGACACTGGCGAAATTGTCCTACCTTTAAAGTGGAACAGAAGCCATATTTTTTAAAAAGAAGAAGAAGAACCTCACAATCTCGGCTTAGGGTTCTAAATAACTATGGCACATAGTTTTATTTATTTCTCTTCTTTTAGCTTCGATTATTCCTATGTTTGTTTAATAGTAAATAGATATTTTTTATTAAATTCTGATATTTAATTTCTTTTATATTTACTTGTAACGTAGTAATTTAATAATTTAATTTGTAAAAATACTTTGGAAATACTCGTATACTTTTATTATTACAAGAAAAAATAAAAAACACATAAAATTAACTAAAACGGGGCTTCCTCTTCCAAAGGTAGGGCAGCGCGGGGCATTGTACCTAAGACAATACAATACTCGTATACATTTCGGCCTTTACGATAAATGACAAACTGTTTAAAGCCGGGTGCGCATCATGTGATTAATGTTCTATCTTTGACACTCTTTGCTATTATAAGCAGGACAGCAACATTTCAAACTGTCAATTTGCTTTAGAGTGTAGACCTGCTTTGTGACGGGACACTGCAGGGGTCAAATGAAGGTCATTACTTAAATTTTGTTTGTTTAATTCAGTTTATTATATTTTTGGAATCTGATTTTTGAAAGCGCTTCACAAAGCCTATTTCTCCAAAAGGTTTTCGATTTATTATACGTTGTCAAAAATTGGGACATCCCAATTCTTTGTCCGATTAAATAAATCAATTACTATGGAAACATGGACAGCGCCTCCGCGCGCGCTAGTCCATGTTTCCATAGAATTTAAATTTTTACGTAAACGCGATCGAGAAGTATTTGGTGAAGTAAAACTTATACTAAGCATACGGAGCGTAAAACCAACCGTAGCTTAAAGAATTTAAGTGTTTGGTCGTGGTTCAGAATATCCTTGGGTCGAATGGAAGGAGAATGTATATAAAAAAAATTTAAATAAAAAATAAAACCTCCTTCAAAAAACCCCCAAAAAAACATAAAATAATAATTGATTGAACCGACCACAATAAGCATGAAAATATCTTTCTACTAATCTGTTTGAAGTTGGTGCCTCAGCACGAGCCAGCAGGAGTGTAGAAGCCCTATAATAGGTATGTAGTTAAGTTAGATTACTAGGTCCACTCCTGCTGGCTCGTGCTGAGGCACCAACTTCAAACAGATTAGTAGAAAGATATTTTCATGCTTATTGTGGTCGGTTCAATCAATTATTATTTTATGTTTTTTTGGGGGTTTTTTGAAGGAGGTTTTATTTTTTATTTAAATTTTTTTTATTTCCAAGTTTTTTTTGGGTGTTTTATGAAGGCGGTTTTATTTTTTATTTAAAATTTTTTATTTTTTTCTTTTTAGTTGTTGCTAATGGCCTGGACTGGCACTCTTTACTGACTGTACTTTTTGCCTCTGGTTACCAAAGTACTTATCAAGACGAATCAAACGAGACCAAACTTGATGGGGTTATGTCGTTTTACTACGGAGTTCTTATGGTCACCATCCAACTTCATTGTCAGACCCTGGTTACCATCTAGGACCAAAGTACTCGTTGAGACGAGTCAAATGAGTCCGTACTCGATGGGGTAAGTGCCGTTACTTTATGGAGTAACTTTGGCCACCTTCCAGCTCCATCATCAGACCCTGGTTACCATCTGGGATCAAAGTGCTCGTCAAGACGTTTCAAATGAACCCAAACTCGACGGGGTTGTGTTGTTTTATTACAGAGTTTCTATGGCCACCTTCCAACTCCATCATCAGATTAGCTCCATGTCACAATAATATTGCATTGTCACCTGATTTACACATGCATGTAAAATATGAAATCAATCAGAAACCGGGAAGTGAGTCAAATTCAACTTGCAAGATTTGACCCGTTGAGGAGTTCCGTTGGCCATCTGCGGTCTTCTTCATCAGATCTAGTTTACCAAATGACACTTTATGAATGCAAATGCTCGATTTGTCACTGAAAATACTAAAATCGCTTTACATTTCCCTTGAACTTTTGAAGAGTTCCTTCAATTCCTCATGGATCCCATCATCAGAACTGGATTCCGGTAACAACGGGACCAACCTTGAAGCATATGCTTTCAAACAACGAAAGAATTTTCCAAATCGGTTCATAAATGACGGAGTTCTGAGGTAACACACGTTAAAAAAAAAAAAAAAAAAAAAGAACATACAACCGAATTGAGAACCTCCTCCTTTTTTTGAAGTCGGTTAAAAATGTGTAATGTTGATGAGTAAAATGCAATAAAATTGCATCCAATTCAATACCGATCGTCTGCGGTCGCGGTGCAATAATGCTTCTTTGCAAGCGCGGCGACCCGCACGTCATACACATGCGTTACCTGTAAACCGAATGCTGCCGCCAAATGTAATAAATTGATTATCAGTTTCCAGTAAACACGTGTTGTAGAGTAGTTCTACTAGCGTTTCAACCGCATTCAGTACCCTGTGGCACATATTGAAGAAATCAACAGCTAGCGAAAGCTTTTTATACGGTACAGATGTTTGCGGTATACAATTTTAATTAGTTTAAATTTCATCATCATCATTTCAGCCGAAAGACGTCCCAGTGCTGAACTTGGGCTTCCCCCAAGGCTCGCCAAACAGATCGGCCCTGCGCCATTCGCATGCAACGCGTTCCCGCCACCTTCACCAGGTCGTCGCTCCACATTGTTGGAGGCCTACCTACACTGCTTCTTCCGGTCCGCGGACGCCCCTGGAGAACCTTTCGACCCCATCGGCCGTCAATTCTATGTATTTATTTATTTATTACTAAACACACAGTCATATACAGATATTCATTACAGGTTAACTTAGTAATATGTAGACCTATAGTTTCCAAAAAATATCTAAGTTATATACACACAACGAAATTGCGGAGTATTATAAATTATAACCTAATAGAGTAATAATACGAGTACACTGCTGTTGAATTTAGTTACTAACATTTGCCGTTACAAAATATTACTACTTCCTAAATACACTTTTCATTGAGTTTGATGTACAATTAAATATACTATATCGATCAATTTATTATTTTTATTATAAAGTGTACAGACGCGCTTCACAAGGGTGATTCTTCGAGGCCCCGATTTTCGATGTCCGCGGGCTAATTTTAATGAACCCTTCAGTTTAGAAGTTTGATTTTTTTTTCAGAGGTAGCATATATCTGTATTTAACTGGGACTTATGTCAGTTTTTGTGTAACTGGTTCTAATTATTTACAAAAAAATAATTAACACCATGATTTTTACTACTCTGTCGTACAAAAAAATAATTAACACCATGATTTTTACTACTCTGTCGTGTCCGTTCCCCATTTTCATGAAAACATACGATAATATCTCGGAATCAGTGAACTGTAACATTATGTTGAGTGACCACATTCAAAGAATATTAGTTGTTACGTAATAAACAACTGATGAATAATTTTTACTTGTAGTATTAACTTTATAGCTGAGGAAATAAGATGTGTCCGGCGGAAATTCTTTATTACTCTGGAGCGCGTTTCAATCAGTTGTTTCATAAAGAAAAATTAAGAAACTGGTGATAAATTCACACGTGGGCTGTTTTAACTCGCGTTTCGTACATGTCTAGTAGTGGATATTTCAGCTTGTGCAATTAGCTCCAGAGATACGAAGGTAAATATTTTATTTCTCTGTCCTTGGTTCAGGTAACATTTTTATTACTCTGCCAGGTTTTTTGACGCTTGTATAACCCTTATTTTTTTTGAATTATGCTTGATTCACTGCTTTTAGTACTACCTTTCTATAGTATTAACGGCAACCTTCCAGAATGTTCGTATTATGAATCATCAGTATTTTTATTTACTTTTTTTATTCCTCTGTCCTTTATTCCTATGGATAAATGGACAATGAAATAAAAAAAAATACAGTTTTCATAGTAGTTTTTGAATAAAAGTACAGTTTACTTAGTTATTTTGAAATAAAACATGCCTTAACAGTAAAAAAATAAAATTTCAAGGTAGTTTTATGTGACGTATTAAAGCGGGCGGTTAGATTTGCCGGTGAGTATGTAAGTACAAATAATAAGCACAGAAAATGTTTTCAAGAAATATTAGGTACCTAGATTGTTAAGTTTTACGTCTAATTACTATTTATATTTTTTTATTAATTATTTAACGTATATTTTTACTACTATTTTTATTCCTCTGGACACAAAAACTAAAATGTTAATTATTTTCAAAATGGTTTCATAAAAATGAGTGCCAAAACAATATTTAGGTTACTGAACAAATCTATTTTCATGGGAGCTTGAATTTTTCTGTCAAATAAGTAAAAAAAAATACGACAGAGGAATAAAACAAAAATCACGACCTCGAAGAATCACCCACAAACATATTCTACGAGTGATGTGCCCTGCCCACTGCCACTTACGAGTAAGTTTGGCGATTCTTCGAGCATGTCCGTAGTTCTTGCGCGGATTTCATCATTTCTAATGCGACCCCGCAGAGAAACTCCAAGCAATCAAAAACCAAGAATCAAGAGGCTTTAAAACGAGTTGTTATTGACAATTGATTATCGTCGAGGTTATTGGCTATTGAGGTTTCTTGTGCTTAGCTGTTCCGGATGTCCTGTATAAATTTATCAGATTCTACCGCCTGTCACGCTCGGATCAGCGCAAACATAATAAAACTTTATGCGAACTGGTCTTAAATTCTTTACGTGCTCGGTATTGTTATCATCGGCCGAGTTTTATGTTACACCTTTATTTCGGTAGCTTCCTTCATATTTTATGACAGCGCAAACGAGTGCGTGAACTAAGTGAGATAGCGTTTTCTTCACAAGTTTACTGGCATCGTAAAAACCTTTAAATGTTCTATGATATCCATCTACGGCGGCATACAAAGTGCTGGTTGAGACAAGGAGAGTGGAGTGCGTAAAACATCTTCGCTTTAGTACTGGGCGTTAAAAGTTGGACTGGCGGAGGGGGAGTGATCGTTTTGTCGAGGTTGGCGCTTTGTTTGTCGGTAATCTACCTGGTTATGACTACCTAAAATGTATTATTTAACGATAATATTTTTTATGAGACTTCAGCTTAGAATTAGCTCTAAGCAGCGAAGTTATTCCGCAAGTACAGTCACCATCAGATCTATTATTAATTCAACTGGAGAGTAGCACTGATGAGTAGTCGTCCTTAGTACTTTCTACATAGCCGTGGTGGCCTAGAGGTTTGTCCTATGGCCTCTCAAGCAGAGGGTCGTGGGTTCAAATCCCGGCTAGCACCTCTGAGTTTTTCGGAATTTCTGCACGAAATTTACCATGAGCTTTACTGTGAAGAAAAACATCGTGAGGAAATCTGTATAACTTGCGAAGAAATTCAATGGTATGTGTGAAGTTCCTAATCCGCACTGAGCCCGCGTGGGAACTACGGCCCAAGCCCTCTCATTCTGAGAGGAGGCCTGTGCCCTGCAGTGGGACGTCTATAGGCTGGGATGATGATTATGATGACTATCTGCAGGTGGCGTGGTCCCGTAACAACTCGGTTCCAATTTTGTTATCTGTTACTTTTAACGTACATTCTCGATAGCTAATTAATTACGTGACAAAGGATAGCAAAAAACGGGACAAAATGGAGATACAAAACTACGAGATGTTACATCCGAATGCATATAAAGCTCACGGTTTTCTCAATCTCCCATTTCTCCACTCATCGGTTGTATAGACGTGCGATATAGAGACCGACAATGTTGTTCATATACATATAATGCGGGCTGCGTTCAATTTGACCTGACCGCGACCGCAGAACGCATCCAGTGTGACAAATCGTTTAAAGTAGGTGTATTTTTGCTTCGGGTGTTCTTTTCTATCTATTACTATCTGCATACTGCATACTCAATTTAATTCAAATTCGTGCAACCGTTTAAGCGTGAAGGAACCTTACAGAATTTCGCATTTAAAATAGTAAGGTTCTGAACAAGTTACTTATTTACGTCGATATTTTTTATAGAGTTACAAGTAATTTTCTGTAGAGACTTGATAGGGCTCGTCGTTAAACAAAGAACTATTACGGCACTAGTCCCACCAAGGGAGAGAAAGCGACTAGCTATAGACTATTTTCTCGCTCAAGAAGCGAACAAAAGATAAAGGAGTATCGTGACCACGTCCTGCACAGCGCTGCAAGCCTGTTAGTTTGTATTTTTGGTGCATGTCGGCTACAGTAGGAACAGTGGCAGCACGGGGGAGTCGGGCCGCCAGCTGCGTGTATCGACGGGCCCGTGTTGTGACTGTACCTACAATTAGTATTATTCCCTTATCTTGTTTTGTTTTTTAAATTTTTTATTTTTATTTTTAAACTTGCTTTCAACATTCGGCACCCATCGATTGAAAACAGGGATGTATTAAGGGGGTGTACTGAAAATCAGCGCTGTGCCAGTCGGGGCCTCCTGTGGGCACCTGACTCACAGCATATGCTGAGTGCATCCCCTTTGCCACAACTAATGGGACAGTGTTAGTTTTAGTTTCTTTTTTTTTTAATATTAATTAATTATGTACCTACCTAATAAGTTTTCTATATTGTACTTTATGTTGTGGCAATAAATTAAATTCTATTCTATTCTACTCTAAAGATCCCGTGTCGGTAAAAGAGAAAGACATATTTTATAGTTGTTCGCTGTCTGTTCACACTGCCGGCGAGGACTCTCTCTTCACAATACAATACAATACAATGACTCTTTATTGACCACCACAAAGAAATCAATACAGAAAAACAAGTATGTACATGGAAAAAAATATAAGGTAAGCAATAGGCGACCTTATCGCTTCGGAGCGATCTCTTCCAGGCAACCTTTTCACAAAAGAATGACAGTAAGGAATATATTACAGCAGGTGGTGCATGTATAAAAATAAATAGATACTACTATACCTTGACAAGCTCGTGCGCGGCGCTCGGCGGAACCCTGTCGCAGGGAGCCTCTGCTGTCCTTAACAAGATTGTTTTTAATAAGTGCGGCAAACGCTGACTGCGACAGGGTTCCGCGGGCGGTCGCGCACGAGCTTGTCGGACTATACACTACTACTTCACTAGTTGATCGCAGCGATAAAAACTATCAACGATAAAATAAAACTCGCTCAGCGATGCTCGCTTGGCAGTTGGCGATCAGAACTCACGCTGAGAGGTGATCATTTTACTGTAAGTACATCATGGAGCCCCGTCCGAGCGAGTGGTGCGAGTAATCGCCCGTCGCACTTGAATACTCCCTTATAGCCGAGCGGCAAAACTGTCCGAACTACACACTCGCTTCTCGCTGCTCGCCAACTCGTTTCTAGTTTCTAGCTCTAATCGCTTCTCGCTCATCGTCGGCGGTCGGACCAGTGCCTAAAACCTGAGAAGAATAAAGTCAGAAAGGCGCTTCTACTTCTATAACGAAGTGCGCAAACATTCCTCACAGATTCAAACACCGTAATTCCCAGCCTGTAATAACAACTTGTTTATCCAGCGCAATTTAATTCCATGTTTGCTCTCCTAGATAGTTGAGGAACTTTTTAACATTTTATTCAGTTTCAGTGCAATTACAGTGTAGTGTTAGCGGAAGTTGTTTTAACACTTTCTTTTGCCACCGTGTGTAATAACAGAGTGGAGTTAACGAAGTTAGCCGGCGCTCGGCTGCTGTGCTAGACCGTGTATGCATTGGTAACTTTGCAGATGAATTTGTTACTCATATGTGTGGAAGTATAGTAATGAATTGCGGATCAATAACCCGTATCATTATGCCAATATTATTTCTTTTTCCAAAGCCGTGAATATTTCCAAACTTAAGATAGTACAAATGTGCACTGATGAATATTCCAGGGACTTGACCACTTGAGTCAAACGTAATTACCCACAGGGAATATGGTCTGCGTTTATACGACATTTTTTTCCTTTTTACCGTCACAGGTAATTTTTTAACAAAACTAAAGTAAAGACTACCGATGCTAAGTCGAGTTTGATCTTGCGACTTCTTATTCCGTTGTGGTATCAATCTTGGGATAGTATTGATTTTTAACTGAGCGGTCAAAACCCTTACTTACTTACCGTTACTTATTAAATTTATGTCTTATAATTTGGCGACCGGATAGCCTAGTTGTTAGAGAACCCGACTACGAATCTTGAGGTCCCGGGTTCGATTCCCAGTCGGGGCAGATATTTGTGTGAAAAATACGAATGTTTGTGCTTGAGTCTTGGGTGTTTAATATATATTTAAGTATGTATTTATCTATATAAGTATGTTTATCCGTTTTCGTTTATATTTTATTTATTTTTTTATTTCTAGTACCCATAGTACAAGCTATGCTTAGTTTGGGACTAGGTCAATTGTTGTGAATTGTCCTGAGATATTTATTTATTTAATATAACCGGTCGGATTTTGCACGTCTCCGCTTATCATCATCTCATCGCCGGCCAAAACAGGTCTCACCGCTGGGCACTGGCCGGTCCCGTGACCCGTGGACCCGTGTCCATGGCTGATTGGGAACTTCACACAGATTGAATTGCATCTCAAATGTGCTACAGGCCATGAGGACCGGCAAAGTTTTCTCGTGATAAATTTCAAATGTAATTACACACATGAATTCCGATAAACTCAGAGGTGCGAGGTTAAACTAGGCTATTGCGTATGTATTTTTCCGTCTTCGATCCTCTCCGTTTCAATGGTTACCTACTCACTAAGGCGCGCGTAAAATCTACTTTACAACGTTACCGTATCTGTTAGGTTTGTGACGAAATATTCAAGAAAAGTAAACTGCAATACATCATATTATTAGCGAGGAATAAACGCGTAACGTTTAATTAGAACCGTCATACGAAGCCTACTCGCTAAACGATCCCTTTGTGTGACTCCACGCCTGCCAAATTAATTAATTTGCTCTAATTCAAATGCTTCTAGGAAATCATTGCGTCTTACGGGCCCGTGCGGTGCTACTGATTTTATGCGTCGCGTTCTATATCAATGAATTCCAAATCGTATTGGTATCATCATTATCATCACCACCACCGCCACCACCATCATCATCATCATCATCATCATTATCACCATCCCAGTCTATATACTTACGTCCCATTCCAGGTGTAGGCTTCCTCTCGGGATAAGAGGGCTTCAGTTGTAGTTCCCACGCGGAACTTCACACACCATTGAATTTGTTCAAATGTAATTCACAAATAAATTTGGAAAAATTTAGAGGTACGAGCCCGGGCCCGAACCCACGATCCTCTGCTTGAGAGGCCATAGGTCAAACCACTAGGCTACCACGACTTTTATTTGATTGTTATACCGAAGCAAATTTTTCTTACTTCGCAATTCATAGTACTTATTTAGTTTAAATCGGAGTTACACAAAACAACAGGATTTTTAAAGTCCTATTGTCTTATTTTACAATTTAAATTTTGATCAAAATTATTGTCATTCTACGCCAACTTGTATATAATCTAAGAAGTATGTTCAGCAAAAGGATCTCCTTATAAAACAAACTTACCACTACCACTTGCCACTGTGGCACTTTAAAGGCCCAGCCTCAACCTCAATCTCTACATCTTTTAACACGTTCACAGTCCAGTGACCCATACGTGGGGCACGATAGCTCTTATTCCATTATAATAAGATTCTACTTTAAGGCACGGACAGGGATCGTGTTAAACAATATTTGAAAGCCAGAAAAGATAGTCAAAGAATTCGTATCATGATGGATACCCTACAAACAATACAGTTTTTACGTACCTACACAAATCCAGTTAGCACCTTGTTGATTTTACTTCCGAGTCTCAAACAGCTGACGAGCAAACGCAACTCTATTCTCCGTGGTCTACCCGTCAAAGTCACTTTAATTCGAAAGCGTATGGCATGGCCAAGTATAGTAGCGGAATGAAAAGGTTAGTCACTTTTAGACCTTAACTCGTTGACGTAGAGTCGAAAAGTGACGAACCTTCGTCTTTTTACCCGACTGCCAAAGGAGGGTTATGTTTTTCGAGCGTATGAATTTATGTATGCATATATATATGTATCATTATTTTGGACGCCCTGCAGCCTAAATGGCTCGATGGATTTTAAAGTATGAGGTGTCATTTGATTCATCTCAATTGCAAGAGTGAGACAATATTATATTCTCTGAATTCTCTTGGTAACGGGAATTATATACATACGTACATAGGAAACACGAATTTCCGATACTAAATATTTATACGATTTCAAAACTTCCTATTGAATTTGAGTTGAAATTTAGTACATTCTTTATAATAAATAATATATAAGTCGGTGACCCAAAGGTTTTTACGCAGTGGGTTTTTTTTTTGTAAACACATCTACAATGTTACTTATTTCTCTTTTTCAACACGTTTTTATTAATAAACTCAAACAATTACTTTACTCACCCGCGACCTTACGATAGTTACGTTTATGTAAGAAATGCGTGTTCATGCAGTTCCTCCACCTCCACACTGTACGAACACACACAAATCGCACAAACCCAACTATCACCACCACTAAACTACACTGACGCGTTTCGAACTCAACCAGAGCTCACCTTCAGAGCTTTTATTAGCTTCACTTGTAACTACATATGCATCTAATATGTACAAAACTGTTGTTTACTTTAGGTATAAATATGTAGCAATTATTAAATAATAAATTGTTGTTATCCGAGTGCATAAGTTAAGAAACAAAACAATTTGTCATAGGTACCTACGCTTTAGCCAGATAAAAGAAAATTTAATAAATATTAACAAACACAGAGCCAAATTAAATCAACTTGCAATAGAAACATTTTTCAATAACAATCTAAGTACAAAGGATTATTGAAATTTCCTTGTGAACAAGCACTAAACGGGTTAAGGAAAATAAGAAATTCCCTGCACCTACTCGAGCGCCAGCTACAAAGTTAATTAGGTTAGAAACACTTTGTTTCATAAAAAAACCCTGTTGGAAGCAAGGCTGCTAGTTCACTAGCGACAGTTTGTTGCAAGACAGCGGTACGCAGGACCTTAGTTTAATTAAAATAGTAGAAGAAATGACAGGCGATATTGTGAGTTAAACAATGCAACTCAGGAACAGCTAGTTTAATTACAAAACAGCTACTTCAATTACAAATTGTTGGGTCACACACAGTGTTAGAAACAAAAGTTGCCTCTCCTGTTGATATAAAATGAACGGCTCCGTGTCAGCAAACTTAAGATTTATTTAAACGGGCCGAAAGTTGGCCAGGCCGACGCCGATGTAGATTCGACTAAAAATATTGGCTCTGGACCCTTAACTTTTGCCATGTCCACAGGAGAGACGCGGACAAAAATGTATATGACCCTGTTGCAAGATAGTGGATCAATTATTCTTCTACAAATGCAAATTTTGCAATTGCTTCATTTTCTATTTTGTATTGTAATTCTTGACATTTGTTTTATGTTACTTAACTATATTACTATTATTATTATTGACATTACATCTTTTCAAATGTTTAGGCTTCAATTTCAATTCAATAAATAAATAAATAAATAAATAAAAAACTAATATCTGAATAGGGATTTCGCCGAAAACATATTTCCCAGCTGATTCACTTCCCAACTGTTTTCTTTTCTGAAACTGTTAACTATTCAGGATATATTTTAGGACTATCCTGTAGAACCCTATATTTTAGGTTCGGTTCGCTTTTTTTTTTTTTTTTTTTTTTTTTATGATATAGGGGGCAAACGAGCAGACGGATCGCCTGATGGTAAACGATTACTGTCGCCCATGGACACCTGCGACACCAGAAGAGTCACAAGTGCGTTGCCGGCCTTTTAGGTAGGAGTACGCTCTTTTTTTGAAAGCTTGAAGGTCATATCGGTCCGGGAATACCGCAGCAGGAACCTCATTCCAGAGCTTTGCTGTGCGAGGCAGGAAATTTCTGGAAAAACGCACAGTAGAAGACAACCAACCATCCAGATGGTGAGGATGGAAGTGTTGTCGCGTAGGGCGGTGGCGGAAGGATGCGGCAGGGAACAACCCGAATAACTCCTCGGAGCACTCTCCGTTGTACATGCGATAGAAGATGCACAGTGAAGCTACATCTCTACGCAGCGCCAAGGAATCAAGCCCATCAGAAGTTCGTTGGCAGCCGACTATTCGAGTCGCTCTCCGTTGTATGCGATCCAGAGGGAGAAGCTGGTACCGGGGAGCCCCCGCCCACAGATGAGAGCAGTATTCCATATGTGGGCGAACCTGCGCCTTATAAAGCGTTTATAACAATCCTGAAAAAAAAAACAGTTGAGAAATTAATCATTTGAGAAAAATTTTTTGGCGAAAAGGCAGAGAACCATCTAAATGGTCAGCTTGATTGTCCCGCCGCAATGTTACCTACCTAAAGTATCAGGCACGCTGGTCTCGGCGTACGCCAAATTTTCATCGATGCTTTGTCAGCATTTTTGTCCTCAGCACACAATACGCTAAATATTTCACAAGTTAAGTATGAAGTATCTTTTTCTATTTATTTTTTTATTTTCTTCAACTTCATTTTTTATTACTTTTACGGTCATCCCGTGAAACCATATATTTCAAACTAAATACAAATTTAACTTGTAAAAGTTGGCCTAGTAGCGCCATCTCTTGGTCCAGGTGAGCGGGTAGCTCCGAAGGAGTGTTGAAGTCTCTCGGTAGAGGGCATTAACATAGATGCGCTTTATCACTGCCTAATGTGATTATAACAGACTGAAGTGTACGATGTATGGGAAAGATTCGTCGCTAACTTCTAGACCAGTGATGGTGTAGGGGTAAGCACGCAGCACGGAACGCTGAGGACCTGGGTTCGATTCCCAGCATTGGTCTTTTTTCTGGGGTTTTTTCTGTGCATCTATATTTCAGTTTGTATTTAGTTTGAAATATATGGTAAATATTTCATTGGAAAATTTCTTAACCCTTTCCTTAACTTTGTGATTTGTAAGTAACGTCATAACTTACTTATCTGAAGCCAAGGACGCTTAGATATTAGGGAAAGACCTACCCGTTAACAAACAGTGCCAAAATCTATAGGACTCAACGGCGCACAGACGGTCCTGTTATTAGGTACTGCAGAAAAGGGTCTGGTTACTGGCTTCAGGAGTACCCATCCATTAATTACGGCAACTTTATGGACGACAACAGTAACAGCTTGGCTGTGAGCTTAAAAATTGGCGCGAACGTCATCGTACTCTATCGCTGCTATTGTGGCAATAACGTGGATCGGCTGGGTCACCACTGTCTAGCTTGTTCCAAAAGCGCCGGCCGTTTATCTCGCCACGCTTGCCTCAATGACATAATCTGTCAAGTTCATGCCAGCGACAACGTACCGTCTACGTTGGAGCCAGTTGGGCTGACATAGCAAGAGACCAGACGCAATGACAATTAGTACTTAGGCAAATGGGACGACCACTTAGTCTTATTTGGACCTTGCTACTACGTTATTGAGGGCAAAACACTGCAAATAAATATGCACATTTGGCAGACAGCTACGTATTTGCCGCTTTTGCTGTTGAAACTCGTGGGCCGTGGGGACCCGAAGCTCAAATATTTTTTTAAAAGTTCGTCTGATTCACAGGCGACTAATAGGGCAGGGCCTCGGTCAACGTATTGGCATTGCCATACGACGAGGAAACGCAACTAGCTTTATGGGCACCCTGCTCAATAGCAGCGATCTGAGTGATATTTTATGTGTAAATAAAGGTTTTAGATTTAGATTGAGTTAAGTACGTATGTAAAGGCAGGTGCGACTTATTGAAGACAAACGGTGGACGGTTTTTGAAAAAAGGATAATGCACGTTCAAATGTACACGTCTTTAATTAAATATTAAAAATACAGAGGTGCGTGTATGCGTCGGTCGAGCAAATTGGAAAAAGTGAAGGGCAGCCGCCGGTGTCGCGGGGCTGCGGCCAAAGTCCAATTTTTTTTGCACGTCGAATGCATGTGTGGTTTATGCACACATGCAAGGCGTTAACATATTGCCGCCCCAGGAATGAGATGTTTGTCGATGATTGGGAGCGGGCACAAACGGTTGAAGGCTCGTCGAAGTGTCCCTGCAGTGGTGAGTACATCGGCCACACGGGCCACGCCGTCGGAGCCGGGGTAAAGGCATGTCACACGTCCCAGCAGCCATTGGTTAGGAGGAACCCGGTCGTCTTTCACCAGGACCATTTCGCCAAGTTGAATTTGTCCTCGATCTTTGTTCCATTTCTGGCGCTTTTGCAGTTCTGAAACGTATTCATTATAAAATCTGTTCCAGAAATGGGTCTTCAGTTGCTGCGTCCGCATGTATCGGGACAGCGTGTGGATAGCTGCAGTGTCCTTAATCTGAGGAGTTGGAAGCAACGTTATGGTGCGTCCGATCAAAAAATGAGACGGAGTTAAGGCCGTGAGATCCGTAGGATCTGAAGATAGGGGTGTGAGAGGTCTGGAATTTAAAATACCCTCTATCTGTACAAGAACTGTGTTAAGCTCTTCGTAAGTTAAGTTAGCTGTAGAAACTGTGCGTTTTAGGTGGTGTTTAAAAGACTTGACGGCACCCTCGGCTAAACCGTTAAAGTGAGGACTATATGCAGGTGAAAACTTAAAATTGATTGATAATTTGGCAGCCTGAGAACTAAGGTAGTTTGAGTTTTCCTTTAAAAAATTTGAAAGTTCTTTACAGGCACCTACAAAACATCGCCCGTTGTCGGAAAAGATGTTGGTAGGTTTCCCTCTGCGAGCTATGAACCTGTATAATGCAGACAAGAAGGTTTCACTGCTCAGGTCGGTCACAAGTTCGATATGCACTGCTTTAACGGCCAAGCAAATAAAAATACAGAGATAGGCCTTAATTAGACTACTACCTCTACCCTTTCGATTCAACATCATGACAGGTCCAGCATAGTCAACCGCAACATTTGAGAACGGATAATCAGCATGAAGCCGTTGTTCTGGTAGATTACCCATTATCGGCTGATTAATTTTACCTGAAAACCTACAGCATTTAACACAGCCATGAACAGTTTTTCTTGCCAAGTTTCTACCACCGATTACCCAGAACTTGTGCCGTGTGGTAGCGAGAAGCAGTTGCGGTCCAGCGTGCATTAGCATAATGTGATGATAATTGTATAAAAGAACTGTGACGTAATGTGAAGAATGAAGTAAGATAGGATGTTTGGTGTCAAAGTCATAAAATGAATTTTTTAGCCGGCCTCCGACTCGTAAGAGAGCATCTGTTCTATTAAAAAATGGATTTAAATTATTTAATTTATTTTTTGTGGATAACGATTTATTTTGTTGTAAAGTTAAGTACTCATGTAAAAAGGTTTCTCGCTGTGAGAATCTACATAAAGAGTTTAACGCGGAGTTCAATTCTTGAATTGTTAGATAGCCAGTACGTTTATTTTTTGAATTAAAATAATTAAATAAAAAACGTTGAACATAAGCAACAACTCGTTGTAATTTGCCGAAGTTTGAAAAACGCTTTATAAAATCGGAAATATAAGTAACATAATTTGTTTGTTTGGTACAAATATTACACTGAACTTTAAATTCTGGCAAATCAATGTCTTTAATATATTTAGGTTGTATAGGCCATGCCCCTTTGTCTTGTAACAGAAACGATGGTCCGGTCCACCATAAGTCACAATTATGTAGGCATTTAGCGTCAACACCGCGCGAACCGACATCAGCTGGGTTCATATCAGTCGGCACGTAGCGCCAGGCGGATGACTTGATCCAGCCTAGAACGATCGTGGAATCGCACCAATATGTATAACTGGATATGTTCAACCTAAACGACGACTTAACCTTACTCATTATTGCTGAGATTAAGTAGTCCGTTATGAATATCATTGTCTGTGGTAAGTAAGATTTTATTTATAATTTGTGGGTAGTTTGACTGCCATTTTTGTAAACAAATTGACAGAGTTTTAATTGTTTAATTATTCTTGCATAAATTTGCAGTATTGTATTGTAACTCAAATAACGGGTCTTTATTGAACCTACGTTTTAAAGATAAAAACCTATACATAGCTCGCTCGTATGAGTCACCTAGTTTATTAGGAGATTGTTTCAAAGGAATTTTATGTACAGAAACATTTTCATGTTCAGAAAACTGTTTTAATCGATTATCTAGCTGTTCGTCGTGACTAATAATCGCGTGGTTGCAATGGACTGTATTTAAATTATTATTTACTTGAATAAGACCGGAAATAAGCCAACCAAATTTAGTGTTACTTAACGTGGGCATATTTTTGCCCAATGAAATGTTCTGTGAATTTAGCACGCTCCAGAATATGTCAGCTCCTAGAAGAATATCTACTTCAGAAGGTATATTGAATGTAGGATCGGCTAAAGGAATATGTTTAGGTATTTTTAATAATGATTTGTTTATTTGCACAGTGGGCAAATGTTGCGTAATGCGCGGTACCACAAAACATTTTGTATTTATGTTATAGGAATTAATGAGCGATGATATTGTAATATTACATTGTTTCGATAATTTAGATGTTTGAGCATTTAACCCTTCAACTAACGACGAGGTTGAAGCGGTTGATAATTTAAGTTTTTCAATTAATTTTTCAGTAATGAAGCATGCCGTGCTGCCGTTATCAAGTAACGCTCGCACGGTATGTCTTTGTCCATCTTGATCCTGCACTTGGACTAAAGCAGTGGACAAAAGAACAAAGCCGTTATGAACAGCTGACAGCGAGATGTTATGTTGCGAAATATTGTCCAAATTAAGTTGAGCTTCAGGCACATGTGTCTCATGCTGCGGCGGTGCAGCGTACAAAACTACATTATTTTGAGGAATAGGCGTCGTCGCAGCAGGTGAGTCATGAACATGTAATAAACTATTTAGCGGTTTAGTGCACACACGGCATGGGCCAAGTCTACATGAATTAACGCCATGACCTTGACGCAAGCAGTTCAAACACAATTTAAGCGATTTTGCCTTTTGCATTTTAGCTTCAACTGGTAATGACCTAAACTTTGTGCAACGGTAAATTGCATGGTTATTTTTGCATAACGGGCAAACATATTGTCGCTCCGGTGGAGGCGATTGAGGATTGACCACGAATGACTTGTGGCGGTTGTGCGTGACGTCACTGTGTCTACGCTTAGAGTGAACGTCTTCCATCGTTTCCAATAAATCAGATCGATTTTTCATGAAAGTTAATAGCTGTTCTAGGGAAGGTAGCTCATTAAGTGTGTTGCGGTATGTTTCCCATTCACGAGTGGTTATGGAATCTAATTTATTCGAGACAATGTATATTATGAGCATATCCCAATGCTCCGTTGGTAATTTAAGTGTTTTTAATGCTCGAAGATTTCTTTTGACAGTGTCAATAATATTACGCAACGATTTAGATGACTCCTTAGTCACTGTTTCAATGTTAAAAATAGCTTGAATGTGATTATTGACAAGAAGCCTTTTATTATTGAACCTGTCGCAAAGCAAATCCCAAGCTATGTCGTAATTTTCTGCGGAAAAATCAAGTGACCGGACAATTAACGCGGCACTGTCTTTTAACGCAGCGCGTAAGTAATGCAGTTTGTTTATTTTAGGTATGGATTGGTCCAAGTGAATAAGCGAGCTGAACGTGTCATGAAATTCTAGCCAGTCCTGATATTGACCCGAAAAGGTAGGTAAATGTATAGTAGGTAGTTTAAGTTTAGGCCCACCTTGGTGTGCAATACCAGAACCTGAGACAGACCCTGCGAACGAGGTCGCGGTCGCGTCCGCTCCCGCTGACGCCTGGTTCCTCGCCAACACGTCCCGCGCGAGCGCGATCACTCCGAAGTACCTCGACTCGAAACCTTCGCGGTCTTTATATTGATCATCTGGAATTTCACAAACGTTTTCTATATCAGACTGAACATTATCGTAATCTGAATACAGTTCCTCCATTTTTGATAACCTTATGTTAAGTTCGCCGATTTGAAGTGGACTTAACTTTGTACAGCATTTAAGACTGTCTAAATAAGTAATAAATTGAGTGACTTTAGTTTTATGCGTAGCTCTTTGTTTCATTAAAACCTTGGAATCCATAATGTTAAAATGCACAGCAGTGCACACAAAAGTCACCTATGAAAGTTTATAAGTTAAAAGTATAGGTGTGATTAAGCTAAAATTATGTAATTTACGTAAAAGCTAGTGAAAAATACTCAAATTTTATTTTTATGCAGTGTAGTGAGGGTGCGTCAAGAATCGCAAGTGCAAGGCATGCAGCGGAGATGCAAGTTACCGAGCGGCGGGCGCTTCAAGGTCACGGCGGCCGATACAAAGCAGTCAGCTGGCTGGAATATGCACAAGTAACAACTATTATTAGGAATTATTTAACACAGTTAATGTACAGCTGATAGGGCCTTAAGCTTCGAGACGCAATGATTTTATTTGTTGGAAATTAGAAAGAAAAAAAATTAAATACCAAAGTATTTCTCACTTTTAATTTACAATGATTAAGCCAATAAGCAAAAGTACTCAAATGTACTAAAAATAACTAGAAGACAGATATGATATAAGCAAGTGAAAGGAGATTATTAATGATCGCTTTTAAAGTACGAGATGGGTAGGTAGCTATGTATGTAACGAAATTAAATAATGAGTTTGCTCTTAAAGTGCGAAGTTAATATAAGAATAAATTTAGGGATTCGCTTTTAAAGTGCGAAACATAATAAAAGTAATAATTAGTTCACTTTTAAAGTGTGAAGAAAAGTTTAGGAGATTAAGATCGGAACGAACTTACAGTAACGCTGCTGCAACTTTCTCAGATTCTCACTCGCAGTTTTGGTACGTTGACTGAGCTGATTCCCGTCGATAGTAGGTGTAAGTCCTCCAATTCCAGGTACGTAATGATGTGTTAGGTATTGCTCAATTTTGAACGTCCTCTCCTCAGTAATTCCGTTCACTTAACGGTCCGTCGTCGTAGCGCGTTCCCGTAGTTCCTTGTCGAATTTCGTGGGCCAAAATATCCAGGTTCGTAGGACCAAATGTAAAGGCAGGTGCGACTTATTGAAGACAAACGGTGGACGGTTTTTGAAAAAAGGATAATGCACGTTCAAATGTACACGTCTTTAATTAAATATTAAAAATACAGAGGTGCGTGTATGCGTCGGTCGAGCAAATTGGAAAAAGTGAAGGGCAGCCGCCGGTGTCGCGGGGCTGCGGCCAAAGTCCAATTTTTTTTGCACGTCGAATGCATGTGTGGTTTATGCACACATGCAAGGCGTTAACAACGTAGTTTTAATTTTTTTTTCTTTTTACAAACCCTTGTTACAAACCCTTGTGTTAATTCTTGTATATTTTGTGTGTAAATAAATATTCAGATCCTTTTTCAGTAAATAAAAAAAGTTAGCTAACCATACTACAAAAATTAAAAGTAAATTTTAATTTAACCAAACTTTTACTTGTGATTACTCGTAGATAGGAGAGTGGGGCCGATTGATGCAAGGCACATATAATAAGACAATCCAAAATTCGCCACTAATTCAGATAACATCAAATTCAGGTCCCCATCACTGCACTGGTGTATTTCCTTCAATCTTCAGTAGCAAGGCTCACATTTCTGGCTTAGTTTGAGTTATCGATACTGCGGTGAATCGCTCCCGTAACAGACATCGCGGATCAATTAGAAGTTAATGGTGATAGCATCGATCGAGCGCAACACAAACATATGAGCTGTCAAGTTTGCCTTGCCGATCGTACGAGTACAAGTTGTTGGATTATTAAACACATTGATATTACTAAACATAGGTTTTCGTGGAGTTGGAGTGGAGCATATCGGTTGAAAGGAAATACTTGGAAAGATACCTACAAATAGAATTGTTTTTTCGTAACGTACTAGTTGTTAGGTTTTCTTAGGTTTCTGAAGTAAGTTAGATAGATTACCTACACGATTAAAAAGTTAAGTATGAAGTATCTTTTTCTATTTATTTTTTTATTTTCTTCAACTTCATTTTTTTATTACTTTTACGGTCATCCCGTGAAACCACATATTTCAAACTAAATACAAACTGAAATATAGATGCACAGAAAAAACCCCAGAAAAAAGACCAATGCTGGGAATCGAACCCAGGTCCTCAGCGTTCCGTGCTGCGTGCTTACCCCTACACCATCACTGGTCTAGAAGTTAGCGACGAATCTTTCCCAGACATCGTACACTTCAGTCTGTTATAATCACATTAGGCAGTGATAAAGCTCATCTATGTTAATGCCCTCTACCGAGAGACTTCAACACTCCTTCGGAGCTACCCGCTCACCTGGACCAAGAGATGGCGCTACTAGGCCAACTTTTACAAGTTAAGTATGAAGTATCTTTTTCTATTTATTTTTTTATTTTCTGAAAATAAAAAAATAAATAGAAAAAGATACTTCATACTTAACTTGTAAAAGTTGGCCACTTCTAGACCAGTGATGGTGTAGGGGTAAGCACGCAGCACGGAACGCTGAGGACCTGGGTTCGATTCCCAGCATTGGTCTTTTTTCTGGGGTTTTTTCTGTGCATCTATATTTCAGTTTGTATTTAGTTTGAAATACGATTAAAAAGGTTTTTTGACGGGTGGAATATCGCTATACTAGAAAGTTCAAGGTACTAAACTAAATGTAAACAAACTTCAGCTGTCAACAACACAACACTCATCAGTTATGGCGTCGGGTCAACTAGCCGAACGCAACGAGACGGAGACTATTAGAGTCTATTTAAATGCAAAACGCTACAATGTTTTTAACTTTCAGGATTTTCACTCATATTAAGAGCACGCCCGGTACTGAAACACAATGGCTGTAAAAGTTGCCAGGACAAAACCGACTTCAAAAAACACCCAAAAACTAAAAAGCAAACAAAATAAAATAAAAATTTAACCGACTACAAACAAAAAAGAATAGAAATATCTTTCTACTAAGCGTGAGGCCACACGAGCGTAATTTTGTGAGTCGTGAGCGGCAGAATTTCGGTTCGCGCCATACAATATGCGGGCCATCACGTGACACTCACATGACACAATGTATGGCGCAACCGAAATTCTGCCGCTCACAACTCACAAAATTACGCTAGTGTGGCCTCACCCTACTCTGTTTGAAGTCGGTGCCTCAGCACGAGCCAACAGGAGTGGTAGAAACCCAATAGATAGTACGTACGTAAGGTCGATGTCTAGGTCCACTCCTGCTGGCTCGTGCTGAGTCACCGACTTCAAACAGATTAGGGTGAGGCCACACGAGCGTAATTTTGTGAGTTGTGAGCGGCAGAATTTCGGTTGCGCCATACATTGTGTCATGTGAGTGTCACGTGATGGCCCGCATATTGTATGGCGCGAACCGAAATTCTGCCGCTCACGACTCACAAAATTACGCTCGTGTGGCCTCACCCTTAGTAGAAAGATATTTCTATGCTTTTTTGTTTGTAGTCGGTTAAATTTTTATTTTATTTTTTTTGCTTTTTAGTTTTTGGGTGTTTTTTGAAGTCGGTTTTATTTTTTATTTAAAAATTATTTTATTTTTGCTTTTTAGTTGTATTTGTCCCGTGATATATATATATATATATTTGTATAATTAGATACGTAGGATAAAATTTCCCAGCTCCATCATCAGACCCTGGTTACAATCTGCGATCAAAGTGCTCGTCAAGACGAATCATACGAGCCCAAACTCAACGGGGTTGTGTAGTTTTATTGTTGAGTGCCTTTGGCCATCTTCCAGCTCCATCATAAGACCCTGGTTACCATCTGGGATCAAAGTGCTCGTCAAGACGAATCAAACGAGCCCAAACTCGACGGGGTTTTGTCAGTTTATTGTGGAGTGCCTTTGGCCATCTTCCAGCTCCATCATAAGACCATGGTTACCATCTGGGATCAAAGTGCTCGTCAAGACGAATCAAACGAGCCCAAACTCGACGGGGTTGTGTCGGTTTATTGTGGAGTGCCTTTGGCCATCTTCCAGCTCCATCACCAGACCCTGGTTACCCTGGGATCAAAGTGCTCGTCAAGACGAATCAAACGAGCTCAAACTCGACGGGGTTGTGTCGGTTTATTGTGGAGTGCCTTTGGCCATCTTCCAGCTCCATCACCAGACCCTGGTTACCCTGGGATCAAAGTGCTCGTCAAGACGAATCAAACGAGCCCAAACTCGACGGGGTTGTGTCGTTTTATTGTGGAGTGCCTTTAGCCATCTTCCAACTCCATCATAAGACCCTGGTTACCATCTGGGATCAAAGTGCTCGTCAAGACGAATCAAACGAGCCCAAACTCGACGGGGTTGTGTCGTTTTATTGTGGAGTGCCTTTGGCCATCTTCCAGCTCCATCACCAGACCCTGGTTACCATCTGGGATCAAAGTGCTCGTCAAGACGAATCAAATGAGCCCAAACTCGACGGGGTTGTATCGTTTTATTGTGGAGTGCCTTTGGCCATCTTCCAACTCCATCATAAGACCCTGGTTACCATCTGAGATCAAAGTGCTCGTCAAGACGAATCCAACGAGCCCAAATTCGACGGGGTTGTGTCGTTTTATTGTGGAGTGCCTTTGGCCATCTTCCAGCTCCATCATCAGACCCTGGTTACCATCTGGGATCAAAATGCTCGTCAAGACGAATCACACGAGCCCAAACTCGACGGGGTTGTGTAGTTTTATTGTTGAGTGCCTTTGGCCATCTTCCAGCTCCATCATAAGACCCTGGTTACCATCTGGGATCAAAGTGCTCGTCAAGACGAATCAAACGAGCCCAAACTCGAAGGGGTTGTGTCGTTTTATTGTGGAGTGCCTTTGGCCATCTTCCAGCTCCATCACCAGACCCTGGTTACCATCTGGGATCAAAGTGCTCGTCAAGACGAATCAAACGAGCCCAAACTCGACGGGGTTGTGATGTTTTATTGTGGAGTGCCTTTGGCCATCTTCCAGCTCCATCATCAGACTATGGTTACCATTTGGGATCAAAGTGCTCGTCAAGACGAATCAAACGAGCCCAAACTCGACGGGGTTGTGTCATTTTATTGTGGAGTGCCTTTGGCCATCTTCCAGCTCCATCATCAGACCCTGGTTACCATCTGGGATCAAAGTGCTCGTCAAGACAAATCAGACGAGCCCAAACTCGACGGGGTTGTATCGTTTTACTGTGGGTCAAATTCAACTTGCAAGATTTTACCCGTTGAGGAGTTCCGTTGGCCATCTGTGATCTTCTTCATCAGATCCAGTTTACCAAATGACATTTTCTGAATGAAAATGCTTGATTCGATGCTAAAAATGCTAAAATCGTCATAGGTGTGCCTATAAAATTTGAGGGTTTCCGTCGATTTCCCCAAGATTCCATCATCAGATCTTGACTTAGTGCCAATGGGACCACCTCGGAAGTATACTCTTTCAAACAAAAAAGAATGTTGAAAATCGGCTTACAATTGGCGGAGATATCGATGAACATACATAGAAAAAAAATATATATAAACAGTGGAACATAGAACCTCCTCCTTTTTTGAAGTCGGTTAAAAAACAAGATCAAGTGCGGGTAGTTCGAAAAACACGCGCGGCTAAACAAATGTGATACCTTCGCAATGTAAAAGTCCTAATAATGTAGGTAATTAATATTAATTATGTAAGTAATTGAACATGTATGTTTATGTTCGTATTTTAAGCCTGTTTATGTGTTATTTTTGTTATAAATAAATGTTTTTCTTTCTTTATTTTTTAATCAAGTCCCCGGCGTGATAGTAATTGTAAGCGCAACAACGTTACAACTAAGTTGTTTAAAGTTATCTTAAACATAAATAAATCCAGATGACCAACCGTTGGGGCCCGAAAGTTCCCGAATGAGACAACGGACTGGCAAGCGCAGCGTGGGATGTCCACCAACGATATGGACGGACGATTTGGTGAAGGCCGCAGGTTCATGATGGGTACAAGCCGCTTCCAACCGTAATGATGGGGTATCAATGAGTTAGGCGTATGTCCAGCAGCAGCAGCAGCAGCAGCAGTACCGTCGAGGGGAGAATCAGCCGCCTCGAAGAGCGCGCGGAGCGACAGTCGGATGATGGCGATGGCGGTCACCTAGCCAACACCGTTGCAGAGCTCAAGGCGGAGCTGAATGACCGCGATCAGGATCTTCTCCTTGGCGACATCGAGATCTCCGGGATCCCAGAGGCGGCTAACGAGAGCGGTTCTCATCTCGTGTGCCTGGTCGCGACGAAGCTCGGCGTGGCCTTGGATGAGCGCGATATAGTTTTTGCCGAGCGGGTGGGCGCGCCTCGGCGGGCGCAGAACGGCGCCGATGGTGAGGGCGCGCGCGCGCGTCCGCTGGATGCGCGCCCGCGGACGCTGGTCGTGCGCCTCGCCCGCCGGGCGCCGCGCGCCGACCTGCTGCGCGCAGCGCAGGTGCGCCGGGGCGCAGACACGGCGGACTTCGGCCTGCCCGGGTCGCCCAGTCGCTTTTATGTAAACGAGCGACTTACTAGGCTGAATCGGTCGCTGCTCTACGGCGCCCGGCAGGAGTGCAAGAGACTGGACTGGCGATACCCATGGACGTCGGCTGGTCGCGTATACGTGCGTCGCAGCAGGGATACGCCTGCCCATCGTATCCGCACGATCGACGACATTGCACAGGTTTTTTGCAATCAAGCGCGTTAGCCCCAGCGCATGGCATGCATGATAGTCATAAACTTTTGAATTTATTATTTTATTTTTTCCCCTTGATCCGTCTGTGTAGTAAGTCACGAGTACGAAGTTATTTATGTATAACCCTGTTTATTATTGTTGAGCCTCTATGCTTTATTCTATGTTCATATTTCTCTGTGCATAATCCATTATCAATATTTTTACTATGGTTCAAAAGCGGCTCAGGATAGGTTTGTTCAATGCGGGTTCCCTTGGCACAAATCATGACGACTTTATAGCGGCTAGTGTTAATCAGGATATTGATGTGCTGGCGATAAATGAGACTTGGCTTCGGGCGGGTGAGGAGGGGCGGGCGCCGGTACTCCCTGGTTGCACGCTCCGGCATACTCCTCGACCTCGGGGCACACGTTCGCGTGGTGGAGGCGTGGGTTTTTATACCAGGCGCGATATTACTGCTCGCACCTGGCGTCACCCGGTGGACCCGCTGCACAGATCTGTTGAACAAATGTGGGTTACCTTGGCACTTAATGGTAAGAAGTTGGTTATAGGGACAGCGTATAGACCGCCTTGGATGGACGTTGATCTATTTTTTGATGCCATTTCTGACTCAATTAGTGCCATCCCCAAATACGACAGTTTGGTGTTATTGGGTGACTTCAATATCAACCTGCTAAATAACAGTGATGCAAGGGCCACTAAGTTTCACAGCTTCATATCTGGTTTTGGCTTGTCCCAGTTGGTATCCGAGCCCACACACTATACAGATACCAGTCAGACGCTCCTTGATGTAGTGTGCACTGACTTACCCTCCGGGAAGGTCACTGTGGCACATGTGGGCTCTCTTTGTGGGCATTGTCTAGTGGTTTGTGAGTTTGGTGTTAGGCGGGACAAGCCAAAGCCATATTCTATAACTTATAGGCCGATAAAGGACATACGATTAAATGATTTTGATGCTGATTTGCAGCGGATAGGATGGGAGGAGTTCGCCTATTTAAATAATGTGAGTGACATGGCCAGTGCATTGAGCCAACAAATTGTTGACTTGTTTGACCAACATGCGCCAATTAAATCAATGGTGATCAGGACTCGTACCCCCCCTTGGATCACAGACACTGTTAAGCTCATGATGCGTTTGCGTGATAGGGCTGCGGCGGACTACCGGAGAACTGGGATGGACAGTAAAAAACAGTACTAGAAAGACTTGAAATCAACCACCAGCAGGGCACTATTTCATGAAAAATCAGCCTATTTTAAGGAAAATATAAATAATAATATACATAATCCTAAATTATTATGGAAAAACCTTCAATCTACCATACTGCCTAAAAATAGCACTGAATTACCTAATACATTCAATGATCCCAATGTTATAAATAGACATTTTGTAAATTTACCATCCACCTCTGAAGTCACTATATCACAACTAACTTATTTTGAGTTCCATAGGTATAGTGATTCAATCTTTCATTTGGAACCAGTCACTACAGATAAAATTGAAAAAATTATTAATAATCTTAAGTCAAATGCTGAAGGTTGTGATTGTATTAACTTGAATATGATTAAATTAACATTTCCATACACTATTGAGACCATTAAGGAAGTAATTAATGCTTCAATATTAACTTCAACTTTCCCTGACACCTGGAAACTTGTAATTGTGCGACCTTTGCCTAAAATCTCACATCCAACTGAGCTTAAAGAGCTTAGACCAATTAGCATTTTGCCTTGTTTGTCAAAGATAATGGAGAAGACTGTGTGCTTGCAATTAGCAAATTACCTTGAGAGCAACAACGTGTTGCCTGATGTGCAGTCTGGGTTTAGAAAGGGACGGAGCACTGTGACTGCTCTGCTTGATGTAACAGACAATATTTTGTGTTCTCAGGATAAGGGGTTGTGTACGCTGTTGGTATTACTCGATTTTTCTCGGGCATTTGACTGTTTGAACATTGATATGTTGTTGTCTAAGATGAGCTTCTATGGTTTTGATCATAATGCACTGAAATGGTTCGAAAGCTGTCTTAACAATCGGTATCAGTGTGTAAAGCTGTGTCATGCTGGTGGTTCTTTTCAAGTCTCAGACAAAGTGCAACTTATTAGAGGAGTGCCACAGGGATCGATACTCGGACCAATCCTGTTTGTCTTGTACTCTGCTGACATCCAAACTCGCATTAAGCATTGTAAATATCATATTTATGCAGATGATATACAAGTGTACATCTCATGTAGGCCATCAGAGATTAACAGTGCCATAGTGAAGCTTAACGATGACCTCAATAGTATAGCTACGTGGGCCTCAAATAATTCATTGTTGCTTAATCCTGATAAGACTAAATATTTGATTTTTGGCAGCAAACAGCAGTTGGACACTCTAAATCACTCAAATCTGACACAAGTTATGCTAATGGGTGAACCCATTGAACGTTTATATGAGGCACGTAACTTGGGTCTGCTAATGGATTGCGGATTGCGATATGAGAAGCATGTAGCGAGAGCAGTTGGACAGTTCTTCTATAAACTTAAAGTGCTGTACAGAATAAGACCATTTATTAGTGAAAAATTACGAGTTCAGCTGGTGGAGACGCTGATCCTATCTAAATTAAATTATATGGATTCAGTGTTTGGTCCACGCCTTCTTGCAAAAACAAAAAGAATTGTCCAACGTGTGCAGAATGCTTGCGCTCGTTTTTGTTTTAGCATTCCATTGAGAGGCCATGTCACTCCATTTTTAAATAGACATAAAATTCTTAAAATGAAGCACCAGCGCAAGCTTCACCTTGCCTGCCTTCTTTTTGGTGTGTTGAGGCACAAATCTCCTACTTATCTTTTCGAGAAGTTGACCTGGTCTTCCAGCCATAGGGTACGCGGAGCGCGGCAGTGTAGTGTGCAGTTGCTGACAGCGCGTCATGCCTCGGCTGCCTTCCGAGGTAGTTTCCGATATGCAGCAACTAGGTGTTGGAACAACATACCACCGCCAATTAGGGACCTGCGGAGTATATGTGGCTTTAGAACTAAACTTAAAAAGCACATGTATGACCATCAGCAAAAGCAGGAAACATTAGCACGTGACACTAGTTGTATTTAATTTGTTTGAGGTTATGTATTGCACTGAATGTTCAATTACCTTTATGTTCGCGGCCCATCTACTTTGCTGTGGATGTTGCCTTGAGTGGTGGTTGGGTGCTTCCTTGTTGCTGCCATCGTACTTTAGCGTATTTAGCGTATTTAGCATATTTCGTACTTTGGTGACTCACTGCTTGGGTTGGTCTGCAGAATGGTTGAACAAATTAGAGAGGACATAATAACATATATGTATGAAAATCAGCGGGAACATTAGTACTGCATACCTGTATTATTTGTTTCCCCGTCTGCTTTGCGGTTGTGTGTTTATAATTTACTGCTTTCATCTTCTGTATTTTCACTTATTCTTGTAATATTATATTGCCATTGTTTGTTTGTGTCATTCATGCCTAACTAAATTTGTCTATGTTTCAATGTTTTCGTTTTGGTTATAATAAGTGGCAAGGGCAAAGGCGTTCCGTCTATGCAGACACCATTGTGCGTTTTGTTTTCTTGTATGCTTTTTATAGTTTCCTTTTGTATTTTTTATTTTTTTTATTTTTCAGTTGTCGGTTTCACTGAACAGTTTATGTTTTATTGTTGGTGAAATGGTTCCAACGGAAGACCAGCGTCGGCTTCACGGCCGACATCATGCTGAGTTGGGACCATTTCGTGATAATGTTTGTACCTTTTACCGTTTTTCTTTGTTAATTTATTAAGATTATGTCACGAATAAATATTTTTCTTTCTTTCTTTCTTTCTTTCTTTAGTGGACGTCCTGCGGCTGAAATGATGATAATGTCATAATTGTGTTAAGTAACAAGCTTAATATCCAACATTCGTGTTAGAATAATTATTAAATCAAACAGTGAAACCATTGGTTTAAATCATCAACAAAAACGAAACAAATAAAATAGACCGCAGAGATATATTAAGAGCTGGCTCATAATACAGCGAGGAACCAATAAATTACCTCGAGCAGTCGAGAACTACGAGCTGACTGGTCAGTAGCTCCGTTTAATTATTAACATATATATATACGCTGTACTGGAGACAGGCGGACAGATGATCTGATAAACATTGCCACCGATGGCGTGCCTATTTGAAGTGCTCCTACTATTATGTCAAACTTTCGAGATTTTCAAACATAAGTATCATAACTTTTACAACGTACGAGACTTATCACGCAACGAATGGGAAATAATTACCTCGACATTCCGGCCACATTGTAGTGGCCGTGATCACGAAGTTGACTTACCAGCTGTAACAAAATGCTTCTGATCGGAATAATGATGATAATGATAGAAATCCGTCTTCTTATGCCAGATGGCTTAACGAAATTCTTTTGGCCAACATCAAATTCACGTCTCCTGCCAGTGGCATGATCACTTCATTACTGAAGTGACCAAATCACTTGAATGTTGGCTTCACAATCTGGCTGAGTTTCAAGTATCAATACTGTGGTTAATCGTAGCCATGGGCTTTATTAGAATAAACAATAATACACGATTTATTTATTAGACTGACGATTTGTCACGAAGAAGAAAGTGTTGGTATGGAAAGCACGTGAACGAACAACAAGGAGGGAAATGTAATAGACCTATCTATACTCAGCATCATCATCAATTCTAGAGCCCCTTCTCAGTGGAGTAATCGCCATTCTTTTCGGTTCTCTGCCAACGTTTTCAGCTCCTGATACTTACTCAGCAGCAGGAACATAAAGCAGGTGCGGATTTACCAGCAGGCTGCGTAGGCCGGAGTCTACGGCGACAAATTTAGCTATTTTTTTTTGCCTTGGAGAATTAATAATCATAATAGTTCAAAAAAACTAAAAACACGCATTGTCAAATTTCGAGTTGATCCGACGTTTTCAAGGGGGTCAAACTAAATAAATAAATAAATATTAGGGGACAATCTAACACAAATCGACCTAGTCCCAAACTAAGCAAAGCTTGTACTATGGGTACTAGACGACGATAAACATACTTATATAGATAAATAAATACTTAAATACATAGAAAACATCCATAACTCAGGAACAAATTTTCGTGCTCATCACACAAATAAATGCCCTTACCGGGATTCGAACCCAGGACCTCTTGCTTCGTAGGCAGGGTCACTACCAACTAGGCTAAGGCGGTCGTTAACTCATGTTCAAAGTTTCCGTTACATACTAACATATTAACATACCTACTAACATACGTATAAAGCTAATAACAGCGTGTTAAAAAATACATTATTAAGTATTATACACCGAGTTTATTTTTTATTTCCGTTAACTTTAAGGAAAGATTATTCAGGTCAGATAGAGTTAATTTCTCGAAGAAATTAGTGTAACTCTTACTATTTTTGAGATATTCAATAATTACCTAAATGTAACGGATGAATCAGTGTAAAAGGTCCTTCATTACGTCCTATTATTATTTATCTTTTAAATTTCGTCAGTAAAGAATTTTCCATTCATAGCAATTCGCTAGAAGGAGATTATTTAGGCGAGTTAGTTCGACATTACATACTACTTTTTCTTTTATTATGTGTCACATCAATGTCATAACTGACACTAACTTTTGTGTAACTACATATAAGGGACCTTTAACACTTTAATATTGATTTGTTATGTATGAACATGCATTTTTAAAATATTAGAATAGAAAGAAAGAAAGAAAGAAAGAAGACATTTATTCACTTTTACAAGACACACAAATACAAGAAAGTACACACAAATTCATACAAATAAACAAGATTCACAAAACAACGAAGTAATAAATACACAGATCTGCATGTGTGTCCATGCAAAAGTGAAACGGTCGCTGACTCAGCATTATGCTGAGGCGTTAGACGCCTGCAGCGCTGATTTTCTGCCCGAACCGTCTGTGACTCACGGAACGATACACAAATATACTATATAAACTACTTAATAAAAAGATTAATTAATAAAATGATAATGAATTAACAAACAATTTAGATTTATTATTGCGTAGCATAATATGTAAATAAATAAATATAATAAAGAAAAAGTAAACTGCGAAAACATAACCCTGTAAAACAACAGGTTGGCATATCAAGTGCTGGTTTTATAGGTAGGATTTTTGGAGCGTTAATAAGTGATCCTTCAGCTTGCGCTTGAAGGTGCACCTACTAGACGCTCCTTGGATAGGGGGAGGAATATCATTCCAGCACTTGGACGCCGCAAACTTAAAACTTCCTCGGAATAGCGTTTTAATATTACACTTAAATTTAGGGTATTGAATTGCAGAGGTTAGTAGGGGCGGCAAATGTTTAAATCCGCCACTGAGATAAAGGTTGAGAAAAAGGAGAATGGAATCTGACATTTTGCAGATCTAAACTAGGCTGGGGTTCTGTGAACATGGCCCACTGTAACTTTACCACATATCGTAGTGGACGCTAAAACTATGCAGCCGGGCGTCGTGTTTCAACAAGTGACGTAACGCCCGCCGCAGAGTTTACGATTAATTTCATTCGCGGATCAAATTTTGCAGCTCAGCATTAAGTATGAAAATTGCCATTTTAACCGTCTTCAAACAGGTTCTCACATCAGTTATATTTTTTTTATTATTTGAATCCTTTTTTCGTTCGGGAGGGTTTCACGTTTGGTCTCATATAAATTAAAAATACCATATAAAAGTAGTTTTTTTTTTCAAAATCTAAATCATAACTTTTATTCTGTAAGTAAGCCGCTCAAAGAGCTCTTTTGCCTGTCTACTTTTTATACTACTAGCGCTTTCGGAAAGACCATCATGCATTGTCAAGAAAAATGCGCCGTAAGAAACTTGGCACAAAGTATTTTTTTTTAAACATAAATTACCTGTATTAAATCCACTTAACTAAGACAAAGTAAGTTACATATGTAAAATACAAAAGAAAAACCTTTATTTCTGCCAATAAAACTTATCATCATATTTTAACCGACTGCGACGAAGAGTTTAGTTTTTATTAAATATAACCATTGTTCGCAAAATTAGACCGAACCGTATTGTTTTACGAATAAACGAGTTTTGTTCGCGTTGTTTGTTTATAAAACGTTTATTAAAAGCATTAGGTTCGCAACAGTCTGGCGGTGTCTCCGATCGCGTCACTGAGGGGCGAACACTTCTTCAACTTTTAATGGTATTGGATAACTTTTATCGGGCCGATATTTTTGTGACGCTCAACTTTTATTCGATACATAAAGTTCAAAGTTTACCGAGTTATCTATCGTTTTTTAACGAACGAGCCTTTATGACGCGAAATTGGGTTAGAAGATGGCGAGCGATTACGGTGACAAGCGAAGAAGGACAATGTTATTTACTATATGGTGATACCTGCCGGGAAGTAGCATCCGGAGATAATTTAATCCATATGGGTTCTCAACTTTATTTTGTCCACCCCCCGTTCGTGATTTTTGTTTTCCCCCTTTATACAAAGTTAAATCCTCCTTTAGCCCATGTCAAACTTTGCTCAATGAACTTTAAACTTTATGACACTTTTAAGTGAGTTCCATGTCATTTTGCAATGTGTCCCATATAAATATATATTACACCACGGTGCCGCAGTAAGTAACTTGCAACGTACGTACGTAAGTAAAGTTGTGGTTTCAAAATTTGCAAACCATTTTTCAACAGCTCTGGTATCCCATTGACATAAAATTTAAACCTGGTAAGGATATGAGTTTCAATGACCATTCAAGTATAGCCAACAAAAAGTATAATCAGCAAAATAAGCTTGAATTAAAAATGTTTCTTTTACCAAAAACTTATCTACCCCACTGCAGTATGAAAATACGAATTCAATAGCTTGCATATTTTGACTGCGTTAAGTTGAATCTATGCAGAAACTGAATTTAAGGCGCCAAGAGACTGTGAACCTGATTATTTGATATCATCTTGATACCTCTTAGCTGTCCTGACGATCGATCCTCGATGTATTTATTTAAAGTTTACAGTTTATGATGAAATTAATTTGAGATGACAATGGACTGGACAAGATAATCACCTGATCACATCGTTAGATAATCAGACCATGGTAAGTATATTATGTTTGTACTTACCACAGAAGAACAAGGGTCATCGACATAGCCAAACGGATTAGCTTGTTGAAATGACAATGGGCAGGTCACGAAGCACAAAGCACGAAGAACAGGTGGCCGTTGGAGCTGAAAAGTTCTCTGGAGTCCACGGACCGGCAAACGCAGCGTGGGACGTCTACCAACGAGATGGACGGATGATCTGGTAAAGCAGCCGCTGGTTTAAAATGTCTGCAAGCCGCTTCCAACCATATTAATAGGGTATCAATAAGGGAGGCCTATGCCTGGCAGTGGACGTCCTACGGCTGATAAAATGATGATGAAAATTTACCACAGACATATTTTGAAGAAGAAAACGTTAAGAGAACCGCAATTCAAAGGCTGTCCGACCAAAGCGATACGCACGTTGTTTACCCGTAGAAAAATACGCCTCGTGTCAGGGCCTTCATCAGCACAATAAGCGCGCAAAGAATCATGAACAATAATGCCTCTATTCATAATTCCTTGAAGCAATTTTCACCCGTTTTCTTTTACTCAGTAAGTCTTGATTGGTATCGTAGGTTGTTAGAGTTGCGTCATTCTTCGTTGGAGGTGAAGGTATCCTCACGCTTTTTCAGTGACGTACAAAGCGTCGCACGACATCTTTCGTACTAACGGACTTTTTGCCGCGGTTTTTGTTCACGGTATAATCTTATTGTTTCTTGTTCCGAAATTTAGAATCGATACAGGTTTTTTTTCTGTTAATGATTTATAAAGGTCCTGTTATTTTGGGTTCCGTAGTCCTACAAGGAACAGCTTTTATAGATTTGTCGTGTGTCTGTTTGTTCATTCACGGCTTAGCTTAGAGACTGTTAATGCTGGGAGGCTATTATTTTGTATGGATATATACATAAACTAGCCCACACATAGGTACAAAGTGGTAAAACAAAATCTGACATAAAGGGTATCTGACATAAGGGGAGATCGCTCTTAAGCGATAAGGCCGCCTATTGCTTACCTTGTAACTTTCTCTCTGTGTACCTGTTTTCTGTATTGCTTACTATTTCTGGTGTACAATAAAGAGTCATTGTATTGTATTGTATTGTATTGTATCTTTTCTACACTTAAAGTGGGGATGATTTTTTTTCTCGTTTAAACCTATAGCTTGGGATATCGTTGGATAGTTCTTTCCAAAACATTATAGATTAGCTCTCCATACCAAATTTCGGATTAATCGATTCAGCGGTTTAAGCGTGAAGAGGTAACAAACAAACAGACAGACTTAGTCACTTTTGCATTTATGATATTAAACAAGTATTCCCTTAACTATTTTAACATATGCAAGAGTTGCGTTGAATATCGACTTCAACAATACATATACATACACGTTGAAATACATTAAACGACTGCCAAAAGAAAAAAGAGCGCATTATTAACCAATTAGAACATTACGCGTAACTAAATGATCTAACTCTAACTCCATTGGTAAATTAACCGTTTAATGCGCATCGTCCCATTTGTCTATTTCATTCGTTCCCTAACCGACTAACCGCGACCACGATCATTCTCATTTGCATGAAACAAATGAATGATGCGCGTTATACGCAAGTATGCGAGTTTCTACATATATTTGTTCTAATTTGTGCAACTCCCAGGGCATTTGGAGGCGATATACACGGGGTGGTTAGTTGTTATTTATTACACTATATTGCCAGAACTGGCTACCGCCACTTAGTCGGTAATATCGCAAATTATGTGCATATGTTAATTCACTCGCTACACTTGCATAGGGCTGTCCAGTTTGACGCTGAGGAGTTGCACTTTTTAATGATATTTAAATTGAAGGACGGCAAAAGCTTGGTAGGCTAATTGGCAATCTCAAGAAAACATGAGATTATCTTATGACTTTCATTACTTCCAACAGGACAATATAGAACCACGTTAACCTTAAAGTGAATTGGAAATTGTGAAGCTTATTTTCATCTTTATATATAAAAGAAGAAACTGACTGACTGACTGACTGACTGACATATCAACACACAGCCCAAACCACTGGGCCTAGAGATTCCAAATTTGGCAGGTAGGTTCCTTATAAGGTCTAGGGGTGCACTAAGAAAGGATTTTTCAAAATTCACTCTCTAAGGGGGTGAAAAGGGGGTTCAAAGTTTGTATGGGGAAACAAGATTAGTTCGACTATTTTATTCGAAACTTCACAGAAGTACTCCTTATGATAAATGAGTGAACACGTTTTTCAGGTTTTTTGAGAATTCAACCCCTAAAAGGGGGGAAAGGGGTAACAAAGTCTGAAAATCAACATGGGTGTTGTTTCTATGGTTTATCGGGTCGCTGGTTATGAAAACAACAACGGTTTTAAAATTCGATGTGGCATACGTAAAATACCATCTCCCTGGATGGGGTGCGATGGGGTTGAAATGTCTAAATATCAATATGGGTGTCGTTTTTAAATTTTTGCCCAAACCACTGGACCTAGAGACTTGCAATTTTGCATATAGATACCTTATACAACGTAGGCATCCACTAAGCAAGGATTTTTGGGAATTCCCACGGGAACGGGAAAAAACGGGATTTATATATTCGATTCCGAGTGACCCTATCTCAGTAACTATAATAACTAGACTCTTCAAATTTGATACACAAGTAGGTATTATATTATTTAAAACATTAATTTCAGGATTTTTCAAAATTCGAAAAAACGGGATTTATATATTCAGTTCAACGGAATCCTATGAACTATAATTACTAGACTCTTCAAATTTGGCATAGAAGAAGGTAATTATAATAGTAAAAAACATTTTTAAGGATTTTCGGAAATGCCCACTTCCGAATTAGTGAAAAACATTGTATACAAAGAAATACTGTAAAGGACCGTATCTACCTGAAGTTTAGTCGGGCTTGCTTGCACGCTTGCTTGCACGCTTACTTGCACGCTTTCTTGCAAGCTTGCTTGCTTGCGTGCATACATGCTTGCTTGCTTGATATCTTGGTTCTTTGGAATACTCATGGTACACGCGAGCAAAGCCGCGGGCAAAAGCTAGTTGTTAGATAATTGAAACGCTTAACTTTTAAGTAGAGCTAAGTTAAGTACGTATACACTGTTAAATACAGGAAATCTACGCACTGTGATTTTTTTACATATGAAAACATTAAATAAGAATGTATAAAGGCGCAAACTTTAGCTCCTTACTTCTTTCTTCAGCGGATCTTAACTAATTCGATGCTTAAGTTCAGTTGAACCGTATACTTATACTTTGTTATCTAACGTAGGACGTTATACAAACGTTTAGAAAGTATTACTAATACTTTTCCTCGCATTATTTCGTATTTTTTAGCGAAGCATTAAGCATTAAGAAGCGTTGTAAGCGAACGAGCTCATTGTGGACCCAGAAACCCGTAAATAGCGTTCATCGTAAAATAACAAGAACTCTCTTTCGTCTTTTTTAAGAATTGAATTTTTTCACCAGATTTTAGAAGGGTTCCGCTATTTTGCAATGTTCAAATACAATTCCTTCGCCTTTTGTGACCCAGGGAGCTAAGAGCCATATCACACTGACGATTAGCGAAGTTATTCGTAAAGGATGTTAGCTTAGCTGACGTACGTCAGTGTACTGTACATCATGGCGTCCTGCCCCCTTATTGTCTAACGCTTCTGACGCTTGCCTTCGCAATCACTATTTCTTTCTGTCAAACGGTATAAGTTACAGATACAGAAAGAGATGGGGAAAGCGAAGGCAAGCGTCAGAAGCGTTAGAAAATACGCCCTATAGACGCGGCGAATACGTTGCGCATTCGCGGCAAATCTGTTGCGGGCCCGCGGCGATCACACCGCGCGTTCGCTCTGCTTCTAATAAATTCGCAAATCGCCAGTATGATACGGCTTCAAGATGGAATATTGCCAATGTCAGTAATTTACTCAGCTGTATCTCTCTCCAATCTTGTCTACCTATAACTATGTGCTTGCACTGCTTAACAGCAGCATTAGCCATGATACTGGCTCGTAGATCCGTCAATATATTATGAGATACCTACGAAAGAAAAAGGCAAGATAAAATCATCATCATCATCATCATTTCAGCCGTAGGACGTCCATTGCTGAACATAGGCCTCCGTCATTGATACCCAAACATTACGGTTGGAAGCGACTGCAGACCTGCAGTCTTTATCAAATCGTCCGTTCATCACGCTGGTGGACTTCCCACGCTGCGCTTGCCAGTCCGTGGTATCCATTCGAGAACTTTTCGGCCCCAACAGCCATCTATTCTGCGTGCTGTATGGCCTGCCCATTGTCATTTTAACGAGATAATCCGTTTGGCTGTCACATAAAACCACATGTATCTAAAGATAAAATAATCTCCCGAATTATATTGTTTTTAGATTAATAATAAGTATTTATTGGATTAACGTCTACAAACATGTCTTTTGTTAATTATTCACTAGGCCGTGGACTGGAAGCCAGCGGAAGTGGGGCGGGCAGAGAAGCGCTGAGCATGTTCCCTGTTCATTGCGCGGCCGAGACGATTGCCGCACCGTGGTTACATGGCAGCACACGCAATAAACAGAGAAATCTGTTGGTGCCCAGTTCGCGGCATTATAATAATAATCATAGTTCAGGTAAATAAATAAATAATAAATGACTGAAACAATTACATATTTTACTCACCCGCGGCCTTATGATAGTTACGTTTATGCAAGCAATGTGTGTGTGAGTTCGAAACGCGTCAGTGTAGTTTGGTGGTGGTGATAGATGGTTTTTTATTTATGTGTGTTCGTACAGTGTGGAGGTGGAGGAGCTGCATGAACACACATTACTTGCATAAACGTAGCTATCATATAAGGTCGCGGGTGAGCAAAGTAGGTAATTGTTTCAGTTCATTTACATAAATATCCATTTTTAGTTTTGGCCAATTTGAATTTTCATAACATAATCTTTTACTTTTTTTGTAAGATCTCACGCTTATACTTATTCCCGTTATACTTTAACGTATTAACACCAAATAAATCCCCAATTAGGGTTTCATCACAGTCTTGCGATGCCAATTGTCGTCGCGGAACCCTCGCGATCTCTCCCCTCCGTGGACAATGGCAGCCAAGCTTTATTTTCTGCTGTCCTCTCCACAAAGCCCGCATACACTAGACTACTACAAAGCTAATATTGTCAAGCATTTCATACTCCATTATTCATAAGAAAGTACAATCTGAATTTTCTGAAAGTCATTTGTTAGGATCCGAATTGTAAGGGACAGTGAGTAAGTGTTTTTATAGAAGTTGGTACCTATTTGAAAATATTTTGAGAATACGCGCTTGTATTGTATTAGGTAGGTATCAGTTTACTATTATAAAGGACAGTTTGTTATTTGAGTAGTTTTCGTTAATCACGAGTACTTAGCTAAAGAAGTATGATAACAGCAGACTACTTCAGCCTTTACTGTTTTAATTCTTAATATACCGGTTGTTTTCTGTAATAGAAACAATACATTGAATTGAAATGATAATCAGTTAAACTATTTGCAGACAAAAAATAACTTAATTTTTACAAAGTCCTAAAATTTATACAAATAAATGGTGCAGTAACAGAGCAATTTCTTGAGTGGGGATTTTATATCGAAATTCACTAAAAGTAAACTCGTAGGTTAATTTGACGTTGTCCGTTTTGATCAATGAAACAAAATGACAGTCTGAATTGAATTCAATTTCTCTCTATCTAAAGCTAGATAAACATTGGCTTGAGGCACGGTTGTCAGCCAGTCTATCTATATCAACTTTGCAATACAGACATTGATCTTTTTTTGCAACTAGAAAATTATTTTTTTGGTTCCGTTTAAAGGAAAATTTCCTTGAAAAGTTTTTTTGTTAATTTTATTTTACTTTACCCATACAAAGTTGTGGAACAAGCTTAATAACAATTTGAGGAAACTTCAAAGACTACCTTTTCTATGCAACGGGTTTATTAAAGGTGGGGTTAAGTAAAATATAAAGGATTTTTATTGATAAATTGCCCAAGTTTAAGAGTAATTTACAAACTTTAGCACTTTGTCAGCCGTTTTAACTTGAGTTAAATAAGTTGTTTTGGAATTACTTAGGAAATAAACTTGTGTTATACGTAAATAAACAAATAGTAAATAAATAAACTCAGTCAGTCAAAGAACAAAGGAGCGAGCTATGCTCGGAGTTTCCCTGCGTGATCGAATCAGAAGTGAGGAGATGTGCTGGAGGACCAAATTCACTGACATAGCTCGGAGAGTTGCCAGATGGCAGTGAGTAAAGCACATGCTAGTATACGTAGAACCGACGGCCGAATGGGGCAGTAAGGTTTCAGAGTAGCGACTGCGAACTGGATGACTGATGTGGCACGGGAAGGCCCTCAACAAAAAGGACCTACCGACAATGTGACAGTTTTGGAATCAGCCATACGGTATTTGCCGTAGTCGCCGCGCTTGGCAGGCGGGTTGCGACCGCAGTGGGATACCGAAATTATTAAGGACGCTGCTGCCAGTCCTCCGGTATTACTGGCCGCAGTTTTAGGACATACCCGGGTCCTTTAGGCTGCGTTTCCACCAGAGATGTGCGAGGATGCGTTGCGAGGGATGTGTCTGTCATGAACCAATATCACTTCATTCACTTAGGACCTTTTAAATGAAGTGTTTCTATTGGTTCATGACAAACACATCCCTCGCAACGCATCCTCGCACAGCTCCGGTGGATACGCAGCCTTAGACGAGTGTAGGTAGGCCTCCAACAAGATGGAGCGACGACCTGGTTAGGGTTGCGGGATCGCGTTGGATGCGGGTGGCGCGCGACCGATCTGTTTGGCGAGCCTCAGGGAGGCCTATGTTCAGCAGTGGACGACTTTCGGCTGAAATGATGATTATATATGATGATGATCACGATTTGACAAAGATCGCAGGAACCACTTGGATTTGGGCAGTGCAGGACCGATCGTTGTGGAACTCTTTGGAGGAGGCCTTTGTTCAGCAGTTCACGTCTTTTGGCTGAAATGATGATGATAAAACGAATATTTTACATATTCTATGTAATAAATACTAAGTAATTAAACATTTTTGTTTTGATTATCGGTATCGGCACTAAATCACGGAGTCATTTAGATAATCTTGTAGGAACCATTGCATTTTGCTTTCATTTTCTATTACATAAATACATATATTACATAAATACATATGTATAACTCTACATATTGGAGTATTTCAGCAGCAAAGGTACCGCGGAACTGCAGTTAGTCGATACGGATTAATAAATACTAGAAATGCCATGAATCTGGCTCAAAACGGCAGGCAAAATATGAAGTCGCAGCGAACATAAATCGAGTGACTCGTGCATTTTGTATGAGGATTTGTTTATTGTACCATACGCGGAACAAGTTGCAATAGATTTCTACTACATATTTGTATAGTCGCCCAAGTAAGTGCTTAGCCTTTTATGACATTTCCCACGTCAAAATAAAAACAATAAGGCTGACACATTGACTTGTGAGTGAGAAAATAGCCTTTGATGTTTAAGCCATACACATAACTGACATTGAAACTTTTTTTTGAACTTCTTGGTCGGCTATAGAAAACAATAATCAAACACTCTTTAATTGACAATCATTACATATCATCATCCCAGTCTATATGCGTCCCACATCAGGGCACAGGCCTTCTCTCAGAATGAGAGGGCTTGGGCCGTAGTTCCCACGCGGGCCCAGTGCGGATTGGGAACTTCACACTCAATTAATGTCTTCGCAGGTGTTTGCAGGTGGTGTGTTCCTCACGATGTTTTCCTTCACCGTAAAGCTCATAAATTCCGAAAAACTCAGAGGTGCGAGCCCGGACTCGAACCCACGACCCTTTGCTTGAGAGACCACAGGTCAAGCCACTAGCCCACCACGTCTTGTCATCAATCAATGTCATGTATCAATGGATATATCTAAAATAAAAATAAAATCAAATTGAAATAAAACGTGGTTTAAAACGCACAACGTCATATTAAGCTAAAATGTAAAAAAAACTAAAGTCCGTAGATGTCAAATTAGTTTGTCCTTTAATCTAAAATTTACCCATAAAATATTTATATTTAAATGACAATAAATTTAATTTAAAATTTACATTTTACGGATTGATTTATCTTGAGCTTCACGAGTACGAGATATACGACAAAATAATTTAAATGCGACCGTAACCCGACTTTAAGCTTGACGAAATAGCGATAAAACAATCAAAATCACGCCGCGTCTCATATCCATCACCACAAAAGCAAACACCACGCTTTTCAGTTACACAAATACATAAATCAGCGTGATTAGTGGTGAATATGCCGCTGTGGCGTGACACGTCACGTCAGGGCACGTCACGTCACGTCACCTGCGACTGGATAAGCGAGCCTCGCGTGACGCCGAAGCTGTATGATTGGTCAGCATTGACAGGGTTGATTAAATTGTTATTGCTCCGTGATTTACTGAAAAATTAAGCTACTCGTTCCTACTAGGTAGTAATAGTTAAGGTAATGTTAAATTAAGGATCCTCAATTTAAGCAAAGTTAGTGGTTTTGATTTCAATAACATTGTTTTTATTTAGTGGAACAAAGTCCGTATTTAGTTATAACTTTGTAGATAGCAGATGACTAAATGACTCTGTCTGTGAGCTGCAGACAGAGGTTTCGAAATGGTCGGAATATGTTTATTTTACGTCATTTTGAAAAATTGATAAAAATATCAAAAAATTATCGAACCGCCGCTCACAAAATTCAAGAAATCGGTTGAGGATTGCGATCTGTAGAGGAGAACACGAACAGACAGTCGGATAGACAGATAAACGATATTTTTGCTGAAGCTGAAACGAAGATATTTCGCTCAATAACTTTAAATTTCTCACGTGGAATTTAATCATTTTCGTTTGAGTAAAATGTAAAAAAAAAACCGGCCAAGAGCGTGTCGGACACGCCCAAGATAGGGTTCCGTAGCAGGTACGAAAAAATCTTAGTTTAGAAATATTTTTTTTACAAAACCTTAAAAACTGCTCAACTGATTAATTTGAAAATGATTTTCCTAGAATTTTTTTATTACGTTTAACTTACATGATTTTTTTAATATTTTTTAAACGTGCGGTTCAAAAGTTAGAGGGGGGGACACATTATTTTGAACTTTCGGAGTGAATATCTCCGAAAATATTCATTTTATAAAAAAATGGTTTTAGCAAACCCCTATTTATTTTCAAATACCTATCCAATGATACCCCACACTATAGGGTTAGTCGAGAAAAAATAAATCACCCCCACTTTACGTCTAAGGGAGGTGCCCTAAAAAAAATATTTTTGTTTTTTTTATTTAACCACTTTGTCGGCGTGACAGATATATATATATATATATCTTCACGCCAAATTACAGCTTTCTAGTACTAACAGTCTCTGAGCTTAGCCGCGGACGGACAGACAGACAGACAGACGGACAGACATGGCGAAACTATAAGGGTTCCTAGTTGACTACGGAACCCTAAAAAACCACTTTTTTATGCTAGTTTTTTTTCTAACTATGCTTTTTATTGACCATAATATTTACTTTTCATCCTACCTACATGTCCGTAACAGATTTAAAGTCAATCGAAGTATTGGTGAAATTCAACTAGATACCTTAACAAACAAACATTGCGAGTTAAATAAAAAAGCTTGTACAGTCAGCGTCAAATATTTCGTGACACCCACAGTGGCCAATAAGTTAGCAACACGGCCTTATTCCAACTGTAATAAAGACGTGTTGCGAACTATTTGACCACTTTGGGTGTCACCAACTATTTGACGCTGACTGTAATAATTCTGTTTTTTTTGTACACGTGTACATGTAGGTACCGACTGATGTCGAGAAAGTTTCGGTGGATTAGTTATTG
The DNA here is from genome assembly GCA_947859365.1 of Archips crataeganus. Taxonomy (NCBI): domain Eukaryota; kingdom Metazoa; phylum Arthropoda; class Insecta; order Lepidoptera; family Tortricidae; genus Archips; species Archips crataeganus. Next base: position 10,352,128 of record OX402066.1, on the reverse strand, counting down.
TTTTGACAGTTTTCTTTGCGTACCTCTAAGATAATATTTTTATAATAGCGTTAGTATGTAGATACTCGATCAGTAAGAAAGAATACTTGTAAAAAGCTGTGGTAGCCCTAGCCTATCACAATCATGATAAGGTAAACTTACCAATGCTCGATATCTCAACGTCCAGTAGATGACACCCACCTGTCACCACTCTTACTAGGTATGACATAAGTTTGAAGGTGACGTGAAGGTTTCGTGGTTTGATATTGTATATTTGTATTGTTTTAATATTTTGATTAATATCTCTTCATTTCTCCTGTCTGTTGTATACGCCACCTACATAAACCTGTTCATATTTGTACATGTATCCAGTATTGTTTGTCTGGAAGAGATCGCTTTTGAGCGATAAGACCGCCTATTGTCTGCCTGTTTTTTTTATTGTTATGAATATTTTTTCTGTATTTTTTTGGTGATCAATAAAGAATATTTGTATTGTATTGTATTGTATTGTATTGTATTGTGACAAGTATTGGGTCAGTGTCGAGGACAGGGACGTTTACCTTTATGTCTTAACTGCAGTGCTGAAATCCGTATTTTTTTGGCTTTCGGCTTTTAGAGCTGACTGCACTAAATCTAGTGCAAAATGCACCCACAAAGCCTTTTCGGGACGAATAAGCCGATGCCAAAACTGAGCGCGCCCTTCCACGCAACACCCACATTGTTGATTTTATTCTTTCCTACTAGAATGCTACTAAAATTTTATTGAACATTGAATATATGAAGTATAACTAATTTATTTATTTAACTGACAGTTGTTTGGCATTTTGCTTATGTATTACAAACTAACTTGGCTTAAATATTTAGGCGTCAAACCATGGCCTTGCTAAGTAAGTGAGCTTATTCAGCCTCATCTGTTCGTACCGTCAGGTTACAGTTTTAAATGAAATACCCTATAATATTTTTTCTACAATTGTTTACTTAGCTTCTAAAAACTCTAAAGCAGAAAACAAACCGCAAATGTCTTTATTTTTTGTCGGCATTTCATTTCATGGGAAGTGCTTTGCTAAATCATGCATTGTTACTAGTTCATGTTTAATCATGTTGCTCGCTTAGTCATTCACATAATCGTATAGTAGGAAGCGTAGCAATAAGTAGTGGCCTGAAGGCTGAACAGTTCAATAGGCGCCCACAGTCACGCTGCGAAGCGCTAGGTTAATCCTGCAGTGCACGTAGTTTGAAACCAGCCAAGGTCTGGTAAAATATTAAACAAAACATAATTCGTAATTTGTATTACCCGGGCCTTTATTATGACAATAATATATCGGTCAAGATCAAGGACAGTGGTCACGAGTAGACGAAATGTGATTGAAACTTCGAGTTAATTACAGAATTTACGCAACGAAGTACACAACAGTCTTAATCGTTGAATCTTAACCTACTAACAAGTACGACATCTATTAAAACTGTCATAAATATCCAAAATAGAATGTAACTTTTACGATCTTTTGGATGTAATGGAATAATATTAGTGTCAACTATCAAAAATTTCATAATATTCCCTAATATGAAACATTAAACAACAGAAACAAAACCATAGCCTGAACATAATTTATATACACTTTAACACAATAGAAACAGAAAACCTTTGTATCCACACTTTCGACACAATACAAAATAAAATAAAATAAATTAAACGTGCAACTCTTCGCAAATTTTCTATGGTTCTGTCGATTTCAAGACCCTGGCCACACACTGCCGCTGAAGTTATCTCAAAGGAACGCTATATCTCGAGCGACGTCACGGGAAATTAATCACCCAAAATACAGTTCCACTAAGCTTTAGAACTAGAAAAATAAGTAAAGGATTAGAATTCAGTATAAGAGAGGGTTGGGCCGTAGTTCCCACGCGGGTCCAGTGCGGATTGGGAACTTCACACACACCACCCCCTCCTCTTATTCTGAGAGGAGGCCTGTGCCTTGCAGTGGGACGTATATAGGGTGAGATGATGATGATGATAGGAATTCCGGAAGATATGATTGCCAAACCAAATTAATAAGACAAATTTTCTTCTGTCCAATATAGATCTACATTTTAAAGCTAAAAGCTGAAAACTTAAACAAGAGAGTAACAGCAAAACCGGCCAAGTGCGAGTCGGACTCGCGCACCGAGGGTTCCGTACAAATTTATATGTATCTATGAACATCCAGTCTTAGCAGACTCCTGCTCCTAAGCAAAATGTGCGCAATGTGGGATCATTGTAGATTGGTTAGTGATATAGACAGACAGACAAAAAAAATATGCTTTTTGCAATTTTTCCTTTATCTGTACTATAAGACCTTGTTTCGTACCAAATTTCAAGATTCTGAGTTCAAGGGAAGTACCCTGTAGGTTTTGATTCCCTTGCGAGTGTCGAAAATTTGCGTTGGTTACTGATATACTAGGGGCGTTCAATAAAAAGTGAGAATGAGTATGTTATAAACAACTTTTACTAAATGTCATTTTATTTTTCGACATAGTCACCTTTTAGCATAATACACTTAGTATATCTTTTTTCTAAACTTAAAATTCCATTTTTAAAAAGGGTCTCATCTTGAGTACTTAAAAAATCTTGTACTGCAGCGACTACCGCGTCGTCATCTTCAAATTTCTGGCCTCTCAGGTATTGTTTCAATCTCGGAAATAGGTAGAAATCACTGGGAGCGAGATCTGGTGAATACGGAGGATGCTTAAGGATATCGAACCCAGCATCAAGAATTGCAGCCATTGCACCGGCGGACTTGTGTGCCGGGGCATTGTCCTGGTGGAACAGCACAACTTTCGAGAGTTTACCTCGCCGTTTTTCGCGGATCTCATTGCGCAATGTTGCTATTTGTTTGGCCTATAATGTGCCCGTAATAGTGGCTCCATGCTCGAGATACTCAATCATTAATACCCCCTTACCATCCCAAAAAACAGAGCCCATGACCTTACCGGCAGATGGGCTCACCTTGAATTTCTTCGGAGTTGGAGATGATGGCCTTTTCCATGTCATAGACTGCAGTTTCGTTTCTGGGTCGTAATGATGGAGCCATGTTTCGTCCATTGTTATAAATCGCGCCAAAAAAAGTTCCCGGTCTTGCTGCATCAGGTTCAAAGCTTCTTGACAAATCTCTAGTCTAGTTTGTTTTTGCGTGTCAGTAAGCATTCTTGGTACCCAACGCGCAGACACCTTTTTCATACCCAAGCGTTCATGTAAAATATTATGCACGCTCCCCGTTGAAATCTTTACATTTTCAGCAATAAAACGAACCGTGACACGACGATCCGCCAAAACTGAGTTTTCGACTTTTTTCACAATTTCTTCAGTTACTGCTGTAGTAGGGCGTCCGGAGCGGGGGTCGTCCATTGTTGATGTTCTTCCACGTCTAAATTCGGCGCACCAACGTGCGACTGTCGAATACGGAGGAGCATTAGACCCTTAAGTGTCCCGTAAATCCATATTGACTTGGTCCGTAGAAAAATTTTTCAAATACAAGTATTTCATAACGGCGCGCAGTTCAATTTTCTCCATTTTCGCTAACGTACTCAATAGCATTGCAAAGAAATTACCGTATATATTTTTAAACAAAAGACAGATAGTTTTTTTTTTTCATAGCAATCAGCTAGATAGATTAGCTTTACCGGCCAGTATTTAATTTCGTAATATTAAAAGTGTTTGCATCTCATTCTCTCTTTACATTGAACGCCCCTCGTAGACAGACAGACAAAAAAAAATGCTTTTCGCAACTTTTCCTTTATCTGTGCTATAAGACTTTGCTTCGTACCAAATTTCAAGATTCTGAGTTCACGAGAAGTACCCTGTAGGTTTTGATTCCCTTGCGAGTTTCGAAAATATGCGGAAATTTGCGTCATAAACGGCTGTATCTTTTGATTGCGTTGGCTTAGAAGTTTAATTTTTTCACAGCTCCAAAGGATAGTAGACTTGAGTATTTGATATAAATTTCACCTTGATACCTCCACGCGTTCCTGAGAAAAAGGGTCTTGACAGACAGACGGATGGACAACAAAGTGATCCTAAAAGGGTTCCGTTTTTTCCTTTTGAGGTACGGAACCCTAAAAATCGACATTTCAATTTATCATTTTAATTTAACGTGGTTGCTTGATTCACAAACAAAAAGAGTGAACTGAAACAATTACTTTGCTCACCCGCGACCAAATTAAGTATGTGTTTTTGTAAGATAAGGAGTATTTGATTTTGCATATTAATTATACTCTAGAATTATTTGATTACTATTAATTATGTCGGTCTCAAGAACTTGGCCACGCACTACCTCTGCAGTTAAATAACTGAAGCGCCATTATGCGCCGACACAGAGACACGTCACGTCACGTTGCACGTCATAACACGGGTGACGTCACGGGGGATTAGCCGTCCAATATTCTAATTGCACATTGCCGTAAGTGCATTGCTCATAACAGATTGAATATTAAATAACTTATCTAGGTAGGCTGTTACTGAACCATAGTGGGGTACACCTTTGGCCTCATCTTCACTTTTCATCAGGTGAGATAGTGGTCAATCAGGGGTCAGATTTATTTAAAAAAAAAATATTAAAATTAAAAAGGTTATGTATGAAGGACCTAATTTGCCTCAGTTTTCTATAGCTATAGCTAAAGAACCAAGTTTAGGTTATGAGCGTTTTTGATTTAAAATGTACAGATCGAGTCATATGATGACGCTCTGCCGTGATTCTTATTAAAACGTCACAATGGCGGGGCGTGAAAATTTTTGGAAGTAAAGCCGGAGCAATAGAAACTTAAAACCCCATTTGTACTCTTCTTGAAAGTGCAAGTAATGGAAGAGAAGCGTTTGGTATCTTCGAAAGTTTAGTCAACCGGGGGGAATCGGGTTGTTAGTACCCTTCGCCACTTCGTCATTAATGTCTAATTGGGAATGTCTAAAAAACATTACCAGTGGTTTTTATATTTTTTTTTGTATAGAAAAGTCAATTATAAGAAACTAATTTCAATATTTTGTCATTTAGTTCTCTACTTTTTTCAAAATTAATTCTTGAAACTATTTTAGTTGATGACGTCAGATTATAATTGAGGGCTCCCACAATGCCAAATTTCTAAATCTATCTAAATGCGTACGATAAGGCAACCGCTTTAATTATTTTTTGCGTAGTGGTACACTGTACACTGTGTCACTTTACTGGCACTGACAAAGTGTTAGATGTCAGACAGCGGGTCCAAATCAAACTCCGTAGTATAATCCACGCGTAAATTGTGAAGAATTCTAGCCACACAGAATAAAGTACGACTTGAACCGGTCACGCAATTTACACCAATGTCAAATGAAGGTCATTGCTTATTTGTTATATAATAAATTCATTACATAATATTAAAATTAAATAACTACAGAAAACGATTTAAAAAGCATTTATCTCGAAATGGTTTTCGGTTTTCTATACATTGCAAAAAAATAGACATCCCCAATTTTGACAAATTCACGCGTCTTCGTGAATGGCACTATCTAAACCTGCTAATTTTTTTTTCAGAACTAGATGATTTTGGAATTTTCTTCTCAGAATCAGGAGCGCTATTGAGTTGCATGATTAAAAAAATGTCCCTAATTTTGTATAAAATTTTTCTGTGTCAGTTTTATGACGAGTCGTATAAATTGTATGGAAAAAAGTCTCAAAACTGACTCAAAAAAATAAGGACACGTTTTTCTTTATGAAATTAATAAGTAGTACAATACAATACAATACAATGACTCTTTATTGTCCACCACAAAGAAACCAATACAGAAAAACAAGTAGCTACATGGAAAAAAATACACGTAGTACTTGTGATTTTAAATAAGAAAACCCCAAAATTTCGTCATTAAAAAAAAGTAAACAGAAAATGCCCGGTTACTAGATACGTAGTAAAATAAGAACTAAGAGTACAATCCAAGAGTTAAACAAATGTGTACTGGCAATAAATCTTAATTCGAAACCTTTATTGACAGTGGAGATCTAAAATATGCAATAAATGATTTAACAAGTGGCCAGTTTCCTCGTACGCCGTAGAAAGGCCACAAAGGGCCTAAGAAAGCCGCTTTGCGGCAGATTGCCGCGATAAAGATCAGCGCCTGCATAAAGACCAGCCTACACTTCCACTCGTAGCTGTATCAGAAATAATAAACCGCCTGTCGGGCGTCGATTACCCAATTTTCTGTAAAAAGGGATTTTTTTCCCAACCGTAATGATGCTAACTGGGACAGCCACAGGGTGATAGTGAGTTCAGTAATTCATATTTTACAACTAAACACAATATTAGAAAAATTACAAATGTATTGCTATCCCGTAAGGTTTTTAATCAATGAGAATTTCTATGATAGGCTAGTTGGCACTAGTATCACCGTTTGATTTGTGTCACGTTTAGGTTTGGTTTTCAACCGACGAAAACAAAAGGAGGAGGTTCTCAATTCGACGTGTATATATATATATACTTTTTTTTTATGTATGATCACGCATAACTTTTTACAGAGTAGTCCGATTTTGATGATTCTTTTTTTATTGGAAAGCGTATACCCCGAGGGTAGTCCCATTTAAATTTGGAAACAATATTCCTACCCTAAGGGTAGAAAAACAGGGGATGATTGATTGTTCAGTTACTGATTGTACTATATGACCACGCATAACTTATTACAGAGTAGTCGGGTTTTGATGATTCTTTTTTTATTGGAAAGCGTATACCCCAAGGGTGGTCCCATTTAAATTTGGAAATAATACTCGTACCCTAAGGGTAGGAAAACAGGGGATGATTGACTAACTTTTTACAGAGTAGTCTGATTTTCATAATTCTTTTTTATTGGATAGATAGGGTATACCTTGAAGTTGGTATTATAAATTTGGAAAAAAAATTACCCCAAGGATGGAAAAAAAGTACAAAATAAAAACTTTTTAACAAAAAATTAAACCGCCGAAAATATTGAAAAGCAAAAAATAATACCTTTTTTGTTTGACCTTAATCTAGGTACCAGTTTGAAGTCGGTGCCTCAGCACGAGCCAGGAGGAGTGATAGAAGCCAATCAGGTAGACGATTATAGGTCCACTCCTCCTGGCTAAGTGCTGAGGCATCGACTTCAAACTGGTACCTAGATTAAGGTCAAACAAAAAAGGTATTATTTTTTGCTTTTTAGTTTTTTCGGCGGTTTAATTTTTTGTTAAAAAGTTTTTATTATCCAAATGAGCCAATTGCAAAGACTTTAACGTCAAACAAACGAACCTCACGGGGATGCGTGCCGGGTAACCTTCTGGTATGCCCAGGAGCTGGGGCCCCTTCTAGATCCCTCCCAGGGGAAAAGCAGTGCTTGGCGCCGGTGCACCATTTCCTGGCCAATTATGGATATGTAAGTAAAAAGGTTTGCAAGTATTTTTTTTACTTGATTTGGATGATACGTTTCACAATAAAGGCCCGGCGTAAAACGGATACATTATCCCAAAGAATTAACACCTTCATTTTGGGACAGTGTTAAAAATAAATAAAAAAACCGGCCAAGAGCGTGTCCGACACGCCCAAGGTAGGGTTCCGTAGCCATTACGAAAATATCAAGTAATATTTTTCTAAGGATTTCGTATGTGTACGGAATCATCCAAGTTTAGGTATGTTTTATACCTTAGGCTACTATTTACTCTTAAACTACAAATAATTTCCAAGCAATCTTAGCCGCTATAATTTTCCTAGTAAATTTGATATATTTACTACCCTTCTGAATTTTTCCAAATTTTTCCACCCAACAGTTTAGATTTTAGAGGGGGGGGGGACGGCCGATTTTAATGAAATTTTTCACTTTAAAGTTGAATATTTCGCAAACAGATCACTGAATAGAAAAATCATGTTAGCAACTCCGCAATGATTTTAAAAGACCTATCCAACGATACCCCACACTATAGGGTTAGCCGAGAAAAAAAAAAATCACCCCCACTTTACATCTATGGGAGGCACCCTAAAAAAATTTTTTTTACTTTTTTTATTCAATCGCTTTGTCGGCGTGACTGATATATATATTCATGCCAAATTACAGCTTTCTAGTACTAACAGTCTCTGAGCTTAGCCGCGGACAGACAGACAGACAGACAGACAGACAGACAGACAGACGGACGGACATTGCGAAACTATAAGGGTTCCTAGTTGACTACGGAACCCTAAAAAGGTCCTAACCAGGACGTTGACTTACTGCGGATGAGGCATGACTGCGCGCCGGCGTCGTTATTGCACGTTTTTAGCCCAAATGATGATAATCCCCGGAAGAGCCGCGGCACGACGCCCCATTATTGCTAGTGGACGACTCGCAGTCCATACACGCGCCATACACTGCGGATCAGATTAGGATGCAACGCCGATGTTTTACGGATTTTTCTGGCCTGTTGTCAAACCGCAAAAGAGTTTTTAATTGATCTACCCACCAATTACATAGAAGGAAACAATCGTGAGGATACTTTGGCTGCAGCAATTAACATTTTCATTTGTGATTTTTTTTTACTTTTGTTAAAATTTTGCATAACAATTAACATTATTTCAAGGCATTTTATACTATATGAAATAACAACTGTCAAAACTTGTAGTTTCCTTTCCTTCCTTAATGGCGGCCACTAGGCTTGTGCCAATATCAGTTAATTGCTCTGAGAGCGGCTCACGTTGTACGGTAATTATTGTAGTTTTTGCAACTTGATAGTAAAATTCCAAAAACCACGTGGAGACAACTTGTGCATTAAAAAATGTCAGACACGAGAGCAATATAGAATTTTGAGATCACTGTAACAGTTAAGGTTAATCGCCGCATAAAACACTATCAGAATTATACCACAACTAGCCAAAGAAACAGAAATACCAAAATTATATACTGTCTACATCCGCCATGTTCGAATGCCACAAATCGAGACCAACTTGTAGTTCCGATAATGATAATAGGGATGTTGACACCACTAATCAACTGACGTACCTACCTACTTTTTATGAGCTGTCAAAACACAATTCTCCCATAGAGTTTGAATGGCAATAGCAACTCATGACGTTAATTGTTCACCAACTCAATTAACTATTTATTTGTTTTAAAGCAACAACTAATCGAAAAATGTCAATAACTGATTGACAAGCAAGATCACATATTTATAACAAATTCATTTTCAGTTCATAAAATTCGCTGGTGCCCCTAAAACTTAAACAAAAAGATATTTAAGTCGCGCCACAGCAGTGTACATGGGGGTTTAATTTATCTCCCCACCACTGAGCTTTTATTTACGGCAAATATTTCTGTAATTTTCATTCAATGTGACAAGACGCGGTTGCTAAGGCCGCCATCCGTTGTCCTAGTGACGATATGCGTCGCTAGGTCTCTCCGGCTGCAGCATCCAATAAGGATTCAAATTAATGTGACGTTCCCGACAGCGCATGCGTTTTAAACAAGACGCAGCTTCAGAGCTGTCATACATTGTTATGACTTTGTGTTATGTTTTCAGTTTTTCCTTGAATTTTTATGTTTAAGTGTGTTTTTTTTTTATTGTTTTAAGGTGTAATTTATTGTAAATAGTGTTTTTGTAGCGTTGAATGCAGACCGTGACCCAATCTGGCGATGGCACGTCGATTACCAGCCGTACTTGCCCACAATGTAATAAGTCATTTCAAAAATCTAAAGGTCTTAACATACATATTGCCAAAGTACATAAAAAATGTATAAGCCAAAATAGTTTTGCTCCACATATCCATCCCAGTACTCCGGCACCAACTTCCTCAGTCAACAACTCAACCCCTCCTTTTCACATCCATCTCAGCCGGTTGAAAAATAGCATCTCCATAGTGAAAAGGATCCCTCGAGGAGCTAGAATTACCGTTGCAACACATTTGTCTCAACTAATACAGAAATGTTATCAAAGCAATGGTACTCAAGACTGGCAGAACCTATTTTTATTTTCTTACAGCACACTACACGCAAAAACTGATGAATCGAATTGTTCGCTTACACAAAAGATAAAAAATAACTGTGCTGTAAACTCCTCGCCTTCACCCGCTCCTGTAAGTAAACATGTCACCCCTCATAACCGCCGCAAACTGATTGAGAACAAAATTAGTGATGGAGACCTTAAAGGTGCCGCACGTCTTTTGTTCTCCAACGACGAGCTATCGCCAGACACCCCTGACACACTTCAGGCCCTACGGACGAAACATCCTCCAGCTCCAATCAACCCATATTTTCTCGATCCACCAACAGCAGGGCAATCATGCCTCCAAATTCAAAACAAGGATGTAATGGATGCCATTTTATCTTTTAAACCAGGTTCGGCCGCAGGTTTGGATGGAATCTCACCCCAGCATTTGAAAGATTTAACATCTCATTCTGTGGGTGATGCAGGTGATCAACTTTTAAATTCTATCACTAAATTAATTAACTTTATGTATTCAGGCAATATCAATTCAGAAATCGTTCCCATTCTTTTCGGTGCAAACCTCATCGCCCTCACCAAAAAGGACGGAGGGGTGAGACCAATTGCTGTTGGATCAACTTTACGCCGTTTGGCTTCCAAAATTGCTGTTCGACATATTTCATCAAAATTAAATTCGGAATTTGAACCCGTACAGTTAGGTTTCGGTATAAAAGGAGGATGTGAGGCAGCCGTCCATGCCCTACGCTCCTTTCTAACTTACGGACAACCTGAAGTAGTAATCAAAATTGATGTTAAAAACGCTTTCAATTCGGTAAATAGGGATACCCTGCTGACGGAAATAAAACAGCACGTACCGGAAATATATAATTATCTTCTTCTCAGCTACGCTGACCCAACTAAATTGTTATATCGTTCTAATGAACTTTCCTCAGAAGTAGGTTGTCAACAGGGTGATCCCCTTGGGCCTGCAATTTTTAGTTTAGCTATAAATCCAATAATTAAAAATTTAAATTCTAAATTTAACGTATGGTATTTGGACGACGGAACCCTAGGAGGTGATGTGGATACTGTGTTTTCAGACCTTTTTTCAATCAAAAATAAGTTTCAGTCCATTGGTTTGGAACTTAATTTTGGCAAATGCGAACTCTTTATAAATAATTCCAACTTAAATATAAATGACGTAAAGCAAAAATTCAATATTCTTGCTCCAAATATTAAAATTGTAAGCAGTAATTCCCTTTGCCTCTTAGGGTCCCCAATATTTGAAGCGTCTATTCCTGAATACATTAATAATTCTATTACTAAATTTCAAAATTCCGCTGACCGTCTTCTTGAAATTAGTTCGCATTATGCACTTTGCATATTAAAATCCTGTCTTTTCGTCCCAAAATTTACATATGTGCTCCGCTGCTGTCCCTTTTGGAACCACCCAAATCTTTTAACTCAATTTGACGACTTAATTAAAATTAGCTTAGAATCGATCCTAAATATGCAGCTGAACGAGCAATCTTGGACCCAAGCATCCCTGCCCATCCGTTATGGTGGGTTAGGGACTCGCAAAATTTCGAGTGTCGCTTTGCCAGCCTTCCTATCTTCTGCCTATAGTTCAGCAAATCTCATAAGTAAAATTTTAAGGGCCAACCCTTCAAACTTTGAGATTGCTGGCTTGGAAGAAGCTAGAAAGGCTTTCTTAATTGCATGCCCAGGTCAAAATTTTCCAGTTTCTACAAATTCACAGAGGAGCTGGGACGACATACACTGCAAAATTACCTATGACCATCTCTTGAGCTGTAGTACAGGTTCGGCACGAGCTAGGCTATTGGCTGTGGGAACGCATGAGGCCGGCTACTGGCTTCACGCGTTTCCATCGTCTAATACTGGAACCTTTCTTGAGCCTGACACGCTCAGAATTGCAACCTGTCTACGGCTCGGGGTTCCGGTTTGCGCTCCTCACGTGTGTCCCTGTGGCAGTGACGTCGACCGGCTAGGACATCACGGACTGTCATGTCAAAAAAGCGCCGGCCGCTTCTCAAGACATGCTGCACTAAACGACATTATACGCCGGTCCCTTGCCACCGTCAACGTGCCAACGTTGCTTGAGCCCACAGGCATTGCAAGAGACGATGGCAAGAGACCGGATGGTATGAGTCTGATTCCATGGAAGATGGGTCGGGTGCTGGTATGGGATGCCACTTGTTCAGACACGCTGGCCCCTTCCCATCTCCATGGTACTTGCAACAGACCTGGTGCAGCTTCAGAAGCGGCTGAAAAGGCGAAAAGACTGAAATACAGGGGTCTAGGCAGCGAATACGATTTTGTCCCATTCGGTGTCGAGACCCTTGGTCCGTGGGGTCCTAGCGCCTTAAAGCTCTTTAAGGATATTTCTAAGAGGTTAGTCGACGTCACAGGTGACCGAAGAGCTGGCAGCTTCCTCGGACAAAGAATTAGCTTAGCTATTCAAAGAGGAAACGCTGCCAGCATCTTCGGCTCCTTGCCTAAGGGGACTAGCTTTCAGAATATGTTTTAGTTATATTTTATATTTTTGTTTTCTTTTTTCTTATTGTACATACATTTTTTTTTTAGTCTAGGATAGTTGTACATATGTTATATATTAATCTAATTAAGTATACAGTTCATCGAAAATTTATCTGATTTTCAGGGCATAATGCGTTTTTTTACTAGTGTCGTGTCTTCGAATTATTTTTAAATGGCGTCAACATCCCTATTCCTACTGTCGACTTTTACACAACCGCGAAGTAGTTCAATCGTGATTTTGAAGTTGCCAATCCGCACTAGGTACACGTGGGAATTGGCTAAGTAAAGTTTTTTGAAGAGATGCTAATTATATTTTTTTTCGACAGTGGTCGACTTCAACACCAAGAAACTGCAGCTGTTTTATTTTTATCTCCTTTTATTTATTGGAAATATTTTTTTAAGTGTTCGAGATGTCATTTTGTGAGATTTTATGGCTGACAAGCGGTTCGTGCTCAGTACTAAGAAGAAATAGAAAAAAAAAACGAATTCAACTATCGCTTCTGTCAATGTCAAATGAAATCTAACCGTTTGCGTTTCGTTTGCTTTGCGTTGTCCAAGAAGCAGTTCCAAAATAGTGATCGAAAGTATTAAATCGTGATCCAATTATTGTGCATAGGTCGTGGAAAAATGCGGTAAAATTGAAAGTCCGGATTTTATACGAAGGTCGATAAAAATAGTCAAAAAATCACACTGAGCACACCAAAACGCAAAGCAAACGAAACGCAAACGATTTGACATTGACAGCAGTGACAGTTCACTTCGGTTTTTTTTCTGTTTCTACTAAGTTCTGAGCACGAACGGCTTGTCAACCATAAAAGCTCACAAATGTCATCTCAAACACTCAAAAAAATATTTAATAGGAGATAAAAATAAAACAGCTGCAGTTTCTCGGTCTCCAGAACGCCGACTGTCGAAAAAATATATAATTAGCACCTCTTCAAAAAACTTTACTTAGCCATGCAGCCCAAGCCCTCTCAGGGTGCTAAGGTACGTTGCTATGGATGCGTTTGATATCCACCGATTATATTAATTGGTCCACATTGCATAGCATTGGTGTAAACGGGTTCAACTAAACTATGTTTTTTTGTATTGAAAGATCCGTGCTGTGGATGCGTGCTCTCGATCTTCCTTGAGTGGCTACATAGCTTAGCATTCGTGGAAACGGGCACATAGTTTCGTAGCGCAGCTTTCACATCGTCGCAGCATACCTAGTTGCAAAGCACATCTACATTGCAATTTCTACAATATGCACTAGATTTGCCTAGTTGTATAAATTTCGTAATATAAAACGGCAGTTAAATAAATATTTTTTGTAGGTTTCTGCTTTTCGTGGCTGTTTACGCATAAATAAAAAGCCATTTTATTCAGCATTCTCTCAACATAAAGAGCAACTTTACGAGCATGAGAAGTGAAAAATTATTTATATGAAATGGGTAAATTATCTAGTGTGGTCAAGGATCTGCTGCTATTTTTGGAATTATAGTTATAAGTATAGATATCTATTTGGGTAGTGTGACTTTTTTTTACTTGATAGCCACACTACCACCTTCCTTTTATTGGGTAAGGACTGAAAACCAGCAACTTTGCGGAGTCCTCACCTTTCACAAAATTGTATTTGTTTTTTAGGGTTCCTTACCCAAAGGATAAAAACAGAAACCCTATTACTGAGGCTCCGCTGTCCGTCCGTCCGTCCGTCCGTCTGTCACCAGGCTGTATCTCGGGAACCATGATAGCTAGAGAGTTGAAATTTTCACAGATGATGTATTTTGGTTGCCGCTATAACAACAAATACTAAAAAACGGAATAAAATAAATATTTAAGGGGGCTCCCATACAACAAACGTGATTTTTTTGCTGGTTTTTGCTCGATATTGATAACGGCAACAGGTAGAAGCTTGAAATATTCACAGAATATTTAATTATGTATTGAATTTAAAAATAAATCATTAAATTAAAATAAAAAAATATTTAAGGGGGCTCCCATACAACAAACGTGATTTTTATAAATAATTGTACGGAACCCTTCGTGCGCGAGTCCGACTCGCACTTGGCCGGTTTTTTTGTATCTCATTCTGTTTTCATTGTTTTTTGTTTTAAGTTTGTGAATAAACATTCTTTTATTTTATTTTTTATTTTATCTCTAGTGGAAAGCTCCTGAAGGAGCTTTGCCGGTGTTTTTTAATCGGTGATCAGGAGTCGAAAATTATTGATCCCTAGCCAAAATGGAATTTAATAGACGAGGTTTCAAGCAATAAAGTCTCAGTTTAATAACAAAAGAAACGTTATTGTTATAACTTCCTCGATCCACCGAATGCATGGTCATCCTACCTGTTCAAGTTAGGTAGTTTCATCGAGTGTCATCGCTTTGGCGGGGAATTTGGCAGGTCTCACGTCAAAGTTTCTTTAAGAAACTGACTTGTCAAGGAGATTTTAGGGTCATAGGCGAAGCCATAATAGAAAAACTGGTTCCTGATTACCGATTAAAAATCATCGTTAATCATCCTGTGTATTTTTGTAACGCAGAGAGATAATTTTACATTAGGAAAAAATGTAGTACCTACCTCTACCTAATGTCACCTAAAAATTATTTCCTTTTAACAACTACATAGTTTGGAATCGGTCTCGAAAATTAATTATCAACACCAAATAATTACTAACGGAAACAAAATGGCTGACAAAACGTAAACATGGTTGACAGCTCGATTAGCGGTTTCAATTTCGGTGGTGCAACGTCGTGACGTGCGCGTGGCGTGAGCGTGACGTGACGTGACAGGCTGGATGCGTGACGACTGACATGACAGTCTTTATCGCAGATTCCGTTTAAAGTAGGAGGTATTTTTCTATTTATTAAACTTGTTAAGCTGCGTCCTTCTTGCGGCATAACATTTATTATTTTTAAATTTACAGTTTCGACGGGGAAAAAATACGACAAACATTACAATATGACTAAAAACTTTATGCCACCAGACACGCTCCCTACATAGCCTTACCGCAAAACGTTATTCAAGGCACTCCGCACATTTAAAGCTAGCTTTAAAGTTATCAATTAACTGGCTTCGTAAGTGTACTGACATGATATAATATCCGGTCAGTTAGCCGTAAATCAGCCGGGCACGGATCTCGCCCGGGGCACGCCAATAACCCATAAACATAATTACCATATACAGTAATACCCCATACATAGAGTTCGATTACCATTTACCATTCGATCGATACAGAGCCTCAAGGTTCAAGACAAGATTAAGATTTTGACGCTCTGAAAACAGGTTTTTGAAATCGTATCCTTGAAAATCATCATCCATCAACCGAAAACGCCTTAAGGTGACTCTTGAAATGTTTAAATTACTATGGGAAAATACTACGCAATATTTCAAAATGCACCTTTCACCTATAGGTTTAGAAACGTGGCATAACATACAACATATTTTGCAGGTAGCGTTCGATAAATCAACACGTTGCAGTAGCGATACACATTTTGACGTTTATCTTAATAATTCAATATATCATAGAGAGTAGTTTAACCATGCTTGACGCGAAAATTCAGGATATGAAATAAAGTGTACATCCATTCCCTTAGTTCCAAATAAAATATAGCTTGTTACTATGGATACCTACGACTATATTATCTAGATAAATGCGTAGGCACTTTAACACGAATCACATCGAATCCGGAACCTAGAGCTTCTATCTCGGGATCTAATGTTTAGACACTTGACGTGAAAATGAATTTAAATTGCTTTACAGACAATTTTATGTTTTGTTGCATGTTAGCAGGTCTGCAAATAATATTTTTTTATATAGACTCTTTTGCATGCTGTGCTTTTTGATGAATGTATTAGCATTATCATCCAACTATTGTATAATAACAACATTTTGTATTTACACTGATTTGAAGCAACAAATGAATGTGAATCTGAATCTTGTAAAAAACGATCACGCTATTTACCTACTTCCACAGAAGCAGTAGGTACTATAGTAACAGGATAATGTTTTGATGTTATGTGCCGAATAAAAAATTATACTGCTAAGTAATTTTAATCTCAATATCTCAATATGAGAGGAGGCTTATTCCCAGTAGTGGGAGGTAAGTATGCGAAGATGATGAGATGACGATTTTAGTAAAACAATTTACCCTGACAACAACAGCTAACATTTCTGACGAAATAACCTTACAATAAACACGGTTGCACTACATTACAAACTAAAATATCACCAAGACTACCGTTTTCCACGCAAAACAATTACAATTAAACACTTCTTGTCCGAGACAAAGCGAGAATAATGGTCACCCTCCGTTGCACCAAACTCGGAGTCACGTACCTACCCCACAATATTGCAGCCCCTGAAATTACTTTGACCGCGACTTGGCACGACCGGTGGCACTGCAAGTGATTTTCTACTACAATGCGTGTTTTTTCCACTAACCGCTGAACGATGAGCGCCTTGACCGCGCAATGGACAACGAACTACTCGCCGAGCCGCCGATCGCGAATATTCAAGACTGTGGTCTTTGCTTCGGTATACTTCGGAAGACTTCGAGATACTTCGGAACACTTCGGACACTTCGCAAGTTCGCCGACGTGCATCTGCGTTGTTCAAGAAACTAAGTTTGTACTCAGAAAATTGGGATTTGATACGCGGGTTTATTGGAGAATTTCGAAACAAACAGCATTTTGACCGAAGAGTGGCGGCGCGTTGCCGCTACTCATATATACTATCAATTTAGTAAGAGCTTATAAGAGTTAATACATGTTTAAGAGACCTACATGTATCATATTGCATAATAAGGGTCCACGGAAAGAACAAGTCTAGTCATCTTAGCTATTTTTTGAGTTACAGTGGTTAGAAAGTTAGTCATCACGAACAATTATTATGGTAACCATTTTTTAAAAGTGAAAAAAATATTATATTGTTTTCAGATATGCATATTCAATTCAATGGTAAGCCATTGGTTAAGCCACGGCTTTCAATATACTTAGTGGTTTTAATCACGACCCACGCAAGGCTCGTACCTATAAAATAATCAATGCGCTTGTTCTCGCGTTCTTCATCACCAAGAAACAAGATGTTGCCCGCGACTTTGTCTGCGTTTATCGTTATCCCGCAGGAACTATACGATTTTCCGGGATAAAAACTGTCCTATGTGAGTTAAGCGTGAAAGCGTAACAAAGAAACTCACATTCGCATTTAAAATATGCATTTGTTAGGATAGAACGGATTGGTAAACGGGCCATTTTTTTCATAGGTTTGTATTGACTTTATTTAATTTGGATAGTTTTATGTGATTGCTGCTCAGAAACAAGAGCTTTTTTTTTTCTTTTTTTATTATTATTTTTTTTATTTATTTGGGGCATTTTCCCAAACCTTCCATATAATTTTCGATTCTTCCATTTAGTTACAGTCATATTAGGTAAACGTCCCTGTGCTCGACACTGACCCAATACATGGGACCTTTAATCTTATGTCTTAGTAAAAGAAGTGACAGATGGGTGTCATTTACTGGGCGTTGAGGTGTCGAGCATTAGTACGTTTACCTTAAAGTATATGAAACATGGTAACTCAACGGGAAAAAAAATGGTACACTTTTGCTCTACTAGTACGATCGAAAAAGCTCGTGATTCTGAGCAGAAATCACATAAAATCTACCAAATAAAAAAGTCAAAACATAACAAAATAAAAATTTGCCCAAACAGGATCAGTCATAATCTTCCGTTACTCACTGTAACAACATAGCGGTTGCAGCTTAAACCTCCTCAAAGTAGCCAAGACCGAATACAACAGGTTCCCAAACCTACTCAGGCTTCTATTTCGCAAACGTGACAATTGCCAGTGACATTATGTCGAGAGACTATTGTACCTAGCACTTGCACTGAATGTGTTAGTAACAAGTATGTTGTGAAACGAGAATATTTTTTTCTAGTCGACATTTTTGTAGATTTGTCGGTAAATCTTAACATGAGATGAAAGCTGTGTCAGACTTGCGATACAATTGTAGTATTTTGTGGTTAACAAACGCTTATGTCTTAATATTATTCGGATGTAATTAAGATGCATTCTCATTCTGAGAGGAGGCATGTCCCTGCGGTGGGACGTATGTAGGCGGGGATGATGATGATGAATTAAGATGCGACAATTATCACGTTGGCTAGGTCGCAAAGCTCCTTGCATAGATAAAATCGCCTGTAGGGATGGCCTACTTAGGCGACCGGATTTCACTCGGCATCTTTCGAATTTATTTCGACCATACGGCGTAAACCATCCCAGCCTATATTAGGTACGTCCCACTGCAGGGCACAGGCCACCTCTCAGAACGAGAGGGCTTGGACCGTAGTTCCGACGCATTTCACACACACCATTGAAATTCTTCGTACGTGACGACTACGAAGCTTGAGGTCCCGGGTTCGATTCCCGTGTCGGGGCAGATATTTGTATGAATAATACGTACGTTTGTTCTCGGGTCTTGGGTGTTTGATATGTATTTAAGTACGTATATATCTATATAAGTATGTTTATCCGTTGCCTAGTACCCATAACACAGCTTTACTTAGCTTACTTTGGGACTAGGTCAATAGGTGTGAATTGTACCGTGATATTTATTTATTTATTTATATTTATTAATGCGTGCAGGTTTTCTCATGATGTTTTCCATCACCGTAAAACTCATGGTAAATTGTAAAATGTAATTCCGCAAATTAACAAAAAAGTCAGATGTGCAAGGCCGTGCTCGACCACGGCTTTTACTAAAACAGTACGGGACGCGAATACTATTTGGGAACCCCTGCCGCAGTGGACAATAATGAAGTGTGAGAGGAGAGTATCGGGTATCCTCGTAACGAGGTTAGAGGCGAGACCTAAACTGCCGGCTAATTATCATTACCGGACTCTCCCTTCCATTACATACTAGTGGTAGAAGCTGTTGTTCGCAGTTGCTTCAAAAACTACCCGCTATCGAATGCAAGGACATTTTCAATTTATTTAAAATGTACCTGTTCCAATTTTTTACAAGCTTTTAACTAACTTGCTATGTATGTCCTATGTACTAGGGGCGTTCAATAAAAAGTGAGAATGAGTATGTTATAAACAACTTTTACTAAATGTCATTTTATTTTTCGACATAGTCACCTTTTAGCATAATACACTTAGTATATCTTTTTTCTAAACTTAAAATTCCATTTTTAAAAAAGGTCCCATCTTGAGTACTGTAAAAATCTTGTACTGCAGCGACTACCGCGTCGTCGTCTTCAAATTTCTGGCCTCTCAGGTATTGTTTCAATCTCGGAAATAGGTAGAAATCACTGGGAGCGAGATCTGGTGAATACGGAGGATGCTTAAGGATATCGAACCCAGCATCACGAATTGCAGCCATTGCAACGGCGGACTTGTGTGCCGGGGCATTGTCCTGGTGGAACAGCACAACTTTCGAGAGTTTACCTCGCCGTTTTTCGCGGATCTCATTGCGCAATGTTGCTATTTGTTTGGCGTATAAAGTGCCCGTAATAGTGGCTCCATGCTCGAGATACTCAATCATTAATACCCCTTTACCATCCCAAAAAACAGAGCCCATGACCTTACCGGCAGATGGGCTCACCTTGAATTTCTTCGGAGTTGGAGATGACGGCCTTTTCCATGTCATAGACTGCAGTTTCGTTTCAGGGTCGTAATGATGGAGCCATGTTTCGTCCATTGTTATAAATCGCGCCAAAAAAAGTTCCCGGTCTTGCTGCATCAGGTTCAAATCTTCTTGACAAATCTCTAGTCTAGTTTGTTTTTGCGTGTCAGTAAGCATTCTTGGTACCCAACGCGCAGATACCTTTTTCATACCCAAGCGTTCATGTAAAATATTATGCACGCTCCCCGTTGAAATCTTTACATTTTCAGCAATAAAACGAACTTTGACACGACGATCCGCCAAATCTGAGTTTTCGACTTTTTTCACAATTTCTTCAGTTACTGCTGTAGTAGGGCGTCCGGAGCGGGGGTCGTCCATTGTCGATGTTCTTCCACGTCTAAATTCGGCGCACCAACGTGCGACTGTCGAATACGGAGGAGCATTAGACCCTTAAGTGTCCCGGAAATCCAAATTGACTTGGTCCGTAGAAAAAGTTTTCAAATACAAGTATTTGAACCGGCGCGCAGTTAAATTTTCTCCATTTTCGCTAACGTACTCAATAGCATTGCAAAGAAATTACCGTATATTTTTTTTAACAAAAGACAGTTAGTTTTTTTTTTCATAGCAATCAGCTAGATAGATTAGCTTTACCGGCCAGTATTTAATTTCGTAATATTAAAAGAGTTTGCATCTCATTCTCACTTTATATTGAACGCCCCTCGTATGTACGGGTCAAATCTTGCAAGTAAATTTTGACCTACTTCCCGGTTGCCGATTGAGCTAAAATTTTGCATACCGTATACATGTGTAAATCGGATGACAATGCAATATTATTATGACATGGAGCTGAAAGGTGGCCATAGCTAATCCGTAATAAAAATGACATGACTGCAGTTTGGGCTCATTTTTCACAGCTCGTCTTGACGAGTTCTTTGATCCTAGATGGTGTAACCAGGAGCAAAAAGTACCTACAGTCAGTAATAAAGCTTCTAATAAAAATGGAATTTTTAACAAAAACTTATTTTCAGAATTAGGTAGCTCCCGTGATTTTCAATAAGAAATCCCCAATATTTTCGCTTTTAAAAAACCGGCCAAGAGCGTGTCGGACACGCCCAAGGTAGGGTTCCGTAGCCATTACGAAAAAATCAAGTAATATTTTTCTAAGGATTTCGTATGTGTATGGAATCATCCAAGTTTAGGTATGTTTTATACCTTAGGCTACTATTTACTCTTAAACTACAAATAATTTCCAAGCAATCTTAGCCGCTATAATTTTCCTAGTAAATTTGATATATTTACTACCATTCTGAATTTTTTCAAATTTTTCCACCCAACAGTTTAGATTTTAGAGGGGGGGGGACGGCCGATTTTAATGAAAATTTTCACTTTAAAGTTGAATATTTCGCAAACAGATCACTGAATAGAAAAATCATGTTAGCAACCCCGTAATGGTTTTAAAAGACCTATCCAACGATACCCCACAATATAGGGCTAGCCGAGAAAAAAAAAATCACCCCCACTTTACGTCTATGGGAGGTACCCTAAAAAAATTTTTTTTACCTTATTTTATTCAATCACTTTGTCGGCGTGACTGATATATATATTCATGCCAAATTACAGCTTTCTAGTACTAACAGTCTCTGAGCTTAGCCGCGGACAGCCAGACAGACAGACGGACAGACATGGCGAAACTATAAGGGTTCCTAGTTGACTACGGAACCCTAAAAAGGTAAGTGTTACACGATACCGAGTATATTGAAAAGAGATGTCTTAAAATGAATCCTGAAAACTCAGCAGGTAGTTGGGTTAGGTTTATTAAACTACTAGCTGTTGCCCGCGACTCCGTCTGCTAAGAATTCGTTTATCGCTATCCCGCGGGAACTATGCATTTTTCCGGGATAAAATCTATCCTATGTCCTTCCCAGGGTCTCAAATTATCTCCATATCATATTACTATCTGCGTTTTCGCTCTTCTTTCATCCTATTACTGAGACTTCGCTGCCCGTCCGTCTGTCCGTCCGTCTGTCCGTCTGTCCGTCTGTCCTTCCGACCGTTCGTCCGTCCGTCCGTATGTCACCAGCCTGTATGTTCACAGCTGATGTATTTCAGTTGCCGCTATAACAACCAATCCTAAAAACCAGAATAAAATAAATATTTAAGGGGGCTCCCATACAACAAACATTTTTTTGCTCGTTATGTTGGCGACTGGTTGGCAAAACCTCTTTTTTGTAGTTCGTTATTTTTGTTCCTATTTTAAATTCCACTAAGACCCGCCTGACAGAGACGGAGAAGTCAGTTGCTCTGTCAGACGGGTTGTGCTAAGTTCTATTTGCCTGTTTATTCCCTTTTATTATAGTTGGTAACCATTTTAAACGTGTATTTCATTTATCGATATTAATAACGGCAACAGGTAGGTAGACGCTTGAAATATTAACAGAATATTTAATTATATATTCACTTAAAAAAAATACTTAAATTAAAATAAAACAAATATTTAAGGAGACTCCCGTACAACAAACGCGATTTTTTTACCGTTTTTATAGATAATGGTGCCGGTTTTTTATTACTTTTACTTAATTGCCGTTAATTTCCGACTTAACTTCCGTGATTACCTACTGAATTATAGAATACAGCTAGATTTCAGAACGTTTATATTGTTCATTATTTTCTCGAACCATATTTCTAGTCTTATTTTGTTACAATAACAGCTTTCAAGTGCGACCCCGTATAGGTTTGGCCGCTGACGCGCACTCCACGCGTGAAATATTGTTGCCACTTCACTCCAGGGTTGACATCCCGAACGGACGATAAAATAAAAATCTGGAGGCTGAAACACATCGGGGACGTTTGGGAAAGAGAGATAGAGAGAGAAGCTTCGCCCGTGTTATAAATCCACGAAACAACGTTACCGTAACATTTTTTAAATTGCAACGTTTGCTCGTAGAACGCCATCTATGGGTTATACACCGTGAAATTTTAGTGGTTGTTTTCCCGAAACGAGGTGATTTAGTTTCGATTGTACAATCGATTTATAATTACTATTTTGACTAGAGTCAAAAATCCAATTGTGAAAAACGTAAGTCGAAAATGACCGCAAACCAATAGTAACGCTTCGTTGGTACAAGTAGCGTACGATCGTACGATAGGTTAGGTACCAACGAAGCGTTACTATTGGTTTGCGGTCATTTTCGACTTTCGTTTTTCATGATTGGATTTTTGACTCTAGTCAA
Organism: Archips crataeganus; assembly: GCA_947859365.1. Classification (NCBI taxonomy): domain Eukaryota; kingdom Metazoa; phylum Arthropoda; class Insecta; order Lepidoptera; family Tortricidae; genus Archips; species Archips crataeganus. The sequence goes on along the minus strand of OX402066.1, from coordinate 10,328,862 downwards.
AATAGTAATTATAAATCGATTGTACAATCGATACTAAATCACCTCGTTTCGGGAAAACAACCACTAAAATTTCACGGTGTAGACGAACTTAACACGTCATCTTGAAAGTCGAGGCACTTTAACGTTCTTGGACAGTGGGCTCTATTCATGTTCGAAGTTAAAATACCATGTCTCTATTCAGATCTTTGTACATTTGTACGCCAAGTTTCATCTAAATCCGTTCAGACTGTATTGCGCGATTGACTAACAAACATCCAAACATTTAAACATCTTCAACAAACTTTTTCGTTTATCTAGTAGGATAATTGATACATAAGAAAAAATACATTTGGAAGGAAAAGATACAAATAAAAAAAACACTGAATAGTATAAATTTGGTCCCAATTAGCATTATGTAGCGGAAATCCGGAAAGCTGTTTATCACTGGGACCCGGGTATTAAAAAAAAATAAACACAACAACATACTTTACATAATGTGGCGACAAGAGTACCAGCGGGAAGTGTAGTTCATAACGAAACTCCTTTACCCTCCAATCTTTCCTAGGTGTTTAGCATGGAATTGTAACTATGGAATACTTACGATGCGTTTCAAATAACGCTAAGACTATATCTGTTACAACTTCACTCGCTATTGTCAAATGTTGCTAGTTTGAAACATTCTGCCATCTTTTTAACCCTCAACACAAAAAGAGGGGTGTTATAAGTTTGACCGCTGTGTGTGTGTTTTTGTGTGTCTGTTTGTGTGTCTGTCTGTGGCATCATAGCTCTTAAACGGGTGAACCGATTCGGATGCGGTTTTTTTTTATTTGAAAGCAGGTTTCTTGGCAATGGTTCTTAGACATGTTTCATCAAAATTAGTTCAGCCGTTTCAAAGTTATCAGCTCTTTTATTAGCTGCGGAAGGGATCTTAGACGCAGAATGGGCATTTACTTTATTTTCAAAGTATGTGTGACCAAATTGCATCGGGGGTTTTTAAAAAAAAAATTATAGTTATAATACGTATTGGAGTTGTTTTCAGCATAGGTACATTAATTTTGTGAAAGTATCATCTTTGGCATGAACGTCATCCATAAAATGTGAGGTTGAGGTGACGTAGGAATTTTTCGTATATTCAAAACAGCACTGCGACGCTACTACGCTTTGTCTAAGACAAATCATTTTAAAAATTATGATTTTAAAAAAGTCCTCCGCTCCGCGCGCTTTGTTGGCCGCACCAACACTCCGCTATTGTTAAGTCTACTCTACGGGAACTGCTGAAAATGGGTACCTACGTATCAAATTACATAAATTCTGGAAAAAATAATAAACAAAATTTATAATGGTAATTTAATATACTTAATGCATTTTTTTCTTGACTTCTTTATAGCATTGTTATGTTATGAAGACCTATCCACACCAAAATCAATCAGTAGATCACACGATCAATAAGGTCCGCCTATGTAGTTAATTGTTTCACCGGAAATTATACTCGTATTATAATCAAATAAATACTTAACAATAATGTGTTTTGAAGTAATTTTTTTCTAAACTTTATGTACCTATTTACAAAATATTTCTCTTTCTTCTTTACAAAATTTGGCAGTTTGAACATCAACGAATAAAATAGCCTGTTTTGAAAATTGCATAGTTCCCGCGTGATTGCGTTAAAAAACATTCTGCGTAGACGAAATCACGGGTCATCATCATACGTCCCGCTGCAGGGCACAGGCCTCTTCTCAGAATGAGAGTGCTTGCGCCGTATCGCTCCCACGCGGGCCCAGTGCGGATTGGGAACTTAGTCTTAGCTATAAATAAACTAAAATGTGCCGGGTAAACTCTAGTTCTGCTGCTACACGGTTAAGTGAACTGATGTGCTGCGTTTTACGTAACTCTTGAAAACTCATAACTTCGCGAACGTCAGCACAATTTAGAATTTTCTCATGGGAACACCAAGTTTCGGCAACTTGGAAGTCTTGGAACATTCTAGAAATATGTCGACTAACCCAAGTGTTTACGGAGTGTTTAAGAGTGATTTAAAATATAGTTGCTGTTCGATACTTCAAGGGATTTTTGAGTTTTGATTGAAATCCAGCTATTCTTCGTATTTTTTAATGTAGATCGGTGTACAATTTGCAAGACCTTTTATATAAAATTAAATAAAAAGGGGCGATGGTCCGTTGCTCTCAAGAATCAAATTCGTAATGTTTCCGGTGTTGCCAGCGTTAAATCTCGCTAGTGATGGGCGTAGACATGTTCCCCCCCTCGAAGGTCGTAGGACTTCGAGCCAAGTCTTCATGTGCTGGATCAGGCAAAGGACAGAGGTTTATGATTGCTCGACGAATGACGCCTCTTGCTGTCTTGATGTCCGCCACACGTGCAATGCCATCAGGTCCTGGATGCAGGGTTTGAATGCGCCCAAGGCGCCATTTTAATGGAGGTAAGTTGGGTTCCTTGAGAACCACCATATCGCCTTGTTCGAGATGTCCACGTTCCGAGCGCCACTTCGATCTCTGCTGTAATTCGTTCAAGAACTCGTAGCGCCATCTTTCCCAAAACTGTTGACGAATCTTCTCTAATTGCTCATATCGGTTGAGTCCACTCGTGTTAGCGTCTAATAATGCTGGTGTTGGTAAAGAAGTGAGCGGTCTACCGATCAAGAAGTGTCCAGGACACAAAGGATAGAGGTCAGAGGGATCTGATGAGAGTGGAGTTAGAGGCCGGGAGTTCAAAATTGCCTCAATTTGTGCAAACAACGTAGTCAACTCTTCGAACGTCATATTGGTGTTTCCTAGCATTCTAATCATGTGGTATTTTGCAGACTTAATGCCTGCCTCCCAAAGCCCACCGAAATGGGGTGAATAAGCTGGCGAAAACTTAAATTTAATACCCTCACCGGCGGCAAAGGAAGCGATCGTTTCATTACAGGACTCTAGAAATTTTACTAAGTCATTGTTTGCACCCACGAAATTTCGACCGTTGTCGCAATGGACTTCGCTTGGTTTTCCTCTGCGAGAAATAAAACGCTTTAAGCACATGAGGAAACCTTCAGCACTTAAATCAGATGCGACCTCTAGGTGAAGTGCTTTAGTCGTAAAGCATACAAATAAGCATAAATAACTTTTAATAATTTTACAACCACGTCCCTTTCGGTCTCGTGTTGGAAATGGACCTGCAAAGTCGACGCCAGTGATTTGAAATGGAAAGTTATGAATTACACGAGATGAAGGTAAGTTGCCCATTATGGGACTTATAGTTTTAGCCTTTAATATTCTACATATTCTACAATTATTTACTATAGTACGTGCGAGTCTTCTGCCTGCAAGAGGCCAGAAGTTTTGCCTCAAATTAGTTAGAAGAAGCTGTGGACCTGCATGTATAAGTTTTATGTGCTCGTGAGCAAATAACAATTTGGTAAACTCGTGTTTTGATTCTAAAATTATAGGATGTTTTTTGTTATATGTTTCAGATGAATTTTGAATACGACCGCCAACTCTGAGAATGCCCTTTACATCAATAAAAGGTCTCAGAGGCAACAGTCGAGAACCGGAAGGTAAGTATTTTTTATTTTTTAATAGTTTAAGTTCAACTGCAAAGCATTCTGTTTGATGTTGTTTAACCATGTATTGCAGTGAGAGTTCCAATTCGTCAGTAGTTAGGTAGCCTGTTCGTTTGGATTTAATGTTTCGTATGTTGTATAAAAAACGTAGTACATATGCGACAATCCTTTGTAACGTTGTGAATTTTGAATAATTTCCAAATTTTATAATTTTACTAGTGCTATCAATGATTGTTGTACATGTGGTAACGTTATCAGTAGCTGTAGTGTTAGTTGTAAGTATAGGTTTAGGTTTAGTTGTGTAAGTTTTCTTTTCAGGTAAAGGTTCAGTCGATTTTATTACTTCAGGCCAACCAGATGGTTCTTCAACTAAGAAGAGAGGGCCATGCCACCATAATGTGGCTTTGTCAACCTGGTTCGGATTTAAGCCACGGGACGCTAAGTCTGCTGGATTTTGTATACCTGGTACGTGTCTCCACGATCCAGCAGCTGATAATTCTTGGATTTCCGCGACCCGATTCGCTACGAAAGTCTTTAGAGTGTTGGGTTTAGTGTGTATCCAGCCAAGCACAATAGAAGAGTCTGTCCAGAAGTACATTTCACGTATATCAAGCCTAAGAGCCTTAATTACTTTGGCGCTCAACCGTGATGCCAATAATGCGCCACACAACTCCAATCGAGGTATTGTTTGAGTTTTTACCGGAGCTACCTTAGTCTTGGCGCACAATAAATTAACTGTTACTTTGCCTAAACGGCTAATTGAACGCAAGTAAACGCATGTCGCATATGCATTCTGTGATGCATCACAAAATGTATGCATTTCTATAGTGACATCAGTATCATCACAGAGGACGAATCTAGGGATTTGAAAATTCAATAACGTTTGCAAACCTGAAACGAAATCCCGCCACTTAATTTCCAATTCGGTTGGAATCGGATCATCCCAATCCAGTTTAGACATCCACAATTTTTGCAAGATAATCTTAGGTATAATAGTACACAGACCTAATAATCCGAGAGGATCAAAGACCTTGGCTGAATTGGATAAAATTGACCGCTTTGTAGCTTGCGCCGGACAGTTCAAATTGACAGGAAAATTCAAGGTGTCTGTTACCGGGTTCCATTTAAGGCCTAACGCACTAGATTGCGAGTTTAAATTTAAATCTTTAGGTACGGCCATGTTATTATTTCCTTCAAACACTGAACAGTCGTTTGTGCGAAATTTGCGTAAAGGAAGGTGAGCTGAATGAAGAGTTTTAGTAACTGCGTTAATAATTTGACATAAATCGTCTTTAGAATGACTACCGGTAATCAAATCATCTATATAAAAATCTTCTTTGATTATTTTACTAATCTTCTCACTAGGACATTCTTTAGCAAGCTGAACTAAACATCGTGTACTTAAGAATGGCGCCGAGGCAGTACCGTAGGTCACTGTATTGAGTTCAAATATTTTGACAGGTAGAGATTCGTGTTCTCGCCATAAAATCATCTGTAGGTGACGTTGTTCAGGCTGGACCAGTATCTGACGGTACATCTTTTCCACGTCAGCTGTAACGACATATTTGTGTTGCCTAAATCGTAACAGTATTGAAAAAAGGTCGTCTTGAACGACAGGACCCACATGTTGTATGTCGTTAAATGAAATTCCAGAGGATGTCTGATGCGTCAAAGACGGCTCTCAATCTAGTAGTTTCACTTTGTTCCTTAATAACCGCATGATGTGGCAAAAAACATCCATGATTAGGCTTAATAGATATCTCACTCATATGTCCCAGGCGCTCATATTCCTGCATAAATTTAACGTATTCTTGTTTGAACACAACCTTGTTTCTTAATTTTCTTTCTAATTGTAACAATCGATGGTGAGCAATGTTATACGAGTCGCCTAGAACATCTGGTGACTCACTCAAGGGAACCTGGACGACAAATCTGCCATTCTCATCGCGGATAGTCGTATCGTTAAATAATTCCTCACAATAATCTTCACCACTAGAATAAGGTTTACTTATGGGAACTTCCTCCAATTCCCAGAATTTAACAAGCTGTTGATGTATATCTTTGCTAAATTGACAGCGTATTTTATTTGAATTTTCATAATATTTCCCCCCAATGGGACCTGCCACGATCCATCCTAAGTGGGTTTCCTGTAAAATCGGTTTATTAGGCCCTAGGTTTATACGAGCGGATCCCATGACGTCCCAAAAGATGTCGGCTCCCAATAAAAGCTCAATCTCTGATGGGTAAAAGAAGTTTGGGTCCGCTAACTGAATATTGCTAGGTATATTTAAATCATGAAGATGTATTTCTGTCTGAGGAAGATTGTCGGTTATAACTGGCACGACATAACATTTGACAGAAGTACTAAATTGACCATGAACCGATTTTATATGTAAGTTGCAATGTTCGGCAATGCTTAATGTTGCATTATTAAGACCGGACACATATTTACATTGATTGCGCTTTTTAATACACGCTAACTTTGCTTGAGCCGCCTCTGTTACAAACGATGATTGACTACCGCTATCCAAAAGCGCTCTCAACCTGATCGTTTTGCCATTGGCATGCACCTCAACTAAAGCCGTAGACAGAAGAGCCAAGTTTGAGGCGCCAGCAGACATTGTAACAACGGGGGTGAAACTAGACGAACCACAAACACCTATGGTGGCAGCACGACCGGCTTGTTCGCTATCCGAAGCCGTAGTTGTAGTAGTAAATGATGTAGACGCTTCTTCAGTATTATGAACCGGCTGCTGAGTTTGTTGTGTTGGTGTATTTGTGTTCTTTGTTATTTGTTTGTGTAATAATGTATTGTGTTTACGTTTACAGATGCGGCAACCTGCGAGCCTGCACTGAAAAGCTTGATGGCCACCACGAAGACAATTACTACATATTCTCCAATTAAAGACTTTTGCGTTTCTTTCTTCAATAGACATTGATTTAAATTTATTGCAATCGTATAGTTTGTGGTCTTGTTTACAAGCTAAACAATGACCATGAGAAGGTGAATCGAGTGAAGAAGAAATAAATGATTTCGATTTTACAAAACTATTGCGTTTTTCATTTTTATTATTTGGAGTTACAGATTTTGCGGCATAGACTGTTTCTAATACAGTTGCCCTTTGACGAAGAAAATCGAAAAAATCTTTTATACTCGGTGTTTCTAATGTGCTTCGAAACTCCTCCCATTTTCTAGACGTTACCGGATCCAACTTTGCAGAGCCCATGTATATAATAATAGTGTCCCAGCTATCGGTAGGTTCACCTAATATATTTAAAGCAGATAAATTTTTCGAGATTGCATCTATTAAATTACGTAAGCCCCGGTCGGACTCCCTGGTAAGCGCTTCAATTGAAAATAGGCATTTAATATGTTCGTTAATTAAAAGGCGTTTGTTGTTATATCTATCGCAGAGCAACGACCAAGCGATTTCATAATTATTTGCGGATACCGTGACACTATTAATGACTGCCTTAGCGGAACCCTCCAAATGTGTTCTTAAATAATGGAACTTGCTAACGTTATCAATATTCTCCTTATTATGAATTAGAGATAGGTAAATGTCTCGAAACTCGAGCCATTTATTAGAATCGCCGTCAAACGGAGGAAGCTTCAGCGGTGGTAGTTTAATGTTATGTTTGGAGAATGTTGAACCACCACCGCATGATGCCTCGTCCCCTTGCCTTAATTTAAATTCACTTAACGCATCTAGTAACTCTTGAGCCTTTCCAATCAAATGATAAAACCTATTTTCAGTTTCTTCCCGTTCCTTAATTTGTTGAGATAAGTCGAGATCTACTAGCTCAATTTTAGACTGAATCTCATCAAAACTATAACATAGTTCTTGCAATTTCGCTAATCTTAACTTAAATTCGCTATTTATAGCTTGGTGACGTTCAGCCATACTTTCAATTTGTAAAATTGGAGTAAAATATTTCTCAAATAACGTGAGGCGACTTCTAATACCGCCTCTTTGTTTACTTAATTCCTTTAAATCGGCCATAACGTGAGCGCAACCAATAACACACTAAGTTATTCAAATAAAAATTAGGTCAATGTTATAGTAGGTAATGAATCCAACCTGTTTCCGATGCACAAACCAGCTGATCGCTGATAACGCGCCGGCGATGCTGCCCGACACGGTGCCGCGGTGCGATCTTGTAGGAAACGCGCCAAGCCAAGCCGTGCCGGTGTTCAGTTATTTGGTTTCGCCAACTTATTCACGGAGTAGCCCCTGGAATAGTCGGCCAATAGGCTTAAGTATATGTTTACACAAACACTAAACGAGGAAATGCTGCCGATTAAACTTAATTACGATGTAAAGATAAACGAATTATGCACTATGTTTAGACGTTATACAAAGAAGTTGTTTACTACTTAAGGTATTTGCTATTAAAATGCAACTTTAAATTGTTAATTATCTTTAACCAAACCTTGTATTAACTATATTGAGCACAAATAACTGGGATTATAGAAATTTAAGAAGTAAAATACTTTGGTTTTTAATAAAAACCGAAAGAGGGTAATTTTACCACACTTTATGCTCGAAGAATCGAACGCTTATTTACACAAATTGATACAATTTTAGATGAAATAATGAATGGAAAAATAAGGAATTGGACGTTACTTCCCTCGGAACCGTCTTAGCACTTTCTTCGGGATAAATCTCGCCTTCCCGTTGCGTCGCCGTATCACGTCGGGGTCACCAAAATGTTCGATACTTCAAGGGATTTTTGAGTTTTGATTGAAATCCAGCTATTCTTCGTATTTTTTAATGTAGATCGGTGTACAATTTGCAAGACCTTTTATATAAAATTAAATAAAAAGGGGCGATGGTCCGTTGCTCTCAAGAATCAAATTCGTAATGTTTCCGGTGTTGCCAGCGTTAAATCTCGCTAGTGATGGGCGTAGACAGTTGCTTTATAAAATTTTAAAAGGTTAGGTACTTTAAACTGTGGGAACTACGGCCCAAGACCTCTCATTTCGAGAGGAGGCCTGTGTTCTACAGTAGGACATATATGTATGGGCTGGGATGATGATGACTTCAAACGAAATAAAAAACCCTCTCAAGCAGGGGGTTCAAAACCGGGCTCGCACATCAGTTTTTCGGAACTTATGTGCGAAATTGCATTTCTAAAAATTACCATGAGCTTTATGATAACGGAAAACATCGTGACCGAAGAAATTCGATGGTATATGTATATCCCAATCCGCACTGGGCCCGCGTGGGAACTGCAACCCAAGCCCTCTCATTCTAAGAGGAGGTCTGTGCCTTGCAGTAGGACGTGTATGATGAGGGAGGATGAACCTAAGTGTTTACGAGTGATTTAAAAGGTAGCCTTTTTACAATTGTCAAAGGTTACTTCAGAACTTTAACTTGTTTGAAAAGCAGTTCTTAGCCATCTACTAGTACGCCCAGAAACAAATAAAATTATTGACCTTCATTCAATAAAGCATAAAATTTGAGGCAGTTTTGGAAAAATACTTTTTAATAAACTAAAGCCGACGAACGAGCACTCGTTCGCCTGATTATAAATGACCATCCTAGCCATGGACAGTGGACACCCAGCTCAGCTTCTAGTCCATACGAGACAAAAAATATCATCATACTTAACTTGTAAAAGTTGGCCTAGTAGCGCCATCTCTTGGTCCAGGTGAGCGGGTAGCTCCGAAGGAGTGTTGAAGTCTCTCGGTAGAGGGCATAACATAGATGCGCTTTATCACTGCCTAAATGTGATTATAACAGACTGAAGTGTACGATGTATGGGAAAGATTCGTCGCTAACTTCTAGACCAGTGATGGTGTAGGGGTAAGCACGCCGCACGGAACGCTGAGGACCTGGGTTCGATTCCCAGCATTGGTCTTTTTTCTGGGGTTTTTTCTGTGCATCTATATTTCAGTTTGTATTTAGTTTGAAATATATGGTTTCACGGGATGACCGTAAAAGTAATAAAAAAAAATGAAGTTGAAGAAAATAAAAAATAAATAGAAAAAGATACTTCATACTTAACTTGTAAAAAATATCACTTAAAACGTACAGTGGCGGAGAACCATCCGTCGAGGTAAGGTGGATGGTGTTCGTCAGCATCTAATTCTATTTGGAAAAGCTCAACTACTTACACGTAAATGTATAGGTAACTTTTTCACGGGGGCCAGAAAGCTTAAGAAATTTCAGTGGTGGTGGGCCAGAATTGCAGCAAAGATGCATTCTGATTTGCTACCGTTAATTAATCATATAAAAGTATAAACATTTTTTTTTCTTTTATAATCCAGCGACACATGAACTACGCGGCTAGTCTAAGTCTAACTGGCTCCTTTACTTATGCTATTATTTTACTACGTCACGTCTGGCTCAAGATATGGTTATCGCGAGCCATATACTAATTATTTCGAAGAACTGGCGGCGGGTTGTACTTTTCCCACCACTGATATAGATAATCTTTATGTCTTCATCCCATGCCTACAGAGGCAGTAGAAATTGAAGCGATATCTTTCCACTATCTTTGATTCCAAAATATTAATTTCCTAGCCTCATCTAGTCTCTCTTCACATGAATTATTCACATTTTACACAAACTAAGTAATAACTTAATTAAAACTAGACCCAAAGATGCTGGCAGCTAGTGTCCAACCGAACACTCGGTTTCGATTTCGACAAGTTTAAATTTACGGATTAGTTTCAATCTCGACAGAAAATCCGCCGAAACTAGTACCGAAGTTGAAACTGCGTTTGAGGGCTTTCGTGCGGCATTCGGGCGAAGTCGCGTAGTGTATTAGGTTCGCCACTCGCGCATTTGCTAATTTTTAACCCCCGACACAAAAAGAGAACTTTACATAATGTGGCGACAAGTACCAGCGGGAAGTGTAGTTCATAACGAAACTCCTTTACCCTCCAATCTTTCCTAGGTGTTTAGCATGGAATTGTAACCATGGAATACTTACGATGCGTTTCAAATAACGCTAAGACTATATCTGTTACAACTTCACTCGCTATTGTCAAATGTTGCTAGTTTGAAACATTCTGTCATCTTTTTAACCCTCAACACAAAAAGAGGGGTGTTATAAGTTTGACCGCTATGTGTGTGTGTGAATGTATCTGGCATCATAGCTCTTAAACGGGTAAACCGATTCGGATGCAGTTTTTTTATTTGAAAGCAGGTTTCTTAGCGATGGTTCTTAGAGATGCTTCATCAAAATTGTTCAGCCGTTCTAAAGTTCAGCTCTTTTATTAGCTGCGGAAGGGATTTTCAAACTTACATAATGTATGACCAAATTGCGTTGGGGGTTCTTAAATTTTTTAATTTATAGTTATTTGTTGCAACGGTTGCTATTCCACATTGAATATAATCGATATTAGGTACCTTTCTTTAGAGCTGTCAAACTATTAATTTATCGGATAATCACATCTATGACACAATACATACTTACAAAAGCTAAAATTAACACAAGTTTAAAAATTATACACTAAATAGACTAAAAATAAAGTTTCGGTGGGACTTACTCGTATCGGTAGCATTTTTTCGCTGAATCGCAATGCCGATGCGTTATACGAGGAAACTGCCACAGTATTACGTGCCCTGTCCCAGTCTTCACCCAAACTACAAGTTTCTAGCAAAATTAATTAAGAAAACTCGCACCAGTAGAGTTCCAACACAGGAATTTTCATTGTACATTAGCCTAATAACAGAAATGTAAATTCACGCACCGTTCGTTGCTGGAATTAACACTAATTTGTAATTGTAACACGTAACACATCCATAACTCAGCACAAGCCTAGCACAAAGTCTGAACCTAATGTCATAATTACCATAGCGAGTTCGCAGTTCGCTACTTTGAACTGGGAGGCTGGCAATCTCGCAGTGTTCTCTTTTGTAGTTCCGCGCGCCTTTTTAGGGTTCCGTACCCAAAAGGTGCCAACGGAACCCTATTACCGAGCTCCGCTGTCTGTCTGTCCGTCCGTCTGTCACAGGACTCTATCTCTTGAACTATAATAGCTAGACACTTGAAGTTTACACTGATAATGTATTACTGTGGCCGCTATAACAACAATTACTAAAAATAAAATAAAGTTAGTAATTAAAAGGGGGTCTTCATACAAGAAACGAGTTTTTTTTCAGTGTTTTTTATTCGATCTTATAATGGCTTTAACCATACACTTGAAATATTCACCGATTACAAATTACTATGACCGCTACGACAACAAATACGAGAAAGAAAATAAAGTTAAAAATTAAGGGGGGCTCCCGGCTAACCAATACTCCGTACATTTTACTTTGAAGTAGAGCTCTGATAACACTGAATTAATATAGTTACAACGATTCACGGCGTATATTTTGATATACCTAATAATTTGTACCTACGGAACCCTCTGTACACGAGTCCGACTCGCACTTGGCCAGTTTTTTATTTTGAGTGATCTATTAGCAAAGTTAGATAGTAGGAATAAAAGTGGAGCTACAAGTGATGGTCCTTCAGTACCGAGATTTCAGTCGGAACCTTTGATCAATTATAACTGAAGATACACATTGCCGAACAAAATCCCCTTCAAAGAATGTCCGAACTTTTTTATTTGTTTGCGTAACAATTAAAATCATCACCTACACAGAAATTTGAACCTAGTCTTTACTTCATTACAGTCGAATTTCGGTTGACACTTGACAGCTAAACTTGACAATTTCACGCAACGTACTGAGAAAAAAGAAGGCCACTTTTATCAAAGTGGCGCTCATTTGGCTCGGACATTTTCGGGCGCGCGACTGTGGATCTACAGTTATAATTGATCAAAGGTCGGAACAGATAATAAAACAATAAGACTGACTGTCAAGTTGTTGACTCGTAAATGAAAATAGTTTTTTGCGGCGCATTCTTCTTGGGAATCATGGTCTTTCCGAAAGCGCTGGTAGACTCAAAAAAGACATATAAAAGAGCCCTTAAAGCTACCAAAAGAACTAAATTTTTGATTTTTGTTTTTTTTCATACAACAGACATTGATCCCTAATAGGTATGGTAAAGGAATTTCTTGGACGACTGAACGACAATCCAAAAACTGATAAATACAGGGTTATTTGTAATTCACTAGCATCCTTTTAACCCTAAACTCCTACCACTTAAACAAATGTTTTTTGTTTTACGGCTTTTGTCATAGCTTAATATTTTTGGTGTAATAACGTTTTGAAAATTTGAGATTACCTCTTATTTTTACGATACTCTGTGTATTTGTATGGAAAAAAGTGCTTCATTTTAAAAAGTCGTAAAACAAAAAACATTTGTTTGAGTGATAGGAATTCAGGGTTAAGAGGATGTCAGTGAATTACAAATCACCCGGTATATAAAAAATAGAAAGCTAACTCAAACGCCTATATAATATAACATATACCTGCACGTTTCGATTGTATTGCACCGGCTGTGGTTACAAGCACACCACTACACAACGACCACGACAGCCACGAGGTAAATAAGACAATTAAATCGTGTTAAAGTTCGAATTTTACCATTTACATTTAATTTTAACGAAAAAGTCTATGTGACTGTCTTTATATCTATACTAATATACTAATACTAATACTAATATACTAATACTAATACTAATAATATTATAAAGAGGAAAGATTTGATTGTTTGTTTGTTTGTTTGCATTGAATAGGCTCCGAAACTACTGGACCGATTTCAAAAATTCTTTTGCCGTTAGAAAGCTACATTATCACTGAGTGACATAGGCTACTTTTTACCGCGGGAAAATACCTTTTCACCTCACTAGCTCGGAAAGCCCTTTTTGTTTGTTTGACATCTATTGAGAAAATCGCTTTTTATCCACAAGTGAAGAAAGAGTTTTGAAATTCGAAGGCAGCTTAAGTGATATTTGACAGCTAACAAAACGTAAAACGTTAAAAGTGCTGAATTTTTAACATCACAATTAATGAATTGCATCGAGTAAAAAACACTAAATACAGTCTTACAACTTTATTTTAATTCATAAATATCAGCATTCAACATTGACCTTCATTCTTGTTGTAAAAACGGATAAAATGTTCTGACAGTCCAAGTAAGTCGATGTGCGATCAAAACGCATCCGAAATAATAAAAAAAAACACAAATACAATTTAACAGTAATACAGTTTGCTCATATCTCAAAATCGATAATCTGGCTAATTGAACTTTACTCGATGTGCAATAAAGTTCAGTTTGGTTTATTCATTGATTGGAGATACGAGTTTTTTCAAAGTAGTGACGATATGTCGGTATTGGAATAGTTCCATAAAGACTGGATTTGCTTAGGCTATTTTGCATTATTTTTGATTTTACCAATATTTCTATAAGTACTTCTAAATTATTGTATTGACAAAGAGGTAAATAAATAATAATTGATAGTACAAACCCTTTTTCTTATTTTCCTCGCTGTAGTGAGGTGAAAAGTTTTGTGTTATACACGGGTGAAAAGTTATTTTACGTCTCGTGTGTTGAAGCACTCGCTATCGAAAGAATTCTATTTTTGAACCACTCGCTTCGCTCGTGGTCAATCATAGAATCCTTTCGATAGCTCGTGTTTCAAAATGAACACTCGCAGTTAAAATACAACTTTCCCCCCTTGTATAACAAATAACTATTTCCTACGGGAAAATTAATTTATCGCGGGCGAAGCTGCGGACGGAAGGCTAGTCCTTAATACATACTTAACATTTTCACGGCTGACCTACTACAAATTTCAATAACATTTGGTGTACCTATACGCTGCATATCAGATGACTTTATTGTTAGAGTTACTTAGTCCAATGGTTTGATAATATCTAAAGCAAACTCTTTTCGCTATATACATTGCAATTTGACAAGATAGTAATACACAAAAATCATGCACATTTAAGGATAACCTCCCCTATACGTTAAGTGGGGAAGAATTTTCTGCAACTTAATTGTCAAAACGCTATCAAACGGGCTGATTCTGCTGCTCCCGTGCTCTGATGAAACTGACTCTACATATCTTAAACTTCGTCGTTTATAGCTTAATCACCTTTCCTCTGCGTTGCAGGTTCCTACAACCGGTAACACACTGCTATTAGCAACATAACGCTCGAAATGCAAAGCGCTTTTGTTCACCATTGTGCCGGGAACAAACAAAGAGGTTACTTATGCATTATAAATCTAAGCCCATTGCTGGCTTCGTAATAAGCCCCGTAATGCCTTCTAATTATATTAATAGTGCGGGGGCCTTAGATGGCAGAACTGCGCCTACAGTTCACTTATTATTGGAGTTACGACTTGGCGAATTTTTGTGGTTTAGGGGACTTATTAGTAATGCGTCATAATGCCAGACAAAGCTATGAAAAAATTGTGTTGGATTTAATAACGTAGGTAATGCTTATTGTCGTTATACGTATTTACATTATGTGTTTTTATTGTTATGCCACTTCAATGACATGCGTAACAATGTTATGCCAATTGAGGGAGACCCCGTGAAAGTTCCTCTGGTCTTTCTGTTGGTTACCTTCTTCACGATAAAACCGCTGAACTAAAGATAACTTCGAGGTAATTTAGTAATAAAAAGTTCGTATTATATATAATACTGAATGATATCTCGAAGTTTAGATGAAGACAAAAATCACCTTGAATTTTAATTCATCAGCGAACTAACTAAAATTGCACATTTAATAGCACCATTCCCGCCGCAGACGACCGCGACCGTTCGGGATCGAGGATTAAACCCTTCCAGAATTTTATCACGCCAAATAGCACCAATAATATTTAGCCCTAAACAGTGATAAAATGGGCCGATTGCGCCGTGAAAAATGCCCCACCCGTCACTCTAACGACGCGCATTTGTACGGGTGACCCGTTGGTAGTGTTGCCATTCTTGAACTTTTTATGTGTCTTTACTTGTTGTGTGTATTTTAATCGTGAAATTTAAAATTACCGATTTCGAAAAATATTTAAAATTCAGTCTTTTGACGCCAAAGGGCATTTTGATTTGGAATCAAAAATACAAATCGCTATTGCAGTTCAAAGTGGAAACCACCCTACTTTGTAGCTCGGACTTGAAGTTATTAAAAGTTAAAACCTAACCGCTAAAAAATCTTAAATCTTGTTGACATTAATTAACATAGGTAGGTACATACAACTTGTGGAATTTTTACTTTCGTGCTTATGGACTGCCATTCCAGTACAATTTAAGAATGCAATCGAACAAGACTACATTTTTTTTTTATTTAGACTTCGTGCAATTCCAAAGTTTATTCGTTGTTATGCTTGACAGCCTAATCTACCCTCTTTACTTTTCTAATTTATAGTTAGACAAATAAATTGCTTAACTGTTGCTACCCAAACTGCAGCGACTCAAACACTACTTCCCCCGCTCGTTAAAGAGTAATCATAACGCTCAACCGCACCAGTAGACCATCCGACTCTCGCCCCAAATCAGAAGTTGTAGGTTAGGATTAGTATGGGAATGACAGCTGTCAAACGCGACGATAAAATCCCCGGATCTGTATTTTTCTGAATCCACTGAATCTATTACCTACTTAAAATCGCGCCTGACAACACAATAGCCGTAGAACGGTGTTTCTCACGCGTAAATACGGCGGGAAATATTGGAGTGTAAAATCAGGTATTAGCCTGATACACGATTATGTGCGATTACGCTGTTTGCAGCGAATACCGTTTGTGTTATGGGTATTTGCACGCTCTTGTGCTTTTAGCTTTTATTCAACTTCCTATGTTCGCATGAAAGTTGTCGTCAAGTCTTACAAGTCGAATTTCACCCGACTCTAGTGATCTGATTGACTGTAAATGACAGCGAGAGAGAAAGAGAGATTTATTTATATTTTCGATACGCAGGGGAAAAATGCAAGGACATTCCATCTCCGTATCACATTGGATAACAATTCAAGTTCAGTCAGGAAATAAACTTGCATCAATAAATATTTTTTAAGAGTCTTAGTAAGTTTGCCCTCATCCCGAATAATAATCGAGGATTATAAGCGTGGGCAAAATGTATTAGCTGATTTTTAGGCAACTACCTAACCTTTGAGTATCTTTTTAATTGTAATTATTAAGATTAAAATATAATATATATAGGTACTTGTCGGCTTTTAAAATGTAGTACTTACTACATTGCTTACACTTATAAGCAGAAACCGTTTATCGTCAAATAATACACAAACCATGCCGTGATGGGCCTATTCAGGAACTACAATTCACAGTTCCTCTCGTATATGCGGCGATCTAGAATATTCTAGCTGTGTTACAAGCGTTCGTCACAAAAATCCTTATAAAACAGCTGCCTACGCCAGACTAATATTAAACTAAGCGTAATAACCACAAAACTCATAGTTTCACGCAAGGGCGTAACGTATTCATATTATTACTTTTATGCCGCCAGAGGGCGCACGTGGGCTTTACAGCGCTATTGTCTGTAAACACGGGCCTACGCGCCAGCCAGCTGTTCACACATTCTAAATGCTAACGTTTCAGAATAACGTTTTTGTGGTGTCAGTAGACGTCCGAGTGGTTGCTATTTAACTTTATGTCATTAAAAATTGAGGTATCAGCACGTCAGCAGTGTTATCTATTGGGCGTTAGCATGTCAGACACTAGGGCATTTACCTTACATCTGAAAATGTTTTGTTATAATGTACCTAGTACTTAACATACTTAATAATTGTCATCATTAGTACCGAGTCATTATAAAGTTATAATCATCGCAACTTACGCATGCTTCGATAAACTAGGTACACGTACTACACTAACCATTAGGTACATTTGAAATTTACCATGAGCTTTACGGTGAAGGAAAACATCGTGAGAAAGAGAAAACCTGCATTCACCTGCAAAGAAATTCAATGGTGTGTGTGTGTGAAGTTCCCAACAACGGCCCAAGCCCTCTCATTCTGAGAGGAGGCCTGTGCCCTGCAGTGAAACGTATATAGGCTGGGATGATGATAATGATGATGACTACACTAACCGATTGAACTAAAAATCCCACAGGATCAGGAAGTAATATATGCAAATTACCGAAATCTCAGCCTCTAAGTTTAAACCTCGAAATTTTGCAAGGTACCTAACGTAAACAAAAACCAACGAATAATTTATTCCACAGGAATCAGTAAAAGTTAGAAAGTAAAGTTAGAAAAAAGAAAAGGGAGCATATGACAGGAATTCCCACCAACCCAACCAAATAGCTCTAAGTAATTGTACAGAAGCGGGCGAGGGTCGGTCAAGGAATAAACCAACGGGTAAAAACATAAAAGACCGACCTAAGCACCCCCCAGTGCCCAGCGGGAGAATGCATGCTCCTCTCCCGGCCTTCCAGCAAATGGCTGAGGCAGGACACTGTGGGTAGATTAAGTCCCCTCCCTACCCCTCCCCTCCTCAAAATATAAAGCACACGTTTTTTGTATTAATAATCAATAGAGAAGGGGACTTGTGACCGGGTTTTTTAGTCCGTGCAAGTCGGACACTGTCTGGGCCCTCCATTCCCAGTTCGTCCGAAGGGATTTTTCCCAAGCACAAGTCACTCTTCCTACCCTAAAGTAAAAAATAGCAAAGACTTCGCGTCTTTGGCCCCTCTGGCGACTCATTCAAAAAAAAAAAAGTTAGAAAAACGTTTTAGTAAAATCCCGCAATTTTACAACTATTTATTTATACTTACCTACTGCATGTAGAGTCGCGAAAAACTACTGAAAAGGGTTTTTTTAACCTTTAAAAGCATTCATAACTTCATAGCCAAACAGTATGAATAAGCTCGCTTCAACATTGACCTTATCTCTAACCATCGTAGGGTCAAGGTAAAGGGCTTTTAAATAGAAAAGTTGTTAGTCACAATAAAGTCTTAGCCAGACCTAACTCACTAGACCAAAGAGTAATGGACGATCACACGCTCTCGCAATCGTCGCGGGTGATTAATGTACTGAACATTCCAAAAACTCATTATTCGCTAATAAAGATTCATTAAACTCGAAACTAATCCACTAGGTCGATGCAATGGAAATTATGGAGTCCCGATCGAGGTCTAATGGGAGGGGAAGATGGATGATAACCCCCCAAGGAACCACTGAACGTTTTAACTTGCAAATTAAAACGATTCCCCGAGTTAAGTTGGGTACAATTTGGCGACTGGAGGTTACAGATTATCTTGTAAAACTTTTTGATAACGCAACTTCAAATTTTGGAGTATTTCATCTGGTCTCGAATATAATCGACCTTTGGTTGTAATTAACTTAAAAGGGTAAACCGTAAACCTTCGTGTCACAGGTAAAGCAACTAGTAAATCTGTAAGAGATGTAGAAGGAGTTCGGATTTATTCCGGGACTGTTAATAAGTCTACGCTAATATTATAAAGAGGAAAGATTTGTATTTTTGTATGTAACGAATAAACTTAAAAACTACTGGACCGATTTAAAAAATTCTTTTGCCGTTAGAAAGCTAATTATCACAAAGTGACATAGGCTACTTTTTACCGCGGGAAAATATCTTTTCCTACGGGAAAATTAATTTATCGCGGGCGAAGCTGCAGACGGAAGGCTAGTATGAGATAAACAGGAAATAAGAATCAGCGAGCCCGCTGTTTTCGGTCTTAAACCTGACTTAAACTAACTTAATCATCAAATAACTAAAGGTAAGTCCGCAAAGCGACACAATGACATTATTTTTAATAGGCTCCTGATATTTGTTGCATCCTAATCATGGGAAGAATCGACGGTGAAAGAAAATACTTCTAAATTTTGCCTATTAGTTTCCTTAGTCAATTGTGGGCAAATAGCAGTATTTTTTACCAGCATTCGTAACCATAAATCATCTCAGGACGCAATAAATACAGGAGCCGCAACACGACGCGGCGAGCCAGTCGCATCTCCGCAAATTATACAGCATTTACAGTCTTCACTGCCAATGTCTTTGTTGGTATGAATTATTATGAAGTTTGTACAGAATAGTAAGGAAAGCGATATTTATAGCGACGGTAAATCACGTCGGCTTATAATGTATCGGAGTGCCATTCAGGACCGTGCAACTTACCACGGCGTCCTGCGATTTACGACACCATATTTTTACAGCTGGGCTCGTCCTAAGCGTCCGGTGGCTGGGAGCGTTTTCTGTGTCCATTGCCTTTGCTGCCAGATGACTACTGTGAGGTGAGCATCACAGCCGCGCAATGAACAGATTTCTGGTCGCATATACTCATACCGTTTAACTCGTAATTGCAGTGGTTTTTCATTTCGTAATTATAAGTTTTTGAGTAAGTTTTTACGCCGTTTCCTTATTTTTTTAGACCATCTGTGGCAGTGAAATAACTACCTTGATAAATTACCTAACTTTTTACGTCATTTGCTCAATCGAGCTATGAATATTTGCGTTTTTATAACCATTTTAAATCTATCAAAGTAGCCCCAAAATTTCCTAAAGTAACCCCACCCCACCCCAGCTTACCGTACTTTAAATTGTTTGTTTCATTGAGATCTGGTTTATTTCTAGTTTTTCTCCGATGCATCATCAGGGACAGTTGATCCTGCGAAGGTCGATCGATATGGTGATGGTGGTTCTTTTGGTTATGAGTTGAGTTGCGTTTGCATTGATTTTTTTCTTATCGGTGAGTACCTAGCGAAATAAGTATTCCATTTATTTTACCATGGACCTCCGCACAGTAACGCCTGATTATATAGCAAGCTACATTAACTTTACCTACAAATAATATATTCAATACTAGAATTCGTGCGTTGAATCAATTGTGAGGGCTAATTTCGTTCCGCATGTCTCTCGCGTGTTGTCCCTGCTTCGTACGCTCATCCCCGCAAATTAGATTATCTTGTCTAAGTGTTAATTTGTCTGGGTTAATCTCGGTGCGTATTACTTTATAATGAGCTCGGGTACAAGTGGAATGGAACTGTTCTGAATTTGTGGATGTAGGCCATGTATCCTTGATCTCGGGTAATTTAATCAAACGTACATTCCGCGTATGCCTAATGTTGATGGCATGTGTAAACAAGGACGTTTGGACTTAATGGCGTAGTTTTGATCGAAAAAATTGTGGTTCACGATTACATGTTCATTGTTTTTGAATAGGTCAGGAGTAGCCAACTTCATGATCAGACTTCATGGTCAGCAAACCCACGATCTACTGTTTACTTATTAGACTATGTGCGATCTAGCATTTGCTTAGTCATTTCCACGATCGGCTGGATCAATAGCCGCGATCGACCGATTGGCTGCCCTTAGAATATAAGCGGTGCGTATTTTAATTAACGTACTAATTCTGTAGTAATTTCTATAGTCGTGTAAATAAGTACTACCACTCACGGGTCTTAATCTTACCCTTTTTGATTATATTTGGATGTTGTTACTCGCCATAAAGGATTTAAATTTTTCAATCCGCTATGGAGTTGTCAAAATCGGATTTTGACGACCGAACAGCCTAGTTGTTAGAGAACCTGACTACGAAGCTTGAGGTCCCGAGTTCGATTCCCGGTTGGGGCAGATATTTGTATGAAAAATACGAATGTTTGTGCTTGAGTCTTGGGTGTTTAAATGTATTTAAATATGGATTTATCATAAGTTAGTTTATCCGTTGTCTAGTACCCATAGTACAAGCTTTGCTTAGTGTGGATTAGGTCAATTGGTGTTAATTATCCCGTGATATTTATTTATTTAAATGAAACTTGGTCTGTAGGGGAAATAAAAGAAAATAGTATTAATTATTCATCATCATCGTCATATCAGCCAAAAGGCGTGGACTGCTCGACAAAGGCCTCCCCAAAGAGTACCACAACGATCGATCCTGCGGTGCCGCATCCAAGTGTTTGTTGGGAGCCTTCCTGCGCCACGTTTTTTGTTCACATTTTCACTACGAGTCAATAGAAGCAGTGTGTGTGTGTACCTTAATGGAGTGACGAAATTTTTTTTTAAATCTCTTTGCTCCCGTCATATATCTGTCTGCAAAAACATCGCATGCGACCTACGAATAAAATATAACGTCTAGACACAGTATGATACCATCTCACCGCCGTCAACTAAACTTAACACTGAAAATTACACTTTTACTCGCGACTAGGAATGGAACCTTCAATCAGTGTTACCAGACATCTATTATAACAGCAGATTTGCCATTTTACCATACAGATTATAACGAAAAACAATTTGCGCAACTTAGTATCCACAACAACTACCTAGGTATTATAAAGAAGAAGCCCTGCATCATTTGGGAATTTTTATGTAGTTAACTACATACAAGTTCTCAACTAAGTAATGTAATGTATCCCTGTTAATTTAATACCAAAGAGAAGATCATAAAAAATTATAATATAAAAGTTTGAATAATTTATTGATTCAAGCGTTACCCAAAAGCGCGGAAAAACAAAAGCAAAACTTAATAGTTCGTTTGAAAAATGTAATTTAACATGCAACTCCGCAAAGTCCTGCCTGAATCTATACAGTAGTATGTTTGTTATTTCTTCACACTCAAACGGTTGCGACTGGATAGATTTAGAATTCAAATGTTTGTCCAATTCTTTGAGCCCCTATTACCTATTGCAACTTCAACTCGCTTATTCTTTGATTCGTCGACGACACTAGTTCTTCGTTAAAAAACACTGTCTAAAAGTACATTCAGTCAAAAAACTTGTATTATAAATATTTATTATACTTAGTAGAAACTTTTTAGTGGTAAATTTATTTTCAGGTTGGCAACTCTGCCTCCGATGGTGGAGCGGGGAAAGCACTCAGCGTATTTCCCAGGACGCGCCGGCGACGCCACGTGATTGACGCTGCAGGATTTATGTTCCGCCGTATAAATATTGCCAGTTTTTAACATATTCCCTGCTATGATGGTGCAGACAAATTATATAAATATGTAGGTGCGTTGATGTGCGATTATAGTAATGTAATGTTCGAAGATAAAATCCGTAAATTCCAGGCTCCGGTAGATCGACACTGGTACGCATAGTTAGTTTGAGACCAGGTCAAATCGAGTCCAAAAATATTTTCTTATTTAAAATATGCCGTTTACATAGAAACTACGTAGTCTAATTAAGAAGAAATGCCATAAATTTAGACCATAACTTAAAATCGATTTAACCAAATGGAGCGTGTGCGACCTTTTCTTTAACGCAGAGCACGGGGCCATGGTAATTAGATTAAATAATTTAACTGACCCTCATCAAATATTCGGGCTTATTTTACTTGAACCGTTTTGTAACATTGTTCCTGGGCTAAACTCTCTCATTACTCGGCAAAATATTCATGAATTTGTGATAAACGTAACACTATTGATTATGGCAGTCTTGTAGAAAAATAAATCCAGATTTATAGTGAAAATAGTTTCATGTTTAAAATAGTTTCATGTTTAGTTGTTAAACCTGGGTCAAATTTGACCTTTCTATATTTTTTATTGAGCTTTGGCTACCAGGGTCATCAAAACTTTCTCATTTACACCTTGGGTTACATTATTGAAGTTTACAGGGGTCCCTATTTTTTTCTAATAATAAATATAATTCTCAGGAATAATGTAGCATTCTAACGGTGAAAGAATTTTTGAAATCGTTATAGTAATTTTTAATTTTATTCGTAACAAACATACATAATACAAATCATTCCACTTTATAATATTAGTCTAGAAGTGTAGTTGTAGACATATATTTATATTCCAGTGGGATTTGTTATAATATAACCATTTGCAAATTGTTTTGGGTGCGATCTAAGCGTTAAAACGAAACGTTCTATTTCCCAAGACCATCAGAACAAAGTTTGTAGATTATTACTAACGGATTTCCCTGCAAACAAAAGCATCGGCGTACTTAATAGCAGGGAAAATGAGCTGAAAGCAACATTTCAAAAGCGTAGGCGGGTCTAACATACAGTTAAATTTAATTTAATTTAATCTCTTTTGCTAGGATGATTAAGCTAATTTTTGCTTGAACTTTGCTCAATTACTAACAGTCCAGTCAGACTTAATTACGCATTTTTTTTAAATAACCTTGGTGTTTTGACGACATTGTATCAGTAACTAGTAAACGTTTTGAACGTCAAAAATGGGAAAACTGTTAACAATAAACGTTTTTTATTGTTCACAAAATCGCATTCGAGTTCACTTGAGCACGCCACTGCAATCTGAGATTAGAGCATTAAAACGTCCAAAACCTGATTGCCAGAATCCCCTTGCCTTGTGAGTAAAAAATCTGTATCCCCATTAGCAAGATCAACAACAGCTGGATGATAAAACCCCCGAATCCCCCGGAATACCAACTGCACAGTGAAATGATAACTGTATAAACCAACTTTAAAAACACAGCCAGTCGTTGCACTGTTTAATATTCAGTGGGCTCATTGTGCGCTGCATCTCTGTTTACAATCATCACAACGTTTTGTTGTTATTCAGTTTCGTTTACATTTTATTGAGTGGAATGGTTTTTTTATGGTAATCACGGGTAAATTTAGTTTTTCCTGTGATTTATCGAAATTCAAGTCGCCGAGCTTGTCAATTAGTTGAACTTTTGTGGCAAGCTGTCAATCATGAAATGAAGTATAGTCGACCAAGAAATTCCTTTACCACACTAAGGTTCAATGTCAGTTGTACGGATTAAAACATCAAAGGCCATTTTCTCTTATAAGTCAATGTGACAATCAGCCTTATTGTTTTTACTATGATGTAGGAACTGTCATAAAAAATGGTAAAGACTCGGTCGACTAATATAAGTTTTCGGAAATTATTTCAAGGGTAATTTTTTTACCTTTAATTACCTAAATAGGTAATTAAAGGTAAAAAAATTACTACTAAGATACTTAAATAAGTATCTTCAAAAAGAAAATTATGTTTGTTGAAAAAAAGAAGCTTCCCTAGATTAAACTCTATATTTTTATACATTCTATACTACAACGTGCGATCATTCTTTTGTTGTAATTATTCTATTTATTATATTGTAATACTGTATTCTAATAATAAAGCTAAATAAAAACTAACAATAAATTAAATTAATTAAAATTAAGCCCAATTATAGACACGGAATATTCAAAATAATTAAGTACAATAGCAAAAGTGTATATCAATAAAATTATAAAAAGAAAACTTGGAATATGATAATTTAGATGGGTGACTGAAAATTTAGGAGATCAAAGCATACTAACCTATTCAATTACCTGCCATATAAGTTTATTATTTAAAAACTTGATAGCAAAAATCATTACGTGTACCCATTGTCTATATCGCGGTCAAAAATCAATTTGAATGTCATATCAGAACTCGCGCCGTAAACAAAATTCTTTACAAAGAAGTTGCTTAAAATCTCCGAATTTTATCAGACAGGATAGGCCTGGGCGAAGTTTTAATTTCATCGGAAAACTTGGGCCCAGCTCTGGGGTAAATGTTGTCGTGCCATCAGATTAATTCGACTTTTGATATGGCTTTGCCAAGTGGTCACTTTATGCTGCATCGCATTACTTTGCGAGCGTCGTTAAAACTTTGTTGCTGGTTATTGAATGCTTACAGCCAGCGGTGGATACTTGGCTGGCGAGAGAACATTTGTATTCTTTGCCAGTTCAACAGTGACACATAAGTATATTTAATTGACTTTTTACTAACTTATTAGGTAGGTACATGATTTTCCAAGCTTTGTTTGTGATTTTGTGCACTTTAAGTTTCATTTTTATTATCATGTTCAAAGATTCATTGGAAATCGGTGGGAAGAATTCACTCATTAGTTTATCATTCATTGAACCGAATTGAAAAATAAAGGAGGAGTTCGCGAAATTCCCATGGAATCAATTCTACAACGGGGACATGACCGTCGGCGACTAACTAACTAGAGCTCCTGGTATATATATAGGTCTGCGCAGAGATAAGGCACCACAAACCATGAAACAGATCAGGAGATCCGACTCCAAATTTACTTTGACGAACATTTAATTACCTACCTGTCGTTTTATTTATCGTATTACTTTTTACTCCCGCCAGGAACGACATAAGGAATAAAACAGGGATTGTAAATAATAAAACGCCAAGTATTCTTGAATTCCCTATCCCTTACGACTTAGGGAGCTGTTGGAAACTTTTAATTTTATTGACGACGGCGAGATACCTCGGCATTCGACAGCGGATTACCGTAATCTTGCGATTTACAACGTAAGCGAAAAGTTTTCTTCGACGAGTTAAGTCTTTTTGAGTGTGTTGTTTTGTCCGTTAGTCAATCTGCATTACCTACCCGTTCCATAATACCTGAATCTACAATGCAATACAATACAATGACTCTGTATTGTACACCACAAATAATACAATACAGAAAAACAAGTACATGAAAAAAAGAAATAAGGTAAGCAATGGGCGGCCTTATCGCTTCGAAGCGATCTCTTCCAGGCAACCTTTAAAAAAAGAAAGAAAGCAAGGAATGCATTTCAGCAGGTGGTGCAATATAAAATTTAATAAATAATAATAAAAAACAGACATTTTATTAAAACAACTAAAAACGTCCAATAATACACGTCATAAAACATACATAGATAAGTGATACACAATATACTTGTAAATAAATGGACTAAGTATAATACAATTCTCAAGCACAGGATAAAAGATAGTGTTGCTTAAGTATAGATTTAAAGATGGGCAAAGAAGAGCACGCCGTAGGACTATTGGTAGGGAGTTCCATAACCGAATAGCCTGGACAGTAAAAGAGTACACATAGAATTTAGAATTGGAAAGAGAGACAGTAAGAAGAAACTTCTGAGAGCATCGAACAGAAGTAACATAGTTAAATCGCTCTTCGAGGTAGCAGGGAGTTGCAGGATTAAAAATAATCTACAATGAGTAGACATATTTTCTACGGAATGTAGACCGTAATTACCTTCAATGAGCTTCCGATACTACGACATCTACCAGCGTCATAATTACGGGTCGGCCACCCAGTCCCAGTGTGCATCCACTAGCAAATAAGTATGTCTAATATAATCACCCGTGAATCATTAAATACTGTTACAGCTAGACACAATTTATCTGAAAACGCGCGGTGGGTCTATTGGTGCAAAAACATCACTACCACTAATGGTCAGCTACAAAACACAGAGATCAGGATACGTACGACACTCACGGGGGTATGTATTACAATACCGAAGTACGAAAGACCGAATGTATTAAAACATCGAATGGGCCAAAAGACCGACACGATTTTTTTCTGAAACCGTAAACTTCTCAGAATTTATTAAAACGGCATCAGGTAGGAATTAGGTTAGGTTAAGTTTGTTTTATAACAATCTTAAAAAGTTAACGGTTTCAGAAAAAAATCGTGTCGGTCTTTTGACCCATTCGATGTTTTAATACATTCGGTCTTTCGTACTTCGGTATTGTAATACATACCCCACTCACGAACATAGCTAGAGTAGCATCCTAAAGGAAGTGGCGATGGACGGGCCACATGTTACGTCGTGCCAGACACGACCGCAGGGGCATATTAGTAGTTAAAACCCAGAATACAGTCCAATGATCTGGTAAGAATTGCCGGAAAGTAGTCGGTGAGAAAGACATAGGGCCGAGAGGAATGACGTGCACTGCTGGAGGCCTACATTCAGCAATGGACGACTAGGGGGCTAAATATTTCAAACTAAATACAAACTGAAATATAGATGCACCGAAAAAAACCCCAGAAAAAAGACCAATGCTGGGAATCGAACCCAGGTCCTCAGCATTCCGTGCTGCGTACTTACCCCTACACCATCACTGGTCTAGAGGTTAGCGACGAATCTTTCCCATACATCGTACATTTCAGTCTGTTATAATAACCTTATGCAGTGATAAAGCACGCATCTATGTTATGCCCTCTATCGAGAGACTTAACACTCCTTCGGAACTAACCGCTCACCTGGACCAAGAGGTGGCGCTACTGTGCCAACTTTAACAAGTACAAAAAGATACTTCATACCTGACTTTAGGGGGCTAAAGAAGAAGAAAAAGAATGGATATCTCCATCGCGAGCTAAATTATGGGTGCTAGAGCAGAGCTAGAGAGGGAGTGGACAATTTAAAAAAAAACGATTTTTTAAAAAGAATTTGTAAAGATTTCAGATTTTTTAAGAAAATATACTTAAATTATAGTTTAAAAAAATTACCTAGCCTACGAATCGCTAGATATAAAGACGACCGGATAGCCTAGTTGTTAGAGAACCTGAGTACGAAGCCAGAGGTAACATGTTGATTCCCAGTCGGGGCAGATATTTGTGTGAAAAATACGAATGTTTGTGCTCGAGTCTTGGATGTGTAAGTAATATGTATTTAAGTATGTATTTATCTATATTGTTATAAGTATGTTTTCACTTCTCATGCTCTTAAAAAGTTACTTTAGTCTCTGCATATCGGGACTAAAGCTCTTTTTTGATCTCTAGGGATTAAAGTATTTTTTTTTTAATTTATTTTGGAAACCTCTAAACTGCTAATCACGGTGTTTGTGAATGGAGGATTATCGCCATTTTCAGTAACTGGGTATAGACAATTTTGAAGCTTACCACAGACCGTAGCGCCCTGCGCTTCGGTCTGTGGAAGCCTTTAGGGCGTTGAAATAACCTCAAAATGACAACTGTATAAAAATATTTAAAAAATAATAATGTCGTGAAACACGATGAATAATTAAATTACGAATAATAATCTATTTAATTATATTAAACATGAATTCATTTTATTCTGCATGTAAAGAAAGATTTCCTTTAGCTTAGGTGTTTTTTAATTTTTTTTTTTTTTAAAAGCGCTGTCGGTAATGCAGTTAGTTCCCTGCTCTGTCGATAAAATAGCAATCCGCACTGTCGGCAAAGCAGTGCTGGAGTGTACGGTAGATAGAGCAGTTACGTTTGAAAATTAATATGGCGTGACTTCAAGTTCAAAATGATGCGATGTCAGTTGTTGCATTTAATAGTAAATAGAAAGTATAATAAAATTAATTAGATATAATTTAACAAAGAATTGGTATATAGAAAATAAACTTAAAATGTCGTTTCTTTATTCACAGGTAAGTGTTTCAGTTAACAATATATTTTGTGTGTGAACTTAGTTAGTTCAATTAGTTTACTTTATTTGCCGATTCTAATGAATGAACAATTATCATACTTATATGCATAGTCCAATTAGTTTTAACATAGTTTTTAAGCTTGAATCTGTTGGTTAATTATGCAAGCATTAAAACCGCCACTTTACAAGAAAATATAAAAGAAAAGAAAACACCGCGGAATTTTTTTTTGCTATTTGAATTTTGAACAGATGTCCATTGCTCGTATTGAGCATACGTTGTAAAAAAGTAATTTTGTACGTCGTTTTTTTCCTCGCATTCAAAGTGAAAAGTAGAGTGTTTAACGCGAGACTAAACTACCATAATGACAACTCGAATTATAGCCACCCTCACTCTCGCTCGGGTGGCTAAATATCTCGTGTCATTATGGCTTGTTTTAGTCCCTTGTTGAACAATCTACTATTATCCGTTCTTTAGTACCCATAGTACAAGCTTTGCTTAGTTTGGGACTAGCTCAGTTGGTGTCAATTGTCGCATGATTTACTATTTTTTTTATGTTAGAAAGACCTGACAAACGAACTAGTGGGTCACCTGATGTTAAATGAACACCACTGTCCATAGACACCCACAGCGCTTTACGCGATGCCAGTGCGTTGACGGCCCTGCAGAAAATTGTACACTGTACATTGTACAGTCGAAAGTATAAATATGTAATGAACTAAAACAATTACTTTGCTCACCCGCGACCTTACAATAGTTACGTTTATGCAAGAAATGTGCGTTCATGCAGTTCCTCCACCTCCACACTGTACGAACACACACAAATCACATAAACCCAACCATCACCACCACCAAGCTACACTGACGCGTTTCGAACTCAACCAGAGCTCATCTTCAGAGTTACCACAACCGTATGCTATGCTACCAAACGTTAAACTAACAAACCAAAACAAATGTTTTAACTTGTCACTGTAACTTCTCAAGTACCCACTTTATTTTTCTTATTCTCAAACTACCCCACAAAAATTAACTTTTATTGACATATTTAAAACTACCTTGAATTTTTTTTGTTTATTTATTTATAAGGCATATTTAATTAATACTAACTGTTCAAATTCGACCCAAGCCGCAGTAAAGGAGAAGATACTAAATTTACCTGTTCATTAATAATAGACCCCATAGTGTTGTACCTAATTATTTCCATGCATTCCAGAGCATCCAGACGCAACCCCTTGCCGCAATAATGTAACACTTCATAAGAATCTGAATCTAACAATGAATGATTTGATTCCAACAAATGTTTTGCAAAATTCGATCTATCTGGATGCTCATTCCTATATGCCGAAACATGCTCTTTAAATCTAGTATTAAAACTTCGGCCTGTCTGTCCTACGTATATCCCATTGCAGTCATTACAAGTAAGCTTGTATACCCCCGATCTAGTTCCCTTATCTACCTGTTCTTTGTGGTTACATAGCCTAGAGTACAAAGAGTTGTTAGTCTTAAAGGCAACATTAATATTGTTTGATTTTAAAATGCCATAAATCTTATCAGACAAACCCCCGACGTAAGAGATGCTAGATCTATATTTGTTAGTAGACTGAGAAGGTAACGCAGCGTAAAGCATGCTATTTACTAACCGTGCCTGCTTCTTTTGAACTAAACTATCTACCATTGATTTTGTATAACCATTTGAGATCGCTATCTGATAAATAGTACTCAACTCTAAATCATAATGTTCCTTAGAAAGAGGCACAGTCAACAATCTATTAACATAACAATGGAAAGCAGCCAGTTTATGCTGCCACGGATGGTTAGAAGATGCTGGTATAACAGCATCTGTGTACGTGGGCTTACGGTATATTTTAAATTGATGTTTACCATTTAATTTTGAAATCGTTAAATCCAAAAAGTTCAACGAACAATTTTCCTCCAATTCTTTTTTGAACCTTATCTTTACGTGCTTGTTATTCAAACCATTAATAAACACGTCAAGCTGTCTCATACTCCCTCTCCAGCATAGGATCAAATCATCAACAAACCTAAAATAGTACACAATATTACTATTACCCACAATATACTGATTCTCAAAATGATCCATAAATATATCTGCCATTAAAGGACTCAGAGGTGAACCCATAGCTAAACCATCACTCTGTAAGTAATAAAGACCATTGAACCGGAAATAATTTTGTTTCATGCATAAAGTTACCAAATCTATTAATTCACAAACTTCACCCGGATGCAACCGCTTCCTTTCTAAGTGGTCTTTTAGAATTTCTAGTGTCTCACTATATGGTACGTTAGTAAATAAACTGTCTACATCCAAAGAAAGCAACGTTGCATTCGGCGGTATGCTGATGTCCTTAATTTTACTAACCAAATCTAAACCATTTTTTAAACTATAAGAAGGTTTAAAGGAAGCCTTCACACGAATAATACTATTTAATTTCTTCGCCAATTTATATGCTGGAGCACTCACGTATGAGACAACTGGACGAACAGGCACATCATCTTTATGAATTTTAGGTAATCCATATAGAATTGGCGCCTGCGGATTCATGGGAATTACAAAATTCTTTTGTTGTTCGGTTTCAAAGAACACAACTAACAACTCTTTGTACTCTAGGCTATGTAACCACAAAGAACAGGTAGATAAGGGAACTAGATCGGGGGTATACAAGCTTACTTGTAATGACTGCAATGGGATATACGTAGGACAGACAGGCCGAAGTTTTAATACTAGATTTAAAGAGCATGTTTCGGCATATAGGAATGAGCATCCAGATAGATCGAATTTTGCAAAACATTTGTTGGAATCAAATCATTCATTGTTAGATTCAGATTCTTATGAAGTGTTACATTATTGCGGCAAGGGGTTGCGTCTGGATGCTCTGGAATGCATGGAAATAATTAGGTACAACACTATGGGGTCTATTATTAATGAACAGGTAAATTTAGTATCTTCTCCTTTACTGCGGCTTGGGTCGAATTTGAACAGTTAGTATTAATTAAATATGCCTTATAAATAAATAAACAAAAAAAATTCAAGGTAGTTTTAAATATGTCAATAAAAGTTAATTTTTGTGGGGTAGTTTGAGAATAAGAAAAATAAAGTGGGTACTTGAGAAGTTACAGTGACAAGTTAAAACATTTGTTTTGGTTTGTTAGTTTAACGTTTGGTAGCATAGCATACGGTTGTGGTAACTCTGAAGATGAGCTCTGGTTGAGTTCGAAACGCGTCAGTGTAGCTTGGTGGTGGTGATGGTTGGGTTTATGTGATTTGTGTGTGTTCGTACAGTGTGGAGGTGGAGGAACTGCATGAACGCACATTTCTTGCATAAACGTAACTATTGTAAGGTCGCGGGTGAGCAAAGTAATTGTTTTAGTTCATTAATATGGACCTCCGCAAAGTAACGCCTGATTCAATAAATTATAAATATGTATACAGTCATTGCGTCAAAATATGTAAACATCAACCTTATGGTTAATGACATAGAGTTAATAATAATAAATAATAAATAAATATTAAGGGACAATCTTACAAATCGACCTAGTCCCAAACTAAGCAAAGCTTGTACTATGGGTACTAGACGACGATAAACATACTTATATAGATAAATAAAACACTTAAATACATAGAAAACATCCATAACTCAGGAACAAATCGATGGCCCCTACGTAAATCATCGAAACTCAAAATTGCCGTTTTTTTTTATTCGTGTAATCTACTTCTTTTAAGCCATATTTTACACCCGCGAAAGGAAAAAAGAAAATTCTTATTTTGAAGCAGGTATTTGAGTCGTAAAACATCGAAAACATTATAACATTTCCGTAGTAGATCATCGTAAGTCTACATTCGATTGTTTACGTGGGAATAGTTGTCGTGTAAACGAGACGAAACTAACAGCTTCAATAGTATACGTCGCACAAGCCCGCGAGGCGATCAGTTGGCAACAAGCGACCAGTCAGCTAATAACGTTACAATTTTATTATGATTTTTGTTTTTAAAACACGTAATAATGAGGTATAACAGATTTAATGCGTCGAAATCTAAAAAAATCTTGGTTTGATAACAAAAGACAGTGCAGCCACCGATAATGAAAAACCAAAAGCTGGTAAGTTTGAACATTTTTAGTGATTATATTTTAAAAAGATTGTGTATTTTACGTTGTTAATAGGAATACTGTGCAGTTACGGTCAGTTATTGATAAATAATTATTAATTATGAACATTTAATAGTATTACCGCGACATAAATAATCGAAACTGTCAGTTTCAATATTGTACTTTGGAATTTACTATTGACTTGGTATCGAAACTGCCAGTTTCAATATTGTACGTTGGAATTTACTATTGACTTGGTATCGTAACTGCCAGTTTCAATATTGTACGTTGGAATTTGCCGTTCACTTTGTATCGAAACTGGCAGATTCGATATTGTATTGTGTTGATCAGAATATCAAACCATCATTAGGTACCTAGTATTTTTCAGATTCTTCGCTACCTGCAACTTGTACCTTTGGAGACAGAGAATGGGCCACCCTCGAGGGAATAGTTGACGAAGAACTATCTTCAGACAGAAACTTGGCTACGCCACATTTCTCTATTCTGGAAGCGACGGTAGAAAAAATACTAATTGCAAAAAACAGTGATAAGGAGTCAAATATTTTAAGTAGCTCAGAAAATACTCCAGTGCCATCCCCATTACAAGACTTTGAAATCTCAATACAAAGCCAAACTGAAGATAATAAGCTACATTATAAGTTCGTTTTCTCCATTGACACCGCTGCCGACTAAATCCGGGAAACTACCTACACCATAGCTAGCTCTCTTATAACAGTATCAGAGTGTGATTCGCCGAGCTCGACCATTTTATTAAACCAAAAGAGAAGGTCTACATTCAAAGAAAACCCAGGAAAAAAAGAAAAAGATGTATCGTTCTACGTGCAAATTAAAATGTTACGATAAATTTGATACCGACACCCGGCAAAGAATATTAACCAATTTTTGGAAATTAGGGGTACATACTCAGCAGTGGGAATATGTAGACAAATTAACCGAAAGGCAACCATAAAAGTAAGAGAAAGTAGTAGTAAACTTTATCTGAATAATAACTTATCCGTCAAAAAAATGTTTTCCTTGCACAAAGAATGGGATCAGCTGCCAAACTATAAAAGCAAATCTGTCACACTACGTCAGTAGTACTAACACTGATTAGTGAATGAATACATGAACGTTGGATTCTATGTCCCAAAGAAAGACATTTGCGACAAATGTCATGCATTTTCAAATGAGGCAACATAATTATATGTAGGAAATAAAAACATTGCAAGAAAATTTAAAGCAGATGACAAAATAGTAGCTCAAAATTCACCCGAAGTTGTTTGTGGTACATTTGACTTTTAATATTGAATTGTCCACTTGGAGATGTTGGACTTGCTGTATTTATAATATAAGCGAAAATTTTTGTAATATGGAATAAAGTCAAAGAGTGAGGTAGGAAAAATGCACCGAATTGTCTTTTCTTTAAATACGATTTAAAGGGCGAGCAATTTTGCTTAAACACAGTTATTACTACTAGAAGAAGTAAGAAAATAATGAATGATGACGCTGAACTTAAGATGGCATATGGTAACCTACTGACTGTTACAGATGCAAAATATAAAGATCTTATTTCTTTTTGTCAATCAGGGGTGATACCTATCACCTAAAGAATATTAAACATTTTTTTTAAATATTAATTACAGTACAGTTTATTGGTCATAATGTTGACGATTCTGATTAGAATATTATATGCTAACTTATATTTCATATTTTGTTTAAGTTAGTGAGCCAAAAGGGTATTTCGTTTTTGTTCTCATAAGTAAGTAAGATTCATTCATTCGTGCAATAAAGAGTTTTTGAGAAGTTTTTTGTTTAGTAATTTAGAGCGTTTGGATACATTTATGTTGTATGTTACGAGTTTTCTTATAATAATTTTTATTTATTTACTACATCTGTAGTTTGTTGAGAACTGTTTTGATTTTCACTAGCCATTACTAAGCAGTAATTATAAAATAATAAGCTGTGATGATAACAGTGATTTAAAAGTCTGATTTCTAGAAATTTCTGAATAAAGTTTTCAATTAACAAAACAATTTTGATTTTATTTAAGTACTCATACTAAAAAGTGTCTCAAAAAATTGTGCGTTTATATTGAAACGGGTAAAATAGCTATAATAGAGATTTTTTTTGTGGCGTAGACCATCTACACTACCAGTTACGTTAGCTACCGCAGTACTACTGTCGAAGTAAATAATCGAAACTACCATTTTGGATAAGACCTTTAAAAATAATTCCGGCGTAAAAAATCGAAATTGGCAGTTTCGATACATGTAATTCACTTTATCACGACGTATTTTTTTTTTTTTTTTATGATATAGGGGGCAAACGAGCAGACGGATCGCCTGATGGTAAACGATTACCGTCGCCCATGGACACCTGCGACACCAGAAGAGTCACAAGTATGCTATCGAAACTCAAATTTCCAGAAAACTATTATAATTTTCCTGAAAATAAAAATCCCGCAAGATAAATACTTACTTTTATTAGTTATTATGGATATATGAAGTCAATGTAATATTTATATTTTCGGAATTATACCATAAACCAACTTCAAAACGCTATACTGAAAAGTGCAGAAATTGACTTTCGATGATTTACGTAGGGGCCATCGAAATATTCGTGCTCATCACACAAATAAATGCCCTTACCGGGATTTGAACCCAGGACCTCTTGCTTCGTAGGCAGGGTCACTACCAACTAGGCTAAAGCGGTCGTTAGCGGTCGGTCGTTGTATAGATATTTTTGACACCTTGTTAACGTATATATATTTATGCACTTGACCGTACATTATTATTATTATATAATGATGGCGCAGGACCGACCGGCCCTTGGGGAGGCATATGTTTAGCAGTGGACGTCTTTCGGCTGAAATGATGATGATGATGATTATTATACTATAACTTACTTTGCCCAAAGAACTAACATATCGCATCCGCTGATTTATGTAACATTCACAAATTCAAACTCTCCCTAATCAATTTATCTCGTTGCGATTGTGAAATGCTTAGCAAATTATTCTGACTTATTATGCTAATCCCCAATTTCAATTGGCTTAGTAATTGACGAATATCATGCTCCGAACTAAATTATAATATGATCAGATCATCGACGAAAACAGAATGCGGTAGTCGGTACAATGATGCAGATTCCCAACAGTATTAACTGAAGACATTTGTAATGTTGTCAGATACGGGTGGATTCAAATTTGTGGCAAAGTGCGCTGCGGCCGCGCTGCTGTCGCTAGGTTTGAGAATCGTAGTGACGTAGTATTGTACATAGTTTCACGATGGACTCTGACGAAGAAACTCTGCATACAACGGAATAAATGCACATCACTAGACGATCGATGAACTGATGAATTTATTTATATGGATTTACAAAGCAGCGCGGCCGCAGCCGCCTCCGCGCGGCACTTTGCCGCAAATGCGCCCTTACTGTAGCGCGGAGTCAACACTTAGCCAACCCGGAGAGAATGTGAAGTGTGAGTTAGATACGTCTTCGGATGCAACACCTCGCAGTTATTGTACAGTCGGCAGCAGCATACCTTAGCGTGGGCAAGGGGGGCGGGCCGCCCCGGGCGGCATTTCTAGAGGGCGGCTAAATTTCACAGTTAATAAATAAATAATAAAAATAAAAATAACTTATTTCGGACAACTTACGACGTGACCCATATCGAGTTAGTAACAAACTTACATGACTACGTTAGTCAATCTTAGTAGTAATCTTAGTAGTTCTATTGTATTTTTTGGTCTTCTATTGTAATTTACTATGTTCTGTCAATAAACTTATTTGTATTTGTATTTTGTATATGTAGGGTAATCTTGTAAATAGTTGAACTATTTCATTATAGTCTTTTAAATTGAAATACGTAAATTAAGAGCGGCAAAATTTTCTTAAACCCCTGGCGGCTGGTACCCACGCTACGTCACGCCACTGAGTCGGGGTAAGAAAAGGTTCGTCACCTTGCAGTTGCACCAAGGCAATTGTCAGTCCTGTCAACATTTTATTTGGAGCGAAACAATTATCGCATTGAAGTTTTCAAAAGGTACTAAGAGGCTATGACTTGGTAAAGGAATCAAGTTAATAACTGACGAAGGTTTTTGTACCCCGACTGTACACAACCTTACCATACCTACTTACTCAGGCTGGTCATAACCGCAATCACGTAAAAAAATTTCAACCCAGTGGGAATCTACTGGGTTGTAATTTTTTTACGTGATTGCGGTCCAGTAGGTAGGCAAACGTCTACGAGCTCCAAGCCTAATAAAAACGCCTGTATACTATTTACTCGCTTGCAAGTGCGCTAATGTTGCGTCATAGCTTCCTTTGGTCTGTGTTCAAAAACCCACACTTGCCCGGAACGGCGACAAGCTCTTGCAAGCTCACGCAAGCCAAGCCACACGCCCCTGTTCACATGCATGGGTTTGTGAATGGTTGCCGAAGCTTGGCAAGCGAGTAAATGTAGCATTACGGCACTACGACATTGAAGCCGTACCAACTTTCTGAAAAAAAAAGAACGGAACCAGGGACCATCAAAATACTTTTTCTCTATGAATGATGGAAACAAACTGGACTATCTATACCTACCTATTTCCTTAGTATATTCTTTCATAAACATACCCATCGAAACGCTTAGAAATCACTGCGACAGTTTATCAGAAAGAGTATACTGACAAGGACTTATTAAACTTTACTGAACGGTATATGTAGACGGTGGCAAAGTCGCGTACAGCCAACAACGAGCCGGAAATTTGCAACGCTCCAGTCGCAACTTGCGACGGAGTCAACATATTAACATAGAATATTCTGGAACTATGCAATGTGCTCTGAATTGTTGTACTAACACTTGTAGTTGTAGCGCATAATATAGTAAACAAAGCGAAGAAATACCGCAATGATGGCTGCCACTTCTATTAAGTTGTCTTGTATGGGTTCATGTTCCATTCGTAATTAAATTCTAGATATGTTTAGCTGTTTACCAAACGGTGTTTCTTGAATGTACATAC
Source organism: Archips crataeganus (assembly GCA_947859365.1). Lineage (NCBI taxonomy): Eukaryota > Metazoa > Arthropoda > Insecta > Lepidoptera > Tortricidae > Archips > Archips crataeganus. The sequence continues at coordinate 10,291,263 of OX402066.1, read as the reverse complement.
ATATTTCCATTTATAGAACAAGGTTTTAGGTGAAAATTTTAAGTAAAGGACCTGTTGTATGTAGTAGTAACGTGTCCGTATAAACAAATTGACATTCCAAATTTGAAAAATAACTTAAGCTCCATATCAATTATGTGACTACATCATCATTTACTTAGGTTTTTCACGTAAGCACAGTAACAATAACACGTAAGGTACCCCAATATTATGTTCGATACTTTTATTCCAATAATCAACACCCTGCTTGTCGTCTTTATTGCTACGAATTAAGCTTGAAGTGTCGGCTATTGGGGCAGCGTCGGGCACTGGAGTGTTTAAGTACCTTATACTCGTACAACTTTAATACAAAGCTCATATAAATTCATAAAAGTGTGACGTTCACAAAAAACATTGTACCTACACTATTTCGCGTTTCTTTTATTTTCACAGCACGTTGCTCTTTTGTTCCATCGACACAAAACACTATTTTATTTACGTTATTGTGATTTTTTAAATCAACGCGTTATTGTTCATTTGTTACATTAATTGATCCGTTCTAATGCACGGAAAACAGATTGATTATTTATTAGACAATCGTAATATCAGGGAGATTTAAAGCGGGCCAGAGTCCGTTTCATAAATCATTAGAATTATTTGGCAATTATAAACGGCACGTTTCGACTATTATTCATTCGCGGATTAATTAACAATAACAAATGATAGTGTTTGTCGGGTGCGTTGTCCGGAGATAGTCTCCTAGCGCGGAAAAGGACATTTAGTTTATAGCACTGCAGCACGAAAGGAACAACGAAACAATTTAAGTGCCAGTCGGGATGTTTATGAGAACTGACACTCCGCTTATTAGGTAGACACCTATTTCGGTGCAGTAAAGTGTAAATATGGGAGCAACTTGCTCATAAATATGTCGCATAGCTTCTTATGTCGTTGAATTAAGGTATCGGTATATACTTAATTATGAGAGGATTAAATCGATACATATTTCTGCACTTGACCGTACAGTCGGGGAAACTGAATTAAGTACCAGAGTAGAACCTTTTCACAAGCAATTTCAAGATAATTTCTTTGGCAGATGCATGGAATATCAACATGACATTTGCAACGAAAAGGTTCCACTCTGGTAGGTACGCATATACTCACACCATGTTTTCTTTGATATCCGTTAAGTTCGACAAAAGGCTAGTACGGTCAACTGCAAAAGTATGTATTGATTTAATCCTCTCATAATTATGTCATCATCCCATAGAATTATTTAAAAAATAAAATAATTTTCGTGGAACTTTAGTATTATTCCAGAATTTCAATTCATCTGCAAATTTTAACAGCCAATGGTTATGGTAGAGGCTGTTGCACTATCGAACTATTTGATCCATCACTCAACGTAGAACGTTGTCACAGTACGAATCATAATTTTCCTTGTCAGATAATGCGATGCCACCAAAACATTTAAAGGTTGACTGGCGGCGATCCCTTCAGGGATAAGACCGCCTTTGTACTTATCAATTTTTTTTTAACCTTTTTGTTTTTCTTTTGTACAATAAATAGTATAAACAAACAAACAAACAAACATTTTCTGTGCCAAGTTACCACAATGGATACGGTTCAATTGGTTTGTTAGTTTATAAAATATGTTTTTGTTCAACTAACAGGAGACCCGACAGCCAGTGCGGTATACGACAAAATGGACACGCAAATGTCTTGTCATTGTTTTAACAAGTGCGGTCGCCACTAATTAATAATATTAATTGTACGTGTACAGCCATTAACAGACTGCAAATTGTTTATTTACGCCATTACAAAGGCATTAATTAAAGCCACCTCATTCATTATGTTGCTTTATTATTCAATACCAGGTTAAATATGTCACGTGGTTCCTTGATTTCGGATTGATAGATAGAACGATTGTACAGTCAAGCGTAAAAACAGGGGTGCATACAACCTGCTCATAAATATGTCCCCTAGCTCTTATGTCGTCGATTCAAAGTATCAATACATAATTATGAGAGGATTAAATCGATACATATTTTTGCACTTGACCGTATCTATTTGTTTTAACGATTATGGCATTCGATGACGGCAGTTTTTTTTCTGCTGGACTTTCCTCAATGCCTCAAAGACTTATGGCGTTCATTGGTCATTCACCCAATGCCTTAAATTAAACTCATGTAAGCGTGCATAGTGGTTCGTAGTAATCATTTCGGCCCATATAGGCCCTTTATGGGCCTTATTCGGGCCTTTGCTGGACGAAGGCCTCCAGTGTGGATTGGGAACTGCACACACACAATTGAATTGCTTTGTAAGTGTATACAAGTTTCCTCACGATGTTTATCCTTCGCCGTAAAGCTCGCGATAAATTTAAAATGTGATTTCACACATGAAAACTAAAAACTCCGAAGCCCGGGATTTGAACCTAAGTACGATCCTCTGCTTGAGAGGCCAAAGGTCACCACAAGGCTACAACGGCTTTCATAGTAATACAGCAACGTTCGTTATATGTATAAACTTACGGTAGCGTTCAAGGCACTGGATAAATATCAACAAAACGCGTCCAAAAAGTGAGAGCCCTGTGTTCATAGATAAATTTGTCTGACATATTTCTGATCGACTTTTTCTTCAATTGAAACCATTATCATAAAATGAAAAATATTTCAATAGAAATTTCACGTTTTTATGAAGTCAATTCGGTTTTTTAAGAAGGTGAGGTAAGGTTAATTTTGTACTTATTATTGTTTTTTTATACTTGAACAGCAATATGATGCTTGTTAACTTTAATATTCAAGACGAATTTTACTGTCTGCCTTAAACAGAAGTGGAAAAAAAAATTAAAGAAGTACCTAAGTAGTAGTGGAGAAAAGGAATAGAATTGTCACGCAAACTAAAGCGAGACACTCAATCGACTAAAAAGAGAAATTTTCTTCCTTGGCTCAATCGTTAACGAAGTTGATTGCCCAAAAAAATGGATTATTACAGAAAAAGCGCTTCAATTTTATCCGTTTTAATTACCATAGTGTCCATGTAACTCAGAGCCAAACTATTAATCATCTAGCAATTAGTGATACCTGCAATCGTAACAATATCAGCTATGACATCACAATCAAAACGTAATTATTCACCGTGCTCCACTACAAAGGGCGTGTCACACTGATGTAAAATTCATGTCTAATATCTCCTAATCCAGTGCATGATAACGCTCTGACAGGATTGCAGTGTGTGATAAGCTTAATGTCGGTTCCATTAATATAATTACTAAGTTAATGATAAAGCATTAAAACAACCGGAGAACGTACCGTGAGGTCGGGTTACTTAAAGGCGCACCTTAGTTTCCCATAATTTAATAATTCATAATGTATCATTGCCCATAATCAACGTTAGTCACAAAGTGATTTATTTCTGAAACAGTTATTTGTTCAGGATTTTTTAAATGCCATCTTATAGAATGCAGTAGGTTAGGTTAGGTTTGTTTTATAACAATTCCGAAGAAATTACTGTTTTAGAAATAAATCAATTTATGACTAACGTTCGTTATGGAGAATGATACATTATGACTTATTAAATTATTGGAAACCATAGAGATCCTTACTTAGACCCTAAAGCTCCAAACGCACAGACAGCGGAGGCGTGGCGGGGCGGCGGCGGTGACGGTTGTAATGAATGAACTTGTATGAATGGTTGTGCGGTACCGTACCGCGAACTCGTTCATACAAGTTAGAATATTACAACGCGATCCTGCAACCCTAACCAGGTCGTTGCTCCATCTTGTTGGAGGTCTACCTACACTGCGTCTTTAGGTCCGTGGACGCCACTCGATAACCTTTTTGCCCCATTGGCCATCAGTTCTATGAGCGATGTGCCCTGCCCACTGCCTCTTGAGTCTGGCGATTCTTCGAGCTATGTCGGTGACTTAAGTTCTTGCGTGGATTTCAAAATTTCTAATTTTCTAATGCGATCCCGCAGAGAAACTCCGAGCATAGCCCTCTCCATCGCCCTCTGAGTGACTTTCAGTTTTCTTATGAGGCCCATCGTTAGCGGCCACGTCTCAGTGCCATAATTCATCACTAGCAACACACACTGGTCAAAGACTTTGGACTTGAGACATTGCAGCATTGAGTTTTATGATTTTATTTACTCGTTATTAAACAGCCGTAGTATCCTAGTAGCTTGACAGCCTTGACACCTACCATTACGGTTTCTTATGCTAAGGGTCGTGCGTTAGATTTAAGTTTTTCGAAATTCATGTACGAAATTACATTTGAAATTTACTATGAGCTTTATGATGAATGAAAAGATAATGAGGAAATCCGTAAACACGTGCGAAGCAGTTCAAATGGCGTGTGCGTGAGTGAAGTTCCCAATCCACATGGGGCACGCGTGGGAACTACGGCCCAAGCCTTCTCATTCCAAGAGTAGGCTTATCCCCAACAGTGGAACGTAACGCTGGAAGATAACGATGATAAGTATTTTTTTTTAATTTACTTTAATCGTGTTAAATAATTGTCTTACTATATTTTTGAGATCTTTTTATCAATAAAAGCATAAGTACAAACCGCTAAAAGCCCACTGTAATCGCTATCTATTAAATTTTTTGAAAAAGTAATCGTTTTACAGCAAAACGAAAAACTTTTTTTTCGTTGATGGTACTTGATTATTTTATTGTTTTCGCGTGGACGTGTACTGTACATACTGAATTATTTAATTCCATCTCATCAAACATTTCCTCTTCGATCTTTCCGACCTGCGAAGTATCTACACAGGATAACGCATTCATTTTTTATTAGACATAATAAGTAAGTCTAGATAAGGATAAAGCGACTTTGAAGGCATGTTGCTACATTGAGACACACATACATATTCATTTATCGCAATGAAAGTAAAGTTACACTCGGAATACTAACACGTTCCTCACAACCACAGCCAACCTACACCACAATAAACCTACTTCTCTAAGTAAATCAATAAGTACATTAAAAGAATATTTGGTATAAATAAATCTTAATATATAAAAGAAGAAACTGACTGACTGACTGACTGACTGACTGACTGACATATCAACGCACAGCCCAAACCACTGGGCCTAGAGATTCCAAATTTGGCATGTAGGTTCCTTATAAGGTCTAGGGGTGCACTAAGAAAGGATTTTTCAAAATTCACTCCCTAAAGGGGTAAAAAGGGGGTTCAAAGTTTGTATGGGGAAACAAGATTAGTTCGACTATTTTAATCGAAACTTCACAGAAATACTCCTTTCTCCTCCTCCTCCTAATGATAACACGTGTTTCAGGTTTTTTGAGAATTCAACCCCTAAAAGGGGGGAAAGGGGTAACAAAGTCTGAAAATCAACATGGGTGTTGTTTCTATGGTTTATCGGGTCGCTGGTTATGAAAACAACAACGGTTTTAAAATCCGACGTGGCATACGTAAAATACCATCTCCCTGGATGGGGTGCGATGGGGTTGAAATGTCTAAATATCAATATGGGTGTCGTTTTTAATGTATAGCCCAAACCACTGGACCTAGAAACTTGAAATTTTGCACATAGATACCTTATACAATGTAGATATCCACTAAGTAAGGATTTTTGGGAATTCCCACGGGAACGGGAAAAAACGGGATTTATATATTGGATTCCGAATGACCCTATCTCAGTAACTATAATAACTAGACTATTCAAATTTGATACACAAGTAGGTATTACATTAGTTAAAACATTAATTTCAGGATTTTTCAAAATTCTCACGGGATAAGGAAAAAACGGGATTTATATATTCAGTTCCACGGAATCCTATGAACTATAATTACTAGACTCTTCAAATTTGGCACAGAAGTAGGGAATTATAATAGTAAAAAACAGTTTTAAGGGTTTTTGGAAATTCCCACGGGATAAGGACAAAACGGGATTTTTCGTTTTAATTGTCGTAGAAAGCTGAAATTCGGCATGTAGATTGCTTGGGAAGTGTAGAGGAGCATTGAGAGAGGACTTTACAAAATTCCCACGGGAACGGGAAAAAACGGGATTTTTCGTTTTACTGGTCGTAGAAAGCTGAAATTCGGCATGTAGGTTGTTTGGGGAGTGTAGAGGAGCATTGAGAGAGGACTTTCTGAAATTCCCACGGTAACGAGAAAAAACGGGATTTATATATTCAGTTCAACGGAATCCCATGAACTATAATTACTAGACTCTTCAAATTTGGCATTTTGGTAATTATAGTAGTAAAAAACCGTTTTAAGGATTTTCAGAAATACCCACGGAATAAGGAAAAAACGGGATTTTTCGTTTTACTGGTCGTAGAAAGCTGAAATTCGGCATGTAGGTTGCTTGGGGAGTGCAGAGGAGCATTGAGAGAGAACTTTCTGAAATTCCCACGGGAACTAGAAAAAACGGGATTTTTCGTTTTACTGGTCGTAGAAAGCTGAAGCTATAGGTACGTATAGACCGATAGTTGTATTTTTGCAGGTTATCCAGGTGAACTGATGATGGAAGGTTATATATTTATTTTTATTTATTTATTTATTCTTTCTGGTTATACAGATTTTTAGTGCTCGCTTCCGAATTAGTGAAAAACATTGTATACAAAGAAATACTGTAAAGGATCGTATCTACCTGAAGTTTAGTCGTGCTTGCTTGCACGCTTGCTTGCACGCTTACTTGCACGCTTTCTTGCACGCTTGCTTGCTTGCGTGCATGCATGCTTGCTTGCATATTGCTTGCATGCTTGCTTGCATACTTGCATGCTTTCTTGCTTGCCTGTATGCTTGCTTGCTTGATATCTTGGTTCTTTGGAATACTCATGGTACACGCGAGCGAAGCCGCGGGCAAAAGCTAGTAATAAATAAACCAATACCAAATATTCTTTTAATGTACTTATTGACTCCCGAATACATTAAAAGAATATTTGGTATAAATAAATAATAAATAAACCAATACCAAATATTGTTTTAATGTATTCGGGAGTTTCAAACGCCTCATTTATCTGACCCCATTTCTTTTTTTAGAAATGGCAGAAAATTCTGATGTAGTTTCGGTTATATAGTAGTACAGGAACTCTAATAGAACTGAAAGCCCCATCAATATACAGCCATTTCTTAAAAATGTTACCAGTCAAATGAGGCGGTTAAAACGCGCGCTCGAAAAAATACCCATAAAATTAAAAATATAATAATATAATCCTAATTAGAGATGGGCCGAGTACTCGTTTACTAAGATTGTTTTTTTTTTGAGTCTTTTTGTATTTTTATTTTTAACTCTAATTTCTTACTTTTACGGTTAACCCGTGAAATCCAAATTTATCATACTAAATACAAACTGAAACATGAATGCACAGAAATACCCAGAAAAAAGACCAGCTCTGGGAATCGAACCCGGCTACCAGTTGTGGTGTAGGGGTTGGCGCGCAGCACGGAATGCTGGGATTTTCTGTGCATCCATGGTTTAGTTTGTATTTAGTATGATATATTACTCGTTTACTACTCGTTATCTTCACAAACTTTCCCATCTTCTAAAATATAAGAAAATCTCGTGTCACGGTGTTTGTTATTAAACTCTTCCGGAACGGCTCTACCGATTTTCATGAAACGTTTTTTCTCTATATTTGGTAGGTCTGAGAATAGGTCGTATGCTACTATTCTTCGCGGACGGGGTCGCGGGCAACAGCTAGTTTATTTATACCTAATACTAGCTTTCCGTCCGCAGCTTCGCCCGCGATAAATTAATTTTCCCGTAGGAAAAGGTATTTTCCCGCGGTAAAATGTAGCCTATGTCACTCAGTGATAATGTAGCTTTCTAACGGCAAAGGAACTTTTGAAATCGGTCCAGTAGTTTTTAAGTTTATTCGTTACATACCAAAATACAAAACTACAAATCTTTCCTCTTTATAATATTAGTGTAGATTATTAGGATAGGATATAAACAAAACAGCACTATTAAATTCAACGCGTAACGAGACATCTTTTGTTTTTATTTTTGAGTCATTATTGCATAAGCAAGATCAGAAAATATATGTATTGACTTCATTTGTAAAAAAAATCCCTTTGTGCCACGTCCATATCAGATGATGCGAGTGCTTCGTATGCATAAGGCCTTTAATTTTCTTTACAGCACTTATCTCTAGGCTGCACAGCAAGGTGCCCTGCACAGTTGTTACCAGACACGACGCTACCCAGCCATTCTCGAGCACCTAATTAAATTATTTGTAAACAGGATCCGCATAGCCCGTATTTCTCCCTTTCTTGCGTATTCAAACAATTACCGTTCATTAGAATGCACAGAGAGCGGGGCTTTGTAATGCAAATCCATTGTTTTTGCGAAAATGTACAGTGCAGTTCACACACAATTACATACGTGCGGGCCTGGTCGAAAAATAATACCGGCCGCACGGTTCGTTACTTGTTTTATTTAGCATGTTTTTACAACACTTATGCGGAGTGCATTGTATCGACGCGTAGTCCGGCGCGAAAACCAATTCCAGAAGTGCGACGTGACCGCGGCCCGGGAACTTAAACTTTATACAGAATTCAATATTTCCCAGGCCGCAACCGAACTTCAGTCAAACAGTATGAATAGAGACTCGACAAATTTAAAAGAATCCGGTATAAAAATAGTAAACACAATTTTCCGTACGTGAAAAGATAAATCTCGGTCTCGCGTACATGGTGGCGCTAGAGGGGTGGAATTCCGCGCAAGTTTGATTCGATTCTGAGAATTTGGCGGCGTATTGAAAATATTGCAGACGGCTGCGCGGCCGCGGGCGCCGCTCGCCTGGCTTCTACGAAATTCGAAGATCGTATCGTGCTATCCCTTTCACTCTTGTGCTTAATACCATTAGCGTGAACCTAAAGCTGCGTACGGACTGCGCGCATATACGCGTACCCGGGCTCGCGTAGGGTACGCGTACATTGGATACGCGTACAGCTCCTGTACGGACCGCTGCGAACCTGAACGCGAGTTCAATCAATCCACTGCGAGCCGAGCCTCAGTCATTCGCCATGAATCGAAACAGACCGTCTAAATACAGCGTACCCGGGCGCGCGCGATTTCTTTGACGCGCGACCAACAACCGACAAACGGCTTCTCGCTGCGAGCTAGTGCGAGCCGACCTTGCGCGGCACGCGTTCCCCTACGTGTACGCGTAGCTGCAAGTACGGACAGGCGCGCGAGCCCGGGTACGCGTACCTACCCGGGCTCGCGTAGGGTACGCGTAATGTGCGCGCAGTCCGTACGCAGATTAACGGCACACTGCGAAGTTCGAAAATCGAATTAAGTAGGTAGTATAAGACCAGATCTGCAAGCAATCAGGTCAGGATCAAAGGCCGACAGGATTTTGTTTAACTTGCATGTTTATGATCTGACTGGATGATCGAATCGTTGATTATTAAGTATTAGGGTGAATACGTGTTATTGTGTAAAGGTTTTCTGAAAGTGGAATATCGCTATATAGATAGCGTGAGTGTCGTAAGGTCCATTTAACGTTACATTCTTTCGTGCTTTCTAATGTATTTTTCTATGTATAGTCTATAGTATAAATGAAAATAAATTTCTAATCTTTAGTTAAATAATAACTAGGAATGTGAAAAGGTTCACTTTATAATTCACAAGAGCGAAGTGCGCACTTAGCACGAATTTAATTTTCACCCGACAGGAGGGGTTATTTGATGTATAAAATAAAAAACGCATGCATTGAATATTTATCTACTTCTCGTAAAAACTGCATATGCATTTTAGCAAAGGAAAGTTTTGGAAAAATTTAAACCACACAAAATTATCCTAGTGGTAACGACATATAACTATTTCTCTTTTGTTATCACGTACAACACAATCACATTTTTTGGCGTCATTCAAACCAACACCCAATCGAATCCAATCTTACAACGAAGCCAAAAAATTAAGATTGTCGTCCACGAGTTTTGTCTGAAGGTCTAACTAAGACATTGCTTGACAATTTATAGTGACAAGCAATACAAGCCCGTGGACAATTGGCTCCCATCCACCGCATGAGCACATTATGCATCTTATCTCGACCATAGACATCTCGACGCCGCACTGACCTTGTCCATCAATTGTTTAAACATACCTATACAGGGTGACCCAAAAAGGAAAGTTAGCGAGTCAGATCTAACATGATATTTAATCTAGATCTAACATTTTTTAAATTGTATCTACTCCAATATTAATTGTAAAGGGAAACAATTTCATATTGCATTTAACACTTGAGTACAGTCAAGGGCAAAAATATGTATACACTTTAGTACCTTATCACTTTAACCACTGTAACAGTTCATATATGGCAGTTCAAATATGACGAAAATAGACAAGGTATTAAAGTGTATACATATTTTTGCCCTTGACTGTACCTACTTAATAAAATGCACTAACAAAATTTATCTTTGACATAGTGATGAAAATCTTAGAGTATGTTTTAGATGTTTTTTTCTATAAGTAGGCTGTTTTTAAACTAATGAAAAAAAAAACATTTTTTTATATTACAGATTTAACATGCAGCGCGGACAGTGGCTATGACATGAACGCTGATTTTCATTTGTATTTTCAACCGGCGAAAATAAAAAGAGGAGGTTCTCGAGTCGACGTGTATATTTTTTTTTATTAAATACGGCCAGTTTGAAGACACTTAATAACCTTTTTACGTAACAGTCAAGGAAACTAAAATCAGGGTGGAACCTTTTCACAACCAATTTCACTATGATTTCTTTGGTAGATGTATGGAATGTCAACATTACATTTACAATGAAAAGGGTTCACCTTGGTACTTGATTCAGTTTCTTCGACTGTACAAGGGTCGCTTACAAGTTGTTTATTTTCTTGTAATTCATATTAATTTCAAGTAATATGATTAAAAAATATCATTACATAAACGTTATTCCTCAGTGCATCTGAGTGGTGCCCAAATAGCCCAAAAAATAGTATGAAAAATCCCGTTGTATTATAGACAATTTACTGTAGTCTCGTTTCGTGTCGGTTTACTAACTTTTTCAACTCCCCCGTCGAAATATAGGTTTCATTCAAATACTAATCTTAAAACCTTACCTTAGCATCAATCATGAACAACTGAACTATTGAAATGGTTGTAAAATTAAGCGAAACTTAATTAAAACCATAACTTCATACAAAATCAAACAACACCAGAATCGTAGATTTCAAATTCCAAAGCAACGTTGAATCCACGCGCTGAGAGAGCTTCAATACTCGTAAATGAATTAAACTCTAACGAAACACCAATTAAATAAAGTTGAATTCTGCTGTCTGTCCGCATTCCGTTTGAGGGCGAACGAATACACGAACATCGGAATCAACTTCTGGGTACAGTATAAGTACACAGGATGTCCCAAAACTCAATGAAAACCTGATACAGGAACTCAATGATAACCTGATAAAACTCAATGATAAGTGTAAAAATATGGGTGCATCTAACTTGCTTATTTAAATTTAGTGACAGTACAATAATGTGTAAGTAAAATTGTAGCGGTCCAGCCAGGGGGACTATTCCGAAATACGAAAATCGAAGTTCGTATTGTACCGGCTCTCTCGCTCCCGCGTTAAATCAATTAGCGTGTGCGGGACGGCACGACACGAAGTTCTAATTTTAAACTTTGTAGTGTAAGGCCAGGATTGTCTCCGCAGGACAGATCTCTTTTCAATGGTTAATGGCATCGACTTGAAACTTGGTACGAATAGTGTAGTTTGGATGCAAGTACAGTCAGCAAAATAAACTTGAAGGATTTTTAATTTCAATTCAATTCAATTTTTATTCACCCTAGACTCGAAAACCGCCAGATTGTAGTGTTCAGGGAACACAGTCGCAGGCAGGGAATTCCACTCCTTAGCAAAAAAATACATCAAAATGATGAAAATAAAACCTGTGAACGTAAGCGCTCACACATGAGAACACGCGTAGACAGTGCTACGAGTCCGCTACGCCATGCTACGAGCCCACGTTCCAAGTCTACAACAGCAAAGCGTTTACCAGGGGGGCAACTACGAAAAGAAACTCGTAGTTTTTAGGGTTCCGTACCCAAAGGGTAAAAACGGGAACCCTATTACTGAGGCTCCGCTGTCCGTCCGTCTGTCCGTCCGTCCGTCCGTCTGTCTGTCTGTACGTCTGTCACCAGGCTGTAGCTAGAGAGTTGAAATTTTCACAGATGATGTATTTCGGTGGCCGCTATAAAAAAAAACTAAAAAATGGAATAAAATAAATATTTAAGGGGGCTCCCATACAACAAACGTTATTATTTGCTCGTTTTTGCTCGATATTGATAAGGGCAACAGGTAGACGCTTGAAATATTCACAGAATATAGAATATTTATTTATTGACTTCAAATGGGCCGGCTCGTCCGGGGCAGTACCACCCTCTCACAGAACACCGGCGTGAAGCAGCAGTACTCCTGCTGCGTTTCGTACGGTCAGTGAGAGCGCCGGGGGCCCAATACCTCTCCCCCTCCTCTATTCCCTTTCCTTTTTCCTCTCCCTTTTAGGGCCGACAACGCACTGGCATCGTGTAAAGCGCTGCGGGTGTCTATGGACAATGGTGATCACTTAACATCAGGTGACCCACTAGTTCGTTTGTCTGGCCTCTATAACATAAAAAAAAAAACATAAAAATAAAAAAATAAATCATTAAATTAAAATTCACAATATATAGTTACAAAATTAAGTAGATTCACCTATGCATTGAAACGGCTCAGGGAAGTTTCTCTGTAAAAACGGCTCTTCTAGCGTTTCACTCATATGTTATGTCCCAGCTACGGTATGGTGTTATTTTGTGGGGTAACGTTAGCAATAAAGACCAAGTTTTCAGAATCCAGAAAAAATGTCTTCGTGCTGTGTATGGACTAAATCGAACTGAATCATGCCGCCCACTGTTTGTCAATAATAGAATACTTACTTTTCCTGCTGTACATATATGAGCTCAGTCTATTTGTTAAAAATAATTTGAATATGTTCACCTTAAGAAATCCAAGACCTAGATTACAATCTAAATATGGGTATGATGTTGTTTGTCCGGTGTCAAAGTCAGCGTTTTTCTCCAAGAGTATCATGTGCATGAGTGTTAAGATATATAATAAACTATCTGTCGACCTAAAAAAACTACCGCCGGCTCAATTTAAGATAAACCTTTTTAAGTGGCTAGTCAACGAATGTGTATATACGAGGGGCGTTCAATATAAAGTGAGAATGAGATGCAAACTCTTTTAATATTACGAAATTAAATACTGGCCGGTAAAGCTAATCTATCTAGCTGATTGCTATGAAAAAAAAAACTAACTGTCTTTTGTTTAAAAAAATATACGGTAATTTCTTTGCAATGCTATTGAGTACGTTAGCGAAAATGGAGAAAATTGAACTGCGCGCCGTTATCAAATACTTGTATTTGAAAAATTTTTCTACGGACCAAGTCAATTTGGATTTGCGGGACACTTTAGGGTCTAATGCTCCTCCGTATTCGACAGTCGCACGTTGGTGTGCCGAATTTAGACGTGGAAGAACATCGACAATGGACGACCCCCGCTCCGGACGCCCTACTACAGCAGTAACTGAAGAAATTGTGAAAAAAGTCGAAAACTCAGTTTTGGCGGATCGTCGTGTCACAGTTCGTTTTATTGCTGAAAATGTAAAGATTTCAACGGAGAGCGTGCATAATATTTTACATGAACGCTTGGGTATGAAAAAGGTATCTGCGCGTTGGGTACCAAGAATGCTTACTGACACGCAAAAACAAACTAGACTAGAGATTTGTCAAGAAGCTTTGAACCTGATGCAGCAAGACCGGGAACTTTTTTTGGCGCGATTTATAACAATGGACGAAACATGGCTCCATCATTACGACCCTGAAACGAAACTGCAGTCTATGACATGGAAAAGGCCATCATCTCCAACTCCGAAGAAATTCAAGGTGAGCTCATCTGCCGGTAAGGTCATGGGCTCTGTTTTTTGGGATGGTAAAGGGGTATTAATGATTGAGTATCTCGAGCATGGAGCCACTATTACGGGCACTTTATACGCCAAACAAATAGCAACATTGCGCAATGAGATCCGCGAAAAACGGCGAGGTAAACTCTCGAAAGTTGTGCTGTTCCACCAGGACAATGCTCCGGCACACAAGTCCGCCGTTGCAATGGCTGCAATTCGTGATGCTGGGTTCGATATCCTTAAGCATCCTCCGTATTCACCAGATCTCGCTCCCAGTGATTTCTACCTATTTCCGAGATTGAAACAATACCTCAGAGGCCAGAAATTTGAAGACGACGACGCGGTAGTCGCTGCAGTACAAGATTTTTTAAGTACTCAAGATGAGACCTTTTTTAAAAATGGAATTTTAAGTTTAGAAAAAAGATATACTAAGTGTATTATGCTAAAAGGTGACTATGTCGAAAAATAAAATGACATTTAGTAAAAGTTGTTTATAACATACTCATTCTCACTTTTTATTGAACGCCAGTAGTGTGTCCGATTTCTTGTCCAAATAATTTTAGTATCTTATAATTATGTAACTAAATTTAATTCTAATTAACATTGTAATCAATTTATTTCATGAATAATCGTGTGAATTTTGTTTTGTTTGTAGTATCTTTTATTCAATATGACATTGTACTAATTATTTATTGGAAGTTGTTTAAATTCAAATTCATATTTTATGTAGAATTAAGTTTAAATATTGTACGCCTCTCTGAGGCAGGACATGATGAACTGTAGAATAAATCTATTAAAAACTGTACTACTCATGACCATACAATTTAAATAAATAAATAAATAAATAAATAAAAAAAATATTTAAGGGGGCTCCTATACAACAAACGTGATTTTTATAGATAATTATACGGAACCCTTCGTGCACGAGTCCGACTCGCACTTGGCCGGTTTTTTCATATCATGCCATCTCTTTCACTCTTCTGTTTAATAATATTAGCGTGAATGGAAAAGCACGATACGCAATTTGAAAATGGAATTTCTTAGTATAAGGGCTCTGTAGACCGTTGCAGCTGTTTCAATATTCAACAGACTACATTATTACCCCGGCACCTGACCGTGCACTCTTCAGTTTCTCTATGAAAATTCCTCCAACTTAGTTTGGAAATTCTTTGCATTCATAACAACCCCTTTGGACAACAAAGTAAATTCTTTCGCAACTGCATAACACTGTGTTTGATTTTGAAACGCTCTTTGTGTGTATATTTGGATCGAGGAACTACTTCTTTAAATATTTGCACCAAACTATTTTAGCTAGAAACGTTGGTGTTCTTGATGTTTTACATTCAACTTCGAATTTCTGAGGTAAAGCTTCAGACAAAGTTAAAGATTTTGAAGTTATAAGTAAGTTACTCTAAAGAAAGAAGCCAAACCCAAGACAAACTTTTGTTTTTTTTTCACATTTAACTTACCTACCAGTGATTGAACCCTATCTCACATGATGAAAAGTGGAAATGAGACCACTGCTAGAGGTGCCTCATCGATTCAGTAACAGCTTACTCGTTATGACTTGAAAATCCCTAAGTTGTACCTATCTATCTGGAAATACAGACAATGGGAGTAAATATAGGTAGCTAGACCGTTTAAACACATTTTTTTACATTTGCACAAAAACTTGTAGAAATATCCAGAATTAAATCTATAACGTCTAGAACATATTCAGGGGCGTAGCTACCGCCGTATCAGCCGTCTGATACGCGGCCCCCAGGCTACAGAGGCCCTTAACGTCTGTAAGCAAAAAATAGTTACATTTTATCCACAATGTCACTTAATCTCGTGCTTCCCGGGAAAGCCCCCATCTAATTTTGATACAATGCCCCTCCAAAGCACGCTACGCCGCTTAACATATTGCCCTCTCATACCGCACGAGATTCAGAATAAAATATAAACATCGGAGCTTAGATTATTTATGCACTAGATAAAGTGTCAGTAGCAAACATTGCGATACAAAACGTCAAAACGTCCAAAAATTCCATTTGACAACTTCATATTACGATCGCGTTACGTCATTGAAACTGAAGGGAGGCAAATGACATATAAGCCAATTGTTGGCTTATATTTTTTCGGGACGTTTTCACGCCGCCTAAGCTCCATCTAGTGTATAAATAATCTACATCGGAGGTAAAAACGTAATAAAGGTCCAAGTCTTGGTTTTTGTACGGCAGCTATTTATTTTGCGAATGAACATTAAAATCTAAGCCGCGGCCACTCGAGGGAAATCAGATCGTGGATTCTCAAAACGCCGCCCTACGCCGGCGATGAGGATGGTAAACAAAATAAAAGTAACGCAGAAAATAGGCTTATGTCAAAAAATAATAACTTAAAACGTGGGACTTATATCAAATACTCAATCGATCTTTTTTAGGGTTCCGTTCCGTACTCAAAGGGTAAAAACGGGACCCTATTACTGAGGATCCGCTGTCCGTCCGTCTGTCCGTCTGTCCGTCTGTCCGTCCGTCCGTCCGTCCGTCCGTCCGTCCGTCTGTCACCAGGCTGTATCTCATGAACCGTGATAGCTAGACAGTTGAAATTTTCACAGATTTATTTCGGTTTCGTATTTCGGTTGCCGCTATAACAACAAATACAAAAAAACGGAATAAAATAGGAGGCTCCCATACAACAAACGTGATTTTTTTGCTCGTTTTTGCTCGATATTGATATCGGCAACAGGTAGCCGCTTTAAATATTCACAGATTATTTAGTTATATATTTACTTAAAAATAAATAATTAAATTGAAATAAAACAAATATTTAAGAGGGGCTCCCATACAACAAACGTGTTTTTTTTGCCGTTTTCATAAATAATGGTACGCAACCCTTCGTGCGCGAGTCCGACTCGCACTTGGCCGGTTTTTTTTAAACCATGTCACAAAAATATTTTTTCTTTATTTCTTTATATTATAAAAATAAATATCGAGATGAAAATTTATTGTTATGTATGTTTGAGGGAGGGTAAGCAATTGCAAATAAAAACGAGTGTATTGGCCACCTAACTCGCCGTCGACGTCCAGTTATGTCACCCCGATTTACAGTAGTTACAAGCTTTTCATGCGGATTGTTCTTTTTGTGGACTGTACCAAATGTCAAGTCAATGCAACCACTGGTATTAAGTAGTTATATTTATGAAAGTCGAAGCATTAACCACCGGTTCGGAAAAATACGGTTAAAAATACGGAAAAATTCCTTCGTTACTGACACATTAAGAGCGTTTATAAAAAGCTCACAGTACTTTTTTCCGTAACATGTTGGCAGCATTGGACGGGAAATACTTATGTATGAGCTCTACATATACACCTCTTAGATTATTTATACGTACACTAGATAGAGTGTCAGTAGCAAACATTGCGATACAAAACGTCCAAAAATCCCTTTGATAGCTTCATATTACGATCGCGTTATGTCATTCAATCAAACTGAAGGGAGGCAAATGACATATAAGCCAATAGTTGGCTTATATTTTTCGGGACGTTTTCATGCCGCCTAAGCTCTATCTAGTGTATAAATAATCTAAGATACACCTATAGATATACCTGTAGAATAGGCACCTACCTACAAAAAACTAAGATGTAGTTGAAAGTAAAAAAATGTGTGTAATTTAATAACATTGTAGATCTATTTGAAAAAAATATACCTTGTTGAGGCTTTGAGTCTTGCCGGATTTTTCTCAACAGGGTTTTTCCAATGCGTTGATAGATTCTTCGACATTCATAAGTTCTTGTAATAGCCTAATTTAATAAATATAATTCCACTTTGACTTGAACGAAAAGTACTGAATATGATATATGTTATTTAGACTCGATAAAATAAATTAAGTTGTTGTTGTAAAAATAATCTACATTGAAACAGTATTCGTGCCTCCCACGCACCTAAATAAGTAGCAGTAAATACGGAGACCTATTTCCTTTGAACTTATCGAAGCTATGAAATTCATATCACGTTTATTTATTTAATTAGTTGTTGGAAATATTTCTTTGAAGCCCTACCTAATGATTATTTTCCTGAAATCGGTGAAAAACGTAGATCACTTTGTCACTAAAACTTACTCAGGCTTTGAAAATTTGCATTAAAGCTGCTAGATAGATCTATATACATATAATAAATCTGTAACAAGTCGGTGTCTGTACATTGAAGATATTTGAGAAAAACTGTCACTAGGGCTATTTATTAGCACAATAGAACCCAAAACAATGATTTTTAGAATTATTGTCTGTTTGTCTGTTTGTCTGTGCGTTTGTGCGCGCTAATCTCAGAAACGGCTTAACCTAGAAGGATGCAGTTTTCACTGATATGTTGGTATTTTCTTGGATTAACATTTAGTGTTTGTTTCATTTGAATCGGTTCACAAATAAGAAAGATACGTCTATTTTAAGAATTTATCGAACAGGTTTTTTTTGTTTGAGCGCGGTAATCTCAGGAACTACAGCTCCGATTTGAAAAATTCTTTCAGTGATAGATAGCACACTTATCGAGGAAGGCTATAGGCTAAATATCATCACGCTAACACCAATAGGAGCGGAGCGGAGCGGAAGAATGTTTCCAAATCGGGGGTTTTGGAAGTAAAACGTCTATATCTCGGGAATTACTGCTCCGATTTAGAAAATTCTTTCAGTGTTAGATAGCCCAGTTAGATAGGGCGGGTTGGGAGCGGTTGGGGGGGCGGGTTGAGAGCGGGTTGGAGGCGGCTTGAGAGCGGGTTGGGGGCGGGTTGGGAGCGGGTGGGGGGGGCGAGTAGGGAGCGGGTTTGGGGCGGGTTGGTAGCGGGTTGGGGACGGGTTGGGGGCGGGTTGGGAGTGGGTTGGGGCGGGTTAGGAGCGGGGTGGGAGCGGGTTGGGGGCGAGTTGGGAGCGGGTTAGGAGCGGGTTGGGGGCGGGTTGAGAGCGAGTTGGGGGCGGGTTGGGAGTGGGTTGGGGGCGGGTTAGGAACGGGTTAGGGGTGGGTTGGGAGCGGGTTGGGGGCGGGTTGATAGCGGGTTGGGGGCGGGTGGGGGGCGAGTTGAGAGCGGGTTGGGAGCGGGTTGGGGGTGGGTTGAGAGCGGGTTGGGGCGGATTGGGAGCGGGTTGGTTTATTATGAAGTTTCAATTCTTCCGGAAGGATCTAAGGAGAGCCATAATTGATGAAAAAGCAAATTGGATAAAAAAAAAATAAGATGCCCAAATTACTAATTCCACGCCGACGGAGTCGCGGGCAAAAACTAGTAATCAATAAAATCATTACGTCAGTTTTAATCTGTCGCTTACTGGCATGTCGCATTTGAAGACGTTTTAATTGTTCATTTTCCGAATTTTACTACAAGTAAGTATACATGTATACAAGTATGTATGTATGTATAAAATATTGTTTGAGAGGCCGTAGGTTAAACCACCAGGCTTACTAACCATCGTGAGGTAATTTAGACACACCTGCGGTGGTATGTGATGTTACCGATATGCACTGGGCCCACGTGGAAAATACGGCCTGAGCCCTCTCATTCTGAGAGGCATGTGCTCTCCATTGGGACGTGTATACTAAAGTTCAATGTGATTTGGTCGTCTTAAAACGTCAAGAACTATTTTCACTCACAAAAAAATATGACAATAGCCATTGTTGTTTTTTTCTAATGCAGGAACTTTCATAAAAATGGTAAAGCACTTATGTACGTTTACTTTTAATTTACCACTGACAGTGGCTTGCCTTCATATCATTTCCAACTTTAACACCATACAAATAAAGTAGCTATTACAAAATCTGCAAACGTGGGTAACAGTATTCTAAAATTGGCTTTATTTGTAGGTCGTTAAAGTTGAATATGAAATGAAGGCAAACCATCTGTCAGTGGTAAACTTTATGTAATTTTACAGTATGTACGTACTCGACTAGTCGAGGTGTAGTTGGCCACTTGGTCGTGGTCGATTATATCCTTTCACAGAAACCTTTGAAGTATGGATGTAATGTATGGACTGTATAACTAATTACCTTACGTTTTATTAAGTAAGTTAGGTACCACGTTCGCTTGGGCGCGCGAGATTTTCGAACTACCCGCACCTGATTTCCTTGTTTTTTTATGTTTTTTTTTTTGGCCCAAAGCGTAAAAATGGAACCCTATTACTAAAACTCCACTGTCCGTCTGTCTGTCTGTCTGTCACCAGGCTGTATCTTATGAACCGTGATGGCAAGACAGTTGAAATTTACATTTTTGGTTGTTG
This sequence comes from Archips crataeganus, assembly GCA_947859365.1. Classification (NCBI taxonomy): domain Eukaryota; kingdom Metazoa; phylum Arthropoda; class Insecta; order Lepidoptera; family Tortricidae; genus Archips; species Archips crataeganus. Next base: position 10,271,114 of record OX402066.1, on the reverse strand, counting down.
AATTTTGAGGTAATTTCAGCAATTAAATAGTTTGTGTTAAGTCCCAAAAAATATTAGTTATGAGTGAGAATAGCGAAAATTTAAAGCATTGTACGTGCATATTTTATCCCAGATCCTCGAGTGATAGTTTCGATATTTGGATATACGAAGTAATTCAAAAATTTCCCATGGCAAAACCTTAAACCAAAATCGATTCACGTATTTTTGCAGCATAGCTTATATTTAACAAGCATCGCCGTTTAAATTTCAGTGGCTACGGCACGATAACTGGAGAAGGGATTACGTATGAATTGGAAGTCGGTAGCAGAAGCAGCTCGCTATTGGAAGCGGGTGCGACAGATGTGCCTCCATTTGATGGTCAAACGGGTCCATTCGGCAGATTGATGCAAATTTTACGGGACAGCGTTCAAAATAAAGTCGATTTACTTATAGTTTTATATGCAGATTCGATACCCAGGTGCTGCGTTTTATGCCGCCTTTGTTCTTCTTTTTTGATTAATAGAAATAAATACTTCGCTCATTAAAGATTTTACTTAGATTCTTAGCAGATGACTGTTGAGAATATCGCTTAATCTGATGCTTAGCTTAACTCTCCCTAAGCCTAAACAACGTAATTATTATTATTTTAATTTACTTTGCCTTACTTGTATTAGGTAATAATTCAGTAAATTGTACCTAATCAAAATTTTGTTACAAAAAAATACTTTCTGCCAAGTTTCTTGCAGCGCATTCTACAATGATGAATCATCTTTCCGATAGCGCATCAGTATAAAAAATAGACAGTAAAAGATCCCTTTGCGGGCTATTTACAGAATTGATGTCTTGATTTTTCTAACGCATTCACTGCCAGCAACACATATAAGCTTTTTCGTTACTTTTAGCCCAGTGCATGCCGCTGCTGTCATAATTTTACAGCCATTTGAACGCACATGTACGTTGGCGGCAACTCAAAAAGTCTCGTTTTTGACAGTCAGCACCGAATTTGATAAAAGACTGCTGCTGCTGCGAAAAAAAATTGATAGTCTTTGTTGAGAGTATGTTTTAACACTGCAGACGAAATATTTAATAAGGATTGTTGATTTACACCTGTATGTAATTTTCTTTTTATTTATTTTTTGTTTTATTTTTGTTGGTTGTAAGGTTTTATTATGTTTAATCTGCTGCAGCCGTATTTTCAAACACTATATTTGTATTGTTCTTGAATAAATACTTCTTGAAACTTCTTGAATCTGAATTTTGAACATTTTTAATCTCTTTCTAAAAAAACAAACTGTGAACGAGAACCCGTGAACTATTGTATAACAACTAGTCACGCTTTTCCACTTAGCAGTAGGTACAAGTTAAATTGTATCAAATTGTCTCTTGTTATAAACTTTTAACAATCCACCGCTAAAGCACTCAGAAGGTAAACACAATTGGCCGGACCGGCCTAAAAGTTCGACGTCCACCGGGCACCGATCAGTCTTACGCCCAACAACCAACAAACAGCCCGTCTGATTGTGAGTTTGACTTTCTAGTTGCGTGCCCGCCGGCCGCACAATTTGCCCTCTTAATGTTTCGTGCCAACAAATCCGGGACCTTCGCTAGTAAGTAATTATTATTGAGTTGTGGTTTTAATCAGTGGTGTCTGGTAAAATATAAGCCCGGCTCGTAAGATAAATATTACCGAACGCTTTCAAAAGACGAATTATTTACGTCTTTTCGTTAACGAAGCTTTATTATTTACAGGGCCCTTTTGTACTAGAACGCTTTATTTAAAGTGAATAATAACTTAGATTTGGATTGGACTGTGTGGCGGCAACGAGAAACCATCACTTTTGTTAAATGCTGTAGACTATTCCTTAACGCAAATTATCAAAATAAACGAAAATTATATAGACTGCCCTAGCAGCTTGTTATCATAATTCACTCAACCGTCGCAGTCGAGTCCGCAGTATGAAATTAAAACGAACTGAAATGACAGTTTCTCTGATCACAAAAGGCACCTTATGTGTCCATGCAAAGCATTATGCACCCGAGGTATAATTGCTCACGCGCCCGGAATGTCGGGCCCGGTTTGCCCGGCCGCATTAACTGGGTGCACAAAGAGACTAGTGCGGCAATCCGGAGTCCAGCTTTGAGGAGCCTGTGCTAGGTATATGATGATCTAGACTAGCCCTTGCCGACTGTTTGATGGATGGGCAAGGGATGTTATTAGTCATATTTCAGAGATCGCTTCAGACAATGCATGGCTCACAGCCGATTTCCCTTGCAGTAACGTCTCTAGATTCTAATTTCTCTTATACTAAGGGACCTATACTTAGAATAAGCTACTGAGCTATAATTATCATTATTTTCTTATTGTAGTCAAGTAATAATTTCATATTATCAACTTATTTTGCCGACTGGTTGCGCCTGGTACGTTTTTAACTTAAATTATTCTGGAGGTGAAAGTAGGTACGGAAAAGGAAAGACACGCAATCGCACAGTTAATACGTTATCTGGAAAAGATCCCTTTAAGTTTGCTATTGTACATCTGTTTCTCATACTATGTGTTAATTTCGTGTGTTTTATATACAATAAAGAGTTTTAAATACTTACAATTATTGTTGATCGAAGACTTACATCAAAGATGATATAGACTGGATTGGCAGTCGCCATAGTACGAATCGGCCGCGCTTTTTGTAGTTCGATTATTAAATCTAGATGGCGCTGAAATATAGCCAGAGGCTTTGAAGGCAAAACAATAAGACTACAGATGTTTCATATTACTACAAATGTATTATTATGCAATATTTTTGAAAAATAATACATTTGTAGTAATATGAAACATCTGTAGTCTTATTGTTTTGCCTTCAAAGCCTCTGGCTATATTTCAGCGCCATCTATATTTAAATAATCGAACTTCAAAAAGCGCGGCCGATCCGTACTATGGCGACTGCCAATCCAGTCTATATCATCCTTGCTTACATACAATATTATACCTAAGAATACCTGTTTACCAAACGAGAGCGTTCTAATTTAGTATATTAACGGAATAAAATAGCTGTTTTAGTAAATCTGCATGTTTCTTATTTTGAGTTGATTGATATTTATTTTCACATTGAACTTTATAGTCGCCGACATGCAGTACTACACAACACGCAACAAAAGAACTATAGCGAGCACGTCTCAAATGCAATAGCCACAATTGAAAAACGATTTCCGTAATTTGAAATAGCCATGTTCAGAATAAATCCACGAGTTGAGAGAGTCGGCCGCCATTATTTCAACTTAATTGTTGCCATAAACATTCGACAGTTGCCAATAAACTTGTAAACGACAACGTTTATTCATTTTATTGAAAAAGTTCGCTCAACGGCTGCGTTAGTTGCAGTGACAGTGAGCGGTTGAGTGCAATGTGTGAAGCTTTGCGCTTCGAAACTTGAATATTCTTGTGTAGTTTATAAACATAGCTCTTACAGGTAATTTTAAAACAATCGCAACACGGTAATAGAACAAGATTGAGTCAATCATATTTTTCTAATACATTTTTAACCCAAAATCTATATATTTCTATATACATATAATAAATCTGTAACATGTCGGTGTCTGTACATTGAAGATATTTGAGAAAAACTGTCACAACTGGCTATTTCTTAGCGCAATAGAACCCAAAACAATGATATTTAGACTTATTGTCTGTTTGTCTGTGCGTTTGTGCGCGCTAATCTCAGAAACGGCTTAACCTAGAAGGATGCGGTTTTCACTAATATGTTGGTATTTTCTTGGATTAGCATTTAGTGTTTGTTTCATTTGAATCGGTTCACAAATAAGAAAGATACGTCTATTTTAAGAATTTATCGAACATGGATAGTACGTAGAAAAAAATCCAACATAAAATGAGCTGACAAAAATATAGTAAACTATACTAAATAGGGTTCATGTTAAGTTGGACATGCACACAGGCGTGGCAGGGCCTATATAACACCAATAGGAGCGGAGCGGAGCGGAAGAATGTTTCAAAATCGGGGGTTTTTGAAGTAAAACTTCTATAGGCACGATTGACATGGGAGGACGGTGGTGAATGTGAATGCGGGTGTGCGGGGGGGTCCGTTGGGGGGGGGGGGGGGTTGGGTTGCGGGGGCGGGTAATTTTTTATATCGAGGAACTAAGGAGAGCCATAATTGATGAAAAAGCAAATTGGATAAAAAAAATAAGCTGCCCAAATTACTAATTCCACGCGGACGGAGTCGCGGGCAAAAGCCAGTTGTCCATAAATGTTTGTCAACTTATTAACCGTTTTAGGGTACCGTACCCAAAGGGTAAAAACGGGACCCTATTACTTACTTACTTAAAATTTGTGTTCGGTTTCACTTTATGTTTATTGTTTGTTGTTTTTTCAATGGATGGCTGACGTGATGGTCCCAAAGGAAGATCAGCGCCTTTCGCAAGATCGGCATTTTGCTGATTTGGGACCATTTCGTGATATGTGCTTTTTTTTCTGTATGTTTTATTTCTGTCATTTTGTTTTTTATATATCACGAATAAAATTTTTCTTTCTTTCTTTCTTTCTTTATTACTAAGACTCCACTGTCCATCTGTCTGTCTGTGTGTCTGTTTGCCACTAGGTTGTATCTCATGACCCGTGATAGCTATCTAGTGGAAATTTTCATAGATGATGTCTGATGTGTTTTTTTTTCAGCATTTTTAACTACCTATATCATTTTTCATCGCCCTCGTGCTAAACTAGCAACTCCCTGCATTTTTTTTCCTGGTTTGCGCCTGATTCAAGAAAATCCTGTTTATTTGAAACGCTTAATGGTCTGTGATATGAACATCACATTACTATTTAAATGTGTCAGCTTCTTACAAAACTAGGACACTTAATCTGCCCAACCCTGTACAAACATATTTTGTATATCGTTTTAAATCTCTGATTTCCCATTTTCTGCACGTAGGTAGTTTATATTTGAATTCAATTTTCACGCCGTATGAGCCGTTTCCATGAAATGAAGTGGGTCTGTGGGGAAATCTCTGACACAAATTGTTTTCAAATGGCCCGGTTTAAAGTTCCCGGGGCGTTCACGGGTTTAGGCGTTAAGTATGAAAACCATCCCGAAATGTACTGATAACCGAACGACATCCGCGGTAAAACAACATTTATTAGGTGACGACTGACGACAGATATAACGGTATAACTGAGGAACCTATATTTAAATAGATGACGCCTGTCGCCTGTCATGTCTGTCATAAGCACTTTTAGATAGTCTCGAACGTTGACACGGGATGGATACGGTTAACATAAGCGATAATTGTAAATCTAGGTAGGTAAAATTCAAATACAGGCGGCCGACAGAATTTTTATAAAATAAAATGGTTTAAGCTTGATCTGCTTCTCCGCAAAGTATTTATATTGCGATGAATATTTGTAGTCACGCAGTTAATTGTTTTTGTCCTTCCTCCTCTTGTAATGTAATAATTTAAGATTAATTTATAAACTAAAAAAAAACATGTGTCGTTTTAATGATAAGCCTGTCTGACTGCTCCATGTAAATGAAGATCGCGATACATAAGTTTTGGATTTTCCAATGGGAATTTAGCAAATCCCGGATTTTTAATTCGGCTGGTGCCGCGGGTAAAAGCTAGTAATATTACAAATATGGTTTGGACGTTTATAAAATTTGGAACATTATGCTTTTTACTTCCGAAGATACATATTTTTTTTTACATAACACAGACCCATGTTTGACCTAGTGGATGCTCACCTGATGAAAAGTGCAGATGAGGCCAAGGGCTTATCTCACTGGTTCAGTAATAGCCCATTCACTCTAGCCTTGAAGAGCCCTAGCTAAGTTGTATTTATCTCGGGGGATAGGGACAAACTAATTATTAGCATACAAAATTGCGGGCAACAGCTTGTACCCATACGATTTGACTTATTAATTAATGCGACCTGTTTTCTGCTCTTAATTATAAACTCGCTTTAATAGCACTTATTCTTTGATTTGTCGATCCAGATCCAATAACTTTAAAACGCTTTGAATAGAGCTCACCCAACTGGTTTATGAGAGTCCGCTCCATGTTGTTCCACTTCTATAAATCATTTTCATAGACGTATTTTATGAACAGAAATCCTCCACTCGCAGTTTAACAAAGCCAGATGCAAGGAATGGAGTTTGTACTTTTATAAAAGGGGTTGACAAAAAACAGTACAACTTGAGCTGGCGATTGATGTACTTCGACCAACTATTTTACTCTTTAAGGATTTGCCACCCTGGATGCGTTCTGCGGTCGCGGTCAGGTCAAATTGAACGCAGCCCGCATTATGTATGAACAACATTGTCGGTCTCTGTATATTGCGCGTGCGTGCGATCTGACCGCGCTGACCGCACGGTCAGATTGCATATCTATACAAAATATATAAACAGAACGCATCCAGTGTCACAAATCCTTTATTTTACTTAATAGCCTTACATTAGGCTTTTCTTGCGTAAAACATTTGAACTGACAGACGAATCGAAAGTCCGGAATATCCCTAAATTCACACGGGAACTTCCAAAAATTATGCCGTGGTCATTTAGATACGTTGTATGACGAATACTCGTGCAAAATTTCATGAATCTAGACATAGCGGTTAAGATTTTGGGATTTTACATAGATCCCGTTGAAAATATAGGGATAAAAAGAATGACCCGTTCACCCGTTATGTACATTTTTAACACGCTCTTATTATTATCATTATTATTAAAATCCTATAGTGAAAGATTTTTATAATTGGATCAGTAGCTTCAGAGATTGCCCCTACCACTGTACCTACTGCCCAGACCAGATGCGTGTGCGTGTCACGCACCAGTTGTAATGAATGAAACTGTAAGAAAGATGGCACAATGTGTGCACGCATCTAGTGCGCCATCTTTCTTACAGTTTCATTTATTTCAACTGGTGTGTAAACTGGTGGTAAAAGCCGTGGTGGCCAAGTTAGTGGTTTGACCTGACCTATTGCCTCTCAAGCAGAGGGTCGTGGGTTCGAATCCGGGCTCGAACTCTGAGTTTTTCGCAATTTATGTGCGAAATTATATTTGAAATTTACCATGAGCTTTACGGTAAAGGAAAACATCGTGAGGAAACCTGCACACACCTGAGAAGAAAATTCAATGGTGTGTGCCAATTTCCCAATCCGCACTGGGCCCGCGTGTGAACTACGGGCCAAACCCTTTCATTCTGAGAGGAGGCCTGTGCCCTGCAGTGGGACGTATATAGGCTGGGACTATGATGATGGTGTGTGTGCGTGACTTGACACGCACACGCATCTGGTCTGCGCCGACCTTTAGTCTCTATGGGTCTTTATAACTATGGAGCCCTGGGCTACAGCCCAAAACGCCCTAACCGCCCGGCCACGACTTGACGCGTTTGGCGGCGTGGCAAGCGTTTTCTGTGTTCATTGTGCGGCCGAGACGCTCGGGGCGGACGCGGATTACCCGGAACGGACGTCCGTCGTGCGCGCGTCTATAATAAGAAATTGTATGACCAGAGGCGCTACCACGAAATTCGAAAATCGAAGTTCGTATCGCATTATCCCTCTCACTCTCGTGTCAAATCATATTAGCGTGAGCGGGACGGCACGAAACGAAGTTAGAATTATGCACTTTGTGGTAGGGCCTCAGCGCTAAGTGGCGCGGGCGCGTGCGACGGATTGGTAGATTTTTTACGGAGTGAGACACGCGAGCGTGCGCACGCGGCGGGCGTCTGCTCTGCGTCAGCTAGCGTAGGCCCCAGTTGTTACCTGGCGGCACACGCAATGAACTGATAAAACGCTTGCCGCGCCGCCAAACACGCGAAGTCGTGGCCGGGCGGTTATGTAGATCCCCCCCTGGGTGTAGATAGGTATGTCCTTAATATTATAGAATTTTGATCCTAAGTTATTCTCGATACCGAGGAATATCGATATTGTCAGCGAAGAGGGCCAACTTCGGGAGAATCCAGAAACTTCCGAACGGAAGCCAGCCGCGTAATTCCTGTGACTCGGATTAAACTAACTCGGAACAAGCTCTCTCAAAGTCGGGACGTTGAATTGATAGTCGATTTTGGTATCTCATAAACAAGGCATCAATTTACACGTACATAACAAATCTCTAGAGAATGTACGTATGTAATTATGTATGTATTACGATCGATTCATATCTACAGACACCGAGCGTGTCAGATTCTTACCGTATCAGACACCGACAAAATATTATTTGCGCACATACTGGCCGGGCACGGCCCGTGTCTGCGCGGTCGTGTTAAGCGCTGTACTGTACGCGTACGTGGCGTACGGACATGGCGTTCCAGGACACGCAAGCCCGGGTACGCGTACCCGAGTGCGCGCAGTCCGCACGCAGCTTTATAGGTAATGCCACGCGAGTTGAGGCGAATGATTACACACACAGCTACATTAAAGTACTGCTTGCAAAAAAGGTAGTGAATGAATGAAAATGTGAGTTATATGATCTTATGATGAAATACTTACGCAATACTGTGCATATTATAATTTTTCTTTTTTCATATAACCTATTTTTGAAATAAAACAATTTGAAACTGATACGAAATATCCGCAACAAAAAAATCGCTATTTTATAAATAGCGAAAAATATGCTTGTCTGATTAAATAAAATAGATGAAAATATTTTAATTTCTGTTTTGTTTGAACTAGATGTATTTGTTCTCAATACGACTGTATGTTTTTAGGGTTCCGTAGTCAACTAGGAACCCTTATAGTTTCGCCATGTCTGTCCGTCTGTCTGTCTGTCCGCGGCTAAGCTCAGAGATCGTTAGTACTAGAAAGCTGTAATTTGGCATGAATATACACATCAGTCACGCCAACAAAGTGGTAAAATAAAAAATAAAAAAATAATTTTTTTTAGGGTACCTCCCATAGACGTAAAGGGGGGGTGATTTCTTTTTTCACGACTAATCCTATAGTGTGGGGTATCGTTGGATAGGTATTTTAAAACCATTGCGGGGTTGCTAACATGATTTTTCTATTCAGCGATCTGTTTGCGAAATATTCAACTTTAAAGTGAAAATTTTCATTAAAATCGAGCGTCCCCCCCCTCTAAAATTTAAACTGTTAGGTGGAAAAATTTGAAAAAATTCGGAATGGTAGTAAATATATCAAATTTACTAGGAAAATTATAGCGGCTAAGATTGCTCGGAAATTATTTGTAGTTTAAGAGTACATAGTAGCCTAAGGTATAAAACATACCTAAACTTGGATGATTCCGTACACATACGAAATCCTTAGAAAAATATTACTTGATTCTTTTTGTAATGGCTACGGAACCCTACCTTGTGCGTGTCCGACACGCTCTTGGCCGGTTTTTTTTTACATCCATTCTATTGTGTTCGCTATTAAATAGGCCGCCTCAATTGCTCACATTCGCTGTGATGCCATTTACCGTGCTGATTTAAACGTTGTTTACTTTTTCCCCTCTTCCGCTCTTACACGGTATGAAATATAATTTTTCTCAAAAATATCCGTAAAAGTTGACATTATTCTTTACATATCAAAACGTAAAGTGCATAGTTTATGGTCAGTAAAAAAATTAAAAAGTTAAAAACATTGCAGGCTCGATAAACTCGACAACAATGTCGCATACAAATTCCATTATTGTCGAGTCTCAAACTTTTTAAAAAGTTATAACGGCCATGGTAACAAGTTGGCACTATTCGTATACAGCCAATTCAAATGACCGGTATCAGTTTTTTTGTTGGAACTCCAGACTTTTTTTATTGTGTTTGAAACAGCTTGTTGTGTTTTCGGTAGAAAAATACACCTACAGTTTTTTTTTTTATGAAAAAAGGCGGGAAAGGGTTTAATGACATTTAATTTTAAGTGATTTGCAATTCTTTGTACCTATTTAAGTTAATTAAAGTTTATTCTATTTTTTTCCTTTACCATTTTTGAGAAAAGCTTTATATTAGTCTCGGCTGGAATAGCAATTGCTGGCTTCGTATTAGTTAAACGGACTCGCAAGCTCGTCCGTTTAATACTCATACTCAGCCAGCAATTGCCTACTTCCAGGCCACGACAATAATGTACTATTGATAAATAACTATGACACAAAAATACCTAATTTAGCTCACACCGCAAAAACATTTCTATAGCGCTAGCGCTAACGACCTGCCTGCGAGGCCTAATAACGCCGAGAAAAACCCGGATAATTTACCCACGTCTAAATGGTTAATGGTAAAAATGGTCCAATTCATTGGCCTTCGTCAATGAATTATGATTAATAGGTCGGAAGTAACCGGGGATACATCACGCGGCTGGCGCACCGCCAGCAGCCGAGACGTCCCCCTAAAATATGCTCCTAAAGACACAATAATGTGACTTAATCATGTCCATGCGTCCCGCTAACGGCCCGGAAACATAAAAGTATGTTTGCTATTATGTAAACGCGATTTTGCTCTCGATCCGTTTGACGGCGAATCGCCTGTGAGAATATAGTAGGATTTGTGGCGTGATGAATCTTGGTCGCAGACTTGCCGTCGTCATTGCGTGTAAACTGTATTGTCGTTACACGAACAGTATCTTGTGATGAAACTCTAGGTACATAAGCCCAGAAATTGCAAGTGCAAGCTGCTTTGCGTTGATTAATTGAATGTGTTTGAAACTTGAGGTCTCAGGTTCGATCCCGGGGCAGATATTTGTATGAAAAATGCGAATGCTTATTCTCGAGCCTTGGACGTTTAACATGTACTTATCTGTGTGTATGTTAATCTGTTGCCTAGCACTCATAATACAAGTTTTACAAGTAAACAATTACTTTTTAGGGTTCCGTACCCAAAGGGTAAAAATGGAAACCCTATTACTAAGGCTCTGCTGTCCGTCCGTCTGCCTGTCTGTCTGTCTGTCTGTCTGTCTGTCTGCCTGTCTGTCTGTCCGTCTGTCACCAGGCTGTATCTCGGGAACCGTGATAGCTAGAGAGTTGAAATTTTCACAGATGATGTATTTTGGTTGCCGCTATAACAACAAATACTAAAAAATGGAATAAAATAAATATTTAAGGGGGCTCCCTTACAACAAACGTGATTTTTTTGCTCGTTTTTGTCTCGATATTCATAACGGCAACAGGTAGACGCTTGAAATATTCACAGAATATTTAATTATATATTGACTTAAAAAATAAATCATTAAATTAAAATAAAAAAAATATTTAAGGGGGGCTCCCATACAACAAACGTGATTTTTATAGATAATTGTACGGAACCCTTCTTGCGCGAGTCCGACTCGTACTTGGCCGGTTTTTAAATAATTATAATCATACAAGTTTGGGAATAGGTCAATTGATGTCCAATGTTATTTATTTATTTTATTATTGCGGCGCACGCTTGACCTCTGCAAATTCGTTCCCTTTACAGCCTCGCGATGTAATACAACTTGTGCGATCTTTCCTTCTTAAATAACAATTCCGGAAGGCTTGTTAGGTCGTCATTTTCTCTCAATCATCATTAAATCGAGTCGTGGAAAACCTTTTGAAGTTCCGCCGATCACCCACTGTGTAAATAAATAAATGTACATTGGGTCAGTAAAAAAACAACTATACATACCTAGTTCCAACAAGTACCGCCTAATAACCGCCCATTCAAATTCTAGCAATTCGACAGTCGATTTTTGAATATTTGTGAATGCTGATTTTTGAAAAGAGAACGTGCCGCCACTCCTGATCGCAGCTAAATGCCGTTCAACTTTGCAGTTTCACTGGCCGTTTTGTGTAGTTAAATAAAATTGGTTTGTTTATGTTGTTTACGAGCTCCTATCTATAAAACTGGAAGTGCTGTTTTAGTACCTGTTTTAAAAGTTAGCTTTGCTAAACTATATAATTTACTTAGTGGTCTGGTAATGGTGATGTCATAAAATATGCACAGAAAATTAAATTGAAGTTCAATTACTCTGGCAACTTCGATCATAAATATATCTATCGAAACTAATAATAATACTAATTGCTAATCAATACCCTGGACTAATAAATTAAAAAGGTAATCTGTTAATAATACTAATTCAGGGTATTCCCTGTGCTGATAACATAAAAAGATAATCTTTGGAAGTGCTGAACCGTTTTCAAAAATATTTTGTTCAATCGTTTCATAATATTTAGGACGTCTTAAAGTCGAAGTCTGTGATTAGATCACGAGACTTTGCCGAGTAGTAAGCAGGTGCCTAAAAGTATGATTTTTCTGGTAGTTGGTTCCCTAATTTTCGTAAATTATTTAAGCGATTTTAACAATTTTGTAAGACGTAGATTACTAGATAAAATACGATATTTATAATAATTATGTGTATGTATGTACGTATATTTGACAATAAACGCTAACAAGAACTCAAAAATAAAATCCACATGGTCCGAATTAACTAATTTCGTAATTTCAACCAATTAGGAACCAATTGAGCATCATGTTAAATACTTCATAGTCAATCATAATCGACAAATTCAGTGAAAAAACGAGTTTGAATTGCGTGCGACGTTCTTATTTTTAAATTTTTTTGAGGTCTCAGTCTCAGTACAGAGCTTTAATGTCTTTTACCATAAAGTAAAGATACCATATAGCGCCTTTGTCATTCTATTTGTGAAATTATAATTCGCGGATTAAAGTTTAAAAAGTACAAATAGACAGTAACACTATCCTAGATTAACATGAACTACTTTTTCTGCTCGCATTATATTTATATTATTATTTTAAGAGTATAGGGTAAACTTTGTTTTTTCTTTGTGTGTTTCTTTGGGGATAATCTTTGGAACTGCTAAACCGTTTTATGCTGGGAAAGCGAAAAGTTCCCAAGGGACCCGGACGAAGTTTCGACCAACAGCTAGAGATAAATAAATACCTTATCTTACAATCCTTGAAATAAATTAATACATTGATGTCTCCGTTTGGGTTTCATAACCTCACTTATATTTACTTGTTTGTCTTCCAGCAGCCTTTTTTTTATTCCTCGCGTTACCAAATATCAGAGGTAAAGATGCCTAAAACTTTAAATTAAATATTATTTTAATAATATTAATATAATTTAATATGATTAAATTTCGTAGTAGGAACCAGCAAGGAATAACTCCGTAATACTTAGAGCAAAAACAAATATTTGCGAGCTTCTGTTTGCTCACGAAACTTGGCTGCAAACCGCCGAACTTAATGGACTGGCGAAGATGTGAATTAAATATTTAGCCGCGGTAGATAAGGGCTTAGGACAACGGTAATCTCGTACATAAACATATTATAAACTCTGTAAAAGGTAGAGTCGTAATTGTAATTTCATCTTTGCAATACTTAGTTCGTTGTAACCAAAAACCATTAATTACTGTTCCAAAAGATTCACTGTTGAATCGCACCAATTTATACGCATAATTCATCATTTGGCAAAATTCGTCATTTTGCATTCCTAACTCTTTTTTCGCAGAAACCATTAATTACCTATTCAGTGTTATAAAATAAACTTAACCTCACCTATAGAGTCCTACAGGAATATTCCTGAATAAGTAATGGTTTCTGTAAAGAATTAGTAAATAATTAATTATGCCTAAAATTTTTAACTACGGCGAAGGAAAACATTGTGAGGAAACCTGCAAAGAAATTCAATGGTGTGTGTGAAGTTCCCAATCCGCACTGAGCCCGCGTGGGAACTACGGCCCAAGCCCTCTCATTCTGAGAAGAGGCCTGTGCCCTGCAGCGGGACGTATATAGTCTGAGATGATGATGATGATGAAAAATTTTAGCCAGACTGGATCCTTTCCTAAATCCTGACAGTTCAATGAATAGAAATAAACACGCGAGACATTTCCGTATACGGCAGATACATACGACTATCTTATATAATAGGTATCATACATATAATAGGTCTCTATCAATGCAAAAAACGGGTAAACGATGATACGGGTAACTATTTATTTGTATGTAGGGAGAAAACTCAGTAAATAATGAAGTGATTCTTAAAATGTATTGCTCAATTAAGAAGCTGCATTACCTTTGACTATCTTCCTCATAGAAGTCGGCTTCATCTTTTAAAATTCACTATCTTTTGGTAAGTCAAAAATTACTTAGAATTTGTGAAAATACCTATTTAAAATTTTGAAATTAAGTATGTTAACTTTTAATATAAATGATTCTCCAGTCTGAAAAATTCTTGGAGCATTCTTAACATTTCTTTTAAAGTATCTTTTCTCTAGTTGAATAAAGTCACTAACCTCCCTGGACAGACGGGCGGGTGGCACCTTTCGCACCCACTAAGTTGAACTTGTGTATGAAATTGCATTAGGTGGGACTTTTAGCTTATTGCCTCGCCCGCAGTGTTACCACACAAATCAAATTAGTCAATCTGTCTTAGGATACGCTTCCATTGACTAATCACATTATCATAATACAAGTGGAGGGAAATGAGATGAGGATTTTAAATAGTGTGATTTACCTATTGAAGAGCACATCTACGTGGTCATCACGTAGATGGTGGAGTTGCCAGTTTTTGTTTACCGAAGAAGAAGGTATACTAAATCAAAGGGCTTCAACCTTTTTGAAGTCAAGGGCCTAGTATACTCTGATATTGGTTCGGTGGGCCGCAACATAATAAAAACATTCCATTCTAAACTAAAAGTTCTTTTTAATCTGTAAATAGGTATAATTTGTAGACATGTGAATTTAATTTTGTCAATACAATGTCGGGCCGCCATGGACGCAACCGCAGGCCGCAAGCGGCCTAACCTAACCTAACCTAACCTATCGTACGATCGTACGCTACTTGTACCAACGAAGCGTTACTATTGGTTTGCGGTCATTATCGACTTTCGTTTTTCACAATTGGATTTTTGATTCTAGTCAACATAGTAATTATAAATCGATTGTACAATCGAAACTAAATCACCTCGTTTCGGGAAAACAACCACTAAAATTTCACGGTGTATAAAAAAAATAAGAGTTTTTTCATAATCCTTACGCCAGGATTTGAATTATCAGGTCAGGCCGTACATTATTGTCATTAATACTGGGTCGACAATTCTCTAATTGTCGGTCCTGTTTTAACCTCCGCCATGCGCAGCAGGATTCCACTTGAACATTTCTACGTTCGAATAACCTGGTCTTAAGTAGGTGAGTAGATTAACGGGAAACTGTCCGGGGTCGTCCGGCGCGCCTGGCGATTGGATTAGAATTTAACTTGATCACAGGAGCGCTCCGAGATTTAAGTTTTAGGTATGACCTAGTCACTACTAGATTTTCAAGTGCATGTGCTAACTTTGACGGTAACATTTTAAATGCATCCCAGGTACGAAAGTGGCGCTACGCTGTCTCAAACTTTCTGACCAGTATGCTTAAGTAGTATATAGTTTAACGCGCGAGCACTTGCTATCGCATTCACTACTTATATCTTTCTGTCAAACGGTATAAGATGGTGACAGAAAGAGATGGTGAATGATACGTATAGTAAGCCCGCGCGTTAGACAATATATAGCTATGTCCACACCAGTGCGCTTTCACGTTCATCTTGCGTTTTCCTTTGACGCACGAAATTCTGCACGCCGATCCATCGGTGTTGGATAGACATGCGCTAGCGGCACGCGCTGATGTTCAATTGATTTTCAGGCATGCGCTATTGCATGCGCTATGGTTGCTCGGGCATGCGTCAAAGGAAAACGCAAGATGAACGTGAAAGCGCACTGATGTGGACATAGCTTATGGCTTCAGAAAGCTTGTTGCCTAACGCAGTCGGGATCACAAAGTTTTCAACACTTCTTTCTGTCACACGGTGTAGGATGAAGATAGAAAGATATAGTTAATGCAATTGCGAACGTCTGCGCTTTAGACAATACGGCCTTCGGTGAGGGCGTCACAATTCCTAAACTTAGCGTTGCTGCTGAACAAATTTAAGTTTTATATTAATTTGGGCTAACTCTAAACTGAATGTCTAGGTTGTGTCAAACAACAACAAAGAAAATATAACAACATGAAAAATTAATCCTTACGGCACTTTCACACGGGCAACGTCCCGTTTTTTGCGGGTTCGGTTTTTTGCAGGAAAAAATGAACCCGCAAAAAACGGGACGTTGCCCTTGTGAATGTGCCGTTACTTCCCTTGGTTACACCATAATTTAAGGTCGATTTTACCGATTTCGATAAAGTCGATTCTACGAGTAATGTGCCCTACATTGCAAAGTGCATTCGTCGGTAGTTTGACGTCACCGGCTACCGTCATAACACCTGATGCCCCCCGCCCCGCCGCCGCCGCTTCTGTTCCCGTGGAGATGATGACCGCTAATACGTCGACTCCTCGTCGCGCGTACGCCGCTGTCGTCCAGAAGCCGAAGGTGCAGCAGACTCGCTGTGAACCTGCTCACATAGATCCGCCACAGCCGATTTCGAAGAGGGATAGTCGCTGTTGCGACAAGGATGGCTTCATTAAGGTGGAAAGGAAGAAGAAGCCCGCCTGTCGCAATCAGTGCGGCACCGCCCTGACCGGACCGAACCATCTGCTGCGTCCCGCGACGCCGACGACACAGCTGTACGTGTCCCGCCTGCATCACTCCACGAAGGTCGCGGACATCGTGGAATATGTGCGTGTTAAGACCAAGCTCACTCTGAGGGTCGAGCGGTTGGAGTCCCGCCATAATGTGAATTTTAATTCATTTGTGGTGAGGTTTCCGACTGATCAACTGTCGACCTTCACAAGAGAAGAGTTTTTCATTCCAGCATTCGAATCGGTAAAGGAAAATAAAATAATATATTCTTATTTCAGTAAGTATGTAACGGGGATAAGATTAATGTATCACAGAGTCCGTAAAACAAGCCAAATTCGTTGAAATAAACAATGAGTAAATAACTTTAAATCACCACGTCCGAACTTAATAAACTGAAGAACATAAGTAAAAGTAAACATATTTGTTGTTAGAAATTGGGGATGTCTATTTTTTGCAATATATAGTAAGTCGAAAACCATTTCGAGATAAATGCTTTTTAACTCGTTTTCTGTAGTTATTTAATTTTAATATTATGTAATGAATTTATTATATAACAAATAAGCAATGACCTTCATTTGACATTGGTGTAAATTGCGTGACCGGTCCAAGTCGTACTTTATTCTGTGTGGTTAGAATTCTTCACAATTTACGCGTGGATTATACTACGGAGTTTGATTTGGACCCGCTGTCTGACATCTAGCACTTTGACAGTGCCAGTAAAGTGACACAGTGTATAGTGTACCACTACGCAAAAAATAATTAAAGGGGTTGCCTTATCGTACGCATTTAGATAGATTTAGAAATTTGGCATTGTGGGAGCCCTCAATTATAATCTGACGTCATCAACTAAAATAGTTTCAATAATTAATTTTGAAAAAAGTAGAGAAATAAATGACAAAATATTGAAATTAGTTTCTTATAATTGACTTTTCTATACATAAAAAATATAAAAACCACTGGTAATTTTTTTTAGACATTCCCAATTGGTTGCATTCCTTATCAGTAAATTAGAGAAGGATGACATCAGCTCTTTCGCACCAGCTTAAACTATGCGTTTGGTCATTCCTCGTCTTTTTGTCGTACTTTATAAACTAGTTTATATTTTCATTATTAAAGAGAACCATTTTTATTTTTCATACTTCTACTAACTATACAGCCTAGATGATTTATTAACTGGCGGAATAAAAGGAACTAGGGTATTGTGAAATCTCCTCGAAACAAAATGTTAGAAATTAAAAAGCATTGTGTTGCTGGCGGAATAATTTAATTTGCCAAATAAAGAACACGGGGAATGAATAGACTAGAGAACAACTATTTGCAAGTTCCCGCTATTACTGTTTTAATGAGAATCGTTGCTGTTTGAAATAAATAAACGCAGTTAAAAAACTAGATGAAACGTATACAGGAAGGAATTTAGTAAATAAATACTTTCAGAATCAGATAGATTTTCATAGGTTTTTTTAATGGTTCCTAATCTAGGTTGACAAATATTTAGTAGAAAGACGACGCATTTTCTCATTCAAAGCTTTCCCTTCATGATTGAAAACATAATTCCTACCTAAGTTATTTAGTACCTACCTAAGTTACTTACGTACATACTTACTTACTAAAAAATGAATTTATATTACAAGCTTTTTTACTGCATTGTGATAGAGGGACACATAAATGCGAAACTGTCTGTTTGGCTGTTACCTTTTCACACTGATTGACGACGGACGGATTTAATTAGATGAAATTTTGTATGGAGACAGGAAAGTTTATAGACTGAAAATTACTGGCGGATCCAGGCCGAACTCTTCACGGACGAACGAAGGGCCACAAGTACTTAATTAAAAATAAATCTTACATATACATACATCCGACCACTGAAAACAAGTCAAAATTCACTTGGAAGATTTGAATAAGTAAATACCTCCTTGTCTAAGCCCAAACCTTACACTACCTGACGTGACTACCAGATGGCCTAGTGGTTAGAGAACCTGACTATGAAGCTTGAGGTCCCGGGTTCGATTCCCGTGTCGGAGCAGATATTTGTATGAAAAATACGAATGTTTGTTCTCGGGTCTTGGGTGTTTAATATGTATTTAAGTATGTATCTATCTATATAAGTATGTTTATCCGTTGCCTAGTACCCATAACACAAGCTTTCCTAGCTTACTTTGGGACTGGGTCAATTGGTGTGAATTGTCCCGTGATATTTATTTATTTTATTTTATTTAAACCTGGTCAAAAACCATCCGTTGGTGTTGAAAACAGTTCTCTAATTTTTGCCGAAAATATTTCCCCAACTTTTTTTAAACTGTAAGTAGGTACCTACTTCATGATTGTTATAAAACTAAACGATACAGGATATAAGTCCTGAAATACTTATATCCTGAATAGTTTACAAAAAAAAACAGTTGAGAAATGAATCAGTTGGGGAAAATATTTTCGGTGGAAAAGCAGGATCCCGTTGAAAACATGATACAATGTGTTCACGCCAAATAATTAAAAATTGTTAGACTAAGTATGATTCGTACAATATAAATTATGACAGTAGATTTTTGCCGTGCGTCGACGCAGCGCTGGTGTGACATACAATGCGTTGATTCGTTGCAATGACGCGACGCAATGCAACGCAACGCACCAGTGGAGCCTCACCCTTAGATATCATAATATAGCCCGGATATAAAATATATACCTACATGCTACGGTGTGAAAGTGATCGTATAGTTTTTCTCGGGCTTGTTCACGAGGTTCGCGCCTGTTTACTTAGTAGCGCTCTCCAGATTCAAGGCGTGAGTGCAATGTAGGTACGGCCTGATTAAGTATTCAGATTCTTATATTGTAGAGTCTTTATTATGCACTAGTAAATAATAAAAGATAGTGCGTGGTGTGGACGACTGTGCATATATAACCTTATTTTCCTATGTTTATTGTTCCTTTTTAGGGTTCCGTAGTCAACTAGGAACCCTTATAGTTTCGCCATGTCTGTCCGTCTGTCTGTCTGTCCGCGGCTATGCTCCGAGACTGTAAGTACTAGAAGGCTGTAATTTGGCATGAATATATATATCAGTCACGCCAACAAAGTGGTTAAATAAAAAAACTAAAAAAATTTTTTTTAGGGTACCTCCCATAGACGTAAAGTGGGGGTGATTTTTTATTTCTTAACTAACCCATGTGGGATATCATTGGATAGGTATTTGAAAATAAATAGGGGTTTTTTAAAACCATTTTTTGATAAATTGAATATTTTCGGAGATATTCACTCCGAAAGTTCAAATAATGTGTCCCCCCCCCTCTAACCTTTGAACCGCACGTCTAAAAAATATGAAAAAAATCACGTAACTTAAACTTAATAAAAACTTTCTAGGAAAATTATTTTCAACTTAATCAGTTGAGTAGTTTTCAAGTTTTTGTAAAAAAATATTTCTAAACTAAGATTGTAATTTAAACCTACATTGCAAGCATATTTTTTTCTTTAAGTACCTATAACATCACGCTAACAGTATCTTCTTTCAAATAAAATAAAAAAATATTACATCTGAAAAACAATCAACATTCATTCATACCAGTTCTAGTAGACTGCAGTAGATTAGTTACCCAATTCGCCGATAGATGGCGCTGTACCGCCGACGTTGGGTCTAAAACAACCACATTAATAAAGTATGCAAAGATTTTTTCGTACTTGCTACGGAACCCTATCTTGGGCGTGTCCGACACGCTCTTGGCCGGTTTTTTTTATGAGTAGTTTTGTCATTGGATTTAAGGATGATGTCAAATTGAAAAATATACGAATTTGGTTACAAAATGCTAATATCTTTTCTATTTTAATATTAGTAGACCAAATAATGGTCCTTCGTTTAATATAACAAGTACAACCAGTGTAATACAGTGCAGTGTACATATTATTAATCCTACAAAATGGTTGTCACACGTAGCCAAATAAAATTAGTACAATCGGCTACAGATAATCAGGATCCTCCTTCAGGTAATGTTTCAAGGCACGTACAATTACGTCAAGGCCCCAGTGAGAGCGAAGCAGCGACATCGCGGGAACACCAAACTGATCCCGCCGCTGCCGCGCCCGTGGCCGGCCCCTCAAATGCACGCTCGACAACATCGCGCACGAGCCGCTCCTCGGCGACGGTTACTGCGAGGAAACTCGCAGTAGAGGCACAGCACGCCCGTCACCTCGCACAATTGGAGTTGAATGCCAGGAAAGTGGAGCTCGAGCGGAGGACGGCCGAGCTGGAATACCAGGCTGAACTCGCAGCTATTGACGCGTGTAGTGAACATGGTTCCGTTAGTAGTACGAGGTAAAATAGTGTCAAAGAATGGGTGCAATCTACAGCCAGCCGTACTGGCATGCCCGAAATTTGCAATGACACCTTTAACATGTTGCCTTATCAAATCGGCAACCCAACTGTAGGCTCAGGAACAGGTAAGTTAAATAATAATACTATTCCTCAGCATGTGCCTACTAACACTGCCTATTATTTACAGATTCCTTTACCGAGCTTGAACATCGACAAGAATGACACGATGAACATACCATCGTTATCAGTAGCGGAACAGCCGACGACGTCCCAGCCCAATAATTGCCGAGACATCTACGAGGCGACCGACAGTACTACTCCGGTCAATTTCTGCTCTCATGACGGCGTGGATAACGTGTCTCGATTAGTAAAGACATTTGAACGTTTGGTAAATAAAGTCGAACCTAGTAAACGCAATAAATATAAAATAAAGCTTCCGACCTATGATGGCAAGTCCCCTATGGACTGGCTTGTTTTTAAAAGGTCATACTTCGACTCGAACAAATCATTCTCAGCAGCAGAAAATGTAGCCCGATTGAGTGCAGCCTTAACAGGGGTCGCGCGTGATGCGGTTGCATGCTTCTCGCAACAGCGCCAGAACCCGACATCATAATAGCAGAGTTAGACAGGCGTTTTGGACGACCAGAGCAGATAGTGTTGCGGGAAGTTGCAGCGATTCGCGCCCTGCCCAGAATCACCGGCGACCTAAAGGATCTAGCAACGTTTGCCGCTCGTGTGCGTAACTGCGTTGAAGCAGTCAAGCTGTTGAACGAAACCGACTATTTACGTTCACCGGAATTATTTAGCGCACTTATCAACAAACTTCATCCGCTCCTACGCACACGATGGCTAGACTACGCCGCAGCACAGGCTTCCACCGCGGCGCCGTCTAGCAGCGCAAAAGTAGAGTTATTATCCCATTTTTTGTCGCGAGAAGTGGATCTACACATAAAGTTCGATTCACCGGCCGATGTCCCACACGTGCAGCGAGAACGCACGCACGCTACATCGGAATCAGAACCAGGGCTACGTAAGTATTCTAATACAGGTAATATACCTAAAAACAGGAAAAAATATCAGAGCATTGTGTGTGCACTTTGTAAACAAAGTCATGACTTGTCATTATGTGACACTTTCAAAGCAATGACAGTAGATGATAGATGGAGTTTCATGAAAGAAAATAAAATATGTTATCGATGTTTGCAAAGAGGTTCGCATAGTTTTAGGTTGTGCAACAAAAATAAAAATAAGTGCGAAATAAATGATTGTCATCGCAAACATCACACTTTGTTACACAATCCAAACTTCCTTCCCATAACATCGGATCGCAAAAATGAACGCGCTAATTACGCACAAGCCACACCTTCATTAATGTCAAACGTAACTAGCTCAAACGACACAAACCCTGAAAGGGACGTCACCGCTCACACCACCGCTAACCCAAGTTCTCTTAGTACAATCAACGTTAATCCTACATCTCGGCCTCTCTTGAAGATAGTCGCAGTTACAGTCTCCGGGCCAGCAGGAAGTGTTGACACTTTTGCCCTCTTGGATGACGGGTCGACGTCATCATTTATAGATTCTGACATCTGCTCTCGTATCGGTGTACGAGGACCGGAAGGGCAAATTCACGTTGATTGTGTGGGTGGTTTACATCGAGAAACGTCAGTACAATATGTTGATTTTGAGATAAAAGGCCGACACACTAGTCAAACATTTTCAGTATATAGAGCACGGTCGATTGAAAACTTAGGACTAGCATGCAACCAGTCAGTCAAGTCAGTTGATTTGCGGCAATATCCGTACCTAACAGACTTATGCGCTGAATTGTGTTACCACAATGCTATTCCTACGTTAATAATAGGGATGGATAACTGGCATTTGTCGGTTGCGATCGCCATCAGGCATAAAGTCGCAACCTGTAGCAATTCAAACGGCGTTAGGTTGGGTTCTTTTTGGATTCACCAGTTCTAAAACTAAGCCAATTGACTCGCTATATCACGCCTTTTCAATTGAGTCTGAAAACCCTAGGTCTGAGCTTGAAGACCTTATTAAAGCTCAATACAAATTAGATACCATCGGAATCACCAAGTACGAGGCACGTAGCACCGATGATCAAATAGAGTTAAAACCATTAGAGCGCACCATCAAATCATCATCTGCACGCTTAAATTCATCTTCGACTTCAGCACTTTGTAATGTTGCTTGCCACTACAATGAAGTAAACGAATTGCCCGTAGCTGTAGTTGCGGATCCGACACATTTTAGTTCTTGGTTAAAATTAGTAAGGGCAACTGCTAGAGCTCATCAGTTCATTGCTGCATGCATCACAAGGGTCAGGGGAAATTCTGGAACTTTATCCTCCCCCCATATAACCCTTCGGCGGTCACATCTCAGACAACCTGCGGCAACTTAATGTTCAAGCTTTAGAATTGGCAGAAACCCATATTTTACGCCATAGTCAAAAGAACACTTTCAACAGCGAACTGCAATGCTTACTTCGTGGCCGGCCCATATCGCCGAAAAGTCATCTGGCGAAATTGTCACCGGCTATAAACCACGATGGTTTGCTGTATCTGAAAGGGCGCACAGCTGCTGTTGAACACGTTCCTACTCAAACCGTCTACCCTATTCTGCTCGACGGCAAGGACCCTGCCGTGCGCCTGCTGATCGGCCATTATCACAAGAAGTTTGCCCACGCCTACGCCGAAACTGTCATAAATGAGCTTCGCCAACAATATTGGATAATAAGGTTAAGGAACGCTGTCAGATCAATTGTACATACATGTCAGCTATGCAAGTTGTTGCGTGGACAACCGCAGCGCTACAGCCTCTGTCGCGAAAGTAGTCGCGAAATGTAAAATAATGTAAATATTGTATGTAGCAACACTTAGAACTCCATGGTAAGTTTAGTTCTCTCTGCCTTTTAATCTGTCATTTGTTTTTATGTGATGGCGCGCGTTATGTGAATCTTATCAAGCTAATATTAAACTTTATAACGAATAGTATTCAGTATACTAGAATCAGTGTTATGTTCCTGATTGGTTGATCACATCACGAGCGTCGCAGCTACCAAAGCTAAGTACCATAATTTTGATGGTCTTTAGATGTCTTAGTTTTATCGTGAATATACCCTGTTTAAATTGTTGTACGACTCGTCCATTGGCGACATAAACTTTGAGTCATGGCCTACTTGATTTATATTTGATTTGGTGGCAAAACACCTGGCGCGCCGAGACGTATGTCTCAGTGATATCCCATGATTGTCATCTTTCATCATGGTCCCTGTGGATACGTGGAGGGGGGAACTGCTCGAAAGACTGCTTCGGCAGCAAGAGCCCAATGGGTGACTTGCGAGAAGCCCACTGGCGAAAACAGCACGGGTTCCGAGAGTGCACGTTAATGATAGCACTTATCACACTGTAACAGGCCCATCATAACATGATTATATGCACTTGTATTGTTGACTGGCATCACAACCAATGCCAATGTTATTAAGTAAACCTAAGACATCTATGGGGCTCCATACAGTAGGAGTCATGTTGTAATCTAACTCTACAGGTGGTAGAGTAGAAGATGCGAAGCAGACAAAGACACTACATAGCCAGATCACGAGACAGAACCAACTGATGCTCCTCGAGATACTATCACTATATGTACAGGTATGAGTCACAATATATACTAACTTGTAATGAGAGAAAATGATCACCTAATGCATTCTTCGACTAGGGTTGTTGTCGAGGCCCTCGCCTGAGTTACATTAAATAGTGACAAATATAATTGTCACACCCCACACATAAAGCTAGATATAAATACATATATATTTAGCCGTCTCGACAGCCTCCTATGGGAGATTTACCGAGAGCCCGACTCGCGCACCATCATCGCGCCTTCACTTTCACTGGTGTCGATTACTTTGGCCCCCTTCAAGTAAAAATTGGCCGTAGACGAGAGAAGAGATGGGTCGCATTATTCACTTGCCTGACCTCGCGGGCATTACACCTTGAAGTGGTTTACAGCTTGTCTGCCGATGCTGCTATTATGTGCCTTCGCCGTTTTATCGCTAAAAGAGGGACACCGAGCCAGATATACTCCGATAACGGAACTTCCTTCGTCGGTACAAACCGACAGTTACGTGCACTTTATAATGAAGCCGTTGCTGACTATGCCGCTAATGAAAAAATTGAATGGATCTTCATTCCCCCCTCCGCGCCGTTCATGGGAGGGGCCTGGGAGCGCTTAGTAAAAGCGTCAAATTGGCCTTAAAGGTTACCCTCCGCGAACGAGCTCCGACCGATGAAGTGCTTGCCACACTCTTGGCCGAAGCCGAAGCACTCGTAAACGCGCGTCCGCTCACACACGTGTCGCCCGACGCTACTGACCCTGAAGCCCTTACACCGAGTCACCTACTACTGGGATCTTCTTCTGGTCGCCCGATACCGGCCCAGCTCACGGATTCAGACCTCTGCAGCAGGAGCGGATGGCGCAGAGCACTGAGACTTGCGGATCATTTCTGGCGCCGCTGGGTGATGGAATACTTGCCAACCCTTGCCCCGCGCCGTGTCAGAGGCCTCCCGACTCCAACTATTTCGATTGGAGACCCTGTCCTCATTGCCGATGGAGATCTACCGAGGGGCACGTGGCCACGGGGCATAGTTTCACGTACATTCCCAGGCCGAGATGGAGTGCTAAGAGTGGTTGACATAAGAACTGCCGCAGGGACGTTACGTCGGCCCTTAAAAAAAGTTGTTCTCTTGTAAAATGGGGGAGGATGTGCACGACTGTTTGTTTTTCTAAGTTTATTGTTCCTTCTTTATGAGTAGTATTGTCTTTGATTTTTAAGGATGATGTCAAATTGAAAAATATACGAATTTGGTTACAAAATGCTAATATCTTTTCTATTTTAATATTAGTAGACCAAACGTGGAGTTCCTCCGCGCGGAAGAAGTGAAACTTCGTAATGTGGAAATGAAAAGCAACCAACTACAGCGCTAGCGAAACAAGTTACATAACTCGTCGCTAGATGGCGTTTCTCCTCGTGCGCACGTTATTTTCAATAATTTTTCATGATTTTTAGTAATTCTCAAAGATATTCAATACTTTTTTTACTAAATACGTTTAAAATACCTACTTTATTCTACGATCTACCATTAAAATAGTTTTGATTTTTACAAGTTTTCATACTAAGCCACGCAATTGTTCATGATCGCACTGAAGAAGTTTTTAACATCCGTTAGTATAATATACAATGCGAACGTCTCGTAAACGTCAACTTGCGTTGAGTTGCGTTGCGTTGCGTATTTAACGCAACGCTTGTTGGAAGTCACATTAGAAGTTTCACTTCAAAAAGGAGATAATATTTAAACTTTATTTACCACAAACAATTGACACTAATTACACTTAGTAAATGGTTACAAAAAGTACAAGTCTTGGAAGTGACTTAACGCCACATGAATAAAAAACGAACAGAATAAAAGCTACCGAACAGAGCTCAAAATTCTTATCTATTATCATAGGGTTGTCACCCGGTAAAAAAAAAAAATCAAAATATTTTATTCAAACAAGTACTTAGGTATCTAATATCTGTATATCTACAAACACTACAACAGGTAGGCATCTTTAAAACAAAACAACCGAACACCCGAATTACGTAGCTCTCTCTACCTAAACGCTAAACGGTCGCGTCGTCGCTGGCGGCACACCAATACGCTTAGTATAAGTTTTACTTCACCAAAATACTTCTCGATCGCGTTTACGTAAAAAAATCAATTCTATGGAAACATGGACGCGCGGCCGCGGATGCGCTGTCCATGTTTTAATAATTGATTTTTTACGTAAACGCGATCGAGAAGTATTTTGGTGAAGTAAAACTTATACTAAGCACTCTGAACTTTGTCTACTCACTGAGCTAGTTCAAACCGGTTTGTCTCCGAGCGGGCGCGTTTTAGGAACGCGCGTTTACAGCGCGTTTTTCATTCTATAGAATTGCCATATTACATGGACATAGAACATAGAGCAGCCAACCCGCGTGCGTATCACGTTTGTATCGATACAAACGCGCGTCGACGGCGCGTTTAAAAAACGCCGCGCCGTGTGCTTAGGCCCTTCGCGTAATAATCTGGGGCCGCGATGCTAAAGAAGAGATCTACCGAGTACCTACCACAATGTAATGCTACTGAAATAATGTAAACAAAATAAAAATCAGTTGACAGTTCCGGTCCTATACTACGAAGCGCGAAATTCGAACTTCGTTTCATGCCGTTCCTTTCACGCTAATGGTATTTATTACGAGAGTGAGAGGGACCGCACGATCCGAACTTCGAACTTCGAATTTCGTAGTAACCCCCCTGTGCGCGAACAGAACAGCTGATTTGTTTGCATGACAGTTGATGACAGTGACAGTGACAGTTTGTGAATTGGTCGCTTGAAAATAAGCCGTGAATCAGAAAAAAAATTGTATTACAAAATACAGGACTATGACATGACTTCAAACTAATATTAATTTAGAATATTTTACAAAAAATGGCGCTTAATATAAAACCGTATCGAGTGTATCGTTCATTATTCATAACCTCTAGACACTACTGCGAAGAAAAGTCGATTTACCAACGCAATGAGGAAGGCCCCAAGCCCCGTATGGTTCACGGCAAACTCTACCCGGACTGGAGAAAACCTTGGGTACAGCGGGAAGGAGAATGGACGAGTAAATTGTCTATATTCATCGAGAAAAATCCCAATCCGAATATATTAAACGGACTTTCTAAAGTTCCACATTTGACCTTTGCTGATGTTAAAGAATGGTGGCATAGCATGAGGGAGTTGCAGGAAATAAAAAACCAGGATTATATACCGCAGAGAGTAGCTACCCTTGGAGCTAACTTGGCAGCATTACATTTCTTCACTTACAGGGGATGTTCTGTCAGGTAAACATATTTTTTAACACATTCACGAACTCTATACGCTATGCGATTGTGTTAGTGGAACTGTGTACATAAACTTAACTCAAATATATGAAATTAAATTACTTGTAGTCACTAATCCATAAATACATTAATAAACATTTGTTGAAAATGTTAGAACTATGATTTCTAACATTTTCAACAAATATCATGTTGATTATTTTTTTGTTTTCTTTCTAGGATGAAAGGATCAAGAGATTGGATTTCTGGTGATCCATTATCACTTGATTTACCAAGTCAATATGAAGAAGGCTATCAAGTAGAAGCAATTGACTGTACAAAATTTATGCGCAACGGTATTCGCTATGAGGGTATACAGAACTTGTCAGGCCTTAATTTTCTGAAATGGTTGTCATTAAGAAATAATAAACTAGTAGATGTTTGGTGTCTTGATAGGCTCGCAGGTCAGAACGGAAAGAGTTTGGAATACTTAGACATCCGAGGATGTAAGTTATCTGTGGGTTGCATTTATGCTCTAGCAAGAATGAAATCTCTTAAGACCCTGTATTTAAGTGATCCTGGTGACAATATTGAATTGCAAGTAGCCCTCTCACTCTTAGAAGAGGAGCGCCCAAATCTAATGATTAATGCTGTTGTAGATTAAATAGATTTTAGGTGTTAGTATTGTAACGTTTTACTAGAAAATAAATTAATTTTGTTGGAATATTTCTTTTATTCAGTTTCTTAATATTACTGGCTACTACTTGCTGAACTGAATTTGTGGTCATACTCATACCGTATTGTTGAAATAGTACATTACTAAAGAAACCGTAAGTAAGCCATACTGGACACTTAAGATTAGAAATCCGAGCCATAGGCGAGGATTTTTATGTAAGAGTCCAGTATGGCACTATTGGTCAAAGCCAAACACACAAAGCAGACAAAGGCAAAATAAATTACGTGACAACAAAATATTTCTAAAATGTTAAAATTTTCCCACTCTTTTTGAAGTATGAACGCCGCTGCTCTTATCTTTTTTTTAACATAATCGTATAGCGTACCTATACCATATACTGCTCAACTTTTAGAGTTGGCATAAATATTTGTTAAATTGAATGAATTTACTACTAATCTGTTATATTTATGTTTCTAACAATATAAATCCATGGACTTAATACCTAACCAGGACTGAGTACTGCAACATAAAAGTGAGGCAGAAAAAAAAAAACCAGAGAGTTGCATCTCGTTTTAATTAGGGTGATCAAGTACTGGTGCGAGTGGGACACAATTCTCAAATTTGTATGTAATCTCTTGGACCGCTGTCTCTAGTTGCCATTATTAAACTGTACTTATGGCTTGGTAATATGGGTCACTTTTGATTGACTAATAAAAGTTAGTACTCAGTCCTGGTTAGGTATTAAGTCCATGTATAAATCCTAATAAAATCATATTTAAAGGTATAATACCATTTATAATAAAATATTTATGTTTATTATTCAACGTTTTTAATGACCCAAAGATGAGGCGTTTTGCACTTTAAAAAAATATGACATGTTTTACAAGGAGTTCTAAATTCAAAAAACAATGATGTTATGAGATTTGTACCATACTTACTGGACACTTTTTAATTCCGAATTCAAAACCTCTCTTAATCGGAGACTTTTGATCATTGTCCGGTATTATTAACTAACTGGTGACTTTTTAATGATGTAATGGCGACTTTACGTATCATTTTTGAGAAAAGTACTTAATTCACTACCATTTGCTTTGTTTTAGCAGCGTTTCAGTAACTATTTCAGGAATTTCTTATCTATATCTCTCCACACATCTTTCCTGCCACAGGTATTTTCACATACCTACTATGAGGTCTCTAACCTTCTTGCATGTTACTATGGCTATTGAATAAATACATTTTCATATTGGGTTAGGTAATGGAGTAAAATGAAATACAAAAATGTTTTCGTGGTTTTTATGTTTTAACATAAGTTCGTACAATGATCCAATATGCTTGAACAAACTGTCCACATTGCTATGGTAGTTCCAGTTTCCTGTACTGTAAGTTTGTCTTGATTCATAGATATAGAGTCTAAGTTAAAGGTGTTGTTATTGGTCCATAAGTTGGATTTAAAAACTCCCACACAAATGATTACTGCATCAAATATTAGCTATTAATGATTTGTTTCTCTAATTCAATCTAACCGACATTAAATTGAACACTTAAATCTAAATAAAACTTCTAAACAAGATATTTACAGTTACATTTTGACTAAAAATTAGACTAATGCCTTATGTAGAAGAAATAAATAACGAATATGAAATGCTTCCTTTTAAAATGTTGTTTTGAAGTAATTGCTAATATTTTCTAAAATATAACATTAAAATCGTTTTATGCAACATATATAATTCAGTCTAATAAAAATTCTGCTTATTATCTGTTGTTTATTGACTGACAAAACCCAGATGACAAAAATAAAACGAAAATAATGGTTTTGGAGTAACTTTGACTTTGAAAAGCTTATGCAAGTTTTGAAAGTCAATAAGGCACTAGTAATAATATGCAGAGAACTTTAAGATTTGTTTCTTATTTAATTTGTTAACATACACACAAAAAGACATCCATTCCAAACTCAACATAACTATGGAACTGTCATGTTTTCAGATGAGGCAAACTTAAAACTCTTGGACAGTATTAAAACAAATTGAAGCATTTAGTACAAACATCACAAGCTATCATTAAACAAAACTGATAAAATTCATGTTACATACTTAGTAAGATATTGCAACACAATCTAGTATAGATATAATTATAATTCCATATAATAAAATCAACGTGAAGCCGTTGAGCTATTTCAAAGTATAAATATATAGTTTAGGCACTGGAGTATGTTCTTAATCTCTTTAGTGAGTTGACTATACAGCTGATTTACGTAGTCTCGGAAGTCTTGGACCAGTAAATGTAGTTGCCAATTTAAACACTTGATATTCTGATAATGTGCAATTTAAAGCATCAAATATTTAGAAACAGTGGCTCTACATTTAACGCTCGCAACATCGCAACAAAATTCAACATATCTTTCCATTCACCAAGCTGTACAGTCTGATAGAAAGAGATGCAGAATAAGATTGTTATAGTTATAGCGCTTGCAAAAACCAGAGGAAGCTGTCTCAAAAACAAACTCTGCAAGTTATTTTCATATTAGTTTCATGATTTCTAGCACTTATTCCAAATTAAATCTGATGCTGTATCAATTGCGCTTATTTTTTACTCCAGCTGATTAAAATCGTTCATTAACCCTTTCACTGTAAATTAAAAGTAATTTGTGACAGTGAAAGTGTTAAAACGCCTTAATTAGTATCGTAATTGCAAATTATGGTCTAACATCTATTAATTTATCGTTATTGTGTGGTTATCGAATGTGTAAGGTGATCCAATCAAAATTTATACTATAAGAATATTTCGAGATACTGGCACGGAGACGCAATGTAATTAAGACTATTTGCCAGGATGATTATCTCGAGATATTCATATGTTGTGAACTATTTGGACAACGCTAGGCCCGCTACTGACGGATGGGGATGGGGTCTAGCTTACCAACTTTACTATAACGATCGTTTTAAAAAAAATTGTACACAATTAAGGGATTTAATTAAAAACAAAACTTAATCGATTCCTTTGTGTAGCGAAAGTTACCCATATTATTTTGACTATTGTCTGGTGCGGCCGCCAGCTTCAATTGTTCAGCATGTATAGAACGTTGTCATAATGAAATGACTTGTGAAACAAGGTGCTTGGAACATGTCAATAATATGACAACATGTCGGCAGGGGTGATTAATTGAAGTTGCCGACCGCAATAGCCAATGGGATCCACTTCACTGGAGCCATCCATAAATTACGTCACACCAATTTCGATCAATTTGGACCCCCCCCCCCCCCCTGTCACACTTATTACTATGAAAATCGCCATTATTTTGTTCTAGTGTCACAGATCGCTTGACCCCCCCCCCCTAAATGTGTGACGTACTTTATGGACGGCCCCACTGGGAGCGACAGGTATATGCGTGTTATAAAAGTACTTGTAGTGTTTATGCTTAACTGGTAACGACGGTACTTCTCTGCACCTGTGTATGGTATGATTATGACAACAATTATTATTTAAGATCAATTGACTACGCGACTATTAAGATAGATTTAACAGTGCGAAAATATTTCTTACGTTTATACTTTTAATAAATTCATTTCACTTCCGGACTCCTAAAGCAATTACCTAACACTATAACGCCGAAGAGATCATTTAAAAAATACAATTTTGATATACATAACATTTGTATTGGCCGAAAATTCTCAAGTATAAATCTTATATTCTTTTTTGTCTATATTATTAGCATTCTCTAAATAAAGACTTAATTACTTTGAGAGCCGGGAACACTTAGCACTAGTTAAACATAAATCTAATATTTACAGTGAGATTATAATATAAATATTGATTTATCTAGTGTCGTTATCATTTGAGCTGTTTTTGTAAACCATTTCGGTTGTTAAAAATGACAGAATCACTGCGTCGCCGTCTTACTGATACAAAACGTATAACATTAACATTAGCACTAGTATTATGTTATGTAGATTACATACAAATACAATACACTTCACTCTCCACGTGTTACCTAATCCTCGCAGTCACGCTAAACAATCAGACATGGCATCAACAAAATAATCCGAAATCACTCCACATTATAGCTTAAAGCAAGTCATACTGTACATAAAGAAATTATTAAATAGATATTCATCTAAATAAATGAACAATTTCAAACACATGGAAGACCAAGATCACAACATAAATATAAAACGATAAAATTAAAGTGTACCTAAATTATAATGAATTGGTACGCACCAGTTTCGTTAAGATTCACATTCGCCTATCACACGCCATCGGCCAGCAGAAAACAGCAGGTACAGAAACGCCTTTACTGCCGACCCTACTTACTCCATATCAACAAGAACACTACACCATTATATGAATGGATGGTCTACATGTATATGATTATAAAACTTATAAATGCAAAACCGAAATCGATGAATGCCATTTCTATATTTTTTGTTTACTAATAAAATAAATTGTCGAATTGCCACCAAAACGTTCTACGCTAACTTGCGCTTAAGATAAAAGTAAAATTAAATTAGTTTAAATGAAAATGACCAATGTCTGGAGAACGTTTTGGCTTAGAAGCCCATCAAGGGAGTATTCCTTCTTATATAAATAATCCTGCTAAGTGTGCTTTTATAATCTGAAAATTTGGCAAGAGATGGAACATTAGGTAAAAGCAGCTGCAACAATGACAAACAAATAGAATAAATAAGTACTCAGCAGGAAACCTTATTAGCACGCTAGCATTTATCGCGGACATGTGGCATCCCTTTTGCACTCACCTACTAAGTAGAAAGGGACAATACGATTTAGCTCCGCGACAAACAGTAGCTCACTAGACCTACAGAAACCTCTATTAGTCCAACCAGAGAATAGAGCGCCCAGCGTTCAAAACAACAGACATGACATCGATTTAGACATACTGGAAATGTGCTCAGGACTTATACTACGGAATCCATTTTCGAACTTCGTATAGTGTCGTCCCGTTCACGCTAATGGTATTAAGCGCAAGAGTGAAAGTGATGGCACGAACTTTAAATTTCGTAGTAGCCCCCAGAACTTATTGTTAGAACCGGGGGTGAAAAATTGCAGTAATTTTGAGGTTTCCCACATGGCTAGCACGCGGCAACGCATCACAAGTGATTCAAAATATGATTAGAATTAGCAAACTAACTTGCGCGAGACGAGATGAATGCTCAAGGATCACTTTTCGATCAACTTAAGTTGGTAATCGGACGTGTAATCTATCTATCTATCCTCTTTTAAGTATAAATAAAAATGAACCGCCAAATGTGTTGCTAAGAGCAAAACTCGAAAACCACTGCACCAGAATGGATAATTCTTTTTTTTGTTGTGTTCTTAATTGTCAGGACAAAAGTTTTTATGAAAAAAAATCAGTGGGGGCGAACCCGCTGGCATCAATCAGCTAGTATAAAATATTATAATCACTGTCTAAATTATGGCTCGATTGGATTTTGAAAAATTACTCATTCTTTTGCTTGTGTTAATGGATAGAAGATTAAGATTAGTAGTTTCTCGGTTTAACTGTAAACTATTTTCAATTGCAATGCCTTATTTTATAATTTCTTGTAGTCTTGTATCCGATGTCGTTGTTAGTGTCCTTAAGGACATAAAAGGAGGTCATTCCTGTGGATTCAGATCATTTGCATAGTTGAAGACAAAGATATAATAAACTTTTTCCGCAACTACACATTGTTTCTAACAAAGAACGCTGATCACTCTCATATCTGCACAGACAACATAAAATATAAAATACATACACAACGTAACCGATGAACAAACGACTTATATACAGATACATAAATATGTATTGAGATCGCCCCACACTGCGTTCAAGTGCTAGCTATAATGATGTAAATAATGTGCAGTTGGTCGCCTGTCTACTACTCCAACTTTTCTCAGCATTTGTATGTAATCTAATCTGGTAACACTGAATTGTAACTTCATACATAACCATTATTATATTTGTAAGTCAAAATATTTACATTAAGGCCGTACAGAGCATCCCTTTCTGACTGGGTAAGGGCGAGTAGAGAAGTCGCGGTTACCTCTTTTTAATTGTTGATACGAGGAATGCTTTGTGATTTTATAAACACTTTTCATAGCGGCTCAACGATTAAAGTAGGTTTTTCAACTGCTTAGCCCAAGTTGGAGTAGTTGATCAGTGCTAACCGATAAATAAGTATGGGTAGATGAAATTACAAACGGACATGTCCCAGAATTATAGCTTGATCATACCTGTCGAAAAGAGCGAGTGGTTTATCTCTTATTCGCTTAGTTTAAGTGAGACACGACAACACACTCAAGCAATCTTGCCATCACCGCTTCATTTGTCGGTAAGTGCATGACTTTATTTTAAGGTTAAGGAAAATGACATATCGACAAAAGAAATGGTGTGTAGGTATGAACAATCCATTTCACTTATACTCGCCAATATATCTCACACAGATTATCAAATATTTTTGATTATTTTTTTGTAGTTTTATTGTGGTTTATTTCTTATAATGAAGATTGAAGTTAGTCCGTAATAATAGTCCATTAAATGCAATCTAGTATAATTGCAAACTGAGAAACAGTCGAAAGTTCGAAAAGCCACATGCCACAACCAAGTCCTTGTATATCTCCACTGTACGCACGAATCGAATTTGCACTGTAACACCTCTTAACATGTAATTTTTACATGTTTAACATTTACACACATTCTGAAAGTATTTGCAAACTCAACGACTCCTAATAACTTTTTGATTAGTAATACAATTGTGTACACAAATAGTGTCCAATGCATCGATGAATTAGCCAGTCACGGTATAGCAAAAGCTGATAACACAATCCAGGGGTAATTGAACTCTTTTATCAAACGACTTAAAAAAAAGAGGACGTTCGCAATTCGTCCGTATGTTTTTTTTTAACTTCAAATCAGCGCGACCATATCTTTTATGGCAGCTTACATATGTACGTTTATCGCCGTGGCGGTTCTTGAGAATAAAACTACTCCAATCTCAGACTTCGAAGCAATAACAATGCTACAGTTCAAACACGCCCCTAAAATATATGTCGCCACATGTTTTATGTTTGTTGTATGTTTTAGTCATGACCTCGTTGAAAGCTAAGTGTCTAGCAAGTAATTCAGTTTGCCAATACTATACAGGGTGAATGTCGCTAATATACAGGTTTAACCGACGTGCCGACGGTGCTCACTCCTGGACCACAATGGAGATGGTGAACCCGCATCGCTAACTGGCCGTGGACGTCGGCTGCAGCGCTGCGGACATGGGCGAGTTCACGTCTGCGGGCAAAACACTGATTTTCAACTTTAATTTGTCAACTCCGCCCCACGTTGAAGGGGTAGAGGATATTCGACACAATCCTAATATCCTACTAATATTATAAATGTGAAAGTTTGTGAAGATGTTTGGATGTTTTTTAGTCAATCACGTAGTAAGGGCTGAACGGATTTACATGAAATTTAGTATGGAGACAGTTAGAGACCTTAGGAATAACATAGAATAGTTTTTATCCCGGAAAATTGGATAGTTCCCGCGGGATAGCGATAAACGAATTCTTCGCAGACGGAGTCGCGGGCAACAGCTAGTTATTATAATAATTCCAAGACACAGGTCAAAAAGCCAGTTTTAGTCCAGTAAAATTTGCGTAACTCCGAAATAAATAAAATAACAACTGATAAACTCAACTGAGATGCCTAGTAAGTGACGTCACAATTTAAGGTTACCATGAGATCTACGTGGGAATCTCGTGACAGCTTATAAAAAGTTTGTCAATTGATTGGTGGTCTTAAATAACTTATTAAGGCCATTCTTGAACTGGCCGACCTCTAAATACAAATCCTCTTCATCTAATAAACATAGATCCTTGTCACAAACTGACAACTGAAACTGGTGGCCACACTGTATTTTGTTTTTCTTTAAACTTTCGTGATTAGAAAATGAAAATATTAAAGAAATCCTAGAACACCAGATTTAATAGTTCATGAGAGCGAAGACGATAAAGGCTAGTTTACACTAAAAATTCATTAGATTAAAGACTAAAACTTTTTTTGCACTTTTTAAAGGCGTTTTTTTTAGGACTTTGTCTAATTAGGGGTAGTCAATTTATTTGTAATTAGAATGTGATACTGACTGGTGGGCGTGTTGAGGTCGGAGTGTGGCGTGAGGCTGTTTTGGGCCATCAGCTTCTGCCGCACCTCACGGATCTTCAGCTGCAGAGACATCTTGTTCGGGAATATATCCATGTGGGTCGCCTGCGAAGCGAAAATAAATTATATGTACGCGTGGTTCGGAATTGTGGAAGCCAGAACAAGAAAATATATAATGAGAGTGGGCTATAGTGGATTCAGCTGTGTGTTTTTGTTAAGTGGCAGCCGCGCGACTGTGCCAAAGCACGTTCCAACAAGACAAAATTCGAATTGCCTCGCGCGGCGATACGGTATACATGGTCCGCGGCTACCGCGCGAACCAATGTTCGATGGTTTGCCGCGCGAAGTCGATACGCAACTTTAGTCTTTCACTCTAAATTGGGTGGCTAAATTTAGAAGAAATTTGGTACTGAAAAACATACGTAAAGGACCTGCTGTATGTAGTAGTGCACGGAACTTTATGGATCCTAAGTAATTTTTCGAAGATTTGCGTAGCCTTGCGTACGAAGAGCACAATGGTTCAAGGCAGCAGAAGATAGCATCGTCTTTAGATCAGACGGGATTTATTTATTTACTCATTACAGTACCTTAACAGCTAAAGCTAAAACAGCACAAACTTACAAATTATCTTAATCTAAGTACATTATACGTAAACAGCCACTCTCTTGCACTCAGTTGAGCAGCGGATGCCGGCACGCGCGGGTGTATTGATCCGGGACAAACATACGGACAAATACCGACACAAGGTAAATGCAATCGATCTGGGTTAAGGCCCTACCAAGCTTTTGGCGCTAATCGATTTTAGGTATTCTATGCATTCGTGTATGTGTGCGTGAAAGCGGCTAGAATCAAAGTCGTGCGTAAGCGCGAGCGACACGAGTTCCCCGTCCGATGGCCGAAAGAACTAAAGCAGCACTCACGCGGACATGGCGGAAACACGATGTCTCAAGATAGGTTGGTTAGACTGCGCGTGTATTTAAATATTTTCATCATATTACTAAAACAAATACACATTTTAAAAATGTAGCAACACTACGCCCTAGAAAACATCTTGTTTTATTAATATCCAAAAGTCATGACCTGCCGTGCAGTATTTACGTCGTACTAAGAATTTATTTTATTTTTTAGAGACGACTTTGGATTTTTTTCTATAGAGCGAACTACAAGTAATCGAGTTTCGATAAACACTCGTCATTAGAGTGAATCCTCAAATAACTTACACACATGAAATACAGCACGAGACTATATTAATGCAATTTTTTTTTCTACGTGTTATCATGCGATCAGTCTATAGACTATGAGCAGATAAGTTGCGTGATATATGGCATGTAGAGTTGGTTCCCCAGTGGGAGCCCCTCTATATCTGTGGCTGAAAAATATGAATGCAATAAATGCGTCAAAAGCTCAGTATTGCCTTAAGGTTTGGGGATGTGTCCTGTCCAGCGGTACCCGGCGCGAGGCGACATGTCCTCCACACATGTACCATCGACAAAAAGGTCGCCTTGATACCTTAAATGTCCATTTTGCTTGCAGTGGCTAGACATCCGTCCGCTTTGATCCACCAATGAACTTCAACGGCTGCAAGCATTTTGTTTTGAAACTGGGCAGGCCTTGGTTTTGTTGATTAAGTACAGAGCCCGTACCTGGAAGTGCGTGGTGGCCTGCGTGGTGGGGAACATGCCGTGCTCCTTGAACAGCTTGAGCACGAGGTGCCGGCGCTGCTCCAGCACGCGGCGGTGCCCGGCCTCGCCGCGCGCGCCGCCCGGCGTGCACGGCGTGCGGGGAGACATATCCTCCATACTTTCAGACACTGAAAAAGAACAATCAAGAGCTTTTTATAGCACAGTAGACAAACGCGTCAGCTGATGGTGAGAAATCTCAGCCACCCATGATGCTTGTTAGGCATACACCACGCTACGTCACCACGATAGTTCTCTATCGTTTGCCCAAATTTCATATGCTATTAATAAAGTATCGTTTTCCATAATTTTCATTTGACATAATTTATTTCTGAAACAGTATTTTCTTCAGAATTGTTATAAAACCAATAATGAAATGAAAAGTTTATTTCACACACAATACACATACAATTATTACTATTAAAACAATACAATTTTAAAATGTAACAAATCAATAAAAAATAAAAAAACAAGCAAACAAAAAAATAAAATAAAATAAAAAATAATATATTTAAATGTGTGCGAAAAAGGTCCCGCCTCAGCATAAATAGAATAGAATAGAATAGATTCGAATATAATAATTTATTTCAGGCTGCATAGGCCCATATAAAAAAATACCTTAAAGACTAACATACATATTTATATTATACTTAATTAACAACTTAATTACTAACACGAGAAGTCAGTGATGTGGGCGTGGGATAAATGCGGACTCCTGGGGTGGAGCCAGCGCTGGTCTTCCGGCGAGACCATTTTTATCGGTCACAGAAACCCTGCCGTGCAACACGGCCTTACGCCAAATCTAACCTAACTAATTCCAATGTAGCCTATTATATTCCTTTAGTAGTTCGTTAGATATTTTTTATCATCTCCAGGAGCTTTTCCACTTTTTTTGTGATTTTATAGCCTCTATCTCTCTAACGAACTACTAAAACAGTCTTTACCCGCGATATCCGAATATGTGACACATCTTTTTAATGAAATATTAGCAACTGAACAAATACCCATTCAATGGACGAAATCAACCATCATCCTACTACATAAAAAAGGTGACAAAAATGAAATAAACAATTATAGACCTATAAGCCTTATGTCCAATTTATACAAAGTGTTTTCTAAAATAATACTCGGGCGAATATCGAAACACCTGGAAGAAAACCAACCGAGGGAGCAAGCTGGATTTCGCGCCGATTATTCTACCATCGACCATATTCATGTTGTGAAGCAAGTAATTGAAAAGCTCAATGAATACGGGCAACTGTATTATATGGCATTCGTCGATTACAATAAGGCTTTTGATTCGCTGAGTCATACCTATATCTGGAAAACGCTAGAAAACCAAGGAATAGAAGGAAAATACATAAGAGTTATAAAAGAAATTTACAAAAACAACACAGCAGCGGTCCAACTTGAACAACAAGGCGAAGAATTTAGAGTTCAAAAAGGCGTCAGGCAAGGCGATCCACTTTCCCCAAAACTATTCACATCAGTGTTAGAAAATATATTCAGAAACTTAGACTGGGGACATTTTGGAATCAATATTAACGGATTGAACCTAAATGATTTAAGATTTGCCGACGACATAGTAATTTTTGCTGAGAAACCAAGCATACTACAAACTATGTTACAACAATTAGATGTTGAAAGCAGGAAAGCAGGTTTATCAATGAACCCAATGAAGACTAAAGTAATGACGAATGCCGTAAAAGAAAATGTAGTAATAGGACAAGAAATTATAGAATATGTAGATGAATATGTATATTTAGGACAACTTATTTCAATAAAAGACCAGTATTCTAAAGAAATAGATAGAAGAATTTGCAACACTTGGAAAAGGTACTGGTCTCTAAAAGAAATAGTTAAAAATGAAAGAATTCCCATGGCAATGAAAAGCAAATTATATAACACATGTATTCTACCATGTCTTACTTATGGTTGTCAAACTTGGCCTGCTACGAGCAAAAATAACCAAAAACTAGCAGTTTGTCAACGCAGCATGGAAAGAAGCATGCTTAACATAAGACTATGGGATCGATGGACAACTTCAAAAATAAGGAAAAGTACAAAGGTCGATGACGTGTTACAAAAAATAAGAAAACTTACGAGGGGCGTTCAATATAAAGTGAGAATGAGATGCAAACTCTTTTAATATTACGAAATTAAATACTGGCCGGTAAAGCTAATCTATCTAGCTGATTGCTATGAAAAAAAAAACTAACTGTCTTTTGTTTAAAAAAATATACGGTAATTTCTTTGCAATGCTATTGAGTACGTTAGCGAAAATGGAGAAAATTGAACTGCGCGCCGTTATCAAATACTTGCGTTTG
This sequence comes from Archips crataeganus, assembly GCA_947859365.1. NCBI lineage: Eukaryota > Metazoa > Arthropoda > Insecta > Lepidoptera > Tortricidae > Archips > Archips crataeganus. The sequence goes on along the minus strand of OX402066.1, from coordinate 10,230,650 downwards.
AAAAATTTTTCTACGGACCAAGTCAATTTGGATTTGCGGGACACTTTAGGGTCTAATGCTCCTCCGTATTCGACAGTCGCACGTTGGTGCGCCGAATTTAGACATGGAAGAACAACGACAATGGACGACCCCCGCTCCGGACGCCCTACTACAGCAGTAACTGAAGAAATTGTGAAAAAAGTCGAAAACTCAGTTTTGGCGGATCGTCATGTCACGGTTCGTTTTATTGCTGAAAATGTAAAGATTTCAACGGGGAGCGTGCATAATATTTTACATGAACGCTTGGGTATGAAAAAGGTATCTGCGCGTTGGGTACCAAGAATGCTTACTGACACGCAAAAACAAACTAGACTAGAGATTTGTCAAGAAGCTTTGAACCTGATGCAGCAAGACCGGGAACTTTTTTTGGCGCGATTTATAACTATGGACGAAACATGGCTCCATCATTACGACCCAGAAACGAAACTGCAGTCTATGACATGGAAAAGGCCATCATCTCCAACTCCTAAGACATTCAAGGTGAGCCCATCTGCCGGTAAGGTCATGGGCTCTGTTTTTTGGGATGGTAAAGGGGTATTAATGATCGAGTATCTCGAGCATGGAGCCACTATTACGGGCACATTATACGCCAAACAAATAGCAACATTGCGCAATGAGATCCGCGAAAAACGGCGAGGTAAACTCTCGAAAGTTGTGCTGTTCCACCAAGACAATGCCCCGGCACACAAGTCCGCCGTTGCAATGGCTGCAATTCGTGATGCTGGGTTCGATATCCTTAAGCATCCTCCGTATTCACCAGAGCTCGCTCCCAATGATTTCTACCTATTTCCGAGATTGAAACAATACCTGAGAGGCCAGAAATTTGAAGACGACGGCGCGGTAGTCGCTGCAGTACAAGATTTTTTAAGTACTCAAAATGAGACCTTTTTTAAAAATGGAATTTTAAGTTTAGAAAAAAGATATACTAAGTGTATTATGCTAAAAGGTGACTATGTCGAAAAATAAAATGACATTTAGTAAAAGTTGTTTATAACATACTCATTCTCACTTTTTATTGAACGCCCCTAGTAAATGGAAATGGACTGGACATATAATGAGGACTAACAAAGAAAAATGGACTAGGGATGTAATTGAGTGGTATCCGAGGAACGGGAAAAGACAACGAGGAGGTCAAATTAAAAGATGGGAGGACGATTTACCAAAAGGATGGAGAAGGTTTGCCAAGGATAGAGAGACATGCAAACAATTGGGGGAGGCCTATGTCGACAGACAACCTGACCAATGTGGTTGCTAATAAATTTTATTTTATTTTAGTTTTTGTTCCTATGTAAATTAGATTTAATAATACTATTTACTGTTTTATAAGAATAGCATGTAAGTTAAAAAGGTCAGCGAATAAAGGCTTTTATTATTATTATTATTATTATTATTATATTCCTAGACATGACCTGCAGGCTTATTGTCTAACGCGCTGACGCTTGCTTTTGCAATCACTATTTCTTTCTGTCAAACCCTATGATGGTGACAGAAAGAGATGGCAATGCAAGCGCCCGAGCGTTAGACAATACGACCTCAAGCCTTTATTAACTTACCTCTGAAGGTATCCAAGTTGAAGTCCGGCCCGAAGAAAGTGTTCCCAACAAGTCTGGTGGTAGTCTGCGGGGTGCCGTAAGAGTGCGGGGTCGGCATCGCGCCGCCGACCATGCTCTCGGGCTCTATCGCCGGCGTCATCACCGAGCTGTCCTCCTCTGTAAACATTAAATTATCAGTATTACTTTAGTTCCGTACTTTAACTTTGCGGGTTGATTTTGTTCCGTTGGTTTCGTAAGTAATAGTTACTACTTTTCAAAAGCGTTTTTCGATAAAGCGTCATCAAGATTGTTTACCTTATTGCTAATGCTAAAAAAAAACAAAATACACTCACCAGCAAAAAATTTGGCCTACAGTCCACCTTTCATACAAACGAGGTCACTTTGATGTCTTGGTTCTCCACTAGGCGGTGCTTTGGCTGTGATCTGATGATGGCTACTCCGAGCATTGATAAAGGACATACAGAATTCCTGAGATACCCACCTGATTGAATCTGAGTTTAAGACGGAAATTATACACATTTAGAAAAACAGCTAAAATTGCAATAAAATGAATGAAAATCTTAGTGCTGTACAAATTCTCTCGCTATGGTGTAAACTGGTTGTTGAATCAGTTGTGTGTTAGAAACTCTGGACCACCATTATCGATGTTCTGGATATCCATCATCAGATCTCAACCGGGGCACTATCCTGGTGTACAAATAAGTCATCAAAGTAACCTCGTTTGTATGAAAGGTGGACTGTGGGCCAAATTTTTTGCCGGTGAGTTTATAAGTCTTGTTTAACACTCACCCATCCCGATCTTGTTGTGTTTCTTCCTCAGATAGAGCTGGGGACTGGAGGGCACGACGACAGCGCTCGGGCTGCAGGCCTCCGGTTTGAACTGCGGCAGCGTGCTGAACTTCTGTTCGAAATTCACCGTCTCCAACACCCTGTACATTAAAAGTTTATTTTAGCGAGGTTATCTTGCTGGTAAACCTTTAGTTTTTGAGGTGTGAGTGAGTCGTGTAATATGCGTGCGTTTGGTTTCAAACTAGAGTCTAATACACATGGCGACGCAAAATAACTTGACTATTTCGTATAACGAACGACTAGTAACTCAAAAAAAATTACGGCCATTTGGCTAAGAACTGAAAAACGTCCGTTTTGCCATGTCTCTCTCTCTCTCTCTTGTCTACAGTATAACATGACATGGCAAATGACCTTCAACCGTAGGGTGGTAGGTAGACCATATTATTGGCTGACTGTACAATAGAGCACAGTACATACTTGTCGCGACCGTCCTCGTTGCCCTTCTTGAACAGACTGCGCTTGAGTGTCGGCGAGGCGTCTCGCGGCGAGGGCGGGTCGTGCGGCGAGGCGCGCCCGTCTGATTGCGCCGCCTCGTTGCTACCCGTACTGCCTGTTGACGTGCCTAAAATAAAAGTTAATGGTTACACAGGTAGGTGCCCTAAAACTCACCGGTAACCTGGTACCAGGCCTAAGACCAAGTTATATAACAGTTCTGGAAACAATCATGTTTTAAACTTTCGGGACTCTCACAGCATAATTTTATTTTTATTTAATTTTTAGATTTGCATTAATTTTTTTTGTTGAGCAAATAAATTGCCACAGAAACGAGACGGATCTAAATAACTGGGAGAAATTCTCAGTATACAATGCAACTCTTAGATTTCCAGGTGCTTACGATAGCTAGATAGATACAGTTTACGATAGCTAGAAAGGTGGCATCAAATTGTACTCCTACATCAAGAGTATATCAACCCAAAATAATCAGCCATTTTAATTTAGACCTTCCTGAAAGCGAATGAAGTTTAAATTAAAACGGGGTATTATTGTGAATTGATGTACTTACTTTTGACCTAGGAGTGCGAAATATAGGATACTAGCTGATACCCGCAGCTTCGCCACCGTTGAAGTAGATTAAAACGTGTTTTCCCGTCTTATCGAGGTATATTCCCGTGGTAAAAAGTAGCCTGTGTCACTCTCCAACCCTTTAACTATGTTCATGCAAAAAGTCACGGCAATCCGTTGCTTAGTTTGGACGTGTAAGGAGGACAAACACACTTTCACATTTGTAATTAATTAATTTATAATTTTTTTTTTGTTACTCGGTTTAAATAAATTATTACTATTATTATTATATTGGTCTGTAAGTTACCTCTACTAAGTCGCTTTTGCAGCGGCGCCCGGCCGAGCTGCGCGGGAGTGGGCGCCAAGGGGAATGGACGGGCTTCTTCTGCGGCGGTCTCCCATTGCCTGAAAACATGACATGCTTACACACGGTAACCTCAACCTAAGACCGTCAGCCGGAATTGCATTTGTCCGAAAGTTTCCTCTTGCCATCGTTTAAACGACGACAGTGTTTTTTTTTTTTCAATTTTCGTAGTTAATGTAGCGTCCCAAGAGCGTCCCAACCACTTTTCATGGAAATTAATTTTAGCATTAGCATTGAACAGTACTGAAATCTATCCCTACTCTCTCAAACTCAAATAAGAGTAGAGTAAATTGGGTAAGAACAGGTTAGAGTTGTGTCAAGGCGCGAAGAGCTTTAATTAAGTATAATAATAATAAAGGTATAATAAAATAGTTTTGTCTTTGACTTGAACTGTCACTCAAACCCTTAAATACATCTATTTACATCATATTCTCGTTTATCTTATTCCGTCTATCTTAGGGGCGAGCTAAAGGCCATCACAAACCGGGAGCGCGGGGCACCGACGGAGCGTGCCCAGCGCGCTTTATAACACTAAATCAAATATACGGTGACACACACCGGCAGCGCGGCACACCATATTTGATTCAGTGTTATTGACCGCGCTGTGCACGCTCCATCGGCGCCCCGCGCTCCGGTTTGTGTTGGCCTTAAGTCTGTGTTTGATAGTCATCTTCAGTACTTACGTGGTGGGTTTAGTTGGAGCGTGGCTATTGCTCTGCGACACAATCACTGAGTGCCCGCCTTGCGCGCTCTGGGGTTGACTCTTGGGAGCTTCCACTTCTGAAAACGAGACGAGTTAAAAAAAAAACATCTACAGGGTTATTTTTAATTCACTGACATCCTCTTAACCCTGAATTCCTATCACTCAAACAAATGTTTTTTGTTTTACGACTTTTTAAAATGAAGTACTTTTTTTCCCATACAAATACACAGAGTATCATAAAAATAAGAGGTAATCTCAAATTTTCAAAACGTTATTACACCAAAAATATTAAGTTATGACAAAAGCCGTAAAACAAAAAACATTTGTTTAAGTGGTAGGAGTTTAGGGTTAAAAGGATGCTAGTGAATTACAAATAACCCTGTATACAAGCAATGCCTCGATTTGTATTAACCCGTGGAACGTCCCGCGCGCCGCACTGGCGCGTAACTTTTTCGGGCCGGTAGCGTCCCACGCGCCGCAGTGGCGCATAACGAATTGTTCGTGATTGGCCAATTTATTTTATTAGTTTCGTTTACCTTTCAGGCTATTGGCCTTTTCCAAGTCTGTTGCCATTTTTGCCTCAAACTAATTTTTATTGGTCAAAATTCAAGCATCCGTTGATTTTTGGTGAATTAATAAAAATGTAACGGCAAACAAATTTTGCACCAGTCCGATACAATCTGTTACGGGTGCGAGTTGTGCGGGTTTGTTTTTGTGGAGTGAAAAGTATTAATATGGTAAACTAATGTATGTAATCGATTCTTAAACTAATTTATGTTCATAATAGTGTAGTGGCAATAGTGGAAATGTGGAATGTGTCAGTAAATTTAGCTATGTGCTAAAATGTTTTGAGGTTAGGGTGAAAATAATTGAAACAAAACAATAATACATTATTTTCGTTACTGTCAGGTGAGTTAGAAATAGCAATGATATTTTTGAAACCTAGTGTGTAATATCAGCTTTCTAACGATATATAACATTCAGTATATAATTATCGTATAAAAGCACAATTTCGTTTTTTCTAGCATGTAGTACGTAAACAGATTGAACTAAAAATCGTTGGTCGCGTAGGGCATTTTGCGTGAACGGTGGCCGATCGCGCGACGGGTTAAACGTTGCATTCGTACTTTATGTAATATAATTGGAAAACGACTTTTTAACTACCTCTAAAATCAATAAACATAAGTGTCACCGCTAAGTTGAGATTTGAGGATTTTACGTCCGTTCGATCCCGAGAGCACGTCGGAATAAAAAGCAGCATGTGTTATTTTTATTTTTGACCGAAGGTGAGTTATGTTTTTCGAGCGTATATATTTATGCACGCCCTGTAGCCTAAAACGCTCGATGGTTTTACTAGAATAGACACCTGTCATTAGATTCATCTCAGTTGCGAGAGTGACAGGCTACAGATTTTCCGGAATACCCGTGGGAACGAGAATTACACTGGAAAAACGGATTTCCGATACTACTTAAACGATTGCAAAACTTCCTATTGAATTTGAGTTGACATTTGGTAGTCGGTCGGTTTGGTTTAGTAAGTCGATCACCCAAAGACGGACGTGTAACGTAAATAAATGAATTTTAAACATGGTGGCTGCTTTTACGCAGTCTTTTTATACGGATCTACAAAGTTATTACCGGTGTTAAAGGGCACGTAGAGCCTCTGCAACTGGACGTAGTGGAGCTGCGGCTCGGTGGCGGGCCCGTCGCTGGCCTGACTCGCCTTCAGCAACAGGTTGCCTGCCGCGTCCACGGACAGCGTCAAAGGACCTGCGGGACAATAACAAAAGTGCTACACACCAGTCTATAGAATCCAGCAATCACATAAAATTGCGAATGCGCGAGAAAATTACAAACAATCAACCACCAAGAGATGTGCTATGCAACTATGCTGCGAGCCCTTGTTCGCTTTATGACGATTCGCTTTATGACAGATTAGCTTTAGGACAGATTAGCTTTAGGACAGATTCGCTCTAAATGCAAAAATGGCAAAAATGGGTATGTATTACAATACCGAAGCACGAAAGACCGAATGTATTAAAACATCGAATGGGTCAAAAGACCAACACGATTTTTTCTGAAACCGTAACTTCTCAGAATTTATTAAAATGGCATCATACAGAACCCATTAGGTTAGGTTAGGTTAGTTTTATAACAATCTTAAAAAGTTAACAGTTTCAGAAAAAAATCGTGTCGGTCTTTTGACACATTCGATGTTTTAATACATTCGGTCTTTCGTACTTCAGTATTGTAATACATACCCGGCAAAAATTGTATAGTCAATGGCAGATCAGCTTTAGAAAAGATTCTATGAGGGTTTTTTGTTTTCTTTCGTTTATAAGTGCATTTCATATTTTTTGTACATAGTTCAAGCTTTAATTCTTCACTTTCTTAATTGATTCCTTTGTGTAACGAAGGTTACCTACATAAATTGTAGGACAATATTTTCTCACACAATGCCATTAATTAAATTGTTCACGAATTAAGGCCTTAACTACAAGAAATAAGAAATTATTTCTTATAACCTAAATTGTTTGTTTACATTATTTGTTTCACTGTACTTCCGCCTTAGAGCGAATCTGTCCTAAAGCTAATCTGCTTTAAAGCTTATCTGCCATAAAACGAAATTGTTATATAGCGAACAAGGGGCTGCGAGGATGTGAAAGCTACGCTACGAAATAATGTGATCATTTTAATGAATGCTAAGCTATTAAGGTACTCTGTAATGAATAGATAAATAAATAAATCTTCTTTTATACGTGTTTTTTTTTTAATTCGTACGCACGTCATATGGTAGCGCTGTGAAATAAACTAACGGATAAGATACTATTTTCTTGGCATTTCTACTAATTTAGTCTTTTGTTTTCGAAGCGTTGGTAGCGGTGCTTTTTCCGTTCAAACTAAAATAAACTCTACACTAAGGCCCTAAGAGATACTTAATAAATTTTGATAAGCACCACATTGCAACGAATTCAATGCTCAAAATGCGTAAAACTGCGGTATTACTGATTTAAAAAGAAAGCAAAATGAAACTTACCAGTAGTATTATCTCCGACGCTTCGTTTCACCAAAGTCACGCTCTTCAAGAGCGCGTTACTCAAATTACTTTGCGTTTGGCACATAGACTGTGTGGGAGCAACCCCACTCGATATCACTTGTACCCCACTAGTACCAGTAGGCGACATTAGAGACGCAATGGCGTTGTCCAGAGCCGCCTGAGTGGTTAGATTAGGCGTGGAGAGCGAGATCCCTTGCACGCTATTGGTTATGCTCTGAGTGCTGGCGGCCATTGATTGGGCGGGGTACGGCGAGCTCGGCACGTGATTGGCCATGCTGGTTTTATGGTTATTGTGGGTCGCGTATGCGGTCCATTGACGATGATTCTCTGAAATAAGGATTATTTTATTACAAAAAGATAATTACGAGAATGTATATGGAATTAATTTTGTCACTTCTATAAGTTGTCCCAAAACTTATCGACAACCTGGTACCGTGCGAGAGGTATTGCAGTTCCGGAAGAAATAAAGAAAATCCATGTCATCTTAATTAAGCAATAATATCACGTAACATATCACTTTTAGTATGAGATATTTTCGAAAAAAACTCTTATCGCTGAACTCAGTGACATGGATTTTTTTTTCTCGTTTTTCCAGAACTGTTAGAATTGGTCCTCTCGCCCGGTATCAGATTATCATTGAGTTTTGGGGCATTCTGTATATCCCGTGGAAGTTTACAAAAAAAAATCCCTCTTATTGCACCTCTATGATCCTCATGGAATATAATATCTGCCAAATTTAAAGTCTAAGCTCGAGTTGTTTAGCTGTCAGTCAGTCAGTCATTCAATCACGTTACACTTTTACATATATAGATTGTATATAGGTACCATTCATACCTGAGTCAGCGTGTGTAGATTTAAAGGCGCCTCCAGTGGGTTGGAACACTTTAGAGCCCCCAGGACTGGAAGCAGTGATGCCGCCGAGCAGATTGTCAGACGAGCCGGCCCTGAAAATAATGAAATAAAATAAAATTTATTATTATTCATTCAGTAGTTTCGCGCTTTTAGTTACCGTTACGTGTCTATCCATCTAATTATTAATCCTGTATTCATTTTACATATTATGTACCTGGCTTTGATGGGCTTGGGTCGGCGCGTGTGGTCGTGATGCGTCGGCACGTACTCGCGCTCGTGCCCGTCCGAGTCAGAATCTGTTACTTTTTCCCCGCATTTGAGATCAATCTCGGCGCTATGGGCCGCTGCCGCCGCCTCCTCGCACACTGATTGGGTTATCTGTGGGAAGAAGAAATAAAGTACTGAATACTGCAGCTCTGAATAAAACTCATCCTGAAAAGTAAGCTATGTATTGCATTTTTAGTGGCGGTGAACAGTAAGTAGAAGTTCAGAGAACAAACCACCGGTCTCTTGGTGAGGTAACATTATGGTAATCGCTTAGGCATGCTTGCGCAAAACCAGATTATTTATTTACGCATGTAGTCTTATGTAGCTATTAGTGTGCAGTTTATTTATTTATCTATCTAAACAGCGACCCGGGTGTCACCAACGGTGCTGGCTGAAAATCAGCGCTGGGGTGCTTTAAACGCCTCAGCATTATGCTGAGCCAGTGTCCGATTTGCAACCGCAATGACACATTCTATTTTTAGTTTTCGTGTTGTCTTTTGTTTTGTAAAATATTGATGATGTGTCTTGTGTTGTTGTAAATAAATGTATTTCTTTCTTTCTTTACATTATCTAATTAACTCCAAGTTGGCTGCTAACCTATATTTTAAGATTTAACGATGAAATGTTTTAACGTGCAAGTGGCCCTTAGAAAGCTACGGATGAGACTAGCGCCTTTGCCCAGCAGTAAATGGAGAACTAGTTTGATTGCTCTATCCGCCAGTGGCATTTTGTTATAATGAGTGAGTCGTAATCTTTTGCGTTGAAGTATTCAATAACCGTCAATGATTTTCATTAGTACCACAAGCTGAATACTCGTTTGATATAAGAAGGATTTAACCTTTTGACCGCCACGCATCGTTTTTGTTTGGAACAAAATTGATTCTTATGCGGATGCGGGTAGGTTTAATTTTGTATTACCGTACTGTCGTCTATAGCCAACGCTGGCGGTCAAAAGGTTAAGGTTGTGACGTACCATTTTCTCGTCGTCGCTGAGCTGCGGCGAGCCGGGGTGGTTGTACGATGCGACGGTGACTGGTAGTTCTGAAGTCGGCACGGACGCGGCCGCCGGCCCTTCAGACGGAGTGCGGGGACTCTGCAATACAACGTCAGGATTTATTGAATCAAGCGTTACTGCCGAGGTCCATGTCTATGAAAACCAATGACCACACCACATGCGTGGCTGTGGAGTACCAAGTAACTGTTTTTAGTTTAACGTAACAGTTTTAATATACATTTCCAAATTCAATTAAGTTTGTAGGCATGTGCACCCAATAAGTAGTTGCTTAGGTTTATGGGCATATAATATTAAATATCCTATAATATATATTGTAGACGAGTCAAACATTGCCCTGGCAAATAAATAAGCATAATTTTGGTGGCTATGCAAGACAAGAAAATGGCATGACCGACCACATATGGGTAACAAGAAAATGCGAAGGAAATAGAAAGGTTATTAGTTCTTTCATGCCTTTTGGCTCTTTTATAGCGAGCGCTTTTATATGCATATAGCGGTCAAAAATAAGACATTTATGTTAAATTTCTTAATAATTTCCCGGAACACCTTTTACGAATAGTCTGAGTTAACGCTCATCAAAAACGTCTGAATATTTGACGGCCAATTTTAATGATAATACGATTTTTACTAAGCGTATAACAGCGATGGAAATTTCGTTATTTCCAGGGAAATTTCGAAATGTGTCGTTATAGATAAGCATATTAATAGCATACTTTCTCCACGACGGTCACGACAAATATTCTAATCCGGTGATAAACAACGTTCGATGTATGCAAATTTCCGAGAAGCATCTTATCTGACAGCACGATAACAACGTTTCAATAAAACTGCGTAAATTATATCACTATTTCTCAATATTGTTGTAAATTGTTTAAATACTTTAGTATTCCAAAATTAAGTCTTAACTCGGCGTCTACCGCAAGGGATCGATTTTTAAATCTACTCGAAAAAGGTTCAAAATACTGATCTAAGGCTGCGTATCCACCGGAGCCGTGCGAGGATGCGTTGCGAGGGAGGTGTTTGTCATGAGCCAATAGAAGCACTTCATTTACCTATCATAGCTCAGCTCAGCTCTGGTGGAAACAGCTCAGCGGAGCGAGGTTTTTGTACATACAAAACAAAAGAAGGGAAAGATGTGTGCGAGGAATGTTTGCGAGGAATGTGTTGCTAGGCGGCGTTGCTCCGCTCCCGCCTCACTGCATCCCGCCCGCTTATTTGAAAAGAGCCCGCTACACATCCTCGCTACGCATCCTCGCACCGCTCAGCTATCTCGCACATCTTTGGTGGAAACATTCACACCGTTACACATCCTCGTTGCACAGCCTCGCACCGCTTAGCTACCTCGCACATCTCTGGTGGAAACGCAGCCTAAATCGTAAAGCAGAGGTGTCAAACATACGACCTGCAGGCCGCAACGGTCCAAGACAAGGTCGTACGATTTTTTATTACTACAAAGAATAATTTGAAAAGCATGATTCCAAAGCCTATCCTTGCCTGAAATTAAATATAAGCTACTTGTTGGGCAAGTGCCTAGGAAGGTCCTGGCCAACAAGTTGAAAAGGACTAGCGTATATTTGTATTACAGGGGGTCACTAGAATTGTTACCAGACCGAAAGGGGCGGGAAATGAAAATGTTGAGTAAAACCCGCTAGGGCAATTTTTGAATCTAGAATAATAAATATGTTACCTGAGGCATAGACCCCGTGGGGTCTCGACTGCTGGACGACTTTCTCCTGTCCTTGTTGCACCACTTCCATTCCGGATGAGCTTTGAAATGAGCTTCTTTTACCTAAGAAAGAATTAATAAAAATAGTTATCAATCAGTCGGTATTTTCCACCCAAAGAAGTGAGCATGTCCAAACAAGTTAACCTGTTTAAGTTGGCCGCAATTTAAAAAAGTCTTGGCCAATGGGATGTAGAGGTACCTTATGTTTATAAACTTTGAATTGAACTCTAACTTTCAAAGTATCTGTATGCTTTTCATATGGTACTAGTTAATTAAAATTTGATTTATTCTATCGAAACTCAAATTAAAACAGTTGATCGAGCGAGCGCGAAGCGCGAATTCAGTTTTTCCATTTATTTATTTATTCCATACTAGTTCCACACTAATTCCACAGATTAACCTATAGATATGAACAAAATTACATGTTCATAGTTGGTAGTGACCCTGCCTACGAAGCAAGAGGTCCTGGGTTCGAATCCCGGTAAGGGCATTTATTTGTGTGATGAGCACGAATATTTGTACCTGAGTTATGGATGTTTTCTATGTATTTAAGTATTTATTTATCTATACAAGTATGTTTATCGTCGTCTAGTACCCATAGTACAAGCTTTGCTTAGTTTGGGACTAAGTCGATTTGTGTAAGATTGTCCCCTAATATTTATTTATTTATTTATTATTTATTATTATAATATTTGTATAGATTTAAACATGTAAACATGTAGAGTTTTTTTTTGGTCTCCACACATGATCCGCCGCTCGAGAGCAGAACTGACCTCGCTAGCTAGCTCGTGGTACTTCTGTTTCTCCTCCGGCTTGAGCGCGTACCACCACTCGCCGAGGATCTTGCTGACGGTCCGGTTGTCCTGGTTGGGATGCCGCTGGTGCACCATTTGCCGGTGCCGCTTGCTGAATATCATGAACGCGTTCATCGGACGACGGATGCGGTTGTGCTCCTTCTGGGAAAATTTGTGTTGCTTGATGGATTATTGAAAATTAGTATCGTGCTATCCTACTAACATTATAAATGAGAGTTTGTGAAAATATTTGGATGTTTAGATGTTCGGACTTTTGTTCGTCAACCACCCAATAACGGCTGGATGGATTTAGATATAACTAGGCGTACTTATATACAAGGATCTGGATTAAGACGTAGAAAATTTAATATCCCGGTAATATGTTCTAGTGGGATATTATCATAACTTTAACCAGGAATAGAGAGCGCTGTCCAAGAACATTGAAGGCAATTAATACATGTGTGTTTTGTTCTAGATTGGTTATGGCTGGTATTCTACTGAACACGTACAGTTCTATCGTACTTGACCAAAGGTCGTAGGGCAGTGTCTTATCCAACCTCGACATTGGCGGAATCATCGCACCGTTGAATGAGTCTTTTTGCCCCAAAACGTGTTGCAAGTGTCCCTACCTACCCGCCTTAGTCATTTACCACGCGACTTTTACGACCGAACGGCCTGAATGTGCAGATAGTAGAGACGGTTACCTTCTCCTGGCCGGCAGGGGCGAGTGAAGACAGACTGTGCGAGCGCCGCTTGGTATTATCGTCGACAGCACTCGGTTCTTCGCATTCAAAAACCTCGTCGTCTTCCTCCGCACATATCGATGTCACTCCATCCACTGAAACACAATAACGTTCTCCATTTTCAATACAATATCTTTGAGATCGCATGAAGCAAATACAAACTTATTAATGGAACTAGCTGTTGCCCGCGACTCCGTCTGCGTGGAATTAGTAATTTTGGCAGCTTATTTTTTTATCCAATTTGCTGTTTCATCAATTATGGTTCTCCTTAGTTCCTCGATATAAAAAAATTACCCGCCCCCGCACTCCCCTCCCAACCCCACCCCCCACCGAACCTCCCCGCACACCCGCGTTCACATTCACCACAAGTCAAGCATGCCTATAGAAGTTTTACTTCAAAAACCCCCGATTTTGAAACATTCTTCCGCTCCGCTCCTATTGGTGTTAGCGTGATGATTATATAGTCTATAGCCTTCCTCGATAAATGTGCTATCTAACACTGAAAGAATTTTTCAAATCGGAGCAGTAGTTCCTGAGATTAGCGCGTTCAAACAAAAAAAACCTGTTCGATAAATTCTTAAAATAGACGTATCTTTCTTATTTGTGAACCGATTCAAATGAAACAAACACTAAATGTTAATCCAAGAAAATACCAACATATCAGTGAAAACCGCATCCTTCTAGGTTAAGCCGTTTCTGAGATTAGCGCGCACAAACGCACAGACAAACAGGCAAACAGACAATAATTCTAAAAATCATTGTTTTGGGTTCTATTGCGCTAATAAATAGCCCTAGTGACAGTTTTTCTCAAATATTTTCAATGTACAGACACCGTTTTGTTACAGATTTATTATATGTATAGATTAATGAAATTCATACAAAATCGGGAAGCGGAGGGAGGACGAGGAGCGGGGAAGCGGGGCGAAGAATCAAGCGCGGGCTAGTTCCGCATATGGAAAAACAAAGTCATCAACTCCGCTCCGCTGTCTAGAACTCCACTCCGCATTACCCCCTCGCTCCGCTTCGTTATCTAGCTCCCTGTCTATGGACGGACACAGTCCGCAACTCCGCTCCGCATTACCCCTCGCTCCGTTCCGCTATCTAGCTCCGCGTCTATCATCATTATCATCGTCCCAGCCTATATAAGTCCCACTGCAGGGTACAGGCCTCCTCTCAGAATGAGAGGGTTTGGGCCGTAGTCCCCACGCGGGCCCAGTACGGATTGGAAACTTCACACACACCATTTAATTTTTTCGCAGGTGTATACAGGTTTCCTCACCATGTTTTCCTTTATCGTAAAGCTCATGGTAAATTTCCAATATAATTTCACGCATAAATTCCGAAAAACTCAGAGGTGCGCGCCGGGAGCCCACGAACATCTGCTTGAGAGGCCATAGGTCAAACCACTAGGCCACCCAAGCTTTTTCTGCGTCTATGGACGGACACAATCCGCAACTCCGCTTCACATTACCCCCTCGCTCCGATGCCACGGTCTCCAGTGGAACCTTAAGAGGGTTTATACCTGCTGAGCTGGCAACGTTGCTTTTTTGTTAGTTTTTCTCTATTATTCCATAAAAATTGAATGAAAATTAAAAATGTTTTGTATACAAATTGTTCTAATATATAAGTGAATGTGTCTACTGCAATAATAATTCGTGATAGACTTTTAATTTCTTTAAAAACGAACAAATTATTACCTAACGGTTTTTAAAGAAAATAAAAGTCTTATCACGAATTATTATTGCATTAGACACATTAACTTATATATTAGAACAATTTGTATACAAAACATTTTTAATTTTCATTCAATTTTTATGGAATAATCGAGAAAAACTAACAAAAATGCAACGTTGCCAGCTCAGCAGGTATAAACCCTCTTAAGTCTGTGTAACTCACCACCCTCAGTCTTGATCTCCTCGGTTTTGATGTGAGGCGTGTGCGGCGTGTGCGGCGTGTGAGGCGTATGCGGCGTGTGGGGGGTGCGCGGTGTGCGGGGGGAGGGCGGCGCGGCGGGGGCGGCCGGCGGCGGGGACGACGCCGTCAGAAGCGGCACTAGAGACTGCCACGGGAACACGCCGCCTGACACGCCGCTTGTTGATACTGGGGAAAATAATCACCCTTGTTCATAATTCATAAACTTCAACTACCGGTGGTAGATTCTTCGACGTTCATAGGAGCATCAATTGATGCCTAAATTGAATAAAGAATTTTGACTTTGACTTTGACTTGGTAAATTTGTGTCAAAATAAATGGGTGGAATACTTATTTTGCTCCTCCGCGAAGTAGTGAGGTTAAATTATGCAAAATACCTCATCATCATCATCATTTCAGCCGAAAGACGTCCACTGCTGAACATAGGCCTCCCTCAAGGCTCGCCAAACAGATCGGTTCCGTGCCATCAGCATCCAACGCGTTCCCGCAACCTTAACCAGGTCGTCGCTCTATCTTGTTGGAGGCCTACCTACACTGCGTCTTCCGGCCCGCGGACGCCGCTCGAGAACCTTTTCGTTCCATCGGCTATCAGTTCTACGAGCGATGTGGCTCGCCCACTGCCACTTGAGTCTGGCTGTAAAATACCTGCTTTCGTAAAACGTATTGCATAGGGAGGCCGGTAAATTTGCATGAAAAATATATTTTCAACGCAATCCTAGCTATTTTGCATGATTTAACTTTGTTAGTTAAAATTTACTTTGTCTTTATCACTTTGAAATTTACCTAGACTTACAAAACAGACATAGGATAAATTTTGATCTCAGAAAATTGCATAGTTCTCGCGGTACAGCGTTAATTGTATTCTTCGCAGACGGAGACGCGGGCAACAGCTAGTATTGTAAATGCAAAATTAACTCTGTCTGTTTGTCTTCCTGTTAACTCTTCACGGTTAAACCACTGAATCATTTTAGATGAAATTTTCATGCTTCATTAGGACTCCACTACACAGCCACCGTAGCTTATGAAGTATATTTTATCACTATACATTACTACACAAGCGCTTTGATGTTTTGGTCATATTGCATCACCCGTGTCACGAGTTATGTACATTTTCGTGTTATACTCGCGATAAGCATTTTTACACGATTAAACACGTTTTTACGCGTTTACACTACAATACAGAGATCAATCCATGATGTTATCAATTACTTACTGTGGAAGTTACGTAAGTTTTTTCACTACGTAATGACGCGCCAAAATTAGAATAGGGAATTAGATTAGGTATTGTCCAGTCACTCCATTCTACGTTACATTTGCATCGTAAATTCAAAATAAAACTAGCATTATAAATCGCGCAATCAATGTATTGTTGCAATAATGCATTATCATAAAAAAGGCATGCATTAATCAATGCAAGTCACAATAATCGTTGTGAAACGATAAATAATCAAAAGGATCAAGTTTACGATAGCGTATTTGCGTACGCGCTATGCGATAGTACTTTATTTGACGTCATTATATGATCTACTAAGTAGTAATACCAGTAAAATTACTAGCTCATTCATTTATTGTACACTTGCTTGCAGAACCCGCATTTCAGAAAATAAATGATAGAAGTATCGAAAATAGAAATTTTGGACTCGTTTGATTCGTCTTGTCGAGTACTTTGATCCCAGATGGTAACCAGGGTCTGATGATGGAGCTGGAACATGGCTAAAGGCACTCCACAATAAAACAAAAAAAAAATCTATGAACACTTTTCGATAGGCAAGTTATCACAGGCATATTTGTTTATAAATTATATTTGATAAAAAATATGTCTCATCGAGTTAACAGATCGGTGAAGGTCGATCTTCCACGTCTCCTCTACTATTAACCCTTCGTATGAGGGAAGGAAAAAAACCTGCATTTTAGTCTCGAATATCTTAATTCAAATGTCACATAAAAATCAAAAGATAATCCTACATTTTGTGCTTACGAGGTTTCCAAATGTATAGCATTTCGCTCTCACGAGGATATTAAAGGAAACTAGTCTCAGCGCAATAATCTATAACACTTAGTTCTTTGGAAGGACGCATCCTTGCCCCACACGGCACCACCTAATTTCCCTGTCTAGCTGGCCGAGTTACCTCACTAGCTGTTATTATTGCTATAGTCATGGAACGGCTATTGCTAACGAAGGTTCAGAGGGTAAAAATGCCTGGAAGTGGGTAAAATTGGTTAGTAAACTTACCTATGATAGCTGTGTGGGATGTCGGGGGAGGCAAAACTGGGAGCAGCTGACTCGGATGCACGATGACGGCGCTGCTATTTATGTTGTTCACCTACAAATCAATTTAAATTAAGTTAATGTTCGAAGATATCAAAAAAAGTACGGTTATAAAAAAGGTGAGGGTTAAAACGTTAAGAAACTGAAGAAGTCGTGGTAGCCTAGTGGTTTGACAGAGGATCGTAAGTTTTTAGAAATGTATAAGCGAAATTACATTTGAAATTTACCATGACCTTTACGGTGAAGGAAAACATAGTGGAGAAACTTGCACACACCTACAAAGAAATTCAGTTGCCGATTCGCACTGTGCCCGCGAGGGAACTACGGCCCAAGCCCTCTCATACTGAGAGGAGGCCTATACCCTGCGGTGGGACGTGTATAGAGTAGGATGATCAAGGTAAAACTTTAATTATTAATGCACAAACACTGTTTAATACATTAATTTTCAATAAGGTTTTAATATCACAGCAAATAATGACATTCTGTTGTAGTGGTGGCAGTACCACAAACTGTTTAAATTTGGTGGTCACAACTGAATACGTTGTTACTGAACCGTTGAGATACACCTTTGACCTCATCTGCTCTTTCCATCGGGTGAGAAAGGAATCAATAACGGGTCAGTTTTATGTAAAAAGAAATGCATTAAGTCAATCGCCGCTTATGACATGCGGTGAACGCGACAGTATAAAGTACACAATAGGTAGTCGGTCGTATTCGGCGAAATAGCAATCAATCGTATAGCTGTTTGCAACCACCTTAATATAGCCACCGCAATAGGCGGACAGGCTAATGTAAAGGCTACCTTCGTTGGCAGAAGTAGTTTGAAACAATTTCGGCAAACGCATCGGGTGAAAGAAGAATCGTAATTGCCGCTAACATGTCAATGCCCATTTGGCCGCAATACAAAGTTCATCAACAGCGACGCCTTTACCGAGTTAGAAAAATGACTCTTAAAACTATCACAGTATGATCTACTAACGCGATAAAAATATAATCTAAAAACATATCTCTCCTCTCTGGGGCAGTCGGATTAAAACAAAAAAAACAGCCAATGTTGGTTGGCACCATCCATTCTAATTGTGCTACTATGTCATGACATGAATCATCACAACGACGCTAGGTATATCTGTTTGCCTTATACAGCATACACACTTTGCTGTTGAACATTATAAAGTTACATTTCATCATCTTCTCGCTTACACAATGGAACTAAATAAGATTTATCTGACGCAAGAAACTCAAATAATAGCTAGGCGCACAGGCCTCTTTTCAGAATGAGAGGCTTGGGCCTTAGTTCCCACGCTGGTCCAGTGCGGATTGTGAACTTCACACACACCATTGAATTTCTTCGTAGGGTTATGCAGGTTCCCTTACGATGTTTTCCTTGACAGTAAAACTAATAGTAAATTTCAAATGTAATTTCGCAATTAAATACCCAGTGGCTACCACGACATAATATCTATAAGTTGAGCAAATAACCAACAAAACTTAAATTTCCAATGATTCGATTTTAACCCAAACAAAAACCGTTTCGTTTCATTGTTATCCAAGGCCACTTTACAATATGAATTCCTCGAAATTGTTGATAGGCCGATATTTATCAAAATCCTCTATCTACGAGTACGATCACCGTAGCTTTAATATTCATTAATAAAATCATTATTAATGGTTGCCGGTGCCTAAATTCAATGTCATTTGTCAAACAAGCACTTACAATTTCAGCAACGGTAAACCTTTCTAATTTATGATGTCGATCGATAAACGTTTAAGTTTTCGATGTATATCGAGTAGTAGACATCATAATTATTAGATCGGCACCTTTTCAAGCCCGCAATGTAATGTTGCCACCGACATAATCTTTAAGACTACTGTTGTTAATGCATAAGGGTAAACCAAAAAAAAAGTTACTACTTAACGGTAGATTTTTTGTACTGATGCAAATGCAATACCGTACTACCTGAGACGGATAAAATATTGCTTTTGTGCGTTTTCGAGTCAGTTATTTTCTATACTTTGTTTAAATTGTATGCCTACCGCAGACTTAATCATTTACCGTTAGTTTCTCATAGTTATCTATAGCTATACTAAAATACAAACAGGTAAACTTGTTTTGTATGTATGCAGGGGGTAATCTTGAACTACTGAACAAATTCAAAAGATTTTTTTTCACAGACAGAAAGCTACACTATCCCTCACTAACATAACATATTTATTTAAGATACTTTTTATCCCGGTTAAGTGCATGAATCAAAATTAAAACGTTAAGTAAGCCGCAAATGGCTCCTTTACATGTTAAATTAAGCTTTTATTTAGGCGACTGACAAAGGAGGGCTATGTTTTTCGAGCGTATGTATTTATGCGTGTGTATGTATCATTCTTTAGCATGCTCTACAGCCCAAACGCCTCGATGGATTTTGAAGTGTGAGGTGTCATTAGATTCGTCTCAGTTGCAAGATTGACATTGGGTATATACCGTATATACGTATACTTTCCCGGAATTCCCGTGGGAATGGAAATTATACAGGAAACACGGATTTCCTATATTTACTACTCATACGATTTGAAAACTTCTAATTGAATTCAAGTTGAAATTTGGTACTCATATATGTAAGTCCCAAAGATGGACGTGTAACGTAAATAATTGAATTTTCATCATGGGGCCACTTTTGGGGGTTAAAAAGAAAATATTCTTACGCAGTCGGTTTTTTTTCATCTAATATTGAAATAAAAGTATTTTTTTATACTACCAAGGTTTCAGCTGGCCTTCGGCAAAGTCACTGGTCACTATAATAGACTAAGGGGCTGTTTCACCACCCATTGATTAATTTTAACTGACGGATAAATGTGATGCCGTCTCCGTCTATTCGAACAAAATAAACAGAGGCGGCATCACATTTATCCGTCAAATAAACTTGATTAATGGATGGTGAAACAGAGGGTAATAATAATTTTTAAAGACTGAATATTTTTCTACTTACATGATCACCATTGTCCATGGTCCTGTGACGATCGTGCTCGGAGTCATTGTTGTTCATATTGATGTGCATATGCTGAGCCAACTGATGAGTTTTCTGTTCAAGCTGAAATCAATTATCATCATCATTAATCCCACTAATTGAAAATGAGAAAGATTCAGTGTATCTTCAGTGTTTGTGTTACTCTTTGTAGCAAAAACGGTTTGTTGGATTTGGATGAAATTTGGTGTGTCATCATCATCATCATCATATCAGCCAAAAGACGTCCACTGCTGAACAAAGGCCTCCTCGAAAGAGTTCCATAACGACCGGCCCTGCACTGCCCAGATCCACAAGTAGTTGCCGAGACCTTTGCAAGATAATCCGTCCATCTTGTACTTAGGTATTTTGGTATGTATGTATGTAAATAGCCTAATTTCTGTAATAAAACAAAGGCTAATTTTTATTTCGCTTTTCCTACCAGATGTACAAATGTAAAATCTGCAAATCTCAACTATTTAAGTCCAGAGATTTTTAATCAGGCGATATAAATTGGGAAATATCTACTAAAATTTAAACAACTTAACGAACTCTAATTAAAATATGTCACTGTAATAGTTATTTGTTTTGTTTTTAATAGATTTAAGTTCTCACACAGTTTTCCGTACTTTAGTGGGTATAGTCCACAACAGACAGATGTTATGCCTGCGGACCGAAGTGCAATAGTTAGTTGGACTTACTTGAACAGTTTCAGCGGGCTCGTTTTTTATCAGCACAAACTTCTTCTCCAAACTGTTCTGCGGTATGACGTACAGTCTCGCCTGTAGGGGCGCAGGCTTGACTATCCGTTTGTCTTCCATTACGCGAGCCTCGGTCAACTCAGGGGGTCGCGGGTCAAGGACCCGTTGCAAGTGATTCTCCCTATGTTCCTCCTCGTCGTATTCCGAGACTCTTCTATTCACAAAATTCACATGGTTCACGTGATTATTCAATGGTGGCGACACGTCGGTTTCGCGTCTGTAGTTCTCCTGGATACCGTTCCGCATGTGCATTGGTTGGGAACGGTAGATGTGGTCCAAGTCGATGCCGTTTGACGTCGGAATGTTTCTTTGTACGACCAAATTATGCGGGATCTCGTCTAGTTTCGCGTTTCGGATTGAATTCGCGATGCTTGTTTGTAAGCTTTGGCCGTTTAAAGTGCTCAGGTTGAGTGATATGCTTGAAGGAAGACTGAGGCTGGTCTGGAGAGTTGATGGTGGATTAAGAGAGTTCTGTATTGAGCTCTGTATGTTTAAACCTGACGTTTGTACGCCGATGACGTTGGATGGGGCGGAAATGTTAGTCGATTGCAGGGTTGTCGTCCCGTTGCGGTTTTCAACCTGGAATCGGGTATTGTCCTGGGTAAAAAATATTACCATAATTAGTCAGTCAGTTACGATTGTCAAAAAATATTGGACACAAAAATAAAGCGCGTGCAAAATCGGTAGTGGGGTCCCGTTATGACGTCTGAGTAAGAAGTATACCAAGGAGTGACGTCACACGTAACTTTAAAGGGCTATAATATCTTCATCAGTTTTTGTATAATTGACAAGAGCAAAAATACGTGTCCAATATTTTTTAATAATCTAACTGACGAACTAATTATATTTTTGTAGGATTGTAGCCTATTGAAGACGAGAGAAGTTAAGCACAAGGACCGGAACCGGTTACCAGTAAATGGGTTTTCGAGGGTAATCGACAGACTTGCTTTGAAAAACCCTATAACTCGATCGATAAATTTCGGGTAAGCACTAAACGCCACCGAAATGCTCAATAGGGTTTCCCTATTTTTAGAATATGCCCATGCTATTACAAGCTCTATGCGCAATCCGTTTGATCTATTATTGCAATAAATTTATACGTCTTACTAGCTTTTGCCCGCGACTCCGTCCGCGTGGAATTAGTAATTTGTGCAGCTTATTTTTTTAATCCAATTTGCTTTTTCATCAATTATGGCTCTCCTTAGTTCCTCGATATAAAAAAACAGGGTAAGCGGCTAATTATTAAAGTTTAAAACCCCTTACCGCCATAAATTTGATAAGGGCACAAGTAGCACCTTATTTGAAAAGAAAGAAAGAAAGAAAGAAAACACATTTATTTATCACAAGACACATCATCAATATTTTACAAAACAAAAGGCAACACTAAAGCTAAAGATAGAATGTGTCATTGCGGTTGCAAATCGGACACTGGCTCTGCATAATGCTGAGGCGTTTAAAGCACCCCAGCGCTGATTTATTTGATAAGATTATCCTATTGATAGGCTAACAAAATCGAAGAGGTAACCCTATCATTTTGGTAACTACTCTATAGGGTTACACTAACGTAAGGTCTATAAAAAAAAGGCTTTCCGGTCCTTGGTTAGACGTAGTGTTATACTGAATCTGTATTAGTTATATGGTCATATTATACCTGGTAATGGTAAGTAGGTGCCGGTGAAACCCTTATGACGCTCGTAGCGACGCTGTTGACAGGCGGACTCACTCTTCCCGGTCGAACTAACTCTGGCCTGAAAGTGACATTATAATTATAACATCGGCGACTCGTGGCATTTAGGTAGCATTTGACGTTTCTGACAGACTAGTGAAGTGACTATGTTTCTCTGTACGAGTCGAGCAAAAGGAACCAATTAGACAAAATCTTTCAAACCATTTAATATTTGACTTTCGTGATAGACAAATTATATTTGTTCAAAATTTTTAGTAGCTATCCTACGGCTTTTATTTGAGAAAAACCACTTGGTGTAAGAAAATGATATTTCGATTTCGACTGATGCGATGGTTAAAAAAAAACCGGCCAAGAGCGTGTCGGACACGCACAAGGTAGGGTTCCGTAGCCATTACAAAAAAATCAAGTAATATTTTTCTAAGGATTTCGTATGTGTACGGAATCATCCAAGTTTAGGTATGTTTTATACCTTAGGCTACTATTTACTCTTAAACTACAAATAATTTCCAAGCAATCTTAGCCGCTATAATTTTCCTAGTAAATTTGATATATTTACTACCATTCTGAATTTTTTCAAATTTTTCCACATAACAGTTTAGATTTTAGAGGGGGGGGACGCTCGATTTTAATGAAAATTTTCACTTTAAAGTTGAATATTTCGCAAACAGATCACTGAATAGACAAATCATGTTAGCAACCCCGCAATGGTTTTAAAAGACCTATCCAACGATACCCCACACTATAAGATTAGTCGAGAAAAAAAAATCACCCCCCTTTACGTCTATGGGAGGTACCCTAAAAAAAAATATTTTTTTATTTTTTATTTTACCACTTTGTTGACGTGACTGATATGTATATTCATGCCAAATTACAGCTTTCTAGTACTAACGATCTCTGAGCTTAGCCGCGGACAGACAGACAGACAGACAGACGGACAGACATGGCGAAACTATAAGGGTTCCTAGTTGACTACGGAACCCTAAAAAAACATTCTTGCGTATTTTTGTTGGAGTTGTCTTTGATTTCAACTTCTTTATTTTGTAATAAGCTATTAAAAAATATTATTGTAAATATCCTGGATTTTTTGATAATGCTATTTTTAGCTTTTGATAAACAAGTTTACCTTTTGGATGCTGTCTCGGTAGGCAATAAATGTAATTACAAAAAATTTTGTTTGTTACAAAAAAATAATATGACCGTTCCGAGACAGCACGCTCGTGTGGCAAATTTTCGACCATTTGCTACAAAAACTTACAGGACCAAAGTTGGCTCTCATAGTATTATTCCAAGGATTTGTAGAAATCATAACGAGTTTTTTAAGGATACAAGAGTCGATATTTTAAACGTTTCTATTAATACATAAATATAAGACGCTTTTGTATAGATTTAAAATAAATAATTAGCATAGGTTCGAGACCCAGTAGTTGTTATTGTAATTTAATTGTCTTACGCTTTCAAAACTGTAACAGGTTACTTGGGTAACGATTTAGTTCAAAATTATTTGCCGCTGCTTCTGGTTGTAGTAGGTAGTTATAGTTCTGTTGTAGGACCACTTTTGTTCTCACTTAAGTTTTTTATATATTATATTGTTTCTTGATATTTTTATGGTTAATAGCTCATGTCGTAAGTGTTGTTTTGTAGTAATTTGTCTTTGGCGACATGCGTATGCTTATGTTTAATGCATGCTGTGTTTGCCTGTAATTGGGTGAATACTCTTTCATTTCTTATTAATATGTTGTAGTGCAAGTTTTATAGTATTTTACCTGTTGGCAAACCACTGTCGCGCATTCCATGCACGAGTAGTCGTAAAACAGTCGGTAAGTGTCAACCTTGCTTTAAGTCAATCTATTTTGGGATGAGGTAACCTCAGCTTTATCTATGCTTTGACTAATGTGGGTATTTTTGTGATGACACTTCTGTCGGAGAACAGGAAAACGGCGCCCTACGTAATGCGAGACAGAAGGTACTTGAGCAGTGGAATGAAAGGTGTGTGGATGAGAGTGCTATCGTATAACCTGACTCCACACGGCCGCCAGAGATGAACCTGGTAAGTGCTCATGTACCTATATTATAAGCCTTTATAATCGATATAACTAGCTACGTGAATGTGGAATAATGAGCCAACTGACGGACCTCAATTGATTCCACTCTAACGGAGTCCACCCTGTATCTCGCAGGGACGTTGGACTAGGTAGCCCGGGGCTACTAAGAGTATGTATCGGAAACATACAGGCAAGCTATTGTACTACGGTCGATCATGAGTTGGAGCATACGGGTCGGGCCTGAAGGGGTTGGAAGGAGGGCCCCGTGGCGGCAGCGCCGCCATGTCCAGCTGGTGTCAGGTTCAGGGTATTATGGGTTTTACGACCCCCATAATCTCTGTATAATAAGTCTCCCTTAATCACAGGTTGGAACTGAGGATACGTAGGACACCAAGACACACTCACGCAGTGTCTAGACTGGAGGCGTAATCGACTGTACGGAGAGGGTAACTCTGGGTAGACCAGGCCCTCATGTAATATGAAGCCACTATCGGTAATACTAAATAGCTTTATACACGGTCGAGGGTGACTCCTTCTTTTACATTCACGTAGCTATGTGTATATTATATAATAGTGGTAATTATCTTCCATACGAGCCTATACCCAATCGAATTCAGGCAAGCATATTTCGTACAGATGGGTATAGAATGCACGATAACCATAATAAATAAATAAATAAATAATGTAATTTTAAAGACTTATTTTATCTTATCTGAGATCGCTCTTAAGCGATAAGGCCGCCTATTGCTTACCTTGTAACTTTCTCTCTGTGTACCTGTTTTCTGTATTGCTTACTATTCTGGTGTACAATATAGAGTTATTGTATTGTATTGTATTGTATCTGAAAAGTCACTTGAAAACCGTGTCTCATCACTAGTGCCGCCTAATTGCCACGAGTCACCGATGTCTAAAATTATTATTACGCCTGTTTTGAGCATCTTTGATAAGTGGGCCAATCAACTTTTACACTGACACTTTGGGCGTCTCCTGCGTTACCAAAATTGTCTCTGGCGTTACCAAAAAATCGTACTTCTAACAAGATATTTCACGGTTTAATATGTTAAACTTACGTAGGATGGCGTGTATTCATGTCCACCATCTATTATTAAATTACAGAAAAAACATGTTTACTTACAAAAATCTGCAATTGTTTGAAAAATGTCGCGGACAGATTAGTGTCGGTATATAAGTTGATTGGCCCAAGTATCTAGGCTTGGATGTCGATGATTTACTGACCGTATAAGGTGAGGGTGGTACATCGCGGGCGGGTGGGGGTGGGTGTGGGGGTGGGGGTGCGGGTGCGGCGGCTGCGGCGACGATATCGGCACGAACACGTTGTTGCGCAGCGCGGCCGGCGCCGGCGCCGCGCCCGCCGGGGACCCGCCGCCGCACACCGGCGACGCGCCCGGGCTGCCGGACCGGGAACTGCCGAGGGACACTGCCGACAATACGATACTTTTCTCAAACATGCTATGAAATATTGACGTTATGTTCCTTATAATACGCCACGAAGTGTCACGTTGCAGGTGCGGCTAGACGAGAGGGCAATAATGGAATTTCATACAACATTCCTGGCCTTGGCCAGCAAAGTGATCGTCTATTGTTTCATGTGACACAGTACCGTGACGTTTATATAGGTCTATGGCATCATACCATTTAGCCATTCAAAAAAAAACTATAAGCAATATTTGCGTTTTGGTTCATTATGACATTCTGCCACGCTTATTTAAGGTAAGGTAAAATGATGATGATGATGGTGACGGTGATGATGATGGTGATGATGATGGTGGTGATGATGATGGTGGTGATGATGATGGTGGTATGGTGATGATGATGATGATGGTGATGATGTGATGATGATGATGGTGATGGTGATGGTGATGGTGGGTGATGGTGATGATGACGATGATGATGGTGATGGTGATGGTGATGATGATGATGATGATGATGATAATGATGATGATGATGATGCAGTTTGAGAAAAACTCTATACAAGCCTTGGCCACGAACAGGGATTGCAGGACTCGTATCTCTAGATGGCCTCGTTAACACTCGGCCATCTATAACTACTCGGCCGGCAATCCCCTATTTCGCGGCCGCTGCAGTAATGTACTATTCTTACTGGGTGATTCCACGGCCGTTTCGACCGCTATCAGTCTCTAGATTGAGATTTTATGAATTGTAAGGCAGTTTGAATGTTACTACTCGTTTTCCACCGTAATGTTTTAGAGATTTTATTTATGTTAGGGTTTATTTAATAGGTACTTATAATTTTACTTTTATTTCATACTTTTTAAATTACTCGTGGACCCTAGTTTTGATAGATAATTTCTTAAATTTGAAAGCAAATACCCATTATGCGTCTAAGATCCTTGCCGCAGGTATCAAAATACACACTTAAATGCATAATTAAACACCTAAGACTCGAGAGCAAACATTCGTATTTTTTATACAAATATCTGCCCCGACGCGGAAATCGAACCCGGGACCTCATGCTTCGAGTCAGGTCTAACCACTAGGCCATTTGGTCGTCAAATAACACCCCTCTTTTCGGGTCGAGGGTTACATAAGTTTAAATCACTTTCTCTTTGCAGTAATGCTGGTTGTCATAGCAACATCGTTTACCGAGCATGTTGGCGGCCTCCGTCTCGTCGGGGTCGAAACGGCCGGTAACGCGGTAGTGCGGCGGCGTCGTATCGGACTCGCGCGACGTCTCGTCACCCTCCACGCCAGTGCCGCTCGACGACAGTGATTTGCTGCTGCTTCTAGAACAATCCACCATGCTGTAAAACTTTAGATAGTGCAACTCTCATACACCGAAAGTGAGGCAAATCATATCCCATATACGAGAGCAAAACTATACTTCCTTCCCAAGGGCAGAAATGAATTAAAAAAAAATTAAGGCAGTTGAATTAAAATTTTGGGATTTTACTGGGAATTTCCTCTAGAATCCCGTGGAAATATCGGGATAAAAAGTGGCCTATGTGTTCTTCCAGACATTTAGCTATCTACATACTAAATTTCATCCAAATCCGCCGAACCGTTTTAGCGTGAAAGAGCATCAAAGACACTCGAACTTTCGCATTTATGATATCAGAAGGTATGGTAGGAAGTTAGTTACCTTTGCTGCGGCGTGTGAGCAGATCCCTGTGCGAGCGGCGTGTTCGAGGAGCGAGTGACCCCGCGCAGCGAGAGATGCCGCGAGCAGTACCCGCGCCGCTGGCTCTCCTTAGAGCAGCCATCTTTGGAGCACAACCGCCGCCATTGCTTCCCGTTGAACTTCTTCCGGATGCCGGTGGGGGTCGACACCACGTCGCCTTTCTTGTATTTGTGCGGGGTTGCCGCTTGAGATCTGCGACGGAAATATTTTCATACAGTTGAGGCATACTTAACCCTTAATTTGGCATAATTTCTAAATGTTTGTAGTTCAAACCCTGTCTTAAATTAGGACTCCTGAAAATTCTACATTTAAAAAAAAATACAAAAAGGTGGTATCAAATAATGTGCTTTGTGGCGTACATTATCTTATCAAATTATAAGTGTCAATTTCGTCTTTAATCTTCTTCAATAACTTTCTCTGTTTTTTAGAGCACCAGGAACTAGAAACTAATCGAAACAATACTGTTTTAGTCCGAAGATTTACCTATACAAATCGTTTTAAAACTTTTTTTTAATAGCCTATGGGATATCCCATTGCTGGAGGCCTCCTCTCCCTCTTTCCATTCGTCTCTATCCTTCGCAAAATCCTGCAAATATGAATCAAAACGGTCCAAGTCATCCCGCCATCTTTTTGTCTCTGCTCCGGTGCGTCGCTTGGAACCCAATGGGCGACGATTTTTGAACCACAGCGATCCAGATCACAATATTTCAATAAGTGGTAGGTTAATTTGATTTCTTAAGAAAGGTTTAGTTGGCCAAGGGCATGGCCACTCAACATACTTTAATGCGATCCCATTACATTATCACTCAGTAATTGTAAACATTTTTAATGACCATGGTCATTAAAAATTAGCTTTATAGTTATAATCGACCTTTATCTGTAACTAGCATTTGATCTCGACTTTGTCCGCGCAGAATTCAAATTTGTGACAAAGCTTCGCTTCATCTCTCTCATTGAATAAAGCAAAAATTCTAAATATCCATCGCCATCAACATCAATATCAGCTAGGTAATATGTATCCCGTTTTTTCCCGAAATCGATTTTTTGGTGTTGATCACACTTACATTTATACCGGATTTGAAGATTACAGTTACGGAGATAGGGTCCCATTGAATTGAATAAATAAATCCCGACTAACCGAAAATCATATAGTATCTTACTATTATCATCACCTACTTGCATGCCAAATTTAAAGTCTTTAATAATTATGATTACGAAGATAAAGCCACATTGAAGCGAAAATATCAATCCCATTTATTCCCTATCCCGTGGGAATTTCAAAAAATCCCTTCATAGTGGATGCCTACGTCATTATAGCTATCTGCGTGCCAAATTTCAGCACAATCCGTTTATTGAACTATACGTTAATAGATCAGACAGTCAGTAACGGTTGCCTTTTATATATGTATACAGAAACATTAATTAATTTATACAATCAAAACGAATTAAATCAAGGCGATAAATCCATCTTTAACGACGCGATAGCACGCAGTGTGTATGGACGTATTAAAGCTTTATTTGTGGGAACGTGACGCGCGGCACGAGTTTGACAATGACGAGGCAACGCGTTCGCAAATCTTGTTACACCATAATGACTATCTAGCTCAGAAACTTAAAAAAATATTTAAACTTTGATAAATGACGATTATGAGAAAAATCGTAATAGCCTGTGATTTGAGCAATGGCCTCTCAAGCAGAGGATCGTGGGTCCAAATCCAGGGCTCGCACCTGTGAGTTTTTCAGAATTTATGTGCGAATTTACGTTTCAAATTTACCACGCGCTTAATGGTGAAAAAAAACAACGTGAGGAAATCTGCTCACACCTGAGAAGTAATTTAATGGTGTGTATGAAGTTCCCGATCCGCACTGAGTTCGCATGGGTACTATGGTCCAAGCCCTCCCATCCTTATAGGCCTGTGCCCTAATAGGCCTGGCTAGGATGATGATGATGAATCCAACTTAAGAAAATATGTTATAGCTAAACAGAAAGAGGGATTGAGGTCTCCAAATATTTTTTGTCAGTTTAATCAGCCTCCTGCGGCCCACGTCAAATTTTGTTTCAATGAACTTTAAACTTTATGTCTCTTATGAGAGAGCTCGATATCAACATTACAATATGTCCTATAGGACACGGGACCACAGGAGGTAAAGGTGCCAAAGAGTACGTGTAGTGTAGTAATAGACGTAGCGTATATTTACCTAGGCGTAGGGGGTTGAGATCTAGGGGTGAGACTGCGTTCGAGCAGACTCGATGTGCTGCCGCGACTCTGCAGACTGCTGCGTTTGCTGTTGCTGCAATCTGCAAGCAACAATTCTATTTAAATCACTTGTTCACCTTAAAATTCGAAAGTTATTGCAGATTCTTTGCCACCGAGTGTGTCTTATGTTTAAGGTGTTCGTAACGATCCAATTATCAAAGTAAACTAAATATATCTATAGATTGATTTAAGTAAATTTTGAGAAAAAGGGATCACCTTATCTCAAAACGTACGCCAGAACCCTTGACAATAGAGTCGTGTCGGGATTCCTCAATGAAATCTAAGATTTTATAAAAACGAGAAAGTTTTTTGGGTGCGCCGGACAGATTTTGAACTCGTATTCCCCGGCTATACGCGCCAAGTGTGCTACCAACTACACCACGCCCAGCCCACCCGGATGATCATTTGCATAGCCAATAGTGGCCATGAGATGTAGATTCGAATCCCTTTCGGCACACCCGAAAAATGTATTTTTAGACATATTTCTCTTTTCTCATTTAAAATTACTAAATTATACTTATAACTGGGATTCTATGTCATTCAAAGTCAACATAGCCGGAATGATTCAAGCAAACTTAATTAAACCTGAGCTAATATCTATTCTGTGGTTAAACCACAATACAATTAGTTTGTCTAAAGTTAGCTGGTTGTGACGTCATTGGACTAAATGCGACAGCGATGCGGCAACCGGCACTTTAGTCAATGGAGCTGTTTGTTCCATATCAGTAAATCTTGAATAATTAGGCTATTCATTTGGCTCCCTTTGTAACATTGCTATGGTGTAACCTTGGCAAATTTTAGGCAATTTTTGTTGTATAGTAAATTAGCGAATTGTACAATCAAATAATGTAGGCTCAGAATAATAATGTTTTTGTCAGTAATGCATGAATTAACCATCGATTACATTAAGTAATCAAAAGCCGGTAAAATGCATTGAAAATGTTTCCGACCGACTGATCATTAGTTTATGGCGTTGGGATCAATTTGTTCTTGAATGGCAGCCATGTGCCGAAAGATGCAACGTGGGTATGCCCTCCACAAGGTGGACTTATTATAACATGGAAAAGTTGGTAGGAGTCCGATGGATGCGGGCGGCGGAGGCCCCCCGACCCCACATAGGCCTCCCCCAAAGTTCACCAAACAGACCAGACCTGCGCCATCCACATCCAACGCGTTCCCCGAAGCCTTAATCATGTCGTCGGTCCATCCATCTCTGGTCAGTGGACGATATTCGAGAACCATTTGCCCCATCGGCCATCAGTTCTACGAGCGATGTGCCCTGCCTACTGCCACAGCTTCTTCGGGCTACGTCAGTGAGTTTGGTTTTTACGCAGATTTCATAATTGTCCTTGGATGGTCACCATTCGTTCATAATGTTATTGCCTGTTTTTACATGTTCATTAAAACTGACGCGATATGTACTTTAATTCAAGTTTTAGTACACCAACTAAGAGTGTTAATCATGTGGAGAGGATCACGCCAGTTTTCCGTCACTTCATACAATAGAGTACACCTGCCCGCTATCATTGACACGTAGCGGTTCTATTCTCCTTGGCAGTTTATAACTTGAAAATGTGCTCTATGACTTCGACGAACACCGCCGACGGTGAGGCGGCTGGTAGGAGAACATAGCGCCAGTTCAAAGGGAGTGCCAAATCTGTGTTAACTGTTATATAATGTGTGGTCACGTTACGAGCCTTAAAGCTTATGTCTCGTATCGACGAAGAGCGATTAGACACAAAGAGTACCCAATCACACTTTTACGCATTTATTTTAAAGTCATATGATAATAAAATTATCTCATACTACTGATGTGTACTCCGCGTGTACTGCCTCTGAGTCATTGCTCCAGATTCATAAGCTCTCAAGGAACAATATCAAAAAACCTTGAGTGACGTTTGTTTTTTATTGATAATCGGTTCGGAACGCACGGTCTTTGAATGCTTGTAGTTTTTATGAGTCGTTGTATGTTTAGCGCTTAATAAACATACGATCTGGCATTATTATTATTACGGATGATTTATAAAGTTAAGTTCTGTATGTGCTAGATTTTGTCGAGAAATGTACAACTAAAGATAAGGGAACTACCAAGGACCCAGTTTTTGTCAGATTTTAATTTCACTTATTATTATTTGTTATTGTTAGTGTACACAAATTTACCTAGTAGATTGAAGTTGATTTATCTGTTTCATTTTAAAGTCGGCTACAAAATATAAAGATGTTACAATCGTTATACTTAAAAGTCAGTCCATGACGCCCTGTCCATACAGTGTGTAAAAAAAACTAATTTTACATTACATATTTACACTATGGAAGCCCCTCAAAAAAACACTATTAATGCCTCGTCTACTATCAGACATCCAACGTATAGTAATCATTAATAGCGAACAATATCAAGACTAGTCTAACGTCCTGCATCAAAAAATAATCCAACTGAATCATAAACCACTATGGAACCTTTTCACAGAAAATGTCATAGCGATATATCTAATCGCTTGATAAGGAAAATCATTATGACACTATATGTGAACATTCTACAGAGAGTCAGGTATCAAATAATTCGAATGTACATTTTACGTACCTATACAATAACTGCGCTGAGTCAGTCAGGTATAGAGGTTAAGCAATAAATTTTAGTCAAACATGGCTACTTTTTGTCAAACAACTTTATCACTGTCTACTTTTAAGCTTTCCCCGAGAGTTTCTATCAGCTAATTAATTTACTATTTCACTCATTCCTCCTATGAGCCATCTCTTTGACCTGATACAACACGACACCAACAAGAAGACACGAGACTAACTAACTCTCTATCACTAACGACCGCTTGCGCTGTATACGGTAAAAAAAAAATTAACCCTGGGTTATAGATGACAGTTCCATACATTTGGACACTACTTAACCCGGTTTGAAAGTTAATTTTGGTCCGCACAAGCAAGGTCAAAAAAAAATCACACACACATCACAGGACAATTCCCACTAACTGACTCCGTCCCAAAGTAAGCAAAGATTGTGTTACTAGGCAACGGATAGACATACTTAAATAGATAGATACTTAAATTACATATTAAACACCCAAAACTAGAGAACAAACATTCGTATTTGTATACATAAGCAATACCAGCTGACTCCGCAAACGTTGTTTAGCCATACATATATCACTTAGGGGTATAAAAAATAGTCTACGACCTATTCTCAGATAACATAGACCAAATATAGATAAAAAATCATAAAAATCGGTCGAGCCGTTTCGAAGGAGTTCGATAACAAACACCGTGACACGAGATTTTTATATATTAGTAGATTTGCCCCAACCGGGGATCGAAACCGGTACCTCAAGCTTCTCACAGAGCCATCCGGTTTTCGACGGTTGCTTGCAGAAGGTAAAGTTACCGGGTACTCACCCATATGCGAGGGCTCGTTGGGAAACATGATATCCTCTCGTCGCAGTTCGTCGTCACTCTCGCAATACTCGTCGAACGCGCGTTTACGCAGCTCGTCCATAGACCCGTTGGACAACGCGCCCACTGTCACCACGGGCCCAGCGCCGCCCAGCGGCGACGACGTGTAGAAGTTGTCATTCGTCATCTGCGGACAAGCGCGCTTGCTAGTTCGAGGGCTTGATACCAGTACCAAAAATATCGGCAGGGTAATTGTGTAACTTTTTTGACACTTAGCATCGGATTGAAATGACAGTCTTT
Source organism: Archips crataeganus (assembly GCA_947859365.1). Classification (NCBI taxonomy): domain Eukaryota; kingdom Metazoa; phylum Arthropoda; class Insecta; order Lepidoptera; family Tortricidae; genus Archips; species Archips crataeganus. The sequence continues at coordinate 10,196,884 of OX402066.1, read as the reverse complement.
GTATGGCTGCGACAGCTGGCTGTTTCCGATACCAATTGTCAGCCCATATAAGAACTGTCAAAATGACCGCGATGATGGCGATTGCGAGGGAGTTAGACAATTAGCTTGCGGTTGTAAAGCTGCACTTGAGCGTACCAGTGAAGTACTGGTATGTAGGTACTTTAATTGATGAGCCACTTGCCACTGTTCGTACTTTAGCCGTTTAATGCAAATCTTCAGCCGCTTGTACTCGTACTGATTTGCATTAGGTACACGGCTAAAGTCCGTGACAGTACTATCAAACCAGAGGCTGTATTGTCTACCGCGTGGGCGCGGGCTCTTTCTGTCACATTTAGATAGAAAAAAGTAGTAAATGCAGTAGCAAGAAGCGTCCGCGCGTAGACAATATGATCTCAGGTCTTAAAACTGTTATCAATAATACCGGTAGAGAGCAAAAAGTTGAACCACAGTAGTTACCCATACAAAACGACTGACTGACTGGAAAAAAATTCGTTGTGACATCAAAATTAGCCATTGCATGGTTAATTTTCGTGTCACAAATCGAAAACTTTATACAAATTTTAACTACTGGCGTTATGGTATCCAACTTTTTGAACTTTACCCATTTAAGTGGTATTTTTGGTACCGGTTTTAAGCCCTGGTTAGTTCTACGCGACGCCACTAATGGTAATTCAGGCCGTGTTTATGCGACACATTTCGACTATTGTCATTTAGTTTAGTTGCTTTTGCTGGCCGGTACAATTTGTATGGAAATACATATACATAATGATAGCTTAAAAAATAAATATCGTTTTATTTTTTATTAAAAACATTACATTACATTTCATTTGCTTCATGGAAAAGATGTCGAAAAATAGTCGTAGTCGTAATACTGTACGATGTCCATGATATTTCGATTAGGAAAATTAAATTTTGTCACCATGACTCGACGTTGCTAAACTTCTCACAATTTTTAGTAAAGGATCTTACGTAAAATAGCATCGAGATATGATGCTGACGCTACGTATCGCTAGTCTTTAGGCATTCGCTATCACACGAACCAATAACCCGATAGCAATAACACCCGTATCCACGAGACGTGCGAACGATACGTTGGCATTTGACATACAGCGAACACCGCACCGCGAACATAATAGCGAGGTGTGGTACCATCATTAACGCAATTAATTAAACTGAAGTAAAGCCATGAATTAATTAAGGAATATATCGCAACCAGTGAAACGGCGATTAAATCTGGTAGACGTGACTCAGGCAGTTGAGACTGTTGAGAGTCGCGGTGTCAAGCTATTACGTCATTTTCTTTACGGCCAGCTGCACTGCAGCCACAGTTTAAAACTAGTGAGTAATCTACAAACAACGCGCCAAAATGAAACTCGTACTAGCACCTAGCACGCTGGCCATCCAGTCTTTTTTTATACAATACAGGCTTGCGTTTGACCACAATCACGCCTGATGGAAAGCGAAGATGTGGTCTACGATGGAGCATGCTTGCCTAGTGAATGCTTATTTACCCTAGACTTGAACACGGCCAGATTGTAGTATTCAGGGAACACTGACGTTGTTAGGGAATTCTACTCTTTAACTGTGCGGTTGATGAAGGAAGAGCGAAAACGCTTTGTGCGGATTTTGGGAATACTGACAACATAAGGATGGAGACCCGCCTACTTACTACATAAATAGGGTATTTAACACTATTAATCAATAATTAATAAATAAATAAATATTAGAGGGCAATCTTACACAAATCGAACTAGTCCCAAACTAAGCAAAGCTTGTACTAAAGCTTATAAAAAATATGCCAATAGATTTGGTGGCGTCAAATAGCCTATTCTCGACTGGTAACTGTCACACAAGAGTGAGTAAGAGCGGGCGGCCGTACATAAACAAGTGCAAATTCGTCGTGTTGTTTGTAGATTAATTGCTGTTTTTATGCTTTGTTGCACCCGGCTATTGAAATTTGGTCGCAATAAGAAAAGCCTGAGAGAAGTCTACTAGTTCGGAACTTCAGAGCAATGCACTGAGGCCTTATTTTATTAGTGTTTTAATGTGACCCATTTCAAAAACATCGATGTAGTCCAGTTTGAATTTCGTTACGATCGTCCAAGATATCGACACTCTGTTTAAATTTTATTTTAGGCAAAATTTGTCTAAGGTTTCATTCTCATTTGTACCATTAGTCGCCAGAATTTTTTGCGCTGTATTATGCCTGCAATCATACCACATACCATGACACTTTAAGTATCTAAAGCCTAAAGGCAACAGCGACACAACAGTCATATTCTCTGTTCATTGCGTGTATTGCTCGGTAATTACAGAGCGAAGAGCGTCTCGGCCGCGCAGTGAACGGAGAAAACGCTCGTCAAGCCGCCTGTTGCATGTAATCATCGCCAGGACGTTAAGTTAAATGGTATTAAATGGTTGAGATATAATTTGTGATATTATGTATACGGTAAACAGGCTGTTCAGGCTAACCACAAACATTATCCGATGATAGCAATTTTTCCGCGTTTAAATATATTTTATCACAATAAGCCCTAACCTAAGTAAGTTCTTGCTACACTGAAATAAACCTAAATAAATTGGCCACAACCACAACCAGTTAACCCTTTATAAGGCCTCATTTATTGGAGCATACTACCACAGAATCAAAAGCAGCTATCGAATGCATACCTGATAAAGTATATTTTTAAAGCTAGTCGTATTTTCAATAATTACAATAGATATTGTAATTTATTACTAAAACAATAAGGTTGAATTTCCAAGTCAATGCATGTGGTCGCTAAATCGCCTCTTGCCTTATTAAGGGTTAAATTGACTGCAGTAAACATACATTAGTCTAATGCTTGATTCCTATCATGGCGGGAACTAGTTTCGCGCTTCTGGATCCTGGACAGTTCGACTTGATGCCATAATAATAGAATTCTGAAATAAGCTAACCACTGTTTCCTACTATCGAACCTATAAACCAGAGTTCTATCGTCACCGCATCATACATTTCCTACGGCATTTCCTGTCACGTACTGTGAAATTGGCATCTCAACTTCCGTAAGCAATGTTGTCACTAACTATAACTTCAGGGTTTCTAGAAACTAATGTATAGATCCCTCGGGGAAAATGGGTCGAATGGGGAAAAAGGAACATAATGGTGTTCTACGCCTATCTAATACTTCATTGTTTCAGCCGAAAAACGTCCACAGTTTCGCCAAAAAGACCGCTCCTGCACCATCCGAATACAACGCGTTCCCGCAACCTTAAGGTTAACCACGTCGTCGCTCCGACCATTGTTGAAGGCCTACCTACACTGCGTCTTCCGGTCCGTGAAGGGGAATCGAGAACCTTTTAGCCCCATCGGCCATCAACTGATGGCCTACGAGCGATGTGGCCTGCCCACTGCCACTTGTGTCTGGCGATTCTTCGAGCTATTTCGGTCACTTTAGTTCTTGCGCGGATTTCATAGTTTCTAATGTGATCCCACAGAGAAACTCGTAGCATAGCCCTCTCCGTTGAATTCTCAGTGACCTTGAACTTTCATATGAACCCTATCATTAGCGGCCACGTCTCAATGCCATAACAGCCATCATCGCCGGCAATGCGCACTGGTCAAAGAGGTTTAACTTGGGACACTGCGGTATACATATTGGATGACAAGATATTGCGGGCTACTTATTTCAAATTATTTATACTAATGTTGGATGATCTTAAGTAGTGATGTGCCGGATCGTTAAAAATGTATATCCGCGGATACGGATACGGATCTTTATTTTTTATTCGATTGCTGTCGGCGCCCGCGACCTTGAAGCGATAGTTGACGTCACGCTCGCCGCAACGTCAGGCAAGACATGTTTCGACTTGCATTGCGCGGGTAGATTTTTTGTTTTGGTTATGGTTAGGCCGGCGCCCACTGACGGCATGGCACGGCGTGGCATTTTATTACTATCAAATTATTTTGAATCTTATTTCAATGACTTTAGAATTCACGTTACTTTATTTCGATACCACGATGCCGCGACGTCCTGAGGGCCGATGCCACGCATAACCAATAAAGTAACATGAATTCTAAACTCATTGAAATAAGATTCATAATAACTTGATAGTAATAAAATGCCACGCCATGCCATGCCGTCAGTGGGCGCCGGCCCTTAGTGTGACACTGGGCCGCATACATAACGTTTGTGTATGGTTTTGATACAAACTTAAAATAATGTCTACTCTGAATGGAATTTTATAGTTATATTAATTCTATCTAATCACAATCAGCTGTAAAAGATCCGTAAAAGATCCGCGTGAAAAGTAACGGACACGGATACGGATACGGATTTTTCTTTTCCCTCGGTATCCGCGGATACGGATATCCGGAACATCACTAATCTTAAGCAAGGTTATGGGACTCTCTCCCTGAGAATGCCACAGGGTACCCACCGGCATAGGCACGTGCGGACGCATTGGCGCGTGCGCGGCGGCGTGCGAACCCGCGTCCTCCAACTCGTCGGCCCACGGCGGCTGCAACAGCCGTATATCTGCACGCTTCACCTCCACACTATCTTTGCAGATCTCACCGTCTACCTGCTGCCAGAAAACAATGAATGAAGACTTCACTAACTTTTAGGGCCGGCATAGACGGACTGCTTAAAGGTCAATAGATATTCTACAGACACCGAGCGTGTCAGACACGTGCCGTATCAGACACCGACAAAATATTCTTTGCGCACATACTGGCCGAGCACGGCCCGTGTCTGCGCGGTCGTGTTACGATATATATGAATTCGTTAATGTAAACTGTATAGAAGAATATTATTTTGTCCGCCATGGCACGCGTATGATATGCGCTCGGTGTCTGTAGATATGAACCGACCTTAGAGCAGTCGAGACCAACGGCACGAGAACATGTCGTGTTGCGGTTAAGTCGATTTCAACTATTTTTTTATTGAAACTGCAGTCCATCTATGGCCGGGCTTACTTGAGTCGCTAGCGGGAACCATAAAGCTCCAAACGCACAGACAGCGGAGGCGTGGCGTGCGGTGGCGGTGAATTGTATAGGTAATATTCTAACTTGTACGAACGGTTGTGCGGTACCGAACCGCGAACTCGTTCATACAAGTTAGAATATTACAACCGTCACCGCCACCGCACCGCCACACCTCCGCTATATATCTGTGAGTTTGGAGCTAAGAACTGGTAATTACGTATAATCCCATCCCATTAATAATTATAAACATGAAAGTTTATATATGGACGGATGTGTGGATGTTTGTTACTCTTTCACGCTGAAACTTACTAACTAATTCTTCGCAGACGGAGTCGCGGGCAACAGCTAGTATACGAATAAATCGTATAATTTTGTAACGTTAACTTGCCAATGGAAGACTGGTTTACGCGTAAAAATTACTGCTATAGGGATATTATTACTAGTCTTTACCCGCGGCTTCGCTCGCGTGCATCATTCAATAAATAAATAAATAAATAAATAAATAAATATCATGGGACAATTCACACCAATTGACCTAGTCCCAAAGTAAGCTTAGCAAAGCTTGTGTTATGGGTACTAAGCAACGAATAAACATACTTATATAGATAAATAAATACTTAAATACATAGAAAACATCCATAACTCAGGAACAAATATTCGTGCTCATCACACAAATAAATGCCCTTACCGGGATTTGAACCCAGGACCTCTTGCTTCGTAGGCAGGGTCACTGCCAACTAGGCTAAAGCGGTCGTCAATAGATTCGGCAGCTGAATTTAAATTCGGGGATTTTAGTTTTCCGTGGGAATGCCCGATAATTATACTTGGGCTCAGGGTCGGGTTTAGAGGTCTGGAGGCCTCGGGGCATAAAAGGAGTGGAGAACCCTTGCCTTGGCCATAAATTATTTTCCAAATAAAATGATAATTTTTTTTTCAGTCGAGATTTCATTAAACAATTTTTTGTAGTCTTTATTGTGGGGGGGCCTCTATTGTGGAGGCCCCGGGGAGTGGCCCCGGATGCCCTGCCCTAAATCCGACCCTGCTTGGCCTTTATTATTATTCCATCTTAGTGTCTAGATTTTAAGTTGGCCATACACGTTACGATTTGCCGGAGAGGATACCTGCGAAGGTGACCGGCACACGTCAACCAGCGTGAGTGGGGATGGGGAGGTTCCGGTGTACAGGTTTACCGTACGCTATCACTCGAAATAATTGATATTTTTTTGCTCCGGTCAAGATGAGGCGAAAACAACTGCACAGGTCGGTTCCCACACACGCTCCCGTCGACCTGCGCAGGTATACCTCTCCGGCAGACCGTAACGTGTATGACCAGCATTACTGTAGTTTTTAGCAGAGAGCCTTTTTGTGTTTAATACAAAACATATAGTTGAAAAATGTTATTTATTTTTAAGCTGGCAACATTTCTCTTCCTTCTGTCTAGTCTCACGACGAGCACACAATTATTGTTAAAAAGTGTTTAAAAATCCAATAAACCTTTTATTGGAATTTTAAACACTTTTTAACAATAATTCTGTGCTCGTCGTGAGCCTAGACAGAAGGAAGAGAAATGTTGCCAGCTTAAAAACAAATAACAAAAACTTATAAATAAAATAAAAATAAAACCTTAAATTTAAGTAATAAGGTACTACAATCACGATACTAAAATATGCGAGTTTCGTTATTTTGGTATGAGAGCGAAAGAAGGCAATTTGATGATTTATGCCTTGTTTTGATGGCTCAATTTTTCGAGCGGCGATCGTGCATCTACGTATTATATGATCGATTATTAGTCATTCATATCTATTGACATATCCTCTCTATATGTCTGTGTATATACGTATCTATTCCACTTAACGGAATTCCTACTCTTGTATTGCGAAAAAGCAAGCAGAAATATTTAATCTTATGACAAGAGAAAATTCAGATCAGCTGTCGCTTACCTTCACTCTAATCCTTATCGGCGAATTAAGCACTTCAATAACTAGTCCTTCGACAAACACATTTTGCACACTTTCCCGGCTCGTGTCCGTAGTCCGGACGACGCAGGCGGAACCAATCAGCAGATGGCTGAGCTGAGGGCTCGCGTCACTTATCACATCGTACTTGTTTGCACCAAAGATATCGTTGTAAACCACCGGGGTTTGCTCCTGCCCGTCCAACTCTACCACCACTTTGCAGCCTTCAGCCTGACGAATCACACCCGGAACATACAGCCGGCACTGTTTAGCCAACACTCTATGATCCCGCCATTCCGACAAATCAATGTTCGGGTAGTGGATAAAGAACTTCATTTCTTGCGGAGGCGATGGCACGATGGAAGGCTGCATCGGTGGAAGATACAGCTGTGCATGGTACTCTGGTTGCGGCATGGAAACAGCTACGTTGTTGACGCAGCTTCGTTCCATTTCTTCAAGTTCTGAGGGGTCGAATTTTCTCTTCTTCGGCAAACGCACCGGTGCCTGAGTTGGGGGTTGGGCCGGCGGCTGCGCGGAGCCGCTGCTAGCGGTGCCGGGGTTGGTCGGGTTGGCCATTGTTATATTGGAGGTCGGGTGGGATGACGCCTGCGAGAGGCTCACTGTGCCGACGCTACTGATCACTGAAGCAGGGATCTGTAACAATAAATATATAATTTGCTTAGCACAAATCCTGGTTATCGAAGCTAATGCTATACAAGGTTTCTCAAAATTAATCCGGAATATTTCATCAGGTGGGTGGGTTAGTTTTAATTAACACCCCTGTAAAGATTGTTCATTAGCCGGGTCTCCACTGAGCGAACTGCCTCGCGAGGCAGCCATTTTTGTTTCAATATGTAGACACGCCCTTGACACCGTACACTTTGAACCACATTTAAAAAATGCTGAAAAACGTTTACAGGGTGTGATCGATCAGTCACACTAACCCAACAGTAAGTATCTACAGTAGTACCCTGTGAATCCAATACACTGTTGTAACGGCACTTTCATACGGGCTACGTCCCGTTTTTTGCGGGTTCGGTTTTTTGCAGGATCCCGTTTAGGAGCATACGTGTTACTGTGGTAACATTCACACGAGCATTCGGTTTGCAGGATACCGCAGTTTGCAGGGCGGGTTGGGAGCGGGTGGGGGGGCGAGTTGGGAGCGGGTTGGGGGCGGGTTGAGAGCGGGTTGGGGGCTGGTTGAGAGCGGGTTGAGGGCGGGTTGAGAGCGGGTTGGGGGCGGGTTGGGAGCGGGTTGGGAGCGGGTTGGGGGCGGGTTGAGAGCGAGTTGGGGGCGGGTTGGGGGCGGGTTAGGAGCGGGTTGGAGGCGGATTGGGAGCGGGTTGGTTTATTATGAAGTTTCACTTCTTCCGGAAGGATCTAAGGAGAGCCATTAATGAAAAAGCAAATTGGATAAAAAAATAAGCTGCCCAAATTACTAATTCCACGCGGACGGAGTCGCGGGCAAAAGCTAGTTATCTATATATATATGAAAATTAATCCCTATTTCCTTTGGTGCCAAGACTGTCTTCTAGGATTTTTTTCATCATAAATGAATTAGGCCTGAGCCTGAATTGGCTTAATAATTAATTGTATTGTCTTTTTTTCTGTCGGGCTATATCAATTTCGACAAAATTTACCATTTTTCTGAATTGACGTATAATTTCGTGTAGATTATTTTCAATTTATAGTTAATGACAGTAAATCTCTTTATATTTAATAATTATGTTTATAACATACTAGCTGCCGCCCGCGACTCCGTCTGCAAAGAATTCGCTTATCGCTATCCCGCGATAAATACAGAATTTTCCGGGATGAAAAGTATTCCATATGTTAATCCAGGTTATAAACTATCTGTGTGCCAAATTTCATCAGAATCCGTCAAACCGTTAGCGTGAAAGGGTAACAAACATTCATACATACATACATCCATCTATAAATCCATACAAACTTTCGTGTTTAAAATATTAGTAAGAGTAAGAATATTAGTAAGATTAACGAACAAGAGCCCACTGCGCCGCGTGACGGATAGCGAATAGTATCTCGGAGGCATCCGCGTGCGTCATACTCGTACGTACGCCACACGGATTTCCCCGAAATATAGTAGGCACATATTTTCTGCATTTTCCTCGCGTTGCCGTTGTCTTCAAATATCTTTAAAATTGAGCAAAATGCATGGTATTTCGTAAGCCTTTTAATAAAATAATAGCTAGAGGTTTACAATATTAGCGATCGACCTGGGGGGTTTACAAAATTCGAAGTTCGCCTCGCGCCGTCCCTTTCATTCTTCCTTCTGTTAATATAAGCGTGAACGGAACGGCACGACACGAAGTTCGAAAACCGAATTACGTAGAATAAGGCCTGCGAGCGTTTTCTCTGTTCATTGCGCAGCCGTGGTTACCTGGCAGCACACGCAATGAAAAGGAAGAAGTTGCCCAGCAAATGCCCAACAATTCTCACCCGCAGTAATAAGTGAGGACTAGTGGCAATTTGTTTTCCCGTCTGTTAGCAATGTGGACAAAGCGGGTGCAGAATTGCAGATGTAGCGACTCCTAGCGCCATCTACTCATCAAATAGAGAAGAGAACTAACTACTAGAGTTAGACCAAGATAAGTCTGCAACGATTTTGATAGCACGCGCAGTGCATGTGTTATTTATACGTCATAATTTCATACAAGTTTGACGTTTAATATAACACTTGCACTGCGTGTCCTATCCAAATCGTTGCAGACTTATCTTGGTCTGACTCTACATCCTGCATCGCACTGTCGAAGTTTCTCAACTTGACTGCTTAAATACAACTTCCAGTTTTCTTCCATCGAACTTCGGTCCCCAGACATAACATCTGTCTAGAGAGAGATCTCGAGAGAAGTATCATGACCTCTCAGGCGTAAGCCACGCAGAAGAGACGTGGGACGGGGCGCGTCGCAGTCCGTGTCGTTTATTTGCAGGCCGCGTCTCCGCCCTATGTCTTCTTTCTGCTTTGGATCGCATCGCTTCTATACATTTAGTATGAAAACTGATTTAAGGGGCGCCACGACTGCGACGCGCCCCCGTCCCACGTCTCTTCTGAGTGGCATGCGCCTCACACAGACAACTGGGTTAGTGGGATTCACCTGGTCGTCTATGTCGTGGTACAGCGCGTGAAGGCGCTGCGGGGGCGCGGGGGCGGCGGCGGAGGCCTGCGGCTGCGGAGCGCCGCCCACGTGGGCTCGCTGCATACCCGCCTGCCGCTACCAATGGGCAGTCATTGCGGCAGAGTTCCTGTTGATATATATGTTGTTAGCTGGTTTCTTAGCGACCACTTTCTAAACTGTCGGAAAAATAAAATCACCGGATCCCTCCGTTTTCCATAATTTCACTTACCATTGGTGTATGTATGCCATAAAATATATAGAAACGTGTTATTTACAGGGTTTTTTGAAATGTAATATTACAGAATACGGTAGGTTAAAGGCCGGCGCAGACTACGTGTCACGCACCAGTTGTAATGAATGAAACTGTAAAAAAGATGACACATGTACACGCATCTAGTGCGCCATCTTTCTTACAGTTTCATTTATTACAACTGGTACGTGACGTGACATGCACACGCATCTAGTCTGCGCTGGCCTTAAGTTAGGTTAGTTTAATAACAATCAGAAGAAAATACTGTTTCAGAAATAAATAACTTTATGGCAGATGAAAATTATGGAAAACGATAAATTATTATGGTTATACTCCGTTATCAAGTTCAAGCGGGCAGTTTGGTGGCTACCTAATATTATTGATGTGCAATACAAACAAACTATCCAAGTCTCGACGTTTTGTAGCTATGTATGGGAACTCCAAAATTCCAGCCGATTCGCGGGCAACAGCTACATAGTTTATTATAAAGATTTATTAATATCGCATTCATAATGAGTTGGATAGAGTATCTACATTGATTCCTTACACAGAAGTGCGTTTTGCTGCCGACAACTTGTATCATTCATACTAAAGGTGCTGCAAACAAGCAGAACTAAGATACTTAATTGGCATGTGATTCTACATTAAATCACAACACTATAGTCTGCTATATTGTACGTACGACTACTGCATATATAGCCAAGATAAACCTGTTTCACGCAAACGAAGACGAAAAAGGGGAAAAGTGGTAATTAAATAATGATATCAAATGATAAATGGACAATTTAATGTTGTAAAAAATGTAGTAAAATGGCTGCTATTCCGCGTCGCTTAATTACCTACGCTCGCCCTCGTTGTGATTCGGCACGATATGTTGTTGCTATGCTGAACTGCGTTAGGCAAAGGATTAGATAAACGCGAGATAATCTAAGTATGGTTTTGATTTACGGTGCAGGAAGTTAACTGTTTCACAGTTGGTATTGTGGTGTAAGTTTACTCGTGTTCTTGTGGCGTGTAAGCATGATTGTAACTTTTTTATCAAGTAATGTGGCAACCCTATACTAGATGTTAGAAAATTGTCAAAGCTGTATTTTAATTTCGTTTTTTTTAAGGTTTAAAATGAGCGACTGGCCGCTATGAAGTGAGAAATGATCTGCTGACTCAGATAAATTCTGGTGAGAATTCGCCCGCTCTGTTTTGACTATTCACTGTAACATCATTTGTTTGTAAATAAACAAAACAAAAAACATGGCTACTACTAGCGTATTCCTGTTCTTGTCCATTAGTGATGAGGTGAGGAGAACGGTTTATAAAACGTTTAAATGGCTCATCTTACGTTACTTAAAGATACTCTCCTAAATAAATATGCTAAAACGAACCATTTCTTGAATAAGATATTCATTTTGAATATCAGAACGTTCTACATGCAATAAAAATACCGACGATTGTCCCGATAAATAAAGATTTTATCTACATAGTTTTCGCAATACGAGCGAATCTAACGTCGGAGCTTTTCCTAAATAAGTATCTAGAATATCTGGGTACAATTCGAAGCGCGAAAGAACTATTTTAAGTTAATTCAAAGCAGATTTAGCCTGGATCAATAACCTGAATGAGGTTCTATTGTTTTATTTTTTACAAGGCAGCTAGATCTAGACAAGTTAGGTATCTGCTATCTCACAGTTTTTGCGGCTCCGTTTATGGATTTAGATGCTTCGAGCGCAGTATTATTAAATTACGGTGTCTGATGTAGAATATTAGTTTTTTTATTAAGTAAGGAAATAATCGCTTCGAAAGTAGCATAAATTGTGCCCTTCCCCATTTAACGTTTAAACTGTATGCCCAAAAATATAAAAAAAAAATAGAAATGTAAAACTCACTCAATATTTTCTACGAAAGTCATTTTGAATATAATCGGATATACCGTGTTCGTAAGCTATTGCCGAAATACTGCGCTTCTCAAGAAAATGACGTAAGTGTCGTGAATATGCGCTATTTTGCTCGTGCTCTAAAAAAACAACTTTTTACATGATCCGTAGTGATTGCTTTGCATTAATGGCTACGGAACCCTAGGTACACTAAGTTTGGTCCGACATGCTCTTAGCTCTTAGCCGGTTTTGTAAAATAGGTCCCTTTGAAAAAACACAGAAGAAACTACCAAGATTGTAATGTATTATTAATTGTCACGCTACGTGTTAAATTTGTAGAAAATGCATTAAAATTAATTAAATAAATTGGCAACGCACCAGTCACCAGTAAAAAAAAAAACACATTTGTTGTATGGGACCCCCCTTAAGTATTTGTTTTATTTTAATTATTTATTTTTAAAGCAAATATATAACTAAATATTCTGTGGATATTTCAAGCGTCTACCTGTTGCCGTTATCAATATCGAGCAGAAACGAGCTAAAAAATCACGTTTGTTGTATGGGAGGCCCCTTAAATATTTATTTTATTCAATTTTTTTTGTATTTGTTGTTATAGCGGCAACCGAAATACATCATCTATGAAAATTTCAACTGTCTACCTATCACGGTTCATGAGATACAGCCTGGTGACAGACGGACGGACGGACAGCGGAGCCTCAGTAATAGGGTCCCGTTTTAACCCTTTGGGTACGGAACCCTAAAAAATACAGGTCAATTAGGCATACACAAGTACATAATAATATCAAAGTTCTAGGTCGTTCTGGTGACAAGGACAAGAAAGCTTCTAAGACCCTAGCTAGGACGAGATTTTTTAAAAATTAACGTTGTTATGTACAGTCAGCTGCAGTCAGTGCAGCTGACCGTATGTATCAATATATAGCAACCAACAAACGTACCTATCAAATTCGTTTCAGATGATTTGTCCATAAAAGGTGGATGTGAAAACAAGTCTAAAACCTGGCCTACTGTTAGATTTTATATGTGAACATTTTTAGAATATAATTTTGTTAGGAGTTTACTGCTTTTTGTATTATTTACTCATTTCTTGAACGAAGGTTTTGGATGAGCATTGTGATTATAACTACACGTCGTTCGTGTCAGGAAAATCTCTAGGTATAATTATGATATTTTTCTTTTGCTATCGATTTATACAATCGATTATTGATATAGGAGCAACGTAAACACGTTTTGATGATATGGACCACCATAAAATAATGCCTGTTGGCTACTAAGGGAAATCGAAGTTCGTGTCATATCATATCTCTCCTTTTCATTCTTCTATTTAATGCTATTAGCGTGACCGGAACGGGACGATACGAAGTTCGATAATCGAATTTCGTAGTAAAGGCCTGCATCAATCTATTTTTTTCCTTAATTAAGATCTTTGGTTTTTATGGACCACTAACCCAGCGGCTTGACCGATTTTTATGAAACTTTTTTCTCTATATTCGGTAGGTCTGAGAATAGGTCCTAGGCTAATTTATACCCTGTGATATATGACAAAACAACGTTTGCAGGGTCAGCTAGTTATAATATAATTTGGCCCTAGAGTTTACTTTAGACCAAGGTCGTTATGAAGTCCACACTATATCGTCGACTTTTATATACCTATCACCAGAAAACGCTCATCAAATTAAACCTTTATTTCATTAAGATGGCATATGAATATCTTTAATAGTTTGACTGGGCTCTTGGGTCCAGATCCAGTATTTGAAGGTTTTCCCTTTACATAGGTATTAAATTTTTATAATCAGTTCATAGATAGTATATTTTTATAAGTTTTTACAGCACAGTCGAAGAAATCGAATCGCGAATGAGGAACTTTTCACAATCAACTTAATGATGATTTATTTTCCAGATGTATGTAATGTCAACGTGGTTATTTGCAGCGAAAAAGCTCCATCGTGGTACACGATTCAGTTTCTTTAGACTACGGCACTGGGAAAATACGGAAAATACTAAAGTACATTATTAATTGTGTTTAATTTGTTTAATTATTTTGAACAAAATTATTTTGAAAACTCCTTAAGATGCCAATACAATGGGTAAATGAAATGAAATGCGAAATGTGCATTTTCACGGGTGCAGTTTAATGTACAACAGAGTACTTATTTGTCGTCCCGCAATGTACGACAACAATGAATGCGAGTCTTGATAATTCATCATTTCAGCCGAAAGACGTCCACTGATGAACATAGGCCTCCCCCAAGGCTCGCCAAACAGATCAGTGCCGCGCCATCCGCATACAACGCGATCCCGTAACCAGGTCGTCGCTCCATCTTGTTAGAGGCCTACCCTACCTACACTGCGTCTTCCGATCCGTGGACACCACCCAAGAACCTTTTTACCCCATCGGCCATCAGTTCTACGAGCGATGTGCCCTGCCCATTGCCACTTGAGTCTGGTGATTTTTCGAGCCATGTCGGTGACTTTGGTTCTTGCGCGGATTTCATCATTCCTAAATGCGATCCCGCAGAGGAACTTTGAGTGACTTTGAGCTTTCTTATGAGGCCCATCGTTAGCGGCCACGTCTCAGTGCCATAAGTCATCACTGGCAACACACACTGGTCAAAGACTTTTGACTTGAGACATTGCGCTAATTAATGCCCTCAAGTAATTCACCATAACGGCACCAATTATCAGGGGCCTGTTGCATAACAAAGTACAACTAATATTACAAGTGGAACTCTCGCTTCAGTTATATTAACTAGAAAGGGAGTTCCGCTTGCAATATAAGTTGTACTATGTTATGCAACAGGCCCCATTCGTACATTACTGTCGCTCAATCCAGGTCAACAATTAGGGTGTGGTTAGTGTACAACACCCCATTTGTCGACCCTGAATGAACGACCAACCTGCACAACCTGACAATTTTATTAAACCCTTATGGCAATTACATCAGGGTTTGAATTATCTCATCAATCATACCATTATTGTCATTCATTCTGTTGACAAATATGGGGTCATACACAAACCGCACCCAACAAATACAGTGTAAATTAATCGGCAAAAGATTATGAAACTAAATAAAAAAAAAAAATATAATATAAATTGTTTATTTTGGATTGGTTAACAAAGAAAAAAAATAACCGAGACTTTGCTCACCTGCGACCTCCTTCACGGTGCATGTAATTATTAAACAAAAAAATATATAAAAAATAGAAATAAAAATAAAATAAATAGACATAACAAATAAAGAATTTCAAAAATGTAATAATTTCACGTTATAAACATAGCCTTAAATCGGTAATTCCCAAAGTGGTCCACGTGGACCCCCAGGGGTCCATGGGAGACTCGACGGGATTTAGATTTAGATCCAATCTTCACATTTTTGTTGAGTTTTGGGAATATGGTACAAATGTAAATGCAAGGGGTCCACCGGAACCAGCTAAATTTTGAAAGTGGTCTATGAGAAAAAAAAGTTTGGGAAACTATACTTTAAATGGTTAGCAAGTAGATATTGTATCTCAATCTCTGTATTTTCTTCTTCTGTCTGTACAATGTATTTGGTGTAGTTTTTCATCTGGATTTTGTAACACAGGGACTCCTAGCACAGGATCCAGAGTTAGGGATTCTTCTTGCAAGCATCTGCTATAAGAACAATTAACTTTTTTCGTTTCACTTTTTTATAATAAAAGACTTTTAGTTTCCAAATTCTCATAAATTTCCCCTAATGGTTGAAATCAGTCTAAAAGCATTATAATACCTACTGTTCCCCATGTGGAGCTCATTGCAAATTACAAAAGAAATAAACTATGAATCCATTATAGCTTCCACAGGATGACTAATTCCATTCCAACTGCCACACAACAAGTTCAGACATGTCGGAGAACAGGGGCTCATGGCCTTGTTTTGGCATAACTATATTCTTAAGTTATCGTAGTTACCTATACTTACATACATACTTCACTATAGGTATCTAAAAAATACTTCTTAGTTCTAGTAGGTACTACTTTTCTGACTGAGAAAATAGGTAAAACAACAACTCAGTTACCAGTTTTAATGTAATCTTAATAAAGATGTTTTAAATCAAACCAACCCCTTATTTAATTATCAAAATTGTTTGATAAATAGGTATTGGTAGTACCCATAATTCTCATTGTGCCTTTAGTTATTTACAAATAAGTTAGTCCATGATTTTGATTACATAAAATACTAATTCAATGGGCAACTAATGCACATTGTGTATGTATAAGAGAATGGCTATTGTGCTCTAAAATAAATTCCAATTAATTATTGTTAAAGTTTACCTACCTCTTTAGTGTACTAAATACTGCTGCTTTTAAATGGAAGGGGCACAAATCAGAATCAAGTTTTTTTTCAGCAGTGCACTATTTATTTTTACTCTAGTTTTAAAAGCAGTGATATGTTGTACTTACCTATGAATTATATTATCCAAGTATTGATAGGAGTGTTACTTAACTATGTTAGCCCATTGTTAGAGCATGTTCTCATTTTATTATCTTATTATAATCTCATAGTTAGGTCATATTAGAATTTATCTAGGGACTTAATGTTTTTGCAAGCAAATTTAGGACTGTCCTCAGTGAAGTGAGGATCTTATAATATAAACTAGCTGACCCCGCAAATGTTGTGTTAACAACCACTTTAGCCTAGTTGGTAGTGACCCTGCCTACGAAGCAAGAGGTCCTGGGTTTGAATCCCGGTAAGGGCATTTATTAGTGTGATGAGCACCAATATTTGTTCCTGAGTTATGGATGTTTTCTATGTATTTAAGTATTTATTTATCTATATAAGTATGTTTATCGTTATCTAGTACCCATAGTACAAGCTTTGCTTAGTTTGGGACTAGGTTGATTTGTGTAAGATTGTCCCCTATACATATTTATTTATTTATTTATTTATTTTGTGTTGCCTCACCTAGGGGTAAGTATAAAAATAGCCTACAACCTATTCTCAGACCTGCCAAATGTGGAGAAAAAATTTCATAAAAATTGGTCAAGCCGTCTCAGAAGGAGTTTGATAACATAACGAGATTTTTATACATTAGAATAGATAATCTATGTTTATTTTTAGAAGCCTATGGAACTTCACTTATTATGTCTAAATTGATTTTTCATTATGTTTTAATGGCATCACTATGTTCATGATGTGTACACACACACATACATAGTTTTGTTTTACTATATGTTTTGTGCGTCAAACTTAATAAAGAAATAAGCACATTCAGTACCCAAGTAAGGTGAATTTAGATGCAGACAAAAACCTTAGTCTATATTACTAACCTAGCTAACCTCTTGTTTCTTTTCAATTCAGTTTTAATTATTACGATTTTGGTCTAAGGCACTGAGTTTTAGACAAAAACTTTAACTCAGATTGTCAATTATATTTCTTATTTTGAATTTATAAAAAATAACTATTTATTTGACTCATTAACTAAATCAATGCTGGCCAGCCCAATTGCAAATAGGTAGTTAAACAAAATGGAATCACAACTTGCAGAAAAAAAATTTATTACTACCTGCCAGTATTCTGGTCATTATGATAACATAATGGCTGTTTACAACAAGCATTAGAATAAATTGAGTTCCAGTTGCAATGCATACAAGAAGTTCTATTCAGTCAAAGCAAAGCATTAAGTTTAATGTGTACTCATATGCAGATAGGATAATTATAACATCTAAAACACATGATCATTATGTACTCTGTAATTGGCATCATTGCAATAATTACCTACTAAATCTAACAGTTACATAGGTAAGGCTCTTGAATAGTAGAGTTGTATTGTATTTAAATGAGTTATGCGGTTTGCATAGAAAAATCTCCAATAAAAAGTGGTCCAAGTACCTAACAAATGGAAATAGTATAGGTAACAAAATTTTTATTAGTGCTTGTCAACGTTACCTATGACTCCGTCGCGCATTTTCCTTTCGCGTAAACAATATTTAGGTATCACAGTCCAAAATTCCAAGTCGATTAGCACATCCAAGGGTGTGAGAATATTTAATAACAGTGTATCGCAAGGTTGGTGCAGCGCGATGTATACAGTAGTATAGGTAATCAGCTGATAAGGGCTGTCAGCGCGACGTGCCCGGGGCTCCGCGCGCCGCGGCGCTGCACCGGCGCATGCCTACAGATTCAACGCGAATCAATTAGCAGGGCTTGTGTAATGCGACCACCGCGCCTCATTCACCTGCCGCCACTGCCACTAGTCTAGCTGGCCACACCACCACCCGGCCCACCCGACACACGGCTGCGCCACAACGATGCACAAAATCGAATACCATTACTTATTCACCAGTTGTTTATTGTCATGTGCGGCCTACATGCGCAGAGATCATTTTATTTTTGTTCAGTGTTCCCACTGGCTAGGTATCGTACTCACCGTCTCTTTCCATTGTCGTGGACAAACAAAACCTCATAATAAAACAAAATGGAAGTCCGCCTCGCCTCGCCCGCACCGAGATGAGAAATTTTATGAGCGCACCGAACACTTCTCGCGAGTAGTAAAACGTTGTTACTATCCTATTGTAGTATTTTAGAAGCCCCCCTCCAGAGATTATCCGCAGTCACCGAACCGAATCGTTCGCAATCACAAAGAAATACTGTCCACCAACACTTTTAAAGCACCACGAATCCGATAGATGACGATATACACAAAAATCAAAACGTCCACTTGAAAATAGTAATCATTGAAGCGCTCGACTTGACATCCTGAGACACAACACCCACATCAAAAAATTCTACATGGCGACTGGCCTAGGCAGCCGCTTTCAATAATTTCCACTCGAACGTATTCCTGTTTCGCTCGTTCACCATTCATTTAATTATTTCTCAATACGCGTGAGAGGGACAGAAATATATAAATATCTCCTACGTATGAATAGAAGGTGTTGTGAAGTGTCCCTCCCTGTCTCTGTCGAGAACGAGTTGAATGGACCCGAGACGCGCTCAACCATTGGATCGATGACGGTCACGTGACGCAAATATGTCGCCACTATCTGTAACCCGCGAACATTTAATTTTGCGTTTACTTTAGTTTTCGGCTTGCCTTTTCTTGTTCAACGCAGTATTTCCTCAATATAGTGGATAATCATAATAATTCCTCAACTTCTTAATTTCAAGGCTGCGATACGTCCCTGGATAAACGTTTTATCATACTGAAATCTTTTTATTTTCACTAGATAGCCGATAGATACGTCGAGGGGAAAATGGGTTTAATGCTCGAGTTTTACACTCTGCTTTTCACTTCTATTACAATGACATTAAGCAGCAAAATTTGGATTAGAAATTAAATAACAATATTACTATAATGTACTAGATTTGCTTAGTTTTATTAATTTCGTAATACAAAACACCGGTTATAAAAAAAGAAGAAACTTATATCTATACTAATATATAAAGCTGAAGAGTTTATTTGTTTGTTTGTTTGTCTGAACGCGCTAATCTCAGGAACTACTGCTCCGATTTGAAAAATTCTTTCAGTGTTAGTTAGCCCATTTATCGAGGAAGGCTATATTCTATATATTATCACGCTAACACAAATAGGAGCGGAGCGGAGCGGAAGAATGTTTCAAAATCGGGGGTTTTTGAAGTAAAACTTCTATAGGCGCTAATCTCAGGAAATACTGCTCCGATTTGAAAAATTCTTTCAGTGTTAGATAGCCCATTTATCGAGGAAGGCTATAGGCTATATATCATCACGCTAACACCCATAGGAGCGGAGCGGAGCAGAAGAATGTTTCAAAATCGTGGGTTTTTGAAGTAAAACTTCTATATCTCGGGAACTACTGCTCCGATTTGAAAAAATCTTTCAGTGTTAGATAGCCCAGTTAGATAGGGCGGGTTGGGAGCGGGATGGGGGCGGCTTGAGAGCGGGTTGGGGGCGGATTGAGAGCGGGTGGGGGGGCGAGTTGGGAGCGGATTCAGAGCGAGTTGGGAGTGGGTTGGGGCGGGTTAGGAGCGGGTTTTGGGCAGGTTGGGGGCCAGTTGGGAGCGGGTTGGGGGCGGGTTAGGAGCGGGTTGCGAGCGGGTTGGTTTATTATGAAGTTTCACTTCTTCCGGAAGGATCTAAGGAGAGCCATAATTGATGAAAAAGCAAATTGGATAAAAAAATAAGCTGCCCAAATTACTAATTCCACGCGGACGGAGTCGCGGGCAAAAGCTAGTTTTAAGAATAAAGTATTGTTTGTCGCTGTTTGCGCCTGACTGCCTTAGTCTTAGACGAATATTTTACTTTATGCACTAGAGCATAAAAAGCAATTTTATGCAGCTCACATCCAGCATAAATACTAACTTTATAAGCATGAGAAGTAAAAAATAGGTTGCTGTTCTAAGCATACCATACCATTGTTGATATGACATCAACTTTTTTTTACATTAAATAAATTATGTTTAAGTATGAGAAGGAAAACAAACAGTATTTTAGAAAATAATGAAGTGTTTTATTTTTCTAATGTTTCAAAGAAGTTTGTTATAGAGCTTCTCGCACAAGTTATCAATTTAGTATCATTTTTAAGTCACATAGGCCCACAGTCAAAATAAATAAGGTGCTCGTTTTTTATTAAGTTTATTCAAGCTCTTTTTCATTCATTACCGAAAAAACTTTTTCTGTAAATGCTGAGGTAGAGAAAACAGAAAATTAATATAGAAGAAACTTAGTTAGGCATTTTGATGCTGAAAACAGTATTTTGTGTACTTACAATACTGTTTGAGTTATCCATACTTTCTAGAGTTCCATACCCAAAGGGTAAAATGGGACCCTATTACTAAGACTCTGCTGTCCAGCCATCTGTCTGTCACCAGGCTGTATCTCATGAACCATGATAGACAGCTGAAATTTTCACAGTATTGTATTTCTGTTGTCGCTATACATATACAACAGTATACTTGGGAACCCTATGTGTATGTAAACCATCATTATTTTTTCCTGGTTAAAAGCTAATACAATTTTAGCTGCTGCAACTTGCTGAACTGATGTTGTAAGTACACTAAATTACTGAGACTTGGGACAGTCCCGAGCTAATAGCCATAGAATAGACAATACAAGGCCCGATTGCATAACAAAGTACAACTTATATTACAAGCAGAACTCCCTTTCTAGTTAATATAACTGAAGCAAGAGTTCCGCTTGTAATATTAGTTGTACTTTGTTATGCAATTGGGCCCAAGTTGTTGAGACTAGAAGAGCTATGTACCTACGTAAATGTACAATAAGAAGATGCATTAATCTAACTCATCAAATCATAATGAAAACTACATTAAAACAAGAGTGACTGTGTTTACTTATTTAATGAAAGAACTATAAGTAAATTTTTAGCATATTTATTGTGTATGAAAATATATCCTACTTACTTAAAATTATGTTTTAATTACTTAAAAGATTTTCTTTAAGCATCAAAATAATATATTGTGCAGTTATTCATAATAAACATTTATTAGCATAGTGCCTATACTCAGATGCTACATAAGCTGTCAATAATTTTACACAATACTTTGTTACAAAGTAATGACATGGAAACCAAAATTTTACAAATCAGATTATACTTTAACTTAAATAATTTAATGATTTCAAATATACACAGTGCAAAATCGAAAAAAAAACTGTAGAGATTTTCCTTCCATAAAGAAAAAAGAATCCTGCGCATTGAATTCTTAAACATCCTAGAAATACAAAAATTTGAAAGCTGGTAAGTGTGAGTGCCATCTTAGATGCCAAGTCCGAAGACGGATACAATGCAGTACATAGTTTTGTTCTCCCAGCGTACCGTGCAGGACCCGTCAGTGTTATTATCCCAGAAGCAGGAAGATGCAGTATGTAGTCCAGCGCCATTTTTCTGCATAATTGTGCAAGTCACTGAAACAGTTAGCCTTACATTGTTTGTGTGTATATAATATATAATTGACGTTCAAAACATCAATAAGTAAAATTAAATCTTGGTAAACATTATACACGCATACTTTTCACCTGACTGTCGAAGGAGGGTTATGTTTCTAATACAAGCAATCGCACTAGGTGCGCCTATTGTTTTAAGTGGGCGAGGTACAAGTACAAGATTGCAGTACAACCGGCATTCGCATACATACCTATATATTTGTAAGGCTTTTGAAGTTTTGTCAGTTGGCCTAAACATGATTCGACTACTGCAGATGTCCATTGGTTGACTTTGTTATGTTGATAGGCCGTCCCGCCGATGGAATTCTCGATAGCTTCCTTTATAATTTTGCTAACATCGTCAACGATGAATTGATTCTGAAACATGTCATGACGGTAAATATGAATCAATATTCACTTTCTCTATTCATAAAACAACGAAAAAGTACTTACTTCTTCAGTTAAATCGGTACACTCTTTAACTTCCATGACTTAAATAGAAATAATGCTGTAGGACTCCGGTAACTTCTTATTTAGGATATAAAAACAACGAAATTTTCGACGCTATGAACGCACACAGATTGACATGGACATGGACATAATTTAATTTGATTTTTTTTTTGTTGCTTTAGTCGAATCGGTCAACGAGGAAGCGGTTATGTCTTGTCTTAGGTGTTTTAGCCAATCAAATTTAAAAGAAAAACGTCTAAAAGTTGATTGTCCAATCAAAAAGCCGCAAATCTTTATGCTCCAGTATTTAAAAAAACACTTTTGCGGCCCAGCGGTTATGTTGGCAGCCCTGGCCTCCACAGACTAAAGACCAGGGGTAGACAAGTTACATTAAGGTTTTGACAGATTTGAAACTTAATTACAGCGCCATCTCTTGAGATCACGTCGTCCCCAGCTCTTTTTGATCTCGAAGTTTTGTCACAATAATGCGATAGATGTCACTAGTGTGCTAGTATCTAGTTTTAAATACACACTGTTAGTTTTTTTCATATATTTCTATCTTAATATGCATTTTATGATTTTCATTCATCAAACGCAACTAATTATTGTGTTTATTTTAAATTTATTCTCAAAAACATGTACGATTCGATTTGTAGCATTCGAACATGGCGGATGTAGACAGTATATAATTTTGGTATTTCTGTTTCTTTGGCTAGTTGAAGTATAATTTTGATAAGGCGATTAACCTTAATTAATAGTGATCACAAAATTCTATATTGCTCTCGGATCTGACATTTTTTTATGCGCAAGTTGTATCCACGTGGTTTCTGGAATTTTACTATCAAGTTGCAAAAACTACAATCACCGTACAACGTCGCTCCAAAAGAGAGCTTACTTTGTCACTGGCGAAATTGTCCTAAAATATGACAGAAGCCATATCTTTAAATAAATAAATAAAAACATGTACTAATTTCTTTTAAAATTTGTCAAGGTTTTGTTAGCAACACAGAAGACAAAATGTCATTTACGGTGTAGGAGCGTCATAGAAACTGTTGCTTGACTTAAGAAATTCGCTCTCGTCTTGAAAGTTTATTAAATGTGTTGCGGGATTTTACGTAGTGAAAAGACGCTTTTGAATTATTGTTTATTGTGTTTGCGTTTTGGACACTATTTTTGTTTGTGTTTATCGCGACATTCGATATGTGTTGTACATTATGCTGGCACTTCACGAAATAGTTGCGTGTGCGAGAGAGGAGCACTATGCCGATTCTAGCGTGAAAGACGGAGATGGCAATAAAGCAACGCGAACACGCAACGCCAAGTGAAGTGCCACCATTACTACTAGGATACTATCAAAGCAATGAATACTACACCCGCTAAAAAGGGCAAATTAATAAACATACACACACACGAGTATACACACACACACACACACACACACACACACACACACACATACGCACGCACGCGCGCATGCACACGCTCGCAAACCCATACGCACACACGCACACGCACGCACGCACATACGCGCGTTAAACTCACATTATTACCACTTAATCTTAATAATTCGAAATTGTTTTTTAAATGTTTGTTCCTTTGTTTCTATTAATATATTTTCTTTAACGGATATCGCTGTTGGTAATCTCAAAAGTGTCATCCTACGATGTACAGGCTCAGCCTAGTGTAGGTGATACAGGTATTCTATCAGGTAACTTTTGAGCAGTATACAATACCGTAGCTAGTAAATAAGTTTCTGTAATAAGCTTAGTTATGTTATACTGTATAAATAAAATATTTTGTATTTTGTATTTTGTATTTTTGTTTGTACCATTAGGTTACAAACATAGTGGTAGTGATTACTAATAACGATGGTACTGATGACAAAATTAAACAAAATTCTTATTTGTATTATGCGAAACATAAAAATAATAAAGCTTGTATGTAATACTTGTTTTTTTTCAATTCCTACTTAGACTATGAATAGTATCTATAGACATATATGGTTATGCATATACATACGTATGTATATGGCACCCACAAGACACCAATTTACAGAGGGCAGCTAGGTAGTATTTAAAAAAAAAATATGGCGGCATGTCAAACGGGGTAACAGAAGTGGGTTGAGTACGCTCCATGTACGCTCTCTATTCCTTTTGGTATATTTATCTTACTCTATGGTATCACCGCTGGCCAAATGCGCGTGTCGCACGCGCATAAGGCCGCGTCGACGTGCCGCGCACGCCCCGCGCACGCCCCGCGCACGCCCCGCGCATTGGTTTGTGATGGCCTTTAAATTTAGTGCTGCCATTGCCACAAAAACACATAATTATATAATTTTGTGACACTCTAAGCAGTATCCATGCAATATCTGCTTGAAATCAAAATAGATTTTTGAATAACGCTCCATTTAAAGTATTTTGACTGTATGAACGAAAGCAGCCTTAGTCGAAGGTCTTTTTAAAATATCTGGTTATGGAACAAAAAATATATCGATACCGGAAATCTCAAATGGCGTAAAAGACAAAAATTCGATAGGGAAAAAAAAGCTGTATATGAAGGTATATAAGACTCATTTTCGCACTTTTGCATTTTGTCCTTTACGCCATTTGAGATTTCCGGTATCGATATTATTTAGATTCGGTGCTCGCTCTTGGAGTGTTAGTAATTTATTTTTTTGATCCTTTGAGTTTGACAACTTTTTATTTTTTATACTGGCAATTTAGATTTCATTTGTCAATTTTGTCATTTTATTTTAGAAATTGTTCTTTCATGAGTCGAACATGGATGTTTTCAATGCCATCAAAAGATACTAAATAATGGCATCGTCAGTTCAAAATAACAGGGCATCACCCTCAAGCTATTGTAATTGTTGCAGAATATGTAATATGTGGTGTTGGCGAGCTTTTAAATGGCTCCCTGTGTTATTGATAGTGTCGATTGTAACTTGGTCTTATTATGCCTACGTTATTCAGTTGTGTATTTGTTAGTATTCTGATTAATAATTCATGATTCGTGTAGTGCTGAAATTATTGATCTTTAAATGTGAACTTATATCATTTCAGTTACAATTGAAAACACTGTCCAGCAAAGCCTTTATCTTATTCTTTATCACATACTGCTGTTCATGTTTGCATGGTCGTACTGGCGAACTATTTTCGCTGAGATTAAACCGATACCTGACAAGGTTAGTATTAGTATCGTTTACGCGGTTAATTATAATAGAGGTTACACCAATGACCCCATTTCAATGATAATCATTCCTATTAAAAACAAAATAAATCTTATTATTGTAGCGGTGATCATAATAATTTTATTATTGATTTTGTTGATTAATTAAATTCTAAGTAATTCTTAGTATCCATGAATAATTCAATGAAGATATTAGCTATGAATGTATATATTGAATCATACTAATTTAATAACTTCAGTTTGGTCTTAGTTTAAAAAAAAAACATTGACTTTAATGGATTAGATTGGCAGAATTTCCTGTCAATGCATGACTCACCTCAACATACTACAACCATACGGATCACCCAATTAACCTACTAAACTTTTTGGTCACAAATTATTTTGGGCATGGCGTCATACATTTGTTAAGTGAACCACTCATTAGAAAGCTTTCACTGCCTAACCAGTTGACATTTGCATACAAAACAATGTTTGCTGATATGGGCCTTCTCATTTAAGTGAAGTATTTTATGTTTGAATATTCCAATATCAATGATACCATTTCCAATTGCAAATTTGGATTAATTATAAAAAATGTTTCCTTATTATCAACTGTGCCTCAAAAAGCCTTGAGATTAAGGTCCTGTTGGTTTGGAGAGATGGGGAGATTTTAATAATTAATTTTCATTTGTTAGTCAATTTTAATTTTGATTTTGGAGTTGTCACTTAACTTATTTTGAATTAATTAATTTTATTTTCTTGAGTTTGTTTTATCTGCAAAGTAATTTAATGAAGTTTATTATTTTTTTATTTAACTTTGTAACTATCACTAAACATAGTGTTAAGATATTATGTTACTAACAAAATATGACCTAAAAAGTCTGAGTCATTTTCAAAAAATTTTTACACAATTAAGGCATTAAATTAAAACAAAGCTTAATTGATTCCTTTGTGTAACAAAAGTTACATACATATAGTTTTATGACTTAACTTTTATTACACAAAGGAAGCAATATGATTTTATCTTCATTAAGCCCTTAATTAAGTAATTATTTTTTTAAAAAACCTCAAAATAAAATTCTTTCCTTAATATATTGGAGCTATGGAGGAACAGAGGGGAGGCCTTTGCCCAGCAGTGGGACACAATTATAGGCTAGAAAAAAAAAATTTGGACTCCGTTAACTGAGTAGAGCTGCAATGCATAGGGATCATTCAAGTATTACATAAACACCGAAGGGGGGTGGGGTATCTTTGCTTAATTTATATTTTGAGGACTTGGGAGGGGGGGGGGGGGCTGGATGTTAATTAAGTTAGGAAAAATTTAGTAAAAAAATTATGCCTAAACAAGTTAATCTGTATTCTTGAATAAAAATGAAATGTGCATAAAAATACTTTGTAGTCTAAAATTTCCTTATTTTTGTAGACTTGAGAACTCCTTATTATATATAACAATAAAGAAACCTGAACAGAAAAAAATAATATACCCATTGTTTATGTGTATGTAAGGGAGATTAGGATTTTGCTCAATTTTCCTAACATTATGGGTATGGTAACAACCGACTGAACCCTATATGGGAATTAATGTGGATTTATTCCTAGACGCTTTTCATTTGGTGTGGGTATTATTTTTCTTAATTAATTTATGCCTATAATTTCAGTATAAGCTGCCTGAGACAGAAATAGAGAACTTGCTGAGTGCAGAGACTGAAGATGCACAACGGCAGGTCCTCGAAAATTTTGCAAAGGATCTCCCCGTAGTAACAAGGTTATACAATTTTATTATCCTCATCCTCATGCCGTAACTCTTATTAAAATTCAGAAAATTGTTTTCTTAATTCTAGACTCATACTAACTGTAAGAAAATACTGCAGATTATTTAGAATACAAAGTAAAAAAGAAGTTTTGGAAAAGTTTGCTAAAACAATTCCTGTTTTAACCAGGTTTGTAAATGTGCATCTAAACTTTTAGCTAGAATTGAGGAAATAATATGTATTTTGTTTTTAATTAACTCAATTATGTTATCCCATGAATGTTGAATGGTTATTGGCCTCTTGTTCTTTGAATGAAATCTGTGCTACTGAGATAACCTTTCCCTAAGTCAAATGTTGACATAGTATTGTTCATAATAATTTTAATATTCTTAGAGATAAGCCTTTTGGTTAGCGAGTGCTTATGTACTGTATTTGCACTAAAAATTGTTAGTTGACTTGGTCTCCTTCCAATTCTAGTTCTGAGCTTTCTTTCTTTCTTTCTCAATTTGTAAAATACATTCATTTCTGTTTCAAAAATACAAAGTTTCAATAGTTGGTGTGATGAATCTGTTAAAAATTAAAATCCCAGTTACATGTATTTGCTTGAAGATGAACATAATGTATTTTTACCCTCCAACTCAAAAAGAGGGGTGTTAGTTGGTCCGCTATGTGTGTGTGTATGTGTCTCTCTCTCTGTCTGTCTGTGGTTCAGTGGCACCGTAGCTTTGAAACGGGTGAACCATTTCAAATGCATTTTTTTATACAGAAACTTTTCTTTCAGAACAATGTCAGGTTCAGTCCGTTACTGCAACCGTTGTGTTCTCGTGAAGCCAGACCGGGCTCATCATTGTAGCATATGTGGTCGTTGTGTACTCAAAATGGACCACCATTGCCCGTGGGTCAACAACTGCGTCTGTTTCCACAACTACAAGTTTTTCATGCTCTTCCTCGGCTACGCACTGCTGTACTGCGCGTTTGTCATGTCCACATGCCTGCCTTATTTTATTAAGTTTTGGAAGGTGAGTGAACTTTTCCTTATCTTAATTACTTAATGGTTTGTAGTTGTTGATTTATTAATAACAATGTGCAAGGTTGTGCGTTGAAAGAGTTGTTTTTATTTTGCCAATAGTTCTTGTTATCATGGTGAGGTGAACTTTGGAAGTGAACTGTAACTTGACTTCACAATACATAAACCAGAGGCCGTATTGTCTATCACTTCTGACTCTTGCCTTCGCTTACACCATCTCTTTCTATCATCATTTTATACCGTTTGACAGAAAGACATAGTGATTACGAAGGCAAGCATCAGAAACGTTAGACAATAAGCCTGCAGATTCAGGAATTTTATTTTAAGAAGTATTGAGTGTGTATGTGCTTTATATGGTCGAGTTTTTAATGTTCTGTTTTGCTTAACGCATTCACTGCCACCGACGCATATATGCGCGCGCGCGCGCGACGCATATATTTCGGGACTTCGCCCAGTGCCGCTGTCATAATTATTCATACATTTTGAACGCACATGTGCGTCAGTGGAAGTTAGATGGCAGTGAATGCGATAATGTTAACTCGTTTATAGGCTGCTGTTGAGCTGGAAGTATTTGCAGATGCAAACAGTAAAAATTGCATATTAATAAAATGTACTAACAATACAGCTCCAAACGCACAGACAGCGGAGGCGTGGCGGTGCGGTGACGGGGACGGTTGTAATATTCTAAATTGTATGAACGAGTTCGCGGTACGGTACCGCGCAACCGTTCATACAAGTTAGAATATTACAACTGTTACCGCCACCGCACCGCCACGCCTCCGCTGTCTGTGTGTCTGGAGCTTAAGTGTGACATATGGAATCGCATTTTAGCGTACGTTAAAATACAATCTCTGGCATAAGAGCTAACGCAGATGGGGGTGTATTTTTCACGCGCAGACGACGTGCATGTGGGCTTCTAGGAAATTCGAGGTTCGTATCGCGTCGTCCCTTTCTCTCTTCTGTTTCATACTATTAGCGTGAACGGGACGGCACGACACGAAGTTCGAAAATCGAATGTCGTAGTATAAGGCCAGAGGCCGTATTGTCTAACGCGCGGACGCTTGGCTTCGCTTTCACCATCTCTTTCTGTCACCGACTTATACCGTTTGACAGTATGCTTAGTGAACTAAAACAATTACTTTGCTCACCCGCGACCTTACAATAGTTACGTTTATGCAAGAAATGTGCGTTCATGCAGTTCCTCCACCTCCACACTGTACGAACACACAAATCACATAAACCCAACCATCACCACCACCAAGCTACACTGACGCGTTTCGAACTCAACCAGAGCTCATCTTCAGAGTTACTACAACCGTATGCTATGCTACCAAATGTTAAACACATGTTATTTTAACATTTGGTAGCATAGCATACGGTTGTGGTAACTCTGAAGATGAGTTCTGGTTGAGTTCGAAACGCGTCAGTGTAGCTTGGTGGTGGTGATGGTTGGGTTTATGTGATTTGTGTGTGTTCGTACAGTGTGGAGGTGGAGGAATTGCATGAACGCACATTTCTTGCATAAACGTAACTATTGTAAGGTCGCGGGTGAGCAAAGTAATTGTTTTAGTTCATTAATATGGACCTCCGCAAAGTAACGCCTGATTCAATAAAGTATGCTTAGTATAAGTTTTTACTTCACGAAATACTTCTCGATCGCGTTTACGTAAAAAAATCAATTACTAGGGAAACATGGACAGCGTCTCCGCGCGCGCGCTTCCATGTTTCCATAGAATTGAAATTTTTACGTAAACGCGATCGAGAAGTATTGAAGTGAAGGAAAACTTATACTAGGCATACAGTAAGAAATAGTGATTGTGAAAGCATGCGTCAGCTCGTTAGACAATAAGCCTGGAGGTGACGGTATGCGACTTACCTTTGTACTTGTTTTTATGGGAATCTACGATGACGTAAACGCCCGTCATCTGCACGTAAAAAATACGTTACGTGGTGTGCGTAGGCCCTTTTGAAGTACATTATATTAATATGAGTTTTACTGAGTGTGGGATGGGTGATGATATTATTACTGATAATTATCCTTGGTTCTGATTATAATATAAATGGCGTATATTATAGATACTTGGTGTTGTATTTTGGAATAACTTGTTTGCTTGTTTGATGTGTCAATTAATATATTGTCTTATGTGTTAATAGCTAGTAGTAGGTATTGCCAATATCTAATAATAGTTCCAAAGTAATTATGTGACGAAACTTATATTTTACGTTGCCTTGAATATTTATTTTTATCATCCGTATTTTATTCATAGAAGAATAAAATCTCGTTTTTACTTAAAATTTTAAATTATTTCATAGTTCAAATTATGTGTGTTTCCATGTTTAGCAGATTCAAATATTGTGTACATTGTTGGTGTGCTTTAATATTATTTTATTTTCCAGTTATCGTAAATAAATCTTCATGAAGTAGGTGACCTTTTGTGTAACTTTGCAGATGTATCAGGATTACAAGCATGCCCACTGCGACCGATTGATTGACAAAGGCACAATATCTAAAATATGCACGGAAATGCTCGTAAAAATAACTTGATTTACTTTATTAAGCTTCTACGTAGGACATTAAGCTAGTAATTTAAGATAATTCGCTAGTTATCGCACGATATCAAAGTACACAGTGATATCAATATGTTGTTACTCATGGTTCACACTGTATAGTAACCACAGGGTAATGCCCCACAGAGACAAAGCTTCGATAAACCGCACTACGTTATTTCGCACCGTTTAAAAGACTATTCATCGATAATTGTTTATTTTCAGGATATCACCAGTCTAAAGCACAATGAAAAGCCTAATAAAATCTACGTTTGTATAAATTTTATTATTCTGGTAGAGAACTCATTATTTCTATCATTCATTTCATTCATTTTAACAATGAGTCAAAGTAGCGCGGTTGGTTAAATCTTTGCCTCTGTAGGGTATTTAACAGGGAATGTAATCTGGTGTTTTTTTATAACAAGAACCATCAGTTTATCGGTTAATAATTGATTTCCGTATTAATTCGTTATGATTGCATTCCCTAGTATTTTACTTACTCTGTGGTATGACTTTACTGGCACAGTTGTTTGCTTGGACGCCTTGTAGTTATCTGATGTTTGATATCATTTATGTATGTAGTGACACAAGACTGACGCGCACTGAGCATATTTGAACTTTCGTATTCATAAATCATTTTGTTAGTTTGTTATTATGTTTTGTATGCTTTGAGTTCCATATTGTTTGAATTGGTTTTTAATGGGAATATCTTATACAGGGTTATTTGTAATTCACTAGCATCCTTTTAACCCTAAACTCCTACCACTTAAACAAATGTTTTTTGTTTTACGGCTTTTGTCATAACTGAATATTTTTGGTGTAATAACGTTTTGAAAATTTGAGATTACCTCTTATTTTTACGATACTCTGTGTATTTGTATGGGAAAAAAAGTGCTTCATTTTAAAAAGTCGTAGAACAAAAAAAATTTGTTTGAGTGATAGGAATTCAGGGTTAAGAGGATGTCAGTGAATTACAAATAACCCTGTATATAGTCAGCTTTGTAAATTCACCTTATCAATTTAAATAGTTATGTATGGAAGCATTGTTATTGTTTTGTGTCAAACAATGTGGAAAAGCATAGATAGGTACTTTTATTAATTTGAATAGATTCTTAGACATTTACAACTAGCTCATACCAATTCATTGTAGGTAATTATTTTTTTAACAAATCAGTCTCCTTGACCCAAAGGAAAATACAATCGCCAACTCTTAACTGATCTATCACAGGGCCGGCCCGTCCATATAGGCGAACTAGGCGACGGCCTAGGGCGCCAGTATTAGGGGGGCGCCAATCAGAGACATCGAAATTCAAAAATACCAAAGGCCACCACTAAACCGAAGCGCAGGGCGGGCGCCGTCGAAGCAGGCCCAAAGCATTATATATCACTAAATCCTATATGCGATGACACACCGGCAGCGCGGCGCAGCGTATATTATTCAGTCAGTACAACGCACTGAGCCCGCTCCGTCGGCGCCCCGCGCTGCGATCTGTGGTGGCCTTAAGTACAATTTTCTTAATGTTTAACTTGAATACTCCCTATTTTAACAAAGTAACAAAACTAAATAGATGTCTTTTGCGAATTTAAACCTGCTCTAATTTTTTTTTTAAAAATTACACAGACTATTTGAAAGTAAATATACAGGGTGTCTTGTAAGTAGTACGACAAACTTAAAGGGGAAATAGGTGGGCAGGTCATCTACCAAATATAAAAATTACAGAAAGGCATACCACAAACCGGGAGCAAGGGGCGCCGGACGGAGCCTGCCCAGCGCGGTCAATAACACTGAATCATATACGCTGTGCCGCGCTGCCTGTGTGTCACCGTATACATGATTCAGTGTTATTGAGAGCGCTGGGCCCGCTCCGTCGGCGCCCCGCGCTCCCAGTTTGTGGTGGCCTTAAAGTCTCACAGTTATCGAGAAATTTAGACTTTACTGATTTTTTTGAAAAACTTATAGCCGCCCTAAGATTATAAATTGTGATATTCTAAATTAATGTTTTTATGCATTTTTATTGAAAAACTGATTTAAAAAAATATTAGTTTTTTTAATAAAATTTAAAAATTGCCTCTTCAAAAATGATAAATATCTCATCAAAAATACATCTACGCTATGAATCTTAATTTCGCGTGATTAATTAAAAAAATTAAAATCCATTTGAATCTAATTTTACTGTTAATTCGTGCGTGGTTAAATAAACAAATGATACACAAAATTAATATTAAATTTCAAAATTTTGCGACTAGTATTTTTTTTAAATAAAGAGTTGGACAAGTCGTTTTTAAAGCCCACCACAAACCGGGATCGTGGGGCGCCGACGGAGCGTGCCCAGCGCACTCTATAACACTAAAGCAAATACACAGTGACACACACCGGCAGCGCGGCACACCGTATTTGATTCAGTGTTATTGACCGCGCTGGGCACGCTCCGTCGGCGCCCTACGCTCCAGGTTTGTTGTGGCCTTAAGTTTGCAGCCATCTTATAGTTTGAAAATTGCAGAGTAATAGTTTTAATTTTTTTCCATTTTGAATAACTGTCGTTAATCCGCGTGCTCTGGCTAAATTCAGGAGCTGTGCAAAATGAAATAAACAATTTATTGAATCAGGCGTTACTTTGCGGAGGTCCATATTAATGAACTAAAACAATTACTTTGCTCACCCGCGACCTTAAGGTCGCGGGTGAGCAAAGTAATTGTTTTAGTTCATTGAAATAAACAACTTAAAATCTCCATTTCACATGTTATATTTGAAAAAAAAATAGTCTTTATGTATTATTTTTTAAATGATATCTAGGTAGCAAACTTAACAAAGCCTCGTTCAACTCTTTATTTAAAAAAATACTGGCTACAAAGACTTCAAACCACCGCCAAATTGAAATTCGAAATTTGAAAATAATTTTGCTCATCATTTTGTTTATTGGGATTTGATAAAATTGGGTTCAAATGTCACCGAGTTTCAATTTTTTTTAATCAAACACGCAAAATTAAGATTTAAAATTTATTTTTAGGGTTCCGTACCTCAAAAGGAAAAAACGGAACCCTTATAGGATCACTTTGTTGTCCGTCCGTCTGTCTGTCAAGGCCCTTTTTCTCAGGAACGCGTGGAGGTATCAAGCTGAAATTTATATCAAATACTCAGGTCTACGGTCCCTTGGAGCTGTAAAAAAAATCAAAGTTCTAAGGCAACGCAATCAAAAGATACAGCGTTTATGCCGCAAATTTCCGCAAATTTTCGAAACTCGCAAAGGAATCAAAACCTACAGGGTACTTCCCGTGAACTCAGAATCTTGAAATTTGGTACGAAGCAACGTATTATAGCACAAATAAAGGAAAAATTGCGAAAAGCATAAATTTTTAACGCAATCAGAAGATATAGCCTTTTATGCCGCAATTTTCCGCAAATTGTCGACACTCGCAAGGGAATCAAAACCTACTGGGTACTTCCCGTGAACTCATAATCTTGAAATTTGGTACGAAGCAATGTCTTATAGCACAGACAAAGGAAAAATTGCGAAAAGCATACATTTTTTTGTTTGTCTGTCGTTATCAGTCCAATCTACAATGATCCCACACTGCGCACATTTTGCTTAGGAGCAGGGGTCTGCTAAAACTGGATGTTCATAGATACATATAAATTTGTACGGAACCCTCGGTGCGCGAGTCCGACTCGCACTTGGCCGGTTTTTTGTATGTAGCTATGCAAAATCATAGCTGCTGAAATCAACCAGAGTGTATTTTGATTCAGTTCACACCTCAACCTAGACAGGGTAGACTAAACGCGGCGGTTTGTAGAGTACTTAATGCTTTGTGCTGATTTTTTCTCGTAAATGTTTTTTGTTACGCTATTTATCATTTTTGAATTTTCATTGAATGGATATGTTTTAAGCTAGTAAGGTCATGTATTTTTTTTTCACACAAATTTTTTTTGGTCAAATCTTGACCAAAATTCAGAAGAAGGGGCAAAATTTAAATTTAAATAAATAAATACCAAAAACTTCAACAGTTTTTTTAATGTTTTTTTTTTATCTGATAATACAACTATTCTACATTATTTTACAATTAAAATTGATATACAAAATATTTAATTTCAAATACCACAACTCAAAATCTTATTGCGGATATATTTTACTCAAAAATTCCAAAAAAACCGGCCATGTGCGAGTCGGATTCGCGCACCGAGGTCTCCGTACAAATTTCTAAGTATGTCAAAATAACCGCCGTAAACAGCCGTAAGTATAATAATCTAGTGTTAGCAGAACCCTGCTTCTAAGTAAAATGTACGCAGTGTGAGATCATTTTATATTGGTTATGCAAGAATAATAAGAAGATAACTATCTTTTTATTATTTTTGTTGTTGTACCTGCCACAGTACTTTAACCGGTGAAAATTTCAAGTGTCTAGTTAACGCCATTATAAAAACGCAAAAAAACACGTTTCTCGTACGACGACCCCCTTTAATTTTTAACTTTATTTTATTTTTTGAAGTTGTTGTTATTGCGGCAACAGAAGTACATCATCTGTGAAAATTTCAACCATCTAGCTATCACGGTTCATGAGATACATCCTGGTGACAGACAGACAGACGGACGGACAGATAGACAGGCAGGCAGTGAATTCTTAGTAACAGGGTCCCGTTTTTAACCTAAAGGTTAGGAACCCAAAAAATCGAAATTTCTCGATAACGGTGAGACTTTTACTTAGGTCATGTTTTTATATTTGGTAGATGATCTGCCCACCTATCTCCCATTTAAGTTTGTCGTACTACTTACGGGACACCCTGTATAGAATATATTTTTTTCTGTCGTCACGAATTCTCTTTTAAAAGGGCGCCGTTTCAGTTTTTTTGCCTAGGGCGCCAGGAATGCTCGGGCCGGCCCTGATCTATCAGCACCTTAAATTACGTTGTAATAAGGTCACAACTGGTCACTTGTCTTGGCGACTGTAGGTACAGTCAGTCTCAAGTGAATGTTGAGCAATGTGGCACTTTATCAAAGATAAGTGAAGCGTAGTCAGAAAAAATCTTTACTTGATATTAACGTGTCTTTTTTCTGGCATTATTTAATTGTAAAGAGGTTCCTCATTGACTCAAAATTCAGTTGACTGTTGTAAAGCCAAAAATTTCTAGGTATCAAACTGATATGTCTAAGGTTAATAAGAACATTAACATCAACCTATGATCTTCTACTTAAAAGTCTGTAAACTTTAGTGATAATTCATAAATAATTAATTGCACAAGCACAAACATAAACTCGGTCTTATCTGCGTTTATCAATGTTAATGTTCGGCCGTAAACCAACTCCTTTTTAATGCACCATTAAATATTTATATCGGTATGACACATTCTTTTATGATAAAGGTACATGAGACGTATCTCACACAAAGAACAGTTTGACGGCATAGTGGTGAAATTAACCTTTCGTATGCCGAAAGTAAGAAAAACCTGTATTCTAGTCTTGTTTGTCACAAATAATACCAATATTACAGATTAAAATAAAAATACAAAAAGATATCCTTAAATCTGGTGCGAATCCGCGTTACGGCATAGGTACGAAAGGTTAAAACCTGTCAACCCTAAAACCTTTATTTTTGATGTGATGGTTGCCGTTTGCATGAACGAAAGTTCTTTCTGGACGCGATAATAAAGACTGGTCGGATTTCTAAGGAAACTTCTACTACAAGTTAAGTATGAAGTATCTTTTTCTATTTATTTTTTTATTTTCTTCAACTTCATTTTTTTTATTACTTTTACGGTCATCCCGTGAAACCATATATTTCAAACTAAATACAAACTGAAATATAGATGCACAGAAAAAACCCCAGAAAAAAGACCAATGCTGGGAATCGAACCCAGGTCCTCAGCGTTCCGTGCTGCGTGCTTACCCCTACACCATCACTGGTCTAGAAGTTAGCGACGAATCTTTCCCATACATCGTACACTTCAGTCTGTTATACTTCTACTGTTAAAATGCTTTAATTAGTTAATTACACTCAATTAGAATGAAGCGCTTTTTTGTCTTCGATAACTAGCCAGCAGTTGGCACTGACTTGAGCAACCTCGTTGTAAGGCAACCTTGCGTAGCACGGTTTTGAACTTGAGCGGTGTCGCTACGCAAAGCGGATCGCTTGATCCGTACCTACTCCGCCATACCAGAATCACCATCTAGCTCTGGGGCTATAAAACCTCGTTTTCGAACCTCTCGCTCACTCTTGGAAATTTATCGGATGTCGCACGCACTTGTAGCGGCTTGAGTGATGTGTATTGTCACAGAATAAGTAATAGTACTAACGTACAGAAGGATCACTCTCGAACAAAGGTCAACTTTAGGTATAAAAACTTTCCTACTCCTACTGTGTGCACGCGAAATTAAAACTTATCGTGTGATACGAGCGTTCATATTCCGTTGGGCACCGCTCATCCGAAACCAAGGGCACAGGGTTCCCACTCGCCCATATTTGGTAGGTATATAAATCAAGAAAGATAACAGTGTGTATTAATTCAGTAAACTACCCTTAGTATGTAAGTAAGTTATTTATAATATCGTTTAGAAGTCATTGTTTGTTGCAAAAATCACAGAAAAAAAAGATACTTAATTAGGCGCGACGCGGCTAGCGTGCGAACTGGAGGCCGCGCGACAACCTACTGCCATACTCCTCCCGGGAGGAGCGCCGGCCGAACATACCTAAACTGCGGAGTGAAACCCCCCTGGTATTGTGAAAGTGCGAGCGAGAACTTTAGATACCTACTCGGATGATAGCGACGCTGGTATAGGGAGGGCTACTTGCATAATCAAGAGTTTAAAAAAAGTCGTTAAACCTGGATTAGGGTTGATAGTTCTATACATTTTGACACTACTTAACGCTGGGTTACCAGTTTTGCTCGACTCGCGAATTTAATTGTATTTTGTTTTGTCTCGCGTCTTGAATCTGCTCAGGATAGTGAATTTAAACCGTTGTAATGATTAATAGTACACAAATTCAAAAATTCGCTAAAAACATAGCTACATAACAAAATAAAACACTTGTTTTTACTCTCTTGATAATAAAATCGTGAGAATCGTAAAGAGTATTTATTTAGCGTGGAGTTCAGCTTGACGATTGCATCGTTAACCTATTGACAGTAGAAATTTTCTTGTCTATCCTGTTTATTCTTCTGTTTATACTATTACTACTACTACTACTACTACTACTACTACTACTACTACTACTACTACTACTACTACTACTACTACTACTTACTATTATTGTTAACGGAACGGCACGGCACGAATTTCGTAGACTAGAGCCTGCTTCCAAAGGTCTCTACTTCAAGTAACATTATACTTAAAAAACTTAAGTAAATGACCTGTTGTTAGTACCTAGTAGTGCACAAAATTGATACGGAGCTTAAGTCATTTTTCTAATTTGGAACGTCAATTTGTTTATACGGAGACGTTACTACCACATACAACAGGTAATTTTCTTAAATTTTTCACCTATAATTATGTCCGTAGAGCGGCGACTTCGGCGCGGCGGCGAGTGCGGGCCGATACCACATTGTGTTCGCGTTTTTCGTGGCGCTAATGTTCGGGATATCGCTCGGTTCGCTCTTCGGGTACCACTGCTACCTCGTCGCCACTAACCGGACCACTCTAGGTGCGTATACCTGACAGTATACCAGCATTAAAATATCGTTGTCATAATCCAATGTTTAGTGACGAGGGATCCGGACACTTTAGGCCGGCGCAGACCAGACACGTGACGTGACACGCACACCCACCAGTTGTAATAAATGAGACTGTAAGAAAGATGGCGCACTAGATGCGTGCACATGGTGTGCCATCTTTCTCACAGTGTCATTAATTATAACTAGTGCGTTACACGCAGACGTATCTGGTTTGCGCCGGCCTTTACGTTCCGGCCCCGACAACGCGCGACCTGCACCGCGTCGAGCGTTTTCTCTGTTCTTTGCGGATACTAATATAATATAAATTACGGATGATAAAGGTAAACAATGTGCGAACGTCTCAACCAGAGGTAGCTACCTCGAACAGAAAACGCTCGCCTCGCCACTCGGCGTCTCCTGAGGAGGCCTTAATCTTTAACGCACTTGGAATCACAGTCGTTTACATCACTACTCTCTGTCACACTGTACAGGATGACGGTAGAAAGAGATGATGAATGCGATCGCGAGCCTTCCGCGCGTTAGACAATACGGCCTCTGATTGTAAGTGCATCGCACTCACGACATAATGCTTGTTTCGTTGCTTAGTATAGACAGCGAGATTTTGACACTTGGGTATTCATTTAAATACATACAATACAGAACACAAATGCGCACTTGCACGAGTAGGTATATGTAAAGTATGCAAACATAAATGAAGGTATGGATTTATCGCATATTCCTTCATTGGTAAAATACGAGGTAAAACACCGTTACTTACGCAATGGGAAATTACAATTATTTCCTTCCGTATAATATAGTATAGTTAGTTATTACACATTATACTCAACCAGCTAACCATCAAGCTTCTATGAGTGACCGACGTAAAAAAATAAATCAATTGATTATCAATTTTTTCGATTTTTAATGCTGTTGACAATCAATGCTGCAGCCCGCTGCACCATTGTAACATTTGTGCCCATACAAAAAAAAAATAACCATTTCTGACCTTGAAGAGTTCCTTTCAAGTTACTTAAAGCAATCTGCTATCCATCATGGGCTCCTAGCTAGAGACATCTATCTCTCCCTATTCTGCTGACCTCCGTCCAGTGACCGTATTGTATTGTCTAACGCGCGGGCGTTCGCACTAACATTCACCAGTCGCTATGTTTTTCCACCCTCGTTCTTTACCGTGTGACAGATAGAAATGGCGAAAGCGTTTGTGATTCCCAGTGCGTTGGAACTGTCCAACGCACTGGCAATCACAAATGCTAGACCTCAGTTCTCATGTACAATTATAAACAGAAGTGACTGCAAACATAATTGGCTGTATCCAAATATTAAATTCCCGTGTTGTTTTCAGATGTTCTCATTAAGTTCCACGAATTCCAAAGTCCGGCTAGACAGCTTATTGGCAGTTTATTTACGGCATTGGTCAATGGTAAATGCAGGCACTTCTTTAAACAATGTAAATAGTTTCATGTAAAAAATCATGTAGGTACCCGCATACGTTATTATTCAATTCAATTCAAAAATATTTATTGCGGATATAATATCGACGGTTAAAAGGCAAAACGCATCAAGCGACATTTATTGAACTTTACATGAAACCCGGCTCAAACGACGGAGAAAAATCGCTGATTTCAAATATGTATATAACTCATTTTGACAAAAAGTGTCGCTTCATGCGTTTTGCCTTTTAACCGTCGATATACATTTAGGCACATCATCCATAGGTGTTAGTAAATTACAATCAATACTTAGACTAGTGTAAGTAGAAGAACATCACAATATACATAATATAATAATATATAAACAACTAATGTACCGTGGAAGAAACTGAAAAGCGTACCATGATGGAACATTTTCAATCTGCCAATGAAGTTGTCGTGAAATTGATTACGAAAAAGTTCCACTTTGGTACTTCGATTCAAAGTCAAAGTCAAAATTCTTTATTAAATTTAGGCATCAATTGATGTTCCTATGAACGTCGAAGATCATTATTTGTAAATAGGGTGAGGGCAAAGTTTCCAGCTTATCCTGTTGTTATAGTTTTTAAATCTTAGGAGTAGAATCCTGATAGTTACTGAAATATAATATCAGTGCGCATACAGAGTGCTAGCTAAGCCTGACTTGCAATTTTGAACCCTTTTAACTACCTTCTGTAAACTACATCGTTTATGTTTATTGTATGTTTATATAACCCCGGCGCCACACATATTACAAATGTTTCAACACATATTTGAACACATATTTGATCTATGGTTGATTGTATGGTTGTTCTATTGAACAAATAAGCAAATACCGGTGCTACACATGTGATCAAATAAATATGTTGAAACATTTGTGATATGTGTGGCGCCGGGGTTATACTAGTCTTCCGTCCGCAGCTTCGCCCGCGATAAATTAACTTTCCCATAGGAAAAGGTATTTTCCCGCGGTAAAAAGTAGCCTATGCCACTCAGTGATAATGTAGCTTTATAACGGCAAAAGAATTTTTGAAATCGGTCCAGTAGTTTCGGAGCCTATTCAATGCAAACAAACAAACAAACAATCAAATCTTTCCTCATTATAATATTAGTATTAGTATAGAAGACAATATTTTTGTAGGTATTTGAAATTACTGCATTCAGTTCATATTTATATTCATTTATTCATTCAGACTCATGTTAATTCAGTTATTTATTATGTTCACTTAGTTAGATAGTTGGTCATTCAGTCATTTTTGCTTCAGATAAATTATAACATATAGTAGGTATAATAGCATACAGTAATCTTTTTTATCTGTCGTTATAATGAT
Source organism: Archips crataeganus (assembly GCA_947859365.1). Taxonomy (NCBI): domain Eukaryota; kingdom Metazoa; phylum Arthropoda; class Insecta; order Lepidoptera; family Tortricidae; genus Archips; species Archips crataeganus. Next base: position 10,155,431 of record OX402066.1, on the reverse strand, counting down.
TTAACATAACGCCCCTTCTGTGCAAAATTCTTAGTGCGTTTTTGTACTATCGAACCAACTATCGCCGCCATATGAAAACCTTGTTTGTGCAAAAAAAAATTACAGGAGAGACAAAAACAAGATGCACTACAAGGTTTTCTAACGAATAAAACGGTTTTCACAAAATTTTGATACTTAAGAGGTTTTCATAAGGCAGTGACGCTATGGACCCTTATCACGGAAAATTTCATAGAGCCATAGTTTTGCTTGACACTGGAATTTACTATGAAACTTAGTGTGAGAACGTTCTGCGGTGGATCAGAAATGAAATGTTTCGATAGCACTTTGGTTTTTAAAATAAAAATATCTTAATGATATCCGTGGATAATTACAAAACATTACATATATTTGTTACGGGATGTAGACCTTAATTACCTTTTATGAATTCCCGATATTCCCCCGTCTACCTACTCTTGATCATGATGCATGCAACTGCATCGACTTATCGGGAACTTATTACAGGTAATCATGGTATACCTACATTCCGTAAAAAATACATGAATAAAAAATATTTCACGTATGGGATTTGTGCAAGCGATGAACATTGGCTATCTAGTCTGTTTCGTCCAGTCGTCTGTAAACGTCATGAATGAGTCAGTGACAGATAACGAGATAAGATAATGATTTTGTAGTTGAATTCTGAAGTAAATATCGCTACGGGTCTACACAACAAGATTTTAAATGTAAACAAGGTCTTAAAAGAGCGTCAAAAAATAACATGAAAATGCATAGTCGAACATAGAACCTCCTCCTTTTTGAAATAAATTATTATTATATTTCTAAGAGGTTAGTCGACGTCACAGGTGACCGAAGAGCTGGCAGCTTCCTCGGACAAAGAATTAGCTTAGCTATTCAAAGAGGAAACGCTGCCAGCATCTTCGGCACCTTGCCTAAGGGGACTAGCTTTCAGAATATGTTTTAGTTATATTTTATATTTTTGTTTTCTTTTTTCTTATTGTACATACATTTTTTTTAGTCTAGGATAGTTGTACATATGTTATATATTAGAATAAATTATAAAATAGGATATTATGTACTACATATGTATACCTATTGCTTCGATGGAACTGCGCTTACGTTTCGTTCCCCTAGGCTGTGAAATAAATAAATAATAAATATCACGGGACAATTGACACCACTTGACCTAGTTCCAAACTAAGCAAAGCTGTGGATACTAGGCAACGCATAAGAATACTTAAATACATATTAAACACCCAAGGCTCGAGAGCAAACATTCGTATTTTTCATACAAATATCTGCCCCGACCGGGAATTTGACCCGGGCGGGACCTCAAGCTTAGTAGTCGGGTTTTATACCGCGAAATTCGATTGTCGAACTTCGCATTGTACCGTTCCGTACACTAATAGTACTAAACATAAGAGTGAAAGGAATGGCATGATACGAAGTTCAAAAATCTAATTACGTAGTAGCCCCCAGGTCCTCTAACCATTTGGCTATCCGGTCGTCTAGAATGTTTGAATGATTGATTTATTGATTCACTCTCACTTGTAAATCGTAGAAGGCGTTTATTTCATTTTTATCATTGAAATGCAGTGCCAGTGTTAAAATGATACTTTTTTAAAAGGCTGTTGTATAATAATTAATAATTCATAGCTTCAGGCTTCTTCTTAGAACAGTATTTCGATGAACATGTTCAAACGATTGTTTATCGCGCTTTGTAAGCACGCGCACGAACAAGATTACTATCGTTTAATTCAAAGAAAACATAATAATAGGTTTGATTTATTTATGATGAAAGCGATACCTACTAATGACATAACAAATTGAATATTTGAATGCATTTTTTTCGGGATATCTAAATAATGCTGCTTTAGAAACCTACTAATAACAATATATTAATGATAATGATGATTTTTTTTGTATTTTATGTTGTTAGACCCCAAAGGCAATCTTAACAAGCACTGCACTTAATTAGGCATCGGTAAATCAATTCTTTCGCCTTTGTACATCTGTTTTTCTTGTTATCTGTTAATTTCATGAGTTGTATGTAGAATACATATTGTATTTGTCTTAATAGGTTTATTATGTATCTAAAGCGGCTGTCAACTTAGGTTGTTTAAGCTGCGACGAGGTGGAGCTGTGCTAATAACTATATTAACTCTACCTATCCTATTCGTCAACTAGCTAAATAAATGGCACAGTATTTCAGCAAGCCAGGTGCACAGATATTTTCAATCATGTCAATTTTTGTCTTTACAGAAGCGTTCCGCGCGCCGATGTTCCGTGGCGGAGTGGACCGCCGAGGGTTCTCTATCGGCTGCTTCAGCAACTTCAAGGAGGTGTTCGGAAACACCCCCCAGCTGTGGTTGATACCCGTCTTCACGAGGTAAATACTTGCTTTTATACTAAAATTACAAATCTCGGTTCAACATGAAGTTTTATGACATGACGTAGATGGTGAAAGAGAGTGTGCCGTTTGAACGCTTCGTTATCTATCTGGTACTTTCCTCATGGTAATTTGATCACAATCATTTGAAATAAATAACTTAAAATATAAAGATTTATTTATATTTCTTCAATTTGTATAGTTATGTTGTATTATCTACATCAGTAATAATTCCACATCGATGCACGAGATCTCTTGTCTAAATTCTCTAAAAATCTGCACGAGTTTTACTTAGCTACAAGAAAAGTATAAAACAAGAAAACTAAATTAAAATCCGGAAAATCGTCGTTTTGTAGCTGTTTTTTTTATTATGCTATTCACTATTGATTATTTCATACTTAAAATAAATTATCTATCACAACTTCGGCAGAGGTTGGTTATTTTAAAATGACAATATGTACATAAAATATGTTTAGAAATCAATCACATGCGAGATACTATGCGCGATTGATTACTAGACATTTTTGGGCGGCGTAGTTCAAATGCATTGGTTTGTGTAAAGTGTGGTCTAGATGTGTGCATGTCTATAATGTGTGCAAAAAGAAGTGAATGACATTTCTAACAATTGACTGAGGGTTACTACAGATAGCGTTATTAAATAACCGCGTGTCTGTATAAATACTAAAAAACATAAAATAATTCATTAAAATCATTATTACTAACTCATCTTCGCTGTAAATATCATTCATTATTCATATATTTTATATTTATAAGTAAAAAAGGGTTTTTCAACAATTAATAACTAATAAAATAATATTTTTGTATAATAAAGAATGGCATAAATGCCATAAAAAATATCATTGAATTTTACTTATGATCAATCGTGTGTCTATTTTATATTTCACTGTCATTCTCATTTTAAAGGCCATATATTAGTTGATAAGATTCACGTAGTCTCACATTTAAATAATATTAACTAAAGTATCATAACAGTGGTAATTTTCACTGCCCAAGCTTGCTTATAATATGTTTTATTTGTAAGAATAGGCAGCCATAACAGAAAGTAGTTTATCCCTCTACTTGATCTAATGTGCTAAAGATTTCATCAGAGCAAAGTTACGGATGTTCATGTTGATTGTGATTAACATAAAATTATCGAGGCGTAAAGCATAGTAGTAATCGCAATTACTTGGGATATTTGACAAAAAAATATTGAAATACGAAGATATGTAGTTTTGGGAAGTATCCTTCTATCTTTTTCACTTTTGGCTGCATGAATTATTAATATTTCAACTTTCAGTATTATTTCAAGACCGTCAATTAACTGTTTTATCTTTTGAAAAGAAAATAAAAGAAACATGAAATAAAATCTCCCTCAGAACGAGTTTTCGATTTACTTATTAATACATACTTAAAACGCCTACGTAGGTACTATAACATTATTATCTTATGCTTGACGCATGGATTTTATTGGATGCAACAGGTAAACTAAAGTACCCTTGTTTTCTTAAATCACACGGACACCCGACATAACAGGGTAGCATAGCACGACCTTTAATATGTTATCTTGCACGGCTTAACATTTCAAACTGGAGGACTAACTAAGTCCTTAAATGCTCCCGGCTGTTTTTTTACTAGAGATGCAACTGATGTCCGGCCAGTATTCCGTATCCGGTCACAATTTTACTATTCGGCTGAATACCGGATAGTTGCCTACTATCCGGCCAAATACCGGACAGTGAAATAATTTATAGTTATGCTTAAAAACGGGTATAGGTAATAATTACGTAAAGGTCAAAGCACTTGTCTTGTTGTATGTAGTAGTGCACAGCATTGATATAGGCCTTAATTCCTTTTTCTAATTTGAAACGTTAATTTGTTTATACAGACATGTTACCTACTACTACATACATACAACAGGTCATTTATTTAAGTTTCTTTGTTTCTATGTTTATTTATATATTTGACAATAATTATTATCAGTTTATTAATTGACATTGTGCACATAGTTCATAAGAGAACATATATATTTTTTTGTAGTAGACTGACTATACTGAAGATAAGATTTTTCTATGGGTTTGTAGCAAAATTTCTAAAATTTAAATTCCTAAGGACGAAATTCCTAAAGACTAAACTTCGAAAATTAAAATTTATAATGTACGATATTCCTAAGTATGTATATCCTACGTCCAGTTTCTAGTGTGTGATACTGCTAGTGTATGAAAGTTATAGCGATATTTTTCCTACGTCCAGTTGACCTAAGTTTAAAATTTATAATGTGCGAAATTTCGAACGACATTTGCACTTAGAACACCATAATAATCGCTGTTACAAAAAAAAAACTTAACGACTGAACCTAACCAATCAGAGTCGTTTCTGTCCCGAAATGTCTTGCTCGCTGCCAGTGAGACATCGGTTGTCATTAGGCTTTTTGTACGTAGGCTATTTTAAGTACTAGAAATACTGAGTTTCAAAGTATTGTCATTAGGCATTTTGTACAAAGGAATATTGACTTTCGAAAATGAGATCATTCTATTAAAAGTGCATTAGGACATGCATCTTTAGGAATTTCGTACATTAGACATTGCGATTTTCGAAGTTTTATCTTTAGGAATTGAGTATTTAGGATGTTTGATTTTAGCAATTCTGCTACGGACCCTTTTCTATCATAGATAGCCTACAATTTCTTGGACAAGTCACAATCGCAACCTGCACGGGGATACGCGCGCGCGTCCTCATTAAATATTATTGTAGGTAAAACATGGCCGAATATCCGGCGACCGGATATCCGGTTATCCGGCTATAGGTTCCGCCGGATATCCGGTATCCGGCCAAACAACTATCCGTTGCATCTCTACTTTATACAGTCGAGATAGTCTTCCAAAGTAACGTTCGCGTCAATTTTGCCAGTTTGGGCGACGGTTGCGAATTCCCAGTCCGCCGGGAACACCAGCTGCAGACATTCACGGCGCCCCAGGAACATAACTACGACTCTATGGGCACCACCCGTTCGAGGTTAGAGAAAAACAAAAGTCAATCCTCAGACGTCGCCCACATACCTTGAGAACGACTTTGAACGCCGTAGCGTATTGAAATGCCTCCTAACGCTTGCGCTGGCATGAACTTAAGTAGGTGTATACAGACCTGGAGTCAACTGTCGTGTGTTACATGGAATGGTTTCTCACAGGCTTTAGCTTCTGTTTCTCTTGGGATGCCGAAATAGTTTACTGAATTTTATTGTTAGCGAAAACATGTGACATTCCGTTTGTGATGTCGAAAAAATTTTGAAGCCGTTTTATTTAACAAACGACCGATGATTTAGTTGTTCGTAAATGTACTAATTCAAAGTTTATTTTTATATTATTGTTCTAAGTCTCGAGATATTTGTGCTGCCGACTGGAGTCTGTGCTTTGTTATAGATTTATTGCCTTTATTGCTACTGATGGTAGTTTTTGTTAGGTACTTATTCAATTTCAAGTTCTATTTTGATACTTGTAGGACTGTCATGTATACTCTTTATATAGAGATCTTTTTATCGTATTTTTATACGCTATAAAAAGAACTTTGACGCTCAAACCAGTCGATTAAATGTAAAATTAGTCAATTAACTATTAATATTAAACCTTTGATTATAAAGTTTAGTGAAGTTTTTAATAAAATGAAATTTTTGTGATAACAATTAATTTTTTGTAAGTTGGATCTTTGTATTTTTTGCTGTTGCATAATAATATATTATATGCATTTTTAATAATTATTTCTTTGGTACCATGCCGGTACGTAATTTAATGATTATGATGATACGGAATTTCTATTACCAGTGCTTTCATTTACTATTATTATATTTATTCCTGCCTCTTGCCAGCTCTTGTTAAATTTACGATTTTCCTTTTTTTTTAACAATCACCAATGTAAAGTATGGATTTAGGAACTTTTTCTATTATGTACCTGATATAAAAGCTATTTATTATCCGAAAAATCGTTCTCAAGATATGTGGGGTTCGCTCTGAGACGTGCCTTAAAATATTATAATTTCCAAGTAAAAAAAAAACAATAATATTGTCAATGTATGCAATTGCTTATTAATGCATTTATTATTTTGAGCTATATACAACACACAAGACTGATAATGTTAGATGAAAACCCATTTATATTTGTAAGTATGATTTGTGCACAATAAACTTATTTGTTCTTTATTTTGTTTTTTATTTAAAGTTTTATTTCACTGACGCTGTGAAACGCTTTGTGTATTACACAGAGGTTGGTCGCCTCTATCGAGACAACCAGCTTAACGTAGATCGAAGCTTGATCACAATTAATTTAGAAAATTATTAGCAAGCAAATGGATACTCTCATACAGTCTACTTAACAACTCTTCAAGAACTATGCGAATACTGTCTGTGTGATGTATATGTAAGACAAAATTCCTTGTTTAAAAAACCTTCGTTCGTTTTCTCTTCCTCTCAGTCTATATTATCTATTCGGACGTCGTTGGATGCTTCAGCATTTCGTTAAAACTTGAATCTAATTGAACAATATTTATTTACTAAACTTTGAATAACATTTTTGTCACTAGGCGAGCACGTTGACCAAAGTTAAATCCTCAGATTGTAATCTGTCGCATCCATAGACACTGAATTCCGCTTGCTTCTGTTTCGATTTACCAATGTAACGCTGTCAAATAGTATTGGGGGTTGAGACATAGTTTTGTTGATATTTTAGCGTGGCGAACGGGCACGAGACTGAGAGATGGAGACTTTGCCCACGCAAGAGCCCCACCGTCCCGGAGATAGTATAAGGATAACACAATTTACTATATAATTAACTTCACACTTCCATTTGCGCATTATTTTTACTACTTATATTATAAAATAAATCAATTTTAAATTTATTATATGCTTTTCATTCATTGGCGATTAAATTACCCTGTAAAGTTGGTCGAAATTTAAGTCATTCACTTCTTTTTATTGTACTTTCGAACAGTTCGTTTCAGCAAAGTGTCCTTTTGCATGCTAATTATGTTAGCACTCGTTAGATCGTCAGCTATGCTTACTGAGACATATCACCTGCTGACACAGCTCAATGGATTTGTAGCACTACTCTTTGGTAACTATTAATTTAATCTGTAGTACAATAAAAAATGGCCACCCAAAGAGATCAGTGTTAAAAATCAAAATGTAGAGTGCTGCATTCAAATATTACTGTTATAATTTCACGTAGATTTGCACATTTAGTTAGCTATTAGTCACATTTATAATATGCGTAAAGTAGTAGATACATATGCCTAGACTAAATTCATTTTCATTCACTAAACTGTCTTCATAACAGTTTAAATATCTACTTTTAATAACTCAACATAATTATTACATGTTTAAACAAATTGAATACTGCACTTTATCTAACGATTTCCCGACAATGGTTCAATGGCTCTTAAATTTTGTCACTACAAGTCGTTTAGCTGTTGAGTAGGAAAGAGATACACAGAGCGGATGGAATACAAGACTGTCAAATATTATTTGTTTATAAGTCCGAATATTCGTATTACCGTACATATCCTGATCTAACACAATGGATCACGCATAGCTATGGCGACGGCATCGTCTACCCACTGCCGATTCCCGAGGAAGATACAGAATCCCTGCTGAGTTCGGAGCGCTGGGATCGCTGGGGCGAGCGGGCGCGGCCTTTCGACGACCGGGAGAGTTCGTCGTTCGACGAACTATGAGTGTAAGCCGGCGCCTAATGGTGCCCCTTATGCTTGCTAAGCACTTGAGTGACTGGTACCTGGTACCTTATAAAACGGGACTTAGCTACTTGCGTCAACCAGCAAAGATTGTCCACTCAAATAGTTTGCATGACAGGCCGCTACAATGATGCAGTCGTTTATTTTCTACGTGTATCTAAGAATGGCTTTATGGACGCGCTATGCGAACTTTTTGGGAAAACGTACAGTAAAGGTAATAAATACACCTTGAGGTTATCTTAACGTTGTCGTAAGCGATTGACGTAAATAATTCTAATAATAGTTTTTGGTTGACTTTGAATTGTTCCCTTTACACTCATTTATTTTTTGTCTATCTCAAAGTACCCGTTTCCTATTTAAGTAATGTTTTACCCTTGCAATTGTGGGAAATTGCGAAAGTTAGCGCAAACAAACCTAATTAAAATTGGGTTTTAAATTAAAACGACAAGCGAAAGAAAGACGTGCATGTAGCTATTCGATAAGTATGTAATTTATTTAAAAATTATGTCAACTGATGCCAGTGTGTTAGCATAATAAACATGAAACTAAAACGTCCTATTACAGAGCACACGTCGCCTCTTACAATGGAATGGCGAGATAAAATTAAAATAAATAGGTAATTTTGAACATTTGAAGATGCTGTAGAAAATTAGATAAATCATGAAATCTTTTGTTAAATCAAGTTCATATTTTTCCTTAGTTTTAAAAAGTCGACGTTACATTTATTGTAGTGGGGCCTGTTGCATAACAAAGTACAACTAACATTACAAGCGGAACTCTCGCTTCAGTTATATTAACTAGAAAGGGAGTTCCGCTTGTAATATAAGTTGTACTTTGTTATGCAACAGGCCCCTGATCTCCTCCTCTTTTGAGAAGACTGAGTACCTATTGCCGTCCTTTTCTCACAATATTGTTTTATCAAATGTGAGAAAGGGATTGCGTTTCTCAGACTCGCGGCTTAATTGTGCATTTTTTTCAACTGTTATCGTGTATCAAGAATGTTTATCGTAATCAAATTCATAAGAGCAATGCTATTATTTCGATGTAAGATATAACACGTAAGTACAAGAAATATTCAGCTAGCGTTGAATCATTGCAATTCGATTTAGTCAAGATTTTGTACAAATGGTGCTGATAGGAAAGACAAAAAATATTTATCATGCTTTATTGGTGGTTATTATAACAATTTACCTAATAGTAGAAGTTAGCGCTTTTTAAAAACCGTGTACTTAATTAATTAGAAGTCATGTGAATGTTTGATACTTACGTATTTTCTCATTTTAAAATATGCAAGAGGCAAAATAAAAATATTGCCAAGGTTTGTTCGAATAACTAATATTTTTATTTTGCAAGATCGTAGATGTAGGTACCTAAGTAAGAGCCGCCTCGTTGATTTAAAGCCCACAAATGGGTTCAGTATACAGATCCATACGAAAAGGATGCAGCTATAGAACGTAGATGCAATGATACTCATGCGCATGTGACTTGTACCTTTCGGTTGGATCGTATCCGTCGGTATTAATACTGGCTTTCTTTACGAGTACATAATAAGCAAGAAAGATGGATTCCTTGATATATTGGGCCATGGGATATGGATATGACACTGAACTATTGCGTTCTTGATATGCTTAATAAAAACAAGTACAACTCTTCAAACTGATAGTAACAATGAAAAACAGGCGTTGCGTTGTCTGTTATCATATGCCGCAATCGGAGATGTCAAATAATATTTAAAAGTTCATTAAGATTTTCTACGCATTTTTAAAATAGTATTCTTTATATTAACGTCGTTCAGACTTTCTTCCTTATTTAGTAGTTTTCATTCTGCGTCTTTACTCTATAAGTACACATGGATTGTCTATAGGCGCCGCCAAAAGTATTTTTACTGTACCTAAGGTAAATACCCCAGTGTTCGACACTTCAATTACAATAATCGACACCCTGCTTGTCGCCTTCATTGCTACGAATTAAGATTGAAAGTGTCGGCTATTGGGACACCGTCGGGCACTGGAGTATTTACCTTAGTTAGTTTGCTGATAATCATAAAAGTGTATTTGTTTGGATATCCATTTTCGTACCCATCGATGTCTCCCTCTTTTGTGTAAATGCTAAAGTTATGTCGGATGAAAGTGGTTTACCGGATCTTAATAGGTATACGCAATTCAAATACCTAAGATTCAAATTACGTAGTTTTATTTTATATTAATCTACTGCATGTCTTCTGTCAGGATAAGCTAAAAAAATGTGGTAGGTATTTAATCTTTTGACCGCCAGCGTCGGCTATAGACGACAGTACGGTAATACAAAATTAAACCTACCCGCATCCGCATAAGAATCAATTTTGTTCCAAACAAAAACGATGCGTGGCGGTCAAAAGGTAAGTATCAAGATATTGGGCCATACTCATTCCATCCCGGTGTGTGTTAATGTTACTTTACGTTACTTTCCTAAAGTACTGCATTTCAATGGAACTGGAGACGAGACATCGATAGGTGAAAGTAGATATAGGTACATACTATACCCTATTCGAGTTAGTACTAAGAGAGCACAGCCGCACGTGATTGGGTAAAAATACGTTGCTAAAGCCGAGTTAACCAATCAGTGGCATTAGCGGTGTATCTCGAACCCATCACCTGCAATCGTGTGCCCTCGGTACTAGCTCGTTAACTTGAATAGAGTATAGTGTAGATACTTGATGAATTTAATGCGATGTAAATGAGTGCTTTGAATAATATAAGACTGCTGTGATCCTTTAAACATGTATAAATCATTGGAACTCTATAGGTTACATGTACTTACCTATTAATGATCAAATAGAAGTATTATTATAATTATTTTACTTAATGTAAGTTTTGCAATAACAAGGTATTTGTGCAAGTTACTTACTATTTAATTTCGGTAGGATCTGTGTATCGGCAAATTTATACCTACAGGCTTGTGCGGCGAGATTATAGTACGGCCAGGATAAAGACAAGAACGGATAAGTATGTATCCATTCGTGAACCGTCTACGTACAACGTGCATAAATAATCAGATTGACATCTGATCAAAATTGGACATTAGGTCCAGAGGCCACATTGTCTAACGCGCGGGCGCTTGCAATCACATTCTGTCACCTTCTTAAACCATTTGACAGAAAATGATAGTAAATGCGATAGCAAACTCCCGCGCGTTAGACAGTAAGCGTACAGGCGGTAGGTACGTAGTCGACCAATTTCTTTGACAGTCCCAATATTAGGAAAAAAATAATAACGCTGTCACATTGACTTGTAAATGATAATATGGGAAGTCTTATTAACTGACAATGAACTTTAGGGTGATAAAGTAATTTCTTGGTCGACTATACTAAAAGCCCACTGTAGAATGCGATATGTTTGCAGGCTATAGCTTGCGTATGCTGGTGCTTCAATGGGCCCTTTCCTGAAATATTAAAAGATTCCTCTACGCCGGTCTTATCCTACCTAACTACATAGAAGTACCTAGATATTCATATTTTTTTTTTAAATTATATGTTGTTATTCCTACTTCAAGCTTTTAAAGCAGTTTATTGTCTTATCATAATGTAGGATGCTGACAAATTAAATATTTTTAGAATATTCTGTATTTACGTAAAACCGCATACTTAAGTATTAATTAAATCTGATTGCTCGTTATTTTTTTGTAATTTTATATTTTATTTTACTTATGGATTTTTTACATTTTATACGTAGCGCAAATGATGTAGTAACTGTGCCTGAATGGAATATAATTACCTGTAAATAGTACGTGAAAATTTAAATCTGTAAATTGAGCCTTGAATAAAAATAAAATATTTTAACATAATAATGACTTGTGCAATGTTTTTTGTAATTTAGGTACGGTCCGTAAATTAAACGTAATAATAAACCGATGTAGTTTTTGTTTCTATAATTAATCCTCATACCTATTTATCTGAGCAGATAAAAACAACATTATAATGTATTATAGAATGTATTTAATAAAAAATCGGTGGTGAATTATAACAGATCGCTGATTAAAATTAATCATCACAGATATCGTTTCATACAAATCAACAAGTTATCTTATTCTATTACTTATTTCACATACCTAGGGAGTTATTTTATGATTATCTCATCAAAAACGTGACCAAGTCAAAATCAAGGCCTGTTAATAATCATCAGGGCCAGACTCGTGGGCACACCAGGTTGTAACACCACTATAGACTTATCCTTTCGCTTTCGTCGGAAATTAGGCAGAAATCATTTTTATTCCGCAAAATTAGGTAGGTTAGGTTCGTTAGTTATCTATAGATGCCCGAAGGGTAAATAGGCTGCGGCAGGGCTCCGTCCAATAGCAATGCTGTGACAACCTGGTGTGACGAGTCTGGCCCCTAATAATCTTAGTTTCACTCCACTTTATATCTATTATGAATACATGAATAAGATTCATTTAATGGTACCACATTGATCAACAGCCAGATACTACTAGCAATATTAATAAAAATATACATAAAGAAGTGGCATAACATTCAAAGCATTAAAGTTTTAATACGATAAGTGATAAGTGAAAACGACTGATACAGCTCAATTATAAAGAGTAGTGGGTGAAAATGGAACTAAAATTTTACATACAAAATTGTTGCCAAAAAAGAGCCTTTGTCAAAAAATGTGATAGCTGCAAAACAAATGGCTCCTCACCTTACACATATTTTTTATGCCTTTACTATCTCACTAAAAAATCCAACAAAATAATACTGGCCAACACAAAAATAATCAAAAGGAAAAAATACACATTTAACTGATATTTGTAATGGCAGTGTTTTCTGAATTAAAATCCAGAGTGTCCCATTCACACAGCAGCCTGCCCGACTCATTTGACGATAATCGTAAGTATATTTAAGGGACCGTTCATTACATTTCCGCTTGGCAGGTGTGCAAATGAGCCACTTGTAGAAGAATGTTTAATTATAACGCAGCAGAAAATGCCAAAAACGGTATTTATTCATACAAAAATAATATCAGAAACAGATCTTTATCTCAAATAACAGTGATGTTATTAAAAACATCCATTAAATGTTCAAAGCTGCCAGCAACTCTCGTAATTGCTTGCCATTGTCTTCCATTTTCAAAATGTCTCTAAAGGCGCGAACACACGTCGCTTCCTTCTCTAGCTTCTTCGATATCTCGTGAGCTCGTCTGGTGATCTCTTTAGGGATGCCTGCGAGACGAGCAGCGTTGAAGCCGTACGATTTGGGGCAAGCTCCGGGTGATAATTTGTAGAGGAACGTAATGGTTTCTTCTGGGATGTGGTCGTCGCTGTCGGCTGTGGATTCGTCTGTTTCTACCATACACGCCTGAAATTGAGTAATGTAGAGTTGGTAAAAAAAGTCCGGGGTCGCACTCGTGTTTTTCGAATTTATGTGCGAAATTTACAATGAGCAAGCCCTCTCGTTATGAGAGAAGGCCGGTACCCTGCAGTGGGACGTATATAGGCTGAGATGATAATGATGATTGTTGGTGAAATGCGACGTCAGTTTTATGGGCTCAGTGCCCGCCATATTTAATTTAACGAGACTGCCCGTATTTCATACACCGGAATCCTTCGGATTAAGCGTTGTAATAAAAAAAATACATGGATCACGAACTGTCTAAAGTCACACTGCGAATGAAGTAACGTGCTCTGTGCGCTACGGACAAAACGAACAAGGTGATAAAATAGCTTAAGAAGGGATTTATTTCCACTGTAGGTTTTACATAGAAATTAATGTTGGTCACGTATTGATGACGTAGGCGTGTGTGCCATTTGTCTGGTTGACTGGCGGTCAAGAGCTTAAAAAAGACCTTGTCCCAGACGATTACTTACCATATGGCCTAGCACAACTCCAGGATGCGAAGCCAAATGGTGCACGAGCGAGTGGTAATGCGTGGAGAACACGACGCGGCACCCGCGCTCTGCTAGCTCCACGCAGACGCCTGATGCTATCGCCGTACCATCGTACGTCGATGTACCGCGACCTGAATGGTTAAGGATTGATTTATAATACGATTTATATACGAATAAAAAGGTTCGTCATTTATGTCAACATTTTATTTCAAACGAAACAGAATATCGCATTGACGTTTCCCATTTCTAAAAAGGTGCTAAGAGCCAATGACTTGATAAAGGAATCAGTTTAATAACGTGTACGTTTTTATCAATAAAAATAAGTAATTCCGTAACAATCCACGGTAGTTTCCGCTTCAGGGAACAGGTTTTGGTGGGTTATGGGAAACGTGCGTTAGTGTTCAAAGCTGCTTTGTTAAATGAAATTATGTAAATCAATCCACTGTCGTAAATGTTATTTTTGAGCGTTAAGTGATCATTCAGCTAATGTATGTGCATGGATATTCCGCTATCTAAATGTTTGAAACTATTAACATAGAAATTGTCGGCTTTGTGGACAAGTTTAAATGGGTTGTGGGAAGCTATTGTGAAATCAGTCAAAGCCAAAGCGCCTTAGGGCCGGCGCCCACTGCATTTTATTACTATCAAGTTATTTTGAATCTTATTTCAATGAGTTTAGAATTCATGTTACTTTATTGGTTATGCGTGGCATCGGCCCTCAGGACGTCGCGGCATCGTGGTATCGAAATAAAGTACATGAATTCTAAACTCATTGAAATAAGATTCAAAATAACTTGATAGTAATAAAATGCCACGCCGTGCCATGCCGTCAGTGGGCGCCGGCCATTAGATAGTCCATCAAATTACTGTCTTTCTACAATTTCAAGGGATGATCATCACCGTATTAAATTATGTAAAATTGGTTTTATGGTCCAGATTAAGTTGGGTTGCGGGAACCAACTTCAAAATTTTGTACTTACAAATGGAAAATCGTCCACTTGAATTGGCCATTTCTAATTTTGACCAAAAAATAGTTCAAAATGAATTTTTACAAAATCCTATTGTGCTAAAATAACTAAACCATATTTCTTTTCGTTATAAATGAATTAACCCTGAATCGAATTAATATCAATTTTGTCAATTTTACCATCGGTCATGATTCCATTTTCGACAATATTCTGGATGGAAAACTTTCCTTATTGATGTATTTAAAATTGGCATTTTTCTGATTTGACTGTAACTTCGAGCGGACGATATTCCGCTTGTATTTAAAGACAGTAAAACAAAATTATGTGTTGTGTGTAAAAGTTTGTGTACAGATTTGACAAACCTAGTTCATCGAGCAGCACGAGCGAGTGCAAACTGGCATGGCGAACGATAGCAGCTGTCTCATTCATTTCCACGAGGAATGTCGATTGTCCGGCTAAGATGTCGTCAGCGGCACCGAGTCGAGTGAACACGCGGTCCACTAGGCTCAAGGAGCATTCGGCTGCTGGTACGTACGAACCCTAATACAACAAAAATGTAAGTATCGATCTTATTGTAGTCTCTGTACATTAATCCGGTGAGACAACCCGCCGCCCAGCCGAGCATCGTTCGGGAACACTCGGCTACACTCGGGACATACTGCACTTACCAGGTGCGCCAGTACAGTCAGCAGCCCCACTTGTCGCATCAGCGTGGACTTGCCCCCCATATTGGGGCCAGTCAGCAAAAGCAACGCTGACGACCCGCCGCCCAGCCGAGCGTCATTCGGGATGAAATCGGCCACGATCGGGATACACGGGTGCCGACCATCCACTATGTTTATATAGGGCTGCAAGCAAAAAATATTTAACTCTTTTTAGTTAAAAAAAAGTTAACGGACAGTGTAGATAGGTTGATGGATAAATGGAATGTCAATTATGGAATTAGCTAGGGAGCTCTTAAATATGTAGCAGGCTTAAAACAGAGATATGATTATGAATGGTAATCCATCATAGGGGTGACGGCAAACTGAAATAATTTTTTGAGTAGCGAGTCGCGTATTTTCGGTTGCGTAGTTTTGCTTTCATACAAAATTCCTGTTTGTGTAAAACTCATTTTGCCTCGCCGTGTGGCGCAAACTGAACTGTTGTAAATTTGTATAAACCGAAGGCAGCAGATATTACGCGACTCGCAACTCAAAAAATTACGTTCGTTTTACGTCACTTTAACTCGATTCTAAACAGGAAGAAAGCGGAGGATATTCTCGTATTGTCTAACTTGCTCGCAATCACCATCTATTTCTAGCGCAATGTTATACTTTTCGACAGACAGAAACGGTAATTGTTTGGGGGGCACCTGGCGTAACAGACCGAACAATTGTTCACTTCTTGTTAAACATTGTTAAACTTGTACGATTTCTTACTTTTTTTTTATTGTAAAGCCTTGAAAAAGTGCGTAACCAAACGGACTAATTTTAACTCCCTGTTAACAATTTCTTAATTGGGTACAACGAAAAATAGAAATGCCCATCTGCCGTGGCTCTAAGTTGGTTGGTTAGGTTGGTACGGTCGGCCAAGAAAGTCTACCAGTATTAACAAAAGGTTCTGTGAAATTTAAATATCGCTACGGTTGACATTTATAACTGAGTGAAGTCATTCGTCAGTCATCATATTATTGCAAGGGAAAATCGACCTCGTTATATTATATCATGACGTGCAAATGAACTTCAACCGTAGGGTGGTAGACCATATTTTTGGCCGACTGTACTCTTCATCTTTATTTCTCACATTTAATATTGTCATTTTAGCCTAGGATCCGCTTATCGACCTACACCGATCTGGTTAATGGATGAAAAGTATTTTACATTAAACAAAATATGTTAACAAATATATTGCAAGTGGGTTGACTAAAAAATTCGTCATTTGTGTATTAACCGAAACGATAAAATGTTTAAAAAAAAATAAAAAAAATGAATCATATTCTGACTGAAATTTTTTAGCCAACCCACTTGCGATATATTTGTTAACATATTTAATTTCATATAAAATACTTTTCATCCATTAACCAGATCGGTGTAGGTCGTTGTATAAACTGATCCTAGGCTATTTGAGAAAATTATTTGCCTCACCACATCTTCTACGGTGACGTTTGGTAGACACACATCCCCACTCTGCTGGCGGGCGAACTCCGCCATTGCGAGTAATATATCGAGTACGGCCACGCACATGGTCGCTCCTTCCCACAGCGAATGTTTGCTCGAGAACTTCTCGAACATTCGCCGGCTGAGGTCTTTGAGAACGAGGTGCTTTTGTTCCTCAGCTGCTGTCATTCGGGCTAGGAGGTCCTGAAAAATAGATGTATGTACAGTTAAATACTGTTGACTTTTAAGCATTGTAATGACAGTGTGATGTGTGTGTGAGTTCCAAGTATAGTCAATATTTTTGAAGCCCCAGAAAACTTAAAAACATTTTTTTGGGCAAATTTTAGATTTCGGTTCTCTTTTAGGTCGCTTTAAGGGATAAGTTCGTCTGTTTCTTTTGTTAACTGTTAATTTCATGTTTTTAAGTACAATAAAGAGTTTTACATAGATACAAACATTTTTTCAAACGCTGATTTTGCCTAACAATGCAGAATATACATTAACAAAATTTTAGGCCATAGTTTATCATGGGTCAATTCACACCAATTGACCTACTCCCAAAGCTTTTGTTATGGGGCCACATACATCCAAGGCTCGAGACCAAACATTCATAATTTTCATACCTAATATCTGCCCCGACCGGGAATCGAGCCCGGGACCTCAAGCTTCGTAGTCAGGTTATCTAACTACTATGCCTTCCGGTCGTTAAATAGTACTTTTTAAGCGTGTAACCGCCATCATCAAGATCGGAGCTAGCTAGTCTAGTTCCTCAAAAATATCTAAACACAACCACATTGCCAATCAAGTGAGTACGTGTTCCGTTATATGAGAAATCGAAGACGGCTGCTATGTTTATCATGTTTGTTTGTTTGTTTGTGTTTATTTCTTACCCATGTGTTTAAGCATGTATCTATCTATTATTGAGGAATTGAAATTAAAAAAAAAGATAACTACGTATAATGTTACCCTAACATAAAATGCATTACTAAAACGTATTATAACAGGAAGTCCCCTTCTTACCTTAGTTTCCGAGGTAGAGAACCTTTTGAATCCTTTTCGCGCTCCTTCTAAGTGATAATCAGAAGTGGCTCTCTTTGTTGCGCTCTCCGGTACTTCAAGTTGATATCGCTTCTTGTCTGTCCCTACATATTTCAACTAAAACAAGCAGGAAAAACAAATATTAGACTGTTTTTTAACCTACTAGCTGTTGCCCGCGACTCCGTCTGCGAAGAATTCGTTTATCGCTACCGCAGGAACTTTGCAATTTTCTGGGATAAAGTCTATTCTATGTCCTTCTCGGAATCTCAAACTATGTATCTCCAAACCAAATTTCATTTAAATCGCTTCAGCGCTTTAAGCGTGAAGAGACAGACAGAGTTACATTCGCATTTATAATATGCGTAGGGGATCCTATCGATGTTTAGAAAATTTTATTTCCGAAGGTTTAGAATCCCGAAAACTTAATTTGTCCGAAAGCATTTTTTTCTGAAACTGTAAATATTTCAGGATTTATTTCAGGACCATCGTGTAGAACCCTTTAGGTTAGGTTAGGTTTGTTTTATAAAAATCCTGAAATATTTACAGTTTCAGAAAAAAATGCATTCGGATAAATGAAGCATTCGGGATTTTAAATATTCGGAAAAAAATAATTCTAAATTTTGATAAGTATGTATACATAGACGATTCGTGTCCCTATGTTAGAAAATAGTCAGAAACCTATTTACGAAGCGAAAATACAATACCTGTAAAAAAATTAAAAAATTAAATCCCCCCAGGGCAATTTGGTCACACGTATGTTTGAAAATAAAGTAAATGTCTAAGATCCCTTCCGCAGCTAGCAAAAGAGCTGATAACTTTGAAACGGCTGAACAAATTTTGATGAAACATGTGTTCACCATCGCCACGAAACCGGCTTTGAAATAAAAAAAAACCTCATCCAAATCGGTTCGCCCGTTTAAGAGCTATGATGCCACGCACACACACACACAAAGTAGCCAAACTTATAACACTTTTTTGCGTCAGGGGTTAAAAACGGAGTGATGGAGCACTGCTGAAGTCCGGACTCACCCGACACTTGAAGTATTTCTCCTGTTCCTGCAAGTACTCCTTCAGTTCGTCCTCAATATCCTGTATGAGCTTCAGAGCGGCGTCGTATTCTTGGTCCACTCCCGCGCCGGGCACGATGCGGCCTGCTTTCTCAGCTTCTGATTGGTTGAAACCCTCCTAGAAAATAGCAGTCGTAAAAGATCCTTACTTGAACCGGAAAATCTAACATATAAAAATCTCGTGTCATGGTGTTTGTTACCGAACTCTTCCGAAACGGCTTGGCCGATTTTTATGAAACTTTTTCTCTACACTCGGTAGGTCTGAGAATAGGTCGTAGGCTATTTTTATTTTTACCCCCCCCCCCTCCCCCCCCCCCCCATTCTTCGCGGACGGAGTCGCGGGCAACAGCTAGAACTGTATAATTATTTTTTCTTCCTGCATTTCAATAAATGATTTTGTCGTTCGGCCTCTCTCGCCATTTCCAATATCCAAGTTAGAGAGTAATTTACCACTAAATATTTGTTATGTTATGTAAATAGCAAATAGTGTAACTTTTTTTTGGAAACATTTGATATTTCATAAAATCTGTGCACAAAATAAATAATTCTTGTAAAATGGACACTCGAAAAGGCAAGCAAGTGTAAAAAAAAGGGTTCTATTTGAATAATAATTTAATATGTCAAGCTTTATAGCTGGCAGGACAGGAATACGAAAATTTATTATTAACATTGTATCACAAGGAGCCATCCATAAATTACGTCACACATTTAGGGGGGAGCATCACACATTTAGCGAGTGCGTTAGGTTAGACAGTAAAGGCGCAGGTGTTCTAGCAAGGTGCAACGTCGAATTAATTCTCCAATTTATAATCCTTGAAATAAAAAAATATTATTGCATTCAAATTAAGCCGAATTACCTTAAAAAACTTCAAAGTGTGTCTATAATCAGGGAACATTCCATCAGGACTAAACCTGGTCAGTTTCTTGAGCAGCGTAGACTCGACGTTCCCAAACAGCTCGATCAGTTTAAGTGCAGAATTGAACCCATTGAGCACTGCAATAAAGTCGAGAACCTTCCGTTTCGAATACTTATGCTCTTCGTAGAATATTGCTCGGGCGTCCGGGTGGGAGGTGGACTTCTTTAGATTGCCAAGTGCATGTACCCTAGAAAGTAAAGTATCAATGTTAAGACAAACACAATCATCCCAGCCTATTTACGTCTCCTTGCAGGGCACAGGCTTTCCCTCGGAATGAGAGGGCTTGGGCCGTAGTTCTCACGCGGGCCCAGTGCGGATTGGTATCTTCACACACACCATTGTATTTCTTCGCAGGAGTGTGTTTTTCTTCACCGTAAAGGTCATGGTAAATTTCAAATATACATACACCGCCCTGCCCTTTGACACCATTTTTCTTTGACTGGTATCAGTCATTTCAGGCCTAATTTGTATTATAGGGGCACTAATTCAACAAACGAACTATAGTTTAGACGACCAGATGGCCTAGTGGTTAGAGAACCTGACTACGAAGCTTGAGGTCCCGGGTTCGATTCCCGTGTCGGGGCAGATATTTGTATGAATAATACGAATTATTGTTCTCGGGTCTTGGGTGTTTGATATGTATTTAAGTACGTATCTGTCTATATAAGTAGGTTTATCCGTTGCCTTGTACCCATAACACAAGCTATGCTTAGCTTACTTTGGGACTAGGTCAATTGGTGTGAATTGTCCCGTGATGTTTATTTATTTATTTATTATAGTGCTACTTACTTGGCCAACAATCTTTCCAAATCTGGCAATGTAGTCAGGATGTTCATTGCATCTTGGCTCAGTTCTTGATTCTCAAACAACTCTTTCACGGCCTCCTGTCTCTCAGTTATAACTCTCAAGTTACAGCTCGGGGCGCACACCCATTGGTATAACATTCTAGAAAACAGAAATAGTTTGAGCTTTTGAAGGAGACATGTCAGACCCGCCATACCCCAGGGGGTAGAGTGGGACTGAACCATACTACCGTACTAGTACTGGGATTTGATGGGAAAAAATTAGGTAACAGATATAGTATAAATCTTCCCAGGTGAATTTTTCGCTTCAAGCCATTACATTAAATTTGAACCTTAATACTATGACGATACCGTTTGTTTTGAAAGATAAAGGGCTCGAAGCGAAAAATTCACCTGGGAAGATTTATACTATACCAATGGTTTACAGACATTAAAGTTGTGGGATTTTTTTTTTCTAAATTAGAGGATAACAAATAGACACTGAGAAAGATAGGTACTTAAATTAACCGAACTTCATTTTTAACTGCTCACACACATAACTTTTTACTAAGTAGTCCAGTTTTGATTAAAATAATTGAATAGCGTAGGTTCTACTAAGGTTCAAAATAAGGAATGAGTTTTTTACCCATTACAGGAACTTTTAGGAACTCAAAGGTTGACTGGTAGAGATCCCTTAAAGGGATAAGTTCGCCTTTGTACATGCATTTCAACGGTTGTCAATAATGTTTTTATTTTTTTTTCTTATTTTTGTACAGTAAAGTTTACATACATACATACATACTTTTCGTCAATTTATTTTTTGCTCAAGAGTTATCTCGTACCTTTTGCCAATAGCAGTGGCGCAGAAATTCAACTTGTCATACAAACAGCCCTCGTCCTGCACTATCCTCAGATTCCTCAACGTTATAGCATCCAGCACCATTGTACTCCCCCCTTCCCATTTACTTCCCTTTTCTTCCTGAGACAGGGTTTGGTTTAGAACATCGGGCGGGGAGTAAGAAGTAAACTGGGACATTCCCAGTATTTGTATGTCGAGGAGGCACTGCGTTAGGTATGAGACGCACCCGCCTAGCGCTTTGACTGCCAGGTAGCAGTTAGCCGCCGGTGTTAGACCTAAGGCGTCACCTGGAATTTTTAAACACTTTTCAGTATTTTCATTCATAAACATTTTTCGTTAACTACGTAAAACATCCAGATAAATTAGAAAGCCGAACAGAGTCCAAACGAAAAGATAAATGTCGCCACAAATGGCAACCGTATGTCTATGGCGGTAAGAGTCATTCAGGCCAATATTGGAACGCCCGCCCTTTTAAAACCTCAGTTAAAATAAGACAATATTCAATTAATACACCTTCATGCAAGACAGGCTGCGAGCGTTTCGAGCTTCTTCTCTGGTTCTTATGCTGATTTACGTCGTACACAATGTCGTGTGGCAGAAATTTAGGATGAGCGCACCTTCATGCAAGAATGACTTTAGCCCCTTCATCCAATCCCCGTCCGCGGTCCTGTCATAGTTCTCTGGCGACCATACTGACTTACGTCCTACACGATCTGGTGTGGCAGAAACGTATTAGGATACGACTTGAGCCCTTCCGGCCAGTCCCCGGTTGTGTTGGTCCTGTAATAGTTCTCCGCGAGCGTTTTGAACGTCTTCTCTGGCGCCCATCCCATACTGACTTAAGTCCTACACAATCTGGTGATTACCTTCATGCAAGAATGACTTGAGCCCTTCCGGTCAGTCCCCGTTTGTATTGGTCCTGTAATAGTTCTCCGCGAGCGTTTTGAGCGTCTTCTCTGGCGCCCATACTGACTTAAGTCCTACACAATCTGGTGAGTACCTTCATGCAAGAACGGCTTGAGCCCCTCTAGCCAATCCCCGTCCACGTAGACCCTGTAACAATTCTCGGCAAGCATTTTGAGCGTCTTCTCTGGCTCCCATACTGATTTAAGTCCTACACAATCTGGTAAGCATACCTTCATGCAAGAACGACTTGAGCACCTCCTGCCAATCCCCGTCCACGTAGACCCTATAATAATTCTCGGCGAGCGTCTTCTCTGGCGCCCATCCCATACTGACTTAAGTCCTACACAATCTGGTTACCTTCATGCAAGAACGGCTT
Source organism: Archips crataeganus (assembly GCA_947859365.1). Taxonomy (NCBI): domain Eukaryota; kingdom Metazoa; phylum Arthropoda; class Insecta; order Lepidoptera; family Tortricidae; genus Archips; species Archips crataeganus. The sequence continues at coordinate 10,132,392 of OX402066.1, read as the reverse complement.
GAGCCCCTCCGGCCAGTCCCCGTCCACGTAGGCCCTATAATAATTCTCGGCGAGCGTTTTGAGCGTCTTCTCTGGCGCCCGTACTGACTTAGGGCCGGCGCTCACTGACGGCATGGCACGGCATGGCACGGCATGACATTTTATTACTATCAAGTTATTTTGAATCTTATTGCAATGAGCTTAGAATTCATGTTACTTTATTGGTTATGCGTTGCGTCATCCCTCCGCACGTCATGGCATCGTGGTATCGAAATAAAGTAACATGAATTCTATACTCATTGAAATAAGATTCAAAATATCTTGATAGTAATAAAGTGCCATGCCGTGCCATGCCGTCAGTGAGCGCCGGCCCTTAAGTCCTACACAATCTGGTTACCTTCATGCAAGAATGGCTTGAGCCCTTCCGGCCAGTCCCCGTCTGCGTTGGTCCTGTAATAGTTCTCTGCTAGTGTTTTGAGGGTCTTCTCAGGCGGCCACACTGTCTGCGGCTCGCGGCGAGCGCTGTGACAGTGCGTCGCGATCAGTTTCGACGTACGCGGGGACGTTGACTTACGGTCGTACACGACCTGCGGGAGTTGGCCATTAAGTAGCTGGGTCATTGACGTACAATAAAACAACTAGACTCCCAATCGCTTAACAAAAGTTCCTCAAAAAACGTCCGAGCGGCGTGGTGTGTACGTATACATCAATTTATACATATAACATTAACAGCATTCATTCAAATTAACACCTTATTTCGTAGCAGTAATGTTTAATGTCAATTGAATACGATCGTTAGAAGTAGTAGTGACATGACGTCACGCGCTGGAAACCGCCTAAAGAGTAAAGAATGCAGTGGAGTGGTCATGCGAAGCGGAAGCTAGACTGTCTGTCTCTTTTTTTCTTGTGAGTTTGATTACGGTGCGAAAGAGACATATACGAATACGGGGCAAGAAGTGACGTTGTAATCAACGCGCGGTCGAAACACAACTGAACCAAAACTCTGCACAATAGACGCGTATGCAGACTTTTGCTTCGGATAATTTTTGAGCGTGATTGGGAGTCTAGTTGTTTTATTGTACGTCAATGAGCTGGGTCCATTCACTTGAGGCGATTCATCAAAAGGCGAGAACTGAGTTGATCTCCACCATATCTCCCTAGTCTCATGTGAGTTTTTTAAAATGTGCATTTTTAGTGTAAACTTAGAACCTTAGTCTTTGCTTTAATTGGGTGTAAGACTACCAAATATCAAGGATGATATAGAATGGATTGGCAGTCGCCATAGTACGGATCGGCCGCGGTTTTTGTAGTACGATTATTAAATCTAGATGGCGCTGAAATATAGCCAGAGGCTTTGAAGGCGAAACAATAAGACTACAGATGTTTCATATTACTGCAAATGTATTATTTTTCAAAAATATTGCATAATAATACATTTGCAGTGATATGAAATATCTGTAGTCTTATTGTTCTGCATTCAAAGCCTCTGGCTATATTTCAGCGCCATCTAGATTTGATAATCGAACTACAAAAACCGCGGCTGATCCATACTATGGCGACTGCCAATCCAGTCTATATCATCCTTGCTAATATTTAATCCAGGGTTCTCGAAAACAAATTTGTTAGATCAATTTGCTAAAATCGTTATTTCCTAGTAGAAAAATTTTCATTCACATTTTTCCAGATGCTTTTTTCTTACATTGGGTTTTTTTACTAAATCTTATTTTCACATTAGCGTTTTTTCCAATTTGGATTAACACAAAAACAGTGTCGACGGAGCTCCGCAGCGGAGCTCCTTGTTCTGTGTTTTTGGCCCTTCGGGCCAATGCAAACTTACCATAACCTAAACCTACCTATGTTTCTGTGTCGATTAGAATTTAGAAAAAACGCGATTGTAAAAAATAGGCTTCAGTAAAAAACCATTGTCGGGAAAACTGCGAATGGAAATTTTGCTACTTAGAAATAACGACTCTGGTAGGTTAATTGATCAAACCAACCATTTTAAATTATGTACACTATTTCTTGTCCAAAAAAAAAGTGATATTTACGGCTGATTTGACCTTGCTTCTTTTACAATATGGCACAGACAATTTTTTGAAAATATGGAATGGAATTGAAGGATTTTTTATGGTCAAATGGTGGTCAGTCAGTCAGTCAATCAATGACGGTATTAATTAGTATAGTGTTATGGCTATTAAGAGTAATTAGGACTTACCAATGCCGGCGGGAAATGCGCCAAAGTGGTAAGCAGCCGGGATGAGTGCTTGTCGTCCTTGAATTGCCCGAGGTGGAACAAACCTATGGAGGCGTCCACGAAACAAACGCCGTAAGTGCTGCAACCGTTGCTCTCCTGGCAATAGAATTAAGACTTTATTGGTATACGTTTAGAGATCACATTAGAAAAGATGTCGAGATGAAGATATGCCCTTGTGGCAATATAAAAACCATTACCTTCTAATATAGTATTAGTAAGACATACACAGGAATACATTTACTTTTTTGCGATATTGTTTTTAAGTGGATGCAGTTTGTTAAGTCCTGTAGCTATCATTCATGTATGATCCGGTAGCGTAGAAATACCTCTTCTGCCACGGACAGTAAATAGGTAGCTTGGGCCTCGCTGGGCCCCGGGTCCTGCAAACCGCAAGTCTGGGTCCCACGGAGGGTCACTTGGCATATCTCGCGCCGCACTACTTTGTCGGACTTCGATGTTTGACCCACTAAAATATAGAGATTCAATTTAGTATGAGTGTTAGAAGATGTGTAACGTGTTATTAAAGGCCAACACAAACCGGGAGCTCGGGGCGCCGACGAAGCGTGCCCAGCGCGCTCTATAACACTGAATCAAATATACGGTGACACACACCGGCAGCGCGGCACACCGCATATGATTCAGTGTTATTGACCGCACTGGGCACGCTCCGTCGGCGCTCCGCGTTCCCGGTTTGTTGTGGCCTTTAGTAATACAGGAAACAAGTGTAGTCGATGCGACTGAATCTCATACAAGAGCAGAACATTTTAGCTGCAAATAAATATTTAGTCATTTGAGCTAGCATGGAAGTGAAGTCATAACTAGCAATTTCCATACAAGCAATAAAATAAGCATAGCAATTCTATGGGAGAATCGTGTTTTGACAAGCCATAAAAAGTATAGCTATCGCCACGAGAGTTAAAGTCACGCACACAACATGTCGTGCAATGACAGCGGGATTTTGACATTTATTCGTACCGACAGCAAGTTCAACAGACTCAACAGTGAATTGCAAGATTCACTAACAATTTCTTTAACCTATTACGTTAAGAATTATATTCATATTCATATTCATTTATTCATTGTCAAGTCATGCACATTATAATAAAGATGTTGTCATTAGTTTAAGTCAGTTCATGACACCCTGTAAGGGCACACAATAGTAATTAACAACTAAAATAAAATCTAGGACCACATAATATAAAAAAAGTGATATAAATAAGTAAACAATCATAGCAAAAACAAGCAAAATAACATAAAAACAGCAATAAAAATCAAACAAAGATATCAACAAATAAGATTCGAAATTTAAAAATAATCATAACAAGTAAAAATATTCAATTCAATTGGCCAAGTAAAGTTTTTTGAAGAGATGCTAATTATATTTTTTTTCGACAGTGGTTGACTTCAACACCAAGAAACTGCAGCTGTTTTATTTTTATCTCCTTTTATTTATCTATTCTATGCATATAATAAATCTGTAACAAGTCGGTGTCTGTACATTGAAGATATTTGAGAAAAACTGACACTAGGGCTATTTATTAGCGCAATAGAACCCAAAACAATGATTTTTAGAATTATTGTCTGTTTGTCTGTTTGTCTGTGCGTTTGTGCGCGCTAATCTCAGAAACGGCTTAACCTAGAAGGATGCGGTTTTCACTGATATGTTGGTATTTTCTTGGATTAACATTTAGTGTTTGTTTCATTTGAATCGGTTCACAAATAAGAAAGATACGTTTATTTTAAGAATTTATCGAACTGTTTTTATAAGAGTTGTTATTATGAACGCGCTAATCTCAGGAACTACTGCTCCGATTTGAAAAATTCTTTCAGTGTTAGATAGCCCATTTATCGAGGAAGTCTATAGGCTATATATCATCACGCTAACACCAATAGGAGCGGAGCGGAGCGGAAGAATGTTTCCAAATTGGGGGTTTTTGAAGTGAAACTTATATATCTCGGGAACTACTGATACGATTTTAAAAATTCTTTCAGTGTCAGATAGCCCAGTTAGATAGGGCGGGTTGGGAGCGGGTGGGGGGCGAGTTGGGAGCGGGTTGGGGGCGGTTTGAGAGCGGGTTGGGAGCGGGTGGGGGAGCGAGTTGGGAGCGGGTTGGGGCGGGTTAAGAGCGAGTTGGGGGCGGGTTGGGAGTGGGTTGGGGGCGGGTTGGAGGCGGGGTGAGAGCGAGTTGGGGGCGGGTTGGGAGCGGGTTGGGGCGGGTTGGGGGCTGTTTGGGGTCGGATTGGGAGCGGGTTGGTTTATTATGAAGTTTCACTTCTTCCGGAAGGATCTAAGGAGAGCCATAATTGATGAAAAAGCACATTGGATAAAAATTAGCTGCCCAAATTACTAATTCCACGCGGACGGAGTCGCGGGCAAAAGCTAGTTGGAAATATTTTTTTAAGTGTTCGAGATGACATTTATGAGATTTTATGGCTGACAAGCGGTTCGTGCTCAGTACTAAGAAGAAATAGAAAAAAAAAACGAATTCAACTGTCGCTTCTGTCAATGTCAAATGAAATCTAACCGTTTGCGTTTCGTTTGCTTTGCGTTGTCCAAGAAGCAGTTCCAAAATAGTGATCGAAAATATGCAATCGTGATCCAATTATTGTGCATAGGTCGTGGAAAAATGCGGTAAAATTGAAAGTCCGGATTTTATGCGGAGGTCGATAAAAATAGTCTAAAAATCACACTGAGCACACCAAAACGCGAAGCAAACGAAACGCAAACGATTTGACATTGACAGCAGTGACAGTTCACTTCGGTTTTTTTTCTGTTTCTACTAAGTTCTGAGCACGAACGGCTTGTCAACCATAAAATCTCACAAATGTCAGCTCAAACACTCAAAAAAATATTTCCAGTAAACAATAGGAGATAAAAATAAAACAGCTGCAGTTTCTCGATCTCCAGAACGCCGACTGTCGAAAAAAAATATAATTAGCACCTCTTCAAAAAACTTTACTTAGCCAATTATTTAGAAAAATAAATCTAATTCAAACAAAACAGAAAAATTTTTCGTTATTAAAAAAATACCGATTTTTTTTGTTGTGAATATTTCTTATCAGTTTCAATTTTTTTTATTTCAAAAATAGATTATATATGCCGCCATGGCATGTGCTCCGAGATGAAGGGCTACGAATTAGCCTGAAACAATGTCGAGCTAAACTGGATCTTAGACGTGAGTAATCCGTATTTTTTCACTTAAGTTATTTACTGTTTGCAGCACTCACGTTTCTTACACCTCTCCTGCATCATGTCAGGCGTCTCAGTTTGCTCCACGCGCGCGACTTTGTACCCTTTGGACACCAACGTGGAGGCCATTCTTGCATACGCGCTCTCAGGAAAACCAGAGTGAGCAAACTCGCCCTAAAATAAAATACTACAGTTTGCAGTCAATATATCTATGTATAGTCATCAATCACAATCGTTTGCACCACGTTTTATTGTCAAATGGTATAGGATGAGGGTATGGTATAGGGGAATAGTGATGGGCCGAACATAGATTTCACCGAATATGAACATTCGGCCGAATATTCGGTTAAACTTTCACCGAACCGAATATTCGGCATACCGGAGCAGGTGTATACGTGTTTACGCTAACCGCGCGAATTGACGCCGGGCGCACCCGCCCGCTCCCCTCACTTCCCCCGCTACACCTGTCAATACTTGTCATTATTATTGCATCATCCAGTACTGTTATAAAGAAATACAGCTACACTACACTATCACAAAAGTATAAAGTTACACAGTCATTTACTTAGGTTAGGTATATTTATAATATGCACATGCATTGTTCAATCAATCATTCTCATTGTAAGGCTGCGGCTCCACTGAGGCGGAGACGAGCGGAGCTGAGAGGAGACGTGTGGGGATCGACCAATCATATTACATGAACGGAGACGAGATGTGGATTTCATGTAATATGATTGGTCGATCCCCACACGTCTCCTCTCAGCTCCGCTCGTCTCCGCCTCAGTGGAGCCGCAGCCTTATATAGTTCACAATAGAGTAACTGCTATTAAAATCTCAAGTACCGCTGTCCCGAATATTCGGCAGGTTTACCGAATATTCGGCCGAATAGGAATGTTCGATAAACCTGCCGAATATGCCGAATACCGAACATAAAACGAATATTCGGCCCATCCCTAGTAGAAAAGAGGTTAAGCAATTTTTATTCCGAGTGCATTTAACACTTGCGTGTGCGTTTGTACTCGGCCTATGTAATTTCTGCGTCGTAGGTGTTTGTCGTTCTTGTTATATAAATAAATAAATAAATAAATAATAAATTATTTATTTCATTCCAACTTAGGTGGTAAATACAAAATGGTCGAGACTTCCTATTAGGTATAGTGCACCTGTGTCAGGAAGCCTCGCTCTTCCAGCTTATAGTACAGTCATGCGTTAGAATGCAAGAATAACATAAAAAGTAAAAGTTCTTAATAACTACATAGTACTTAATGGGAATAATGTGTGTAATGACATTGTGTTATTTGTGTGTGCGTGCGTGTGTGCATGCGAATACGTTCATATCTCATTAAAATTCAACGTTAAACCTTATGTATACAGTACATTTTCAGTTGCTACATAATCAAGTTCACTTATCCAATTTAGTATCGCTTTTTTACAGTCATGGTAGTTCATAGTATAAATATTCAAAATCCTGTTTACTTTATTATACACTAGCGACCCGCCCCGGCTTCGCACGGGTACAACTATATTATGCATGTATTATACTTGTAATCCTTCCTCTTGAATCACTTTATCTAATATATAAACACATAAATAGCATGGTTTGAATTTGGTTAGCATTTTCATTAATGTTTAAAATGAAAAAAGTTGTTGTAGTGACATAACTACAATAGTTGGACATATGCTACCGCGGAGTTTTTTGTAGACATTATGATGTTCTTCAATATTGTTGTACATTATTTTGTTCTATCGCTAATAGTTTCGGCAGCGCATTCGACGAAAGACATTTTAAGACTCATTTTTCTACACCTTCGGTTACATTGTTCAAATTTTACCAAGGATCCCTAATTTTTTTCAAAATTAAATGTAGCCTATGTCAAATTGGAAGAATGTAGCATTCTATTGGTGAAAGAATTTTTTAAATCGGCCCAGTACTTTTTGAGCCTATTCATTACAAACATACAAACATACAAAAATAGGTACAAATCTTTCCTCTTTATAATATTAGTGTAGATAATTGCAGAAAGAACATCATACTGCCTCCTCGCAAAAGCTGACCCACTCCAAGGCACAGTCACCACTGTGTGCTTTTCCTTTATTTAAAAGTTTGGGGTTAAAAGCAGTTGACCTGTGAAGTCTTAAGAGAGCAGAGGTAATACTAGGGGCGTTCAATAAAAAGTGAGAATGAGTATGTTATAAACAACTTTTACTAAATGTCATTTTATTTTTCGACATAGTCACCTTTTAGCATAATACACTTAGTATATCTTTTTTCTAAACTTAAAATTCCATTTTTAAAAAAGGTCTAATCTTGAGTACTTAAAAAAATCTTGTACTGCAGCGACTACCGCGTCGTCGTCTTCAAATTTCTGGCCTCTCAGGTATTGTTTCAATCTCGGAAATAGGTAGAAATCACTGGGAGCTAGATCTGGTGAATACGGAGGATGCTTAAGGATATCGAACCCAGCATCACGAATTGCAGCCATTGCAACGGCGGACTTGTGTGCCGGGGCATTGTCCTGGTGGAACAGCACAACTTTCGAGAGTTTACCTCGCCGTTTTTCGCGGATCTCATTGCGCAATGTTGCTATTTGTTTGGCGTATAAAGTGCCCGTAATAGTGGCTCCATGCTCGAGATACTCAATCATTAATACCCCTTTACCATCCCAAAAAACAGAGCCCATGACCTTACCGGCAGATGGGCTCACCTTGAATTTCTTCGGAGTTGGAGATGATGGCCTTTTCCATGTCATAGACTGCAGTTTCGTTTCAGGGTCGTAATGATGGAGCCATGTTTCGTCCATTGTAGTGTCCGACCGAAACACGATTTTTAGCCGAAACCGAAACCGAAACCGAATATTCGGTTTTTTTCTGATTTCGGCCGAAACCGAAACCGAAACCGAAATTTTTGAAGACGTATCATATCAAACAAAATATTCAAAATTACTGTACAGATCGTAAGGAAAGGTTATTGCAAGGATTTCTTATACGAGAACAGTTACTTTTTTTGTTAAACAAAATAAAAACGTTTATTTTTAATGAAAAATGTCTTGGCATAGGTATTATATTATTCAAAACAAACAACCTATTCTTATCACGTCTAAACTAAATTCACAATCCTAATATCAAACGTATTGTTAATTAATCACAGCATAAATAAAATAAATAAAATAAATAAATATTAGGGGACAATCTTACACAAATCGACCTAGTCCCAAACTAAGCAAAGCTTGTACTATGGGTACTAGACGACGATAAACATACTTATATAGATAAATAAATACTTAAATACATAGAAAACATCCATAACTCAGGAACAAATATTCGTGCACATCACACAAATAAATGCCCTTACCGGGATTCGAACCCTGGACCTCTTGCTTCGCAGGCAGGGTCACTACCAACTAGGCTAAAGCGGTCACCAAACAGATTCTAAAAAGTAAATAATAATTTAATAAATAAACAACACACATACATACTACTGTCGCTGGTCCCAGCTGGGCCGGCCGCCGATGCATTACCTATACCTACCCGGCCGAGCGTGTCCGAATTAAGCCGAGCGCTCCCGATGCGAGAGCCGCGAGAGGCCGCGAAGTAATTTCGGCCCGGCCGAAGGTTTCGGCCGGATTCTGGCCGAAACCGAAACCTCGGCCGAAATCACTTTTTTGGCCGAAATTGGCCGAAACCGAAACCGAAACCGAAACTTCGGTCGGACACTAGTCCATTGTTATAAATCGCGCCAAAAAAAGTTCCCGGTCTTGCTGCATCAGGTTCAAAGCTTCTTGACAAATCTCTAGTCTAGTTTGTTTTTGCGTGTCAGTAAGCATTCTTGGTACCCAACGCGCAGATACCTTTTTCATACCCAAGCGTTCATGTAAAATATTATGCACGCTCCCCGTTGAAATCTTTACATTTTCAGCAATAAAACGAACCGTGATCCGACGATCCGCCAAAACTGAGTTTTCGACTTTTTTCACAATTTCTTCAGTTACTGCTGTAGTAGGGCGTCCGGAGCGGGGGTCGTCCATTGTCGATGTTCTTCCACGTCTAAATTCGGCGCACCAACGTGCGACTGTCGAATACGGAGGAGCATTAGACCCTAAAGTGTCCCGCAAATCCAAATTGACTTGGTCCGTAGAAAAATTTTTCAAACACAAGTATTTGATAACGGCGCGCAGTTCAATTTTCTCCATTTTCGCTAACGTACTCAATAGCATTGCAAAGAAATTACCGTATATTTTTTTAAACCAAAGACAGTTAGTTTTTTTTTTTCATAGCAATCAGCTAGATAGATTAGCTTTACCGGCCAGTATTTAATTTCGTAATATTAAAAGAGTTTGCATCTCATTCTCACTTTATATTGAACGCCCCTCGTATATAATTTACGCATACTCACTAATTTACAAAGTGCGTACAGTTCAGTAGTGGGGTATCTGTATGGTTTAAAGAACATAGTCTTTAACAAACACCTCTGGGCTCTTATGTATATTATTTTATTTTATTCATAGAGAAAAGTTTTTACCTTCATATAAGAGAACCCGAGTTCATTGACCCCAACTGCCGCGTCCATGTGGTACAGTTCGTAGAATTTACCGACTTTGAAGAAGAGCACGCAGTCGTAATGTGTCGTCTTCATTTCCCACCATTGCCGATGGGCCTGCAAAGCAGTTGCACGATAAATGAGTTGTTAAACAAACACACAATTGCGTCCTTTGTACATAACAAAATTTAGTCATACCAACTATATCGGTAACTTTCGTTTCACAAAGGAATCAATTAAGTTTTGTTTTAATTAAAGGCATTAATTATATACATTTTTTTTAAAACGTCTGAATACTGATGTTTTCGAATCTCTTTTTCCTCAAAGGATTAGCGTTTTTTTCAAATTCAATGGTGTGTGTGAAGTTCCCAATCCGCTCTTGGCCCGCGTAGGAACAACGACCCAAGCCCTCTCATTCTGAGAGGAGGCCTGTGCCCTGCAGTGGGACTTATATAGGCTGGAATGATGATGTAAAATTTGTAATTTTATGAATAAACTAGCTGTTGCCCGCAACTCCGTCTACGAATAATAGGGGTATAAACAATAGCCTATGTCCTATTCTCAAACGTATCAAGTATGTAGAAAAAAAATCGTAAAAATTGGTCAAGCCGTTTCAGAGGAGTTTGATAACAAACACCGTGACAAGAATATGAATATACGCGCCTACAAGCGCTTTAAACAACAAGCTAATACGCTCATATAAAACGCTACTCTGAAACCGCTCTAACTCAGATTTAAATAAAAAATAAATATAAATATTAGGGGACAATCTTACACAAATCAACCTAGTCCCAAACTAAGCAAAGCTTGTACTATGGGTACTAGACGACGATAAACATACTTATATTAGGCGTCGAGGATTTACATACTTAATACGACGATAAACTTACTTAATAACTACTTAACATACTTATATAGATAAATAAATACTTAAATACATAGAAAACATCCATAACTCAGGAACAAATATTCGTGCTCATCACACAAATAAATGCCCTTACCGAGATTCGAACCCAGGACCTCTTGCTTCGTAGGCAGGGTCACTACCAACAAGGCTAAAGCGGTTGTTAAATTTAATTAAAGAAAATCTAAAACAAAGCCTGTTTCTTACTGGAGTCTGACTCTTCAGAAACTCAGGCGGCACGTAAAGTGTTCTGGGATCGTAGTCAGGGTGATCTGGCTTCCTCTTCATCGCGTCCCGGATTTTGTCCGGTCTCAGCCAATCCAGTTTGCAGTGTGTCCAGTTCCCATCGTCAGTGGCGGGGAGTGTGTCTTGAGATTCTGCAGGCTTTGCTGATGTGGATGATTTTGATGGCCTTAGTAGACAAAATAGATGTTTTAGAACCAAAGAATCCATATTGTTATAGTGTTAAATAAAATATTAGTAACATTTTTAGCTAACACATGAGTTAAATGAAAACTGTACAGTTATCATGTGATCGCCGATCGGGCGAATTAGCCTTATTGTTTGTAACATTGTGGACATGACTCCAAGATTAAAAAAATGAGTTTTTTTCAAAAAAATTGTCCACAATTAAGGTATTTAAAAAAAAAAAAACAAATTAAATTTAATTAAAACAAAACTTAATTGATTCCTCTGTGTAACAAAAGCTACCCGTACAGTTTGTATGAGTAAATTTTGTTACACAAAGGACACAATTGTTATTTTGTTTTCATTAAGCCTATAACGGTGTACATTTTAATTAAAAACAACCCTAATAGGTTAATTAATTAAAACACACCTGAAGCTTTATGTTTAAAATAAAACTACTATGTATTTGGTAACTATCTATGTTAGATGAGTTGTGGTTCAGATAACTTTATCAACCATCAGATCTTTTTTTTGTACATATACTGCAAAAACTTAGCACACCTTGCTAGGAACATTAAGAATTCATAACACTTGCTACTACTAGGGGCGTTCAATAAAAAGTGAGAATGAGTATGTTATAAACAACTTTTACTAAATGTCATTTTATTTTTCGACATTGTCACCTTTTAGCATAATATACTTAGTATATCTTTTTTCTAAACTTAAAATTCCATTTTTAAAAAAGGTCTCATCTTGAGTACTTAAAAAATCTTGTACTGCAGCGACTACCGCGTCGTCGTCTTCAAATTTCTGGCCTCTCAGGTATTGTTTCAATCTCGGAAATAGGTAGAATTCACTGGGAGCGAGATCTAGTGAATACGGAGGATGCTTAAGGATATCGAACCCAGCATCACGAATTGCAGCCATTGCAACGGCGGACTTGTGTGCCGGGGCATTGTCCTGGTGGAACAGCACTACTTTCGAGAGTTTACCTCGCCGTTTTTTGCGGATTTCATTGCGCAATGTTGCTATTTGTTTGGCGTATAATGCGCCCGTAATAGTGGCTCCATGCTCGAGATACTCAATCATTAATACCACTTTACCATCCCAAAAAACAGAGCCCATGACCTTACCGGCAGATGGGCTCGCCTTGAATTTCTTCGGAGTTGGAGATGATGGCCTTTTCCATGTCATAGACTGCAGTTTCGTTTCTGGGTCGTAATGATGGAGCCATGTTTCGTTCATTGTTATAAATCGCGCCAAAAAAAGTTCCCGGTCTTGCTGCATCAGGTTCAAAGCTTCTTGACAAATCTCTAGTCTAGTTTGTTTTTGTGTGTCAGTAAGCATTCTTGGTACCCAACCCGCAGATACCTTTTTCATACCCAAGCGTTCATGTAAAATATTATGCACGCTCCCCGTTGAAATCTTTACATTTTCAGCAATAAAACGAACCGTGATCCGACGATCCGCCAAAACTGAGTTTTCGACTTTTTTCACAATTTCTTCAGTTACTGCTGTAGTAGGGCGTCCGGAGCGGGGGTCGTCCATTGTCGATGTTCTTCCACGTCTAAATTCGGCGCACCAACGTGCGACTGTCGAATACGGAGGAGCATTAGACCCTAAAGTGTCCCGCAAATCCAAATTGACTTGGTCCGTAGAAAAATTTTTCAAACACAAGTATTTGATAACGGCGCGCAGTTCAATTTTCTCCATTTTCGCTAACGTACTCAATAGCATTGCAAAGAAATTACCGTATATTTTTTTAAACCAAAGACAGTTAGTTTTTTTTTTTCATAGCAATCAGCTAGATAGATTAGCTTTACCGGCCAGTATTTAATTTCGTAATATTAAAAGAGTTTGCATCTCATTCTCACTTTATATTGAACGCCCCTCGTATATTTGCACACACTGTGATAATAGTGCAGCTATAATACATATACTGCAATATATCTATAAGATTAAAATAATATATTATTATTATTTTCATGATAGAAGCGGCATGTTCTCTTCTAACTATTAAGTTTAGTTTGTATTGTTAAATGTTTAAGTGACTTAAGTGTACATATTATACATATAGTTTGTTAAAATGTTTTACAGAGTCTGTCCAGCTCTATATTCTATATGCCAAAATTTTTGCATGCCTATGAGGCAGAGCATAGTGTAGTTATATTATATATATAACTTGTTAACTGTGTTCTTGCAATAAAAATATTTCATTTCATTTCATTTCACAGTTGCGCACAATGATTTTTCAGGCAATAAGCATTATTAAATGTAACAGTACCCCTTGATTGCAGCAGTTTTTTCTTTTGGTGTTTTTGCTTCATACTTAAAGCTGTCATTGAGTTTCTTCTCTGATGATGATTTCACCTTTGGTGTCTCAATGATGTTATCTGCTAAAACAATAACACAAAAATATTTGGTATTGCAATCTGAACTTCATCTGTTAAGCAAAAATCACATAGACGATTTTTATTCTACAAGGTCATCATCATCATCATCCCAGCCTACATACACCGTGAAATTTTAGTGGTTGTTTTCCCGAAACGAGGTGATTTAGTATAGATTGTACAATCGATTTATAATTACTATTTTGACTAGAGTCAAAAATCCAATTGTGAAAATAGAAAGCCGAAAATGACCGCAAACCAATAGTAAGGCTTTGTTGGTACCTAAACTATCGTACAATTGTACGCTACTTGTACCAACAAAGCGTTACTATTGGTATGCGGTCATTTTCGACTTTCGTTTTTCACAATTGGATTTTTGAGTCTAGTCAAAATAGTAATTATAAATCAATTGTACAATCGAAACTAAATCACCTCGTTTCGGGAAAACAACCACTAAAATTTCACGGTGTATGTCCCACAACAGGCTACAGGCCTCCTCTCAGAATGAAAGGGCTTGTGCCACAGTTTCCATGCAGCCCCAGTGCAGTTTGGGATCATCTTTATAAAAGAAAATAAAAGTTTGTTATCCCAACAAACACATAATTTTTACTAAAACATAAGTCCATTTTACAATACAATACAATACAAATATTCTTCGTTGATCACCAAAAGCAGTACAATCATATTACAAAAATAAAAATTCAGGCAGACAATAGGTGGTCTTATAGCTAAATAGCGATCTCTTCCAGACAACCTAACCAATCAGATTCCGATTTTAGGGACTAGCCTAAGGTGGCCTATTGGTGGATAGAAGCCTGTCCATTATTTACTGGGCACCCTGTATAATTATATTTCCTTCTATCCTAGCCTTTTGATCAGGTTAGAATGAGATTGTCTTTTGAGCCCTTGGGTAGATAGTTTCTAAAAATTACATGCTTTTTATTTATTTGTATAGAATAATCAAACATAAAAATGTAAGCATCCTTGCCAGCTGATTTTGGCACCCCTTGCTGCCTTGCAACCAAACCAACCTCTCCACTTGCTTGTCAGTGGGCTAACTCTAGATTTAATGGTTACAAAGTAAACACAATATTTTCTACATAATAGCTTTTCAAGAATATTTTCTTACCTTTATTTTCTGTATCAGAGTCATCAGAATCTAAAGGGTTGAGCCTGATCCTCTTCCTTTTCTTAGGTTTGATAGGTTCCTCATCATCACTGCATTCTTTCTTCACTTTTGGAGGAGTGACTTGTCTCTCACGTTTTTTACCTTAAAAACAAAAAAATTGGTAGGAAAATGGAGACATAAAATAATTCATTATAATTAACATGCAAACATTGAGACTCCCAAAATGAATTTGTTTAAAAACATGCACGCAGGTGTTGATACGCATTTTCATTAAAAAAAATGATTTTCCTGTTCTACAGTAAACTTTGTTATATTTAAACGAATTTCAAGATACCTTTAATAACAATAAAATATAAATATCTATAGTTTAAATTCGATTAAACTTACTTTCGATTTGACTTTCTTTTTCTTTTTTTACTGACGAATTGAGCGGACTTCCATCTCCATTAGTATCGGGTTTCGGCTTTTTGCTGGCTGGCGGTGTTTTTGTGAAATAATTAAAAAGCGTATTGGAAGGACCCACACTATTACGTTTGGACATGGCTTACGCTTAATAAAACCGTAATTAATTTGTAACACAACACAACAATGCGGTATGTATTTTTGGCGCAAAAGCTAGCGAATTCAAACTGTCACTGTCTCACTGTCAAGTCATGAATGTCAAATAACACTGGGAAGTTCGATACTTATTTTAAAACGCTCACTTTAAGTTACCAATGGATTCGATTTGTAGCATTCGAACATGGCGGATGTAGACAGTATCTAATTTTGGTATTTCTGTTTCTTTGGCTAGTTGAAGTATAATTTTGATAGTGTTTTATGCGGCGATTAACCTTAATTAACAGTGATCACAAAATTCTATATTGCTCTCGTGTCTGACATTTTTTAATGCGCAAGTTGTCTTCACGTGGTTTCTGGAATTTTTCTATCAAGTTGCAGAAACTACAATCACCGTACAACGTCGCTCCCAAGAGAGCTTACTTCGACACTGGCGAAATTGTCCTACATTTAAAGTGGGACAGAAGCCATATTTTAAAAAAAGAAGTTACTAATTAAAAAAATATTGCCGTCTCTTTTGTGTTCATCGTGATTTAGCTAAAAAAAATAAAATAAAAAATACTAGCTTTTTTACCAGCAGGTGCGGTTAATGTACGATCTGTAATTGTTGAACCGGAATAAATGTCAATAATGTACGACCACCAGTACGACCTGATAAGAGATAATTCAAACCTTAATTTAACTGTCGTGCATAATACGGGGTCGTACCCTACCTAACCACTTTCACCCAATGTTAAGTTGGTGCACTGCCGTTTGGCAAATTATTTTTCCCAAATATTATTTCCCAAATAACTTATCGCAATAGTTTCATTTCCCAAACGAATGTTTAGCAAAGTTACATTTTGCATTTTATTAATTTGGTCAAATCACTATTTGGCAAAGTTTCACTTCGTCAAGATTTTATTAAGCATATGCTTCTTAAGCAAATGTTTTATTTTGTCATAAATTATATGCCAAAAAAATGTTTGCCAAATTTGTCACTTCCCATGCTCAAATTATAGCAATAGTTTAGCAAATGATAATTAATTTTTACTGTTGCAGAAATACAATAGTATGGATCTATACAGGAATTTCAAGTATAAAACGAATAAATGGCAGAAATAATTGGTGACCCCTGTTGTATTCCATGCAATATTTTGTTGCAGATATACAATAGTAGGTAACATTGTGGCATATCGCTGGCAGCGAGCGAGCGAAGCGAGCGAGCAAGACCTTTCAGGGCAGAAGCGACTCGGACAGGTTAGGTTCAGAAGGCTAAGGCGGGAGCGAAGCGTAGCGTAGCTCCCGCCTTAGCCTTCGATGTTAGGTATTTTTTTTATGACAGCACAGAAAAGGATTATTACCTTTGATATTATGAAATGTCATACAACCATGACATTGAATGTTTTCCATGCTTTAATTTAGTAGTCATAGATACAGTACACTTCGTCACTTTATCCCGCCGTAATTCACAATACCAGTATTATTCATTTTTATCCTACGCTCTACTCATATTGGGATATAAAACGTATGCCATGCAATGTTTTGGGATTGGTATGTTATGCCAAACGATACATTTGCCAAAAAAAATTTGGGAAAATAGAACATGACCATTTAATTATTTGCTAAACAATCACATGCCAAAAAAGAGGTTTGCTGACTGTAAAATTGCGATAAGTAGTTTTGACAATTGAGTTTTTGCCAAATAAAAATTTGGGAAAAAAAGTTTGCGATGTGATACTTTGGTAAACAGTTTTTGCCAAACATCAGTAATCCGTTAAGTTATCTAAGAAAATAGCAATTTAGTTTCAAATGCATTTAATAATCCTTACTATTCTTATTACATTGTAATTAAATCTAATTTTGGTGTAAAATAGCAGAATACCATTACATGTACAAAATACTAGAGAAAATCAGCACAATTACTTTTTGTACTTTTGATTTGTCTAAAGTTCGTTAGAAAATAAAATGAATGGCGCCACTATTGCGACGTTCCAATAGATAGAGAGAGGCTCGCTTCGTTTCACACGTAGCCTAAGATCCCACTGTAAGTTGTTACACCTGGAGTTTAAACTTTTTTTTAATAAAATGCGACTTACAAAATGTTACACATGGGGACGTACCTTGGACATACAGTGGGGCAGGGTTGCCTACAAAATATTGCTGCAAGTACAAATTTTGTATGTATGTATGCAAATACTTTATTGTACATAAAACACAACATTAATACAAAAACATCAAAACAAAAATAGTACAAAGGTGAACTTATCCCTAAGAGGGATCTTTTCAAGCTAACCTGGATTTGAAAGTTTTCTCACACATTTGTTTGGAAAGTAAAGCAAGAGGCATTAATAAGAAACATACTAAAAAATAATTGGTTGTACCTTTGTCTGGCACAATCATCATCCAAGATTTGCCGGAGACTTAGAGGTGGTAAAAACTGTCCTATTTTATTTATCCACTAGCTTTTGCCCGCGACTCCGTCCGCGTGGAATTAGTAATTTGGGCAGCCTATTTTTTTTATTAAATTTGCTTTTTCATCAATTATGGCTCTCCTTAGTTCCTCGATATAAAAAAAATTACCCGCCCCCGCAACCCCCCCCCCCCCGCACGCAAACCCCCCTCAACCCCTCCCAACCCCAGCCCCACCAAACCCCCCGCCCACAGTTTTACTTCAAAAACCCCTGATTTTGAAGCATTCTTCCGCTCCGCTCCGCTCCTATTGGTATTAGCGTGATGATATATAGCCTATAGCCTTCCTCGATAAATGGGCTATCTAACACTGAAAGAATTTTTCAAATCGGAACAGTAGTTCCTGAGATTAGCGCGTTCAAACAACTAACAAACAAACTCTTCAGGTTATTAATTCTTCTAAAAACTGTTCGATAAATTTTTAAAATAGACGTATCTTTCTTATTTGTGAACCGATTGAAATGAAACAAACACTAAATGTTAATCCAAGAAAATAACAACATATCTGTGAAAACCGCATCCTTCTAGGTTAAGCCGTTTCTGAGATTAGCGCGCACAAACGCACAGACAAACAGACAATAATTCTAAAAATCATTGCGCTAATAAATAGCCATAGTGACAGTTTTTCTCAAATATCTTCAATGTACAGACACCGACTTGTTACAGATTTATTATATGTTTGTTAATTTAGATCAAGCTCTTTTCTATGGCACTTCATTTAAATTCCAAGCAAATTAGCAAAATTATGTAAAAATAAAGATACCTACTATCAAATAAGGTGGATGACACCATAAAATAATAACTTCAAGATGGGACTCTAGTAAAAAAACAATTTTCAATTACCTGCAAAATTGGATTTGAGTTGTTTTGAAACAGGTATGTACCTAGTTGATTGAGTTGGGAAATAAGTGACATATCATATGCCAGCTTAGCTTAGTGTTTTGAGAGCTCATAAAAACAACATCAGTTAATTGGTGGTGTTATGTAATAAACAGTACATGCAACCCTGCGGCGTTGCATGACCCCAGATGTAACGTACTTAATTATTTCGACAAATAAATCTATTAGAGTTGCAGAATTTTACGGCAGGATCTTACACTGAGATGTTTACGATTTCATCACGATTTTTTGCGCAGATTTTTTGTTTTACTATTAGAATGTTTTAGTAGGTATGTTCACTATGTTCTGTCTAAAAAAATTTGCGCAATAATAGCATTACAACGAGTTGTATTTAAATCGCAATAATTCTAAATTCTAACGTAATTCATACGTAATGCGTAAACGTATACGAAAATAAAATAGATTTTTAATCTGAGATAAATGAAATATTCAAAGGAATGTCTACAGTTATCAAAATCTATATCAACAGTTAAATCTCCACAAATAAATAAAAATGTAATAAGTAACCTATATAATATTTAAGTAAATTTAACACATAAATGGTCACTCACTTGCATATTTAAAATAAAGGAAAGTTACAAGAAACTTACAAATAATTATAACTAATGTGAAATGAGTCGTTTTCAAAATATTTGTACACAATTAAGGGAATTAATTAAAACAAATCTTAATTGAATTCCTTTGTGTAACGAAAGTTACCCATATAGTTTGTATTACTAACTTTCTTTACACAAAGGACGCGATCTTGATATTATTTTCATTAAGCCCTTAATTGTGTACATTTTTTGAAATCGACCCAGATAGGCCCAATGCTTTGAGTATACTCTAAGGCCCAATGTAACCAACTAGTTAGGCCAAAGTTATTAATTCAGCGACCTTTGACGTTATAACTGGAAAACACTCAATTATAATTTCGCCACATTTTTAGAGCGTGTGGCGCCCTCTAGATCTCAAATAAGTATAAATTCAAAGTAACATAAAAGTTTAAACCAAAGTAAAGGGACGCTAACTTATACATGTATATATTTTTAATAGTATTGTTTATGTCATGACAAATTGACTGGACCATATCATAGCACAAGATGTAAGTTCAACCATTTTAAGTTTATAACTTTGTCTGGTTTTTCTTTAAGAAGGTTTATACCTGCTGAGCTGGCAACGTTGCATTTTTGTTAGTTTTTCTCGATTATTCCATAAAAATTTAATGAAAATTAAAAATGTTTTGTATACAAATTGCTCTAATATATAAGTGAATGTGTCTACTGCAATAATAATTCGTGATAGACTTTTATTTTCTTTAAAAACGAACAAATTATTACCTAACGGTTTTTAAAGAAAATAAAAGTCTTATCACGAATTATTATTGCAGTAGACACATTAACTTATATATTAGAACAATTTGTATACAAAACATTCTTAATTTTCATTAATTTTTTATGGAATAATCGAGAAAAACTAACAAAAATGCAACGTTGCCAGCTCAGCAGGTATAAAACCTCTTAAGAATCGTTAATTTGACTGTAAAAGTAGCAAGTGACATCTAAAACAAAAAAAATAACGAAAGTATTTAAGTATTCATATAAAACAAAAATAGTTCTGAAGTAAACAATAATGTATCCTGCTTACGAAATAATTATTTGAATTTATTATGTATATCATAAAATCTTAAAATAAAACAATTTTTAATTACGTAATTATATCTGGCTGGTTTCACTCAACCATTTTAAAATGTTATTGTGCAAGCTACAATATCATACATATATCCAAAAATTAAAAAGTATTGCCAGTATCGATAGATGAAATCCTCATTCACATTTTGATACTAATTTTTGAATAATAGGAATCCAAGCAAGATCTGAGTAGTGTATAAAAAATAATGTCTTCTGAGTACACTTGAGTATGAAATAATGTCTTGTATGTATATGTAGGTAATGTCAGCACCAAAGAACCTAGCACAGTAGCGTCTATCATGGTCATAATCATAAAATGCGTTTCTTTTCCTTTGCCTTCCCTTCCTCTCCTTTCGCTTTTTCGCGCGCTTTGTTAAGCATATTATTATCTATATTATGTGTTTTATGTTGACGATAAAACCCAGCGTCCAGCGTGCTAGGTCTTCAGACAGATGGTAATAAAAACACTGTTTTAACTAACCTTGTAGAGAAAGAAAAATCTCCCAAAAACTTAGCCAGATCTTGCTGATTTTGAAATAAACTCATTATGTGTCTAGAGATCAAACAAAAGATATCGTCAATTGCTTTTTGTTTGATATTTAGACATATCTGAGCAGTGTAATTAATTTCTTGTTATCTGCTTCATAAAAGATGCTTAAGAGGATTGTGATTGTGACGTATATACGAATATCAGCCATATTATACAAACGGTGATGACGTTTTACAACCCCTAATCGTTTACCAATCTTGACAAAATAAATAAATAAATATCACACCAATTAATCAAGTCCTGAAGTAAGCAATGAAGCTAATTTTAGACAAGCTGCCGGTGAAAACCGAATGTAGGCAAAAGTTTTTTAATATTGATTAATTGTAAACACACAATGGGGTAAATATATTTTGTAGGTATATAGAGTCCGAAAAAGCATTTTAAATTTAAAGTTCAAAATCACGAGTGCTTTTCATTTTCATAAAGGATGAATAACAAAAGTTGTTCAAAATCGGCTATTACGGCGTTTATGCAATGGACACGCTTATTGCTGTTTGTATAGTCGACCAGCTAATTCCTTTACCACCCTAAAGCCCAGTTTAGACTTAAAAGAAAAATCGGTTAAATGTCAATTGTACGGCTTAAAGCACCAAAGGCTATTTTCACAAGTCTGACTATCAGCCTTTTTTAAATTCTGATGTAGGAACTGTCATAGGAAATGGTAAATCACTTACTTGGTCGAATGACGAATGAAATCTAATTAAACATTAGATGGCTACACAAGATTTGTTAAAAAATTAAGAGCTTTAATTAAAACAAAACTTAACCGATTCCTATGTGTAACGAAAGTTACCCATATAGTTTGTATGACTAACTTTCGTAACACAAAGGAAGCGAACGTGATTTTTTTAATGTAGGTACAATTTATTTGAAAACAACTCACAATCCTCTTAAGGGTGATTCTTCAAGGTCGTGAAGTTTGTTTTATTCCTCTGTCGTATTTTTTTTTTACTTAGTACAGAAAAAATCATGCTCCCATGAAAATAGATTTGTTCAGTATCATAAATTTATGGTACTGAACAAATCTATTTTCATGGGAGCATGATTTTTTCTGTACTAAGTAAAAAAAAATACGACAGAGGAATAAAACAAAAATCACGACCTTGAAGAATCACCCTTAAGCAGCAACGCATCAATTTTAAGACCCACAAAACTACATAATAATCTGCGGTTCCGGCACCGAGAGCGCGATAGACTTGTGGGGCAACACCTGTCCTCCATTGACGTATAGTTCATCCTTCACTATGACGTCTTCGCCTAGCACGGTACAGTTCTCCATGCGTACCCAGCGGCCGACGACGGAGCGCCAGCCGACTATGCAGCTGTCGAGCCAGGCGTGCTGCCGGACGCATGCGCTGCGGAGGATCGTGCTGCGCTTTATGCATGCGCCTGCGCAAACAAACAACAATTTTAATGCCTACTGTCTATTTTTACAGGCTTTTATAAATAATTTTGTAAAAAGAGTTGTCCGTTTCAAATCTTGTAAGACGAATTAGGGTCGGAGCGAAAAAGACGTCGATCGGCTCGGCTCAATTGGGAATGTCTAAAAAAAATACCAGTGGTTTTTATATTTTTTTTGTATAGAAAAGTCAATTATAAGAAACTAATTTCAATATTTTGTCATTTAGTTCAGTACTTTTTTCAAAATTAATTATTTAAATTATTTTCGTTGATGACGTCAGATAAAAATTCTAAATCTATCTAAATGCGTACGATAAGGCAACTTGAAGGCAACCCCTTTAATTATTTTTTGCGTAGTGGTACACTGTAACTAGTGTCACTTTACTGGCGCTGTCAAAGTGCTAGATGTCAGACAGCGGGTCCAACCACACACAATACTCTTTGAACCACACGGAAAGTACGACTTGAACCGGTCACCCAATTTACACCAATGTCAAATGAAGGTCATTGCTTATTTGTAATGTAATAAATTCATTACATAATATTAAAATTAAATAACTACAGAAAACGAGTTAAAAAGCGTTTATCTCGAAATGGTTTTCGATTTACTATACATTGCAAAAAAATAGACACCCCCAATTCGGCCCGCTTAGCCGATGCAATCAACGTCTTTTTCGCTCTTATTGCGTTGACATAAAAGTTTTTCCGATCGGTTGAAGCTGATTTCGCGTCGATAGATATGGGGAGACCCTTACACTCACTTCGTATTTTTTTAGCATTAAAATACCTAAGGTAGGTACTTAAACAATTTTGAACAGTCTTTTTTTTTTTTGGAAAACGAAAAATAAAGTATAGTAAATATGAAGCTATAGCAATATGTATAAATAACTATGTATAAAACATTGTTATTTAATTTTTACTTGTTCTTATATAACTTGTTGAAGTTTTTTGTAATAAAATTATACAGGTCAGAATTGTTGGACACGTTAATCATTTTTCGTACTTTAATCTATGAAAAACACAAAAAAAAGCGTTGCAAATTGCCAGCGAGAGAGGCGGAAAACTCCACAATGTCGCCACATCGATTGTAGACAGAAATGGACACGATAACATTTCTAATCCTGTTATTAGTTCTGTGCCTACACCCAAAGCGTTCATCAAATTCAAAATTCAGAATCGTCAATTACGGCTGCAAATATTCTTACCATCTTCAATAACGACGTCAGGGCCAATGGTCACGTTGGGTCCGATCCGGCAACCTTTGCCGATAGTAGCGGTTGAGTCGATTAAAACATTGCCGACGACTCCTGGCCCATCGTAGAGCTTGTTCGAGTTCTTTTGTCGCAGGCTGTTTAGGTACATGCACATTCCTGAAACGAATTTAAAAAGTTATCATAAATACTGGTTTCTCTATCAAAGATCTGTCTTTGATTAAGAGTTGACAGCTTGAGGACTGGCCTTAAACTGGAATCACGTCTATCAGCAAAAAATCGCATTTTAAATATCATCATCATCATCATCAGCCTACAACAGTCCACTGCTGGACATAGGCCTCCCCCAATGAGCGCCATTGCGCCCTGTCCTCGGCTAGACGCATCCAGCTTCTACCAGCAGCCTTTCGCAGATCGTCACTCCACCTGGCCGGAGGGCGTCCTACACTACGTTTGCCAAGACGCGGTCTCCACTCAAGAACTCGTTTACTCCAACGGTTGTCGGTTCTTCGACAAATATGACCAGCCCACTGCCACTTCAACTTGCTAATTCTCTGAGCTATGTCGATGACCTTAGTTCTGTGTCGGATATCCTCGTTGCGGATTCTATCTTTCAGAGACACTCCGAGCATAGCTCGTTCCATAGCTCGCTGAGCGACTTTGAACTGGTGGATTAGCCGTACTGTGAGTGTCCACGTTTCAGCTCCGTATGTCATGACGGGTAGGACGCACTTGTTGAAAACTTTCGTTTTCAGACATTGCGGTATGGATGACGAGAAAACTTGACGCAATTTTCCGAATGCTGCCCAGCCCAGCTGAATCCTCCGCTTGGCTTCCTTTTCAAAATTGTTTCTACCTAGCTGCAAAATTTGCCCGAGGTATGTGTACTCCGAAACAACTTCAAGACGGTTTCCATTGACGATGACGGGCCCCGGATCAATGCGGTCGTTAACCATAATTTTGGTCTTATCCACATTCATACCGAGGCCTATCCGACGTGAGGCTGATGCTAGGTCGTCCAACATTTGTTCAACATTTTAAATATAGAAAATAGTTATTTTGTATCATCTTCAACTCGCCTTTTCACAGCTTAATTGATGAATCTCCATACTAAATAAGAGTTTTCGATATTTAAAACGCGATTCGATGCTGGTAGATGTGAATGCACTCTTAGGTGGCGTCCATTTACGAAAGATGATTTTGGCGATATAACTCTTTACGACATTAGAGTTCCTGGCAAAGAAATCCTTCAGATTGCTTTGCGCTAATTGCTTTTAGAAGGCAACATTTTTGGGATATCCTATTAAAACAAAGCGACAATAATCGTTGTGGTTTGCAGCAAACTTAAAACTTTCATACATTATTATAGCTAAAAAACTTTTTGACATGACAGATTGGGCAGAAAATCAACAGTATTTACCAGTAAGGAAATCCTTAGGCTGCCCCACATCCATCCAGAAGCCCTGAAGCTCCATGGCTAACAGCTGTCCATCTTTAGCCATGAATGGGAACACCTCCTTCTCTATTGACATGGGACGAAGGTCTATTCTGCTAAGAACTGATGGATTTAAGATGTACATGCCTGAATAAAAAAAAAACGTCATTATAGATGTAAAATATAATTGAATACCATTAACTATGAATAAAATGGTAGTAAGACAAAAACACGATTTTTTTTTTATATTATTGCATGAAGTCTCTAATATTTTAATGGCTATAAGTAATTTCTTGCTGAAACACAGAACTATATCAGGCCACTTTCAATCTGCACTTTTATTAATAGGACATAAAGTCCACGGTATAATACCTATAATAAATAAAGAAAGTAAAGATACTTTTACAATAGTTTCCAATTACTATATCTATGAAATTTAAGCAAAACTAAACAAAGTGACAAAGTAAAAATTACAATCAGTAGACACACATAATCATTACATAAAAAAGTAAAATGTTTCATTATAAAGGTTTTTACCAGCATTAATTTTGTTGGATATAAACTCCTGAGGTTTTTCCACAAAGCTTTCAATTTGCCCATCTTCCTTGTACACAACTACACCATACTTGGATGGTTCTTCCACCTTAGTTACTACTATTGTGCCCTCCTGGAATTTTATACATAATAAATTTTTATGTTACACCAAAATCAACAGAAAAATTTGTAAAAAAAAATAAAACTCAGACTAACCTAATCTAACTAAACCTAGAAACATATATTTACAAATATCACCTAGGTTGCTGCTATTGGGCATGGCACCCATAAGGCTGGCTGGGTTCCCTCATCGTATGGCAATGCCAATAGGTTGACTGAGGAAAGAGCCAGCCCTATGGTCACCTGTGAATCGGACAAGCTTACTAAAATTTAAGGAGATTTGAGTAGTTTTCAAAAAAAATGTACATAGTTATGGGATTTAATTAAAACAAAACTAAATTGATTCCTATGTGTAACGAAAGTTACCCATATAGTTTGTATGACTAACTTTCGTTACACAAAGGACACAATCGTGATTTTGTTTTCATTAAGCCCTTAATTATCAGTAATTTTTTGAAAACGGCCCATTCCTGACACCACAGCCCAAGGTGTCAACAGCAAAAGCCGCAAATATGTAGCTGTCTGCCAAATTTGCATATTTGCGACGTTTTGCTGTTTCGGCAGTCGCAGCCGCCACGCCCGTCTTCTATGACATGATTTATGTCATTTTATTGTCAAGAAAGGTTGATAAATTCATCCTTGTGTCTAGTTTTATGAAAAGTTTAATTTGAGTAAATGTGAAGTTTTTTTTTTATAGGAGATGCCTGAGATGAGTTAACCCAAGAATTTTCAGTACTAATGTTGACTAAAAAGCTACTTTGAACCTTATGTCATTGCGTGAAGATCACTTTGAGGTTGTATTTTTGATGCATATATCCGTCATTGGCATTGAAGAAATTAACAATCAAAGTTAAGAGTATATTTACAACATGCAAGAAAGATCAGTGAGGGGCATCATCCTAATAAATTATAACAGTTTTGAATGATTCATGGTCAATCTTAATATATAAAAGAAGAAACTGACTGACTGACTGACTGACTGACTGACTGACATATCAACGCACAGCCCAAACCACTGGGCCTAGAGATTCCAAATTTGGCATATAGGTTCCTTATAAGGTCTAGGGGTGCACTAAGAAAGGATTTTTCAAAATTCACTCCCTAAGGGGGTAAAAAGGGGGTTCAAAGTTTGTATGGGGAAACAAGATTAGTTCGACTATTTTAATCAAAACTTCACAGAAATACTCCTAATGATAAATGAGTAAACACGTGTTTCAGGTTTTTTGAGAATTCAACCCCTAAAAGGGGGGAAAGGGGTAACAAAGTCTGAAAATCCACATGGGTGTTGTTTCTATGGTTAATCGGGTCGCTGGTTATGAAAACAACAACGGTTTTAAAATCCGATGTGGCATACGTAAAATACCATCTCCCTGGATGGGGTGCGATGGGGTTGAAATGTCTAAATATCAATATGGGTGTCGTTTTTAATGTATAGCCCAAACCACTGGACCTAGAAACTTGAAATTTTGCACATAGATACCTTATACAATGTAGGTATCCACTAAGGAAGGATTTTTGGGAATTCCCACGGGAACGGGAAAAAACGGGATTTATATATTGGTTTCCGAGTGACCCTATCTCAGTAACTATAATAACTAGACTCTTCAAATTTGATACACAAGTAGGTATTACATTAGTTAAAACATTAATTTCAGGATTTTTCAAAATTCTCACGGGATAAGGAAAAAACGGGACTTATATATTCAGTTCAACGGAATCCTATGAACTATAATTACTAGACTCTTCAAATTTGGCATAGAAGTAGGTAATTATAATAGTAAAAAACAGTTTTAAGGATTTTCGGAAATTCCCACGGGATAAGGAAAAAACGGGATTTTTCGTTTTAATGGTCGTAGAAAGCTGAAATTCGGCATGTAGATTGCTTGGGAAGTATAGATGATGATGATGGCCCGGTGGACGTCCCTGCACGTTTCACAGTGAACTGCTCGATTTTTTATTTATTTATTTACTTATTTAGTTATAGTTTTGTAATAATTGAGTACTAACACTTAGGTTTTTAAGATTTTCATTGTTTACTAACCCCTTTTGTATGGACCTAAGTCTGAAATAAATTATTATTATTATAGAGGAGCATTGAGAGAGGACTTTACAAAATTCCCACGGGAACGGGAAAAAACGGGATTTTTCGTTTTAGTGGTCGTAGAAAGCTGAAATTCGGCATGTAGGTTGCTTTGGGAGTGTAGAGGAGCATTGAGAGAGGACTTTCCGAAATTCCCACGGGAACGAGAAAAAACAGGATTTATATATTCAGTTCAACGGAATCCCATGAACTATAATTACTAGACTCTTCAAATTTGGCATAGAAGTAGGTAATTATAGTAGTAAAAAACAGTATTAAGGACTTTCAGAAATTCCCACGGGATAAGGAAAAAACGGGATTTTTCGTTTTACTGGTCGTAGAAAGCTGAAATTCGGCATGTAGGTTGCTTGAGGAGTGCAGGGGAGCATTGAGAGAGAACTTTCTGAAATTCCCACGGGAACTAGAAAAAACGGGATTTTTCATTTTACTGGTCGTAGAAAGCTGAAATTAGGCAAGTGGGTTCCTTGGGGAGTGTAGGGGAGCATTAATAAAGCATTTCCCAAAATTCTTACGGGAACGAGAAAAAACGGGATTTTGCGTTTTACTGGTTGTAGAAAGGTAAAATTTCAAAATTCTAAAGTTTATACTGTAAATAGGCCACAAAGGGCTCTTTAACCGACTTCAAAAAAGGAGGAGGTTATGCATTCCACTGTATGTATTTTTTTTATGTAGGTATGTTCACCGATTTTTCGGTCAATTGTGGACCGATTTTAAAAATTCTTTTCTTATACGAAAGATTACTTTATACACTTACATATACTCCTGAGATGGTCCCATTGTCACCAAATCAGGATCTGATGACGGGATCTCAGGGAAATCGAGGGCAACCTTCAAATTTTGTAGGCACGCATACGTTTTTCATATATTTTCTCAAGCTATTTAAGTGATTGTGTCTGGTAGACATCATCTCTCATGTTTATGAGCTGATGATGGAAGGTAAAACTCCTTAACGGTTAGGAGTTGAGGATATTTTTTCAAATATTATAGGTACATATAGACCAATAGTTGTATTTTTGCAGGTTATCCAGGTGAGCTGATGATGGAAGGTTAAACTCCTTAACGGTTAGGAGTTATAGGAAGTTTCTTTAAATATCATATGCATGTACAGACCTTTAGTTGTATTCTTTCTGGTTATACAGATTTTTAGTGCTCGCTTCCGAATTAGTGAAAAACATTGTATACAAAGAAATACTGTAAAGGATTGTATCTACCTGAAGTTTAGTCGTGCTTGCTTGCACGCTTGCTTGCACGCTTACTTGCACGCTTTCTTGCACGCTTGCTTGCTTGCGTGCATGCATGCTTGCTTGCATATTTATTGCTTGCATGCTTTCTTGCATACTTGCATGCTTTCTTGCTTGCCTGTATGCTTGCTTGCTTGATATCTTGGTTCTTTGGAATACTCATGGTACACGCGAGCGAAGCCGCGGGAAAAAGCTAGTTACATTATAAATATTAATCTGTTATTTTCTACTGATGCAGATCAACATCAGATTTTCATTGATTTGTTCTGTCTACATCCCGTATCAAATCTGTCTTATCCTTCTAAATAAATCCGTGACTTGCAACTAGAACTGACACATTACACCTTCTTTAAAACAATAGTTACAAATTACTCAGCTACTTAGTAATACCAAGGCAATTTGTTCCAAGTTATTTGCATAATAACACATCAATTGAAACCACGTAATGGATAACCTAGTTCATTGCTTAACTGAAAGATAACAAAGTAAGTAAGGCTTGTTATCAGAAGCACTCACATACTGGTACTAACAAGTTATATGCAATAATCCACTGGACAAAAGCTTGAAGATAAAGAGTTTAATATGGTGATTACATATAGTTCAGGGGTCTTCTATGTATAACTATGAAGTGGATGCAATTGGGGATGTCTAATTTTTTGCAATGTAAAGTAAATCAAAAACCATTTTGAGATAAATGCTATAACTCGTTTTCTGTAGTTATTTAATTTTAATATTATGTAAGGAATTTATTATATAACAAATAAGCAATGACCTTCATTTGACATTGGTGTAAATTGCGTGACCGGTTCAAGTTGTACTTTATTCTGTGTGGTTAGAATTCTTCACAATTTACGCGTGGATTATACTACGGAGCTTGATTTGGACCCGCTGTCTAGCACTTTGACAGTGCCAGTAAAGTGACACAGTGTATAGTGTACCACTACGCAAAAAATAATTAAAGGGGTTGCCTTATCGTACGCATTTAGATAGATTTAGAAATTTGGCATTGTGGGAGCCCTCAATTATAATCTGACGTCATCAACTAAAATAGTTTAAATAATTAATTTTGAAAAAAGTAGAGAACTAAATGACAAAATATTGAAATTAGTTTCTTATAATTGACTTTTCTATACAAAAAAAATATAAAAACCACTGGTAATTTTTTTAGACATTCCCAATTGGGATTTTTTTTTTAAATTAATTATTGAAACTATTTTAGTTGATGACGTCAGATTATAATTGAAGGCTCCCACAATGCCAAATTTCTAAATCTATCTAAATGCGTACGATAAGGCAACCCCTTTAATTATTTTTTGCGTAGTGGTACACTATACACTGTGTCACTTTACTAGCACTGACAAAGTGCTAGATATCAGACAGCGGGTCCAAATCAAACTCCGTAGTATAATCCACGCGTAAATTCTAACCACACAGAATAAAGTACTACTTGAACCGGTCACGCAATTTACACCAATGTCAAATGAAGGTCATTGCTTATTTGTTATATAATAAATTTATTACATAATATTAAAATTAAATAACCACAGAAAACGATTTAAAAATCATTTATCTCAAAATGGTTTTCTATTTTCTATACATTGCAAAAAAATAGACATCCCCAATTAGAATATTTTTTTAAAATAATGGTTAATAATTTTCATAAGGGTTTATACTTTCTCTTCAAGTTAAAATGTGACAGACCAATAAATAAAAAATTGAGAACCTTCTCATTCTTTGATGTTGCTTCAAAAATAGTGCAGTATTATCTATGGGGACATTTTGAATATTAACCCTTTGTATGCCGTGTCCCAGATTGGTACCCAATTTAAGGCATTCTTTTTGTATTTTTTTTTTAATCTGTATCATTTGATTTATATGAAACTGTTGAGACTAGAATGCACAACTTTTTTCACTTTCGGCATACAAAAGGTTAAGGAAGCAGTTAAACTATCTGTGCATCTGGCCTATTAGTAATTCAAGTAATTTTTATGAAAAATTCAAAGAAGTCCATGTTGAATGTTACCCTCACAGCTTAAGATATTTTTTTCCAATAGTTAAATTAAAACAGGATACTTTACCTTTCCATGACTTTTATGAAACTTGGCAAGTTCTTTGAATGGGAAATCGCAAATGATGTCAGAGTTTAACACAAAGAATGGCTCGGTGCTCTTGCTTAACAGCTTACTTGCCAAAGCTATAGGCCCTGCTGTCCCCAGGGGCTCTACTTCATGAGAAAATGTCAAAGACACACCTAGTTTAGACACTTTTTCTAATAATTCTCTTTCCATATCATCTGCTCTATATGACACAGCTAAAATGACCTGGAAAGTAATGAAATATATGCACATTTTGTTTTTAATATTGAGAACGTCATACAGCAGTGTTTTTGCACTTCTTTTACCTGTGTGACTCCAGCCTCTACTAAAGCTTCAATTTGGTGCAATAGGATCGGTTTATTCGCAAACTCCACAAGAGGCTTTGGTCTACTCAAAGTTAAAGGCCTCAAACGAGTCCCGTAACCACCAACTAGGATCAAAGCCCTCATTTCACCCAGTTTCTTGTCTGTACCGCACATAATCTAAGCCGGATCAAAACTGTTAAGTAAGGAATTAATTATTATGCTACCGTGAACGTCTTGGGTAGCTTCTTGCACAAATTATAACACATACGTGTTTTATACACTTAGAATAGTATCTATTATTGCATTACATGTATAATAACACAAAAATAAATTCCTATTAGCTTTTTCCTCTGTTTGCTTACACTTTACTTACACACACACTGACTCATACATAAGATGAAATTACACGTCACAAATGTCATTAGTAAGTTGTCATTTACGACCAAGTTTTCGGAATAGACGCGCTTTTTACTGTGACCAGAACATAATAAATGCGTTCAAAATAATTAAGTCATATTTTACTTTATTTTAAGTATTTGAAACTACTCCATTTATTGAAAGAAACTCAAAGCAATAAAAAACAATGATGATAATGATAAGCTATACAATGGAACGGTGTCATAAATAAAATTATTTATATAAAATTAATCAATAAATTACTTATGTAAGGACGCATCTGTTACGTAATAGTTATCGTCATCTGTCAGTGTCACAAAATACTCTACCGAACCGATCCTTCCCCGCACTCACGATTTTATAATGGCTGTCCCGGTTCGGATTTTCTCTCGTTTCAAAGGTAATTAACGAAAATCTATCATAATTACTGTTATCTCTATTTACTGACTAAACGCCGATATTATTTTCTCCTATATATTGGCCATATATATGACGCGAAATGTCAACGTTACGTTCTGTTCACTTAACGGTGATAACCTTGCGATGTGATTAACACCTATTTCATAACTTTCTATCATTAATTTAAGTGGATTATATCACATATCTATTATCTTAAGGTGTCTATAAGGTAATAAAGTTATTATGTACGGCGATAAAATGATCAATGTCGTATTAATCATGACCCTAGTTATGATCGCCGAGACCTTCGTCTAAAAATATCACACACCTATTCCGAGTTTTTTCGTTATGCCCTCTGATTATGACTAAATACCAATTAGATTTAAGCTATACTATCGTTAATTATGTCAATTTTGTCATTGTTCAATTCAGCAGCTTGCAAATCAATCATTCTGTTGACCTTTGATCAATCAAACAATACAGTATGACCTTATCTCATGTTTTGTTTGTAACTCTATAAACTTCAATAAACGTTTGACTTTGTTTGAGATAGTAAATTCCAATAACAAAATTTTGTTTGTTTCACACAACAAAGAGAACAACTTGCTTTTTAATCCAATTATTATAAGAACTCTAAAGATATCTGAAGAAACATCCCAAAGAAGACTAAACCTAGATTAAATAGAAGAATAAATATTATTTAAATAAGACATTTTATTGACATATATGCTGAGTCATAATGAGAGAAGCATAATGGAGCAAGTTTCCAGCAATGTTCATTTTCATAATTTAAAAATAAGTATAGGTATAGATTAGTATACAGTACTTACATGTTGTTGCAAAAAAACTGTACATTAACATATTTTATTTGTTCTCTCAGATAATAGACTGTCTCATAAATAAAATTATTAATGTAATCCTAGTTGAAAATATATTTACTTTGCTGTTGTGAGTGGCTCAAATTTTAATACACAAAATTGTTTCTATGCCCAATATTATAGTGAAAATAAATGGAACACTCACATCTTAAAACGAGTTTAACTCAACATGTTTCGGGCTACTCCGTAGCCCTTCCTCTCGGAGTCGCACGTCACGGCGGCTGCCAAACGCGCACACCTGTGCACATGCATTTAACACATGTGCGCGTTTGGCAGCCGCCGTGACGTGCAACTCCGAGAGAAAGGGCTACAGATTAGGCCAAAACATGTTGAGTTGAACTGGTTTTAAGATGTGAGTGATCCGTTTATTTTCACTATGGGTGAGTCTCACGGTAGTTTCATGTTAAAAATACCCATGATTGTATATTGTAACACACATAATTGTATGTATACCATTACATAAAAAAAACCGGCCAAGAGCGTGTCGGACACGCCCAAGGTAGGGTTCCGTAGCCATTACAAAAAAATCAAGTAATATTTTTCTAAGGATTTTGTATGTGTACGGAATCATCCAAGTTTAGGTATGTTTTATACCTTAGGCTACTATTTACTCTTAAACTACAAATAATTTCCATGCAATCTTAGCCGCTATAATTTTCCTAGTAAATTTGATATATTTACTACCATTCTGAATTTTTTCAAATTTTTCCACCCAACAGTTTAGATTTTAGAGGGGGGGGGGGACGCTCGATTTTAATGAAAATTTTCACTTTAAAGTTGAATATTTCGCAAACAGATCACTGAATAGAAAAATCATGTTAGCAACCCCGCAATGGTTTTAAAAGACCTATCCAACGATACCCCACACTATAGGATTAGTCGAGAAAAAAAAAATCACCCCCCTTTACGTCTATGGGAGGTACCCTAAAAAATTTTTTTTTTTATTTTTTATTTTACCACTTTGTTGGCGTGACTGATATGTATATTCATGCCAAATTACAGCTTTATAGTACTAACGATCTCTGAGCTTAGCCGCGGACAGACAGACAGACAGACGGACAGACATGGCGAAACTATAAGGGTTCCTAGTTGACTACGGAACCCTAAAAAGAAGATAAGACCGCCTATTGTCTACCTGAATTTTTCTTTTTGTAATGTCACTACAGCTTTTGGTGATCAATAAAGAATATTTGTATTGTATTATATTGTATAATGTATCATTAATATCATTATTAGTTTGTAGTGAACAGTAAAGTGTTTATCATCATCATCATCAGCCTATGTTCTTCCACTGCTGGACAGAAGCCTCTCCCATGGCATGCCACTGAGCACAATCCTCGGCCACTCTCATCCAGCTCAAGTGTTTATAATAGTAGTTAACTTTGAAAGTACTCAATTGGCATAGTCAAGGCCTAATTGGAAAGCAAATAATGTTGAATGATAAATAAATTTTATTTCTAATTCAACCTTTCTTGCTGACTGTACTTGTTGTTGACTTTACTTATATTTGTCATCATTTCATTTTAATCCATTTACAAAAAGAGGATGAAATGCAACTTGGAACTTACTGGACTTAAATAAAGCTTGTAAAAAGTAATACACAAACACAACTAAACAATTATGAACAAACATTTTAACAATTAGTACTCTACTCAGAGACAGCCACTAATCTTTTATTGTAAATGAAAGAGTGTACTTATTCAATTATGTTGAAAACAGATACCACACTACAGATGCAACATTTTTTTTTCAGATGGTCTAAACCTCAAAAATGTTAGATTTCAATGTGGGGGAGGAAGTAACCCATACCATCAAACAAGGAAAAACCTAGCATTAACATCAGAAACTAAAGTAATTGTACAAGGTTTTACCGGCAAGCAGGGCACTTTTCATAGCCAGCAGGCCCTCGACTATGGCACTAAAGTTGTGGGTGGGGTGTCGCCCAAGAAAGCTGGTACGGAACATCTTGGCAAGCCTGTGTTTGCAACGGTGAAGGAAGCCATGGCGGCTACTGGGGCCAACGCGTCGGTTCTCTACATCCCGCCACCAGCTGCTGCTGCCGGTATCCTTGAAGCCATTGAAGCTGAAGTGCCCCTTATCGTCTGTATCACAGAAGGTGTCCCTCAACATGTAAGTACTGAATACTAATCTATACCCATAAATAGAGGCGACGCCGGAAGTAGGTGACGTGGGACACCATCTACGGTCTCGCGGTCTGAAGAGCCGCGCGCTTCGAAAGTTTCTCGTATTTTTGCTAATTTGAACATCCGTAATCTAATGTGTGGGGTGCCATATAGATAAGATAGGGCCTCGCAAAATATATCTTGCCCACACCAAATGTAAGTCCTGCACCACCACTGCCTATAAAAGAGTACTATGACTAACAAACAATGCACATCTTAAACTACTGGTACTAGAGCTAAAGACTTGAAATTTGGCAGACATATTCCTTGAGGATCATAGAGGTGCACTAAGAAGGGATTTTTAGAAATTATCATGGGGTAGAGAGTATGAGGGCGAGGGGTGCGGCCCGCCCCGGGCGGCTCTTTTACGGGGCGGTATTTCACTTATATCTATTTATCTTGTAAATATTTCAATTAATTAATATTATCTTTTAAATTGAAATACTTAAATAAGAGAGCAACGAAATTTTCTTCCGTCCCAGGTGGCTATGCGACTAGCAAATTTTTTATTTTGCCAAACAAACAAACCCTGAAATCAAGCTAAGTGTTAGTATAAAGGAATAATGGCCAAATACATTCTCATTAGATTACTTACATTATAATGTGGGCATTATTTTTGTGATTTACCTCAGGAAACCTTTGTAAACATTAAGATGTTCTAATCTTAATAGGGATGTTTCCTAGGTAAAAAAAATAATAATTCTTATTAGTCCGTATTTTACATTATCAAAAAATATTAGACACGTAATTTTTCTTGTGACAATTAAACAAAAAATGACGAAGATAGGGCGCGTTGAACTTCCGCGTGACGAGGCGTGACGTCACTTGTTCCTAAAACGCTCATACAAAGTGTAGGAACAAGTGACGTCACGTGAAACTTCAACGCGCCATATCCTCGTAATTTTTTGTATAATTGACAAAATAAAAAATACGTGTCCAATATTTTTTGATAATCTAAAAGACTGACTAGTTAGGAAAGTAGCCTATTGTACTAACTAATACTGATGCATGTTAATAATTGAGACTGCCTTTTAAATTATGTGTATAAATAATTTTTATTTATCTCTCTATTAGTACAGAGACATTTTGTAATTTTTTAATGATTCATGGTCCTAACCTAACCTATCGTACGATCGTACGCTACTTGTACCAACGAAGCGTTACTATTGGTTTGCGGTCATTTTCGACTTTCGTTTTTCACAATTGGATTTTTGACTCTAGTCAAAATAGTAGTTATAAATCGATTGTACAATCGAAACTAAATCACCTCGTTTCGGGAAAACAACCACTAAAATTTCACGGTGTATTTGTTACGTGATGTAGACCGTAATTACCTTCAACAAGTTCCCGATATATTAATGCTGTTGCATGCATCATGATCACAAGTTGACTCAGGTAGAATCATTGTCCATCCTGTAATAAATATATGTAGAAAGATTTTTATTGATGTCACACAACATTCAGTAACACACAACACGGTTGGGTAAGAAGTGCTTGGAATGAACTACCCGAACTTGTGATAAGTGCGCCTACAGTAAATTGTTTTAAAATTAGACTGGACACTTATATAAAAAGACTTAAAACACAAGTGTAGTGATATGCACGCATCAGCTCATTGAGCTGAAATAATAATAATAATAATTCAACATAATTTATTCCTACTTTTTCAAAGATTTATTCACAATTTTCAGGACATGGTGCGAGTGAAACACGCACTCCTCAGGCAGAGCAAGTCCAGATTGGTCGGCCCCAACTGCCCCGGCATCATAGCACCTGAGAAATGCAAAATCGGCATTATGCCCGCCGCTGTTCACAAGAAAGGTTGCATTGGTGTTGTCTCGCGTTCTGGTACACTCACCTATGAAGCCTGCCATCAGACTACTTTAGTAAGTATACATTAACTCTCCAACACCCCCCTTCACCCAACTTTCCTCCTTTGCATGGCGTCACGGGCTACCCCCATACGCCAAATTGTAAATAAATAAATAACATGGGATCCGTGGGCGGCCGTCAATATTTAATTTACATATTATATTTATTTTTGTGATTTACTCGACCCTAAAAAATTTGGGGTACACCTGTGACCCCCATGGCGACTTGAACTCAGAAAGCCTTATTTACATATTGGCAGCAGGAGTGTTAAATAAAAGTGAGTTCTCATAACACTACATTGGAGACAGACTTATTAGTGTGAATATTTTATTTTTAGTGTTAAACTATAATTTTCCACATACCAAAATTTGTATAAACTGCATGTTCGATTGATTGACCCTAGTATGGAGGCACGGCCATGTGATACATGATGACGTAACCCAATAGTGAGGGCATTTGAAACCTGACTCCATAGTGGAAGCACAGACACCTGACAAGTTGCATGCCTTATCACTAGCACCCCGTCAAGGACGCTTGATTGACATGTTCACAGTCCCATACAAATTTCAAATTCCTGGTAAAGTCCAGCAAATTAGTTTAATCATATTTTACCATCCTGCTCAGTGTTTAAAAAGATATTGTATTAATCTGGATACAAGTCTGGTTGTTTCTTAGTGCCCCATATGTGGGCACAGACCTGTGGAGCTAAGTCGCTGTGACCCTTATATGACGCACTGGACTGAGAAAGTGTTAAGGTCTCAAAATGGCGATCAGAGGAAACGAAATAAGACATGTTTTAACAGTTAATTTGCATCTTATCTACACACTACACATTACTCGACATTGTGGTACAGATATGAATGCAGTATAAAATTGAGTTATCACCTCTCGTGTATCGTCAGATACGAAATAAAATTACGTAAGCCTGGTGTAATTTTCTTTGCAGGTTTTCGAAGATAACATTTTGTATTAACGCAATTGAACTGAGCAATCTATGTCCAGCCTTGACCTTTGTTTTTTGTTGTTTTCGTAATGACAGGTTCACTGTCCTATGATTCACATATGTTGCATGAACGTAGTTTTTATTACCGGTCTGATATAATAATTACATGTGATCGGATTCGGTTGAATATAACTTTCCATATTAGAAGAAAGCATTGGACGTTATGTACAGTCAGCAACGAAAGATGCGGAACAGAACTTACTGAACGCATGAATTGTTTTTAAGCTGCGTATCGACTTCGCGCGGTAAACCATCGAACATTGGCTCGCGCGGCAAACGCGCACTATGTATACCGTGCCGCTGCGCGAGGCAACTCGAACATTGGGGCGCTGGAACGTGCCAAAACACAGGTTAGCCGCGGTCAAACAATGCCCGCGCGGCGGCCGCACGAAGTCACTACGCAGCTTTATGTAGAACTTGCCATATCAATCATATTATGGTCTTTTTAGGGTTCCGTAGTCAACTAGGAACCCTTATAGTTTCGCCATGTCTGTCCGTCTGTCTGTCTGTCTGTCTGTCTGTCCGTCCACGGCTAAGCTCAAAGACTGTTAGTACTAGAAAGCTGTTATTTGGCATGAATATATATATCAGTCACGCCGACAAAGTGATTACATAAAAAAAACTAGAATAATTTTTTTAGGGTACCTCCCATAGACGTAAAGAGGGGGTGATTTTTTTTTCTGGACTAACCCTATAGTGTGGGGTATCATTGGATAGGTATTTGAAAATAAATAGGGGTTTTCTTAAACCATTTTTTGATAAAGTGAATATTTTAGGAGATATTCACTCCGAAAGTTCAAAATAATGTTCCCCCCTCTCTAACTTTTGAACCGCACATCTAAAAAATATGAAAAAAATCACGTAAGTTAAACTTAATAAAAACTTTCTAGGAAAATTATTTTCAACTTAATCAGCTAGCAGTTTTTAAGTTTTTGTAAAAAAATATTTCTTAACTAAGATTGTAACTTAACTGCCATTGCAAGCATTTTTTCAACCGACGAAAACAAAAGGAGGAGGTTCTCAAGTCGACGTGTATATTTGTTATTTTTTTTTTTTATGTATGATCATGCATAACTTTTTACAGAGTAGTCCGATTTTGATGATTCTTTTTTTATTGGAAAGCGTATACCCCGAGGAAGGTCCCATTTAAATTTGGAAATAATATTCCTACCCTAAGGGTAGGAAAACAGGGGATTATTGATTGTTCAGTTACTGATTGTACTATATGACCACGCATAACTTATTACAGAGTAGTCGGATTTTGATGATTCTTTTTTTATTGGAAAGCGTATACCCCAAGGGAGGTCCCATGTAAATTTGGAAATAATATTCCTACCCTAAGGGTAGGAAAACAGGGCATGATTGACTAACTTTTTACAGAGTAGTCCGATTTTCATAATTCTTTTTTATTGGATAGGGTGTACCTTGAAGTTGGTATTATATAAATTTGGAAAAAAAAAATTACCCCACGAATGGGAAAAAAGTATAAAATAAAAACTTTTTAACAAAAAATTAAACCGCCGAAAAACTGAAAAGCAAAAAATAATACCTTTTTTGTTTGACCTTAATCTAGGTACCAGTTTGAAGTTGGTGCCTCAGCACTAGCCAGGAGGAGTGGACCTATAATCTTCTACCTGATTGGCTTCTATCACTCCTCCTGGCTCGTGCTGAGGCACCGACTTCAAACTGGTTCTTAGTTTAAGTTCAAACAAAAAAGGTATTATTTTTTGCTTTTCAGTTTTTTCGGCGGTTTAATTTTTTTGTTAATTTCTTTAAGTACTTATAAGATTACGCTAACATATCTTCTTTTAAATAAAAAAAATATATTACATCTGAAAAACAATCAACATAATTACATACTAGTTCTTAGTTACCCAATTCGCCAATAGATGGCGCTGTACCACCGACGTTGGGACCAAAACAACCACATTAATAAAGTATGCAAAGATTTTTTCGTACCTGCTACGGAACCCTATCTCGGGCGTGTCCCACACGCTCTTGGCCGGTTTTTTTTATTTCTTAAGAGCGTTTATACCTGCTGAGCTGGCAACGTTGCATTTTTGTTAAAAATTGAATGAAAATTAAAAATGTGGTCTATAAGAATTGTTCTAATATTTATGTAAGTTAATTTGGTCTTGATATGATAAGCTATATATTTGAACGCCTAAAACTAGATGGCATTAACTATCCTGTTATGATCTTTTGAATTTTCTTTTTTAATGTAATTATTAATATCAAATATTTCTATTGATTTCTAGACTGGGCTGGGCCAAACACTCTGTGTGGGAATCGGAGGTGACCCGTTCAATGGCACTGACTTCATCGACTGCCTGGAAGTGTTCCTGAACGACCCTGAGACTAAGGGCATCATTCTCATCGGCGAGATCGGAGGCAACGCCGAGGAAATGGCTGCGGAATACCTCATCAAGCACAACACGGTAATTACATTATAACCTCATTTAAGCTTTTATTTTACAGGGTAAAATTTAAAATGTGATACAAAATTTGTATTTCTTAGTTAGTTAATGTTGGGCAACAACTCAATTGTTAGAATTACCCCCTCCTGTTTCACCATCCATTGATCAAATTTATTTGACGGCTAAATGTGATGCTGTCTCTGTTTGTTTTGTTTGTTTGGTGAAATGAAATTTACAAACTCTATACAGGGTTATTTGTAATTCACTAGCATCCTTTTAACCCTAAACTCCTACCACTTAAACAAATGTTTTTTTGTTTTACGGCTTTTGTCATAACTTAATATTTTTGGTGTAATAACGTTTTGAAAATTTGAGATTACCTCTTATTTTTACGATACTCTGTGTATTTGTATAGGAAAAAAAGTGCTTCATTTTAAAAAGTCGTAAAACGAAAAACATTTGTTTGAGTGATAGGAATTCAGGGTTAAGAGGATGTCAGTGAATTACAAATAACCCTGTACATAAATGGTTATGGTTACCTCAAATTAAATAACACTAATTAAAACAAATGAGTTATACTATAGCATTACATCGTCCATAGAAACACTGCATTTGTATCGCGATTTAAGTTTAATTCTGTATCATTCTAATGGCTTTGAAGAAAGCACTACTATCATAGCAGTTTGTTAAGCCCTTTTCCAAGCCTAGAGCATATATCAACTTTATAATATGGTACAAAATTTAATTAAATTCTTAAAACTACTTCATTTTAAATTAACACTATGATTAATTTAATTACATAGGTATTAGAGTGTTTAACACGTTCGGCGCCGGCAATGTTCTGCTAAGCTCTTACTTAACTATGCCGGCCGAAATGATTGTACACGAATGAGTGTCACTGGCATAGGAGTACCAATTTTGTTGACACCCATGCGTGTTGCTGGCACAGAAGTAAGAATTCTGTTGACACCCATGCGTGTCGCTGGCAATAAAGAAAGAATAGCTATATATGGCTAGTAAGAATATTCAGGTCCCAGACAGACGTGACACTTTCACTGAATGTGTTAAATTACTGGGTCCTGGTAAAGGGTTAAGCTTCTAAAACTCCATATTTGAATGATAGTCTGCCTGTAGAAAGTTAAACCAACTAGAAACAAGTATAAAACAATAGGAAAATCTATATTTCACCTAATTTTAAATTAATTCTTGTTGGTTGTTGGCTAACATAACAGTTGAATTTTTTATTTAGTTCAATCTAAGAAAAATAAAAATTCTTGTGAAAAATATTATCACTAAAACATATTTTTTTTTTAACCTAAAATTACCTATTTACAATTTTTGATTTTTAGCTACATAATAATTATCCTAATTTATATTTCAATATTTTTCTTTGTCATTTAACAGATGACGAAGGTATGGATCTTCAAACACAGCCCAAGTCTAAGGTTTAATTTGCCTGATTTCAAATTCAGTTGACATTGATACCATGTCATATTTGTAAAAAATATTTCACTACAATAATCAAATACCTATTGGTTGATATGCGTCTAAACCCATAGTTTAGTTAACAAAACCAGATTTGCAGCTACATGTTGTATTTGGTGTATAAATTTTCGAATCATATCATTTTCAAGTACATTACAATGTCTGGTTTTGTTTATTTCCGTAACCCCTATGTGTACTTTTTGTGATCGACAGTAATCATTGTAGAGTTCAAGTGATGTCATATTACTATAGTGAAAAAAAATAGACAAAAAAAAAATAGTGAGAAAAATAAAACAG
Source organism: Archips crataeganus (assembly GCA_947859365.1). Classification (NCBI taxonomy): domain Eukaryota; kingdom Metazoa; phylum Arthropoda; class Insecta; order Lepidoptera; family Tortricidae; genus Archips; species Archips crataeganus. Next base: position 10,090,098 of record OX402066.1, on the reverse strand, counting down.
ACTATTATATACATACTTTGTAATGAAAGTTTCATTTAAAACATTCCATAGTACTTAGTTAAAGTTAGTTTCTCTGTTTGGAGTTATATTATGATTCATAGCCATTTCTTTGGAACAGTTTATCTTTATACTAACTACGTAGAAGTAGACCAACAATCATCTTAACATTGTAGTTACAAACAGTGGCGTAGCTAAGTAACCTAGGAATGCGGTGCAAATAAAATGGCCCCAATTTTTTTTATTATTTTTAGTAGATGTAGATTAATGTGGAGATAGCGCAATGTCTCTCTCCAGCCAGTAAAATACGAAATATTATAATTATAAATATGCAAGCATGCAGGGCGCAGTAGAGTAGTAGAGCTTCTGACTCAAACCAACTCAAACTCTAGGAAAATTTAAATTCTTTCTCTTCTCTCTACTTCAAAACCTTCCGTTCGTTGTGGCTCTTTTATCTTATATATGTGACAGGAACCTACCGGTTGATACGCTACTACCCAGATGAACGACACACATCCTTTTTGTCCTTTGTTCCGTTTGGTAACCAAAATTTCGTAACCACCCAGTATCTACACCAGCTGTGGCTGTAGGCAATTACGAAATTTTGGTTACGAAACGGGACTAAAAGGTTTTAGTTACGAAAATAAAATATTCTTATGCGGATGCGGGTAGGTTAATTTGTGTATTACCGTATTGTCGTCTATAGACGTCGCTGGTGTTCAAAAGGTTAAGGATAGGACAGTTGGAACTTTGCTGATTATGCTGGTTAGGATCTGAGGGCCCCTACCTAGCCGTGGGAACGTGGGCCGTTATTAATTAAACCCTGACACATTGTACAACTATGAAGTTTCTGAATATTGACAATGCGAACCATAAGAATAAAATGCTATACGTCATACACATTTTTATGTTTGCGTCTCTCTTGTGGACATGGCAAAAGTTAAGGGTCTATAGACAATATTAATATTTTTTAGTTAAGTCTACATCAGTGTGTGGGACGCTTGGCTAACTTTCGGTCCATTTAAATAAATCTTAAGTTGGTTGACTCTTGAGTGTCTAAAATTATGTCTTTAGGAGATTTTTTTTTCTTATGCTTTGTATGACTTTATTACTTGTTGCGTGTGACAATAATATACAGCATTTTATTTCCTTTGGTGTGAACCATTGTCAATATTCATAAACTACATTTATGAATATTGACTTACGCAATGTGCCAGAATTTACTTCATTGGCATTGACTATAGTCCTAACAGCTACGCCACTGGTTACAAAAGCAATATCTAAATTTTTGTACTTAGTTCTTTTCATTTGAAACTGAACCACAAGATTGAGGTATTAACATTTATTGTTTGGTAATTTCAGGGCCAGAAAGCCAAACCTGTCGTGTCATTCATCGCAGGGTTGACCGCCCCCCCTGGCAGGCGGATGGGCCACGCTGGCGCCATCATATCCGGCGGCAAAGGCGGTGCCATGGACAAAATCAAAGCCCTAGAAAAAGCGAACGTCATCGTCACTCGCTCTCCCGCCAAAATGGGAACTGAACTCCTCAAAGAAATGAAGCGATTAGAAATTGTCTAAGATATTTTTCAACACGTCTTTATCCTTGTATAGACTTTTAGAAAATATACATGTATGTTTACAAACTTGTTTTTATGTCAGTTTTATTGATGCGTCAGCAAGGCATGTTATCCCGTTCTGATAGTATTAAAAATTTACCTCTGAATGTCCATTGATATAACTGCCCTTACGAAGCATGATTTTGAGAACTCGAATTGGCTTAGTCAACCTAAAGTGTAGAGTGGAAATAATTAATTTGTTTTGTTTGTCTCAAATTGTATTTTTTTTTTGCTAAGGGCAGATACTAATTACTAATCTATGTCATAAACATTAATATTTTATGCAGTGTCCTGCACGATATTAAAATTGTTAGTAAAGCACATAGTATTATAAGTATTGTAAATGTTAAGCTACCCTCAATTTGCTATGCTATGGTCACGATATTATGATTTATAAAATTCGATTCAACATATATTTTATTGGCTATGCTTTAAACAGGCTATGTGGTTCAAATATTAAAAACTTTAACATGTAATGTTAACAATATATACGAATATTAAACTTCAATCTTTTCATTTATTTCCCACTAAGTCTATTTCCTCTAAATTTATGTCCTTCCAGGGTCTTGCACTATCTTCATACCCACAGTTCATACCAAATTTCATCTAAATCGGTTCAGCGGTTTATAATATTAGTATTGATAACGCACGCAGGTTAGCCTCCTAAGGGCCGCTTGATTGTCGCTCGTGCCTAAAATACCACGTTGCCAAAATACATGTGGAATAAGACATTCCACCAAAAATATAACTTCCTTGAGTAATCTTCAATTTTTTAATGTGGTACTTGTTTACAACGATAATCTGGTAAGCTAGAAATACGGTAAATTACCTAATGTAGTATTTTTAAAAATGTGGTATTTTGGGAATATGGTATTTTAAGCGCGAGCGAGCGTTGCTTGTATAGATTTAAAAAACTAAATCGTTGGAATTTAATTCGTAAAACCCAGGGATGACAGTCCAGTTTAGCAGTTAACTCGGAGCGTAACTTCGTAGAATTAACCTTGGTCCGTGAAATTCTGTATAAGAAAAACCCTACACTAGCGTCTTTTGAGCCTCGGCATTCTGTTAACGACCGCGCAGCGGTAATGCAACGTTTGCGCAGCGTCGACGCAACACCGGCTCAACTGTGCCGTGACGCCAGCGACGTTACTGAGTGTCAGCATCTCACCAGCATGCTTATGGCAACAGCCACAGTTAATGACGTCGCGTTGCTGGTGAGACGCTGACGCTCGACAAACGCCGCTGGCGTCGCGTCGACGCTGCACAAGTTGCGTCGTCGCTGCACGGATGCTGGCCAGTCGCGGCGCTCTAAAGACGCTAATGTGGGGCCTGCCTTAGGCTATCTTTTTGGTGGAAGCTTAACCCTTTTCCAGGCATAGTGCATAATATAGCGACCACATAAATCTATACAAAGATTCGACCTTGTCCCCTTTACGATATGGCAGAAAATCAATTGGATTTGTTTGAAATGAAATATGCTTTGCCTTTAAATTAATTCTGCATAGGTAAACAATATAACAAAATGATTAATTTTGTGAGTAGCCTATCTAAATAGATGAGGCCTGGAAAAGGATTGATAATTAAATAAAATAAATAAGAAATAAATAAATATCACGGGACAATTCACAGCAATTGACCTAGTCCCAAAGTAAGCTAAGTAAAGCTTGTGTTAATAATAATTAAAGGGGTAAATTTAAATTAAACAACTAAAATAACATTATATCAATAGAAATGTTTTATTTTTGTTTAAAAGTTTTAATATAAGTCTTTATATACATCTATGTCTATCAGAATAATCACAGACAATGTTATTGGGCAACTTGGAAACAAAACAAAAGAAACATAATAGTTACAACTTAACTAGTAACGTGATAACTTATTCTTATATGTAGGCAGTCAAAAAAAGTTTAACCAAAAATATAACCAGTAAGTAAACTAGTGAAAACAAAACTTGGACCAAATCCAGAAACATACAGATCTATTGGTATGTTAGTGAACAGAGGAAAAGAACTTATGCCCTATGGAAATTTACAAGTTCTAAAACTACCACTTATCTCTGCGGCCTCCACCGAAGCCTCCATCACGGCCTCCGCCTCCGAAGCGGTCCCCGCCGCTCCCGTGGCCCCCGCGGCCGCCGCGCCCGCCACGACCACCACCCTCCTTGTCACGCCGCAGCTTCATGGCCTCAAATCTTTTTGCCATATCTTCCAATTCATCAGGCACTTCCTGATTTGCTTCCTCGAGTATCTTTATCAATTCTCGCGCGTGCGCCCAGTCACTCCTTGATATAAATGACAAGGAAATGCCAGTTTTTCCCGCGCGTCCAGTCCTACCCACTCTGTGAACATATTCTTCGATATGACGCGGAAAATCCAAGTTTATGACATGCGTCAGATCTTTTATGTCTATGCCTCTGGATGCTACATCTGTTGCAATCAATATGTTTACTGTTCCATCTACCATTTCTTCTAAAGCTGCTTCACGGTCACTCTGGTCTCTGTCTCCATGCAAAGACTGGCATTCAATACCTCTTATTGCTAATTCAGTGGAAATGTGTGTTGCTGTTGCTTTTTTGCCACAAAACACTATTACTTTGTCAGTAGGCTCCATATTGTTGAGAAAGTCTAGCAGAACCTGCTCTTTGTTATCCTCATCAACAAATATACATTTTTGTGTGACCGTATGAACAGCAGCAAGATCTAATGAACCCACATTCACTTGTATGGGGTCTTGCATGTAAGATTCAGCCAGACGCCGCACACCATTCGGCCAGGTAGCCGAGGTCATTACAGTCTGTCGGTCAGGCCTGACATCAAATAATGATTTCCTGATTTGTGGCTCAAATCCCATATCCAACATTCTATCAGCCTCGTCAAGAACAATGTAAGAAAAGTTTATGATATTCAAGTGCTTAGCCATTATCAGATCATTGAGTCGTCCTGGGGTAGCAATCACAATGTCAACACCTTTTGAAACTATTTTGATTTGTTCCTTTCTGTCAGCCCCTCCATATAGGCACACAGATTTAATGTCTCTGTACTGATACTTGGCAACTTCCTTGTCAATCTGTATAGCAAGCTCTCTTGTAGGAGCCATAATTAGAACTGAAGGACCCTCACGCTGATCCCTAGGAATTGTCTGACCGTCAATATGTAACAAGGCTGGCAGGAGAAAAGCTAAAGTTTTACCAGTGCCAGTCTGAGCAATACCGATCATGTCATCTCCTCTCAAAAGAATTGGCCATGCTTGACTTTGAATAGGTGACGGTTGTTTAAAGTCCTGCTTGTATATTTCTTTCAAAATATCTGGGTAGTGCTGAAATGCTTGTTCAAACGTCAACACTGGGTTAGGAATAGGCCGCATACCTGGTTTTTCATTAAAAGTCCTCTTTACCTGTATGTCATGATTAGCTCTACGCCAGCGAGCTACTTCTGCAGGGGGCATGGCTTTGACTTGAGGATCTTCCTTGTAGAAATCTTTAACAATGGGGGGTAGCTCAGCCCATCTCCGCTGTTGGTGATCTTCATAAAAGGAGTTCAGTTTGGTCCAGTCTATAATTTCCACTCCATTTTCATTTACCTTGAAAAAATCCCCTGAGCGTTGGCTGGCGTCACTATTGTTAAGATCTACTTTTGTTCCGGGGGGTTTATAGTCTTTAACTAAGTCATTGATCATGTCTTCAACTTTTGCAATGGCTTCATCAGTACCAGACAATGTGATTTCAGTCTCGTCGCCACCGGAATCTCCAATTTTTACTTTTGCCTCTGATTCAAATTCTAGATCGCGGATTTTTGATCCGCCCTTACCAATTACGCGCCCAACTTTATTGGAAGGCACGGTAATTACTTTTTTGTTACCTTCATCGGTCCTCGAGAAGTTGCGGCGGTCCCGATCTCCATCGTTGCGGCGGTCCCGTTCTCCATCGTTGCGGCGGCCCCAGCCACCATCGTTGCGACGGTCTCGGTTTACATCCTCGCGGCGTTCACCGTCGTGACGACTGCGGTTGTCGTAACTAGAAGCTCCACGGGATCTCCAATTAGTCTCATTACTGCCGCCCCTACCTCTACCTCTACTTCCACGTGATGATGAGCCACGATCCTGATTATACGAAGATGCAGCTACCGGCGGGTATGCGACTACCGGATCATCTTCCCACTCGTCAGACATTTTGTATTAACTGTTTTTATTTAGATTAAATTAAGTTTCTTTAATTTCTATTCAATGCTTGATCTGCAAGCCATGAAATCAGGTGCGAACAATGTAAAAATACACCATGCTTTTTTAACTGTTATTGTCTTGAATGAAATGAAGCCCAATGAATGAAACAAACAAACTAAATTGTTATAAACATAGACAATTCTTTTTTTTTTGGTGCTCAGTGCTGCCAATTTAAATTTTGAAAATTCCTGTTTATTTTGTTTAGACTTGTAGCATGACATGCTACATTGCGTACTTTGTAGGCAAGGATAGTGTGTACGTACGTAACATGTTTTGTATCAGGTTTACAATTTCGCCTTGTGTAGATATAGTGTGGGTATGGTTACAATTGAGAAATCTCTTTGCCACGCAAGCGAATGTAAATTTGTGATTTCGATCAGGAGTCAAAGAATATGATAAATTTAAAGTGGGCTTGATGATAAGACAAGATAACGAAGTAAATATTTTAGGACAACTGTGAACTCACGGTTTAGTCCATCATAATATAATAGGTCGCAGTCGATAGCCATCTTCCGGAATCGCTTAGGGGTGTACTGGCTTGACAGTTCCTCTTAAATTGAGACTACCTCTGTTGTGTTCTTTGTTTAGTGTATATGCGTATATTAATGTAAGTATTTGTAGTTTTTATGTAGTCTATTTATGTTGATATGATATGTATTAGTCTATTGTATTCATTATATAATATATGTGTGTACTTGTGTGTATTCTTTGTAAGTATGGGTATTGTTTATGTTTTGTTAGTTTGGGTTTATTTTTGATTTCGGCTCTTTTTTTTTTTTTACTCAGCATTGTATGCCTACTCTTGTCTCTAATGTCCTGTCAATCGTTCTAAGGTTAACTGGAAGAGATCCCTTTAAGGGATAAGTTCGCCTTTGTACATCTGTATCTCTTGTTAACTAGTTATTTTCATGTTTTATGTACAATAAAGAGTTTTACATACATACATACATACATAATATTACAATACTCTTTGGTTTAGTCTTAAGATAGTGTTATGTAATAGATCAACAAATTAGTCTAATATAAAATTCTGAACAAATGTCCTTATTACTGATGATGTGAGAGCAGTGGATCTATGGTTATTTCAGTAATACATTTTCATCAAAAGAAAAAGCAGCATACTGTTTGAAAATTTACTTAGAATTTCTGTTGTGCACCTTTACAAATTATCTTATAAATAAACCGAGTCCAAATAAACTCCTTTAAATCACATGTTTTCTTATATTTATTTTTCATTTCTTTTAGATTAATACAATAAAAATAATAATAATAAATGATTTATTTGTACAACATAGGTAGGTAGGTACAATGTAGGCTTGAAACTGTGAAGACTTAGACGACCAGATGACCTAGTGGTTAGAGAACCTGACTACGAAGCTGAGGTCCCGGGTTCGATTACCGTATCGGGGCAGATATTTGTATCAAAAATACGAATGTTTGTTCTCGGGTCTTGGGTGTTTAATATGTATTTAAGTATATATCTATCTATATAAGTATGTTTATCCGTTGCCTAGTACCCATAACACAAGCTATGCTTAGCTTACTTTGGGACTAGGTCAATTGGTGTGAATTGTCCCGTGATACTGTGTGAAGGTCCGTTTTGAGCAAATATAGATGTATGTACAGTCTTTGTTGCAAGACTGGCAACTTTAACTAAAACCAAAGACAATGATAGAGATGAACATGGATCAAATAACTATCTAGGAGTTCCTTTTTGTTCGTCATAATCATAATGCCGTACTTCTTGACTTTTTTTTCTTTCTACATTCTTAAATTTGTGAATATGAATTCTATCATATTACAAAAACTCAACGGCATATTTTTTCATTTTTTATTAAAGGTCACACCACAACCAGCGCGTTCTTAACACTGAATCAAATACACGGTGACACACACCGGCAGCGCGGCAGACCGTATGTGATTCAGTTTTATTGACCGCGCTGGGCGTGCTCGTCGACGCCCCGCACTCCCTGTTTGTGTTGGCTTTAAGAATCACATGTATTTTTCAAGAACAAGAATTTAAACGAGAACGAGCGCGTCTTAATGGTTCTTGTTAGTAAAAATTTTGTTAAAACGCAGTTCAACCACTCAAATAATTTTCAATATTTTCTCGAACGCCACAAAGATATATCGCCAATTATTTCGCAGCAAGATGGCCATTGGATAAATATTGCTCTCATATGACTACACTTTCATGAAATATATTTCGTTTCCTTAAGTTTCTTTGTTCATTGCGCTTAAAGGCCTTCTACACGGTCGGGACCAACCGCCAACCATCGTGTCCTTGGTCGGGTTGATTTAAAAAAGGACAGGGTAGAAATCGGTTGACCCGACCGATATTTGGTGATGTCAACGGCCTTGGTCGCGAGCGCTTTGTCCGTGGTCGGTCCCAACTGTATGGAACGCTGTCAGCCGACGCGAGCGACACGACGGTCGGCAGTTTGTCTCGACCGTGTAGAAGTGGTTTTACTTGACACGTTCGGAAACTTTATTCGCCTCGGCCTCGTTCTTCCTTCACCCCGTCCGTTGCCCGTTCATTTCATTTCTTTGCTCTACTTCTGCTTCTGCTGCGCTGCCATAGATGTATCCATTTCATTCATTACAATACAAAACGTTTCTATATACACTAACTCTACTCTTTGAAAAACGATACACGATACCACAGACGATACTATACATATGCATATATATGTCTTGTCTTGTGTTGCACTCACACAGTTGAAAGTTGAAACTGTGCTGAGTGCTGAGTGCTGCTGATCATCAGATAGCTCGTGAAGCTCGTCGCGCTGTTCGTGTTCAAAAGTAGAGTAAAATAGAGTGTGGTTTTTATTGCTAGGTAGATCTTTTGGTTTCAGACACTGCATGGAAACTCTAAGAATGTTAAACTATTATGAGTGAAGTGAATTCAAAAAATTGAGGTGTAGTCCTAAAACTTGTGTTGTGGACTGGACTGGTGCACAAATTGATCGTTCCTCGGTCGGGTTTGTGCCTGTGTGAGACTACTTTAAACTCGCCAAACGAGACAAATGTTTTTTATTTTCTGGTTTAATTCTTACTGGCGTAAGGTTATGCTTGATTTATTAAAATCGAGTTTAGCCTAGGTTGTGAAAATGAGCAATTGGGCTAGAAGGATGCACCGGCGGGCAGCCACTTTGAGCAATGTGGTGACGTCCTGCGGGCATCCAAACACTCTCCCATATCCTCGACGTCTTGAAAAAGTGAAATTTGGAGCGCCTCTCCATGAAGTTTGTAAAGAAGATTTACCGGGACCCCTACTTGTTAGTATTGGTTGAGCAAATAAATAAAATTTGATGTCAATTAGATTCAGAGTTAATTGGTGTGTGTTTACATGTTTTTTCATGTTTAGGTGTTAATTTTGAAGTTAAACAAGGAGGCTCCTCTGCGGCGCGATGTATTCCGTGCGCCAGGACACCAGGGAGCCATGAAGAAGTTGATACACTTCCTGCAGACTGGAAGGCTCGTGAATGTGGACAATTACTCAGTGTATACTATTGCTAGTGTACTGAAAAAGTTTTTAAGGTAAGGAGTGCATAAACTGTGATAGAATAATTCCGCAATCCAATCCTGGACAAATTTTTCGATCTTACGCTCATATTTATATTATAATTATCTACTGCTACTGAATGGTAGGAGAACTTTCAAACAGAAGTACTTAATAAAAAAATTCTGAACCAATCTTTAAGTTGACAGCTTTTGTAAAAATATATCCCAATCATTAGATTATTAGATAGAACCAAAATCTAAATGAGTTTTAAAACTTTTCTTAGCTTAGCTTTCTGTCCATAATGTATGTCACACATTTAGGGAGGAGGTCAAGCTATCTGTGACACAAGAACAAAATAATGGCAGTTTTCGTAGTAATAAGTGTGACAAGGGGGAGAGGGGTCGAAATTGATCAAAATTGGTGTGACATACTTTATGGCTGGCCCATCAGATGTGACTTAATACTCAAGTTTTTTTTTAATTGGCTATATTTTAATTGGACTAAAACAAAACTTAACTCTTCCAGTGTTTATTCTCAATGTCAAATGAGGAACTTATTAACTAACTTGAAACTGTTGTAAACACATTCTAAATTGTTGCTTTATTTTTCGTGGTCAGGAAAATACCAGGAGGTGTGTTTGGGCGCGATGGTGAGATGCAGCTGTTTGCTGCAGTCGAGCTACCTGAAGAATTGCAAGTGCATGAAATACGAAGGTGAGTAAAGCTGATACTTAGTAGCTTAATTTTTTTTAATTTTAAACAACACTACCGCAAGATTCACTCATAGTGAAAAGATATATAGATAACTTATGTCTTACAACAACCAGCAGCTGCCGTGACATGTGCTGTGTGTGTGCTGTGGATTAGCCCGAAACATTTTGAGCTAAACTCAATCAAAGACGATTGAATTTGACGATGATGATGATGATATAGCTGTTGGTTCTCCTTAAATAAATAAATAAATAATAAATAAATACCCACATTGATTTTTTAGGGTTCCGTACCCAAAGGGTAAAAACTGGACCCTATTACTGAGACTTTGCTGTCCGTCCATCCGTCTGTCACCAGGCTGTCTCTCATGAACCGTGATAGCTAGACAGTTGAAATTTTCGCAGTTGATGTATTTTGGTTGCCGCTATAACAACAAATACTAAAAAACGGAATAAAATAAATATTTAAGGGGGCTCCGATACAACAAACGTGATTTTTTTGCTTGTTTTTGCTCAATATTGATAATTGCATCAGGTAGACGCTTGAATTATTCACAGAATATTTAGTTATATATTCACTTTAAAAATAAATAATTAAATTATAATAAAAAATATTTAAGGAGGGCTCCCATACGGGTATGTATTACAATACCGAAGTACGAAAGACCGAATGTATTAAAACATTGAATGTGTCAAAAGACCGACAATTTTTTTCTGACACCGTTAACTTTTTAAGATTCTTATAAAACTAACCTAACCTAACCTAATGGGTTCTGTATGATGCCGTTTTAATAAATTCTGAGAAGTTTACGGTTTCAGAAAAAAATTGTGTCGGTCTTTTGACCCATTCGATGTTTTAATACTTTTAGTCTTTCGTACTTCCACTTTCATACACCAAACGTGATTTTTTTGCCGTTTTTATAGATAATGGTACGGAACCCTTTGTGCACGAGTCCGACTCGCACTTGGCCGGCTTTTTTGGCTAGCAATGCAGCCAGTCTAAAATCTATTCTCATAAACAATATGTAGTAAAAATGCATAAGTGAGAACTATGTTAATTTGCAAAACAAAATCACAAACAGACCTCATTCAACACTCAGCTTAGTAAATAAAACAAGTGGATTCCATTAATTAACATTTGTTCGCTAAATAGGCGTAAACAATTGTACAATTTGTTGTTCATAAGCATACATGTGGAAGAACTGAGATAATCTATTGTGACTGCTCATTAGCATGTTATTCTATTCTTCAATGCTTGTGTCAAAGAAATTATGTAAATTGAGGCAAACTAAGCATGGTGTTGTATAAATAAGTTATGTGTTTCATGCATATGTTTATTCGTTCATGTGGCTTATGTGAAAATCTTAAAGGTTTCCCAATAGACCGGAACATACTATTGTATGAATAAGCCACAAGCCACACAAAAGAGACGTGGGACAAGGCGCGTCGCAGTAGGCGGCGCCCCGTGAATCAGTTTTTATATTAAAGCGTCGCAAGAGGCGGAGACGCGGCCTCGTCTCTTCGGTCTGCTTTGGAAAGCGACGCTTCTATACCTTTAGTATGAAAGCTGATTTAAGTCCCACGACGGCCCGAGCATTCCAGGCGCCCTATGCACAAAATTGAAATGGCTTCAGCCGATCGGAAAAATCTTTATGCCATTGCAATAAGAGCTAAAACGACGTTGATCGGCTTGGCTACGCGGGCTGAATTGAGCCGATTCCACGTCGATAGATGAGGGGGACCCTTTATAATGTAAACTGACTGTAATTTTTAATACAAAAATTAAAATAGGTATTTATTTATTTCACGACCAGATGGCCTAGTTAGTGTTTAGAGAACCTGACTACGAAGCTTAAGGTCCCGGGTTCGATTCCCGTGTCGGGGCAGATATTTGTATGAAAAATACGAATGTTTGTTCTCGGGTCTTGGGTGTTTAATATGTATTTAAGTATGTATTTATCTATATAAGTATGTTTATCCGTTGCTTAGTACCCATAACACAAGCTTTGTTAGCTTACTTTGGGACTAGGTCAATTGGTGTGAATTGTCCCCTGATATTTATTTATTTATTTATTTTGTACTTAATAAAAATAAAAAACTTATTATTTTTGTATATTGATGCCGCCGTTGCCGGCCCCCTGATATTTACGAGCGCCCTAGGCCTTCGCCTATATGAACGGGCCGGCCCTGCCTACACTGTCTCTCAATACAAATTACGAGACCGAGCGCAGACGTCGAAACGGGGTACGTAACATTATTTCCACTTTGACACTCGCTCGAGAAGTCTCAGTTTTAACTGTAAAGGTTCGTGTTTTCTCATAGAGTACTTATATAAAATCCTAGAATTTAATCGCGTAAAATATCCAAACCTATTTAATGTAATTAATAAAAAAACATCAGCCTAAGTATTGCTCTTCCAATCTCTCTCGATGTATGTCGAGAATTGCCGAGTGCCAAAGTGGAAATAATCTTACTGTGCCTACGGTGTGTCACCCCGTTTAGTACAAGGGTATGTGGTGTACAAACACGTATAAACCCGTGAGCGCACACAACAATTTTTACGCCTGTCCGGAATGGTTACGGTTTTCGTATGCGGCAGTATCTGTTGAGCGGTAGTCCTTTATTTAGTCATCTGTGGAAGATCGGTCTTTGATGCTTTGGCGTGTGCGCATTTCTTTGACGTGGATCGTGAATAAATTTTATTAAATTAGCCTAGAAAGTATATAAGATTACTTTACTACTTAGATATCTGTAAATTGTACCCTTTGATCCTGATCCTTTTTTTCTTCCTTTCTCATTTTTCCTTTGCGCAAAAACATTTCGCAGGGAAATCAAAACCTATAGGGTACTGCCCAAAGGCCTAGAAGCATGAAATTTGGCATGAAGGATAGTTTTACAGCACAAGTAAAGGTAAAAATCCGAAAAACGTTAATTGGTTGTTCCATCAAAAAAAAAAATGTGAGCGTTAACTTTTTCTAACGAACTACATACAAGTTTGTACGGAACCCTCGGTATGCGAGTCCTACTCTCACTTGACCGGCTCTTTATCTTCTTTTGAACAAGTCAATACAAGTGTATTATTAGTGCACTTGGTGTAGTAACAATAAGTACACGCGTTGTGTGAACCGAACGCAGATGGTATTGGAGTTGTCTGCATGTGCGTGTGTTGGTAGAAACAATGGCTGTTTGGACTCGCTTAGCATGAATTTTGATGCGGGAACCCGATGTCCGCGCATTGTTTCTTTGGTTCGTCAAAGACTGACCAATCGTTTTGGACGCAGTAATCTGCATAGGTATAATTATTATCTATGCGTTGTCTCCATATTGTTATGCTGACAAGTCCAAACGTATGAAATGATACAGATTGACCGTGTGGAAATCAACAAGTTTAATTTCTATACCCATTATTAACATAGGTATATTTCCTTTTGTACATGTTACGCGATCGTTGGAACTACCGTAATCTTAATAGGTACTTTATTTATATTTCAATTCCAAACCCATATGAGGCAAATATTGAAGGACAATCCTCTTGGCTCCGTTCCGTAAAAGTAAAACAATTCCTAGTTTGATTGGTTCTGGGAAAACGTTCTCTGGTATGTATATACGGTTCTCGTGGGAAAACTGTTGCGAGAAGAAAATGGAGAAATAATAGCAATCGAGTCGAATGTTGTATCTATTTAGCCTGTGACTGACTGATCCAAGCGCTGACTTAGGGCGCTTGTGCACTACAAGGAATTTTACGGTCCGGCAGTCAGATTTATTAGGTACGGTCCGCTGTGGCATTCAAATAACGGATGATTGGCTTGTGCACTTGTCCGTCTTTTTACGTTCGTCCGTCCGCTGTCCGTTTTGTTCTTCTACGTGCAAAGATGTCGAAGACAAAAACAATTTTGGGTTCATCCCCTTATAAGTGAAAGGTCATCAAAATGTCATCAAGGACAGGGTCATTGTAAAATGTATGTAATGTGTGTAAATAAACCACAATAAATTGAGGCAGGACGAAAGTTTATTTTTTAACTACTATCAGATGTCTACAGCTACTTATGATTTTTCGCAATAGGTACTGCTGGGAACGTATCAAAATATATAAAGTTTAAAACGAATAATGGACGAAATACATAATGGTCATAATATATACTAATTTTTTCTATGAAACTATTGATAAAACGAACTTTTTTAATCGTGTAATCTACAGATTGGTTTAGGTTAGGTTAGGTTTATTTTATGAAAATCCTGTAAAGTTGAGAATTTCCAAGAAAATTGCATTATATCAAATCGTCCATTATTAATTTTAAACTTTATATATTTTGATACGTACCCGTACTGCTTAAGCGCATGGATTAAGAGGCAAGCTGCAAAATTCAGGCTGTGTGTATGTGTATTGTGTACCACCAAATGAAATGATTGCTGGTAAAATTTGGTCATGAATAATACTGATCGCGGAGTGCATAAGCATAAACACGTTTTTCATTGCTGTCATCTTAGACCGAAAAAAAACGGAAGAAAAATTCGAACGGTAAAATTACGTGTAGTGCACAAGCTAGCATATAAATTTATGGCGTGCCATATCGGATCGTAAAAAATCGGACTGCCGGACAGTAAAATTCATTGTAGTGCACAAGCGCCCTTAGGGTATTTTTCTACCAGAAGTGTGCTACAGCTATGCTGCGAGGATGTAATAGCTACGCTACGAAACTATGTGACAATTTCCACTAATGCTAAGCTATGTAGCCGCTCGAGGAAGATGCGCAGCTGCGAGGTAGCTCTGCGAGGGAGATGCCCAGCTCGAGCTATGCGATTTATCGACAGTAGGGACCGTCCATAGCCTGCATCCAGAGCACGCGTCTTTCCATATAAAAAAACATAGCTTAGTTGAACCCATTCCCACCAGAGCTATGCAATGTGGACCAATGAATATGATTGGTTGGATTTCAAAAGCGTCTATAGCAACGTGGCATAGCACATCTCTGGTGGGATGGCACGCTTAGGCCGCACTCAGTGCATCCGATCCATTTATTGGCTGAGTACCACAGAACCTCTGTCATTCGATCTGTCGATAATCTTTTCCCTCGTTACTCTTTTACGGATACGGGTCGACGACCTTTTGTTATGTCATATTTCCCCGTTCAGTTATGTCGGTCATTTACGATAATGGTTACGGTTTTGGTGAGCCTCGTGTTTTACGCTTCGTTTCCTTCCTTTATGAATGAGATGCCAAGAAACGCGCTCTAGTATCGCGTAATTTATTATTATGGTATACAGTGATTCATCATGTTAAAATACATGCGAATCAGAACATTATTTTTGTCCTCATCAGAGTTAATTCAAGGATTTTATGAACACTTAATTAAGTTTTTTAAACGAGGTTGGATAATAAAATGTATACATATTATGTGTTTCGGTTATTATTTCGTAACTGCTATCTATCCGAGATTGTTTTTAATTACCATCTATTCATGAATACGGCCACTGTAATGTGAACGAAACGTCGACTGTAACTAACGTTGCGTGATTAAGCCCTGTGAATGGGAATAGTTATGAGTCGACAATCTGCGTGTCATATATAAATGAATGCCTATTTCCCTTGGTCACAGCATCACGCGTGGACGGCTGAACCGATTTCGCTAATTCTTTTGTTGTTGCGTTTGTTATTGTCAGGAGAAAGTTCTAATGAAAGAAATTTTAGTGAAAATAGAACGGGGCAAAGCCGCGGGGAACAGCTAGTTTAATACAAGTTATTCTTTGTCCACAGACTGCTCTTATCTCTGCCGGTGTGCACCCAGAGGCTGCTAGTGCTGCTATTCGGCACTTTTCGGGTGATGGCTTCCAATGCCGACAAAGCTGGTAAGACTTAGTAATCGCCATCTTACATCGGAGCTCTGTAGGTGCTCAGAAATTTTAAAACCGACGGCGGAAAAATGTTGAAACAAAATCGAGAATTTATATTAACATTAGGCTGTCAAGAATCCAATAACTTTATTGAAACTACAAGTCCCTATACAAGGTGTTCTAAATCCGTATTATTACAGCATGTGGTCGGGTTAGTTTTTTTTTTACATAAAACTGACCCGTGATTGACCAGTTTCTCCCATTGTCTACATTGATGGCCAGACTTGTCTGGCCAACGGGATTTTTTTCCCGCTGGGCAGATCAGCTTTGGATTTAGTAAAGTACTGTTGAACACAAAAACACAAATGAGGAGATAAATTCAAAACGTGATTTGTCACGAAAAAAAATTAGTTATACTATCGTGTCGTATCAAGTTCACTATCATGTATCACGTATCATGAATCCCCAAGTCATTTTTTTGTGACAAAACACGTTTTGAATTTTACCTCCTCATTTTTGTTTTGTGTTCATAATCAGATTACAAAATAATAAAAAATCCCGCTGGCCAGACAAGTCTGGCCATCAATGTAGCCAATGGGAAAGACTGCTATTGACTTCTATCTCACCTGATAAAAAGTGCAGCAGTATTACCTTTTCTCAGTAGATTTTTTTTTCTGAGGATGTGCATTGTAGGGGCCAGGTTTCGAACGGCACATAATGATTCTCGTAAGCGTGAATAATTACACTTTATAATGAAACCGTAACAATAAAAGGTTATTTTAAACATTATGATATACATGGCTTGTTTACTATGTCAGTGGGTCACACGGCCGCAAGCTACAGTCACACCCCATTTAATGGCACAAAGATGACACAGTCTTAACGAATGTGCCCTTCATACAACTCCCCATTATTAACCATCCAAATGTCAAATCTGTTGACATTTTCCTTTTCATTGTACGCGAAAACTTTTGTACTGAACCGAACCGCAAATCTGGCAAATACAACAAAGTCGCTTTCCGCGTCTCTGTGCCTAACCGCTAACTCCTGAACCAAGCATAGGATTTTGATGAGTTTTTCACTATCAGATTATATAAATACGGCGTGGCGTAAGCGTAAGCCTTACTCATCAATAAACCATAAATAAAATTCATACAATAAAATTACGATGTATATTTGAAAAATGAAGCAATAGGAATACGATCAAGATTATCCTAATTTTTTGTTACTTCCATAAAATAAATTCAAATTCAAATTCAAATTTCTTTATTGTATAAAAAGTCTTTTTTAAAAAAGCATTGAACGGCATTGGTGGATTCTTAAATAAAAAAGCCAGTCAAGGGAGAGTCGGACTCGCGCACCGAGGTTTGCGTAGAAACTTGCATGTAAATAGTTTGTTAGTAAAAGAATCGCAAATTAATGAGTTTCGGATTTTTTTCCATACCTAATGCCAAATTTCATGATTCTAGGTGTATGGAAAGTATCCTAAAGGTTTTGATTCCCCTGCGAAATGGTAGAAAATAAGGCTCAATGGCCGTGTCTTTGGATTGCGTTGACTTAGAAGCTTGATTTTTTTACAGCTTCAAGAAACCGCAGACACAATTTTTTGAAGTTAATCTCAACTTGATACCCGCCACGCGTTCCTGAGAAAAAGGGTCTTTACAGACAGACGGACAGAAGGACTACAAAGTGTTCCTATAAGGATTCCGTTTTTCCTATAGAGGTACTGAAACTTAAAAAACAACTTTTTGCAATCAAATCGTCGAAACATTATGTTGACAATTGCGTAGACTAAAAACCCCCGCAGACCGCAGACTTTCTATCGGCCGATAGTTTAGTTGGGGCTCTTAATCAGTATAAAGATGTATGCAAGTGCGCACACTATATCGGCCGATACCGAATCGTTCAAGTCTCCGCACAATACATCTTTATACTGATTAAGAGCCCAACTAAACTATCGGCCGATAGAAAGTCTAGTAAGTTAAAAAAAGTTTCAAAATTACTCTCGTGCGAAGGCCGAGGCAAGTCGCTCGCTAGAAGATACCTACTTTCCGCATAGCATACACGAAGCGCGTGACCCGCCCAAAAGCATTAATGCTTAAGAGCACTTTGCACGCAGTTGACTTCCCGCCGAAATTAGTTTAATTTTGCCAATTACATGCGAGCGTGGGCACACCTTAATTAGTGATGCAACTGCTCTGCTCTTCTCGAGCGCTATTGTTTAATGTTTAATCTTACTTAATGTCTCGTTGACATGGTTTGAATGTCGGCGAATGAACGCGCTGTCCAAAGAACTCAGAAGTTGGGTCTTAAAAGCATTGTTAAACGGAGATAATGAATGACGTATGTGAACCATCGTTATATTAACCATCTTATTTACTCTGTGGACTTGAAAAACCGAGTGTTAATACTCTTTTAGTCATATTTGGTATTTGTTGTCATACAAAAGAAGAGATTTGGCTTGAAATGTACCTTAAAAGTATACTATAAAGTTAGATAGCCAATTAAGCCGTTGCATTGGTGTAGGTACTGGGCGACAATCATTTCGATGTGACACAGGTCAGCGTACGTTTACCATATATACCACGGGACATATTTCTGATTCACGGAAGATCTAGAGACAATAAAAAAGAAAAAACGAAAAATATCCCGCTTGTTTTATTAATTTACATTTAAGTTTATCCAACTGTTTTACGCAAAGAATTATCGTATTGTTAAAGAATATTTAACGGTTACTTATTCATGATCTCATTGCTTTTAAATTACATATGCCTATAAACTTTCTGTCAATATATTCGCGCGGAAATTTTCTACGTCCGAATAACCCGAGCCCATATAAATGTCTAACGAACTTTGAAGCGCATCACTTTCACCTCTTTCTGTCAAACGGTATGGGATGAGGGTAGAAACAAATGGCGAATGCGATCGCGAGCCTCCGCAAGCCCAGTGTAAACATACAAGCAAAACGTGCAAGTTGCATTACATTGCGACGGTCCATTGACAATTTTAAACTCGTTCGCTTTACGGCCCCGCAATGTAATGCAACTACAAATTTTTCTTGGAGGTCTAAACTGGGCTTTACTGAGATGTGATCTTAAGGGAAAAGATGTATTGAAATGCCGCGTGTGAGGTTATTACTGAATGTCCCACATGTCCAAGTCCTAATGGGTAATGTAATGGGCTACATCATGTGTCGCGCATCAGCGAACACTCGTAACATTATGGCGTGGTTACGCACCGGAGCCCCATTCGTCCGTCTCTACGTCATCGTTGCTTACTCGGTAGTTAGCAGATAATGGCGGTTATCGTATCTCATCTGGCATAAATTATTCGTGCATTGTGACAATATGACTGGTTTCCGGCCTTTATTGTTAAGGCTGCTCGCTTATAACGACCGATTTGATACATTCTCGGACATTATCTACGCATCAGGGATGCTCTTTTTCTTTGCACTCAGTGACCGATATTGCTGAATCATTCGGAAACAGGTGTTATTTACTAATAGTAATCATTGGATGTTATTTCATTATTAATAATTTTTCTAACGCATCCTTGCACTGAGTTAGACGTCAGTGGATTAAATGAAACCAACGTAGTATTCGCGTAAATATGTATGTTATTTTAGAGAACAAATCTGCCCATTAATAATTCAATAACATTTCAATTACAATTGTTTTCGTGACTTGATTTTACATTCTCATCGATAGCGAAATTTTTTACTAGAAGTTTAAAATTCTTCCTGGATTCGATGCCAATAGAGTTGACTCGAAACAGCACGAGCAGTAACTATGCGAAGCTATTTACGTGATCAAGCGTATAATTAGGCAGCAATGGGGTAATCCACGCATAATTTTCTTGTGTTCATTAGAGTTTAGTAACGATAGCCAAATAATTGAGGAAGCATCGAATATTAATTACTTCCACGTACCTAGTTCTGTAGTAGGTAGGTATCTACATAATTATATTAACCGAAGTCAACAAAAAACTAACACAATCACGCGAGGTGCACTTAGTTCTTATTGACAGCTAAAATACATTATTTATGAAATCCTATCAACATAATATAGTTTATCAAGAAATTCCTTTACCATTCTAAGGTTCAATGTCAGTTGTATAGCTTAATACATCAAAGATCATTTTCATTTACCAGTCAATGTGACAATCCGCCTTTTTGGTTTTTATTTCGATGTAGGAAGAAACTGACATAAAAAATGGTAAAGCTCTTACTTGGTCGACTATACTATTGCTACTTGTGCTTGTTACAATACATTCGTGAGAGCACAGCATTAGTAGCATTTAAGCGAGTAATCACAGCTAACTTTCAGTTTTAATTACACGACATTTAGCTGTCTGTGCCTTTAATTGCTGTAACGCGTCTAAATAGGATGAAAGAAGTAAAAAACTATGTAACCGGCTATCAAAAGGTGACTATTCTCAGATACAGTACCTACACTCTGGTGCTTTCTTGATTTCAACAGAAAATTTAATCAAAGCGGGAGTTTTAAATTGCATTCTGATAATCTGATATAGTGATAACCAAAGTTTTCTATATCGACACGACGACTTGCAAGGGGTCAAAGTGAGCAAGAAAACGACACTTGACATTGATGCATATGCAAAAAAATCAATAAACAGGGGTCTATTTAGAAATGAAAAATGTGGCAAGTGTGGGGGCCTCTGAAAGTTTGTAGATAACCCCTAAAGAATATGTCACTTAAGTATGACTAGTGACTGCAATGTCTCCTGACTATGAATTCATTATGCAATTGACTGGATGTCAAGAGATTTCACAGAGATATTATACGCGCAGTTTCCTCGAGCGTATGTTATCAAAAAGCACTTGTAAAATTTATAAGTGCGTTCGCCAATGTTGTTCAGTAAGCTACGTCTGTAGCCTTTTCAGCATCTCTATCAATTATTTTAATGATGCTGGATTATTTTATTTCCATGATTAAGTTAGTGCTTCATCATCAAATATGATATCGTCAAGGGTGTCGCCAGCCAATGCTTTAGGGGGGAAGTTCATGGATGATGGAAACATACTTTTAAGATCTTCACCTTGAGTTATGAAGGGGGGGGGGTCGTCGTCTCTTCTTCCCTGATCCCCCTTGACAACGTCCTTGGATATCGTTATGAAATTATTGGGAATGAAAAATATTTGCATATTTAAAACTAGCCGCTCATGATTTTTTTGTACAGCTAAAAATATTAATATAGTATATTATTACTTTATATTTTATTATAATATACCAGTAATATTATAAACGTAAAAGTTTGTTAGGATGTGTTGATGTTTGTTACTCTTTCACGCTAATACTTTTGATCTCGGAAAATTGGATTGTTCGCGCGGGGCAGCGGTAAACGAATTCATCGGAGATGAAGTCGCGGGCTACAGCTAGTTATATAAAATTGCTAAAAATTCGTACCTATTTCAAACCGTAGTGTGATAACTAGTCGAGACTGCGATATCCGTAATCCGACCTCGAATCACCCGCGGGCGAACGGCCGGCGTGTTTACAGAAATGATGGCGTCCTTATAAACATCCACTCGCGCCGTGGGAGTGTTGCCTTTTAAAACCTTTTAAAATAATTTATTGAATCAGGCGTTACTTTGCGGAGGTCCATATTAATGAACTAAAACAATTACTTTGCTCACCCGCGACCTTACAATAGTTACGTTTATGCAAGAAATGTGCGTTCATGCAGTTCCTCCACCTCCACACTGTACGAACACACACAAATCACATAAACCCAACCATCACCACCACCAAGCTACACTGACGCGTTTCGAACTCAACCAGAGCTCATCTTCAGAGTTACCACAACCGTATGCTATGCTACCAAACGTTAAACTAACAAACCAAAACAAATGTTTTAACTTGTCACTGTAACTTCTCAAGTACCCACTTTATTTTTCTTATTCTCAAACTACCCCACAAAAATTAACTTTTATTGACATATTTAAAACTACCTTGAATTTTTTTGAACAGTTAGTATTAATTAAATATGCCTTATAAATAAATAAACAAAAAAAAAAAAAAAAAAAAAAAAAAAAAATTCATGGTAGTTTTAAATATGTCAATAAAAGTTAATTTTTGTGGGGTAGTTTGAGAATAAGAAAAATAAAGTGGGTACTTGAGAAGTTACAGTGACAAGTTAAAACATTTGTTTTGGTTTGTTAGTTTAACGTTTGGTAGCATAGCATACGGTTGTGGTAACTCTGAAGATGAGCTCTGGTTGAGTTCGAAACGCGTCAGTGTAGCTTGGTGGTGGTGATGGTTGGGTTTATGTGATTTGTGTGTGTTCGTACAGTGTGGAGGTGGAGGAACTGCATGAACGCACATTTCTTGCATAAACGTAACTATTGTAAGGTCGCGGGTGAGCAAAGTAATTGTTTTAGTTCACCTTTTAAAACTCATTGTTTTCAGGTACAGGTATGACATCCGAGGCGCTCGGCGTCTCCGTGGCACCATCGTTCTTCCACTCTTGCGTGTCTGATGGCAAAACGGCCACAATGGAGGACGTGCAAAGATTCAAGGTGAATTGCACATTTTCATGCGAGACTGATTGCGGTTTTTACATGATTTAATGAGGCGTTTTTTGTCGACTGTGTGTATTTTTAACCATTGTGCACACTAACAAAGAAAGTGATATGACTAATTTACCTCTTGATTTGTGAGTTACTCACAACACAATAAAGCATGGGGCTTGTATATGTTGAGATATTAGCGACTACAACTTTTTTTAAATAAAACAATTCTTGGAGACATACCAAGTGCTTCAGTTGTGTGAAAGTGGTTTTATGTTGATTAAACTAATGAAAGTAATGAACGATAAGAATATGAAACATGTTCAGTTA
This sequence comes from Archips crataeganus, assembly GCA_947859365.1. NCBI lineage: Eukaryota > Metazoa > Arthropoda > Insecta > Lepidoptera > Tortricidae > Archips > Archips crataeganus. The sequence continues at coordinate 10,067,362 of OX402066.1, read as the reverse complement.
TTTCTACAAAAAGGGTAATGTAAAATAATGTAATGAATAATGCACATGTACGCCAGATAGACAGCGGTTGCACCAGATCAGCGCTACGTAATCACCCGATTCGGACATGTGTTTTTCTGTAGATGGCTTTATAATGTGATCCACTTTATGCCAGGCTTGTCGTCACGTTACAGATATTTACACAATCGACTCGTATTAGCGGGTTCTTTAGTGAAGTATTTAGCTGAACTTATATAATTCGAAGCTTTTCACTAAGTTCTTTAAATAGAAAGAGTTTTATAAAAATGTGTGTAAATTTTCGGTGTTCTTTCCAACATCGTTATTGATTTTCAAGCCGCCGATGTGACATTAATAATTCCACGATAACACCGTTGTTATTACCACAACAATGGCATTAGTAATCGCCTTATCATAACTCAATAAACAGCATTTTTATCAGTTAACCACTATGTTGCTTGTACAGTTTCTTATCAGATAGAAGATTATTTTTAAATTTCATTATAATGCACATTTGACGCGGGTTCTTTTTCACTGCCTTATCTTAATTATATATGAAATTGTCAATTCGAATCGGATGATTATGATAAATATGTAAACATGAATAGATTAAGCGACAGTGTAAATAGCTTTGACATTTTTTTCACCAAAATTGTCTAAACATGCGGCTGAAGGCAGAAGTGTGCGTGAGTACATATTACAACACAAAAAATGTTTACACATATATACGCATATGATGTAGCTCTAGAAACTTTTCAAACGCTTATTATTGGTGTTAGATTGACACTTTCACTATTAAAACATATAAACACTTTAATGGTGAACTTATTGACGCTTGTAGAATGCTTTACTATTTTCATATAGCAAGTTATTCGTAGATGTATACACCGTGGCCGAGGAGTAACCCGACATATTTAACATAGATCCCTCAGGTTATTTCAAGATAAAAATGTGGTATAAAGTCAGGTCGATTTGGCTTAGTATGGCAGATATTTCATTTTTTGTGAAAAATACTTTTGGAAAATTCTGCGGTGCAACACATCCTAATAATAGGCAACGTTGCCACTCTTCAAGTCTTCAATCCTAAAAAGTCTTTCTGTAACAGATAACGTCATTCATAACAACTTAAAATCAGTTGTCAGCTCGATCTAAGGCCTTGTCATTTTGAAAGCCGAAATCATTAATATTTTTTGTTTGATCAAAAGGAAGCTAAAATTGTCGATTAGACCCCAGGTCACGTAGCGTTTTTTACTTAGAAATCTGTCTTAAGACTCTTGTGCTTTTGGCATACCCACGGTGTATAACAAAACGACTGTAGTTAATACTGTAGGTACTTAGTCCAATAAGAGTAGTGCTAGTACGAGGAATGTAGTTTTAAAACTTTAATAAAGTACTTAACCTTTTTATCCTGTAGTGTAGATTCTTGTTTGATAACGTTTGAAGCATTATCACCGGCATCAACTAATATAATTAGACACGTAGGCACCCTAAATTCCTAACCCACCACAACTGATAAGGGCTTGATTCATGAAATTAATTCTGTTACTCACTTCCTTTAAGTTGTTGACTCATCTCTTTAACCGACTTTTTAGACATTTGCAATGAATGTTTCGACTTGCGTAAGCGTCTCATTTCTCGTTATTATGTTATTATTGTTATTATAAATAAAATTTGAATTATGACTACCGAAATAAAATAATTCAACGCATGTCACAGAGTTATCTTCTGACTTATGAATCTGGGTTTGTCTATATTTTTCGTTTTTCTCTATGAAAAAACATCAAATGTGAATGTAGCATAGTGCAATCCAGCAGGTGGAAGGTTCTGGCAAGAGATTGACTGGGAAGACATCACTTCATAAGAACCTAAAGAACGCGCTAAGTCTGTGTCAGCAAAGATCAAATAAGCATTAGTTAGCTATTGCTTCGAGCTCTCAATCGGATTTATTGACCACCCAATACAGCGTAGTCTATCGTCTCCTTTTAACTGGGAAACAGTACGTTGGATTACAGCGATACCTACAACTGTATGATGTGCTAATTACTGGAGATATGTGGTCAATAGTCTAAAGCCGAGTTAAAGCTCCAAACGCACAGACAGCGGTGGCGTGGCGGAGCAGTGGCGGTGACGGTTGTAATATTCTAACTTATGAGCGAGTACACGGAACGGTACCGCACAACCGTTCATACAAGTTAAGAAGTTAAAATATTACAACCGTCACCGCCACCGCACCGCCACGCCTCCGCTGTCTGTGCGTTTGGAAATCGTGCAAGTTGCATTACGTTGTAAGGCAGTAAAGCGAACGAGATTGAAGTGGTCAATCCAGCGCCGCTATGTAATGCAACTTGCACAGTTTTTCTTGCTAATCTGAACTGGGCCAAAGTATGTAACTAGGTAAAGCCTATCCAGTCGTGGAGCCATACATATGTACCGCTTTAAGCACTTGGCATACCCAACCCCCTAGTGCTAAAATCCTAGTTAGTTATGCAATATCCCGTGTATTACACTGTTGCCACGCAAACAAGCCGCACGCGATTTTGTGCGGTTTATGGCGACTATACACGATGAGGCGGCTGGAGGGATCTGAACAGGCGACATGTCACTATATGTAGCAAAAATCATCAACTTATGAAAGTGACTGATTATATGTTAGAGAGACCAGACAAACGAATTAGTGGGTCACCTGATGTTAAATGAACACCACTGTCCATAGACACTCGCAGCGCTTTACGCGATACCAGTGCGTTGTCGGCCTTAAATGGTTTTCGGACGCATTCCAACAGACTTCTCAGTTCAAATTCATCCAGCCGCTTCGTCCGTGCACTGCCCATGGCCCGCACACTTCGACTCTACAATATTATACGTTTACTTTTAGTTTACCACTGACAGATGCTTGCCTTCATTTAATTTCCAACTTTAACATCATACAAAAAAAAGTAGTTATTACAAAATCTGCAAACGTGGGTAACAGTATTCTAAAATTGGCTTTATTTGTAGGTCGTTAAAGTTGAATATGAAATGAAGGCAAACTATCTGTTAGTGGTAAACTTTATGTAATTTTACTGTTCTCAATTTACGAATAAGCCCGTGATGCCAGGTGGCGACCCGCATCATGCGTCAGCTGATCGAGCAGTTCTCAGCGGGCGACCTGTTTGGACGCGACAACTACGAGTATTACGCGCGCGTCACCGGCCGGATACTGCGAGTGAAGGACGAGTGGATATGCTCGTTCCGGGACCCGCCGCCGCCGCGACACCGGATCGACCAGGAGGCCTATGCTAGTGAGATACACTTACCCTTACCAGTGTTCTTGACAAGGTACTGTTGGGACCACACTATGGCCCTGTAGCTTCCCTATGTCAAGAGGACTATAATTAAAATACAAGAATAACCTTCGATTTGTGTTTATTGCATCACTCTCGGATCACAATAGTACAGATTAATTTTTTTTTCGATGCTGACATTCGGCTGCCCTTCTTAATTTAAATTTCAAAATATTACCATAGAGCTCCCGCGTGCCAGCATCCTTACAGTACTTAGAAGTACTAATTTGTTTATGGAGTCGAGTGGACGGGATGCGACCCTAACCATCTTAGTCAAGCTGTTTGTTTGGTCCCTCTGAAGCGATAAGGCCATGATTGCTGAATACATTGTGATTTTTTTCTGTATTGTCTACGTGGTTTGATACTCATTGTATTCATAACAATAAAAATTGTTACTAGCCGTTGCCCGCGACTCCGTCTGCGAAGAATTCGTTTATCGCTATCCCGCGGGAACTATGCAATTTTTTGGCATAAAAACTATTCTGTCCTTTCCCGGGACTCACTGTCTCTAAACCAAATTTCATGTAAGTCGATTCAGCGTTTTAAGCGTCAAGAGAAAACAGACGTCTGATAGACAGACAGATACACTATCCTATCACATTTATAATATTAGTATAGACGAGTGAAAATTGCAAAAGTTTATTTAAAACATACTCCTTGTATTGTATTGTAACCTAAAATTCCCATTCCTACTCTTGCTTTATTAAAATTATCTTCTATACTGTTTGAGAATTTTGCGATAGTGTGAGCAAGCGTTCATAAAAAAACTATTTCAAATAAAATACTATTTAATCTTGTTATCTATGCTTTGTTCCTCGAGCTAAAAAGAGGTAAACACATGCAATCATGTGATGAATAGTATCAACAAACCAAGAAATTCTTTTACATAATGTAATGTTAAATAGATACAGTACAGTGAAACTGTGGAATCAAATTCCGGCAGCAGTGTTTCCAGACAACTATGATATCGGGGCTTTCAAGTAAAGGTTTTATGCTTCCTTTAAAGGCCGGCAACAGATCAGTGACTCTCTTTGAGTTGTTGATATTTTTAATCCATCAGATGACCCGTTTGCCTCCCTAGGGCTCAAAAATAAAAAAGATTGAATGAGTTAAATAAATATCAATTTATATTTTTACAGGACAACTGTCATTAGAAGCAGAAAAAACCTGGTTGCAGTGCGAGTGTGATCGCTGGGGAAACAAGTTCAATATAGAAGGTAAAAATTCCGACATTTTGAGGCATAATTATTTACCTGAGTGTTTGTAACTAAATAGTACTTATTATGTAGTCCATATAGTTGATAACACGTGCGTCTTTCGCAGGTCGTCTGAATGAAAACCGTTTAAGTTGTTAAAAATAATCAAGTACCATTTTACGTTGTCAATATTTAAATTAATTTGGTGAGTTTGAAAATGTGAATGAGTCGATTGATAACATATGTACTTATCGTAGGTTCATTAATATTTGTTAGATGGGAGAAGGTATTTTGGTAGCACTAGTTTTTATACAATATTGTGTAGTTAATTCACTAAATAAGAGGGTACTCACACAACACGATTTACTAATTGTTAGTATTTTAATTTCCTACCGACTGGCTAGCACGCTTGCCAACTTGGATTAGAAGAAAACGTGCGTAAGGATAAAGCCTTATTTAGATAGTACGAGTTGCGGTACATTCGAATAATTTCGTTTCCCATTATTTAATTTGTCATAATTTCACTTGTCATACCAAAGTTTGCCATTAAATATTGTAGAACCGTACTGTTTTCAGGATTTTCGGAAATGACATACCATATAACGCAGTAGATTAGGTTGGTTGAATAAAAATTTTGAAAAAAAACGGTTTCAGATATAAATCACTTTCTGAAAAATGAAAATTATGGCACGTGGAATTTGGGCAAGCGATAGAGAACCCGGCACATTGTTGTTAATGATTGGATTACTCATAATTTCACGGATGCGCAGCCCCGCAATGTATTGAAACTCGCACAACATCTCGCGAACCGTCCAACCGAAGCTTGAAGCTATAGATCGAATCATTCATAATGTCACGTGCCTTGTTGCTTATTGCAATGTCATTAATGTCTAATTTTGACAAATTCACGCGTTTCGTGAATGACACTAGCTATAGTTCCAACAGGTCGAGTCGTGCTAGCCATTCAGTTCATTGAACGTGACATTAAAGTTTATAGTTTTTAATATGAGTAGAACCAGAAATAAATAAACAAATTCGCGAATGTATCGCAAGTCAACTGGAAAAGTAGAAACCGAGTCATATTTCCGCACCGAAGTTTCTACACGAACTTACTCACAATATTTGGAAATTTATAGTTTTACTTTAATATTACCATATAGACTTGTAGGTTTTCCTGTAATTTGTAAGTAAAGAACTATTTCAATAGTTTTTGAAAATGTTAGGTCAATTTTGGAGGTAAGTAAAGTGAGATGGTTTCAAAACTTATTATTTTTCATTTTATAATTGTCCTCTTAGAATTAGCAACCATAATGGTTCACATTAAAATTGTTAATGAATCAGTCATTTAACCTTTTACTAAGAAATCACAATTAAACATTCTAACATAACTATCTTATTGTATGGGATTAACTAAATTTAACTTTCCACTATGGTTGCGCGAGAAAGCTGGGCAGCATACCTACATATAAAATATTGACCAATGATACCGCTTCATTTTTCCATCCGCGGACGGAATGTATTACTGACTGAATACATATTTATTTTTTCGACTGTACAAGTCTACAAGGTATCACAAAATGAACCCATAATATTTCGTCCAATGGTTGAACAAGTCGCGCCACCTGCAAAATTTTTTTACTGAATAGTTTCATACAAGTTTCTGTCACTTTGGAGCAATATATACTCAGCAGCAAATCTAATTGCCCACTTTACATACATGTTTCGAAGGAAGGAGGGCGATTAGATTTGCCGCTGAGTATACTTTAAACACCGGCTAAATGTACTGAAACATTTGTCAACGTCAATTAAAATCTTGAAAAACTTTTGCACGGGTATTCAATTTAACATATCTGGGGGGCTCCGAAATTAGAATTTCGTATCGTACCGTCTCGCTCATTCTGGTATTAAATACTATTAGCGCCAACGGGACGGACGGCACAATACAAAGTTCGAATTTTGACCTTCGTAGTTCAAGGCCGACTAACCCGACCACTGGCTGAAATATTCTGGATCTTTTTTGTTTTCTTGTATTTTACTTCTTCTATGTGCTTTGTCTTGATACTAATTATAAACGGTGACACCGTAAAAGTATAGGTAACGCCACCAGAGATGAGGTTACGCACACAACAACACGTCATGTAATGACAGCGGGATTTTGACATTTATTCGTACAGATAGCAAGTTCAACAGACTTGACATAGAATTACAAGATTGACTAAAAATTTCTTCAACCTATTTCGTAAACAATAATTTAGGAAAATACATCTAATTCAAACAAAACGGAAAATAAAATATTTTGATCTATTTTATTTAAATCAGATAAGCATATTTTTCGCTATTTATAAAATACTGTTTTTTTATTGCGAATATTTCTTATCAATTTCGAATTGTTTTATTTCAAAAATAGGTTATATTAAAAAATAAAAATTATAATATGCATAGTATTGCGTAAGTATTTCATCAGAAGATCATATAACTCACATTTTCATTCACTCACTCATTTCATTTATTCACTACCTTTTTTGCAATCAGTACTTTATGTAGCTGTGTGTGTAATCATTCGCCTTGACTCTCGTGGCGTTACCTATAGTACTAAAAGTCGAAAAAATTGACCATAACGTCGTCAATGTAAATCGTCCCTCAGGTCTGTCAAAGTCGGAGGAGTGTCAGTCGATGCCCGCACTGATGGGAGTGGTGGGTGGAGGCGCGGCCGGCAGCGTTCTAGGATTAGGCATCATTCCAGAGCACAGTCTGCTAGACTCCTGCACCAGGCTCAGCATATCTCTTGAAGAAAGTGTTTTCAAGGTATGTCTATATAGTGGTGTAAAGTGAATATTGTCTTATGGCCTGGACATAAGCCAAGCATAAGGCGGTGGTGCGGCGAGCGTTTTCTCTATTCATTGCGCCTTGATTCTATTATTCGAGACGCTCGCCGCACAGTGGTTAGTTACCTAGCGGCACACGCAATGAACTGATAAAACGCTCGCCGCGTCGCCGGCCGCGCGAAGTTTATTATAATAACTAACCATCATGGATGTTATCTGTAATAAATATAATTTGAATTTGAATTTGAAGTAGTGGCCGGGCCGTTAGGCAACCTAGAGAGACGCGCGAGTTAGGTTCTTCGAGTGCAATACCTTGCAGAACCTTTGCTATTACTGACGTCTATACTATGCGCCCACTGAACGTAGAGTTTATTAAATTTTGTCTTGATCGGTAGAGGGTACATATCTCTAAGATGTTATGTTGATACCTGTAAAAACTAGATATAATGATAATGATTGCTATCCCGCGGGAACTATGCAATTTTCCGGGATAAAAGGACATTCCCGGGACTCAAACTATCTCTATACCAAATTCCATGCACACTGATTCAGCGGTTTAAGCGTGAAGAGGTAACAGACACTTTCGCATTTATAATATTAGTATGGTCACATGTTTCAGGTGTCGGTCAGTTCGTCGTCACAATCTTCACGCAGCAATTCCAGCCCGCACATGACTCTCGAGGAACTGCGAGCTATCAACAAATACGCGGAAAGCACTAAAAGCCTTTCCTATCTTCCCCAGGTATGGACTACCTTTAATTATTACATACAATGACTTGATATTGAATGAATTTATGTTAAAATGTATCAAAAATGTATCAATAATGAAAATGCGATTTTAAGATTATTATACACGGTTTTAATGAAATTTAATGTGATCAAATTTGTCTCCATGTATAAAGATATATGTTTGGATTCTAGCGCGCCCTAAAGGACTCTTTCTATAAGTGATGGTGAAGAGTTTTCTCTAGTTCACCCGTAGCGCCACTGTCCACTGCTCCCGACATATAGTCTGTCATTACCTTGTTCTGTCTCTCGGGAAACGAACCACCCATATCTATTCCATGTCAAGTAAGTTGACCTGTAATGTAGTAAATAGTGCACACGGGCTAAAAAAAAATTAAGACGTACACTTCGAGTAGCTCATAAACGTTGTAACGTTATTTTTGGATGTTGTTTTATTAAAATAAGTTGTACATTTAAACGATCTTATTTCTGTACACACTGTAGTACCTTTTTGCAATAAAATATTGATGTGGCAGTAGAATATCCATTGTGGTAATACTTGAAAAATTCAGTGTATATAATATGATTTTTACTGTCGAATATGTATGTATGGTTCATTTCCAACTGCTCTGAAATGCATGATTATTTTGGTTTTCTATGGAGTACGACAATCTGTGGCTGCTCTGTTAGAACTGTTTTAGTTTGTCTGAGACCTTCAGACGACTTCCAAATATGTTAAACACTACGCTTCATAGTGTGCGCACATAGGTGTGTGCGTGAGTGTAACACAGAGCTTAAGCACACACAGAGATGTGCGTCAAAACCCGATATGTTATATCGGCCGAGAACACCGCTTTTACATGTTCTTAATGCCCTGAATATTCTATGTGGCTGTGTGAACTGGCAATGTAGGTAGGTTACCGATAAAATAAATTATTGTAAAATTAAGTATTATTAAAATTTGTACTTTTGGTGTGCAGGATGTCTAACGTCATTCATTCCCGTTTTTGTTACTAACGGTAGTTGGATTAGTGATACTAACTGAGCTAACGTTCTTGTTTCATGTTAACAATATTAACGAATACATTCTAAATAACTTAGGTATAGGTTTAAATACATAAAAAAAATTTGGTCCTTCGAGCCGGATTCATCTGAAAAAATCAAAGTTAGCGCAACAACATCGAGCGTAATGTAATGCCACCACAAACTTATAGTTCCCTTATCTGATTGGCTGCCGTAAACTAAGCGGGTTCCTATTGAGAGAAAAACAACAAACTTTAATTTTGTGTATATAATGGTCGGTAATTATGCGTTTTCTCATCTAGTGTTCTGCTTAGTTTGCCAATCCCATTGATCTAATAAACCTATCACGTAAGCAAATTTTTGTTTGAATGGGTTCCCAATTGGTCCAAGTTTCAATTTGAAATAAAAAATACGACTCTTAAGGAAGTTCTTTGAAGTAGTTTTTTTGTGAGGCCCAGCGTACTATATTTATTATTTTCTAACTTTATGTATGAAGCAGTCCCTCGCGTTACAAAGTGAATCAAACACCACCAATGCCAAATCGGGTGACGAAAGTCGCGCTACCCCCTCGTGTGCTTTGTGCAATTTTTACAATCCAATTTATGTCTTAAATCAATAACGACACTGTTTGAAATCACTTGTCACTAAATGCAAAACAGCCAGTGTTTATTAGATCAGCGGGCGGATAGGGCAGCTATAGGCACAGGATGTAGAGTCCCGGTGGTATGAGGTGGCTTGGCCGGTAGGTGCACGAGCGGCAACGCGCGCGGATGCGCACGCGCTCCGAGTGGTTCCTCCAGCCGGCCGCGGCGCTGGACGCCCGCGCGCGCGCCGGTACGCCCCCCCGCCCGCGCCCCGCGCCGCCCCCGCGCGCCCCACGCTGCGGGGAGCGCCAAGAGAGCACGGCCCTATACGTGCTTGTTGCCTGCCTAGAGTTTTTGTTTTGACGCGCACCGGTACTGTGAATCTGTGTTCGTAAGCTTCGCTGCGGAATTGGACTAACGGCGGGTTGCGTTCTTGTTCTTCGGTTTGGAGTTTTTAGGGGGCGTTATTTGATGGGACGCTGTTCGACGGTTCGCTTATGATTGGGTGAATGTGGATGCGGTCAGGATACTGAGCTCTCTATTCCAGTATGCTTAGTATAAGTTTTACTTCAACAAATACTTCTCGATCGCGTTTACGTAAAAAAATCGGGAGCCCCTTTTCTCCCATAATCTTTTTTATCCGAATTTTGAAAGTCATAAATCGATGTCCATAATATTCTTGCGCATAAATATCGATGGTCATATTTTTTTAAAGCATATCGCTTAATAATTCTAACTGCAGTGATCCATAATCCTATTGATCATAACTTTAAAAAGTCATAATATTGATATCAATAAAATTTAACGGAATATCTTTGATTATTCAGAAACATTGTAAGGCATATATCTTAAAGTAATAATTGTTTTCAGTCATAATTTTGCATTACCTAAAATGCACTAAGCATATACTAGGGGCGTTCAATAAAAAGTGAGAATGAGTATGTTATAAACAACTTTTACTAAATGTCATTTTATTTTTCGACATAGTCACCTTTTAGCATAATACACTTAGTATATCTTTTTTCTAAACATAAAATTCCATTTTTAAAAAAGGTCTCATCTTGAGTACTTAAAAAATCTTGTACTGCAGCGACTACCGCGTCGTCGTCTTCAAATTTCGGGCCTCTCAGGTATTGTTTCAATCTCGGAAATAGGTAGAAATCACTGGGAGCGAGATCTGGTGAATACGGAGGATGCTTAAGGATATCGAACCCAGCATCACGAATTGCAGCCATTGCAACGGCGGACTTGTGTGCCGGGGCATTGTCCTGGTGGAACAGCACAACTTTCGAGAGTTTACCTCGCCGTTTTTCGTGGATCTCATTGCGCAATGTTGCTATTTGTTTGGCGTATAATGTGCCCGTAATAGTGGCTCCATGCTCGAGATACTCAATCATTAATACCCCTTTACCATCCCAAAAAACAGAGCCCATGACCTTACCGGCAGATGGGCTCACCTTGAATTTCTTCGGAGTTGGAGACGATGGCCTTTTCCATGTCATAGACTGCAGTTTCGTTTCTGGGTCGTAATGATGGAGCCATGTTTCGTCCATTGTTATAAATCGCGCCAAAAAAAATTCCCGGTCTTGCTGCATCAGGTTCAAAGCTTCTTGACAAATCTCTAGTCTAGTTTGTTTTTGCGTGTCAGTAAGCATTCTTGGTACCCAACGCGCAGATACCTTTTTCATACCCAAGCGTTCATGTAAAATATTATGCACGCTCCCCGTTGAAATCTTTTTCAGCAATAAAACGAACCGTGACACGACGATCCGCCAAAACTGAGTTTTCGACTTTTTTCACAATTTCTTCAGTTACTGCTGTAGTAGGGCGTCCGGAGCGGGGGTCGTCCATTGTCGATGTTCTTCCATGTCTAAATTCGGCGCACCAACGTGCGACTGTCGAATACGGAGGAGCATTAGACCCTAAAGTGTCCCGCAAATCCAAATTGGCTTGGTCCGTAGAAAAATTTTTCAAACACAAGTATTTGATAACGGCGCGCAGTTCAATTTTCTCCATTTTCGCTAACGTACTCAATAGCATTGCAAAGAAATTACCGTATATTTTTTTTAAACAAAAGACAGTTAGTTTTTTTTTTTCATAGCAATCAGCTAGATAGATTAGCTTTACCGGCCAGTATTTAATTTCGTAATATTAAAAGAGTTTGCATCTCATTCTCACTTTATATTGAACGCCCCTCGTACATCGAAATCTATAACATCTAAAGGAATATCGATAATTATTCAGAAACATTGTAAGGCATATCGCTGGCAGCGAGCGAGCGAAGTGAGCGAGCAAGATCTTTCAGGGCAGAAGCGACTCGGACAGGTTAGGTTCAGAAGATGTTAGGTATTTTTTTTATGACAGCACAGAAAAGGATTATTACCTTTAATATTATGAAATGTTATACAACCATGACACTGAATGTTATTACAAAGTAATATTATGCCTAAAAATAATTATGACCTGCGAAAAAAGACCATTCAATTATTATTATGAGTGACTTAATTACCTTTAACATTATGAAGAGTGATGCATTCATGACTGTGAATGATATGACTTTACTTATTGTTCCTTACAATAATTGGGATGTTCCAATTTTTGACAACGTGTAATAAATCGAAAACTGTTTGGAGAAATAGGCTTTGTGAAGCGTTTTCAGAAATCAGATTCCAAAAATATGATAAACTGAATTAAATAAAGAAAATTTAAGTAATGACCTTCATTTGACCCCTGCAGTGAATCGTCACAAAGGCAGATATAAAGCAGGTCTACACTCTAAAGCAAATTGACAGTTTGAAATGTTGCTGTCCTGCTTATAATAGCAAAGAGTGACAAAGACAGAAGTTTAATCACATGATGCGCACCTGGCTTTAAACAGTTGTTATTTATCGTAACGTAAAGTCCGAAATGTATACGAGTATTTCCAATGTATTTTTAGAAATTTAATTATTAAATTACTACGTTACAAGTAAATATAAAAGAATTTAAATATCAGATTTCAATAAAAAATATCTATTTACTATCACACCATTAAACAAACAGGAATAATCGAAGCTAAAAGAAGAAAAATAAATAAAACTATTTGGCATGGTTCATTTAGGACCCTAAGCCGTGCTTGTATTATTGACAGTGACAAGACAAATCAGTAGTGCCACAGATTATGTTATGTACGACTTGAATTTATCTAGACAATGGAACGTGGCTCTCTCACTGTGACGTCATCCAACATATTTCTTAAAAAAATAATAAAAAATTAAATACTCAACCAAATTCAAAATCGATGAAAATGGTATCTTAAAATATCCTATTCTTTCCAAAAAAAATATAGAAACTATAGGTTATTTCTTTTGGTGCATCCCAATTATGACTTAAGAAAATCGTAACTCCAATTTATGTTGTTTAATATTATGACTTCCGATATTATGACGAAGGAAAATTATGACAGAAAACGTTATGGGCTTGAAAATTCGGAACAAAATTTTTATGGGGGTCATTATAGACCCAAAAAAATCAATTACTATGGAAACATGGATAGCGCCTCCGCGGGCGCGCGTCCATGTTTCCATAGAATTGGAATTTTTACGTAAACGCGATCGAGAAGTATTTGGTGAAGTAAAACTTATACTAAGCATACAGATGTTTTCTCACCTTTCACTTTGGAAATTTGATACTTAAAAAATCATATCGTGCGGTCCGTTTGACTTAACAGTCTTGCTCGAGATTGGTTATAAACCAATCCGAAACGTGAAACGATACTAGCGCCAACTAGCCTGTCGTAAAAACCCTAGTGAAATGTTTTCCCATTCCGTTTGTAACTACAAATTTAAGTAAGCAGTTGCATTCGAGATAATTACTTCGAAAGCATGACTTTTTCGTTAAATTTGTAACTAAACTATCGATATCAATATGAAATTGTTAGTTATAAAATCTCCAGTGTCACATAGACCTGCAATTTTTTATTGACACCTTTGGCCCTTAAAATTCGGTCCTGACGCATTCCATTCATCATTCAATCGTAGCGTTACTGACGTTTGATTAGTTGATAGTAATGAGTTGTTAAAAATAATATTGATTGTTGACTGGTCTGTTTCTAAGTATCAAAATGAAACGCATGTTTTTTTACTAACATCAAACCAAAAGTATTGTTTTTCGATAATAAAAAATAGAACAAGGTATGTGCAGTCAAACAGCGAAATTCAACGAAGAAGAAGAACGTTAATCCATACTCCATGGTATGTCACGGGCTCGCTTCCGCCTCTGGCTTGCGTTATGTTTTGTTTCCTATTACACCGCACGTCACATTTTCATCAGCATGTCTTTCTATGTCCACGATTGTTGTTCTACACAGTTACAGGGTGAATATTCAAGCGTTTTGACCATTTGGTTATTCATCATTACCATCCCACGATTATTGCCACAATGGAAACACAAGTCCCAAGATCTTACAAACTAGATTTAGGATCGGTACTGTTTGTAGTTTTCATAAAAAGTTAACTCTGAGCACCATTCTTTTAAATTCTTTTTCTGAAACGGTAATGACTACAACGCTGAATATTCACCCTACAACATGTGCATTTATCGTTCGTATTGTGATGGTGATACAAATTGTAGATGTGTACTAATTACTAATAGTTAGTTTTTTTTGTGTTATTTATTGTATTTCTTCGATGAAGCGTTTTTTAATGTACTCTAATGTACATTGAGAGTATTCAAGATGTCATTTTCATATGCGCACACACGTGTGAAAACCGCTAAAATCGATTAAAAAAATATTATAATGTTACGCACATAATAAAGCATGCAGTACCACACGTTCATCAAGTCGACCAATTATAGAATAAAATAGGATTGTATGTTATCAATGGGATATGTCTTGCTTTAATGTTAATGCATCATTCGGTGTTATGATTCGCCTTTAGAAATAGGTGAAACTGTCTGTGTACACGAATGTACAAGGAATGTGACATTATTCATGCCATATGGTTTCAAGATGCTTTGTATGGATGTTGTATGAGCACAACATGTCATAAGTCACTGTCATTCAGAATAGTCATTGCATTTTTTGCCAGCCGGTCATGTCAAAGCCAATCGCTTATGCTTGGTTGTACATAGTGTGTGGGCCGTAGGTATGTGTTGAAGAGTACTAATAAGACAGTAAACAAGCAGTAACTAAGTATTACAATCAATTATGATTGAAAAAGGAAATATACGTATTGTTTAAACAATTTTTTTGATAAAAACCAGTATCAATGCCCTGGTTTCCAAGAGAATGTACCTACTTGAGAACAGTAGATTATTCATTGCTCATTTTTTATTTACTTATAACTATTACACATTGACCTTGAGTGTTTAAGCCAGAATTTAAGTGACCATTAACTATGGTGAACCCGTACAATACACCTAACTTTTTATATCATTGTTATGTATGTAAGAAATTTAAGTCCTTGTTTAGCGTTAAAAATCTTCCTCAAACCTTTTTCTGTTTCTTTTGCATTTATAATCTGGCTAAGACTGAAAGGCCCGATCAGTTGACGTGAAACTTGCCTCTGTATTTTTGGCTTTTTACTGCGTAAACGTGTCGCTCTAAAGTGAAAATATACTTCAGTGAGATCTACAAACAACAGCGATAAGTCGCTTACTGTGAGATTCACGTTAATTTGATCAGCTCAATGCCTCTAGTATCAGGTTGAATATTCAAGCGTTTTGACCGCTTCGTTATTCATCAATACCATCCCACGATTATTACCACGACGTAAACACAAGTCGCAAGATCTTTGACCAGATTAAACTAGATTTAGCATCGGTACTTAGTTTTCATAAAAAATTAACCATGAGCATCATTCTTTTATTTTTTTTTGCTGAAACGGTAATGACGAAAAGAAAACGTAACAACGCTGTATATTCACCCATCAGTTTTTGGCACAGTTCAATTACTATGGACAAATTGTGAGCGCTCATCTAGCGGTGCATGTCACATAGTATTTGACACTAACGTGAACGCGTTTATTGTGTTAAAGCTTACACTGAGGCCTCAATGAACAGTGAATGAATGGTATTCTCTTCTGTGTGTTATGCGCTTAAGTTTCTAGTCACTTGCCATGTAGAGCACCTCTTTTTGAGCATCGGCGTTCTGCCAGCGCCCGCGTAGCAGCAACGCAATGTTCGCGCAACGTCGCCGCAACTGTGCCGTGACGCCAGCAGCGTTTATTGAGCGTCGGCGTCTCACCAGCGCCTTCACAGCGACAAAGATGTTCGAAAAAACCTTAATGACGTTGCGTCGTCGCTGCGTGGGCGCTGGTGAGACGGTGGCACTCGACAAAAGTGGCGTCGCCGCTGTACGACCGCTTGCCAGACGCCGACCTCAAAAGACGCTAGTGTGGGGCCTGTCTTAATGTAACAATGGTCGTATACTTGTGATTTAATTAGGAACGACGCGATTTTCAGAAGAGAATACCAGGGACATTAAAGTTAATCGCGGATTTAAAGTAGGTCTTTCAAAATATTTTGCAAATAACTGATGCTTTTACGTATACGCGGTAAATTTTAATGTCTCAGGCGACAAAAAATAACTGATATCACATCGTTTCGACGGCAGCTCGGGAATAAATGGTGCCAATGCCGAATGAAAAATATATGCAATACATAAACGAGATGGTACAGCCGAGTTCTTCAATATCTGTACAGCCAACCGTTCATAAATATCTAAATATGAACCTTGTGTTACGGTAATAAGGTCTATGTATAGATATTTATGAACGGTTGGCTGTACAGTTTTATCCAACCACTCAAATAGTGTCTTAACTTTAAATCGATTACTCGTAGCTACTTGATTGTTCGCCTGATTCCCGAACTGCCTAGCAAGGCCCCCTTTAGCCTCAAGTAGACGACCTATATGAAGGAGTGTAACCATTGAAGCGTGACCGTGGGTTTACTTAAATTGGACATAGCCGGTAGCGATTGCGTTCTATGTACCTGGGACTAGAAGGGGCCTCAACGACTAGCACGCTTGACGTGTTCTTGCTTGTCGCTGAAGGATTCATCGAAAGGTGCACATTAGAGCCTTGTCGTATTGGCGATCATGGTTGGATCGCACAGCGCAGTCGTCTGTCGCTCGACTCGCCGCGATTACGTTAACATATCTTCGCTAAAAACCGGGCACCGATCGCCAGTATGATAAGTTCCTTAGGTCGTTAGCAGCGCGACAGATCTTAGAACAGTAATACCTAAAGTGGTCTATACGCGAAAAAACCACATTTGAAGTCGATTACTTTGCGATAAATCAATATTAAGTAAGCAGGGGTACTTAGAATTTAAAAATATGGCTAGGGTCTACGAGACACAAAATTTGTCGTATATGGTCTAAAACCTACCGCGCTGCTAGAGATCTAATGTGAAAGCAACTTTGGCGACAGAGCAAGTCACGTACAATAAGCCAAACTCCCCGTTACCTGTTTAAAACTTGGTTGTGTTTAGGCGGCGAACGTCGCAGCTCGCGGCGGCGGTCCCGGCGCGCTCGTCTGTGCGCGGGCGGCGCCGCGTGCCGTGCGCTCCCGCACTCCGACACTGAGATCCCGATCGCTCTCCAGCCTCGTAAAGTGACAGCCTGACGCTCCCTCGAGATCGACTGGCCCTTAAACTGCGATAGTTTCTAGCCGTTCAAACGAATACCCAGACAAGGCACTGATCCTGGCTTACAATTTTACACTGCCTCACACTCTTAGGTAATTTATTTTTTGATTGATAGCCCGGTATTTCCTCGAAATCGACTGGCCCTTCAACTACGATATTTTCTAACCGTTTAAACCAGTGATACCCAAAGTGGTCTATATCAACCCCCAGGGGTCGAAGGACCTCCTAGGAGTGTAGACCCCTAGGTACGCGAAAAAAACCACACTTGAAGTCGATTACTTTGCACAAGTGACATTGAACCTTAGGGTAGTAAAGGAATTTCTTGGTCGGCTATATGTACTAAACATGAAAAAGATAGATAATCTTGAAAGTCTCTTTTTACCTTTGTATTAGTACGAGATTTTACTATCATATTTAACTTCACATTTATTTATGATAACATGTGAAGTGTGTTAGAATTTTATTTAGTTAAACTCTTGTTATGTTTTAAAAGTTAAGTTCGTTGAAATTTTACGGGACAGGGAATTTGTAAGTTCAAATTGAGGTTACGAATTTAAAATTATTCCACTACGCATCACAATAAGTAATATTAACAGATATTTCATATTTTATATTTTCAATAATATTTACGCCTGAAATAAACGACCTAAATTTCTACATCTCTATTTGAGTAAGTAAAAATAACAAGTTACTTTAGATTGGTACATGTTTTAAATACAGGGTGACATCTAAGACGTATTATATTTTCTGGATCCACTCATGATTATGATCAACTTTTATTATGAAAAATCGGTAGAAAAAAATTGAGCCTCCCATACTAAGAGCAATCAACTAGTTTCGCAATTTGTATGGAGACGTCGATTTTGTGTTTACGTTTTCGAAGTTGGTATCATAATAAAAGTTGATCGTAATCATGAGTGGATCTAGAAAATATAATTTTGTATTGCGTCTTAGATGTCACCCTGTATTTTAATTTTTAGATGTGGATTACTTTGCTAGCAATCTTAAACATTCCTGTAAATAATATATACCTAACCGTAGCTAGCTAAAATTATAATCGTCCACGCAAAGTAATCTTGGTTTATTGATTTTACTAAAAGTGATAGACAAATAGAATTTCGTGACCAAACTTTTATTGCAAACATTGTTTTACCTTTCACGATAACCTAACTGGCTCATTTAAATACTATTTAAACGTGTTGCTATTTATTTGACAAATCGTCACTTAGATTTAAGTGTCAATTAATGTCTAATACGGCAGTTATCGTTTAGTCGCATTGCATGGTCACGTTTCCATTTAATTATTTCCGAAACATTGGCCTTTTGACTAGAGTTGATAGATTTCATTTTAGGAGAAACAAAGTACTACTTTATAGTATTCGCCAAATTATAAGCCACATACGAAAGACTGACATTTTTTTAGTAATAACTTTGGTACTTTTACAAAATTATATCACTTCACTGTTTTTTAAAACTTACGTTACCGATTCAGGGATTGAGCAACATTTATATTATCTGTTATTGTACAGTACAAATTCTGTTTGTAATACTAAATTAAACGAAGTGGTTCTATATTAAATTCTTCATTGTAATATGAGGTGCTAGGACGATTGTGAAATGATTCGCTGTTGAAAATTAAATTTTTATAGCTTCTGATGCTGTTTTGTATGTCTTTGGCGAGCTAACACACATTTGTTATTTAAATCATGCTCGATCCACTAATTTGAAGTATTATATGATTACAAAATTATTGTTATGCACATTGGTTCGCACATGATTTGATAGATGTACTTTTATATATCTCAATATATTTTTAAGACTGTCTAGGTTAATTAATTAATTCAATGCAAGTCAAAAGACATGTAATCCTCAACTTTAATGTTATAAATGTGAAAGTTTGTGAATTTGTTTAAGATTCTATTACGTGTAAACGGCTGCACAGAATAGGAGATAAAATTTTGCAGAGAGACTGACATAACATACTTTTTATCCGGAAAATTACAAAGTTCCTGTGAGAAATTGATAAACATGTCTTAGATCCTTTATGCCTGCCTATCAATCGTTTTTGATGGGAAAGACAGTATGGGTTGCGTCGACATGTCCCATTTTAGTTCATTAGTATGTTAATTGAAGTCTCTAAAAGCGGGTTTACTCTTTCTTATTACTACGAATTCTGTGCAGACGAAGTCGCGTGCGAAAACTTGTTCTTTTAATACTTTTGACTAAACTTCGAATAGGATCTGATTGCTTCAAAATAGTTTTAGTTATTATGATGAAACTAAGAGTTATTTTATGTTTATTTCTGTAAAAATAGATTGCGTTTCGAAGCGATTTTTATTTCAAAGTTATCGCCTATTTTTACATCGTCAGCAAAAAAAAATGTCTGATGAGATTTTGATAAAATTGTTCGTATTTAAGAGACAACTAAACTTTATCCCGTGGCCATTATATTGTATTCGACGCCCGTGAGGGCCGGTAGTGGTGTTCCGTAACAATACGTGTTTAGTCGGCAGGGTTCGTTAGCCTACATAGATGTGTATGTTGTAATAAAGTATATAAAGAACGGGCTTGCAATTCTTGGATTTGCACGTCCATGTTCCTGTGTTCATTGAATAGTTATAGGGAGTACGAACAGTGTAGCTTATTGTCGAAGTTTGTAAGATTTGAAAAGGAATTGAATACGATTTAAGTTTGGCTGTGTGTTGACAGTTCATCCGCTCAAATAGTTTACATGGATAGCCGATAAAAAACTGCAGCAGTTAGTCACGTCTTATCGTCGATGTTAAAACATGTATCTTAGTAGCAAACAGCTATAAAAATTATTTGAGCGGAAGAACTATACGCCCT
Source organism: Archips crataeganus (assembly GCA_947859365.1). Classification (NCBI taxonomy): domain Eukaryota; kingdom Metazoa; phylum Arthropoda; class Insecta; order Lepidoptera; family Tortricidae; genus Archips; species Archips crataeganus. The sequence goes on along the minus strand of OX402066.1, from coordinate 10,047,212 downwards.
TAATGCGTGTTCCGTTTGGCTTAAATTGTATTATATTTGCTGCTTTTGCTGTCACAACCAAAATCATAAGTTAATTAGTATATATGCGACAGCAACAGCAGCGAATCGTTTTTATAAATAAATTAACCACTAGTGTATTAATTTTATAATTAAAAATTCAATGCGTCCTATTTTTTTTAGATAAAATTATATTTCTCATAACATTAGCTAATATTTAACTATTTTGTACAATAAAGTGTAAGTTGCTCTAAAAAATTTAGATAGATTATTTTAGATTTTATGAGACTGTTTATGTTATTACTTATTACTATATAATTTATTAATGACACTCGAATACTTTGAATGTCTTATCATTCCACCGATTTGAAGTATTTCCAACAATACCAGTTGCATTTGAGTATTATTTTTTCTCATAAAAAGTTATACGAGATCTCAGAGCTTTAACAAAATTATAACAGTGTTTATTTTAGCGCATTTCTGTATAAATTAATATTCACGCAAATTGTTATAAATACCTATTATTTGACTTTGATAAATTCGTTTCTTACTGAATTAAATCGGCATTAACTGATACTAATTCCTTATAGATTTAAATATGGTATCTGCTTATTAATTTAAGTTGTTATTGTCACATTATTTGCACATTTTTTACACAAATTATAAAGAAATTACACGAGAATAAAAGTAATGAAAGAATATGGAATTTGATTAACTATCACAGTATTTAACCTAAAATAAATGTTTTCTTTCTTTCAGTAAATTCCGAATTGCACCTTACATCTGTTAATGTTAAAATTGTTTGACTTTTGAACGCCAAAAAAGCCTAATATTGTCTATAGACTAACTTAAAACATCCGAAATATTCGGCGCAAACATATAATATGTAAATTCTTAAGGCTCAAATTTACTCTGGCGTGTAAGGCGATGGCTTTTGATTGCGGTATTATCGTTTAAGCGGTATTTTTTTTTTACCTGAGAATACAAATATCAAGTAAAAATTCAAAACGGTTATTTTACTTTTTTAAAACAATTGGCTAAGTAAAGTTTTTTTAAGAGGTGCTAACTATATTTTTTTTCGACAGTCGGCGTTCTTAAGATCGAGAAACTGCAGCTGTTTTATTTTTATCTCCTATTGTTTACTGGAAATATTTTTTTAAGTGTTCGAGTTGACATTTGTGAGATTTAATGGCTGACAAGCCGTTCGTGCTCAGTACTTAGTAGAAACAGAAAAAAAACGAAGTCATCTGTCACTTTTGTCCATGTCAAACCGTTTGCGTTTCGTTTGCTTTGCGTTTTGGTGTGATTTTTGGACTATTTTTAACGACCTCCGCACAAAATCCGGATTTTCAATTTTACCGCATTTCTCCACGAATTATGCACGATAATTAAATCACGATTTAATATTTTCGATCATTATTTTGGAACTGCTTTTTGGACAATGCAAAGTAAACGAAACGCAAACTGTTAGATTTCATTTGATATTGACAATTGGCTTCGTTTTTTTTTTCTATTTGAAAGAAAGAAAGAAAGAAAGAAAGAAAATACATTTATTTACAACATCACAAGACACAATATTTTACAAAACAAAAAGGCAATACTAAAGCTAAAGATAGAATGTGTCATTGCGGTTGCAAATCGGACACTGGCTCAGCATAATGCTGAGGCGTTTAAAGCACCCCAGCGCTGATTTTCAGCCAGTACCGTTGGTGACACCCGGATCGCTGTTTAGATAGATAAATAAATAAATAAACTGCACACTAATAGCTACATAAGTACATAAGACTAGGTACATGCGTAAATAAATAATTTGTAAATTGTAAAAGCAAATAATAATAACAAAATTTCTTGAACATAATTAGTATATCTCACTTGCCAAGTATACAACCCTGCGCGGACTAAAACGAAAAATGAAATAACCAAGACAATAAAAATCTAAGAAGTTTTGTGAAATAGTGCTGGAAAGGAGAGGAAATTAAGTACTGAGCATGAACCGCTTGTCAGCCATTAAATCTCACAAATGTCATCTCGAACACTTAAAAAAATATTTCGAGTAAACAATAGGAGATAAAAATAAAACAGCTGCAGTTTCTCGGTCTAGAAGACGACTACTGTCGAAAAAAAATATATTTAGCACCTCTTCAAAAAACTTTACTTAGCCAATTGAACGACAACACAACGTAACAATATAATACTAAGAGACACCCTTGACAGCGGCTCCTTTCACAAAGACTTGAACAATGTTTCTGTCATCACCCAAGTAGATGAATCGCTGCAGGAGACTATTGACACAGTCTTCATTGGTCTTGTCTAAACTGTAGTCGTACTGATCGATTTGGCCGCCGGCAGCGTATACGTCTATCAGGAGTGCGTCTAAATCCTTACCCACTTCGAAGTTGCCGATTTTCTGCTCCAGATTTAAAGCTGTGAAAATTTTAAAAAACTTGATTTTTCTCGGTAGCTATTTTCATCTGATATTTTCGAAAGAGTGACCACGACCCTTATTAATGTGGAAGCTCATGCAAGGATGAGAATATATCTGTATGTTTACTTTGATGATGGTACCTATTTCAAAATGACGTTTTGTAATCGTACTTATTTTATACTCTTGCACCAGTCGCCAGAGTACACCTAACCTTGGATAAGCTTTGCACGTTTTGCGAATAAATACCTAAATAGCATTACTTCATTTACCTAAGCTAGCTCAGCATAAAAGTAAAAGGGAAATAAGTCGAGTAACTTGTATTTTTGGTAAAAACCATTTCACATGGCCTCCCTATCCCATAACCTAATACCACCCGAAATTTAATCATAATTACTATCTATCACTATCCAGCTGTATAAGATTAGGTTCCTTATATTTTTGTTTGATTTTACCTTTAGCGCCTCCCATGGTGGCTAAATAGAACGCTTCTATCCAGCTAATTGCGCCATCAGTTCCGCTCTGCAAGTCCAAATGCGTGGACACGTCCATGGTCCTGCGCAGCGCATCCAGTATTGATGCGCTGTCGCCACCGGATACGTCTGTAATATGCATGACAAGAGATTTTTTTTATTTAATAAACTGGCCAGCGAATGATTCCTATCTCACGCGATGCCGTAAGAAGATGGTGAGACAAAACTCAATGATACAGTAACAGCCTATTCACTCTAGCTTAACGAGCGCTAGGTTATTCATGCAGAAGACGGGTGCGAATGGAACCTCTGCGTATTTTGTAATTAAAAAGGTAAAAACGAAACATTCATCGCCCCATGTCAGGGTGTACCTGTACGTAAAGTGGACATGATTTACTTCTACGACATGGCGTGGGTTGTCGTTGAAGTATAGTAGGTATTTCGAATATATTGCTAAAACCATCAAGTTATCACTGACTGTGCTCGAAAGTCACGCTTACAACAAATGATAACTTCTCAGAAATCAAAGTTTTAAACAACAACATAACTTTCTTAATTTTTTTATTTGACCACCCTATTGCGTTACGCCGCGTTCATTATTTTATTACATTCCATCCGAGTCTTAAGTGAAGCCTTTGACGTGACGCAAAGTGAGTTTCTTAGTGATAAAAACTGAGGCGATAGCGACCAACAATTTTATTAAGTTACTCCGTCTTCTTCCGCGTAGAATTCCAAGTTGTGGTAAAGCTTCTTCATCTCTTTCATTGTATAAAACAAAAATCCGGCACCGGCAACATCCATCATTATTATCATTTCATCATTTCATCATCATCAGTATCAGTTAGTGAATATTATAAATCCCGTTTATTCTCTATCCCGTGGGAATTTCAACAAATTTGTCCTTATTCTATGCAAATTTTCGCTTATTTTTATCCCGCGGGAATTTTGCATTTTCCCCGAGAAAAAGTAGCCTATGTCCTTGAAGTTTTAAAATCAGCTTCGTAGTTGAATTCACTTATTTTTTTCCTGTGGGAATTTTGATTTTTAACGGAGAAAAGTAGTATATGTAAATAATGGTCTATGTAAATATTGGTGAAAGAAACTTTAAAATCAGCCCTCAAGTGATATTCACTTCTTTCTATCCCACGGGAATTTTGCATTTTACCGAATAAATAGTAGGTAGCCTAGCCTATACCAATAAAGGATAGTGTAGCTTTCTATTGGTCATTTTTTTTTATACTCAGCCCCGAAGTTAAATTTACTATTTTCTATACCGCGGGAATTTTGCATTTATCAAGGACAATGTATCTTTTCTATTGGTGAAAGACATTGTAAAATGAGTTCCGAAGTTGAATTTTTATTTCTATCCCTTGGGAATTTTGCATTTTTCCGGAAAAAAGTAGCCTATGTCAATAAAGGATAGTGTAACTTTTTACTGGTAAAAGATTTTTTTTTAAATCGGCTCGGAAGTTTCAGAGATTATCTATCCCACAGGAATTTCCAAAAATCCTGCAATAAGTTTTTTTGCTGTTATGTATGACCATTTACGTTTATACTGAATTTGAAAAGTTTAGTACTTAATTGTAGTTACGGAGATAGGATCCAGTTGATTTGAGTATATAAATCCTGATTTATCCTTATCCCGTGGATATTTTCAAAATTATTGAAATTAGCTTTATACCTGTTTTAATAGTCTACTTGCATGCCCAATTGGAATAGTTTAGTAACCTTCGTTATAGGGATAGGGTCACTCTCGATTGATGAAATATATACGTCCCGTATATTCCTTATCCCGTGGGAATTCCGGAAAATTCTTTCTTATCGGATGCCTACGTCATACAAAGGACACATCCTCCCAGTTTCAGGTCTCTACATACAGCGGTTTAGGCTGTGCGTTAATCCGCCAGTCAGTCATTTAGGACTTCAGGACAAAGCATTTTATATGTATTTGCATTGCACCAAGCTTTTATGCGAGTTCAACAATGATGTTTGAAAACTCAATTCGATTTTATTCGAAAAAGGTTGAACTCACATAAAAGCTTCATCATCATCATCATCATTTCAGCCGTAGGACATCCACTGCTGGACATAGGCCTCCCTCATTGACGCCCAATCATTACGGTTGGAAGCGACTTGCATCCACCCTGACCCTGCGGCCTTCACCAAAACGTCCGTCCATCTCGTTGGTGGACGTCCCACCTTTTTAAAAGCAAAAGCTTGGTGAAATGCAAATACATATTATAATTAGTTATTATCAGAGATCAGATCAGGAAGTGGTTGACAAACGTAGACAAAAATGGTTTGCAAAATTTGAAGTTTTGATTCGTTTACATTGTGTCAAAATAAAAAGTAATTTAAATCAAAAGCACTAAGGAGTATTGATATCAACTTCGAAGCAAATCACCCCCAAAATAACTTTCTACTCCTTTTTACCCCCGTCAAGAAGGGATGAATTTCAATAAAATACGAAACACGTCTTCCATCAATTCTGTTAAAGAATGTTTATGCAAAATTTGAAGTAGATTGGACCAAGGAATCACGTTGTCCCATACAAACTTTGCCCCCCTTTTTTACCCCCTTAGGAGTAGAACTACGAAAAATCCTTTCTTATCGGATGCCTACGTCATACAAAGAACACACCCTCCAAGTTTCAGGTCTCTACGATCAGCGGTTTAGGCTGTGCGTTGATCCGTCAGTCAGGACAAAGGATTTTATATGTATAGATTAACATATTCGTTGCTTATCTAAAATAACGCTCTATTCCAAAATACTACGGTATGCAACTTAATACTTTAATTATTGCAAATAAGGTGTATAATTACACAACGTATCATGCCGAATTAGGCCGTTGTTTTAGATAAGCAGCGTATATAGCGACGACCAGATGGCCTAGTGGTTAGAGAACCTGACTACGAAGCTTGAGGTCCCGGGTTCGATTCCCGTGTCGGGGCAGATATTTGTATGAAAAATACGAATGTTTGTTCTCGGGTCTTGGGTGTTTAATATGTATTTAAGTATGTATCTATCTATATAAGTATGTTTATCCGTTGCTTAGTACCCATAACACAAGCTTTGCTTAGCTTACTTTGGGACTAGGTCAATTGGTGTGAAATGTCCCGTGATATTTATTTATTTATTTATTATTTATATTAATGTTACCTACCTGTCCCCAACCCCACACACAAGTTATGATCGAGATATTTCCTGACTGGACATAGTCCGGAGCGGAGACGCGTGTTTGAGGCAGGGCAGTGCGCGATTGAGACTCCCTTTTTTGTCAGCAATGTAATTTCCTCGTTTGATAGGTGGATGGCGTGGGCCATTATGCACTGGAAGAAATTAATAGCACATTATTTAATAAGGGCGCAAGTAAGTAAAGATTACCTCGTGTTTGTGTAGTTAATGCATTCAATAATTAGGTCTACTTAGGGCCACTTGCACAATCTAGGGTTAAAAAATTAAATTGTTAACCCCGGGTTAAGAATGACATTTCCATACATTTTGACACTTGTTAGCCCGGGGTTAGCAGTTAACTCGGAGTTAAGTAGCCAACCCAGGTCCGCGCAAGCCCGCCTTAATGAAATATTTTTATAATATTAGAGTGGTCACAATCAGGTACCTATTATAAAAAGGAAATTACTAAATGGAAACTAACAAGCATTCAAATGACTTGTATGTTTGTTACACGTGAAAGAGATCTAAACATGAACTAACTTGATAAGATTATTAGAATAAAATCAATCAAATACCTGTCAGCCCAAATATTGCTTAACTAAGTAATATGGATTTTTTTTGTTTTTCCAAAACTTATAACTTGGCCGCTCACCCAGCACCAAGTTATCATTGAGTTTTGGGACACCCTGTATGTAGACAGGTACTTTCTTAGATACTCACTTTATTATTTAGGATTTCACTTTTATCATACACATCTCCGTAGCTGGTACAGGATGGGTTTATTTGCAAGACATACTCGATTTCTTTCAAGTTTTCCGATATATGACTCTAAAATAAAAATAAAATCATTACTTTTCTAAACAACACTTCATTGAATTTTAATTAATTATGATACCAACCTGTATTCCACAACCATATTTCTGCGAAATTTTTGCTAAGCCAGTCATCAAGTCTTTGTCACAGCTCAATGCAAATCTTGGTGTTATTATAGGCTGCACTAAGTCATTCTGTAAAATGCATGTTAATTTTTACACATAATTGACCATATCAGAGTTAACCTCTTGGATGGAGAAAATACCGTCACTACTGGGCATTTATTCGAGCGTTTCAACCGCCTCATTAAGAAATGGCAGAAGATTTTGATACAGTATCCAGTTATATGGCAGAGGTACATGACCTCTAATGAATAACCGAAATCCCCATCAAAATCTACAGCCATTTCTTAAAAACTGTGACCAGATAAATAATAATAATAATAATAATACTTTATTGACCAAACAGAGATGAACATAATTTTATGAAGTCTCTGAACTAGGTAGAGGTATAAACCGGTATCTCAGTTGTCAGCGTCTTCTCCCAATTTATTACAAGTGAGCCGTTTAAAGATAAAGGTAAAATTATTTTTTTTTTAACTAAATAATTTACAAACAAAACTAATTATAAAAACTATGAGAATTAATTTATCTACAGGCAACCAAACTCAGGTAATGTGTAGAAAGTGTTGTTGTATGTAAAAAGTGATGTGTAAGTGATGATAATGCTATATTATGTATAATTAGAGTAATTAAATATAATAGGGTACATAAAATCGTGTGAGTGTGAGAGCGTTTCAGTGGAAGACAATTAGAAATGAGGCGGTTGAAAAGCTTGTATCTCAAAATCGATAATCTGGCCCAGTGAACTTTACTCAGTATGCATCAAGGTTCAGTTTGGTTTGATACAAGCTTTTTTCAAAGTAGAAATAATATTATAAGTAAGTACCTAACTCACTTTATCAGAGACAGAGGAATACTATACTAATATAGTATTCCTCTGTCACTCAGATAATGTACTATACAGGGTGTCTACATAACATAGTGGGAAGGTACCTTAAATAAATGTTGTAGATTGGATATTTTCCTCATGGACCTAAAGAAAATATTATTTCATTTTTAAAAGTTAATGGCACTGCATTAAATTTCTTAAAAAATATTTGGCTCAGACCAAAAAAACATTCTGTAGGTATTCTTTTTTAGGGTTCCGTAGTCAACTAGGAACCCTTATAGTTTCGCCATGTCTGTCCGTCTGTCTGTCTGTCTGTCCGCGGCTAAGCTCAGAGATCGTTAGTACTAGAAAGCTGTAATTTGGCATGAATATACATATCAGTCACGCCAACAAAGTGGTAAAATAAAAAATAAAAAAATATTTTTTTTTAGGGTACCTCCCATAGACGTAAAGGGGGTGATTTTTTTTTCTCGACTTATCCTATTTTGTGGGGTATCGTTGGATAGGTCTTTTAAAACCATTGCGGGGTTGCTAACATGATTTTTCTATTCAGTGATCTGTTTGCGAAATATTCAACTTTAAAGTGAAAATTTTCATTAAAATCGAGCGTCCCCCCCCTCTAAAATCTAAACTGTTCAGTGGAAAAATTTGAAAAAATTCAGAATTGTAGTAAATATATCAAATTTACCAGGAAAATTATAGCGGCTAAGATTGCTTGGAAATTATTTGTAGTTTAAGAGTAAATAGTAGCCTAAGGTATAAAACATACCTAAACTTGGACGATTCCGTACACATACGAAATCCTTAGAAAAATATTACTTGATTTTTTTGTAATGGCTACGGAACCCTACCTTGTGCGTGTCCGACACGCTCTTGGCCGGTTTTTTATTTTCAAAGAAAACAAAAATGTTCAGGATTATATGACTTAAAAAATATTTTTAAAAGTAAATAAAATTCTCCCTCTAGTATAATTTCATAAGTATCTTCATTATCCAAGGTATTTTTTCTCCGTATTGTATATAGCCAGCGGTAGGACGTCCTGTATGATATTAGCTATTACTGACCTTAAAAGCCAAAACCTTTTGAACAAAACTCTCCACTTGAGCCAATTCCGTTGCAGTTTCATTGTAATATCCTGCATCATTCTTGATGTTCATGCTCACTTTTCCTACTAGCGCCCTCTGTCCATGCTTGATGGCACTTTTAGCCAACTCCAGGGTACCCTCCACATGTAGGGATCCAAAGTAGCAAGCTGTTGTAGTGCCATTGCAAAGAAGTCTTTGCTTGAAATAAAAGAAGATAGATATATTAACTTCAACAAACACATTGCTCATTGTTCGAATTTACAATAGAAAATTCACAAAAAAAAAGGTAAAATTAAACTTTAAAATATGCATCATTCCTGGGGTATTCTTCAAATAAAGAGCCATGTATTCTACATGCGAGAATAGATGCTCATTCAACATATGGGCATTTTCATTTTACAAGCTTTTATTTAGCTCACCCCGTTTGTTTTATTCTTCTTGGGTCAAAAAAATCTTAGAAGTCGATTTTGACCTTTGATTTGACATAGAAGTGAAATTTGGTATACTTATGTAGGTTGGATGACAATGCAAGTAACAGTCAACAAAAAGTACAGTCAGTCAGCTAAAAAGCTTTTGTAAACTTACCACAACTATGTTATATACTTTAGCTGCAAATTCTATATCTTTATACTGGTTTTCTAATGGGAATGTATATTTGTCCAACCACTCCAGCAATGGCCGATCCAGACCCACACCAATATTCGGAAACTGCGGGGCATGAGTGTGGCAGTCCACAAACCCTGGCACTAGCAGCTGTCCTGACTTCAGAGTTATGACCTGATGATTTTCAAAAGCTCCGGACTTGGATAAAGTATTGTATTCTTCCTTTGAACCAATTTTCGTTATCTAGAGGTAATAAAAAATATTCAAGTGATCTGTTCTTAGTTAATGTTAAATATTTATGTATTACTAGCTGTTGCCCGCGACTCTGTCTGTGAATAATAGGGGTAGGTATAAAAAAGATAGCCTACAATCTATTCTCAGACCTTCCGAATATAGAGAAATAGTTTCATGAAAATTGGTCAAGCCGTTTCGGAGGAGTTTGATAACAAACACCGTGACATAAGATTTTATATATTAGATTGATTTCTTTAGGTTAAATGAACTAAAACAATTACTTTGCTCACCCGCGACCTTACAATAGTTACGTTTATGCAAGAAATGTGCGTTCATGCAGTTCCTCCACCTCCACACTGTACGAACACACACAAATCACATAAACCCAACCATCACCACCACCAAGCTACACTGACGCGTTTCGAACTCAACCAGAGCTCATCTTCAGAGTTACCACAACCGTATGCTATGCTACCAAATGTTAAACTAACAAACCAAAACAAATGTTTTAACTTGTCACTGTAACTTCTCAAGTACCCACTTTATTTTTCTTATTCTCAAACTACCCCACAAAAATTAACTTTTATTGACATATTATAAAACTACCTTGAATTTTTTGTTTATTTATTTATAAGGCATATTTAATTAATACTAACTGTTCAAATTCGACCCAAGCCGCAGTAAAGGAGAAGATACTAAATTTACCTGTTCATTAATAATAGACCCCATAGTGTTGTACCTAATTATTTCCATGCATTCCAGAGCATCCAGACGCAACCCCTTGCCGCAATAATGTAACACTTCATAAGAATCTGAATCTAACAATGAATGATTTGATTCCAACAAATGTTTTGCAAAATTCGATCTATCTGGATGCTCATTCCTATATGCCGAAACATGCTCTTTAAATCTAGTATTAAAACTTCGGCCTGTCTGTCCTACGTATATCCCATTGCAGTCATTACAAGTAAGCTTGTATACCCCCGATCTAGTTCCCTTATCTACCTGTTCTTTGTGGTTACATAGCCTAGAGTACAAAGAGTTGTTAGTCTTAAAGGCAACATTAATATTGTTTGATTTTAAAATGCCATAAATCTTATCAGACAAACCCCCAACGTAAGAGATGCTAGATCTATATTTGTTAGTAGACTGAGAAGGTAACGCAGCGTAAAGCATGCTATTTACTAACCGTGCCTGCTTCTTTTGAACTAAACTATCTACCATTGATTTTGTATAACCATTTGAGATCGCTATCTGATAAATAGTACTCAACTCTAAATCAAAATGTTCCTTAGAAAGAGGCACAGTCAACAATCTATTAACATAACAATGGAAAGCAGCCAGTTTATGCTGCCACGGATGATTAGAAGATGCTGGTATAACAGCATCTGTGTATGTGGGCTTACGGTATATTTTAAATTGATGTTTACCATTTAATTTTGAAATCGTTAAATCCAAAAAGTTCAACGAACAATTTTCCTCCAATTCTTTTTTGAACCTTATCTTTACGTGCTTGTTATTCAAACCATTAATAAACACGTCAAGCTGTCTCATACTCCCTCTCCAGCATAGGATCAAATCATCAACATACCTAAAATAGTACACAATCTTACTATTACCCACAATATACTGATTCTCAAAATGATCCATAAATATATCTGCCATTAAAGGACTCAGAGGTGAACCCATAGCTAAACCATCACTCTGTAAGTAATAAAGACCATTGAACCGGAAATAATTTTGTTTCATGCATAAAGTTACCAAATCTATTAATTCACAAACTTCACCCGGATGCAACCGCTTCCTTTCTAAGTGGTCTTTTAGAATTTCTAGTGTCTCAATATATGGTACGTTAGTAAATAAACTGTCTACATCCAAAGAAAGCAACGTTGCATTCGGCGGCATGCTGATGTCCTTAATTTTACTAACCAAATCTAAACCATTTTTTAAACTATAAGAAGGTTTAAAGGAAGCCTTCACACGAATAATACTATTTAATTTCTTCGCCAATTTATATGCTGGAGCACTCACGTATGAGACAACTGGACGAACCGGCACATCATCTTTATGAATTTTAGGTAATCCATATAGAATTGGCGCCTGCGGATTCATGGGAATTACAAAATTCTTTTGTTGTTCGGTTTCAAAGGCAAACAAAGAACCCTTTATTAGTCTCTTTAGATCTTTGTGAAATGTAATTGTAGGGTCCTTACGTTATTGGCAAGGAATTTTATTTGTAGATAGTACCTACTACTCCAACTTAACCTTAGGTAAGAAAATGGAAAATACCACCACATTCTACTTTTCAAGTTGGTTAGTAAAAAATAAATTCAGTCCAAGCTCAGTCCTAAATGTACATAATATAATTATCCTTAAACAAAACATTTAGTAAAAAAAGTTATTAGGATGTTTAAAAAAATAATTAGTATTTGAAAAAGTTAAGAATTGGTTACACAAGAAAGAATTTACAATGGGAGAAAATATGAGTTGATAGGATCACGCCAATAAAATTCCGATACTGAGTTAAGGAAGAGAGTAGGCAAAGTTGGTGTAAAAATGATTAACTCCAGTTTTTACCAGTTGTCATGTCACATATTGCAATATGTTATTTTTTTAATTAATTACCTTTCCTAGTTCCGTGCACAAGTAGCCGGCGTGCGATAAAACTTTTGGCGAACTTGATGAAACTATCGCTCCAACAAATACCTTTTTAATTTCCGTCATTTTTTTAACTGTTTTGTGTACCTTTAGTTAGCAAAGCAGTTGAAACAATAGATATGATGCGAATCAATCAACCTAACTCACAAGGCAGTTGCTAAACTCTGCCCTTGGCTTGGTGATAAAACTTGTTATTTATGTTAACTTTATCTATCGCGGGCGATGCGCATGCGAACGAATGAGTGACACTTCCGATCCAGTTGCCATAAGTATCAAGGAAAAAATATTTAAATTTATTATGCTCGAACAAAAAAAAAGTGAAAATGGGAAATTTTATTTCTCTAGAAGTGTTTCCTTATTCATTGTTGTTTTTGCTGCATTTATAAGGAAAGAAAAACTTTTGGACGCATCTCGGATTTTTTATTTAATTTATGCTACTAGAATAGGTTGCGTAACGATGCCTATAAAAATATTTTTTTATAATATTAGATTAGTCACAGTAACGTGGGGCGCCGACGAAGCGCGTTATATAACACTGAATCATATACGCTGACACACCGCCAGCGGGCCGCATGCTCAAAACGCGCCGCGCTTTATATATATAATTTAGACGACCGGATAGCCTAGCCTAGTTGTTAGAGAACATGACTACGAAGCTTGAGGTCCCGGGTTCGATTCCAGGTCGGGGCAGGCATTTGTGTGAATAATACGAATGTTTGTGCTCGAGTCTTGGATGTTTAATATGTATTTAAGTATGTATCTATCTATATAAGTATGTTTATCTGTTGTCTAGTACCGTAAAACGCGGTTACTTTAAAATGCAGGGGCTACTTTGGAAAACAGTTTTTACGCCGCGTCCTTATTTTTTTAGACCATCTGTGGCAGTGAAATAACTACCTTGATAAATCACCTAACTTTTCACGTCATTTGCTCAATCGAGCTATGAATATTTGCGCTTTTATAACCATTTTAAATCTATCAAAGTAGCCCTAAAATTTCCTAAAGTAACCCCAGTTTACCGTACCCATAGTACAAGCTTTGCTTAGTTTGGGACTAGGTCAATTGGTGTGAATTGTCCCGTGATATTTATTTATTTATATAATTATATGGAATAAGTGATTATATTCTTTGAAATTACATCAAATGTCGCTATACTGAAATTAAATTTTAATATTTTTTTATACCGATCATTTCACAATGACCACAAAAAACAACTAATTAATTATTAGTGGGCTAGTTACATTCAAATTTGTCTGAACTTCCGAAAAATTTTAAAGCTTGGTAACACTGCCGTTGACGGTTCATGCGTTTCGTTTGTTACCTTACAAGTGCAGTGCAACCTGAAAATCTTTTCAGATAGAGTTTGTCAAGCGAGTCGTGTCCCTTGAAAAAGGCGGCATTTTCAAATATCTTTTACATGTCAACACTAATAACACGCTGAAAACTATGATTTATACTTGTATTTATGTAGCTGTATTTTTAACTACTTACACAAAAAAGTCAAAAAGCAAAAATGTTAAGTATATCACACTAATTAATTTTACATTTGAATTACTGCTACATAAATTCGAGTATCAATCATAATTTTCAGTGTTGACATAGAAGATTTTTGAAAATGCCGCCTTTTTCAAGGGATACGACTCGCTTGACAAACTCTATGAAGATTTCTCTGTCAAAAAATACTTACCTACCTAGATGACTGTGTGCTTTCGATATGCTACGCAAGTAAGTCAATAACTTAATTAATAAATCTCACCAAATAACCATACTTACCAGTCAAATTTACTGTTTGAAGTAGAAGCGCGTGAAATAAACAACGGTTGTTTCTAGCAAGTATTTTAATGAAATTATCTTGAAATGATGTGGGTATTTAGATTTATCTTATGATAATTTTAAGTAAGTATCCATTTAAGTTTATTATCGGGCGATAGTCATGTTGTAAAGCATTTGGTGCCAGGATGAACGGGCATGTTGCGACGCCTCCATCCAACTTAAAAAGCGGCCGGATCGGGCATTCGCCAGCCAAAGAGTTGATTCGCGAGTCGCTGCGAGCGCAGTGGCTTCTTCCAGATGGTTGTGGACCTTTCGAGCTTCCTCCAATGCCTGTTATATTTTATTAACATTTGTTATTTGTTTGTTGAAACTTTGTTGTAAGGTGGCGCGTGAAAAAAGATGGAACACGTCTTGGCAGCGGTGGACACGATGTAATAAACTTTTTATGACTTAACTACTATTTTTTATAATTGTAGGTGACAAATTTTTCCATTTCAGATCACTATCAATATTTTATTTTAAAACCGACCAAGTGCGAATAGGACTCGTGCACCGATTTATAAATTACTTATAAGCCAGCAAAAATAAGTTTGTACTTAGTTTCATAACATGTCAAAAACTAAATTATTCTCATCCATCAGACACGGATAGCAATGTTTTTTTGAATAGATCTTCCTTTTTGCCAAATTTCATAGTTCTGTGTTCCTTAAAAGTTTCAATATCTGCATGTTTGAAAAAACACTTTTAAAATGGTTTATTTTTTGATCGCGTTGACCAAGAAACTCACCCCTCCCCCTCCCCAAATCGTACCTACTCATATGACTAAACACCTAAAAATAAACAGTTTACGGAAACTTCTGACTGACCCATCCTATAATTTTAAGCTGCGATCGCTTTGAGGTCATTATGCTAGCTAACAGAAGAAGGGTTGATATAAAAAAAATAAACGACCTCCTGGCTGAGTTTTTCAAATTATCTAACCTTAGACTGCACTCTACATTTTGGAATACGGCCACTGCATTTGTGTGAAAGTTATTATGTAGAAAGATACATAATCAATCATACATACTTGATTAAAAACTGTAGTAGCTAGAGCTCGGCGACCAGACAAATAAAGTGTATTTGCCTTCAGCAGGATCCACCTCGGGTACATAGCACGACAATTTTTCGCATCATTTTCCAAACGAATCAGCTCACGATCGGCTAATGAGCGCAATTCCATTAGGTCTACCACCTAAAATAAAAATAAATACTGTTAAAACTCATTAAGTACTTTACTTTTTTGATAACTATCGAAGTGTAACTAAATATTCGTTTACCTTGCGTAAATCATTCACTTTCCTAGCTAGGCTTTCTAACATCCCTTCCGCTAGCCGCATTGCGCTTATGAGAGTAGTTAATGAATCATCTTTGTCTTCATACCCCATCCATCCCATAGCTTCAGCTTCAAACCGTTTCGCTTTCCTTTCCTGGTTAACTCGCAACCAGTAAGTCCAAAGGCTCACGACGAGGCGCCTTCGCGATGGGTCTGATATGTTTGTGTACAACGCATGCTCCGCGTACCGGCTTATTTCGTTCGGTGATTCCAGTTGAAATCCGGCATCTAATACCATGTCCATACAAAGAGCATAATACCAAGACTCACAATCCATTGATCTCTGGTTGTGACCTAGATTTATCGCTTCCTTGACCATATCTACGGCTTCTTCTATTCGACGACGAGAAAGTAAAATGTAAAACAGCTCGGGGATAATGTCTATAGAAACATTATCAGCGTGTAAAAATCGACTAACAGTTAACGCACGGAAGCCCGAATGGATGGAAGTGGCTAGTTGACCCCGAGCTACCCGAGCACGGAATGTTGCCATGAAGAGTTTTCCGAGTGCATATAAATCTCCAGCCGTGATAGGCTTTCGCAAGCGCCGTAATGTATAAATCGCCAAACGCTCTGTGTCCGCCGTATTATCTATGAACCCCTGCAAGAGATCCACTTGTATAGCGTTGCTGAACACATCACAAAGATCTTTAACGTTACATTCGACTTTTCTTACTAACTTGAGGGCGCGGTATGCGCATGTTCTGGACACAGTTCCATCTCCTAAAGCGGAAAATAATAGAGTGGCGACATTCAAGCAATATATAGAATCCGACAACATCATTGCTTCGTGTTTGCGATATTTCTTGCGCTTTATTCGTAATGAATCTATGACTTGGCTCATTTTAAAGAATTCTGATACTTTGTCGACATTTAAGCGATAGATACGCGTTGCCCGCAAAATAGCCAGTTTGGCGGCTGTTAGATTTCCAATCATAAGATTGGCAGCTGTTTTCAAGGAATGTATTCTACCTAAAAACCTTTTTATATTGCAAGGCTCTATTAATCCTTGAACTGTCGGCATATTACAGTAGGATTCAGCATCATCTAACTTTGAGAATGCACCTTCTGTATTATTTGCAATTAAAAATAAATAACTCAATTTGATTAAGTATTCGATTTCAATTAATTTCATATCAGCAATATTGGCGTGTCGGATCAATTGCTCGTAAATCGTTATTTTCAGTTCGGCACAGCTGCATTTACGAAAATTGGTTTGAGATACGCCTTTTTCAATTTTAATAGAGAAAAACTTGTTGTTTGTGTTTTGTTGTGCAGCTATTTCTTCATCGTCGCTATCGACGACTCCTAATTTGTTCCAATCACTTACGTCTCCTGCTTCCGTTACTTCTCGCAACATATCAAAGACTTTTATTCTGTCAAAATCAGTACTGGGATCTCTAAATACGAGGCTAGCGAGGGTTACTCTTTTTGTAGATCGACGGCGTGGTGCATCGAAATCTTCATCATTTTTTATTTTTAGAATCGGATTATATTGAACACTATTACCTGAAATAGCACTTTGCATAGAGTTGTGTCCAGACGTTGTGTTTGCCTCGCTGATTGTTCTGATAGGCTCCAATGTAGTTTTAATGTTATTTACAGATTCTGATTGAGATGTTCTTAGGTCGTTAACAGATCCATTTTGATAGTCCTCCGAAGAATTTCGAACCTCTTCTTCTTGATCACTATTTTCATATTCTTTATCATCATTGTTCTCGGTGTAGTCAACATTGTCGCGCTCAAGTTCCAAGCTCACTGCTGACTGTACGACCATTATCGATCCGCCACAATCCGTACATTTTTGTTCATTATTCTGTAAGTTGGTAACGATACGAGCATGAAATTCTTTTTTTTGGTTCATGGGAAGTAATTCATAGAAAGCTTGTCTTGACTTTTTATTTTTGAATTTCATTACTTTACAAAACGCATATTTTGGTAATTCATAGATGTTTTCAGGATCATAATCAAAAATGCAATCACACGACAGTACATATTTTTCAGATATGTTAGAAGAGCGGCTGGGTTCTTTAGATGCAGGCGGAGTTTTACGGCGGAATCTACTTTTGGTATTAGCGCACCCCAAAATGCGCATAGAAAACAGTCTTTTTATTGCTTTTGCTGTTGTAAGAGGATTGTTTTCATACATTATACTTTCTAAAAGATCTCGTGATAGTACATCTCCAATCACAGAAGCAATTTTCAGTAATAGTTGCTGGTATGGAGTAAGTGAATCGATTTGAATCATTATCAATGCATCTAAGTTTTGGACATTAATATCTGTTTTTAATTCTTCCTTCTGAGTCACAATACATATACTTATTTCTTCTTTTTGGTCGTCTTCTATAAATTTATTTAAGGTTATTTGATCTGTTGCTTTTAAAGCCTGAGGATGTAACAGTTCAGGATCAGGGAATTGTAGTTCTTCATCTTTCCAATCTTCTAGTTCGTCATGTCTGACTTTCTTGATTTCAAGAGCACCACTTGAAAAAAGATGGACAGTGAACAGTTCCACAAGTCCAGGCAATCCTTTACATTTAACTCTAAGAGCTTCGCACAGGTCATTGGGGACTGCTTTTACGTCTAATATTTGACAAGCGAGTGGAGGAATCCAACGAGGAGCCAGTGGTCCCAATACAATTTTTCTTATGTTGCTGTTAATGAAGACACCGTACAACCAACTGTGCACAGAGCTAAATTTTCCTCGGCGGACTGTCATCACTGTAAATATCTTACTTGAATTTATCATAATTGCAATGTATGGCCATGACACTGGATCAAGATTATGTAGATCATCTAAAAATACAATAAAGGTACCTGGTATTGCTTGTATTAACCTAGTAAATATATCTTTAGCTTTATCTGCACGTTTCTTGACATCTTGGGTATATACTCCTTCGTGAAACGCGAACCGTACCTTTAGTATATCGTTTAAGTAACAAAGGTCTTCATCATACACATGTAGCAATTGGACTATCATTTCCTCCTTTTCAAAACCCGTGATTGGTTCTTGAAGTCCAAATATTCTATCGATAATTTGGGTGAGTGCTAAGTAAGGGGTTGCTGAATGTATGGAAGATAGATTGACGTCGCATATATTGAAGCTGCAGTTACTCGCGTGACGTGACATCCATTCTAAAAGTCTAGTTTTCCCTAGACGAGATTCTCCCACTAGCAAAAGTGCATCGAAATCTCTATACGAATTATGAGCGTCATTTAACCAATTTTCATAGTATTCCATTTCATCACTTCGGTCAAGTAGTGGTGGTATCATTGGGATGTCGTATAGTTCTTTAACTCTTATTTCTTCAGTGTACTCGTAAATTTTACCCGAGTTCATTATACCTTTGAGTTCGGCTTTCGGTTGGAGAGTAAAACCGTTTGTAGACATTTTGCTTTTAACGAAGGTCGATTCGTCACATGTTACTTTGTTACGGAAATAGCACATCAGCCTTGCTGCTTTATTGACGATGGCTCCGATAACGGTAAATTCCCTTCGTAAGGGGTGCCCTACGACACCACAATATACTTGTCCAGTCGTTACGCCGATAGAGACTTGGCGGACGCCGTCTAATGCCGAAACCGATTTCTTTATACTGTATGCACATTTCAATGCTGCTTGAGCTTCACATTCATGTTTAAAGCCTCGTAAGCCGAAAATTACTAGGATCATGACATCTTTATCGAATAATATGATTTTGTTTACACAACCCATTGATTTATAAACGATTTCGCATATGATTTGGTACGCATTGTTGACTATTGTGATTAGCTGTAGATATGGACATTCCCGGGGTTTGAGAGTTACGAATAAAACAGATACTTGTCTCATTTCTGTGAGGTATTCTAGTGGCTGTTGCGCATCTATTTGAGTGAGCACAGGCCGAACCATAAACTTACGAATCTCAACACCAATTTTTTTTTCTTCGGCTACTAAAATAGCTTTTCTAAAACTTAATGCCTCATGTTTCTGTATTACTTCAGTGGTACTGATACTATTACTTGAACACCATATAGCATCAGGAAGGTTCTCCAGAGCGCAAAAAGGTTTCTTTATTTTTATCATTGTTCCAAATCCTCCAAACGGCTTAGATACGTCTTTCTCACGGGGATCGTACAGGATAGATTTTATTGTAACATGTCCATCTTCATGAATAACGTGATCATAGTTTCTGGAATAACAATGACCCCAAGCGTTAGGTGTCAATTTGACTTCACCAGAAACGCAAACACTTTCGGCTAGTTTGGCTTCAATTACAGGTAGGCCGAATATGACGTAGTTCATAGGTAGTTTATTGCCGATCGTAGCAAAAATTATATTTCCAGCTGAAATGGCTAATTTCACTCTAAGATTTACTTTAACGTCGGTTTCGTATGAGGAAAATGAATGTTGTATTAAGAGAGCGCACGCTATTGCCGTATGAATCGTGTGACATAGAAATGTTCGTTTGTCAGTCTTCCAAAGCGCTAAAAAAGCATCGCCAGCGAACTTGATGATGTCACCCCCGTGGTTATAAATCATTTCTATGAGGGAGCCTAGATAAGTGTTAAGTGTGACGGTGAGACGGTAAGTGCCACCTTTACCAGTGTTGTTGTAGCGCTCAGACAACGCTGTGTAGCCAGATACGTCGGCCATTAACAACACTCCCACAAAACGCTTGGGCTCGGTTGAGTCGAATCTGAAAATACGTTCGCTTGTGATTATTTTAACAACAAATATTTCACTTTAAGCTAAGCATATTATGGGGGTTTAGTTAACACAGGAAACTAACTTTTCCATAAGTAAAATTTCATCAGGAACCAAGGTAGACAACAACAATGTCTGTTTCTTAGTGAGCTGCACTTCAACATCTTGATCGGAGATGCTTTCGCTGAGCTTCTTGCGTTTGAAAAACTCTTGTTCCCAGTCCATCTCTGTCGCTTTGTCTTCATCGCTTTCTTCTTCCACGTACTCTGTTTTACGAGACATTTTCCTGCCAAAGTTTTTCCACTTCTCTGTGTCTATCATAATGTTTATAGAATTCCTGCGGGACCGAGCCCGGCCTTTCCGGAAATTCATTTTGTGCTTTTAAATTGTACTGTATTACAGGAATTTTGAATTTGGTCTAACCTTCCATGTAAATTGTACCTAGTCACATTCACCTTATCTACTTTATTGGGATATAGTAATCTAGTCGGTCACGATACGATCAGTGAGATTTTCAACAGTTTTATATGTAATCTAACCACAAACCAACTTGTCATGAGTCATGACGGTTCGGACGTAAACATAACATGATACCAGACTCTTGACAGTCCCCGTCAGATCGTATTTTTCAGCAGACTCCGTTTTTGTAACAGACTCGGAATTGTAATATAATATGGAATCTTTTTCAACAAGTTTTCAACCGACGAAAAAAACGAAGGAGGTATAACTCAAGTCGACTAGTATATATTTTTTTAATGTATGACCACGTGTAACTTTTTACAGAGTAGTCCGATTTTGATAATTCTTTTTTTATTGAAAAGGGTATATCCCGAAGATGGTCTTATATAAATTTGAAAAAAAAAAATTCAACCCTAAGGTTAGGAAAACAGGGGTTGATTGATGGTTCAATCATTGATTGTAATGTATGACCACGCATAACTTTTTACAGTGTAGTCCGCTTTTGATAATTATTTTTTATTGGATAGGGTAGGGTATACCTTGAGATTGATCAAATATAAATTTGAAAACAAAAACTACCCAAAAAAAAATAGCAAAATAGGGCAAAATAGGGGTGGTTTAAATTGTACACTCACAGATTTTTAATGCTGAGTTGTGTATTACAAAAACCTCACAATGAATGAGCTTCAGACCTGTCACTAATACGAAAAAACTAAAAAGCATAAAACAAAAACTTTAAAAAAAAAATTAAAACGCTGAAAAAAAAAATGAAAAGCACAAAAATAATAAATCTTTTTTATTCAAGCTTAATAACTAAGTTCTTTAACCTAAGTATACTTACCTAAATAATTTTGAGTCGGTGCCAAACAATCAATCCTTCGCCAGAAAATTCCGAGCATTCATGAGCGAGCGTTATATCAGCGAGACAGCAACCCGAACGGGCAACAAGTGGCACGTGATTGCTTGGCACCGGCTCAAAATTACTTAGGTAGGTATACTTACTTACATTAGTTAAGAACTTAGTTATAAAAAGGCTTGAATAAAAATGTTAATTATTTTTGCTTTTCAATTTTTTTTTCGGCGGTTTCATTTTTGAAGTGAAACTTCTAATGCGACTTCCAACAAGGTTGCGTTAAACGTTTAACGCTACCATGGAGGGGGTATGAAAGCATTAGTATATGTACTGCCGAAGCAAGTAATCTCGCATTGTATATATAATAATAATAATAATAATAATAAATGTATTTATTTAGGCATTTTTTTTAGAACCCATACAATTTAAAAATAAAATAAAAATTAAATTAAAAATTTAAATAAAAATTCATATTACAATCATTCAATAACACATTATCATTTCATTTCATTTAAAAGCATTACATTAAATTAAAATAATATTCTCAGTTAAATAATAAAATAAGTTAAATTAAATAATTAAAATCATAATAATAACATGCAATTTTTTTTAAAGATAGTATATATAACCTAACTCTAACTATACGTGTAATATTGAAATTTCACTGCCAAAGTAGCATGTCGCGCTTTAGTATATTTCATTACGAGTGCGGAAAGCCAGACAGTCGGAACAAGTTGCAAGACGGTTCCGCACGTGTACTGAACAACTATTTTTAATACAGTTGCGAAAAAATGTAGCAATTTAATAAAATAATAAAAACACAATAAACTCAACTAACCAATCATTTATTTCTTATAAAAGTTATAATTCACATATAGGTATAACATATGTATCTCTTAAAGTAATATTGGCTTGTGCGGCAAGCTCCAACAACGCCAAAAATCAGCGCAACCTACAAAAAAAGGGATTTGATTAATATTTTTTTAAATAATATATTGACTGTATTTTGCGATTTCGTAAACTGAATACTAAAGAAAAATATAAGTATTTATTAATAAATTACCTTTGTGGCTAAATAACGATCATCGGGAGCTTCGTTCAATAACCTTTCCACTTCATTCGATGTTAATATTTTCGACTTTTTAGTTGTAAAACCGTCTGATTGTCGTTTTAAGAAAGCATTTAGTTTTGGGTATTCACTTATATCCACGTTGTTCCTTATTTTCAGTATACTTTTTATCATCAAAAACCTTGACCATAACGTAGAAGGTTTTAATTTTGATGAGAGTTCGGAGAAGTATGCCAACATAACATTTTCTGAAAAACTATTTGCTTTTTTCTTTTCTCTCCACGCAATAAATTCGTCGTATGTAGATATGTAGCGACTTTTTGACTTTTCCGGTAAAATGGTCTCCGAAGCATTTTGTGCAATTATACTGAGTTCTGGTGGTGTTAATTCAAATAAAATATCGTCGAAATTACTCATTTTGTGCAACAAACAACTAAACTCGCAAAGAACATTTTTGGAAAATGGCGCCAACCGTAAAAGAATATGCAGAGATTTTTTTTGTTTTCTTCACCCATTCTGGGTAGGCAAAGGGAACTATGCCATACAGCCAAGTCTTCAGTAGAATTTTTTTATTGATATGAAATGTAAATGAAATTTAATGAGATGAAATGAAATGTAACCTAACTAACTCATTGAATCAAATCATTAAATCTGATATTGAAACAAATTAGTAGCTTCTTTTTAGAAATATTTGCATGAATCATAAAAACTTCGATGAATTTTTTTTAGTAAAAACTTCGTGGTTAGTTTTTTCTTTTTAATAGACATTATTTTGACAGTTGGGAAAGAGAACGCACGAGTTCGGAAAAGGTAAAGAAAAAGCTCGAGTATGTAATAGCCCACATCCCGAACGCTATACGTCCCTGCAATACGCCACTTTTTGAGCAACTGTATTAAAAACTACTTTTACAGTGGTGTTTGCCGACCCGCTCACTCTCGCAATAAAAGACCCGTATCTTTTTCTTATGACCGCGTAAAATTCGTCCACCCTATATACTAACGGATGTTATAAACTTCAATAGTGCGATGCAGAACTCATACTGTCTGTGCAAATGTATGAGACTTGATAAAAGCGCCATCTAGTGAGTAATTTAAACACATAGATGTAAGTAATCTCGCATTGTATATATACTAATGGATGTTAAAAACTTCGATAGTGCGATGCAGAACTCATACTGTCTGTGCAAATGTATGAGACTTGATAAAAACGCCATCTAGTGAGTAATATAAACACAGATGCATAAGTAAATTTAGTTCTTTAAGTTATTGCAATAAGGTTCATATTGATGTATAAGTGCCTTTTTCATTTCCACATTACGAAATTTCACTTCTTCCGCGCGGAGGAACTGCACGCACGATTTTTTTGTTATTGTCATCTACCATAGAGGAATCAACCAAATTGGTTAATTAATTAATTCGTTATTTATTAACTATGTACTTCATGTCACACACCACCACAACTGTCGCGTTTATTGATGACCATACGCGCTGGAACCTTTCCAGTAGATTAATATGCGTACTTAATTGAATGTTATAAAAATTTATCCGACTCCAAAAAAAGTAGTTAGAGATATATTTTTTCTCGTCTAAACCCATCTCATCTTATCTTATCTTGGTATTAGGGGTCCTTGCGGATACACTTCGACCCGTAGAGATCTTTTGTGTAATTACCCCTCCTTCGCACTTAGGTACTCCATCACTTTTATCACCTCGTCCATAAATTGGATGATTTGACTGACGTAGAGCGGTAGTAGCAGGTAGGTAAGGGCCTAGCCTACTAGACGCTAGCTGACGCGGACGCCCGCCGCGTGCGCACGCTCGCGGGTCCCGCTCCGTAAAAAACCTACCTAAAATGCGTCGCACGCGCCCGCGCCATATAAGCGCTGTTCATACAATTTCTTAGACTGGCGTCCGTTCCGAGTAATCCGCGTCAGCTAGCGTAGGCCCTAGTAGCGATAGTGCGGGTAGATTTGAATACGTCTTTCAAAAACATTAAGAGTTTGCCAAGGTCCTTTTTCGATTTAGGACTCCTTTGCTTAATATAAACTATTACCTACCGGGCGTGGTCCACTTGGTATTTTTGAAGTCGGTTAAAAACAGGAGGTTTGCTTATCATTTAAACTTTCCATCACAAGCTATGCGGACAATGAAATACAATTACTCATAAAGGTTCAAGGGAATTTATCGAGTTCATCTGCTTAATTACCTATTATACATAATATGTATTTATAAATTGTACCGTACGTACCTACTGAAGGCGCATTATTAAAATATTTAATCGTTGCAATTAATAAGTGCTCAGTAACTAAATTGATTTGGAAGATTTACAAGCGTTTCAACCGCTATCTGTTTCCTGTAGCATCATCATCATCATCATCATCATCATTTCAGCCGAAAGACGTCCACTGCTGAACTTAGGCCTCCCCCAAGGCTCGCCAAACAGATCGGCCCTGCGCCATCCGCATCCAATGCGTTCCCACCATCTTCACCAGGTAGTCGCTCCATCTTGTTGGAGGCCTACCTACACTGCGTCTTCCGGTCCGCGGAAGCAACTCGAGAACCTTTCGGCCCCATCGGCCGTCAGTTCTACGAGCGATGTGCCCTGCACACTGGCACTTGAGTCTAGCGATTTTTCGAGCTATGTCCGTGACTTTAGTTCTTGCGCGAATTTCATCATATATTATGTTAAAGAAATGAGCTAGTTAGTATACAATTTTAGTAAATTGATAATGTACCGCAAGCACATCGTAAAAATAAAAATCTTCCGCTAAGCGTGTCTCACTTCTTCAATATACACGTCAAGATACGCTGTATATGTACCTAGGTGAAAAACTTAAGTTAAATGACCTATTGTATGTAGTAGTAACGTGTCCGTATAAACAAATTGACGTTCTTAATTTGATAATGATAAATGACTTAAGCTCCATATCAATTCTCTGCACTAATACATACAACAGGTCATTTATATAAGTTTTTCACCTTTATATACTTACACTTATATGTTCAGGAAAAGTTTTTTATGTCTAACCTTCTTTTATCTACTTAATATATAAAATTCTCGTGTCGCGGTGTTTGTTACCAAACTCCTCCGAAATGGCTCGACCGATTCTCATGAAATTTTGTGTGCATATCGGGTAGGTCTGAGAATCAACATCAACATCTATTTTTCATACCCCTATTCTTCGCAGACGGAGTCGTGGGCAGCAGCTAGTTAATATATAAAAATCTCGTGTCACGGTGTTTGTTATCGAACTCCTCCGAAACGGCTTGAACGATTGTTATGAAATTTTTTCTGTGTATTCGGTAGGTCTGAGAATAGGTCGTAGGCTATTTTTTATACCCCTAGGTGATAATATATTATGGCAAAACAACGTTTGCGGGGCCAGCTAGTCTTCTACTAATTGATTTATTTATTTATTCATCAATAAAAATTACAGCGTTACAGTATAACACCAGTACGCTGTAAAATTCAAAAATACAAATAAAAAGACAAGAAAGCTTAAAAAATAATCTCGTGTCACAGTGTGTGCTATCGAACTCCTCCGAAACGGGTTGACCGATTTTTATCAAACTTTTTCTCTGTAAGTATTCGGTAGGTCTGAAAATAAATCGTAGGCTATTTTTTATACCCCTATTCTTCGCAGACAGAGTCGCGGGCAACAGCTAGTGAGTAATATTTTTCGGGACCTAATCACGAACTACTTACTTAAATTGCTTGACGTTTCGACTGCATTACAGCGGCCGTGGTCAAGCGTCGGCTGACGTGTAGGGTATCATTTCGTTTAGGCGGCGTTATTTTAAGTAGTTCGTGATTAAGTCCCGAAAAATATTAGTTATAAGTACGGAATGTATATCAAAAGATTACGGAAAACTTATGAGAGGTTTATGATCCATATCCATACCTACTAATATTATAAATTTAAAAGTGTGTTTGTTTGTTTGAAGGGTTTCCTTCCTCCTTCCCCTCATTTGCCCTTCGTTCTTTCCTTTTTCACGTCAAAACTGAGAGTTGAATTGCCGTGATTTTTTGTATGGACACAGTTAAAGGGCTGGAGAGTGACATA
This sequence comes from Archips crataeganus, assembly GCA_947859365.1. Lineage (NCBI taxonomy): Eukaryota > Metazoa > Arthropoda > Insecta > Lepidoptera > Tortricidae > Archips > Archips crataeganus. Next base: position 10,020,522 of record OX402066.1, on the reverse strand, counting down.
GATAATTTTTACTACGGGAAAATATTTAATTCTTACGGGAAAACACATTTTAATCTACTTCAGCGGGGGCGAAGCCATCGGGGGTATCAGCTAGTATTTTTTGAAGTGAAACTTCTAATGCGACTTCCAACAAGGTTGCGTTAAACGTTTAACGCTACCATGCAGGGGGTATGAAAGCATTAGTATACGTACTGCCGAAGCAAGTAATCTCGCATTGTATATATACTAACGGATGTTAAAAACTTCGATAGTGCGATGCAGAACTCATACTGTCTGTGGAAATGTATGAGACTTGATAAAAGCGCCATCTAGTGAGTAATTTAAACACATAGATGCATAAGTAAATTAAGTTCTTTAAGTCATTGCAATAAGGTTCATATTGATGTATAAGTGCCTTTTTCATTTCCACATTACGAAGTTTCGCTTCTTCCGCACGGAGGAACTGCACGCACGATTTTTTTATATACATATTTACGTCTATGTCAGTAACCAATGTAAAATGACCCCATACTGCGTGCTTTTTCTGTGAATAAATGTGTTATAACTGGGCAGTGGGCCGCTGTATTAATTGTCAACAGCATTAAAAGCAAAATGGTTGAAAATCATTAAAAATTGTATACCAGTCACAGGCCATTCATAAAAGCTTGGCGGGCAGGTTGAGTTATCTGTAGTTGCGTTAGAGGCAAGGTTTTTATCACAATAGGTGAAGCGTTAGCATAAATATTCCACTATATTTTATCAGTAGATACGTACCTACTACTAACATTTGATGAAATTATTTATATACCTACTTACAATGGGTTATTAACTCTAGGTACAATTGCATACGAAGGTTTATGATATGACCATTATCGTGTGGCCCTTAATGTATTTGCTATCAGTTCATTAGTACGTACTATCGAAGAGGCAAGGTCTCATTGTTATATTATATAGTAAATTCTACAATATTATTACTGCGAATGCTTATGAGTAACGTGTTTGTGTGTATAATCCTTCACACTAAAACGGCTGTTCGGAGTTAGAAGTTCGAAGTTTTTTTTTACATAAAACTGAGCCGCGATTGACTTCTATCTCATCTGATGAAAAGTGGATGTATTTATCTGGAAATACTGATAAAGAGAGAAGTTTGGCATGCTTCAGCTATCTAGCTGAATCTATAGAACTACTTTTTATCCCGATATTTCCCCACGAACTAAATCTAGAAAAATAAGTACCTACAGAGTACTTAATGAAGATCACGATATAATTTTCAGGAATTCCCAGGGGAAATGACTAAAATCCTGGAATTTTAATTCAATTGCCAACCGTTCACGTTAGTCTAAAAAAAAAGCAAAAATATTTAATTGTGTGTTTTTGCTTGTTATTAATAAATTCAAAAAGTACTCGTACTGAACCGATTTTAATAATTATTTTCTTTCACCTATAGAAAGCTACACTATCAGGGAGTGACATAGGCTACACTTTATCCCGGGAACATGAAAACTTTCCACGGGACGCAGACGAAGTTGCGAGTAACAGCTCTCTACTCTAGTGTGTATAGTCGGGGTAAGAAAAGGTTCGTCACTTTTCGACTCTATGTCAACGAGTTAAGGTCGAATAGTGGCGAACCTTTTCTTACCCCGACTATACACTGTGCGGGTACGGCAAACTCTGAGCCTCTCAGAAGTAAAAAACGTTATATGAACCTGAGGCCGTATTGTATAACGCGCGGGTGCTTGCCTTCGCTTTCACCATCCCCTTCTGTTACCATTTTTTATTGTTTGACAGAAAGAAATACATAGTCAATGCGAAAGCAAGCGTCAGCGTGTTAGACAATAAGCGTCGTACTGGACTCTAATCGTTAATTTTAACTTTCCTTTTATGTTCAAACAAAAATAACTATTAATAGTTTCGAACTTAAAGATAACAAGGTCTAACGAGCTAGTAACGCATTGTAAATTATTAGGTAATGAGTATGACGTTATCCATGTCCATACTTCCATACTTACTTAGTATATTATAAATGCGGAAGTGTGTTTGTTTGTTCTTCTTTCACGTCGAAACTGAGCGACGGATTGCCGTGATGTTTTATGTGAACATAGTTGAAGGGCTGGAGAGTGACATTGGCTACTTTTTTCCACGGGAAAATATCTCATTCCCACGGGAAAACTCGTTTTAAACTACTTCAGCGGGGGAGAAGCCGCGGGTATCAGCTAATTTGTTATAAAAAGACTTCTTACAATTTAACAGTGGCAATTTTGCCCATCATTAGAGAGTGTTTACAAAAAAAATAATATTTTCCAAACTAAGCTACTTACTTTATACTACGTTTTTGGCTTGAAAATTTTAATAACCTGAGAAATCTATGTTTTAGATCTCTCGCGTTACACGTTGGCCACGATGTATTATAATCATCTGTGACACAAGCGCATACGTGCTGAATGCTGTAGTATTATTTTAGAAAATACTACAGTACAGTAGGTATATTATACCTACCAGAGGGGCTGCAATTACTATGTCTGTAGTAGACGTCGGTCACAGTCTCGCTCGATTCATTGCCTCGTCAACATCTCATTCGCGTTACCCATTCAGTCAGTGATTAGGTTTCCCAAGTTTTACATGGGCAGATAACAACATGAATGTCAACGGTCATTCATTCCTTGGTAAAGTGTACAATATTGTCAAAGAAGAATCACGTGGAGATGCTCCTCTTATAAACTTTGAGCACCCGAAAGATTTGGAGGTAAGTATTTTCATTATATTCATTAAAAAAGAAATATAAAAATTTAAACCAAAATTAACGATGATTTTTAAATTAAAAATAACGACAATAATTGAACTTAATCTATACTAATATTATAAATATGAAAGTAACTCTATTTGTTGCCTCTTCACGCTTAAACCACTGAATCGATTTAGATGAAATTTGGTATGGTATGGTATATGGTATTTGGTATTAAGACATTGAGAAGAACGTAGGATACTTTTTATCCCGGAAAAGTGTAAAAATCCCGAGCGGGAAGCAGTCGCAGTCGCAGGCAACAGCTAGTATAAAATAAAAAAGGAAACATCACTATGAATAAAGAAACATAACATGACATAAATTAAATGCAACAATAAAATCAGTGGAGAAATTTAATATATAAAAATCTCGTGTCACGGTGTTTGTTACCGAACTCCTCTGAAACGGCTTGACCGATTATTATGAAACTTTTTTGTCTGTATTCAGTAGGTCTGAGATTAGGTCGTAGGCTATTTTTTATACCCCTATTCTCCGCGGACGGAGTCGCGGGCAACAGCTAGTAGACAATAAAATTAAAGAGGCAAGCTACTCATACTCATTTCTTATTCACGCGTACCTTACCCCTAGTATTTTTTGTTGAGTTAGTACCGTCAGCAATGGTTAGCAATACCTATCATAAACAACAAGATAGAAACAAATAATTGCGTAACAATTTCTAAACTACTTTGCTGCACCCATATTTTATCTATTAGAGATACTGAATATACTTTAAATTTCGATTTCCTCATCATTTATGTTTGAATTCATTCGTATCATCGGCATAGATATACTGCCGCGCAAAAGTAACGAGTAAATTCCATACCTACTAAGTTTTATAATAACGCATCATTTGTGCTCGTCACTTAACTTCATTTTCGATATAAAATAGTTTCACAAATGAAGAAATATATTTTTAACAAAAACTTATTACTGATCGGTTCTTGAAACATTGTACGGAGGCACGGAACCCTTCATGTACGAGTCCAACTTGCACTTGACCGATTTTATTAAAATGTCAAACTCTCAGTCTAAATTACAGCTCCGGTGGTAGGCTTCGGCCGTGGCTGTGGCTGGTCACCATCCTATAGGTTGAGCCAGGCCGCCAAGCGACTCTCTTCGTGATACGTCCTGTTGCCTATAGAAGCCATTCTAGAGGAAGGGTCTGAGCAGTTGTTCGTGCAGCGCGCGGATACCGGTTACACGGGATACAGTGTCCCGTATTGTTGTACGGTTTGCACTGCTTGGGGGCGGGCGCAACACCGTTCTCAACTGCCTTCTTTCTGCTTATTCCCCTAAATTGAAGTCTAGGGTGAATGAGCATTTACTAGGCAAGCGTGCTCCATCGTAGGCCTCATCTTCGCTTTCCATCAGGTGTGATTGTGGTCAAACGTTAAAAGTGTTTGATAACAAATCGAAAATGAGCGCTTTGAAATATTATTTTTTCTAAAAAAAATATATTGTTCCGCTAAATGTTAGGTAATGAGTATGCGACCCGCGTTTTCTTATTCACTGCATCATGTTAAGTAAACAAAACCGAACCCGCTCTTCGAGCTCAAGTTTCTACCACAACAGAGAGTTATTTCACACTGAGGTGTCATAATGAGAAAACTTGTAAGTAGAACTGCACTGAACTGAACATGGTCCACGGGGCCAAAAGGTTCTCTAATGGCGTCAACAGACCGGAAGAGGCAGTGTAGGTGGGTCTCCAACAAAGTGAAGCGATGACCTGCCTAAGGTTGCGGGAACGCGTTGGATGTGGATGGCGCAGGACCAGCTTGTTTGATGGGCCTATGTTTACAGTGGACGTCTTTCGGCTGAAATGATAAAAGCATTTCAGCTAATTATTTCAAGTAATTGTAAAGGCGTTACAATATTTATCTGATGTTTTACAAGTGCGTCATCCTATAACAAACGAGACAATTAACGCGGCGGCCCTAATTGCAATATACTTAACTAGACTTTTCCTGAAGCTTCGTACACATAAACTATAGTCACTTACGGCGGTTGAATTGAAATCCCGGCATTTTAATGAATTCCCAAAAATTACATCGTGTCTACGTATACGATGCATGCACCTGTGAAAAATTTCATGTCTATACCAAGCGGTTAAGGTTTTAAGATATTATCCCGTGGAAATATCGGGTTTTCGCGTGAATAAACCTAAATCTATACATATAAAATCCTTTGTCCTGACTGACGGATCAACGCACAGCCTAAACCGCTGATCGTAGAGACCTGAAACTTGGAGGGTGTGTTCTTTGTATGACGTAGGCATCCGATAAGAAAGGATTTTTCGTAGTTCTACTCCTAAGGGGGTAAAAAAGGGGGGCAAAGTTTGTATGGGGCAACGTGATTCCTTGGTCCAATCTACTTCAAATTTTGCATAAACATTCAATAACGGAATTGATGGAAGACGTGTTTCGTATTTTATTGAAATGCATCCCTTGACGGGGTTAAAAAGGAGTAGAAAGTTATTTTGGGGGTGATTTGCTTCGAAGTTGATATCAATACTCCTTAGTGCTTTTGATTTAAATTACTTTTTATTTTGACACGAAACGAAACTTCAAATTTTGCAAACCATTTGTCTACGTTTGTCAACCACTTCCTGATCTGATCTCTGATAATAACTAATTATATGTACTTATAAGTATTTGCATTTCACCAAGCTCTTGCTTTTACAAGCGCAGCGTGGGACGTCCAACAACGAGATGGACGGACGTTTTGGTGAAGGCCGCAGGTTCAGGGTGGATGCAAGTCGCTTCCAACCGTAATGATTGGGCGTCAATGAGGGAGGCCTATGTCCAGCAGTGGACGTCCTACGGCTGAAATGATGATGATGATGATGAAGCTTTTATGTGAGTTCAACCTTTTTCGAATAAAATCGAATTGAGTATTGAAACATCATTGTTGAACTCGCATAAAAGCTTGGTGCAATGCAAATACATATAAAATGCTTTGTCCTGAAGTCCTAAATGGCTGACTGGCGGATTAACGCACAGCCTAAACCGCTGTATATAGGGACCTGAAACTTGTAGGATGTGTTCTTTGTATGACGTAGGCATCCGATAAGAAAGAAGTTTCCGGAATTCCCACGGGATAAGGAATATACGGGATGTATATATTTCATCAATCAAGAGTGACCCTATCTATCCCCATAACGAAGATAAACTGTTCAAATTGGGCATGCAAGTAGACTATTAGAATAGGTATAAAGCTAATTTCTATAATTTTCAAAATTCCCACGGGATAAGGATAAATCAGGATTTATATACTCAAATCAACTGGATCCTATCTCCGTAACTACAATTACTAAACTTTTCAAATTCAGTATAAACGTAAATGGTTTATACAATGAAAGAGATGAAGAAGCTTTACCACAAATTGGAATTTACGCGGACGAAGTCGCGGGCAAAAGCTAGTGTAAAATAAAATAAAGCCTAGAGTCCTATCACAATATAGTAGACGTCAGTTCAGTCCATCAGAGAGAGAATTATCGTGAAATCGTCGTATCGGTCTTACGGACTGGCCCGGGCCCGGACCGATGAAAATTAAACATTTTAAATAATATTCGTAAATCCGTTGTGAATGGCAGAAAACCAGAATGATGGTCTGAACTGACGCTAAAAACGTGTAACGCGTGTAACTGATGTCTCAGTTAATTGGTGGTGTCATTATCATTTCATCTCGAATTAAAATAGACTATTGCACGTCTCTCGGGGGTCGGACATGATGTACTTGATAACTAAAATATATGTTTCTAATTAACATCTACGTAAAAACTCATGACCACGCAATAAATATTTTGAATTTGAATAAGCCTAACATAAATGGCTGTTGGTAAAATGGAATTAGCTACTTACTGCATCTTTATTATATACCTACTCCAATTTCCAGAAAATCCTCGATATCGATATATCGGAGCCAACAGAAGAGAGAGAGTTGGAGAGATGCGTACGTCAAATACTCCAGTACAGTGTGAAGACCAACAAGCCTACCTTCCGGAACCAGCTGTTCGGCGCCATGGACCCTTATGGGCTTTCTGCAGCATGGATTTTGGAGGCCTTCAATACTAGCCAGTGAGTTCAAGTCAGTTTTTAGGAAAGACTATTAAGACCAAGATTACATATTTATATTGTTTTTTGTATGTATTTTTGAATTTTACTGCGCACCGGTTTTTTACTGTAATGCTGTATTTACTTGTTGATAAATAAATAAACACCTTTGGCCAGCAGTGGGACACAAAAGCAGGCTATTTTTGAGTCGCTTTGCTTGATATCAGTGCCGCCTTGGTGCTTAAAAATAAGTATTTGATTGAATTGTTGTTTATGTGTTGTGTTTAATCACAAACCTCTGAAATATTTTTGACCAGTTAGAAATCAGCTGGTCACCACAGCCACTGCAATGTGGCCGAAACGTCGAGATAATTATTAAATATTATTTACGTGATAAGTCCCGGGAGTGGTAATAGTTATCTTATCAGTTCGAAAGCTTCGATGTTTATGATGGCTTTTCGACTGTACATAAATGAGCAATAAATAAACCAAATGACCTCTTACAACGATATTTCTAGATACACATACGAAGTGGCACCAGCCTTCACTCTCGTCGAGCTGAAAGTCTTATGCCATGTCCTGAAAGTCTTCGGTATCCCTGATGGTGACGGCATCTTCAGTCCAGGAGGCAGCATGTCCATGCTGTATGCGATAGTTGCTGCTCGATTTAGAGCTTTCCCTGAAGTCAAAAGTAAAGGCATGAGGGGTCTGCCTGAAATGGTTCTGTTCACTTCGGAAGATGTAAGTATAAATTAATCATGACCAGCTCGATGGTGATCACATACGGTGACTTGACTGAGTCACATGAATAAATACGGAGCAGAATAAAAAGTTCAAACAACGTCGCGCACGCATTACACTACTACACGCACAAAATATGTGTGCGTGACCTGTCACAGACAAGACGGGGGGGGGGGCGTGCACCGGCGCCCGCTCGGAGACAAACCGGTTTGAACTAGCTCAGTGAGTAGACAAAGTTCAGGTGTGCCGCTAGCGACGACGCGACCGTTTAGCGTTTAGCTACATAGTTCGGGTATTCGGTTATTTTTAAAGATGCCTACCTGTTGTAGTGTTTGTAGATATACAGATATTAGATACTTAGGTACTTGTTTGAATAAAATATTTTGATTTTTAATTTTTGTTTTTACCGAGCGACAACCCTATGATAATAGGTAAGAATTTCGAGCACTGTTCGGAAGCTTTTCTTCTGCTCCGTATTTATTCATGTGACTGAGTTGCCGGATCCCCCTTTTTATCGACTTAAGAAGTTTTAGTTTCTTTACTTCATCATCATCATCATCATTCCAGCCTATATCGTCCCAATGCATGGCACAGGCCTTCTCTCAGAATGAAAGGGCGTGGGCCGCAGTTCCCATTCGGGCCCAGTGCGGATTGGGAATTTCACAAACACCATAAAAAAACTCAGGTGTGTGCATTTCTCCACACGGTGTTTCCGTCGCGTAAAGCTCATGGTAAATTTCAAATGTAATTAATTAACGACCGCCTTAGCCTAGTTGGTAGTGACTCTGCCTACGAAGCAAGAGGTCCTGGGTTCGAATCCCGGTAAGGGCATTTATTTGTGTGATGAGCATGAATATTTGTTCCTGAGTTATGGATGTTTTCTATGTATTTAAGTATTTATTTATCTATATAAGTATGTTTATTAGTACCCATAGTACAAGCTTTGCTTAGTTTGGGACTAGGTCGATTTGTGTTAGATTGTCCCCTAATATATATTTTTTTTTTAATTTCGCACATAAATTCCGAAAACTCAGAGGTGCGAGCCCGGACTCGAACCCACAATCCTCTGCTTGAGGCGCTAATGATCAAACCACTAGGCCACCACGGCTTGTTTGGGTTCTTCATTGCTCCAAAACAAAAATTTGCTATCTCCTTCAGATAGAAATTGACACCGATTATTACCTATTTAAGTTTTCGCATATTCTGCCTTTCAGAGTCACTATTCCATCAAGAAAGCAGCTCACTGGCTTGGTTTTGGCACTGAGAGTGTACGCGTCATCAAAACGAACGCTAAAGGCCAGATGGAAGTTGAAGAGCTAGAATCGGTTATACTTAAAGATAAGGAGGCAGGCAAATATCCACTGTTGGTGAATGCTACAGCCGGCACTACGGTCCTAGGCGCTATTGATCCGCTGCAAAAGGTTGCTGATGTCTGCAACAAATATGGAATTTGGATGCATGTCGATGTAAGTCCCTGTTTACTTGTGGAATCGGATCAATTAAGTGAAGTGTTGAAAACAAATTAGGGGGTGGGAGTTACAATTTTATGACGGAGAATGTTGCAAATTATGGTTTGTGAATTAAGTTTTTTGACTATACCTTGACAAGCTCGTGCGCGGCGCTCGGCGGAACCCTGTCGCAGGGAGCCTCTGCTGTCCTTAACGAGATGGTTTTTAATAAGTGCGGCAAATGCTGACTGCGACAGGGTTCCGCGGAGAGCCGCGCACGAGCTTGTCGGACTATAGGTCCGTTGAAAATACATAAATACCTCTATTTTTTTTATCTCTGGGATGACTTTCAGGCATGTTGGGGAGGAAGCTTAATATTGTCGCAGAAGCATAAGAGCAAACTCAATGGCATTGAAAGGTAAGTAATCTCACTGTACATCATATACATAGGTTTTTAAGCTTTTCCCCTCCTCAAGAAGCATTCTTTGTTGGTTATACTTATTAGTAGTGATCGTAGATTTTTCAGCAAAACCAGAGCAATGAAGTCACAATGACATAAAACAGTGACCGAGGGTTGTCGAGGTGTATAAATATGATTGAAGTTTAAAAGAATGTAATATTATGTTGTCGTTGAAAATGAAACACTACACTTTTTATTTAATCAGTTATTATAATTTTGATAAGTACTGTATACCCATAACCCAAAATCCCTAAAATTTTTCGGAGGGTATGCTGACGATTAATTTTCGTAATTTTGATTGCCCTGTTGAACAGCAACAACCAGCTTGTTTATTTCTTGAAAATGTCAATTACCTTGGACATTTATTTTTTTGATGTTTTCGAAACACCCTTAGGGGTGTGGGGACTTCGTCCCAACAATCATCAAATTTTCAAAAGTTTACTTGTTTGAACAAAATCCCTAAACACTTTTCTCGAAAATTAAAAAAAGCAGGAACATATATGTATTGGGGACTGTAAAAATAATAATGTAATAATATTTTAAATTGTTATTTAATTACCAACCATGTCTACATTATTACTAAGTTTTAAGTTGCTTTGATTTTATTTAATTCTTGGTGTAAACAATTCAATATTTGCCACCACTATCAACCCTGCACTGCACCAAAAATGCTGGAAAATCTACGATCACAACTTATTAGCGAGAAATTATTAATAGCGAGAAAGCATTATTAAAACGTGAATAGGGTAATACATACGAAGATTTGAGTATAGCGAGCCTTCTGAATTTGACCCTCTATCCTCTACGGTTCGAAATCTTATTTTTTTTTCTAAATCACGTTTCACAGGTTTGCACAAAAAACCGCCTAAGACGTTTATGTAGAGCGGCTTAGTTCTACATTGATAGTTCTCGACCTGTCTTGTCCAATAAAATAAACCATTTTCTCAGCCATTAACTTTGCTAACGTGAAAATAATATTTGACATTATCCAGAGCTCATTCCATTTCGTGGAACCCGCACAAGATGGCAGGCGCGCCACTGCAATGTTCGGTGTTCCTGGTGCGAGAGAAGGGCTTGTTGCACGAAGCCAACTCGGCCGCGGCGCAGTATCTGTTCCAACAGGACAAGTTCTATGACGTTAGCTATGACACCGGGGATAAGAGTATCCAGTGCGGGAGGAAGGTAGGTCAATCGCACCTGTCGTCACCCCAATTTATTAGTTAGACCAGGGGTTTAAAAACTGCGTCGTATTGCGACGCTCCGGGGCGTCACGATATTGTCATACGTATCTAGAGCTACAAGCATGTCTAGTAAGTAACCTTTTTTGAAAATTGAGATTTTAATCTCAAAATGTAGTGCTCGCAAAGTACTACGACTTGCCACTGAATTAAATATAGATATCTGAAAACAATATAATATTTTTTTCACTTTTAAAGGAATAGTTATCTTAATAATTGTTATCGTGACGACTAATTTTCAAACTGCTATTAACTCAAAAAGTTGCTTAGATGACTAGACATGTGCTTTCCGTGGACCTTTCATATGTTCCTTGTCTGTAAAGCTCATGGTAAATTTCAATTGTAATTTGGCACGTAAATTCCGAAAAATTCAGTGGTGCGAGCCCGAGCTCGAACCCAAGACCTCTGCTTGAGAAGCCACAAGTCAAACCAATAGGTTACCAACTGGAGGTCTAACCGTTGGATTAAAACTATTGATTACTATTATGTATAAGTAGATGTCGTATGTGGTGCTCTTAGGCACTTTGCCAAATGGTTTTATGGCTCCTGATAATTTAAATTAACAATTTCACAGATCGACGCCTTCAAGCTATGGATGATGTGGAAGGCTCGTGGCGACGCCGGACTTGACAAGCTAGCCGACCAAACAATGGAACTCGCTCAATTCTGTCTAAATGCCGTGACTAAACGACCTGGGTTCAGGCTTGTTTGTGATGAATTGCAGTGCCCTAATGTCTGCTTTTGGTACATACCGATGCGTTTTAGAGGGGAAAAGGAGGACGACGAATGGTGGGAGCGGATTCATAGGGTGAGTTCGAGTATTACCACAGAATGAGTAATAGTACTAACGTACAGAAGGATCACTCTCGAACAAAGGTCAACTTTAGGTATAAAAACTTTCCTACTCCTTCTGCGTGCACGCGAAATTAAAACTTATCGTGTGATACGAGCGTTCATATTCCGTTGGGCACCGCTGATCCGAAACCAAGGGCACAGGGTTCCCACTCGCCCATATTTGGTAGGTATATAAATCAAGAAAGTTAACGGTGTGTATTAATTCAGCAAAACTACCTTTAGTATGTAAGTAAGTTATTTATAATACCTCTATCGTTTAGAAGTCATTGTTTGTTGGAAAAATCACAGAAAAAAAAGATGCTTGATTACGCGCGACGCGGCTAGCGTGCGAACTGAAGGCCGCGCGACAACCTACTGCCATACTCCTCCCGGGAGGAGCGCCGGCCGAACATACCTAAACTGCGGAGTGAAACCCCCCTGGTATTACTATACAATTTTCTTTGACTCAAACTGGTCACTGAAATTGTGTCTACTCTACTACGCCATGTTTTCGTGCTTTTTAATATCCTACTAATATTACAAATGCACGCAAAAACGGCTTAACGGATTTGGATGAAATTTCGCAAACAGCGTCTGCGACTACCTGGACATATATATAGGGGGGTAGTATAAGACACGTGTCATACGAAAGTCAAAGTAACATATATATAGAAAGTTCTCGGAAAATTGTGTAGTTCGCGGCCAACAGCTAGTCTAAAATAAATGGGCTGTGTTCTAAATGTTAGTAAAATCACTCAAACATGTTAGCTGCGTGATGCATGATGACTGTTAGAGTCATGTTGGATAACTGTACGCAGTGGGTAAGTGTACGCAAACCCATGCATTTCAGTCCAAAATGAATGGGATTGCGTACACTAACCCACTGCGTACAGCTTCCCCACATGACTCTACAGAGATCATCGTAAAATGACTCTACCATAATAACAAGTTTTGGTAACATGTTTATTTCAGCACTTCTTTCATAGACATGGCTAAAATAGGATTTTATGAACTGACATGTGTTAAACCCGTGTTCAACGCTACGGTTGCGGCAATAAACCTTTAAACCTTTCCAGATAACCTGCTTAATCAAAGAGTGCCTCACCAAGAACTCCCTCCTGATGATTGCTTACTCCCCGCTTCGAGGACACAAGAACTTCTTCCGCATGGCGCTCACTTTCCACCCGGTCATGCAGGAAGCCCACATATTGGATATGCTGGGTAACATTGAACAGTGTGGGGAGAGAGTTTCTGTTGACTCCATTTAGATAAGTTCACAGATCAACAGTACCATTAATTTTACTAACTAATCTGACATAGAAGCTTAAGTTACCTAATGTGTTAATACTATTTAAAAGCATCTTTAACTCTTTTCTGATGATATCTAGGGAAAAGTATGTAATTAAATTTTAGTGAAGCGAATTGTAGAATACACATAAGTCATCTAATGGCATCTTAAAACATAGGTATTATAATAATATAATAATATTATGTACCTATGTTTTAAGATGCCATTAGTCCGATGTACCTACATCGTCAAAGTACCTTAATTTATATTCAAAAATCTATTAGGAATTGTATTTATGTACGTACCTAATATCGTGTAAAAATTCTGTTTCAATTTATAATAATGTTTTAATTTAATTGATCTTGAATATTAATTAACATAGTGTTTAAAAAAATTGTCACAAATAAAACAATCTGCGAGTTTTGCAATTTGACAGCACGTTTTATTTTAAAAACTTTTATAACTATGCCTGCGGATTAGGAGGATAAAGGAACGTTTGGAAGCAGGGAAAAAATATGTCTCACTTTAATAGATACACGCATCCCTCTCAATTCGACAGGCCTTTAGCCGCAGGCATCGCGGTATCTGTTCAACATCAAAGAGGTGCTGAATTGCGTACCAACCACGATTAAACCTTTTTTTTCGGAAAGCGGGTTCCATAATAATATCAGTGACAAATATCGTACTTACATAGGTGCAGTCAGGTATGTATATACAAACCAGGATCGTTTATTTCATAGCTCATCGATATTCAAAGAGTACAGTCAGCTGCAGAGTAAAAGGTAGGGCAGTAACCACGCTAGGAGTTATATTTTCTCTGCAGGTGGACATACTGCGTAAAAGACGTGACTAAACTATGAATAAAAAATTTCGATGAATAAAAAATTGTTACAAATGTCTTCAGTCTCTCAATAAGTCCAGTTTCTAACTCAACAATCTGCTAAAATATTCCAGATACTTAAATGTAAGTAAATATACATTTAAAACACCTCATATTAAGATTCCACGGGAAAAACAATGCCATCTATCGGCTTATTGGTCGCATTAAAAGGTCAGTTTCACAAAAAAAGTGACATTCGTTGTTATTCCTGTGGAGTTTTTATATAAGATCTTGGGTATATCTTTGGTGGAAAAGCAGCTGGGGGATAGAGTTAGAATTGAGCGTTGTCGACGATCCATCGGAGGTATTTGTCGACGCGTGCGTAGATGCCAGGGTGTGCGGGCTCCCCGCAGCGGACGCCCCAGGATACCACCCCGATGACCGCCCAGCGCCCACTCGGGAGCTGGTACATCAGCGGACCGCCACTGTCGCCCTAAGACATTTGTAAAAGTCGAGTCAATTAGAAGGATGAAAGAGGAATGTCCCACTGGTTTCGGAAATACCCTGTTAAGAAGACGGTATATTCTTTTTCAACCAGATCTTAGATGTTTTTTAATTACACACATCTAAACATTGTAATTTATTTTAGTATATTCATAGGTAGTACCTGACAAGCATCTCGACCGCCTTCGTAACCCCCCGCACAGATGTTCTCTTCAAACACGGAATCCGAGAATGATTCAACGCAACGTGCGTGTTCCCAGATCGGTATAGACACCTCCATTAGCACATTGCTGTGAGGACCGCCGTATGATTGTGTTCCCCAGCCTGAACAAAGAATAATGACAGTGACAATTAGGCAGGTATTATACTGCAAGACAAATTTGGATTGGTTCAAAGCGGGCCAAGAGTTCCCTATCAACTGCTTAGTGATTTTCAGTTTTGCTCAGTAGCGTATCTAAGGTTATTTTCCAGGGGGAAGCTGGCCCCTAAGATGGTCTGGTCGTAGGGGCGAAGCTTAGTTGATACCCCTATCCTAAGGTACTAGAAACTCTGGGATGCGCATGGAACCCTCTATAAACACCTCTGGTTTTGCTTTTAGTTTAACTTTCGACGCTGACAGCCAAACTTTCCACTTTTTATATTAAGTTACCTCCATGATACTTGATCGGCAATTGGCATAGTTAAGCACTAGCTAGCTCGTTGATTGATTCAGGCGTTACTTTGTGGAGGCACAAGTTAATGAATTATTATAACCTCGCTGCTCCGCTACCATTCGCCTTCCGCTAGCGCTTGTAGTTCACCAGGAATAATTTAGTAAAATACCTAGACCGTCTTAAGTGTCTTACCAATAATAACAGCTGTCTGGTTAATTGCTGACAATCCCATTGGCGGTAAGCAAATCGGCCACACATAGGTGTTGAATGTAGCCGGCCGGTGCAGCTTCAAGATAGCTATGTCGTTGTGGTAGTTAGTGTGGTCGAATTCTTCGTGCTGCCGCTTCTCGACCACGCGGAAGTTGTATGAGCGCGAGTCGTTGCTGCGATTGAAATCGTACTCTCCTAGGCGGACGAACAACTCCTCGGCTTTCCATCTGTGATGGCATAGTGAGGGGGTATTTAGATATGTTTGCATCGTGACTATCTTTAAGAGCTTCCGATACTTATTACGTCAAAATATCGGGAGCTCATTAAAAGGATTCACGGTCTACATCGTGTGGTAAATTTGTTAAATGTACTGGTAATGATATATAAGTAAGTCAAGTATACAAAGATAACGTTGAAAATGACATAAGTCTAAAGAAACGGTGCTTTTTTGGCCGATACAAAATAGTGGAATGTAAGTAACTGATGAAGATGACACAATAGTGGTCCAACTTTGTAATCTTTGCTATTAATGTAGCTGTTTGATTCGAGAGATTTCATATTAATCTACCCTAACAAGGTTATTTGTTCTGTTTGGTGTAGGATGCGAGAATGAGCTTGGCGATAGATACCTCAGGTAGTGGCATACCTAAGAAAAATTTCCAGGAGGCCCCTGAGTTTCCATTGTCGACGCGACGAAGTAGAGCGGACACTTTAATCCTTAGGTGGGCACTAGATGTTTCTGGGGCAGGCAGTTACCACTTAAATACGCCTATGACATCAAAGATATGCACCCGTCTACATTCTTGCATTGTAAACACAATAGTTATTTGTGCAACAAGAGAGCAAAGTTGTTTTTTACTGCGAGTGCTGATTTTGAATCACGAGGTAGCGAAGGATTCTATAATTGAATCACGAGCGTTGCATTGTTTAAAAATATCATAAGCTTTTAAATATTTTTCGCGAGACTTTTCAAGTAAGAAACTTACTCTGCATTATGTATTACTCCATTAATTCGTCTGGTGTTCAATTGTTGACTTCGTCACTGGACTCACTCAATTCACTCATATCATATTCAAAAATGTATTAAATAAGTACTTATTACTATTATTATTATGTATTTCTTTTTTTTTCCTTATTTTTGTACAATAACGAGTTTACATACATACATACATACTATTCTAATAATTTCCAAATTGCCTCTGATCGTGTACCAAACTCATAGATATCGAACTCTGTAGCTAGAGAAACAGAAGAAAAGAATTAAAATTTGAATCCCGCTATTTTTTTAAAGATGCGTTCCGATACTACACCCGCTGCGTTCCGATGCTGCATCCGCTGTATTTACCACGATGTTCAAGATTGTTAAAATTATTAATAATTATATAGATACATGTTTAAACTTTGTTTTCAACAACATGTTTACTATTAATTTGATTATATAAAAATATAATCCAATTATTAAAAAAGTACCTACAATAATTTAATTTAAAACCTTAACAGACGAATTACAATTTTAAGGTTAAGAACTTATTATGAGTATCCGAACGTTCAATCGTTCGTTTATTTTTAGGTCTACCAGGATAGAATTTGAAATCGAAATTCGAATCGATTTGATCTAATCTCTCGCTCTTTTCGTATCGAAATGAAAGTGACAGATCAAACTGAAGTTCAAATCTTTCGAATTCAGTAAGCAGACCCATCATTGTCTTTGACTTTTAAAAAAATAATTAAAAAGCTACTTTGTCTCACGCAGTGAGCAAAATCGGATTTTGCTCACTGTTTTTTAGTAGCAAAACCTGCCTGTTTGAGGTGCTGAGGTGAAAAATCCATTTTTTTGGCCTTGCTGTGACCTCGTTCGTTACCTTCTAGTGCAGTGCGCTGCGGTAAGCACGTGTCTGTCAGTGATGAGCACGCCGCCGCAATACTGCTCGAACCCTTCGGGGGTGATGGAAGCCATCCATGGCCACTCACGAGGGTTGGCCGGCCGCGCGCCCACCATGCGCCCACTCGACCGGGTGCTGAGCCCGCATCCTACAACCAAACACAAAGTCTACAATTTTCCAGAAACTTGGAATGTAGACGCTCATCATCATCTACGAGGATGTATAAGAATAGGACTCTTTTTGGTACAGTGTCCTCGTACCCTGTTTTTGCACCATCTATGTATGTTTTGTATCTATCTGTTATGAAACGAATACGGCACGATGTCGAGAGTCGTAGATTCCGTACGATAGAATTGTTTAGTTACTTTATTATGTTTATTTGTATGCGGCTAATTAAGCTTATAAATCAGTTAAGTGTTTAATTAAGTGTACTTATTTTCCTAATTCATCAATTAAATCGTTAACTTATTTATTAAATAATTAACTCTTTTTTAATAGCGATGTTAAGTATGAGCTACACAGCTTCTGAATCTACTTTTAAACCAAGTAAGTTTTTGAATAGAACTTAATTCTGATTCTGATTAATTTGAGGTTCTAATTTTCGTAAATTAAAAATAAAACATTGAACAAGTTTATCACCAATTTATTGCGATTACATTGGGACTATGCACCAAAACGGAAGGTTTAGAATGCCTACGGACCTCTGTTCTCAGCCTTTGTGATCTTGAGTATAGCCTCGTTGGGTTCCTCGATGGGAGCTGATGCGGGAAGATCACCAGCCAAGCCTTCCACCTGATCCTGGTTCAAAGTATCTGGGCAGCATACACCAATAGAACTGTAGACAATAAAAATTTTATCATTTCCTTTGTTGGTGTATCAGACGTAACTTTGCTGAGGTCCAAAACAAATAAATACAACTAATATTTTTGCCGCTATTTTTTTCACTTGCGCCTTACTGACAAATTCAAGCCTAAATAACTTGGTTTTGGTGTTAGGGGCGGATGTGAAGCTGCCGTGCACGCAACTCGCTCATTCCTCGAGAATAATGAATTTGACGTTCTCCTGAAATTGGATGTAAAAAATGCCTTCAACTCGATCGACAGGGCTATCCTGTTGCAAGAGATTGGAAGAGAACTTCCCGAGATATTCGACTATCTCTGGCAGTGTTATGGGACTCCATCAAATCTAATGTTCGGTAACAAAGAAATCGCTTCTGCCGTTGGCTGTCAGCAAGGGGACCCCCTCGGCCCTGTTATTTTCAGTCTCGCCATCAACCCCATTATCACACAGCTCACTTCAAAACTCAATCTTTGGTACCTTGATGACGGAACTATTGGCGGAAAAGCATCTTCAGTATTAAGCGATCTAAAACTCATCATCAGTCGTTTCTCTGAGATAGGCCTCTCGTTAAATTTCGACAAGTGTGAAGCTTTTATCTCGGAGAAACTTTCTGCCGACACTCGAGCCGACATAGTAAATAGCCTTAACAATGTCACGCCTAATATCTCTATACTCACTCGCGACTCTCTTACTTTACTAGGTGCCCCAATTTTCGAAGACGCTTTTCCCTCAATTATAAATTCGAAACTAATCAATTTTCATAACACTTCTGACCTTCTTTTCAAAATTAGCCCTCATATAGCAATTTACATTCTGCGGTTGTGCCCGTTTTCACCAAAATTTTTATACATTTTACGTTGCTGCTCCGTTTGAAAATTTCCCAACCTGACCTCATCTATTGATATTGTTTTAAAAGAAACTACCAGCAAAATCCTTAATATTTCTCATACTCAAACAAGTTGGACCCAGGCGACTTTACCGATCAAATATGGTGGACTAGGGATTCGTACGACAAGCGACCTGGCACTTCCCGCCTTCCTCTCTTCCGTTCACAGCACTGCCACCCTCATCAGTGGTATCCTTAACGTTACCGATCCCGCTGATGTTGTGGTGTCAGGTTTGGCGGACGCAGAGTTGGCATGGATAGCCAGCAACCTTGGGGAAAGTTTGCCTACCGAAAAAAATAGTCAAGCCGCCTGGGATATCTTGCAAGTAAAAGCTGTCCATAAAAATTTGATTGAGAATAGCAGTAACCACTTTGAGCGAGCCCGATTATTGGCAGTTTCAGAAGCTGAGTCGGGACACTGGCTTCACGCTCTCCCTTCTCGGAATATAGGGTCCCTTCTAGACCCGGGATCGTTACGAGTCGCGGTGTGCCTTCGTCTGGGCCTCAAGACCTGCGAACCTCATCCTTGCTGTCGCTGCGGTGGCTCGGCTGATGCTCTCGGCCGTCACGGCCTTCATTGCCAACTTAGTGCCGGCCGTTTCTACAGACACGCGACACTCAACGATCTCGTCGGTCGGGCTCTCGGCTCCGCGTCCATCCCCGCGACCCTAGAGCCTACTGGTCTTTCTACTGCGGACGGGAAGAGGTCCGACGGTTGTACGTTGGTGCCGTGGCGTCTGGGGCAGCCGTTGGCGTGGGATGTTACATGCGTGGATACGTTGGCCCCGTCCCACGTCCAACGCTCTGCGTGGAAGCCAGGGACAGCTGCAGACGATGCCCAAACCGTCAAGTGCCGCAAATATGCTTTTCTTAGAGAAAACTACTTTTTTGCGGCACTTGCGGTCGAAACCTTTGGGCCTTGGTCGTCCGACACAAAAAAGTTTATTAAAGAAGTGTCGGACAAACTAATTGGCGTCTCTGGCGACCTAAGAGCAGGTTTTTTCTTCGCCCAAAAACTGAGCCTCGCAGTGCAGCGGGGCAACGCGGCTAGCGTCTTAGGTACAATGCCCCGCGCTGCCCTACCTTTGGAAGAGGAAGCCCCGTTTTAGTTAATTTTATGTGTTTTTTATTTTTTCTTGTAATAAATATATTTTTAAAATTTTATCGAGTGAAAACCTCATAAACAACTACTTACTTAACTTAAGTTAAGGAACTTAGTTCGAGTTACATTGTGTAAAGTGCTATCATGTCTAGGTATAATTACGGCAATATCTTTACACTATGCTTTAATCTGATGTTGACTTGACACGACATAGATGATTTTGATAATGCTCTTCAAGCATCCTTATGTGCCAGTTTCACACCACATCATCACCTATGAGACCGGAAAAGGGCAATACACTCGTCCCTCGTCTTTAGCTCATTGAGGTCAAATATCTATTAGCACGCAGGGGTTCTAACAAAGGTGCCAGTTAAGACGTTAACCACGATTGTTTTGACTTTGATTTACGTGTAACTGTTACTGTGAGCTCTGACCTAAATATAATTTCTACTTTAAACAGACGAGACGCGTATGAACGTCGTTGCAGAGCAAATTAAGGCAAGGATAGTGGCATATTTAATTTCAACAATCACCTAAGACGTAACTGGAATTTTTAATTTTTATTTTTGTCGTATTGTCTAACTAGGAAATACCAATCGAAAACTTATAAAAGGACTATTTTTCAAACTTATTGTTTCATGTATTGACACCCCAGAAACAGACATTCGCTGGTTTTATTCGGTGGTGATCTTGCATTTGGTACCTATGTATTACCAAAAGTGGGGTTTGAGCTTGATGTACTGGTAGTAGGGTTATTATAGCACAAACGTCGTCGTCACTATGCTATGCTATTACCGTAATAGCATAGCATAGTTACAACGACGTTTGTGCTATAATATATTACCAGTAGTGTACTTAAGACACGATTTTCGACTGCCTTGTTAAATTGGCGGTAAAAATATTTGGTCAGAAAAGTTAGACCCAAAGGGACAAAATATATTAAAGAGATACCCAACGCCAGGTGAATAATGAATAATGATTGAAGAACTCAGAAAAAGAGATCTTATACTTACGTGCGTTTGATAATGCAGAGATAATCCATGAATTTAGTGAAGTCACGTCTGAACTCCTCCATCACGCAGTGGTGTAAATGACGGCAATGGCCGCCTTTGCCTCCGGGCAGCGTACAGGCTTGGTACGGGACATTGGGCTAAGAGACAAGAAATTAATTTTATTAGTGTAGGCGGTTTTAGCGTGCAAGAGTCCATCTCCTTCGCGCACGCATATTAGTTAGAAAGGGAGAGTTTTTTGGACCAAAGCAAGTTGGTACCCTTAGGTCATTTCTTTGACGGCTTAATAGCTTAGGTTTCCGTCCTGGGTTTATTATTCGAGTTTTCTTTTTATTAACAGGTAGACATGATAGACCAGGTACAGGTTCTGTTACCGTTAAATTCAATGACAGTTATTATCAACATCATGGTATGTATACGCACGAAAGGTAGCATGCACATTAGGTAGGTAGATGAAAGGATCTTAAGAGAGGTTTGTCTTTGGATTTTTAGCAATTACGCAATAAAAAGTTATTTTCTTTCATTGTCTCTCAAATTGTCGCAGTGGAGATAATGTGTAACGCAAAACGTGATTAGATTACTACAAATGGAAAATCAGATAGGTACGGTCGCGTGCTTTAATTTGGGGCCCATTCCGAAAAAATGTGTATCCTTTGAATTCCTATACAATATGACAGGACTGTCGACCTATGATTTTCCTTCAGAACCCAATTGAATCTTGTATGGAAAAGACTCTATTAAGGGAGAAATTCAGACATTAATTTTAAATTAAAACGACCGCTTTAGCCTAGTTGGTAGTGACCCTGCCTACGAAGCAAGAGGTCCTGGGTTCAAATCCCGGTAAGGGTATTTATTTGTGTGATGAGCACGAATATTTGTTCCTGAGTTATGGATGTTTTCTATGTATTAAAGTATTTATTTATCTATATAAGTATGTTTATCGTCGTCTAGTACCCATAGTATAAGCTTTGTTTTGTTTGGGACTAGGTTGATTTGTGTAAGATTTGTCCCCTAATATTTATTTATTTATTTATTTTATTAAAATGATTTATCGGTGGCAGGTAAATTATTCATTACCTATCATGTGATACTTAGGGGCTGTTTCACCACCCATTGATTAATTTTAACTGACGGATAAATGTGATGCCGTCTCCGTCTATTCGAACAAAACAAACAGAGACGGCATCACTTTTATCCGTCAAATAAATTTGATCAATGGATGGTGAAACAGGGGTCGGTATTACAATTTTTACACCAGAAAAAAAGGTTTAGGTTGATTGTCACTAGGGAGTGATGTATTTAATGATTTAAGGCGTACAAACCCATATTTGTATCATTTTAACGTATTTATCGTATCTTCATCACGTATCACCGACGTATGTTTAACTCATGATCATTCATTAATGTTTGGAGTGGTTTCATGCAAAAAGATACACGATCACGTAAGACGCCGTATCTGACTCGTCGTAATCCATGTTGTCCCAATCTTAAATACCCAATGAATTAAATTAAAATTAATTCATTTAATTAATTTTATTGGTATTATTTCTATTCTTATTTAATTTGGACTTTTTATTTCGTGTTTATTTAATTCAGCATTTTTGATTTTTGACTTATTGTATTTTTAATGTACCTACTGCATGCGAATGAATATTTCTTAGGTTAAGTAAGTTTTAATGCCTACTACTATCCTGCTGGACGTCTTGGCTTGAGCTGTAAGTCCACAGGATCAATATTGCATAAATAAATAAATAAATAATAATAAAAATACCAAAGTAACTACCCAATATCCATTCTTAGGATACTCGTACTACAGGTAAAGATAATATCCATGATCTGGATACTCTACAGTGATAAATATAAATACGGAACCATCCTTACGTAAACGAATTTCTTGGTTGAATACTTACTTGATCGCGTGTCACTTTTTATGTCCCACACGTTTTTAATGCGAAATAAGTCGATGGCCCCTACGTAAATCATCGAAAGTCAATTTCGGCACTTTTCAGTATAGCGTTTTGAAGTTGGTTTATGGTATAATTCCGAAAATATAAATATTACATTGACTTCATATATCCATAATAACTAATAAAGTAAGTATTTATCTTGCGGGATTTTTATTTTCAGGAAAATTATAATAGTTTTCTGGAAATTTGAAATTCGATAGCATACGTCGTGATAAAGAGAATTACATGTATCGAAACTGCCAATTTCGATTTTTTACGCCGGAATTATTTTTAAAGGTCTTATCCAAAATGGTAGTTTCGATTATTTACTTCGACAGTAGTGCTGCGGTAGCTAACGTAACTGGTAGTGTAGATGGTCTACGCCACAAAAAAAAATCTCTATTATAGCTATTTTACCAGTTTCAATATAAACGCATAATTTTTTGAGACACTTTTTAGTATGAGTACTTAAATAAAATCAGTATTGTTTTGTTAATTGAAAACTTTATTCAGAAAATCATTTTTTTATTTCTAGAAATCTGACTTTTAAATCACTGTTATCATCACAGCTTATTATTTTATAATTACTGCTTAGTATTGGCTAGTGAAAATAAAAAAGTTCTCAACAAACTACAGATGTAGTAAATAAATAAAAAATAATATAAGAAAACTCGTAACATACAACATAAATGTATCCAAACGCTCTAAATTACTAAACAAAAGACTTCTCAAAAACTCTTTATTGCACGAATGAATGAATCTTACTTACTTATGAGATAAAAAAACGAAATACCTTTTTGGCTCACTAACTTCAAACAAAATATGAAATATAAGTAAGCATATAATATTCTAATCAGAATCGACAACATTATCACCAATACTGTACTGTAATTAATACTTTTTTTTTTAATATTCTTTAGGTGATAGGTATCACCCCCGATTGACATAAAGAAATAAGATCTTTATATTTTGCATCTGTAACAGTCAGCAGGTTACCATATGCCATCTTAAGTTCAGCGTCATCATTCATTATTTTCCCACTTCTTCTAGTAGTGATAACTGTGTTTAAGCAAAATTGCATTCAAAAGACAATTCGGTGCATTTTTTTCTACCCTGACCTCTTTGACTTTGTTTCATATTACAAAAATTTTCGCTTATATTATAATACAGCAAGTCCAACATCTCCAAGTGGACAATTCAATATTAAAGTCAAATGTACCACAAACAACTTCGGGTGAATTTTGAGCTACTATTTTGTCATCTGCTTTAAATTTTCTTGTATTTTTTTTTATTTTCTATATGCTGAGATTGGGCACTTATTTGATCTTCAGTCGGGTTTGCCTCATTTGAAAATGCATGACATTTGTCGCAAATGTCTTTCTTTGGGACATAGAATCCAACGTTCATGTGCTCATTCACTATATCAGTGTTAGTACTGACGTAGTGTGACAGATTTACTTTTATAGTTTGGCAGCTGATTCCATTCTTTGTACAAGGAAAACATTTTTTTGAAGGATACGTATTATTCAGATAAAGTTTACTACAACTTTCTCTTACTTTTTTGGTTGCCTTTCGGTAAATTTATCTACATATTCCCACTGCTGAGTATGTACCCCTAATTTCCGAAAATTGGTTAATATTCTTTGCCGGGTGTCTGTATCAAATTTATCGTAACATTTTAATTTGCACGTAGAACGACACATCTTTTTCTTTTTTTCCTGGGTTTGCTTTGAATGTAGACATTCTCTTTTGGTTTAATGAAATGGTCGAGCTCGGCGAATCGCACTCTGATACTGTTATAAGAGAGCTAACGCTAGCTATGGGGCCTGGACTACTGGTAGGTGAAGGTAGTTTCCCGGATTCAGTCGGCAGTGGTGTCAATGCAGAAAACGAACTTCTAATGTTGCTTATTATCTTCAGTTTGGCTTTGTATTGAGATTTCAAAGTCTTGTAATGGGGATGGCACTGGAGTATTTACTGAGCTACTTAAAATAATTGACTCCTTATCACTGTTTATTGCAATTAGTACTTTTTCTACCGTCGCTTCCAGAACAGAAAAATGTGGCGCGGCCAAGTTTCTGTCTGAAGATAGTTCTTCGTCAACTATTCCCTCGAGGGTGGCCCATTCTGAGTCTCCAAAGGTACAAGTTGCAGGTAGCGAAGAATCTGAAAAATACTAGGTACCTAATGATAGTTTGATATTCTGATCAACACAATACAATATCGAATCTGCCAGTTTCGATACAAAGTTAACGGCAAATTCCAACGTACAATATTGAAACTGGCAGTTTCGATACCAAGTCAACAGTAAATTCCAACGTACAATATTGAAACTGGCGGTTTCGATACCAAGTCAACAGTAAATTCCAACGTACAATATTGAAACTGGCAGTTTCAATACCAAGTCAATAGTAAATTCCAAAGTACAATATTGAAACTGACAGTTTCGATTATTTAAGTCGGTAATACTATTAAATGTTCATAATTAATAATTATATAATTTGTCAATAACTTGACCGTAACTGCACACTATTCCTATTAACAACGTAAAATACACAATCTTTTTAAAATATAATCACTAAAAATGTTCAAACTTACCAGCTTTAGGTTTTTCATTATCGGTGGCTGCACTGTCTTATGTTATCAAACCAAGATTTTTTTTAGATTTCGACGCATTAAATCTGTTGTACCTCATTATTACGTGTTTTAAAAACAAAAATCATAATAAAATTGTAACGTTATTAGCTGATTGGTCGCTTGTTGCCAACTGATCGCCTCGCGGGCTTGTGCGACGTATACTATTGAAGCTGTTAGTTTCGTCTCGTTTACACGACAACTATTCCCACGTAAACAATCGAATGTAGACTTACGATGACCTACTACGGAAATGTTATAATGTTTTCGATGTTTTACGACTCAAATATCTGCTTAAAAATAAGAATTTTCTTGTTTCCTTTCGGGGGTGTAAAATATGGCTTAAAAGAAGTAGATTACACAAATAAAAAAAAACGGCAATTTTGAGTTTCGATGGTTTACGTAGGGGCCATCGAAGTATATGGAAATCAACAATAGCTTCAACTACAAAGGGAAGCAGTAGAGCACCTGGTTCTCATTGAGTTCGACGAAACGCTTGTGTCTGCCGCTGCCGATGTGCAGTCCACCCGCGGAGAACACATCTTCCCACGCCTCGCCGGTAAAAGAAGCTGCAAAAATAACTAATTTAGATAATTTATTGAATCAGGCGTTACTTTGCGGAGGTCCATATTAATGAAATGAAACAATTATTTTGCTCACCCGCGACTTCGCGGTCTTGAGTCGCGGGTGAGCAAAGTAATTGTTTCAGTCCATTAACTAATTTAGCACAAAACATATAAGTAAATAATAAAGATCATGAGACACTTGACACCAATTACTCAGATATATACAAAATGCACTTAAAAAATACAGTCAGTCAAATAAACCGCCCCGCGTCATACCACCCACAAAGTGGCCCAATATGCTTGCCAGTTGACACCAAATATATTTGCCCCTAAATGAGCAGGCGAGTTACCTGATGGAAAGCAGTCACTGCCACCCATGGAAATCCATATAAGTTGAGTTACGGATGCGTGGCCGGCCCTTTGGGTAGTCCCAAAGCAAGCATATTTGGTGTTATGGGTACTAGGCAACGGATAAACATACATAAATGGATAAAATACATACTTAGACACACATTAAACACCCAAGACTCGCGTATTTTTCATACTAATATCTGCCCCGACCGTGAATGGAACCCGGAACCTCAAGCTTCGTAGTCAGGTTCTCTAACTACTGAGTTATCCAGTCGTCACACAGGAGTTGGCGTGGAGAAAATACAAACGCGAGTTAGACCTAACGGATACAACGACCTGTAGTTAGTCACACATCCTTCGATATACTGATCGTCACTTACATAGGTACGTCATGTAAAAAAAATACATTTTCACCTCAGCACCTCAAACAGGCAGGTTTTGCTACTAAAAAACCTGCTTTTTAATTATTTTTTTTAAAAGTCAAAGACAATGGTGGGTCTGCTTACTGAATTCGAAAGATTTGAACTTCAGTTTGATCTGTCACTTTCATTTCGATACGAAAAGAGCGAGAGATAAGATCAAATCGATTCGAATTTCGATTTCAAATTCTATCCTAGTCGACCTAAAAATAAACGAACGATTGAACGTTCGGATACTCATAATAAGTTCTTAACCTTAAAATTGTAATTCGTCTGTTAAGGTTTTAAATTAAATTATTGTAGGTACTTTTTTAATAATTGGATTATATTTTTATATAATCAAATTAATAGTAAAAATGTTGTTGAAAACAAAGTTTAAACATGTATCTATATAATTATTAATAATTTTAACAATCTTGAACATCGTGGTAAATACAGCGGATGCAGCATCGGAACGCAGCGGGTGTAGTATCGGAACGCATCTTTAAAAAAATAGCGGGATTCAAATTTTAATTCTTTTCTTCTGTTTCTCTAGCTACAGAGTTCGATATCTATGAGTTTGGTACACGATCAGAGGCAATTTGGAAATTATTAGAATAGTAATAAGTACTCATTTAATACATTTTTGAATGTGATATGAGTGAATTGAGTGAGTCCAGTGACGAAGTCAACAATTGAACACCAGACGAATTAATGGAGTAATACATAATGCAGAGTAAGTTTCTTACTTGAAAAGTCTCGCGAAAAATATTTAAAAGCTTATGATATTTTTAAACAATGCAAACACTTTTTCGGAGACTGTACCTATTGTTATATATATAATATGAAGTATTTACTGAATGTTGAAAACCACAACAAAGACAAAAAGACGACGTTCATATACCTTTAATAATTTATTATGTTCTCGCTTCTGAGGTGAAAAGTTGTATGTGTCACACGAGACCAAAGTTTTTTTGCATCTCGTGTATTTGAATCACTCGCGCACTCAGGATTCTAACTTAGAATCACTCGCTAAACGCTCGTGATTCAATTATAGAATCCTTCGCTAACTCGTGATTCAAAATCAGCACTCGCAGTAAAAAACAACTTTGCTCTCTTGTTGCACAAATAACTATTGTAACGAAGCAACGCCACTGTTAGAGTCAGACCAAGATAAGTCTGCAACGATTTGGATAGGACACGCAGTGCAAGTGTTATATTAGACGTCAAACTTGTATGAAATTATGACGTATAAATAACACATGCACTGCGCGTGCTATCAAAATCGTTGCAGACTTATCTTGGTCTAACTCTAGATACCCAATGTTTAATGTTCCGTAGTGCCTTTAGTTGCATTAGTTCGGTTGATTTGTCCGGGACCGAACTGCTGCAACACTTTTTTTAATTTCCAGATAATTTAATTTCCAGATTTAATTAGAAAACTTACTCATCTCTTAAGTTTTTGGATTAACTAGAATAACATCTCTATCATTAGGTAATTAAAAGCTGGAGTAGGCTTAACGTGTATTCAAAATATTCAAGTAGGTACTTGACAAATATTTACACGTTATTCAGATGTGATTTTATGCTAAATTTAGAACAATATTTGGCTGTTTTTACGTAGAACGCTTAGTTTAACAATTACTAACATGTGGTGCGCGTGACTCGAATGTACATTTTGACTTCCTTTATACCTACGTTCAAATTGATCAGCATTGTTTTTGGGTCTTGAAGACTGTTACGGAATAATAATGAGTTAACGTCTTTTTAAAGTTAAAATAATATAAATCTAGTCTTGGTAAGATAATATTTTATTATAACATTTATTTATTTATAACCACAAAATATAAAAAATATATACAAAAAAAAACAAAAGTAGTGTTACTTAAAATGTTTGTTTGTTTGTATGCATCAATTACATCCTCAACAGTAAATAGAGGATTCTAAGATATTCACAACTAAGCGAAAATATCGTCCTAATCAAACTTGAAAGTAAGTAACCTAACAAATTCATAGGTTATAGCAGCAACTGAAATACATTATCTGTGAAAATTTCAACTGTCTTAGCTATCACGGTTTGTGATATACAGCCTGGTGACAGACGGACAGACGGATGGACAGCGAAGTCTCAGTAATAGAGTCCCGTTTTTACCCTTTGGGTACGGAACCCTGAAAATATGCATGAGCCAAAAACAAGGCATCTTGGCAAATAAATATTATTTTCTTCGATTACGAGTTAAGTTCAAATGAAGGCACTTACACTTAAGATCAGTTCCCTGGGCACTCAGGTATATTTCACCTTGCTATACTTTGGTGCACTACCTTTCCTTAACAGAAAAGTCATACACACGCACCGTAAGAAACAAAACTTATCCTTCTTGTGGACATAAAATAGTGACTTCAAGTCAGAAAACTTATGATTTATTTAAATGGGCCTAAAGTTGGCCAGGCGTCACACGCCGACGTAGACTTGACTAAAAATATTGGCTATAGACCTAACTTTTGCCATGATCAGAGGAGAGACGCAAACAAAAAAAACCGGCCAAGTGCGAGTCGGACTCGCGCACGAAGGGTTCCGTGCAATTATCTATAAAAACGGTAAAAAAACACGTTTGTTTTATGGCAGCTCTCTTAAATATTTGTTTAACTTTAATTTAATTATTTATTTTTAAAGTGAATATCTAAATATTCTGTGAATATTTCAAGCGTCTACCTGTTGCCGCTATCAATATCAACCAAAAACGAGCAAAAAAATCACATTTGTTGTATGGGAGCCCCCTTAAACATTTATTTTATTCGGTTTTTTAGTATTTGTTGTTATAGCGGCAACCGAAATACATTATCTGTGAAAATTTCTACTGTCTAGCTATCACGGTTCGTGATGTACAGCTTGGTGACAGACGGACAGACGGACGGACAGCGATGAGTCAGTAATAGGGTCCCGTTTTTACCCTTTGGGTACGGAACCTTAAAAATGTGCATGAGCCAAAAACAAGGCAGCTTGCCAAAGTACATACAGTACCTACATTGGATTACGAGTTAAGTTTAAATGAAGGCACTTACACTTAAGATCTGTTCCCTGGGCACTCAGCACCGTCAAAGCCAGCAACAGGATAAACATGGTGCAAACTCTCCCACTGCAGCGTTAGCACTAACTGTTTTTTCAGACATTTAGGACACAGCGGATGTTGGCCTGATACACATAATCCGGAGGATGTGTTCGTGATAACAGTGGAAAAAATCGAGTCACATTATTTTTAACAGCGAAGGTCAAATCAAGCTTGCAGAGACTGTATTTTACGACTATCTACCTATACCTATGCTGTGATAGTAAGACCTCCAAAAGCTTGAAAGTCGTAACAAAAAGCTTTATTTATTTTATTTGCCAGTAGAAATATGTTAAGAACGTGCGTGTTACCATTTTTAGGGCTCAGTAGCCAAAATGGCAAAAACACAATTTCACAATCTTTGTCTGTCCGTTCGTCCGCGGGTTATCTTAGAGACTATTGGTTCTAGAAAGCTGTAATTTTTCATGGATATATGTAACAATTACCCCGATAAAGTTTTTTTAGGGTACTTACCTCCCATAGACGTAAAGTGGGGGTGATTCTCGTTCTGAGAGGAGGCCTGTGCCTTCAGTGGGACATATATTGGCTGGGATGATGATGATGAAGTATGTATCTATCTATATAAATATGTTTATCCGTTGCCTAGTACCCATAACACAAGCTTTGCTTACTTTGGGACTAATTAACAAACTAACTTAAATAGTTGTGCATTGTCCTGTAATATTAACGACCGCCTTAGCCTAGTTGGTAGTGACCCTGCCTACGAAGCAAGAGGTCATGGGTTCGAATCCCGGTAAGGGCATTTATTTGTGTGATGAGCACGAATATTTGTTCCTGAGTTATGGATGTTTTTTATGTATTTAAGTATTTATTTATCTATTTATAAGTATGTTTGTCGTCATCTAGTACCCATAGTACCTACAAGCTTTGCTTTTTTGGGACTAGGTCGATTTGTGTAAGATTGTCCCCTAATATTTATTTATTTATTTATTTATAAAAAAACCTACACGTGTGGCGCCGCAATGTAACGAAATCTGCACGATGTTTATTTTATTATAAAATGTAAGTAATCGCGAAAGAAATGCTTTCTATATAGTTTCTTATTTTAAAACATTTTACGATAAGTTCCGCCATGTCGACAGCACATGGCTAAACTAATTTAGTGGCCATTAGATTTTATACCCGTGCAATATATTTAACCAAGTAATTTTGTCATAAAGGATAAAACTGGTAATTAATTGAGATTTATGTCGGAAAAGATTTCGCGATTACGTGCTCGAGGTAATATAGGGGCATAGCCACAGGAGAAACGTGTAAAATTATGGTGATTTCTTGTCGTAGGCGATCGTTGTGATCGCTGGTAGTTGCAAAAGTTTAGAGGCGGCCTTGTGTCGAAACTGAGCTTCGGGGCAGTGTTGCCATGGCAAAGTTTAAGAAAGCAAATATGGCAGGATAATAACAGCCGGGGGTTACTAAGTATGAAATTCGAATTTTGTATCATGCCGTCGTGTATGGGCGGGCAGGGCAGCGAATGTTTTCGATTGTATTATTATAATATCCTAAGTATAGACTGGTTAAAAATATTGGTAAAACGAGTTAAGTAATTCATTGATTCAGGCAATACTTTGTGGAGGTCCATATATTGATTACCTTTTACCATGCTCCGGTACGACACGTGCACGTCAACTAAGTCTGTGCGACGCTCTTCTCCACTTCCATATAAATCTAAACATATTTATACAGCTTCTACAAAAACGAATAAAATTTGACTTTCTTGTTTTACAAGGGTAAATAGTAGCTAGAAACACCAAGAGCTGAAATTCCCGAAAATAGTTGATCGACATTAGAATATAACTGGGTTAACCTGGCCTTATACATACTACGAAATTTGATTTTTGAACTTTGTATTATGCCATCCCATTCACACCAATACTTAGTATTAAACAGAAGAGTTAGCCCCTGACCATTTCAGAAATGAAATATTGTCAGATTACTGACAAGAAAACTTGGCCACACCAGAAACGGAAAGTCGCAAAATGTATTCCCAAAATTACCAGATAATCCCAAAATAATGACTTACTGGCAACACTTCACCGAGGCACATACTCGTACCTACATACCAAGGATTGTTTAGGCTACCGCATGCTAATGCTCAATGATTTGTTCGGCGCCCGTAATTCATGATAATTATATTACCAGCCACCCAAATTGAATTAACGCGATTTACATACGTCGAAAACATAGGGTTCCGTTAGAAATTGAAACATGAACGATTTTTATTTGCTGTTTAACAATCGTAACTTTAAATAGGGTAACAACTAAACTAAAAACTATTAGTTATTTGCGTTGTATTTAAAGAGCGAATAAATATTATCAAGTATGATATTTTGAAAAATAATACATTTGTAGTAATATGAAACATCTGTAGTCTTATTGTTTTGCTTTCAAAGCCTCTGGCTATATTTCAGCGCCATCTAGACTTAATAATCGAACTACAAAAACCGCGGCCGATCCGACTATGGCGACTGCCAATCCAGTCTATATCATCCTTGAATTATTAAGAAGATGAATAACAGCTCTACAAAATAATTTTGACTGCATCCTTGGATAAGCCTTAGAAAATTGTTCTAGAAGATATTATGATGATCAGAAGATACGTGAAAATCTCTTACCATTTTGATGGATACTACGCCTATAGGGGCCAAATATATAAATAATAATAATAAATAAATATTCGGGGACAATCTTACACAAATCGACCTAGTCCCAAACTAAGCAAAGCTTGTACTATGGGTACTAGACGATGATAAACATACTTATATAGATAAATAAATACTTAAATACATAGAAAACATCCATAACTCAGGAACAAATATTCGTGCTCATCACACAAATAAATGCCCTTACCGGGATTTGAACCCAGGACCTCTTGCTTCGTAGGCAGGGTCACTACCAACTAGGCTAAAGCGGTCGGTGAGCGATATAGCTTAACAACTCTTAATTTAAAGTACTGTCCATCAATACGTATGACGACCGGATAGCCTAGTTGTTAGAGAACCTGACTACGAAGCTTGTGGTCCCGGGTTTGATTCCCGGTCGGGGTAGATATTAGTGTGAAAAATACTGAATGTTTGTGCTTGAGTCTTGGGTGTGTATTATTTCTATATAAGTACTAGCTGTTGCCCGCGACTCCGTCCGCGAAGAATAGGGTATAAAAGAATAGCCCACGACCTATTCTCAGACCTACCGAATATGGAGAAAAAAGTTTTATAAAAATCGGTCAAGCCGTTTCGGAGGAGTTCGGTAACAAACACCGTGACACGAGATTTTTATATATTAGATGTTTATCCGTTGTCTAGTACCCATAGTACAAGCTTTGCTTAGTTTGGGACTGGGTCAATTGGTGTCAATCTATATGTAGGTTGAATTAATTAAAAATTACCAAAAAATAATTCTTGTTTAGACTAGAGTAAAAGGAATGAGAAATGTTCGCTGAAAATCATTATTTGGTATTTGGGGTAGGGGTGGTCTGGTCGCCAGTAAGAAACATTATCTATACATATAATAAATCTGTAACAAGTCGGTGTCTGTACATTGAAGATATTTGAGAAAAACTGTCACTAGGGCTATTTATTAGCACAATAGAACCCAAAACAATGATTTTTAGAATTATTGTCTGTTTGTCTGTTTGTCTGTGCGTTTGTGCGCGCTAATCTCAGAAACGGCTTAACCTAGAAGGATGCGGTTTTCACTGATATGTTGGTATTTTTTTGGATTAACATTTAGTGTTTGTTTCATTTGAATCGGTTCACAAATAAGAAAGATACACGTCTATTTTAAGAATTTATCGAACAGGTTTTTTGTTTGAACGAGCTAATCTCAGGAACTACTGCTCCGATTTGAATAATTCTTTCAGTGTTAGATAGCACATTTATCGAGGAAGGCTATAGGCTATATATCATCACGCTAACACCAATAGGAGCGGAGCGGAAGAATGTTTCCAAATCGGGGGTTTTGGAAGTAAAACGTCTATATCTCGGGAACTACTGCTCCGATTTGGAATATTCTTTCAGTGTTAGATAGCCCAGTTAAATAGGGTGGGTTGGGAGCGGTTGGGGGGCGGGTTGAGAGCGGGTTGGGGCGGGTTGAGAGCGGGTTGGGGGTGGGTTGGGAGTGGGTGGGGGGGGCGAGTAGGGAGCGGGTTTGGGGTGGGTTGGTAGCGGGTTGGGGGCGGGTTGGGAGTGGGTTGGGGCGGGTTAGGAGCGGGTTGGGAGCGGGTTGGGGGCGAGTTGGGAGCGGGTTGGGGGCGGGTTAGGAGCGGGTTGGGGGCGGGTTGAGAGCGAGTTGGGGGCGGGTTGGGAGTGGGTTGGGGGCGGGTTAGGAGCGGGTTGAGACCGAATTGGGGGCGGGTTGGGAGTGGGTTGGGGCGGGTTAGGAGCGGATTGGGGGTGGATTGGGAGCGGGTTGGGAGCGGGTTGGGGGCGGGTTGAGAGCGGGTTGGGAGCGGGTTGGGGGCGGGTTGAGAGCGGGTTGGGGCGGATTGGGAGCGGGTTGGTTTATTATGAAGTTTCACTTCTTCCGGAAGGATCTAAGGAGAGCCATAATTGATGGAAAAGCAAATTGGATAAAAAAATAAGCTGCCCAAATTACTAATTCCACGCGGACGGAGTCGCGGGCAAAAGCTAGTGTTTAATATAATAGCATTGCTATACAGCGAGGTAATGCTGCCAGTGTCTTTGGGTCCATGCCGCGGGGGGAACCATTTATTAATTTTATTTA
Organism: Archips crataeganus; assembly: GCA_947859365.1. Classification (NCBI taxonomy): domain Eukaryota; kingdom Metazoa; phylum Arthropoda; class Insecta; order Lepidoptera; family Tortricidae; genus Archips; species Archips crataeganus. Next base: position 9,986,050 of record OX402066.1, on the reverse strand, counting down.
GTTCTTAGTTTAGTTATAGTTTTATTTTATTTTTAATTATAGTGTTATTTATTTAAAGTTAATTTTATTATATCAATATATTATGATCAACTATTTTAAAATACTTGGTTACACTTAATTACATATATTTATACCAATCGCAGTACTAGAACTAACAAAATTGTATGTAGATTGCACAAAAACGTCGACATTTCTTGACCTTTCATACAGAGCTACGTACCGTAACCAATCTAAATTCCAGTTGAGTAGCTTAAGGTGTGGTGGGTAATATTGATGAAAGATGTGAAAAAAGTACATTAATCATGCAAAGGTATTTATAGAATCTTTCTGAAAAGTAAGTAATCGCACTTACTTACAAAGCAGTTACCTGCCTAACTCTACCCTTGGTAGAGCTAACTCTGCGCGAACTAGTAGAGCCAAACGATCAATTTGTCCAAGGTAATGAGCTGGGTTTTTCTGAAATTAAATGAAATAATGAATTTTGCTTTAGACATGGTAACACGCTGCCGCATTAGCACGCTGAAGTGGCAATTGGCCGGCCATATAACCCGAAGAACCGATAACCGTTTGGGGTAGACGAGTTTTTAAGTGGAGACCACGGATCGACAAACGTAGCGTAGGTCCTCAGACTCGGTGGAGCCATGATCTTCGCAAGGCGGCCGGCAAGTGCTGGATGAGAGTGGCCGAGGATCGTGCTCAAGTGGCGTGCCATGGGAGAGGCACGTCCAGCAGTGGACGAGCATAGACTGATGATGATGATGATGATCGACATGGTAACAGTCGGTTTTCATAAATAGTACTAAATTTTAAATACCTACATTGGCATTAGTGGCGGGTGGGGGCGGGGGGGAAGGGGGAGCGCGGCCCGCCCCGGGGCTCCGGCAAATATGCTTAGTTAGTACCTATACAGGGTGTCCCGGAAGTTAATGTTAAGCTGAAGACAAGACATCATTTATCAGAAAAAATATTTAAAAAAATCTAATTTAGGTACGTATTTACTGAACATCTGCTTCCCATTGTAAACCTAACTGTCGTCTCCTACGCACATACAACAGTACGTAGATTAATACTAAAGTATTATGCATTCATTGATTGGCTACCAATGCCATACATCTACCTTCAACGATCGTATTTTAACTATCAATTCAATGGTTATAAACGACATGATATTGGGTCGGTCGCAATTAAAATACTCAATACATTACGTCGACAAGTCGCGGCGCCGGCGCAGGCGGGACGGCACTCGCCTATTTAGTTGCGTTCTTATTCAGGCCAAGCACTACCAATGTAACGAGAACTATGATCTAGATGAATACGTTTCGATGCTATTGATTAGGTATATTTATCTTGGGGAAACTAGGTAGGTACACTTCGCCAAGACGACGTCAAAAGATACCTATCCAAAATCGGAGCCTAAAATAATAACAAAGTTATTAGTAAAGTTTAAGTAGGTATGTACGCAGTAGCGTGGCGCCGTAACAAGTAGAGTTTTTATTTATTGTTTTGGGAAACATACACTTAGCAAATTATATTACAATTCAAATTAGATTTTTCTTAAATAATACATTAGCCAAAAGAGCTTCCACTAATTGCTATACATTTTTATGCTCTTAGGAATTAAAGTTAGATCTTTAAAATAATTATTAAAAAAAAATAAACATACAATGTAGAGAAAAAATGTTTACAAGAATTTTGAAAATCGCTCCACGAATAGGCTGAGACATCGGTGAACATAGGTACCAATTAAACAATTAAAATCGTAAAATACATATGAAAAAAAAATACATGCAGCCAACATGTCATTCAACAAGTTAAGAAATTCAAAACTTCTCACATATGATATTACTTAAGTGTAGTTGAAGTTTACCTAACAGAGATAAGTATACTGTTTTAAGTACTTTTCAAAGCAGACACAAATTTGCTGTAATCTAGTTGAAACAAATCAATAATGTTGGTATTTTTTATTATATCTATATGTGTTACATGCTCTCACAAGTATCCCATTTTTTACATATTTTTTGCGAATTATAGGAACTGAAGTTTTGTGAAGGATTGAGTGAATACTTATATGATGAAGAAAATCTAAAACTTATCGGTATAACGAATAGTTTCCATAAACGTTCTGGACATTAACAAGCGGTAGTTAAATTGCAACTATTTATAACATAAGTTGCATCAGTGTTTACTTGTTTATTAATAGTTGTTTGTCCTTCGGTTGGGCTGCAGGTAATTCGATAAAACGCCAAGTGAAGGGAGCGTAGGCAGCGGTCTCCAGTGCAGCCTGGCCGAGTGACTGATGTGCCGAGGATTGGAGTAGGAGGACCATTCATCGACAGGACAATATTTGGCACCCATTGAAAGCTCTAATTTATTATAGCGACACAGGTAGTGCGATACCGGACTTGACATAACAGATTTCCACAAAATAGCTGATTTATGAATTATGATCTAGGGTTGACAATTAGAAGTAATAAATTTGTTATAAATTTGGAAGCGTTCTGTTTGTTTGTCCATTCTGTCACGTCGAAACTGAGCGATGGAATGCCGTGATTTTTTGTATGGACATAGTTGAAGATATAATATACAGGGTTATTTGTAATTCACTGACATCCTGTTAACCCTGAATTCCTATCACTCAAACAAATGTTTTTTGTTTTACGATTTTTTAAAATGAAGCACTTTTTTCCCATACAAATACACAGAGTATCACAAGTTAAGTATGAAGTATCTTTTTCTATTTATTTTTTATTTTCTCCAACTTCATTTTTTTTTTTTTTTTTTAATTACTTTTACGGTCATCCCGTGAAACCATACATTTCAAACTAAATACAAACTGAAATATAGATGCACAGAAAAAACCCCAGAAAAAAGACCAATGCTGGGAATCGAACCCAGGTCCTCAGCGTTCCGTGCTGCGTGCTTACCCCTACACGACCACTGGTCTAGAAGTTAGCGACGAATCTTTCCCATACATCGTACACTTCAGTCTGTTATAATCACATTTAGGCAGTGATAAAGCGCATCTATGTTATGCCCTCTACCGAGAGACTTCAACACTCCTTCGGAGCTACCCGCTCACCTGGACCAAGAGATGGCGCTACTAGGCCAACTTTTACAAGTTAAGTATGAAGTATCTTTTTCTATTTATTTTTTTATTTTCTTCAACTTCATTTTTTTTTATTACTTTTACGGTCATCCCGTGAAACCATATATTTCAAACTAAATACAAACTGAAATATAGATGCACAGAAAAAACCCCAGAAAAAAGACCAATGCTGGGAATCGAACCCAGGTCCTCAGCGTTCCGTGCTGCGTGCTTACCCCTACACCACCACTGGTCTAGAAGTTAGCGACGAATCTTTCCCATACATCGTACACTTCAGTCTGTTATAATCACATTTAGGCAGTGATAAAGCGCATCTATGTTATGCCCTCTACCGAGAGACTTCAACACTCCTTCGGAGCTACCCGCTCACCTGGACCAAGAGATAAGTATATGATAAATACCAATGTTTGTTCTAGAGTCTTGGGTTGCGTATTAAATATGTACCTATTTAAGTGTGTATGTTTATATATAAGTATGTTTATCCGTTGGCTAGTAGGTCCATAGCAAAAGCTTTACTTACTTTGGGAATAGGTCAATTGGTGTCAGCTCAGATTACCTATAAATTATTAATTGCACGGCATTCATTTGTTTACGCGATCTCCTGTTTTATGCAAAATGTAATAGGTACTTAATGCGTTGTTTTCTTAGACTTGCTGTAATGCAAAAACAGGGAATCGTTTAAAGGCGGCGGGACATGAATTAATAGTCGATTACTGGCGCCACACAGCCAATGATTTACCTCCTAGTAATTAAAGGTGTAGATGGTAATTTAATTATACGTCGTGTTAAAGTCGGCTCAGTAATTCGTGATGTATCTCTTCAATGTGGTACTGCACCGATTTAATAATAATGTATATATCTTTATTTCGGATAATTTACGTAAGTAATTTTTCATAGTTTCAATGGACTGAAATAATTACTTTGTTCACTCGCGACCAAAACAAAGCGCGCAGGTGAGCAAATTAATTATAAACTAACGCCTGATTCAATAAATTATTCATAATAATGCTAGAAAATCCTAGTTTAGTTCGAAAGGTATTTTTTTATTTGATTTGATTACCGTATAGTCAGTTTGGCTATGAAGGGTAACTTGCAAATTATGATACACTAGCTTCTGCCAGCGACTTCATCCGCGTGGAATAGTTACCCCCCCGCACCCCCCACATTCCCATCCCCCCCGCACCCTCCACCGCGTTCACATTCACCACCATACTTCCAAGTCAAGCGTGCCTATAGAAGTTTTACTTCAAAAACCCCCGATTATGAAATATTCTTCATTGGTGCTCCGCTCCTATTGGTGTTAGCGTGATGATATAATATAGCCTATAGCCTTCGTCGATAAATGGGCTATCTAGCACTGAAAGAATTTTTCAAATCGGAACTGTAGTTCCTGAGATTAGCGTGTGATTTTTATAGTTGAAGATAACGCGTTTCGGTTAACATTTTATTACAATTCCAAACCAATTTTTGCTTTCAAACCCTCGGGCTATATGTCAGCGCCATCTAGATTTAATAATCGAACTAAAAAGTGCCATCGCTCATTGCCCCGCTACTTTAGTAAGTAGGCGGGTAATAAATAATAACTATAAAATTAAATCAAGCTTCAGTCTCCAGTAGCTTTTTTGGATCCCATAAACCATAAAAATCTTGAGCTTTAACGTCACTTCTATTTCATCAAAATTTTAGGATCGTTAATGGTCGCTATTATATTATACTAATACTAGTTGTTGTTGCCCGCGACTCCGTCTGTGCAAAATAGGGGTATAAAAAATAGCCTACGACCTATTCACAGACCTACCAAATCTGGACAAAAAAAAAACACAAAAATCGGTCAAGCCGTTCGGAGGAGTTCGATAACACAGCACAGACCGTGACACGAGATTTTTATAGATGAGATTAGCTGTTGCCCGTGACTCCGTCTTCGAAGAATAGGAGTATAAAAAATAGCCTACGACCTATTCTCAGACCTACCGAATATAGAGAAAAAATTTGATAAGAATCGGTCAAGCCGGTTCGGAGGAGTTTGATAACAAACACTTGTGACACGAGATTTTTATATATAAGAAGATTTCATGGCAGCGAGTTAAATCATTTGTCCTGCGTCATTAAAAAATTTAATGTATAAAATTGAATAGCATAATGATTCATTTCGTATAATTTTACTAAACAAAGTTTTTGTGGCATTGTCAAATATCGGGGCATTTTCACCTTTTAAATCGCAGAATAAAAAAAAACTTAGATCATTCGTGGATGCGTTAAAACCTACGAAAATTTTGAATTAAAAAAATATCAAAAGACTAAGATCAATAGTGAGAAAATTTAGGTAAGTACAATTTAAAATGCAACTTTTTATACTTATCAGTGTGATAATTTTCAACACGCTTCACGATCAACTAATCCGACTTTATTCTGCCTGTCCTCGCGGAGACATTTCTAATTACTCGACTAAATGTTTATGACATGGTCGATATCCTATTAATAAAAAGACTAACTTGTAAATCCGGGGTATAAATCCCGTAACGAATGGGTAAGAACTCCGATTAATAATTATCTAGTTATTATCTAGGTCCGCCCAGAACTACATATCTAGGTGGTTTACATATCTACATTTAAACGATAAAGTACTTATGCAAATCAATTGAGAATCAAGAAGAATCAAGAATCAAAATTTGATTTGTCAAAACATAGGTTTAGGTTTCAGTTTTAATTACATTAATTGGTTTCACTATGCTAGAGTAGTGGTAGCCTAGTAGTTTTGGTTTGACCTATGGCCTACCTAGCAAACGCCTAAAAGCGTGGATTCAAACCCGTGCTTGCACATCTGAGTTTTTCGGAATTTATGTGCAAAATTAAATTACTTACATTATTCACTATCCGCTTTACGGTGAAGGAAAATATTATTATGAACTGCACACACCTGCGAAGAAATTGAATGGTGTGTGTGAAGTTCCCAACGCGCTATGGGCCCGCGGTAGAACTACGGCCCAAGCCCTCCGAGAGGAGGTCTGTGCGCTGCAGTGGGACGTGTGTATTGTAGGCTGTGGGATGATGATGCGAATCTTTTTTTTTACCGTGTGGGCTAAGGACACATACGCAGAACCACACATTACATAATAGTTATTACGTAACAGATCCGACGCTCACATATTTGACTGCCGCTATATTCATCTACCTGCTAGGTAGTTCACCGCGGGGGGTGTTAGTAGCAGAGTTCATTTTGGAGAGATGACTACTACAGGGAATAGAGTCATTCCGTGCCAATGACAGCGATTGGGAAGTCATCCCAGCCTATATACGTCCCACGCAGGACACAGGTCTCCTCTCAGAATGAGAGGACTGGGCCGTAGTTCCCACGCGGGCCCAGTGCAGATTGGGAAAGCGATTGGGAAGTACTTCATCTATTATAATAGTGACAGAGCGGTAGTTATCCTAATGGATGGTTTAATCAAACAAGCTCTAAACTCGGTAATATCGATTTTGAAGAACCTCGACTAGAAAAAGTTATACGAAGTTTAAGCCCATTTACAAAAGTAATAATGGATCCAAAGAGCTAGCTTTGGTAACAAGAAAGAAAACTTTTGTTTCTTTAAGTAACTAAGTATGACCTTTACATTTTCACCAAGTCCCTCTTTACTACACACTCCATCTAAGTCAAGACTTGAGTACTCGCACGTACACACATTCGTTTGCCTTATCACTGACTCATTAGCGCCTTTGTAATTAGGTATCCAATTATCAACTTCCAAGTATTTCTAATTGAAAAGCTCAAGCATTTACCCGTCTTTCTTCAAAATCTATTTCTAACACAATGGAACAAACCATAAACAAATATCAGACCAATTATCGACATTAGTCATCGTCCTGCTTTCTCTGCAAACAAGGAAGATATTATGTTTTAATTTTAACAGGTTTTTCGCACGAATATTAACGAGTACATTCTCCGCATCCATTGACAATTAAGTCGACACTTCGAAAGTCGTTGGTTTTGACTGACAGATTGAAAAAGAGATAAAGCGTATCAAAGTTATGTAACGTGTTCAATTTTCGTTCAACTTTTATTGCGTGCAACTAGACCATTACTCGGTAAGCTATTAGCGCTATAAGTAATAACTCGTTGTTTTGTATATGGTGATTAGTGTTTTCTAACACATTACCGTGCGTGTCACGTCCTCTCCAATCGTTAAGCAAACTTATTCGACACGTCTAAGTGATATTTAAAAGCTACGCGTAAGTATAAGCGTTGTGTTTTACTAATTTTATCTTAGTGTTCAAGTAATCATGATCGAACTTGGCTTTCGCTAGCACTATGATCTGTAACGTCTGAAATATACAAAAAAATATTTTTTCGTAAGACGTATTTTTGACAATTCAAAACTGTACTTACCGTGGAAGTAAATTTATGTTAGAGTTTAGCTATTCTATTACGCACTGTATAATAATATGTATGTATCACTCTTTCTGTACATAATAGATAACATGAGTAACAGATGTCCAAAGGCTTAACGTATCTCCAATCTCTCCAGTTAACCTTTCAGCGTTAGACAGGACAACAGAAACAAGAGTCTATGCAGTGAAAAGTTAAAAGAGCTGTAATCTAAAACTAACCTAAACAAATATAAGTATACAATAAATACAAAAATAATAAAATAATTACAAATAAATATAAATAGTATTCGTACAACTTTATAAACATACACGCATATACACAAACAGAGAACACGTAACACCTATTTAAGCGAAACTGTCACCGTGTGTGTAGTTCTCTGTGTCTGTGGCGGGGCGTGAATATTTTTGCAAGTAAAGCCGGAGAAAAAACCTAAAAACCACACTTATCCTCTTCTTGAAAGTGCAGTAACAGAAGAGAAGCGTTTGGTAACTTCGAAAGTTTAGTCAACCCGGGGGAATCGGGTTGTTAGTGCCCTTCGCCACTGGTATAGTTCCTAATAACTTTATCGTATTTTTACGTGACAACGTCTAATAAATCGATGAACGCCGGCTGCATACACGAAAAAACATGACTCATTGTAACGTACATGTAACGTTACGTAACGTTACATTCTACAGCAGAGCAGCGAAGCAGGCCAGTTGCAAGAGAGAGGCGAGGGCCAGTTGCAAGAAAGCGGCGAAGGCCAGTTGCAAGAGAGCGGCGAACGCCAGGATGTACCACTGTACTGGGGGGGGGGGGTGTTTGCGGGTGGGGGGTTTTGAATGTTTTGTTATGACGTTGTCACGTTAAACTATATCGTCCGTAAACCAACTTTATTTATTAATTGGACTACCGGAATCAAGAGAGCTTGCAAACTTAATAAATAGGCACTGCGCGTAGATTGAGACATAATAGGTTTTCGGTTGTAATATCACATCACTGAGCGTTCTCGAATAGTGTCTTATTTCATAATCACACGTAGCCAGACATCGTACAAATTTAGTTCCGCGATGCGAATTATCTTGGGCCAAAATTATTTTCACGCTGTAGCAAAGACTTAGTTTTAAATCAGATAATTTTTAGGGTTCCGTACCCAAATAGTAAAAACGGGGCCCTATTATAGCTTGAGACTTCGCTGCCTGTCTGTCACCAGGCTGTATCTCATGAACCGTCATAGCTAGACAGTTGATTTTTTCACAGATTATGTATTTTGGTTGCCGCTATAACATCAAATACTAAAAACAGAATAAAATAAATACTAATGGGCTCCCATACAACAAACTTAATTTTTTTTTGCTCGTTTGCTCAATATTGATAACGGCAACGGGTAGGAGGCGCTTGAAGTATTCACAGAATATTTAGTTATATTATTAAAAGTAAATAATTAAATTAAAATAAAACAAATATTTGAGGGGTGCTTCCATACAACAGACATGGTTGTTTTGCCGGAACGCTTCGTGCGCGAGTCCGATTCGCACTTGGCCGGTTTTTTTATATGGCAACTTTTGCTTCCTCTTAAGTTTTTATAATTTTGATAGGAAATCGATTAGCAACATGTCACTAAATCACTATCGTGAAAGCTATCACTATCAAGTTATCATCAGTGATCGGAACTCTGGGTGCAAAACTTTAACAAAACTTGCCAAGCGGGCATGAAACAGTGCTTACAGACATGAAAATATTAATCGCGGCATATTGCGCGGCAGGCGGCAGCCCGAACAGCCTCTTGGAGAAGGTGGCAGAGAGGACAGACGGTCCGTTTCTGCGCCACTGGTCCAACATGCATTCGCCAATCTTCTCTGGCCCTTTGATGTAAATTTATTTTCGTACTGTGAATTTTAATGTTTTTATATTTTTAATTAGACATTTTATTCTGATTTCATTTGATTAATTATTTTTTTTTATTTTAAATTGTAATTTTAATTTTGACCTTTATTTTTATTTTTATTTAATTGAATTTGTTTTAATATATTTTGATTGCTTCTGATTTTAATTCGATTTGTTTTGTAAGCTATGGATCTAAGAATCTGAAATAAATGGTTTATTATTATTATTAATATTATTAATAAACTACTGAAAATCTGAGATTTCGATATAGAGTTAAATTGAACACTAATCTGCCAATAATATTCTTATTTTTCTTCGTTGTAAATTCTCCTTACTGTCAGCTTTACAAGTTTTGTTAAAGTTTTGCACCCAGAGTTCCGATCACTATCACGGTTTGTTAGGCACGTCATTTCGAGCAAAGCAGGTGGCAATGACAACCTATCGACAAGTGAACCTACTGGCATATCTCAAGATTCATTTTAGGGTTCTGTAGTCAAAATTATAAAAACTGCACAGTTATAGTTTCGGCATTTTTGTCGGTCTGCCCGCAACTTAGCTCAGAGACTTAAGACTTAGGAATCTGTTTGCGAAATATTAAGCTTTAAAGTGCAAGTTTTTTTTTAATGTCTAGAGTCCCTCGTCCGTCCCAGCTGTCGTTGCTTTTGAAAATTTTCACGGCAGTTTTACCTATCATATTATAACGTGTGGCACATTATAATAATGTGGCCAATTTATACTATTCGATGATTTTTATTTGTATCTTTTCCTGTCAAATGTATTTCCTGTGTATCGAATATGTGTAAATAAACGTCTCTCTCTCTCTCTCTCTCTCTCTCTCACATATTTTGACACGAATTTTAAAAACACTTTAAGGTTTTTTAGCAATTTTTTTTGATTAATTGAATATTTTCGGAAATATTCGTTTCGAAAGTAACACAAATTATGCCCCTGAAAAAAATTACATGGGTTAATAAATGATTTCAACTAAAATTATTTTCAACATGATGGGAATACCTACATACTTAGGTACATATCCGTGTATGATTATTGGACGGAAAACTGTGCTTCTCAACATACAACTCATGAAGATGCTCTCTGGTTGGTGGTCTAAAAAAAAGTAAAAAATGCAAAAAATGCTTTATTACCAAAAAGGAGAGAGACACAATTTAGAACAATAATTCTGCGACACTCACACTAGGCTAAAAAAGTGTAACAACGTATTTTTTCATCTTTAATGCATTTCTCCGTAGCAAAGACTACGGAACCCTACACTGAGCCGGTCCGACTTGCTCTTGGCCGGTTTATTTTATAATCTATCGTTTCCTGCCGACTTCCGTGGTCGCATGAAACGAACAATCCGTCGCTAGGCAGCAATTAGTAGGGTTTTTGCCGAGCAGGTTTACAGTTAGTGCGTCCAGGGCGCTTGCCTTACAAGGAGACTCGTCCCGGTCCACAAGAATGCGTCAATATTGTGCCGCGTTCCGCATGATGCTCGGTCAACCTAGCGGCTACTTTCTAGTTCTAGCGTCCATTGATGGGAGCCCGACTTGTTTTATTAGGCAAATTCTACTCTATGTAATTCAAAGCATTTCAAAGCCAGTTTGCTTTGTAATCACCGCGCTTTTAAACGGCATCCGCCTTTGACAAACATGTACTAAGATTATGCTGATGATTTAGTTTATTTGGGCAACTGACACGCCTTGTTAACAAGCACTTAAGTGTAGAAGGCGCGCCTAAGCGATTTTGGTTGTTGTGCGCACGTGAAGAGTACCGTTCCATGATCCAGTTGAGGTTATCAATAAGCTAATAAATTATTATGTGCCTACTATTGAACCAATTGAATCGTGAACTGTGGAACCTCTACACAGAAAAAGTTATAGTGACATAGCATTGATTTACAACTTTTACAAGAGAATTCGTTATAAAACTTGCTGTGAGAACGTTCTAAAGTGAGGAATCAAATGGTTTGAGTTAGAAAGGGCACTTGAGAAACAGTTTGCGTGCGTCGATTTGCGTCGTAAAATAGATCATATTCAGCTCGTTCTGTTTTGTATGCTCCTCATGGCCATCGCTTAACAAACACACCTTGTTACCGTCTGCGAGGAAGAAGGCTAGAATAATATTCTTCAATGGGCTACTATCTTGGGCAATCGTAGTATACTGAGACTGATCATCCTGTCCTCATCAACGTCATCCCAGCCTGTATAGGTACGTCCCACTGCAGGTCACAAGCCTCCCCTCAGAACAAGAGGGCTTGGACCGTAGGTTTCACACAAACCATTGAGTTTCTTCGCAGTCGTGTGGAGGTTTCTTCACTATCTTTAAGCTTATTTGGGTGATTCTTCGAGGTCGTGATTTTTGTTTTATTCCTCTGTCGTATTTTTTTTTACTTATTTGACAGAAAAATTCATGCTCCCATGAAAATAGATTTGTTCAATAACATAAATATAGTTTTGGCACACATTTTTATGAAACCATTTTGAAAATAATTAACATTTTAGTTTTTGTGTCCAGAGGAATAAAAATAGTAGTAAAAATATACGTTAAATATTAATAAAAAAATATAAATAGTAATTAGAGTATTATTATACGTAAAAATTAACAATCTAGGTACATAATTATTCTTGAAAACATTTTCTGTGCTTATTATTTGTACTTATATACTCAACGACAAATCTAACCGCCCGCTTTAATATGTCACATAAAACTACCTTGAAATTTTATTTTTTTACTGTTAAGGCATGTTTTATTTCAAAATAACTAAATAAACTGTACTTTTATTCAAAAACTACTATTAACACTGTATTTTTTTTATTCCAATGTCCATTTATCCATAGGAATAAAGCACATAGGAATAAAAAAAAGTAAATAAAAATAGTGATGATTAATAATACGAACATTCTGGAAAGTTGCCGTTAATACTACAGAAAGATAGTACTAAAAGCAGTGAATCAAGCATAATTTAAAAAAAATAAGGGTTTTACAAGCGTCAGAAAACCTGGCAGAGTAATAAAAATGTTACCTGAACCAAGGACAGAGAAATAAAATATTTACCTTCGTATCTCTGGAGCTAATTGCACCAGCTGAAATATCCACTACTAGACATGTTCGAAACGCGAGTTAAAACAGCCCACGTGTGAATTTATCACCAGTTTCTTAATTTTTCTTTATGAAACAACTGATTGAAACGCGCTCCAGAGTAATAAAGAATTTACGCCGGACACATCTTATTTCCTCAGCTAGTCATTAGATATTTATTTATTAAAGAAATACATTTTTCATACATGACTAAAAAAAAGGAAAAAAAAAGGAAACAAAATAAATAAAAACTACACCAATATACCTAACTATAAAAAGAAAACACCATCAAGAAGGCCCTCCTGTGGCATAGAACCCAACACACTGGCGGCATTACCTCTCTGTACAGCCAGAGAAATTCGCTGAGAGAGGTAAGCGCCAGCTCTGGGGTCTCCTGAGGTCTCTATCAGCCGGGACGACAAGGCCCCCATGAAGGCCTTCATGTCAGCCGACCAGGGACCCATTGTCTCCACTGCGAGCGCCGCAAACTCATAGTCCTTTAAAAGAGAAGAGTATTTGCGGCACTTGAGAACTTGGGCCTGGTCAGCTGCAGCCCCGGCTTGTAAGCGGGTTGCCTGGATGTGGGACTGCGCGAAAGTGTCGACACACGTTGCGTCCCACACCAGAGCTCTACCCAGCTTCCAAGGCACCAGAGTAGCCCCGTCAGGGCGCTTGCCATCGTCTCTGGCCATGCCCACGGGTTCAAGGATTGCGGGCACAGAGGCGGTGGCAAGCGAGCGGCGGACTAGGTCATTAATAGTGCCATGGCGGAATAAGCGACCAGCGCTTTTGGAGCATGAGAGGCCGTGACGTCCCAGCTGATCTACGTCCTTACGTACGTTTCCTCAGCTATAAATTTAATTTTACAAGTAAAAATTATTCATCAGTTGTTTATTACGTAACAACTAATATTCTTTGAATGTGGTCACTCAACATATTGTTACAGTTGACTGATTTTGAGATATAATCGTATGTTTTCATGAAAATGGGGAACGGACACGACAGAGTAGTAAAAATCATGGTGTTAATTATTTTTTTGTAAATAATTAGAACCAGTTACACAAAAACTGACATATGTCCCAGTTAAATACAGATATATGCTACCTCTGAAAAAAAAATCAAACTTCTAAACTGAAGGGTTCATTAAAATTATCCCCCGGACATCGAAAATCGGGGCCTCGAAGAAGCACCCATTTATGGTAAATTTCAAATGTTATTTAAGTAGCACGTAAATTCCGAAAAACTCAGAGGTGCGAGCCTATAGGCTCGAACCCACTACCCTCTGCCTGAAAAACGAAAACGACTCGTCTGTGAATTTCTGCGATCCCCATTGGTCGTTTAACGATGTGACGCCGCGCGCGTCGTCACGTATGAGCGATGGCTGCGCGTGCGCGCCCTGCCGCCGGACGCAGATCATTAGGGCAGCGCGGGGTGGATCTACTAATTTAAAAAGTAAGGTAGGTAGGACTAGTCCAAATATTTCAATATTTTATTCAATAACAACATCCTACTATTTTACTTAATATTATAAATATGAAAGTTTGTGAAAATGTTTGGATGTTTGTTACTCAATCACGCAATAACGGCTGAAATTTAGTTATTATTTTTTAGTTTTTGTCCACGAAAATTGCATAGTTCCCTCGGGATAGTGGTAAACGATTTTTTCGCAGACGGAGTCGTGGGCAACAGCTAGTTTCTTATAATTTTACAAATTATTCCTTGTTGGAACGTAGCAATTTAAAATTAATGTACATACCAGATGGCCTAGTAGGTAGAGAACCTGACTACGAAGCTTGAGGTCCCGGGTTCGATTCCCGTGTCGGGGCAGATATTTGTATGAATAATACGAATATTTGTTCTCGGGTCTTGGGTGTTTAATATGTATTTAAATATGTACCTATCTATAAAAGTATGTTTATCCGTTGCCTTGCACGGGTACGTATCATAATGTATAAAATCAAAATATATACGTTTACAATATATACGTTCAAAATATATAAAATCGAAAAATATAATAGTTAAAATAAATAACAATCAGAATTCATAAAGTACGTTTTTCATAATGGTCGGAATACATACAGTTAAAATGACTAAGTTCACAATGTATAAGTTCAGAATATATACAATTAGAATATATAATGTTTGAAAGAAATAACAATAAAAATCTATAAAGAACGTTTTTCATAATGGTCGAAATCCATACGGTCAAAACACATACAATCAAGATGCGTACAATAAGATTGCTTCCATTGTAATGTAAGCATTTTAATAGTATGTTCTAGGATTGTATACTTATATTCTATGTGAAAACACGAACCTTTACGATTAAAACCGAAGCATCCCGAAAGTCAAAGTGGAACCTTTTGTATTGTTTGTTCATCAATTCATCATCATCTCCAGTCTATTTACGTCCTATTAATGTCTATTAGTGGTGTTGCGATAGCGATAGTATATCGATCGATAGTATCGTGTGATACTATCGTGGGCTTGAAAATCCGTCATATTATTGATAGTACTATCGAAACTATCCACCATCGAAACGAACATTTCATTATATTATACTGTTGCAAAACTATCGCAACTATCGAAACGCGTCGATAGATCATAGATAGTATAGATAATATCGACTCTTTTGACGCGATACTATCGATAATATCGACCAAGTTCAATAGTATCGCCTAATATTCACTATAGAATTGCAGCATGTCGATATTTTTGATAGAACTATCGCGTTATTGACTGATTTTCTCAAGATCAACTATCGATAGCGAAACTATCGCTATCGCAACAACACTATTGTGTTTAAAGCTCATATTTTTGAGAGAGGGTAACTTTGACATTGGCTAATGTCCTCGTAGCCATAAAAAAAAAAAAAAAAGAGAGGTTAGCAAAGAGTATTATTACCTACTGCACAGAAATAGGGTAGACATGAGATTGTAACTGGGTAGGTACATTATTTGGTCGATCGAATGAGTCTGTATTGCTGTATGATTACTGGAGCAGTGTGCTTTGTAATTTTATTGTCGGTTAATAATGCCACAGGATAGTATTTAGTTATTTAAAACTCAAAAAGGTGGACATAAAGTGCAGCTCAGCATACATAGGGACAGACAGACAGCGGAAAGCGACTTTGTTTTATACTATGTAGTGATGTCAATGTAATCTTTAGTATATTTAGTATGCACATTTTCATTTGGCCAAATTTTCATTTCATATCATCACGGAAAATAACATTAAGGCATTTTGTTTTTTACCAAATGCTTTATTTAACCAAAAAATCTTCAAACAATAAAGATTTACTACCACTAAGTACACTGTAGTAGATTTAGAAACAAGGGTAACCCTACCATTACACCACTACTAACCATTAGAGTATCTAGATAATTTGAAATGAAACAAACTTTGCTTTGCTTTTTTTCGGCGAGCGAGCGAAGCGAGCGAGCATGACGGTTCGGGGCGGAAGCGACTCGGAATGGTTAGGTTCAAAGGCTAATGCGGGAGCGTAGCGGAGCGAAGCTCCCACGTTAGCCTTTGGTGTTAGTTATTTTTTTTATTACTACGTAGAAAACCTTATTTGTTTGATAAAAATTGGTATATGATTTACATTTACATTTCATAATGTTAAAGACAAATATCTAATGGAAATAATCATTTTCTGTGCTGTTTCAAAAAAAAATACCTAACACCGAAGGCTAAGGCGGGAGCGAAGCGTAGCGTAGCTCCCGCCTTAGCCTTCTGAACCTAACGTATCCGAGTCGCTTCTGCCCTAAAAGGTCATGCTCGCTCGCTTCGCTCGCTCGCTGCCAGCGAGGTACCGGTTAGAGTATACGAAAGGGTGTTTTTATATTTTATCGGTCTTTCGGGTATAGTGTATTACTCCACTACTAACCATTAGAGTATCTAGATAATTTGAAATGAAACAAACAATGCATACTTTTCGGCGAGCGAGCGAAGCGAGCGAGCAAGACGGTTCGGGGCGGAAGCGACTCTGAATGGTTAGGTTCAAAGGCTAAGGCGGGAGCGTAGCGGAGCGAAGCTCCCACATTAGCCTTTGGTGTTAGTTATTTTTTTATTACCACGTTGAAAACCTTATTTGTTTGATAAAATTTGGTATATTATTATTATTTACATTTCATAATGTTAAAAACAATAATACCTAATGGAAATAATAATTTTCTGTGCTGTTACAAAAAAAATACCTAACACCGAAGGCTAAGGAGGGAGCTACGCTACGCTTCGCTCCCGCCTTAGCCTTCTGAACCTAACCTATCCGAGTCGCTTCTGCCCTAAAAGGTCTTGCTCGCTCGCTTCGCTCGCTCACTGCCAGCGAGGTACCGGTTAGGGTATACGAAAGGGTGTTTTTATAATTTTTCGGTCTTGCGGGTATAGTGTAAATTATAACCTTTGATTATGTATTTCAACCATTATGGAAAACGTACCGTAAACTGGAGTTACTTTGAAATGTGGGGCTACTTAAGAAAAGAGTTTTTTACCCCGTTTCCTTATTTTTTAAGACCATCTATGACAGTGAAATAAGTACCTTGTTAAATCACCTAACTTTTTACGTTATTTGCTCAATCAAGCTATGAATATTTGCGTTTTTATAACCATTTTAAATCTATCAAAGTAGCCCCAAAATTTCCTAAAGTAACCCTTGTTTACTTGTATACTGTATCCGGTCCGCTGCCTTGTAGGGAATCAGAACCTACCAAACTGACTCAGATTGGTGGACACTCAGATGACTTCTACAGGAAGTAAAAGACACGTGTCAAACGAAAGTCAAAAGTAACAAACCAGTACTGTATAAAAATTTTGATTGATATTTTATTTAACTATAATATTTTATAATTTTATGTATTTTGAACGTATACATTGTAAACATATGCATTTTGTGCAATATGACTAGGAACCATTATGCATTGTAACTATTATATATTTTGACCACTATACATTTTAAACTTATACGTTTAGAACTTATGTCAAATAACTTTATATATTTTGATACATTATATTTTATGATTTTCGGCATTTCAACTGTATGTATTTCAACCGATATGTATTTTAAATTTATACATTATAATACGCACCCCCTTGCACCCATAACACAAGCTATGCTTAGCTTACTTTGGGACTAGGTCAATGGGTGTGAATTGTCCCGTGATATTTATTTATTTATTTTATATCAAATTGATTTGCTATCAACTACTTGTACAATTTCTGTGGCTACAAATCTGGTGGTCAGCGGTAAAGTGTAAAAATCCCTTCTTCAGTGATTTCGATATCTGAAAAAGAGTTCTGTATCCCTAACTTTCCTGTACCTACGTTAGGTATCTATAGATGCCCGAAGGGCAAACAGGCTAGAAATAGGCCCGCGGCAGGGCTCCGTCGAATGTCAAGGGTGTGACAACCTGCTGTGACGACGAGTCTGGCCCCATAAGAGCAATAAATATTAATCCACCAAGTTTAACGTCATCGTCTGAGTTCTCTTGATCAGATTTGTAATGCAATTAGTAGTTTTATCTTGGTTTTATTACTTTTATTTACTATTTATTTTTGTAAATAAATGTTATTGTCTGGTCGACACCACTATAAAGAATTATATCGCTATTTAATGAGGGAGCACTGCCGGCTTTATTAATAAAAATATCTTGAATCTAGAAACGAAATAGTTTTAAGCAACTAATTCTTATTTTAGTTTCAATTTAGTTCCTTAATTTTGTTAATCACTGTATTGTAAATGGTGCGGTCTGTCTGAAATCTATAGAACTACGCAGGAGCGGCGAAACGAGCCTCATGTCCTTATACGGGACGGCGCAGGCGCGGGTGCAACTTGGTATAGCGTTTACTGATGGAGCGCCTAGGTTGCCGCTTTTTATTCGTCCCGACGCCAGCGTGATTGGACCGAACTAGAAATAATGATATATTCTGCTCGTGTCAGTTCAAAGAATTTGAAAAAGAAGCCTCAATGTGAAAATGAAACATGTTGATAATTTGTTCTATGTTAGAGAAGTAATTGCAAAAAATATGTCTAGTTGCTGGTTATGTTGTACCAGGCGAGGTCATCATCAATGTTATAGGCAAGACTCATGTTATAGGCAATAAGGATATTTTATGAACACGTCCGTCGGTGGTGCGTATAAAAAAATCTCAATGAAGAAGCTACTTATAACCTTAATTCAGAAAAATCCTACTGTCATTAAAATACGTGTTTTGTTTTATTTTGACGGCTTTTATTAAATTATCTGTTTTATTCTGAGGGGTAAAAATACCTACTTTTATTAAATTATGCTTTTTATTGTGAGGGAGGGCTCGCATGGTCCAGCTAGGGTTAAGAAATTAAATGTTAATCCAGAGATAAGGATGATTGTCCCATACGTTTTGATTCTAGATACTTAACCCTGGGTTAACAAGTCACTCGGAGTTATACAAATACCTACCTAACTTTGGTCCGCGGAAGCACGCCTATAATCATAAGTATTAAATCAGATTTTTTTAATGTGGATATAATGATAATGAGTTAATAGTTGTCAGTCGTGGTATGGGTCATTTTAGCAGCAAAACTAGTGTGATCGCTCAATGGTATAAGTCGTAAGTATGTAGAGCTGAAAATATCCTTAAATATTCAATTTATTTGTATAGATTCAGGAGTTACTTTGCGGAGTTCCAGGTTAAAATAAATGGAATACTTTTTTGCTCCTTATTTTTAGCTTTTTTTGGTTCATTTTTCATTTTTTACGTGGAATGAGGGCGGGAAAATTACATTAAAAAGCATATTTGCACCGCAAACTTACTTAGCTATTTTGCATTTACCTCACTAGTTCACGGAAGACTAAAATGACTATTCCATTTTTTTTGTTCGATTTATGATAGCTTGGTTTGTTTAGTTTAGTACTTAAACTGGGCAAGCCATGTCAGCCTCACAGATCCAAATAGGTAGGCTAAAATAGCTATATTGACTTTTTCTTTGGCTTGATTTATAAATCAATGTCATGTCGTAACAGAAGCCACTTTTTGTCTCTACAAAACAACTGAATAGAATGGCGATTACTTCACCGACAAGAGCTGGGTTTTTTAATTGATGATGAAAATAGCTACGGACTGGATACCACAAGATGGATGACGGCGATGAGGTAGGCCTAGGAAGCGTTGGCGGGTCGATCTAGACGTGTACCTTGCGACTGGAAGGACACTGCTCAAAATTGGAACGATTGGAGAAAATTTAGCTTAGCAGTGGGACACATATCGAGGCTAACTAAATCGCAATTCTAGAACAAGAGTTTAATAGCGGAATGAAAAGGTTCGTCACTTTTCGATCTTAACTTGTTGATATTGAGTCGAAAAGTGACGAACCTTTTCATTCCGCGACTGACATCGACTCAAAATAATACTCTGTTTCAATTTAGACTTTCAAGAATGTCTAAATTAAAATGACTGCTTATTTTGACTTGATATACTCTTCATCTAGGAGTGCGATATATGATACTTAGTTTGTGTTCAGATTTAGTTTTGCAGGTATATGAAAATAAATAGGTGGAAACTTAAGACTTCTTGCAGGTATAAGTGTAGGTACAAAACGGATGTGAAACTATGTAATTTTTCTGTACGGTACGGTTACATTAAATTTACTAGGTACATTCGAGAGTTTGTTAAGTTCTTTTAAGTTTTTTACCAATACAGCCACATACGACGAAGGAGAGTTCTGAAAGTGGGATTTCCTGTAATAAAATACCGTTCATTATTCGACTATGCATTGCATTACACCTAGTTTGTGGCAAGCTTATACCAAGTAGCGCTGTGCGCAGGGCCGGAGTAACCATTAGGCAGAGTAGGCAACTGCCTAGGGGCCCCGCATCGCCAAAGGACCCCGCGCGCGGAACAAAGAAATTAAAAAGATTTCGGAGTGAAAGTTTAATTGGATTGTATCCTCGATGACAATAAGTACCTATTATGGGTCATTCTACTTTTCGTTGATCAGTAATTTTTTGTAATGTGCTATTCAAATTTTTGACGTGACAACGTCTAATAAATCGATGAACGCCGGCTGCATACACGAAAAAACATGACTCATTGTAACGTACATGTAACGTTACGTAATGTTACATTCTACAGAGCAGCGAAGCATCGTCCGTAAACCGACTTTAAAGACAACCGGTTTTTTACAAAAACGGTGAAGTGCTCGGTTTTATCATTAATCATTTAAATAGGCACATAATTAAGCTTACATTTAAAATTATCACTATGTATAAAAAGTAATCATTATTATCTATAAAGTAGGTAACGCAATGGGCATGCATATCCCCGCCATTTGTATGGAAATTAGTGTATTTACCGCTGAGTTACCATTTTTTTAAATTTTAAGTTTTTTTGCTTTAAAAGATTAAATTTAGTCATTTCAATTTATATTAAAGTTATTTACACTTGAAAAAAATCGCCAGGTATGCCTATATTTCACAAAAGATTAATGGTTAGGTACGTAAAAGTAGAATGGCCCATTGCTATTTTTCGATGCGCGCTATCAGTTCATTTGATTTGACTTCTTGAAAAGTGCCGTCAAATCAAATGAACTGATATTTGGCTAAAAGGGGGTCCCGAAAATGGCATTGCCTGGGGGCTCAACATTGTTAATCCGGCCCTGGCTGTGCGTCAATTAACTAGGCAAACTGCAGTTGATATGCGAAATGGGAGCAATTCGAGCTGCATGTGAAATTAAACTGGCAGGTCAGTGACCCGCGACTCGATAACACAGAAATAGTGTTGCCTATCGATAGTCCAATATCGATAGACTATCGATAGTCTATCGATAGTTAAGACAAAACCAATAGTATCGATAGTCTATCGATTGTATCACCACGTGTCATACTATCGATACTATTGATAGTATCGATAGTGATTTATAAGCAATATTAGGCAATAATTACCGAAAACAGTCGATATACCGATAGTATCGATAGTTTTGTACTATCGATTGTACAAGACTATCGATACTAGCGATAGTATCGATTGTTTACGGTCATTATTGCAATACTATCGATACAATCGATTGTATTGGACATAAAACTATCGATCGTATCGATAATATTGCCATTATCAATAGTATTGCTTATATTTTAAACATGAAACTACCGTGAGACTCACTCATAGAGAAAATAAACGGATCACTCACGTCTTAAAACGAGTTTAGCTCGACATGTTTCGGGCTAATCCGTAGCCCTTCCTCTCGGAGTCGCACGTCAAGGCGGCTGCCAAACGCGCACTATTGCTTATAAATCACTATCGATAGTATTGACATGTGCGATACTATCGACAGTAATATCGATATCCTGAATAGTTTGCGAGGTCAACTATCGATAGTCAAAGTATCGATACCTAGTTCTGCAACACTGCACGGAAAACACCTTGTTTTACCGCGGTGTGTAAAATAAGTACAGTGGTCGTAAAATTGTTTGGAAGGTGCTTTAAACATATCAGGCTACCTACTTACCGAATTTTGAAATCGCATGACTCACAAATACCATTTGAAAATAAAGTAGGTATAGATAATGGATATACTTACCTACTCGTACTGTATAAGCGTGATTGAATCAAGGTACTATCCTCGTCCTGCCCAAGCTCATATAAAGGAACATCCGGATTCTGGCCAATATTCTTCACGAAGCACACTTTTACTTTGTTGGGTTCTGCCCGAGACAATTTTCGTTGAAATCATAGTGTTACAGGCAAGTAGGATTTATTTTTCATTATTTTTTAGGATAAAGAAACTATGTGAACAATTGGATGAGCTAGTTTTTGGATCAAGTAGATGACGCCAATCTATCAACCTATCCGGTGTATCATAAGAAACACATCTCCTGAACCTGCCGGTCCCACATACGTTTAACATCCACATAGGTTTCTGAGTAATTCAAAAGCAAGCGTATTCAAGAATTTAACATGCTGGGTTCTCACACACATCATCATCCCAGCCTATATAAGTCCCACTTTAGGGCACATGCCTCCTCTCAAAATGAAAGGGCTTGGGCCGTAGTTCCCACGCGGGCCCATTGCGAATTGGGAACTTCACACACACCATTGTATTTCTTCTCTGGTGAGTGCAAGTTCTCATACAATTCACAGTAATTATGTTATCCAATTCAGTCCAACCGAAACTGTTGAAATAAACCGCGCTGGCGAAGATGTCTCAATGCACCATTTAAGGCAAAACATAATGTTTATTAATAGCATCCAAGATTTACAACTTTCTTTTCAAAGATTCATCTTAATCCATTCATTAATCACCATAAATAAAATATGTAAAAAGTTTATTTATGATTCCGACTATCTATTTGGCGGTCGTAAATCAACCGCGGCGCCTGCCAGCCGAGTTCTTAAAAGGTAAATAGCGAACTATAAATGTCCACACCTACTATAATGCATTCATTTGCTTGATTATTTCAGTCGGATTGTTGCATTATAAATGAGCATTTCGCATGATTGGGGACGATTTTTGGCTAACAGCTATGAATCGTCGGATAAGCTTACGCCCTCCCACGATTTAGAAAGTAATAAGTAGCTAATTAAGATTAGATAGGCATCTCCTCGTAAACTGTCTGCGCAAGTAGTCGTAACTGGATGTTTTATTACACTGTGCATGATTCGATCTTAATTTTTAGTGGTATTTTGCTCGCAGAAAATTATACTAGGTATTTCGTTTTATTTTTCGTAGGTAGCCAGTAGCGTGGAATGAACATTTTCATTTTTGGAGAGTGAGAAAAGCGTGAATTAGGCGTGTTTTTCGGAGTTAAGCGTAAGCTACATTATAAAGCTGCATACGGACTGCGCGCACTCGGGTACGCGTACCCGGGCTTGCGTGTCCTGGAACGCCATGTACGCGTACACTGTACACGTACACGTACACATACACGTACTGTACACGTACACGTACACTGTACGCGTACATGGCGTACGGACATGGCGTTCCAGGACACGGAAGCCCGGGTACGCGTACCCGAGTGCGCGCAGCGCAGTCCGTATGCAGCTGTACGCAGATTTAGACGGCAGTGAGTCGGGCAGTAGCGGGTAGCGGTCGGAGTGCGGCGGGCCTATATTTACCAGACTATATAGCTACTGTTAGAAATGCTCTAGAATAGTACGGTAAAAAGCGCGCTTTGAGTATGCTCAATATGATCATGCTTATGAACTGTTTACATTTGCTAGCAATAGGTAGCATGCTAGTTTAAGTATGCTCCTGAATAAGCATGCTGACAGCAAAAACTCCAATATACATACCATTTGATAGCGCAATCTCTGCCAAAAAAAAAATCATTCAATCATTTATCAAAATAAATCAAATCGGAGCCAGACGGTTGGCTACCTTTCCTTGTAAGCTATGTTTTTAGGGCTACGTAGCTTAGCATTAGTGGAAACGGTCACATTGTTTCGTAGCGTAGCTTTCATATCCTCGTAGCATAGCTGCATAGCACACCTCTGGTGGAAAGGCACTTTATGCGTTGTATACGCCTTAGTATATCTATTACATAAGCTTTGCCATACTTGTCATACGTCGTGTTAAAATTTAGGCAACCGAGAATCGAGTTATTACAACGCCACGCCACTAGTACTTGCGCACTTTCATGCATATGCATTACTTAGCGAACTATTATAACTTATACCTTTTTAAAACTCTAACCACAAATCACCGCAGCGAATCACTATAGATCACTATACCTAGGCTTGTTCATTTCTAGGCACCAATTTTTGCACTTGTTCGGACCTCATTATCTCAATACATAAGAACTGTGATAGGTACCTATCTAGTCCATTTGACCGCAAGCCGGATATTTGTATCACACAAAACCTTTGCCACGGCCAAAGTCATTTACCGCACTTCTCTCGCTTCCAGGGTCCGATAAATACTATAAAATGGCAGCGTAAAATACATAAAGTTACTGCGTATTGTCTCAATTACCTATCGATTATCAAGCGGATGCAATATTACGGTACGTTTACTGTCTTGTACCTACACGGAAACAATGTATAGTATGTACAATGTATAATGCCAAAGTAAGCTCGGCGCGAAATGGTCATAATTTTTTTTACTGATTACCTACTGAAAGATAGATACTAATTTACCACCCTTTTGTATGTAGAAAATGTACCTAATCTTACTGCCAGGTATCTACAGCATGGAATTGATAGTTATGGGTACGTATCTCACTCAATACCGAAAATGTACCTAGTCTTACTGCCAGGTATCTACAGCATAATATGGAATTGATAGTTATGGGTACGTATCTCAGTCAATATCGAAAATGTACCTAGTCTTACTGCCAGGTATCTACAGCATGGAATTGATAGTTATGGGTACGTATCTCACTCAATATCGAAAATGTACCTAGTCTTACTGCCAGGTATCTACAGCATGGAATTGATAGTTATGGGTACATATCTCACTCAATATCGAAAGTTAATATGTAGGTCGAATCGGTTATTAATTATTATCGAAATTTTTTTTTCTATAACCACTCGCGTGCCTTTTTGCATTTTCTGTCATTTTTTGACAAGTGATTTCAAACAATGTCATTATTGTGTTAAGGAATAAATTTGATTGAAATAAATAAATAAATTTGCAACCGTAGTTGCATAAAGCACGCGAGTGGAACCGTAAACTTTTTAAGACTGTCACTAAACTAACCTAACCTAACCTAATGGGTTCTATACGATGCCATTTAAAAAAAAAACGATATTAAAACCCACTCGAGAACTAATGTCCTAATGTACGTGCGTAACGTATGTATGCCCATTGCATTGCATATACTTTTTTAGTAGTGTCCGACCGAAACACGATTTTTAGCCGAAACCGAAACCGAAACCGAATATTCGGTCTTTTTCTGATTTCGGCCGAAACCGAAACCGAAACCGAAATTTTTGAAGACGTATCATATCAAACAAAATATTCAAAATTACTGTACAGATCGTAAGGAAAAGGTTATTGCAAGGATTTCTTATATGAGAACAGTTACTTTTTTTGTTAAACAAAATAAAAAACGATTATTTTTAATGAAAAATGTCTTGGCATAGGTATTATATTATTCAAAACAAACAACCTATTCTTATCACGTCTAAACTAAATTCACAATCCTATTATCAAACGTATTGTTCATTAATCACAGCATAAAATGCAGTAACAAATAAAATAAATAAAATAAATAAATATTAGGGGACAATCTTACACCAATCGACCTAGTCCCAAACTAAGCAAAGCTTGTACTATGGGTACTAGACGACGATAAACATACTTATATAGATAAATAAATACTTAAATACATAGAAAACATCCATAACTCAGGAACAAATATTCGTGCTCATCACACAAATACCCTTACCCTTACCGGGATTCGAACCCTGGACCTCTTGCTTCGTAGGCAGGGTCACTACCAACTAGGCTAAAGCGGTCGCCAAACAGATTCTAAAAAGTAAATAATAATTTAATAAATAAACAACACTCATACATACTACTGTCGCTGGTCCCAGCTGGGCCGGCTGCCGATGCATTACCTATACCTACCCGGCCGAGCGTGTCCGAATTAAGCCGAGCGCTCCCGATGCGAGAGCCGCGAGAGGCCGCGAAGTAATTTCGGCCCGGCCGAAGGTTTCGGCCGGATTCTGGCCGAAACCGAAACCTCGGCCGAAATCACTTTTTTGGCCGAAATTGGCCGAAACCGAAACCGAAACCGAAACTTCGGTCGGACACTATTTTTTAGTAACATTAACCTGCCTACAGTGATGTTTATCTAGCCTGGCAATTCCCAGTAACGGTTCCCGGATGGTATGGTTCAGTAATAATTTTAATTGGCTAACTATTAAAACAGTTTTTATCGTGTAAATTGTAACTAATTTATTATGAACATAATTATTTTCCATTGATTAATGACTAAGTATATATTATATGGGTTTTGAATATAATGCGAAAACATAATGGTTGCAGTTAACTATTGTTTTCTATTCTTCTCAACATCACGTTAATATCGGCCAATCTTAAGATCCCCACTTCTAGTCTACTTTAAGCCGAGTTTAGACCTGCAAGAAAAAACATGCAAGTTGCATTACATTGAGAGGCACTGAAGCGAACGAGATTGAAGTGCTCAATCCAGAGCCGCAATGTAATGCAACTTGCCCGATTTTTCTTGCAGAAACTGGGCTTTACGTCTGCCCGAAGGAGTTTTACAAAACCCTGTCACCTAAACATACCTATATTTTTGTCTTTATTTGTGGTTAATCTCAGTCTGCTTCCTGTTACAGCTCATTCTCACGATGTCAACCAATGTCTTCCCCTTGATGTCATGAAGCTGGTCAGACCACTGCATGCAACATAGAGTGGATCCAGTTTTTACAAGTTTTAGTATGTACTTAAGTTGTTTTCAAACCTTGTAAGTCGGATTTCATCCACTTCTAATAATCGAATTGACCTGAGATTCGGATATGTAGATAGGATGGTACGAGTAGGTATAGTATCTTCCCAGGTGAATTTTTCGCTTCGAGGCCTTATCTTTCAAAACAAACGGTATCGTCATTAAGTATTAAGGTTCAAATTTAATGTAATGGCTCGAAGCGAAAAATTCACCTGGGAAGATTTATACTATAAGTCCAGTACAATCAATAAAAAGTGCAATCAGAAAAAATAATGAAATTTTTGACAAACACTCCATTGTTGCCAAACTATGATTAAGCTTTTCTAAGTACCATCGGAGACGGCGGTATAAGATGTGTACAAAATATACAAAATGTTCGCGAAACGTCGTCGGCATTTTTTTTTATTATGAACATTTTGTAAGGCTTTTGTGTTCGAGTGCACTGATTTGTGTCAGAGTCGTGCGCTCGTGCGTGCATTTCTCAAATTGACCAATTCTCGCGATCGTTCCTTCTGGTATTGTGCTGTCGTTATCGACTGTTATTGTTATTTCTTATTGCCGCAATAATGCCACACAATTTAAAAATTTAATGATCCAGTGGCAAATGCTGTATACTCTTTTTTTATGCCAAGAAGATTGGTTCGGTTGCGCAATGCTATCTATTGTGATATCGAGAAAGTTGGCGGACGGTTTGCGACTGGAAGGAGTAATTATCAATCAAACAAAATAGATATTTAAGATATCAGAAACCAATCAATTGCTGATGTTTAGATGTATTTATATCAATGTTACTCACAAAACTAAGTGCGCTGGAGGCGATTTCGAAATCGGTTCCATTTATGTAACTAAGTAAAGGTAAAATAAGAATTGATTTTCGAAAGCGCTGGTAGAGTAAGCCCTCTCATAATCATGTTTTTGAAGAAAAGACAGCTTTTAATTATTTCGTTTCACGCTACCACATCTCACATAATACGTCAATAAATATGTTAGCATACGTTCAAATTACAAAGGCAGCGAATGTTAATCGTCAAAAACACCTACGAGCAATAAACTACGTGCCTCAGGCAAACAGAAGCGAGGTGAAACTGCAGTAACACCAGCACAACTTGCCCCATCATAGGCGCGCCACCAACTTAACCTGATGTGGCTTTTTATTCAGCTTTTTGTAGTTCCGATAGTCACCGAGGTTGAAGTTAAACTGGTGATGGTGATAGAAAGTGGCGACTTCGCCATATCAAGCGAGTGGTCCTCGCTGCAGCTCCATATTAAATATGATATTTAATAATCATTTCACGGGATAAGTCAAACCATAAACTTGGTTATAGCTTGTTAAATTTGTGAATTAATAACAAAAGCCCTCTACAGTAAATTGAATGAAATCACGCAGCGTGATTATTATCTTTGGTGACTACTGCAGGACGTAATTGAAATGAAAGTAGGTATGCGGCAAGAGTCGTAAATGTTGAATCAATTTATACACCTGAGGTAGGTACATGGGAATTGGGTTTTGATGTGATAATGAGTCTTTCAATGAAAAAACATTAAAATATGCACCATTTCTGAAAATAGGCAAAACAACGAACAAAGTGAATATTTCTTTCTTTCATTCCGTTGCATCATTATAAAATTGCTGATGTTTTACAGGATGAAAAATAAATAGTACCTACAAGGCCCCTGAGGCCTTAAAATGATATTTGTATGCATGAAAACTCTATTGTTACACAGTCAAATGATACCCCGACTGCAGCAATTAATTACTTAACACAAATATCGCTACCCTGCCGTCTTTCAATGAGGTATAATTATTGCTTATCGTAACTTTTTTTTGCTTATTGTTTGTATTGTAGCTTACTGTAACTGTACTTAACTGTGCTAACATTGATTAAGACTTACCAATATGAATGTAAAACCGACTGAAATAAAGATTTATCTATTAATAGGTACAAATTAACTCCCTTATTTATAAAATGCTACAAACTTGCTGAAGCAAAATGTCTAGCAAAGGCAAATTTTAAAGTGACAAACGAATGTTAACTTAGCATAAGCTATAACATGCGTTTATGAATGCCTAAGGCGTAAGCTTATAAACATTGACATATCTTAAACATGCAAAGGCATTTTCTAACTATTGTAACCAGACCAGTCATCCTTTTATTGTGACTAGGTAATACAAATCCATACAGAAACAAATGAAAGTTCACACGGTAGCATTGCGTAAGAAAACGGAACGTTCCGTAATTTGTAATTTAATTTCAAACAGCTTAAAATATTTCTTCAAACGCCAACGGAAGATACGTTTGATGATTATGATGATACGGAATCATTCCACTGATGACGGGCAATAAAGTTTATTCAAAAATGTAAAGTAAATTGCCGCAGTAATTGTATTGTTACTTCACAACTTTGTTTCTAGTACTGTTAGATCGGTCTATTCTAGTTTCGACTCATAAATACAAGTTTTATTGCGAATGGTAATAGGTTCTTACGGTTGAAATTTATTTGGTCTTAAATAATGAATATGAAAGTTACTTGTGCGTTTCATAGTAAAGTTTCAACAGACGAAGTCAGATTTTACGAAGTATTGGACTTACCTATTAGCTAATTGCCTAAGGAAGGACGTTTCCTGGGGCTAAATTCAGAACGGGCCATCACGGGTTTGGTAGCGATAATTCAATCGTTTGGGTTGGGTTTGGTTTGAAATGCTATTCAGGAACGCCAAAAATCACTGGTTTGCGAGAGGTTTGGGCTGAGTTTGTGATGAGCCTTATTTATTTGTTTGAGTATTTATTTATTTACAAAGCGAATTAATAGGGAAATAAGGCTCATCCCAAGATCAACCCATTCCTATATTCTCTCAAACGATTGAATTACCGCTCGCAAACCGTGTTGGGCCGTTCCTGAATTTAGCCCCTGTACATATTATTCTTTAAGAATGGGCGTCGTGTAGGTCAAAACTTAATGTGAGGTTGTGATATGCAAGGAAGATAGTTTGTAGACTTTATTATAGCCATAGCCTATGGTACAGTCACCGTTTTGCGCGTATGGAATATGTTTTTGTTCACTTAATCGAAACTGCTAGACAGATTTGAACAATAACAAGAACAATATCCTTAGATTTTGTATTATATGTAGATTAGACTCAACATAGTGTCTTAGGATATGAAAGGGACGGGTGTTCGCCTTTCTACATGTATATTAATGATTGTTTAATGTGTTTTTGTACAGTAAAGTGTATAAATACATACGTATGTACCTACTAGCATACCAACCAAGAAACGTATAGTGGAGTATTTTATTTATTGGACAAGACACTTTGCAGGAATCATTCCTTTTCATAGTCGTAACGAGAACAAACCACGTAGTTATGTGAGAGTAATAAACCTTTTGTTTACAAACAGGGCGTTTTAATGTGTTCCTGCAACTAATAAGCAGAGAAAGTCCGGCTGCATGCGAGCGTATCTCGGAAACTGTCGAACCATGTTTGTCTTAACATGTCTTTGATCTCGAGTCAGTCTGACAAACCTCATTGCACCGGTAGCGACTCGTATAGGTGCACCGTTAGGTGTTTGAGTCCAGTAAACTAAATTTTTCGTCCGTTCTATATGACGTATATTGCCATTATAAAATTAAAATAAAAACCTAAAGTTCTAAATAAGAACTCTAGTCTAAGACTAAATATTGTATATTTGTATTGTTTTTATTTTAATATTTTGATTAATATCTCTTCATTTCTCCTGTCTGTTGTTTCCGCCACCTACATAAACCTGTTCATATTTGTACATGTACTTATCCAGTATTGGTTGTCTAGAAGAGATCGCTTTTGATCGATAAGACCGCCTATTGTCTGCCTGTTTTTTTTATTATTATGAATATTTTTTCTGTATTTTTTTGGTGATCAATAAAGAATATTTGTATTGTATTGTATTGTATTGTTCTATTTTTGGCCAGCTACAATGAAGCAAGGATATTCGTAGGTTAGTTTGCTTATCATCATCTTCAAATAAAAACGTTGAACTGGTGGTTGGTGGTGGTTTAGATATAGTCAACCAAGAGATTCCTTTACCATCTTAAGATTTAAAACATCAACAGATTGTACGGTTAAAACATATAGTTAAGTAAGGTAAGGTTAGTTAGGTAAGGTATTACAGTCAACCTTTTATATTTATTTTTCTGATATAGGACAGTTGTCATTAAAAATGGTAATACACTTACTTGGGCCACTATACTTCGTTTACAATCTCTGTGGTTTTTGGTTTGGAACGGGATTACACAAATAAAATAAAATTGTTTTGTAGATTTTGAGCTCCAATTAAATAAACATAAATTTTAAGTGACTCAGTGGTCTGAATCCGGCTCCGAAACAAGAAACAACGACCCTCTGCTGAAAAATCTTTGGGTTGGACAGTGTTCACCTCACATGGCTCATCATAGTGATGCTGACTAGAATTTACCTCAAGCTTTTTCGTCTAGAAGCTGCCAAAATTATAAATAACCCCCTTATATCGAAACGGTCTAAAAGCAAATTAGCCTATTAGCGCAATGACCAAAAACGAAACGACAGAAAAAAACAACTTTTTGGCTTTTTGCATGTAACGAGTCCTTTAAATATAAATATTTATAGTTACCAGACGCCCGAGTGCAAACATGAAACATTGTCGTATTTTTCATGCAAATATCTGCCCGTTGGATCTGGTCCACTGGTTTTAACAATGAACTCTATTTAAAATATCTATTTTTTAGATTTCAAGCGTAAAGCATTATGACTGTATGTTTGTGCGTAAGATAACAGAGAAACAGTGGTACGAAATTGAAGTATGTCCTGTTTCAAACATTTTAAAACGTCTGAAGGATTGTCGTAAATCTTACTTATGATAAGTTACGATACGATGTTATTGTACTGAGTTCTGTTATCACAACTTTATCACAAAGATAATAATTGATAACGGTAACAACCATGTAGTCATAATTTAACAACCTACGCGCGCGACACGATAAAACTAAAAATAAAATTGGGTTACTCGTCATCCTTGATAAAATCATTAACAATGTCTGTTAATTTCTCTAATTACTTTACTGCCTATGATCATAAATCTGGCTTAATTTAAGTGTAACATTAGATCTGTTCCAATTTAAAATGTCTGATAGCGATTCATGCAAATTACAGTATACAATATTAACTAAGAGTTTATTGTAGAATTTGCATCTAAAACGGAGGTGCTAGTGAGGAAATTAAAAATCATTCCTTAGAGAAAATAAACTAAATTAACTTACACTACTTATTTAACTAGAAACTCAACAATATCTTAACTATCTGTGGACGATATAGCATTTAATTTAGTATCTATAATACAGATATTAACGACTAAGTAATATGTTCCTACTAAAAATGCTTGCCGCAGTGCCCCACTGCGTCTCCAAGAAAATGTGCTGGACCAATAAGGCCTTATGGAATCACGATCGTTTTCACCATGTCATTCTTTCACTCGGTATAGGATGAGGGTAGATAGAGATGCAGAATGCGATAGCGATCGCCGCGCGCTAGACAAATGATACGGTTTCATGTAGTGAGTCCGATCGAGGGTCACATGTCTCTATCTGTCATACGCTGCTCTAGGTCTACTACTACGAAATTTGAAATTTGAAGTTCGCATCATGCTGTACCTTTCACTCTTCTTTCTTATAATTACATCAATAGCACATACACAGGCTAAACTATAGTATCTGTAGTATAGACAGAATGTTTCTAAATCTAGTTTCTTATTGTAATAATAATAAAGATAGAACTCATTGTTATATTTTTAAAGTTTATAACTAGTTAACTGACTTCATATAAACTTTTATTTAATAATGACTTTAAAATACAAATATTAAGAAACAATAACAATAATAAATTAATACTATAACTATAAATAAAATAAAACTAACTTAAACTAAAACTAAATAAAATTAACAAAAGGTTTCCCCCGCGGCATGGACCCAAAGACACTGGCAGCATTACCTCGCTGTATAGCAATGCTGATACGTTGTGCGAGGTAGCTGCCAGCTCTTTGGTCTCCTGTAGTGTCACAAAGCCGTTTACAAATATCTTTGTAAAGACTTTTTGCGCTGGAGCCCCACGGACCAAAGGTCACAACCCCGAATGGAACAAAGTTGTATTCGGAGCCAAGACCTTTGTATTTATTTTTCTTAAGCTTTTCTGCCGCTTCTGCTGCTGCACCAGCTTGATTTGCTGTAATTAATGTAAGTCTTAATGTTCTATGTTTACTAACTGTAGTTCTAAGCAACCTTGTTACTAACAACTATGGACATGTTTTCCGAAATAAATTATTATCATTATTATTATGTTGGTACGGATTTCCGATCACGGGCCCATGGGGACCCGGAATTTGAAAGACATTCATGGGGCCAAAGCCAACATGAAGAGGCCTTTGGTACCATAATTATTATTATGTTGGTACGGATTTCCGATCACGGGCCCATGGGGACCCGGTCATTTGAAAGGCATTCATGGGGCCGAAGCCAACATGAAGAGGCCTTTGGTACCATATAATATAAATGAGATGGGCGCAACTATGGAGGTCTATCCCCTAATACACCATGAGGATGTGCTAGCGGACAGTCCACCACAGTTGCCAAACTATTGCCAGGTAGGAAGCGACATGGAATTGGCTATGGGGTTGGGATGTTGTGGACAGGATTACCGGGCTATGGAGTGAGATAACGGACACCTACCATTTAAATATCTCATAAACTGAACTTTTGGTAGGCGGTGACTCGCCATTCACTAAATGGGCCCCTCAAACTATTGCCCACTCGGGGCAACGAGGCGGCAACATTGGTGTAAACGGCTAAGGATGGAGAGGTGTTCCTGGACTTTAAACTTCAAAATGCCAACTCGCCACTTACGGAAACACATCCATCCTTCGAGCATTTAGCTCTTGCGCTCCACTCTAGGCGGCCAACAAAGGCAAACTAGAGGCGGGGTGGGTGTGTAACTGTGTGTGAGTGTGTGTATAAGCGCATGTGTGTATGTGTACCCCTGGAGGTCTCGGGTTCGTGGTGTCGCTACGCACCAACAGCTCGCCACAAGCCGCCCTGCGATAACTGACTGCACTGGTGAAACGACAACACCAGCGGGCGATGAGGTCGTCATATCCCTACGCCTTTTGACTGACTGCGCTGGTGACAGACACCACAACACCAGCGGGCGATGGGGTCGTCACATCCCTACGCCTATTATTATTATTATTATTATTATTATACTATTAGAGTGAACGAAACGAACGATACGAAGTTCAAAAATCGAATTAGTTCGACACACCATGGGACAGCTGTCTCGACATAACAGTCAATATCAATCTACGGGGTTTGAACTATAGTCTGTTTTGAGCGCTGAATATTTTGTATATTCTCTTGGCTCTTCATAAGCGATAAGAAGAAGGTAATTTTATTGTTTGTCCTTCTATAATACATTACGGGTCATACACATTTCTTTGTTCGCGTCGCTCCTGTGGACATGTCAAAAGTTAAGAGTCTATAGCCAATATTTTTTAGTCAAGACTACATCCTGGGCGCCTGGGCAACTCTTGGTCCATTTGAATAAATCTTATGTTTGCCGTTTCGGAGTTGGTAATTTTATGTCCACAGGAGAGACTACTTTTGTTTCTTACGGTGTGTATTTATGACCAGTTGGCCAGTGCTATTCTTTGCATATGATTTTGGACAGAGACTTCGATGTCAAGGCAGGCACTAACTTTACTTCGATGTTACCATAAATGGCGGACGTGGTTAATGTGAGATGTATAGGTAGTTTTGTTTCAGTTTTATTACTTGTCTCGCAATTCCTTGTCCTACAAGCAAACCAAATAAGTGTTACCACTTCAATAAAACGAATAAGTTTTGTGAGGTGATACTTTTAACCATTTTTAAGTAGGTAGGTACTTTAATGGGTACTACTATTTTATCTATCTAATACCTTTAAACGAGCAATTCTTGTATATATATATATATATATATATATATATATAATCAGAATCTCGGAAACGGCTCCAACGATTTCGATGAAATTTGGTATGTGGGGGTTTTCAGGGATGAAAAATTGATCTAGCTTGGCCTTATCTCTGAGAAAACGCTTGGTACCGAGTTTCAGCCCGAGCGGAGCTCGGTCGCCCAGGTACTATTATTTTAAACTAGTTGTTTTCAGTCTGCAAAATATTCGTTAATCGCTATACCGCGGAAACTATGCAATTTTTCGGAATATACGAGTAAACTAAGTATCCTACATTCTTCACATAGTCTCGAACTATCTCCATATCAAAATTCATCAAGAATAGGCACAGCGGTTTATGCGTGAAGAGGTAACAGATAGACAGATAGAATTACTTGCGCATTTATAATATTCGTAAGAATTATTTATGTTCATATAGTCATGGGCAGAGATCGGAATTTTCACGGCAAAATATAAGACTGTCGCAATCAAGCCAGTGTTAGAACCAATTTTTATCGATATCGACAGTTGTGCAATAGAAGAAAAAAACGGTACACTAAATAAAAAAAACATATTTAATACAGAATTTTAGGTCAAGTTTGTATAAAATTATATAGAGACAGATGCAATTTCTTCATCGAAGTCCGCGTCAGTACACACAGCAGCACATGACATTTTATTTGGTTTGTGATAGTGATAGGAGTAGATAATCATTAATTTACGTTATTTATTTAACGTAGCGTGGGACGTCCTCGGTGGAGCGATGATCTTCGCAAGGCGGCTGGCAAGAGTGGATGAGAGTGGCCGAGGATCGTGCTCAATGGTGTGCCATGGGAGAGGCCTATGTCCAGCAGTGGACGAACGTAGGCTGATGATGATGATGATGAATCATTAATTTCTCAACATTCTCTGGGAGTAGCCTGTTTCGAATAATTTATTGAATCAGGCGTTACTTTGCGGAGGTCCATATTAATGAACTAAAACAATTACTTTGCTCACCCGCGACCTTACAATAGTTACGTTTATGTTTGGGGGTTTGTCTGATAAGATTTATAGCATTTTAAAATCAAACAATATTAATGTTGCCTTTAAGACTAACAACTCTTTGTACTCTAGGCTATGTAACCACAAAGAACAGGTAGATAAGGGAACTAGATCGGGGGTATACAAGCTTACTTGTAATGACTTCAATGGTATATACGTAGGACAGACAGGCCGAAGTTTTAATACTAGATTTAAAGAGCATGTTTCGGCATATAGGAATGAGCATCCAGATAGATCGAATTTTGCAAAACATTTGTTGGAATCAAATCATTCATTGTTAGATTCAGATTCTTATGAAGTGTTACATTATTGCGGCAAGGGGTTGCGTCTGGATGCTCTGGAATGCATGAAAATAATTAGGTACAACACTATGGGGTCTATTATTAATGAACAGGTAAATTTAGTATCTTCTCCTTTACTGCGGCTTGGGTCGAATTTGAACAGTTAGTATTAATTAAATATGCCTTATAAATAAATAAACAAAAAAAAATCAAGGTAGTTTTATAATATGTCAATAAAAGTTAATTTTTGTGGGGTAGTTTGAGAATAAGAAAAATAAAGTGGGTACTTGAGAAGTTACAGTGACAAGTTAAAACATTTGTTTTGGTTTGTTAGTTTAACATTTGGTAGCATAGCATACGGTTGTGGTAACTCTGAAGATGAGCTCTGGTTGAGTTCGAAACGCGTCAGTGTAGCTTGGTGGTGGTGATGGTTGGGTTTATGTGATTTGTGTGTGTTCGTACAGTGTGGAGGTGGAGGAACTGCATGAACGCACATTTCTTGCATAAACGTAACTATTGTAAGGTCGCGGGTGAGCAAAGTAATTGTTTTAGTTCATTAGCCTGTTTCGTTTATCACCTGACCTAAAATTCTGTGTTAAATATGTTTTTTTATTTAGTGGACCGTTTTTTTCTTCTATTGCACAACTATCGATATCGATAAAAAAATTGGTTCTAACAATAGCTTGATTGCGACAGTCTTATATTTTCCGTGAAAATTCCGATCTCTGCATGGGTCATCCACCCATTTTCTAAATTCTAAGTGGTCTACTAAAAGAGACCAAGTGGCCTAGGTACTAAAAGAGTTAGACCACTTAGAAGATGGGTGGATGACATCAAAGGCGTAGCAGGAGGCACATGGACGAGAACTGCTAGGATAGAGTTGAATGGAGAAAGTTGGAGGAGGCCGTTGCTAATAAGTGGCATACAGACTGGATTTTCGTTGCAAAATAGTAAGCGTAGAGTGTAAGAAATAGTACAAGTAAATTCTGTAAATTAATTACTGACTGAAATAAGGCTATTATTACTATTATTATTATATAGTCATGGCTAGGTACAGTCAACCAATTTGATTTTCATGCGATCGCAGGAACCTGTCATTAGGACATCTATTTCGCACATTAAGCAAACAAATATAATTATTGTGATTGTTAGCGACGTGCTCAAAAATCGTTATAAAATTTGTAATATTTGTTATTACGGGTATAACGGCCCGACATTTGTAAAGTGTTTTTAAAATTAACATAAATTTAAGGGTAGATGGGAAGATACGTGTGACGTCACAGTGTTTTATTAAAACCAGAAAACGAGCAGTGACGCAGTCAGTCAGCCTTTACTATCGCGCGCGACACACGTACCTTCTCTCTCATACGTCTTTCTCATGTACCTACGTTACAGTTTAAAAATAAACGGTTTTAACGTAATTTTGTTTCCGAGTTTTTTACCTTTTTGCCATCGCGCCAGTGCACCAGCTACAGTGATGAAGTTTTATGGTGACTAAGGAATTAAATGTCGTCTGTATAGTCGAGGGTATAAATCTATATACTTGGCCATCGCGTCAATTACATGCAACTTTATGATTAGTGACATTTTTGTTAGACGACCAGATGGCCTAGTAGGTAGAGAACCTGACTACGAAGCTTGAGGTCCCGGGTTCGATTCCCGCGTCGGGGCAGATATTTGTATGAATAATACGAATATTTGTTCTCGGGTCTCGGGTGTTTAATATGTATTTAAGTATGTATCTATCTATATAAGTATGTTTATCCATTGCCTTGTACAGTCGAGTTCTCCAATATCTGTACAGCCAACCGTTCATAAATATCTGTACATAGACCTTATTACCGTAACATAAGGTTCATGTTTATATATTTATGAACGGTTGGCTGTACAGATATTGGAGAACTCGACTGTACCCATAACACAAGCTATGCTTAGCTTACTTTGGGACTAGGTCAATTGGTGTGAATTGTCCCGTGATATTTATTTATTTATTTATTTATTTTGACGTCGTTTCTGACGTCGTTTATGACCTCGACTGTACAATATTTTACCCTGTTCCTCCGCCAGCCTTCTGTAAAAGGTTGTAATCAATTATTAGGTACGGATTAAGCAAATAAATTCACATTAAACACATCAGCTCGTGCCTTGATACGAGCCATTCGCAGTACTTAGCACAAGCAAATGCGCCGAGATGCAGATGAGGTCACGTTTACAATACTCAGAGTTCCTAGTAGGCTCATAATAAAATACAGTTTATATATTCGATAAGATAACTGGACGGCAAGCTCCTCTTATGCGATCCGCAATCACGCAGCTGTGTACTTTAAATGTAAACAAGAGTTTTTCCTACCTATTAAGTATGAGTTGGCTATGACTTGCCTCGTTGTTTGCATCTAAAAGGTGAGAATCATACCTAACGACATTTTGTAGAGAAAATTACCTCACTAAGCCGAGATGATGATAAACACCTTGGTACCTAATTTGAGGATGAATGACTCCACTCAGAATGAGAGGGCTTGGGCCGTAGTATCCACGCGGGCCCTGTCCAGATTGGCAGGAGAGTACAGTGTCCTCACGATGTTTTCCTTCACCGTAAAGCTAAACTTAACTAGGTAAACTTCAATGTAATTCCGCCCGCACATAAATCAAAAAAACTCTGGAAGTGCGAGTTCGGGTTCGAACCCACGACCCTCTGTTTTAGAGGCCATAGGTTAAACCGCTAGGCTACTCCAATTTTTAACAAGTACTAAATAGTTATTTCTACTAAACAAATGTTAACTAATCTGTAGAAACGTTTAATTAGGCTGACAAGAGGCTGACATTCAGTACAGTTAGTGTTTTTTAAAATTTTAATAGTATTGGAATTATTAACAAAAATATTATGCATTTTACCACAAACATAACTAAACGTAGTAGGTAGTTTGGTGGGTCAATTTTCAGCGGTTTTCTTCATTAACGTCACATTAAATATTGTTGAAAGAGATAATGCTCAGAGTAACCTTTTTATGAAAACTAGATAAAGGTAATATAGATGCTGAGTCTTTTGATTAAGGTTGTTACGACTAATTGTCCTTTCGATGTGATCATACATAACATAATCGTGGCAAAGTACCGTACCTAATGAATTTTTACCCGAGTGGTCAAACTCCCGAATATTCACCTAGGTTTAGTGATCTATGCGTACAAACATCGAGCTGACACTTATGTGATTATTCACATTTCATTTTCACAGCCTTCAACCACCTTCAACTCATCAACTTCAAGAGGATCCCACCTTTGACCGATCACAAGGCAAGTAATTGTTAATCTGTTACTCACGTCCTTGTCAGTTAGACAATAAATCGTTTTTGTAATTATTGTTAATCGCCGCGTAAATGTTTAAACGTTTTACTATGCAATGCAAGTTCGAAGATCGTATTCCCGTAGTGATTGTAAATGACAAGGTCTCGTAGATAGGCAGGTAGAAGGACACAATGAAGCAGTCACAACAAAGTAACAATCACTCAAATGTGACCACGTCCTCTATTTGCGGGGTATTTAGCTATTTACGATGCTTTTAACCGAATTCCGAAGTAACTATAGCCTGTTAGTGAGCGTTAGTGGATTTGGGACAAAGGATTTTTTTGGTATTTACAGCCAGTCACAACGTTATATGACAGTCAGTTTATCTGTTTGATTGTTTTCTAGGGTAAATAAGTAGCTAAAGACATTTGTTTTTTGCCCTAAAACATTTTGTACAAAAATAGATATTAGATTTTTTTGCTAGGGCAATGCGACTGCTTAACGCTCTTGTGGCTAAGGTCTAAAGGCCACCGCAAACTGCAGCAAGGGACGTGCGCGTGACGCCGACAGAGCGTGCCCAGCGCGGTCTATAACACTGAATCATGTATACGGTGACGCACTCCGCCAGCGCGGCACAGCGTATATGATTCAGTGTTATACAGCGCGCTGGGCGCGTTGCGTCGCCGTCGCGCGCACGCCCCGTGCTGCGGTCTGTGGAGGGCTTAAGACATCGATGAATTTGCTGACGGCTGTCAGTCAATGCTTGCAAACCTCAACAAGTTTTTATGTGCCGTAGATACACGTTACGTAATGTATCTTATTGTATGTATCTTCCTTTTATAGTTTAATTGAGCTTTTATTTGTAAATACGTACTTACATTCTTTAGGGTTCCTTTTCCAAAGGGCGCAAAAGTGCCCCTGTTACTGCGAGACTCCACTGTTTATAGATAGAGTCATTCATGATGACGCGTGCCGTGGTTCTTATTGCAATATCATTAATGACTAATTTTGTCAAATTCACGCGTCTTCATACTAGGGGCGTTCAATAAAAAGTCAGAATGAGTATGTTATAAACAACTTTTACTAAATGTCATTTTATTTTTCGACATAGTCACCTTTTAGCATAATACACTTAGTATACCTTTTTTCTAAACTTAAAATTCCATTTTTAAAAAAGGTCTCATCTTGAGTACTTAAAAAATCTTGTACTGCAGCGACTACCGCGTCGTTGTCTTCAAATTTCTGGCCTCTCAGGTATTGTTTCAATCTCGGAAAAAGGTAGAAATCACTGGGAGCGAGATCTGGTGAGTACGGAGGATGCTTAAGGATATCGAACCCAGCATCACGAATTGCAGCCATTGCAACGGCGGACTTGTGTGCCGGGGCATTGTCCTGGTGGAACAGCACAACTTTCGAGAGTTTACCTCGCCGTTTTTCGCGGATCTCATTGCGCAATGTTGCTATTTGTTTGGCGTATAATGTGCCCGTAATAGTGGCTCCATGCTCGAGATACTCAATCATTAATACCCCTTTACCATCCCAAAAAACAGAGCCCATGACCTTACCGGCAGATGGGCTCACCTTGAATTTCTTCGGAGTTGGAGATGATGGCCTTTTCCATGTCATAGACTGCAGTTTCGTTTCTGGGTCGTAATGATGGATGGATGTTTCGTCCATTGTTGTAAATCGCGCCAAAAAAAGTTCCCGGTCTTGCTGCATCAGGTTCAAAGCTTCTTGACAAATCTCTAGTCTAGTTTGTTTTTGCGTGTCAGTAAGCATTCTTGGTACCCAACGCGCAGATACCTTTTTCATACCCAAGCGTTCATGTAAAATATTATGCACGCTCCCCGTTGAAATCTTTACATTTTCAGCAATAAAACGAACCGTGACACGACGATCCGCCAAAACTGAGTTTTCGACTTTTTTCACAATTTCTTCAGTTACTGCTGTAGTAGGGCGTCCGGAGCGGGGGTCGTCCATTGTCGATGTTCTTCCACGTCTAAATTCGGCGGACCAACGTGCGACTGTCGAATACGGAGGAGCATTAGACCCTAAAGTGTCCCGCAAATCTAAATTGACTTGGTCCGTAGAAAAAATTTTCAAACACAAGTATTTGATAACGGCGCGCAGTTCAATTTTCTCCATTTTCGCTAACGTACTCAATAGCATTGCAAAGAAATTACCGTATATTTTTTTAAACAAAAGACAGTTAGTTTTTTTTTCATAGCAATCAGCTAGATAGATTAGCTTTACCGGCCAGTATTTAATTTCGTAATATTAAAAGAGTTTGCATCTCATTCTCACTTTATATTGAACGCCCCTCGTAAATGGCACTATAGCTATATCTGTCAGCCTGTGCGTCCGTCCGTCCATCTGCCGCAGGGCTTAATCTCTTGAACCGTAATCTGTGGCTGCTATGAAAACAAATACTAAAAATAAAATTAAGTTAAAATTTAAAGGAAGCCGTCGTTTTTAACTCGGTCTTTGTAGTTTTTTACTGAACTATTTCTAAAACATTGTAAGGAGGTACGGAACCCTTCATGTGCGAGTCCGATTCGCACTTGACAGGTTTTATCTGTCCTCTCTGCCATTAACATAATAAGTGTGTTTTTCTCTGACTGTAAACTAATTATTATTAAATTGAATAAATAAGTTAATTATTTAATTAAATATATGCATTTGCAATGCACGGCTAAATGCGCCAAGAGCGCGAGGCTATGAAAAAAGTATATGTATATCATTAGGTACATCCTTCTACTCGTAATCGTATACGTATTTACTTAATATAGCTTTTGCCCGCGACTCCGTCCGCGTGGAATTAGTAATTTGGGCAGCTTATTTTTTTTTATCCAATTAGCTTTTTCATCAATTATGGCTCTCCTTAGTTCTCAAATATCTTCAATGTACAGACACCGACTTGTTACAGATTTATTATATGTATAGATATAGATTAAAATTCTACCAAATATTTTCTTCGTTAGGAAAGGCATACTGCATTTTATCACCAACCTATAGCATGAAAAAAATACTGATCCATTATTTAGGATTTGACTATCTGCTGAACTACGAGTATATGATCAGTAGTCATTAGTGGTTATTTTATTACTGTTTATGCCCACATTGCTCAAATCTTTCGCCACCGTTCATTTTACATCCTTTAGTTCCAATTTCTCACGTGATACAAAATTTTATGTTCGGAGACATTTTAAATTTTAAATGTCCACGTGTAATAAAATCACGAAATATGTGAATAATATTGGCGGGTTCGCAACATTGCGGTTTGTTACGTAGGCAGTTTTATCGGCGCGGGACCACACGGGCGTGTTTTGATAAAGAGCACAAAAGGCGTTATGTGCCCTGACAAGAATAACAAGCGTAGAGGGCTAGAGGCTATATAAGCATGCCTCTAAACGATGATCGGTATAAATAAACTGCCCAAAGTGAGGTTATATAAGGTCATCTAGCCTGGCAAAGTAAAAAGTTGACGTCGAGGTTTGTTGGTATCATTTTCATCGTCAGTTGGATTTAGTGGAAGCTACACAAGCTTCAAAAATAAATCTGCCGAAGTACTTCGATAAACAGCGAAAAACAGCGTTGTGGCTTGCCACAACATTATGCTGAGTGGGTCCCAATTTATACTATTCGATATATTTTTTTTTATTTGTAAATTTCCTGTCAAATGTATTTTTTTCTGTGTTTGTATCGAATATGTGTAAATAAACATCTCTCTCTCTCTCTCTCTCTCTCTCTCTCTCTCTCTCTCTCTCTCTCTCTCTCTCTCTCTCTCTCTCTCTCTCTCATGTCTCTTAGTCTTAAATTAGTTAAGTAAATAACTTATGACATTGTTATTATGATTATACTAACAAATATTAAAATGTATGTATGAATATTGTGTAAATTTTGAATAAGAATCCATCATCTTTTGTTGTTTTTGCTGTGCCCTTGCAGGGCGTCACATGTTAACCAACTTATATTTAAGCTCCTTCTCTGTAATGTGACTTGCAATAAAGAAACTATAAGAAAGCTCACTTCCAATCGATGATGATCGCTGTGAACTGCCAAAAGTAAGCTAAAGATCCTCTTTGATCTGAAAGCACTGTTTAAGTGCATGCTGAGGTTTGTTGGAGTTTTTTTTTGTCAGTCTAATTTGGCTTGTTAAGAGTAACAGATGCTGGGCTTTAATCGTTTCTGCACGTCTTTGCTGCTAAAATAAAAGTATCGCAAAGAATAATCTCTAATCGATTTACCTATTGATTTTAGTCAAATCATACCTAGTTTAGTCGCCAACTTTCGTTAGTTAGTTTCTTTCGGCTAAGTCCAGAAGAAAAATTGACAAATAAGTAAAATGTGTATAATCATTGGGTCATGTGTGCTATCTATCACGCCGCGCGTAAATGGACAAAGTATCTCATTATTGCTCCGGCAGATTGGGTGACATTCTTCTAAATAACCTTGTGAGAATTCTGGCATCTTCAGATGTGTTGCCCGTCTGTCTGTTTTGCTCTCACAGGCCACAGCTTTATGATAAAAGCGGGCTGAATCTGAGATGGTCGAAAGGACGGCCCACGTGTTTCATATGCCGTTAGTTAGGTTCACTTTCTTTCTGGAGCCGAACCGTGGTTTGTTAGAAGTAGAGCGTCTGCGCATCAA
Source organism: Archips crataeganus (assembly GCA_947859365.1). Taxonomy (NCBI): domain Eukaryota; kingdom Metazoa; phylum Arthropoda; class Insecta; order Lepidoptera; family Tortricidae; genus Archips; species Archips crataeganus. Next base: position 9,941,982 of record OX402066.1, on the reverse strand, counting down.
TGTTTATCAATAAATTAAGGTTTAATGACGGCGCAGCACCAATAAATGTATCTTTAATCTAAGTATTAAGTAAAATAAGTTTTAATGGAAATTTCATTTTTAATACAAGATTTTATCTGACTGTATTTCGCATTGTTACTCAAACTATACTACCACTCATAGGTTGACTGTTAGAGATCCCTTAAAGGGATAAGTTCGCCTTTGTTCATATATCTTAACGGTTGTCAATAGCGTTTTGTTTATTTCTTATTTTTTTTCTATACAATAAAGAGTTTACATACATACATAGGAACTACATATTTTTTTTTTTTTTTTTTTTTTTTTTTTTTTTTTTTTTTTTTTTTTTTTTTTATGATATAGGGGGCAAACGAGCAGACGGATCGCCTGATGGTAAACGATTACCGTCGCCCATGGACACCTGCGACACCAAAAGAGTCACAAGTGCGTTGCCGGCCTTTTAGGTAGGAGTACGCTCTTTTTTTGAAAGCTTGAAGGTCATATCGGTCCGGGAATACCGCAGCAGGAACCTCATTCCAGAGCTTTGCTGTGCGAGGCAGGAAATTTCTGGAAAAACGCACAGTAGAAGACAACCAACCATCCAGATGGTGAGGATGGAAGTGTTGTCGCGTAGGGCGGTGGCGGAAGGATGCGGCAGGGATCAACCCGAATAACTCCTCGGAGCACTCTCCATTGTACATGCGATAGAAGATGCACAGTGAAGCTACATCTCTACGCAGCGCCAAGGAATCAAGCCCATCAGAAGTTCGTTGGCAGCCGACTATTCGAGTCGCTCTCCGTTGTATGCGATCCAGAGGGAGAAGCTGGTACCGGGGAGCCCCCGCCCACAGATGAGAGCAGTATTCCATATGTGGGCGAACCTGCGCCTTATAAAGCTGAAGGCGGTGGGCTGGAGTGAAATACCGTCTCGATCTGTTGAGCACGCCGAGCTTCTTCGAGGCTAATTTAGCCTTACTCTCCAAGTGGTCGCGGAACTGGACTTCACTCGAGATGTCAATACCAAGGATTCCGATACTGGCTGTGGTAGCAAGGGGAGTGCCTTCGAAAAGAGGAGACGCGACAAACGCAGACTTTTTTGCGGTAAACGCGCAAACCTGTGTCTTAGTGGGGTTAAAACGGACTAAATTAAGTCGACCCCATTCTGAAACTTCTTTTAGGGAAGTCTCAATTTCAGACACAAGTTTATTTCGGCACTCTATAACGTTTTCCCGAGAAATACCGGCGCGGCCGGTGTAAGAGGCATCAACCGTACTATCATCCGCATAACAGTGAATGCCGCCGGATGGCAGCATATCATTGACATGCAGAAGGAAGAGCGTAGGCGATAGCACACAGCCTTGAGGGACACCAGCATTCACAGACATGGAATCAGAGCATGCACCGTCAACTACAACCTTTATGCTTCTGTCCGTTAGGAAGCTGCCGATCCATCCGCATAATTTCTCAGGAAGCCCAAAGGACGGAAGTTTTGAGAGGAGCGCTTTGTGCCAAACCCGATCGAAGGCCTTCGCCACATCTAAACTAACAGCCAATGCTTCACCCTTTGTCTCAATCGCCTGTGCCCAACGATGTGTCAGGTAAACCAGTAGATCGCCGGCCGAGCGGCCGCTACGGAAACCATATTGACGGTCACTGAGCAATTGTCGGTCCTCAAGGTATCGAAGGAGCTGGCGGTTGATAACGGACTCCATTATCTTAGAGAACAGGGGAGTTATGGCTATTGGCCTATAGGTAGATGGATTAGAGCGGTCACCTTTTTTAGGGATCGGGTGGATCAGAGCAGACTTCCATGAGAACGGGACTACGCCAGAAGAGTAGGAGAGCCGAAAAAGACGCGTTAAAACCGGAGCCAACTCAGGAGCGCACATCTTCAACACTACCGGAGGGATTCCATCAGGCCCATTGGACTTATGGATATCGAGGGAGAGATGTGCTTTACGCACTGAGCTTTGGTGGAACCGGATATCCGGCATACAGCTCTCACAACGCGGTATGGTCGGTGGCATGCGTCCCCCGTCATCCAAAGTCGAGTTGGACGCAAAGAATTTACCTAGAAGATCGGCTTTTTCCTTTGCGTCGTGGGCCAAAGAATCGTTACCCGCGTGTAGAGGCGGAAAAGAAGGCGTGCAGAAATTCCCCTGGATAGCTTTGGCAAGAGACCAGAACGCACGAGTTCCCGAAGGGAGGCGCTCTAGTCTCTCACCAATTCTACCAATGTGCAACGATTTAGCTCTGGCAATGTCTCTTTTAAGGGACCTGGAGGCAAAGTTAAACTCCTTTTTTAAAACACTGGTCTTTACATCCCGAACCTTCGCTGCATTTACTCAAGCTTGGTAACACTCCTGCTTTCGGCGAGAAGCCATTTTACAAGATCGACCAAACCAAGGTTGGGATCTGCCACCAACGGGGACCGCTGAGGAAGGAACAAAGAGTTCCATTCCTTGCAGCACCACGTCAGTAACAGAGTCAGCAGCGACGTTGGGATCATCCAGCTTGAAGCAAACATGCCTCCAAGGGTAGGACGCAAAGAAGGACCGCATCCCATCCCAATCTGCTGACTTGTAATGCCACACACGACGGCTACAAGCAACTCGCCGACGCAGCGGGCACGTGAGTGGCACCTTACTCCGGATCAGGCAATGATCCGAGGAGCCGAGAGGGGCCTCAACGGAGATTTGGTAGCCTGCCGGATGAGAAGTCAGCAAAAGGTCAAGCAGAGAAGGCTCCTGGTTCTGCACATCTGGTATTCGCGTAGGCGCAGTAACCAGTTGCGTCAGGCCATTTGCCAGAGCAAAGTCGCGAACAGATCTCCCTGCATGATTGGTCCTGCCAGAGCCAAGCCATTCGACGTGATGGGCGTTGAAATCGCCGAGTATCACAATCTCTGCAGAAGGGACCTGCTGTTGCACGGAGTCCACAGCCATTTGGAACTGCTCCATGAGTCGGTCAATTTCGCTGTCACCGCTATGGGACCTATACAGGCACGCATAGACGCGTGGATGGTCGTCGCTGTCCACACGTAACCATAAAGTGGAGAGGTCCTTACCTTCAAGATTGCTGAGGTGACGAGAACTGATATCATCTCTAACGTACACACACACCCCAGCCCTAGGTACAAAAGAGTGTTCTAATCCGTACCCAGGGTAAGAGAGGTAAGACGTGTCTGCCGGAGACGATATCTGCGTCTCAGTCAGAAAGAGCAAGGCCGGCTTAGCTGTCTCAAGGTGGTGATGAACAGCATTGAGGTTGGAATGTAAACCCCTGATGTTGCAGAAGTCCACGGCCAGCGTGACAGGGGATGCCGTAACTGCTATGCTCTCGCCCCTAGCAAATGTGGAATTATGAAAGAGCGCAGTTGGGTTGCCCCCCCCAGAGTACGATGGGGCAGAGTCTGGGCTTCCATGCTCAGGCACAATGCTACCTGAGCATGGCAGCCCAGAGAGGGATTCTCCAGCGCTAGCGCAGCTGGTACCCTCCTGGGGTAGTCTGTTACTCAGCCGCGCCATCATCATTTTTTTTTTGTTGGGGGGTGGGGGGTTGGGCCTCCGGTACCCTCACTCACTCAGCGAAACGCAAGTAATGCTTCACGCTGGTTTTCTGTGAGGCAGTGGTATCACTCCGGTCGAGCCGGCCCATTCGTGCCGAAGCGTGGCTCTCCCACGTTAAAAATGTACACACCAAAAATTTTATATCAATTCTATTACTAGACCACAGTTTCTGCAATGTGGCTTTGAATGTGGCTGAAATGTCTGAAGGTATAGGAATAAAATTTCCTGTTTATGTACTGGGTGTAATAAACTATTAAACTTTCGTGATTTTAACTCATAAAGAGATTATGAGTGAAAATCGCGAAAGTTTAAAAGTTTTTAGTTTTTTTTTATCAATGATATTTTGTTCGAGGGACACAAATGTAAGTACCTAATTTTTCTGCGTTCTTTCGTGTTAACCATGTTCATGATATTGGAAAGTAAGTACCTACATAGTTTCTATATCCAAATAGTGATGTCAGTAGCTTCATGATTATCTTTAATGAAACTTTGCTTTGTCATTTATTGTTTGAAAGAACCGGCTGAAATTACCGTAATCTTAGATACTAATAATATAATACCAACAATAATGACTTGCCTAAAAGGTTACGACGTTATAAATATACCTACTTACATTAGAGAAAGTTTTTTAACCAATTTAAAAAACGTGGTCCCATTGGGGGTGACAGACCGCATTTCATCGCATCAAACAAGTAACAAAAAATGGTAGTAACAAGGGAAGGGTGACGCGAGAGGTAAAATGAGACTCGAGCACGAGGCGAGTTTTGAGTTTATAAACAAAAAGTTTATCGCGACAGTCACCACAAAGAGACGGTTCAGTTGTACTACCCTATGTTTACATTATAATCACTTTGATTTTTTTCATAATTTCAGTATGTGGATAGCATCCGACCGAAATTAATATGTGAAGCCAAATTCGAAGCCGAATATCGGTTTGTATACTTTGTATAGTTCTAACCGAAACTGAAACTTAATTTCGATTCTGGTGTATATTTTTAAAGCTTGCGTTCTTTTTAGCTTTAGTAAATAGGCAGGGTGATTCGGGAGATATGAGTAGGACCAACCCTATCGGAAAACGCTGGTACTTAGTATACCTAAACACGTCGACTTGAGATCCTCCTCCTTTTGTTTTCGTCGGTTGATGACATACAATATACCCACTTACATGTAAAAGGGTCTTATCTGGCCTACTCACAGATTAAATAGATTAGATTTTGATTTCGATCTTGTTGATTAAGTCGCTTTGAACACAAAAAATCAAAACTTGGTGTCGATTAACACGTTCCCTGTCCTGTGTATCCACTTGGATACAAAAATCGTGTTGCCTAAAAGTCGTGTTATCCAAAAGGAAACGTGATTATACCTTTTGGATATATATAAAACATACACACAAACATATCAGAATTGCGAAAAATAGTGATAAACTCATGACTGTTTGTGTTCCAATAAATAAATAAAAACATAAAATTCAAACTAAATGCAATAAACAAAATATAATAAATATTGAAGTGGACTTGAGGAGCAAAATTTTACCCTTTGTATGGGGGACAGGCAATGTAGTATTAAGTAAAATAATAAAATAAAAAATAAATATCATGGGACAATTCACACCAATTGACCTAGTCCCAAACTAAGCAAAGCTTGTACTATGGGTACTAGACAACGGATAAACACACTTATATAGATAAATACATACTTATATACACATATTAAGCACCCAAGACCCGAGAACAAACATTCGTATTTTTCATACAAATATCTGCCCCGACACGGGAATCGAACCCAGGACCTCAAGCTTCGTAGTCAGGTTCTCTAACCACTAGGCCATCTATCTGGTCGTCTAAACTAAATTATATATTTGTAAACATAAGAAACTCAACTCCGTAGTTGAATGCACCCGGCGAACAGCACCGGACTGCATCCAATTTGTTTGGGACACGCTGGTGGCGTTTGTAAACAGCGGAACATTAATTAAAGGCAATTAACTCGCCATTTCAGCCGTTAATGCGGATTTCCGGCAGGTAAACACCTCAATCCAAACCAGTTGCAAGGACAGAAAGTACGGGAAAAGTCAAAAGGCTTAATCTTTAATCAAACTGCGTAAATGATGTGGGAATGATAATGTCTGAACGGGTTTTCAGACTGCCGCCTGGCTTTTATTGTCGTTAAAATTTTGCTCTACTTTTTTTATGAAATAGGATGTCGAACGAGCTATTAAGTTATCTGATGGCCAGGAACCTATACATGGATGCACGAAACACTGGAGGATTGCAGAGTTGTTAGCCTAGAAGATTGAGATAAACTAAGTATACCTTGCCGGTAATGTCACCGGCTGATCAATTCTCCACGCAGTGCCGGCGTTAGCGGAGGGCGCAATGGGGCGACGGCCCAGGGCGCCAAATTTCAGGGGGTGATCGGTGGGGGTGGGATGCTTCCCCCGCCAAACTGACACTCGATTTTGATTTCCTTAAGTGGGCGCCACAATATTCTTGCCCGGGGGTGTCAGTGGTCGTAACGCCGACACTGTCTCCACGCCGGAATACAGCAGCGCTAGCACTGCTACTGCAAGATTACCGAGTAAAACAATGATGCGAGTGGACCTTGCAAGCACAAGGCCTTACCACCCGCAAATGATGCTCTACCGACATTTATTTGTCGTGCTTTGTGTAGGTACGAGTATTGCTTCCCAAGTGCTTTATCATTTTTGTCGTTCCTACATCAAAATAAAAACAATAAGGCTGATTGCCACATTGTTTTTAAGTGAAAATAGTTTTATTGTTTTAAGCCATACAAGTGATATTAAGCCTTAGGGTGTAAGAAATTCCTTGGTCCATATTCGTAGAGCTATATCTTTCAAGAAGAACGACTTCGAACCGTCTCTGCATTAAGCCTGATTTATAACTACGGTCAAATCTATCCGTAAAGTATTTCACGGTCAAATCTCAGCCATGGCCGCCAAAGACTGGGAACAATAATCCTCGGCGCGGTATAGGATTACTTATCTAATCCGCTGATGAGTTGACCTTGTGCTCACTGCGTCATTGTTAGATAACTTACCTACTTTATAGATAACACTTTTCAAATATCACATTTTGGGCCACTTGCTTAGTATAGAGTTAAAAAAAATCGTTTACCCTGGGTTAGGGATGATACTCGTAGGTTCTACATTTGAATATTGCTTAACTTTGGTTTAACACTCGGAGTTAAGCACCATTTACATTCCAATAAAAAACGAGGAAATAAAAATTTCAATGTCAAAATTTCAAAATGTCAAAACCGTAAAAAATCAAACATGCAAAATGCCAATAAATAAATTGTCGAAATCGCAAAATATCAAAATATACATGCCAAGCTAAAAGGTATCCCTCGACAATTTGCTATCTTGACATTCCGCTATCATTATGCCTTTCGACATTACGCTGTCTAGACAATCTGTTAGTTTGACATTTTGAGGTCGTGATATTTTGCTAGTTAGTGCTAAAAGTTTATAACAATTAAGAAATACAAAGAAAATTACTACTTATAACTTTTGCATGATTCGTTTTCATATAAGCCAGCAAAACTCATTGAAATCACTTCGTCTGGCTCTAAATCGGCTCTATTATGATTTTAGTGACCGGCGTTGACATAGAGAACATCTACGGCTGTTACTAATTGGCTGAAGTGAGTACTAGACTCAATTAAAGCAGCCCGAGGCCATTGTATCAGCGCCAAACTGAGCGGTGATCATGTTTACACTTTGGCCGCGAGATAACCCTAGGCCTTCACATCACACGCCGTCTGGTAATTGCTTCTACGTAGTTTACAAGTTATATTATAATCATAATAAAGAGGCCCACCCAATTAGATTTTAGGCTAAAAAGTAGCGTGAAGTGAATTGGTTTTGGCATTGGTTTGACCTATAGCCTCTCAAGCAGAGGATCGTGGATTCAAATCCCGGACTCGCACCTCTCAGTGTTTCAGAATTCATGTGCAAAATTACATTTGAAATTTACCTCAAGCTTTACATTGAAGGACAAATATCGTAAGGAAACCTGTACACACTTGCGAAGCAATTCAATGTAGTGTGTGAATTTCCCAATCTGCATTGAGCCCGTGTGGGAACTACAGCCCAAACACTTTCATTCTGAGAGGAGGCCTGTGCCAGCAGTGTATAAAGGCAGAGATGATGATGAACCCGGAAAGTGAGTCGGTGTCTTTCCGGTCTTGGATTATAAAAAACAAAGTGGATAGGCAGAGCGTTTTTCAGATTTCCTTGAATTAAATTTAAGGCCGGCGCAGACCAGATGCGTTCGCGTGTCACGCACCAGTTGTAATGAATGAAACTGTAAGAAAGATGACACACCATGTAGACGCATCTAGCACGCCATCTTTCTTACAGTTTAATTTATTACAACTGGTGCGTGACTCGCACAAGCATCTGGTCTGCTCCGGCCTAATCAATTTCAAGTTATGCAGGTACCTACTGATAAATTTAGCCAATCGTATATATACACCGTGAAATTTTAGTGGTTGTTTTCCCGAAACGAGGTGATTTAGTATCGATTGTACAATCGATTTATAATTACTATTTTGACTAGAGTCAAAAATCCAATTGTGAAAAACGAAAGTCGAAAATTACCGCAAACCAATAGTAAAGCTTCGTTGGTACAAGTAGCGTACGATCGTACGATAGATTAGGTACCAACGAAGCGTTACTATTGGTTTGCGGTCATTTTCGGCTTTCGTTTTTCACAATTGGATTTTTGACTCTAGTCAAAATAGTAATTATAAATCGATTGTACAATCGAAACTAAATCACCTCGTTTCGGGAAAACAACCACTAAAATTTCACGGTGTATATCATACTAAACTAAATACAAACTGAAACATGGATGCACAGAAAAACCCAGAAAAAAGACCAGCTCTGGGAATCGAACCCAGGTCTTCAACATTCTGTGCTGCATGCTTACCCTACACCACAACTGGTCCATCGTATATACTCTGTCAGGTAAAAATAACGCTCTGTTTGTACAGAACTTCAACAATTTTATTATTAATAGACAATGTATGAATGGAATGTAAGCTGTGAATGTAAAGGCGTTAATTAATTTATTGATTATAATTTATTTTACTACGCATTCTACGCATGATTGTGTGAGATACATCCATTAGGCTAAAAACACAACTCGAAATACCAGTTTGTGTTATTTTTCGCACATTACATTGTTTATTTAACATACATATTACGTTGAACATCGCATCTTAAACATGAGTGTTCACAAAAATGGTGAATACAATAATTCTTATGCAAATATATATGATATTGGTGTCGAATAAGGGATAATCAGTGATCATGCCTCCTTCAATTTACATAGTTGCGTAGGTATTGTAAAGCTGAGTTTAGACCTGCAAGAAAATATGGGCAAGTTGCATTACATTGCGAGGCAGTAAAGCGAACGAGTTTGAAGTGGTCCATCGATTGCCGCAATGTAATGCAACTTGCACGATTTTTCTTGCATGTCTAAACTGGGCTTTAAGCTCAACAAGACAACCACACCAACAGCAAGAATTGTGCAACTTGCATTAAGTACATTGCGGCGCTGGATAAACCACTACAAACTCGTTCGTTTTCGTCATCATCATCCCAGCATTGGTACAAGTAGCGTACGATCGTACGATAGGTTAGGTACAAACGAAGCGTTACTATTGGTTTGCGGTCATTTTCCACTTTCGTTTTTCACAATTGGATTTTTGACTCTAGTCAAAATAGTAATAATAAATCGATTGTACAATCGAAACTAAATCACCTCGTTTCGGGAAAACAACCACTAAAAATTCACGGTATACATATTAAAATTAAATAACCACAGAAAACGAGTTAAAAAGCATTTATCTCGAAATGGTTTTCGATTTACTATACATTGCAAAAAAATAGACATCCCCAATTCTGATTCAAGGTGCTGTGCGACCGCGACGCGCCCCCGTCCCACGTCTCTTCTGTGTGGCTTGCGCCTTGGGGTTTACATACATACATACGTACGCTTAAATAAGATGATTGTAAGCATTCTCAGGCTGCGGCATGACGGCTCCCACGTGACAATGTTATTTAACTTATGCAATCAGTATATCTGAGATACAAAAGTAATGGACGATTAATAAATACTTATTTGAATGTCAGTTGAATGGAAAGGTTGGGAATATTATTTTATTACATTCTTATACAGTTGCAGTCGCATCATTTGAGCCATGGACTGTAGTAAAATCAGCTATGGATGATGTGAAGATTAGGGTCGGATCACATTGACACGCGACGCAATACAACGCAGGGGTGCAGTTAATGTAGGTACGACCCCGAATTGGTCGACCCGGTATGAACAACAGCACGAAATAGAAATTTATAGAAATTTATTTTCGTTTTTCCATCTAAAAAATCGACTTAAGTACCTACTTTATTTTATTGAGGAGTCTTAAAATCCTGAGATCTCAGAACAAATCCTGAGATATGGTAACCTTGGGTGTGTTTTACACAAACTTCGTCTGACTAATGGATGGGAAGAGAGATTTGCTTAAGTACTTTGGGACACTAACTAGGTTAATTGGTGTGAATTTTCCCGTTATATTTACCTATTATTTAGACGACTAGATGGCCTAGTGGTTAGAGAACCTGACTATGAAGCTTGAGGTCCCGGGTTCGATTCCCGTGTCGGGGCAGATATTTGTATGAAAAATACGAATGTTTGTTCTCGGGTCTTGGGTGTTTAATATGTATTTAAGTATGTATCTATCTATATAAGTATGTTTATCCGTTGCCTAGTACCCATAACACAAGCTTTCCTAGCTTACTTTGGGACTGGGTCAATTGGTGTGAATTGTCTCGTGATATTTATTGTTTATTATATTATTTATTTTATTATTAAGTTATCGCTTAAAGTGACATGGATATTTTTATTTTTTCCAGATCCCATAATTAATGTGTAAATATCTACATATTATTATGTTTTAGATAAAGCACACTATTATTATTACCTATTATGCAGCGTAACAAAAATCATACCGTCTCATACACATAAAAGTATAAAGCAATGTAATAATAGCTTCGTTGCTATACAATATAACTATTAGACTATAGCTATAATTGTGTAGGCTTCGCAGCGGTCGGTGGCCGCAAGGACGTTTGTACGCGGCTGAGGTAAAACGCTACCAACTTCTCAGCCAATAGGAGTTATGCGTTTGACGTGTGCGTTTACGTCCGTGTACGTACGCAAATCAAAGCCTGACATTGAGTCCGCAGTGTTACCACTTATCTTATAATGCCAGTATTTTAGAGGGATATTTCGTGTTTAATTTATAACAGTAAAATAACTTTTAGTAATAGTTTCCCAACATCATAGGGAATAATCAGGCAAAATATCAATTGAAAGAAAACTTAACAGAAAATCCTGTGAACCTTAAAGTGATTTAAAAATACCTATGTTGTCAGTTCATAGATAATTAACGAATGCAGTCGGATAATCATCATAATCATCACTTCAGCCATAGGACGTCCATTGCTGGATATAGGCCTCCCTCCTTACATAGGCCTCCTTCCTTCACGGAAGAATCTGCAATTGGATCACTCATGCATTAATATAATGGGTACTCGTCACTGCGTATTGCATTAATAAAATGTTGGTCTTACGGTGTTAGTCCATTTAAGGCGTCATTTCCTCTATATGTCATGTTTTTATCTATGGTTAGTTTTTTATTTAATTTTATCACAGTCTTTCGAAAATCATTTTAGTTCGAAGAAATATATATCTTGGAGGTGGCTCAATTACACCCGATGTGACGAATTTTATAAAAATGACAAAAAGACTGAGCGGTTGGTTTTTAATTAGAAAAAGTTATAAGTATCTAAGTTATAGGTATAAAAGTTAAAATTATTTCGCTGATTAAAAAAATTCATCGTGTCATTTCATGTGCAGTAAATATTATGAAACTGCAGTGATATAAGGGACACTATAGAAATATTTTTTTTTTGAAATTTTGGACTTAATTGGTCGATTGAAAATAGTAAAAAAGGCAATTATTTCAACTCCCTTAATTGTCTGTTTTGACTCCCCTAAAATATTTTTTCAAATGTAAAGTTTTTATTTATCAAGACAGAATTTATTTATCAAACTAAGCTAACCTGTAACGACTACTTTAAACGGGACTTATCACGGATTTATATATTTTGTATCTATTTGCTAACTGACTTTTTTATTATTATTCCCATGCATGACATGTTTATTTTTTGGCTATATTATCATCGATATAGAGTATTCTATATCGATGTCTATTATAGTGAATTTAATTTTGTACGCCTATTTTTAGGTAGAAAGTGGAGATCAGACTAGTTTTAAGATCATTTATGTACACCTGCTTTCAACAAATAAATAAATATTATTATTATTCATCATCATCATCATCATCATCATTTCAGCCGAAAGACGTCCACTGCTGAACATAGGCCTCCCCCAAGGCTCGCCAAATAGATCGGCCCTGCACTATCCGCATACAATGCGTTCCCGCGAGCCCGCGACCCTCACCAGGCCGTCACTCCATCTTCTTCTCGAGTGTCTTCCGGTCCGCGGACCGGAAGACACTCGAGAACCTTTCAGCCCCATCGGCCGTCAGTTCTACGAGCGATGTGCCCTGCCCACTGCCACTTAAGTCTAGCGATTTTTCGAGCTATGTCCGTGACTTTAGCTCTTGCGCGGTTATTATTATTATATATTTAGCTCGATGTCAACTCGTGACCATGGCCACTGCAATGTGGCCGAAATGTCAAGGTAAATATATAAATGAAATGAAATGAAATATATTTATTGATGCAGAAACAAATGCGAATGCGTGATAAGTCCCGTGTAAAGTAATAGTTATGAGTGAAAATCACGAAAGTAAAAAACATTAATTGTAGATATACTTAAGCTAACCTAACTTACTGTTTTCTACGTACAAAGATGACATTATGAAATATGCAGAATACCGCACAGCTTCATATTTTGTACAACTAACGAAATTAACTAAATATCTATATCTGAAACTCGTTTTTCTAGAAGTCAAACTTGACTAGATACATTTTCTTGGTCTCCAAAAGCCCCTTTATAGAAAGTTTCATCAGAACCGTTATAACCATTTTTGAGATCTCGAACCATGTACATTTAAACATATCTAATACATAAAAATCTCGGGTCATGGTATTTGTTCACAAATGCATTGGAGGATGTGTTCAAGACGCTGGACTGGAAGGGGCGCGGCATTAACATAAATGGCGAGCACCTCTCACACTTGCGATTTGCAGATGATATCGTCATCGACGTCATCGTGGCGGAAACGCTGCAAGATTTACAACATATGTTGAATGGCCTAGCTGATTCTTCTCAACGCGTTGGTCTTCGGTTGAACCTGGATAAAACCAAGGTTATGTTCAATGAACATGTAAGTCCGGAACCAATTGCAGTTCAAGGCAATATTCTCGAGGTTGTTAAGGAGTATGTTTACCTCGGGTAAACTATGCAATTGGGATGCACCAAAAAAATAACCTATAGTTTTTATATTTTTAACCGACTTCAAAAAAAGGAGGAGGTTCTCAATTCGGTTGTATGTTCTTTTTTTTTTTTTTTTAACGTGTGTTACCTCAGAACTCCGTCATTTATGAACCGATTTGGAAAATTCTTTCGTTGTTTGAAAGCATATGCTTCAAGGTTGGTCCCGTTGTTACCGGAATCCAGTTCTGATGATGGGATCCATGAGGAATTGAAGGAACTCTTCAAAAGTTCAAGGGAAATGTAAAGCGATTTTAGTATTTTCAGTGACAAATCGAGCATTTGCATTCATAAAGTGTCATTTGGTAAACTAGATCTGATGAAGAAGACCGCAGATGGCCAACGGAACTCCTCAACGGGTCAAATCTTGCAAGTTGAATTTGACTCACTTCCCGGTTTCTGATTGATTTCATATTTTACATGCATGTGTAAATCAGGTGACAATGCAATATTATTGTGACATGGAGCTAATCTGATGATGGAGTTGGAAGGTGGCCATAGAAACTCTGTAATAAAACAACACAACCCCGTCGAGTTTGGGTTCATTTGAAACGTCTTGACGAGCACTTTGATCCCAGATGGTAACCAGGGTCTGATGATGGAGCTGGAAGGTGGCCAAAGTTACTCCATAAAGTAACGGCACTTACCCCATCGAGTACGGACTCATTTGACTCGTCTCAACGAGTACTTTGGTCCTAGATGGTAGATTAGTAGAAAGATATTTTCATGCTTATTGTGGTCGGTTCAATCAATTATTATTTTATGTTTTTTTGGGGGTTTTTTGAAGGAGGTTTTATTTTTTATTTAAATTTTTTTTTATTTGGAAAGAATAGGATATTTTAAGATACCATTTTCATCGATTTTGAATTTGGTTGAGTATTTATTTTTTTATATTTTTTTTAAGAAATACGTTGGATGACGTCACAGTGAGAGAGCCACGTTCCATTACCTAGAAAAATTCAAGTCGTACATAACATAATCTGTGGCACTGCTGAGGCGCTACTACGAAATTCGAAAATCGAAGTTCGTATCGTATTATCCCTCTCACTCTCGTGTCAAATCATATTAGCGTGAGCGGGACTGCACAAAACGAAGTTCGAATTATGCACTTCGTGTTAGGGCCTCTGATTTGTCTTGTCACTGTCAATAATAAGTACAAGTACGGCTTAGGGTCCTAAATGAACCATGACAAAATATAGTTTTATTTATTTCTCTTATTTTAGCTTCAATTATTCCTGTTTGTTAAATGGTGTGATAGTAAATAGATATTTTTTATTAAAATCTGATATTTAAATTTTTTTATATTTACTTATAACGTAGTAATTTAATAATTAAATTTGTAAAAAGACATTGGAAATACTCGTATACATTTCGGACTTTACGATAAATGACAACTGTTTAAAGCCAGGTGCGCATCATGTGATTAAAGTTCTGTCTTTGTCACTCTTTGCTGTTATAAGCAGGACAGCAACATTTCAAACTGTCAATTTGCTTTAGAGTGTAGACCTGCTTTATACCTTCCTTTGTGACGATTCACTGCAGGGGTCAAATGAAGGTCATCACTTAAATTTTCTTTATTTAATTCATTTTATCATATTTTTGGAATCTGATTTCTGAGAACGCTTCACAAAGCCTATTTCTCCAAACGGTTTTCGATTTATTATACGTTGTCAAAAATTGGGACATCCCAATTGGGTAAAAACAACTTCGAGAATGAGGCCAACAGAAGAATACAGCTGGGATGAGCAGCATATGGGAAACTGCGTCGAGTCTTCACGTCGCCAATTCCACAGAGTCTAAAGACGAAAGTCTTCAATCAGTGCGTCCTACCCGTCATGACATACGGTGCCGAAACATGGACACTCACTGTAGGGCTGGTCCACAAATTTAAAGTTGCTCAACGTGCTATGGAAAGGGCTATGCTCGGAGTTTCTCTAAAAGATCGAATTCGTAACGAAGTGATCCGACAGAGAACCAAAGTTATCGACATAGCCCAGCCCACCGCATCAGCATGCTGAAGTGGCAATGGGCAGGCCATATAACCCGAAGAACCGATAACCGTTGGGGTAGACGAGTTCTTGAGTGGAGACCACGGATTGGCAAACGTAGCGTGGGATGTCCTCAGATTCGGTGGAGCGATGATCTTCACAAGGCGGCTGGCAACAGCTGGATGAGAGTGGCCGAGGATCGTGCTCAGTGGCGTGCCATAGGAGAGGCCTATGTCCAGCAGTGGACGAACATAGGCTGATGAGATGATGATGATGATGGTGTTTGTTATCGAACTCCTCCGAAACGGCATGACCGATTGTTATGATTTTTTTGTCTATATTCGTTAGGTTTTATAATAAGTCGTAGGCTATTTTGTATACCCCTATTCTTCGCAGACGGAGTCGCGGGCAGCAGCTAGTAACATATAAATTCCATTATTTACATTCAAATGTTGCTTGCAGTGGCATAGCTAGCATGGGTGGCACCCGGGGTGGATATTGTAGGTGTAGTTTTGGGGTGCCAAAACTCAATCAAAAGTCAAAACTGTAAAAATTAAAATTAAATATAATAATTTCTGCCACAGTTTAAGGAATCTTTTCAGTACCTCTACCATGAGTTACACTAGTTTACAGTGACCGTACTCGCTAGCGACGGCGTAAATGATTTGTATGAAGAATTGTACTTCCGTAAGTGACCGCTAGAGGCGCTGTACACAATTCTCCATACGCCATATCATTTACGCCGTCGCTAGCGAGTACGGTCACTGTAAACTAGTGTAACTCATGGTAGAGGTACAGGTGGCACTTCTGATGTTCACGCCCCCCCCTCCCCTAGCTACGCCACAGGTTGCTTGAGTAGTATAAGATAATTTTAATTAGAAGGAATTACTAATGAAGAAATACTATCAGCATATAAGCAGTATTAGTACAATAGTTCGAAGGTAATTTTACTTCAAGTGTTGTATGTTACATCTTTCGAAAAATTAAGAATAAAACGAAATTTAACAGGGTACATGCATACTTGCGAGCTTTGCGCATATTTACTGGCAACATTTAACACGGTGGGCAAAGCGGCAAGTAGCAAGTAGCGCAGCGCGCGCGCATTCACGCACACTTCTGCGTGGCGGCGGTCGTCGCTTTTGTTACTTTTTTATTCCAACCAACCACTTGCTGCTTTTGCTTGTGCAGTGCTCTCAAAATACAAGTGTATAACTCTTATGTTACTGTATTTTTAACATCAAAGACTTGTTATCCGGTGTTTAGATGCAGTGATAAAATTATAAAGTTACTTGTTGCATCGTTCAAAGTGAAATCTGTCAAGTAAAGTCCAGATGTTAGAAGAGTAAACGGCAACAACCTCGTTTTGTGTCAACAAAATATAAACAGTGATCGAAACAAGTTCACGAAACAAAAAGCGTAGTGATGAATTAAACAATGATCTAAACTGGAAACTGGTGGAGAATGGGCTTCATTCACGGGCTCGCTGTGGATTATTGGAACTTGAATTTTGTTGCGACTTCACCCACATAGCGTTTATGGTAAGAACCAAGTTTCTTGTTTCGTAACTTTATTTTTTCACGGAGTCGACTTTCGCATGCAATTTTTAAGTTACTCCGTGCTTATTTAGTGATTTGCGTGAAGATGTGTAATGAGTCCTCACAAAAAACGTGTTGGTAGTTTGCGAAACTTTTATACCTACGCAATTTATAGTGTTAGCCCACACAAATGTATACAATTGCCTTTACAGACGCGTTTATCTGTTAGACCTTCTGCTTGAGAACTTGTTCAAGTTAAATTATATCAGAGGCACTTTATTTAATGTTTATTAGGTAGTTTTCTAGTTGGAAAGTAGGTACTGTATTCAAGTCCATCCAATAGGTATTTTGAGACCTGCCTAGAAAACATTTGAGAGGGTATAAAAATATGACGTTTGTTGGTGGTGATATCTTCTAATAATATATATAAAATTCTTGTGTTGTGGTGTTTGTTACTGAACTCCTCAAAAATGGCTCGACCAATTCTCATGAAATTTTGTGTGGGTAGGTCTGAGAATCGGTCAACATCTATTTTTCAGACCTACCCCTATTCTTCGCGGATGGAGTCGCGGGCAACAGCTAGTATATTTATATAATTTAAGTACTTAGGGAAGTTTTGTTAATGTAATTTTAAAATCTTTGAGCACCAGAAGTATCTGTTAGTAAAACTTTGAACAAGATCTTGATAAAAACAATCATTTTGATTTGTGGTTGCAAAAACATACTGTACTGTGTTGTTTATTAAATAAGTAGGTAAGTTTGGAGGCATATATGTTATCTTTCCACTATTCTATTTGTTCCTTATTCTAATTGGAACTTATTACTCATCTACTTATCAAATCAAAGCTTACACCTAATCAACAGCAAAATTCATATAAAAACTTATCTATCAGTACTGCTGTGTAAGGTATCCATACATTGATTAGAATAGAGTAATTTTCATGTTTTCTGAGTTGTAACCACATTGTTGTATTATTTGTAAATAATATACTTTCAACACATAATAAATAGAATATTACAGTAGTATAAAAAACAAATAAATAAATATCACAGGACAATTTACACCAATTGACCTAGTCCCAGACTCCAAACTAAGCAATGCTTGTACTATGGGTACTACACAATGAATAAACTTACTTATACACCGTGAAATTTTAGTGGTTGTTTTCCCGAAACGAGGTGATTTAGTTTCGATTATACAATCGATTTATAATTACTATTTTGACTAAAGTCAAAAATCCAATTGTGAAAAACGAAAGTCGAAAATTACTATTGGTTTGCGGTCATTTTCGACATTCGTTTTTCACAATTGGATTTTTGTTTCTAGTCAAAATAGTAATTATAAATTGATTGTACAATAGATACTAAATCACCTTGTTTCGGGAAAACAACCATTAAAATTTCACGGCGTATAGATAAATACATACTTAAATACATTATTAAACATCCAAGATCCAAGCACAAACATTTGCATTTTTCACACAAATATCTGCCCCAACTGGGAATCAAACCCAGGACCTCAAGCTTTGCAGTCAGGTTCTCTAACAACTAGGCTATCCGGTCAAATAAAAAAAAACATGTTTTACAGTGTAAGGTATCTATCTAACTTATAATTAGTTTTTGTTATGAAATATTTTTTTTAATACAACCTGACTACTTGTATAGATTATCCAGATACCTACATAAACAAAGAAAATTAATAGTAATAATAAAAAAAAACATTTATTTCAGGCCACAATAGCTCAAGACTATCCTATGATCTTACCTATATACTATTTACACAAAATTTCAAATCAATCTGATCACGGGTAAAATTTGATGTGCACAATTTGGAACTGATAACTTCTTTACTTCCATACCTCCCTAAGAGCATTGCAAGTTAAATACAAGCTTTTAAAAATATGATTAAGCAAACCAAACCGAGTGTCTCATTGAAAAACCGTTTTGTTTGTTTAACTAGGATTTTGTTGTCTTTAGTGCCACACCTATTTGAGTATCTTTTAGTAAACAAGTAGAAAATGTTTAAAACTAAATCCAACTTCAAACCTAAGATTTGGTTCATTTTGATTATTGGTTATTCTTTTATTTATGTAGTTAATTTAATCATAACATACAACCTTTGTCAAATTAAATTATAAACCAAATATGTACTACTTGCCTAAACTCGCGGCTTTGCCTGTGTTAGCAATAACTTTACGGGAAATGTTTACAATCATAAAGTTTGGCTTAAAAAGAGGACAATGCCATCTATTGAATGTGGATAAAGTTCATGCATTATCTTGAATGCCATGGTATCCACCTCAGGGTATCTGCCTCATTCATCTGTTCTCATTTTTTAAGAAATGGCAGATGATTCTAATACAGTTCCCAGATATATGGTAGACATACAGATCTACTATAATACCGAAAGCCCCATTAAAATCTACAGCCATATCTTAAAAAATGTGACCAGATAAATGAGGTGGTTGAAACACTTGAATAAATACCCCTCAAAATTTTTGGACAGCACTCTTTATTGTTGTAAGCTAAAATGTTATCACATAGGAACACATTACCAATATATTGAGTATCCTATGTTTATGTCTCAATCTAGATTTTTTGTTCTATTTATATGCCAAGTTTCATCCAAATCTATTCAACCGGTATTGCGTGATTGTCTAACAAACATCCAAATATCCAAACATTCATACATCTATATAAAACAACTTTGGTTTACTCAACAAAATTGCTAACATAAATTAGGTCTAGGTATACAGCAATTTGTCAAATGACTGTTCTTCTCCATGCCCTGTAATTTGTTTATCTTTAGTAAATTACTTAAAATGTAGTGTAGATAAGTACAGTACAATTGAAAAACTATTGAGTAAACATAACTAACGTAAAATTAATGTGACAAAGTCTTTATCCTTATACATCCATAACAACAGCTGCATAAGTAAAATACCATAATGAGTCTAAAAAACTCATAAATCACTTAAGTCTCATGTAAATTCCCTGCTCCATTTTGTATGTAAATGACAGTCATCTTTGTTTGTAAATACAAAACCAAGCGCAGAGCGAAATGGGCCATGTATAGTATGATTTACCTGAATATATGAATACACAGACTGACAAAGGAGTCTCTGGATGACTTCATTCAAAAAATAACAGTTGATTATATGTTATGAGCATCAATTGTCAGTTGCGGTGCGAACGAAAATGCAAATTATTCTCGCAATGAATTTCAAATCATAACCATGGCCATGTTGCAATTTAGATGAGGCCAAATTCATTTATTTCTCTGTACATGTTGCCAGATGCTTATCTTCAGGCTTTGATGTAGTGATTGTGATCTTTGGTAAATAAATCACTCTTTTAATAATAATAATAATAATAAAAATTAATTTATTCAGATAACTATGATCCATCATTTGTTAGTATTACTTATAAATATGTTAGGTACATGGTGTTAGTCAAATTTATGATATGATGATTTTATTTTATTGATAGTTGTATTTATTAAATGTGAATTGTGTCACTGGATCAAGAGCACTTAATCTAATCACATAATTTTTATTAAATTGGTAATAGGGATGTTGACACCACCAATCAACTGACATACTTTTTATGAGCTGTCAAAACACATTTCTCCCATAGAGTTTGAATGGCAATAGCAACATATGACGTCACTTGTTCGCATACTCAATTAACTAACTATTTATTTGTTTTAAAGCAACAAAAAATCTAATTTTGCAGTTAATCGAAAATTAATCTGGTTTTCAGGGCTAAAATAAAGCGTTTTTTTACTGGAGTCGTGTCTTCGAATTATTTTTTAATGGTGTCAACATCCCTATTATAAAAGGAACAAGGCATGTCACGGAATGAAAAGATCTTGTTTTTTCCTTCACAACAATATATAATTACTTTAGGTTTTTGGCTACCTACTATTAGGTACCTACTATTTTTGGATGGAGTAGTTCTGTGGAAATTTCTAAAAATATCTTTTTAGTGCACATAATGATCCTAAAGGCATATATCTAGCTACAGTGGTCTAGGTGGGGCTTTGACTATCAGTCATTCAAGATACTGTTGTATTGGTATGCAGTATGTAGGTATGGGTAGTATCTATTTTAGGTATGTAGAGAAACAGTCTAATTTTCATCTAAGTTGGTTTCAAAGATCCAATCTGAAGTTTACTGTAACATCAATTAATTATAATCGATTTTCTATGCTGACAAAGAAATTAAAATGAAATAATATTTTTACAGTTAATAACAGTTTCAGAGTTCAAACTCTCAGTCAGTCTGTAATTTAAAAACTTCTAACTACTATGTATTTGTAATATTGTTTTCTATAACCTAAGGTCTTTAGAGGTAAGTACCATAAGTAGTATAATTTTGCAATGGTAAAATAGATAAAATTTTCATTGTTGGATGTTCATTGGTATACTGTTTCTGCAAATACTATTTGCAATTATGTACATGAGCCTATTATTAATAATTATTATTCTGAGAGGTGGCCTGTGCCCTGCAGTGGGAAGTATATAGGCTGGGATGATGATGTTGAATTAATAAATTATACACAGTTGAAGAAACTATGTAGAAAATAAAAGTTTGAATTTTTTGAAACTAGCAGTTTTACCAGCTTGACCTTATTTAAAATTTTCAAGAACATAAAGATTACTATCAAAAAGTCAAACTTTAATTGTTTACTAAGGGGCTGTTTCACCACCCATTGATTAATTTTAACTAACAAATAAATGTGATGCCGTCTCTGTCTATTCGAACAAAACAAACAGAGACGGCATCACATTTATCCGTCAAATAAATTTGATCAATGGATGGTGAAACAGGGGGTTAGTCTATTAAATTTAATTAAATTAAGAGTTTAATTGTTTTTTCGGACTAAACTAAAGTACCTGTGTGTTTACATAAAATTGTAACTTCTTAAGTTCTTGACATTGGGTTCTTCATGGTCGATTATAAATTTAAATTAAATAACTCCAATCACTGTTTTTAATCAATGCCTGTTAACCACTTACATGTAATTAAGTACCTACTTCAGTACACACAAACAAAAAACAGGGTGATGCCAACCAACAGTGACTGTTGGTTCTTTCTCAACAAAATAAATAAAAGTAAGTAAGGAAGTAATTTCAAACTAAGTATTGCTTGATACAATTAAGCTAGGGAATTTCAAAAAATTGTTTCTTTTCAAGAAAGGCAGGACATAATTAAGAGAGTTTTCGTTTTGAATCTGTGGGGCTACAGGCTGTAAAGAAGCGATCGGTAAAATAAATGTTACTCAGGGTGCGGTTAAGGTACGCCGTCCCGCGTGCTATCCAGGTTACACTAATGGTATCTAATGCGAGTGTGAGCGAGATGGTTCGAACGAAACGAACTTCGATTTCCGTCGTAGCCCGTCAGGTTCATTTTATCCATTCCAGCTCCAAACCCTAAGCCCAAAGCGCGCAGAACATCGTGCGTTCGTGATCCTAACCAGTCCGCCTGATATATGGGCCCGCTCGCTATTCCGAGAAACAGTGGCTCTTGTTCGCCTGTGAGCCCCATTGTTCCCGCCTTGTTTACCACTCTTATGTGTTCCGTGTGTGCGAAGTGTGAACACGCCAGACGGCACGTACACCCTTTACCTACTTTACCTGCAATTATGTACAATCGCGGGAAACATCGCAATCGGAATAAAGCACATGGCAAACAATTTTTTCGGGATAACTTTGTTGGCATATATCCAGTTGTGTGACATGCTGTCAGCGGTGATCACATTAGCTTCGTCATCGTCATACCTGCGATTCATGATCAGACGGATAACATTCATTATCAGATATAGGCCCTCAAAATCCCTTGATTTCTGCATCCAATTACACGCATTTTGGATCACGTCACCTGGAACTGAAACAAAACCCGATATACTTAATTCGAAATTGCGTTTTAAATCACATTTTACCAAACAAAGGACAAATAAGCTAGTTATCAATGATAGGTGTGTAGAAAAATCTTGGAATTGGTAGGCAGGTAATTCTTTAGACAAAAAAGAAAACCGGATATTTTTTGATTCCCGTGTTGTAGTTGAATTAGGTATAGGCATGGATTAGGAGAATCGGAGTTAACAGATGATTGTGGTGTGAAACTATGCCACTTTCTATGTTTTATCGCAAAGAACATCACCATCCTTTTAGCTGTCTTAGTTCATTGAATTACCTATAAAACCAGGGTTGCCACCTTTAGGGGAAAAAAAATCGGGACAAATCGAGCATCCACCAGAGACGTTCGGAGTCTAAGGAAAATGAAACTTTATTTTGTGTTTTTATTACTTTTTTTATTATTTTTTATTGCAAAAATCGGGACAAAATCGATAGGTAGCCGGGACAATGTCTTCGAAATCGGGACGGTCCCGACAAAATCGGGACGGGTGGCAACTCTGTATAAAACAAAAGGTCAAAATCGTTTTTATAATTCGTATTTGCTTATTTTGTTTGAAGCGCAAATGTAGCCTAGCTAATGTAATTTTATTATACCTGTTATTTAGCATTAAAACGAGTATGATTTTGCATAGCATGCACCTAGTTTTGTTGTGCCCCGAACATCCGCTGGAGAATTATCTTCTACAAAGCTTACTTACATACAATACGCCTATGTTATACGGATAAAGCAATATTTTTGCCATTTATAATATTATGTAAGCCCAGTTTATTGTCATACTATACAGTTTACTGTATTTAAAAATCTAACCACCTCATTCACCATTTAAAGGCGGTTTATGGGAGTAAGGGTCTCAACAACACTGAATGGAGGTAATAATAATAATGTACGGTACGCGGTAGTTCGTTGATTATTACGAACTGGTATTGTTAGAATTCAGTATATAAAAGTAAGACCGGATGATAGGCATTCATTCGGCTTCCGATTCTGTGTACGTACAGTCGAGTCGAACCATTTAATTTCTGACCAAACGTAGGACGTTTTCACAGTAAGCGTCATTTTGATTTTTCTTGTCAAACAATGCGATGTCTCTGTGACATTTTCTGTGAAAAGGTTCCACAGTCACGCTTCAGTTGGTTCGACTGTAAACATTGTAACTCGGGTTGAAGTCCAATAATTGGTTGGCGGTAGAATTTGTATTTATGTATCCGACTTTAGAAACCTCGTTCTTAGTAAGAAATGGCGTAGACACTGGTCGTTGATTGGCCGTTTTCGTTTACTGCTGATACTCGTATATCCACAGGACATCGGGCATAAATTACCATTTTCTAGTTGGTCGAGAGGTTCCATCACTACACGCCATAAAAACAAAACAAATTACGTTAACTTGATATTAAATTACAGTATTCGCAAATAAACATCATAGTTTGACGAAATAAGTGAAGTGATGTAACTAAAACTATGTACCTTTTTTAGAATTAAAAAACTAAACCTAGGTATATGATGGTTTCGAACAGTTTAAAAAATAAAAACCTGCATAAAAGTGACTGGCTGGAGGAATGAAAACCAGTCATTTTTATGCAACTTTTTTATTTTTTCATGGGTTATAAATACGTTTTGTTCATGGGTTATAAATTTGTTTTGTTTTTATGGTGGCGAGGCACTACAATTTCGAATATTCTTGTTGCTCAGTAAGATCTGGGATCCAGGAAGACAACCAAGGGAGTGGAATATGGGCGTTGTCTGCCCAGTTCATAAAAAGGGATGCAAAAAGAGATGTACCAACTACCGAGGTATAGCTCTTCTTCCTACTGCTTATAAGATTCTGTCATACGTACTCCTGAGAAGATTAGAACCATACACGGAAAAAATCCTCACTGATTATCAGTGTGGCTTCAGATCTAATCGCAGTACAGTAGACCAAATCTTCACTTTAAAGCAGCTGATGGGAAAAAAGGTGGGAATACGCTCAAAACATCCATTCGCTTTTCGTAGATTTCGCCAGGGCTTATGACAGTATCGACCGCAACGCCCTGTTTACTATCCTGAGGAATTTTAATATTCCTACGAAACTGGTGGATATGGTAGAGGTAGCCACGAGAGAGAGTAGGATGAGGGTCCGGGTCGGGGGCCAGTTAACGGACGAATTTGATGTGATGACGGGACTGAAACAGGGAGATGCCTTATCGCCTATGCTCTTCAATTTGGTTCTAGAACATGTCCTTAGAAGAGTGCTAGCTCTAGACTTTGGACTGCAACTAAATGGAAGGCACAAGGTTATAGGCTATGCGGATGATTTGGCCTTGTTGGGTCAAACGAGTGTTGAAGTCGAGACAGCCGCCGCAGTCCTTTTTTTTTTTTTTTTTTTTTATGATATAGGGGCAAACGAGCAGACGGATCGCCTGATGGTAAACGATTACCGTCGCCCATGGACACCTGCGAAAAGAAACAGAAGCAATGAAGGTGGGCCTAAGGATAAACCACAGTAAGACTGAGTTTCTCCACATGAAACGCTATAAAGACAGACTGATTCCGCGAAAAGACCTACATGTTGGAGGTGTCACGTACAAAGGGGTTTCAAAATTTAAGTACCTAGGCTGCATCGTCACAGATACAAATACCCGTGAGGAAGAAATTGATATCCGAATCCAGAATTCCCTGCGATGTGGTGCTGCCCTACATAAGGTGTTGGCGTCTAGGCTTCTAAGCAGAAGCACCAAACTCCGCATTTACAAAACGGTGATACGACCAATACTTATGTATGGATGTGAGGCCTGGACGCTGACCCTTAGAGAGGAGAACAAATTGTTGGTTGCCGAAAGGAAGATCCTCAGAAAGATGTTTGGCCCTTGGCAAAGACCAGACCAGAGCCCTGAAAAACTTTGAACTTGAAGAGCTCATGGCCGAACCTAATATCGTTGGAGAGAGCAAAGCTCATAGACTCCGATGGCTCGGCCATTTGGAAAGAATGGGTGAAGATCGTGGCGCGAAGAGAGCATATGAGGGTCGTCTGACTGGCCGTCGTCCGGTGGGCCGCCCTAGGTATCGCTGGAGTGACGCCGTGGAGTCCGACCTTGATGGACTACAAGCTACAAATTGGCGGAATACTGTGCAAGATCGACAGTTATGGCGCTGTCTCGTATCGGAGGCCAAGATTCACTTTGGGTCGCTGCGCCAACGGAGTAAGTAAGTAAGTAAGTATAAATACGTTTGACTGACGATTAAACAATCACTATCCACAACTGTCCCAATGTTGCATAACTCGTAATGCACGTTCTCCATTACTATACATTCGAGTGATATGGAATGAGTGCCCGTATCTTATCGGTAAAGGAGTTTTACTACTATAATAGTAAGTAAACAGTTTTCGTATCAATTGAGGTCGATCAGTAATGCTTTAAAATTATTTGTTTATTTAAGGTCGAGCCTTGTTTACGTTTTAATGCAATGTGTCGTTACCCATTACCAATTAGGTGTAAGTACATTATCTACATTTGTATTCAAGCCCGACACACCAATTAACTCTCGTTGCTTTGTCTGAATAATAACGAGCTTTTAAAGTTTCACAGGCTATACAAGCTGTGCGTAGGTTATCAATACCATATTGCATGATAAAGTAATTAAATAAAACATGTAAAGTATATTATACCAGCGAGCGTAGTTGATAATATCAGCCAACTTTCAAGTTAAGCGGGGGCTTATGTCCACACTAGATGATACTTTATCAGTCTAATGACTATCGTTGCCCAGATGTAGGTGATTACCCACTTACTCGTACGAACTACGTAATCACTGTTTAAAGTAGTCCTCTATAAATTGATATTGCTATCAATTTTTATATTTGCTCTAAAGGTCGTTCCACCTGCCACACCTGAACCACTTGAGCTAAATATACGGTAGTCTGCGCTATCAAAAGTAAAGAAAAATAATACTTACAAGCTATCTTCTGGATATGAAATGGAGCTCTTGAAATGTGGGTCGAATCTATTGAAGACACTTGAGGCATAAATTTAATACAGATTAAATAGTGAATTTATAAACAGGCATGCGTTATCTGGACGGGCTGTCTGTGATGTACAATGTTACGAAAACTACTTAATGAACTAAAACAATTACTTTGCTCACCCGCGACCTTACAATAGTTACGTTTATGCAAGAAATGTGCGTTCATGCAGTTCCTCCACCTCCACACTGTACGAACACACACAAATCACATAAACCCAACCATCACCACCACCAAGCTACACTGACGCGTTTCGAACTCAACCAGAGCTCATCTTCAGAGTTACCACAACCGTATGCTATGCTACCAAATGTTAAACTCAAAGGGTGAGCAAAGTAATTGTTTTAGTTCATTAATATGGACCTCCGCAAAGTAACGCCTGATTCAATAAATTATTGAAAACTACTTAGTTAAACAATGATGGATCGTCCTATGCTGACATAATTATACGTCATACACAAACAAATGTCTCAATACGAGCAAGCATAACGGTTATATTACGTTTAGAATAACTTATATGAGAGCTAATAGACTGGTTCTCAAATAATAATATAAAGAAGTACCGCTCGGAGAATACATTTTGAGCATGATAAAAGATTCAGCGGTGTCGTACACAATGTGTATTTTTATGTCGATGACTGCATTAAGAATGAACTTAATCGATGCAATAACGTAAGCATTAATCACGACATTCACAATTCACGTAAGATAAGATAAGATCTGCATTTAAACGTTGTCTCTCAATAGTTAGCGAGTCAATTAACGTATATTGGTAGCTTTAAACATCGTATAATGTGCGCGCAAATGATTTATTGATTCTTCGACTTGCCAGACGCCCAGACTGCTTTTTTTACTGTAACAAAAACTATTGAATTGGTATTAGTTACCGTTTATAATGGGACTTAGGTACAAGTAAACTGGTAGGTACGCAAGTTAGACGGGCTTGATTAAAACGTTAAACGACATGTTGATTGTACGAGAATTCGATCGAAAGCGCCCACAGAGCACCCGACCAATTCGGCTTTCGCCAAGGAAAGGTATCGTAATTAACTTGTATGTAATAAAAACGATGGAGTAATTTGCATAAAAACTATTAGCGGTATAGATGACACTGTTTCTATCAAGTTCCTGCTGTCTCGTTATGGAGAAAACACGTCAAACATTAGTCGTTTTTGCGTGTAATTAAATGCAGTCTTTTGTCCGACAGGTTAACGAGCCGACGCAGCCATGATGTGGCCGCGACTGTACAAAGTTGCTGCTTTAATACTACTAGGAACTGTCAGCAAGGGAGAGATGCCCGAAGATGACTTTAGGATAGTTAACAGACAAGGTAAAGTGTTTTTCATTGCCCATAAATATGGAGCTACGTATCGTGTTTTAAGTTTTGTTTAGTTCTGCAACCGTTTATACAAAGTCGGCAAACGTGAAAGCTTTTTTCTTATATTCATTTGTTTTCGGAGCCTGTAAAAAGATAGCCACAATGTTGACTTTCGTGCTTTAGTTCGTTGACTTTGAGAGCGTGTATGCACACAGCGCAGTGGGAGATAATATGCAAATGCAGCGACATCTCGAATTAATCAACTCCAAAGCGACTTAAAAATGTTTTTTTCATGACGGGAATGGCCACAGTACTTGCGGGGAATATCTAAACAGGTTTAATTCGGCGTAGTTGTCCACATTGCGCTTGCATCGAGGTCATCCCAGCTCTTGCGAGTAAAGCAAGCTTAAATGACAATCGTAAATACATTGAATATTTACCGTGAAACGTCTCAAGCGACTTATCTGCTTGATGGACGTGTTGTCGTAAAGTATGCACAGCTAATAGAGTATTTGCAGTGCTCAAGCGTTAATTGGTTTCGTATAGGTTCCTGGTTAAAGTCTTCATTTGGAAATACCTTGTTTACATTGTCGCGACTAAAGTTAACTCCGTTGCAGATCTCCTGGCGTCCGACACCGATATGTTCGAAGATAACAGCACTAAGTCATTTTCGCAACTGCTTTTCGATGTGGCAAGGGACCAGGTGATCGTGGGTGCAAGGTGAGTACCTTAACTATTTATGCCTTCGCGTTAACTCCGAAATGCATTTCTGCGGCCTTGCAAGCTCAATTAGCATATGCTTACGGTTTCTTACTGTCAATTAAGTAAGCACAAGCAAGGAAAAAACTCTCCTTGTTTCTCTGATTACGATGTCTTTTGATCGACAGCCCGTTTGACTGCTTGCCGATAAATTGATAGCTTAACTACCGTGTATAATTGCTGTCAAAACTTAAAAGTAAAGTATTGGGCGCGAGGCTGATTGTGAAGTTAAAAATAATACTTTCATATTAAGATAATACGATTTTGATGTGGATAAATGCGGTGTGCACGCCTAATAAGTTGTATAAATAGTGTGAGTCATTCACCTGCTTGTAGATACCTTGCGCTTATCATTGCAATGGACAGGTTATAACGGCATGTCATTGCAACTCAATTGCGCGAACTAACCGCCTATACAAAGCTTGATTTCGCTTTTGGGCCGTTTATTCGCATAATAATGTTGTCTGGCGCCTAGGAATTTTGTTGGGTAATTGAATGATTTAAACTATCTAGAATTTCTAGAAGCCGGTGCATTTCTGGTTAGATATCCTAATAGCAGGTTTCAGTTAATGCACATATTGTGTCCTACTCCTACTGTAGCTTGCTAGCTAGCTTGTAATCAGATAGTTTTTTTCAAGTAGCCGAATGTATTTACATAAAATCCGGTCAGTGTATCTGACAGCTGTTTTTTAATCACCGTGAAATAGAAACCTAATACGTACCGGTAACTCGAGAAAAAATGTATAAAACCGCTTGTCCATCCGCTGAAGTTAAATTATGTCGCGGTAAAAGGAAATGAGCAACGAGCAAAAAACACCCAGGTCGCCTGACCACGTTGCTCGGATTTATTTAATCTCCATTCGTCGATAATGGCACTTGAGCAATTTATCTTCTAAGCAGAGTTTGTAAAACAGCTCAGAGAACATGACGGGTATGTTAATGAAGGAAAAAACGTCTTATCCCGTTTTCTGCACTGTAATATTGATCGATAATGGATGCAAGTCTGTGGGCGAGAGTGGGTAACGAGAGTTGTGAGTTTTGTCAGAATAATATTCTTCTATATCATGTAGAAATGGTTCTTAAATGAAAAGGAGAGATTCCTATTGCGATAAAAAAAAACATAATACTAACTACAGGACACTCAG
Source organism: Archips crataeganus (assembly GCA_947859365.1). Taxonomy (NCBI): domain Eukaryota; kingdom Metazoa; phylum Arthropoda; class Insecta; order Lepidoptera; family Tortricidae; genus Archips; species Archips crataeganus. The sequence goes on along the minus strand of OX402066.1, from coordinate 9,912,199 downwards.
TCTATCCAAGCTTTTCAAGGCAATACATACCTAGGTACCTATTGTTCACTAGTTCTCAAAAGCGTATTCATCGAGGAATTATGCACCTGAATAAAGTATCAAGTTTGTAACTGATCAGATCACCTCATGGCAAGTGCAGTTAATGCCGAAAATGTAGCTCACAGGTTCTTTAACAGCCTATTCACTTTGGTCGCGAATAGCTCTGAATTGTACTTATCCGGAAAAGCAGACGACGGAAGGGAATTCCACAATACACGTATTAAAGTATCCCTACCAACTTGCACGCAAAGCTACTGCAAACTGCGTATCGTCTTACTACGCATTGGCATGCCTCATTAGTGCACAGCCAGTTCGTAACTATTCGTAAGTCTCTCATAGCGGTCAAATTAACGATGCGGTTGCAGAGTGTCTTGTAAATTCTACACATTTCACTCCATAAACCGCGTTATTCTACCACTTACGGGTATTACTAGTGTTACTACCGCTGTTAAAGAATCTTGATAATAGCTTACGCACGGTAGCTTCTAACAAGAAACTTTACGGTGTATTTAGATCATCTCTCGTAACATTATTTAGTGTGAATTACGGCGGCGGCCACCAAAAGGGGGAGCAAGGTTCTGTCAATACACCGCTGCAGTTATTGTGAACGTAAACCGGCTATTAAAACAGTTCTGTTTGAGCAAGTGGTTTTCGCCTCGCCTAGTATATGCAGGAAGCGTTATCTATTCACTGGCAAAGAGAAATTTGAAAGATTCTAAGGAATATTGCGAGTCATTTGCCGTTGGAATTATCGCCGGTTGGCTTGAGGGGAAATATCACAGATGTCTAACGGTACGGGAATATAAATCAGAGTAACTGCTGATATCGTCAGCGCGACAGTATTGATTCCCCAAGAACAAGTTGCTTGATTGAATTTGGCTAATCCAGGTTTTCTTAAATGGTTAAAAAAAGATTTACTTTAGATTTTTAAAACATAAAAAATATCGTCAAGAAAACACGCGTCGAAGGTATAACCTTGTTGAGTTTCTTGCCGTATTCTTTTCAACCGCCTTTTTCCGAACCGGTGACCTTCGACATTCGCAAGTGCTTATTATTTAGCGTAAATAGAATAAAAATATTTTGATTTTGACTATGAAGGACATGAAATTAGGACCTTAAATTAGCCCTGGAAAATATTACCTAAGAGAAATTAACCCAGTTTAGAACTCGTCATCAAAACTTTATCAACTACAAAAACATAGCTACTTTAGTACGCGCTTGCAAAATGAATAATTGTCTCAATCGGATACTGTACAGTTGGCATAACACAAGTAATATTACACTCAACACTATATTTATGTCATTGCGGTGCCTGTAAGGTTATTTGATATTGGAAACATACGATTGTACGTACATCGCGAATGTATTATGTTTCATACTGCGGTCTATTAAGTGAGCTATAAGCTTATTTATGGGCTATGGCTTATTTTCTCGTACGCTTCCTGTTGCGAGATGGATAGATTCATTACCTGTTAAGAGCTGACTTATTTATGGCTTTTCTGTTAGTGGTAATTAAGTAATTTATAATAGATTCTATGAAAAACTAAATGTTAAGATAATGTGAAAGTTGTCGTCTTGGTGAAATATAGTAGTTTTAGTTAACCTTTGTGCATTATGGGTAGTTTTAGTTCGTAAAACTATAATAGGATACGATGCTAAGAAATTTAATTGCTGTTATTGTTATATTGGCGAAATCTATAAAATATAAATCAAAATCAATAGCCGTCTACGAAACGCTTGAGCAGGCACCTAATTCAATGTCAATTGGCATAAATTTGTTCCATTGTTTTGTTACTGTGTTGATGACATGCTAGTTTTTAACCTAATTTATTTTGCACAGTGACCTACACTAGTTTATATATTATAAATAACAATGTTATGTTTTGAAAAAAAAAAAAACCGATTGAGACTTCCATCTTTTCACGCCGGATTTAGTTTCACACATCCCAAAGAATATTTAGGACTTTTTAATTTACTGCGATCGGGCAATGTAACATAGAACCATGTAAAACCTTAAGCCCATGACAAATCCACATATAACCGTAAAATTAGCTTTTATGCGATCGATAACCTAAATAAAATAATTTATGCTTACATACATAGTAACGTAACATAATAAACATCTCTAAAAACAAATCATTTGGACGACCAAATGGTTTAGTGATTACGAAGTGTGTGATTACGAAGCTTGAGGTCCCGGGTTCGATTCCCGCGTCGGGGCAGATATTTGTATGAAAAAATACGAATGTTTGTGTTCAAGTCTTGGGTGTTTAATAATGTAGTATTTTAGTATGTATCTATCTATCTAAGTATGTTTATCCGTTGTCTAACCAATAACACAAGCTCTGCTTACTTTGGGACTAGTCCCGTGATATTTATTATTTATTTAATCATGAACCGGCTATTTCTTTAAAACGGAATTCTTTAAGTCTTAACAAACATTGATATTGAATGGATCCAGCGCTACACGCAAAAACAAAGACTCTTACCTTAACTCCCGCTAAATAATAAAAAATCAAAATGGCGTCGGCATCATTAAGAGGGATGTTAACGCTATTAAAAAATAATTCGATGACACGACTCCAGTAAAAAACGCTTTATTTTAGCCCTGAAAACCAGATTAATTTTCGATTAACTGTAAAATTAGACTTTTTGTTGCTTTAAAACAAATAAATAGTTAGTTGATTGAGTTGGCGAACAAGTGACGTCATAGAGTTGCTATTGCCATTCAAACTATGGGAGAATTGTGTTTTGACAGCTCATAAAAAGTACGTTAGTTGATTGGTGGTGTCAACATCCCTCTTCATACGTATAATTTCTTTCAGGGACACCCTGTTCCGTCTATCTTTACGCGGGCTTCGGCCACTGGAGCGCGCGGATTGGCCCGCTCCGGCGAACAAGTCGAAGCTGTGCCAAGACAAGGGCCAGACTGAGGACGACTGCCACAATTACGTCAAGGTTCTGCTGTCGCATGGCCACAAGCTATTCGCGTGTGGCACGAACGCCTTCAGCCCTGAGTGCAGCTGGAGAGAGGTGAAGCCTTATCCCGAACTACTTAGCCTAATATATTTAAAATTTCGCTACCTCCAAGATCATAGAACCGCATCGCATCGCTCGTAGAACTGACGGCTGATGGGGTCCACGGACCGGTAGACGAAGTGTAGATACTAGATAGGCCTCCTATAACATGGAGCGATAAACTGGTTAAGGTTATGGGACCGTGTTGGATGCGGATGGCACTGGACCGATCTGTTTGGCGAAAATACTCCCCAACACCAGTCCTAGGGTATTTAACTTTAATTATAATCGATTAATTTTTTTCAGATTGAGTCAATAAGCACAGTGTCACAATGGGTTTCAGGAGTAGCGAACTGCCCCTACAACCCCCACTCTAATGTGACCACCATTTTGTCTAGCACTGGAGAGTATTATGCCGCAACGCCCATCGATTTCTCCAGCTCACATACGGCCATTTACAGGTATCTGTTGCTTGTTTGTCAGTTATTTTGCGTCGTGCCAAGCTACCTATTGGTTTTATAGGCTTGGAATTAAATATTTAATAGTCTAATTTATTGCCCGGATAGACTTCGAAAGAAAGAAAAATAATCGAAAATTATTATCTATAGTCACTTGCAACAAAAAAAAATCTCATTAAAAAATAATCGAAAATTATTATCTATAGTCACTTGCAACAAAAAAAAATCTCATTAAAAAATAATCGAAAATTATTATCTATAGTCACTTGCAACAAAAAAAATCTCATTAAAAATAATCGAAAATTATTATCTATAGTCACTTGCAACAAAAAAAAATCTCATAAAAAAATAATCGAAAATTATTATCTATAGTCACTTGCAACAAAAAAAATCTCATTAAAAATAATCGAAAATTATTATCTATAGTCACTTGCAACAAAAAAAAATCTCATTAAAAAATCGTTAAGTTGACGGCACAGGTAGCCAAGTTAGATTCCCCTAGATTACCGTACTACAAAGCATGAGGTCTCGAACGCCCGGCCGTTGTAGATAGATACTTATTTGTATGGAAAATACCAATCTTAGTGTTCGAGTCTTGGGTGCACAATATGTATTTATCTAACCGTAGAGATCTAACTTGCATGCCAACGAACACTTAGCCTATTTTGAAATTGATATCAACGCCATCTATCATTTTTCTCGAACACCAGGTCGCCGGGCGCATCGCAACGTAGATCAGGCACACTCCGCACGCTAGAGTACGACCTGACCTGGCTCAACCAACCGCAGTTTGTGGGCAGCTTCGAAGACGACGACTACGTTTATTTCGTGTTTCGGGAGTTCGCTGTAGAGTTCATGAACTGCGGAAAGGTGAGTAAAGTTTGAAGAAATTGAAGCTGGGTCAATAAACAGCGCTTTACGACGTTTTTAATTCTTAAGTTTGATACCAAAAGCCCAAAAACTTAACAATCGGTCGGATAAGTCGTAAACTATAATCAACTACCACATTATTACTTCACAACCACACTTGCAAGACAGTTATAGCTAAAATATTTGAATTTTGAAAAGTAAACCGAGACCTGTAGGTATATTTATTCCAGCTCTTGAATGGTTCAGATAGACATAAATCTAAATTTGCAGTCAAACCTACTTCTTCATCCAATAACCAAGTAATAGTATAATAACCAAGTAGTAACCAAGTAATAATCTATAACTCTGCTGCAAAATAAACGCATACATAAGCATAAATCTGCAGTTTTCTTATTTTTCTTTTCATACAAGCATTTATCTTCAGGCTGTGTACTCCCGAATCGCCCGCGTCTGCAAGAATGACAACGGCAGCCATTTGAAGCGCGACAATTGGAACACGTTCCTAAAGGCGCGCTTGAAGTGTTCTGTACCCGGAGAGGTACCTTTCAATTATGACGAGGTGCAAGGCATCGAATATCTTCCGCAGGAGAAAATTCTCGTCGCTACCTTCACCACGCCTAGGTAAGGACGGATAATTTATAGATTTATGTATGTAAGTCAGTTCTAGCGCAGGGGACGGCAAGCTTTGGGTCGGAAGAGCCAAAAGTTATACAGACAACTTACTGGCCTTTAAAGAAACCCAAAGAAGTCAGTATTTATAATAATTGCTTATGTAAATCAGGTTTTGGGGAAGCCTTTGTCCAGCGTTGGACTTCTTCCGACTGATATGATGATGATCACTCGTTAGCAAATTTACTCATATTCAGGTTCGGGTGATTGTGCGCGTGTGATGCCAATATGTTGGTGTTCAAGCGACAATCAAATAAAGATACCATATTTGCACGCAATATGCGTACCCGCAGTACCTAGTGCATACTTCTTTTAGTTATAGACTTTAAAATGTATTTTAAACATTGTTCATTGTTGCAGCAATAGCATAGCCGGCAGTGCTGTGTGTGTATACAACATGTCGGACATCCAGTCTGTGTTCGAGGGGCCGTACAAAGTGCAAGATACGCCGACGTCGTCGTGGGAATCTCGGTCGCCGTCGGCTTGGGCCCGGGAGCGCTTCCGATGCGTCCAGAATTCAAGGTAACATATGGATTTAAATATAGCTGCAGTATGTTCTCAAATAAGGTAAACACTTAGCAAGATATGATAAAGCGCAACTGTTGTTTCGCAAAAGCCTTTGCAAAAGAAAGAAAATGATGACAAATGGGAGACAGAATTCATACGCAGCTCTTGTGTTAAAATGTCGTCGGGATACTTAGTGCAAATACGCTTATCTACCATGCGTAAATGGGCATTTTTTTTTTAAATGAGGAAATTTTGGAATATTTTTACTCAAGATTCGATTTTGATGATAAAAAAATGTCCCAATTTTTTTTTGTTGCTTTTGTGACGATTTCTTCATACTGTTTATATGTTATGGCTCGTCACAAAACTGATACATGCAAAAAATTGTATGGAAAATAAGGAACATTTTTTACGAAAAGTGTACACTTTTTTAAAATGCCCAAATACCACGTGTCTGTCTGCACAACATGCAGTTTTACAGGGGATATATTTCATAGGGGACGGCGTATTTATTACTCGTAGTTGAAACTCGTGAAAGTGGTTCAAACAAGACTCGATCACATGTTCTAGCTTTTTTGGAAATCTATGTTACCGTTAACGCGTATTTAATCACGAAACGCGCGTTGCCTGCGCGTAATAATACAACGTGTGCGGTTCTTATGAGCGATGCGCGCGGTGTTTGAATTTAATTAGCAATCCTTTTTCAGAACCCAACAAGGCTTAGAATACCAGAACTACTACTTAATGTACGACTCAATCCAGCCAATATCGGACGAGCCGATATATCAAGTGACGTCAGATCGATTTACTTACGTCACCGTTGACGTCACTAGCGCCAAAGGCGTGGAGAAACAGCTCGTGTTGTTTGTGGCAACACAGGCTAGCGATGTGCTGAAGTTGTCAGTGTTGCCGCGCTATGACGGAGCGTGTTTGGTGGAGAAGTGGAGGCTGAGAGACGGAAAAGGCTTTACGGTGCGGGCTATGCAGTTTGTGAAAGATACTGTGAGTATGTTTTCACAGTCAGTTTAAGTGTTTTTTTTTAGCATTTTAAGATATTTCATTGCGCACAGCTGAGATTAAATTCAATGGTGTGTGTGTAAAGTTTTCAATCTCCCTCTCACTCTGGGAGAAGGCCTGTGCCCTGCAGTGCGTCGTATGTAGGCTGGGATGATGGTGATTATGATCAAAGATACAAATGTCCAGAGATTGTCTTAGCATTTTTAAATACTATTTTGTTTCAGTGAAATTATTAAATTACTAAGCCTAATGTACTTGCAATTTTGACTTGTAAGTAAAAGGTCTTTGGTATTATATTATATGTATGTAGTAAAGTCAATTCAATTTCGACCAAGGTAGGTACCAAACCAATTCTGCCTTTTTTTTTTCGAAATTCAGACACATGCATGTTCGGAATCAGTAAAAATAGACTTATCTAAATAAAATATGTAACTTAGTTTTGGGAAACATGTCAGATGCTACTTTTTTCCGTACGATATCATCTCATCCTAACCCTTCCTCTCAGATGTCCCTATACATCGGCAACGACAACGGAGTACTTCGCATCGGCAGCGAGCGTTGTTCGCGATACCGCGGCCGTTCGGGATGCGTACGCGCCGCCGACCCGCACTGCGGCTGGCACGACGCGAGAGAGACCTGCGTGCGAGCCGCATCGCATCTATACGACCCGGACTTCGTGCAGGATACTGGAAGATGCCCCGAAGAAAACGCACCAGGTGAGACACTAGCTATATAGATGATGGAGTAGTTCCAAGTGAGTGTTGTTTGCGACACCGTGGTCTTTCGGAATGTCTATGTGCCGCCGACCCGCACAGCGGCTGGCATGACGCGAGAGAGACCTGCGTGCGAGCCGCATCGCATCTATACGACCCGGACTTCGTGCAGGATACTGGAAGATGCCCCGAAGAAAACGCACCAGGTGAGACACTAGCTATATAGATGATGGAGTAGTTCCAAGTGAGTGTTGTTTGCGACACCGTGGTCTTTCGGAATGTCTATGTGCCGCCGACCCGCACAGCGGCTGGCATGACGCGAGAGAGACCTGCGTGCGAGCCGCATCGCATCTATACGACCCGGACTTCGTGCAGGATACTGGAAGATGCCCCGAAGAAAACGCACCAGGTGAGACACTAGCTATATAGATGATGGAGTAGTTCCAAGTGAGTGTTGTTTGCGACACCGTGGTCTTTCGGAATGTCTACGTGCCGCCGACCCGCACAGCGGCTGGCATGACGCGAGAGTAGACCTGCATACGAGCCAGCTCGCATCTCCACGACTCGGATTTCGTGCAAGATACTGGAAGATGCCCTGAAGAAAACGGACCAGGTGAGAGACTAGCTATACACCGTGAAATTTTAGTGGTTGTTTTCCCGAAACGAGGTGATTTAGTATCGATTGTACAATCGATTTATAATTATTATTTTGACTAGAGTCAAAAATCCAATTTTGAAAAACGAATGTCGAAAATGACCGCAAACCAATAGTAACGCTTCGTTGATACAAGTAGCGTACGATCGTACGATAGGTTAGGTACAGTCGAGTTCACCAATATCTGTACAGCCAACCTTTCATAAATATCTATACATAGACCTTATGTTACCGTAATAAGGTCTATGTATAGATATTTATGAAAGGTTGACTGTACAGATATTGGTGAACTCGACTGTACCAACGAAGCGTTACTATTGGTTTGCGGTCATTTTCGACTTTCGATTTTCACAATTGGATTTTTGACTCTAGTCAAAATAGTAATTATAAATCAATTGTACAATCGAAACTAAATCACCTCGTTTCGGGAAAACAACCACTAAAATTTCACGGTGTATAGACGATGGAGTAGTTCGAATCGAGTTTTGGTCGCGGTACCGCAGTCTTACGAGATCTGTACGAGCCGCCTCGCATTTTAACGCGATTACCTTTTAATGATATCCAAATAGTTCGACGCATCTACCAGCAGGGTCATGATCACCGACAATCGTACAACACATTAAAAAATAATATTTTAGGTCAATTGTGTCAATCAATCTAATTAAATTATTATGTGTGTGTTTGACAGCTTTACCAATGTCTTAAATTTCGAACTGTTATTACCAGTTTGAACTATCTAGCGTCCATGAAATACATATTTATAGGCCTATAGAAGCTACAACTATTGTTTTTTTTTAGTGGACGGCGGCTGGTCTTCCTGGTCTGACTGGGCGCCTTGTATGCAAGACGGCACTTCTCATTCGGTGTATGGCGACGAGAAACCGGATATGTGTATGTGCCGCACCAGGAAATGTGACAACCCTACAGCGGCCAACGGAGGGCAGGCTTGCGAAGGTAAAGAAACAGGCTGTAATTGCCTGGGCGCTCGCGACAGCATTCACCATCTCTTTCTACCCTCATTCAATACCGTGTGACAAAGAAAGAAGTGGTGAAAACTATTGTGAATACGCGTGCGTTAGACAATAATGCCTCTCGTCGAGATATACACCGTGAAATTTTAGTGGTTGTTTTCCCGAAACGAGGTGATTTAGTATCGATTGTACAATCGATTTATAATTACTATTTTGACTAGAGTCAATATCAACGAAGCGTTACTATTGGCTTGCGGTCATTTTCGACTTTCGTTTTTCACAATTGGATTTTTGACTCTAGTCAAAATAGTAATTATAAATCGATTGTACAATCGAAACTAAATCACCTCGTTTCGGGAAAACAACCACTAAAATTTCACGGTGTATTTACTGGTTCGTAAGCTTATTTTTTAGAATAATTTATGATCGTTTGCTAACATCTGTGAATAAAGAATTGAATCGAGGAACGCAGCGCGCGAATACTCGTTAGTTTTTATTAGTTTGGACCTGTGGATAAAGGATAGCTGTAGACTACTTTCATTTTGATGTAGGAACTGTCATATAAAATGGTAAAGCACCTACTTGGTCGACTATTATGCGTAGGTCATATCTTGGAAGTCGAAGATAACCCTTTTGGGAATTTCTAAAAAAATTACCCATGGTTTTTATATTTGTTTTGTACGGAAAAGTCAATTGTAAGAAACTGATTACAATATTTTTTAATTTATTTCACTTCAATATTAAATTAAATTCACCATCATCATCATCATTTCAGCCGTAGGACGTCCACTGCTGGGCATAGGCCTCCCTCATTGATACCCAATCATTACGGTTGGAAGCGGCTTGCATTCTAAATAATTCTATTCTACACAGAATAAAGTACAACTTATATTTCACGACATAATTATATTTCAATGTCAAATGCGTTTTTTTTTTTTTTTAAATGATGGGTACATTTAGGGCTTATCCTTTGTTAGTAATTATTTACAATGGGGATGTTGACACCACCACTCAACTGACGTTCTTTTTATGAGCTGTCAAAACACAATCTCTCATAGAGTTTAAATGACAATAGCGACATATGACGTCATTGTTCGCATACTCAATCAACTAACTATTTATTTGTTTTAAAGCAACAAAAAATCTAATTTTGCATTTAATCGAAAATTAATCAGACTTTCAGAGCTGAAATAAAGCGTTTTTTTATTGGAGTCGTGTCTTATAATTGTTTTTTAATGGTGTCAACATCCCTATTAGTGACCTATAACAATCAATTAAAATTTTATTTTTTAGGGTTCCGTACCCAAAGGGTAAAATGGGTCTGCCCGTCTGTCTGTCTGCCCATCTGTAATAATTTTTAGGGTTACGGAACCGGAAATGGTAAAAATGGGACCCTATTACTGAGACCTCGGTATCCGTCCGTCCGTCCGTCTGCCCGTCTGTCACCAGGCAGTATCTCATGAACCGTGATAGTTAGACAGTTGAAATTTTCACACATGATGTATTTCTGTTGCCGCTATAACAATAAATACTAAAAAACAGAATAAATAAATATTTAAGTGGGCTCCCATACAGTAAACGTGATTTTTTTTTGCTCGATTTTGCTCGATTTTGATAACGGCAACAGGGAGACACTTGAAATATTTACAGAATATTTAGTCATTATATTCAGTTTAAAAATAAATAAAATAAAACAAATATTTTTTGGGGGGCTCCCATACGACAGACATGATTTTTTTGCCGTTTGTATAGATAATGGTACGGAACCCTTTGTGCGCGAGTCCGACTCGCATTTGGCCGGCTATTTATATAAAACAAACTCTTTTTTTCTATAGGTGCGAGTATATCAGTGGCGAACTGCACCGTCCACGGCGGCTGGTCGGCCTGGTCGGGTTGGTCGGAGTGCTCGGCGACATGCGGCATCGCCGTCAAGTCGCGGCGTCGCTCGTGTACCGCGCCCGAGCCCCGTTTCGGAGGTCGCGTCTGCGTTGGCGTAGATTCACACGACCTGTACTGCAACAACTTACCACCCTGTCCGGACCCAGCTTTAGGTACGTACCTATTCATTATCAAGAGCTGGACGTTTATTATTTCAGCCGAAAGACGCCCTCTACTATGTTCAGTAGTCTATCTATCATCATGTTGTTAGAGGCCTACCTACACTGCGTCTTCCGGTCCGCGGACGCCACTCGAAAACCTTTCGGACCCATCGGCCGTCAATTCTACGAGCGATATGCCCTGTCCACTGGCACTAAAGTCTGGCGATTCTTCGAGCTACGTCCGTGACTTTAGTTCTTGCGCGGAAGGGAGAGGGGAGAGGTGTTTTAAGGGGGGATGAAAATTTCATTGATTTTGCCGTAGGATGCACCGTTTTCAAGATATTTGACAAAACACCGGTTCTCGTCCGAACACCGAGATTAAGCAACTTGGATACTTGGTACTTGGGTGACCGCCTGGTTTCATTTTTGATTTTTGAATGTTTTGTTATGGCGTTGTCACGTTCAACTATCGTCCGTAAACCGACTTTACAGACAACCGGTTTTTAATTTGGCAGCTCCTGTCGACGGCGGCTGGTCAGCCTGGTCGGCTTGGTCCGCCTGCGTCTCCGCGGGGGGCCCAGGCTGTGGTCCCTCCGCCGGCTGGAAGGAGCGGAAGCGGTCGTGCACTAACCCCGAAGCAAGGCACGGAGGCAGCGACTGCGAAGGCGATAAGATCGAGCGGCAGCTGTGCGACATGCGGCCCTGCGAAGTGAGGAAGGCTACGGCGTGGACGCCATGGGTCCAAATACCTGGTAAGTGGCACGTTAAGTAAGAGTACAGACGAAGGCATAATAGGGATGTTGACACCACCAATCGATTGACGTACTTTTTATGAGCTGTCAAAACACTTCTCCCATAGAGTTTGAATGGCTATAGCAACTTATGACGTCACTTGTTCGCCAACTCAATCAACTATTTGTTTGTTTTAAAGCAACAAAAAATCTAATTTTGCAGTTAGTCAAAAATTATTTTAAAGCGTTCTTTACTAGACTCGTACTTCGAACTATTTTATAGAGTTGTATAGATAAGATACGTTTGACGCGTCGGTGTCGTGGGCGACATCATTATTAGTAATGCTTTATTTTTTCGTTGTAGGTAATTCATCGGATGGAAGCTACGTAGAAAAGCGATTCAAATTCTCGTGTAAAGCGCCAACACCAGAGCAGATAAAAGTGAGTAAACTTTTTCGTCTAATTTAACTTCTCCATGTTTTGCATTTTTTCTAATGCTTGCGCTTGTTGGCACTCAGGTAGTTGTTTTTGCGATAATTTTGGCTCTGCTGAAAGTTACCGGCAAGTCGATGCTTTGGCCATTTCAAGTCTAGTTCACGATAGCCATCTGTTTCCCGATTGATAGATAGGTAGCCGATTGGTTCGCCTCATCTTTCCTAATACGAACTGTTAATAGAAATGACGTTCAGCGGAGACAATTTTGGGATTGTGAAGCTCTTGACTCCAAGAAATGTTCGGCTGTAAAAAAAATAAAAATAAATTGGAAACAGTGATATTACAGATTCCATAATTTAAGTTTTGCACAGGTACAGTTTCACCGTACTTAATTTTTATACAGATAGTGGTTACCCGTGTCACCTACACTAGGCTAGGCCGGTCCCGTAGGATGACACCTTACAATGCTTACCTATTAAGATGTTTAAACGTCAAAGAAAGTAATGAACTACAACTGTCTTGTCTTGTTAACTTGGCGATATTCCTGTGCTGTGCTTGTGTTGCGCGCAATCTTTAGCTGGCTATAGGGATGTTTCCTAGGTAAAAAAATAATAATTCTTATTGGTCCGTATTTTACATTATCAAAAAATATTAGACACGTAATTTTTCTTTTGACAATTAAACAAAAAATGACGAAGATATGGCGCGTTGAAGTTCCGCGTGACGAGGCGTGACGTCACTTGTTCCTAAAACGCTCATACAAAGTGTAGGAACAAGTGACGTCACGCGAAACTTCAACGCGCCATATCTTCGTAATTTTTTGTTTAATTGGCAAAATAAAAAATACGTGTCCAATATTTTTTGATAATCTAAAAGACTGACTAGTTAGGAAAATAGCCTATTCACGTGAGATTCTCCCTTCTTTCAGCTGTCCCTAGCGCGCGAAGAAGAGCGCTACTGCGACGCTCTGGGCAGCTGTAGCGCGTCCCCCCCCGACGACGGGGGGTGGGAGCCGTGGGGCGCGTGGGGCGCCTGCTCTGCGGGCTGCGGGGGCGGGCAGCAGGCGCGCCGCCGCCGCTGCCGCCTCCAGCCCTGCCGGGGCGCGCCCGACATGCTGCGGGCGTGCAACACTCACGCCTGCGTCGGTGAGTGCACACATAAATAGGCTACTTTCCTAACTAGTCAGTCTTTTAGATTATCAAAAAATATTGGACACGTATTTTTTATTTTGTCAATTAAACAAAAAATTACGAAGATATGGCGCGTTGAAGTTTCGCGTGACGTCACTTGTTCCTACACTTTGTATGAGCGTTTTAGGAACAAGTGACGTCACGCCTCGTCACGCGGAACTTCAACGCGCCATATCTTCGTCATTTTTTGTTTAATTGTCAAAAGAAAAATTACGTGTCTAATATTTTTTGATAATGTAAAATACGGACTAATAAGAATTATTATTTTTTTACCTAGGAAACATCCCTATTCCGGAATACTCAGAGGTCGAGCCCGGACTCGAACCCACGACCCTCTGCTTGAGGGACCATAGGTCAAACCACTAGGCCGCCACGGCTTCTACTGACTTCGTTTTTTTTTAGCATTAGAAATAGGGTAAACAGTCATGATGAGTGTTTTTATTACGCGACTACGGCAAAGCCAAAAGGAAGTGTAATTGAAAAACGCTTTAAAAAAATATTAACTATTACTTATATAACCAAATTAATATAAATAACCATATTTTCTTGTTAAATGTTACATATTTGCTGTGATTTATTTTTCAAGTGTTTTTCAATAAAAAGACACGTCAAGATTACTTACCTTCTGTAAGGGCTAGTTAGCTCCCTACACTTTCTTGTTGTTGTTGAAGTTCGTGGAGTGCAGAGAAAGAGGCCGTAGTCAATGTATAGTTTAATCAAAGTTATAAGTTAAGTTTAGTTAGGCAATACTTTCTCTTCAGATGTATTTCGTACGATAGTTAGTTACGCACTCTCTGGTTTACCTTAAATGATTGTATTATATTGACTGCTGTGACGCGGTCAAAAGTAGGTCGCGTGTAAACAAAAATGTACGGCAGTAAGACCGTACACCTTCTTTCTAATAAAATAAAATAAATAAAATAAATGTCAGGGGACAATTCACACCAATTGACCTAGTAAAGTAAGCTAACAAAGCTTGTGTGATGGGTACTAAGCAACGGATAAACATACTTATCTAGATAAATACATACTTAAATACATATTAAACACCCAAGACCCGAGAACAAACATTCGTATTTTTCATACAAATATCTGCCCCGACACGGGAATCGAACCCGGGACCTCAAGCTTCGTAGTCAGGTTCTCTAACCACTAGGCCATCTGGTCGTCACTAAACGTGCTGGTCGTCACGTGGTTCTAATGCTAAATAAAACGAAGTATAAGTAAATTCTATTCACAAACTAGCCATCACAGTACTACAAAGTCGAGTAAAACAATTTCGGTACTTTGAATCGACTTAATTTGTCGACTTATGGTTTAAAGATGTGACGTCACTCGTTACTAATCCTTTCAGCTCGCGTGACGTTTCTATTCATCTTCTTGTTTTCAGGCGAGTGGTCGTGCTGGTCAGAGTGGAGCGCGTGCCGCGGGGCGGAGGGCGGCGCGGGGGCGGGCGCGGGCGCGGGGGCGGGCGCGGGGTGCGGCGGGGCGGGGCGGCGCTCGCGCACGCGCACGTGCCGCTCCCAGGAGGGCTGCGCGGACGCCGGCGCGGCGCTCGAGACGCGCGTCTGCGTGCTGCCTTGCACTGGTGAGATACATCAGTTGTTCCGAACCTCATAATCATCCCAGCCTATGTCACACTGCAGGGCACCGGCCTACTTTCAGAATGCAGGCTTGGGCCGTAGTTCCCACGCGGGCCCAGTGCGGATTGGGAACTTCACACACACCGTTGAATTTCTTCCCTCACGATGTTTGCCTTCACCATAAAGCTCATGGTAAAGTTCATATGCTATTTCTAAAAAAATCAGAGGTGCAAGCCGGGATTTGAACCCACAATCCTCTGCTTGAGAGGCCATAGGCCAAACCACTAGCCCACCACGGCTTATTCAATAACACTCGGTACGTCTCAGTTTTAATCGTAAAGGTTCATGTTTTCTCATAGGTACAGTACTTATATGAAATCCTAACCTATTATAAATATCCAAACCTATTTATCTAATGTATTTAATAACAATACCTCAGCCTTAGTATTGCACTTCCGATCTCTCTCGCTGTCTGTCGAGACTTGCCGAGTGTCAGTGAAAATCAAGGGTCCACGGAAAGAACATGTCTAGTCACTTAAACAACTTTTTGAGTTATAGCGGTTTGAAAGTTAGTCATCACAAACAATTACTATGGTAACTATTTCTTTTAAAATGAAAAAAGTATATATTATTTTCAGATATCCCTATTTAATATAATGGTAAGTTGCTTTGCGAGCTCTACATTTAGAGATAAATCTCAATTTTCCAAAAAAGTGACTAGACATGTTCTTTCCGTGGACCTTTCAAATAATCTTACTGTACCATAACCCAAGTGATATTTTCAGAATCCGAAGGCAACTGGAGCGGCTGGGGCGAGTGGTCGGCGTGCGAGAACGGCGAGCGCGTGCGCCGGCGCGGCTGCCGCAGCGGCGCGTGCGCCGGCGCCACGCTGCAAGTGGCGCCGTGCGGGGACAACGACATGGACAACGGTGGGTTTACTGCGCTGACACGGACCTAATAGTTAATTATGTGGGGGTTTTCAGAAAAAAATTTACCCGTTTCGCCTTAATTTTCCATACAAAATTTATTAGTCAGTTTTGTGACGGTCCATACAAATATGCATCACAAAACTGACAATTAGAAGAGGGGCATTTTTTTTATTGCTTAAATCGATAGTGCTTGTGATTCTGAGTAGAAATAACCCAAAATTTGTTAGGTTTTAAAAAAAGTACAGGGTACACTTATTTCTGAAAATGCCCATGTGACTGGTGCATAATGAGGCGTTAAAACACGAAAGCGAACTGAAGGTAAGTTTCATAATAAGACCACACGAGTGTTTTAATCCTAACTATGCACAGTCGCATACATAATTTTATCTACATGCATAAGTTTCCATTATTTTTTTCACCATTCACATCACAAAATACGGTCACTTTATTTTCTGCTCTTTGACAGGTCGAATTCGAAACAAATGACTGACATTTATATATTTTTTAAATTCATAAAAAATCTAGATTTGAGTCGATTCCGATTCTCAAATCGATTGTAATATTCGAGATTCAAAAAAGTGTACAGAACAAGAATTTTACATTGAAAGAAATTATAAATCAACTAATTCGACAATCAAAACCAAATATGATTCTTTTTTTTTAAATGTTCAAAAATTTAACGTAATTAAAGTATCTATTTCCATAATTTAACTTTAATGTAAACTTTATGATGCAGCCACAGATACAGGTTTCTTAATATAGACTATTTGCTTATCGCTTCTGAACATTATTATAGGGAAGTTATGATACTATGGAAGTAGATAAATAAATAAATAAATCATGGGATGATTGACACATATTGATTGACTGATTGATGAATACATTTTATTAAACATGCAAGACTCAAGCACATTAATATTTTTCATGCAAATATCTGCCCCGACTGGGAATCAAACCCGGGGGACCTCAAGCTTCCTAGTCAGGTTCTCTAACAACTAGGCTATCCGGTCGTTTTCATCAATATCCCGATTTATACTCTCAGTTGTGTCTCGGTCTATACCCTCAATATTAATAAAATGCACAATTTTCTAATACGTATAATTTGTTTACAGAATTGTACGCACTCCCGGCGTATAGTGAGAGCGTCGAAATGGCTTCTTTCATTCGCGCCGGAGATTCACTCAGCGTCGGAGGCATCATAGGATGCGTTGTGGCTGCTTTTGTTGCTGGTAAGTAAGTCTAAGTCCGATAATCGTTGGGGTAGACGAGTTCTTGAGCGGAGACCACGTATCGTCAAACGTAGCGTAGGACGTCCTCAGACTCGGTGGAGCGATGATCTTCGCAAGGCGGCTGGCAAGAGCTGGATGAAAGTGGCCGAGGATCGTGCTCAGTGGCTCAGCTTGGGTGAGCCTTATTTTCAGACTAAGAAAAATAAGGCTCATCCCAAGCTCAGCCCAAACCTCTCGCAAACAAGTGGTTTTTGGCGTTCCTGAATAGCAGTTCATCCCTAAACTCTCGCAAACGATCGAATTATCGCTCGCAAACAATGTTGGGCCGTTCCTGAATTTAGCCCCAGTTCTGTCACACGCAACAAGTATGTATAGCATTTATTTTTGTATGGATAACATCTATGACGCCTCAGTTTATATATTATATATCATAGGTTAACATTGTCAATATTCAGAAACTTTATAGTTGCGCAATGTGTCAGGATTTACTTCATAACAGCCGTTGACAGTAGTGCCGTTTATGTTTTAGCTGTCATTTGTTTTCCGACCTTGAAGTTTGTGTGATTCCGTAAGTTTATAACAGATGGCGCTACTGTGCCGATATCCGTAGAAAAATGGTTTTAAATGTAATTTTAACCTTAATTTAATCATGAACTGTGACTGATAATGCTTTTAAATGGAAAAGGGATGCATTTTCTCTTGGCCCATTTATCGATTTCCTTATGTTTAGGGTCAAAACGCAGTTTTTTTGTTGCTTGTCTTAAATCGCGCTATAGAAGTTTTTAACATTATTGGTATATAAGGAAACGGGACTTTTACGCTGTTGTGTCTATTGAAAGGAGAGAAGGTTAGCACTCCCCTTGACAAGGATGGAACACACAAAATGGTTAAGGGCACAATCTTGACCACATTTTTTTTTCTATTCTTCTATTTATTATTCATCATCATCATCATCATCATCATCATCATCATCATCATCATCATCATCATCATCATCATCATCATCATTTCAGCCGGAAGACGTCCACTACTTGGCATAGGCCTCCTTTATTGACGCCTAATCATTACGGTTGGAACAGACTTGCATACACCCTGAACCCTCGGCTTTCATCAAGTCAAGTCAAATCAAATTATTATTATCTATTAATTACATCTTGTTTTTCGAAATATAATAGTGAAAAATAAATAGAAAAAAAAGTAGTTATGGTGTAGGTACTAGGTATGAATAAAAGAAAGAAGTAACCGGAGCCGGCCAAGTCCTTTCATACTTTCTGGTGCTGGTGATATCCATGAAAATCCAGTGTTAGCAGAGCCCTGCTTATAAAATTTTACTTATAAAATGAAAGCAGCATGGGATCATTTTATGTTGGATTTCAACATATTCAAACGATAAAAATTTAAGATTTCCAGATCTTATTGGTTGTGCTATAAGAGCTACTTTTCTTCTACTTTTTCTTTTAAGTAACCCTAAAAAAGTCTAGACAAAAAAAAGTGTGCCTAGGTACTATTAAAAAATATTCTGCTTTGACATAGTGTAGGTAATCTAGGCAATACCTACGCTAATAAAAATGACTTACTGCCAAGTTTCTTGCGGTGCATTTGTCTTGGCAATGATGTCTTTTCGAAAGTGCTGGCATTTAACCCTTAAAAAGGTACAGGCGATTTACCGACCACATGCATTGCTTTGAAAATTCAACCTTATTTATTTTGTGATACGTTACAATATCCATTGTAATCATTGAAAATACGACTAGCTTTAAAAATATACTTTATCAGGTATGCATTCGTTAGCTGCTTTTGATTTTGAGGTAGTATACGCCAGTAAGTGGGGCCTTATCAAGGGTTAAAAAAGTGACTTGTAAAAGAGTCCTTAGCGGCCTACTTAGAGATTACGTTTTGATTTTTTCACAATCCTTGTCCATAGGCTGCCTAGTGTGCCTAGCAGCAGTTATCTACTGCCAGCGGCGCGGAACCTCTCTGCCGTGGCGGCGGTCCACCCGCGTGCCTTCCAGCCCCCACTATATCACCGCCAAGCAGAACAGCTATGTCACTGTGCCACTCAAAGACGTGGTAAGTCCTAACTCTAAGTACTCTAGAGAGTGTATGAATCTTATTTTAAAATACTCGGAGGCGAGCTTATTTGGTACGTTTAAACTTTGTCCCTAGTTAAATGAAATAATTTATTTTTAAAATTATTGTTTATCTATACTAATATTATAAAGCTGAAGAGTTTGTTTGTTTGTTTGTTTGAACGCGCTAATCTCAGGAACTACTGGTCCGATTAGAAAAATTCTTTCAGTGTTAGATAGCCCATTTATCGAGGAAGGCTATAGGCTATATATCATCACGCTAACACCAATAGGAGCGGAGCGGAGCGGAAGAATGTTTCCAAAACGGGGGTTTTTGAAGTAAAACTTCTATATCTCGGGAACTACTGCTCCGATTTGAAAAATTCTTTCAGTGTTAGATAGCCCAGTTAGATAGGGCGGGTTGGGAGCGGGTGGGGGGGGGGCGAGTTGGGAGCGGGTTGGGGGCGAGTTGGGAGCGGGTTGGGGGCGGGTTGGGAACGGGTGGGGGGCGAGTTGGGAGCGGGTTGGGGGCGGGGTGGGGGTGGGTTGGGAGTGCGTTGGGGGCGGGTTGAGAGCGAGTTACAGAGAGAGAGAACAAGAGGGTACGATGCGCACCATTTCTCCATACAAACGCAATCCCCTGTTTCCTCCCTGGATAATGGCTTTAGAGCCAATTTTTTTTACTGTGTAATCTGTATCTACCACAGCTATGCCCCTATGTTTCGTTTTTTACCATATTTCAATTAACATAAGAAATAAGAGCTTTCAAAAACTGAAAAAATTGCCCAATTTCAACGTCATTTTCAGACACTCATCAGAAAAGAAATCCCTGATATAAACAAAAAAAGGAAAACATAGGGGCATAGCTAAATCTGTCCTCTAAATATTTTTGAAAAAAATAATTTTATTGGTCCAGTTTTCGAGAAGAAAACAGGGGATTACGAAATGCTGTTTTGATCAATTTTACGCGCCTAATAGCGGTCTGAGCTGCAGTTGTCCCGCTCTCGCTGTACTGACACGGAGGGGTTCGGACGAGACAGCGACATTTCATTAAAATACCTATTTCTCAAAAGTCTCTCAGCCATCGTACCCTCTTAATTCGATGACATAAGAGCTATGGAACATATTTGAGCCATATTTTTACACTTGACTGTACACTGCCGAATATAGGTCTCGAGTTCCACCAAGCGTCCCATCACGTAGGATCGTACGCTGGATATTCCAACGACGAATAAGCAAATCTTTGTCAGGCTGACCTATACCTCCATGTGATAAGTTGGTCTGTAGCCAGAGAGAGAGAGAGAGAGAGAGAGAGTTAAATTGTGGACGACAAATACGACAATATAACTTAGTTGCAATGTGTCATCTATACTAATATTATAAAGCTGAAGAGTTTGTTTGTTTGAACTCGCTAATCTCAGGAACTCCTGGTTTGAATTGAAAAAATTTTTTTGTGTTGAATACTCCATTTATCCAGGAAGGCTATAAAACATCACGCTACGACACAGTAACCAAAAACGCGGACATAGATAGTCTGATAATATAATATTTCGTCATCAAATTAAATTCAAATGGCTGGGCTGACAGAATGTTGTATACATCTTTGCGGTACAAATACAATGAGCAACGGGATTTACCTCCGTATCTTTGGATGAATTGCTCTTACCAGACTCTGTACAGTTTCGTGTTTAAAAATAAGTTTTCCTTCGGCAGCCTCGCAAAGCAAAACGTCAACCCTCGTTCACGGGCATCGGCAACTCGAGCGGCATCATCCTATCCAAAGCGAACAACATTTCTAACGCTAACAACCACAACACATCAGCGACAACGCCTAAGCTATACCCTAAGGCTATAGCCAATGAGTATGACTCCATGGGCACGCTTAGAAGGCATTCCAACCAACCCAATAATAGAAATAACCTTGACAGTGAAGAGGACAAGTTTTATTAGCCACTAGCGCCGACGGCGGCGTCATCCGTCTTGAATTGTGATTATGTGAAAGGAAGATGGTTTGTGTTTTGATGGGGTGCCATTCGCAATCCATAATATTGTTAGTTATAACGTAATGTTTGCTATAATGATAATTTGCCATAACTCTTTTTTTTCTCTGAAACCGTAAAATTTTCAGGAACTTTGAGGTGGTCATCCTCTAGAACTATAAGTTAGGATTGTTTTATAAGTTTTATAACAACTAGAACAATTAATACATCCAAAGAAAAAAGAGTTATGGCAAATATTGCATATGGATTTCAATATTTATAGATTGCGATAAAGACCCGTTTTGATGTTATGTCCAAGTTAAATTTGGTATACTCATACTTTGGATTAGCAATCCTGATAAAAATTTAAAAGTGTCGATTAGGAATCTGATAATGGTTCTATTCATGACAACTTTTTTATTGATATATTTTTGTAATGATTCCACTGGACATGCTAATGTTCTAAACGAACAAGACAGACAGTTCTGTTATTATGTTAGTATAAGTGAAGACATGTTTGTGTCAAGGTCAAAGCGTTTTATTAGATCTCTGATGGGAATATTTTATGGGGTAGTACTAATTTGGGTCAGTGTGATTTGTATGATAGGAATTCGTTGATGCCGTTTGTGTTCTGTTTTACAAAACAGCTGGGAAACTTAGTGCCTGTATGGGTTGTATGTGGTATGGGTATTAGATTAAAGGCATGGAAGCGTTGAAAAACATAACCCTTAAATTAGACTACAGTTATTTTATTAATTATCGGTAGACCCAAATGTTTTTGTTTTTCTGTTACAAACTCTTATGAGAGACTGGTTACTATGTATCTACTTAAGAAAATGCCTTTGACGTGACATTTTTGTATTTTTATATTGTTTGCCGTACTGTTACGGGTCTAAATGCTGTTTGTGATGAAATGTTCGTTAATTTGATGATTCCTTGTATTCTGAATGTGATAAAAACGAATGAGCGAATTATATGAAAAAAAACTCCAGTGCCATGGTGACTAAAATTATAAAAATAATCTATTTTAAATTTAGTTCTATTATTAAGATTTATGTAATTAATTGTAAATATAGTGTAGGTAATACAAAATTAGGCATTTTCTAATGACAAAGCCAATCGTGTGCCATGTAAATAAGATAATTTAAGTGTAAATATTAATTATTTAAGACAGTTAATTGAGATATTTTATAATTATATTTACACACTATCCTTAGTACAAACGCAGGTGCCTTGGAATGTAATAGTAATGTACACAGAACAGACAATAAGTTATATACTGAAGTTATATCCATGAAACTATATTTTTATATATTATTTTTGATTGTTGACAATTCAACATATTGCTTGGCTCATGTTGAGTCAAAGTATTTTATATTTTTATACCTAGACAATAACAATATACTGTTAGATTTACTATTTACTTAAGTATACTAGTATACCTCATTTTACGGTCGATGTACACATCTAGCCAAAAGGGATACTGATTTGATTTGTTAAAACTTGAATCAAAATGTTACTCATTTATTTAGCGAATGACGAGTTTTCTAGTTGCAAAGATTTGTAAGTGTGAGATATTAAAAAAATCGTATTTCTCGCTCTATCGAGTGGTCGCGTCCCTTTTGGGTGTTTGGGCAATTGACCGCGAAAAGGGGTATTAGTGACTGATTGTCAGCAATTTGAAGGCAGCAACTTTTTTGATTATAAATGATGGGGTAGCATAATCTTCTTTCCCAGAAACTATCTCTTTGCATTGCTTTTGTTTTGGAATATGTTAGTCAGCTTAGTTTGCTGAAAATTTACTTCTATTTTGTCTATTTGTGTCTGTGTTATTTTTATGTCAGTTTCAAAATATTTTTCAAAGAGCAGATTGCGTCGATTATATTTGTTTCTGAGTTATGGATGTTTTCTATGTATTTAAGTATTTATTTATCTATATAAGTATGTTTATCGTCGTCTAGTACCCATAGTACAAGCTTTGCTTAGTTTGGGACTAGGTCGATTTGTGTAAGATTGTCCCCTAATATTTATTTTATTTATTATTTATTTTGTTGATAGCATAAGTTAGTACTCAATATCATCTAACAAAGTACTCTTCAATGGTACTTAGGGTACCTATACAACTTTAGTCCGCTGTGCTTGAAAGTCTTGAAACTAGTGCTAAACCTTCTAAAATTTTGTAAAAAGTTAAAATTGACGGGAGCAATTGAATAATATATAGCCGCGAAAACTTTCAATGGACGAATCGTGCATCAGAGCGTATTGTCTAACGCGTGGACTCTCGCTATCATATTCACCATTTCTTCCTACTGCCACTTTATACCGTGTGAAAGAAAGATGTCGCATTCACTATCTCTTTCTGTAGAACGGTACAAGATGGTGACAGAAAGAGATGGTGTAAGCGATGGCAAGCGCGCGATAGACAATATGGGCTAAGGTCACAAGTTTTACGAATGGACAGAGGAACGTGAGCTATTTATTGTATCTTTATTTTGATTTTTTCTCAAGTTTCTGGCAAACGTTATTTGGTTGGTTAGATCAATTTATCAGAATCGTTATTTCCTAGTAGAAAAATGCTTTTTTTCCCACAATGGTTTTTCACAATCGCGTTTTTTCCCAATTCTAATCGACACAGAAACATGGTAGGTTTTTTTTGAGTGAGTCGCCAGAGGGGCCAAAGACGCGAAGTCTTTGCTGTTTTTTACTTTAAGGATTGGAAGGGTGACTTGTGCTCGGGAACAATCCCTTCGGACGAACTGGGAATGGAGGGCCCAGACAGTGTCCGACTTGCACGGACTAAAAAACCCGGTCACAAGTCCCCTTCTCTATTGGTTATCAAGACAATAAACGTATGCTTTAAATTTTGAGGAAAAAAAAACATGGTAGGTTTAGGTTATGTTAAATTTACATCGGCCAAAAGCACACAGAAGAAGGAGCTCCGCTACTGTTTCTGTGTCAATCCTAATTGGGAAAAAACGCTACTGTGAAAATAAGCTTCAGTAAAAAAACAGTGTGAGAAATAAAATTTGTGGAAAAAAATGCGAATCAAAATTTTGCTACTAAAAATAACGATTCTGTCAAATTGATCTAACAAATCCGTTATTTCAGTTAAGTGATTTTCTTTTTTCAATAGATTTTTTATTTATATTATGCTGTCTTAGCTTACCTTCGCCTATAGGTACGTATTATAATGAGGCTTCCTCTATTCAACTCACCGATGTATGTTAGAGATTACCTTGTGATGTATTAAGATATCCTAAATTCGCTAAGCGTCTTCATTCCTGAGTGTTATACACATGTTAAATTGATGCTGTTGTTAGCCAACTACTTAAATAACAATAAAGACTGTCAGAATTTATATTTTGCTTTTATTAAGCCCTAAGCGCTTTTATATTCAGGCGGTCGTCGACCACGGATTCAAATACTAAGCATATAGATTCAGCGTTACTTTGCGGAGTTCCATGTCAATTGGCATTGATCACTTTTTTACAATGTGGTCTAATTCCAAAACCATTTCGAGGAATAGGTTTATTAAATCATTTTATAACATTGTAGTAAAAAAATATTAAACGATCGTGTGTATTTTTGCAAAATAATGTTTGACCTTTGTTTGACCTTTCTGTGGGCATTAACTTTGAAATTCTTTGCAACAAGAAAAAAAAAGCCGTCCGTCTAGTTTCTCTATACTATTCTCTGTCACTTCGACGTAGTTATCATCTGTCAGTAAGGATAGGTACTATTTTGAAAAACATTCTTCGCGTTTTTCATATTTTAATAATGGATTTATACAGGAAGTGTTTCATTCCTACTTGTGGAAATGATTCTGTCAATAGCCCAAACAAATTAATTGTTTGCATTAGAGAAGATTTACAAGAGAAGTGGTGCCGCAAAAGTTAATTCAACGTTTACAAGATGTTCTTATTGTTTTGAGGATCATTTTAATGTAAGTATGGATTAAATCCGCCAAAGAACTTTCAAGGGAACACTTCTGACCATTTTATTTTATACATACAAAAAATACTATAGCCGTAAATCGTTTTTTTTTACCTATTCTCTTGGAAGAATCGGCAACTTTAGTGTTATTGTTATTGTAATGTAAAGTGACATTGTCAGATGACAACTAACCATCGATTGTGACACATTTTTTTGTCATTATGTCTGTGGTTTATACACAGATTCAGCCGCGGCATGTAATTTACGAGAAGTCGTATCTCAAATTTTCAATAAATTATAAAAAAATATTGGAGTGATGAATTGCTGAAATATTCAAATTAGTTTCTTAAAATGCTCTATATTTTCGATAAAAAAAATAAAAAGGGGGGTTAGAAAAAATGATCAATCCCAATTCTGCTCCTCCGCGAAGTAGTGAGACCAAGTCATGCGAAATAACTACGTTTGCGTTAATATAATTTTAGACGACCAGATGGCCTAGTGGTTAGAGAACCTGACTATGATGCTTGAGGTCCCGGGTTCTATTCCCGTGTCGGGGCAGATATTTGTATGAAAAATACGAATGTTTGTTCTCGGGTCTTGGGTGTTTAATATGTATATAAGTATGTATCTATTTATATAAGTATGTTTATCCGTTGCCTAGTACCCATAACACAAGCATTCCTAGCTTACTTTGGGACTGGGTCAATTGGTGTGAATTGTCCCGTGATATTTATTATTTATTTATTTATTTATTTATTTATTTATTTATTTATTTATAATGTTGAAATAGTGTTGAAATTGCATCATCATCATCATTTCAGCCGAAAGACGTCCACTGCTGAACATAGGCCTCCCCCAAGGCTCGCCAAACAGATCGGCCCTGCACCATCCACATCCAACACGTTCCCGCCACCTTCACCAGGTCGTCGCTCCATCTTGTTGGAGGTCTACCTACACTACGTCTTCCGGTCCGTGGACGCCACTCGAGGCCATCAGTCCTACGAGCGATGTGCCCTGCCCACCGACAGCTAATTGAGTCTGGCGATTCTACGAGCTATGTCGGTGACTTTAGTTCTTGCACACTTTACGGTGCGGTTAGCACTTTACTCTGAGTTATTTCACTCCGAGTAAACTGCTACTTTCAACACAAGCTGTAGATACTTACTTTGGGACAGATTGGTGTGAATTGTCCCGTGAAAGAAAAACATTGAATCATTTAATATTCTATGACGCATCAACTCATAATCACAATATATTACCATAATTCCGGATACCTTATAAATGAAACATTACATCCAATGAACACAGCGTTGCGTCTGAAATTCCTTTGTAAGTATAATTTCCCCCGAGCTTTGAATCAATTTTCACATAACATCTTGTACGCACCTCGTTATATTGCGAGGTGATTTCATTGAAACTCTTATCCAATTTTCGAAGCTTTATTAATTATCCTTTATGATTTCAAGCTGAACTTTGTTATCATTCCATCTGATGCGATTAATTATGGAAATTCCTTTTTCGTGTGCACCTTTTCTACATTCCAGAGTGTCCATATTTATAATATTTAATTTAAAGAAAGTTTCTTTGATCGAAAGTTTAAAATTTAAAAGATCCAAAGGTATCATCACCATCATCCTAACCTATTTATGTCCCAAAGCAGGACACAATAGTTCTCTCAGAATGAGAGAGTTTGGGCCGTAGTTCCCACGTGGACCCAGTGTGGCTTGGGAACTTCACACACACCATTGATTTTTTTTGCAGGTGTATACCTACAGATTAAATCTTTACTTACGATGTTTTCCTTCACCGTTAAGCTCATGATAGTATTATGGTAAATTTCAAATTTAATTTTGCACGTAAATTACGGAAAATTTAGAAAGCCCGAGCTCGAATCCACGACCCTCTGCTTCAGAAGCCATAAGTCTAACCACTATGCTACCACGTATTTTTATTCTTATGCCTAAACACAGTATGTTTCGAGAACTGCCGCTCGTCGAAGCTAAGAACAGATAATGTATTGTAAATGACTGGCTCCCGATTGAGCTACGCTCGATTTATTTTAGTAGGTAGCTATAATAAATTTTCTATTTACTACAAATGTAACTTGTTGGAAGAAAGTGTCCATGTCAGTTATGTTATGATAACCTGCAGGCTTATTGCCTAACGCGCTGACGCTTGCTTTCGCAATCACTATTTCTTTCATTCAAACGGTATAAGATGGTGGCAGAAAGAGATGGTGAAAGCGAAGGCAAGCGTCCGCGCGTTAGACAATACGGCTTCTGTAGTATTTGTTCATTACTAAATATACAAACCTGTTTATGAGCTCTTAAGCGATAAGGCCGCCTATTGCTTACCTTGTAACTTTCTCTCTGTGTACCTGTTTTCTGTATCGCTTACTATTTCTGGTGTACAATAAAGAGTCATTGTATTGTATTGTATTGTATGATTTTTCTTTATATTGGTTTGAAATCATCCAGGTTTATTGTTAAGTTTATCAGGAAACGGCGTAATAAAATGTATAGTAAGTAGGTAAGTACAACTTTATACAGTGATGAATTTAATTGCAATCGGTTAATTTCGCCGCTTAATTCCGGCATATTTTAATTATACATACATAAAATTATGTTATACTTAATTAATTATAATTTCAAACAAATTGCTTTTGGGCACTTCTATTATTCTTTGATGTCTGTCTTCAAAAAATAATTGGAAGCCCGTCAACACAATATTAAATTTGTGTACCTCAATGGATAAGAGGCATATAATACTATATGCCAAAGCGATCCAAACTGATTTGCTTCCATAATGCTGTAATAACTAAAGATGCCACGAATATTCGGCAACTACCTATTCGGTATTCGGCCTATTCGGCCACTTTTTTGCTATTCGGTATTCGGCCGAATAGTATAGCAAATCATGTAAAAAAAGACACGTTATTTTACTCAAAATTGTGTATTTATTTCCAAATTACAACATTTTAGTACTTAAAATTAATCAGTGGTAAGTTGTGATGGATAAAAACGAGCTTTGCAGCATTTTTTGGTAGCAAACGATTGCGCTTTTCATCGTAAACGTTACCAGCCTCAGAAAATAACCTCTCACTATAAACGCTACTTCCAGGCGAAGAAAGATAAACTTTTGCAAATTTCGAAACAATAAAACATAACATAAATTTAAATACGTTTTACTTACTTGCTTTCTTTCCTTCTCCGCCTCTTGAGATCTTGATGCTACATAACAAACACTGGGCCAGTTTATTATTTTCACTACAAATCTCATAATATTCCCATATGGGCGATTTTTTATTAACCGGTGTCATTTTATAAGCCTTTTGACGAAAAAACAATTGAAAATGAACGAAGGAACAAACTTCTTAGCAAAATAGTAATTAAGTTTCACTTAACGTATTATTTATAATAGTATTTTATGCAACTGTTGTATAAGTGAGGTCTTAAAAGGCGAGTGACGTGAGTTGCGATACGAGCGAATGCGAGTATCGCAATGGAAGACGGCACGAGCCGTTAAGACCAAGTTATACACCGTTGCATACAATATTTTTCCTACGACTCGACTCTACTGTACTGCACTGTACCCTACTGTAGGGTACAGTCGGGTACAGTAGGGTAAAATGGGATACAGTCGGGAACAGTAGGATAAAATAGGGTACAGTAGGGTACAGTCGGGTACAGTCGGGTACAGTAGGGTAAAATGGGGTACAGTCGGGTACAGTAGGGTACAGTCGGGTGAAATAGGGTACAGTAGGGTACAGTCGGGTACAGTCGGGTACAGTAGGGATAAATAGGGTACAGTAGGGTACAGTAGGGTAAAATAGGGTACAGTAGGGTACAGTAGGGTAAAATAGGGTACAGTAGGGTACATTTGGGTACAGTAGGGTAAAATAGGGTATTTTACCCTACTGTACCCGACTGTATCCGACTGTACCCTACTGAACCCTATTTTACCCTACTGTACCCTATTTTACCCTACTGTACCCGACTGTACCCTATTTTACCCTACTGTACCCGACTGTACCCAACTGTACCCTATTTTACCCTACTGTACCCGACTGTACCCTATTTTACCCTACTGTACCCGACTGTATCCTATTTTACCCTACTGTACCCGACTGTACCCGATGTACCCGACTGTACCCTAGTGTACCCTATTTTACCCTACTGTACCCGACTGTACCCTATTTTACCCTACTGTACCCGACTGTACCCAACTGTACCCTATTTTACCCTACTGTACCCTACTGTACCCGACTGTACCCTACTGTACCCGACTGTACCCTACTGTACCCTATTTTACCCTACTGTACCCGACTGTACCCTACTGTACCCTATTTTACCCTACTGTACCCGACTGTACTCTACTGTACCCTATTTTACCCTATTGTACCCGACTGTACCCTATTTTACCCTACTGTACCCGACTGTACCCTACTGTACCCTATTTTACCCTACTGTACCCTATTTTACCCTACTGTACCCGACTGTACTCTACTGTACCCTATTTCACCCTACTGTACCCGACTGTACCCTACTGTACCCTATTTTACCCTACTGTACACGACTGTACCCTACTTTACCCTACTGTACCCGACTGTACCCTATTTTACCCTACTGTACCCGACTGTACTCTACTGTACCCTATTTTACCCTACTGTACCCGACTGTACTCTACTGTACCCTATTTTACCCTACTGTATCCGACTGTACCCTAATGTACCCTATTTTACCCTACTGTACCCGACTGTACCCTACTGTACCCTATTTTACCCTACTGTACCCGACTGTACCCGACTGTACCCTATTTTACCCTACTGTACCCAACTGTACCCTATTCTACCCTACTGTACCCGACTGTACCCTTTTTTACCCTACTGTACCATACTGTACCCTATTATACCCTACAGTACCCGACTGTACCCTATTTTACCCTACTGTACCCGACTGTACCCGACTGTACCCTACTGTAGCCTATTTTACCCTACTGTACCCGACTGTACCCTACTCTACTCAACTCAGCAGGTCTAAACTGGGCTTTAGTGTTGAGTGTACCCTACATTTAATATTATGTGGCAGCTAGGTGTATCGTAATAACGACATTACGACACAAGTGCTGTTATGGCGAACAGATTAAGTATAGTTCTTATATATTTGTTCGCGACCATGTAAAAACCAGATAAAAGTACCAGAGTAGGAAAACTAACAAAGCGCTCCGTGACGCGATTTACTCGCAATTGAAACAAATACAAACAATGTTTGCTTGCACCCCGCCCCGCGCGCGCGCCGTCGTCGCCTGCCGCGCGAACGCAACGAGAAAAACAGGTTGTGACTTGTCTTATTCCAGCTAACGCGCCCCCACCAAGCATTCGGCGGCCGAATGTTCGGCGCTTCGGCCGACAGAGTTGCCGAATATTCGGTATTCGGTATTCGGCCAATTCACTATTCGTGGCATCTCTAGTAATAACTATAATACATATTGATGAGCATGTAAAGAGAGGACTCCATTGGGTAATCAAGTGTAATAAAGGATTTGAGATGGAGTATA
Source organism: Archips crataeganus (assembly GCA_947859365.1). Taxonomy (NCBI): domain Eukaryota; kingdom Metazoa; phylum Arthropoda; class Insecta; order Lepidoptera; family Tortricidae; genus Archips; species Archips crataeganus. The sequence continues at coordinate 9,881,609 of OX402066.1, read as the reverse complement.
CGTAAGACACGCTGTACACACACACGCACACACGCGCTGTACACACGCTGTTCCATGTGTCGGGTAGCGTTCACCTTAAACGGACTTTAGTCCGCAGAAAACATTCAGTTTATTAAAACCAAACCTTTATAAAAAAACAAATTCTGAGTCCAGTTTACAGCTTTATTAAAGTTTACGTATTTATGTGCGATATTATGGCGAATAAACCAAATGGTCTGTAAAGAATAATGGTCAATAATGGTTTTTAAATCCTTTTCTCACATGCGGCCTTTTGACATTTTTTCCATTGATATTTTGTATTAAGTATATGTAGTGTATAAGTATTATATTGAATGTATTTGTTTATTTATATAATTTATATTATATTTGTATTGTTTTTATTGTTTGTTGTCTATTAAGTAATACTGCGTTTCTCTTGTCTGTTATTTCTGCCACCTACATTCGTCTGTTGATATTTATTAATTTCTGAGTAATTGGTTGGCTGGAAGAGATCGCTTTTTAGCGATAAGACCGCCTATTGTCTATCTGAATTTTTATTTTTGTAATGTCACTGTACTGTTTTTGGTGATCAATAAAGAATATTTGTATTGTATTGTATTGTATTGTCAATCCCTCTTGACGTTTGATTTTTGCTATGAAATCTCATAGGTCTAATTTAATTAAGTACTTAACTAAAACATGTCGTGTCGTGTCAATCAATCATCGATAAAACACAATGGTTAATCCCTCTTGAAGTTTGATTTTTGCTATGAAAATTCCGTCCCTTGGTTACAACTTGGCCTCTCACCTGGTACAGTCAGCATCAAAAGTAGCTGGTCACTTTTGTACTTTGTCGCAATAACACAATTGTCAATCAAGTATGACTTTTTGCACCTAACTGTAGAGCGATAAGGTACAAAAGCGACCAGCTACTTTTGATGCTGACTGTACCAGGTTATCGTTGAGTTTTGTATACATAGGTGAAACATTTTTTAAATTAGGTAGGCTAAAAAGTTTGAGTTTATTATATTTTATTTCAAACATAACAACAAACAACATCACAGCCTATATACGTCCCGCTGCAGGGCACAGGCCTCCTCTCAGAATGAGAGGGCTTTGGCCGTAGTTCCCACGCGGGCCCAGTGCGGATTGGAAACTTCACACACACACTATTACATTTCTTCGCAGGTGTATGCAGGTTTCCTAAATAGAAGATAGGTAAATTTAAAATTTAATAATTTCGCACATTAATTCCGAAAAATTAAGGTGCGAGCCGGGATTTGAACCGACAAACCCCACAACCCTCTGCTTGAAACCATTAGGCCACCACGGCTTTTATTTATTACAAACACACAATCAAATTTTTTCTTCGTAATATTAGTTAAGACAATTCGAACAACAATATGCGGGAACATACTAAGAAATTTACTTTTAGAGTACCTGCTTCAGATTTGTTGGTTTCACCGACAAACAGACCAACTTCTTATATGTACTTTGGTTAATTAACGCCACAGGCTAAACCCAATGTAAACATGCCTAAGTAGGCATCCTGGCAAATATCTTCATGTTTATATTTCGGCTAAGAGCAAACGGAATGAAAGCTATTTGTAGGCATAGACTAAACTTGTTCTCGCCAATCACTTAGTTTGATTTAATTCTGAAACCTAGAAGTGGATTGCAATGATGATTGATAGAATCGTAGTGGTTCTAGTATCTACTGAATATATTCGTGATTCAGCATTACAATTCCAGATTCAGCATTACAATTCCAATTTACCATGAGCGTTCTGTTGTATGTGAAATTCCCAGTCCACAGGGCGCGTGGGAACTAAGACCCAAGCTCTCTAATTCTGAGCGGAGGCCTGTACTATGGAGTAGGAGGGTGAGGCCGCGAAGCGTTTCAACGCCGTATCCCGTGTATTACCAAAATTTAAGGATAACGTCCATAAACTAAAACCAATAGGGTGTTGACGCCATTAAAAAATAATTCGAAGACACGACTCCAGTAAAAAAACGCTTTATTTTAGCCCTGAAACTCAGATTAATTTTCGATTAACTGCAAAATTAGATTTTTTGTTGCTTTAAAACAAATAAATAGTTAGCGGATTGAGTTTGCGTACAAGTGACGTCATAAGTTGCTATTGCCATTCAAACTCTATGTGGAGACTTGTGTTTTGACAGCTCATAAAAAGTACGTCAGTTGATTGGTGGTGTCAACATCCCTATTGCAATTCTGCGACCGCACACCACACCACGCGTGGTGGTGGTCACTGAGATTTTTTAGTTGACGGACGTACTATTAGTCTATTTTGGTAACACACGGGACACGCGGTTGAAACGCTTCGTGGCCCCACCCGGGTACGTATACAGGCTGGGATGGTGATGAAATAAAATACGATACATATATTAGGTATTTATTGAAAACAGTTCCCGTTCTTCATCCCGCGGGAAATTCCAAAAATCCCTTCTCACTTCACCTAAGATCCTAAAAAATGATCTGCCAAGTAAGTTTCAAGTCTCTATAACAGTCACAGCTATAGTTACAGAAATAAAGTTAAGTAGGTAGTTTGAATCGAATAAGTTGTACCGATCCCGTTTCAAAAATTAGTTTTCTTTTTTTCTGTAAGTATTTGAAATCTTTAAAAAACAAATGAGAGTCGTTTTCAAAACAAAGTGTACTCAATGAAGGGATTAAATAAAAACAAAACTTAATTGATTCCTTTGTGTGACGAAAGTTACCCATATAGTTTCTATGACTAACTTTCGTAACACAAAGGAAGCGATCGTGATTTTGTTTTGATTAAGCCCTTAACTACGTACAAATTTTTTGAAAACTACTCATGAATGAAATGGTAAAGTCATTCTGAAGGGAAATAGAGATTAATTTTTGTACGTGTACAAAGTGAAAATTTAAACGTGTTACAAAATTGGCGTTACTGGCTCAATTAATGCTGGCCAACATAATGCATTATCTCGGGTATGAATTATAATATCGAAGTACAAAAGACCGTAGGTATGTATTAAAATACCGAATGGGTCGAAAGACCGACAAGTTTTTTTTCTGAAGCCACAAGTAAAAGCTAGGTCAGTTTTATAACAACCTTAAAAAGTTACCGGTTTCAGAAACATAAAGCCTTTCGATCTTTTGGCCTATACGATGTTTTAATACATTCGGTCTTTCGTACTTCGGTATTATGATACATACCCATTACCCCAATTGTTAAAATTAGCCGGATTAAATTTTGGATGTTCATACTTTGTAGAAATTAAATCACAATCGCAATGTTCGAATACCTCAAGCTAAGTCAGACTAATTTAAAACAAATGAGTTACTTAATACATGTAATTGCCAGTTACCTATATGTACTCGTAGATAGATTTCTGAATTAAATTATTTAAAGTAGTTCCTACCTACTAATTATATTCTCCAACTACTGGATTTCACGAGCATTCTCCTAACAAGTCACGTCGCAATAATGGACTCGCCCATGTGCTAATTATGTGCCGACATGTCGCTGTTTAATTAATTCGCGTTCCGTTACATTTGTGACATGGCTAATTATACCAGTTTATTAGGCTGGTAAGCAATAGCTTCAAAATAAAATTTTTTGTATTACTATGTAGTAGTAGTACGGTCAATTACAAAAATAATATACGTTAACAAGGTGTCAAAATATCTCTACCTATTACCTACAACTTTATAAGGTTAATTGGATGACTGATCTTACTCCACCGTGATACAGTTTAAACTAATACGGGGAGTGAGGAACATTGTCTGATTACGCTCATGACAATACATGTTAAATAGTAACACAATTTGCAACTAACTAATTAAAAATAAGATATACACTCCTACTGTAACTACAGATCCTTTTTTTTTTAAATGTTAGAGAGGCCAGATAAACGAACTAGTGGGTCACCTGATGTTAAATGAACACCACTGTCCATAGACACTCGCAGCGCTTTACGCGATACCAATGTGTTGTCGGCCCTGCAGAAAATTGTACATTCGCCTCTTAAAGGCACCCAGGTCGTAACTCGATGGGAAGACCCCAGCGGGAAGCTCGTTCCAGATTTTGCAAGTTCGTGGCAAAAAAGACCCACGTATACGTCCTGTTCTGTGTTTTTGGCAAATAAATAAATTTATTTATTATTATTATTAGATAACTTGACGCGATGGCTGTATACATATATAAACTTTCGACTGTACAATGATTTTGTAAGTAACTGTGGTTACTACCCGAGCCCGAAGTGCATCGGGATCTTTACATTTCCTACGCCGTAAAAATCGGGATAAATTTCAAATTTAATTTCATACTAAAATTCAAAGAAATAAGAGGGGCGAGCCAGGGTTAGAACCCACGATCTATGCTTGAGGTCATAGTTCAAACCACTGGGGCCTAGGACTAGTGGAACCGGTGGACTAGTGACTAGACTCAGTAATGTTCTCAGAACATATTTGAGCTTAATACTCGTCGAATTTCTTGAAGTCCTTTCCAGCCTATACAGGTAGGGGGTGGGCTACGGGACACCCTGTATACGTCCCACTACAGGACAGCAGGCCTACAGAATGAGATGGCTTCGGCCATATTCCCACGTGGGTCCAGTGCGGATTGGGAACTTCACACACACCATTAAATTTCTTGTCGAAAAACTCAGAGGTGCGTGCCTGTGCTCGAACCTACGACTCTCTGGTCGAGAGGCCATAGACCAAACCAGTAGACTACCACGACTTAAAGTTTTAGTAAGTTTAGTAGTAAGTTAAAAATTTCAGTGGGATTTTTGAGGTTAATGCTTGAGCTTCTTTACGACATTGTTACTGAATATCTAGCTGACCCGGCGAACTTTGTTCCGCCTTAGAGTACCCCCCCGCACCCCGCATTGTAAATCCTGGCGTTCGCCGCTCTCTTGCCACTGGCCCTCGCGGCTCATGTACTTACATTGCGTCATCCTTTTTCGTGTATGCAGCGGCGTTCATCGATTTATTAGACGTTGTCACGTCAAAAATTAAGGGGTGAACCACCCTTAACATTTAGGGGTTTGAAAAATAGATGTTGGCCGATTCTCATACCTACCCGATATGCACACAAAATTTCATGAGAATCGGTCGAACCATTTCGAAGGAGTTTGGTAACAAACACCGCAACACGAGAACTTTATATATAAGATACTAGCTGTTGCCCGCGAAGAATAGGGGGGGGGGGGGGGGAGGATAAAAAATAGCCTACGACCTATTTTCAGACCTACCGAGTGTAGAGAAAAAAGTTTCATAAAAATCGGCCAAGCCGTTTCGGAGGAGTTCGGTAACAAACACCGTGACACGAGATTTTTATATATTAGACTTTGTCTTTAATTCAGCCGTCTCTTCTCTAATGAAACTCAACCAAGATGACCTATAAGACTAAATAAAACCAAGATTAATTCTCCTTTGATGATACCCAAAAAACACTCCTTACATTTTATCCTGAGTGCCGAATTAAATACCGTAACAGTATTTGATTTCATTCAACTTGAGTGAGGTGAGCCGCCTCCTAATGACGTCTTATTCCCTCTGAGGAAATGCCCTCATTACGGTAAAATACGGCAGAATAACGGTATCCGACGAGACTACTGAAGCTATTAACCGGTATTGACTCCAATTGTTCTCTTGTACGCCTGCCCTGTCGAGAAATTGGGGGGTTTTGGGGAATTAGCGGAAAAAGTGGACTAGGTTTAGATTCCGCACTCAACCTTTTCTTTTATATGGTGAAGAAATCACAACTATTTAGGCTCGAAACTCTGTGTTTTTTTTTTTTTTTTTAATAGCCTATACAGTGTCCCACTGCTGGGCAAAGGCCTCCCCTTTCTCCTTCCACTCGTCCCTGGCTTCGGCAAAGTGTTGCCAGTCCGGCTGGAATCGCTCGAAATCGTCCCCCCACCTTCTTTTAGGCCTACCTCTGCTCCGGTGCCCGTCGCTTGGAACCCAATCAGTAGTGATTTTGGCCCAGTGATCCGGGTGCATCCGGCAGACATGACCTGCCCAGTCCCACTTGAGTTTGGCGGTCTTTGTCCCCACATCAACAATTCGGGTTTTGGAGCGCAGTTCAGTGTTTCTGATTCTATCAGCTCTTCGAACACCTAGGATACTGCGCTCCATAGCCCGCTGGCAAACCTTGAGTTTGGACTTCTGGGCCTCAGTCAAAGACCAGGTCTGAGCACCGTAGGTTAGGATGGGCAGAATACACATGTCAACGAGCTTGCGTTTTAAGGCTAGGGGAAGTTCACCCTTCATTAGTGCTTTCATGGACCAGTAGCTACTGGTCCATGAAACTCTGTGTTATTATTTCTAAATAATTAAAAACCTGAATTGGTGCTACTTCGTGCAATTGTCGGAAAGCGAAAGTTGCCTTATCAAAAATATACTGCAAGTTAATTTTGCAATAATTAAAATAGATTTTAACATCTGGACCACAAATGTGTTGTAGCAATAGTGCAGTAGGCCACAGCATTTAATTGTCAACAGTATTAATAAGTTCCCAATCCGCACAATCTGAGCGTCAATGTAATTAAGAGTCGAAGTGGTCGCCATGGCCGAAAACGGTGGGATCATTCATTCATTCATTAAGTTTATATTTGCTACTATGCCTTCTAACAGGTAACGCCACGAGAGTTGATTCGAATGATTACACACACAGCTACATAAAGTACTGATTGCAAAAAAAGTAGTGAATGAATGAAAGTAGTGAGTGAATGAAAACGTGAATTATATGACCTTATGGTGAAATACCTACGCAATATTATGCACATAATGATTTTTCTTTTATCATATACTTAACCTATTGTTGAAATAAAACAATTTGAAAGTGATAAGAAACATTCGCAACAAAAAAATCTGCATTTTATAAATAGCGAAAAATATGCTTATCTGATTTACATAAAATAGATCAAAGTATTTTATTTTCTGTTTTGTTTCTACTAGATGTATTTTCCTAAATAATTCTTAACAAAATAGGTTGAAAAAATTTTTAGTCAATCTTGTAATTCACTGTTGAGTCGGTTGAACTTGCTATCGTTACGAATGAATGTCAAAATTCCGCTGTCATTACATGACATGTTGTTGTGTGCGTGACCTCAAATCTCGTGGCGTTACCTATACCATCCATGTATTACATCTATACCTATAGATTTTTCTAGCACGAACAACTTGTGATTAGTGTTTGATATAATAATAACACCGATTTGGTTTGGTATTATTGTTTTATATTTTCAAACGTGTCTCATTGATATAATGCCACTTATAAGACATCAATAAACTAAGTATTAGAAGGAAAAATATTCGTTCGTGCCACAAAAATCTCTAGGTATAATTACATCACAGAAATTTTGATCACTTGAATCCCTTCCTTGTTACACTTATTGTATCACAAATGGCCAGACCTCCTCCCCCTAAATGTGTTACATTTTTTATGGATGTCTCCTAATTACTTGTGGCGATTCTTACTGCTTGCAAATGAGCAAGCAAGCAATCGTCGACTTAAAGTAAACGAAGCACATCTATCTTTCCTAACTGACAACAAATATACACTTTGTCTTCTAGCCGGGACATACCAAACCAGATTTGGCATGAGACATTTGCTACGCAAGACACGTAGCATTGCTACAAGTGCTACGCGGCTACGGCGTAGCACTTGTTAGGATCATCTCACACTGTCAGTTGTATAGAGAGGGACAAAGAAAACCGGGCAATAAAGAACAATTACTGTCCAGCTGGGTAACAATCCTTTATTTATATCGGTTGTTTACTTGAAAGTTTATTTTAGTATGAAAAATAAAGGTTTTAGAGTCTGGCCAGCGTAAGTTGGCAATGGAAACATATTTAAAAATATGGGATTGGCAACCCACATTTTAACGAAAATAAAATCCGTCACAATTAATTTTAATACTGGTAATCCTGTGAATGAATTAGAATAAATAAATTTGATAGTTGTTTTAATTTTTTTTTCTGATTTAAATAATAACAGTTGACTATATGCTTTTAAGTACATTGCAAATTGTGCCAAATTTCAAATTTGAATCATAATAATCCTATATTGATACTATGCTATTTTAAATACTTATTGTATTGTAATGTTTTGATAAGGTTGCGGGTCAGATGAAGGACTCTCGGGTTGGTGTATATGATGAAACTCGCATCACGGAATGCTGAGGAACTGGTTTCGATTCTCAGCCCCGGTTATTTTTTTCTCTTAAGTGTTCCAGTTTCGGTTCTTTACTAAAATAAAGGTTTTTCAATGCAATGTGAAAAAGTTTGTTTAGTCGATCATGATACATCTGATATTGCCACCATTCAATATTTTCGGAAATGTTGAGTTACAGTTTAATTCAAAGATTCGGGTCGCAATCTAAATATTAGGTTTTGTATTTTAAACAGGTTAATACCCAATCCACGTTTAACTCTTTCCGAGTATTGAATTTCGCTCCATCAATCTGAATGCGGTGGCCCACGTGTAAATTTATTTTTATTTTTGTATTTGTTAAAATTAAGTGCTAATTGACGGCTGATGGGGCTGAAAGGTTCTGGAGTGGCATCCACGGACCGGAAGATGAAGTGTAGGTAGGCCTCCAACAAGATGCAGCGACGAGCTGGTTCAAGTTGCGGGAACGTGTTGGATGCCGATGGTGCAGGACCGATCTGTTTGGCGAGCCTTGGGGGAGGCCTATGTTCAACAGTGGACGTCTTTCGGCTGAAATGATGATGATGATGAAGTGGTAATTTAAATTTCGTAAAATTCCACACAAAAGGTGCGTCAGAGACCAATCTATATTTCCTAACGTATCAACATGAATGAGCTCTCAACCCAAGTGCGTATGAAGATTTATCTTTTATCCCAAATAGAACAAATTTCATCCTTTGGCCGAAAAAGAGCGAATCACCACAATGATTACGGCGTGCCTAAGTGAGCCTAAGTAAATCTCCACTTTGGAAGCATGATACGTAATTTTGTATGATTCCGGTAACGTGTTCTATTGAGAAAATACATTAACGAAAATAGCTGGAGCTAAAGTACCGAGAATAATTTCTCATTCCGGTTCCAAATGAAGGAAAAAGTTGAGTTAAGTAGACAGTTGAGCAAATAATAGATCCTTCTGATATTATTATAAACCTGTTATATCTATTGTACTACTACATACAATAGGTCATTTACTTAAGTTTTTCACCCATAACATGATTGTGTGTAATGATAGACGGATTGAGAGTTATCTGTGAATTATTTAGGAGAACCAAATTTATCGTTTTCTAAGTAGGTACTTGATAGTACCTACGCTGCTCGAAAAGTAGGTCCATAATTCAAACTAATTGCATGAACTTGACTACAAAGCTTGAGGTCTCGGGTTCGATCCGAGGTTTGAAAAACACAATGTTTGTTCTCGAGTCATGGATGTACCCAGAACAAGCTTCGCTTACTTTGGGACTAGGTCAATTGGTGTGAATTGTCCCGTTTATTATCCTCCTAAAATATTTAAATTATCCCGCACATACTCACAAACTTTATATTTATAATATTACCTAGTAGGATTGAATCCTGATCTCGGAATCTGGAATACGATAAGCAACTCGACCTTGCTTTTTTCATTCCACACGTATGAACACCCGACACGGTATTGAAGAAATATGAAGATACGAAAGCGTTTTATATCATTCGAGAGCAAATTAGATTCAGGCAAACATTCTTTAACATGACGCGGGGAGTAAAAATTTCATTGGTTCATTCAAATGCTCAATAGTCAGACTTTAAGAAGTCTGGCATGCGTAATTTTATTGCGTAATGCAACAGAATAGAGCGGCAAAACAAAAAACAACTAAACTAAAAACAATATCTTAAATTTGAACTTTGTAGGGCCTCATAGTATTTTGCCCGTTTTACTATTGTTGTTGTGCTACTGCATCCTAACGTCACAAGATGTCCTTGCTGAACAAAGGCCTCCCAAATTCTTAGTGGCCATTCGTTGTCCTTACACAGCGGTTTCCCGTGACCGTCGTCAAGTGTCATCGGGTCACTTTATAGTGTCTCGTTTGTGATGACACATCTCACGCATCTTCTAAAGCCAGGTATATGTATAAGGAAGAGAATCGTTGAAGTTAAGTTGAATTGGAGGACTGTGGAACTAACGTGTTACTTATGAGTGTAGGTAATCAATCGAGCGCGAGCGCCGCAATAAACACGATTACTCCTCTATTATTGGTACTCTCTTTACTAAAATGGCATTTTTAAACCTTTTATCAGTTTAACTTGTAACTGAAGGGTACACGGAAAGACATGTCTAGTCACCTTTTTTGAAAAATTAGATTTTAATCTCAAAATGTAGAGCTCGCAAAGTATTATAATTTACCATTGGATTAAATATGGATATCTGAAAACAATATAATACGTGTACATATTTTTTCACTTTTAAAGAAATGTTTACCATTGTAATTGTTCGGGACGACTATCTTTCAAACCGCTATAACTCAAAAAGTTGCTTTGGTGACTAGACATGTTCTTTTTGTGTACTCTTCAACTATGACAACATTAATAAGTTTAATAAGATCTTGGAGAAGAGGTTGATGAGATTTTTGAGTAAGATTTATTTTTACGACTATAATTTTTATCGAATTCCAATAATTTTGATTGACTTGAAATTTAGTAGATATTTGTGTATAAATTTGATAGCAATGTAATGATAAAGAACTGCCAACAAGAAAGGTGAAAGGTTTTTACGTAGAGATATATTATAAAGTTTATTTTTATTTTATCTAGTCACAAAAGAGTTTACTAATAAGTGTCGTGGCCAAGCTTGCAAATGTACGAGGGGCGTTCAATATAAAGTGAGAATGAGATGCAAACTCTTTTAATATTACGAAATTAAATACTGGCCGGTAAAGCTAATCTATCTAGCTGATTGCTATGAAAAAAAAACTAACTGTCTTTTGTTTAAAAAAATATACGGTAATTTCTTTGCAATGCTATTGAGTACGTTAGCGAAAATGGAGAAAATTGAACTGCGCGCCGTTATCAAATACTTGTATTTGAAAAAATTTTCTACGGACCAAGTCAATTTGGATTTGCGGGACACTTTAGGGTCTAATGCTCCTCCGTATTCGACAGTCGCACGTTGGTGCGCCGAATTTAGACGTGAAAGAACATCGACAATGGACGACCCCCACTCCGGACGCCCTACTACAGCAGTAACTGAAGAAATTGTGAAAAAGTCGAAAACTCAGTTTTGGCGGATCGTCGTGTCACGGTTCGTTTTATTGCTGAAAATGTAAAGATTTCAACGGGGAGCGTGCATAATATTTTACATGAACGCTTGGGTATGAAAAAGGTATCTGCGCGTTGGGTACCAAGAATGCTTACTGACACGCAAAAACAAACTAGACTAGAGATTTGTCAAGAATCTTTGAACCTGATGCAGCAAGACCGGGAACTTTTTTTGGCGCGATTTATAACAATGGACGAAACATGGCTCCATCATTACGAACCAGAAACGAAACTGCAGTCTATGACATGGAAAAGGCCATCATCTCCAACTCCGAAGAAATTCAAGGTGAGCCCATCTGCCGGTAAGGTCATGGGCTCTGTTTTTTGGGATGGTAAAGGGGTATTAATGATTGAGTATCTCGAGCATGGAGCCACTATTACGGGCACATTATACGCCAAACAAATAGCAACATTGTGCAATGAGATCCGCGAAAAACGGCGAGGTAAACTCTCGAAAGTTGTGCTGTTCCACCTGGACAATGCCCCGGCACACAAGTCCGCCGTTGCAATGGCTGCAATTCGTGATGCTGGGTTCGATATCCTTAAGCATCCTCCGTATTCACCAGATCTCGCTCCCAGTGATTTCTACCTATTTCCGAGATTGAAACAATACCTGAGAGGCCAGAAATTTGAAGACGACGACGCGGTAGTCGCTGCAGTACAAGATTTTTTAAGTACTCAAGATGAGACCTTTTTTAAAAATGGAATTTTAAGTTTAGAAAAAAGATATACTAAGTGTATTATGCTAAAAGGTGACTATGTCGAAAAATAAAATGACATTTAGTAAAAGTTGTTTATAACATACTCATTCTCACTTTTTATTGAACGCCCCTAGTAAACAAATGCTTTCTTCAAACATATTAAGTAACAAACTTTGGTGCTATCTTTAAAACTTTGAGTGCTTTTGTCGGGTACTTAACCGTGAAAGTTCAGGATATTGCACATTTAGTAATGTGGAAATTTGGCAGACGAGAAATGTAATCTTAAACGTCTTGTCAGAAACCTCTTAATTATGTCTGAAAGTTATCTCAGATCTTCGCCACGTTTAACGTTATTTGATGCTTTAAATGTTATTAGTCAGAATTAATTATAAACTTAGTTACTGGCAAACAAGCAATGTAATGTAGGTACGGTAATATATCGAAGTTATAAGATATCTTACGAGGAGCAGACACAGAGCTAAGCTAAAACAAGGTTGCCAACATGAAAAGATTTTTCCACAATTTATGGAAGTAATTTTGTAAAATCAGATATTATAATATATAGGCAAAACAAAAGTCAAGTCAAACCTGCTTACCAGTGCCGAAAGTGAATATTTCCGTTAGATTACTCGGACAGTGAAAGAAGCGTAAAGGGAGAGAATCGGGGACCGGATTTGTTTTATTATATCAAACACATTATGTAGTTTAAGTTTTCCCTAAATTATCTATATTAGATTTAAACTTTTGATAGTTTTGTAAGGATATGGGTAATTTATAACTTCAAGTTTAGCAATGTACGTCAATTAAGGCTAGTTTATAACGAATACCCTCATTTCGACCGTCGAGGGAGGGCGTATGACTAGGATTCAATTTATTGGACGTTCTTCAAACATTGATGATTTATCTATACTTATTGACCTCTGGTTTAATATTATGTTTTTACCATATACATATACATAATATATAAGTAGTAAAGCATCGAGGAAAACGGTTTATTTATTATTTACAAGTCATTACTATTTAATATCGGAATTATCGGAAAGAGATGCTTTCGAGGTTGTTCCACCGACATTTTTTCAAGTTCTGATGATGTAAACTATATAACGAATACTCAAAAATGTCCTCGCGGAAAAGATTTTAGTGAAAAATATAACTGGTAAAATCACTAATAACAAATGTTTAATGTATTAATGTAAATTTGGTACAGGATCGATTAAAACATCGTTTAGCATTCTCGACATCAATTCCGAAAAGTAGAGTTTATTTCAAAATATCTGTACATGTACACTATTTATTGAATTTGCAATGTTGATAGTTATGCATGTAAGTTGCCCATTTCAAATCAAATCTTGAAAGCAAATTATGGACTTTCAGTAGAAGCAGGATTAATTTGCAAAAGATACGTTTTATAAAATGCTGGCGTTAAATAATAATTTTTAGTAAAAATGTTGTTAACGGTTAGTAGGCCGCGACATACCTACCTTATTGAATTTACCTAGAAATAATCCTATAGTATCGTGACTGAAAGACAGACGAAACACAGCCGTATAAACTGGCTAATGATTTGTATTTTGGTAGACTTAGGTAAGTAGTCTATGAGGATCATAGGGGTGCACTAAAAAGGAGTAGCTTAAAATTTACACTGCTAGACAATTAGCAAAGCCACAGGTACAACTTAGTAATATGGATATACTTAGGACGTCATAGTAATAAGTATAAAATTCATCCATCATCATCATTTCAGTCGGAAGAAGTTCAATGGACATAGGCCTCCCTCCCTGATACCAAATCATTGCGGTTGGAAGCGGCTTGCATCCACCGTAAAACGTGTCAACTAGTCAGGATTACAATGTAGAGCTAGCAACTTTATAATAGCACCGAAATGTTGCAACACAGCCCTTGTTTTCGTTCATTAAACTTTACTCGACATCAAACACCATTGCTAGTGTAGTATACCCGCCTTTACCTAGTCCGTCAACCTTAATATTCTACGCTCTAGGTAATCATCCCACAAAACCTAATTGACCTAGAAGACGCTAAGCTCATCTGCCACGTTGAATTTAGATTGACTGAGGCTGTCTAAGGAGGACTAGATCTTATTAATGTTAAGGAAACATTAAGAGATAGTAGTAAAATTTTTGTTCGTAATTTTATTCAATAATTTAGTAGGTCACAAAATTTGAGGCAAAGTCTTGGTTTTATTTATAAACTGTAATTGAATCGAAGGTTTTTAAATTTCTTGAATTTGAATAAAAGCTTGTCCTTTTCACAGGTAATACGGCTGGCTCTCTCCTCGGTCAACGTATTGGCATTGGCATGCAACGAGGAAACGCAGCCAGCATTATGGGCACCCTGCCTATCTAGTAGCGATCTGGGCGATATTTGTAAATAATAATTATAGATTTTTAGGTTTAGGCTAAGTTAGGTTAGCCGTTATTTTTTTCATAACTTCGTTTTATTGCTTGTGTATTTTGTGTGTAAATTAAACGGATTATTTCGTCCGTTTACTCTTATTAAAATTCGTGCCAGAAAAAGTAGGACTAATTGGTTTATTTCGTCCGTTTAGTCCTATTATTAGTAGTAGGTCTAAACGGTAGACTAAAATGGACTATACTTAATATTATGTTGCATAAGTATCATGCATATCAATTTGGTACCCAGACGAATACAAAGGGGGTTCTAATAAGGTAGAGATCAATAAACATGAACTATCTTGTTTCAAAGACCCGCACATTTTCGCTCGCTCTCGAACATGTTATACATATGTATTACCGAAAAAATGTAAATAATGAACCGTTCTTTGAAGTTTCACGTTATTTTGGATATTCCTGTTCGCTGAAATTGATACGAAAGTATTTTCTTCGACTGTGAATAGTGTTCGTAAAAATACTATCAGTTGGATGTTCAATTTTTAACCGACTTTAAAAAAAGAGGAGGTTCTCAATTCGTCTGTATGTTTTTTTTTGTTTTTTTTTTGTATGTATACAAGTTAAGTATGAAGTATCTTTTTCAATTTTTTTTTTTTTTTTCAACTTCATTTTTTATTACTTTTACGGTCATCCCGTGAAACCATATATTTCAAACTAAATACAAACTGAAATATAGATGGTAGAGGGCATAACATAGATGCGCGCTTTATCACTGCATAATGTGATTATAACAGACTGAAGTGTACGATGTATGGGAAAAATTCGTCGCTAACTTCAGACCAGTGATGGTGTAGGGATAAGCACGCAGCACGGAACGCTGAGGACCTGGGTTCGATTCCCAGCATTGGTCTTTTTTCTGGGGTTTTTCTGTGCATCTATATTTCAGTTTGTATTTAGTTTGAAATATTTGTATGTATAATAATGTAAAATTAAAGTTTAGTTAGTCTTTAGCTATTATATGAGTCTATTGATTGGGAGAGTCACCGAGAGATGAGTCCAAGCAAAGAATACTAACAATTATTATTTATTCCCAAAAGGACAAGTACACCGTCCTACGGGATTGAGACTAGGCGAACCTGCCGAAGTAGCTAACCTATATAGCTGTCGCTATATAGCTAGTTATGCAACTATGTCGGCTACAAAAGTAAATAAATAGTAGTACAAGCTTTGCTTAGTTCGGGACTAGGTCGATTTGTGTAAGATTGTCCCCTAATATTTATTTATTTATTTATTATTATTATTAATAAATATCTATGAAACAGTATGTTTTTTACTGACGCACAGACAATGCACGGGGCCTAACCACTGGAGCTAGAAACTTGAAATAATGCTTACAACATCATAGAGATGCAAAAAAGGAGAATTTCAGAAATTCCTGCGGGGAAGGAACTAGCTCATTTTTAGGGTTCCGTAGTCAACTAGGAACCCTTATAGTTTCGCCATGTCTATCCGTCTGTCTGTCTGTCTGTCTGTCTGTCCGTCCGCGGCTAAGCTCAGAGACTGTTAGTACTAGAAAGCTGTAATTTGGCATGAATATACATATCAGTCACGCCGAAAAAGTGATAAAATAAAAAACTAAAATAATTTTTTTTAGGGTACGTAGACGTAAAGTGGGAGTGATTTTTTTTTCTCGACTAACCCTATAGTGTGGGGTATCGTTGGATAGGTCTTTTAAAACCATTGGGGGGTTGCTAACATGATTTTTCTATTCAGTGATCTGTTTGTGAAATATTCAACTTTAAAGTGAAAATTTTCATTAAAATCGACCGTTCCCCCCCCCCTCTAAAATCTAAACTGTTGGGTGGCAAAATTTGAAAAAATTCAGAATGGTAGTAAATATATTATATTTACAAGGAAAATTATAGCGGCTAAAATTGCTTGGGAATTATTTGTAGTTTAAGAGTAAATAGTAGCCTAAGGTATAAAACATACCTAAACTTGGAAGATTCCGTACACATACGAAATCCTTTGAAAAATATTACTTGATTTTTTCGTAATGGCTACGGAACCCTATCTTGGGCGTGTCCGACACGCTCTTGGCCACTTTTTTATTCCTCCACGCCTACTTTCCACTCCTTGTGACCTAATAAAACTGCGTTTTTTTCTAACTTTCATTAATATAAAGTGTTTAAAAATGAATCCGAGAATACTTCAGAAGGTCGGCTTAGTGTGGCTGAATACTCCTGTAAATGTTTTTCAGGACAAAAAAGTAGTTTTAGTAGTGATTTAGAAAATATTTTTCATTCGTTAATCTTTGTTCAAAGTAGTTATCCCACGTCAGAGGGGTGACTACGTCTAGGACTAATAATTTCAATAAAGAACCTTCACACAGGTTTTCAAACTAACTGAATCTGTTCAAATACTTTGGACTGTTTGTAAAACATTTTGTATAAAGTTCCGTCAGTCTTTACTTTTTATTTAATGTTTACAAACGAACTAAAACAATTACTTTGCTCACCCGCGACCTTACAATAGTTACGTTTATGCAAGAAATGTGCGTTCATGCAGTTCCTCCACCTCCACACTGTACGAACACACACAAATCACATAAACCCAACTATCACCACCACCAAGCTACACTGACGCGTTTCGAACTCAACCAGAGCTCATCTTCAGAGTTACCACAACCGTATGCTATGCTACCAAATGTTAAACTCCACACAGACAGAGTGTGAGACAGAGTTTAACATTTGGTAGCATAGCATACGGTTGTGGTAACTCTGAAGATGAGCTCTGGTTGAGTTCGAAACGCGTCAGTGTAGCTTGGTGGTGGTGATGGTTGGGTTTATGTGATTTGTGTGTGTTCGTACAGTGTGGAGGTGGAGGAACTGCATGAACGCACATTTCTTGCATAAACGTAACTATTGTAAGGTCGCGGGTGAGCAAAGTAATTGTTTTAGTTCATTAATATGGACCTCCGCAAAGTAACGCCTGATTCAATAAATTATTTAATGTTTACATTTTCGCGTATGTATCGTAACTTATCTCTCAAGTTTTTTTCTGAAAATCCCTGTCTTTACACCAACACTGTCTCTGAAAGTCTCCGCTGTCGTTTCCCTGGGGACCGATTTCTGACGTCACATCACTCGAGAAAATCCTCTAAGCCATTGCAAAGTGGTGAAAACTGTACTTAATTCTTACATTAAGTAGTAAGGATTCATCATCATCACGACATACCCCCACTGCACTCAGAATGAACCGTACCGTACCGCGGGACGTTGTACCCACGCGGGCCCAGTACTGATTGGGAACTTCACACATGCTATTGAATTTCTTCTCAGGCGTGTGCAGGTTTCAAGATGTTTTCCTTCATGCTTTAAGCTCATGGTAAATTTAAAATGTTAATACGCACGTACGTCATCCTTCCTAATGCGAACTGCTAAAGAATGGAATTCGCTCCCGTCGTCTGTATTTCCTGATAAATACAACCTAGGTCTCTTCAAGGCTAGAGTGAATAGGCTGTTACTGAACCAGTGAGGTACACCTTTGGCCTCATCTACACTTTTCATCAGGTGAGATAGTGGTCAATCACGGGTCAGTTTTATGTAAAAAAAAAAAAAATCCGAAAAATTCAAACGGGTTTGAACCCACGACCTTCTGCTTGAGAGGTCATTAGGTCAATACACTAGGCTACTACGGCATCAAGGAAATAGGGATTACCTTTGTCTATCTGTCTGTTAGCTCTTCACGGCTGAACCATGGAACCGATTTAGATGAAATTTGGTGCTGTGATAGTTTGAGACTAAGGGGCTGTTTCACCATTTTTTTTAAAGTTTGGATTAGCTTAACCATAACCTTATTTGTCAGATGGAATAAAAATTTCTGTTTCACCAGTCTTGATTAGCGCTAAGTGACAGACAAACTATTTCTTAATTTGACCATCAGATCAGGTGGCATTTAGAATTTTTAACCGTCACATAACTTTTTAATTAGGTACTTTATTTTTTTGTGGCCATGGTTGGAGAGCCCTTCAGCCGGTTTCAGAAAAATAAATCAAAGTATTTTTTATTTTTTAAAGAAAGAAGTCATGCTAAAATTACAAACGAGAATTTAAATATCAAGATTTGAATAAAAAAATATAAACCCGCTTTTAGTATGTAAAAATAAATCCAAAATTTCGTAATATTTTTTAATTACAGACTTTTTTCAGTGTCACAATCGTTTGTTCTACCTGAACTTGTATATTCGCCATTAAAAAAAAAAGTCAATCTGTCAAATGGTTTGGCGCCACTTTTCGATTCGTTTTACGTGATTTTATTTTTCTTTGTTATTGTTAACAAAGTATCGTAAATAAATACCGTTTTTGGATTAATTATAATGTTACACATTTGTTTATGCAAAACAATAGATGTATTTTAAAATTACATAGTTTACGATTTCTTTTGCTTTAATTATGAGCAACTCTTTGAACGAAAGTGTGCGAACAGGAACGCGTGGTCGTGAAATGCGACGTTGCCATTCCGACTTTTTGTTAAACCGACGATTAGTTAAGTGGTACTTAGTTTGCACAGGACCGGAGTGGTGAAACTGAAAAAACACCAGCCGACAGATTTGTCTAGAACTCAGTTTATTCATTGGTTACGTAACCAGTAGTTTGACAATAAGGTGGTGAAACACCCCCTAAGAGAAGGAAAAAGGATAGATTTATAGAAAACTGCATAGTTCCCGCGGTATAGTTACAAACGAATTCTTCGCAGATGGAGTCGCGGGCAATAGCTAGTTATAAAATACGAGTAGAGTAATAGAAAATTAAAGTTCGAATTACTCTGGTCAAGAAGCATTTACGAGTAATGTGATTTCAAAACTAGGTCCCCATATCCACTTTTGCTTATAAAAGGGAACTATCCTAAACCTCGATAGTTCGATTTGCGGTCCGCTTGTGAATGATTTAAGCTCATTCTCAAGGATCGTGACCAGCATTCTTACACAACTTGTGCCCTTATCTGATAAATTGATTCGATGTGATATATGATCGTTGAAAGTTTGCCTGTAATGGAGTTAAGGGGATTGTAAACGTTCATGACTTGAGGAACGAATATTGCAATATCATTATATTAACGAATGTTTGTGCTCGAGTCTTGGATGTTTAAAATGTATTTTATCATCATCTGAGCCTATATACGTCCTCTACAGGGCACAGGCCTCCTCTCAGAATGAGAGGGGTTGGGCCGTAAATTCACGAGGACCCAGTGCTGATTGGGAACTTCACATAGACCACTGAATTTCTTCGCAGGTAGTGCAGGTCTCCTCACGATGGTTTCCTTCACCGTAAAGCTAAAAATTACAAAAGTAATTTCGCAAATAAATTCCGAAAAACTCAGAGGTTCGAGCCGGGATTTAAACCCACGACCCTCTGCTTAAGAGGCCATAGGTCAAACCACTAGGCCACCACGGCTATGTATTAAAATGTATTTAGTATGTATTTATTATAAGGGTCATACACACTTTTTGTCCGCGTCTCTCCTGTGGAAATTTAATTTAAGGGTCTATATAGCGAATATTTTTTGTCAAGTCTACAGCGGCGTGTGGGCGACTGGTCAACTTTTAGCCCATTTCAACTAATCTTAAGTTTGCTGACTCGAGTAACTAATTTTATGTCCACATGGGAACAACTACTTTTATGACTTGTTAGATCAATATTTACGCAAAATAGGCGCATAGAGACGTCGAGTTGTGGAAAATAGCAACCAATTAACCAGGTCGTCGCTCCATCTTGTTAAAGGCCTACTTACACTGCGTCTTCCGATCCGCGGACGCCACTCGAGAACCTTTTTGCCCCATCGGCCATCAGTTCTACGAGCGATATGCCCTGCCCACTGCCACTTGAGTCTGGCGATTCTTCGAGCCACTTTTACTTTACTTTTTCATAATCACGAAAAATCTTTCTAATATTATAAAAACTCGTGTCCGAAACGCCTGGACTTATTTTTATATTTTTTTTATATGTGGTACGTATGAGAATAGGTCGTGAAGTATTTATTAATCGCAATTTTCAACCGACGAAAACAAAAGGAGGAGGTTCTCAATTCGACGTGTATTTTTTTTTTTTTTTTTTATGTATGATCACGCATAACTTTGTACAGAGTAGTCCGATTTTGATGATTCTTTTTTTATTGGAAAGCGTATACCCCAAGGATGGTCCCATTTCAATTTGAAAATAATATTCCTACCCTAAGGCTAGGAAAACAGGGGATGATTGATTGTTCTATATGACCACGCATAACTTATTACAGAGTAGTCGGATTTTGATGATTCTTTTTTTATTGGAAAGCGTATACGTCAAGGGTGGTCCCATGTAAATTTGGAAATAATATTCCTACCCTAAGGCTAGGAAAACAGGGGATGATTGATTGTTCTATATGACCACGCATAACTTATTACAGAGTAGTCGGATTTTGATGATTCTTTTTTTATTGGAAAGCGTATACGTCAAGGGTGGTCCCATGTAAATTTGGAAATAATATTCCTACCCTAAGGGTAGGAAAACAGGGGATGATTGACTAACTTTTTACAGAGTAGTCTGATTTTCATAATTCTTTTTTATTGGATAGGGTATACCTTGAAGTTGTTATTATATAAATTTGGAAAAAAAAATTTACCCCAAGGATGGGAAAAAAGTATAAAATAAAAACTTTTGAACAAAAAATTAAACCGCCGAAAAAACTGAAAAGCAAAAAATAACCTTTTTTGTTTGACCTTAATCTAGGTACCAGTTTGAAGTCGGTGCCTCAGCACGAGCCAGGAGGAGTGATAGAAGCCAGTCAGGTAGAAGATTATAGGTCCACTCCTCCTGGCTAGTGCTGAGGCACCGACTTCAAACTGGTAACTAGATTAAGGTCAAACAAAAAAGGTTATTTTTTGCTTTTCAGTTTTTTCGGCGGTTTAATTTTTTGTTAAAAAGTTTTTATATGGCAGATCAACATTTGCCGGGTCAGCTAGTAGCTTATAATTATTTTTTGGCAAAGTAACTTCTGTCAATATTATCGCACGGAATTGAGAGTTCCACTGAAACATTTCTGCGTCAAAATAACCTGCACGCTTATTGTATAACGCACGAGCGCTTGCTGTCGCAATAACTATCACTTTCTGTGAAACGGTATAAAGATGGTGACAGAAAGAGATGGTGAATGAGATAGCAAGCGCCTGCGCGTTAGAGAACATGGCCTCTGTTCTACAAAACAAACACAAGGGCTGAATAAAATTTATCTCTTTAATGTCGTTTCACATCGAAACTTTACAGCAGTTTGTAAAGTCGTAACCGGACCTTTCGCTGGCCATCAGTTCTCAGCTATTCAGAGCATGTCGCATTTGGACCTCAACTTCAGTCCTATAAAGTGTTTTGAACACATCTATTTCTGCAAATTAGAGATTTTGGGAATATTTGAACCCTTATTTGTCAAAAAGTTAGAACGTAGCTAATTTAAGTCTCATTTTATATAATTTGAGTTAAATCTACTTCATGTTGATGAATGCCAGGGTTTGAACTCAGGTAGTTTTTAGGGTTTTATACTTCAAAAAGAAAAAAAACCCTTATAGGATCAGTTTGTTGTCCGTCTGTCTGTCTATCGAGACTGTTTTGCGAGAATGAGTGAAGATATCAGGTGAAATAAATATGAAACGCTTAGGGCTAATAGTCACTAATCATCGTAAAAAAATATGTATCTAAATTAACGCAGCAATCAAAAGATACAACCTTTCAAAGTGTGTGTGTTTTAAAACAAAAACCATGAGAATTAAAAAAGTAAGCCACCGCGATAGAAAAGAAAAAAGTCGGAAAATCAGTGAGACTCAAAAATAACGTTTTTCATAAAAAAAAACATCAAATTCAAGTTTATTTTTGTCGGCTTTTAAATTTGTACGGAAACCTTAGTAGGTAGGTATCCATGTTCAACTCGCACTTGGCCAGTTTCTCGAGCAGAGTCAATTTATTCGGTGTTTTCCTCAATTACCGTGTTCCAAAACTTGTACAATCGAAGGCATACTATATATCTATGCAACTATCTCATCGCGCCAAATTTGTGTATATACCAACCTTATGGTGAGTGGCACAAAGATGTAGTTATGGAAATTTTTGACGTCTTGGTAACGAACATATATTTATGACCATGCCTGTACCTAAGTATTTGTCGTGATATTTATTTGACAACGGGAGTTTCAGTACTTGTTAATTTAAAACAACCGAAAAAACATTATAATAAAGGTGGGTGTTGTGGGCGCTGAAACTTTGAACATAAATATTTGTCGACTCTTTCGTACTTAACAGGAATATTTTAAGTCTCGTATATATTTCAAAGTTTTAGGAAGAAATCTTACAAATTGTCGAGCTTTCTTTAACTTTCGATGAAGTCCTAGCCATGAAAATGAATATCCAATTTATGTTTGGATTGTCTTCATCTTATGCTAATGTAAGTACCTACGTATTATGGTTAGTTTATTATATCTCTCCAGGTGCCGTTGTATAAACAGTTTTAAAATTTTAATGTTTTTATTTTTCTCAGTTTCTTAGTCTTTTTTTGTTTTCTTATAACATTTATTTGTCTTCTTATAACATTGTAGTGATCTGACTGGAATAAGTTCTTAGAGAAAACTGTATATAAAATTAAAGATAATTTCAACGAGAATTCCAATTTTAAAAGACAAAAATCGTAATAATTTTCTTTGTAGTCTAAATTCTTGTATAGCTTATCTAAAGTTATTTGAAATTCGACTGGTTCAAGTAGTTATTTCTCATAGATGGTAGAATATTTAAGAGTTTTGGGATTAGTTAACTGTACCTGCTTAACAAAGCAATTGAGTAAAAACGGATGACAATTGAAAAAATTAAGTCAGGTCAACATTATCTATACATATAATAAATCTGTAACAAGTCGGTGTCTGTACGTTGAAGATATTTGAGAAAAACTGACACTAGGGCTATTTATTAGCGCAATAGAACCCAAAACAATGATTTTTAGAATTATTGTCTGTTTGTCTGTGCGTTTGTGCGCGCTAATCTCAGAAACGGCTTAACCTAGAAGGATGCGGTTTTCACTGATATGTTGGTATTTTCTTGGATTAACATTTAGTGTTTGTTTCATTTGAATCGGTTCACAAATAAGAAAGATACGTTTATTTTAAGAATTTATCGAACTGTTTTTATAAGAGTTGTTATTATGAACGCGCTAATCTCAGGAACTACTGCTCCGATTTGAAAAGTTCTTTCAGTGTTAGATAGCCCATTTATCGAGGAAGGCTATATAGGCTATATATCATCACGCTAACACCAATAGGAGCGGAGCGGAGCGGAAGAATGTTTCCAAATTGGGGGTTTTTGAAGTGAAACTTATATATCTCGGGAACTACTGATACGATTTGAAAAATTCTTTCAGTGTCAGATAGCCCAGTTAGATAGGGCGGGTTGGGAGCGGGTGGGGGGCGAGTTGGGAGCGGGTTGGGGGCGGGTTGGGAGCGGGTGGGGGAGCGAGTTGGGAGCGGGTTGGGGGCGGGTTGGGGGCGGGTTGGAAGCGGGATGGGGCGGGTTGGGAGTGAGTTGGTGGCGGTTTAGGAGCGGGTTGGGGGTGGGTTAAGAGCGAGTTGGGGGCGGGTTGGGGGCGGGTTGGGAGTGGGTTGGGGGCGGGTTGGAGGCGGGGTGAGAGCGAGTTGGGGGCGGGTTGGGGGCGGAATGGGAGCGGGTTGGGGCGGGTTGGGGGCTGTTTGGGGTCGGATTGGGAGCGGGTTGGTTTATTATGATGTTTCACTTCTTCCGGAAGGATCTAAGGAGAGCCATAATTGATGAAAAAGAAAATTGGATAAAAAATAAGCTGCCCAAATTACTAATTCCACGCGGACGGAGTTGTGGGCAAAAGCTAGTAGTTAATAAAATGACAACCTTTTAACAAAATAAATCTTCTCTCTCTAATTTTTCATCTGTAGTAGGTAAGTATCAACTTCGTAGACGTCTGGATAAGGTCTTACTCCAGATTGTAATAGAAACGAGTTGCATAGATCTTTACAATAAGAACAACATACATATCTAAATTGTTAGTTATAGCGAAATATTTGAATTAACACTCGTGAAAATGGCATTTAAATGTGGTAAAAATATCTGTTCTGGTCCAAAATTAGCCCGAATTATATAAATAAATAAAATAAATAAATATTAGGGGACAATCTTACACAAATCGACCTAGTCCCAAACTAAGCAAAGCTTGTACTATGGGTACTAGACATAGGTACTTATATAGATAAACTAGCTGTTGCCCGCGACTCCGTCCGCGAAGAATGGGGGGGGGGGGGGGGGGGGATGAAAAATAACCTACGACCTATTCTCTCAGACCTACCGAGTGTAGAGAAACAAGTTTCATAAAAATCGGCCAAGCCGTTTCGGAGGAGTTCGGTAACAAACACCGTGACACGAGATTTTTATATATTAGATAAATACTTAAATACATAGAAAACATCCATAACTCAGGAACAAATATTCGTGCTCATCACAAAAATAAATGCCCTTACCGGGATTTTAACCTAGGACCTCTTGCTGATATTATCTTTCTGACTAGTTGGCAAAATAAACTGTATACTTCATATTTGACTCGTATTTTAACACAATTACACGCAACTTTCGTGTCAAAGATCGGGCTCTAGTATCTGTTCGCTTAATATTTTTTAGGCATGTTTTGCTGCCACTTTACATTTCCTTTTAATTAAATACAGGGTATTACAAAATAACCCCTAAAGCCTGAAACCCCATGAACAGTAAATAAAACTGTAATCTTGCGCGCTGTTCTTTTTTTTCTAAAAAAAAATATATACTAATTTAATTCTTTACTGGAGTACTTCCATACCCATCAGTTATCACGGGTAATTTTGTAACAGCCTGTATATTTAGGTTGTACAATCATAAAATGTGTGACTAATACTTAGTCGTGTGCGAGAAAAAAACACTAATCAAATTGCTTAGTTCTCTTTTTTAGCGTCACTTACACACACATGCATGCACACGCTCACGCTCAAAGTGAACTTCACTGTTCCAAGCTTAATGAGCACAGACAAAGAAATGCTTTGTCAGTATCAAATCAATTCCTTCCAAGAAAGAGTTAAGAATTTCAGGAAAAAATAATCTGTAGAGTTCAACAGCCAATAAGAAGCTCGCATTTTGTGGCAATGAACTTCCGTAGGTTCTTTTTCTTGTTAGTATCTAAGTACTATCTTTCAAAGTTCGGTGATCTCTCAAGTCATAAAAATAGTTTATCTCTTCTATCTATATACTAAACAATGAGTTATACGTCTGAGTGTTGTCTGTTTATTGTAGATGTCGTGAAAATTATCGTTACTTTGTAACAAGTACCTGGTGAAATAATAGTCTTTTGAGATTTTGTAGACATTTGTGTTATCAAGATGTTGTGTTTTGTTTTTTATGTGTATATAACTACATAGAAAAAAATAAAATGAGTTGCGGAAAACAAATAATACAGTACAAACTATATTTTATATTAAACGTCTGAAATCAGTACAGTGATTTTTAACAAAACCAGTTTAAACAAAGAGTTGAATAAGATTTTGTTAAAATTTCTTTTTTATAACAAGACTAGCTGTTGCCCGTGACTCCGTCCGAAGAATAAAGAATAGGGGTATAAAAAATAGCCTACGACCTATTTTCAGACCTACCCAGTACGGAGAAAAAATTTGATAAAAATCGGTCAAGCCGTCTTGGAGGAATTCGATGACAAACACCGTGACACGAGATTTTTATAGATTAGAAGATTAATTTAAGCTGAATGTATTATTTCTCATTGTCATCAAACCTAAATATCCCTACCAAATTTTAAGTCAAAACGATCACTAAAAAATGGGAGAAGATTTGAAAACTACCTACTTATATCGCATACGAATCTTTTCGTTGCAAATGTCATATTGAAATTCCACACATCTACCACAGAAATCACCGTGAAACAGATTGTGAAAAAGTTCCTCATTCGTACTCTAACTCTATTCAGCTTCCTTGTATGTAAAACTACAATTTTCTCCACATTTAGCAAGTTCGATATCCATCCTAACCTCTCTCATTACTTATATCGCCATTTAAAAACAATCTAACAGCGCACGCTCTTTCAAACAATATTCACAAATAGCTTTTAGCAGAGGTGTAAAGCCCTTTACTGTTGCTTTACCGTCACAGCTTTCTCCCAAAGCTCAACCTCATAAAGTTTACGGCCTCCAAAAAAGCCTGTATGTATCGATACCTTTCACATTGACCATCAAAGAAGTCATAAAACGTATGTATGTATGTTTCAGGGTCCCGTTTAATAACCTTGAACCGATTATTTCTTGCCTAACTCATCAATTTTACTATACTTTTCATTTTGTTTTTGTTTCTGTTCATTTTTATTTTTTAAAAAATAAGTTTCATCGGTTTCTAGATTGGTGCAGGTTCATCTGGAGGGTGAAATCTAAATTGTGATACCGGAAAATGTAACTAATGCACTAACTCAATCGTTTGAAAGGCATTTATTCGAGCGTTTCAACCGGTTATGTATCTGGTCACAGTTTTAAAGAAATGGCTGTAGATTTTGATGGGGCTTTCGGTTATACATTAGAGGTGTATAATTTACTATCTTATTAGCCTTAAATAATAATAATAAATTTGTTTTTAATGTTTTCGACACCTTTCTAAACATTTTATACCTTTCACAAGCATGACAACCAGCTGTCAAAGGCGAAAATATAAGAAATGGAAACAAATATTTGTATAATAATATGATAACTAGGACACGTTCACAAGCGACACAACGCGCACGCCCACCATCTCCGCCCGCGCCATCCAGCTCCTCGCCATCGTCGTCGGGCGACGAATTCGCCACAGCGCCCGACACCAGCGAGTCGAGCGACGAGCGCGGGCCGCCGTCCCCGGCGCCACGACCACCTGCGCGACGAGGACGACCACCGCTGCCGGCACGCTTGGGGCCTACGGGGCACTCCGCCCCGCCTACGGCTCCCGCTGTCGGTGGTGTAGTGCGCCGCATGCGATGGACTCAACAAATGAATGAGAACTGCATGCGAGCGTACTTTGGGGCTACAGAGGGGGGGAACCAATTTGTCCGCGTATCGTGTCCGGATGCTTCCTCTGTTCCAGGCCCTTGAACCCGCCATCACCGTGTCTGCGCAGCGTCTGTCGGATCAGGTGCGAGTCATCCAGCGACACAAACGATTGGATGACGCCACACTTGATCGGCTACGCCTGGAAGCACTTTCTGTTCGCGCGGCCTCTTTCTCGACGCGGGATCCGCCCGCTACGTCGCCGACTCCGGTGCCCGCACCCGATCTGGCACCGGGGGTACCGCGGGTCGATCCCAGTGTCGAGGAAGAGGTCTGTGCGAATCAGAGTGTAAGTACCCAGGCCAATGAGCAACTGAGGAGGGTTTTGGAGGAGGCGATTACGCAGTATCGCTCCACGGGTAATCCTAGGCCACGATTACCTCGCTTGCCGTTGAATAGACGCAATCTAGCGTTAGTGGGAGCCCTGAATGATTTGCTAGACCCGTATTTACGGGCTAGTGAAGACTTAGTTGATACTCACTCAATCATGTACTGTGGGGCCATCGCGGCGTGCCGTGTTGCTCGCGTCAAGTTTCCGGACGCTGACCGAGCACCTAGGACCACCGGGGGTGTCCCTGCATGGCAAGTGCGGATTGAGCGGCGTATCAATACGTTCAGGACTCTCATTGCAAAGCTGATCTGCTTCAGGGGGGGCAACAACCGCCCCCGAGTAATGCGCTTCGTGGCCCAGGCCTTTGTGGGGACTGACATCAGGCCCTGCAACTATATGGCCTGTGTAACGGAACGTATCGACTTTCTGAAGCAGAAAGTCTATGCATGGGCAAGCCGTATTCGCCGCTACAGGAAGCGTGTGGACCGATACCAGCAGAATCGCCTTTTCCAGAGCGACCAAAGGAAGGTATACCGAAAGTGGGAGGGAGACGATCTTCGTGTGCCCGACGAACGGCGGCCGGATGCTACTGCCATGATTGACTTTTGGCGTAATATCTGGTCGGTACCTGTTGAGCACACCGAGGGTGAATGGATAGGTGTTGTCGAACGTGAGTGCGAGTCCATCGAACCTATGGGGCCTGTTACCATTAGCCCCGATGACGTTAGTTGTGCCATCCGGTCGGCTCCGAACTGGAAAAGTCCTGGGCCGGATGGATTACACAACTTCTGGCTGAAATGGTTTCGATGCTCACACCAGCGTTTGGCAGCACAGTTCCAGCAAGCCCTTGAGCTCGGATCCCTACCATCTTTCTTTACAACTGGTATTACCTCCCTGCTCTATAAGTCCGGTAGTACCACAGAAGCGAAAAATTACAGACCCATCACGTGCTTGCCTACGCTGTACAAGCTCCTAACATCCATTTTGAGAGCAAAAATTAACACGCACATTGTTGCCAACAACGTTTTGGCCCCTGCTCAAAATGGATGTAGGGTTGGGTCTCGTGGTACTAAAGAGCTCCTCCTCATAGACATGACCATTTGTCAACGAGCCCGGCGGAACAAAGGGGCTCTCTCGGTCGCCTGGATTGACTACAAGAAGGCCTATGATTCGGTGCCCCATTCATGGCTGGTGAGGGTCTTAGAACTGTATAAAATTGATGCAGTCCTGAGATCTTTCTTAGGCGCTTGCATGGGACAGTGGACCACAGTCCTTCGTCAACCGGGGGAAGGAGACGGCCCCTCTGGCCCACAGGACTCTATCAAGATTGAGCGAGGGATCTTCCAGGGTGACAGCCTGAGTCCTATGTGGTTCTGCCTAGCGCTGAATCCGCTCAGCACCCTGCTGAAGGATTCAGGGCTAGGCTGCCGGCTTCGAAGAGGGGGTGAGGTCATTTCTCATCTGCTCTATATGGATGACCTTAAGCTATTTGCACCAAATAAACATGACCTGTTGGAGCTACTGAAAACAACAGAAGTTTTCAGTAGCGCCATCAACATGGAATTTGGTGTCGATAAGTGTGCAGTTATGCATGTACAGCGGGGGAAAGTTGTAAATTCAACAAATTTGCAGCTTTCTGATACAATGTCCCTCAGATCTATTTCCGAAGCAGAAACCTATAAGTATCTTGGTATGTCACAGTCATTGGGTATTGAGAGTGAGGTCGTAAAGCAGACGGTGAAGGAGCGCTTCTTCTGTCGTCTGACAAAAGTACTTAATAGTCTTTTGTCGGGCGGCAACAAGATGCGCGCCTTCAACGCCTGGGTAATGCCCTTGCTTACTTACTCCTTTGGCATACTAAGGTGGACTCAGACTGAGTTGGATACCTTGGATCGAAGAGTTCGTGTACTGCTCACTGCGCACCGTTTGCTTCACCCGCGCTCGTCTGTTATGAGACTGTACATCTCGCGGAAGTATGGAGGTCGTGGCTTTTTAAATGCCAAAGACCTCCACAACCGCGAGGTGTATAATCTCAGGGATTATTTCCTAAACAACGAGTGTGGGGTGCATCGCGACGTAGTAGCAGTAGACAAAAACTTCACCCCGCTTTCCTTGGCAAACGAGAACTGGCGCCGACTTAAAGTAATGAGCATCGAGGACCGCAAGGCGGTATGGAAGAGCAAGGAGCTACATGGGCGGTTCTACAAGGCACTCACAGGGCCAGATGTAGATCTGCTCGCGTCGGTGAACTGGCTACGTTTCGGGGATCTCTTCGGGGAAACCGAAGGTTTTGTCTGTGCAATTGCGGATGAAGTTATCATGACGAACAACTACCGGAGGTATATCCTGAAGGACGGTACGGTCGACATTTGTCGGGCATGCCGCCGTCCCGGGGAGTCACTCAGGCATATTATTTCCGGTTGTGGTCATCTTGCTAACGGTGAGTACTTGCACAGACATAACCTTGTAGCCAGAATTATTCACCAGCAACTTGCTCTGCTATACGGCCTTGTGGACTTTGAAGTGCCTTACTATAAGTATATACCTGCGCCAGTTCTCGAAAATGGTCGTGCCACGCTCTATTGGGATCGGTCTGTTATCACGGACAGGACTATTATAGCCAATAGGCCTGATATCGTGCTGACAGATCGATCGAAACGCCAGGCAGTGCTCGTCGACATCACCATCCCCCATGACGAGAACCTCGTGAAAGCTGAGAAGGACAAAGCCAGCAAGTACCTTGACCTAGCTCACGAGATAACCGCCATGTGGGATGTTGATTCGACGATCATTGTCCCGATAGTCGTTTCTGCGAACGGGCTGATAGCGAAGAGTCTCGACCAACACCTCAAGAGACTCTCGCTAGATGGCTGGATCAAGGGTCAGATACAGAAGGCGGTACTCCTGGACACTGCGCGGATAGTCAGGAGGTTCCTCTCTCTGTCGCCCTAACCACCGATAGCTTAGGCCCCGCCTCGCTGCCGGTGGCACCCTAGGTTAGGTTTTTATAATGATTTTATGATTTGTATGTATAGTTTTATATTTTACTTTTTGTATAATTATTGTAAAAATCTAACCTAAGAAAAAAATATAAATAAAGAGAATAATAATAATAATAATAATAATAATGGGATGTGATGTAGGGATGTGATGACCTCATCGCCCGCTGGTGTTGTCGTGTCACCAGTGCAGTCAGTCATCGCAGGGCGGCTTGTGGCGAGCTGTTGGTGCGTAGCGACACCACGAACCCGAGACCTCCAGGGGTACACACACACATGCGCTTATACACACACTCACACACAGTTACACACCCACCCCGCCTCTAGTTTGCCTTTGTTGGTCGCCTAGAGTGGAGCGCAAGAGCTAAATGCTCGAAGGATGGATGTGTTTGGCCGTAAGTGGCGAGTTGGCATTTTGAAGTTTAAAGTCCAGGGACACCTCTCCATCCTTAGCCGTTCACACCAATGTTGCCGCCTCGTTGCCCCGAGTGGGCAATAGTTTGAGGGGCCCATTTAGTGAACAGCGAGTCACCGCCTACCAAAAGTTCAGTTTATGAGATATTGAAATGGTAGGTGTCCGTTATCTCACTCCATAGCCTGGTAATCCTGTCCACAACATCCCAACCCCATAGCCAATTCCATGTCACTTCCTACCTGGCAATAGTTTGGCAACTGTGGGGGACTGTCCGCTAGCACATCCTCATGGTGTATTAGGGGATAGACCTATGGAGGTTGCGCCCATCTCATTTATATTATATGGTACCAAAGGCCTCTTCATGTTGGCTTCGGCCCCATGTATGCCTTTCAAATGACCGGGTCCCCATGGGCCCGTGATCGGAAATCCGTACCAACATAATAATAATAATAATAAAGGCGTAGGGATGTGACGACCTCATCGCCCGCTGGTGTTGTCGTGTCACCAGTGCAGTCAGTCATCGCAGGGCGGCTTGTGGCGAGCTGTTGGTGCGTAGCGACACCACGAACCCGAGACCTCCAGGGGTAGACATACACACATGCGCTTATACACACACTCACACACAGTTACACGCCCACCCCGCCTCTAGTTTGCCTTTGTTGGCCGCCTAGAGTGGAGCGCAAGAGCTAAATGCTCGAAGGATGGATGTGTTTCCGTAAGTGGCGAGTTGGCATTTTGAAGTTTAAAGTCCAGGAACACCTCTCTATCCTTAGCCGTTTACACCAATGTTGCCGCCTCGTTGCCCCGAGTGGGCAATAGTTTGAGGGGCCCATTTAGTGAATGGCGAGTCACCGCCTACCAAAAGTTCAGTTTATGAGATATTGAAATGGTAGGTGTCCGTTATCTCACTCCATAGCCCGGTAATCCTGTCCACAACATCCCAACCCCATAGCCAATTCCATGTCGATTCCTACCTTGCAATAGATTGGCAACTGTGGAGGACTGTCCGCTAGCACATCCTCATGGTGTATTAGGGGATAGACCTCAATAGTTGCGCCCATCTCATTTATATTATATGGTACCAAAGGCCTCTTCATGTTGGCTTCGGCCCCATGAATGCCTTTCAAATGACCGGGTCCCCATGGGCCCGTGATCGGAAATCCGTACCAACATAATAATAATAATAATAATTTATTTCGGAAAACATGTCCATAGTTGTTAGTAAACATAGAACAGTATTTTATATTAAAATCATAAAACCATTACATTAACAATGTCACAAATAAAATGAAATAAAATTAAGAATCAAAACTTCAAAATAAAATAAATAAAAATAACATTGCAAATTAAAAAAAAAAAAATTGAAGTTAACCATTGGAATTTGTAATTAAAAAAATTTAAAATTTAAATAATCATGATTAAGAGTTAAAATGGAAAATTAAACAATTGCAAAAATAAAGAATTATAAATAAACAGGATACGGTAAATAAATCGAGACCGGTTCTCGTCATCTAATTTACCAATACCTAAGTAATGGAACGGTAAACAGTTTAGTTTTTAGAAATTTCTTTCTATGTTTTTTTTGTATACGAGATACCATAAGGTCCTCAACCAAAGTAAGATAAGACTATGTTTAAAAGATCTGTGTCCAGCAATAGCGAAAACTGATTAATATTCCTTCATTTTATTATACCTAAACTTAATTACCGTATCACCAAAAAAACTTAAACAACCGTTGAACATGTGTTTGACACTGCACACTGTCATGTGACATGAAAACTGTACGTAGTCATGTCTGACGGCCATTTGCACGAAAATTTTAACCAGACTTTAAAAGATCAGGGGCTAAATTCAGAAACGGCCCAACACGGTTTGCGAGTGGTAATTCGATCGTTTGCGAGAGGATAGCTCGCAAACCGTGTTGGGCCGTTCCTGAATTTAGCCCCTGTTTAGTACTTTCAAAACGTAGTTATGTTGTTGTCAAACTTAAATCAGGTTTAACATCTGACGAGCTAAGTTTTTGTGGTAAGACTATGGTACTTTAGGAAGAACTTTTAAAAGTGTATTCCTTTTTGTTCTATCAACGTTTCACGCTTTACCAATTTACCGGTCGATCAAAGCACCTCCAGAATTAAGCGATAAAAGCCGGGTAAAGTTTTTGTGCAGCTAAACCTTTGTCCGGGTTTGGCAGCCTGCCAGTGCCCGTTGTAATCGGGTTCCAGGTTCGATGCCCGGACGTTGACTTGCACTTCGAGTTCGCAGTTTGTAGAATTGGGTTTTTTTAGGGATCCTCCTAATATTATAAATGCTATAGTTTGTGAGATGTATATACGTTGCACTCCTTCACGGTAAAACGGTTAAAGAAATTTGGATGAAATTTGGTATGTAGATAGCTGAACCTGTGGAATTACACATAGGATACTTTTTTATACATTATTCCCACGGGATCTACATAAAATCCCGAAGTATTAACGGATCAGGAATCAAATACATTGATAGTATCTACAGTCGACCAAGTAATTCCTTTATAAACTTGCCCTTCATTGGGTCAAAGTACAGTCGGCCTCAGAAGTCTTTGAACACTTCAGTACTATGTCGCAACAACCAGTCATATACTGTGAAGTTTGAAATATGTCACGTTATTGAAAGTGACAAAGTACTAAAGTATTCAGCGACTTTTGAGGCCATCACCTTATGGTATTTTATTGCGTCAGGGGTAGAGTAGTCATGAGAGAAAATTGTGGAAGTTTAAAACAACATAATTTAGATTTCTCCCAAACACGATTGTGCTATACTTCTGCAAAAAACAGACAGATTGCACTGAACACCAAAACGGAACAAAAAGCAATAACATAAATGGCCGTAAGACAGCCATACCCGTCCGCAGAATCAAAGTGATTTATAAGCAAGGATTTTAAATAAACAGCCAAGCCATATATCATTGAAAAACAAATAGTCAGTCGAGAAACTGAATCGCTTAGCAAACAAATAAAGTTTTACTTCATTATCTATCACATTTATACAGTGCTGATAACCAATAACGTGTCAACACACAAATACTCGAAAATTGAGATTTGAATACGAAGTTGTACCTTGTCGTCTCCTCTTCATTTTTAACCGACTTGAAAAACGGAGGAGGTTCTATATTCCACTGTGGACCAATTCTCGTTATTCAGATTACTGGAAAGATATTTTCATCCTTTTTGTAGTCGGTTAAATTTTTTTTGCTCTTTTGTTTCTGGATGTTTTTGAAGGTGGTTTTATAATACAGGGTTATTTGTAATTCACTAGCATCCTTTTAACCCTAAACTCCTACCACTTAAATAAATGTTTTTTGTTTTACGGCTTTTGTCATAACTTAATATTTTTGGTGTAATAACGTTTTGAAAATTTGAGATTACCTCTTATTTTTACGATACTCTGTGTATCTGTATTGGAAAAAAAGTGCTTAATTTTAAAAAGTCGTAAAACAAAAAACATTTGTTTGAGTGATAGGAATTCAGGGTTAAGAGGATGCCAGTGAATTAAAAATAACCCTGTATAAACGTGTTATGTGACTCAACACCTTCACAATTTCGAAAAACGGCAAAACAGTTGACAGAAATTACGTTCGTATGGGTTGACATTATTTGCTTATCAGCAACCAGCAGTAAATGTACTGACTGATTCACTGAGTCATCAACGCATAGTCTAAATTCTTGGACTTACACAGCTGTAATTATGCATAGAGGTTCTATTAATGATGTAGAGAAAGAATAGGAACAGGATTTTCAAAATTTGCGTGGCTAGCGAGTTTTGCAAGGGGGATGAAACCGAAGACGTAAGCTAGTGTTAAAAGAACAAGTCTTAAACCACGGCAAACATTTACATTCTTAGATTTTTGCCTGATAAAAGGTTACGGTAACGTTTTTAAAGTACAACGTTCGCTCGGGCAACGCCATCTATTGATTCTAGACGAAATTAACACGTTATCTTGTAAGCTAGTACCTTATTATTGGACAGTACCGTCTATTCTTGTCTAAAGTTAAAATGTTATCTCAAGGGAAGGCATTACCGAGATATTAAATATCCTATGTCTTAATCTACATTTTCAACCGACGAAAACAAAAGGAGGAGGTTCTCAAGTCGACGTGTATGTTTTTTTTTTTTTATGTATGATACGCATAATTTCGTATATCTGTATGTCAAGTTTCTTCTAAATGCGTTCAAACATGCAAACATCTTGGTGCGGCCTATGCCGAAGTAACGAGGAAGGTGGACTTACCCTTCTTCACCGCTGACCTCGCTGACACACACACCACACGGGTGATTTTACTGATGGAGATACTGCACAAGTCACCGCTGAGTATTGAAAGTTTTGTATAGTACACAAGCTCGGATTAATTATTATTAACTATATATTGTCACACGCGACACGTTACAGCATAGTTTTTTATGAAAGGTGAAGTGACATATGACATAACGTGTACCATGGCATCAAGGGCTTCTGGGCAGCAATAACCAGGCTTGTCCACCTCCTTGCACACGGCAAAATGGCGCAACCACATCTAAATATCTTCAAAATTCTCTTTAACAATTAATACCATTATCATCATCATCACCATCGGTCTATAACTTGCCATTTTACCCTGTGAATCCAGTTACTGCCAGCTACTATTATACGTTTCTCAAATAGATAACATGGAAAAGTCGACATGTTAAATTACTTTGATGATGGATGGAATGAAACTGAATATTCGAAAAGATTCTGCATGCAGAATTAGTTCTGAGTTTTGACTTCTGCGAAAAATTCAAATCGGATTAATGGTGTAAGCGATATTCTTTCTGACTTCTCAATATCCGATGATATTCCATAGATCGATTCGGTTATGATAATGATGTTTTTGAATTAAAAATATTGTGAGACACAGACAATTACTAACATAACAAATACGGGGTCACTCAGGTATTGATAGTCGAGGTATGTTAGACATGTTTTGAACTAATCCGCGGTTCTTTTTCAAGGTTGATTCGAACGGAAACCCGACCTGGAATCCTTGAACCATGCGTTTTCACGGCTGGCTCTCTGTTCGAATCCACCTTGAATAACTATAAATGTTAAAATTTAAAAACCCTCAACGTAACTAACGTAACGTAATTAGGTTAGGGCCTATTATGCGTCTAAGATCCCTTTCGCAGCTTAAAAAAGAGATGATAACTTTGGAACGGGTAAACGAATTTTAATGAAACATGTCCAAGAACCATCGCCAAGAAACCTACTTTCAAATAAAAAAAACCGCATCCATATCGGTTCACAATATGGTTTATACATATCAAATATGTTTACAAACAAATTAAATAAAGAAAGTTTCGAAGTTGTTGAAATATTTGTGGATAGTGTTATTTCAGTATTGTAAATAATCATGGTTCAGGAAAACTTGTTTTTATTGAAATAATTCCTAAATGTTTTATAATAAGATTGATGTTTGCTAACCCTTTTGTTTTTAAACTAATAAATGGTATTTACGAAATGTATAATATCATGAAAATATTTCGTTATAGCGAAACTGACATTTGAAACGCCGAAATGTCACATACTACTTATTCGCAACGCAACCAATCCTTTTAAACGAGTTCTGCTGCGCAAAAAATCCATGCAAACTTTAGGATAGATTATAATAAAATACGTTGACAAACAGAACGCACCCTTAATGATCGATCAGACGTCGGAACTCCACTCTAAGGTCGCGTAGCACCGCTACGCTCACAGTCCCGCGTCCGCCGTAGACCGCTACGCTCGTAGCTTCGTAGCACTGAAGGCAAAGGCAAACTACTTGCTAACTTGCTAAGTGACTGGATTGGAAAGTGAAAAGTGATAAGTGACTTATAAACGGATTGGAACGAAGCGTAAGTAAAGTTTAAATTTATTCTAGCGGGAGTAAATGAAATAAAAAGTACAAATAAAGTCAATTTGGTTTTACGTTCGAGTAATTTGGCAAGAGTCTCGCACGTGTTAGAAATGTTGAAGAGTTTTAATTTGGCCGTAGATTATTTTTAAAATTTGTTGACTGTGTTGTTAATGGGTTGGTGAAAGCGTATCTTATGAGCAAATTGCCTTTAAAAACAATTAGAATGAGATTTTCAATTTTATTTGAAGAGAAATTATAAGAATTTGAAGTGTTGTTGAATAATAAGTATAATACAAAAATTTAAGCAGTCATTTCATTTTTGCAGAACTCTGTTAATGTATATTTTATTCTAAGATTTTGGACCCTGAATGTCATAAAGAATTTATTATTTCGTTTCACTGCATCTGGTTATTAATGCCGTTTTTATTTTATTTTACTTTGAGATCCATTTAAGCCTAAAAACTAGAAATACACAGGTACATTATTTCTAAAATAATCTTAACTTTAAATAATTAAGAAATTTTAGATGAAGTTCTGCAACTACAGAAAAAATATATAAGTACCTACACTGTCTAATTATTATTTTTTTGTCTTCAAAAACTTTATTATAAGTTTTTTGCGGAACAGCTTTTGATAAACTATCGTTATTCGACTATACATCAGCAACACTATCCACCTGTCACTTTTAAGCCACGCGTGTCAAAAAATCGTTCCACTTGGGTTGTCACTGCATTTTAAATTAAATAGTTAGGGTTACGTCGCTACTTTTTAAATGAGTTTAATGTCTGTAAAATTTAGATACCTTCTTTAAAGTTCTGGTTTCTGGGATGACACATGTTAAGATTGTATTGTTTGCAGAATTATCTGTACAAAATCGAATTTTAATACTGTTAAACCAGATGAAAGCATCACTTTTATATTTTTAAGATTTCGTTTAACTTGCTGAGTTAGTATAGTTCAATTTCTTTAAGTCTAAATTATATGGTATACACATACTCACATGTAAATTAGATATCAATAGAAGTAGGCACAATCAACAAAATATACAGTTAGCAAAAAGGCTTAGATAAAAAAGAAAAAAACCGACTGAAGTTTCGAAAAAATATTTCCTTTGATGCAGCGAAAGAATAATGATGGATTTGTCAAAATTCTCCAATAGAGCTCCGATAGATCGACGGTGCTGGCTGATAATCAGCGCTGGGGTGCTATAAACGCCTCAGCATTATGCTGAGCCAGTGTCCGATTTGCAGCTGCAATGACACACTATCTGTATCCTTCGTGTTTTCATTTGTAATAATATTGATGTGTCTTGTGTTGTTGTAAATAAATGTTTATTCTTCCTTTCTTCCTTCTTTCTAGGGAGTTTTGCAACGAGACTAAAACCGCTGGTGCTAGCTAGTTTCCGTTTCGTTTATTCTTTTTCCTAATAAAACTCTATAAACATTAGCAAGCTAAGCCGCTATCAGGCGACTCCGACACGTCCTATTGTCCCAGATACAACAGGCAGGAGGCTGATACTTTTAGCTTTTACTTGTAAAAAACTATAGTTTCTAGAGAACTAAGTAAATGTTGTTACCTCTCGAGATTGATTAATTTTATCTTATTTTCCTTGGGTAAAGATGCGTCGTTACAAAATAATAAAAAAAAAACAAAAAATACAATACTCTCCGAGAGTTCACCTTTGAACATGAATGAACATTTAGTAATAATCGATTATAATTAAATTGTAGCTGTCGCCCACGACTTCTGACTCGTTCTTATGTTAACGCACAGGAACAATGCAATTTGCTGGAATAAAAGTTATCTTTTGTATTAATTTAAGTTAGGGTGACG
Source organism: Archips crataeganus (assembly GCA_947859365.1). Lineage (NCBI taxonomy): Eukaryota > Metazoa > Arthropoda > Insecta > Lepidoptera > Tortricidae > Archips > Archips crataeganus. The sequence goes on along the minus strand of OX402066.1, from coordinate 9,842,678 downwards.
GCACCTATCATAGCCATGTTAAACACAGTAGTACCTAGTAATAGATAGTAGTAATAGACAGCAAACAGCAAAGATTCAATACCTTATAGCCCACCATTCATGGACTTTACCAGTTATGACCATCAGTTATCTGAGCATAGTAAAATGTAGTGTCCGTTTCTTAAAATTTGGGATAACGGAAAAAAATTACCATAATTAGTTCTTGTCCATTACTTGTGCTGTCACCATACGAACTATCTGTATGCTAAATTTTGTCCAAATTCGTTAAGTAGTTTTTTTATAGTGTTATTTACAGACATCCATAGCATCCATCCTTACGAAATTTCGCATTCATAATTATCAGTTAAGATTACCACAAATTGGAATTCTACGCGGACGAAGTCGCGGGCAAAAGCTAGTATAATTATAAAATCTTACAATTGGTACTAAAAATTAGAACTAAATTTGTACAAATAAAATTTGCCTTACCCTTTTTGCTTGAACGTGAACCAGTACCGTGTGAGGAACTATGCGGTGCCAAAAATAAAAAATAAATTTTACAGCCCTCGGGATATAATCCACGAGAAAAGCCTTAACAGCGCTGTTTACTTGCAAGTATGACGAAAATTTTGTTACATTTTGCGACGCTAGGATCAATTGGCTCACAGTTCACCTACACCGTCAGCAGCCTCAATCGTGCTAAAGATAAAATTTTCTAAAACTTTCTTAATCCAATAGATTAGTATTCGACAAATGGCTGCTTCCTGACAAGTTGCTGATTAAACCGGGATTCTCGGAAATTTTGTTAAAAGGGTCAACAAGAACGACGGGATCTCAATCTCGTTTGCTTCGCCAAATTATTTCAATTCGAGAAATGTTCCCTAACATTTTTAGGACAATTTAAAAAGTGTCTAATGTGATTTTACGGAAATTTGTAAAGCACCACGGCTTCATTCTTTCTTATTTAGTATTTATTTGAAATTAGTATTTTTTATTGAAAAACAGCGTTGCGGCTTGCGGCAACATTATGCTACTCAGCATAATGTTGCCGCAAGCCGCAACGCTGTTTTTACCACTCGGGCCCCAATTAATACAATTCGATGTTTTTTATTTGTATCTTTTCCTGCCAAATGTATTTTTTTCAGTGTGTCAAATAGGGTAACTAAAGATCTCTCTCTATCTCATTTAATTGCGCCTTTTTTACTACTGTTTCAATGAACTGAAACAATTGCTCTGCTTTGTTCACGCGCATTGGTCGCGGGTGCGCAAAGTAATTGTTTCAGTTCATGTAATGTCAAAGTAACGCCTGGTTCAAAAAAATTACTACTATTTCTACAATGGCACACATGCTATTAAAACAGCTCCTGCGGGCTACTTCTCACTACTGGCACGTGCCCACAAGCGCCGAAACGGACGAGTTTTTACGACGCATCAGGGAGCTTCCCGCAATTTGATTGCCGTAGATAAGTCTTCTGTGTTAATACCATTTCTTACGGCGGTATTTTTGGCCCAAAATGTACACTTCATACCCGTCTGGGGTCAATTGGCTTAAGTGTCAGTGGACTTATGAATTCTGGAGCTACAGTTACTTCGCTCAAAGAGTGGGAATAGATGAAACGTCTTAGAGAAATGTTACGTAGTACTTAATTGATATTATAAACAAACAAAGATAAATTCAGACCACATGAACTCAGCGACAACAATGTAAACAAAAAGCATGCGAGTCGATTTGCATAAAAAATTAAAGTATACAAAATGTTGCTAGCTTACCGCACATAAAAACTTTTAAGCATCCAGTATAGCCACGACCACGAAGACAAACCGACCAAAAAGTTAAAAAAAATACTAACTACTTTAATAAATTCATATGTATGTAGACTAGCATTTGTTCCAACTGAGGTATAATAAAACGGACATAGTAAGAAAAGAAAGCCTCGGCGTCGGACAAGGAGGTACAATGTATTTTTCATGAGGCCCTTCGATCTAAGGTGCTTAAATCGAGAGCACTTTACATTTACATTATATAAATGTCCGCTTTATTCCCAGGAAACTGTACTCAAATACCTAAGATATTATTTTGCGTTTGATATTGACGGATTACGATTCTATTCTACAGATACGAATTAATCAATTGACATGGACTATTCAATGGGCCGATTTTTCAGTACCCAGATAAAAGTATCTGTCAGATAAATGTAAGCGATACCTTGAGCTAGCAACACTGTAGCAAGCAACCCGTGCCTATGCTAGGTACAGTCAATATACATGCAATACAAATTACGCCTCCTGCCCAGCAATGGGGTCGGCAGAGACTATTTGTTTGCACCCGCTACGATCCTGACATACATGTACATCTTTCGCTTCAACAACACTCATTAGTCTTTTCATGTATGCACGCCGGTTTCGAACGATACATACATTATATACATACAGATATTGAACATGTGTGCCTACTTCTCCTTTATGCTACTAACGATCAGCAGGCTTATTGTCTAACGCGCTGACGCTTGCTTTCGCAATCACTATTTCTTTCTGTCAAACGGTATAAGACGGCGACGGAAAGATAGGATGAAAGCGAAGGCAAGCATCCGCACGTTAGACGTTTGACTACGTGGAAAAAGGGACAATACGGCCTCAGATCGGTATATACATTATATAGGCTTGTTAAGAATCGTTTAAAAAATAATTTTATTAATTTTTTTAATCCTTAATTCTTATTTATTTATTAAAATTATATACAGTCAAATAATCTACTTACATAAAAGCTACTTAAACGTAGCTAGTAAAATAATTATCAATAAAATGTTTAAATCGAATGCAATTAATATACGAGGGGCGTTCAATATAAAGTGAGAATGAGATGCAAACTCTTTTAATATTACGAAATTAAATACTGGCCGGTAAAGCTAATCTATCTAGCTGATTGCTATGAAAAAAAAAACTAACTGTCTTTTGTTTAAAAAAATATACGGTAATTTCTTTGCAATGCTATTGAGTACGTTAGCGAAAATGGAGAAAATTGAACTGCGCGCCGTTATCAAATACTTGTATTTCAAAAAATTTTCTACCGACCAAGTCAATTTGGATTTGCGGGACACTTTAGGGTCTAATGCTCCTCCGTATTCGACAGTCGCACGTTGGTGCGCCGAATTTAGACGTGGAAGAACATCGACAATGGACGACCCCGCTCCGGACGCCCTACTACAGCAGTAACTGAAGAAATTGTGAAAAAAGTCGAAAACTCAGTTTTGGCGGATCGTCGTGTCACAGTTCGTTTTATTGCTGAAAATGTAAAGATTTCAACGGGGAGCGTGCATAATTTTTTACATGAACGCTTGGGTATGAAAAAGGTATCTGCGCGTTGGGTACCAAGAATGCTTACTGACACGCAAAAACAAACTAGACTAGAGATTTGTCAAGAAGCTTTGAACCTGATGCAGCAAGACCGGGAACTTTTTTTGGCGCGATTTATAACAATGGACGAAACATGGCTCCATCATTACGACCCTGAAACGAAACTGCAGTCTATGACATGGAAAAGGCCATCATCTCCAACTCCGAAGAAATTCAAGGTGAGCCCATCTGCCGGTAAGGTCATGGGCTCTGTTTTTTGGGATGGTAAAGGGGTATTAATGATTGAGTATCTCGAGCATGGAGCCACTATAACGGGCACTTTATACGCCAAACAAATAGCAACATTGCGCAATGAGATCCGCGAAAAACGGCGAGGTAAACTCTCGAAAGTTGTGCTGTTCCACCAGGACAATGCCCCGGCACACAAGTCCGCCGTTGCAATGGCTGCAATTCGTGATGCTGGGTTCGATATCCTTAAGCATCCCCCGTATTCACCAGATCTCGCTCCCAGTGATTTCTACCTATTTCCGAGATTGAAACAATACCTGAGAGGCCAGAAATTTGAAGACGACGACGCGGTAGTCACTGCAGTACAAGATTTTTTAAGTACTCAAGATGAGACCCTTTTTAAAAATGGAATTTTAAGTTTAGAAAAAAGATATACTAAGTGTATTATGCTAAAAGGTGACTATGTCGAAAAATAAAATGACATTTAGAAAAAGTTGTTTATAACATACTCATTCTCACTTTTTATTGAACGCCCCTAGTAAGCCTCACTCACAGAAATAGGAAACAAATGGAAATGCTGTATTCTACTATAGATACATTTGTTATACAAATATGTGTGAAATCGACATAAAAACCAAAAAACACATATGGTCTCTTTCTGTCTAAGGTGACTTGGCATATGAAGAAAGAGATGGCATGACATTTGTTTGTTCTATGCTCGGAAATATTTTGACATAACGAGTAGACAGCATTTCCGGCTGCCGCTTGTGACAGAGGCTCTAGGTACTTGAGCTGTCAAGTGAACGATAACTGCGCTGTTTTTAGTGTTTTTCAGCGATTTTTAAATACTATTCCATTTGGTTTTGTGTTGTGGATATCTGTTAATAAAAACGCAATATGGCTCCGTGTTCCACAAAAGGGTGTGCTTCACGAAAAACGAAAAATCAACCGAATTTAACTTCTCATAGGTTAGTAATAGTTTTTTCATCAAATAGTGTCATTAGATTGTAATAGTTACTCAGTGATAGTTAATTTTGGTAAGCTTTTGTCGCTGCAATCATAGAAATGCAGATTTTTCTCCATTTATCGTTGTATTTTTGATTTTGTTGAATTCAGTACAATTGTCATTCTTTATTAGTGTTGTGCTGAATATCGACATAAGTAGAACTGAAATAACTCCCATGTTTTCTGACCGATGTCTGTTCTAATTTGACAGATTCCCTAGAATTTTCTTGCTCAGAATCAAGAGCGCTATTGACTTTGATGACTAAAAAAAATGTCCCCAATTTTCCATTCCTTTTTTTTTGGTTTCATATTTGTGTCGAGCCTTATAAACTGTACGAAAAAAAACGCAAAAATAACTGTACGGTACACTTTTTTAGGGTTCCGTACCCAAAGGCTAAAAACGGGACCCTATTACTGAGACTTCGCTGTCCGTCCATCTGTCCGTCTGTCACCAGGCTGTATCTCATAAACCGTGATAGCTAGACGGTTGAAATTTTCACAGATGATGTATTTTAGTTGCCGCTATAACAACAAATACTAAAAAACAGAATAAAATAAAAATTTAAGGGAGCTCCCATACAAAAAACGTGTTTTTTTAATGCTTGATATTGATAACGGCAACAGGTAGACGCTTGAAATATTTACAGAACATTTAGTTATAGATTCGCTTTAAAAATAAAATTAAAATAAAACAAATATTTAAGGGGGCTCCGTACAACAGACATGATTTTATTCCGTTTTTATAGATAATGGTACGGAATCCTTCGTGCGCGAGTCCAACTCGCACTTGGCCGGATTTTCTTTATGAAAATGAATAGTATGTACTTGTGATTTTGAATAAATAGACCCCAACATTTTCTCCTGTTAAAAAAAGTAAATGACACACTTACATTACTTACAATCCAAACTGCAATTGTGAAAAATTCTTGTATTATTTTTGTTGTTTTACAAATAAAGGGTATTTCATACTTTGTTATACTTGTTATTTTATTTAGTCAGCACAAAGTAATCACACACTACTTAATTCCTGCAAGTTTTTGAAATAAGCGCGTTTTGCAGTTGATTTTCACAATTTTTTTTATGATTTGGTATTTTGACCATACCTAAAAGACTCTGTGAATAGACATTGCAAACTTGTATGTTGGTTTTTAATTATTTTTTTACATACCTTTTGAACTATTAATTTTGAGATACCTTTACCCCTTATAATTTCCAAAGGAATATATTATTATAAATTTTCATGTATAACGAATATGCAATAACCGAAGTAATTATGAACAAAGCTAATTTCAAACTAACTTTTCCACTAAGAAACTCGAATATTACCATTGCTGCTTGAAATGTCCGCTAACCGTTCAAGTATCGATATCGACTATTTTGGTTTCGATGTCACAACCCTTGAGCGCCATTGTTTGTGACAACTTTAGGTATACACGCATGATTTGTAGGTATCACAGGTCCATTGGTATAGGTCTATGGCCTCACTACGTTAAATCGCATATTTTGATATTTTGTACTTATCATTCTTGTCAATGTATCGAATCAAAAAATCCAACGACTGTAACGCTCTTACAAGTGATTCCGATTATACCAGCAAAAATCTACAGTCCGTTTTATTCAAAACCTCATCCCGAAGAAACTGGAGACAAGTTTAGGGATTTTTTACAGGCTACATAGCCTGCATAGATTTTTAAGACCTCGACTGTATAAAAGAATAATGCCTTACCAATAGCGTTAAGTATCACAATACAAAATAAATAGGTCACCCGCCGTGTTTTGCACGGCAAGTTTTCTTGAACTCGTGCAAACCAAGTTGCCTTAACTCCGTTGTTAGTTGTCTCCGTGGGGCCGCTGCATTAAAGTTTTAATTGGCGTTAAGACCCAACGTAGTCTGCAGAAAACAGCTGACCGGACGGTGTAATTTAAGACTACGTTTTAAATTTAAACGCTAAAGAGCGTGTTTACGTGATATCTACGTCAAGAAGGTTTTGCGGCTCGATTATGACTATACCGCCCATTATATTTTACTAGCTTTGTTGAGAACCGGCTCAACCAACGGGCGGGACGAGCTGCGCGGGAGGACGGCGTATCGCCTCAGCCACGGACTCGCCTTTCACTCATCACCGGCGTCGGTCAACCTCCGCATTATTTAATTTAGAATTTAGTTACGATAGTACCAATTTTATTTTTTTTCTCTTCTATATATTGTATTAGCTTATACATAAATAAATAATATTATTAAATAAATTAGAGATATATGTATTTTATCTATTTACTTATTAGTTATTATAATATACTTGTATTTATTTTATTATTTTGTTTTTCTTTTCTCCTGTTTGTTTGCTTCCGTCGTGTTTAACGTATTGGTATTAAGTTCTATATCTAAATGATATTCTGGAAGAGACTGCTTTTAAGCGAAAGATTTTATTGTAAAGACGGCGAATAAACCAGCCTTATAGAAATACAGTCCGCGATCTTATTTAACGTCCCGTAGGACCCTAACAAGCTTTTACCCATGACTCCGTCTTCCTGCAGGAAATATGCAACGTTCATAAATAAAAACTACCCTATATGTTAATCCAGTTTAATCAGTCAGTCAGTGTTATCGTTATAATGTGTTAGACAAAAATATCAAATTGGCCGTCACATCTCCGTTTAAAATTTTACAGTCAAAATTTTACTCTACCAGAGATTTGATAGTTGGTTTTATATTGATATGTTACCAATAAGTGACTTGGTGCGACTCGCCATTAGAGGCCAAATTTAACAGATAATTTTCAGAGAAAAGTGTTTTTAGACCACAAACATTTAACACGATTTTTAAGCTTTGGACATAGAGCTGTTTTATAATATAAAAAATCAAAATGGAAATTAAATTTACTAATAAAGGTTTTAACTTGTTCCACTTTTTTTAATAAATATGAATTTACGCTGCTAAATGCAGTACTAAGCCATTCAGTGAGAAAATAAACCGAGTACATATTTTGTGGACTTGTAAATAGATTTTTCGGTAGTTTATTTTATATTTGGTGGGCTGATCATAATGGCTAGACTGCCGAATGTAAACGGAATAACAAACACTCTCTTGAGATCCATAGACTTAGGAGTGAGTTATTGAACCCGAGGAATATCTTCCTGGGTGAGGTGAAATTTATCTAGTGCAATATTTTAACAATTATCTGTTTCACAATTATTCTGAGATTTCAATATTGATGTAGCATTACTACATTGAATACCTAATCAATTAAATTAACAGTATGTGGTAGCCCAGTCGTAAGTACAGTGTTAATCTAAGTAACTGAATAGAAAGATCTCGAGGACATTGAAACGAAAACATTAGATTTTTTTAATCGTACATATTTGTATGGCTAATTTCCGTGTCACAATGGACCTTTTGCCAGTCAGTCGTTAAGCATGGCTAAATATGATTTAACGTGTGCTAACTTTTTGGTCTCCACCCTTAACCCTCTTTGTTTTTGCCGCAGTCGATTAAATAGTTGAACTATAGCTAGCTCTCTGAATTAGACCATATGTAACAAAGGTGATGAAACGAAGTCTACCTACTTGCTTGTATCCATTCCTTCTATTTTGTATAAGAAATATCCTGGGTAATCTGAATACACCTATATACGAGTACTACCTCAAAGGTTAACTAGTATCAACAGAAACATGAGAGTGCCTTTACTCCCTAAAATCCGATAATCCTTTTACAGAGTATCAAGTGCGATGCAGAACTTTTTAATTGGTATTGAGCCTCGGATAATGCAATACAAGGGTACGCTTTTAGCAGTATGGCTTTTTATTAGCGTTGCGTAAAAATACAATGTCAAGGTTGAACAATTCCTTCATCGCAAATGATGCGAAGTTTGTCGAGAGGAAGGCGAGCGGAGCGCCACACAAATTTTAATGACAATGTATATAGTCATGATCATGTCATCTATATAAAGGTAAATAATAAATAATCGCCGAATGTGTGTTAGTTCACTTCACATAGTGTCTTTTTAGTGTCAGGGCGAAGTAAATATGATTGAAATTAAACGGAAAATATATTTTGAACATGAACTTTACTAACGTATGGAAAAAATTACATCCACGATTTAAAATTTCAGGAAACCTTACGTTATGGGACACAATGTGTGCAAGTATGTCAGTTGACTGAACCATATTTTATAAAGGATATTTCGTTTTTGTTTTACAGAACTATGTAATAAAAGAGTTCAAAATCGAGCCTAATATATTTGTACTATGAAACTACCTTTTAGGTACGCTGTATAAAAGTACTCAGTATGCACCAGATAGATATTTAGCTCTTTCACTCACTAATTGGCTAGTATCTTACCCCGCGGAAATTTTAATGAATTTATAAAGCTTAGGTCTTCTAAATTCAAGTCACTACCTTGTTCGTCAGTTAGGGTACTTTTTAGGTATAACACTTACGTTTAAAAACAGAATATCATCTACATATCTATACTAATAAAGCTGAAGAGTTTGTTTGTTTGTTTGTTTGTTTGTTTGAACGCGCTAATCTCAGGAACTACTGCTCCGATTTGAAAAATTCTTTCAGTGTTAGATAGCCCATTTATCGAGGAAGGCTATAGGCTACCTATATATCATCACGCTAACACCAATAGGAGCGGAGCGGAGCGGAAGAATGTTTCAAAATCGCGGGTTTTTGAAGTAAAACTTTTATAGGCGCTAATCTTAGAAACTACTGCTCCGATATGAAAAATTCTTTCAGGGTTAGATAGCCCATTTATCGAGGAAGGCTATAGGATATATCATCACGCTAACACCAATAGGAGCGGAGCGGAGCGGAAGAATGTTTCAAAATCGGGGGTTTTTCAAGTAAAACTTCTATAGGCGCTAATCTCAGGAACTACTGCTCCGATTTGAAAAATTCTTTCAGTGTTAACACCGGGGGGGTGATGGTGCGGGGGAGGGGTGCGGGAGTTTTAAGGGGGATGAACATTTCATTGATTTTGCCGTAGGATGCACCGTGTTCAAGATATTTGTCAAAAAAAAACTTGAAGTAAAACTTCTATAGGGCACGCTTGACTTGGGACGAACGCGGGTGTGCGGGGGGTGCTGTGTGGGAGGGCTTGCGGGGGGTGCGGAGGGGTGGGCGGTGCGGGGAGTGGGGGGTGCGGGTGGGGGGGGGGTTGCTGTGCGGGGAGCGGTGCGGGGAGGAGTGGGTTGGAGGGTGCGGGGGGGCGGGTAATTTTTTTAATATCGAGGAACTAAGGAGAGCCATAATTGATGAAAAAGCAAATTGGACAAAAAAATAAGCTGCCCAAATTATTAATTCCACGCGGATGGAGTCGCGGGCAAAAGCTAGTAAATATATATACCTAAATACTTTTTCTTATTTTAATTTTGGATTAAAAAGGTAGAGGCGAAATGTCATTCATCATAGTCATGGCTATACAGCACTATAATTCTATAATCAACGTTTCTATAAGTAATATGATTCAGCAATTCGGTTGCGTGATATGGCAGCGAGCATACTAATAATTCCTTGGTATTCTGCGTCATGAACCTATAACGTAGCGTTGAACGTGAACCGTATACTTTTGAACTGAGTAACTTCAACGAGCCAATTGTTGGTAAGTAACTGTGCATAATCCCATACGGACGTCCGTAATTGTTTGCTGATGCTCTGTCAGATGTCTAAAATCAAATATCTTTTAGTTATGCCAGTAAATTCACCGGGTATCACTTCATTTATTTATTAATTTATTTTTATGAGAAAGGAAAAATAAAAAACAATACTTATAAAAATCATATTATTATATGTCTATAAGTAGCTGGCTTTACACTCGTTCAGGTTTCAATATTACGTTGTTTTGTAAGATACTAAAGTATTGGTTTACTCATTGTGAACACGAGAAAAGCAACAAATTTGTTCTAATACAAGTTCATGAATAATACCGTTAAATACTAGGTACGTTATTTATACTAATATTATAAAGAGGAAAGATTTGATTGTTTGTTTGTTTGTTTGTTTGTTTGTTTGTTTGTTTGCATTGAATTTTCTCCGAAACTACTGGACTGATTTCAAAAACTCTTTTGCCGTTAGAAAGCTATATTATCACTGAGTGACATAGGCTACTTTTTACCGCGGGAAAATACCTTTTCCTACGGGAAAATTAATTTATCGCGGGTGAAGCTACGGACGGAAGGCTAGTTTCTTTATATCCATTAAAGGCTAATTCTCACCTAAAATAAAAATATTGTGTGTTCCATCCTTTTTTTATAAAGTAAGATTAAATACGAAACTTTAAAATATGACGCTAAAAAGTAATTCAACGCTCGTACATCCACGATCCATGTTCGGAGCATAATGACGCCGACAAGGTTCTTCCAAACATAAGTAATAAGAACATCCCTAACAACATGACCGCACGCTATACGAATACGTAATAAAGGAATTAGACTAGACATCTGGGGATGCTTCTGATATTCGTCATAACCACAGAATGAAGAGGAATATAAATATCACGTGAGGTAAAAACGTGAGGCTAAAACTTTCGTCACTACTTTGAAAAAGTTCAAATCTAAATTCGATGTGTTAACTAATGTGAACCCAAAAGCTAACCGAGTACAGTTCACTCAGGCAGATTATCAATTTTGAAATACGAGCTTTTTAAAGCGCTTAGGTAAGTGCCAGATCGATTTAGTTTGCTCTATAAAAAAGAGTTGTTCGAGAGATTGAACTTCAAAAAGGATTAAAATTCACTCACAAGTAGCGTAGCTTATAAAAAAAACCATGTGCGTCAAAAAAAATTAGGAAATGCGAAGAAATGGTAACGTCTGTTTTCGAAGGCAATGCAGACAGTGATATTTCTATTCCTATAATTGATAAATTACTAGTTCTGTGGCTATATAGTCTGTGGCACGAAAGACTGCAACTCCAAGTTTTCATTTTGTAGTTGCCGATGCAGTGCGACCAAATGTTGGCGAATAAAACATGTCTGGATTTGCAATGTGTCCTATTTTTATTGTATAAGCATACGACAAAGCTCGTGTTTCAAGAAGAAAATAAAACTTCAAACCAACAACTGAATAACAGTTAAATATGTCGGAAACATTGTAACGGAACCTCCCCCCCCCCCCCTGTTTAAAAATTCCCCCGATGTAGCCTCTAGCCTTAAGCTAACTATCCTGCATCTATTGACGGCTGAAAACTGAATTAAATTGCTGAAATATTGATCTAAATTACCTATCTAATCTTGTTAAAGCTATCAAGCTCTAAAGCTCTGAACCAAATTAATAATGAATTTATATACTGAAATCTATACGGCGTAGAAACCTAACATTATTTCTATTGGTCGTGATACGTGATATGGCCATGCGATCGTCTAGTACCTAAGAGAACCCTTCGTTGTGTCCGTGCCTAAGTAACCCTGGAACTTTAGTGAAGAATAAAGATTGGACTACCTATAAATATTTATTATATAGCGGCTAGTAATGCTAGTAATGCTAATTTTATTTAGAGGAAATGGTTGGTATTGAATTGCATAAGAGAAGACAGTTATAGAGTTTTATCTATGTATTAGAGTGGGTAAGTAAGTCTTAAGATAGATTATAGCCTAGAAGAGTAAACCAGAAGTGTTTGGAGTAGATATTAGACAGAAATATGGTATTCCAACTTAATAATATTCTATCTATTATGATAATGAAGATATATGGTTGCCCATATTTGATTCAGGTTATAGATAACTTAAGTAGTATTGAAGAAGAGGTAAAGATAGTTAAATGGAAGAGGTAATTTCAGATTTATAAAGTCATTGGTCAATAGTCTGTGTCATGTACTTGTAGGCAAGGAATTTTATATTGCGGCTATGCTTGAGAGCCCACTCCCCGCTCTCAAAGGTGGTATCCGACTCCAAACTGGGACTCAAACCTCCCCCGCATGAGCTCTGATGGAGCATACTACCTTTTCCTTGCAGGTAATTAGAATATAACATTTTAACATTGTATAATAAAAGAGGGCAATCAAAGGGAAGGTCAGTTATAGCCCGCGGCCGTCCCCAGGTCAATCCTGTGATCATAATACTCCTGCATTAGCAAAACAACTTCAGTGGTAATTGTAGACTACATTGGTTTATCATAATGACTAATGAGTAGCTACCGGGTCCCTTGGTACCTGTAAACCACTAACTTGCTTCTGCCTTAGTTTTAGTCAGAGTGACTTCCATTGTCAGTTTATAAAGATAAGCATTTGGTATAACTATTACCATCAAATTTAGTTGATATAACTAGCCACTACAGGACCAAATAACCCAAGGTTGCTTTACCAGGGACGACCACCGACTTCAAAGGAGATTCTACTTTTTTTTCAACAATAAGTATTATTCATGGTGAGTTATTGATTTCATTTTGTCTCACTCAATTGCTACTACTAGAGTTTGTAACGTAGGACATATGGATGAAAATAAACTCCGAAATCTTTCATCCGTCGGTAAATACATAAGTCTGTCAAAGTAAGTATTAGTCAGTAAGGTCATTGCAGTCTTAGACTCCAATAAATAAGTCAAATAGTATAACCCTTGCCTCCCACATCAAACAGTATATCGATGAGCAGTAATATTAGTTAATGGTAACAGTATTAAGTAAGTCAGATAGCATATCACTTGCCTCCAACAACAAATAGTATATCGATGAACAGTAGTAGATCGTTAAATGGTAATGACGCCTTACCCTCATCTTAACCCTAACCTAACAGCTAAACTAACCAACTAATCTACTCGAATTTAGCAAGCTAGGAATCCGGATTCCACATTTACAATTACCGCGGGTTCCCTCTCCAACTGATAAGAGAGGGCCTATCCTAAACTAATGCCTACGTTGAGCGGGTTGACTCAGCTTCCTAGCCCCTGTACCCGTGTGATTCTGGTACCCATCTGAGGGGATTGGGTTAGATGAATACCAGAGTGTAAATATATATATATACATAGATAAGCGGACTAGACATTGATGAGGTTAAAACACCGGTTGTGGCGCTTCAAACCCTTCAACACCCAGGGAGAAATTAGGTCCGACTCTTGAGTTATAATACAGACCCCCACCCTTCTCCAATAGGTGGTACCCTACCCTTAAACGCCTCCGAGAAGAGCCAGGCTATCAGTTAACGACCGCAAGGTGACCCGTCTGTCACTTCTCAGAGGTCAGCTCTTACTTAGCTGAGGTCTAGATGAGTTCTCCAATACACTAATATAACACTCCCAGACATAGACCCCACCAAATCCCACTGAACCCCACTTTATCTATCAAACAACTGTGTAATTCCCCAACAGTGAATATTCTATAACCGGGTTTGGCGATAGATACCCAGAGCCAGGCAATCACACAGAGATCCCTCCCATTAATTAACACAAGAAATAAATCAACACATAATAAAGATAAAACACAGCAAAGTAACAATAAAAATGATAACGTAATAACCCAAGGAGAACCTTACCAGACCCGTAGTCAAAATGCGAAAAAAAGTCCCTTCTACTCTGCGCAGTCCCTTTTATACCCTCTCTTCGACGGTACCCACCGAAACACACTTTATCACAGTATAATAATGATCAGTAGAGTGTCTCGGCAGCGACCTTAATTCTACCCACCTACGCGACCTCGGCACACAACCTCGCGATAGAGCGCCACTCTTCAGTTATGTTTTGATAATGTCACATAATTATCATCATCATAATCTTTAACACTAAATTAAGATTAGGAGTTGAGATTTGTAATAATGATATGATCTATATATATATATATATAAATAACTGACCCACCGAAACCATTGTACGCGCATAACTTTCGATCAACTGCTCCAAATTAGATAATCCCTTTTAATAACCCACAACCCGTATCATGCTTTCGAACGGTTTTATTCAGTTTCATAGCTACGTATATTTGCTACCTACGAATCAGCTACGGAGAAGTATTTGCGCCTCTTCTGGGATGTGCGAAAAGTTTTATTGTTACATTAATAGTGTAAGATCCCTCATTCCGCTAAATAACTCCATTAGATACGTTTTTTTCATGTCTCGATTCAAATTAAAGCTAACATTGAAACGAGACAATACCAATAAAGTTACACTACAAATCTGTAGCATATCAATTGCCACCGTACGTAATAAATGTGCGATCCCGCGCCGACCGAACGTAACCGCGCAGCACGCCCGACCGATGCTAGCCGAGCTATGCCGAGATTTCGTGGCACGTAGGTACTTCTCGCGTTCCGGCCGTTTGTATGAAAATACTCTACTGATCATTCACTACACTGTGCCCTAGATCCATCGGCATGAAAACAGCTTGAGAACCCCGTACCTCACGCGCAGTCTACCCGCTAGTCAGTATTGTTGGTACAGAATTCATTTCTAAATCCCCAGGGTCTTTATGTCGTTCGCATAAAGTGCAGAATTGCTTAACCCGACTCGCAGGTAACTTGGTCAGCCCGTGCATCGTGTTCTTATTTGAACATTTTAGCAATTAAAATATTTTTAACATCATCATCATCATCTCAGCCGAGATCCACCCAATACTGAACATAGGCAAAAACTGAGTTTGTTTACATGAAACTGGCTGTACCAGCATGTAAAAAAAAGACTGTTGAACTCAGATCAGATTAATACATCTAGGTGAAATTAAATAATCCAACGTATCATCAGGTAATAGCTTGGGTCCTTACCAAGGTACATATGAATACCTTAATACATATAATTAATGTTTTTACGGGTCTGAAAATATTTATATAAACATATATTTGTGAATGAGACGGTTTTCAGAATCTGAACCGTCACAACATCGAGACGTAAACAAATAAAAGAAGCAAAAAATCAAAAGAGCTACTTTGTGTGCGTACTTAAATAAACGGTTATAAAATTTAAATTATAATTGGTCCGCCTGACTTTTTTCCTTTAATCTCGACTTTTTCCAGTAGGTTCTCATTTTGTAATTGGATTCAGTCATTCTTACCTTTTTTGTTGGAATAAAGATCCAAGAGCCACATTAATAAAAAACACAGTAAATCAAAAGCTTTGACAAATTACCGAGCTTTAGTAATTAAACAGCAATAATTCCCTTTGTCGCCAAATTACCAATATCGGCACAACGTTTACGAAACATTGAAAAGGTTGGAGCTCGAAGATTTTTCACGGAAGGCGGTCCCGGAGGGAAAACAAACGAAAAACCCAATTAAGAATCCCGTTTCCTGAATTTTACAGGGAACGCTCAAGTTTAAAGTCAATTAACAGCCATTAGGTTAAATAATTTCCTCCTGTGTTTATGGAAAAGAATTTGTCACCACAGAAAAGTTATTAAAATTTATTTTTCCAGCTTTTATTCAATTTGCCATTTTAACAGTATGTTCAAATTAACCATCTCAGGTGCCTTGCCCCCCATCACCCGCTCACCCCTCTTCCTTTCTCTAGTAATGCACTGACATGACAGACAAATGATACGTGCTCGCGTGTGGTTGTGTGTGCTGTGAATTTGTGCCCTGTGACCTTAAAAGTGACTTTATCCCATGGGAACATCCTTGCCGCAGCAGTGGTCGAGCCCAGGTACCGTGCACGTTGACTTTCACTGACAGTACCTAACTTTCTTCCTCTTACAATTACTCCCTTAAACACAGTACGTGTGGGTGAAATATTGAAAATTGAATTTAACTTGCTTTCAGTGATCTATTGATAATTTACTATATTTAATATTACTAAAAGATTTTTTTAACAAAACATTTTATTTTCCCTTCATTACCCGATCGTTATTTAAGAAGGCGGGGTTTTTGAATAATGGTTGCAAACATTACACTACACACATATACCTGCGAAGAAGTTTAATGGTGTGAGTGAAGTTTCTAATCCGCACTGGGACCAAACCTGCTCGTTCTGAGAGGAGGCCCGAGTTCTGCAGTGGGACGCAGATACTGGAAAGATGATGACGATGATAAGACTGCAATTACTAACGCAAACTTAATTTGCTTAATAATTCTTCGTATTGTCGTCTGGCACATGCGTTAGGACAAACTAACTTAAAATAATACCCGTAATAACTTTCCTGAAAGGGCATCATGACAATTTCTTTCTATTTGTTGCGCAGAGCATTATCTTGTTCCAGATTAAGTTAGAAAAAGATGTCGACGATAAGCGAGTTGCTAGTGAAACACAATTTATTTACCGTAATTCTAGAAATACTTTAACAAACCTCGGCTTCAGGGCTTTTTAGTGGTTTGCTCTAAACGAGCTGAATTCCTGTGCCTTGTAAATGATAACAATTTGTCTCCCGTCTGCGTATTTGGGATTCCACTGAGCGTTTGTGTATTCTGCCAGCACGTGGAGAACATTCCTAGAAATCTCGTACATTACACGGCAAAAAGCCTTGACAAAACGTACGTAAGTTGTCAGAGCTTGCGGATAATTGGTTCAAACCGGGCTTTTTTGTGCAAAATTACATTTAACATTTACAACGCATTTGCACTTTAATGGTATGTGTGAAGTTTGCAATCTACACTGGGCCTGCGTGGGTATTACGACCCGAGCCCTCTCGTCTTGATTGGCCTAAGCCCGCAATGAGACGTACCTGTCTATATAGGCCAGAGATGGTGATAATAATCATTCTACTAATATTATGAATACGAAAGTTCATGAGTGTGTCTTTATGTGTGCGTGTGTGTCTATTACTCTTTGACGTTTATAGGCTGCACGGATTTGAAGGTAATTTAAAGGTAACCTAGATATTTGGAGTAACACATAGGCTTCTTTAAATAAAGCACGATATAGGGATATGGATTTGTACAAGTAAAATCGAAACATCTTAACCGCTAACTTTAGAGTCATGAAATTTTGCACGGGTTATCATACTTTGGTAATGAAGACTGCGGCAAGTATATTTTCTTGGGAATTTAGTAAAATCGTAATTCATCATCATCCCAGCCTATATACGACCCAAGACGAGACGAGAGGGCTTGGGCCGTAGTTCCCACGCGGGCCCAGTGCGGATTGGGAACTTCACATACACCATTGAATTTCTTCTCAGATGTATGCAGGTTTCCTCACGATATTTTCCTTCACCGTAAAGCTCATGGTAAATTACAAATGTAATTTCGCACATAAATCCCGAAAACACAGAAGTGCGAGCCCGGACTCGAACCCACGACCCTCTGCTTGAGAGACCATAGGTCAAACCACTGTGTCACCACAGCTTCGTCGTCGTAATTAAATTGCTGAATCTAATGGTTCATGCGAGCGAAGCTTTGGGTAAGGACTAGTATAGGTAACGCCATCAGAGTTGAGGCGAATGATTACACACACAGCTACATAAACTACTGATTGCATAAAAACTAGCGAATGAATGAAATGAATGAGTGAATGAAAATGTGAATTATTATGATTTTAAGGTGAAATACCTACGCAATACTATGCATATTATTTTTTTTATTTTATCATATAACCTATTTTTGAAATAAAACAATTTTAAACTGATAAGAAATATTCGCAACAAAAAATCGGTATTTTATGAGAAGCGAAAAATATGCTTATCTGATTAAATAAAATAGATCTAAATATTTTAAATAGTTTGAACTAAATGTATTTTCTTAAATAATTCTTAACGAAATAGGTTGAAGCAATTTTTAGTCATTTTTGAAATTTGATCTTGCTATCAGTACGAATAAACGTCAAAATCCCGCTGTCATTACATGAGATGTGGTTGTGTGCGTGACCTCAACTCTGGTGGCGTTACCTATACAGTGTAACTTTAACCTCTTCTTACTTTTAAGCATGCACGTTTTCACAGCACCAGTGCATATGCCATCTAAACTTGAACCGTTGTGAACTTCAGCGAGCGAATTGACCTCGAATAAAGCTCATATAAAGTCTCGCAACATTGTTGAGAGTGATTCGTTGGAACATTTAAATAGGAAAACACTTAGACTAACGACTTATTGATGGCAACCACTTACTGCATTAACGTTTCGGGAAATAATACGGTTGTGGTATTGTGAATGTTTACATACTCCATACGCCACTCCTCCTCCTACTCCTCGGCATACTCCGACGTCGAAGTGGAAGCTATGTATGGGGTCATAAGTAAAGCACCACTAGAACACATTGTCATTACAGCGTTGTTATGGGAGACCTCAACGCAAAGGTGGGAGTACAAGCATGCGACGATTTGATTATCGGACCGCACGGATTTGGAGTTAGAAACCACAGGGGGCACATGTTAGTCAGCTTCCTGGAAAGCCAATGAATGAAATGAATTCTTCCTTTAAGAAGGGACCTCATAGGAAGTGGACTTGGAGAAGCCCCGACGGTATGTTCAGCAGTGGACGTCTTCCGGCTGAAATTATGATGATGATGATGATGATGAAATATGGTAACTGGTTACCTTTTAGGTTTAATAACTGTTATGTGGCTCGTTGTGTTTTTTTATCTAAATAAATAAATAAATTTATAATGTCTTTGAGCATGTGTTTATCCAGCACCAATTAAAAACTTTGAAAAACTACAGTTTATAGTAATTTGTTTTTAAGAAAACGGCAACTTGAAAAAGAGGTTCCAGTCTAACGTCTCGAGTCTAGCCTTCGCTGGCGCTTCAAGTAATTCTAAATTGAATAAATTTTACTTTAACAAGTGCCGCGAAACCAAGCTAAGAATAATTTAGTTCTATTTAATGTCCCGGCAGCCACTTTTAAAAATACTTACACTTAAAGAGTACGAAGAAACGAGAAATATCAAAATCTTTCTCATTTTCTCATATTTTTAATTCTATTTTCTTATTAGAAATACTATGTATGGTCAACGTCATAAATAGTGATCACTTTTGTACCTTGTCCCATTAATGTCATGTTCGAAAAGCCATACGAAATTATGTAACGACTGAAAGCGTCAAGGTACAAAAGTGATCACTTATTTATGACGTTGACTGTACCTGTCTACTTTCACTTAAATTATAAGCTTTAAAGTAATGAGAAAGTATTTCCATTAAATTAAGTACTAACAATTGGTTCGCAGTGCTTTAAGAATAACGAGGTTTTAAACATGTTATTATTTTATTGCTTAACTAGCTTTTGCCCGCGACTCCGTCCGCGTGGAATTAGTAATTTGGGCAGCCTATTTTTTTTATCCAATTTGCTTTTTCATCAATTATGGCTCTCCTTAGTTCCTCGATATTAAAAAATTGCCGCCCCCCGCAACCCCCCCCGCAAACTCCAACCCGCTCCCTCCCGCACTCCCCCCGCACAGCAACCCCGAACCCCCCCCCTCCGTCTCCCCTGCACGCCCTCCCACACAGCACCCCCCACACACCCGCGTTCATCCCAAGTCAAGCGTGCCCTATAGAAGTTTTACTTCAAGTTTTTTTTTGACAAATATCTTGAAAACGGTGCATCCTACGGCAAAATCAATGAAATTTTTATCCCCCCTTTAATGCCCCCACACCCTCTCCCCCGCACCCTCCCCCCGCACACCCCCACCCCACAACCCCCTCAACCCCCCCCCCCACCCCCACTACCCGGTGTTTTTGTCAAATATCTTGAAAACGGTGCATCCTACTACGGCAAAATCAATGAAATTTTAATCCCCCTTCGAAGCCCCTCCTCTCCTCCCCTCAATCCCCCCCACCCCCTTGGTGTTTTTGTCAAATATCTTGAAAACGGTGCAAATCAATGAAATTTTAATCCCCCCTCCGAAGCCCCGAACCCCCCCGCAATCCCCCCCTCCCCCTGGTGTTTTTGTCAAATATCTTGAAAACGGTGCATCCTACGGCAAAATCAATGAAATGTTCATCCCCCCTTAAAACTCCCGCACACCACCCCCGCACCCTCACCCCCCTCAACCCCCCCTGGTGTTAACACTGAAAGAATTTTTCAAATCGGACCAGTAGTTCCTGAGATTAGCGCGTTCAAACAAACAAACAAACTCTTCAGCTTTATATATTAGTATAGATGGTCTAAGAGCCGTTGAAGATCGACCTTCATCGATCTGTTAACTCGATGACACATATTTTTTATCAAATATAATTTATAAACAAATAAGCCTATGATAACTTGCCTATCGAAAAGTGCTCAAAGCTATTTTTTTTTTGTTTTATTGTTGAGTGCCTTTAGCCATCTTCCAGCTCCATCATCAGACCCTGGTTACCATCTGGGATCAAAGTACTCGTCAAGGCGAATCAAACGAGTCCTAACTCGATAGGGTTGTGTCGTTTTATTGTGGAGTGCCTTTGGCCATACTGAATTAATGAAATTACGAAGAACGTGAAGTAAAAGCTATTTTTTTTTGTTTCAATTGCATTAGTACGGTATCTCTGCCAAGTATCGCTTGAATTGTTAAAATTTACGCAAGTGCTTGATTTTTCATCAAAGACATTTTTTCGTCTCAATTGTTCCTGAAGCCCATCGATTTTGAGCAAAACATTTAAGTCGACCAAGATGTCGTTGAGCATTTAGCAAAATATCTGTCCGTTCTCGATATATAAGAGCCTTTCTTTTGTAATAAGAAACTGTAATATAAAAATCATAGCAAGAAACATATCGGGGTTCCCGCACATCTCCTGACCGATACGAATTGTCCACGAGCAGTGACCGAATGATTCGAGGTTCCATTCATCATTCCAGACAACTATTTTCTACTTCATTTCCTGGCAGCATTTCGTTTTTTCGGTCGTTCATTCGCACAATTTCTGTCAAAGCATTGGATGAGGGATTCTTTTTAGGGTTCCGTAGTCAACTAGGAACCATTATAGTTTCGCCATGTCTGTCCGTCTGTCTGTCTGTCTGTCCGCGGCTAAGCTCAGAGATCGTTAGTACTAGAAAGCTGTAATTTGGCATGAATATACATATCAGTCATGCCAACAAAGTGGTAAAATAAAAAATAAAAAAATAATTTTTTTTAGGGTACCTCCCATAGACGTAAAGGGGGGTGATTTTTTTTTCTCGACTAATCCTATAGTGTAGGGTATCGTTGGATAGGTCTTTTAAAACCATTGTGGGGTTGCTAACATGATTTTTCTATTCAGTGATCTGTTTGCGAAATATTCAACTTTAAAGTGAAAATTTTCATTAAAATCGAGCGTCCCCCCCCCCTCTAAAATCTAAACTGTTAGGTGGAAAAATTTGAAAAAATTCATAATGGTAGTAAATATATCAAATTTACAAGGAAAATTATAGCGGCTAAGATTGCTTGGAAATTATTTGTAGTTTAAGAGTAAATAGTAGCCTAAGGTATAAAACATACCTAAGCTTGGATGATTCCGTACACATACGAAATCCTTAGAAAAATATTACTTGATTTTTTTGTAATGGCTACGGAACCCTACCTTCTGCGTGTCCGACACGCTCTTGGCCGGTTTTTATGTTTGGGAGCGGACGAGTCATTATTTCCGCGACACTTACTATTCATAATATAAAGATAAACGCACTGATAAATAGACGTAAATGAAGTGCTGAAGATTCTCCACCGAGGATTTGGTTTGTTCGGCAATGTTTTACGAATGTCTTACAGGGCATTTCTGTTTAGAAATGTTTTTTTTTCAGAATTTAGTATTTTTATCTATGTAGTACTTAAATGAGAACTTTCAATTTTGATGAACAAAAAATGTTCTATTTTAATTACGATTTTTACGTGTCCGTTTCATGACTAACTTGACGAAATTGTAAGACTAAGAAGGACTGTAAAAAGGGCTGTTTCACTATCCTTTGATTAATTTTAACTGACGGATAAATGTGATACCGTCTCCGTCTATTCGAACAAAACAAACAGAGACGGCATCACATTTATCCGTCAAATAAATTTGATCAATGGATGGTGAAACAGGGGGTAAGTGCCGTAAGTGTCACAAAACAGATTCTCCAAAATAGGGACCCTTTTTTTACTTCTTATTCTGAGTAAATACCCCAGATATACCATTAAAAAAATAGAAAGTAAAAGGTACACTTTTAGTAGCGCAAAAACTTGCGAGGTTCAATTAAAACAACTTACTAGCATCTTGTTTACTCCTAAGCAACCGCATCGAAGCCAAAATGTTAATGAGCTTTAAAAATACCAATATAAACAAGACACAATATTTTTTTTTGACACTGAAAAATACTTTTTAAATGTGTTTTGACCTCTTTACCGACGACATCATAAACGAACTTTCAGAGGAAATTATCCCAAAACAAATAACTTGACGCAAACAATTATTTTTTTCAATTTTGAAGCGTTGGCTATATTTTAATACCGGTTTATGACAGCAATTAAGTAATGTAGCTGCGTAAAAGTGGCCATAAAGTTTATGTCCCTCTTTAATGTCGCGAACCGCACCTTAATCACATAGTTAATTTGGATTAGCAATACGTTTCGGAAAGTGGAGCAGTGGTCAATCGCAGGAGCAATTTACTTTGTCAAACACAGTAAGGTATGACATGACACCCATCTGTCACCTATCTTACTATGACATAAGATTGAAGGTGTCATGTATTGGGTCAGTGTCGAGCACAGGGACGTTTACCTTATTAGGAATTTAGAAATCTTCTAGTTTCATCTTGTCCGTGCGTCCGAGGCTTAGTCTGTTAGTGTTAGGAAGCTGTAATTTTGCATGGGTGTACATAATATTAAGCACTCGGACAAAGTGAAAATGAAAGGAGGTCAAACAAAAAAAAGTGTGAAGTGTGGGTTTTCATTGGCAATATTCCACACTATAGGTTTAGAGAAGAAATATCTGAATAGATCTTTTAAAAACATGCAAAATTTTCAATTTTTGATGAGACAAGTATCCTTGAAAAATCTGTCAAAAATCATAATCTATAATATAAAAGTGAACGGCCAGAACGGGATAAAAAAACGAGACAAAGCAGGATGGCGCTCTACAACACCATTTTGACACGTTTCTCCCAAACAACGCATTATTTCTCTGGAATTTTAAAGCAATTCGATTCTTTGACCCTGGGAATCGCGATAAACTTGAGAAAATATGATATTGGGTGTGTACATTTCGTATATTAAGCAAAATAAAATCACAAGTTCGAATTTCGAGCCAAAAGCGAGCGATCTATTATCTATGCCAATGTTGCCATTCAGGGAAAAAGAAATCCATTCATTATCCTGTATTGCAGTCTGTAAAGCTCTTTAAGCACTGACCTGCATATTAAAGCATGGCAAGTTCCTATTTAGCTCTCGCTATGTTGCGGATTTTCAGTGAAACTAATTTATTTTAATGGCAATGATTTTTTTTTGACAACAGACGTTGGAATTGGAAGTCATTGAATGTCACCGATGTAAACAAAACGAAAATAATTGTACATATTTCAGAATAATAATCGATTTTGCAATCAAAATGCCCAAAAAAATTCACCCCGATGCAAAAAAAAAATTAAATACATTCAAATGGTTGCGGCAGTCGCGGTGTTTGTTATCGAACTCCTCCGAAACGGCTTGACCGATTTTTATCAAATTTTTTCTCTATATTTGGTAGGTTTGACAACTGGTTGTAGGCTATTTTTTATACCCTTATTCTTCGCTGACAGAGTCGCGGGCAACAGCTAGTATCATATAATAACAAATTTGAAAAAAAAATATCACAGTTTACTTAGATTATTTATACACTAGATAGAGCTTCGGCGGCATGAAAACGTCCCGAAAAATATAAGCCAACTTGGCTTATATGTCATTTGCCTCCCTTCAGTTTGAATGACGTAACGCGATCGTAATATGAAGCTGTCAAAAGAAATTTGTGGACGTTTTGTATCGCAATGTTTGCTACTGACACTCTATCTATGTGTAGGCTTTACTACAAGTTAACTGTGATTCAGTCGTTACTTTTGTGGAGGTTTTCAATGCAATCGTAATTATTATTCGTTCATTTTGTTCGGTAATGGATGAGTGTTCGTTTTTGCTTTGAAAATTAACTTATGTCGAGAGTTCGCAGTTAAAATTTTGTGTGGTGTTTGTGATAATTGGGCGTGATTGTGACATATGAATATGACGATTTAATAAATCGCTCCCATGGTACTAATTTTATTTTATTTGGTAGGAAATACACCCGCAATGTTGTAAACGAATTGCTTATTTACCCAGAAATATTTTCCTCTGCTGATTTAAGTGTGGATGCGTAAGTAACGAAGCATTTTCATCTGAGATTAGGACCTTTGAGAAGCTGTAAAGACTGATTATGTTAATTTTATGAAGGGCGTGTCCTAATTTATTGTTGCTTTACTTTCCTCCCGAGTGACCTAGTTATTTTGCAGTTGACCGGAAAAATTTTGACGTGTAAAATATCATAAAAGGTGTAAAAATTTTGAGATTTCTTTTTGGGAATCAGAATACGCGTTTATTACTTTTCTAAAGAAATATTTATAAAAAAAAACAAATGTAGCCAAAAGATGAATAGTTTCTATTTTCTTAGAATAGAACAGGGTGAGAGAGAAGAGATTAAGTCGTGAAACTGAATACCAGCGACTTATATAAGTATTTCTATCACAAGTTACAAAAAAATAGGTTGTGAAAAAAAAAAAATTTTGCTGACTGTACTTTGAACTTGTAATTTTTGACCAAATATCAAGTACTGTCAAACCATCTGAATCGTGACCCACTGTGGAACTTTGTCACAGAAAATGTCATAGTGATATAGCCATCAGTTCTACGAGCGATTAATAAAAATTGACGAAATTAGACTTCCAAAATTTGACCAAAACGTACAAAATTAAATAAACAAAGACCCCGATGAAGTGAGAACCACTTTTTTTCGAAGTTATTTTAAAAGCAGCCACAATTTAAACTTCAATGCCATTGTATTTGTATTGTAGACGATTCGTGTGGTTAGCTGATAGTACTTAGTACTTGGCTGGCAGACTGACAAAGCGGTCCCGTACGTGCAGACTTGGCCAGCCCCGTCTAAACGTTTTGTTTCTACCCAGTTTGAATAACAATGCGTCATTAGCTAACTGAGCCACCCGAGCTTTTTAGTCCCTTATGGTTTACGTAATACTTTTACGTAATTAGACAGATACAAGCATAATACCATGCAATTGAACATTAATAATTCATCTCGGCCTATATATCCCACTGTTGAGAACAGGATTTATGTGGATTAGGGTCAAAGACATTTTTTTGTTCGCGTATCTCGTGACTCGTGTGGCCATGGCAAAAGTTAAAGGTCTATAGCCAATCCTTTTTAGTGACATCTGTATGAATCTACATCATCGTGTGGGACGCCTGGCTAGCTTTAAGCCCATTTAGATAAATCTTAAGTTTGCTGACTCGGAGTCATTAATTTTATGTCCACAGGAGAGACAAAATTGTTTCTTACGCTGTAAGATTAATTAGTTAGTAGTTAAACCCAATAATAAAAAAATAATAATTAGCCCTGATACTATTCTTGATCTTTATAACTCCTTGGTCACGCCAAACCATGAGTATTCTTCGGCTGTTTGGAATCCTCAGTATAATGTTGACAAGGATTCGATTGAAAGTATTCAAAACAAACAGATTAAAAATTTACATTTTAAGGCCTCGTGCACTGGGTAACATTTTAGTAAAGAAATTGCATCTCTCGAGAGTAGGCGCACGTTCAGAGATCAGGTTTTGTTATTCAAAATATTATTGTATGAGATTGACTCCCCGTATCTTCTAAGTAAATTAGGTTTGAGAGTACCTCGCCTGAATTCAAGAAATTCTAACTGTATGCTACCCTTTACCCATTGTAAGTATGCTGCGAACTCATTTATTAAACGAGTTTGTAAAATGCACAACAGCAAATTCTCTGAAATTGATATATTTAGCATGTCTCTAAGCAAATATAAATCTGACATTCTCGTAAGATCTTTGTTATTTACACTATGTTCTGGCAATAAATAACTTTGACTTTTGCCATTTTTGTATTTTTTGTTTGCTGAGAATGGGTTAGGTTAGGTGCACATTCTCATTTTCTTAGTCGTAGTTTTTTGCATGTAAGTATGTTGCTTTTACACCCGTTAGATACCTATATCATTATTAAGAGTTAATAACCTGTGGCAACTTTGTTGGTTAATTTTTTAATGTAACTGTATAAGTTTCATTGTACCGTTTGTGTCCGAAAACATAAATAAATAAATTAATTAATTATGATTAATTTGTGGGGATTTAGGTCAAACTGTATTCCCCACGCGGGTCCACAAAGTGGATTGGGAATTTCATACACATCATTTTCCTTTATTGAGAAGCTCATGGCAAATTTCAAGAGTACGCGAACCCACGACCCCCCGCTTCACGGGGAATAAATCAAACCACCTAGCTATAGGCAAAAAAACTTAGAAAAAGCTCTTTTTGCACGTAGTAATGAACTCATACGAAACTTAGCCATTTTCTAATTTAGACCGACAATTTGTGTAGGTATAAATAGGATACCTACGTTGCTACTCGTATACCTATTTAGTACATTATGTAATCAGGTCTGAGTTTTTCAATAAAATTTTCATATTTTATTTTGAAGTAACTCAATATATATAGGTACACGTGTAAAATAACCTCCAGGTTTTAACAAGTTAAGTATGAAGTATCTTTTTCTATTTTTTATTTTTTTTTTTATTTTCTTCAACTTCATTTTTTTTTATTACTTTTACGGTCATCCCGTGAAACCATATATTTCAAACTAAATACAAACTGAAATATAGATGCACAGAAAAAACCCCAGAAAAAAGACCAATGCTGGGAATCGAACCCAGGTCCTCAGCGTTCCGTGCTGCGTGCTTACCCCTACACCATCACTGGTCTAGAAGTTAGCGACGAATCTTTCCCATACATCGTACACTTCAGTCTGTTATAATCACATTTAGGCAGTGATAAAGCGCATCTATGTTATGCCCTCTACCGAGAGACTTCAACACTCCTTCGGAGCTACCCGCTCACCTGGACCAAGAGATGGCGCTACTAGGCCAACTTTTACAAGTTAAGTATGAAGTATCTTTTTCTATTTTTTTTTATTTTTTTATTTTCTTCAACTTCATTTTTTTTTATTACTTTTACGGTCATCCCGTGAAACCATATATTTCAAACTAAATACAAACTGAAATATAGATGCACAGAAAAAACCCCAGAAAAAAGACCAATGCTGGGAATCGAACCCAGGTCCTCAGCGTTCCGTGATGGTGTAGGGGTAAGCACGCAGCACGGAACGCTGAGGACCTGGGTTCGATTCCCAGCATTGGTCTTTTTTCTGGGTTTTTTTCTGTGCATCTATATTTCAGTTTGTATTTAGTTTGAAATATCCAGGTTTTAACATATAAGCTTGTATGTTATTCGTATAAGGGAACATTTAACGCTTATTGCACTTAATGCTCAGAATTAATTAAAGCTAACAGGTAAATTATTACTAAGAGCTTTGCAGTATGTACGTTATTAGTACCTATCACCGTGTACTTTGTGTTCTACGAGAAGTTTGGCGTATATACTTTGAAGGTAAAATGACAGCGTTAATTCTTCAATTCCACAATTTAAGATTTAGCTATTCAAAGAGGAAACGCTGCCAGCATCTTCGGCACCTTGCCTAAGGGGACTAGCTTTCAGAATATGTTTTAGTTATAATTATCATTATTTTATATTTTTGTTTTATTTAAGATTTAATGCCGCATTTTTAGTAATTTAATCACAATCAAATTTTGAGTCATTATTGTGTTGATAGCCAGGCATAGCATCTGCCTGGAGAACTCTGTGGAGGCCAATCTCCACATCAAATTTACCGTAATGCTCAGAATTAATAGCCTAGGATAAATTTGGTATGGAGATAGTTTGAAGAAATCATATATTTCGTACTAAATACAAACTGAAATATAGATGCACAGAAAAAAAACCAGAAAAGAGACCAATGCTGGGAATCGAACCCAGGTCCTCAGCATTCCGTGCCGTGTGCCATACCCCTACACCACCACTGGTCTAGAGATTAGACAAGAATTTTTTCACCTCACTAGCTCGGAAAGCCCTTTTTGTTTGTTTGACATCTATTGAGAAAATCGCTTTTTATCCACAAGTGAAGAAAGAGTTTTGACATTTGAAGGCAGCTTAAGTGATATTTGACAGCTAACAAAACGTAAAACGTTAAAAGTGCTGAATTTTTAACATCACAATTAATGAATTGCATCGAGTAAAAAACACTAATACAGTCTTACAACTTTATTTTAATTCATAAATATCAGCATTCAACATTAACCTTCATTCTTGTTGTAAAAACGGATAAAATGTTCTGACAGTCCAAGTAAGTCGATGTGCGAACAAAACGCATCCGAAATAATAAAAAAAAACTTAAGTCAAAACAGTATAGGTACAATTTAACAGTAATACAGTTTGCTCGTATCTCAAAATCGATAATCTGGCTAATTGAACTTTACTCGATGTGCAATAAAGTTCAGTTTGGTTTATTCATTGATTGGAGATAGGTACGAGATTTTTTCAAAGTAGTGACGATATGTCGGTATTGGAATAGTTCCATAAAGACTGGATATGCTTAGGCTATTTTGCATTATTTTTGATTTTACCAATATTTCTATAAGTACTTCAAAATTATTGTATTGACAAAGAGGTAAATAAATAATAATTGATAGTACAAACCCTTTTTCTTATTTTCCTCGATGTAGTGAGGTGAAAAGTTTTGTGTTATACACGGGTGAAAAGTTATTTTACGTCTCGTGTGTTGAAGCACTCGCTATCGAAAGGATTCTATTTTTGAACCACTCGCATCGCTCGTGGTCAATCATAGAATCCTTTCGATAGCTCGTGTTTCAAATGAACACTCGCAGGTAAAATACAACTTTCCCCCCTTGTATAACAAATAACTATTCCTATACATCATACATTTCAGTCTGCTAAATCATCACCTTATGCAGTGACAAGCATCTATATTTCAGTTTGTATTTAGTACGAAATATATGATTTCACAGGATGACCGTAAAAAGTAATAAAAAAAATGAAGTTGAAAAAATAAATACAAAAAGATACTTCATAGCTAACTTGTTTATAGTTTGAAGACTCCACGGGACAAACAATGAATGTCACTTTTTTGTGAAAATTTAATGCCATCTACCGGCTTATTGGTGTATTATTTACTGGTGGCATTAAAGGCGAGTTTCACAAAAAAGTGACATTCATTATTTTTCCCGTGGAGTCTTCGTTTGAGACCCTGCAAAGGACATAAGATAGTTTTTATTACGGAAAATATTGAATAGTCTATATACGCGGAATGGCGATAAACAAATTTTTTGCAGACAGAGTAACAGCTAGTGTAACATAAAAAGTGCGTCAGATAATTGGTGATATCGTCATCCCTTTTCTAAATGTCTGTTATAACTTATTCGTATATCACAGGGATAACTCGTTTAATTTACGTCCAGCAATTTAGGTAGTAAGGTTTATTAATGTATTGAGGCAAAATGCTCCATTTTAATTATGAAGGTATTTATCACTGTACAAAAGCTGGAAGCTGTGAGACTAATGAGATAAGGCACGGAATGTTTACGCTTTAATAACGCATGTACGCGTTTTGTTTATTCATTTCCGGCATATGACTTTTTACTGCTGGGCACAGGCCTCTCAGAATGAAAAGGCTTGTGGTAGTTCCCGAGCGGGTCCTTTGTGGATTAGGGATTTCATAAACCATGTACTATATGAGTATATACATATAATTCAATGTGGTATATACACACGCTATGCTATAAAAAGTACCTAGTCCCAAGAAATTGTTCAAGCAAAGCGAATTAACTTAATGCTCGTAAGAATACTTTTTGAACGCAGGTAACATAAGACGCCAGAAAGAGAAGGAAGGAAGGGCCTAGACCAAGCTAGCTTCTAGTTATTGACGCCTTTGTCACAAAGGCCTGTAACTTTAGCAGGTTCTTTGAGGTCATGCTTGAATGAATCGGATCTACCCTTTTTGTACGAAACTAATTCCAGAAAGATAATAGGTATTACCAAATGATGAATAGACTTTGTAGGTTTGTTCGCCTTGTTAGGCCGTCTTTGTTACAGTAAAATGTTGTTTAATTTTCCATTTACGCTCTTTGCCTCTAGGAAATTTATTGGAAAAAAACAATGTTAAAATGAAAACAATGGAAACTATATACGAGTGTGTCCCACTGCTGGGTAAAGGCCTCCCCTTTCTCCTTCCACTCGTCCCGGGCTTCGGCAAAGTGTTGCCAGTCCGGCTGGAATCGCTCCAAATCGTCCCGCCACCTTCTTTTAGGCCTACGTCTGCTCCGGTGCCCGTCGCTTGGAACCCAATCAGTACATCAGCTAACTTATATTTTACCCACTCCAGTTTTTGCGCATCATGGCGTCCCAGCCCTATAGACGCGGCGAATTCGCTGCGCGCTCGCGACGAAAACGTTACGCATTCGCATCGCTTCTAATATTTACGTTCGCAAATCGCTAGTTTGATATACGAGGGGCGTTCAATATAAAGTGAGAATGAGATGCAAACTCTTTCAATATTAGGAAATTAAATACTGGCCGGTAAAGCTAATCTATCTAGCTGATTGCTATGAAAAAGAAAACTAACTGTCTTTTGTTTAAAAAAAAATACGGTAATTTCTTTGCAATGCTATTGAGTACGTTGGCGAAAATGGAGAAAATTTAACTGCGCGCCGTTATCAAATACTTGTGTTTGAAAAATTTTTCTACGGACCAAGTCAATTTAGATTTGCGGGACACTTTAGGGTCTAATGTTCCTCCGTATTCGACAGTCGCACGTTGGTGCGCCGAATTTAGACATGGAAGAACATCGACCATGGACGACCCCCGCTCCGGACGCCCTACTACTGCAATAACTGAAGAAATTGTGAAAAAAGTTGAAAACTCAGTTTTGGCAGATCGTCGTGTTACGGTTCGTTTTATTGCTGAAAATGTAAAGATTTCAACGGGGAGCGTGCATAATATTATACATGAACGCTTGGGTATGAAAAAGGTATCTGCGCGTTGGGTACCAAGAATGCTTACTGACACGCAAAAACAAACTAGACTAGAGATTTGTCAAGAAGCTTTGGACCTGATACAGCAAGACCGGGAACTTTTTTTGGCGCGATTTATAACAATGGACGAAACATGGCTCCATCATTATGACCCTGAAACGAAACTGCAGTCTATGACATGGAAAAGGCCATCATCTCCAACTCCGAAGAAATTCAAGGTGGGCCTATCTGCCGGTAAGGTCATGGGCTCTGTTTTTTGGGATGGTAAAGGGGTATTAATGATTGAGTATCTCAAACATGGAGCCACTATTATGGGCACTTTATACGCCAAACAAATAGCAACATTGCGCAATGAGATCCGCGAAAAACGGCGAGGTAAACTCTCGAAAGTTGTGCTGTTCCACCAGGACAATGCCCCGGCACACAAGTCCATCGTTGCAATGGCTGCAATTCTTGATGCTGGGTTCAATATCCTTAAGCATCCTCTGTATTCACCAGATCTCGCTCCCAGTGATTTCTACCTATTTCCGAGATTGAAACAATACCCGAGAGGCCAGAAATTTGAAGACGACGACGCGTTAGTCGCTCCAGTACAAGATTTTTTAAGTACTCAAGATGAGACCTTTTTTAAAAATGAAATTTTAAGTTTAGAAAAAAGATTTAATAAGTGCATTATGCTAAAAGGTGACTATGTCGAAAAATAAAATTACATTTAGTAAAAGTTGTTTATAACATACTCATTCTCACTTTTTATTGAACGCCCCTAGTAAGTTAACTTAAGTTTAACGACCGCTTTAGCCTAGTTGGTAGTGACCCTGCCTACGAAGCTAGAGGTCCTGGGTTCGAATCCCGGTAAGCGCATTTATTTGTGTGATGAGCACGAATATTTGTTCCTGAGTTATGGATGTTTTCTATGTATTTAAGTATTTATTTATCTATATAAGTATGTTTATCGTCGTCTAGTACCCATAGTACAAGCTTTGCTTAGTTTGGGACTAGGTCGATTTGTGTAAGATTGTACCCTAATATTTATTTATTATTTATTATTAAGTAGTTTATAGCTCTAAGATTTATAATAAAGTAGGTAATCATATTTTTTTTTGTGAATGCTAATCAAACTCAAATGACGATGATGCACTTGCAATGTTTTTCTTAAAGTGGTTAATCACTCGTTCTCTTACCCTATTTTTATATTGTGTTGTACCTATTGTATTGATTGATCTAGCTGCCACATCAATCTAACTTTAGTAATCTACTACCTAGGCAGCAAAGGGATAATTTACTTTGACTAAACTCCTTTATAGTGAAAAAATAAGGATAACTCACGTCTATGATCGTGTTTAGCTGGACTGTTTCAGGCTAATCAGTAGCCCTTCTTCCCAGAGCCACACGGGGGCTGCCAAACGCGCAATGCGCGCTACCGCTCTGGTCGCGCGGCTGCTTGATGCAACCGATAGCGACACACAACTACCCCCGTTTTCATCGTCACTTTTACTGTCATTGCCAAATTTAAGGTAGCACACGAGACTAACAACATCACTTTGTAAAGGTTCGCTCACATCGTTAGCCCGAAACAGTCGAGCTAAACTCGATGATAGACGTGAGTTAGGTATCCCTATTTTTTGACTATGTCTGAGTCTCACGGTAGTTTTATGTTTAAACTCCTTTAATTTGTTAAAATAAGTAGAACACAGTTAATACAACACATGATTGCTTTGATTACATTACAGTGACTCGAAAGATAAGCCTAGGATAATCGGATGGATTTTCAATGCTAAGTGCATTAGGAAAATATTCGCTGGCCTCGCCGGGCTATGTGATTAATCCCGTTAAAGCCTGGTCACGAACATGTAGAGCGTGTACGGTACATTGCGTGTTGGCAATTATCTGCTCTACAAGGAGAGTCTGGATCGCGCAATCCATAATAAATTCTGTTAAGGCACGTAAAATGAACTTTCTCGAAATACACACTTTTACTAAAACTGTATTTTCCGCAAAATATACGCTCTCGATTAGGGTATTTTCTCAAAATGCAACTTTACCATACGTGCACATGCCCAATAAGTGCATGTTCCCATAAAAGTAAATTTTTCCAAAACACACAGTTTCTTAGAATACACACATTTATGACACACTACGAGTATCTCAAAAATGCACTTTCTTTTACACATTTTGGGAAAGTGGGCTTTACGAGCCCAGGCCGTGAACTCACTCGCGTCGCGGTGGTTCCGATAGCTACGTAATGACAAAACTCGAATATTTTTTTTGGAAGTTGGAAGTACTTTACGCAAGTCCATATCATATCTGTCAGCTAAAATAAGCTAACTTGCTGTAGGTGAAAAACTTACGTAAAGGTCTTGTAAATTTATTCACGAAAGAAAAAACATATTTTTTATCCAAAAATCAACCAACTAGCGTGATCGTGAGAAGCAAGGTATAATAACATTATTTCATAGGTAGCATTTTTAGGTTAAAAAGTTTGCGTATTTTAGTGATCCCCGTTTCGTTCATCATTTTTGTGCCCCCATCATCCACAAAAACGTCGCTTTTAAAAGTAAACTTAGATATAATATTGTTTTATAAAGAAAAGAAACTCTTAACGATTTAATTAAAAAGTTTGACATTCTGGATCCATCTCGAGTTTGAAAGTAAAGAAAAATAACTGTACTTATCTCTAATTAGCTTTCAGGTTCTGATTGCTTAACTTTAGAGTTTGCTCTTTGATATTAAATTTAATCAGCTGTGAAGTTAGTTAATACTCCTCAAAATGGAATAATAGTTACCTTAACTCTAAACTACCCACATTTTTTACTTAAAATGTTTCTTTAAGTGTTTCTTAAAATAGTTATTACTCGTTAATACGTCATTTGTTTTACTTGGAATGGTTGTGTGTTCGGCTTTGAGAATAAACTAGCATCGAGTTTGAAATATTTACGTTATCATCTTGTTTGATGTTTGTGATGGTTGGTTCTTTGTGACGTATATTGATTTATGTGGATGTGAAAAAGGGCGTGTCTGAATGAAAACACATATAGGCTCGTACAGAAGTAGCAGTTACAGTTCCATACTGAATTTATTCAAGACTAGTACTTATCTGCGGCACCTGACTGAAAATATTTGGATTGGAACTAAAACAACTACACATAACTAAGTAACAACATTAACAACAAGCCAATCATATTAAATTATACTTCGATTTTGACTAGAACATATTTACATAGATAACAAAGGAAATAAAGCGTGGCATGACAAAAAAAATGCCTAGGTCCGAAATGTCCAAGCCGTAGCGTCCCCACCAAATACCCAAGAAGTTCCTTTCATGAAATTAATTTGAGCTAGCCGAAACTGTACATTTGAATTATTCATTTCCTACCCAAAAGAAACTTGTGGAAGGCAGTTTAGAAGCCTTTCGAGTGTCATTTCTTAATCATAAAATATTGCCGACGGAAACTGACCCTTGTTAAGTATGTACATAAATATCGCATCAGACAAGGTAGGCACAGTTGGGAATTAGGTTCGAACGCACTTTATTGTGTAGATGTAGTTAGAAGAGTCTAGTTTTTTCTGAGTTGTAGAGCCTCTTTTATGTTATGCCCCATTCGCTACACGTTTTATTGTGTGTTTAAATAACTGACATGAGTTGTTACTAGAGAAGAGAAGAGCAGTTATTATTTTATTACAAAAATTATGCTTGTAACAAAAACAAAACTACTATCAAGATAGGTGCCATTAATGCACGACCGGGTATTTGTCGCCTAAAGTCACCGAATCAAGTGGCAGTGGGCAAGGCACATCGCTCGTAGAATTGATGGCCGATGGGGCTTAAAGATTCTCGAGTGACGTCCACGGACCGGAAGACGTAGTGTGGATAGGCCTCCAACGAGATGGAGCGACGACCTGGTTAAGGTTGCGGGAACACGTTGGATGCGGTTGGCGCAGGACCGATCTGTTTGGCGAGCTTTGGGGGAGGCCTATGTTCAGCAGTGGACGTCTTTTGGCTAAAATGATGATGGTGATGAGCGTTTGTCAACCCAGAATGTACGACAATAAAGTACGATTTGCTATAAGGACACGAATTATCAGGTCGTATGTTATTGTCGTTCACTAAGGGTCGACAACTACAGAGGCCGTATTGTCTAACGCTTCTGACGCTTGCCTTCGCTTTCACCATCTCTTTCTGTCATCATTTTATACCGTTTGATAGAAAGAAATAGTGATTGCGAAGGCAAGCGTCAGAAAAGTTAGATAATAAGCCTGCACGTTGTACATTAAACACACCCATTTGGACTTCATGTTTTGCCTCATCATTATCATCATGTCTGATTCGGATTTCTCCTACCGACTAATAAATCTCATACTCTGGCATCTGCCTCTATTGTAACTGCGGGTCTGCTGTGATGTGTTATGCACTTCGCGCAGTGAGGATCTAGTTATTGATTTTTCTAGTTCTTCAGTCTATGGAAGGCTTCGTTTCTTCGATAATATTTAGATAAATAAATAAAGTTATTTACCTAAGGTAGTACGAGTATTTTCAAGTGATTAAACGCTATTAGATTATTATTTAATTTTCAATAACGTTAACAATATTACAATCAACATCGCATATACATATACAACCTAAATCATAAAGAAAGACACTGTGATGCTACTCAAAATATCTGGATCAAACCATTTGAAAATGTATTTCACATTTCCATTGCAGCTTCCTCGTTTGGTTCAATTTCAATATCCCGCATGAGATCCCGTCCAATTTACGATGATTCGATTACTCGGTAGTCGGTGATACATTCACTCATTTCGTTATAGCACTGATTGCTGCTATGAAAGTATCTGTGTATGTCAATACAGTCCTTGACATGCGTTTGATATTTTTCTGTCTGAGAGGTGGTAGGTATACACGAATATAGAGCGTTTTGAGAACCAAATGTCCGAATTTAGTGTAGGTACATCCACAACGCAATCATGCGCTTTTAAAACTATTATTTTACCTCTAGTATGTAAAGCTGTTGAATGGTACAGTTGTTAGCCTACCTGGCGCATTTAGCCAACTTTGGCACATACAAACAACAAAAATGAACTATTTTCGTTTTTAGAAATTCTTAAATCTTAAACGACTTCAATACGGCGGCTTTTTAAATTGGCCACATATTTTGTCGGAGTAGTTTTTCTATGTTATACGAACTGAATAGCAACGAATACTTAGAGAAATAAAAGGTTAAAAATACTTTTAACGTAGTTTAGTTAATATAAGGATGTTTTTCAGCACTTTCCAGCTTCCAAATGCAATTTCGCTTGCACTTAAAGAAATGTTTGAAATCACTTTAGTAAACTATTTTCATGAAATATGAACGGTGTTTTACAAACAGAAGTTTGTTCTGGAATCAATTAAGTACCTATTAGTACTCCATGAGTTTGATATCGACACATTTCCCGAACTTGTTATTTGTAGGTATGACCTTCCGAAAAGTTTTAATTTGAAAACATGTTCGCTAAAAAGTTGAGGTACGACATTAAAATTTATACCATTAACATAATTATAAGTATATAACTTCTAACAGCAAAAAATAGGATAATTATAAGCACTACAACTTCTATCAGCATAAGTTACGAAAATGTGAAATTGGGAGAACTTCTCCCGGTAGCTATTGCATAATGATGAGCAAATTGGCAAAAACCTACTTAACCTTTTCAACGCCAACGACCAACCAACGACACATATAGGTGTCACAAAGTACAGTGTCAAAGTGATCTTGACATAATGACATAAGATTCAAAGCAGGTTTACGTTTTGTCGAGGCGTGGCGTTGAAAAGGTTAATTGATAAAGAATATTCCTAGTTTATCAAAGCGACGTAAATTTTATCTTCAAAATTGGACTCGAAGTTATATCATAGTCTCTTAGAATTCTTACAATATGCTTGATAGAGTTTTCAATTTTGGAGGTTAGCATTGTTTCTGTAGATATTACAATAGAGGTCTAACTTCTCGAAACGAATGAGAAAGTTTGAGAAGATGTTTGGATGTTTAGAAGTTTGGATGTTTGTTACTCAAAAACGCAATAACGGCAGAACGGATTTAGATGAAAGTTGGCGTACAAATGAACAAAGATCTGGATAACAAACACAGAGACACAGACATAACACGCACATACACACACAACATACAACATAGGATACTTAATATTCCGGTAATGGGTTCCAAATGGTTCCAACGGAAGACCAGCGTCGGCTTCACGGCCGACATCATGCTGAGTCGGGACCATTTCGTGATAATGTTTGTATCTTTTACTGTTTTTCTTTGTTAGTTTATGTCACGAATAAATATTTTCCTTTCTTTCTTTCTTTCTTTCTTTCAAATGGATAATATTTTTTAACTTTGATTGGGAATAGAGGGCTCTGTCCAAGAAGTTTTGTAAGATGATGTGTTAATTATTATACTAAATGGGACTTATCACGCAAACAATATTTACCTCGACGTTTCGGCTACATTGCAGTAGCCGTGGTCACGAGTTGGCTGAGTGAGTGAGTTGGTTGAGTTGAATATTGAACTAAAACAATTACTTTGCTCACCCGCGACCTTACAATAGTTACGTTTATGCAAGAAATGTGCGTTCATGCAGTTCCTCCACCTCCACACTGTACGAACACACACAAATCACACAAACCCAACCATCACCACCACCAAGCTACACTGACGCGTTTCGAACTCAACCAGAGCTCATCTTCAGAGTTACCACAACCGTATGCTATGCTACCAAATGTTAAACTAACAAACCAAAACAAATGTTTTAACTTGTCACTGTAACTTCTCAAGTACCCACTTTATTTTTCTTTTTCTCAAACTATCCCACAAAAATTAACTTTTATTGACATATTATAAAACTACCTTGAATTTTTGTTTATTTATTTATAAGCATAGCATATGGTTGTGGTAACTCTGAAGATGAGCTCTGGTTGAGTTCGAAACGCGTCAGTGTAGCTTGGTGGTGGTGATGGTTGGGTTTATGTGATTTGTGTGTGTTCGTACAGTGTGGAGGTGGAGGAACTGCATGAACGCGCATTTCTTGCATAAACGTAACTATTGTAAGGACGCGGGTGAGCAAAGTAATTGTTTTTTTTAGTTCATTAATATGGACCTCCGCAAAGTAACGCCTGATTCAATAAAAGAATTGAATATTGTTTGCGTGATAAGTCCGGCTTAGTATAATAATTATGTATGAGTTTAAATCACGAAAGTTTAAAACAGTATTATGATGTGATAACTTAGTATGCAATCAGTACATTCTGTTGTGCTAAAAATGTTAGCGTAATCTGTTTTCAGGCCAAACTCTTAAGTTAAATTAAAATTAAATTGTAAATGTTCTCATGAAGCTGTGAAATGATGTTAAGTTAAGCCAGAACTAGAACCCACCTCGAAATATTTCAAAGGGTAACAAGGTGACGTAACTTCTCGCTGCACGGTTTATATGTTGTGCTCCAAATTAATTCAAATCACTGTTGGAACCGGCACCGTGCAAGGTAAAAGCGTTAGACGATTTCTGTATTTATATTTGACGACCGCTTTAGCCTAGTTGGTAGTGACCCTGCCTACGAAGCTCCTGTGTTCGAATCCTGGTAAGGGCATTCATTTGTGTGATGAGCACGAATTTTTGTTCCTGAGTCATGGATGTCCTTGATTAAGCTCGTCTCCGAGAAAGCACGAAAACGCTTCGAAAGCAGGGCGGTGTTTGTTGATGATTGTGTGTTTCAGCCGGAATGTTGGAGGTGCTTTGTAATTAATCAAAGTGGGATTTTTACTTAATGAATTGCTCGGAAATGGAAATGGATAATTAAATCAATCAATTGTTTTCAAATTGTCATCTAACGGTTTGATTTCTCCCATAAGAAGCTATTCGAAAATAACGAGGGGTACGTGGTCACACCCAATAAATAGAAATAATTGAATTTAGAAAAAAATAACGCTAGTGCTTAAAACATCTAAATTCAAAAATTCTACCATAGACTTATCGGGCTACCGTAGACACACCCCTCAATTTGTAACCAAGAATACACTAACTATGATGTAACTATGATGTATGTATATCGATCGATATATTGCGAAATAGTATGGCATAATATACCTAAACCGATTGCTTAGTTATCAACCTCGGCCATATACTTATTGCATACCTACAATGCATATGCATTTATCTTTGTTTGTTCCGATAGCAAAGTTAACAAGCCAAAACAGTGTAACGAGAAGGCCATTTCCATTTTCAGCCCGTTGAAAGAGCTTCCTGGGACCCGGAAAATGTGAGGAAAAATGCAAGTCTAAAATGCATAGAACGAGCACCCGGCTACATAAAACGACACTGATAAAGCTAAAGTATTAGTACAGTAGGAACTTTATTCAATCTTTATCAATGGTAACGTAAACAATCATATTTTTTTTTATTATAATAGGTACCTATAATGAATCCTATTCCAGTTGGCTTATGCTTTTTTATTACTTTATTGTCCAAACTATGTTGTTACGGAACACAATTCGGACGAATAAGACACACCTAGTTTAGGACCTGATTGTAATAATTGAATGATGTCGTATACCTAACGCACTGATGTGCAATTAATAAAAACGAACTTCAACAATGATTCCACCTTTTGCGGGAAAACGAGGAAACTAGGGTCTATATTCGGATCCATAAAAATTTTAAGTCGTTATGTAATGTTTAAACTTATTCGGTGACATGCATGCAAGTCAACCTCATTTAAGCATAAAATTCTTTCAAGTTAATAAGTATGAACGTATTACCATATATGATCTCTTTGGGAACATTACCCCAGGAAAATATAGCTAGTCCCGTTACGGGGCGACCGCAGACTCCATATTTGCATAAACTGGCTTATGGTAATTCCCGCATAACCGCATATTACGCTAGGAGAGTGATAACGATTTTATAAGAAAATGCGGGACAAGAAAATCATTGGTTTTGAATCGGTAGCGACCTTTCAGCACGTATATTATTACTTCATAATTTAAGAGGCTAGGAGACTACATTCTAGCATTCACCAATTAAACATGACTGGAAAATAAATTCATCAAAGAACAAAAATACGCCAGTATTTGCGATGCGATGGGAACTAAATTCAGCATAGGACAAAAATACGCTAGAATTGGCGTCAACGCAATGAGTTCAAATTGAAAAGCTTGCAATAGTCACGTACCTAGTTCACACAAAAGGTTTGATTGGAATTCAATTTATCAACACTGTAATCGACCCCCAACTGTTGAAAATGGTTTGAAAAACTTCCCAGGCTAAAGAAAAGCCTGAAAAGTTGATATCAGAATATCAAAACAAGAGTTTATATCATGCTTCGTCTAGGCATGTTATATAGCACTAAGAAAATGATCAACAAACATTTTCGTCGTTACTACTGGCTCATACACAGTACAAGTACTTTATATACATAAAAATAGAATATAATAAAAAAACATAATGGGCGATCACTGCCGTGCTCAAGCTAAAAGGCGGCTAAGTGACATTTGGTCAATTTCGACTTTTCAATACTACTGCTTAGAAAAAAAATCTCTATCGATCTGTCTAGGAACGGTTTTTCTATCTTTTACCGTTTCGAAAATAATTTTTCAAAAAAAGCGGTTAAATACATAAAAAATGGACTTTGCTATGCTTAAAGGCGACTAAACCACTTTACTTAACTAAAAAGCTACTAAAGTAGTTTAACGTTTGGATTGTTTTTCTATTTTTATTATAAATGCCAAGCTTAAAAGCGGTTATTATTTTTGGGTACACTAAAAGGCGGCTAAACGTCTTTAACCGCTATTTAACTAGGTTTCGTTGAATAAAATACTTCGCTGATACCTGACTACAAGGCGATTATACGACAATGCATCACTAAAAAGCAGTTAAAATCACATTGCCGCCTTTTAGTCCTGTATTCATGCCATAATTCCAGTAAAAAACTTACGGTTGAAAGCGGCATTGGTCCGTGCGCAAAGTAAACGACATATTTTATTTAATTGTTTGCATAACTAAAAGGGGACTGACTATTCTACAATACATGACTAAAACGCAGCTACCTACGCCTGCCTCTTTCTTCTGTACCCTCGCTAAACCGGAAAACTTACCATAATAAAGTAACAGATGTGTCAATGTGCAGCAAGCTCTTAGTGTAGAAAGACGTTTCGCGGGCGGACGGCGACGCATTCCCACCAAATAACATTCTGGCCGATAAACATAATTATTATGAGGTCTGTAAGTTACATAATTTTATTTTTGTGTAATCGCAGAATTATAATTAGTTTTACAAGATTTGTAATGTACTCGGTTGACTAGTAGAGTATGTACATATATTACAATTAGCCACTCACGTGCCTTTTTTCCTATTACTATCATTTATTGACAAGTGATTTCAAACAAGGTCATTACTGACTTAAGGAATAAATATGATTGAAATAAATAAATAAATTGGCAACCGTGGTTGCACAAAGCATGTGATTGGCTATGTAGGTATGTATCTTGTACGTTAAATTTGACCCACTTCCTGGTTACCGATTGAGCTGACATTTTGCAACTTCGATCAACAAT
The DNA here is from genome assembly GCA_947859365.1 of Archips crataeganus. Taxonomy (NCBI): domain Eukaryota; kingdom Metazoa; phylum Arthropoda; class Insecta; order Lepidoptera; family Tortricidae; genus Archips; species Archips crataeganus. The sequence goes on along the minus strand of OX402066.1, from coordinate 9,800,626 downwards.
ACGCATACTTAATATTCCGTCTTCCGTCTTCTAATTCCGTCTTCACCCGGATCTTTGTTGTGTTTAAGCTGCCCCAGGACAATCCTAATCTCGCTCATTTCGACGTCCGGGATATTATCTTCAGTGTAGTGGCGTGTTAGTGAGGCTCTGATGTGATTTGGATCGGGAAGAGGCTGTGCAGCATGGGAAGCATACAGCTGTCCATAAAAGTTCTCAATCTCGGTGAGGATTTCCGGCTTAGAGGAGACGGTTTGGCCATTTGCAGATTTTAGTTTCATTAGGTTGCTCCTTCCAAGTTGCTACATAAAGACTTTCGATCCCCGGTTGCGCTCTTGCGCTCTATTGCCTCCATAATAGAGCGAGTATTGGAGCTACGGAGATCTCGCCTTATCAGCTTTCTAACATGCTTGGAGAGCTCTTTCTCACCTAACGAAACAGTCTGCGCCGCCATTTCTCGTCGCCGCCTCATAGAGTTCCAGAGTCTCGCGAGAGAGTTTAGACCGCTGTACACTTTGCTTCTTTGGGAAACACGTTGTTCCCAAATCCCGAATCGTCCTCACCAACTGGTCGGCCTCCTTATCAACATCGTCGGTGGTTTCCAACAAATCAACAAGAGTTGTGTTGGACGCAAAACAGATCTCACCATGGGGACTCTCTCCAGCTTATGACGTATAGGTATTCAGAGTGCCTCGAACAAGTCGGTGATCACTGCCTGTGTTAAACCTGTTGATCACTGAGACATCCCTGAATATATGCTTTATATCCGTCATGATAAAGTCGATCTCATTTCGCGTCTTACCGTCGGGGCTTCTCCAAGTCCACTTCCTGTAAGGCCCCTTCTTAAAGAAAGAATTCATTAGAAAAAGCTTTTTGCTTTCCAGAAAGCTGACCAACATGTGCCCCTGTGGTTTCTAACTCCAAATCCGTGCGGACCGATAATCGAATCGTCGCATGCCTGTACTCCCACCTTTGCGTTGAGGTCTCCCATAACAACGCTGTAATATGTTCTAGTGGTGCTATGCATGGCTTTACTTATGTCCTCATACATAGATTCCACTTCGTCGTCGGAGTATGCCGAGGTCGGCGCGTACACTTGTATAACTTTCAAGGAGTACCTATCAGTCAACTTAAGTAAAAGGTATGCTACCCTTACCGACGCGCTACCGATCTCCACAACGTTGTTACAGAGAGCTTTATTGATAAGGAAGCCGACTCTACATTGGGACTGCTGTTCGCCCTCCCGAAAGTAGAATAGGTTACCGGAGCTTTTTTTTTTTTTTTATGATATAGGGGGCAAACTAGCAGACGGATCGCCTGATGGTAAACGATTACCGTCGCCCATGGACACCTGCGACACAGCTTAAGGTTATCGTATCCTCTCCGTCTCCACGGACCTCCGACAAACCCAAGATATACCAGTTGATTTGACCTAATTCCACTTCGAGTTCTGCGATCCTATCGTCACTCTTCAGAGTACGTCCGTTATCAGGTAAAGTCGTTTGTTTTAGTAGCCGTCCGTAGCTCGGTGATTCTTAGCTACCGTAACCAGGAATAGTAGGGCTGCCGAGAACTACCGAGAGCGTGGTGATTATGGGAAAAGCTTTTGCCCATAATCGCCACGCTGGGCAGGCGGGTTGGTGATCGCAGAACTAGGCCACTTGCACCAGCAACGCTGCTGCCTGTTGCTGGCCTACTTAATTTTGCCTAGTTGCTTTTGGATGGTTATTTCGCCATCTGTCGGTCGCCAGAGCCTCGTCAGTTGCTAGCAGGGTGCACCACGGGTAGGTGAGGTTGACATTTGGAGATTGAGATTCTGGGTTCTCCCTTACACCCCTATGACCTTTTTTTCAATAGGTACCATATTATTATTCAAATGGACATAATTCCAAATTACTGTGACTAAGTTGTTTTTTTTTGAGATTGTAACTATCCTTTTGATTTTTGCGCAGAGTGCCATTTTTGTTCTATTTTAATATCACAATGAAGTAGGTATTAATTATGGTAGCAATGACGAGCTATTTGAATGTCGATTTTACATCGAAATAACCGAATAATTCACAGTAAAATGTTTATCTGAATTTGTAGTTACGGCCAATTTTGAAGGATTCTTAAAAAAATATTGGGACTCGTACAAGACTAAAAAGCAGTGACGCCAAAATGTTTGTAAGTTAACCGCTTTTAAGCTATGTTCCAGTATATCGGAAAGTAAACAAGAAACAGTGAATTAGTTTATAAGGCGGCAATGTGCCCTTTGCCGCTTTATAGTTATGGACTGGGTTAACAATAATACTCACTAACTTAGATTAAAATGCCACTAAAACAGATAACTGCTTTCTAGTTACGTAATTGCAGTTAAATATCTATTTCAAAACAATTCCTACATCATTAACAAAAAATACATGTCCATAAAGCAGTTAAGATCCGATAACCGGTTTTTTGTACTGCAATGTAAAAAGGATTTTATTTTATTTTCATAACTATAAAGGAAAAAATGACTTTTAGTGGCACAAAAACTATAATATAACACGAGTGACTAAAATCAAATCACAAATTAAAAAAGATCTATCGTTTGGTATATGACAACATAGCTAAAGATTTAAAGAAATTGACCAGCATCGATTTGAAATTTTTGTGACGTTTTTCGCCGATTACTCCAAAGTTGGTTTTGTCACTTAGCCGCCTTTTAGTTTGATCAGCTAAGACCAACCATAATTATGGCAATATGCCATAATTTCAACGTAACGACCAAATGGCCCAGTGGTTAGAGAGCCTAACAACTAAGCTTGAACTCCGGGTTCAATTCTCGCGTCGGGACAGATATGAAAAATATGAATGTTTGTTCTCAAGTCTTGGGTGTTTAATATGTATTTGAGTGTGTATCTATCTATGTATACAATGTGTCTCTACCCTCTGGACATAGGATAGACGAATAGGACATGTTAATCAGGGTATTTCTAAGTACATAGCCTCGCACCAAACGCCACTGTATTAAGAAATAAATGACTGATTTACGATTTAATATTTTGAAGCAATCTGTATGTAGATACATGGTCATGAAAAAGTATTTCAACTTGTTCAACCCCTAAACCGCAAAACTCATTGCGAACAACTGATACAGTATGTTCCTACTTATTGTTGATTTGTTTGTGAGTATTAATTGTATTTTGAGTTTTTTTTATCTAATCTAATAATTTTACAAAAGTAGAACATCCCTGAGAAGGAAGTCTGCTCAGGATTTCTGTCCTTGTCCAGAGAGTAGAGACACGTTGTATATGTATAAGTACGCTTATCCCTTGCATAGTAACTATAACACAAGCTTTACTTACTTTAGGACTAGGTCAATAAAATTATTAGTGTCAATATTCTCCTGATATTTACTTATTATTTAAGACAAGACAGAACAAGAAGGAAAGAAAAAACTCAAACAGGCAATAAATTGCACCCAAATTTAAATTCTTTATCACCTCGTGCGGAATTATATGCTTTTCAAAGTTAAACAGTAAAACTGGATGAGTGCCGAGAAACGCGTTTTGTTTCGTCGAATTAAGGACATAAAGTACACAAAGGCTGTGATCGGGCAAGAGGGTGTCAACGCGGCGTTCATTACAGCCAAAAGACGACTATGACGTACTCTTACATTGAAGAAAGTGCGCATATACGAAAAATACATGTTAAGGAAAGTTACATTGTATTTTTAGTATATATTAAAATGATTAAAACATAGAACTGGCTACGGTAAGAGGGAGCGCAAATGTACAAAAAACTACCAATGGAAGTGAAAGAATGTGATTTGTTAAATGTGAATTCATAAGTAAATCCTAAAATCTGCCCAATGTAAAGAGGTTTTATTTCAGATAAAAATAGATCGTCCTAACAGATAGCAAACAAAACAAAGTATTATTCAATACCATTACTTGAACCAGTAGTAAGATTCCTTTTAAGCTATATACTTAGATGCTTTCATATTCGTTTGAAATTCAAATGAGACCTTTCCATGTTATTTATTTTCGGTGTCAAATTTTGATGGTATACTCGACCAAGGAAAATATTGACTGACGATTTCATTTTAAGGAAGTTTTCTCTTGAGTCTAATAACCCTCTCTATCAGTGGAAATCTAATATCGGTATTGCTGTGTCATCGGAGATGAGTTCCTCTCGAGGAGTGAGGCGTGGCCTACTTTCTCTCAATATCAGATTACCTTTGTGTGACACGACGACTAGATGCAGTTAAAATTGATTGAAATACTGGCTGTTTCGACAAGCAAGATATATTTTTAAATCTTTGTTTTTTTAGATCGAAACGGAGATGGAGGGACGTAAGACCCTAATGATGATGGATGGCGGGAGCTTGCGTTTAATAGGCGAGAGTGGAGAACATAGGCTAGTTCTAGTTAACAGACTTTAACTTAACTATTTAAAACTAATAACCACGCAAACGTAAATGTCAGACTCGAGCCAGAGGGACACGACATTGTGGAACTACTCGTAGCTATTAAAGGTTCGACTCGGAATTAGTAAATTAAACACATGTTTCCAGTAGGTACAAGATTTTGCATTGTATTGAATAAAATATTATAGTCCAATAAACATAGGCTTTATATGTGTTATGCATTCCTTAAAGGTCACTTAATCTAAATATATAATAAATTTAAAATTCAAAATTAAAATGACCAAAAAAATAAAAGAAAAACAAAAAGAATGATGAAAATGACTGATGAAAATGTTCATTATTAAACTGATATAGCACTAACTGATAACTGATATTCGCACATAAATTTTATATCAGGTTGCTACACTACGACATGTCCTCCAAACCACAGACCGCAAACCTGCACACAGGCCTTCTACCAAATAAGCATACCCAATTACCACAAATCTGTCTACTATTCAAGACTTGATAAGGTATAAAAGAGTGTGGCCAGTTGTTTTTTCGTGAAAACTGCAGTTAATTTTTAAAATCACTGGTTTTTTTGCAACGTTAAACTTTGAAAAGTTCATGCCGTGAAGTCTCTCTAGTAAACTTTTAAAGTTTCCGTTTCTGGAGTTCACCGAAAGCTTGACAGTAACTTTCGTCGTCAACATTCCGCATTTTTTTTTTCAGATATTACAGTTTATTCTTGTTTGAGTATTATTTGAGGTGTGGCCATATTGTGAATTAGAATTAATTTCAAGGAATTTTAAATGCATTATTGTATAGAATATTCATTTACAATCTATCTCGACAGTGTGACATCATTACTAGTGTGTAGAATTTTTGCAAAAGAAAAGAAAACATACTATAGTTTTATAAAAAGAACTTTAAATTTATTTTCTAAATATATATATAAAACACATTTCCTTTTTCGCAACTTTCCTGATAACATGATGTTGACGAACCTTTTGAATGTACATCACGTTGAACAACACTAGATTACGTTTAACTCATTAAATCTATTGACATTTTTCGCTGCTTTTCTCTACTTATTATTTAAAGAATTACTTATCAATTAAATGTTATTCTTATTAAACCAGAACATAAGCAACAGTCGATTTTGGTTACAGACTAAGTAAACTCGGAAAATAAATAGATTATGTTCACGTGAGTTAAGAACAAACCATTTGTAAAAATAACTGCCGAATGTACAATTTAAAATACTAATTATTCAGTGAATAATGAACTTTAAATACTATGCTAAAGCAAATTCCAAGTGTACAAAATATACGAATGTGGACTTATTTTAAAGCTACTAAAAATCGAATTTTACTTGAAAATTTATTTGGTTTTCCAGGTTAAAATGAAAAGGGTTTAGTAGAGCCGTGTCTTGGAATTATTGGTATAACCATAATCGATAAACGATATTTTGTTTTTATAATACCGTAAGATTGAGATCGGGCTTGTGTAAAGGTCCAGCAAGCGTCCCGAATTTGTCGAGTGTGACACCTTGCCCCAGCATTTGTTTTCTGTTTTTTTTTCTTATTAAATGTATTCTATTCACGGTATTATAAAAATAAAATCTTTCTTAACGGCAAAACCGTGAAATTACTCCCAGGAAATAAATTTTCTGAAATTAGACAGGGATTTTGTCTTGTGCATGGAATTTGTATTTATCCCACTTCCTGTAGTCGGATTGACTTAAAATTTGATATACCTACGTATAACTCGGACAATAATGCAAATAATGACATACAGTCAATAAAAATTACGGCCAGCAAGAAAAACTTATTTTTTTTTATAACTAAAAGTTATTTTTTTAAACTTTCGTGATTATACTCGTAACTATTAGGTACACTAAACGGGACTTATCTCTTATAAATATTATTTTCGTGATTAGTCCCATTTAGTGTAATAGAGTTATAAAACTTATTTATTTAAAGCTAATGCCTTACAAGAAGTCAAATTGCAATACTACAACGATGTATGAAGTGAGAATCTGTATAAGTATGTGCGGAAGACGCGCGTTAACTGTAGTGCCACAAACGCGCATGTGCGTGAAATGCGCACGATTGAAGCGGCACACGTTCTTGCACAACTTGCGGAATTCATCTGTAAACAAAGATACACTCGTAAATAGTATAAGGTCATCATCATCTAGCCTATACTTAATTATGTCCCGGTGTTGGACACACGCCTCCTATCAGAATGAAAGGGCTAAAAATTACATACATCCGTCTTGTCGCGGTTATGATTTCGGGATTTTACATACATATGTCCCGGTTCCACGGGAATATCAGATTAAAAAGTAGCCTAAATAATAAATAAAATAAATAAATATCACGGGACAATTCACACCAATTGACCTAGTCCCAAACTAAGCCAAGCTTGTACTATGGGTACTAGACAACGGATAAACACACTTACCTATATAGATAAATACATACTTAAATACATATTAAACATCCAAGACTCGAGCACAAACATTCGTATTTTTCACACAAATATCTGCCCCGACCGGGAATCGAACCCGGGACCTCAAGCTTCGTAGTCAGGTTCTCTAACAACTAGGCTATCCGGCCGTCCAAAGCCTATCTATTCATCATCATTCATTATCATCATCATCAGCCCATGCTCGTCCACTGCTGGACATAGTCCTCTCCCATGGCACGCCACTGAGCACGATCCTCGGCCACTCTCATCCAGCTCTTGCCAGCCGCTTTGCGAAGATCATCGCTCCACCGAGTCTGAGGACGTCCTATCTTTTAACGTATTAAATATTTCATCCAAATGTGTTGTTATTTTATAACATGAAAATTAACAAACACGACACCCACACGCTTTCGAATTTATAATGTTATAGTACCTAGTTCCAATCATTTATTTTCTCGATGACAGCTCCCGTAGAATGTAACTGCGTTTAGTTACGCAAAAATTAACTTTTAGATGCGAGATATAAAAAATACGACAACTGCCTAATTTTGTTCCATGATCCCTTAAGATTCATCTAAGACACATTGAGTCCATACCTATATATGCAGTATTTTTTTTTAAAGTACGATAAATAATAAACGTTTCAATAAAGTTACATTCTAAGGCATTACAAATGTCATGTTATGATTGCCATAGAATGTAACTTTATTAAAACTTTTATTATTTATTGTACTTTAAAAAAAAACTACTGCATATATGGACTCAATTTGTCTTAGATGAATATTATATAGGATCAAGGAACAAAATTAGGCAGTTGTCGTATTTTTTATACCTCGCATTTAAAAAATAATTTTTGCGTAACTGAAGAATACTTTAAACATGAAACATGATTTTAACTGAAGAATACATTTTACGGGAGCTGTCATCGAGAAAATAAAAGATTGAAAATACTATTACTATAGTAATATACTGTAAAGTAGTATATACTAGGGGCGTTCAATAAAAAGTGAGAATGAGTATGTTATAAACAACTTTTACTAAATGTCATTTTATTTTTCGACATAGTCACCTTTTAGCATAATACACTTAGTATATCTTTTTTCTAAACTTAAAATTCCATTTTTAAAAAAGGTCTCATCTTGAGTACTTAAAAATCTTGTACTGCAGCGACTACCGCGTCGTCGTCTTCAAATTTCTGGCCTCTCAGGTATTGTTTCAATCTCGGAAATAGGTAGAAATCACTGGGAGCGAGATCTGGTGAATACAGAGGTTGCTTAAGGATATCGAACCCAGCATCACGAATTGCAGCCATTGCAACGGCGGACTTGTGTGCCGGGGCATTGTCCTGGTGGAACAGCACAACTTTCGAGAGTTTACCTCGCCGTTTTTCGCGGATCTCATTGCGCAATGTTGCTATTTGTTTGGCGTATAAAGTGCCCGTAATAGTGGCTTCATGCTCGAGATACTCAATCATTAATACCCCTTTACCATCCCAAAAAACAGAGCCCATGACCTTACCGGCAGATGGGCTCACCTTGAATTTCTTCGGAGTTGGAGATGATGGCCTTTTCCATGTCATAGACTGCAGTTTCGTTTCAGGGTCGTAATGATGGAGCCATGTTTCGTCCATTGTTATAAATCGCAACAAAAAAAGTTCCCGGTCTTGCTGCATCAGGTTCAAAGCTTCTTGACAAATCTCTAGTCTAGTATGTTTTTGCGTGTGAGTAAGCATTCTTGGTACCCAACGCGTAGATACCTTTTTCATACCCAAGCGTTCATGTAAAATATTATGCACGCTCCCCGTTGAAATCTTTACATTTTCAGCAATAAAACGAACTGTGACACGACGATCCGCCAAAACTGAGTTTTCGACTTTTTTCACAATTTCTTCAGTTACTGCTGTAGTAGGGCGTCCGGAGCGGGGGTCGTCCATTGCCGATGTTCTTCCACGTCTAAATTCGGCGCACCAACGTGCGACTGTCGAATACGGAGGAGCATTAGACCCTAAAGTGTCCCGCAAATCCAAATTGACTTGGTCCGTAGAAAAATTTTTCAAATACAAGTATTTGATAACGGCGCGCAGTTAAATTTTCTCCATTTTCGCTAACGTACTCAATAGCATTGCAAAGAAATTACCGTATATTTTTTTTAAACAAAAGACAGTTAGTTTTTTTTTCATAGCAATCAGCTAGATAGATTAGCTTTACCGGCCAGTATTTAATTTCGTAATATTAAAAGAGTTTGCATCTCATTCTCACTTTATATTGAACGCCCCTCGTAGTACTGGATATATTTATAAATATTTAGCACGGGACGCTTGGCACCAATTGACTGGTCCCAAAGTAAGAAACGGATGAACGTACTAGAATAACATACACAGATACACACATGAATACATATTAAACCCCCAAGACTTGAGAACAAACATTAGTATTCTTCATTATCCATACTAATATTATAAATGTGAAAGTCTGTTAGTTTATTTCTCCTTCTTTCACGTTGAAACAGAGCGACGGATTGCCGTGATTTTTGTATGGACATAGTTAAAGAGCTGGACAGTGATATAGGCTACTTTTTACAACGGGAAAATATCTCGATCCCATGAGAAAACACGTTTTAATCTACTTCAGCGGGGGCGATGCCGCGAGCATCAGGGAGTACATAATAAATCCCGACTGGGGATCGAACCCGATCCTCAAGCTTTGTAGTCAGGTTCTCTAACCACTGGCTATTGGTCGTTGAAATTGTTTTTTAAATTCAGTAAGTACCTACCTCTGATTTCAAACATGCGAGCTTCATTGCATATAACTTCAGCGGTCTTCACATGTGAGTAGAATTCTTCACAGGCCTTGCAGAATATGAACAAGAGAAGACAGTTTTTCAGCTCCCAAATAATTACAGATATTTTCTTGAATTTTAAAATGAACTGGAATAAAGTAAAAGTTATTAATCAATGTTGTGTTATGTTATTGGGTAAAAATTGCAAGAGAGATCTCTCTCCAGGCAGGTGATACAGTATACATTGTATTAAATCATTGCTAGATTGATTTGAGCTGCGTATTGACTTGCGCGGCCGCCGCGCGAGCATTGTTCGACCGGGGCAAACCTGTGTTTGGCATGTTCCAGCGCCCCAATGTTCGAGTTGCCGCGCGCGCTGTCATGGTATCCTTAGTGCGCGGCTGCCGCACGAGCGAATTCCATGGTTTGCCGCGCGAAGTCCATAAGCCGGGTCTCTACTGAGCGAGTCGCCTCGCGAGGCAAGCCCTTGAGGCATGGTTTTGTTCTACGCAAAGCTCAATCACACCGAAAATGGCTGCGTTACGAGCCGGCTCGTTCAGTGGAGGCCCAGCTGATACGCAAGTTTTGGTCTACATTAGGTTTGACCACCCGGGTGTAACGCCTGGCTGGACCGTCAGTGTGGAGTTAAACCCAGTTATAGTAGGAAAACGGTAGATTTTATTAAACTAAACTGTAATGTCACTTTTTACTTTTTTAGCCAACTCCATAGACTATTTGATTATTTCAAAGCAACTAAAAATTTAATTCAAAAATTCAATTTTAGCTTCTAATAATTGTGATGGATGGTACCACACGCCACTGTTGGCGTATGTAAGCGATTAAGAATTTCGGGGAGGTCGGTTAGATGCGACGTGGTTCAGTTGGTAGAACACCCGTTGGGACGCATACCCGGGAGACGTGGGTTCAAGTCCCACCGGCGCACCCGGATACTTTTTCGCTTTTAAATCTTAAAAAAATAATTTTACAGTTAATTAATAATTTATATTTTATGGTCTTTCGGGTTAAATTAAATGCCTAATATTTTTCGGGACTTCAGCACGAACTATCATTTGCTGAAATTACTGCTGAAACATAGAGGTAATTTCAGATATTAATCATCATCATCATTTTAGCCGCAACCAAAAGTTCACTGCTGAACACAGCCCTCCCCAAGGCTCGCTAAACCGATCGGTCCTGCGCCATCCACATCCAACGCGTTCTCGCAATATTAACCAGGTCGTCGCTACATCTTGTTGGAGGGCCACCTACACTGCGTCTTCCGGTCCGTGGACGCTACTCAAGAACCTTTTGGCCCCATAGGCCATCAGATATTGATAGTTCGTGATTAAGGCCCGAAAAATATTAATTACGAGTTAGAATCGCGAATTTTTACAGTTTGTGATTATAAAATTAAATGTTTTTTTTTATTAGATCAGAGTCTTGGAATTATTGGTTAAGCTTCTATATCCTATTAGATTACTAAATAGACGTTTGTCTTAAATAGCTTACAACAACAAGACTTTCTGCGGGCTCTTGTTTCTGGAGCTCGATGTTAACCTGCAGATAGACCAGCATGTGACTGACTGTTTCTACAATTAGAAACAATATCTGTAATAAAACGACATACTTTTAATTTTAACACAGGCAATAATTGAGCAACGGTTGTTGCTTTCCATCGGATGACTCGCCTGCTCGTTTTCCCCCTGGGCCATACACATTTTTTTTCACGTCTCTCCTGTGGAAATGGCAAAAGGGTATAATAGCCAGTATTTGTTAGTCGAATCGACATTGACGTGTGGGACGCATGGCCAACTTTCGGTTCATTTGAATCAATCTAAAATTTACTGACTCTGAGTTGCTAATTTTATGTCCTCAGGAAAGACACCTTTTGTTTCTTACGGCTGTGTATGACCCCCCATGTAATATACTAGTAGAAAAAACAAATCGAAACATTTTGCTATTAACGGATTTGTAACTATTATACTGTTTTAAACTTTCGTGATTTTCACTCATAATTACTAAACTAAACGGGACTTATCACGCAATAAATATTTATTTATTTACCTCGACGTTTCGGCCACATTGCAGCAACCGTGGTCACGAGTTAACTGAAGTGTAGGGTGTCAAGTTCGTTTAGCCGCACGAGTCTTTCGGACTACCCGCACTTAATCCTGATTAGAATCAGCACCCGTATCTCGAACTACCCGCACTTGATCAAGATTTTTTTTCTAATCGGGATCAAGTGCGGGTAGTTCGAAAGACTCGTGCGGCTAAACGAACTTGACACCCTACACTTCAGTTAACTGGAGACCACGGTTGCTGCAATGTGGCCGGAACGTCGAGGTAAATAAATAAATATTTATTGCGTGATAAGTCCCGTTTAGTTTAGTATTTTTGTAACTATTGCAATATAGATTGAAATACAACTTAATTGATCATTTGACTCAATAGCGTCGTTTAAAATATCACAAAATATTCCTAAGGGTTAATATTATGATGGATTGGCTTAGATTAGTAAAGTTACGTCAAGTCACGGCGGCGTATGCGACGCGGAACAGGAGCTCCACGATTTCTGGGCTAATCTGATGATCGATTTATTAAAAGTCTTTAAACCTGGACCAAAGCGAAATAATTCTTAGCTAAACATATTTTTGCTTACCGGTACTTGGCAGATTTTTTTGAACAAGTTGAATGCTCTTATAATGTAGCAGTAACTTTGAAACATATTCAATTCAATCTCGTTACTCTCAATTTTTAACTCCAGAACACGTTTCTTGCAACATTTCATCGCGTCCAGCCAAATTCTCAGTTCGTACTCAACTATCCACATCATTCGGATTGTATAAATAACAACTACATCAAAATACACAATAGGGAACATGTTCAAACATGCCGCAACGCTGAAATCTCCCATTGGAACAAATGATATAAAGTAGTAGACAGGAATTATAACTATTGACATCCAGTTCCAGAACTTCAAGTTTTTAAAGGTTTTGTTAACAGAATTGATATTCCTTAAAGCCTTTTGGAGGTTTAGGACTAAAATGACGTAATTTTTTGAATTCATGACGTTAGAAATAAAAAAGCCAATAAAAGCGAAACTGTATAGAAACCAGTCAAAATATACACTGGCACTGATAAATAATACGTTTGTTTTTGTTTGTGTCATTATCCAAGCGTATTTTGAACGGAAATAAGTGACAAACAATAAAGTAATAGTTAGTGCCAATGCTTTTAGTTTTTCCCAACAATTATTTGGAATCACAAAGTCGTCGACAATTCTGTAATGTGGGAGTAGCAAAATGGACAATCCGGTATTTAGAGGAAAAAGCATAGATTGAAAGCTTTTGTCTACAAAATTGTTCAGATATCTATTTCTTTGTGGTGAATTCATTATTTGTTAGGAAAACTTTATTCGCGTCTGAACTTTAGGAAAGACGAAATACTGTGAGCTTATGAAAAAGCGTTCGAGTTGTAATGATATTAAATAAGCGATGGCGGAAGTGTTCGGTCTTATTATTTGATAATTTAGGGTAGACTGAAGCAAATTGAGTCCGTGGATGAGTCTGATTAAATATGAAGCTACCTCTTTCAGTTTAAAAATTATTGGTTAGCTACGCGTTACATTTACATTACTAAGTATACAGGATTCTTGTTTGTATTATACCCAAAATTATATCAAAGACTTGCTTTTGCCCGCGGCTTCGCTCGCGTGTACCATGAGTATTCCAAAGAACCAAGATATCAATTAAGCAAGCATACAGGCAAGCAAGCAAGCATGCAAGCATGCAAGCAAGCATGCAAGCAAGATGCAAGCAAGCAAGCATGCATGCACGCAAGCAAGCAAGCGTGCAAGAAAGCGTGCAAGCAAGCGTGCAAGCAAGCCCGACTAAACTTCAGGTAGATACGATCCTTTACAGTATATATCTTTATATACAATGTTTTTCACTAATTCGGAAGCGGGCACTAAAATAACCAGGCTTGTTAATAATATAAAACCTATTATTGCTTTCCCCTGTCCTGCATTAGGTATAATTCAATGTTTTCTTACTTCTACGGAAACTTGAGTAACTGGAAGCGCTGTGTACCTTCTTAGCATTGATATTATAATTATTATAGTATTTTGTTAAGGTGTTGTGTGACCTATCCGTTAAGGAGTTATACCTTCCATCATCAGCTCATCTGAATAACCAGAAAGAATACAACTAAAGGTCTATACGTGCATATGATATTTAAAGAAACTTCCTATAACTCCTAACCGTTAAGGAGTTTAACCATGCATCATCAGCTCACCTGGATAACCTGAAAGAATACAACTATCGGTCTATACGTATCTATAATATTTGAAAAATATCCTCAACTCCTAACCGTTACGGAGTTTTACCTTCCATCATCTGCTCATCAACATAAGATGATGTCTACCAGACGCATACTTAGCTTGAGAAAATATATGAAAAACGTAATGCGTGCATACAAAATTTGAGGGTTGCCCTCGATTTACCTGAGATCCACTCATCAGATCCTGATTTGGTGACAATGGGACCATCTCAGGAGTATATTGTATTCTTTCGAATAAAAAAAATATTTTTAAAATCGGTCCACAATTAACCGAGAAATCGGTGAACATAAGAAACATAAAAAAATACATAAAGTGGAATGCATAACCTCCTCCTTTTTTTGAAGTCGGTTAAAGAGCCCTTTGCGGCCTACTGACAGTATAAACTTATGAATGTTGTTCTACAACCAGTAAAACGCAAAATCCCGTTTTTTCCCGTTCCCGTAAGAATTTCGGGAAATACTTTCTTAATGCTCCCCTACACTCCCCAAGGAACCCACTTGCCGAATTTTAGCTTTCTACGACCAGTAAAACGAAAAGTCCCGTTTTTTCCCGTTCCCGTGAGAATTTTGAAATGTCCTCTCTCAATGCTCTACACTCCCCAAGCAACCTACATGCCGAATTTCAGCTTTCTAAACGAAAAATCCCGTTTTTTCCCGTTCCCGTGGGAATTTTGGAAAGTCCTCTCTCAATCCTCCTCTATGCTCCCCAAGCAACCTACATGCTGAATTTCAGCTTTCTACGACCAGTAAAACGAAAAATCCCGTTTTATCCTTATCCTGTGGGAATTCCCGAAAATCCTTAAAACCGTTTTTTACTTTTATAATTATCTACTTCTATGCCAAATTTGAAGAGTCTAGTAATTATAGTTCATAGGATCCCGTTTTGTCCCGTTTTGTTTTGTCCTTATCCCGTGGGAATTTTGAAAAATCCTGAAATTAATGGTTTAACTAATGTAATACCTACTTGTGTATCAAATTTGAAGAGTCTAGTTATTATAGTTACTGAGATAGGGTCACTCGGAATCGAATATATAAATCCGGTTTTTTTCCGTTCCCGTGGGAATTCCCAAAAATCCTTCCTTAGTGGATGTATACATTGTATAAGGTATCAATGTGCAAAATTTCAAGTCTCTAGGTCCAGTGGATTGGGCTGTGCGTTGATATATCAACAATCATTTAGTTTATTTAGACATTTCAACCCCATCGCACCCCATCCAGGGAGATGGTATTTTACGTCTGCCACGTCGGATTTTAAAACCGTTGTTGCTTTCATAACCAGCGACCCGATAAACCATAGAAACAACACCCATGTTGATTTTCAGACCCCTTTCCCCCCTTTTAGGGGTTGAATTCTCAAAAAAACCTGAAACACTTGTTTACTCATTTATCATTAGGAGTACTTCTGTGAAGTTTCGAATAAAATACTCGAACTAATCTTGTTTCCCCATAAAAACTTTGGACCCCCGTTTCACCCCCTTAGGGAGTGAATTTTGAAAAATCCTTTCTTAGTGCACCCCTAGACCTTACAAGGAACCTACATGCCAAATTTGGAATCTCTAGGCCCAGTGATTTGGGCTGTGCGTTGATATGTCAGTCAGTCAGTTTCTTCTTTTATATATATAGATAGATATTGCTTTGATAGTTAGATAACCAAATGGATGCTTCAATCTGTAGAATATTGGCCTGGTTTAGAAATCTACATTCAAGGCTTGTAGTCTCTTTTAGAGCTTTCTAGTGGATTGGCCGATCACTTTACGGGTTTTAAACATGAAACTACGTGAGACTTCCTCGTTGTGAAAATATACGGATTCCTCACGTCTTAAAACAAGTTTAAATCTACTTGTTTCGGGTTAATGGCACGTTTGGCAGCCGCCGTGACGTGTGGTTTTGGGAAGAAGGGCCACGGATGGATTAGCCCAAAACATGTCGAAGAAATATTGCGAGTATGACAAAAAAAAACTGCGTTTGAAGGCGGTGCCTCAGCACGAGCCAGCAGGAGTAGTAGAAGTCTAATGATAGCATGTAGGTAAGGCATGACTAGGTTGAAGCATATGCTTTCAAACAACGAAAGAATTTTTCAAATCGGTCTATAAATGACGGAGTTCTGAGGTAACACACATTTAAAATAAAAACCGGCCAAGTGCGAGTCGTACTCGCGCACGAAGGGTTCCATACCTGTTGCCGTTATCAATATCGAGCAAAAAAATCACGTTTGTTGTATGGGAGCCCCCTTAAATATTTATTTTATTCTGGTTTTTAGTATTTGTTGTTATAGAGGCAACCAAAATACATCATCTGTGAAAATTTCAACTGTCTAGCTATCACGGTTCGTGACAGCCTGGTGGCAGAAGGACAGACGGACGGACAGACGGATGGACAGCGGAGCCTCAGAAATAGGGTCCCGTTTTTACCCTTTGGGTACCAGAACCCTAAAAAAAGAACATACAACCGAATTGAGAGCACTGGCTCATATGCTACATTTACACGCTAGCCAAGCTTCGATAACTTCCACAAGCACCAGGGGTGTTTGGCTTAACTTTCGTGAACTTAGAAGGCTTTTCGCCGATCCAGGCCAGTGTCGGTTTTTGAACACAGATCAAAGGAAGCTCTAACGGAACTTCATTTTCGAAGTCGGTTAAAAAGTGTACCGACTGACCTCTTGCTACCCTTGTCAGTAATATGTCTTGCCTTTTACGATGACTTCATATTTTACGTTTGCATTATTTATGATCTAGAACAGGGCAGGCCATGCCTTGGTTCGTAATTACATTTCAGTAGTCATTTGAATATTAGTAGTAAGTAGATTGTAATAGGAAACAAAATTTCACTACCTTTTTTCAGCAAATTCGTCTGCGCAAAGTTCGTGGTGATAATAAGGAGTCAACCAGCATTCAGAGACGTCAATTTATTACCTAACATGAAATTTTTTTAAATGATTACTAAGGATTTTTGAGTCGGGACCACGATTTTAATGAGTCCCAATTGCTACCTCGCTATATTCCGCATTAGAAATTATTATTTATTAAACGTATATCGATGATAAGAGCTGATGTATTTATTAAATATTAAGTAGGTACTTAATAGAGTTTTTGATTTTATTTGACCTCGTAAGTTCTGACTTTTTTAACAAAGTAGTACCGAACAAGCAGAGCACCCAGATTTGTGATGTTGGAAATTATTTCTACAATATTATAATTTAATTGAAATATTTGCATTCCACGTAGTGAATTCGAAGTTATTCTTAGGTACGGCGGATTTCTACTTTATAAAGTACGCGAGGACTCACGAGGTTCTAATTTTTATACGCAATCGGATTTTTAGATTTACTCATTTTTGTTTTTTGTTTAAAATATAATGTAGGTATTTTCTTGGTTTTAAAGGCAAACATAATAGGCCTCGTCCAAGTTTCGCCAAAGAGACCAGTCCTGCGCCATCCGCCTCCAACGCGTTCCTGCAACCTGAACCAGATGCCATATTGTACGCGCGGGCTCTTGCTATCTCATTCACCATCTTTTTCTGTCATAATTTTATTCCGTTTTCCTCATTTCATCATCATCATTTCTGCCGTAGGATGTCCACTGCTGGACATTAGGCCTCGCTCATTGACGCCCAATCATTACGTTTCGAAGCGACTTGCATCACCCTGAACCTGCGGCCTTCACCAAATCGTCCATCCATCTCGTTGGTGGACGTCCCACGCTGCGCTTGCCAGTCCGTGGTCTCCATTTGAGAACTTTTAGGCCCCAACGGCCATCTGTACTGCGAGCTATATGGCCTGCCTGTTGCCATTTCAACGAGCTAAGCCGTTTGGCTATGTCGGTGACCACTGTTCTTCTACGGATCTCCTCGTTCCTGATTCGATCCCGTAGAGAAACTCCGAACATAGCCCTCTCCATAGCTTGTTGAACGAAATAGAGAAAGCTATAGCAATATAAGCGCCCGCGTGTTAGACAATAAGCATATTATGGCCGGCGCCCACTGACGGCATGGCACGGCGTGGCATTTTATTACTATCAAGTTATTTTGAATCTTATTTAAATTAGTTTAGAATTCATGTTACTTTATTTCGATACCACGATGCCGCGACGTCCTGAGGGCCGATGCCACGCATAACCAATAAAGTAACATGAATTCTAAACTCATTGAAATAAGATTCAAAATAACTTGATAGTAATAAAATGCCACGCCGTGCCATGCCGTCAGTGGGCGCCGGCCCTTATAGGTCGTCGATCTATCTTGTTGGAGGCCTACCTGCATTGTGTCTTTCGTCGAATCTATCCAAGATTTGTACTAGTTGCAAAGCTAGAGCAAATCCAACTTTTCCTCTCCAATTTGCTCTACTAGTTAATTAAATAAATTTAAAATGATACTATGACATAAATAGAAACGGTTCTCACTAGTAGAGAAAAT
Organism: Archips crataeganus; assembly: GCA_947859365.1. Classification (NCBI taxonomy): domain Eukaryota; kingdom Metazoa; phylum Arthropoda; class Insecta; order Lepidoptera; family Tortricidae; genus Archips; species Archips crataeganus. Next base: position 9,782,256 of record OX402066.1, on the reverse strand, counting down.
CGAATTGTTTTCCTCTTATTTATTGAATCAGGCGTTACTTTGCGGAGGTCCATATTAATGAACTAAAACAATTACTTTGCTCACCCGCGACCTTACAATAGTTACGTTTATGCAAGAAATGTGCGTTCATGCAGTTCCTCCACCTCCACACTGTACGAACACACACAAATCACATAAACCCAACCATCACCACCACCAAGCTACACTGACGCGTTTCGAACTCAACCAGAGCTCATCTTAACGATTTCAAAATTAAATGGTAAACATCAATTTAAAATATACCGTAAGCCCACGTACACAGATGCTGTTATACCAGCATCTTCTAATCATCCGTGGCAGCATAAACTGGCTGCTTTCCATTGTTATGTTAATAGATTGTTGACTGTGCCTCTTTCTAAGGAACATTTTGATTTAGAGTTGAGTACTATTTATCAGATAGCGATCTCAAATGGTTATACAAAATCAATGGTAGATAGTTTAGTTCAAAAGAAGCAGGCACGGTTAGTAAATAGCATGCTTTACGCTGCGTTACCTTCTCAGTCTACTAACAAATATAGATCTAGCATCTCTTACGTCGGGGGTTTGTCTGATAAGATTTATGGCATTTTAAAATCAAACAATATTAATGTTGCCTTTAAGACTAACAACTCTTTGTACTCTAGGCTATGTAACCACAAAGAACAGGTAGATAAGGGAACTAGATCGGGGGTATACAAGCTTACTTGTAATGACTGCAATGGGATATACGTAGGACAGACAGGCCGAAGTTTTAATACTAGATTTAAAGAGCATGTTTCGGCATATAGGAATGAGCATCCAGATAGATCGAATTTTGCAAAACATTTGTTGGAATCAAATCATTCATTGTTAGATTCAGATTCTTATGAAGTGTTACATTATTGCGGCAAGGGGTTGCGTCTGGATGCTCTGGAATGCATGGAAATAATTAGGTACAACACTATGGGGTCTATTATTAATGAACAGGTAAATTTAGTATCTTCTCCTTTACTGCGGCTTGGGTCGAATTTGAACAGTTAGTATTAATTAAATATGCCTTATAAATAAATAAACAAAAAATTCAAGGTAGTTTTAAATATGTCAATAAAAGTTAATTTTTGTGGGGTAGTTTGAGAATAAGAAAAATAAAGTGGGTACTTGAGAAGTTACAGTGACAAGTTAAAACATTTGTTTTGGTTTGTTAGTTTAACATTTGGTAGCATAGCATACGGTTGTGGTAACTCTGAAGATGAGCTCTGGTTGAGTTCGAAACGCGTCAGTGTAGCTTGGTGGTGGTGATGGTTGGGTTTATGTGATTTGTGTGTGTTCGTACAGTGTGGAGGTGGAGGAACTGCATGAACGCGCATTTCTTGCATAAACGTAACTATTGTAAGGTCGCGGGTGAGCAAAGTAATTGTTTTAGTTCCTCTTATTTGCTCGTATCGTTAGAACTACTTACATTGACAACTATTGGTTAAACTGTTAATATTTGTTGTGTTTACTGTTTAATGTATTAGGTAATTAGTGATTTTTTTCTTCTCAATTTTTAAGTTATGATTGTATAATTTTCAAACACAATACTTATTGTTTATTGAATAAATTATGACCATGACTAGTATAGCAATTTAGAGAAAACCAGTACAATTTGCTCTATACACTCGTAGAGCAAATTGGAGGAAAATGTCCAATTTGTGATAAGTACTAGTAGATACAAATCGTAAAGCATAGTGGATAGATTCCTTCCGTGACTCTGCATATACAAGCTTTTTTACAAGCTTTTATTTAGATCACCCCGTTTGTTTTATGTTTCTTGGGTCAAATCTTAGAAGTCGAATTTGACCCACTTCCAGTGGTTGGATTCACCTGAAATTTGGTATACTTATGTAGGTTGGATGACAATGCAAGTACAGTCAACAAAAAATACAGTCAGCTAAAAAGCTTGTTTTAAAAATTAATTTTTTAACAAAACTTATTTATTTTTATGTATGATGTATCCATGTATGTACGTACGGGTCAAATCTTGGAAGTCAAATTTGACCCACTTCCAGTGATCGAATTCACTTGAAATTTGGTATACTTATGTAGGTTGGATGACAATGCAAGTACAGTCAGCTAAAAAGCTTGTTTTAAAAATGAATTTTTATCATTAACTTATTTTTATATGGGTGTACTTTATTTGTCCTCAGCGAGATGTCGCTTGTGCCGCCAGGGGGCGCGGACTCGCCGAGCCCGCGGCGCGCCGTCAGCCCTCTGCTGGAGTCCCGGCGACCACACTGCACTCTCGCATGCGACTACTGCGCGGCCGTGCTCGAGGACAAGTTTAAACGTAAGCCCTACTGTTCACGACGCGCAGCTACACAGACGCTGCAAAATATGCAGCGTGCAGCCCGGCCGGTACTGACGTTGTCCACGAAGTTAATCCTTTCTAGTATTCCTCAGCCAAAACTACGTTGCCTTAGCTAGCTCTGCTGGCTTTATCCATTTAAACTAAATCACATTTACTAAAGATGAGTTTCTAGCGAAGCGAAATTAATGCGCTTGAAATCAAAGCTTAGTAGCAATGTACTCACTGAGTACACACTTGAAAAAGTTTTCAGTAAACAAAATTATTTAGACTTGCAATTTCGCACTAAAAAATAATGTGACTAAACTAAAAGTCAAAAACAGTATGTTTAAGATTATTTTAAAGTGAAAAAGTTTTTCGGGGGGGGGGGGGGGGGCTTACGCATTTCCAATGAAATTTGGAACGTAGGAGACATAGCTTCTAATAGTTGTGATGAATGTTACCACACGCCACTGTTAGCGTATGTAAGCGATTAAGAATTTCGGGGAAGTCGGTTGGGAGCGACGTGGTTCAGTTGGTAGAACACCCAGGTTGGGGCGCATAGCCAGGAGACGTGAGTTCGAATCCCGCCGGCGCACCCGAAAAACTTTTTCGCTTTTAAATAATCTTAGATTCGGTGATTTGAACAGTATGTTTGTCGTAAAATCTCTTAGGTAGCTTGTTCATGCATGCATTAAATAATTTCTAACTGAAATAAAACAGAAATTTAAGAACAGTCTCGGTTTTACGGCTTAGGAAATTCCCAAATAAGATGATTTAGTATCTATCAAGTTATCTTTAGATAAAGCATTTAAGGCTGTTGTTAAGGCGCTCCCAACAGTAATGATTGGGTTAATACCCAATCAGAAATAATTCCCACAGGGTAGGAGGGAGGCTCATATCCAGCAGTGGATGTTATCATCATCATCATCCCACCAGTGGATGCTCTACGGCTTAAATGATGATGCTGGATGATAAAGGCACATGAATAAATACGGAGCAGAATAAAAGCTTCCGAACAGAGCTCGAAATTCTTACCTATTATCATAGGGTTGTCACTCGGTAAAAAAATAAAATAAAAATCAAAATATTTTATTCAAACAAGTACCTAAGTATCTAATATCTGTATATCTACAAACACTACAGCAGGTACGCGTCTTTAAAAACAACCGAACACCCGAACTATGTAGCTAAACAGTCGCGTCGTCGCTGGAGGCACACCTGAACTTTGTCTACTCACTGAGCTAGTTCAAACCGGTTAGTTTGTCTCCGAGCGGGCGCCGGTGCACGCCCCCCCCGTCCTGTCTGTGACAGGTCACGCACACATATGTTGTGCGTGTAGTAGTGTAATGCGTGCGCGACGTTGTTTGAACTTTTTATTCTGCTCCGTATTTATTCATGTGATAAAGGCATTTCCTTGTTTTACTCATTTGAGCCAAATAAAAAATCGTGCTGTATTGTATACTCGTTATAATATCCTTCGCCCTTTATACGCCTTGGCCGTTTAGGGTGCGTATCCACCGGAGCTGTGCGAGGATGCGTTGCGAGGGATGTGTTTGTCATGAACCAATAGAAACACTTCATTTACCTATCCTTGCTCAGCTCAGCTCTGGTGGAAACAGCTCGGCGGAGCGAGGTTTTTGTACATACAAAACAAAAGAAGGGAAAGATGTGCGAGGAATGTGTGCGAGGAATGTGTGCGAGGAATGTGTTGCGAGGGATGTGTTGCTAGGCGGCGTTGCCCCGCTCCCGCCTCACCGCACCCCGCCTGCTTATTTGAAAAGAGCTAGCTACGCATCCTCGCACCGCTCAGCTACCTCGCACATCTCTGGTGGAAAATCAGCCTTATTGTTATAAAGTACATCCTCTACGACCTGATGGCCTAGTGGTTAGAGAACCTGACTATGAAGCTTGAGGTCCCGGGTTCGATTCCCGTGTCAGGGCAGATATTTGTATGAAAAATACGAATGTTTGTTCTCGGGTCTTGGGTGTATCAATATGTATTTAAGTATGTATCAATCTATATAAGTATGTTTATCCGTTGTCTAGTACCCATAACACAAGCTTTCCTAGCTTATATATATATAAAAAAATATATCACGGGACAATTCACACCAATTGACCTAGTCCCAAAGTAAGCTTAGCAAAGCTTGTGTTATGGGTACTAAGCAACGGATAAACATACTTATATAGATAAATAAATACTTTAATACATAGAAAACATCCATAACTCAGGAACAAATATTCGTGCTCATCACACAAATAAATGCCCTTACCGGGATTTGAACCCAGGACCTCTTGCTTCGTAGGCAGGGTCACTACCAACTAGGCTAAAGCGGTCGTTAAACTTACTTACTTACTTACTTACTTACTGCTTGGCTGCGTGGCTTACTTTGGGACTGGGTCAATTGGTGTGAATTGTCCCGTGATATATATTTTTTTTTTATATTTATTTATTATTTATTATTATTATTATCCTCGCAACATGCAGATAGCACGGTGCGTCTCTGATGGAGAGGCACTCTAGGCATCATCATCATCCCAATCTATATAGGTCCAACTGCAGGGCACAGGCCTCCTCTCAGAATGAAAGGGCTTAGGCCGTAGTTCCCACACGGGCCTAGTGAGGATTGGGTACTTCACACACACCATTGAATTTCTTTGCAGGTGTTTGCAGGTTTCCTCACGATGTGTTCCTTCACCGTAAAGCTCATGGTAAATTTCAAATATGATATCGCACATAAATTCCGAAAACTCAGAGGTGCGAGCCGGGATTTGAACCGACGACCTTCTGCTTGAGAAGCGATAGGTCAAACATATGGACATAATTATGTTAACATTTTAATCAAGACTTGTTATTTGTTGAGATTTCACGTTCCTTTAACAACGATTTTTTGTTTCATCCAACTAGGTAGCGCAGAGATGCGTAACAGAGGCACGTCGCCGCTGTCTGTGTCACCTCGCCAGTCCCTCACCGGGGAACCGCCCTGGACCTTCCCTGAAGACGACAGGCCAGACTTCTCAGCGCTGAAGGAAAACATACACAGGATCAATAAGTAAGTCACACGATTCGCAGATAATTAGACCGATTTTTGAAATTACGTTACTCTAAAATACCATTCGAAAGTGGTAAAAATCCGTATACCTAGGTATAGTGCTGGAAAACAATTTTGTTAGTTTACTTGTACTTTACTCTCGAAATATCGACTAATAATGCGTGAGTGACCTATTTTAGTAGTTATGTCTTTGCCTCCTGGTTTTCTTATTCAAAAAGACCATTTTGTTTTAAAAAATAAATCAAGGAACTAAGGTTAAACGATAACTTTAATTGGACTAATACTTACCTATTGCATTCTTAGAGTGTACCTAGGAAATTTGTAGGCATTTTTATTCACGCAATTTTATTTTTTATTCACGTGTTAGAAACAGTGATAGTGTTGAGCTTGACTGCATTAGTATATGCAATCCACTATAGTAATCAGTTTAGCTAGCTGTATCTGAGCCGGAATCTGGTCACTGGATGCGCGCAGTTCCCTCCCGAAACCTTGGTTACTTTTGGACCCTGCCTCACTAAGGATTGCCGTATGTTTGCGGCTTGGAATAAAAACATGTGAACCTCATACTTGCTGCCGGTGTGGTATTACAGTTGATGCTTTAGGCCGACACGGCCTACATTGTCAACTGAGTGCTGGTCGCATTTACAGGCATACATCACTTAATGACCTTATCCGCCGGGCACTCAGCACTGTTGCCATACCGGCGACTCTTGAGCCCTCAGGCATGTCTGCCTCGGACGGAAAGAGACCCGATGGTTGCACTTTAGTGCCTTGGAGTTTGGGCAAACCTTTGGCGTGGGATGTCACTTGCTCAGACACGCTGGCTCCGTCCTACGTCAGTGGTTCTGCCAGTAAGCCAGGGACTGCTGCCGACCATGCCCAAACAATCAAGTGCCGCAAATATTCGTTTTTAACAAATGATTATATATTTGTGGCACTTGCATTAGAAACTTTAGGACCATGGTCATCCGACACCAAAAAATTTGTTCGCGAGGTGTCGGATAAACTGGTTAGCGTCTCTGGCGACCTCAGGGCCGGGTCTTTTTTCGCTCAGAGGCTGAGCATAGCCGTACAGCGAGGGAATGCCGCAAGCATGCTTGGCACGATGCCCCGGGTAGGAGAAATTCAGGGTTTCGACATTTTTTAAATCATATTGTATTTCGTAAATTTATAGCTCATAATGTATGCTTTTAGTTTTATGAATAAATATATTCGTTATTTAGGCGTTTAGCCGTTTCGTAAAAGCGTAATTTTATTTTAATTTTTATCTAAAAGTATTAAAATTAAAAGTCTCTATTTCGAAATATTCTCGCTTGTTTGAAAGGTTTTCCAGCAAATTGAGTTTACAAGGGTTTTATCGTCCGTGTTAACAAATTGTCCTACAAAAGGCTTAACTCGTTTTGCATAGGTGTTTCCGCACAGTATGCGAGCCACGCGCCTTCATAATTTGGTTCTATTCACTTGGCACGCTTTGAATTGGCTCCGTGTTGAGTGCTCTCGGAAAGGGGAGACATGACTAGAAGTACCAACAAGACGTTCTATACAATTTGCTGGATATATGAAGAAGCATTAAGTGAAGAATTTGTGTAGTTTCAAGAAAGTTTCCGTTTTTACTCCAGAGAGAAATGAATGCGGTTTGGATTCCTTGCATAATTACTTATATGAAATTGGATTTAATTGCTGTGCAACATAAAATTGACATCAATTAACCTAGTCCCAATCTAAAGCTTGTACTACAGATATGCAACGGATAAACATGCTTAAATACAAATTTACTATCCAACACTATATAACAGGCATACTTTACTTAGTTTGGGACTAGTTCAATTTGTGTCAATAGTCCCATGATTTATTTATTTATATTCTTCATACATAAAAATTAACCCTGACTGGAGATTAAACCTCAAGTTTTGTAGTCAGAATCTACAGAATTAAACAACTCTAAACCTGAACCTGAGCACCCTTTCAAATTGTATCAGTTTCTTAAAGGAAAAAGGCCTGCAGATCGAGTTCTTATCATTTCCATGAATTAATTCAAAGTGACGACATGGCTGCGTATTATTTGTGTATTATTATTAGTTGTGTATTAATACGCGCGTAAGTAAGTAGGTACATACGTGGAAATCATTCAACCCTGATATATTTACTTAACAGGGACTGCGAAACTTCCACTCGGCTGGACATTCTGCTGACGCAAGTGGAGCAGTACGCCAATAATTTGGAAGCTCTCGTCGAAGAACGTACATCTGATTATCTCGAGGAGAAGAGGAAATGCGAGGAGCTCCTCTATCAATTGCTGCCTAAGTGAGTATGCGCTGGCAAACATAAGCAAATTACTCGCAGAATTGGGATTTGATCAGAGAAACTAGGTTATAATAACATGTATAGCTCCCCAATAATTATTTGCACACCTTCGGGAACAGATCACGGCTTTTAAATTGCTAAAATTATTTTCATTTTTCGGCCACACTGTAGCAATTTCCCGCACCCTTAACCAGGTCGTCGCTCCATATTGTTGGAGGCTTACCTACACTGCGTCTTCTGGTCAGTGGACGCCACTCAAGAACCTTTTTGCCCCATCACGTTGGATGTGGATGGCGCAGGACCGATCTGTTTGGCGAGCCTTGGGGAGGCCTATGTTCAGCAGTGGACGTATTTCGGCTGAAATGATGATGATGATGATGATGTAGCAATTTTAAAGACGTGATAATGTTCCGGGTGTGCTACTATATTTAGGGTAAAAAATTAAGTCAAATGCATTCAGCGCTTGGTAATTTTTCTATTGCAATACTATTCCCTATTTTTTGGCTTTACTAAATCCATTTGGGAGAAATTATGTGTAATTAATTTTAGCTTTTAAGAAAAAAAAATTGTATTGTTCCATGAAGCGTTAGCTGGAACAACAAACGACAGCCATAGCTATCTGGGTCAAAGTTTAGTCCCTAACTAACTATTCCACGCAACAGCCGCATAATACGGCACTCTATTAAGGGCTGTTTACTCACCCACTGCGTAACCACATGAATAAAGAAACAAAACAGACGCATTTTTAGGAACCATGACTTCTCATGTAGCTGTATACATGCAAACGTGCGCTTTCAGTGTGTTTGAAGTGACCAGATGGGTTTTTAAAATGAGGGACCTGAAAATATTCCCAATCTAGCACCGTCCTCACAATTCGCCCAACAAAACAGTATGCGGCAATATAAAATAAATCATAAAAAGTAAAAAAAAGCGTCTGAACTTTTGCTATATCACAGTTTGCTAGTTTAATAAATAACTTTAATATTATTAATGAAAATTTGCAAATATGAATAATTTCGGAATAATTTGCAAAATGAAATATTTTACTTTGGAACTACTTTACTTTGGAACTACTTTACTATTAGGTGCTACTTTACTATTTTACTTTGGAACCCACCTACGAGGGGCGTTCAATATAAAGTGAGAATGAGGTTTCAATATTAGGAAATTAAATACTGGCCGGTAAAGCTAATCTATCTAGCTGATTGCTATGAAAAAAAAACTAACTGTCTTTTGTTTTAAACAAAATACGGTAATTTCTTTGCAATGCTATTGAGTAAGTTAGCGAAAATGGAGAAAATTGAACTGCGCGCCGTTATCAAATACTTGTGTTTGAAAATTTTTTCTACGGACCAAGTCAATTTGGATTTGCGGGACACTTTAGGGTCTAATGCTCCTCCGTATTCGACAGTCGCACGTTGGTGCGCCGAATTTAGACGTGGAAGAACATCGACAATGGACGACCCCCGCTCCGGACGCCCTACTACAGCAGTAACTGAAGAAATTGTGAAAAAAGTCGAAAACTCAGTTTTGGCGGATCGTCGTGTCACGGTTCGTTTTATTGCTGAAAATGTAAAGATTTCAACGGGGAGCGTGCATAATATTTTACATGAACGCTTGGGTATGAAAAAGGTATCTGCGCGTTGGGTACCAAGAATGCTTACTGACACGCAAAAACAAACTAGACTAGAGATTTGTCAAGAAGCTTTGAACCTGATGCAGCAAGACCGGGAACTTTTTTTGGCGCGATTTATAACAATGGACGAAATATGGCTCCATCATTACGACCCAGAAACGAAACTGCAGTCTATGACATGGAAAAGGCCATCATCTCCAACTCCGAAGAAATTCAAGGTGAGCCCATCTGCCGGTAAGGTCATGGGCTCTGTTTTTTGGGAGGGTAAAGGGGTATTAATGATTGAGTATCTCGAGCATGGAGCCACTATTACGGGCACATTATACGCCAAACAAATAGCAATATTGCGCAATGAGATCCGCGAAAAACGGCGAGGTTAACTCTCGAAAGTTGTGCTGTTCCACCAGGAAAATGCCCCGGCACACAAGTCCGCCGTTGCAATGGCTGCAATTCGTGATGCTGGGTTCGATATCCTTAAGCATCCTCCGTATTCACCAGATCTCGCTCCCAGTGATTTCTACCTATTTCCGAGATTGAAACAATACCTGAGAGGCCAGAAATTTGAAGACGACGACGCGGTAGTCACTGCAGTACAAGATTTTTTAAGTACTCAAGATGAGACCTTTTTTAAAAATGTAATTTTAAGTTTAGAAAAAAGATATACTAAGTGTATTATGCTTAAAGGTGACTATGTCGAAAAATAAAATTACATTTAGTAAAAGTTGCTTATAACATACTCATTCTCACTTTTTATTGAACGCCCCTAGTATATCGGGAAATTTTACTAATCGTGTTTTTCGACTGCCAATTTGCTACAATATATTATATTAAAAAATAACATAATATTACAATTCAATTAACATTATGCTATCTTGTTCACAATATTGAAAGAAATAATGGAAAAGAACGCGCGTTTTAAAAGCTTGAGCTTCGAAACGTCCATTGTAACTTGCTTTTAGTCTGTATTCGTTTCTTTACTCATGTGGCGTAATCATTATACAGGTCAGTGGCATCGCAATTGATTATGGGGCAGCCGGTCATGGCCGAGACATACGACCAGGTGACAATATACTTCAGCGACATCATCGGCTTTACCAAGCTGTCTGCCGAATCCACTCCCCTGGAGGTCGTTGACCTGCTCAACGACTTGTATACGATGTTCGACTCTATTATTGAAAACTTTGATGTGTATAAGGTAAGGGGTTTGAAAAATATCAACATACCGACATATTCTATGTACTGATTTTTGTTAGTTGGATGTGTTCAATGCTATTTGGCCTCCATATACACTGTGGTTTTTATTTCCTATAACTCTAAGGGACCGTGAAGTTGATTTCTCTATGACACTGGTATCTTAACTCTTACTGCATTGCAGAAAAGATCAACACAAAAATGTCCATTGTGTGTCTAAGATGACTTCCGCAGCTAACAAAAGCGCTTATAACTTTGAAACGGCTGAACCAATTTTGATGAAACATGTCTAAGAACCATTGCCAAGAAACCTACTTTCAAATAAAAAAAAACCGCATTGAAATCGGTTCACCCGTTTAAGAGCTATGATGCCACAGATAGACACAGACACACATACACATATAGCGGTAAAACTTATAACACCCCTCTTTTTGAGTCGGGGGTTAAAAATAAGTCGATTGGTAGTATCAAATAGCCTAATTTCAGCGGCAACGACCAGTGAAATTTATGGTCGTTTTTCCGACCCTTGCTTGTAGCACGACCGAAAATTGTACGTTCCTTAACTATCGTGCGAGTCTTTCAAATACTGTATTTAAGTACCAAAGTATCATTAAGGCAGACATTAGTTATAAGTCCTTCCGCAGTCGGTGGTAAATGAAGCCATTTGATTGCGAAGACCTCGATAAATCTCAGAGTGCATTTCTGCGAACGACTCGTTTAACGACTAAGTTCTAGAAACAAAATGATTCGCATTTTCTTTATGCGTAGTGCGGTTGAGCGGCTAATATTTTAATAATAAATCTTTTGGTATTTATGTAGTTTTATAATTTTGTATTTATTTAGTATTATTTGTCCAAGGTCCTTAAGATTTATAAAAAACTGCGTCAAATATAAGTGTTTTAACTTCGACGTTATAATTAAGTAAGTGACCGCACATAATCGCGACGGACAACCTTTGCACCAGAAACGACCCAGAGCGATGGTCAAGACCTATTTAGAGAATTTATTCTTGGGTCTATATTGGAATCCATAAACATTGAAAGTCCCTTCAAAAATCCTTGAAGTTCCCTGAATCTATTAATTTTTCTATATTGTTATAGAATAAACCTAACAAAGTTCTGAAGAATAACCACTTCAAAAATCCTGAAAATTGTACGGTTTCAGTATTAAAAAAAGTTACGGCAAATAAATGTTACCTTACATAACTAGCTAAAACTAAACATTAAACCGAGAACACAATCAACTACTACTACTACAATCTTAAATGTAAAACAATTTTTTTTTAAAAAAGGTCCTCGGAGTCCGAATCAGTATCTGACGAGAGATTAAACGTCCTCGTACTTATCGGGACGCGTCTCTGCCTCGTTCAGCATTGGAGGCCTATGTTCAGCATTGGACGCCTCTCAGCTGAAATGATGACGAATTAATTCAAATATAATGACGCATTTGTTATTTGGTATTTTTATTTTAGGCCAGTTTGGCACCATAAAAGCTCTTCCTATTTCCTGCAGGTGGAGACCATAGGCGATGCGTATATGGTGGTATCAGGGCTGCCCATGCGCAACGGGAACCGTCACGCGGCGGAGATCGCGCGCATGTCACTCGCGCTGCTGAATGGCGTGCGCGTCAAAACCGTACCGCACAGGCCCGGGGAGCGGCTGCTGCTGAGAATCGGGATGCACACAGGTTTGAACATGGTCATAGTTACAAGTCAAAGTCAAATTTCTTTATTGAATTTAGCCTTCCTCTTCTTTCTTCTTGAAGCTCCTATCAACGTGAAATGTACCACCGGTTCCGAAAAACCCTGTTGACAAAAATCCGGCAAGTAACTCAACAAGGCATATTTTCTTCAAACAGATCAACATTACATACATCTAGTTGGGAATATACACGGCGATTTAAAATCGGTTGGATTTAAAATATATTACCCCTTTGCCAAAATGAAATTTAATAGATGAGATCTCAATTAATTCTGTTTAATAAAAAAAATCGTTCTTGTTATAACTTCCTCCACCGACCGAATGCATGGTCATCCTACATATATTTGTTAAAGTTATGTAGTTGCGTCAAGTGTCATTGCTTTGGCGGGGAATTTGACAGGTCTCACGTAAAAGTTTTTTTCTCAAACATGCTATGAAATATTGACGTTATGTTCCTTATAATACGCCACGAACTGTCACGTTGCAGGTGCGCCTAGACGAGAGGTCAATAATGGAATTTCATACAACATTGCTGGCCTTGGCCAGCAAAGTGATCGTCTATTGTTTTATGTGACACAGCACCATGACGTTTAATAGGTCGACGTGGTCGACGTGGATGGATGGATGGATGGATGGATGGATGGATGGATGGATGGATGGATGGATGGATGGACGGACGGATGGACGGACGGTCGGAAGGACGGACGGACGGACGGACGGATGGATGGATGTTGATGGATGGATGGATGGATGTTGATGGATGTTGATGGATGTTGATGGATGTTGATGGATGTTGATGGATGTTGATGGATGTTGATAGATGTTGATGGATGTTGATGGATGTTGATGGATGTTGATGGATGTTGGTTGATGGATGTTGATGGATATTGATGGATGTTGATGGATGTTGATGGATGTTGGTTGATGGATGTTGATGGATGTTGATGGATGTTGATGGATGTTGATGGATGGATGGATGGATGGATGTTGATGGATGTTGATGGATGTTGTTGGATGTTGATGGATGTTGATGGATGTTGATGTATGTTGATGTATGTTGATGGATGTTGATGGATGTTGATGGATGTTGATGGATGTTGATGGATGTTGATGGATGTTGATGGATGTTGGTTGATGTTGGTTGATGGATGTTGATGGATGTTGATGGATGTTGATGGATGTTGATGGATGTTGATGGATGTTGATGGATGTTGATGGATGTTGATGGATGTTGATGGATGTTGATGGATGTTGATGGATGCTGTTGGATGTTGATGGATGTTGATGGATGTTGATGGATATTGATGGCTGTTGATGGATGTTGATGGATGTTGATGGATGTTGGTTGATGGATGTTGATGGATATTGATGGATGTTGATGGATGTTGATGGATGTTGGTTGATGGATGTTGATGGATGTTGATGGATGTTGATGGATGTTGATGGATGTTGATGGATGTTGATGGATGTTGGTTGATGTTGGTTGATGGATGTTGATGGATGTTGATGGATGTTGATGGATGTTGATGGATGTTGATGGATGTTGGTTGATGTTGGTTGATGGATGTTGATGGATGTTGATGGATGTTGATGATGTTGTTGGTGATGGTGATGGTGATGGTGATGATGATGGCGGTGATGATGGTGGTGATGATGATGATGCATGTTTGAGAAAAACTTTATACAAGCCTTGGCCACGAACAGGGATTGCCGGCTTCGTATCTCTAGATGGCCTCGTTGACACTCGGCCATCTATAACTACTCGGCCGGTAATCCCCTATTTCGCGGCCGCTGCAGTAATGTACTATTAAGCAACTGACTTGCCAAAAAGGTTTTAGGTTCATCGCCTAAACCTTGTATAGGGTGACAATGATCTTAGTTAAAAAGAGATTTTCAAAGTAATCATTATTTAAAAATAGACATTTTGTTTCATGCCACTGCGACTTAAACGTGGTCGCCACCGAATACTGATTTAGAAAAATTGGTTCTTGATCACCGATTTAAAATCATCGTGTATTTTAAAATCATCGCTAGCACTGCTGAATAGGTTAGGCACGTCAAAACCATGTAAAAAAAATGTATTACGCTCGTGTATTATAGTTAACATCATTGTTCAAATAGAATTAGTAACTGGTGCCTTGCACGTGGCGTGAATCAGGATGCGCTAGTTGTACTACCTAGTATGAAAATATGAATTATTTTCCGTTTTTTGGCTCTAAGGTTCTATTTGAACCTAGAAGGGGTATTTGTCTAATCAGGTGACGATTGGATGGTAATGCCTAGATGAAGGTAACGTTTTACTGAATTTTTGGTAGAAATACGATTGTAGTAGCTCCAATAATTTTGGTTTTTGATCTTTCGCAGGTCCATGCGTGGCGGGTGTAGTTGGTCTCAAAATGCCGCGTTACTGTCTATTTGGGGACACTGTGAATACGGCTTCCAGAATGGAATCCCATGGAGAAGCCCTAAAGATACATGTCAGTCCCAAAACAAAAGAAGTTCTGGATCTGTATGATTGCTTCGACCTGGAGTGTCGAGGCGAAATCATTATGAAGGTACAGTCTTTAATACCATTTAAGACCCGAACGTTATTGGTTTAGTTAGTCCTAAATTCTTCAAAGTTATCGTAAAGAGAGGAATATCTCAACAAGCAACTACTAATTGACCTTTATTATCTAACAGTTGCTTTCATTTGTTTCAGGGTAAAGGAAAAATGACGACGTACTGGTTGCTCGGAGAAAAGAAACCTGAAAATCCAGAAATTCAAAGTTACGACAATACAAACGGTATTGAAAGTGTTGTTAGTAACCCGAGTATTACTTTTCAAGGACCAGATAGTCCAGCAGCTCACTCAATCAAATACAGCCAGAGCCCAGAGCAAAGTGAACAAAGGAATCAAGATGCACACAAACAAACGCCTCTTGAAATACTAAATGAACGCGAGCGCATCAAGCATGAAATTGCAACGTTTGTCGCTAAAGATTTGATCAACAACATAGACATAGCCGTAAGAGAATTCAGAAAATCACAGAGCGCTAACTTTTCAGCAATGGTGGCGGCGCAAAATAAATCAGTTTGCAATGGGAACGCTAGAGGCCTAATCACACCTACTTACGACAAAGAGCTAGTGATAAGCAAGGGTAAGGTTCGAGATGTAGTCAACAGACTCAACAACAGTGTAGGAAATGATCCTAAAATAGTGAAACCAAAGCCCATAAAAGCTGAAGACTGAAAGCATAAAAAAAACAACGCCTAAGTAATTCCCTTGCCCGGTCCAAAACATTTTAAGTTTATCGCGGATCTTTAGAATAGTGATATAGTGAAGTACTAAAAATCTAGTCAAAAGTTTCTATTTAAGTGTTACCACAGTATTTTGTGCCAAGCACACTCCATAGTCTAGCTAGTCATTACGAAATAAGAAATATTGTACGAATTATAATTACGTGTTGAGTAGTGGTAACATTTTGGTTCTTTATCTATAATAGTCCCCTAAGATGGATAGTACCGATTCTTAAATAATAATGTTATTGCAATGGACATAACTCATATTTTTTATTAAAAAGAAGGACCAGATTGCTACCACATAAATTAAAAAAAAATGGGTAAACGCCCAAATATTCCGAATTTTAGAGAAAAAATTCTGAACTAAATGTTAGTAGTTTAGAAACACATGGTATTTAACTAATAATTGTAACAAAGAGTAGATTAAGCAAAAATTGCACAAGCAATTTATCAGAAAGATGTAGTGAGAAAAATATGTTTGAATAAGGAAATCATACAATTGTATAATACACTTAGACCCTGTAGTGTTTTTACTGACCTTTTATACCTCCGTGTCTTTCTAAAAATTCCATTGTATCTGCATAGCGTAATTGTTTTTGTAAGCTGGTAGCTGGAGTTGTAGAGATGTTTTAACCTTTCCTATTGGTATTTCTTTGAAACTATGCTCATCATTCAAAATTGTGAAACTCAACCTCATGTTTTACTATTCCGCGTTCATGTAATGTTGCAGGCAAAGCTTTATTAAATAGCAAGGTGATTGAGACTAATTTTAACACTTTTTTGCGTTATCATTCCAAATAGCATAACGGATAAAAAAAAAGTGAAAAAAAATAGCCATAATAGTCATATTAGTCACCTTGTTCAGCGGTGCCGCTTTCTGGTTTCTGCTGCTTATCTGTATCCCACCACATGGTAGAACAGATATACTTACTTAAGTTAGATGGGAGATAGACGAAGTTAATAATAGTTCCATCTAGATAGCCATTTAGCTACAAAACTCTATAAGAGACAGTAAAGAACTACTAATCGCGGTAAGATTATTTTGATACTTTGTAGGCACAGGCGGCAACATATCGGTAATAAGCTTCTCAAACGAATACCAGACACGTCTCCAATTTTAAGTAAACTGATTTTGGGAGTGCCCCCGCCATAGTATTTACAGCTTCAACTGCCAGTATTGCTTCAATGGAACTATCTTGACAGTTGGGTGGGGCTCTTAAGCGTTTCACCGGCCGAATCCTGTGTATTAAGAAAGTTTAAGGATCATCATCATCATCATCATCATCATCATTTCAGCCGAAAGACGTCCACTGCTGAACATAGGCCTATCCCAAGGCTCGCCAAACAAATGGTTCTGCGCCATCCGCATCCAACGCGTTCCCGCTACCTTAAGTTAAGCCCAAAGTCACTCAGAGGGCGATGGAGAGGGCTATGCTTGGAGTTTCTCTGCGGGATTGCATTAGAAATGATGAAATCCGCGCAAGAACTAAAGTCACAGATATAGCTCGAAGAATCGCCAGACTTAAGTGGCAGTGGACAGGGCACATGGCTCGTAGAATTGACGGTCAATGGGCCCGAAAAGTTCTCGAGTGGCGTCCGTAGACCGGAAGACGCAGTGCAGGTAGGCCTCCAACAAGATGGAGAGACAACCTGGTTAAATTTAAGGATACATGAACTAAAACCAAATGCAATTCTGCGACCACACATCGCGCCAGGGGTGCTGTTGGTCATTGGGATCTTTAGTTGACTGATTATTAGTCGATTTTCTTAACACAAGGAATACGGCGGTTGAAGCGCTTTAGAGCCACACCCAATTATTTATAGCTAAGTATCGAATATTGTGACTTTTGGGCCTCAATATGTTTGAAAAATGTTGTAGAGTTAGGCCCTTGCATATTTATGTTCACGCTTGAAACCAAAGGTTCTAAACACGTTTGTGATTTTGTTTAGTCGTAGTTGTATTTTAAATATATTTGGTGTAATGTTAGATGTTTTTATTTTGATATTGTTGTTATAAAAGTACAACTTGTTTACCTGAGCTGTGAAAATGAATATTATTTTAATTTTAATGTAATTGTTACAAAGTTCCTTTGTACTTATAAAGTATGGTTTTTATTATACGAATAAACAACTCCGTATTAATTGTGAAGTGTTATTGTTTCTTAAACGTTAGATAGAGGTAAATTGCTGGTCACTTTCAAATAAATATGGTATTGTCTTGGATATTTTTCAATTTAAATTGCTGTGTGGAAATGTAGAACGGAAAAGGAAAAAGGGAAGACCAAGAAGGACATAATATGGAGCAAATAAAAGATAAAATTGATGCTTCATTTTACAAAGAAGTGAAAGAAAGAGCGGAATGTAGAATAAGCTGGAAATTACTCCACCGACAAGAGCTAGCTCTTAAATATATGATGATGATGAAATTCCTGTTAGGTACCTAAAACTAAACGAATCGGTGGATTTCAAGTATTTACTCAGACGTAAACGTTGAACTCTTTTATTAAATTAATATATATACAAAGGTCACATACTGTACACAATATTTCACAGACGTTTTTAATTTCACCGTATTTAAAATAACCAGAAATAACCATACGTAAACGATTTTACTAATTTCCGTTGTCTTAAAAAATGTTTCGGGTAGGTATGTCACTTCGACAAAACTGTGACATAGACGCCACTAATAAGTGTCAAATGTTATTGCGATAATTATCGCTTTAGATAATCGTAATCTTAGGTACACTATTACGACTCTATTTAATCTTGCTCTATTTTGTAGTCTGTTTTCGCGATGACTTGTCCGAGGGCAAGGACTCATTAAAACGGTTTAGCTATACCAAGCATCATGTACGGTCGGCCACAGAAGTCACTGAACACTTTAGTACTTTGTCACTTTCACTTTCACTATCGTAAAAAAGTTTCAAACTTACCAGTGCCACTGGTTATTGCGACAAAGTACTAAATTGTTATGTGACTTATGAGGCTGACTGTACGTACATATAGAGAGCAATATTAGTCTGGACGCAATATAAAGGCGGTATTAAAAGGAAGTGGCTATTAAGACGCTAAGACCTCGGCTAATAGGCATTCCTGAACGATATTACGATAAACCTTTTACTTCGCAGTATCTCCACTTTTTAACCGACTTCAAAAAAAGGAGGAGGTTCTCAATTCGGTTGTATGTTCTTTTTTTTTTTTTTTTAACGTGTGTTACCTCAGAACTCCGTCATTTATGAACCGATTTGGAAAATTCTTTCGTTGTTTGAAAGCATATGCTTCAAGGTTGGTCCCGTTGTTACCGGAATCCAGTTCTGATGATGGGATCCATGAGGAATTGAAGGAACTCTTCAAAAGTTCAAGGGAAATGTAAAGCGATTTTAGTATTTTCAGTGACAAATCGAGCATTTGCATTCATAAAGTGTCATTTGGTAAACTAGATCTGATGAAGAAGACCGCAGATGGCCAACGGAACTCCTCAACGGGTCAAATCTTGCAAGTTGAATTTGACTCACTTCCCGGTTTCTGATTGATTTCATATTTTACATGCATGTGTAAATCAGGTGACAATGCAATATTATTGTGACATGGAGCTAATCTGATGATGGAGTTGGAAGGTGGCCATAGAAACTCTGTAATAAAACAAGACAACCCCGTCGAGTTTGGGTTCATTTGAAACGTCTTGACGAGCACTTTGATCCCAGATGGTAACCAGGGTCTGATGATGGAGCTGGAAGGTGGCCAAAGTTACTCCATAAAGTAACGGCACTTACCCCATCGAGTACGGACTCATTTGACTCGTCTCAACGAGTACTTTGGTCCTAGATGGTAACCAGGGTCTGACAATGAAGTTGGATGGTGACCATAAGAACTCCGTAGTAAAACGACATAACCCCATCAAGTTTGGTCTCGTTTGATTCGTCTTGATAAGTACTTTGGTAACCAGAGGCAAAAAGTACAGTCAGTAAAGAGTGCCAGTCCAGGCCATTAGCAACAACTAAAAAGAAAAAAATAAAAAATTTTAAATAAAAAATAAAACCGCCTTCAAAAAACACCCAAAAAAAATTGGAAATAAAAAAAATTTAAATAAAAAATAAAACCTCCTTCAAAAAACCCCCAAAAAAACATAAAATAATAATTGATTGAACCGACCACAATAAGCATGAAAATATCTTTCTACTAATCTGTTTGAAGTTGGTGCCTCAGCACGAGCCAGCAGGAGTGGACCTAGTAATCTAACTTACCTACATACCTATTATAGGGCTTCTACACTCCTGCTGGCTCGTGCTGAGGCACCAACTTCAAACAGATTAGTAGAAAGATATTTTCATGCTTATTGTGGTCGGTTCAATCAATTATTATTTTATGTTTTTTTGGGGGTTTTTTGAAGGAGGTTTTATTTTTTATTTAAATTTTTTTTATCTCGATTCAGCACATTTTTTATGCTCACTTTTGTATATTTTTACACGCTTTATATTAACATTATTTTTTAATAGTCGGTCATCTTCCTCACAAAAATTACGTCATCATCCGTACAATATAATGTAGGTAGATGTGACAGCATAGAATCATTGTAGGTGATGGCAAGCAAACTACTTCGAAACTGACTCTTATTTGAACCTAGTATTATATAAAGGCTGTGCCAAGTTAGACCTATGTCAAAGCAATTTAGACGCAAAACAAAATCTTAAATAAAGGTTCAAACGATTCTCAGTTTTGAATAACCTAAGTTGGTAGTATTGGAATTTTAACAAATGCGCAGAGAACTTTTTTAAATGAGGAAATTTGGGATTGGTTGGAGTAGCATAATATAAGTGGTGCCTGAAAGTGCGGCGTCTCGTTTATATTGAACCAAAAATAGTTAATTTTCGCCAGGGAGAAAGTTCTTTAAATAAATAATAATAATAATAAATAAATAAATAAATAAATATCACGGGACACTTCACACCAATTGACCCAGTCCCAAAGTAACCTAGGAAAGCTTGTGTTATGGGTACTAGGCAACGGATAAACATACTTATATAGATAGATACATACTTAAATACATATTTAAACACCCAAGACCCGAGAACAAACATTCGTATTTTTCATACAAATATCTGCCCCGACACGGGAATCGAACCCGGGACCTCAAGCTTCATAGTCAGGTTCTCTAACCACTAGGCCATCTGGTCGTCTTTGGTACCTAATATATAAAAAATATAGCATATTTGGCATGGCATGAGATTTATATATATGATACCGAGAATTGAGCCCCTGCCTTCCAAGAATGCTACAAGCGGTAAAATTGTTTACGGTTAATTACACAATTTTACCCGTGATAATGACCGTTTGCGTCGATTAAATATCGAGTACTCATTAAAGGTAATCGCGATCTATATCGTGCTGAAAATATGTTTTATAATATGTAAAAGTCGTCATTGTTTACTATACGAGTACACAGTAGAAGGCGAAGTGGATTAATGATAAGGATGAGCAAACTAAAATAAAATTAAAAAGTAGAGCGCAAAACTCTCAACAATCTTATTGTACCTATTTACGTTCCATCGTTGTCTAAAAGTGTAAAAACACCAATACCTCTATCTAGAACAAAAAGTTAGTACCTGTGTCAACATTTTTTATTCGTGTCTGCAATAGCTTTGAGGGTTTTGGCTAGAAAAAATCAGCTCTTCAAATGACATTGACGAAACAAGGCGAGAAAGCAAAACCTTTTCGTTACTTATTTAATTCGTTGTGTTGTTTCTAGTAAAGTTTTTTTAATTTGTGGTAAATTAGTTTACGTGACGAAAAATCTTAGGAAAATAAATAAATATCATGGGACAATTTATGACACGAATTGCCCTAGTCCCAAACTAAGCAAAGCTTGTACTATGGGTACTACACAACGGATAAACATACTTACAATACTTACATAGATAAATAAATACTTACCTACTTACTTAAGTATACATATTAAACATCCAAGACGCAAGAGAAAACAGTCGTTTTTTTCTTACAAATATCTGCCCCGACTGGGGATCGAACCCGGGACCTTAAGCGTCATGGTCAGGTTCTCTAAGCACTACGCTATACGGTCATCATAAAAAAATACGTAAAATCTTATTTTATGAAAATCAAATGACAAAATGGGAAAGCTAATATTATTTTGGAACTTATATTTCATTTGTTGTTTCCTTTTTAGGGTTCTGTACCCAAAGGGTATCAACGGGACCCTATTAGAGCAAGAACCCAGAGCTGCCAGACGTTACTTATTTCCTCATGTCATGAGTCATACCAAGTGCTAAAGGTATGTGAAAAGAATACTCACTTTTCTTAATTTATTTTTTGGAAGAGCACTATATCTATATGTCTTGGCCGAAACAGCAATTGCTAACTTCGTATTATTAAACGGACTGGCGAGTTCATCCGTTTCAACCAATACTCAGGCAGTAATTACCTACTTCCAGGCCTAGGCAATAATGTACGTTTAATCTTAGAAACGGTTAATTTAAGCACGCAGTTATAAAATTACGTCCAAGTCCCCTCGTTTCACAGGGCGTAAACGTGAACATTCCTGTTTTTGTTAATTACGCCGCATGCCCAAAACATAATTGTGTCGAGAACGTTCTCTTGCGGAAATTAAACGAAAACAATTAACGGACACTTCTTTTCAGCCAATTACCGTACATAAATGCATAAAAATAAAATTATTTATAGGTTGAATTAACCATACCCAGCTAACGTAATATTAACTATGTTAAATTATTATTGTAACTTAATAGCCGAAGGTTCGCCTTTGTATACTATTGACGGTCAAACTAAAAAAAAAAAATTGCTAAAGCGCTAAACTCTATGCTATGCTGCACATAAATTCCATTGTTAATTAATGCACTACTTTTATAAATAAAATAAAATGTAATTAATATATAAAAATCTCGTGTCACGTAGTTTGTTATCCATATTTGGTAGGTCTGAGAATAATAAGTCGTAGGCTATTTTTTATACCCCTAGTCTTACGCAGGCAACAGTTAGTACCAATATGAAGTGTTAAATGAAATAAAAAAAAATAAAAAAATATCACGGGACAATTCACACCAATTGACCTAGTCCCAAAGTAAGCTAGGCAAAGCTTGTGTTATGGGTACTAAGCAACGGATAAACATACTTATATAGATAGATACATACTTAAATACATATTAAACACCTAAGACCCGAGAACAAACATTCGTATTTTTCATACAAATATCTGCCCCGACACGGGAATCGAACCCGGGACCTCAAGCTTCATAGTCAGGTTCTCTAACCACTAGGCAATCTGGTCGTCTAAAAAAAAGTCTTCTGGTCGTCTTGAAGGCACAAGACTATATATTGTAACACCAAATAAAAAAAATTGTAGTTATGACTGTGTTTTTATTTTGTGTCTGCAATAGTTTTAGGTGTTTTGGCTAGAAAAATACACCTGTTCAAATGGCATTGTTAAAAAAACTTGTGGACTGTTCTGTTATTTATTAGGTACTTATTAATATTAATCAATTACATTTTCATTTAATTTTGTTTCTTGGTTCCTTTTTGCTCTTTGAGAAAAAACAATACACTTACTATACTTCGGCCCGAAGAGCAATTGCTGTCGCCGTATTACTAAACGGTCTCGCAGCTTAAACCAATACTCGGCCGGCACTGGTAGAGGTAATAACTAAACTTTATACTTAGGTGGTACACACGTATAATAAACAACTGAATATTTTAACAGGTGCCTCCTTTGACAACAGAGTGGATTTATTCGCCCAAGATTTCTGTTCGTTTTGTGATATTCTTGAGATATTTTAGTGTCACGTACTGTAGCGTTATGAAACGTGCTTGTACGGTCGGCCTCAGAAGTTTCTGAACACTCTAGTACTTTGTCACCTTTACTAACTTGACATATTTCAAACTTCACAGTATAACTGGCCATTGCGACAAAGTTTTAAAGTGCTTAGCGACTTCTGAGGCTGACTGTACCAGGCAGTTTTTTCTAGGAGCTATTACTACTTGTATCTCTCGAAATATTTTTATTTTACTGTTTTTTTTGTGTGTGAAGACGTGGCCTGGAGGTTTGATCTATTGCCTCTCAAGATGAGGGCTCGACATCCGAATAGTGGGAACCAGCTCTTACACTCATACAAATCAGGACAATTTTATTAAAAGTTGATCACTTAATTCAAGAAAAAACACGGCAAAAAAAACAGCAAAGTCAATTTGAATGTAATCTACAAGGTAAACTATTGTGTTTAATGTGCGCAGTGTAAAGTTACAGTAATAGTGACAGTCTCGCTATCGATAGTTGAACTTGAGAAAACAGTCGATAGCTTCGATAGTCTTTCGAAACTCGTATCGATAGTATCGTCAAGGGTCGATAGTTTCGATAACCTATCGACGCTATCGACGCTATCGACTGTTTTCTCAAGGTCAACTATCGATAGCGAAACAGTCGCTATCGCAACATTGCGTTAATGTAACTTTGCACTACGCACATTCAACACAATAATTTACCTTGTAGATTTTTTTTATTATTATGAGAGGGAGGCAAACGAGCAAGCCGATCATCTGATGGAAATTATCACCACCGACCATTAATATCAACAACTCAAAGAGAGTCACCAATCTGTTGCCGGCCTTTAATAAAGGATGTATAAACCCTTTTATTGAAAGCCCCGATGTCATAGTTGTGTGGAAACACTGCTCAAAAAATCATATACAAAAAAGGTTTTACCTGTTTTTTTTATCATCAAGGTTCGATAGTTTCGGTAGGAGTATCGATAGTATGGATTTTCAAGGCCATGACAGTATCACGATATCGATAGAATATCGCTATCGCAACAACACTACACTAACGTTTCGTTTGTCGACTGAAAACCACGCATTCTATCTACCCATTTCTTTCCTTTATCCTTATAAAACAAATAAATGAAACAAAGCGGGAACTGCTCATATTCGATTGTATCTCCGAAGCCAATGTGGCATGCGAAATAAGGTGCCAATAGCAAATCGAGTCCATATTTAGGCCTACGAGGCCACATAAAAACAGACACCACAAAGTACTCACGACGGGAGTCGCCTATAGCAATTTTTGCACTACATTATTGTGCCACTTTTCGCAGGACTTGAGATATACACGACATGCACAACACATTTACACTCATGAAAAAAATTTTATGTTCAAATTCACATCAAAACAAAATTCACACATAAATTAAACGCGAACACGCTCATATGCTAACTTTTATTATGACCAATGTACCTACGTACCTAGCCATTGTTCGTCACATTTTTTGACAAATTTGAAATGTGCTTTGTGTCCTTCTCTCCTACAATAATGTAGGTACTTACTTGCCTAACTTGGGCAGTTGCCTCTCGAAAACGTACATACACTGTGACTGGTATTTACACCGTTAGTGGTGAGCCGGTGGATATAACAGCTGTCAAACGCGAGTGTCGAAGTTTTAATTTTATAATAATAAGTAGCTGTTGCCTGCGACACCATCTGCAAAGAATTCACTTGAAGGAACTAATATTTTTTCGAAATTAAAACTATTCAATACCATGTCCTCCAAGAGTCTCTAGTTAGAGATAGCTTTATTTCCATACCAAATTACATTTAAATCGGTTCAGCCACAGAAATAATAATAAAGAGGATAGAAGTGCCTTAGACGCGTGACCTTGGCGCCGCGCTTGTGACTCGTAGGTCACAAGCGCGCGACTTGTGGCTCAGTGCTATTTGAAACGTGGGTATGACAACAAGTGCTTTAAAATGGTGTTTTGCAGCATTAGCAATTGCGGAAACTCGTCCACACTGTGTAATTACACTAATAAGGGGATTACATTTCATTGGTATGTGTGAATTTATGTAATAATGCGGTTTATATCAAAATACAACTTGAGAAAATATTTCATTATGAAATATTGGTTTACACGTTATTAACACGGAA
Organism: Archips crataeganus; assembly: GCA_947859365.1. Lineage (NCBI taxonomy): Eukaryota > Metazoa > Arthropoda > Insecta > Lepidoptera > Tortricidae > Archips > Archips crataeganus. Next base: position 9,756,823 of record OX402066.1, on the reverse strand, counting down.
CTTCATATACCATTGCTACTCATGCCCATAAAAACGCAGATCGTTTTGAATTATACGCAGCAATGTAAAGTAATTTTTGATAACCCTTCCGTATTGCACAAAAGTTCGTGGTACGGACAAAAAAACAGGTTACGACTAGTACAGACATAATGCCGACGCGGCCAATAAATGGCGCCGTTGTGTAAATGTGGGTATGCTTACGTTGAGTGTTATTCAACTTGTTTGTAAGCAAAAATTTTAGTAATTGTGTGCGTGATTGCGTAGTACGGTTCCGGTCTTTTGCATGTGTGCATTAACACAGTAAGTAGAGGGGATGAAGTAGCGACACGAGTTCCGGAAGAAAATAGGAACTAAGGCATTTCTATCCTCTTTATTATTATTTCTGTGGGTTCAGCGGTTTCAGCTTTAAGAGGTAACAGATTGACGAAGTCACTTCCGCATTTATAATGTTACATTTAGTAATAAGTAAGGATTTTTACCACTAAATGTTTCCAGTGGGAAGAGATATTTTCCCTTGGTAAAAAGTAGCCTGTGTCACTCTCCAGCCTTTTAACTATGTCCACATAAAAAATCACGGCAATCCGTCGCTTAGGTTCTACTTGTTTAATATTAAGTCTAGTATGGACATTTAGTAAGGAGTATGGATTTTTACTACTAATAATTCATGGGCTTGTCATCTCCTGTCATAAGTGTTTTGTGTACATAAAGAAGCGCGCGGATGTACAGCTACACCGGGAATACGGGGATCCCAGTTTGGCTTATCCTGAATTTTATCCCCGTTTTACGGCCGTATTCATAACAGATGTCCTCGCCCGGGATAAATCAAACCCGCACAAATATCACAATATATTATTACAGTACCTCAGATACGGTGCCAAGATTCTCCTTCCGGAATTGAAATGTGTCCGGAATATTCATGATCAGTGATGAATAAATCTACAATGGTAGGTATTGTTTATTACGTTTAAAGGTGTGGCCTGTGTTGATTTGACGAGTAAACTGAAAATTGGGAGAAGTTTGTTTGGTACACTAGAAAGCGTAAAAAATATTTATACAGTCATTGCGTCAAAATATGTGCACATCAATCTTACATAGAGTTGTATAATTATTTTTGACATCTTGTCATCATATAGACAGGGTGATTCGGGAGTTATGAGCAGGGGTGAAAGGGGTCGTGGGAAGACTCAGACCGAGCAACTTTTACTATGGAACAAAGCCCGAAAGCGAAGAAAAACATCTAATCAAAAGTTAATTCATCGGTAATTGATCGCTAAATATCCGAAATCTATGGAACAGCATATTTTTATGCAATTTCGTGGCTGGTCCTATAGTGAAAGTTGATCAGTGTGGCCCTCCTTATCACTCCTTTCACTCCTGCTTACGACTCCTGAATCAGCCTGTATATTTATGATCCTGACCGTACAATCATCAGCAATAATATCTAACAGGGGTTCCTGACTGCCGAAATATTTTTAAATACAGATTCATTTCCCAACTGTTTTTTTTTCTGAAACTGCAAACTATTTAAGATAAATTTCAGGACTATCCCATAGAACTCTATAGGTTAGGGTAGGTTAGTTTTATAACAATTCTGAAGTACAATCCAGAAAACTGAATTGCGTACCTAGATGGAATCTATTTGTTGCAAATGTCATGTTGATGTTCCCTACATCTGCCAAAGAAATCACCGGGAAATTGGCTGTGTAGAGGTTCATGTTACGCGGTTCAGTTTCCTCACCTGCGTACTTATGGTTTCAGGGAAAAAAAACAGTTGAGAAATGAAAAAATGCTGAAAAAGGTTGGGAAAAATTTTTTCACCGAAAAATTACAGAACCACCTAATAGATAAAGTACTTAAAAAACATATGAATAACTCTTTTCGTAAAACGGTTAAAGCGAAACTACGATACGTTTCTGAGAGTTTTATCCTATAATTTTTTTTCGGGTGGCCAAGGTCAAAGCCCTAGAAAGCACAAAGGATGAGTTTTATACCCATGTAAAATAGCGTAGTTCCCACGGGATAGCGATAAACCAACAGCTAGTTTTTAACTCTGGTTAGGATTCTCCTAAGTGGGCGCCCCAGTTCCCGTTGGCAAGTAACGACAAATTTTATCGCCGCATGAAACGTCTGGCGCACGTTTGAAGCTATTCAAAGACCCTGTTATATTGGATTTGAGCGCTACATTAGTTTTAAGCTCGTTTTGTAAACCAACTGCTGTAATGGTGCACATTTTTCTATTGAATTTGCATTTGCGCTCCAGCGCAGCTTCCTATTGGTAACAACTGGAATAATTACGTTCTAGGAATGTCATTCCAGGAACCTTGGCACTGCAAATTAATTACAGTTAAATAATAAATGTTTCTTATGTTTATAATTTCTATCACAATTACGGGAGATATGAAATTCACTTACAAATTCACTTTACTCTAAGTATTCCTGCTGGACGAGTTTGCTGTTAATTATTGCATTATTATGCACATATTATTTCATTACATTGTCATTGAATCCTAACGGATTTCGCGATAACCTATTCAAATTAAAATAAGTATATTTATCGCATGCATGGTTATTATAATAATTTAGTTTACAGCACATCATGTCATTCATTCATTTTCAACTCCGCTCTTCACTGCGGGAGAACTCCAAAGGCGTGGAACAAGAGCTTGGTTGTTCTGTTTTTTAAGAAGGGAGACAAAACCCTTCTTAAAAATTACAGACCTATCTCGCTCCTAAGCCATGTCTATAAGCTGTTCTCTAGAGTTATTACGAATCGTCTCGCCAGGAAACTTGACGAGTTTCAGCCACCGGAGCAGGCCGGTTTCGAGGAGGATTTGGCACCATGGACCACATACACACAGTACGGCAGATTATACAGAAGTCCGAAGAGTATAATCAGCCTCTATGTCTGGCGTTTGTGGACTATGAGAAGGCTTTTGACTCTGTTGAAGCCTGGGCTGTCCTGGAGTCCTTACAGCGATGTCAAGTAGACTATCGTTATATCGAAGTGTTGAGATGTCTGTACGAAGCCGCCACAATGAGTGTCCAAGTACAGGATCAGAAGTCTAAACCCATCCAACTGCGCAGAGGAGTGAGACAAGGCGATGTCATATCACCGAAATTGTTCTCAAGCGCGTTGGAGGATATGTTTAAGACGCTGAACTGGGAAGGTATGGGCATAAACATAAACGGCGAGTACATCTCACACTTACGATTCGCAGATGACATAGTCTTAATGGCGGAGTCGTTGGAGGAGCTGAAACAAATGTTGGACGACCTAGCATCAGCCTCACGTCGGATAGGCCTCGGTATGAATGTGGATAAGACCAAAATTATGGTTAACGACCGCATTGATCCGCGGCCCGTCATCGTCAATGGAAACCTTCTTGAAGTTGTTTCGGAGTACACATACCTCGGGCAAATTTTGCAGCTAGGTAGAAACAATTTTGAGAAGGAAGCCAAGAGGAGGATTCAGCTGGGCTGGGCAGCATTCGGAAAATTGCGTCAAGTTTTCTCGTCATCCATACCGCAATGTCTGAAAACGAAAGTTTTCAACCAGTGCGTCTTACCCGTCATGACATACGGAGCTGAAACGTAGACACTCACAGTACGGCTAATCCACCAGTTCAAGGTCGCTCAGCGAGCTATGGAACGAGCTATGCTCGGAGTTTCTCTGAAAGATAGAATCCGCAACGAGGATATCCGACACAGAACTAAGGTCATCGACATAGCTCAGAGAGTTAGCAAGTTGAAGTGGCAGTGGGCTGGTCATATTTGTCGAAGAACCGACAACCGTTGGAGTAAACGAGTTCTTGAGTGGAGACCGCGTCTTGGCAAACGTAGTGTAGGACGCCCTCCGGCCAGGTGGAGTGACGATCTGCGAAAGGCTGCTGGTAGAAGCTGGATGCGTCTAGCCGAGGACAGGGCGCAGTGGCGCTCATTGGGGGAGGCCTATGTCCAGCAGTGGACTGTTATAGGCTGATGATGATGATGATGATGACATCATGTCATGCCTCGGAAAAGCGAATAATAATAATAAATATCACGGGACAATTTTCACATCAATTGACCTAGTCTCAAAGCTAAGAACAGCTTGTGTTATGGGTACTAGAGATGTTTGTGCGAAAAAATGTTGCCATTTTTCTCTAAAACTACTAGTCCGTTTTGATGCGGTTTTCAGGGATAGGTTCGGGTTTGATTGGTGTATGTTTTTAGATAGGTTTTACGAAAACATCTCCCCAGGGGAGGGGGACTGCAGTAAAAATTTGTTTGTGCAAAACCAAAACTGCTGGTCCGATTTTTATGCGGTTTTCAGTAATGGGTCTTTCAATTAGGTTTAAACCGTCGTGAGTTTTTCAAAGTTTCTAATTTTGCTTTTGATATTTTTATACATATTATTATATGCCCCAACTGCGACTCAAACGCGGGGGCTCAGGTTTTGTAATCAGATTCTTTAACCACTCAGCTATGCGGTCGTCAAATGTAGATACATTTATGACCGCAAAATAATATCGGTGGACCTATTTTCTCTCGATTGACCTTTAAATAAAAACAATGAATAACGTTACTCCCACGCCTCACGTACTCATAAGCCGATCACGCAGAGTGGATTAATTTACGTAATATTTCATTATAAAATTACTTAGGCTCATTGTGGTATTTTTACTAAAGAACCATTGTCAGCCCAGCTTCATATTAATCCTTGAGGCTGTTTCGAAAAAAGGCTTCAGAGTAACATCGATAAATTTAATACTATTATTTCCTCATTCAAATGCTAAAATACTGTGGACATTTTTTTAACTAAATCGTTTGTTATGGCATAAAAAGGATTAAACGTCTTTGATACTGTACCCAGACTGTTTTTAGCTATTTCCCTCGATTATAAGAGTTATCACATCACGGAACGCTTGGCACCAATGTACCTAGTCCCAATGTAAGCAAAACTGTGCTATGAGTACTATATATATATTAAGCATCGAAAACTCAAGAAGAACGTTTGTATTTTTATACATAATATCTGTCCCGACGCTTCATGGTCAGGTCCACCAACCGCTGAAAGAAAGAAAGAAAACAAATTTTTCTCAAACATCCAAAGAAATGTGGTCCTTATAGTCGTGACAATAGAACACGAAGTATGCCATTGTATAGCAGTTGAGGAAGATTCGTTCTAATTTCAAATTAGACGACAATAATGGAATTTCATACAAACATTGCTGGCCAAGGCCAGCAAAGAGATTGTCTTTTGTTTTAGTGGGTCGTATTTTCTTTTATTGACTATCAATGACATACTGCCAATTAAGAAAAATTTAGTTTGTGAATTTACTTTTTAATATCTTACTTGGCTAGATTTAATAAAATAAATAAGGATTGGCGTTTATTGTTAACAATTTATTAAAATAACCAATTAATAAGGTCGTAATTTTTTAATAAATATAAATCATGTCAAGATTTTGCGTCAAAAACATTAACTGGAACAGCTTACAAATAAATTGCTGGAAAAAAATATTTTGGCGGGAATAAAAAAAAAAACAATTTGAATTAAATATGAATATATAAGTTGAACATTCGTGTCATTTCCTTGGATTTATTTGAGAAAAGCACTATACAAGCCTTGGCCACGAACAGGGATTGCCGGCCTCGTATCTCTAGATGGCCTCGTTAACACTCGGCCATCTATAACTACTCGGCCGGCAATCCCCTATTTCGCGGCCGCTGCAGTAATGTACTATTATTTACAAAATTCAAACCACCACCTAGGCTACCTGGTGGTGTAATAAGAAAATGAAACAAATAAGAGAAAGGAAAGAAATTTTGTAAGATGTCCGTGTTTGCTTCGCGTTCTAATTTCAATAGCGTAAATTTGCTATCGAGGTCAAAATTAGGTTTGCGGTTCACAATAGACTTGTTTTGACTAGACTAGGTACTAGCAAGTCCATAAACAATGCTGTTTATGATCCGATGATAGTGTTTTGAATTCGAAACTTTAGTTTATAAACAGCATAAAGGAGATCACTGGTCCTCCTCTAATCCTCGTGACTATTCTATTCTATTCTATGAAAGTTGTAATTTCAAGTCTTAAAATTTGCCTAGTAGGTAGTCGTAAATTATTATGAAAGATATCAATTAGAAATGTGAGGTTTTAATTTCAACACGGTTTTCGGGACGCTCGCACGAAAAAAAAAGTTGTAAACTGGGCTAAACACAAAATCGGAATTTAATTTTACATCCTAGAATTAGTCGATGGTAAATTCAGTTTGCGTCGATTCCCGTCTAAATCAATTACAGATTGTGGCATTTACCTTACTATAATTTACAAGACGCAAATCTAACCGATAAACAACACTGGTCGTCTTTTGTTTTAAAACACATAATGATGTTATAGAACTTATATTGATTTTGCCAAAAGTAAACAACTGTACCAAGAATTCAGATACCATGTCACGTCCTCGACATATGGCAGGAGTTCGGCAGTCCGTCTATTGACCGAAATGGACTAAGGATTCAAGGCATAGAATGGAATATGAAACGTTGCCCAAGAAACTCTCCACCTTATCGTTAGGAACGAAGGTCCATATGGCAACGTACATTGTTTGAGCACTCAGCAAAATTTAGTTGGTAAACAGAGGACATCGGCAAGTGGCAGTTTTGCCGGTACGCCGAACTCTGTATTTGGAATCACACTGCGGCTGAACTTGCTTTTTAGCTGGACAATGTAAATCACAGTATAAAGCAATAGATATTGCAAATGGCTTGACGTTGACACCTTTTTTGACGCCATTACGAATTCTATTACATCTTTTGTTAATTATGACCGTTTGATTTTACTTGGTGACTTTAACATAAATTTTACTGACAAAACCGACACAAAGTTTGATTGTCTGATGCATTTCTTAACATCAGTTAATTTAACTCAACGCGTACGTGAACCAACGCATTTTACTGACCACAGCGAGACGACCATAGACCTGATTTGCACTGACGCTCACGTTGTGAATGTCGTAGTGAAGCACATTCCCAGCCTGGGCAGACACGCTTTCATTACAGCTGAGTTTGACATAAAAAAACAGAAACCGACACCGAGACGTATTACTTACCGACCACTCAAAGACATTAATTTAAGTGACTTCGACAATGACCTTGAATCTTTAAATTGGGACCAAATACTATTACTTAATGACGTGAATAATATGGTTCGAAAATTTAACGAACTTATACTCCAATTGTTCGACAAACACGCACCTGAAAAGACGATTGTGGTGAAGGAGGCTCTTAAACCATGGCTGACGAGCAATGTGAAGTTGATGATGCGTCTAAGGGACAAAGCCCACGACAAATACAAACGAACCAAAGCTGATGTTCATAAGCAATACTACCTGGACCTGAAACGCCTAGTAATCGCAGCCATCCATAGCGAGAAACGTGCCTTCTTCGAGCACCACATCAATGACGTTACCGACTCAAAGACTCTCTGGAAAAACTTAAAGCGCACCGTCCTTCCAGACCCACAGACACAGACTGACCTCCCGACACACTTTAACGACCCCGACTTAATAAACCGGCATTTCTTAAATATACCTGGTAAACCGGCCGTATCTATATCTGACTTGACACGGTATGAATTCGATAGACATAGTGACAAAAAATTTACTCTTTCACCAACAACGACAGGAACTGTGACAAAAATTATGACCTCTATTAAAACAACTGCAAAGGGACATGATTCGATTGCTATTGACATGTTACTTATGACTCTTCCGGTGACTTCGAAGGTACTGACATTCATCATCAATAGGAGTATTGAGACTATGACTTTCCCGACTGATTGGAAAATTGCTCAAGTGACCCCGTTACCTAAAAAACCTAATCCTGTTAATCTGTCCGAACTCCGTCCTATTAGTATCCTTCCCTGTGCGTCGAAGATAGTGGAAAGGGTAGTTTGCGAACAGCTGTCGGAATACTTGGAGAAGTACAGCATCCTACCTGAACTGCAATCGGGTTTTCGCAAGGGTCGATCGACAGCTACTGCGTTACTCGATGTAGTCGATAATATTTTGCAGGCTAGGGATGCTGGAAAAAGTACTATTTTAGCACTTTTAGATTTCTCCAGGGCTTTTGATTGCATTAGCGTTCCCTTGCTATTATCCAAGATGTCGTATTACGGATTTGATGTCACGGCGATAAAATGGTTTAGCAGTTATTTGACTGACCGTGCGCAGACTATCGTATTGCGTGGGGTGGATGGTGGTACTCTGCGGTCTTCTCTTTGCCCTGTGACACGGGGAGTGCCGCAGGGCTCGATACTGGGTCCCCTGCTCTTTATATTGTACAGTTCTGATATTGTCAGCAGTATAAGGAGCAGTGGATACCATCTCTACGCGGACGATCTGCAGCTGTACGTCTCCTGCGCGCCGTCAGAAACTTCCATTGCTGTAGACGCCGTCAATGCAGATCTCGATCGTATTTCAGCTTGGTCGGAGAGGAACTGTTTAGTCCTCAACCCCGACAAGTCGAAGTATATAGTTTTTGGATCGAGGCATCAAATTCGGAATACTATTGATGCTCTGACTACCGGGGATGTTGCCGTTATGGGTAAACCAATAGAACGGGTGGTAGAAGCCAATAACCTTGGTCTACTTATGGACGGCAAGCTGAGCTTTGAGAACCACATCCTAAAAGTTGTGAGTAACTGCTTCTACCGCCTCAAGGTTCTGTACAGTATACGCGATTACCTTAGTGTTGATTTGCGTGTTAACCTTTGTGAATCGCTTATATTGTCCAGATTAAACTATTGTGATATTGTTTATGACGGCTGCATTGTTGGTCGTTCCAAGAGGCTTTTACAGCGAGTGCAAAACGCATGTGCTCGTTTTTGTTTCCGTGTCCCTCCCCGGTCCCACATCACTCCTTACCTGAACGCCGCTAACTTGCTGAACATGCCTGCACGCAGGCGCATGCACCTCGCCACTTTGCTGTTCGGTGTGAGACGCTACAGGACACCGTTGTACCTCTTCAATAAAATTGTTTGGTCGAAGAGTGAGCGCAGGAGTGCTATGGTTCTTGTGCCTAAACACCGGACCGCGGCATTTCGAGGAAGTTTTAAGTTTGCGGCGTCCAAGTGCTGGAATGATATTCCTCCCCCTATCCAAGGAGCGTCTAGTAGGTACACCTTCAAGCGCAAGCTGAAGGATCACTTATTAACGCTCCAAAAATCCTACCTATAAAACCAGCACTTGATATGCCAACCTGTTGTTTTACAGGGTTATGTTTTCGCAGTTTACTTTTTCTTTATTGTATTTATTTATTTACATATTATGCTACGCAATAATAAATCTAAATTGTTTGTTAATTCATTATCTTTTTATTAATTTATCTTTTTATTAAGTAGTTTATATAGTATATTTGTGTATCGTTCCGTGTGTCACAGACGGTTCTGGCAGAAAATCAGCGCTGCAGGCGTCTAACGCCTCAGCATAATGCTGAGTCAGCGACCGTTTCACTTTTGCATGGACACACATTATGCAGATCTGTGTATTTATTACTTCGTTGTTTTGTGAACCTTGTTTATTTGTATGAATTTGTGTGTACTTTCTTGTATTTGTGTGTCTTGTAAAAGTGAATAAATGTCTTCTTTCTTTCTTTCTTTCTTTCTTTCAAATATTGGACTTGGAACGTGTCAGATTCCCATTTGCCTATAAGAGCCTCCACCTCTCTGGTATGAATGGGTGAAAATTTAAGCAGTGCTAAATGTTCTTAACATATTTAATATCTCTATCTATCTATCTTAATCTTCTTAATATTAATCCATCGGAATCTTTTTTTGATGTCTATGTTCCCCGATTACGAAGACGACTGAACCGATTTGAAAAACTCTTTTTTTGTTTGAAAAGGTATACTTACTTTCAGGTGGTTCCAGTGTCACCAAGTCAGGCTCTGATGATTGAATCCTAGAGTAAACGAAGACAACTCTCAAATTTCTTAGCAATTTTGGCTATTTTGGCGTCCACCAATAGCGATTTTGGCCATTTTTGGCATTTTTAGTACCAAGTCAAGCGTTTACATACAGAAAGTATCATTTGGTAAACTGCAGGACCTAATTAAAACTCGTTAAATCTAAGTAATCCTCGCCCGGATATAACTGATCTCGATTAATATAGACCAGTTATCAACAGATCTCTAAAAAATATCATAGTATAAAACCATGTCGGTGATGTCGATCAAACGGCTCGGATTCGACAAGAGACAATTTCCTGGAGGGCGTGACCCGAGGCGTGACGTCACGTAAATGTCGCCCGTGACGTCATCGTAACCCACTTGTGGCGACGTCCCTCAGGTTTACGACCTGTTTAGAGGCCCGCTACATTCATTGTTTTCACGCTTAAATGGACAGTATAAATTACGACGGATAAATTAGCTATACATCGTGTTTTTCTCTTTTAACTTGATGTAATTCTTGGTACACTGAAGCTACCTGGTAAATTGTTTGTTGTTGTAACAGGTTTTTTTTCTTTTCAACACATGCCTAATGATTAAATACTCAACTGATGGTAAATGTAAAAGGCACTTTATAGCTAGCAAAAGTTAGTGTCTAAGACAGTGTTAGTGTATTAATTAAAACGAAAGATCCACGCGCAATAATTTCTAAACAAAAAAGCTGTTACTTTCTAGTAGGTTTAATGACATAACATACCATTGATGTGTCAGATTAAAGGCAAAAAGATTTGACGTTTTTTATTTGAAATCTTATTTCAGTTCACTGAGTTCTTAACCATTAAATATTTATTGATCTACTAAAAAAAAACAAAGGATACAATAAAATCAGATCTGCAGCGCAGCTTCGTCATGTAAACATTTTGTTATCAGCTACAACCTTACGTCATAGCATAAGATTGAAATCCGCAACAGGCTTCGTCAGCTAAACAAAAACATAAATCCGCTACAAGCTAAAGAAATTAATGTTAAACAAACTCACATCACACACATCTTTACCCATCTTTTTAACTAAATTTAAACTAAATACAAGGTTATTAAATTAGGAAGCAATACATTGGTTATCCGCGCATTATACTCTTTGAATTCAAGTTTTGAAGTTATCGCGATGGTTGTAGTCGTGTAATTAGTAGCTTGCACAAACCCCGTTTTGTTCGGTAGAATGTGTAAGTAAATATTGGCTATATTGAAAATATTGTACACGATTAGTTCTTAAATGAATAAATATCGGCTTCTATCAGAATCAAAGTTGATGTTTAATTAAGATCGATGTTGAAATGAATCTATATGAAATGTCAAGCACTGCTCTCACAAACATCATTTAGGTACTTACCTATAATGTTATTGATGCTCAGGGATCGAACTTTTGGTGCGAATGACGTAAAAATGACGTCATTTTGTACACAGGATGATGTGGTACCTAAGTACAATAAGTTTTACAAAATTTTGTACCGCAATGAACGATTATTTAATACTAGCTTTTGCCCGCGGCTTCGCTCGCGTGTACTATGAGTATTACAAAGAACCAAGATATCAAACAAGCAAGTATACAGGCAAGCAAGCAAGCAGGTCCACAATTGACCGAGAAATCGGTGAACATACCTACATAAAAAAAAAGTGGAATACATAACCTCCTCCTTTTTTAGAAGTCGGTTAAAGAGCCCTTTGCGGCCTACTTACAGTATAAACTTATGAATTTTGAAATTTTAGCTTTCTACAACCAGTAAAACGCAAAATCCCGTTTTTTCCCGTTCCCGTAAGAATTTCGGCAAATGTTTTCTTAATGCTCCCCTACACTCCCCAAGGAAACCACTTGCCAAATTTCAGCTTTCTATGACCAGTAAAACGAAAAATCCCGTTTTTCCCGTTCCCGTGGGAATTTTGGAAAGTCCTCTCTCAATGCTCCTCTACACTCCCCAAACAACCTACATGCCGAATTTCAGCTTTCTACGACTAGTAAAACGAAAAATCCCGTTTTTTCCCGTTCCCGTGGGAATTTGGGAAGTCCTCTCTCAATGCTCCTCTACACTCTCCAAGCAACCTACATGCCGAATTTCACTTTCTATGACCAGTAAAACGAAAAATCCCGTTTTTCCCGTTCCCGTGGGAATTTTGGAAAGTCCTCTCTCAATGCTCCTACACTCCCCAAACAACCTACATGCCGAATTTCAGCTTTCTACGACCAGTAAAACGAAAAATCCTGTTTTTTCCCGTTCCTGTGGGAATTTCAGAAAGTCCTCTCTCAATCCAGCTCTACACTCCCCAAACAACCTACATGCCGAATTTCAGCTTTCTACGACCAGTAAAACGAAAAATCCCTTTTTTTCCTTATCCCGTGGGAATTTCTGAAAATCCTTAAAACTGTTTTTTACTATTATAATTACCTTCTTCTATGCCAAATTTGAAGAGTCTAGTAATTATAGTTCATAGGATCCCGTTGAACTGAATATATAAATCCCGTTTTTTCCTTATCCCGTGGGAATTGTGAAAAATACTGAAATTAATGTTTTTAATGTGTTGTTGTAAAAAAAAAACTAATTTTGCAGTTAATTGAAAATGAATCTGGTTATCACGGCCAAAATAAAGTATATTTTTTCTAAAGACGCATCTGGGAATCCTTTTTTTATAGTGTCATAGTGAGAAAAATTATTGTTGTAGTTGGATGACCGGTGTCCTTATGATATGAAAATACATTTAACTAATATACTTATTTGGCTACAATAAAATTACATAGATCCGAGGCGCAGGTATACGTATATTTTTTTAATAAACCTGTTATTTCATATGGAAGCCAGGAAACCGCAATCGATCATCTTATCACCTATGATGTCTAAATCTGCAACATCACATAGCTACTAATTGAACCGACATGACCGGTTGCCCCTCATATTTCCCCTGTCGTCGTGTCGATCTGATGAACAATAGCCTGTTTGTCACTCTACCCATGCTCAATCTCAATAAATCATAATATAGGTTTAATATAGCTCTGTTTTCATTGTTCCCGATTTATAATTATAACGGTCGGCGGCCAGTCATTTATTGTATAAAATTTATCCTCAAACCGCATTTACCAACGTTCCATAATTGCCGTTATCCGTCGTTAGTATTTTATTATAGCATAATTCTACTCGAACCAAATCATTTTCATCAACACAGCCTTTGTGTTTGCGTGTCGCACTCCCCAAATCAAGCCAAAACATGAGTTGGCTAGTCCGCTGTGAAAACCGTTTATAAAAATATTTTACATTTCAATTTCCATTTGAAAGAATCGACTATTCGATAGTTCCGATACAAATCGAATGCAAATGAATACATCCACGATGAAAAACAAAAATCAAATCGTAACCGGTATTCGCTCGATCATGCCGGTACTCTGTTCGGATGTTGGGATGGATTGGCAATCAATCAAAGCTTAAGCCGAAACAGTCCTAAGTGCCGGTCTCACACGAACGGGTTGCCCCAGTCTGCTAAACGTTATTGATGAGCTATCTTATGCAGACATTGGTGGGTATGATTGGCTAATATCAGTTTTCAGCAACTTTGTTTAATATAATTAAAGGCTGACGCAGACCAGATGCATGTGGGTGACTCGCACCAGTTGTAATTAATGAAACTGTACGAAAGATGGCACAACATGTACACGCATCTAGTGCGCCATCTTTCTTGCGTTTCATTATTACAACTGGTGCGTGTGCGTGACGTGACATGCACACGCATCTGAGGCCGTATTGTCTAATAACGCTTCTGACGCTTGCCCTCGCTTTCACCGTCTCTTTCTGTCATCATCTTATACCGTTTGACAGAAAGAAATATAGGTAGTGATTGCGAAGGTAAGCGTCACAAGCGTTAGACAATTATTATAGGTCTGCATCGACATTTAAAGGGTTATTTGGTTGGGTACTTATTTATATGTTACATTTTCTGTTCAGGAGATGATGATAAGCTTACTGAACATGAACTTAACCTAGTCACATAGTTTCGCATCGCGGCAGACATTACCCTGAGCTATGAACTTGATACGTTCAAAATCATTTATTTATGACGTTGATAAAGAATCTAGAAGAGATAACTAGAGACCTTTAGACATATTTTATATTGGATATATTATGGGATATAATATTGTACCTATTATTAAAAATTGTTAGAGCGGAATAAAGTCAAGTTATACAAGAGCAAGTGAGTAAAAATATGTAGCGGTGACGCGGGGCAAAATGTCCGAGACAATGGCGCGCGCGAGTTTATATAGACGGTAAGAAGAGGGGAGAGCCGCGCGGTTGATGTGGATTCTCCTTATACGGCCTCTCCTGACAGGTGGGCGACCTCGTCCACGTTCGGCATCTCATCATCATGAATCAGCTGGTGTCTCGTCTTCAGTAACTGCAATTAGAGAATTTCAACATACATAGCAATTGTAGAGTAATTTAGAATACTTTTCTCTTTTTTTTGAAGGAAAGGAAGACGAAACAAACTTGAAAAGCTCAGAAACTGAAAGTTAAACTTTTGCAAAATTAACTTTGTTAATAACTTTTAAAGCACAAGCTCGTGAAAAGTATGATGTAAATCGAAAGATTTCAGACTACTTCAGTTTCAAAAAGGCAAAGTAAGTTAAACTTATTGTTAAAACTACATTTCCTTTATTCTAATATTGCCAACAGAAATTTAATTTAATGATCAAAAGCAACACACTAAGGGTAGAGGGAAAATAGTAAAAATAAAGGGAGGATAGAAAATAATTTATGGAGCATTCCTTTATTCGAAATACTTCATAAAAAATATTATGCGCAATGTACTTGACTAGCTAGCAGTTGTTAGTAAATAAGCCCCCAGTTTTCATATTTACTGACGGAGATTAACCTCTACGTCGATACAGACAGTGGCACCCAGTTAGCATGTCCTTTAATATCGCTTGCCAAAACAGAGGCGTCAAGTTAGCATGTTTGCCAGCGATCAAGACAGAGGCGCCAAGTTAGCGTGTCATATGTACTCACAAAGCTTTGCAGAATAAAACAACGACAGAGGCACCCAGTTAGCTTGTCGGACAATCGCACAACAGAGGCACAAAGTTAGTATGTTGTTCCCAGCGATCAGGACAGAGGCGCCAAGTTAGCGTGTCCGTTAGAAAATAAGACAGAGGCGCCAAGTTAGCTTGTCGAACAGCCACACAACAGAGGCACCAAGTTAGCATGTTGTAGAAGAGAACGGAATTCACAATCAATGTAAGATGCATAGACTTCGGGCATTTGCGCGCGTACCGTCAAGTTGTATCCACGAAAGTATCCTGCTAACCCTCACAACTGACGTACCTGCTTAACGTTCGTGGGCATAGGAGAGTTTAATAAGGCCTGTACTTTTTACTACCACTCGCGGTCTAACCTGACCCTGCGATATTCTCCTACCTGATTACTAAACTTCGGTTGAGACATTTGTGCCTTTTAGAAGTCACAAATGCGTTACATTATTCACAAATGAACTGTTCCTAACTAAGCGCTGAGAATTGCTCGTACGCGATGCCCTTTATGTTTAGTACATCTATGCCGATAAGTACGGGTGCACTCCGGTGCACTAAGGCAATCGCGGGGCACGACATATGTATAAAAGTCTACCAGCCTACCTCTATGGTAACGTCACTAAATTCAATCGGCAAAGTAACGTAACGGTCTGAACGCTTTCTACTCCGCCTAAGCGGCGTAATATCTGCATACCCGCATTTGTACGGCACGAGAAATGTTTGATGAGGTCGTTAGAAATCAAAAAAAATACCCGAGCCGGTATCAATTAACACAACGGTTGGTAGGTACGTCGCTGATAACCGCTGTTACAACATCGCTTTTTATATCATCGCAAGTTACTTCACGACAAAAATTAACGCTTGCTTTATTACGTTGCTTTTAATATCATCTGTGTGACCTACCTTCTTACAGAATGTACACACACAAGATCTTCGGTGCGATTTTATTGGAATTTCGATGGTAGATACAGATTTATTTTTATTCGTGTCACTATTACTAAACTCAACTTTATTACGCTTCGGACAAAATTTAATTCTATGCCCGGGCTGGTTAGTACAGTTAAAACAACGTATTAAGCGTGTATCAGTACTCGGTGCGGGGCGTTTCCGATCTTGCTCAGTGAATGACTCGTTAGTGGATCGGTTATGACGGGTCTGAGTGTTATTCGGTGCACTTGCACCTGAACGATTTGGTTTCACATGAAATTCAACGATGTTTTTAGAACAACTTTGACTTGATATGCCAACCTGTTGTTTTACAGGGTTATGTTTTCGCAGTTTACTTTTTCTTTATTGTATTTATTTATTTACATATTATGCTACGCAATAATAAATCTAAATTGTTTGTTAATTCATTATCATTTTATTAATTTTTATGTTTTTATTAAGTAGTTTATATAGTATATTTGTGTATCGTTCCGTAAGTCACAGACGGTTCTGGCAGAAAATCAGCGCTGCAGGCGTCTAACGCCTCAGCATAATGCTGAGTCAGCGACCGTTTCACTTTTGCATGGACACACATGCAGATCTGTGTATTTATTACTTCGTTGTTTTGTGAACCTTGTTTATTTGTATGAATTTGTGTGTACTTTCTTGTATTTGTGTGTCTTGTAAAAGTGAATAAATGTCTTCTTTCTTCCTTCTTTCTTTCTTTCTTTCTAACAACAATTTGGCGTTTGTTGCCGTCGCACGAATTTGTGGGTCGGTTATGCCTCGTATAACGATAGCCGCGGTTAATTCTTCGCTTAAACCCTTTACGATGTTTAATCGTAAAAGCGATCGTCTCGTGTATTCTGCGTATATAGCATAACCGTCCGAATTCGTGGACATAACTTCGAACAGAATATTGGCAACATCGACCCTTCGACTAAAATGTGGTTTAAATTCTAACTTGAAATTGGTTCAGGTCCTGTCATTTGTCAACCAGTCGTTAAGTTAGGACCAGGCTTCTCCTTTTAGAC
The DNA here is from genome assembly GCA_947859365.1 of Archips crataeganus. Classification (NCBI taxonomy): domain Eukaryota; kingdom Metazoa; phylum Arthropoda; class Insecta; order Lepidoptera; family Tortricidae; genus Archips; species Archips crataeganus. The sequence goes on along the minus strand of OX402066.1, from coordinate 9,739,870 downwards.
AGTTTGCAATGCGAGATAGGCGTTCATTATCGTCCCAACGATCAATATCGAGTGCCCTATCAATCTCTTCACACCAGGAATCGATGTCGACAATTTTCGGGTCAAAGTTAGAAACCAACATAGAAATGGTTAGATCTTACTTAAGTCAAAGCAGTCAGTGCTCCGATGAGCATAACTGTCGTGTCCGTCGTCCCAGCCGTGGAGGAGCCTGCGCCGCAGGTCTCGCTAGCCATCGGCGTGTCCATAGGGATGAGAGCGGCATATTCACGCGCTGCGCCATCGCGGTAGTACCCGCGCCGGCAGCGACGTCCGTCGTGCCGCCACGTGGTGGCACTGGAGCATGGACTGCGCCCTCGTTGGTGTTCTCCAGCGCATGTAAACGCGCCAGAATTTGCCAAAGCTGTTCCTGTATACCTGATTTTACCACTTGCTCGTTTCTCAATCTACCTCTACGTTTGCGGATGGTCGGCCATTTTATTTATTTTTCTCTAATTGCAAAGTGAAATTTAAATGTTTAATACTTGAAAATACTAAAATGCTGGTAAATTACTAAAAACTAATAGGACATGTAGCCCTATCCCACTTCTGATGTTAGCGATGGCCTCAATAATTTAAAAGAAAATGAAACTAACGAACTGATTTTTATTTATTCTTACAATTTTAAATAGAAAAATAATATGGAAGCGAAAAAGGTCAAGTTATACAAGAGCAAGTGAGTAAAAATATGTAGCGGTGACGCGGGGCAAAATGTCCGAGACAATGGCGCGCGCGAGTTTATATAGACGGTAAGAAGAGGGGAGAGCCGCGCGGTTGATGTGGTGGTGGAGGTGGATTCTCCTTATACAATAATAATAATTGAATTCCCTGCACCGTTCTCTATTCCCCTTAATGGGGGCTTAAAAATTACCGAAAATGGGGGATGAAAATTTCATTGATTTTGCCGTAGGATGCACCGTTTTCAAGATATTTGACAAAACACCGGTTCTCGTCCGATCACCGAGGTTAAACAACGTCGGGCGCGGTCAGTACTTGGATGGGTGACCACCTGGTTTCATTTTTGTTTTTTGAATGTTTTATGACGTTGTCACGTTAAACTATCGTCCGTAAACCGACTTTACAGGCAACCGGTTTTTACTTTACTTCTATAGATGCAATTATCTGAATTAAATGGTTATTATTATTAAACCATCCGGATACGTAAAACATAATTTGGTTACTCAGCAAATTACTTTAAATCAAGTTCAAACAGCAAAAACTTCATGTCATCATATTGTATTGACCCAAATTATAATTTAGTGTGATAGAGAGGATATGCGATGATGGTCCTGAATTCTACGAAAGTGATAGGGATGAGTCTTATAGGAGAAGTAGTGGGTCCCACTGAAAAACAGCGTTGTGGCTTGCCACAACATTATGCTGAGTGGGGCCCAATTTATACTATTCGATATATTTTTTTTTATTTGTAAATTTCCTGTCAAATATATTTTTTTCTGTGTTTGTATCGAATATGTGTAAATAAACATCTCTCTCTCTCTCTCTCTCTCTCTCTCTAGTTAAAGAGCGACCAGCGCCGTTTTCAGTACCTGTATCCAAATATCTATACCTGTCTATGTCGCTAAATCCAATGTCATAATATTGCGAGAGCTGGTAGACATTTCAGATTAGGTATAGACTTTTAAAACTACTATCTATCCTCTCATCCACTCAAAGTTTTACTGGTAGAGACCCCTTAAAGGGATTAGTTCACCTTTGTGCACGCATGTCAACGGTTACGGTATCTCTTACTATTCTTTTTTCTTTATTTTTGTGGAATAGTTGTACATACATACTTGTAAAACTATTCTTCTATTATAACATAAGTACAAAACACAGAGTTGCCTGAAGAGTAGTCGAGTTAATCTCATCCTTAACTTATTTTCGATCACCAGACAGGTTTTATGTCCACGCCGAAGTAAAGTGGCTTTTTTAATAAGCCAATAGAGTTTTGTTGAAATTTTCGACGTGTTTTCGTATGCAGATATCACAAAGGAAGTATTTAAACAAGTTTTTATTTAAGTTTACTTTTATATAACTTTTATATACTTTAATATCATTGCTTTTGACATATTATTTGATTTTTGTAGATTTTAACTAAAGTATTGTTGCGATTTTTATTTTTGTTTTGAATTTAAAAAAATGTACGCCGCAAAGCAAAGCATGAAGGACTTAATGTTTTATGTGACCACCTGTATACTGATACTCATGTTTAAACAAATAAAATATCTTTATCTTTATCTTATCTTATCTAGAATAGAATAGAAATATTTATTTCTGCTTAGAGTTAAATTTAAGTACAATTTGTATTAATTGTGCCAAACTACAGAGCAGTTTGTCGGCACTTTAGCTCTTGGTTTATGAAATTACAAATTACAAGCAATCTTAATCTTTATCTCGAAATACCCACTGTAAAATGTCTGCCAGCTCTCGGACTACTCAGCTACAAACAACAGGTACTTAATGTTATGTTATTAAATACGTTACTGATCGATAGTACATTAAATATTTCGTCACGAGCGAAGCACGTTACCGTGGAGGGGATTCTTGAATAATTTGTAAATCCATCGCAACCGCCGCTTCTGTCACTGGCAAGGTTGTTTACATAAGTCGACACATTGTTTTGTAAGGTAGGAGGTTTAAATGACGTGTTCAAACATGTGTTACAAAAGAACAAATTTCATGTTATTTGCTAGCTTATAGCTAAACCGTTTAAATGAGTCCTCCCCGCGCGGTACAAAGGGGCCGAGAGAGGTGCGGGCGGCGGGCGCGCCCCGTGTACCTGCCGCCCGCGCCCGCCCTGGCCCCCTTTGTCCTCTAACCAGGGTTGGCATGATTAAATCATTTTGATTTAAATCATGATTTAAATCACGATTTAAATCAAATGATTTTTTCAATAAAAATCAATGATTTAATCAATTCTCTTTATTGTCATAAATATTGGTTAAAAATCAATCAATGTAATTGTCATCATCATTTTATTCCGTAAAATGTTCCCAAATAGCATCTCTTTGGCGAGGCATTTTTTATTTGTAATCAATATTATATTACAATCTTAGTATTACGTCGTTTAATACACGCAACAGCAATAACAAGAACTGAAACTGAACTGAATGAATGAAAGCTTGTTTGGATGAATGAGATATTTTAGGGACATTTACCTCATACATTTGCACAGACAGTATGAGTTCTGCATCGCACTATCGAAGTTTTTAACATCCGTTAGTATATATACAATGCGAGATTACTTGCTTCGGCATATACTAATGATTTCATACCCCCTCCATGGTAGCGTTAAACGTTTAACGCAACCTTATTGGATGGAAGTCGCATTAGAAGTTTCACTTCAAAACTCCATTTCTCTTGATCATCATCATCATTACAGCCGAAAGGCGTTCACTGCTGAACATAGCTACCCCAAAGTTTGCCAAACAGACCGGTCTTGCGCCATCCACCTCCTACACGTTTCTACAGCTATAACCAGGGGCCTGTTGCATAAGAAAGTACAACTTATATTACAAGCGGAACTCTCGCTTCAGTTAAGTATACTAACTAGAAAGGGAGTTCCGCTTGTAATATAAGTTGTACTTTGTTATGCAACAGGCCCCTGGTTGTCGCTCCATATTGTTGGAGGCATACCTCACTGCGTCTTACTAAAATTGGGTCAAATTCAACTTCCACGATTTGATTACACACACTAAGACTGATAAAACTAAATAAAAGCTTGTGAAATAGAACGGATTTAAAGCGAATCGTTGAAACCGAGAAACAACGATTCCTCTGGGAAATGAAAAACTATGTGGGTTACGCTCGGTGCGCCATGTACTTCGTGCAAATAATAGTATTTACAAATTTGCTCTTTTCATTTGCATTATCTTAAAGAAAGAAAGAAGAAATAAATCTTATTTACGTCTTACTGAGTATTTTTTCACATAAAATATAAGTTGACACGAGTCAACTCGTGACCATGTGGCCGAAACGTCGAGGTAAATATTGTTTGGGTGAAAAGTCTCGTTTAGTATAATAATTATGAGTGAAAATTACGAAAGTTTAAAACAGTAAATTCATTATTTATTAATCATGTTATAGTTATTATTATTATTAGGTATATTTTTTCTTTTTCTTAATGTACAGTCGGCCTCAGAAGTTACTGAACACTTTGGTAGGTACTTCGTCGCAATAACCAGTTATACTGTGAAGTTTGAAGTATGGCGCGTTATTGAAAATGACAAAGTACTAAAGTGTTTACCGACTTCAGAGTCCGACCGTACCTACTATTAGTTTAGAGGATATTCGTATATGTAGGTATATTAAGCCCAACTCTAAGGTGAACTTATATTTTATGTGAATATCATACTAGATGGCGCTGGAGGTCGCTACAATACCTTAGCTCTCTATTAAAGAACAACATCCAAATCGACAGGACCGAGGATCGAGCAATTATGCCACAGATACACACATTCAATTAATAACTTCCATTTTTTTCGTTTGGGGTAAAAAAAAAAAATTCATCAATCAGGATCAGAGAGTCCGTGGGTTTATGTGTCTGGTCCTAGTGAGGCCCATTAGGGTAGGCTTTTCTGGTAAGTCATTATTTCGATTCGACGGAAAAAAGCTCAATTCATTTTATATTAACACTAGCTTTTATCCATGGTTCTGCTCGTGTTAACCGTTGGATCTTGCAGTTGAATTGAATTTCCGGGCTCTTACCGATTCCCCAAAAAATCATCATGATCTTCATTTAAGTTGCATGAGAACACCTTAAAAAAGCACGCCTTAAATATCGTGCTAACTTAGAAGTTTGAATAGCCTCTCAAACAGAGGGTCATGGGTTCTAGTCCGGCATCGCAACTCTGAATTTCTCCGAATGTATGTGGGAAATTGCATTTGAAATTTACAATGAGAATTGCGGTGAGGATATATCGCGAGGAAACTTGAACGGCTGTACGCGCCTGCGACGAAATTCAATGGTATGACTGAAGTTCCCAATCCGGATTAGGTCTGCATGGGAATTACGGACCGAGCCCTCTAAGGCATGAGAGGAGGCCTGTGGCCTGCAATGGGACGTATACATATAGGCTACGATTATGAAGAACACCCTTTATCGGTTAAGATTTTGAATGCGTAAATTTCGAATCTACGAGGGGCGTTCAATATAAAGTGAGAATGAGATGCAAACTCTTTTAATATTACAAAATTAAATACTGGCCGGTAAAGCTAATCTATCTAGCTGATTGCTATGAAAAAAAAACTAACTGTCTTTTGTTTAAAAAAATATACGGTAATTTCTTTGCAATGCTATTGAGTACGTTAGCGAAAATGGAGAAAATTGAACTGCGCGCCGTTATCAAATACTTGTGTTTGAAAAATTTTTCTACGGACCAAGTCAATTTGGATTTGCGGGACACTTTAGGGTCTAATGCTCCTCCGTATTCGACAGTCCCACGTTGGTGCGCCGAATTTAGACGTGGAAGAACATCGACAATGGACGACCCCCGCTCCGGACGCCCTACTACAGCAGTAACTGAAGAAATTGTGAAAAAAGTCGTAAACTCAGTTTTGGCGGATCGTCGTGTCACGGTTCGTTTTATTGCTGAAAATGTAAAGATTTCAACGGAGAGCGTGCATAATATTTTACATGAACGCTTGGGTATGAAAAAGGTATCTGCGCGTTGGGTACCAAGAATGCTTACTGACACGCAAAAACAAACTAGACTAGAGATTTGTCAAGAAGCTTTGAACCTGATGCAGCAAGACCGGGAACTTTTTTTGGCGCGATTTATAACAATGGACGAAACATGGCTCCATCATTACGACCCAGAAACGAAACTGCAGTCTATGACATGGAAAAGGCCATCATCTCCAACTCCGAAGAAATTCAAGGTGGGCCTATCTGCCGGTAAGGTCATGGGCTCTGTTTTTTGGGATGGTAAAGGGGTATTAATGATTGAGTATCTCGAGCATGGAGCCACTATTACGGGCACATTATACGCCAAACAAATAGCAACATTGCGCAATGAGATCCGCGAAAAACGGCGAGGTAAACTCTCGAAAGTTGTGCTGTTTCACCAGGACAATGCCCCGGCACACAAGTCCGCCGTTGCAATGGCTGCAATTCGTGATGCTGGGTTCGATATCCTTAAGCATCCTCCGTATTCACCAGATCTCGCTCCCAGTGATTTCTACCTATTTCCGAGATTGAAACAATACCTGAGAGGCCAGAAATTTGAAGACGACGACGCGGTAGTCGCTGTAGTACAAGATTTTTTAAGTACTCAAGATGAGACCTTTTTTAAAAATGGAATTTTAAGTTTAGAAAAAAGATATACTAAGCGTATTATGCTAAAAGGTGACTATGTCGAAAAATAAAATGACATTTAGTAAAAGTTGTTTATAACATACTCATTCTCACTTTTTATTGAACGCCCCTAGTATTTAAATATTATGATGAAAACTAACCTACGAGTATATGCTATTCCAGAGGTCCGAACAGCCTGGAGAGCAAGACAGTCGGTGAAATTACTCTCAACCCGAATACGCGTGTCCTGAAACGCCATGTCCGTACTTGCAGCTACGCGTACATAATACAAGTACGGAAATGGCGTTCCAGGACACGCGTACCCGGGTACGCGTTGTGCGCGCAGTCCGTACGCAGCTTTAGACCCTCTGGTGTTGCGGTATCTGTTCTAAAGCCCCTTTTTAACCCCCGATACAAAAAGAGAAAGGGAGAGGTTAACTTACTAAATAGTTAAATTTTAATTAAATTGTCGCGAGCAACAGCTATATAGTTAGAATATAAGAAAATAAATAAATGTGGCATTTTTTTTGAGAAATACTCAGATGGCCCTCACTCGTTTTTCAGTCTATTTTATAATAAACACGAAGAGCCGCCTCCAGGCCAATCGGAAATTGGTTAGATTGACACCCGCCCCGGGCAAAGAACGCTGAACTTTACGCAACATATTCGTACCAGTAAAAGTACCTATGTTTACAACTGGGTTATTTGAAAGCAATTCTACGGGGACCTCGAATGTCCTCAGTTAACTCTCTGCGGGTTACAAAGTGCTTTGTAAATATTTCCCGGCTTTACCACTCTCCGTTGTACCTAAAATATTCGTCTATTTCGAAAACTTCTCGCACTGAAATAAAGTTTTTAAGTATAGAAGTAATTTTTTTGAGTGTATTGTGTGTGAATTCGGTTAAAAAAATTGCATGTCACGAAATGGTCCCAAATCAGCAAACTGCCGGTCTTGCGAACGGCGCTGATGTTATTTTTTCTTCGTTTATTTTCTTTTTTTTTCTTTTGATAAAGGAGGCATCCGTACTGTTTGCGCAAATCTTAAATGGGACCTTGCTTAAGTAAATACACATAAGTGTATACACTCGAAAAAAACATACGTGCACGCCTGCAATAAACGTTAGTGACTGTTACTTACCGGGGCCTCAGCTGTGCAAAATAGGTTATTCGCTAATTAGAATTTAACACGCGAGAAAAAGTATTTTCAAGTTGCAGTTGTAACCTCAATTCTAGCTTAGTAGAAAAAAATACTTAGCTCAAGGAAAATTGGTTTAGGAATTGCGGAAAAACAGCAGACGCTTTGATATCACAAAAATAAATATTGCTCTTTTGCTCGATCTTTAGGATATTGGGCCGCAAAAATACTTTTACTTCTCATATTTGAAGTACTACATGCTTCAATTGTCTGCTAACTAGCTGTTCCCCGCGACTTCGTCTGAGAGAAATTTGTTTACCTATCTTACTTATGTTCTTTGCAGGATCTCAAATTATCTCCATACCAAATTCAATAGACAGACAGATAAGTTAAGTGTGGATGGATGGCTGGATGGATCGACAAAATGGTCATAATTACGCATTTATTTCAAATGTTCGAAGTAAAAGTTATAGTCAGTTTAATATTCTTTATTCATAGCTTTAAAAGCTTAAAAAAATATTTTTTTAAATCATCATCATCATCATCATCATCAGCCTATGTTCGTCCACTGCTGGACATAGGCCTCTCCCTCCCATGGCACGCCACTGAGCACGATCCTCAGCCACTCTCATCCAGCTCTTGCCAGCCGCCTTGCGAAGATCATCGCTCCACCGAGTCTGAGGACGTCCCACGCTACGTTTGCCGATCCGTGGTCTCCACTCGAGAACTCGTCTACCCCAACGGTTATCGGTTTTTTAAATATCATAGTAAAATACTAAATTTAAATTTTTGCAAAATGGTTACACCTGATCAGCTGAAAAGAAAAATTAAAATGGACGGGTTGACAAATACTAACTATTACTATTTTCGAAGAATTGTTTTGTCTACTTTTTTAAACGTGTTTTATAGCTTCTACATCTATATCTTTATACCTCAGCGAATTCTCGTACAAGATTATTGTTACACGCTGTATTTTTGATTTTTTTCATACTCTCCTTACGGTGCCCCATGTTTAAATTAAATCCTCTTGTTTTGGTCAGTTAAGCTTATTTTGTTCAAGTCTATTCTCGTCTATTTTCGTTTTAAACAGAACAGTGGTTATGAGTTAGTAAAACTTGAAATTAAATAACCCACATCCTAAACTTTAAGGATCCAAAGGGATATACCTAATTAGCAAAAAGTTCAATTTCAGTCTGTGTATGACTCGAATAACATCAAAAGTTTGGTTGTAGACTACTAAATGTTAAATAATTTCCTCGTGTTGGGCGAATTGTTTAAAAGGCATCACAGCCGAATTGAAACCTTTCAAATTGTCATTTTGTCGGAGTGTTAAAGACTTAGCATGTCTCTTTGTGATAAAAAATAAAAGCACTTTATTGTTTTACACTTTACCGAAATGCGTATTTAAAAAAAATCTATTAGTTCCATTCGTTATTCATCTGTCTGTATGTTTTTCGGCTTTGATATTCATGAACTCGAGTAAAGTATTATAAGGTACAGTCAAGGTCATAAAGCCCTCTCATTCTGATAGGAAGCCTGTGCCCGTGTGGGACTAATATAGGCTGGGATAGTGATGATGATGAAGGTATAATGAATATATGTACGTTATCATCAGGACGTCAAGAATATCTGTTCGCCTCTCTGCCACTAATCATACTTAGGTTTAAGGTTTGGAATCTCGGACTATAAATACGTCCCACTACAGGGCACAGGCCTCCTCTCGGAATAAGAGGGCTTCATAAGGTTGAGATATATACCTCTTCTCTCGTTGAGGTTTAAGTATGCTTTCGACTGTAGGAAATCCTCTATCCAGATTTGCACACAGAGTTTTAATAACGCGTTGCATTTTTTACCCGCTGCTGAAGGAGGTTATTCCATAAATCTCTCTTCTCTCTTTCTTTCTTCTTTTTCTACCTTTCACCACCCAATGCTGAGTGTAGGTCTCTTCTAATGCACGCCATTCTTCACGGTTTTGCGCCTTTCGCATCCAGTCCTTTCCGGCCACTCTAACAAGGTCGTCGGTCCAACGCATCGGTTGCCTGCCTACATTTCTATGCCCTACTCCAGGCCTCCACTCAAGCACCCGACTACCCCACCTGTTGTCCTGTCTACGGCATATATGGCCCGCCCACTTCCATTTTCTGCTAGCGATCACATGTGCTATGTCGACCAATTTCGTTCTCTTCCGGATCTCTGTGTTCCTGATTCGATCACGTAGAGAGATACCTAACATAGCCCGTGACTTGGAGCTTGTGTATCACCTGCTTTGTCAGCGTCCATGACTCGGCTCCGTAGACTATGTATGACTGATTCCATAAATGCGACACGTTAATTTTACATTTGTGCACTCCGTGTTATTTTTTAGATGCATTATTTTAGAAGTTCTTAAAATTAATAGATCAGTATTTTTTTCAACGCTATGCCAAATTTTAAAATGCTAGTCTTAAGTGCTCCCTCGCGTATACTAGAATGACATAATGCTGTTTAAGCCAGTGCCTTTATACGATGCGGGTCCTAAAATTAGGACACGTCCATTTGTAATAAAATATGTACGGAAAGCTCCCGATTAGGGCCATGAAACCGCTAACACCGTGGGATGTCGGAGCTTAAAACTGTAAGCTGTGTAAGCTTTTAAACGGTTTGTTTGCTTTAAAGGTTTAATAAGTTGCAAGTTTTATTCTACTAACTCAAATAAGCGCTTAACATTGTTAAAAGATCATTTACTATAAATATAATTTACTATATATATAATTTCAATCGTTTCGTTTATCTGGTCACATTTTTTAAAGAAAGTCTGAGGATTTGGACAGGGCTTTCGGTTGTTTCTTATTATTATTACTTAGTCGCTGATCGTTGGGACAGATCTTTAAGTTTAATAATGGGTTGACTAAATATCACGCATTATTATTTCAATAATCCGTGCCACCAGCATGTGCATTCGTGGTACAAGGCACCGATTTAAGCCACTAGCCAAATTATTTACCCTGTTGATTTTGTGATTTTTATATACCTACCCATGTTCATTTATGTTTTTTTTATAATTTTAGTATCTTAATATTTTTTTCTGATATTGATATTATATTAGAGGTCCTAGTAGGTACGTCTTACCATATCACTGGAAGCTGTATCAAAATCTTATATAATTAAAAAAAAAAATCACATACCTACATGAGGCGGTCAAAACGCTCGAATAAACGTCCAATAATGATTGTTCGTTCGCTTGTTCAGAATTGGTTCAGGGTATCAACGCCTGTATCTATCAATGCCAATATCAGGAAGATAATTGTGTTAAGAACGTAGGATATTATTTATTTATTCAAGATATGGTGGTGAAATTTTCCGCTATAGTGACGTTATGTTTATAACAAAAAGTAATCGCATCGTCATCAATCTTTGACTAAAATAAACAACGATGATTAATGCAATTGATATCTCTTTATCCAAGAGCGTCGCATGGGAGAGCTCAGCTTCTAAAAACCAGGGTGGAAAGACAAAACTATTCTTCCCGTAACAGGTTACATTTGTATCATAGCTTAGGCATTCCTATAACAGCATTCGTAAGAGTACTTTTGCTGTAGTAGGGGTACAGTATAAGGCTTATGCAGTCAGGATTATTTTTTTCTGCCTACCCCCGACAGTGCGTCGAGGCCTGTACTATTCTAATTTACATTCACGCCAGTTCTCGCTTTTGCAGTAGCAACTACTGCTACTACTACTACAAAAGGTATTTTGTACTTTCATACTTCATACATTGTCTTTCACTAGTCCATCGTATCTTTTATTCTACTTGTGGGAGGGGCTCCCACCTACAGCTCTACTTCAGTATTTTATTTCTAGGGACCAGAGCTGCAAAGATTAAGATAATCTTCATTAAAATGTGCTCGGGGATATTTTGTTTATTAAAGTCTTTATACTTTTATTACCTACATATCTTGTTACAAATTTTTTCTTAGTTCCTTTTTCTATTTAATACAATTTTAAGTAGGTACTTATCTATCTATTTACAAACTATAACAATTTCTTATTTTCTAACATTATTATCTAATACAGTTCTTATGCTCATCTTCTATTTAGTTATGTTATTTACTTATTCTATGCTTTTACATAATATACACACTACACATATTATAAAAACATAATTCAGGTCAGGATATTTCTGATCAGTCTACTTAAGCTTAGCAAAATTTATACCTATAAAAGAGCAACGTGACTTACATTATTACTGACTGACTGAGTAATAGACAACCCAAAGGTTGTATAGTTGTTTGTTATCCCTAAAATAAATAAATAACTAAATTTAACTCATACTTTGACCACCAAACATTAGAACCGTGAGATAACTTTTAATCCCTTAAATACCAAGTTCCAAACTAACTTCTAATTGAATCGGCTTCCCTAATGCGATCAGCCGGTAACCCAGCCGTATTGACTGAGTTAATCCAAGATTCTGAACTTTTTCTAACTGACCCATGAATACTTAATGCCGGGTGAATTGTTAAGCAGTTTCGTGTTATCCTTGCTACGCTTTGTACGGGTTAATACTTTAGGATAACGCTGAGTTTCTCAATTGATTAAATCTAAAAATAAATACTAGAATTTGACAAACCGTTTGTATTCTTAGTGTCTTTATCAAGACACATACTTAACTTAAAAGGAAAGAAAGTAATCTTTTTGGGACTACTGCGTTTGTCCTCTGCCTGTCTGCAATAATGTCGGATTGTAGAAAAATATTGATCCCAACTTTTTGATTAAAACTAAAAGGAAATACTAAAAAAAAACAAAACATATATACATACTTAAAAAAGTATAAGTAAACTTTTAAATTAAAAAAAAAACCTTGTTTTGTAAAACTACATTCTTGCAAAGAAATAAATGATTTATGATTTAAAATTTGACATACCGTGTGTACTTTTAGTGTCTTTATGAAGATAAGACTTTTGATGCAGAGATATTTTATATGTATTAATACTCTGTTCGTTGGAGTTCCGTATCTTAAAAGGAAAGAAAGTAATCTACCAAAGAATTAATCAGGAAAGGATCCAATCAAAGAAAGTAATCTGACTTCATCAACCAAAATAGTTTCAATAATTAATTTTGAAAAAAGTAGAGAACTAAATGACAAAATATTGAAATTAGTTTCTTATAATTGACTTTTCTTATACAAAAAAAAAACCACTGGTATTTTTTTTAAACAGTCCCAATTCCGTGGTTTTCGAGAAAATCGAACTGTTCTTTTTTTGATAAAAAAAATTACTATTTGCAATATTTAAAGAAAAGTTCAGTATTAAGTACCTATCTCGAAAACCATGGAACTTTTATTAAACCTATAAGTCCATGACAGGGAATAGCCTAATATACGTATAAGGTGAACTGCTGTCAGTGGATAGAAATTTGTCCATTATTTATTGGCTATCCTATACATATATAATATCCATGACAAATTACAGTTTTCTCGTGCTAAGAGTCTCTCAGCTAAGCCACAAACAGACGATCAGACGGAGACAGAAACTAGAAGCGTTAAATTTTACCATTTTGGCTGCACAAACCTAAATAAATTCGGTCTCCGTCATTCCAGCCGCTAAGATTCATTTCCCTAAGAAACGCCTTGGAATTATAACCTGATTAAATTTGTTTCTGAAGTGGACGGGCTACTTCGAAATCAGAAATTCGATGTTCGTATCTTTGTGTCCCTTTCACTCTTATGTTTAGTACTATTAGCATGAACAGATCGGCACGATACGAAATTCGAAAATCGAATTTCGTATAAGGCCAGAACCGGGAAGCGTCGTGTTTTATGTGTGCCTACTCGAAACTTGGATGGACCTATCTAGTGGTGGAAACTTAGACTGAGTTGCTCGCGTGCAACAGTTCTCTATGACCAAATGAATGTTTGATGTGATGTGTTAACTTTCACGTTAGGCTAATGTATTGGTACGTATGGGCACGTCGTTGTGTAGGTACCCTAAATCAGGGATGATATAGACTGGATTGGCAGTCGCCGTAGTACGCATCGGCCGCGGTTTTTGTAGTTCGATTATTAAATCTAGATGGCGCTGAAATATAGCAAAACAATAAGACTACAGATATTTCATATCACTGCAAATGTATAATTATGCAATACTTTTGAAAAAATAATGCATTTGTAGTAATATGAAACATCTGTAGTCTTATCGTTTTGCCTTTAAAGCCTCTGGCTATATTTCAGCGCCATCTAGATTTAATAATCGAACTGCAACCGCGGCCGATGCGTACTATGGCAACTGCCAATCCAGTCTATTATCATCCTTGCCAATTGGCATTTTTCTCACATAAGTAGTTATTAAGTGTGTAAAAATATATTATAAAATGCCAAGTATAAGTCGTGCTAGCCTAATGGTTTGACCTATGGTCTCTCAAGCAGAGAGTCGTGGGTTCGAGCCCGTGCACCTCTGTTTTATTTCTTTTGTATTCCGATGGGTATTTTTACCAACATCTCGGGGTATATACGTTTTAATCGTAAATGGTGTTCGTAACTTCACGAACACCGATGAATTAAGTAAGTACTTCGTGGGCATGCATGTTTGCTCACGATATTTACCTTCACCGTAAAGCTACTTAATTTCGCACATTTTTGGAAAAAAAAGCTTGGAGGCGCGATACTGGGCGCGAACCCACGACTCTCTGCTTGAGAGGCCATAAGTCAAACCAGTAGGCAAATTGTGCCACCACGACGTCACGACGTAATACCCTGATATTTTACCAAGACTCTGGTTCATACATATCCTCCAAAACTAAACTACACACTAGCTTAAACATGTCGGTCTTCATCTCTCTCGTGACATTGTAATCAGAAAATAAAGGACAAAACATATTTTAAGCAAAATTAGGGGTTAATAATAAAGAATGTAGACAGCTGCGGTTAGCCGCCCGGCTTTTAAAGAGGCTAAATATATTCGGGCCCTTGTCACATTTGATAAGTGCCAAGCCGAGCAAGCGCTCCTTGGTTTAAAGGATAAAGGCAAATAATAATTCTTGTGCTCGCTCTTCACTATCGTGAACCTACATTTTTTTTATTAAATCCGAGAAACGAGCATGGGGTTAAATTAGTAAAGGGTAAAATTTCAATCTTCTATTAAGGTGTTGCTCGTGCCGGAGGTTGGGCGTCATTAGGGCTATTGAAATCTATACTGCTGCCCGGAATAGATATGTAATGGTTATCTTCGAAGCCATGAGGTAAGTAGGTACTCACCTTTTTTCTGAGGCAATAAGTAAGTATATGAAAGCGCGGGCTCGCGCTCGCAACCGAATTCAACAACTTATCTCCCTCATTATATTATTGATGTTTGACAGAAAAAAAATGATGAATGTTATTGTGCTTACAAGTGCGTCAAACAATATGGCTTTCGTATGGTATACTTTTTCCTTGAATATTCTACTGCAAAGAATACAAAAAAGCTCCTAAATAAATGTCACGAGAACATTTTGTCCCGTCCACCTTGTCTCAGACTAATTAAAACAAGTATTGTGGATACGAAGTACTTACTTTATAATAAATAGATTTTCTTTTTTCTAACATAATTTGACTGCTTGGCTGCTTCTGCTTTGCAAAGATTTCTTCTCTTAAGTCGGGTTTCTGGAACAAATCCTTTTTTAGGGCTAACAGTGCCTTGACACTGCACTTTGTGTACTTACTGGGAAAGTGCTAATTTTTGTATTGATACTTATTACATATTTCAGGCATTCTCCACATTGTCTAAGACCTCTCTGGTTGCTTGGAAATTTCAAAGAAGCCAATATATTCAATAGATCTGGCTTAAAGTGTCAAAATAAAGAAAAAGTTTTGCAAGGCAATTATACAGATAGCTTTACACTAGTACCTATATTTAATTTGTAATTGGACATTTGTGAGCGAAGCGGACGGCTTGGGAACCAGGAGAGAGCGAGTGAGCGAGACGGAAGTAGCTTCTGTTTTATTCTGAACAACAAAACATAAGAACAGACTGACGAACAACGCTAACCGGAGACCGGAGCTATGATAAGAGCAAGGTTAAAAAATTCTGCTAAATTAGCTTTTCCAAAATCGTATTTTTTTATACCGCAGATAAGCTTACGTGTAACTAGAATCACGCCAGATGGTATGCGAAGATGTGGTGGACCATCTCAGACGGTGGAACTCACTTGCTTAGGTATGCCGTGCTCGTTCACCCTAGATTTGAAGATAGCCAGATTATAGCGTTCAAGGAACCCAGCGAACGGAAATTTAATATTTCATTTTGCTTATCAAGCCTGTCCAAATTAAATTGAAATTGGCTAGCGTTTGTTTGAAGATTCCCAATAAAAGTCTTGACTTATTCATATTTCCATCGTGACAAGTTTACTGGTAAATAAAAGTTAAAAGGCCTACTAAAATGGAATTATTAGCCGCACAATGCCTATTTTGCTTTGGCATTTAATTACTTCTCAGCCACAAATTCGAAATTTTGGGATGAAAAATTTTTTCCTCAAGCCGAGTTTTTTCCTTAACCCTGCAAGAAAAAACGTGCAAGTTGGATTACATTGCGAGGCAGTAAGGCGAACGAGATTGAGGTGGTCAATCAAGCGCCACAATCTAATGCAACTTGCACGGTTTTTCTTGCAGGTTTAAACTCGGCTTACGGCCGCACCAAGCCTCTTGCGCTATCTAATAGATTTTAGGTATTGTATGCACTCATGCACTTAAGTATGTGTGCGTGAGAGAGGCTAAAATCAAAGCCGTGAGTAAGCGCAAGTGACACAAGTTTTCCTTCCGATGGCTGAAGGAGAACTAACGCAACTAGCAATACGATAAGGGGGAGGCACGACGGATCAAGATAGGTTGGTCAGACCGCGCATGTATTTAGGTATTTTCAACAAATACATATTTTAAAAATGTAGCATCACAAGGCCCTACAAAACCTCTTGTTTTATTAACATTTAAAAAGTCATGTTTGACCTGCCGTGCAGTAATTACGCCGTACTAAGGATTTATTTTAGTTTTTAGAGGCGACTTTGGATTTTTTTCTATCGACAAGTAATCGTGTTTCGAAAAAGTCTGGTCACTAGAGTGAATCCTCAAATATCTTCTTACACATGAATTTCAAATTTGCTAGTAGTGATACAACAAGCGAATAAGTAAATGAATGCAATAAATGCGCCAAAAGCATACTACATAATTACAAAGTCAGTGCGGGTCAAAGGATGATCTACTTTCCGATCAGAACATGCAAAAAACATAAAGACGTTATAAATGTGTGTGTGTGTTAGACGGACAGTGATAACTCAAGTTATTAAGACCTACACAAGCAAACTACTTTCTTATTAATTATCGGTGACACATGTTATCTTCCCAAAGATTGAGATGTCATCATGACATAAGTACTTTAACGCAATAATCACTGTAGTAGAAGATAGAAAAATTGAGTCACTATGACACGGTTCTATAATGACCTAGGAATCAAATTGGTCAACTGTAGGTACATAATAGATGTATCAGATAGCTGATACTTTAAAGTCAAAGGTTCAATTAACGTGTTCAACTCTAGTATAGGAACAATAAGTTATTGTTACATTACAGTTCAAAGGTAAATATCAGATAAAGCTCCAAAATTTACATTATCCACCTTAAACTATGTACAAGTCTTAATCAAGTAACCAACAATTTGAAGTTCTACAGTGTTTGATTAGACTTCTCGAAGTTGGTTAACATTGTTAAAAGGTAGCACAAGATTTGATTCAATTAATTAAAATCTTTCCTTTTCATAGCGAATTTGTTCAGAATTCTACATGGCGAGCAATATTATACGGGGTGTTTTATGACGAGCAATACAGTATGTAACTGAACGAAGAACAAAGCTGATACTTTGTTGATAGGCTAGAAAAGGGTAAAAACGGGACCCTATTACTGAGATTTCGCTATCCGTCCGTCTGTCACCAGGCTAAGCTGTATCTCATGAACCGTGATAGCCTAGGCAATTGAAATTTTCACAGATGTATTTCGGTTGCCGCTATAGCAACAAATACTAAAAAGTAGAATAAAATAAATATTTAGGGGGCTCCTATACAACAAACGTGATTTTTTTGCTCGATAGTGATAACGGCAACAGGTAGACGCTTAAAATATGCACATAATATTTAGTTACATATTCAATTTAAAATAAATAATTAAATTAAAACAAAACAAATATCTAAGGGGGGCTCCCATACAACAAACGTGATTTTTTTGCCATTTTTGTAGACATTAGCTACAGAACCCTTCGTGCGCGAGCCAACTCGCACTTGGCCGGTTTTTTTTGTTTGGCCCATCTTAAGTTATTTAATATTAGACTGACCAAACGAAAAAATGTATTAAAACTTAATAAAAAGTACCTATGACACTCCATCATTCAGTTACAAACTGTATTAGGTATACAGGTTGTTTTATAATTAATCCGAAATGTTTTAGCAGGTATTTTTGGTCTATTCCCACTAGTTCCATTATTTAAAGAACTTTAGATAATAGAACTAGTGGGATTGATTTTTCCCAGTAGTTCTGTATTATTAAAAAATCATTTAGTCTCACTTAAACTGTTCATGAACAAAGTCTCATTCACAGCACAAAACAATTTTACTTTTATTAATAACACATTGTTCATGAACAGTTTTCGCGAGACTAAATTTTTTTTTTATAAAATAGAACTACTGGGGAAAATCATTCCCACTAGTTCTATTATCTGAAGTCCTTTAAAGAATGGAACTAGTGGGAATAAAAATTCCCACTTGAATAAGTCGACAGAACTGTCAATGGAACTAGTGGGAATAAACCGGACTTTTTGGTTAGTTTGACTGAACACTCTTGTAAATACATTTTAAAAGATGTTTAATTTTTTGTTGATATGTTTCCCTGCATTGGTCAATGTTCAAAATGCCGCGTCAATTGCGTTGCGTTTTGAATCAAAAAATCCAATGAAAACCTTAACAGGGGCGGCCAGACAAATAATCGAAACCATCAACCCTAGTGAAGCCGTGATAGCTCAGGTGGTTTGATCAATAGCAACTCAAGCGTCGTGAGTTCGAGCTCGGCCGGGTTCTCACCCGAGATTTTCGGTATTTATGTGCAAAATTACGTTTTCAATGGTGTGTGTGAAGTTCCCAATTCACGCTAGGCCCGCGTGGGAACTACGGCTCAAACCCTCTCATTCTGAGACAAGGACTGTGCCCTACAGCGGGACGTCTGTAAGTTGGGATGATGCTGATAAATTTTAGAACGTTTTGTTATACTTTCAGGTTTTGCCTTTATACAGAATACGATTACCTAATTAGTTTATAGTTTATAGTTTTATTTGGAGAACAAACAGAAATAGATGTACAAAATAGTTCTTATGTTCTAAATTTTTATAAATAACAGGCATCTACCTCCTCGACAGCTCTCACTGAGAATTATTTTAATGTAATTAGACAACGACAGTGTGTGCTGTAAAGATTTTAGAAAAAAACAAAAAAAAAAACTAAATAAAATAAACAATAGAAAAGTTCCAATGACTACATTTAAGTACACTGACAATAGCGCAACAACTATTCTACCATTATTCCCAATCAGTAGCCAACAGTGATGCACATACAGGAAAAGCTATACAAAAAAAAACAATAAGGTAAGGTAAGTATAGTACCTACAACAAATTATTCCGACGCTGACCTTCAACAACGGGAGGCGTCAAGCCTCAAATGATCCAATACTAAAGGCATGCAGGTACAGCTAGCTGTACTACCACGGTTCGTCTTCAATTGTGTTAACCAACCGGTTTCTAAACTGAGTCAAAGAAGTATTAAATATATCGACCGAGACTAGTGCTTTATTGTACGCGGTGCACATGCGACGCAGCGGTGCGCGCACGCCGCCTTGCTGGCGGACAGCGGTACGGCGAACAGGGCGACCGAGCGGGATGTGCAGCGAGCAGGGACTCTAAACCTAATGTGCTGCAGAAGCTCCGAGCAGTTGTACTCCCCCCTGCATATCTTGTAGAGGGCTAAGGCATCTGCCACCTTCCGCCTGACATACAACGATTGAACCTTGTATCTCTTTAACAACTTACTGTATGACATTTTTGACCCCGTTAAACGTCTATGCATCATTCGCAAGAATTTCTTTTGTACCATTTCCACTGAATGTGAGTATTTTATATAAAGAGGATTCCATACAACTGACGCGTACTCGAGACACGGTCTAACTAATGCTTTATATAATAATAAATACGTATTTGCGTTTTTAAAAATCTTCGCTGATCTAATTATGAACCCTAACATTTGATATCCCTTTGAAATAATTTTTTCTACTTGTTTATCGAGATGAAGCCTATCATCAAAAATGACGCCGAGGTCACGAACTAACGATACCTTTTTTATACAAGTATCGCCAATCCTATACTCGAACTCAATCATCCTTTTTTTATTCTTAGTAAATGACATTTTCATACATTTATCAACTGCCAATTGTAATTTATTCCTTTGGCAGTATTCATGAAAAGTATCCAAGTCCTCTTGAAGACTTTTACCATCATCATTACATTTTACTGCATTATAAATCTTTAAGTCATCTGCGAACATTAAAAAATTACTGTTTCTGAAACAGGATTTAATATCATTAATAAAAATAATGTACAGCAAGGGGCCTAATTTCGAGCCTTGTATTACTCCTGATGTTACTTCTGACAAATTTGATCTGAATCCGTTTATAACCACTACTTGCGTCCTCTTTGTCAGATAAGAAACAAACCAACGAAGCAAGTCACCTCGGATACCATTAAATGCAAGTTTTTTAAGAAGTAGAAGATGATCAACCTTGTCAAAAGCTTTTCGAAAATCGGAAAATCAGTCTGTTCCCTTTTATCCATAGCTTCAAATAAATAATTAGAATACAACATTAGGTTCGTGATTGTGGATTTGTTTTTCATAAATCCATGTTGTTCTGATATCAAAAATCGTTCTACTTTAGGGTAGATGACGTCGTGTATTAATCCTTCTAATATTTTTGGGAAACACGACTGTATCGAGACTGGTCTATAATTTGTCACTTGAGACTTAGATCCTGCTTTATGAATTGGTGTAACATATGATAGCTTCCAACAAGTCGGAAATGTACCCGTAATGTAATTGGGGATGTCTATTTTTTTGCAATGTATAGTAAATCGAAAACCATTTTGAGATAAACGCTTTTTGACTCGTTTTCTGTAGTTATTTAATTTTTATATTATGTAATGAATTTATTACATTTGAAATAAGCAATGACCTTCATTTGACATTGGTGTAAATTGCGTGACCGGTCTAAGTCGTACTTTATTCTGTGTGGTTAGAATTACTCAAAATTTACGCGTGGATTATACTACGGAGTTTGATTTGGACCCGCTGTCTGACATCTAGCACTTTGACAGCGCCAGAAAAGTGACACTTGTTACAGTGTACCACTACGCAAAAAATAATTAAAGGGGTTGCCTTATTGTACACATTTAGATATATTTAGAAATTTGACAGAGTGGGAGCTCTCAATAATTATAATCTGACGTCATCCACCAAAATAATTTCAATAATTAATTTTGAAAAAAAGTAGTGAACTAAATGACAAAATATTGAAATTAGTTTCTTAAAAAATTTCCACTGGTTTTTTTAGACATTTCCAATTGACATTAAAATCCAGGTCACGAACCGCTCATGGACATAGATTTCAGGAAATTGGAATGCTGTAACGTATCTACGATTAGTATTGGGGCCTATAAACTGCGGTTAGGAAAGCTCTGAATAAATTATAAAGTACATATCTATTTAATTTTGGCACTACGGCGTAACATAGGTAGGAGACGTCCAAGCCTTCCGGCCGTCCGTCGTCGGGATTATGACGATAACTACCTCCTTAATTGGGGATGTCTAATTTTTTTACCTAAATACAAACAAACATAAATTGTTAAAATCGTAACCATCATGCATTATCCCAGATTTTCCCTGACTAGTAAGAAGTCTGTATAATCTGATCTGTTTGCCCAACTAGCATAATTTATATTGTCTACTATGCTAGTTCCTCGGGTATTCGTATTAATAGTCACATTTATATAGTTGGTTTTTAATTTCAAAAAATATATAAATTTCAGTCATTTGTTTCGAATTCGAACTATCAAATAAAATAATATAAAGTTACCGTATTTTGTGATGTGAAATATCTGGTGAAAAAATGAGTACCTAATAACGGAGACTTGTGGTATGCATGTTGACAAAATTAAGTATGCGACTGTACATAATTAGCATTAAAACACTCGTCGTATCTTTTAATGAAGCTCAGCTTTGGTTTGTTTCATAAAACCACACTCGTGTTTTAATGTCTCTTATTATGCGCTAATCATATAATATAAATAACTATAGTGTAATACCTCTATGAAATATAGTAGCACGCCAAAGTTGCAGGTTTAAATAATAATATTTGGGCGGCGAAACCTCGAAATTTTCACTTAACGAGAAAAGTTTCAGCACTCGTTTTCAGGCCAAATTTCAATGACTTTTTGACACAAATTTCTGTACATCTTTAAAACATTTTATCAAAGTTTATGGAAAGCCTAGGTGATCTAATTTACGTTAATAAATTTAAGCATTTAAAGTTTGTGTTTCTGAACTTTCTTGTTCTGATTACTTTGACGTTTGTCCAGAATTTCGTTCTTGAAGGTAATTATAAAGTTATGTTTTATAATGCTTCACGACTGATGATAGGTCTTAAATTCCAACGAATTAGAGATTCTGGCTTTATTTATAACAGAGCGGCAATTGAGCAAGTGGGCAAGTGTTGAATAAACACCATTGCCCATAGACATTTGTAACACTAGAGTATTACAGATGCGTCGCCAACCTATAGTGCTAACATAGTATAGTATAACCTACTAACTATTTCGCCAGTTGTTGTACTTTCCATGCTGGAACACAGCAGCGCAATGGCTCGGCCACGACATGGCGCGACCGGCGGCAGCGGCGAGCGTATTCTCCGTTCATTGCGCGGCCGAGACGCTCGCCGCACACTGACTATCTAGCGGCACACGCAATGAACTGGTAAAACGCTTACCGCTGTCACCGGTCGCGCGAAGTCGTAGCCGGGCTGTAAGCATTGCGGCTTGGCGGCAGAATTAGTGAATAAGATGCTGCTAGCATTGCGGACGGATCTTACACAGCGCGAAAATTGCCAGACAAAATTATTCTTTGGTAGTAGGTGATTACTGATCACAGTTTTAGCACAGTCAAATGCCTTATCGAATCGAATCTCATCGAATTTAAAAGTTACTCCTTAGACAGTAAAGCTGATGAATTTGTTTCAATTTTTCCCTGCCGTTCACTACTTCTTTGACTTTTTTGTACGACATGGCGGCTTTTTTTCCTTTTACTTACAACAGTACCCCCTTATCGTAAAATTTTCATTTAAACAAATAACAGCCCCAACTTGGGCCCCCAAGTAGTCTTATTCAAACAAAACACTTAGAGACCCACGAGCCTCAAGAGGGATATAAACAACAATCAAACATCAAATAAGATCCAAAAGTAAACAGAAACGCAATTTGAAAAGTTACAAAAACAATCTTAACCTCTGGCCGTAATAGAAATTCGAGTCTTATAATAAACGTCAGGCTTTAAGCGCGGCCCTTAATATCGCCTGGACTGGGCAAACGTTACGCCTTTAACGGTTGCTGTTACTGCCTTTTGCAGATTACCTACGCTATTCACATTCATTTATTCCTTGAGGATTGAAGGGGTTTTGGAAAACACCGGCTAAGTGTGAATCGGACTTGCGCACTCAGAGTTTCATATTTATAACAAAACTGACAATTTTCATTTCCAAATAAAAAAATGACATTCTCATTGGCAGTGTAAATCGGTGATTTTTTATATATTTTTTTTTTAATTTATTTATTAAACCACAAATTACAAAAATAACAACTTAAAAATATTTTCGCCAAACTGCTAAGCAGTTTGTTGGCGAAGACAGCACTCTTTTATCAATTAATTATTAAAAAAGGCTATAAAGCTTATACTAACTTATCTTATATTTATATTTACTCGCTTTAAATGACCCATTGCCTCTCGCCGTCCCTACAGATGGCATAAACTACACTTAATAAAAAAATAAATAAAAATAAAAACAAAATCATGGAACACCCGACCCTAATTGACCCAGTCCCAAACCAAGCAAAGCCTGTACTATGTATACTAGGCAACGGACAAAACATATTTAAAATATCGATAAACACAAACCCAAATATATATTAAAATTATACAGATATTCATACAAATATCTGAATATTTACTTGTGTTGTTAGGATTTTTTGCTAAATTTTCTAATTAACGACCGGCCGAGCGCAAAACGGGTCTGCAGCGTCACCCTTTTAGCTTAGGCTTCCGCATTTCTTAACCGATTTTCGTTAAATTTTGTGATCAGACGACTTATATTACAAGCGGAACTCCCTTTCTAGTTAATATAACTGAAGCGAGAGTTCCGCTTGTAATATTAGTTGTACTTTGTACTTTGTTATGCAATTGGGCCCAGGTTCGATAATTTTAATTATCTTCATGGATTTTTATTGTCGATTAAGTTTTAGGAAAATTTTAATAGGATAAAGGAAGGAAGGTAAAGCTGCATTATAAAGGATGCTGATAAGCAATAACATGTCAATCCACAGGACCATCATTTTGAGAAAATGGCGCCTAAAGATTTTTTTAGCGAATATTTCAGTTTGTTCTAAAATTTACGAAATATATGAAAAGTTTTGTTTTTATCATTTGAAAAATGGTTAAACGATGATGTGTAATTAATACGTGATTTTTTTTATTTAATCGCTTTTATTGTTATTGCATATTGTGGTTGGTTAAAAACAATAAAAAACGTGTCACAGCACATAACACTTTTTGTTAAATTTATTATTAAGGGTATATTTTATGAAAAAAACATTTCATGTACCTTAACATGATCTTGCTAAATGCGAAATTAAGGTATCATTATCTCTGCATTTAAGTTAAACAACATAAAATAGTATTGTTTAATGAATATCAGTGTTAAATACATAAAGATATAATAAAAAAACTGAGTTAAGTTCTGAAGTACTTTTTATTAATTTTCAAAAATAAAATAAAATCGAAATCCAAAAAAAAATATCCTTTACAAAATACGTTATATTTCTCAAAAAAATTTAATGTTTAAGGAAATAATTATTAAAATTGAAAAAAGCAATGTTTCCGAACTTAAAGTAATATAAACTCTTCTCAAACAAAAAAAATAAATAAAATGTAAATCAATATTTAAAAAAAAAACGAAAAAAATATCCTTCTAAACTTAAACTCCTCTTAGGAAATAATCAACCAAATATAAATCAAAATTAAATGAAACATTAATTACCTATTTTAAAAAGTGAGTAACAATCTTAATAACAATCATTCCAAAATAAAACCTGTAGGACTTTCATTATACATTTATATTAATTTGTCTTATAGTCAACATAGGAAGTAACAGTTTTTATTAAACTTAACGTGTAGGTTTCAGTCGTCATAGTTTCAGTCTTCTTTATGAAAATTATCAATAAAATTCAGTTTTATTTCTTATATATCATCCCTATCATAATATTCTAATTCGAAATCAATCTCATTGCCAAAACCTTCGGCATCATCAATAAAATCTTCCGTTTCTATGTCTCTTAAAAAATTATATAAAAAGGCCTCGCATCGGATGGTATGAGTTTGACCATTTCTTTGAGGTCTTTTAATTTTGGTGCTGAAAGCTTTCTACCATTGGGGTAGAGAATTGGTAATTCGACATCAAAATTACGCGAAGTGGTCGTGTTCTTACGCCCTTTGGCAATGTCAACTACTCTGGGTTCGTCCTCTAGTTTTGACTTCATGAACAACTTAGATGGTTCATTTCGCCGAATCTCTATTTCAGAAGTAGTCAGCCATGATATTTTTTGTTTATTCATATCAGTTTTTCTATTTGTGATGCGATTTTGCATAGGTGCAACTGAACGGAAATCGTCTGCCTGGAGTCTAGTGATCGTAAATTTCTTATTGCGGCGACAGTTTTCCATCACAGCCATGTAATCTTCCGGTGTATATAGACGAATCTGGGATTTTAAAGCTCGCTCAAAATCCCCAAATTCCGAATCGTTTGGCAAATACGTGTGGCCAGGTTGCAAGAACCGAATGGTAATGACTTGCAATGTCTCATGGTGGTGCAGAATATGCAGGAGCATTAATATCATTTTGATGCTTCTATTTTGTCCGCCACACGAATCAGACCAAAGAATCAAGTGGTTCCTTGCTTCAAATGATCTTTAACATACTTCCTCAGACTAGATCCTACTTCTTGAGAGCCACGCCCTGCTTCCTGTTCCAGCCAAATGTAAAAAAAACTCCGCCAATTCAACTGCCGTTTGTAATATACGATGCTTGTTGGTAGACGAGGAAGGCAATGAGTTTTTTCCAAATCGAACGTGAGAGTTTCTAAGGTCTCATCTTTTTTAGCATTAGCTAAGTCTTCATTCATTTGACGTCTTAGTTTCGAAGCAATATCTAAGTGATTATTATGCTCCTCCTGCAGAGATTGTAACTGTTCCCCAGTTACGCCTGTCTTGCTTGCCCTGCCTTGTATCGGTCACATCGAAAACATGTGTCTTTTTGGGGTTTTTTGAATCTAAGATTAAAATTCTTATAAAAACAATCTCTAAATCTTGAAAAACTAACAGGATTTTGGTATTTCTTTTCTTTATACAGCTCGTACATAAGTGTAAGATTCAAGTTTGGAGCTAGAAGTTGTCATGTCCCTGCAATAATGAGAGGTGTATTTTGGCAAACTGTCTATAAATTGCTTTAGTTTGCTTAGCTGCTCTTGTGATATTGCATTTTTGCCTCCAGAATTGACGCCCCTTTTGTCACTTAACGGAGCTTGCGATCTGAATTTATTTAAAGCACAATCAATCCTCGATTGACTAATACCCAATGTGTTTAAAAATGTTTTTTGCATAGTGGTGTATTGGCCAACGTATATTTTTTTTTTTTTTTTTTTTTATGTTAGAGAGGCCAGACAAACGAACTAGTGGGTCACCTGATGTTAAATGATCACCACTGTCCATAGACACCCGCAGCACTTTACGCGATGCCAGTGCGTTGTCGGCCCTAAAAGGGAGATTTTCTAGTAAACAATCTTTTTGAATTAACTGAGTAACTCCGTTGAGTTTTCTTTTCAATTACAGATCCTTGCAAGATAGCGCACCTGGCTTCGTATGATCTACAACTCCAAAATTTGTTGAATTCGTTCTTTCGTTGCTCACTAGTTAATTTAACAGTGCATTTAAGTGGACACTTGCAGTCATATTCGGTACCCTGAAACTGTTTTGCTGTTCCTTCCTTACCTGACGCGCTTATGTAATTTTCATTATTATTAGACTTTTTTTTCCTGGTTACTCTGTTTTGGTCTGGATATTTTCTTTTTCGCCCTCTTTTTGGTCGTCCTTCTTGTGCAAGATTATTATTTTCACTAGACCCCGGTATATAATCAGGATCCACAGAGCTATGATGATTTTCAGTAACACTAGCAGAGGTAGATGGCATCGGATTATCTTCAGCTTCACCTATAGAATCGGGTTGTTCTGCTAATCTATTGACTGCCGGGGTCATTGGGTTTATTATTTCTTCTCTAGGTGTTGCTGAAGTTATCTGTGATTCACGATCAACAATCTCCTGGTCACCTGCACCAAGTTCTGCTTGACTTTGTATCACATTGACTTCTATTTCTTCTGTAGAGTTAAATAATTCTTCGATTGCGTTGGCAATCGGTGCTTCAGGATATATTAACACGTCGCCAGTTTCTGGCAAGGTAGATTGTGAGTTAATCAACTCGATCCACGGCGAGATGGATTGTCTCTCATATTCTGCTGGAATATCAGAAAATAGTCCACTGCAACGAGAATTCTCAAACTCCACTTAATATGATAAATTTTTGGTTGGTAAAGAAATATTTTACGGTGTTTCCGCAAGCATTTCGGTGGGTGATTCCACTGTCACTTCTCCCGGAATCATTTTTTCATGATTTTATGAAGCTCTAGGAACAGTAATAAGGTTGGGTTCCTCTTCACTACTACTAGCAAGATTTACCAACAAGTGGCCTCTGGACTTTGGCGGCGCCAGCGCCATTCTGAAAATAAAAGCAATATTCATAAATTTACTTGTAAGTTACAAGCTGGGGTGTCCAGTGAGGGTAAGTAGTACTACGCAGCGGCTGCACCCGCATGCATCCGCAACACCAGTAACGCCCATCCTTACTGCACACCCCAACTTGTAATGTAACCTGTCATGCCTATTATGATCACAGTTTAATAAAAATAGATATTCGGTAAAATTAACCCTCAAAATCGTTCATGAAGTTAAAAAATCATGCTCATTAGGTAAATTCTAATTAGGATAGCTTACAAGCAAGTTCTCGCTGTGAAAGAACCGTTTTTAATCAATGTATATGAATAAAATGTGATTTCTCTTAATAACGTGTGTGCTGGTTAGCGCTTTTTAATAAGTTTAAATATAAGACTTGTTTTTAGCAATATGGTATCAAGGTACTTACAACAAAAAAAAAGTTTTTAACATTTTAATTCTAAATTTGCTATAACCGACCAAGTTTAATGACACTATACGAATTTGAAATCATGGGCTAAAATTTATTTTGCAACAATCAGTCAACTACCATAACACATTAAAAATACTGTTAAAGAATTTTGCAATAATGTTTCATGTGTAAAAAACACACTTTACTCACGATATTTCTAATACAACCACCACAAACTAATACATAAGTTACCTTTAATTAGTGGAAAATACTTAGCCAACATGATTATTAATGAAACTTACACGATATTGCCGTTGTTTTTAGATTTTGCCGGCGAGCTAACCTCAAAAGATTGAACCGCTAAAAAGATCATGAAAAAATGACGTATACGACAAACCTCGACTATGTTGAATGTACACACGTTTTAACACTTAATAATGAATAGATTACTGCATAGTCCACACTGGTTTACTAGTTTTTATCACCTAATATTAATAAATAAAACCTCTGTGCCTGCTACTGCCAAAACAGAACCGTTGGGAGGTACATTTTGCAATAATGTGTTAACCCTCTTGACATATTTTTGAAATTAAAATTAACGGTTTTTAGATGTTTCAATTACGTCAAGGTACTAAACACACTATTGTAAAATCCACAACACGAATTAACGCATTTATGTCAACTATTTTTGCCGTTTTTCGATATGTTAGAGGTGTTAAGTCACATAACTCGTTTTTATGAAATGTAGAAGAGACGACCAGGAACAACCTTGCATTCATATCACAATTTTCGTGATTTTGTGGGTTGACACGTTATTGCTTATCAGCATCCTTTGATAAACTGCTATACTTTTATCCCAAAAGTACCTTACAAAAAGCCGTACATTGTATACTTACTCAAAGTTCCTGACAACAGCTAGTACCTAACTTATAAGGTTCCCGACTTAATAACATGTACTACATATAATTTGATTCAACTCATAAAGCCACCCCCAAGCCATATGTTTATTCTTACTAAATTTGAAAAGAATTCTCGGAAGCACGCTTAGGATTTTAGTAGAACGCCTCCAAAAATAGTTTCATACTATCGCGTGAAAGTGGCTAAATCGTTTTATCATAAGTGCTACCTCATAAATCCGCAAAGGGCGCAAAATAACAGCCCGAGTGTTTTATATTACACCGATAAAAATCTACAATTTTGATGCCGAAGGTCACAAGCCACAAGGCTAAGGGTCAACATGGAATGACTTAAAGAATGGCCTGGGCGTTTACTAATGCTTCACCATGCTGACCTTGGCACGTAGGTAATGTTTACAAGTACAACCAGGGTTGCCAACCTTACTGCACAGATTTGGGGTACATTTGCGATCAAATTGTGGGACTTGTCTATATAATGCGGGAGCCCTTTACCCGTCTTAACTTGGTTAGGTATATTGGCCATCAACGTATTGAAAGGCATGAAAAATTAAATCAGAAACTTTTATTGCACATTAGCATATTAGTTTAATGACGTAAAACTTAAAAAAAAAACGTGACGTAAAAATTAGTTCCATGTAGATCGAGAAACAGGATAGTGCTGAACGTGCGAGTGAACGCACGATGATCGCGCTATAGCTAAACTGTTTTACTGAGCCCGGCCCAACCGGCCGGCTGGTTATTAAATCTCCAGCTCCTGTACCGCGCGGGCGAGGAGTATTGGTATATTGGACTGCGGTATACAATACAATACAAATATTCTTTATTGATCACCAAAAATAAAAATTCAGGTAGACAATAGGCGGTCTTATCGCTAAAAAGCGATCTCTTCCAGACAACCAATTACTCAGAAATTAATAAATATCAACAGACTAATGCAGGTGGCAGAAATAACAGACAAGAGAAACGCAGTATTACTTAATAGACAACAAACAATAAAAACAATAGAAATATAATATAAATTATATAAATAAACAAATACATTCAATATAATACTTATACACTACATGTACTTAATACAAAATATCAATGGAAAAAAAAATGTCAAAAGGCCGCATGTGAGAAAAGGATTTAAAAAGGAAATTAAAGAAACAATACAAACAAAAAAAAATATATATTCTGTTTAGCCTGAAAACGGGACAATCGGCGTCCCGCGCGGACATTTTGTGGGACGCATACTCTAGAGCTCTACAAACGGGACGTCCCGCATATAACGGAACAGTTAGCAACCCTAATTACAACCGTAGACATCATGTATTCATAATGCTTGTTAAGCTTATGTTGACATAATGTTTGTTTATGTCTGTCACTTTAACATAATACCTTTGCAAGAGACAAACAAAATATCAAAAAAGTCTTAGGATACTCAAATATCCTATTGCTTACCTTGTAACATTCTCTCTGTGTACCTGTTTTCTGTATCGCTTACTATTTCTGGTGTACAATAAAGAGTCATTGTATTGTATTGTATTGTATTGTATTGTATTGTATAGGTATCCCTAGACTGATGTTTTCACTCAGTAGTAATATGCCTATATTGAAAATGTTCAAAACCGTCTACGGATAAAACAAATGGTTTGCAGGGTCAACTCAAACATCCCTATTAGGATGACCAGAGATGAGTTATCCTTGATTGACTCCAGTTTACACGACAAGTTTCTGCGCTTAACATTTTCACGGCCTTGTTCGTTAACAGTTGTTTGGCCCAATTAGGAACATTTAAGCTATTAATTTCCATGTATTTGGATGTAGGCCTGCAGAATAATGAGTGAGGCCGAAGTACCAATTATCCCTTGCACGCTCTCACGCTTCCCTGAGCAAGGGCTGAGCATGGCAAGTATCATTAACCCAGACATCTTCAGCTGGGTACGCATTTGTGTGAATTTCCAGGAGAAATTCGTTTTTTTTTTTAATTTCCGTTCAAGTGGATGAGTTTGCTTCTGAGGGATTTAGATGCCAATGGTACCTATGTATAATAATTTAAGTTCTTTTGTATGACAACTATGATAAATGAAGTTGCATATTTTTTTTTTAAGTTAAGTTAAAATGTTCTCTAGCGCATTTCAGATTAAGTACTTTTCCTGATTTCCGAATATAAAATACAACTTTGAACATAAAACTACCGTGAGACTCACTCATAGCGAAAAAGTACGGATAACCCACGTCTATGATCGAGTTCAGCTCGACATCATTTCAGCCGAAAGCTCGACATGCTTCGGGCTAATCCGTAGCCCTTCTTTTTGGAGCCACACGATTGAATTGTTTTTGGAGTTTCGTCGAGCAGCCGCGCGAACAGAGCGGTGGCGCGCAGTGCGCGTTTGGCAGCCGCCGCGACTTGTTGCTCCAAGAAGAAGGGTTACCTCACCTATGGCCTCTCAAGTAACGGGTCGTGGGTTCGAGTTATTATTAATTTATGTTTGAAATTACATTTGAAATTTACAAAACATTGAGAGGAAACCTGAACATACCTGAGAAGAAATTCAATGATAAATAAATAAATATCAAATAAATATCATAGGACAATTCACACCAATTGACCTAGTCCCAAAGTAAGCTTAGCAAAGCTTGTGTTATGGGTACTAAGCAACGGATAAACATACTTATATAGATAGATACATACTTAAATACATATTAAACACCCAAGACCCGAGAACAAACATTCGTATTTTTCATACAAATATCTGCCCCGACGCGGGAATCGAACCCGGAACCTCAAGCTTCGTAGTCAGGTTCTCTAACCACTAGGCCATCTGGTCGTCTGGTCGTATGATGTGTGTGAAGTTCCCAAGCCGTACTGGGCCCGCGTGGGAACTACGGCCCAAGTCCTCTCATTCTGAGAGGAGACCTGTGTGCAGTGGGACGTATATAGGCTGCGATGATGATGATCTTCATTAAAAACAAACAAACAAATACCGAACAGATTGCTGTTGTTTCTGTCGTTCCGACACAACTCAACTGCAATAACCATTTCATGTTTACAACTTTGAAATACTGTTCTAGATAGTCTCCACGGGTTTCATGAGCCTGGGCGTAATGTTATTCATTTATTGCGTACGATATTGTAAGTTGGAATGGAACAGTTTCCAAACAAACTGTGGT
Organism: Archips crataeganus; assembly: GCA_947859365.1. NCBI lineage: Eukaryota > Metazoa > Arthropoda > Insecta > Lepidoptera > Tortricidae > Archips > Archips crataeganus. The sequence continues at coordinate 9,707,753 of OX402066.1, read as the reverse complement.
AGTTCTGTGCTAGGCAACCAATGGTCCCTACCATAGTGGCAAAACTGAAAACGGGCCACACTTTATCATAAATAAACGTAAATTGTATTGACGTTTACAAAAAATTGCGTGTTTCTAAATTTATCGGAAATCAACAGATAGTTTCTTTGACAAATAAAGTTCCTTAACTAGGTATAAAACAGAGAAACGGGTTGTTTATCACTGCGACAAATCCTAGTGGACGGATAAAAAAATAGTTCTATTGGCACGTGTCATACAAATCGTATATGCGTTCAGCTATTTTACGAGTCAATTTATCATGGTGGATTCCTTCTGATTAGTGTTTTGTTGCAAAGGTTGTTTTGCTCGGAACTTTGCGTAGGATTTTAGCACGTGTAAGCTATTACTTTCATAACCAGCTGTGAAAATATTTTTAGCTGATTACGGTGTATTCAGAAGCCCCAGTTTATTTTAGCCAAACCATTAAAGGTACGTAAGTATAGGTATATACTGAACGGTGTATTAATAGAGTTGTTCGTCAAAAATTAAATTCCATAAGCCAACCGTTATCTAATTTAATCCGAAGGGATTTTTTATTGTAATTTTGTTGGTTCAAATATTACGGTTTGATTCGATTTTTAATCTTGCCCTTTTTTGCGGTTTTTGTAGACTCTAGCAAATCTGGAGCAAATCAGAGGGAGCTACGGATTTTCGTAACTGCTGGCAATCCAGTGATTTAATCAATTCGATTATATTCGACGGCCGAAAAAGTTGGGAAGTTTCTTGGTATTCATTTAATCAAAATAATAAGGAAGGCCTAGGCATTTTATGAAAAAGTTTTTATTTTTCTTCTTAGTTTCACTGTCTTGAAGAAAGTTATTCCAAAGAATTAAAAAAAAAATATAGAACAATTTGTGTCCGCATTTTTATGCAATTTTTCCCACATTATATAGTGGTATACTTATTACTTAAAATCAGAAGGAGTTTTAGAGGTAATTTAAGCTTGTAGGACAGTATATAGGGTGGAAAGATCGAACGCCACATGAAGGTCAACTATTATAGTTATTTAGAGATATTTGAACCTTATCAGTAACCCTTTCGATGTGCAATTATAAAATTAGGGCGCTGCAGTACCTGGTCTATTTTATTAATCTGCTTTTATAACTTTTCGTGCGCTCACTCGTTGGGAAGTTCCGCTTTTGTTTAAACTTTTTTTCTTTTTTGTTTTAAAGCAATCAAAAAGAATTACAATTTCGTTTTGTCGGTAAAAACCTAATAACCTAAGGTATAATCTTGCAGGTCTCATAAAGAGAGAGATAGAGAAATATTTCTCAAGGCAGATGTTATGCCATCTATATACCTATATTATATCGTCGTTTCGACCACATTGTAGCGGCCGTGGTCACGCGTCGACTCGTTGTTAAGTTCCGAGAAATATTAGTAAATCTTGCAGATTTTCTACTAAATGACAGTCAAGTGTTGTAAAATCAGTGGCGAGAGTTTGCAAAGTTTGACTACCCAATTAGCAATTTAGGGCCGCCAGGAGTATAATTCATGTTTCCGAGAATGTCTTACGTTGTATAGTTTTTTGGGGGTAGTTACAATAGAGCATCTCTCTCCAGGCAGATGTTATGCCTGGGGACCGAAGTCCAATGGACGAAAGTTGGAACTTGTATTTATGTAGCTGAGTTTAGAAACATCGATAGCGCGATGTAGGATCCAGTAGTTGATGACATGGCGCTAGGAGTAGCTACAGTTTAAATTTAATTAATTTGTTTTAAGCTGTTGCAATAAATGCGAGGACCGAAGTGAAAATGGCTTGAAGACTTCAAACAGCACTGAATCATTCGTATTTGCCGTTGGTACAAGGCTGTGATGAGTTCAAAGATAAGCGATAATAGCGGACGTGACACTCCAGCAGGCTTTTTTGATATTTATGATGCAGATATGCAGATAAAATTAATTACTTAATAATATTTTTCTGAGTGAGTCATCATGATAATTCTAGCTTATAATACGTTCCACTGCAAACCACGGGCCTCCTCTCAGATTAAGAGGGCTTCCCACGTGGGCCCAGTGCGGATTGGGACTCAGACTGAACGAAACACGCCAAACGTACAAATAGAAAAAAATACATTCGCAAAATGTACAAATCGGAAAATTAATAAGTAAATAATTTTACGATTCGGACATTTGCGAATGTACTTTTTGCCTTTTGTACGTTCGGCGTGTAATATGCGTTGTGTTAATTTCGCGTATTTTAGATTTTACTATTGATTACATTTTGCGTGTAATGTACATTTTGCGTTTTGTGCTATTTTCTCCGAAGCAAACTGAACCACTAATTGAAAGAAGCCAAGAGTAAAACTTACGCCTACTCACTTGTCATACAAGTTCTAAGTTGGCTTTCTACTGTAGCCGCGTGTACAGTGCCGAAAAGGTCCGCTGGAAGCCTCAGGGAGTAATAACTCCGAAATAAAACAAGCCCGTATTCCAGATAATTGAGGTTTCGGGCCGCGGGCCGACATGCTCTTAGAAGGATAGCTTTACAAACATTCCTTACTGTCTATTTTTAACCGACTTCAAAAAAAGGAGGAGGTTCTCAATTCGGTTGTATGTTCTTTTTTTTTTTTTTTTTTTTAACGTGTGTTACCTCAGAACTCCGTCATTTATGAACCGATTTGGAAAATTCTTTCGTTGTTTGAAAGCATATGCTTCAAGGTTGGTCCCGTTGTTACCGGAATCCAGTTCTGATGATGGGATCCATGAGGAATTGAAGGAACTCTTCAAAAGTTCAAGGGAAATGTAAAGCGATTTTAGTATTTTCAGTGACAAATCGAGCATTTGCATTCATAAAGTGTCATTTGGTAAACTAGATCTGATGAAGAAGACCGCAGATGGCCAACGGAACTCCTCAACGGGTCAAATCTTGCAAGTTGAATTTGACTCACTTCCCGGTTTCTGATTGATTTCATATTTTACATGCATGTGTAAATCAGGTGACAATGCAATATTATTGTGACATGGAGCTAATCTGATGATGGAGTTGGAAGGTGGCCATAGAAACTCTGTAATAAAACAACACAACCCCGTCGAGTTTGGGTTCATTTGAAACGTCTTGACGAGCACTTTGATCCCAGATGGTAACCAGGGTCTGATGATGGAGCTGGAAGGTGGCCAAAGTTACTCCATAAAGTAACGGCACTTACCCCATCGAGTACGGACTCATTTGACTCGTCTCAACGAGTACTTTGGTCCTAGATGGTAACCAGGGTCTGACAATGAAGTTGGATGGTGACCATAAGAACTCCGTAGTAAAACGACATAACCCCATCAAGTTTGGTCTCGTTTGATTCGTCTTGATAAGTACTTTGGTAACCAGAGGCAAAAAGTACAGTCAGTAAAGAGTGCCAGTCCAGGCCATTAGCAACAACTAAAAAGAAAAAAATAAAAAATTTTAAATAAAAAATAAAACCGCCTTCAAAAAACACCCAAAAAAAACTTGGAAATAAAAAAAAATTAAATAAAAAATAAAACCTCCTTCAAAAAACCCCCAAAAAAACATAAAATAATAATTGATTGAACCGACCACAATAAGCATGAAAATATCTTTCTACTAATCTGTTTGAAGTTGGTGCCTCAGCACGAGCCAGCAGGAGTGGACCTAGTAATCTAACTTACCTACATACCTATTATAGGGCTTCTACACTCCTGCTGGCTCGTGCTGAGGCACCAACTTCAAACAGATTAGTAGAAAGATATTTTCATGCTTATTGTGGTCGGTTCAATCAATTATTATTTTATGTTTTTTTGGGGGTTTTTTGAAGGAGGTTTTATTTTTTATTTAAATTTTTTTTATTTCCAAGTTTTTTTTGGGTGTTTTTTGAAGGCGGTTTTATTTTTTATTTAAAATTTTTTTTCCTTCAAACAAAAGCATGTTTTCAAAATAATATTAAGTACAAGTTTTTTTTAAGACTGAGCCTTATTTTTGATTTTGTTTCAGCGCTCTTGAAATCCTTTGAAGATATTATGGTGAATTTATTGTTTACATTTAGATGAAAACTTAAAAGTTTAATGAGCTCTTTGAATGCTTTCTTTGTGTGGCTGTATTTTAGTGCGGTTTTGGCATTGGAATATCTTAATAATATTGTAAACGCGAAAGTTTGTATGGAAATCTGGCTGTATGGTTGTTTGTTAAGCTGCGTACTCGCGTAGGGTACGCGTAATGTGCGCGCAGTCCGTACGCAGCTTTAATCTTTCACGCTAAAACGGTTTGACGAATTTTGATGAAATTTGGCACACAGATAGTTTATAACCTGTATTAATATGAGTATAGGATACTTTTCATCTCGTAAAATTGTATAGTTCCTGCGGGATAGCGACAAACTAATTCTTCGCAGACGGAGTTGCGGGCAGCAGCTAGTTAGCTATACTTCTTTCCCCAAAAGAGGCTAACTCTAAGATGTTGCCAAAATCATAAAATTAATTACAAGAAAGTTTATGATTGAACACAATTTTCCACAGGTTAGGTAATTGCCAAAAATAGATTATATTAAAATTAACTATTGTAACTAAAAGAATAGGCCAGTTTAACTTCGGTTGTATTCCGATTCGGTAATATTTCTTTATCATTTTATCGTTTATCGTAATTTCATACCTAAATATATAGGAAATGTTATCTCTAGCGAGTTACCAAAGTTCATAATGAGGAACGAGAAACATCCGAAAAAGTTTTACTACTTATTTGGTCACTAAACATCAGTGATCCAAGATCTTTAATCGAATATGTTTGTGAAGCTCGTTATAAGTTGACGACCTAGTTTTGGGATAAAACCTAATATGAAAAACGAGCTATGCCATTCATTGTGATAACTAATGTAAGAAAACAACTAAAACATTATCTGTAATATATAAAAATCTCGTGTCACGGTGTTTGTTATCGAACTCCTCCGAACGGCTTGACTTGACCGATTTTTATGAAACCTTTTTCTCTACATTCGGCAGGTCTGAGAATAGGTCGTGGGATATTTTTTGTATACTTACCCCTATTCTTCGCAGACAAAGTCGCGGGCAGTAATTTATAAACGCCAGCGTGTTGTAATACTGTTTTTTACAAAAGCAAAAAGTTGATGCAGAGGCGCATAAAATTTTATAACTAAAATGTCTCATCTATACCTAGATTTCGCGGTTTCAAAGTTATTTGTAAACTAGCCTTCCGTCCGCAGCTTCGCTCGCGATAAATTAATTTTTCCGTAGGAAAAGGTATTTTCCCGCGGTATAAAGAAGGGATAAGAAATACGAGATATAAAAACTTATTATCTAATATTCATAATATATACGCTCACTTTATATAAACTCGTTTAGTACCTATAACGTTCAGTGGATATAATGAACGAAAAGTATAATTTTAAAATATCTAATTTTGTGATATATATAATATACGTTGTTTATATATAATATCAATTGATATAACGATCAAAGTGTATAATGTTCATAACACCTAAGGTTTAAAACGTATAAATTCATTAAAAACTTTGATGCAAGCAAACAATCAAGCAATCCATTTATTTTTCCGCTCTGTTACAAAAAAAAACCTAACATCGAAGGCTAAAGCGGGAGCTACGCTACGCTTCGCTCCCGCCTTAGCCTTCTGAACCTAACCTATCCAAGTCGCTTCTGCCCCGACAAGTCTTGCTCGCTCGCTTCGCTCGCTCGCCGCCACATAATTTAACATTTACACATATATTATTATATACATAATGACTGTTATACCTAATGTTTGTTATGTTCAAAGAAATTAGTCCATATAAATCTTATAAAAATTAAAGTTATATAAAAATAAAGTAATACACCGTGAAATTTTAGTGGTTGTTTTCCCGAAACAAGGTGATTTAGTATCGATTGTTCAATCGATTTATAATTACTATTTTGACTAGAGTCAAAAATCCAATTGTGAAAAACGAAAGTCGAAAATGACCGCAAACCAAAATAGTAACGCTTCGTTGGTACCTAACCTATCATACGATCGTACGCTACTTGTACCAACGAAGCGTTACTATTATTGGTTTGCGGTCATTTTCGCCTTTCGTTTTTCACAATTGGATTTTTGATTCTAGACAAAATAGTAATAATAAATCGATTGTACAATCGAAACTAAATCACCTCGTTTCGGGAAAACAACCACTAAAATTTCACGGTGTATAATTTAAGCGTTACACATTAAAAAAATATACTTTTTGCTGTTATAGCTAACGTTCATTATACATATCTTGTGAACGTTATTAAAATGAAATTAGATATTTTGTAGTTATATCTCGTGGGACGCACCCAAAAAGAAGCATGTCACTCAGTGATAATGTAGCTCTCTAACGGTAAAAGAATTTTTGAAATCGGTCCTGTAGTTTCGGAGCCTATTCAATGCAAACAAACAAACAAACAATCAAATATTTCCTCTTTATAATATTAGTATAGAATAAAGATAACATCATATTTTTAGCGTATTTCTAGCAGTACATTTTATAATGTACAAAATGTGCTGAATTTATACATTTACCTTTATACATGCTTTAATCAGAATTCCTTTTCGCAATTCTTCGCGAAGTGATTCTGACGTGATGTGGCATGTGATAGGCGACACGTAATTTCTCGCTTCTGCGACCGTGCTTTGTTTGCAAAATCAAATATGTAAAATCTCATGCCATTTCTTCTAATATTTATTTCATCACATCAAATAATCTTAGTATTATAATGTTTTGAAACTACTAGTACACGAACTACAACAACGATGTAGTTCTCCTTTCTAATTTACTTTTGTTTATTGTAATTTATTTATTTAATTATTTTTTGAAAACTAAAGTACCGCTCACTACTTCCCGGCCTCTACCAAACCCACGGGTATGACGCCACGCCACGCCACGGCGTTGGACGTGTGGCTCCAAGAAGAAGGGCTACGGATTAACCCGAAACATGTCCAGCTAAACTCGATCTTAGACGTGAATTATCCGTACTTTTTCGCTATAATTATTTTTTTGTTACTCAAATTTGAATCTATTTATATTTATTGAATCATTTAATAGTTTATGAAGTATATTTTATGTATTGTTCCATGAGTCACAGACGGTTCTGACGGAAAATCAGCGCTGCAGGCGTCTAGCGCTGAGTCAGCGACCATTTCACTTTTGCGGGGACACATAATATGCAGAATTGTGTACTTGTTTACTGTTTTCATGTTTGTGAATTTTGTTTATTTGTATGAAATTGTATTTTCTTGTATTTGTGTCTTCTTGTGAAAGCAAATAAATTGTCTTCTTTCTTTCTTTTTCATACTTTCGCGATTTTCGTTTATGAACAATATTTCTCGGGACTTAATCACGAGCTATTGCTAAAATTAACTCGATGTTTCGATCACATTGCAGCGGCCGCGGTCACGAGTCGACTCTAACTTAATATTTGTAATTCATTGATATGATAGGTATTATATTATCATTACCATTAGCTACGATTGGACCTTTTGCTGTATTGACTATGAATAAATAATAATAATAAATTCTAAAAGAGACTTATTTACTCAGAAAATATTAGGAGAAAAGTGAAGCTGAGAATATAATTTAATATCAGTCTAGATCAAAAGAATATCAATAATGTAACTTGTACATTTACTTTCATAAATATTATGAGAATGCCTTCATTGCAGACTGAAGTATTATTAACTTTTACATTTGAACTGCACAGTTTTATTGAAAGAAAGTTAAATTTTGAACTTGTATTAAATATTTGCAAATAGAGACCTTCGTTTAATAAAGCACCATTTTTTATTTTACAAGTAGGTGCCTTTAATAATTTCGTCGTCTGCGTGAACATATTTTAATAGTTGTGTCATGCAGCTTACAACATACTTGTGTGTTCTTGTTTCTATTTAGAAGTACTCTACGACTTTATTAAGTAATCATTTGTATGGGAGGCACTGTTTATGAGCAATATAAAAAAACTGCATCTTGCTTGTATTAAATAATGAAGCTCGTGATGGTATGAATGGTCGTTATGGAATTTTATTTCTGGAGCTTATAGGTATAATAAATACATTCTGTCATAAAATTAATTCGGATTACCTCAACAGATGGTGACGCAAGTTCGAATAACCTTGTAAATGTTTTTCAGGATTTTTTAACGACCTCTTTAGCCTAGTCGGTAGTAACCCTGCCTACGAAGCAAGAGGTCCTGGGTTCGAATCCCGGATCCCGGTAAGGGCATTTATTTGTGTGATGAACACCAATATTTGTTCCTGAGTTATGGATGTTTCTATGTATTTAAGTATTTATTTATCTATATACGTATGTTTATCGTCGTCTAGTACCCATAGTACAAGCTTTGCTTAGTTTGGGACTAGGTCGATTTGTGTAAGATTGTCCCCTAATATATATATATATATTTTTTTTTTATTGTTGTTGAAATATCTTCTACGTACATTGGTTTAAAGCGTATCTACAGCGTCAAAGGTGAGAGTATATTTTGGATTAAAAATCCAATTTAAAACATTGACAGGAGTTTTGAATCAACATCTGGTGGAAATCATCCGGATACATTTTATTATCGCCGTGTATCTTATAAAAAATAATTAGAAAGCCGTTCAATGCTCATAGAATTTATTGAATGAGAGTATTCTGAGAATATGAAACCGGATTATTTACATACTGTAACAATGATTTCAATGGGTCCTCCAAAAGGTAAGCAGCACGCAACGTATTAATACTAAGACTTCGAAGACTCAGGAATACGCCGACGTCTATTATTCTGGGATTAAATCTGTCGTCTGGGATTAGTGATTTAAGTTTATTAGAAATCTTTTCTAATGATATTTTTTTATGCGGTTTGTAACATAAGTTATGCTTAGCACGGCGTCACTAATACTAATAAAATATTAATCTGAATCTGAAAATAGGAACAAATAGCAGTGAGTTATATTTATTTATTAGACAGCTACCTCTAACAAAACTAATGATCCACTTTGTCACTTGCTGATTTGCGCGAGTCGTGTTAAAACGAATGCTATATTTTGATCGATGCACTACCAATAAAAGCTAATATACAAATAGCGGCACGAAACTCTAGCGCTGACCGTTGATGCGCAGAAGTCGAAAATAAGGTATCACGGGGGATTAATTATGATACTAGTTTAAACGAACTAGCTTAGGTATATAATATCTGTTAGTAAAGATCATTGTAATCAATTTGTAGAGATAACAATTGCGTGTGCGACAGAACCTATGCGCAGTTATTCCCTCCACGTTTCGTTCACCACTAGACTTACGTGCCGCCACCTGTACTTAATAAGTACTAAACTTGCGTTAATCTACTAAATTAGATCATCTGTCTATATCTATATCTATACATATAATAAATCTGTAACAAGTCGGTGTCTGTACATTGAAGATATTTGAGAAAAACTGTCACTAGGGCTATTTATTAGCGCAATAGAACCCAAAACAATGATTTTTAGGATTATTGTCTGTTTGTCTGTTTATCTGTTTGTCTGTTTGTCTGTGCGTTTGTGCGCGCTAATCTCAGAAACGGCTTAACCTAGAAGGATGCGGTTTTCACTGATATGTTGGTATTTTCTTGGATTAACATTTAGTGTTTGTTTCATTTGAATCGGTTCACAAATAAGAAAGATACGTCTATTTTAAGAATTTATCGAACTGTTTTTAGAAGAATTAATATTAATTTTGCGGAATCTTCGGTTAATATATTATAGGTTTTGTTAATTTTGTTAATTGTTAATTATAGTCTCTTAAATGATGATTTAAAACTTTTGCGAATATAAATTTAAAAGAAAATGGATAGTACAGTACATAGAAAAAAAATCCAACATAAAATGAGCTGACAACAATATAGTAGACAATACTAAATAGGGTTCATCTTAAGTTGGACATTCACACAGGCGTGGCACGGCCTATATAAAGCTGAAGAGTTTGTTTGTTTGTTTGAACGCGCTAATCTCAGGAACTAGGTACTGCTCCGATTTAAAAATTCTTTCAGTGTTAGATAGCCCATTTATCGAGGAAGGCTATCCTATAGGCTATATATCATCACGCTTACACCAATAGGAGCGGAGCGGAGCGGAAGAATGCTTCAAAATCGGGGGTTTTTGAAGCAAAACTTCTATAGGCACGCTTGACTTGGGAGTACGGAGGTGAATGTGAACGCGGGTGTGCGGGGGGTTCGGTCGGGGGATTGGGTTGGGAGGGGGTGCGTTGGGGGGGGGGGGGGTTGCGGGGGGTGCGGGGGCGGGTAATTTTTTTTTATATCGAGGAACTAAGGAGAGCCATAATTGATGAAAAAGCAAATTGGATAAAAAAATAAGCTGCCCAAATTACTAATTCCACGCGGACGGAGTCGCGGGCAAAAGCTAGTTTATAATAAGATCCTCAAGGTAACAGTGCGAATCAGCTATATTTGTCAAGCTGTGGTTTGAATAGAAATTTAATTAACTTCAAAGCTTGCCTTCTGCGGTTTCGTCTTCGTCACGTTACGGGCTGTGCAACTTCGCACTTAGAACTCTCTAATATTTACTTTAATCAACTTGAGAAACAAGAACTTCAAAAAATACTTCTAGTTGTTTTTCTCTACAAGGTATGCCTCTCATGTCACCAGTATAAATTTCAATCCAGTATTTTGTTTAGTTTGAACTACCTACATGAAGTCTGCTACAAATAATAACATTAAAAATCACCCTCAGCCTCAAATGGCATGTATGTTACAGATGTAGAAATAAAACGACATTAAGTAAATTTATCACTATCTTTAGTTTGAAAAATTAATTCTAATACAATGTACAATTTTGTCCGAATTCAAGGTGCTTCATCTGATCTGAGTGGTAGATACTGGTTACGTCTGCTGTATACAGGTCGTCGCTGCGGCAGTGACTGCGCTGGCGCGGGCGCCGGCTCGATGTCAGCCCGGGACTGCGCTTGCCGGTCCAGCGACCCAACAGGAATAGGAGTCACCGCATACCCAGCAGCAACTAAGGCTTGGAACTCTTCGGGAGTGTAAGCTTTATTGTTCTTCGGTGGAGGCAAGTGAGACCTCTGGTCTTCGAGATTCTGGCCGTGCTGCTCAATATTAACCTGCTCAAGTCTTGGCTGTTGTGATCGGTAATGTTGCACATCTTGTCTGTACTGCTGTTCAGACTTCAAAGGCTGGTCTACTCTTAAAATCGGCTGCGGTCTAAGAGGCTTTTTAGGGCCCAAGTTTTTACTAACATAAATGGCAGAATGTGGCGGCTTCGTTGACTCCGCAGCGCGAGCTTGTTCTAAACCATGAGGCAGTTCGTATCTCTGACGCTGCTCATTTGATCTGTACAAAGGCCGAAGATAGTATTGCTCGCCGATAATCTGAGCTGGTTGAGGGGCAGGACGTAATTCTTCTGGAGTAGCTTGCTCGTACAGTTTGACAGCGCGGACTTTTTCTGGCTCGGGGAAACGTTTCAAGTAAGTCACAGGCCTTTCTACACTGGACGCCGAAATTCTTTGGGGTTCTTGTCTGATAGGTTGGTGTCGCGGAGCCTCCACAATTCTGTATTGTTTAGGAGTAGCTTCAACCTGCTGGTATTGGGGAACAAACCGATAATTCATTTGCAGGCGTGGTTGCTGTAACTTAGGGGCGGGTACAACTTTGAGGCCTTGAGCTTCTGGGCGTTCGTAGTAAATTTGCTGAGCGGCCGCGGTAGTTGGCTGGACAGGGCTGTAACGTAGAGCTTGTACGGGTCTCTGAGGCTGGGGTTGAGGGGCTATCCTGTACTGCAGCTGTTGTTGCTGTGGCTGCTGCTGCTGCTGCTGCTGCTGCTGCTGCTGCTGTTGCTGCTGCTGTTGCACGTTGGTGGTCTCGATTAGATATTGCTGCGGCGCGACTGAGGGTTGAGGAGCTGCTATTTGGATCTTAGAACGGAGTTTTGTCGGTTTCTTACTGGGCTTAGTGATGTATCTATCCACCTGAAATTGAAAAATAAACAGTATAGTAAGTATTTGAGAGCAATGAAAAGCCAAGGAATGATAGCCAAAGCACTTGGTTTGACCTATAAAGCCGAGAATTGTGAATTTCAACCCCGGTTTGCACCTGAGTTTTTTCTTATATGCTCAGAGGATGACGATGATGTTACGTTGTGGCTGATAACCGTTCGGATCTTAATTTATAATCATGGACAGTAATCGTTTTTATAAAAGACCGAGAAGTAGGCAGGTATTGATATATCTCATAAGCGTTGATATACACCCTGTAACGGAACGAGGGGCTTTCCTTTTAACATCCGATTCTACTCACAATTACGAACAACTTTTAGTATGGAAGCAACATAGAAATCTAAAAAAAAAAATTGGATGGCCCATACTGAAGTGCTATGTTAGTTGCAAGTTTTGTATGGAGAAAAAATGTTTTTTTGTACGATTTCGTTGTTGGTCTCATACAAAAAGTTGATCGTAATTGTGAGTAGAATCGGATGTTAAAAGGAAAGCCCCTCGTTCTGTTACAGGGTGTATACAAACTAATCCTTTAAGTTTTTTTCTTTTAGTGTTTTTTTTTACATTATTGTGTCCATACCTGCTGATACTGCGCTGATGAGCTCTGCGTGGAGACCTGCTGGATTTGCTGCTGCACGTAGGCTGGCTGGCGATTCTCCTCCTGCCTCACGGGTTGGCTCAGCAAAGCCAGAAGGTCCTGATCGAAAGTCGCAGCAGAGTTGCCCGAGTCACTGACGGACAAGGCGGCTCCCACTGAAGCTTCGCCTCCATTGGTAGAGTAGTGTGGACGAGCGATCACTGCATGTGATGGTTGGAGAGAGACCTGCAGGACACAGTTTACTTGTTTAGTATACAAAGGTTAATATCATTGCAAATATTTCCTTAGATGGTAATTATAGTGAAAATAAACGGATCACTCACATCTCAAAACGAGTTTAACTCGACATGTTTCGGGCTAATCCGTAGCCCTTCCTCTCGGAGTCGCACGTCACGGCGGCTGCCAAACGTGAGTGCACGGCTGAGTGCACGTTTGGCAGCCGCCGTGACGTGCGACTCCGAGAGGAAGGGCTACGGATTAGCCCGAAACATGTCGAGTTAAACTCGTTTTGAGACGTGAGTGATCCGTTTATTTTCACTATGAGTGAGTCTCACGGTAGTTTCATGTTTAGATGGTAATTAATTATACTAGCCACCAATAAATCTTGAAAAATTTTGACAGCTTACGAAAAAAGACAGAGACGCTTAGAGACGTGAAGTGAATTAGTATTAAATATGTAAGTGTAGGTCATGTCGTGTGATTTAAAATGAACCGAATCAGTACCTCTACCATGAGTTTACACTAGTTTACGTGACCGTACTCGCTAGCGACGGCGTAAATTATTTGTATGGAGAATTGTGCAGTGCCTCTAGCGGTCACTTACGGAAGTACAATTCTCTATACAAAATCATTTACGCCGTCGCTAGCGAGTACGGTCACTGTAAACTAGTGTAACTCATGGTAGAGGTACAGGATCCAGTACCGTCAGTTGTTATTTTTGAGCTCAACCAAATACCACTAAGTAAACGAAACAGAAGGCAAGATGCTGAATGTACCTATTTAGTAAGAGCTACCAGTTTGACGTAGTACTTATAACCGACCAAGTAAGTGCTTTACTATTTTTTATGATAGTTCCTATATCAGAAAAAACAATACAGCTGATTTTTACATTGATTTGTAAGTGAAAATTAGTCTCTGTTGCTTCTCTGTTGTTTTAAATTCTACAAGTGATATTGAAACTCCGGGTAGTAAAGTAATTTCTCGGTCGTCTTTACACTAAAAGTTTAGCCTTCACATATTTTTTCATGCTTACACTTAAACTCTAAAGCCCACATTATAAGGCATAAACTAGGCTTTTTAACTAGGTAGGTACTCACTATTTTCCCTTTAATGTCGAAATTCAATATTTCCCTATCGAGACATACAATACTCTTACGCCAATACAATAGAAGTTAGTAAATAGTGAATATTTACATTTATTAGCAAACATTAATAGATATAATAATAACAGATTTGCCTTTGTTGGTATTGACATGTTAGTTAATATGTCGTATACGCTATTGCCTGTCTCCTTACATTAAATGTAAGTGTAATAAAATAAACAGTAAATATAATGTTCTAGTAATTTACTTATAAAAATTATACTGTTGTTGAAAATTTATGGCCCTTCCGTTTGAGGAATACTTATTATATCTAATAGCACGATTGTCGCTTGTCCCGAATGCGCTCTGGTGGTAATATGACATGTAAAAGAACCGTGACCTACTTACCGAATAATGTGATGATCATCATCATCCCAGCCTATATACGTCCCACTGTAGGGCACAGGCCTCCTCTCAGAATGAGAGGAAACGAATAAACGTTTCGATTTTATTTTGATACTAGGTTCATAGAAGCGTCTGGTTAGTGAACCACTAGACTGTTCGGTCGTCACTATAGTGTGATAGTAATAGTGGCCATTATAGGACCTTACCACACGTACTAAATTATTTTATTTCTCAATAACAATGCTAATGGAATGACGAGCGAACGACAAGGTTCTGTGGTGGCCTAGGAATCAAATTGGTTGACTGCAGTACCTATTCGTAACGACTGCCGCTGCAATGTGGTCAAAACGTTGCGGTAATTTTAGCAATATACTGTCGTGTTGTCGAGCCTGGTATGGAACCTATGTGTTTTTGGAATTTATGTGCGAAATTACATTTGAAATTTTCTGTGACCATTACGGTGAAGGAAAACCTGCACACACCTGCGAAGACATTCAATGAAGTGTTTAATGTTCCCAATCCGCACTGGACCCGCGTGGGAAGCCCTCTCATTCCAGAGGAGGGTAGTGCCTTACAGTTGGACGTATATAGGCTGATTGTCGTGATTAAGTGTATTACTTATGCCTCCATACCTGTCTTGTGCTCTGGGGCTCGAGATAGTAGAACTGTTGCAAGTTCTGTTTATGCTCCTGCTGTGGTTCGGCGTACAGTTGCTGCAACTGTTGGTTGCTCGCGAGCGGCGCCTTCCTCTCAGGCTGCAGCTCCAGGAGTTCTTGTGCGTTTAAGGAGAACACTTGACCTGGACGATATTCGTCTTCCGCAGCTCGGCTGTCAAGTAAAAATTATATTATTAATTAGCCTGGAGAGGTGTACAGAGTGTCCTACTGCAGGAGAAAGGCCTCCCTCCTTTTCCCAGTTCCTAAAGTACACGTCTAGGTTGTCCCGCCGAAACCTCCTGGGCCTAACTCGTCGCCTCCATCTATCTTGTGGGTTCCAGTCCGTGGCTATGTTAGCCCACCGATTTGGATCAATGTGGCTAGCGTGGCCTCCCCAGTCCCACTTCAGCTTGAAGTGAAAATTGTATTACGTCAAATTTGATATTTAGTCTGGAAATGTGTTGCCACTGCTGAGTAAAGCCTTCCCCTGTTCGAATCATCCCGATTTTGACCGATATCTAGCCAGTCTTTAAAAACACTTCCAGATCGTCCCGCCAGCGCCTGCTAGGCCTGCGAAGTCATCGTTACCTATTTTGTGGTATCCTGTTCATGGCTATTTAGCCCACCTAATTGTATACATACATTTTGTCGAAACGCATAGGTAGTAGTTACCTATACCTATTAATAATTAAGGGTCACACATAAAATTTCGCTCGCGTCTTCCTTGTAAACATGACAAGTTTTTTTTTAACCTATAACTGACCCGTGATTGACCCCTATCTCATTTGATGAAAAGTGCAGATGAGGCTAAAAGTGTATCTCACTGATTCAGGAACAGTCTATACAGATGATTTTTTTATGAAGTAGGGTGGCTAATAATCTTGTAGATCTCCGGATTGCAAGTGAGCACCATCACTCACGGACACCCGCAACTCAGAACATTACAGATGCGTTGCCAGCCTAGAGGGGTAAGATACAACACTTCATGTGTTGCTAATTTCACGGGTTGTCTTACTCTCCACTCAGAAACACAAGAGCGCAAGCACTGCTACTTGGCGCAGATGATGATGGAGATCCAGAAGTACCTTTTTTTTTAATTACAATTTAGCTCATAAAGGCTAATAAGCAATATTCATTTTAAGAATAACGTCCAATGACTTTTCTTAGTGTCTATTAAGGCGAAGCACTGTGTTCATGTGTTCTTCATTTAAGTCACTATCACTGTAACACTATGTCGAGTATGATTAACACTACACTAACTCAAAGGGTTTAGTCCTTTGCAGACCTTGCATTCGCAAAATAGTTGATTCACAATTTTGAAACGCTTAGAATTAAGGATTTACAACCTAAAATTTTTGATTATTACCTGAGACCCCTATCGTCATCTTGTGGCTCCTCAACGGGGGCAACTTGCTCCTGTAAAAAAAAGTTCAGAATTATTTTTTGTACTTTGCCTCTTTTAACTCTTTTATTATCATTTTCTGTCAGTTGATCTTTGTATTTCATGCGGTCCAGACGCTCTTTATCGACGTCGAATTAAAATAGTAGGTATGTAGAATTGCTAACTAATCATTATTAAATAATTTATTACTCAAATTCCGAACATTCATTTGCGTTGGTATAACACAAAGTACTGCATTTTGATTCGGTATTTTGTAATGCCTCATAGGGTTAGTCCTGAAAAGGCACTGCATAATTATAAAGGCTTGACCGATTTTAATATTCTTTTTTCTCTATATTTGGTAGGTCTGAGAATAGGTCGTAGGCTATTTCTATGCCCCTATTCCTTGCAGACGGAGTCGCGGGCAACAACTAGTATCAGTGTAAGAAATCGTTATAAGTAGGTACAAAGAGATAAATAACAGCCTGGCTAGGACACTATTAACACCCCTCTAACAGTTTTACATGCTCACAACCTCTGATCAATGTTAAATACCCTTTATCTATTCATAAAAAAAATAAACTGTCAGTGACAAATTGTCAGTGGCATATAAAGAAAATCGAATGTTTATCTACAATTAGCGCTTACGAATATACTTAGGAGTAAGCTATTAAGAAAATCTTGAAATAATCTTGTAAATAACGTAATGAAATGCATTTATTTCTGAAATGTGCTGTCGACGCAACGCTAAGTCCGCTACCGTCTCGTTTAGTGTCAGCTAAGGCTTATAAGGATTAAGGATTTACTGCATGGTTCGTAAAGTAGAGATTCCTTCCAATGCCTTCGTTCTAGATTTTTTTTAAGTAGTAAAAAGCGATTTGTTTTTTGTTTGGGTAGAGTTCTGAAGCGTTTCAAACGCCATATCCCGTATTTTATAGAAATAGGGAACAATCACGGGTTAGTTTATTTAAAAAAGTGTTTAGATTTTTAACCGGAATAAGATTTACCGGTAAGATTGAAATGCATACGGAAGCCGTGCAGTAATCGCATGCTTACAGCTCATGCGTGTTAATAGCCCTAATGAATACATCGTGAACATCGCTATGATTGATGATCGTTAATGGAGAGATCGATGCCGAGCCGTAAATCGTCTTTTTCAAATCGAGTTCACAATAATGTTATGAAGCCTTAATTAAGTATATTACTTGTCAGATCATACTGCAATAGTTAATCGATTTAATGATCGATATAGGATAGGCAAACAATCTCAGTAAAAAAATAAAAAAAAAGATTTGTAAAATTTTATCATTTATATTATTAGTGGGATAAGATACTGTAGCTTTGAAAAGATTATACTATCGTACACCGCGATGCATCTTGTGGTACAAAACCACAAATTAGCTGAATCAGTGGCAAATTGATGTTGTCACAACAGCTAATGTCATAACACACGCGTCGAATTACGTGTTACAGGCGCGTGCGGTGAAAGCCGGGGAAAAATGAGACAATGCGGCGATTATCGGCCATTTTCGAAACCGGAGGCGCCGGCGCAGCAATCGTTTGTATAGTCCAAGTAAGTGCTTTACCATTTGTTAGGATAGATCCTACACCAGAAGAAAAACAAGACTGGTTGTCAAATTATAATAATAATAATAATCATGGGACGATTGATACCAATTGACCTAGTCCCAAACTAAGCAAAGCTTGTACTATGGGTACTAGACAACGGATACTTAGCCATACTTATATAGATAAATACATAGTAAACATCCAAGACTCGAGCACAGGATATTCGAATTTTTCACACAGATACCTGCCCTGACCAGAAATCGAACCCGAGATTCCAAGCTTCATAATCAGGTTCTCTTACCACTGGGCTATCCGGTCGTCGTCACATTGACTTGTGTGTGAAAATATCCTTTGATATTTTTAAGTCGTACAACTGACATTGAAAAAAAAAAATATGAAAAATGTTTATTGGTTTACACAAACAGTTTTAACAAATTGGGGTTGGGATCTTCTTATAAGCAAAAACAATGCTTGTGCCCGCCCCCCACTCAGACCCCGATCCTCCACTCAGAGTACTCATGAGTATAAACCAATTGACATTGACCTGGTAAAGAAATTTCTTGGTCGACTATACAACGCGTTGATACGATAACAAGATTGCTACTTCCAGGTAATCGTAATTTAGAATTTCTATGCCCCAAGGTAAGCCGTGGTAGCTTAGTGGTTTGACCTATGGCACTTCGAGCAGGTCGTGGGCTCAAATCCGGACTCGTTTCTAAGTTATTCGGAATTATGTACGAAATTACATTTGAAATTTACCACGAGCTTTTTGGTGGAGGAAAACTTTGTAAGGAAATCTGAATAAGAATTAGAATTTAATGATTTTTTTTAATGGGGAATTTTTAGGGTCTTTTAGTCCAAAATCACGAGCACTGTTCATTTTGTAAAAGACAAGTGTTCTTATTTTTTTTATCAGTTTTGTGACTTTTTTCATACAGTTTATAGGGTAAATCGCCAATAATTGGCCACCCTTCAATAACAGGCCCCCTCGTACTGAAAATGAACTCTGTTCCCCTACAAACAGAATTCCATTTAGTATAATGTGGCCAGTTATTGAAGAGTGACCAATTAACACCTTATACTAAAATTAATTTTATTATGGGTGAATAGAGTACATTTTTAGTATGAGGTGGCCAGTTATTGAACGGTAGCCAGTTATTGGTGATTTACCCTATGTCTCGTCACAAAATGGACACGAAAAAATCATATGGAATTTTATGGTTTTTTTTTGTCATCAAAATCAATAGCGCCTGATTCTGAGTAAGATAACTCCAAACTACCCAATTCTAAAAAAAAAAATGCAAGGTAATTTATTTTATCGAAAATGCCCTGTTTCCTTGCTGTATAGTGAGATCAATTTCAGTATTAATTCTGTCCCATGTCTGCGAAACGTTGAGAGAGACAGAAAGAGAGAGAGAGAGAGAGAGATGTTTATTTACACATATTCAATACACAGGAAATACAGTTGACAGGAAAAGATACAAATACGTTACGATAACGATACGTTGCGATAACGTATTACAATTAAAACATAATGTTTATAACCATCTTACTTTGTGATTAACACTGATAAATACGCAAAAATATATATTCTCACCGGGCTGTTAAAGCAAAAATTACGAAAGGCATTAAATACTAAAGCACGTTAAGATCCCATGTGAAAATCGAGTCTATTCAACACTTTAATGGAGGTGAAGAAAAATGCGACCCACATAAAACACTCTGCAATAAAGTTATCCATAAAACGTCCACCATTTTTAATGATCATTCCATCACATATTTATATAAAAATGTCACAGTATTTTTTTAAAGCTGATATGATGATATTTCCGCATTATTTCTTCTAACTCTCTAGCTCTTGACCGCGACTTTTGTCCACCCAAATCGACTTATGAATGGTAACGCATATTATGTTTAATGCATTGTTTTAGTGGTCTAACTAAAGCCATTTTCGAATTATTTCCTCTCAAATGAAACCGGCTTGGCGCACAGACAGTTGCATAGTTTCAAAGTCTGACGAAAACACAAAAAGTACAAAGGCAGAAATATTTTTGTGTTTGATACATAAGTACTACTACAATACTTACTACTCCTAAGATTTAAATCCACACGCGTACGTGCAAAGACTTAACTGGAAAATTAAAGGAAACGACAAGATAAATTACTTTACGCACTTAAAATATTCTATCGTCTATAATAATAATATATACACATCACAATAGTGTTGCGATATCTAGATATTACCCCTACATTTACGTATATGTGTAATTTTTTTTTTTAAGTAAGGTAAACGTCCCTGTGCTCGACACTAACCCAATACATGGCACCTTCAATCTTATGTCATAGTAAGAGAGGTGACAGATGGGTGTCATCTACTGGGCGTTGAGGTGTCGAGCATCGGTACGTTTACCTTACACTGATTTGCACGTGAATTTTTTTGTAATATCCTATATATAATACGTGATTTTCATGTTAAAATATTTCAGCACTCGTAAAAGGTCCGCGTTTAGTTTAATTATGATCGGGTCAACCGAACTGCATGCACATACTCAAATAAGGGGTAATTGATAACATGACAGAAAATACGATAAATTGATTTACACACCACAATAATCATCTACTACCCACTAATGAGATTCGGAATCACATTCAAATTGGCTCCAATTCAAATGTAATTTAATTTGCTGCACGCGAGGCTTTGTGCTTCAACATAATTTGCATAATAATATTATGTTTATGTTTATTACGAGTAAGACAGTTGATGAAAAATTTAGGAAAACAAACGTTTGCGTACTGTACTTGTTACTCATACATGGTTTTTGATTAACAGCGTCATGAATTAACGTAAATAAACCGAGGAAACTTTTGCAACTAGAAAACTATATATAAGCTTGAATATACTCGGTAACTATGCTGATAAACTGGTACAATCAAATATTTATTAATAGTTCTTCCACCACAGTACGAAAGTAGGTAAGGTAAACGTCCCTGTACTCGACACTGACCCAATACATGGCACCTTCAATCTTATGTCATAGTAAGAGAGGCGACAGATGGGTGTCATTTACTGGGCGTTGACGTGTCGAGCATTGGTACGCTTACCTTATCTTAAATTTTCTTTTTATGTAGGAGCCCTACACTATAATATATTTTTAACAAAAACTGACCCATAAACGTGACGACGTTTTAAGACGTGAGTGATGCGTTTATTTTTACTAAAAACTGACCCTATTTCACTTGGTGAAAGGTACAGATCAGGCCAAAGGTGTCAGTATCTCACCAGTTCAGTAAAAGCCTATTTACTCTAGCCTTGAGCTCCAGGTTGTATCCATGTACCGAACAAGTGTAGAAATACAGACGATGGGAGCAAGTTTGGATTACTTAACAGTACGTATTAAGAAAGATGAAGCGAGTTGCTTTGTGCGGACCAATGGAGTACTAACCACAATAAGGGTGAAGACGCTGCCCCCGCCTAGACGTCCGTTGGTAAAATAGAGATGGAGAAATTAAATCATGTAGTTCCTGCGTACACTCAAAAAAACAGACAAATAAGCAACACTACAACAGTGTTCAAAGCTTTGTAGCCTGTCCCCGATCGACGCAACGGAGTCGCAAGCAACAGCCGGTTCATACTTAATATCACACAAAGATCACACAAAATAAAGCGGCCAGTAGTAAGTGATCCTAATGTTTTGGATTGATGCAGAATGCTAAATAGTTTGACCCGTGTGAACAGAAGGTAACATAATGTTAACTCTTGAGACATTATCTGCATACATTTATATTTTGTAAGCTAAACGATGTTTGGATTCCCGCCGTATCAGAAGAAATGCAATGCTTTGTTTACAAAACAAAAGTAGGTACGAATTCTATGTTCGCTTGCCGATATTTATCAGAAGGCTAATTTAATATTACGCGAATCTATCTATTTACTTACTAATTACTTTTGCAACAGATTAAAGGAGACAATGGGTCGTGTGAAGATTTCACACTGGAACAATGTGCAAGATAAGCGATGTCTGATATCCCATAATGAGGTTGGTTACTTATTTGAGGATGATCTACAACTTTTATGAAGGTTTGCGTAACTAACTAGGCTAAATTTTATTGTTGTTGAACTCTGTTATGTGGACATTATTGTAGCTCTACTTCCTACATCTTTTGCTCAGTATCTTTATGATATGATTGAAACTTGTAACTTACAATTATCTACGTAACTAGACGTAATTATTGATATTAAGAAAAATCGTAACACTTCTGTGATTATAAGTGAACCGTCCGTTTATGTTATTATTAAAAATGTATAATGTCAAATTGCAGTACATGCAATCATATGGTTATCTTAATTTTCCTAAATAATATCGATACCGGAAATCTCAAATGGCGTAAAGAACAAAAATGCCAAAATAAGTCTTAAATGCCATTCGATAGGGAAAAAAAAGCAGGCATTTAAGACTCATTTTCGCATTTTTGTCCTTTACGCCATTTGAGATTTCCGGTATCGATATGTCGTAAGTGAACTTCATGAGGAAGTGAATTTATTTACAAATGTACCTATGTCATTTCGCCAACATAGAAATTATAGTAGTGTAGTAGGAAGGTACATAGTAATTATTGTGTCATTTATTTTTCAATGAAAAATAAAAATATTTTTAGTGCAAGATGTAGTACCAGAAATTTGAATAACTTCCGTAAGCGAATTTCAAATTCAGTTTTCCATTCCCGACTCTACATGTGAAAGTAACCCGCTTCTATTTACTACAGCATCATAAACAATATCATCACTAAGTAGATTTTTGCTAGTATTTTCTATTCAACCATTCGAGATCTTATTAAGGTCGCATACCATTAATTAAGGCCAACAAATTCGCAAGTCACCCTCAAGCTGAAGAAAGCTTTGACCTGAATTAATTTCGCAAACTTGATTCAATCTTTGACATTGAAGAAGTTTTCTTTATCTTAATTTGTGTATTATGACAAAACGGAACCTCGCTGACTTTTCAAAAAAAAATTATTTATTTTTTTAATTTATTTTGAAGAACTAGGGTATTGTGAAAGCAAAACACTAAAATTTAATTCAATACAGGCTATACAGGATGTTAAATAAAAAGATATCTGGCAAAAATATTTTTTTCAAAAAAACAAATGGCTAATCTCAAAAACCATGCAACTTGGCATAGTAAATGTAATTAAAAATTTTCAATATGACCGTAACTATCACCTCTACACCCTGCTGCCTAATACCTTGTATAACATATATTTCTAATTCCTATACATATAACAACAAACGATTAAAAATTAAATTAAATCCAATATTGAAGGGTGTTCTAAGCAACCAATATAAAATAATCTATAAAATAGTCTCTGCTAACACTGGATTTTTATAAACAGTGGATATTTTGACATACCTTCAGAGTACGGAAGCTTCAGTGCCTGAGTCGGACTTTTAGGGTTCCGTACCCAAAGGGTGCATGCGGTTCTATTACTGAGACTCCGCTGTCCGTCTATCTGTCTGTGTATTCTTCTGTCACAGGGCTCTATTTATTGATTTGAATAATTTTTATGGTCTTTCTAAAAGTAATCATTTACAACATTTGTATTTTATTTAAGTAATATAATTTGATGTCTTTCCATGTTTTAGAAATTCTTGTACTAAAATAACAATTTCATTTATCTGCACACTCTACCACTGACAATGTCATATCATGTATTAGTTCAAAAATGACATATGAGCTCAATCCCTTTCTAAACGCGGTTTGATATTAACAGTTCGGTCTTTAGGTTAAATCGTGTAACAGAAAATAACAGAACGGCAACCAAAGCCATGGACTTCTACTGAAGGAAATTAACTACTAGGTTCAACGTTAGATTACATCGTTACGGTAACCGCAGAATAGAAAGAAGAATGATTTATACAACGCGATTTGTGGCACTGCCTTTCTCTAAGGAACAGGTGATTAGGGACATCAATTTATTTTATATCTTTTTTGTGTGACCATTTTGTAGTTGACATACTTGACATCTACATTTATTTAAATGTGTCGTGATTTGGGGGAATGACGTGGACTGGAGTATTTTGATTACGTGTAACATTAATGAAATCAGGGTTATAAAAATAGCAATAGGGTTAATAAAAATCTATTGAAGTTAGAGGGGTCAATTTTCAGTACATTGAAGGCCCATTCCTACAAATACGTTGAGTTTGGGCAGCTAAAAAAAATGGGTCCGTTATAAAAAATGTGGGTCCCTAAAATGTAACAAAATGAATCAAATCGGAGCCGGAGAGTTGGGTACCTTTCCTTGTTAGTAAAATAAATATTGGTTATAGAAAATCCACAATAGATTGACTGATACAGGCGTTACTCTGGTAGAGGTCCTATCAATCAACTATAACCAATTAGCAGAAAGGTAACTAACTATCTCTAAGCCGTGTGGTCTACGGTTTGAACTATAGCCTCTTAAGCAGAGGGTCGTGGGTTCAAATCCCGGCTCGCACCTCTGAGTTTTTCGGAATTTATGTGCGAAATTACATTTAAAATTTACCATGAGTTTACGGTGAAGGAAAACATCATAAGGAAACCTGTATACACATTCGAAGAAATTCAATGGTGTGTGTGAAGTTCCCAATCCGCACTGGGCCCGCGTGGGAACTACGGCCCAAGCCCTCTCATTCTGAGAGGAGGTCTGTGTCCAACAGTGGGACGTATATAGGCTGGGATGATGATGATAATGATGTAGATAGCTGGACTTCTGTAATAACACATAGGCTACTTTTTATCCCGATTTATAAGATCAGGATGAAATACTGAAATCAACATACCAAATTTTATTCAAATCAGTCCAGCCATTTTAGCGCGAAGGAGTAATAAACACATACACATGTGCGCGCGCGCGCACTCACAAATTTAACTTTAACATATTAACTTTCAACTTTCAATTGCCAAATTTCAATCGTGTTACGAATTGCTTTTTTTTTGGCGACTAGATAATTGATCCCATGCTATTTTCAAAATCAAACCAAGAACGGTCATTTCGAATCAAATATAGATTTGGCTCGATGCCTAATGCTAGCCTACTGTGCCTATTCAACCAATTTTGAACAGTATATAATCATGCAGCTATTCCTACATCGGTTCTAGCAGATGTCGTGCTAAAGCTTTGAATATTTGCCGCCTTTTAAGCCCAGTCATTTACTAGTACTAGTACTGGGTTGTGTTGTGACGAAATGTAGGGCACAAAAGTGAAAGGGCGATACTGAGGACATAAGCTGCCCGTTAAGTCGCCGGTTACAGGTATAATGTGATATTAAGTAAGCTGATACAGTTTATTGATAAGAGTATTCAAATGGCTAGTATAGTCGTTAAAATGTGCCCGAGGTCTTAGCATGTAACATTTATTGCGGACGTAAAGCATCCATCCTTATAACACTCGCTTAATAGTCGGAAAAGGATATTCGCTTCGTGTCTGTGACAAACTTATCTTGCTAGGCCTAATGCAGTTAAAAGAGCCTTTATAGTCAAATTTCCTAGAGCCCCCTGTACAGTAATACGAAGCCAGCAATTGCCGTTACGCCCGAGGCGAATATAGTGCTTTTCTGAGTAATTGAAAAAGGAACCAACAAACAAAAATAAATGAATGTGTAATTGAAATAAATAATTTAATGCGATCCTGCAAGAACTATGCATTTTTCCCGGATAAAAACTACCCTATGTACCGTAAACTTGGGTGCCTTTGCTCAAATTAAGGCACTTTTAATAGTTTTAAAATCGCTATAAAGTCGACAGTGTCTATAGTGAATGGTTAACTTATAGACAAAAAGACGATCGATGAAAATATCTACAAATAATAGCAAATGCTAGCAAATAATAACTATTTTTTAAAGCCGCAGTTCAAAGTCACCCCGGTTTACGGCACTTTCGAGGTTTTAATACCATCTCCATACCGGATTTCATCTAAATCGGTTCAGCGGTCCAAGAAATCTATACTAATATATAAAGCTGAAGAGTTTGTTTGTTTGTTTGTTTGTTTGTTTGAACGCGCTAATCTCAGAAACTACTGCTCCGATTTGAAAAATTCTTTCAGTGTTAGATAGCCCATTTATCGAGGAAGGCTATAGGCTATATATCATCACGCTAACTCCAATAGGAGCGGAGCGGACCGGAAGAATGTTTCAAAATCGGGGGTTTTTCAAGTAAAACTTCTATAGGCGCTAATCTCAGGAACTACTGCTCCGATTTGAAAAATTTTTTCAGTGTTGGATAGCCCATTTATCGAGGAAGGCTATAGGCTATATATCATCACGGTAACACCAATAGAAGCGGAGCGGAGCGGAAGAATGTTTCAAAATCGGGGGTTTTGAAGTAAAACTTCTATATAGGCGCTAATCTCAGGAACTACTACTCCGATTTGAGAAATTCTTTTAGTGCTAACACCAGGGGGGGGGGGGGGTTGAGGGGGGGCGGTGAGGGTGCGGGGGAGGGGGTGCGGGGGCTTCGGAGGGGAGATTCAAATTTCATTGATTTGCACCGTTTTCGAGATATTTGACAAAACACCAAGGGGATGGGGGGGGGAGCGGGGGAGGGGGGGGGAGAGGGTGTGGGGGTGTTAAAGGGGGATGAAAATTTCATTGATTTTGCCGTAGGATGCACCGTTTTCAAGATATTTGACAAA
Source organism: Archips crataeganus (assembly GCA_947859365.1). Classification (NCBI taxonomy): domain Eukaryota; kingdom Metazoa; phylum Arthropoda; class Insecta; order Lepidoptera; family Tortricidae; genus Archips; species Archips crataeganus. Next base: position 9,681,183 of record OX402066.1, on the reverse strand, counting down.
AACACCAAGGGGGTGGTGGGGGTTGGGGGGGGGGGAGGTTAGGGGGGGTGCGGGGGAGGGCGCGTGGGAGAGGGTGTGGGGGTATTAAAGGGGGGATGAAAATTTCATTGATTTTGCCGTAGGATGCACCGTTTTCAAGATATTTGGCAAAAAAAAACTTGAAGTAAAACTTCTATAGGGCACGCTTGACTTGGGATGGGACGAACGCGGGTGTGCGGGGGGTGCTGTGTGGGAGGGCGTGCAGGGGGTGCGGAGGGGTGGGGGGGGGGGGGGGTTCGGGGTTGCTGTGCGGGGGGAGTGCGGGAGGGAGCGGGTTGGAGGGTGCGGGGGGTTGCGGGGGGGGTAATTTTTTTATTATCGAGGAACTAAGGAGAGCCAGAATTGATGAAAAAGCAAATTGGATAAAAAAAATAAGCTGCCCAAATTACTAATACCACGCGGACGGAGTCGCGGGCAAAAGCTAGTCTATTATATAAAAATCCCGTGTCACGGTGTTACTTTGTTACCGAACTCCTCCGAAACGACTTGGCCGATTTTTATGAAACTTTTTTCTCTACACTCGGTAGGTCTGAGAATAGGTCGTAGGCTATTTTTTACCCCCCCCCCCCCTCATTCGGCGCGGACGGAGTCGCGGGCAACAGCTAGTATAATTTAAACTATACTCTACTGTACAACACACTACAAACTTTATACTCACTAAGTATACTAACTAGTAGTAACTCGTATATACTTCTTTACAGTAGTTATAAGTATTGTAGAAATTATACTAGTTATTTGACTTGTAACCTTTACTATTTCACCGGATATGATATAGAGAGTCCCTATCGACAAAAACTGCATAGTTTACCTGTTTTCTAGCCGTCCTGTAAATGAGGTGAGCCGGTACAGCTTCGTCTTGAGTTTGCCGTTTGTCTTTGTTCGGTACAGGCTCTGCTGCATCTTTCGTCTCTTTCACATCAGCTGCGCGAGCGCAGAGGATGATTGCTGGAACAATAGAAAAAAAGTTTTAGTTGGTTATCAATCACGATCGTTTTACTGTTTCTTACTGTCACACAGAATAGGATGAAGAAGAAAGAGATAGAGAGTGTTATCGCGAGCACCCGCGCGTTAGACAATACGGCCTTTAGCCTCACTTTGTTGTTTACAAACTTCTTATTTGATCGTTATTGTAATCGTAAGCGGTACTACTGTTAACGTAAAGCTTAGTTGGTTAGTTAAATAAATTCCTGTGTCGACTATACATAATTATTATAACAAATATGCACTAGTGATGTGCTGGATGGTTAAAAATATATCTACCTGTATCCGTGGATATTTGCCGTAAAGATCCGCGGATATGGATTTCAACTTTCTTACTCAGTGGGTGGGTGGGCGTGAAGTTTTGCGTGACAGGACATGTTTCGTCTTTCTTTTGTTTCGTTGATAGTTTAGTGTGGCAATGGGCAGCATAGATAAAGACATAAAAAATAATTAAATGAAATTCTACAGTTTTTCAATGTTACCTAATCTACACGTAGAATTTTATCTATTTATTGAAAATTAATAACGTAAAAGATCCATAAAAGATCCCAAAATGTAACGATACAGATACAAATATTTCTTTTCCCTCGGATATCCACGGATGTCCGGATATCCGGCACGTCACTGCTATGCGTAGTAGTATTATATTTTTTGATGCTAACGATCCTCAATTATGGCCGAGTTCAAAACTGCCGAGTCACTAATTTGCGCTGTTCTCTCCAGAAATAAATTAGCCTAATTATAATCAGGAACTGATACAGATTGGTTGACAAAGACAAGCCTAGCGCTATTAATAACAATTACGTCACTTAAAAAGCTCTGTTTTTTATTACTTGAATTTTAAAACAAACCATTTGGTCCTTAATTGGGAAGTAATTCGATCATGTCGTTTGGATTTTTTAAGCAATTATGCTCTTTTCAATTAAGGATAATTCAGTAGACGTTGATAGGGCATTTTTGTAACCTGCTTTGCTTGGTACAGTCAAACAAATTGAATCGTGAACCACTGAGGAAACTTTTCACAGAAAATGTCACAATGACATCGCATTGCTTAGCAAGAAAAATCATTATGACGCTTACTGTGAAAAATGGGTCAGAAATCAAATGGCACACAGATACCTTTAGGCCTATTTTGAAAAAGGTTCATGTATTTCGTCTAGCATACATCTTTACTAAAGAACAACCTAGATCAATTTCAAATAAGAAAAGAGGTATTTTTGGGAAGACAGAGACCGCAGTACAGGGGTTTTTTACATCGGCCTCGCTGTAACAGCGCCATACATATTGCCATACGGGCTATACCATTTGAATCGAAGATTCTACATGCTTAAGAATATAAGACGAAAGTTTGCTAAATGGCTGTTAGAATGCTGCTTTTATAGTGTAAAGTGTGGCGTGGGGTTGCGACCGAGTGGGCAATGAGTATAGACGGCTCTCGGTTATGGAATACACTATATGACTAACGGCTAAGAGCTTATACATACTAGTCTTTACAGGTAGGCGGTAGAGCTGAGTTCAGCGAAACAGTAATGCTTCCAGACAGACTGGTTCAAGGTATTGTAGGGTATTAGATACTTATTGCTTAAGGACATTCCTGACCACCTCGGTATCTGGGAAACCCATCACAAAAGAATTTTAGAACTTAGTTTAAATTACGTCAGATTAATTGATAAGCAGTTATAATTAATATAATTTAATTTAATAATTTACATCCGTTTTTTAATGATTCTGACGTGTTTTACCTAATTGACCATGATCAATCGATGAGCGATGGTTTTATTGATTTAAAAAATTTGATAAATATTTGCATGTCGATTTCTGGTCGTCTGTACGAGTATATTAAGCCACACATATAACATCTTGTACTTATTTTATGTGTTCTGGTAAGTAAGAATTCTTATTATTTGCATGAACGACGGTCCAGTCATTCTATGTAGGTACCTATCCCTATGGATACTTACTTATTCGAATAAAATATCATATTACCGACGGCTCAGCAAGCTTCCAAAAAGTTTTTTCATGACGTCTGCGAAATGGATAATAGTATGAAATTCATGAAAAAAGCAAAAATCTACCAAATACGTTTGTAATTATCTACTTCAATAAACACGGCTTCCAAGGCTGGATTACGTTCCCTTTTTTCTCGGATTTTCTTGGATTTGGACGAATATTAAGAACTAAACCTTTTGGGCTATTTTATAAAGTTTTTCATCCAGCACGAAATAAATACGAATGACTTTTGAAGGCACGTCTAGCCGTCTAAATGGATAAAAAATTTTATAATATTGAGTAAAGGTAAAAGTGAGTAATAAACATCTTAAGATAAAACATAAACGTGAAAAATTTTAGCCAAGTTCAATACTAAAAATATGCTTGGTTGTGGACTTCACCGACAAAAGGACTGATATCTAAATGGGTTCCAAGTTCTCGATATAATAGGGGCGTTCAATAAAAAGTGAGAATGAGTATGTTATAAACAACTTTTACTAAATGTAATTTTATTTTTCGACATAGTCACCATTTAGCATAATACACTTATTAAATCTTTTTTCTAAACTTAAAATTTCATTTTTAAAAAAGGTCTCATCTTGAGTACTTAAAAAATCTTGTACTGCAGCGACTACCGCGTCGTCGTCTTCAAATTTCTGGCCTTTCAGGTATTGTTTCAATCACGGAAATAGGTAGAAATCACTGGGAGCGAGATCTGGTGAATACGGAGGATGCTTAAGGATATCGAACCCAGCATCACGAATTGCAGCCATTGCAACGGCGGACTTGTGTGCCGGGGCATTGTCCTGGTGGAACAGCACAACTTTCGAGAGTTTACCTCGCCGTTTTTCGCGGATATCATTGCGCAATGTTGCTATTTGTTTGGCGTATAATGTGCCCGTAATAGTGGCTCTATGCTCGAGATACTCAATCATTAATACCCCTTTACCATCCCAAAAAACAGAGCCCATGACCTTACCGGCAGATGGGCTCACCTTGAATTTCTTCGGAGTTGGAGATGATGGCCTTTTCCATGTCATAGACTGCAGTTTCGTTTCAGGGTCGTAATGATGGAGCCATGTTTCGTCCATTGTTATAAATCGCGCCAAAAAAAGTTCCCGGTCTTGCTGCATCAGGTTCAAAGCTTCTTGACAAATCTCTAGTCTAGTTTGTTTTTGCGTGTCAGTAAGCATTCTTGGTACCCAACGCGCAGATACCTTTTTCATACCCAAGCGTTCATGTAAAATATTATGCACGCTCCCCGTTGAAATCTTTACATTTTCAGCAATAAAACGAACCGTGACACGACGATCCGCCAAAACTGAGTTTTTGACTTTTTTCACAATTTCTTCAGTTACTGCTGTAGTAGGGCGTCCGGAGCGGGGGTCGTCCATTGCCGATGTTCTTCCACGTCTAAATTCGGCGCACCAACGTGCGACTGTCGAATACGGAGGAGCATTAGACCCTTAAGTGTCCCGCAAATCCAAATTGAATTGGTCCGTAGAAAAATTTTTCAAACACAAGTATTTGATAACGGCGCGCAGTTCAATTTTCTCCATTTTCGCTAACGTACTCAATAGCATTGCAAAGAAATTACCGAATTTTTTTTTTAAACAAAAGACAGTTAGTTTTTTTTTTCATAGCAATCAGCTAGATAGATTAGCTTTACCGGCCAGTGTTTAATTTCCTAATATTGAAAGAGTTTGCATCTCATTCTCACTTTATATTGAACGCCCCTCGTAATCCTGAAATCTATTTATAAGAAAAAATTACTTCATAAACAAACTAAGTACAAAATTCTGTTTCTTTATTTTTTCTGCTACAACAGTGTTTGATATTTAAAAATATAAATTCTTAAATTGAATTGTCAAGTAATGTACCTACACAAAGTATATAACTTATTATGTCAAATTGAACCTTAAAATTTTACTTGGCTAAGGACCATGGACAGATATGTCCCCACCCACCAACAGGAACGAAATCATGTCTCATTTAATAGATATTGGCACGGCAACCTGATGATTTTTTTACTATGACGAGAATCGCCCTATGTATGGGGTTTTCTTGGAAACTGTATTTTGTTTTTATCTATTTTTTGCTCATTTCATTGAAAGAAAGAAATAAAAATCATAGTTTCTTTTGCTCGAACTTGGCTTGACGCGCTGCCACGAGTTTAGATCACATTGCAGGTAAGTTGAGCGTAAAATCCAATTTAAATTAAAGTAAAACTTAATGTTCCGAAAACTTAATATTTTTTCTAGTAGGGTTCAAAAATACACTCGCCCTCTTAGTGGGTACTTAACCTACCGCAAGGGAACGACTTAATGACCGTTCTTCAAGGTCGAGGTGTCGTTATTCCATTTTTCTTAATAGGATTTTATTTTAATCATGTTTAGGTGACCTTTGTTACGAATCATAGAACATTAGACGTGGAACAGTTACCTACTTCGATCTTGAAGCTTTTAAAGCTTATTTAAAAAAAATTCGTGATACCTTAGTGGTTTGACCTAGAGTGGTTTTTTTTTAAATTTATGTGCAAAATTACATTCGAAATTTACTATGAATTCAATGGTGTATATAAAGTTCCCAATTCGCACTGGGTCCGTGTGAGAACTACGGCACAAGCCCTCTCATTCTGAGAGGAGTGCTGTGTGCTGCAGTCGAACGTAAGTAAGCTAAGCTGGGATGATGAAAGTCTAATATTTATTTTTGAGATATCATAGAATATTATATTCAACGAGTTCCATCTATATTCCTCACTTCTTTCTATTGTAAAAGGTTGCCTGGAAGAGATCGCTCTGAAGTGATAAGGCGCGCATATGCGCGCATAAAGCAATATTGCTTACTTTGTAATTTTTTCTCTATCTTACCTTGTTTTCTACACTATTTATTATACAATCATCGTTATCATTACAGCCGAAAGACATCCACTGCTGAACATAGGCCACCCCCAAGGCTCGCCAAACAGATCGGTCTTGTGCCATCCGCATCCAACGCGTTCCAGCAACCATAATCAGGTCGTCGCTCCATCTTGTTGGAGGCCTACCTATATTGCTTGGTTTATTATACATGTATGGTGTTAAATAAAGAGTCGTTGTATTGTAGTTATCATACACTACGTAGGTTTGTATATACGTCTTATCGCAGGGCGTAGGGCTCCTCACACAAGTTCTATGCCTACAGTTCCCTATACTTATAGGGAATTTCATGCACACCTTTAAAACTACGCAGCCGCAGATATGTGTGTCTCCTTTCCATAATTTGATATAGTCCTAACAGATATACTATAAGTATATAAGTATGGAATACAGTAGTAAAGTAAAAGGGTTCCCGTATATGTCAGTATTGAACTGCCTATAAACATTGTTCAAATTCTCGAGCCAAATAACCACACAAGTCCGTTAAACTATTTAGCTCAAGAGATCCGAAATCACTCGTGAGCTAAACCCAAACATCTGAGGTATTCTGATACTTATCGCAACTTGGCGGCTAACTTAGCACCGACAACATTCAAAACCTAGTTTAGGGACTAAATAGTTGTCCGGTGTCCTCTTGAACCAAGGACGTGTACTGTCACTTGACTACGCACTATAGCTAGACCGTTTCAATGAGTCCTCACCAGCGCGGTACGGTCAGCCAAGAAAGTGGTCTACGCAGTTTTGACAAAATATTCTGTGAGATCTAAATATCGCTAAGTTTGACTTTTCTTTAGTCACTGTCATAATATTATTGCAAAGGAAAATCGACCTCGTTGTATTATGACGTGCAAATGAACTTCGACCTTAGGGTGGTAGACCATACTTTTGGCCGATGGTACAGCGGTTGGGAGGTTTGATGAAGAAGGGGCCGAGAAGGGTGCGGGCGGCGAATACGCCTCTTGTGCCTGCCGCCCGTACCTCTCTCGGCCTCCTTTGTCGTCATACCCCCCCAGCCCCTGATCCGCACGGGCGTCGACTCATTTTAACGGTTTAGCTATAACTGTTGAGTGAATCGTTCTTTGAAGTTACATTGTATTCCATGAATGTGTGACACAGGACTGGTATATGTTTGCCGTGGTGAACCTTGGGAGAGGCTTATGTTCAGCAGTGGACGTCTCTCAACCGAAATGATGATGAAGATAGTTAAAATTTTGAAACTAGTATCTGCAATAGAAACCGAAACCAAAATCTAAATAATATGATTTGAGACCGATTCTAGCGTATTTGTTTTGAGTTTGCATGCGCTGTAACTTTTTAGGGTTCCACACCCGAAAGGTGACAAGACGGAAGCCTATTAATATCGCTACACTGTTCATCCATCCGTCAGTCTGTCTGTCGGTCTGTGGTGTCAAACATAATCTCTTTATAGGTAGGTACCATAAACGTGGGTGACTTGAAACTGCGGGGCGACTTTAAAAAGTAGTTTGCCGACTAACTTGTTAGCATTTGCTGTTACCTGTCGATGTCTTCACCGCTCTTCTTTTTGTCTACATGTCAACCATTTACCTCATATGGAGAATATCGATTTTATAGCGATTTTAAACTATACCTACTAAGCACCCCGCTTTACGGTACTCAAAGATGCCGTCGATAACATTAGATCATTGTAACTAAAACTTAAATACGTACAAGATTAAGAGAGTGAATCAAAAAATATGTCTAACAAATTAAAAGCAATTACTATAAATGCCAACTCAGTCACGAGCGTACTCTAATTCATTTTACTCTCGTTCGATTACCTCATATTTTGTGCAAAAAGTAATTAATAAAAATTAATATGGTTCATTAAATAAAATGTTAACGATTTCGGTTCAAAGTTTGAAAGTGCCTTGTTTTCTGAACGGCGGCTAGACCTAGTTGGCCTAGTTCCCAGACTCTTAAGTTGAACGATCACAGTAGCACTTAGCTAAATTATTTGCATAGCAATGTTACCCTAGCCGCTTCAATGTCAGGCAATGTTTGAAATTATTTTCCAAGGTAGCACTCATAGGCAATTTAAAATTTTCTCTCGAAAACGAAATTAAAACTGCGGGTAAAACTGAGTACGTTAGCACTTTTGTTTCGTTTGCCTCTTTTATATATTTTTACAAAAAAATTGCCATCGCTATCATCATCATAGTTACGGCCAGCACACAAGACGTCCACTGCTGAACATAGGCCTCCTCCAAAGTTCGTCAAACATACCGGCCCTTTTTTTATTTTTTTGGTGTGGAAAATGCTCCTTATGCATCTCCCCGTTCAGGGAAACGGGGAGTATGTGGGGCTCTCCTCTCATCAGGCATACCCACTAACGACCACACGGATTCCCTTATTTGTCATTGTGAACGCCGCGGGAGAATAAGAGACACCGCAACGCCCACTGACCACCCCGGGATGGGGCGGGCCAATTTACTTTTAAGTAACCATTAATCTTTTGTGAAATATAAGGCATACCTGGTGATTTTTTTCAAGTGTAAATAACTTATATACAAACTGAAACACCTAAATTTAATGTTTTAAAGCAATAAAACTGTAAATTCAAAGAAATTTTGTGGAAAAAATTGGTAACTCAGCGGAAAATACATCAATTTCCATACAAATGGCGGGGACATGCATGTCCACTGCGTTACCTACTTTATAGATAATAATGATCACTTTTTATACGTAGTGATAATTTTAAATGTAAGCTTAATTATGTGCCTATTTAAATCTTCAATGATTTAAACCGAGCACTTTACCGTTTTTGTAAAAAAAATATTTGAAGAGCACAGTACAAAAAATTACTGGTCAACGAAAAGTAGAATGGCCCGGGCCCCTCACTGACACCGTTTAGCGCGGGCTCGGTTCTAAACATACCGGCCCTGTGCCATCCATATCCAACGTGTCCCCGCCTAAGCCTGTGTGTTAATCCAGGCTATAAAATACACTTTTTTTAGCGTGAGTAGTGACAAACATATACGCCAAAAATTACAAATTTTCGCATTATTTTCGTATGACTTATTGTTAGTAGGATTAAACCGGTAATACCTACTTAGAAAAAGTGTATTGTAGTATTGATCAAAAATAGCTCACTCTTTTGGTTTGAATTTTTATGGTCTGTTTTACTTTACATCGGACCAGTGCTTTTTTGTTATAAACATAATCTCGATTTAATGCAAGCCCAATTGAAATTTCAAACACCCAGAAATATACAGGATGCAATTTAAATCGCGATACAAAATTAATGTTTCCAACTTAGTTGATCCCGGACAACATATAGTGCATTAACTCAACTGTTAAAATTAGTCTGATAAAATTTAGGATGTTCATAATTTATTTAAATAAAATAATACTAAATAATACTAATTAACAGAAAGATAAAACGCATTAATACAACATTAACTGAGTTAAAAACACTAATTTTGTATCGCGATTTAAATTTATCGTGTTTAAATTACGATTCTCAAAAATAATTCCAATAAAACCCGTTTCACCATCAAACTGTACTGCGCAAAACTTTTTCCAGCTCCGCAAAGTCGTTAAAGCAAAGTTGTTTTCCTGTATGGAAATAATCTAAGTAATTCTGAAGTCAGCAAGTCATACCAAAGTTTCCTACTTCCCAAGTTAAATAGACTATAATGATATTAGTTCGCAAAAAACAGGACTGAATGCGAAACACAAACTCGTGCGTTACGGTAATGAAACAATACGTAGTAAGGAAGCGCTTGTATCGATTTCACGTAGGTACATTTGAAAATCAATCGGTGGAATTGGATTTAGCAGGCAATGATTAATCCTTACTGATATTATGTAGTGTGTTACTCTTGCACGTTCAAAACAACTGGATGAATTCATCCAAAAAACTCCGAAAATGAGCTCTGGGGCCTGATGCATAATAAAGTGCAACTTATATTACAAGCGGAACTCCCTTTCTAGTTAATATAGGTAACTGAAGCGAGAGTTCCGCTTGTAATATTAGTTGTACTTTATTATGCAACAGGCCCCTGGTTGAGTTCGAAATGCGTCAGTGTTGTTTGGTGATGGTGATAGTTGGGTTTGAGTGATTTGTGTGTGTTCGCAGTGTAGAGGTGGAGGAACTGCATGAACGCACATTTCTTGCATAAGCGTAACTATCATAAGGTCGCGGGTGAGCAAGTTAATTGTTTCAGTTAATTGAAATTTGGTATGTAGTTGGATCTACTTTTTATTCCGATATTCCCACGGAATCGGTATGTACGCATGTATAATCCCGAAATCCCTACCGCTCAGTATTTACTTATTTTCCTTTACTGTAAATGTAATAGTCACTCACTAACTTAGTTTTAACAATATTAACACTAGTCATCGTTACATAAATAAACAATTATTATTATTATTAAATATAATGACATGAAATTTCAGCACGGGTCTAATTTTTGGAAATTCCTGTGAGAATTGATTAAAACCTCGGAATTTAAATTTGCAGATCAGATGGTTCACGCGGGTGAGCACGGGAGTAAAATCTAGTAAGTAATATAAAGTCGTTACGTCTATAATTATGTACTCTGAGCAAGCATTCAATGGAAATCTTTATTGAAGATATTGAAGCGAAATAGACGATACACCGAAAGCGATTTTCTTGGGGTAGCGTAATTAAATTAAGTTAAAAGTAAACAGAAATTTAATATTAAATTATTTTGATATACATATTATACACCGTTATCCTAATTGATATAATGGGCTATACACGCCGTAAGAAACAAAAGTTGTCTATCCTGTGGACATAAAATTAGTTACTCCAAGTCAACTAATTTAAGATTTATTTAAATGGACCAAAAGTTTTCCTGCCGTCCCACACCAAAATGTTGACTTGACTAAGAAATATTGGCTATAGACTTTTAACTATCTCTTGTGGGTCGGGTTATGATGGTGTTGAATGATACTGTTTGGTAGTTAATATTATTTAATAGCACACAGTATAATTATAGTTCACATAAAGATCAGAAAGATGGGGGCTAACCAGGAGGGAGTCAGGGCGCGTTTGTATGCGCGTGGCTGGTAATGTGGTTGTGTTGTGTAACGACTCAAGTACGTTGGCCGCGAGTTCCGCGTGGCTAGGTAAAAACGCTGAATACAGTACCTATGTGGCAGGTGTGTCGCCACAGACCCTTAACATTTGCCATGTCCACAGGAGAGACGCGAACAACAAAATGTGTATGACCCTATTTAATGCATAATAGTGTAGATACAATTTTTACTTTGAAAATGTTATTTAAGTACCTTAAAAGCTTAATATCACCAGGCTATTTTTTTAAATTAATGAGCTTTAATTTCGTAAATGGGCTCCAGGGCATATTTCACTCCAAAAGTCAAGTTTACTTTGTTTTGCTGATCAATGGACATAGTTTACCACCCGAGGCGTCGTCAACGTAAATTTATGGCACTTTGATATTGTTATAATTCCTAAGGCAATAGCCTGAAGTCAGAAGGAATAATCTGATATTTTGTTACTAAGTATGTCTTTATTTTAGTTTGAGTACGTTTTTCAATGATTTTGTAGGCAATTTGCAATATAAAACTAACTTTATTAGTTTATTAGATAGTTAATTAAAGGCAATTTAGGCCAGAAAAAACAAAGACAGTATTGGCTGTTACTTAACTTGTTCTTAAAATCGTTATTAAATAACTTAATTAATCTAATACTGAAGTAAGACATGTTCGTGTTATATAATTGTAATTAGTATTAAGTTGATATTATACACCGCATTGAGGTAGGATTTGAAGGACATTGATATTGTTAATAAGACCTGTTTGACTCATAACCATACAATAAATTATTTGATTTGAACAAAAGAAAACAATACAATTTTATTTCAGTACCTACAACATAAAAACAAAATGAAACTAATGTGCTTAAATTAAACACTCAATCGAATAACAGAACGGAAAGGGCAAACCTACCGAAATACATTTAAGTATTTCAAAATATAAAAAAAAAAAAAGTTTTTTAACATTTTCGATTATCCGAAAAAAACCATTTCAGTCAATTAAACAACCGTTCTTATTCAACATACTTAATCAAACACACTAACTACACTTTTTTGATATAATTGTACCTTAAAACTATCATCATCAACGAAAGAATTTTCAATTCTCAGGACAATAAGTTCCACAAATCAACTACCACTCACGGGACTTAACACGTTGATCTTGACTTTTTATTTTATTTATTTCAACTATTATGTTGTCACAAATAAATATTTCTTTCTCTCTTCTTTCTGGATGAACAGTACTTTCATTTAAGTGTTGTTAACATAATTTATATTTGGACGCCTATAGGCGTACTGTTCATCATGTAATAAATACTGTTGAAAATTTTTCTTTCATTGCAGTGGTTGTGTTTATGAGTAGACTCCGTGAGTAGTAATAATTTACTGAAACAGTGAGCTACATTTTCGGCTTCATCTGCGTTGACCATCAGGTGAGATATTTATCATTTTTAACTAAAAAAAGTAGGTAGGTACTAGTGAAAATAGCAAAATATTGAAACGAAATAATTTCCAACCAAGAAAAATGCATTATAATTCAGACATAGTCGTGTTCAGGGACAGTTCAAGTCGGCGAAAGAACAATCGAGAACTTGTTCAGTGTTCGGAAACTACCCAAGTCGTTCGGTCAAGATACTCTTCTAACACTTGAAGCGTTCCAACTCAATCCACACACGAAAAGAACGACAATTCCTCAATTATCAAGTCTTCAATTTCCCTGTAGAATTAACTCTTACTTTCTACTACTATTTGTCAATCCGTTCCGATAAATTCCTGCGATGATCGCATTAGTTGGAGAATGATAAAAAACCCGGCCAAGTGCGAGTCGGACCCGTACAAATAAAGGGTTCCGTACCTCCATACAATATTTTAAAAATATTCCAGTAAAAAACTTGTAAAGAGTGAGTTAAAAACGCTGAAAAAAACACGTTTCTTGTATGACGGTGTTAATTTTTTTAACTTCATTTTATTTCTAGTACCTATATGTTGTTAGGCTATAGCGGCCACAGTAATACATAATCGGTGAAAATGTCAAGTGTAGCTAATAAAAAAATAACAAAGCAAAATAGCAAAGTAATTGTTTCAGTTCTTTAATATGGACCTCCGCAAAGTAACGCCTGATTCAATAAATTAGTTTTTTTTTTTATTGTGAGAGGCAGGCAAACGAGCAAGCGGGTCATCTGATGGAAAATGATCACCACCGCCCATAAATATCAGCAACTCAAAGAGAGTCACTATTCTGTTGCCGGCCTTTTTTTTGTTATTACGGTTCAAGAGATAGAGCCCTGTGACAGACGGATGTACCGACAGACAGACATCGGAATCTCAGTAATATGGGTCCCGTTGGTACCCTTTGGGTACGGAACCCTAAAAATCGTTTGCCGTGCGCGTTGGCTAGCCTGCGCAGAAAGTCGAAAGTGATTGCGTGCGAGTGCGACTGCGTTCCGCGCCAGTAAAAGTATACTCTTGCTTCCTAATCGCAACAATGGAACATATTTGGCGCACTGTGTCAGTAATTCGGAGGTCGGTTTATTCCCACGCATTGTATAACGCATCCATCCATGAGTAATATCGTGGTTTATACTTAAAAACGAGTCTGATTGAATTGTTTTTCTAAAATGATTCTTAATTGTTAGCTTTGTTCAGAGGCAAAGACGTCTCTATGGCCTTTTCGAAGTAGTGGCACATAACATACATGACGCAGTCTAAATAAAACTGAGTGTGTGTTTCACTTAACACATTCACTGCCAGCAACGCATATATGCGTTTTCTTGACTTTCGCGAAGTTACGTTGACGTTATTTTAGTTATGCACCTAACAGGGTATAAGAACGTGTTTCTTGCTCTAAATTTTAATGCATTTTTAAAATCCGTATTACCAAAAAACCGGCCAAGAGCGTGTCGGACACGCCCAAGATAGGGTTCCGTAGCAGGTACGAAAAAATCTTTGCATACTTTATTAATGTGGTTGTTTTGGTCCCAACCAGGGGGGGCACACTTACATATATCACACTTTTCATGCGACTACAGCGATCTCTGGTTGTTTGGTGGAGAACTAAATTAGCGGCCATCTTGGTTGACTTGTCAAACTTGTCAGTTGTCATTCATCGGCCATGGCCATGGCGTACCAAATTGTACGGTCAAGGACTTTAATTGATAGGCCACTTGCCAATGTTCGTATTTTAGCCGTATAGTGCAAATCGGGTTTAGCCGCTTATACTTCGTATATGCTGATTTGAATTAGACGGCTAAAATACGAATAGTGGCAATTAGCCTATCAATTAAAATTACGCGTAATTATAGCTGTACATCACTACCAACATATACATATAGATAGGTATACATCTATAGATACGTCACATTAGTTCTTCACCAGGGCGTAGGGCAGCAGCACCTTCCATACATGCATATTTGACCATAGAGTTGCCACTCTTGTTCATATAATATTACAATACTCTTTGGTCCCAACTCCCACCGCGCGCAGAATTTCAACATCGGCGGTACAGCGCCATCTATCGGCGAATTGGGTAACTAATCTAATCAGTATGTATGTTGATGGTTTTTCAAATGTAATTCTTTATTATATTAACCGATTTCAATTTTTTTTTTTTTTATTTGAAAGAAGATACTGTTAGCGTGATCTTATAGGTACTTAAAGAAAAGAAAAATGCTTGCGATGGAGGTTAAATTACAATCTAAGTTTAGAATTATTTTTTTACAAAAACTTAAAAACTGCTCAACTGATTAAGTTGAAAATAATTTTCCTAGAATTTTTTTATTAAGTTTAACTTACGTGATTGTTTTCATATTTTTTAGACTTGCTGTTCAAAAGTTAGAGGGGGGGACACATTATTTTGAACTTTCGGAGTAAATATCTCCGAAAATATTCACTTCATCAAAAAATGGTTTTAGCAAACCCCTATTTATTCACAAATACCTATCCAATGATACCCCACACTATAGGGTTAGTCGATAAAAAAAAATCACCCCCACTTTACGTCTATGGGAAGGTACCCTAAAAAAATTTTTTTTATTTTATTATTTAATCACTTTGTCGGCGTGACTGATATATATATATATATATATATATTCATGCCAAATTACAGATTTCTAGTACTAACAGTCTCTGAGCTTAGCCGCGGACGGACAGACATAGCGAAACTATAAGGGTTCCTAGTTGACTACGGAACCCTAAAAAAGAAGAGCACTCAGGCGTTTTATGTAATCGAACCAATGAATGATAAAAGGTAGGGTTAGCAATAGAACCGATTCATCCGTTTGGCAGATCACACGACAGATTTGAGGTCGAGTGCGTTAGGGCATCAAATAGGCTGACCGAACCTCCATAAATTGAGGGGGAAAGTTCTATTGAAGTCCACAGGTGATGGTGATGGTCATTTATACTCGTATATGAGATGTGATGCTGTAAATCTAGACAATAAAACTTTATCTAAGGTCGTTTTTCAGTTTGTGTTTTCTCTAGAGGCAACGTTAAATATCTATCTTATTATAACACATTTAAAATCATGGAAACAGTTCACGTTTTAAAATAACATAACGAGATGTGTTCGAATAGGTGTATTGAATTCAGGCAGAGGAAAGCGTCAGAAAATCTTTAGTGAACATTTATTTAGTGTATATAAAAATAATTGTAAC
Organism: Archips crataeganus; assembly: GCA_947859365.1. Lineage (NCBI taxonomy): Eukaryota > Metazoa > Arthropoda > Insecta > Lepidoptera > Tortricidae > Archips > Archips crataeganus. The sequence continues at coordinate 9,665,556 of OX402066.1, read as the reverse complement.
TTCGTCTGCGTCCCATGCAATTTTACACTATCCCAAGATAAAAAGTACTTACCCTATTTTAATCTGGAATAGTGTAGCTTCCATTAGTAAAGGAATTTCTAGAATCGATTCAGTAGTTCCTGATATTACCCGTACATACAAACAAACACAATGCAAGAAACTAAGTTTACTTCTTTGTATCATCTTACTATTATAAACGCGGAAGTTTGTATGGATGGATGTTTACTCTTTGTTTTTTGTTGTCTTTGTTTTTTTGTTGAGTTTGAAGAAATCTGATGAAATTTGGCACACAGTTTATGTAGTTTGTAACTTGGATTAACATATAGGAATAGGATACTTTTTATCCCGGAAAATTGCATAGTTCCCACCGGAAAACAATAAACAAATTGTTCACAGACGGAGTTACAGGCAACAATAAAGCTATTTAGTATAGATATAAATAAGCCAACCTGACAAAGAAATTTAGAAGAAATTTATTTAATTAAGAAGAACTAAAATTGTCCTAAACTATCGTGTGACCTTTACCTTACTGGCGGACATAAAAGGTTTTTGAACAAAAAAAAAATTAAGAATTAACAAATTTAGGTCGCGTTATTGGTTATCGAGATAATACGAGTTTCCGGCACTAGGTGCTGTCCGGCGTTAAGAAACTCCCCCCTAGTAACTATTTAGTTCTTTCCCCCCCACACCCACACTATAACCTTTAGAAGCTTTTAACATCTTGGAGTCGCGGGCTTAACAACACTACCAATTCAATGTAAAGCAAAATAACACTATCCAGTGATACGCGCATTAGCCTTCTATTGATCAATTTGAGATCCGGTATCACACCTTTTGCTACCGTACCCACAAATACAAACACAAAGCCTTTGTCACCCAAGAGTGGCTGCTTTTATCTAATCCGATATGAAATACGAGTTCACGACCTTTCTTTGTGCCCCTGAAGAGGTGAGCTCCGAATGTAAAAGGAAAATCGGTTATTTTAACTACATCCGAAGGCGTCATAAAGTGAAGCTCGTATAAACATAAACAAGCAAGAATTTGAGTCATATTTGCTCTGGAAAATTGGTCTCCAATTTTATGAGCGTCGCTGATAAGTGTTTTCCATATTTTGGCTGAGAATTTTCCAAGAAAACGATTTGGTTCTTTATGGAAGCTTCTATTTTATTGAGACTTGCTAAGTGATGCGTGCGTGTGTTGCGTTCAAAATGGTTTTGACATATTCAGTGGATAATTTGATCGTTTATGTATTATGATGTAGAAGACTTATAAGGTGTTTCGATTGAAATAATATATCAACTTGATTTAAGGTGCCCAATGCTAATTTTAAATGACGACCAGATGAGATCAGTGGTTAGAGAACATGACTACGAAGATTAAGGTCTAAGGTTTGATACCCGTGCGGTTCAGATATATTTAAATATGTACGAAAAATACGGATGTTTGTTTTCGAGTTTTTGTTGTTTAATAAGCATTTATCTATATAATTATGTACATAAGTTTATTCTTGCATGTTTAGGAACTAGGTCAATTTGTGTCAATTCATCATCATTATCATCATCATCATTATCATTTCAGCCATAGGACGTCCACTGCTGGACATAAAGCCTCGCTTATTCATACCCAATCATTACGGTTGGAAGCGGTTTGCATCCATCGTGAACCTTGCGGCCTTTACTAAATCATCCGTCAACTTTGTTGGTGGACGTCACACGCTGCGCTTGTCAGTCTGTGGTCTCTATTCGAGAACTTATTGGTCACTACGGCTATCTGTTATCCGTGCTATATGGTCTGCTCATTGTCATTTCAACGAGCTAATCTGTTTGGCTATGTCGGTCAATTGTCTCGTGCTATTTATTTCTATTTAAATTGACATAGAACCAATTTAATCAGATTCTCTAACATATGTTTTCCAAGCTTCAGAGACGCCCGTTCCCGTTTTCCATAAACTCTGCAGTCGGGGCTGTCTCCTGGTACATTAATCACTGTCAGCTCATTGGGACGCATCCCTCGCGCCAAAGCCTGTAAGCCTGACCTACTGACGTGGCGCCCCGCTATATCGAAACCTAAATATAAACTCAGATTTAACAGGTAACATTTTTTCTTCGAGCCTTTAAAATCGTTTAGTTTTCATTCCAGATTATTATAAGATACATTCCTGATTATTATCATACGAACTGCTATGGACTGGAATTCGCTCTCATCGTATGTAGGTACTTCAACAAACTAAGGCTCTTCAAGGCTAGAGTGAATAGGCTGTTATTGCAACTGAGATACACCTTTCTTTAGCCTCAACTGCATTTTTTATCAGGTTAGATAGAAGTTAAACACGGGTCAGTTTTATTTAAAAAAAAAATATAAAGAATAAAGAATAAATTTATTTATAAAATTATTATTGAGAATTACAATTATAGAATGATATCCGGCGGATATCTAAATAGATTAGATTAGATTTATTTATTTCATGATAAAAATTACAATATAAATTTGCGACTTTAAAATGTTAACTAACAAGGTATCACTTACAATAAAGTGTAATATTGAAATATGACCAAGCTTCGCTCGGAGTTCGAATATTTCACAAATTTTTATCTAACTTTATTAGTACGTTTTAATCTTTAAGTATCTATAGGACAAGTAATCTTAAAGTCTTAGAAATCTTAGACTATACATATTATATTACGCTGCTTAAATCATCTGTCAAGATGTAAGAGGCCTTGTATATATTATATGTGTACCTATAATTAAATTATTAGGCTAAGTGGAACTCTAAGTGAAATTTACAATAATACGAGTAAATTGCTAATGCCATTGAGTATAATATACTTAGCATGTACGAATACTAGTAGTAAACGTTTGATGAATGAGTGAGAATGAACCTCAATGAATGGAATGCACGTAACTAAATGAGATACAAAGTATAGTCTAAAGCGCCGTTACGACACGTTTCCTTGAAGAAAACGTGCGGTTACACTATATTTATAACATTACGGAGTTTCCGTAAACTAGCGGCCATACCGCATATGATAGGTCAATGACTCGTGTTCAAGGCTTGTGCTTTTAAATGCACCCGACAAGGTGTAATAAAAAAAAAAACGAATGGTACCCTCACTTTTTATATTCTTAAACTAGCTAACCCCGCAGACGTTGTTTTGCCATATATCACTTGGGGGCATAAAAAATAGTCTACGACCTATTCTCAGACCTACCGAATACAGAGAAAAAAGTTCATAAAAATCGGTCAAGCCGTCTCGGAGGAGTTCGATAACAAACACCGTGACACGAGATTTTTATATATTAGAGATAATACTTTATTTTAATACTTATTTCCCTTAAACGTATGTAAAAGCTAGACAGAAGAACACTTATGTCACATTTGACGTATATCTGCTAAGCGCCAGACGTGAAAAAAAAACCAAAGGTTTCCTACACCTATATGAATAATTTAGCAGGCCAACTTTACTGCACGCAATATGATCGAATTTTCAAAAGTAGTTGTGGAATTCCCTGATTCCCTGGAGGATGGGTCGGGTTTTAGTTTGGGACGCAACCTGCGTCGATACCCTAGTCCCTAAAAGCTGGCGCAGCGGCTGAAGCGGCCGAGAGTAAGGAAAGTATTAAAATACCAGGGTCTCGGTTTTGCTTACAATTTTGTTGCCGTCGGTTTTGAGACCCTGGGTCCTTCGGGTCACGGCGCACACAACTTAATTAATGATCTGCAAAAGCGTCTGGTCAACACCACTGGAGACCAAAGGGCTGGCAGCTATCTCTCTCAACGAATCGCCATCGCCATTCAACGAGGGAATGCTGCCAGTCTTTTGGGTACGATGCCACGGCGGCCTTTTTTAGACTTAATCTAGTTGTTTTTAAGTTAGATATTAAGTTTGTAGTTAAGTTTTAATTATTGTTATTGTTTCTTAATATTTGTATTCTATGAATAAATGGAATTTCAAGATCATTTCTTCGGCAGATGTATGGAATGTCAACAACGACAGAAGGCGATAACGGGGGGCTCACTTTGCCAGCAGCTCTGAAGTTGTAGAATTGACATGGAATTTGGTATACTTACCTATAGCTACATATGAAGACTCCGCGGGAAAAAACAATGAATGTCACTTTTTTTTCTGAAGCTGTCCTTTTAATGTCATCTTACTTACTGATGTATTAAAAGGTCAATTTTACAAAAAAAAGTGACATTCACTGTTTTCCCCGTGGAGTCTTCAATCTGTAAATTGAATAACGATGCAAGTAATTGTACTTGCATCAAAAAGTATTTTCAGGAAAAAACTTGTATTTTTTTAACAAAAACTCATGTCTTACTCCATTTCTATGATAACTTTCCTTTCCTGTTTATCATTTTATTTTTCCGCATCGACACATCAAAACCTTGAGGCATCTTTTTGCAGATAAGATTCGCTTCACGAAAAATCTGTTCATCCCAGCCTATATAAGTATACGTTCCACTGCAGGACACAGGCCACCGGGCATAAATACAACCTAGGTCTCTTCAAGGCTAGAGTGAATAGGCTGTTACTGAACCGGTGAGGTACACCTTTGGCCTCATCTACACTTTTCATCAGGTGAGATAGTGGTCAATCACGGGTCAGTTTTATGTAAAAAAAAAAAACCTCTCAGAATGAGAGAGCTTGGGCCGTAGTTCCCACGCAGGCCCAGTACGGATTGGGAACTTCACACACACTATTGAATTTCTTCGCAGGTGTATGCAGGTTTCCTCACTATGTTTTCCTTCACCGTAAAGCTCATGATAAATTTCAAATGTAAAATGATATAGGTAATCTGTATTGTGTTGTAATCGTTGATACAACTTACAGGTATCTTCGTCACATTCTAAACCGGTAACTAAGAAGTTCATCACGTTTATTGATTTGAGATCAGTTCATTCCGCAATAATTGAGTACCTACCGACATTACAGTGCGTAAGCTAATCAGATTAATTGCCTCATTAGCGTATCGGTTAACACTTGATTAATCCACTTATGTCGATGGATGTACCTATATACGAGGGGCGTTCAATATAAAGTGAGAATGAGATGCAAACTCTTTTAATATTACGAAATTAAATACTGGCCGGTAAAGCTAATCTATCTAGCTGATTGCTATGAAAAAAAAACTAACTGTCTTTTGTCTAAAAAAATATACGGTAATTTCTTTGCAATGCTATTGAGTACGTTAGCGAAAATGGAGAAAATTTAACTGCGCGCCGTTATCAAATACCTTGTATTTGAAAAATTTTCTACGGACCAAGTCAATTTGGATTTGCGGGACACTTTAGGGTCTAATGCTCCTCCGTATTCGACAGTCGCACGTTGGTGCGCCGAATTTAGACGTGGAAGAACATCGACAATGGACGACCCCCGCTCCGGACGCCCTACTACAGCAGTAACTGAAGAAATTGTGAAAAAAGTCGAAAACTCAGTTTTGGCGGATCGTCGTGTCACAGTTCGTTTTATTGCTGAAAATGTAAAGATTTCAACGGGGAGCGTGCATAATATTTTACATGAACGCTTGGGTATGAAAAAGGTATCTGCGCGTTGGGTACCAAGAATGCTTACTGACACGCAAAAACAAACTAGACAAGAGATTTGTCAAGAAGCTTTGAACCTGATGCAGCAAGACCGGGAACTTTTTTTGGCGCGATTTATAACAATGGACGAAACATGGCTCCATCATTACGACCCTGAAACGAAACTGCAGTCTATGACATGGAAAAGGCCATCATCTCCAACTCCGAAGAAATTCAAGGTGAGCCCATCTGCCGGTAAGGTCATGGGCTCTGTTTTTTGGGATGGTAAAGGGGTATTAATGATTGAGTATCTCGAGCATGGAGCCACTATTACGGGCACATTATACGCCAAACAAATAGCAACATTGCGCAATGAGATCCGCAAAAAACGGCGAGGTAAACTCTCGAAAGTTGTGCTGTTCCACCAGGACAATGCCCCGGCACACAAGTCCGCCGTTGCAATGGCTGCAATTCGTGATGCTGGGTTCGATATCCTTAAGCATCCTCCGTATTCACCAGATCTCGCTCCCAGTGATTTCTACCTATTTCCGAGATTGAAACAATACCTGAGAGGCCAGAAATTTGAAGAAGACGACGCGGTAGTCGCTGCAATACAAGATTTTTTAAGTACTCAAGATGAGACCTTTTTTAAAAATGGAATTTTAAGTTTAGAAAAAAGATATACTAAGTGTATTATGCTAAAAGGTGACTATGTCGAAAAATAAAATTACATTTAGTAAAAGTTGTTTATAACATACTCATTCTCACTTTTTATTGAACGCCCCTAGTATCTAGCAGGAACATATCTATATGATCATTTGATCATTGGGAGTTAATGTATATCTAAATATTTTAAATGAGTCGTATCTGTTATGAATAGAGCGATCATTTTGTTTTGATGTTTGTATTCAGTGTCCAGCCGTGATGGCCTAGTCATTTGACCTATTGTCTCTCAAGCAAAGGGTCGTGGGTTCAAAACTTGGTTCAAACATTTGAAATGTAACATGAGCTTTACGGTGAAGAAAAACGTCGTGAGGGAATCTGCATACATCTGCGAAGAAATTCAATGGTGTGTCTGAAGTTCCCAATCCGTACTTGATCCGCGTGGGAACTACGGCCCAACCCCTCTCATTTAGAGAGGAGGCCTGTGCCCTGCAGTGGGTCGTATAGGCTGGAATGATGATAATGATTCAAAATCTATTAGGTAAGTACAAGTTGAGGTTCGGGTTCGATTTTCGGTCGGCGCAGATAGTTATTATGATTGAATACGAATATAATATTTTACTCTCGAGTCTCGGATGCTTAATAATGTATTTAGGCATCTACATAAGTACATTTATTCGTCGCCTAGTAACCATAGAACAAGCTTTACTTGGTTTGGGACTAGGTAATTGGTGTGAATTGTCCCGTGATATTTAATTATTTACTTTATGTTGGAACTATAACAACTGTAACAAAAGACACATTGTCATAATTTGACTAACAGATACTACGCACAATATGTCTGACATTGGTACAGTTCGACTCAACTTATAATTCCTCTCGATGTACCTGCGCAGAAGGCAGATTTTTTAGCGCGGGTAACATAGATCTACCAACGGCCAACGGCAAAGTAAAATACTACGCGCGCTAAAATCTTGCGCTATCATTGGTTGATCGATTACCTACTCGACTAAATCGTGGCAGGCCGTCCGCCATATTTTTGACTCGTGTAAGTGGGACAGAACTAAGAATCATAACGCAATTTTCGACCATTTGTCCTTACAAATAAAGTTCAATATAGATTATTTACATGTTCGGCTACTATCGGAAGCGGTCTACACTATTCTGCGCGAACGATGACTACCGATCGGAATTATAAGTTGAGTCAAACTGTATATATGTACAGTAAGAATCAACGTATTTCTACTTTGACACTCGGTGCGTCTCAGTTTTAACCGTAAAGGTTTGTGTTTTCTCATAGAGTACTTATATTAAATTCTTAAATTTTAATCACATAAAATATTTATATTTAATGTATTTAATGTATTAGATAAGTAACTAAGAATACTAAAATATCTGATATACACTAATGTAATTAATAACAAAACCTTAGCCTATAGTACTTGCCTATTGCACTTCCGATCTCTCTTGGTGTACCTAAGACAAGAATTGCCGAGTGCCAAAGTGGAAATAATCTTACTGTAGCAGTCGATCGGTCAACAAGTCTTAACTATTCTAGTATTAAACGGCACTAATGCCAAGGAATTCAAGCGCCCAGCAAAAGGTCACTTGTTTTTCTGGTTCTATGCAATCAGAGTGTGAACCCTTTTGAGTCGTGACTGAAGAATAACAAATCTTACAGAGCGACAGCCTATCCTATTGGTACAAAATGACACGGAAGAATTGTGTCTAGTCACCTAAGCCACTTTTTGAGTTATAGCGGTTTGAAAGTTAGTCATTCATTACAAACAATTACTATGGTAACCATTTCTTTAGAAGTCAAAAAATATACATTGTTTTCAGATATTATAAATATACATACACACCTACTGCTTATGTATTTATTTCTACACGTTACAAATAACACGTTACAAATAATGTTAACCTGTAGTTTCAGATATTTATATTTAATCCAATGGTAAGTCATAGTACTTTAAGAGCTCTACATTTTGAGATTAAAATCTCAATTTACAAAACAGGTGACTAGACATGTTCTTTCCGTGGACCCTTCAAATGGAAATAGCATATTTTAACGTCGAGTAAATTATGATAATACATTACATATAAATATAGTAAACGGATGAAAATTTTAATTAAGAAAAAAATCTGTGAATTATAGCCTAGGATGATATTTTAAAAGACACTTTTGTTTGAATTTTATATTTTTCATATTTGAATCAATTGTACTTATATCTAGGTTACTTAGTTAAAATCACGGGAAACAGTACCATAACATTTAACGGTCCTGTCAAATATAAGAGAAGCACGTGAGAGTTATAGGCAGACGGCAGAAATTTAAATAATATATCAACGCGCGGCTCCTGAATAGTTATAAAATGCACGCATAATGACGATTAATTTTGCATAAAAATATTAACATTTTGTGTATTTTGTAACAACAAATACCAGAGTATTTCTGTCAAACACGCGAACTAATTATCAACATGCAATCCGTGTTCCTTATTCAACTAGGTAAGTACGTTAGTCTACAGCGAATTCAGCGGTACATTCGAGGTTAAAAATATAATATGTACTTACGTTACCACGGCGCGAAAAATATCTATACACTATGAAACTAACAATAGGGTTGGCGTTTCCATAAATATTTTGATGTGATGGGATATTTATGCCTTCTACTGTACAAATCAGCTTAAGAAATCATACAATTGTCATTATAAAAAAAAAAACACTAGCGTTATCCCACGGCTTTGCTGCGTAAAACATTAGGTTATCAGTTGAATTTAGATGAGAATAGCATAGTTTTCTTCATTAATAAATAATAATAATGCATAAAAAACACCCGTGTCAAATGTCATTTCTTTAGAGACTGGTTTAGACCCAACGGTTGAAACTCTTATTTTATCCTGTGGTGATTCCTGTTTCTCTTCCCTGCTTTATAGTGACCTTTGGAATACACACGGCTGTCATATCTGCAAATTGTTTAATAATTTGTATCTACTTCAACGACTCCAGTGCGTTAAACGTAATCCAAAATAGTTCAATGTTCATTGGTCCTTCGAACCAGATATGAACCATTGATCTATGGATCGTTGAAAAATCAGTTACGTACATAAAATACGAACAAAGCATGTGACGAAACATGTTCTAAAAGCTTCAAAGAAGCTTACAACGCTGATGTTTTTGCTGAGGTTTAGTTTTTAATACACTAGCAATCAATGAATTCATTGTCAGCAAGAAATACGGCTAAATGTTTTGTCGATACAGAAAGCCAGCCAGCAAAGATACTTCAGGTAAACATTTGCAGAAATTATTTGAACACCATTAAACATTTCTGGCTCAGGAACGTCAATTCACACAAATTTACCCACAATTAATTATCCAATACCAACCGCTACGCTGAACAAAATCAATTTCATATTCAAAATCAAACAATCGCATCAGTCCGTTTTTCTTTCGTTATAGAAATCTGATTGGAACGCAAAATTTACATCACCTTCTACATTTAATGCCCGCTTTACATAATGATTAATTAATGAATTATTAATTCATTATTTAATATCACAGTTTTATAGCCACGTTAATTGAATAGCGGATGTCATAAAAATATTTGGGAGCCACAAGGTCAAGGAATCTAAGAATATTCACCGGATGTTTAGTGCGAAACTGAAAGTAAGCAACTTGTTGATATCATAACTGGTATCTTATTAATAGTACATTACTGCAGCGGCCGCGAAATAGGGGATTGCCGGCCGAGTAGTAATAGATGGCCGAGTGTTAACGAGGCCATCTAGAGATACGAGGCCGGCAATCCCTGTTCGTGGCCAAGGCTTGTATAGTGCTTTTCTCAAATAAATCCAAGGAAATGACACGAATGTTCAACTTATATATTCATATTTAATTCAAATTGTTTTTTTTTTGATTCCCGCCAAAATATTTTTTTTCCAGCAATTTATTTGTAAGCTGTTCCAGTTAATGTTTTTGACGCAAAATCTTGAGATGATTTATATTTATTAAAAAATTACGACCTTATTAATTGGTTATTTTAATAAATTGTTAACAATAAACGCCAATCCTTATTTATTTTATTAAATCTAGCCAAGTAAGATATTAAAAAGTAAATTCACAAACTAAATTTTTCTTAATTGGCAGTATGTCATTGATAGTCAATAAAAGAAAATACGACCCACTAAAACAAAAGACAATCTCTTTGCTGGCCTTGGCCAGCAATGTTTGTATAAAATTCCATTATTGTCGTCTAATTTGAAATTAGAACGAATCTTCCTCAACTGCTATACAATGGCATACTTCGTGTTCTATTGTCACGACTATAAGGACCACATTTCCTTGGATGTTTGAGAAAAATTAATTTGTATATATATTCATAATCTTATCGGGGGAGTTAGTGTTTATGACAAACAAAGTAAAATTACTCTTTTAACGCGTTTTTATGTCACGATTTCATTTGTGCTGCAATTTTCGTAGTCACTAACAGACGTAACATTTTTTTGAGAATGACTGTAAAAGTTTTCCAGGTTTATTTTAAAGTAGCTGTTGCGCGGGGCTCCATCTGCGAAGAATTCGTCTATCTCATCCCGCGGGTACTGTTTAAGCAATTTTTCGTGATAAAAAGTATCCTTTATTCTAATCTTAATCATAATCTTTCATAATCTATCTGTGTGCCAAATTTTATCAGAATCCGTCAAACCATTTTAGCATGAAAAAATAACAAACATCCATACATCCATTCAAAGCTTTCGCGTTTATAATTATTATAGAGTAAGATACACTGACCCAAATATTTTATACAAACAGTAATAGTTATTTATCTGAGTCTTGCTCACTGGATGACTCTGAAGTCCATCCAACGAATCAATTATTATTTGTAATAGCTCACTGGACAGTACTCGCTTCCAACAGATTATCGGGTTACAAAGTTTACTATCCCTTGTCGATCTCTAGAATCTAGAATATTTAACAGACAAACACCATTTATCATCCATCGCCTACATTTTATCACTGTCACAGGATGCAAAAGTAGTCCCTGGCCTGGCAAGGTCTTTAGAACGGCACGGATTAAAGACATATCTAAATTATGTACAAATGGATAAGCATCTATTATGCCACAATAAAGTTTTCGTCATCTACCACATAAATTACTGTGATTCAAAACATCTCCTTCACTGGTTTTATTTAGTGCAAGGCCGTGATATTTATTTATATGCATACTTATTATGTCATTAGAACCTAGATAAATTACGTGTTTGACAGGAGGCTGATTAGATGCCACAAAAATAGACTAAAATTTATTTAATTGCGATGTTCCTCGTACGTACGTAAACCAGTTTGCACTCGATGTATTTTTTAATTGCGAAAATGATTGCAATTTTAAATGCAAAAATGTTACAAGTTCATGTTATCCTTCCTTGAATGTCTGTAATAAATCTTGACGATCTATTTAACAAGGTGTCAAGGCATTAGTAAATTTATAATATAGCTTAGCCCATTTTTTGTCATGATAAAAATCTTGTTTACGTTGAATTTTGTCTCGAATGAGAAACGGAAGTTGAACCAGTAGTGATTTGATAACAACAATTTTATAACTGAATAGAATAAACATCGCTGGATAATTTTACACTAATAAAATTGACCTTGAATTGTCCCAAAGATAACATACTAATAATAACTTACAGATTAAATAAAAACATTCGTATTCATCATCATCATACAAACGTCTACCGGGATTCGTACCCGGGACCTGTAGATTTATAGTCAACATTACTAACTATTAGGCCACCTGACTGACAAATTAAGAGAGTTTATATAGTAGTTTAATTTAGGATCATTATAACGGTACTTTACCCCAGTGAAACAGCCTTATTTACGTACGCCGTAGCCAGCAACTACTTAGTTAAAGAGATCGGTAACAGATCGGAAAACAGTAATCACCTCGCTCTAATTCTTTAAATAGTTCAAATTTAAAACTATAAATCTAGTTGTCAACACGAAGAACTATGTAATGTCAAGCGCGTCATATTTCACTCACACTGCGAATACCTCCTTAATTGAAAATGGCCGTTGAATGGTTCACCATTTAAATCTCGAGACAAGCCGAGCACGGAACTCCGTCATGCGAGTAACAAGCGCTGGATCAAATTGTTTTTTTTCGCCAACATTTTTTCTATTATACTTACCACGATGGCTAGGGTTCTGTGGCAGTGTCAAAACGAAGAAAATAACGGCGTGATTGCGAAGATATTTGAAAAGAAAGAAAAAAAAATGAAAATATTTATTTGCCATAAAAACACAAAAGTAAAAAAAATAGTAAAAGTTTGGATGTCTGAATATAAAAATGTTTGAAAGTTTTACCCTACCTACCTAATAAGTGTGATTTGCAATGAAATAAATGAAATGAAATGAATGTGGTTCCGCAATACCGCTTGACGGATTTAGATCAAACTTGGCGTAGGTACATTAAGACAAAAATCTGAATTCTGACATATGATATTTAATATCCCGGTAATGTGTTCCTGCGGGATAATATCTTTACTACGATATGAACGCTACCACGACTTCACCGGCTCGACGTCGTCGGTTTATAATTGGAGTGGCACGGAACCCTTATTTGCTATTCAACACAATACTTACGTTATGGTGCATCCACAACGTTTCCAAATGTTTCTGAGGAACATTCGATGGCAAAAAGTTATTTATTGTTAGTAAATGTTGCCGTGTTTGTACATGTTAAGTAATGTAGCCTAACTTTTTATAACGGTCAAAATTCATTATCAATCGATAACACCTCCACCACCTGCACCTCGCTTGTTGTTGAAAGTTAATATTTGTTACATTTTGTTAGTTTATAATAGTAATAGTATAGTAACATTCAATAAATATTAAATACTAACAAGTAGCCAAAAAATTTACAAATAGTTAACTAATGTTATCGTGTTTGCTCAACAAAAACCGGTCAAGTGCGAGTCGGACTGGTGAATGAAAGATTCCGAACCTCCGTACAATGTTTTGAAAATAGTTCAGTAATTAAACACTTTTCTTGTATAACGACGTCCTTTAATTTTAACTTTTTTTTATTTTTAGTATTCGTTGTTATTAGTAGTAGTTATCAGTGAAAATTTCAAGTGTCTAGCTATGGTACGAGTACACGAAACAGAGCCCTGTGACCGACTGACGGTCAGGTAGCGGAGTCTAATCCGTAATAGTATCCTGTTCCTGAAGCACTTTTTGGGTAGCTACGGAACCCCAAAAAGTAACTGCGGTGTGGATGCACCTTTACATTTTCCTGCACCTCGAGTGTTTTTTCACAACTAGCGGAACAGGGATCTCTTTCTAGCACGATTCATCGGTTAATTGATGTTTAGAGCTACCGTTCTTATAACACGCACGACGGTCTCACGACACTTGGGCTGTAACTTATAATTACCCCGATAACGTACTTTGATCGCTTTACAAATAATAGAAAATGATGTTAATAATGAAGGTTATAAGTAGGTATAACTTTATTTTGAGGCCGAAAAATCACGTCGACCTTAAATTAAGGCGATGACAATAATCAGCCACGGTGTTTGTTTTCGAACTCCTCTCCGAAACGGTTGGACCGATTATTATGAAACGTTTTTATCTAAATTCGGTATAGGTCTGAGAATAGGTCGTATGCTATTTTTATACCCCTATTCTTCGCGGACGGAGTCGCGGGCAACAGCTAGTAAAATAATAATAAATTGTTTTGAGGCTATAATTTCAATACTTCCGTAAAAGACATTATTTTTATGTAAACATTTCAATCGCGCATTATAGTAAGAAACACGTGGTGTCTATATTGTCTGGACAGTAATAAAACGTGCCGTTTTAATATCGTACGTAGACGTGAAATCTCAGTTATGCATAAAAGTGTTTTTATTGACCTCGCGTGCATAGAAGTGGATTAGAATACGATGGTTCCGCCAGTGAAAGTGTCATGCGGTCGCGGCTAGTACATAATTATGTGTTGTTTACATAAAGCGGTTTTACCGAGAGAAGGGCATTTTTACAATTCCGTAACGAACATACTTGTGCGTTTGTTTTTCTTCGGCTTAGAGAGTTATAAATACACCGACTTATACGACCGCTTTAGCCTAGTTGGTAGTGACCCTGCCTACGAAGCTAGAGAGGTCCTGGGTTCGAATCCCGGTAAGGGCATTTATTTGTGTGATGAGCACGAATATTTGTTCCTGAGTTATGGATGTTTTCTATGTATTTAAGTATTTATTTATCTATATAAGTATGTTTATCGTCGTCTAGTACCCATAGTACAAGCTTTGCTTAGTTTGGGACTAGGTCGATTTGTGTAAGATTGTCCTCTAATATTTATTTTATTTATTTATTTTAAATGCCTTGTGGCCTTTTCTTCGGAAATTTTTGCTTAGATTAAATTTTTGCTTAGATTAAATTTTTGCTTAGATTAAATTTTTGCTTAGATTAAATTTTTGCTTAGATTAAATTTTTGCTTAGATTAAATTTTTGCTTAGATTAAATTTTTGCTTAGATTAAATTTTTGCTTAGATTAAATTACGTCCGGTTTGAAGTAGACTACATTATTTAACTTTGTTGTAAAAGGAATTCATTTTGTATGGCAATTCAAATTTTCAATCATTTACCGGCACATATACGGGAATGCCCCAAAAATAAATTTAAGCAACTAATTTCTAGGTGGCTCCTTGAAAAATGTTACTACTCCGTTAGGGAGTTTTTCGCCGATATTTAATTAGGTTTCAGTTAATTAATTAAGATTTTACTGTGACGTCACAAGTGTTAAATATTAATTTTATTTTACTCTTAGAATCTTGACAAATTATATTAGATAAATAGTTAATTAATGAAAACAGAATGTTAGGAAAATTATTAATGTAAGTTGACATTACCCTTAGAAATTGATGATGATGTTTTATAATAATTATTATTACTGTTATGCATGAATATAAATTTAAATCAATTAATTTTTACAATAAGTGCATTATCTAATTAAAATATTGCATGCCTAGTGTAGGTAGAACATAAGCACATCCTATTCATTACTAGTAAGATCTTTGTTATTTACACTATGTTCTGGCAATAAATAACTTTGACTTTGACTTTGACTTTGACTTTTGGTTTTAAAAGGTATGTACTTGGGTACCTACTTTAAGTTACAATAATAAGTAAGTATACATAATCTAATGTACCCAATTCTATAAGTATCATCATCATTCCAGCCTGTATAACGTCCCACTGCATAGGCCTCCTCTCAGAATGATAGGGGTTGGGCCGTGGTTCCCACGCGGGCCCAGTGCGGATTGGAAACTTCACAAACGCCATTGAATTTCTTTGCAGGTGTATGCAGGTTTCCTCACGATGTTTTCCTTGACCGTAAAGCGCATGGTAAATTTTAAATGTAATTTCGCTTATAAATTCTGAAAAACTCAGAGGTGCGAGCCGGGATTTGAACGCACGACCCTCGGCTTGAGAGGCCATAGGTCTAATCATTAGCCCAACACGGCTACAAAGTATATAATTATAATTTTACAGACATATAATTTTAGGTCATCTGAAAATACAGATATTGGAGCTTATGGCATATCATTATGACGTTATAAAATTATGCCATATGATTCACATGATTAATAATGCGCTTAATTTCAAGTTATGCTAAGGATGACGATTTTATTAAAATACTTTCAAAAATCATAAACTCGGATAACCTTAACATTGATTATTTTAATATTTTATACCCAAACTTTTTATCCCTCGGTTGCTCACTTGATTAGATTTTTAAATCCGTCCTTTTTTCTCCGTCACGTATTTCCTTTTCCTAAGGAAACGGAAATGTTCGCGGTAAAAAACAATGCCTTAGGGTC
This sequence comes from Archips crataeganus, assembly GCA_947859365.1. Taxonomy (NCBI): domain Eukaryota; kingdom Metazoa; phylum Arthropoda; class Insecta; order Lepidoptera; family Tortricidae; genus Archips; species Archips crataeganus. The sequence continues at coordinate 9,649,482 of OX402066.1, read as the reverse complement.
CGATCTTTCGCATTAAATTTGAAGTTCGCATCTTATGGGAGCTGTTGATTTGTAATAAATAGCCCTTTTGTGAAAGCGGCATGGTAATGGATTAAATTGTAAATATAATGTTGCCGCAAAATTCGAGATAATTTTAAGTTAAGGCTATTTTAATATAAGGGGTCCATACGGATACACTTCGACCCTTAGGGATCTTTTGTGTAACTACCCCTACTTCTTGATTTGACGTAGCGGATGCCTTGGATTGCCTTGAAGTCTCCTGGTGCGGGGTATCCGTCGCAAAAGAGTCTCATTATTAATCTGGCGATCACATTCACACATGATGTGTTCCATTGTTTCGTCTACCTCACCGCATATTCTATAATCTTCATAGCCTATTTAAGTACGTTTTGAATGTATTGCTTAACGTTGGTAGGATATTCAATTCCGTTTCCAATAAATGGTGTTAGGTAGCAGATGGGCTTTAAGTTAGGTAACGATTTTTTCTACACGCATGCTACCTAGGGCATTGAACCACGTTCCGCTAAAAAACAGCACAAACTTTCCTTCACAAACGAGTCTCACATTAAGTCTCTTGCGTTTATCCCAAAATACTTGCATGAAGCATTATGAATCGTTGGACAGGGAAGTTGTTAAGCTGGCTGTTGATCCACTTGACTTTTTGCAGCAGTTCACTTCCTTATCTCTGCGTACACTTTAACCCAACGCACAATGCAGCGTGTACTCATAATTATTTCCACAAAACAATCGTGCGAAACTGGCCGCGACAATCCCTGGGTGTTCCTAACGCAAAATTGTTAGTGAAAGCCTACTATTACCGCTAATAAGGAAACATTTTTGTTTGAAAAATACGAAAACTTAAATTGACGTTTGATAGTTGGTTATTTGGATCGCTAAGAGGCGTTCTACGATGGATGTAAACTGAGTTTGTTTTGCTAGGACAGGCGTCTTTTTTTTAGGGTTCCGTAATTCTACCATATGCCTATAGCTTTGACACGTGTCTCTGTCTGTAGGTCTGGCCGTCCGTGGCTTAGCTTGGAAACTGCTAATGCCAGATTACTGTAATTTTGTAAGAAAATATGTATATGTTTAACCACTCAAATAAAGTGTAAGTAAAAAGAATATTTTTTTATGGTACCTGCCCTACACGTATAGTGGGGATGAATTGTTTTTTCGTCTAAATAGTGTAGGATATCATTGAATAGCTCTTTTAAAGACATTGTAGGTTTCATAAGCATATCATAATCACATATTTATTCACTTGAGTATAGCGGTTACAGTAAAATGTTCGATAGGACATTTTTCGATATAGGGATTAGTTTGCAAAATATTACGCTTTAAAAGTGCTAATTTTGGTTGTCAGTGTACCTATCTACTATCTATCAACCCACTCTCTACTAGATAAACTGTTGGTTTTAAAAATCTGAAAAAATCACATTATAGGCTACTTTTTTTCTGGATTTCCCATTACATTCATGTAAGTATGTAAAATCCATAAATCTTAATCACTAAGCTTAACGACATGAAATTGTACACGGGCGTTTGTCACACAACGTAAATGAATACTATGACGTAATTTTTGCAAATTGCCTAGGGATTTTAGTAAAATCCCGGGATTTTAATTCGACTACCAGATCTAATGGTTCACGCGAGCGAAGCCGTGGATAAAAGCTAGTTTTCTTATAAATAAGAGCAAAATTTAATACTTAAGTTAACTGAATAGTTACAGACGCCTTTGTAAGCATTCAGGCTTTGTCCCGTCGTAGAATGGACGCCAAATGGAAAGGTCCCTACGAAGGCGAGGCTGCTACCTTAGTTCATTTATTAAAGCAAACAAAGGCTGGCATTGTAAGGAAAGATAGATTTGTACTTGCAAGTACAAGTGGTTCTAACCACTTGTACTTACAGGGTCTACCCTGTTGTAGTTAACCCAATTTAAAAGGCTTTTAGTAAGGCTTTCCACTGTTTGATAACATTTTGAGCAATTTTAACAGTTTTTTTTCCTATCCCGAGTTCTTGTAAGACATGCATGCTAGGCGCTAGCACGCAGATACTTTGTAAAGAGCATTAATAAGATTATATTACAGTGTTTATGCCAAGGACCCTGCTGTACAAAACAGGAAAGAAAATAAAAATTGATTGCTTAGTTTACTTTTCCTATGTACTTACCTATGTATGTATGTAAAACTCTTTAGTGTATATGAATCATGAAATCAACAGGTTCCCAGACTTTACTGGTACGCCCGTCGTCCATGAGGCACATGTGTCTCATGACTTTGCGTAATGACATTAGTACTATGGGGACGTGTCAAAAGAACGCTGCAAATTGCTTCGGAAGAGGGAACCTGTTAAATTATAACAGTTGTATACCTAAAGGTTAACTTATCACATAAAGGGATTTTTCTCAGTTAACCTTTGAACAATCGACATGACATCAGAAACAGGTGTAGACTTGCAATGTAAAGTAAAAACCGAGAGAGAGAGAGAAAACTACAATCTAAAACTAACTCAAACAAAATAGTACATTAAAAATACACATACATAAACTGAATACATGTAAGTACGCACTGCTGGCTATCTAACACACACACTACCCTACACCTACGCCTATACGCCTTTCAATGATACAAATTTATAAAACACAGCGTTTCTTACTGGTGCGATCGTAGAATTTAAACTGTTTTTTTTTCACTTTGATCAAACAAAGATAAGTAGAACGCGTCTTAATAGCATGAGGCATTGAGTTAGATATAATCATAATTTTCACAGGTGTTCGCTCTAACTCTAAACTCAGCAATCATTGTTTAAATTGCTTACACGTTAAGATTTGCATCTTTCGCGTGCATTTACACGGCTTTTTCTGTTCTGGGTGAATTATTTAGCGTTTTTAGTCAACCTTCGAGTACGCTACCCTATTACTGCCGCAACACTGTCCGTCTATTTGTCTGTTTTTCACGGGCTTGTAATTCAAGAACCGTTTATATTGCAGTTGATATTTAAACATAATTTGTATTTCTATGGTCTTAACCAACAAATTTAAAATAACCCCACAACATCATCACCCCGGCCTATATATAAGTCCCACTCCAGGGACCCCAACTGCGTACATTGCGCCTAATAGCAAGGTTCTACTAACACCGGATTTTATAGATACGGTCGTTTACACCGTATTTTAACATACTTACAAATTAGTACGAAACCCAATGTGCGCGAGTCGGACTCGCACTTGGCCGGTTTTTACGGCGTTTTTTCCTCAGTACCGTATAAGGAAATGAAATGACAGAGTTCACTTTTCAACCGACGAAAACAAAAGGAGGAGGTTCTCAATTCAACGTGTATATATATTTTTTTTTTATGTATGATCACGCATAACTTTTTACAGAGTAGTCCGATTTTGATGATTCTGTTTTTATTGGAAAGCGAGGGTAGTCCCATTTAAATTTGGAAACAATATTCCTACCCTAAGGGTAGAAAAACAGGGGATGATTGATTATTCAGTTATTGATTGCACTATATGACCACGCATAACTTTTTACAGAGTAGTCGGATTTTGATGGTTCTTTTTTATACCCCAAGGGTGGTCCCATGTAAATTTGGTAATAATATTCGTACCCTAAGGGTAGGAAAACAGGGGATGATTGACTAACTTTTTACAGAATAGTCTGATTTTCATAATTCTTTTTTATTGGATAGATAGGGTATACCTTGAAGTTGGTATTATAAATTTGGAAAAGAATTACCCCAATGATGGAAAAAAGTATAAAATAAAAACTTTTTAACAAAAAATTAAACCGCCGAAAAAACTGAAAAGCAAAAAATAATACCTTTTTTGTTTGACCTTAATCTAGGTACCAGTTTGAAGTCGGTGCCTCAGCACGAGCCAGGAGGAGTGATAGAAGCCAATCAGGTAGACGATTATAGGTCCACTCCTCCTGGCTAAGTGCTGAGGCGCCGACTTCAAACTGGTACCTAGATTAAGGTCAAACAAAAAAGGTATTATTTTTTGCTTTTCAGTTTTTTCGGCGGTTTAATTTTTTGTTAAAAAGTTTTTTTATGAAAACTAAAGACAGTACCGATATTAAATCTAGTGTGATCAAAGTTCTTGCGACTCGTATTTACATTGTGGTAATAATCGTAGAATGGTAATGAAGTTTAACCGCGCGGTCAAAACGCTTGAAGCACCCTTATGCGAATTGTATGAATAAACCGGTAGTTTTCTTGTGTACGCATATAGCGTATATAGCAAGTCGGAATTAAACGTAGCGTCAGCGAGGGAGTGCCAATTGATTATTCTTTATTGACGTTTCCCGAAATAAATGGTTGGCTTGAGCAAAGTGACAAATTAGAAGTCACAATGGTTTGTTTCGTAGGTGCGACGAAGGAAGAAAAGAGAGAAGGGTTTAAAAAAAATTTAGTCATCATATTTAATCAGCTGAAAAATTTAGTCATCATATTTAATCAGCTGAAAAATTTAGTCATCATATTTAATCAGCTGAAAAATTCATGCTGTCGAAGTAAGGGCTCTCTAAGCGCTCTTCGTTTTTCTTCACGTCATTTATTACTTATATGGGCACGTTGTATCAAAAATCAGCACTATCGTGGCGTTTCCATGGGGTCCGCATAACTAACTACAAAAAATTTCAGCTATAGGTACAACCCTCTGATCTCGTGCTTAGTTCAATGTATTTTTGTGTTGTCCTATTCTACGGTTGTCGTGTTGTTCATTTGGTAGTACCTACCCGCGGATTAAATAGAACTTCTCTGCCAATTCATCTAACAATCAGCTATAGTAATTCATAACTTTCCAATTCTTGATTCTAGTGACAAATAAGTGTTCAAGCACTCTGAGGGTGTCTTTAAGCCCTAAGTCATCCTCAGACTATTTTAAAGCGTTGCATCTAGGTACCATAAGTATTATGCGGCTCGTTATTAACATATTTTTGATTCAATATTGAATTTTTTGCATCATTACCATTAGTATTATTAAATATGAAACTACCGTGAGACTCACTCATAGTGAAAATAAACGGATCGCTCACGTCTTAAAACGAGTTTAACTCGACATGTTTCGGGCTAATCCGTAGCCCTTCCTCTCGGAGTCGCACGCCACGGCGGCTGCCAAACGTGCACAAAAATGTCGAGTTAAACTCGTTTTAAGACGTGAGTGATCCTTTTATTTTCACTATGAGTATTATTAAATATTCTCCGAATCTCCGCATTTTTCTGTTAACCGTGGTTTTGCCCAATCCCTAAGCAATTACTGTGGATTGATAGAGGTTTTATTTATTCCGGTAATAAATAGGTAGTTCCGAAATAGGTGACCCACTTATTCCTATTGAAGGTCCCGCTTATTATTCGGAGACAAAGAAAATTTTATGAATGAGATATTTATTCCTTATTGCATGAATAAAATCGCCACCATACTCTCTGTATTGTATTGCCAAACAAGCATCTACGGTAAAGGAAAACATTGAGAAAAAACCTGCACACACCAGCGAAGAAATTCAATGGTGTGTGTATGAAGTCCCCAATCCGCACTGGGCCCGCATGTAGCACACACTGACACAGCGACACTGTAATGTATTTCCGAGTAGAGATTGCGGATCTTACATTAATAATAATAATCATTACCAAATAATAATCATTACCAAAATTCTACGCACATCAATTTTATTTCACACGGCCGTCACTGGTTTGTTAAAGTGTTATAACTTTGGACTCGGAACATTAAATTAAGTCGCAATCCACGACTGTCCGGACCCACCGCATTAAGTACTAATCGAAGTGAAACTAGAGGGGCTGTTTCACCACCCATTGATTAATTTTAACTGACGGATAAATGTGATGATTCGAACAAAACAAACAGAGACGGCATCACATTTATCCGTCAAATAAATTTGATCAATGGATGGTGAAACAGGCGGCTAAACTAAAAGATAACTAGAAACTAAACTACGGGTGCAGTCCAACTCAAAAGTAGATTAATCCCTTAGTGCTTTGTTACTGTTATTAATTTAAAACATTTGGACCGTACAACCGTCTGTCTCCGAAGCGTTGTTCGTCGCGACTAGGGGTTCTACTACTTATTAACATAAAATGTTATGAATATGGTCATATTATAATTATCAAGGGTTACCGACATAGTCAAACGGGTTAACTCGTTGAAATGGCAATGGGCAGGCCATATAGCACGCAGAACAAATGGCCGTTGGGGCCAAAAAGTTCTCGAATGGAGACCACGGACTGGGAAACGCAGCGTGGGACGTCCACCAACGAGATGGACGGACGATTTGGTAAAGACCGTAGGTTCAAGGTGGATGCAGCCGTTCTTCGTTCTTCACTGACGGAGTAGCAGGCAACAGTTAGTAATGAATAAGTAGAAACTATAGCTTTAAGCCAAATATGTTAACCAATAAATATGTAAACACTTACGTAATATAATAACAGAGAAAATTTTAATATAAATATTTGGTTCTACGTAGGGGTAAATTCTGGAATTACTAAACTAACTACAAATTCTAGGTATTTTAGTAGAAAAACAGAAAGTTCTTTCTGACTAACATTGGCTATTATTTATCCCCGAAAAGTGCAAACTTCCCAAGGGATTCAATCAACGTTGCGGGCAACTGGTTGTGTAGGTATTATTTCTGTTTATGTTAGGTACTAGTAAAAATCCGTCATATCTTTTAGTTATGTTGAGAGAGAGAGAGAGAGAGAGAGAGAGAGAGAGAGAGATGTTTATTTACACATATTCGATACACAGGAAATACATTTGACAGGAAAAGATACAAATAAAAATCATCGAATAGTATAAATTGGGCCCCACTCAGCATAATGTTGCGGCAAGCCGCAACGCTGTTTTTCAGTGGGACCCATTTAAAAACTAAACACAAAAAAAAAACAACACATTGTGAAGACACGAACGCCAGCGGAAAATGTAGTTCGCAACAAAAACCTAGATAGGTATACAAACCGGAAGTATGTATGGCAACACTTGATCAGTTTAATCGTATCAGAACCATTAAACCGCAACAAATTACGCCAAAGATTATTCTGGCTACTGTAGTGAATTATCAGCAATTTCACAAATTTTGATATTGTGACGCATTCACTCAACCTTCGATAAAACAAACTTAAAAACAACAAAACATTCTAAAGACTTAAGGTTAGGCAGGAACGCAGCCCGGCCCTTTGTAAAGTCGTTCACATTAAAATTAAGCTACCGCCATTTCGTGTGAAAAAAAAAAAATACTTAGCAAATAACAAATAGGTAACAAAAAATATATAAATACATCCCAACGAATAATTAAAAACAATTAAAAAGTCTGTGTCAAATGCGCTCAATATACGTGTTGCCCTGAGAGCGTTACCCAAGCCAGCCAAATGTCTTGTTGGAGTTGGAGCAAGGTAAGTATAGTGTTCTGTTTAGGTTATCCATTCAGCGCGAGAAAGTGAATTTTACATTTTGTTTTAAAATTATGCTTTGACTTTAAAATGAAACGAGAAAAGTTTTGTAAACATTATACACTTTTATTGATAAATATACATATAACATCCATGACTCAGGTACAAATCATCATAATAATATTCGTTACACAAGCGGCTGCCTCTACAGAGACTCGAACCCGCTCTAGCTTCGTAGCGAGTCACTAACCAATAGGCAATCAAATATTAAAATTCACACCGTTTATTGAAAATTTATTAATCATTAATCACAATCCCGCTGTGTTACCTCCAACAGACAATTACCCTTGAAATTAACAAATTGAATACAATTCGCAGTAAAACAAAACGTTGGAATCTGAGACAAAGGATATCATGATTAACAATGAGAACGCATGTCACGAGGTCGTTTCGCGGATTTGATTGTACCCTATCCCACAATCATTAGTCTGAAAGGTCGCAAAATATGTTATTAATCTTAGAATTTAATTTAAAACTATATGGGCTAATTAGACTCGTACTGATCAAGGTTCCGTATCAAAATACAATTTCCATAAAGAAATAGATCAAACCGTTTCTTGTATGGCCCTTCCTTATTTTTTATATATTTAACGATAGGAGCAATAAAATAAAGCTACTATATTAATATACTGAAAATAAAGTATGTCAAAATTACAAGTGTTTTCTTGTAGAGTAAGATCCGACACAAAAATCCGCACCTATCTGTTACCTATTTGATCGAAATGTAACTTAAATAAAAAGTTACACAGTGGTTATTGTAATCGTCATCATATCAGCCGAAAGACGTCCACTGCTGGTCAAAGGCCCTAAAGATTTCCACAGCGAAACCATAGTACCATTACGATACAAAGCAGTACCATAATGGAAGCAAGCAAGTCAATGGTTGAAATGAAACTACGGCGACGGTCCAGTATTCAAGTGAAGAAGAATGACTTAGTTAGAAAATTAACCCATGATGTATTATTTCAATTAAATAGGAACCATTCCACGCAGAATAAAAAGCTACATAAATCTTTGTTTCTTACACAATAAGCGACAATCCTGAGGGCACGTATTAAGAGCTTTGGGAAGAAAGGGGCCACTCGCGGTCATTAACGTCTTCAGCACTCCACTTGTACGAGAAATATTAATGTAGGCGATTCTTTTGTAAGTCGCCGTAATCTTAATACTTAACAGTAAGAAAAATTTATACAATCCTTTCGGAATAAGAATTATTTATTAGTTAGCCAAATGATAGATTGACGCAATATCTAAAGCAAAAGTTTAAGTAAGATCTATTGGAAGAAATCCAAATAAAGAACACGTTTTAAGATCTCATTTACAACAAGTCGACGAGTATTTTATTAACGGACGGTTTAGTAGTTTGGTAGTCACCAAACCTTCGTGACTTTCTGACAAGATTACGACGTTTTCGTGTCAAAATGTGTTACTATACCTACCTCAACTCTTAAGGTGGTTTCGCACAAACCAAAGTTAACTATATAACTCCTAGTAAAGTAGACCATGAAAGTGCTTTAGCATTTTTTATATCAGTTCCTACATCAGACTAAAGACAATAAGGCTGATTGTCACATTGACTTGTAAGTGAAAATAGCCTTTGATTTTTTAAGCCATGCATTTGCCATTGAACCTGAGGGTAGTAAAGGAATTTCTTGGTTGACTATACTATAACCCAGCCAGGTCTAAGTATTGTCGAATTCTTTGGCTAGTTGTGGTATAATTCTGATAGTGTTTTATGCGGCGATTAACCTTAACTGTTACAGTGATCTCAAAATTCTATATTGCTCTCGTGTCTGACATTTTTTAATGCGCAAGTTGTCTCCACGTGGTTTTTGGAATTTTACTATCAAGTTGCAAAAACTACAATTACCGTACAACGTGAGTCGCTCTCAGAGCAATTAACTGATATTGGCACAAGCCTAGTGGCCAGTAGAAGAAAAGAAAGAAAGTATTGTCGAAGCGTATGGAATTGTCATACTTACCCAGGATTAACGATTTGATAATGATCAACCCTTGCAAACCGTGCTAGCGGCCCTAAGCAATTTCTTTTAACTTGTGAGGCAGATTTTATCTTCTAACATCGGTGCATTTTAACGCAACTGAGTCCTTTGTAGACGAAGGCCACCACACACACACTAAATACGCAAAATTAAAAATGCATTAAAACACAATATGTAAAGATAACGGAACTATTGCGAGACCTTTTTATTCAAGTTTAATTATTATCCAGCAAACTCGAGGTCAAAATAGTCACGCTTGACATTTTTGACTTCTTTGTTACTTCGCAGACATCCGCGCTGAGATATTAACATTGATAAAGTAGGCAGCCATTATTCATTAGTTCATTACGGTTATAGACTAGGAAGGCGGCAAAATGGAAAATTTGTTATATTATAATTTTCATATTGTAGGCTTTATCTGGGGCTATAACCACGCGCAATTTGGTATTCTACTACTTATAGATGTTAACTAGTGGACTGATGTAAGTTGATCTTTGTAGTTCTAAAAGTTTTGCCGTTAATGTACAGTCTAGTTTACTAATATCTGCACAGCCTGTTCATAAATCTTTCTTTCTTTCTTTTTTTTTTTCTTTTTACAACTTACACTAATCGACCTAGTCCCAAACTAAGCAAAGCTTGTACTATGGGTACTAGACGCCGATAAACATACTTATATAGATAAATAAATACTTAAATACATAGAAAACAACCATAACTCAGGAACAAATATTCGTGCTCATCACACAAATAAATGCCCTTTCCGGGATTCAAACCCAGGACCTCTAGCTTCGTAGGCAGCGTCACTATCACTACCAACTAGGCTAAAGCGGTCGTTAAATATCTATACATAGACCTTATTATCGTAAGGTTCATATTTAGATATTTATGAACGGTTGGCTGCACAGATATTGGAGAACTCGACTGTACAGCGCATGCAAAGTTGTAAGGATTTAGCAAGAATCTAAACAAAAGCGTCAAAAAAAATTAATGACTTATATCTGTACAAAACCGACAAAAGTATGTGGATGAAGCAACCACCGTTAAAGAGAAGTCACTAACTAAATATTACCTGACGGTATTTAAGAGTAGGTAAAAAAAATCTCAGGACATTGCAGCTTTCACTTGCACTGGGACGATTAGTATCGATATCAGGACGCACTTCATCTGTTACGAAAATCTATGAACTATTTGCATGAACTAAAACCAATTGCAATTCTGCGACCGCACACTACACCACGCGTGGTGGTGGTCACTCGGTTTTTTAGCTGCTTTTGGTAGTACACGGGATCATCATCATCCCAGCCTATATACGTCCCACTACTGGGCACAAGCCTTCTCTCAGAATTAACGGCTTACGGCGGTTGAAACGCTTCAGAGGTATTTACCCTCCTTTATTCAGTTTAAAATCATACTGTGAATGCTTTGACTAGATTCCATGAGCCATGAAGAAAAATATCTATCAAATTCAAAAACCTAATATCACTCAATTGAGAATGAGAACTCAGATTCCAATTTAAAGCCACTAAAAATGGCTGGAAATCCGACATAGCCAAAGCGTCAATCCACGAATCCAGAAATTATTAGATTTCGGCGGCGTTTCATCCTGGATTCCGCCAATCGTATCGACGCGTTAATGACATGTAGGCGTTTGAGTGATTTGCCAAATCCGTTTCGCAGTCTGTTTTACTCATGCGACGTTGATTGAAGGCTATATTGCTTTACTTGCATCCGTAACAGTCAGCTACCATATTTCCACAGTGCCTAATACTAGGTTTAGGAAACATTGCCCTTGGATATCAGAATCTAAGCTGTCGTCAGAGCGTACAAAAATTGAAATATCTTAAGAAATGGGCGAATTTTGCTGCTAACTAAATTTTAACCTACGAGTATATCTATGTATTTCTCCTAGTAAAAGTTTATATGCTTATAAAGTTATGCCCGGTACTCTGCTGCGAGTAGGCGGGTCCAGCTAAAAAATTTATCCTATTCTTTCAGAAGCATTAAAAACTAAACGTTTCATTTCGTGTGTGAGATTTGACATGTTAATTTGTTGCAGATGCCAGATCAAACACTTTAAATTTACTTTTCTCAAAAATATCCGTAAAAGTTGACATTATTCTTTACATATCAGAACGTGAAGTACATAGTTTATGGTCAGTAAAAAAATTAAAAAGTTAAAAACATTGCAGGCTCGATAACTCGACAACAATGTCGTATACAAATTCCATTATTGTCGAGTCTCAAACTTTTAAAAAAGTTAAAACGGCCATGGTAATAAGTTGGCACTATTCGTATACAGCCAATTCAAATGACCGGTATCATTTGTTTTGTTGGAACTCCAGACTTTTTTTATTGTGTTTGAAACAGCTTGTGGTGTTTTCGGTAGAAAAATACACCTGCCGTTTTTTTTTAATGGAAGAAGGTGGGAAAGGGTTAAATGACATTTAATTTGAAGTGATTTGTAATTCTTTGTACCTATTTAAGTTAATAAAAGTTTATTTTATTTTTTTCCCTTCACCATTTTTGAGAAAAGCTTTATATTAGTCTCGGCTGGAATAGCAATTGCTGGCTTCGTATTGGTTAAACGGACTCGCAAGCTCGTCCGTTTAATACTCATACTCAGCCAGCGATTGCCTACTTCCAGGCCACGACAATAATGTACTATTTATAGCTAGCTTAGTTTATAGTTCAGGAAAGCACAATGATTCATTTTCGTGGACTGATTGCTGGGATAGGATTTGACTCGGCCTATGTTACGTCTTCAAATTCGTTCCGCAAAACGACTATTGAGCGTTCCATTCACGGGGGTAATTTAGATATGTAAATGTAAAACACATTGATGTAAATCTGGTAATAACTTACGCTTATGGCCAGTTACGTTACGGCAAAAGAGCAAAATAATTCGTAGGTGGTCGCTTATGACCTCATACGTAGACCATTAAACAGTAACCGCATTGGGTAACACTGCACTTATTTTGGCATCATACGGAAACGTTTCACAATGCAGGCTAGTATGCAAGTTGCAGTTGCAAAAACTAAATTACACGTCGGAACTGTGTTTGTCCCAGAGCAATTAACTTGGTCGTGGGTTACACAATTTATAGGTATAGCTGTCGATTCACTGGAATGCTCGATATGGATCGATTATAGTTGCAATACGTTCGATACTAAATTGATACCAACCTGTCTTTTACAATTACTATTTAAAGCAAAGAAGTACTCTGAAGATCTAAACGTTTCAGACCCATGATTACAAAAACATTATTATAGTCACAAAGTACATCGTAAAAACCTTTTCTCACACTCAAAAGCAATCTTAAAGTTATCTTACCAGTACGTAAATTATTTTGAAAATCACAGAAATGGACATTTAGATACGGTTCCAAATATGCTAGTGTAATTTCGTCTTTGTATTGCTTTACTTATAGGTATTTGGTTTCCTGGAAATCACTATCTATTTGGTCCCCCGTGGCGTATACTATAAGCCTCTTCGAAATCTCTTTGAAGACGTCTAATACACAAGGAGTACCCAACAGGGCAAGTCCTTATCTTTTTATCACATTTATGTGATAACTAGTTACACCATTTTATGACCAAAGAAGTTTTTATTTCGACAAGACAATTTGAAAATAAATACTTCCAAATTGATCTTATTTTAATAAACTTTGTTTACATTCGACTGCTGCTGTATCGCTTTTAATGGAATTGTAATTATAATAGGTTTTTCTTGTCAAAAAAACCATTAAAACGTTTTATTTACTTAAAAAATATTCTCTGCTTTAAGAAAGAAATATTCATGATAAATATTCATGTAAGCGAAATAATTCACAAGTAAGGTGCCTACTGAACCTTTAATAAAAATAGAAAGAATAAAACTATTAAAAGTAATTTTTAAAGATTCCATACCCATGATACTATAATTACTAATCCTCCACTGTCTATCTATCCGTCAGTCTGTAGACAATAGGGATGTTGACACCATTAAAAAAGAATTTGAAGACACGACTCCAGTAAAAAAACGCTTTATTTCAGCCCTGAAAGTCAGATTAATTTTCGATTAAATGCATAATTAGATTTTTTGTTGCTTTAAAACAAATAAATAGTTAGTTGATTGAGCATTGCGAACAATGACGTCATATGTCGCTATTGTCATTCAAACTCTATGGGAGATTGTGTTTTGACAGCTCATAAAAAGAACGTCAGTTGATTGGTGGTGTCAACATCCCCATTGCAGTTTTCACAGTATGTATTATACTTCTATTTATTGTCACTACCGGCCGTTATAACAAAAAATAATAAAAACAATATCAAATTATAAATTAAAGGAGGTTCCCATAACATAAAGTTGTTTTCGATACAATGGTAACGAACGGAAGATTCTCTGACGGTTGTCTGGAAGAGATCGCTTTTTAGCGATAAGACCGCCTATTGTCTACCTGAATTTTTATTTTTGTAATGTCACTGTACTGTTTTTGGTGATCAATAAAGAATATTTGTATTGTATTGTATTGAACGGTACCAACTCACACTTGGCTGGTTATCTAAAATAATAATCTTTTGATGAAATAAATCGTGTCCCTCAAACATGTCTGGCTGGAATAAATTGACCGCCTCATTGCACAAATCCACATCACAAAGCGTTTTCCTATCAAGACTTGGCAGTCATCCATATATGCTTTACTACTTCTTAATGTAGCAATATCTTAAAATAATTGTCGCAGATATTACATCGAGTATCATTTTCTAAGACATATTTATCTAGTTCGTTAATGTTATTTTGTTGTCACATTCGACGTATACATAAGACATTGAGGGAAATTAGCGAAATATTGATTATATAAAGTAAATAATGGATTCGTATCATTTCTCTTTCCAGAGTAGAACATATTTATTTAGGCACACACATAACATGGCTTTCCGAATTGACAAATAGTCTCAAGTAGATTTAAAAAAAATAACGTGAGATAAATATCATAAGTAAATATTATTTTACTTTGCAAACATATGAATATGAATCATAAATGATTTGAGGAAACCATTTTATTACCCAGAAAAAGCTTAAATTAATGTATTCAATACAAAAACGTTTTCGGAGAAATACGACTTTTCCGTAGACACACCCACCATAATTTTACCATAGTTCTTTCCTTTCTATATTGCCGATATACCTCTTACCACCTTGTAAGCTTCGGTTTAAGATCAACCTGAGATATGTTATAAATAAAAATAAACAGCTGCATAAATGAAAAATTATGAGATTATGACTTGAGAACCACTTGGCCGGTTAGGCTGCTTTTTACGTGCTTGTAATTGTCAGCGCAATTATAGTAGTATCGTGAAAAATCATGTTAAATACATTACATGTATGTAATTACATATATGTATAGGTAGTTAAATAATATTGCACATATGTTTTGAAAAAAATATTCTTTGTTGAATTTCTCATTCTTTTATCGGGTTTTATCGAATCAGTGGTAGATTTTTCAACACTCATAAGTGTTTAAAACAGCTTAAATTGAATACAGATTATTTTCAACTTTGATATTGAAAAAATATCAAGCGACTAGATCAAAGATAGAAGCGGGCACAAGCTCGGCATATATGTTTTTTTTTAACCGACGATAGGCACGCGTGGTTATTACGATTAAGTTACTTTTAAATGGATCTAAATCAGTGGCACCTCTTAACGAAGTTTTGCAGACATTTTCAAGAACGCTTACATTATTATTATTATTATCATCTCAGAGTTTACTATTTAGAATTGCGCAGCCCTTGAATTTCCGGAAAACCTTTCCCTGTAATTTCCTCTTGAATATTGGAAAATTGTTAAGTAACTATCCGTTCTAGGAACCGGTAAGTCCCGATATTTTAATACAGGATATTACGTTCCAACGAGTCAGCAGCAGTCTAGACTAGTAGGCGTAGCTTTAGTTCCTATAAAGTGTTTATTGATAGGTATATTTCCTTGATTTCCCGGTATGTTTCTGAGTGCCTGTAGTAATTTGCCAGAAAATCAAAGTAAATCGTAATTGATGTAATTTCCGTTGCCTCTGGACCGATTTCCTTTACTTCACAAATGAAGCCTTGAAAATATTTTGAAATTAAAAAATATTTCAACATTTTTTTTATGCTGAATCATCGTGTGCTTTTAATTTTTTACTGTCGCAGAGAAGCATAATATGCATTCCAAAACTATTCTAAGTATATCGCTAATATTTTTTGGGACTTAATCACCAGGAGTCGACTCCCTCCACGACTCGTGATGTGACCACGGCCGAAACGTCAAGATAATTTTTAGTAATAAATAGTTCGTAATTAAATCCTGAAAAATATTAGGTACTAGCTTTTGCCCGCGGCTTCGCTCGCGTGTACTATGAGTATTACAAAGAACCAAGATATCAAGCAAGCAAGCATACAGGCAAGCAAGCAAGCAGGTCCACAATTGACCGAGAAATCGGTGAACATACCTACATAAAAAAAGTGGAATGCATAACCTCCTCCTTTTTTAGAAGTCGGTTAAAGAGCCTTTTGCGGCCTACTTACAGTATAAACTTATGAATTTTGAAATTTTAGCTTTCTACAACCAGTAAAACGCAAAATCCCGTTTTTTCCCGTTCCCGTAAGAATTTCGGGAAATGTTTTCTTAATGCTCCCCTACACTCCCCAAGGAACCCACTTGCCAAATTTCAGCTTTCTATGACCAGTAAAACGAAAAATCCCGTTTTTCCCGTTCCCGTGGGAATTTTGGAAAGTCCTCTCTCAATGCTCCTCTACACTCTCCAAGCAACCTACATGCCGAATTTCAGCTTTCTATGACCAGTAAAACGAAAAATACCGTTTTTCCCGTTCCCGTGGGAATTTTGGAAAGTCCTCTCTCAATGCTCCTATATACTCCCGAAACAACCCACATGCCGAATTTCAGCTTTCTACGATCAGTAAAACGAAAAATCCT
This sequence comes from Archips crataeganus, assembly GCA_947859365.1. Classification (NCBI taxonomy): domain Eukaryota; kingdom Metazoa; phylum Arthropoda; class Insecta; order Lepidoptera; family Tortricidae; genus Archips; species Archips crataeganus. The sequence goes on along the minus strand of OX402066.1, from coordinate 9,633,066 downwards.
GTTTTATCCCGTTCCCGTGGGAATTTTGGAAAGTCCTCTCTCAATCCAGCTCTACACTCCCCAAGCAACCTACATGCCGAATTTCAGCTTTCTACGGCCAGTAAAACGAAAAACCCCGTTTTTTCCTTATCCCGTGGGAATATCCGAAAATCCTTAAAACAGTTTTTTACTATTATAATTACCTACTTCTATGCCAAATTTTTTCCTTATCCCGTGGTAATTGTGAAAAATCCTGAGATTAATGTTTTAACTAACGTAATACCTACTTGTGTATCAAATTTGAAGAGTCTAGTTATTATAGTTACTGAGATAGGGTCACTCGGAATCGAATATATAAATCCCGTTTTTTCCCGTTCCCGAGGGAATTCCCAAAAATCCTTCCTTAGTGGATGCATATATTGTATAAGGTATCTATGTGCAAAATTTCAAGTCTCTAGGTCCAGTGGTTTGAGCTGTGCGTTGATATATCAACAGTCATTTAGTTTATTTAGATATTTCAACCCCATCGCACCCCATCCAGGGAGATGGTATTTTACGTCTGCCACGTCGGATTTTAAAACCGTTGTTGTTTTCATAACCAGCGACCCGATAAACCATAGAAACAACACCCATGTTGATTTTCAGACTTTGTTACCCCTTTCCCCCCTTTTAGGGGTTGAATTCTCAAAAAACCTGAAACACGTGTTTACTCATTTATCATTAGGTACTTCTGTGAAGTTTCGAATAAAATAGTCGAACTAATCTTGTTTCCCCATACAAACTTTGGACCCCCGTTTCACCCCCTTAGGGTGTGAATTTTGAAAAATCCTTTTTTAGTGCACCCCTAGACCTTATAAGGAACCTACATGCCAAATTTTGAATCTCTAGGCCCAGTGATTTGGGCTGTGCGTTGATATGTCTGTCAGTCAGTCAGTCAGTCAGTCATTCAATCAGTCAGTCAGTCAGTTTCTTCTTTTATATATATAGATGTGGATAATCGCGAAAGTTTAAAACATTGTATTCTTCATCGGTTATATTATTTTTTTAAATAACAAGCTGATGCCCGCGGCTTCGCTCCCGCAGATTTTTTTCATACAAACCATGTCCTGATAATTAGGAACCCAAAAAAAAAGAATTATCTAATTTGGTGCAGTCGATCGTAAGTTATGCGCGTACATACATAACACATATTTTTTCGGTGATTAATTTGTATTTAATATAGATATTTTTCCTATTTAGCACATTTCCGGCTTATAGGAAATTATACATCGGAAAGTTGAAGTAGTTTTACTTACAAGTTAAGTATGAAGTATCTTTTTCTATTTATTTTTTTATTTTCTTCAACTTCATTTTTTATTACTTTTACTTTTTTTAACATAGATGCGCTTTATCACTGCCTAATGTGATTATAACAGACTGAAGTGTACGATGTATGGGAAAGATTCGTCGCTAACTTCTAGACCAGTGATGGTGTAGGGGTAAGCACGCAGCACGGAACGCTGAGGACCTGGGTTCGATTCCCAGCATTGGTCTTTTTTCTGGGGTTTTTTCTGTGCATCTATATTTCAGTTTGTATTTAGTTTGAAATATATAGTTTTACTTAGCTTTACAGTCGGGGTAAGAAAAGGTTCGTCACCTTAGTTGGCATTGCTTGTACCAAAACAATTGTCAGTCGTGTCAACATTTTATTTCAAACGTTGACGTTTCTCATTTTTCAAAAGGGTCGACTTGATTAAGGAATGAATTTAATAACTGACGAAAGTTTTCGTACTTTGATTGTACCTATCGGCCATAGCAGATGCAAAGTTAAAAAGACTTTAAAACAAATTGAATACGTAAAATTAAACCGCCGAAAAAACTGAAAAGCAAAAAATTATACCTTTTTTGTTTGACCTTAATCTAGGTACCAGTTTGAAGTCGGTGCCTCAGCACTAGCCAGGAGGAGTGGACCTATAATCTTCTACCTGATTGGCTTCTATCACTCCTCCTGGCTCGTGCTGAGGCACCGACTTCAAACTGGTACCTAGATTAAGGTCAAACAAAAAAGGTATTATTTTTTGCTTTTCAGTTTTTTCCCATCCTTGGGGTAAATTTTTTTTTTCCAAATTTATATAATACCAACTTCAAGGTTATACCCTATCCAATAAAAAAGAATTATGAAAATCAGACTACTCTGTAAAAAGTCAATCATCCCCTGTTTTCCTACCCTTATGGTAGGAATATTATTTCCAAATTTACATGGGACCACCCTTGGGGTATACGCTTTCCAATAAAAAAAGATTCATCTAAATCCGACTACTCTGTAATAAGTTATGCGTGGTCATATAGTACAATCAGTAACTGAACAATCAATCATCCCCTGTTTTCCTACCCTTAGGGTAAAAATATTATTTCCAAATTTGAATGGGACCACCCTCGGGGTATACGCTTTTCAATAAAAAAAAATCATCAAAATCGGACTACTCTGTACAAAGTTATGCGTAATCATACATAAAAAAAATATATACACGTCGACTTGAGAACCTCCTCCTTTTGTTTTCGTCGGTTAAAAACAAATAAGTACGAGTAAACCACAGAAATAATAATAAAGAGGATAGAAGTGCCTTAGACGCGTGACCTTGGCGCCGCGCTTGTGACTCGAAGGTCACAAGTGCGCGACTTGTGGCTCAGTGCTATTTGAAACGTGGGTATGACAACAAGTGCTTTAAAATGGTGTATTGCAGCATTAGCAATTGCGGAAACTCGTCCACACTGTGTAATTACACTAATAAGGGGATTACATTTCATTGGTATGTATTAATTTAATGTAATAATGCGGTTTATATCAAAATACAACTTGAGAAAATATTTCATTATGAAATATTGGTTTACACGTTATTGACACGAAACTTCATATACCATTGCTGCTCATATCCTTAAAAACGCAGATTGCTTTGAAGTGTACGCAGCAATGTAATGTAATTTTTGATAAACCTTCTGCCTCGCACAAATGTTCATGGTACGAACACAAGACAGGTTACGACTAGTCCCGAGCTAGTGATGCCCGTTGACTTGCGTAGACTTTTTATCGATATCCTAGTTTACAATCATCCTAAACACGGTATAAAGGTGGTGTAATGAGTATAATAGTGTACAAATAATAAAGTTACAATTCCATTGTAAAAAAAGATACTGATTGTGAATTCTGTGTGATTGTGTAAAATGATTACATTTTTTACGATAGTATCCCCCATATTTTGTATCAGGTTTGAAATTTCGCCTTTTGTAGTGTTGGGAAATGTTGATTTGAACCCTCTGTGCGCGAATCTGAGTTGCACTTGGCTAGTTTGTATTTAACAAAATCCTATTTTAATTGCGCATAAATTTTTACAGAGTAGTCCGATTTTGATAATTCTTTTTTTATTGGAAAGGATATATCTCGAAATTGAATGAATTCATTTTAAATTTGATCATTGGTTACAATAATTTCCTGTAAGGTTTACTGCAAATTGTAACAGTCGATAAAATTGTCGATGAATCGAGGCCTAGCGTAAATGTGAAATAAATTGCTTTTGTACACTACAACCACACTGCCGACGCGGCCAATGAAGAACGCCGTTGTGTAAGTGTGGGTATGACTTACGGTGAGTGTTATTCAACGCTGTGTCTTAGTGGTTAGGTTCATAATTGTTTGTAAGCAAACAAATTAGTAATTGTGTGCGTGATTGCGTAGTACGGTTCCGGTATTTTGCGTGTGTGCATTAATAGTAAGTAGAGGGGACAAACTAGCGCCACTGGTCCCGGAACAAAATAGGAACTAAGGCATTTCTATCCTCTTTATTATTATTTCTGTGGAGTAAACAAACTTAATATTCTTCTCGCTACCAAACCTTACCCTAGTGAAAACAAAGATAGCTATCGGTATATGTATGCGTTTTGCTTTGGGAGCCAGACAGTCAAGCCAGTATTACTCCAAGTTTCTCTAGAGATGCAGCCATTGCTATGCTAATAAGGATGACCCGAGCACCACAGTAATTATAACCAATTAACCAGTTGTCATCCGTCCAAGTAATTTCCAATTCATTTCCTTTGATAGTTTAAGAAGGTAATTGATTATTACAAGATTAATTTGTGGCAGTAAAGTTTATTGGAAAAGTGAACTATGTTTATGTGTACTAATCGTGTGCTGTTTCGGTGCATAATGATGCCTATAAAACGTTCAATATAATATTAGTCGTAATACCACCGCTCATTTGATATTAAAATTGATTGTTGATTGATATAAAAATACTTAATATTTTTAACACCTATGTCTATGTGTGTGTATAAATAAAAATGAATCACTGCAATGTATGTACGCGTATAACTTCCGATCGACTGCACCAAATTGGATAATTCTTTTTTTGTTGCTTTTGTGATTGTCAAGAAAAGGTTCTTATGAAATAAATTTTATAAAAAATACAACGGGGCGAAGCCACGGGTATTAGCCAGTTTAATATAAAGTATACTGCACTTACTCGTATCATATAATGAACATATTATGGCATAATCATCTTTGGTATAGTGTGTCGAAGACATAATCCCAGATTTACTACCTAAGCAACCTAGTAGTAAGTAACCTTATCATGATTATGTCAAGTTGAAGTTGAATTACCGCGAGACTATCTCAAAACATGGTCAGGAATAAGAATATGATTTCTCTTCAAGCAAACCTCTTGTGGGACCTCATTTAAATATTATACGGTACAGTACGCATAAATCCAACTTACGATAACTAGCTGCCTTGCTAAACCTGCTGCATTTTCACAGTACACTGCTATAACTTCAAATCAAATAACACACGAACCAACAATTCAAAGCTGGTATAATCCTTACGCTCTGCTTGCTGCAATTTTCTTTCTACTGTGTTAGTACATTAACCGTGGCTATATCCGTAATATTCCGTGACACATTACGCTAGCTCTTTGGAAAACGTTTCATGTAAAAGTCCGACAATACATTCTATTATGATAGTGTAAAACTGACTCCTGCTCTAAATTATGACCTTTCTCTCTAAAGTAGGAGAAAACAGGTTATACACGTTATTATGCTTAGGCGATTGTGGGTGATATAATGATATTTAGTTGTATTTTTTAACCATTAACAACAGTTAAATCATTAATACTCGTAGATAGATATATAAAATTCAAAGTCCTGACATGGTCCTGACTGACTGACTGACTGATATATCAACGCACAGCCCAAACCGCAGCAGCTAAAGACTTGAAATTTGCCACAGATACCTTGAGTATCACTTGGTATCATAGAGGTACAATAAGAAGGGATTTTTATCCGTCCGTAAGTATAATTATTAGAAACTTCAAATTTGGCATGTAAGTAGGTTAAAGCAGTAAAAAACGAGATAAGGAAAAACCGGCATTTATTTATTAAATTAAATGTGACCCTAACTCTGTAATAATTCCTTTAGGATCATAGAGGTGCAGAGGTATTTTTGGAATTTCCCGCGGGATAGAGATCGGGAGTTAACCTTAAATTTTATTTGTGCGCGGACGAAGTCGCGGATAAAAGCGAGTATTAAATATCTTTTTAATTTTGGTGTAGTAAAAAAACATTCATAAACCTGTGAAACAAGTTAATCGTGTATGTAGTGTTCAACTCGCGTGGAAACTAAAGCCCAAGCTGGCTTTTCATTCTAAAATATTTAGGGCCTGTTTATACGAACAAAATACAAAGAGACCGCATCAAAAATATGTGTCGTTTAAAATATCAGCAACTTATCAGAGAGTGGTGAAACGGGCCCTGACACTCGCAGGTAAATGTTATTAGTTCGCAGACAGCGCGAACCACAAACTTGAGCCTAATTAATTACCTATGGCAATCGGATATCGCAAATCAGTTTCCACGGATGTAGCAAGCTTCAATAGACGTTGACTATCGCACAAAAACTTTGGTCGTACATATTTGTATGTAATTTCTGCACGGCCTCCCGCAACAATCACCAACGAAGGTCTGCCATGAGAACCTGAGATATATCTTGCTCATAATAGTTTGTCAGTGCATTGTTTAATTCACACATGAGATAAACGGAAACATGGAACTATTAATACGTATTTGTGTTTCTAGGAATTAAAGCTGTGGACATATAAAGTACAAAGTTATGCTGACAGTGACAGCTGTACATTTTTTGTTCAAAGGGTGCTCCTAATTTGTCCACAATAGGAAATATTACTCAAATAAAAAAACATCTGGATTTACTTCAAATATAGGCAAAAGCAGACGCTGTGTTGGCCAAAAACCTGGTTATAACGTCTTGGTCTCGTGCTTCAACTTTTTGTTCGGTAATGACGGCGTCAAGTGCAGATATATATTTATTCGCCAAAGTTATGATTAATTTCCCAGTAATTCCCCAAATTTTCCTAAATAAACCTTGAATAATTTATCACTTCGAGGAAGACCATTGTTTAATTTCAAAATCGAACCTTCACCGAGACGCATTATTTACGGCAGAAGTAATATCAAACTAATTAATCGAATAAAGAGGCGGCCGGAAACAAAGTTTGTTTCCCGAAACATAATATGTTTTCGATTTGATTGATAGAAGGAAGAAATTCGAGCTCGAGGAAGCGAATTTGTTTGTACTTGAGTCTCTCGGTTCTGGGAATGATTGCTGTGAAAAACGTTGAGCAAAGAAAAACGATTGAACATTTTCATTTATGTGTTTCAGTTGACTTCATCATCATCATCATCATCATGCCAGCCTAAATATGTCCCACTGCAGGGCACAGGCCTCCTCTCAGAATGAAAGGGGTGGGTTCCTACGCGGACCCAGTGCGGATTGGGAACTTCACACAAACTATAGAATTTATTCGCAGGTTTATACAGGTTTCCTCACGATTTTTTCCTTCAACGTAAAGCTCATGGTAAATTTCAAATGTAATTTCGCACATTAACTCCGAAAAACTCAGAGGTGCGAGCCTTGATTTGAACCCACGACCTTCTGCTTGAGAGGTCAAACGACTAGGCCACCAGGGCTATTTTCAGTTGACCTAAGCAGGGATAATAAAACAACTAATATTTTTCGGGACTTAATCACGAACTACATATTTTACGTTTTAACCACATTGCAATGGCCGTGGTCACGACACAAGTCGGCAGTCGACGTCGAGTTAATGTTAGTTATTATGAGTATTAAATGAGGAAGGTGAAAATTAGAAAATATTTTTCGACGAAAAGTAGCGAACCTTTTACCAACTCCTTCACATGCCTTCTTTGCCGAACATTTTGTAACATCTTAAATATTTGACAAAGCAGCAAGTCTTCGGAACCATTGTACTTCCCAAGTAGCACAAGTAGCATTATAAGAAATCACTTTTGGTGTACACGGAAACTTTAAGCTGTACAAGACAGTGTTACAATGGTGTTAACAGCGCTGTTAACACTGAAATAACTCTTATTTGGGCACAAATTATTCAGCCTATAGTTCTAGTTTAGTTCACATTTCTGTTTAACAGCATTACAGTAGCACTATATTGGAATTATTATGGGTCACCAGGCTGTTTATCAGCTGCTTAACAGAATACGAATGTCCTGTTATACAGACTAAGCGTCAGGATTGGGTGACTGCTAGTCTTATATAACGCTTTAGGTTTTACATTACCCTTCGTTCATATTGAAATTGCTTATTATATTTGCAGATTTGCTTTTAATAGTATTATAGCGGTGCCGATAAATTTCCAGAGTGTGATGTGTAATGGCGAAGTAAATGTCACAATTTTATTGAGAATTTGTGTTAACTCACGAAAGTACACCTTTATAGCCAACCTACTGTGAAAACATTTGGGAATGCAAGTTTACTGTGAATGTTTATATGGTTTTTTAGCAAAATTTTTACGCGCTTCGGAAATATCTCGTTTTAATTAGAAATGTTGTGAAAAAAGTAACACACCAAAAATATATGTATACATTTTTGAGCGATTTACATAAAATTATACGAAGTTTTATATTATACTATAATAAGTGTATATGAATAACGTGTAATTTAGGGCAGTAAAATATAAATAACAACAGAATAATTATCAATATATACGATTTAGGTTATAATAAAATGGCGCATTCTTAAGAAACTTTTGTGAACTCTTTTTATCCTGAATTAATTACCATGGCTGTACAAGAGTACACCCCAGTTCCTTTATTATACTTATTGCAGTAAATAAGAGTTCAAGTGAACCAATATTCAGCCTGTCAGCTGTTATTAGTTTTATTATGGTTCACATAAACGCCAAAACCATTTATTTGAACTACTTAAACGCATTACCTTTTAAAAGTTATTTAATTTTTATTTAGTGTTTTAATTTTAATTCAATCTTGTTTTAATTTTTCATTTTTTTTAGCATTTTGTATAATTTAATACACGATCCACGCCAACTGTTAAAATGACCGCTTAAGAATTTAATGATTGACTAACGTGAACCTGATTGCAGCTTCGTGCGTTATAATATATGTAAAGTGTTCTTTTATGCAGACTAAAACAATATATTGGTATATTTCACAGCCAAATGCTGCATTTCTGAGTTAAACAAGGATCTTGAAATACCTTCGGTGTTCACGTGTATTAATAAAACACCTTTTAACTGCTTTGAAAAATAGGCTTATAACAGAGCCGAGGCGAACCGATGTGGAACTTTTTGTGTTAAATTACTCTAAGTGTACACTACTCTAAAACTGTTGGCTGTACGGTAGTTCACAGTGACACTTTTAAGATGCTAGCATTTCAGTGGTATAATTCTACGCCTTTAAACAGCAATAGCATATTTTACTACCACTATAATGCTCTTAAGCAACCAATGCAAAAGAGACTGTAAGAAGGCATTTTTGACATCTGCACTAACTCTGATCCCGTAACAATAGTATCCGTTTCTACTTTTATGATGCTGTTATACAGACTAAAGCGTAATACGCAGCTCTAAGTTCTCAGTTGAACCATATTAACTGTTTATTAAGTCATGAAGTTCCGAGTTATACCCAAAGTGATTTCTTATAATACTAACTGTGCTACTTGGGTTAGCTACAGGGTCACAGCACTCTCAGCTTACGGACGTTTTTTATACAAATAGCTTTGTTACGCAGCGTTATCATAGTATAGTGAACATATAGTGATATTGACATACTAACGAATTCCCACGCCGCTCATAAATATGCACTCTTCAATGCTAAGACAAACGAGACTTGCAATTCAAGCAACATTTAACAGCACCATAAAAGGCTGAAACAATAAAATTGTACTTAAAATTCTGTTCACATACAAAATTAGAGTTAAAGCTACTTCGGAGTAAGGTGTTCTGCAATTCTGCCCTGCAGACTCTAGAACGCAGTAAGAGGGTTTTTACGTTTGTTGAATATTGAACTATAACAAACACAGCGTAAGGAACATAATGTTCTAATCGCTTTTTTGTTCTTACTGCGTTTTAGGGTCTGCAGGGCAGAATTTTATAATTTGGGAGAAAAAATAATGCGATATAAGATACTCGTAAATTCAAATAGCAATTAACGTTATTATTATTATTATTAATTAACGTACTTAATCTAATTAAATGTAATTTCCTCAATTGTGTAATAGTTTTCGTTAACAGTTAAATTAATAATAATAATAATAAATTATGGGACGAATGACACCAATAGCAATTAACGTTATTATTATTATTATTATTATTAATTAACGTACTTAATCTAATTAAATGTAATTTCCTCAATTGTTTAATAGTTTTCGTTAACAGTTAAATTAATAATAATAATAAATTATGGGACGAATGACACCAATTGACCTAGTCAAAACTAAGCAAAGCTTGGGTACTAAAAAAAACAAAAATCTACTAAACAATAAGTCGGAAAATGGAATTTAATTTAATTTAATATCCGAGATCGATAATGATAGTGTATCTTTAGTGTTTGTTTACTATTGTCAAGAGCTAAAGACATCTACGCAAAATAACTTACTAACAACGTTCGTATTTGGATTTCTAGCAAAGTTAATTGCCTGCAATTCACACTCGATGTTGAATTAGGATTTCATTTCAGAATGCGGGGCGGGCGACCGCAAATATTGCATGGAACGAAGCCAAGCACGCGAACTTCGTGGTATAATTTTGCTTTAATAATGGGAAATTAAAAGTGAAAAATGACTAAGTAGAAACAAAGTAGTTACGGTTTTATTTACAAAGGGCATCGTTTGGGATTTCTTTGTAAGGATATTTAAAAAGTCTGTTTTTTTTTTGAAGCCGTGGTGGCCTTGTGGTTTGACCTAATAGAGTCGCTCAAGCAGAGGGTCGCGGGTTCAAGCCCGGGCTCGTAGCTCTGAGTTTTGGAATTTATGGGCACAATCGGGTATGTATTACAATACCGAAGTACGAAAGACCGAATGTATTAAAACATCGAATGGGTCAAAAGACCGACACGATTTTTTTCTGAAACCGTTAACTTTTTAAGATTGTTATAAAACAAACCTAACCTAACCTAATGGGTTCTGTATGATGCCGTTTTAATAAATTCTGAAAATTTGTCTTTTGATCCATTCGATGTTTTAATACATTCTGTCTTTCGTACTTCGGTATTGTAATACATACCCGCGCAATCACATTTGTACGACGAGGCTTACAATGAACGCAAACATCGTGAAGAAACCTGCGGAAAAAATCACTAGTGTGCGTGAAGCCCTCTTGTTGTGAGAGGAGGCCTGTGCCCTGCAGTGGGACGTATATTTAAGCTGGGATGATACCTATTCTTGCTATTCTTTATGCAGGCTTCTGCACTCACAAACGGTTTCAGCAACACGGTCGCTACTTTCGTATATTAAAACAATAACAGTCGACTCATGCACCTGACATTTCCATCTGTGATTATAATTGAGCGCATTATATCTCTTTTAATGAAGGCACGCATTTCACAGGCTCGACAGCAACGATATTTGTAAAATGTAGCATCACTACGTAAATTGGTCCACTAATGAGGAAAACATTTGAGGCATTTGAAAATAATTAACAAATTAGTATCTTCTTCAAGTCGCATTAGTAGAATTGTCAATTATCTATTTCATAAATGTCACTCGATATTTTATCGCACGCCAAAGCAAGAGCTTCTTATAGTAACCACTCGGCGCGTGTAAAATGCCCACCTTTCAGTCAATCTCAGGAATGAAGTTATACGTTAAAGTGAGATGGAAATATTATGTGGTACTCACTAATTCTAGCAAATAATCGCGTCCCTTATGTTGGCCCGCGTTGTTCCAACAAGTAGAACGGGCTTTAAGGCTTAATGTTTACGAATAAAGCTATTGTCAAACCTTTTGAATAGTATAAGAAAATTTCTGTCAAATGTGAAATAGTCCCATTAGAAAATAAGTCCAATTGAATATTAAATACATGAAACCATACCTATATTACCGACAATACAAAAGAAAAATATATTTTGATATGTATAAATAAATAAATATCACGGGACAATTCACACCAATTGGCCTAGTCCCAAAGTAAGCTAGGCAAGCTTGTGTTATGGGTACTAGGCAACGGATAAACATACTTGTATAGATAGATATATACTTAAATACATATTAAACACCCAAGCAAGACCCGAGAACAAACATTCGTATTTTTCATACAAATATCTGCCCCGACACGAGAATCGAACCCGGGACCTCAAGCTTCATAGTCAGGTTCTCTAACCACTAGGCCATCCGGTCGTCTAATCTCAGATAACAATCAAAGCAAATGAATTTCTTATAAGACATTTCTCATAAGACTCGAAAAAATCTAATTATGTGCAAATAGCCTTACATAGTTTCTGAGATGGACCTTGATGGAGAAATGCGACGGTTATTTCGATTAAAAAAATGCAGTTAGTGTTTCTATCATCAAAAATGTAGTAATCCTTTAAGTATTCTGCAATCTTTTCCTCGTTAACGATGTTGCAAGTCCGATACAGATAATAACGAGGTATGTCATAATGTTAAAAATAATAAGGATGGCTGTTATCGAGAAATTTTGATCGTTAAAATAAGTACGAGATAATCGTATTCGTTACTAAGTCGAACGATTGCACGATTGACCCGAGAGCATTGCACAATGAGAATATTCTACATTAAAACAGTCTCGATCTATTGCGATACACTCGGATGGCACCTAGATTTTTTTTTTATAATTTTATAGATTTAAACCGCAATCTAATTAGTCGATGAATTTAATTGAATTGGTCTGAGCATAATCGTTATGTATGATATTGCTATCATTATGGTAATAAATATTATGTTAGAGTCACTTGATTTGGACTATCTCTTGAGAAATATGAAGTCTAGCTGCTGCCCGCGACACCATCTGGAAAGAATACGTTTATCGCGATCTCGCGGGAACTAGGCAATTTTCCGGGACACAAACTATTCTGTCCTTCCTAAGGTCGTAAAATATTTCTGTATCAAATTTCATCTAAATCGATTCTGCGGTTTAAGCGTGAAGAGGTGACAGACAGACAGACACACTTTCGCATTTATAATATTACAGTACCTATATATAATATATAGGTAGTATGGATATGGATTCAAAAGTCTTCATTTAACTAAAATGTTTAGAGCTATTTGTAACTTTAGTTTGAACAACACAAGCCCCAGTCTGTCTAATAACCGGTGTTGTCAAGAGTATTTAATGTCACTAACAAAAGGGTACAAAACGTTCAAGGGCCACTTGCAGAAAAAAGTAAACCTGGTTTAAGTGGTTAACCTCGTAAAACCCAGCACACTAGATTTAGACTCAAAGCAATTGTCAACTTTTTGATTTGACTTTAAGTTTCAAATTATGATGGTCAAAATTTGACGTGCGCTTTACCAGGTTTACTTGAGGCTTTATTGTCTAATGCACTGGAATCACACTTCCTTCTGTCACAAGGTATAGAATGAGGGTAGAAAGAGACGGTAAATGCGATTGCGAGTATCCGCTCATTCGACAACATAGATAGCCTCTGGTCCCTATTTCATGAACATGATAAGAGAAAAGTGTATGACTATTTCAAACACATTGGAGGCTTGAGGAGTTCCGTGTAAAACAGGGCGATAATAATGGCTTCGTTTAAATCAATTGTCAGTGTCGCCATTCACGTCTATGAAATAGGGTCTGTCTGTATGTCATAGCTTCATAAATTTAGACTTTATTAAATCATGTTTAAAACTAAAACTAGATTTTTAATCTTTTGCTCCGAGATTGCCTTTATGACTTGATAACAGAGTAACATGAAAAAGCATTTCAACAAACTGTCAACGAGGTGAAACGTTATAAAATTTAATTTTATGAAATTCCCTAAGAAACGTAATAAAAGCGCCTTTGCAGTCAATGTTGCCGCATGAAAATATTTCCGTAAAATTATCCGGTCAAGTTGGAAAATGGGTGGAAAGCGGGGAAATTCTGATTTTAATTATGCATAATAATTTGCGTGCTTGCCACGATGCAAAGTATGTTTTGAATAGAAACTAGGAGTTATTAAATGACCCAATTTACGTATTTGGAAGTAAGATAACCTACTTTACGCTTTTTTCTAAACACTTTGATACTAACTTGCGTCAACTCAGGTTAGCTAAGAGATATGGGGTTCAAATAACCTACTTTACGCTTTTTTCTAAACACTTTGATACTAACTTGCGTCAACTCAGGTTAGCTAAGAGATATGGGGTTCAAATAACCTACTTTACGCTTTTTTCTAAACACTTTGATACTAACTTGCGTCAACTCAGGTTAGCTAAGAGATATGGGGTTCAAATAACCTACTTTACGCTTTTTTCTAAACACTTTGATACTAACTTGCGTCAACTCAGGTTAGCTAAGAGATATGGGGTTCAAATAACCTACTTTACGCTTTTTTCTAAACACTTTGATACTAACTTGCGTCAACTCAGGTTAGCTAAGAGATATGGGGTTCAAATAACCTACTTTACGCTTTTTTCTAAACACTTTGATACTAACTTGCGTCAACTCAGGTTAGCTAAGAGATATGGGGTTCAAATAACCTACTTTACGCTTTTTTCTAAACACTTTGATACTAACTTGCGTCAACTCAGGTTAGCTAAGAGATATGGGGTTCAAATAACCTACTTTACGCTTTTTTCTAAACACTTTGATACTAACTTGCGTCAACTCAGGTTAGCTAAGAGATATGGGGTTCAAATAACCTACTTTACGCTTTTTTCTAAACACTTTGATACTAACTTGCGTCAACTCAGGTTAGCTAAGAGATATGGGGTTCAAATAACCTACTTTACGCTTTTTTCTAAACACTTTGATACTAACTTGCGTCAACTCAGGTTAGCTAAGAGATATGGGGTTCAAATAACCTACTTTACGCTTTTTTCTAAACACTTTGATACTAACTTGCGTCAACTCAGGTTAGCTAAGAGATATGGGGTTCAAATAACCTACTTTACGCTTTTTTCTAAACACTTTGATACTAACTTGCGTCAACTCAGGTTAGCTAAGAGATATGGGGTTCAAATAACCTACTTTACGCTTTTTTCTAAACACTTTGATACTAACTTGCGTCAACTCAGGTTAGCTAAGAGATATGGGGTTCAAATAACCTACTTTACGCTTTTTTCTAAACACTTTGATACTAACTTGCGTCAACTCAGGTTAGCTAAGAGATATGGGGTTCAAATAACCTACTTTACGCTTTTTTCTAAACACTTTGATACTAACTTGCGTCAACTCAGGTTAGCTAAGAGATATGGGGTTCAAATAACCTACTTTACGCTTTTTTCTAAACACTTTGATACTAACTTGCGTCAACTCAGGTTAGCTAAGAGATATGGGGTTCAAATAACCTACTTTACGCTTTTTTCTAAACACTTTGATACTAACTTGCGTCAACTCAGGTTAGCTAAGAGATATGGGGTTCAAATAACCTACTTTACGCTTTTTTCTAAACACTTTGATACTAACTTGCGTCAACTCAGGTTAGCTAAGAGATATGGGGTTCAAATAACCTACTTTACGCTTTTTTCTAAACACTTTGATACTAACTTGCGTCAACTCAGGTTAGCTAAGAGATATGGGGTTCAAATAACCTACTTTACGCTTTTTTCTAAACACTTTGATACTAACTTGCGTCAACTCAGGTTAGCTAAGAGATATGGGGTTCAAATAACCTACTTTACGCTTTTTTCTAAACACTTTGATACTAACTTGCGTCAACTCAGGTTAGCTAAGAGATATGGGGTTCAAATAACCTACTTTACGCTTTTTTCTAAACACTTTGATACTAACTTGCGTCAACTCAGGTTAGCTAAGAGATATGGGGTTCAAATAACCTACTTTACGCTTTTTTCTAAACACTTTGATACTAACTTGCGTCAACTCAGGTTAGCTAAGAGATATGGGGTTCAAATAACCTACTTTACGCTTTTTTCTAAACACTTTGATACTAACTTGCGTCAACTCAGGTTAGCTAAGAGATATGGGGTTCAAATAACCTACTTTACGCTTTTTTCTAAACACTTTGATACTAACTTGCGTCAACTCAGGTTAGCTAAGAGATATGGGGTTCAAATAACCTACTTTACGCTTTTTTCTAAACACTTTGATACTAACTTGCGTCAACTCAGGTTAGCTAAGAGATATGGGGTTCAAATGTCGTAAGTACTGGCAAACGTTTAAGATATTAACCCCATTAGTGACTTAATCACCTAAAAGACGACTCGCATATTTTTACATTATTTAACGACTAGCCTTTACTATTTGCTTAGTTCGCGTAAACCACTGGATCTAGCATTATAATTCTAGGTATTTACTAAATTTCCACGAAAATCCAACAAATTACAACGTAGCCTTAATTTACACCTTGACGAATACCCGTGCAAAATCTCATGTCTGTAGACTTAATGGTTAATATTTAGGGATTTTTACATAAATTCCGTGGAAATATCGGGATAAAAAGTAGCTTAAAGCCGGCACAGATCAGGTGCATGTTCATGTAGTGTACCAATTCCAATGAAAGAAACTGTAAGAAAGATGGCACACCATGTGCACGCATCCAATGCGCCATCTTTCTCATAGTTTAATTATTTACAACTGGTACGTGTACGTGACACACATCTGGTCTGCGACGGCATTTATAGGTTATTCTAGACACCAGTTATCTTATACCAAATGTCATGCCAATCTGAGCACACACACACATACACACATACGCACACATTCACATGCTTTCACATTTGTAATTAGGACGTACCTAATTTTACAACTACGTAAAAACTACCTGTGGTGTGGTGCTCATAATCTGTGTGTCGACTTTTTAATATTTAAATGTATACTTACTTAGTATGTCGTTTTAAGATGTGCGAGGTTTCCTGACATACATAAGTTTTTAACTTTATAAGTGGTCTCAACCTTGTTGTATGTTAAGTGTTCTTGTTTAAGGAAAATAAACTATTATTAGTATTATTTTAATAAATTAGTCAATTGTTATGTTAATAAGAAGCTCCATTAAATACCTACGCGTCTCAACAGTTATTTTATTATCTAGAAAAAAAAATTACAAAGTGATGGTCTCTCCCGTTCTTCTTTTCTTAATCGAATTTGTGGTTGGTCCTATACCATTCTCCAGATCACAGTTATGTACTAATTATAGCATCTACCAAATGGGGAAAAAGGGAAATACTACATAAACGACGATAAAAACTATTTACTTGGGCCTCCTTTTCAAGTGAAAATGTGAAATTTGAGGTAAGAAGAAATGTTCCATTTTAAAACATATTCAATAACTTACTTTTCTTACTTTTCTATAAACAAAAGAGCTCACATTCGAGTTCACATCACAGAGTTACCATACTGGGTTACCAGTGATATGAGAATTTCACTGCAGTTTAATTTAAAACTTTTCTCTGGCCTGCAGTACATAGAACGTCAGTGCTTCTTAATTTGTAAAAAAATTGCGCGACACATTAAAATTAAGTTGAAATGTTACAATCCTGGAAAATATGTAAACAGACAATTTTTTTTAAACAGTATGGTAGCACAGTGCAACACAGGTCAAATTCCGTAGAAAGTTACTTACTAAGTATAATTAGTTAGTCCAAACAGTTTTAATTATTTTCCAGTAAATCAAGTTACGTTTTTGAGTGATTTTAGAGTAAAGTTAAGGTGCGTCTTGGTTCTAGTTTAAAGGTACCCGCAAAACCGTCCGGACGAGATCCCAAAACGCTCGTCAAGTTTCCTCTCTGCACTGCTAGGTACGACTTTGGGCAAATTAGCCTGTTTGACATTTCACTGATGATTTTTTATGTATTATTTTGATATGCAATACTTGTTGCACAGTAAGCCACTTAAAGGTCATGTCCACAAAGTTTTTCTGATTTTCCGACATAAAATTAACTGGTTTTTTATTAGAGCTCTCTTGGATTATTGGTTAAAGTTATCAAATATCAGATTTTCTTCGTATAGGGCATAGCAGAAAAAAACAGAAAAATTGTAGTACAAAATTGAATATGATATAAGCAAGTACCGTAGTATGAAGTACTTTATACTCATAAGTTCATAACTCATAAACAACTTGCTAACAGATTCGGAACTTGCGAATAGAGTTACGGTAACTTCTAACAATCTTGGCATTGTTACGTATTCTCGTATTCACAAGACCATTTTAGGTCATTTTTAACACATTTTCTTTTCCACTGTTTCTATGAAAAGGTATGATTTCTTATAAAAAGTTTTCTTTTAAAAACTTCAAGTTTACTGGGTAGTTCTAGTAACTTTTCCTGGTCCACTACTATGCTATGTACCAAAAAAACCATACGATTTTCACTGGAGCTTAAGAGGGTACGATGGCTGAGAGACTTTTGAGAAATAGGTATTTTAATGAAATGTCGCTGTCTCGCCCGAACCCCTCCGTGTGAGTACAGCGAGAGCGGGACAACTGCAGCTCAGACCGTTATTAGGCGCGTAAAATTGATCAAAACAGCATTTCGTAATCCCCTGTTTTCTTCTTGAAAACTGGACCAATAAAATTATTTTTTTCAAAAATAATTAGAGGACAGATTTAGCTATGCCCCTATGTTTTCCGTTTTTTGTTTATATCAGGGATTCTTTGCTGATGAGTGTCTGAAAATGACGTTCAAATTGGGCAATTTTTTCAGTTTTTGAAAGCTCATATTTCTTATGTTAATTGAAATATGGAAAAAGCGAAACATAGTGGCACAGCTGTGGTAGATACAGATTACACAGGAAAAAAAAATGGCTCTAAAGCCATTATCCGGGGAGGAAACAGGGGATAACGTTTGTATGGAGAAATGGTGCGCATCGTACCCTCTTAAGACATAGCATATCGTCCATGCATATAGCATAGCATAGCATAGCATATCATCATGAAAACACAAAAAATTTGAAATCAGTCTGCGTAGAAAAAAGTTTAGGTTAACAAAAACTTCCCTTTCTTCAAACCGGTTAAAACAAGATCCACACAGAGATACCATTTCATTCTATTCCGTTGGCACACTTACTCTAGGTACTCATGCATTACTCAGCAAATAGAGTACAGAAGCAAAAGTAATGAGTAACCGCTTGTTAGGCGTATTGCGGGGAATTCGTTTCTATGCCCTGCGGTGTTTTGCGGTGCCCGTGCGCAGTAATTTCATGTAGTGACGAATCGTTGACGAGAAATTATTATAAATTTAGATGTCAATCGCGGCAACTTTTCGCAATGATAAAATACCTCTAGTTTTACAAACTTTTATTTAACTTGCATTGTGTGTGTATGTAAGTTGCATTTAAATCTTGTAATTCAAATTTTAAAAAGCACGTTACAAAGGTTGTTAAGTATATTTTTTTAAACAATAACTTATTATGACTACGACCAACAAGGCTTTTCAGAGGATTCAAAAGAGGCTGTATTTTTTTGTTGTTTATCAATTAAGGTGTTTTATAATATTTTAGCCAATTTAATTTTTTTTATTTTATTTTAAATGTGATTAGTTTGTAGGCTAAATTAAATTACCTGAACTTTACAGTTGATTTTGAGGTCAACAAATAGTATTGGTATTATTTTTTATTTATGTTATTTCTTACCAACAATAATTACATTATTACAACTTTTGACTGTAAAAATAATTAAATGGCTCTGTAAACGTTTTTTTTTTTAGTTTTGATTTAGTTATTACGTATTTATTTTTGAATATTTAATAGTTGTTTTAATTCAGTTAAAGTTCTTATTTGTTGTCAAATATGTTTTTTATAATTTCAGTATCAATATAAACGTTAAAGAAAAAAATAATAAAAACACTTACCGAGTACAACAAAAATCTTCATTTTCATCTTTCCAGCCAGCACTGCACAACTCAGTAGAAAAAAAATGTAAAGAACAAAGACGATCGAATTTAGTTATTAGAAAATTGGACGTGGCGGCGTTAGTCGCGCGTCACCACCGGGCCGCGTGTGTCGGCGCCTGCGCCGGCCGGCGCGCGTTCACTTTCTACGTAGTGGGGTCGCCCTACGGGAAGACAAGGGTTTGTTGACATGCGCATGACCATTCTATTACAAACACGCATTACATTAAAGATTTACAATGTTATGATTTATGCGATAATGTTTTATAAAATGTACTGTTTGATTGTGTTCATTTAGATAGTTAGTGGAAATGAAATCGATACGTGAGGACTTTCTGCTTCGTATTGTTAACGCTTCTTTTCACCAGAAATTCAAACTTTTATCACTAGTTAGTCTTGTCAATAAAACGCTAGTACATTCGTAAACACTTTTAGCTGATCATTAGTTTTCCTTGTCACATTGTAATAAGGCTTATGAAGGTTAGTTAAGTTTAGCGACTGTACGACGTACGTACATACTTTTAATGGGTATCCAATCCATTTCGCGTTTGCCGAACCAATGAAGATAAATTCTAAATTTGTAGTTATTATATAAAATAAGTTTAATATATTTTATTTTACGCGCTAAAACCCTTCAAAATCTCAAATTCATAAATTTTACTACCAAACTTCGATTTTATTTTCATTGTTTATTTTTACACTTAAGCATTATACACTAACCCGATTAATTTGAATTAATTGAATTTGGAATGGAAACTGTTTCGACTAATGTGTTAACTGAAATATTTTTGTACATTTTTGTATTATATTAAGCAGTTAGTTTTCCAGTATAAATAAAAAAATAGTTAGGTACTTATCGATTTTTATGTTACCAGCGCCATCTATGCGCAGTGTTTATGTCTGTAGGACATGAACTCTATCTAGGTTTCAGGTCACAAAAAGACTCTTAATTGTGTCTACTTAGTACAGACATTTCCTTAAGCTACAGATAGCACTAAATCCAGGAGATATAGCGGGGAAACGAGACTGAGTGGAATATTTCTCACAGATCCTACCCGTATTGCCTATACCGTTCATTTGTTTCTTGCTAATTTATTGCGCTGTAACGTGTTGTAGTGAAAAGGAATTTGGCTAAAGTGACTGCTAAATGAGGAAAATGTCTGCCATTAATAGCAACAAAATTTTCAATGTTGGAGAGAAAAGCAGTGAGAATTTAAGAACATTTTTAAAGACACACAAACGAAAAATTGTGGTGCAGCCCTGTGGCTTCTTAAACAGATTACTTAAATAGGTCATTCGATTATCGCTTTTAAACATATTATAGGGAAGCTATGATATGGATGTAGATAACAGAGTAAATATACGTAAGGTAACGGCAGCGAATTCCGTGGGGTTTAAGGACATTTTTCAAATACATCAAAAAAATAAGCACTTCTGAATAAAATAGAGTCAGAAAATATTTTTTTTTAGGAGTACCTTAAGTGAACTTTGATTTTTTTTACTTTTGTAGTTTGTCTTGGATGATTTAATAGTAAAAAATATTTTTTAAAGGCAGGAATGTGAAAAATTCTTATTCCGTGGTAATCCATAGCTAGTATATCTAATTCCGTGTGTTTTGGCTGACAATTCCGTGGGTAACGACTAAATATTTTGCTTGGTTCCGTACAATAAAAATATTTTTTGTAGCGTCTGTATATTTTGCGCAGACTTAAATATTTTAATAACCTATCCTAAAAAAATACACATAATAAATTAAAAAAATATTTAGTATGATTTACTACAAAAGTACAGAACTATGGACACAAGTTAGAGATCAAATTAATAATGACCAGAAAGTATGGAAAGGTTAGAAAAGAAAGGTTTACTGGTAGAGATACTTAAATAAGAATAATAATTTAATTTTGAGGACTGTACCTATCAAAAATAATTCTTATAATTACTTATATCTTAAGTAATTATAAAAATCATTACACATAACATTGAAACGGACTAAATCTGAAGTCGCTGTCAATTGAAATTGCGAACAATGTAAATAAACCATTTAATGAAATATCTATATTCTAGCACTTGTTTATAGTTTTAATGGTTTAGGATAATGTTGTGGTAAGTATAGATTAAATAACACATGGATTTAGCAGTATTTGATGAGGGAAAATGGAAATTAAAGACATTTTAAATACAAGGTTTGTTTTACATTGTTTGCAATTTCAATTGACAGTGACTTTATATCCAATTTTACGGTACCCTAAATTTCAATTTTGTTGGCAATACCACTCGGAATTACATTATATGAGAAGATAATTCCGAGGGGTACAAATTCTTCGTAACACGGATTTAGATTCCCATATATGCTATCTCCGTGTGTGGGGGTTTTCCCACCATCGGATTTATCTTCAATCCAGGTTATCAAAAAACATAATTCCGACCCACAAAAAAACAAGTAAACAGAGATTTTTTTAATGTAAATCGAAAGCTCATATTCCAATCTTCACAAAAAACTCAACTTTCATATCTTAACAAGCAAAATACTTCAATTATTCATAAAAGTAAAATGACGTGTATATTTAAGGGTTTCTAAGAAAACATACTTTATTGTGATCAGCGAATCTTTAAAAATTAAGAGTTCTGATCACTTTTTAATACCACGGATATTGCTCTTTACCTCCTGTATTAGCTAAAGATTACATTTCCATAAATATTTAATATAAGTGCTAAGCAAAATTTAAAATAAATTAACTCGGAATGGAAAGTATTGTTACATCTTAAGCCGAGGCATACCTCGGAATAATCTGCCACTGCAAAAATATGGATGCTTATTCCGCTGTATTTAATTTACCGTTTTTAACGTATTTCTGTCCAAAAATATGAAAAAATTATGATCTTAAGTCATAAAAGAAACTACTATCTAACATTAAAAAACCGCAACATTAAAGTAACTGTCATATTTATTATCCAAATCACTAATTAGAAACACGGTTGTACTTACGCGAGGTATCTTGCGTTTGTATGACACAACCTGCTTCTGCGGCAACGTTGCGTTTACTGACAATTTTTATGGCCCCTTGCTTGATATATGTTCACTAGTGCTGTTAATTTCGTTGACAAAAAATTACTTTTTATTCCTGTATGAGCAAATTTACTGCAAGTCTCTTAAATACATCACAAAACGCATAAATAAAAATACCACGGAATAGAATGCCGATTTTGAATACCACGGAAATCGCTGCCGTTACCTTATATACAATAATTGCTCGTTTATAAGAAGATGGGTTATTATGTGGTAGAAGTGCAAGACCTCTAATAAATAACCGAAAAAAAACATCAATATCTAAGTCAATTCGTAAAAAAATGTGACCAGGGAAGTGAGGCGATTGAAATGTTTTAATACTGACCCAGATATTAAAAACATTAATATTGGTTTTGAAATCAAGAAATAAATGTTCAATAAAAGTGAACCGCCTTGAAGTTCACTTTCTACAAATGAAAATGCGTGTAAATCTAGAAATTCGAGGAAATTAACAGAGCGCGGTTGCTTCGCGCTGACTGATGCTCGCTTCGATATCTACGTGCTTACGTATAAGTAACAGTCACACACGATTTCAAAGAAAACTATAAATGCTTGTGTATTGTAAGTAAGGAGGTATCCATTAATCAGGTGATATTTACAAGGGGGGGGGGGGATTTTTCGAGGATAATCACGAAGACTTACTCCACACACAATAAAATCACGGATATTTATTTAACCCTTAATTTGATAATGTACCCCACATGTCGGATTATTTAATATCTAATTGTATTTTTTTAAATATAGAATTGCCAGGACTTCTAATTTAAGACAGGGTTTGAATACCCAACTTTTAGAAATTTTGCCAAATAAGGGTTAAAAAGGTGGCAGGTACGATAGCACGGTTGTCAACTGGGTAACCATCCTAAACTACGAAACTAGAGGTCAACCGCTGGAAACCCACTAGGAGTAGGACAATAAATTATTGTTCCCGCCCGGGCCATGGATGTCTAGATGCAGTAGTAGATTTTTGTCTAAATAAAATACACAAAACTGTGAAGGAGTCAGATTTCTATTTTACATTTCCAATTAATTTCACCTAGAGTTTTCATCCTAACAATTCCATCAGAAGGATGCTCGAAATCAAGAGGAATAAGATAAATTACTCAATCCTGAAAGATAATTGGCTGTGACAATCTCTCGGGCGGATAAATGAGAGCTTAGAAACGAATATTAAAACGGGCAGACGGAGATATTATTCATACCTGATGTTTCTGGGCTGTTTATCAAAGCTAAGATAAGATGACAACGACACTTATCGTTGTACAATGTAAATGAAATTTCAATTTTTCTCAAGACACTCATAAAATAGAACAGATACGATGTAGTGTAAAATGATTTTCCTTCGTACTTTATCGGAAAAGTTCGTATTTATCGTGCTCTCTCAATTAGCTTCAGTACCCATCTTACAGCCGTGTAGCCATCTTACATTTTTCTTGACATTTGACACTAAACAATAAAGTTCCTTATTAAGGGATATTAAAACGTCACTCATTTTAATACAATCAATAGTTCGGGTGCCATCGTATTCCGATTGAGATCCGAGTTTTCCCGATGGAAAATCATTTTGCACTACATCTGTACTACAAACGAAGTTAATACCGACTCGGGCGATTCATCATCGCCTCATCAACAAACGTTTGATTAAATGTTTTTATTGTTGCTGAAATCGATTACATAGTTCCTTAGAGCAGATTTTTTAAGTCTTACAGATTCAGACTAACCTACTCATACTGACCTACATATCTAAATAAGCCATCCTATGTAAACGCTTTTGTATCCAAACAGTTTAATACAGTGTTCTCAAAAATTATAGCAAACGGTGCTGTTTTTATGTAGTCAAAATCTGCGTCAAGTATAATGAGGGTTTTCTATGAGAGGCTATTTGGCGCTAGTATCGTCAGGTCCGTTTGACAACTTTGACATTTGTTGTATGGGTGTAACGTCAAATAGACCTTACGATACTAACGCGATCTAGCGATATTCCACCTGTCAGAAAACCCTCATTGGTTCTACAAGGTATGAGAATACTTTTTCTTTTAATAAGTACTAATACCTACGTATCTACATCATTTGTTAACGATCAGCTATATGAAATATTTTGATGATAAATGTTAGTTACATGGACGGTTTATCGAAACATCAATACAGCAGTTTACATAAGAAATAACCATGTAAGTGAGAGTCGTGCTTGCACAGAAAGGGTTCCGTACTACATATCGTCTTTGGAACTACCGCACCATTTGCCCCTGAGTATTAAGCCCACTTCAGGCTTGCAAAAAAAAACGTGCAAGTTGCATTACCTACATTGTGGCGCTCAATTGACCACTTCAAAATAGTTCGCTTTACAGCCCGCAATGAATTGTAACTTGCACGATTTTGTTGCACGTCTGAACTGGGCTATTAGATCGAGACAAATGCGGAACAAAAGACGTTTCATGGTTTGAAATCTTCTTTAATTGATTACTTATTTTATTTTTACAAGTTTTTATATTATTTTATTTACTTAACTTGTTTATATTGTGTGTTTGTAAATGTCAAATTTTGCAAGTCGGATTTTACCCACTTCTACAATTGTTCTTAACTTGGATACGAACGTAAGGTACAAATTTATAGTTTTTTTAAATGACAATTTATTTCTTCTTAAAAATTTAGACTGACCTAGCAAAAGATACAGACCTGTGAATGATAGATATGCACAGCAACGCCTTATATCTTGACATTTTCAATTTAAGTGCATCATTTGCTTTTTGAATTAGGTAATTTTGGGATTTTTTTATTCAAAATCACAAGTACTACTTACTTATTTTCGTAAAGAAAAAAGTATTTTTACTTTTTAAGTCTGTTTTGTGACTTTTCTTATATAGTTTACTAGCTGTTGCCCGCGACTCCGTCCGCGAAGAATAGGGATGTAAAAAATAGCCTACGACCTATTCTCAGACCTACCAAACAAGTAGAAATAATTTTATAAAAATCGGTCCTACCATTTCGGAGGAACTCGATAGACAATAACAAACACCGTGACACGAGATTTTTAGAAGATAAGGCTCCTCACAAAACTGACACAAAAAAATATGAAAAAATAAGATCATTTTATCATCAAAATCAATAGCACCTTGATTCTGAGTAACAAATACCTACATAATGCTGAAAAAAAATTAGCAGATACATTTTAAATTGCAAATGCCCACTCATTCACTCATAATGTCCTTTGGGTACAACCGGCCAATTACGAGTCAGACTCGCGCACGAAGGTTTTCATACCATTATCTATAATCATAAGTATCACGGTTCATGAGATACAGCCTGGTGACGGACGGACAGCGGAGTCTTAGTAATAGGTCCCGTTTTACCCTTTAGGTACGGAACCCTAAAAAGCAACTGACTTAGAAGTCATTTTAATTGAGAAATTATGTTCGTATAGGTAATTAACAGCCGTGGTAATGACGAGCGTCCGGGACAGGCCGGCCACATGCCAACCCGACTCCAGCTTAATCGTTTAATCCCGGTATGGGCAAGTATTTATCAGTTTTCCTGTTTTCAAATGTCATCAATTTTCACACGGCAATGGTAGGACTGCCTGTTGCACAACTGTTCATTTCTAAACTCCTCTTAAAGCTGTGTGTTCGACATATTTATCTTGATCCCTGTGGTGTCATTTCCGTACAACCCCTTACAGAAAAGTTCGAAAACCAATAAATTTTATGAGGATGTCAGCTGTCACGTGGCTCAAGCTTTATTGATGCAATATAAAACAATACAATGATTCACCATAGAAAAAAATACAGAAAAACTAGTACAACATGGAAAATTATATATGTAAGGTAAGCAACAGGGATCTTATTATAACTTTGAAGCGAACTCTTCTAGGCATCCTTTTACAAAGGAAAGTCAATTTAAGCTACATTAGAGAAATAATTCTCTAGGCAGATGTCATGCCTGGGACCGAGGTCCTTCTCATTATTACAAAAACTCATCTCATTAATTACAAGCTTTTATTTAACTTGCAACGTTCAAATGTACGGAAGTTTTGGTTTAAAACATTTCAAACCATTTTTAGACCACTTCCTGGAATCCGATTGAGCTGAAATTTCGCAAAGTTATACACCGTGTTTTTTTTTACTTTCCGTTAACTTTAAGGGAAGATTATTCAGGTCAAATAGAGTTAATTTCTCGTTGAAACTAGTGTCTTAACTCTTAGTATTTTTGAGATATTCAATAATTAAATTTAATGGCTGAACCAGTGAAAAGGTCCTTCATTACGTCCTATTATTATTTATCTTTTAAATTTCATCAGTAAGTAAAGAGTTTATTGAGGAGAGTTCGTTCGATATTACATACTTTTTCTTTTATTATGTGTCACATCAATGTCATAATTGTAAACATTGATATTGTATCTCGTAATCGTGTTTATCTCAACGGAAAATCCCGCAAAAATATATGTATTTTCTTTTCAGTTTTAACAATAATCAATATACCAGGTAGTGTCTATTAATGTACCGAGCAACGTTTCGAATTTAACGGAAATCAAAAAAACACGGCGTATAAGTTTTGTGTCAATATAATAATCTGGTTATGAGATTCTGGTGTTTATCTAGCCAGGATCGTTTCTACAATACGGAACTCTGCAATAGTCAATGGCATCTGTTTGAAACTTGGTACAGATAATATATAGTTAGGAAGTTAAATATTATTTAAATATCGTACGCCCGCAATAGGTAAGCTGTTCAAATATGACAATAAATTATTATATTGGTAGGGATTTCCGATCACGGGCCCATGGGGACCCAGTCATTTGAAAGGCATTTATGGGGCCTAAGTGAACAAAAAAAGGTCTCAGGGATCTTATAATATAAACGAGATTATTATTATTGGATGGCAAACTGTTATCAATTGTTCAAACGTTTCATTAATTTCAAATGTCGTCAACGTTTAACACTTCAATACTCCTTGATTCACTGAATCAGCGCAAGAAGCAGCGCCTTTGTAGGAAATTGGCCGAAATCATTCTGCCTGATCAACCTGATTAGTACAATAGGTATATTGATCCGAATACTGTTTATTTATTTTGTTGTATAGTACAGTCAGGTGTAGATAAAAGGTACCCCCCAGTGTGTTTAGCGCCGTTACAGACTATAATCTCGCTCGTAGAACTGATGGCCGATGGGGTCAAAAGGTTCTATTAATAGCGTCCACAGCCCGGAAGATGCAATTTAGGTCTTTAACAAGATGGAATGGCGACCAGAAGCCTTACCTATTGTCTATCCCTACCTGTTTTCACTACTTCTTTCTGTCACACGATATAAGATGAGGGTAGAAAGAGATGGCAGATGAGAAAGCGTGCGCTCGCGCATCTGACAAGACGGCCCCTGGTTAACGCGTTGGATGCGGATGGCGCAGGATCGGTCTGTTTTAATCCGCATTGCACGGTGTCGAACAGAGAAGCCCCATCCCGGGGTGGCCAGTGGGCCTCGCGCTGTCTCTTCATGCTCCCGTGGCGTTCACAATGGCAACGAGGTAATCCGTGCAGTTAGTGGGTCCCAGAGCGAATGCATAAGGCGTTTTTTCCTGACCATAAAATAAAGGACCGGTTTGTTTGGCAAACCTTGGGAGAGGGCTAAGTTCAGCAACCGTCTTTTGGCTGAAATAATGATGATGATGATAGTACCTAAAATCTTTTCGTATTTTGCAGCAGTCTCTAATTGGCAACTACGAACCTTGTACGTACTGCGTTGTGAACAGCAAGGGAAATCACCACACTAGTTTTCCAAGAGAGTCGTCACAAAGCTTCAGAATAAGATACCAATCGTCATTCAACGACCGTGACCACTCTGTCACGAGTGTAGCGACTTATGTCCTTTTCAGTGTCTCAAACTAACTCTATACCAAATTTCATCTAAGTCTGTTTACCGGTTTAAGCGTGAAGAGGTAACAGTCAGACAAACAGACATACTTTCGCATTTATAATAGTATATGGATATGGTGTTTTTGGTAATTTGTGTGCTGAATTACATTTGAAATTTACCATAAGCTTTACGGTAAAGGAAACATCGTAAACATGCACACACCTGCGAAGAAATATAATAGTTTGTGTGAAGTTCCCAATCCGCACTGGGCCCGCGCGCGAACTAAGCCTAAGCCCTCTCATTCTAAGAGGAGGCCTGCAGTGCTTGCCCTGTAGTTTGACGTCTATAGGGCGTGATGATGATGAATGTGATACATTTAATTGCTTTTAAGTAATGTCATATATGAATCAAATTGTATGATATAGACTTGCCAAAGATAGTTTCACATTAATATCTAAAAAGATAAATTTAAATCCACCTACTTTTGACACAAGCAATAATATTATGACTTCTTTTAATATCCTGTCCATCCTAAAATATGCGGCGCGGTGAGCGTTTTCAATGTCCATTGCATGTTCTGCCAAGAAACCACCGCAGCGAGCGTCACGACCGTGCAATGAACAGTGAAAACGCTTGAAGTGCCGCAGGTCGCGCGTAGTCGTAACTGGGCTAAAAGAGTAGGGTTGCCAACCATCCCGATGTACGCGGGGCGTCCCGTTTCTGGAGCCCTAGAGTATGCATTCCCCAAAAATCCGCGCGGGACGCCGATTGCGACTGTCGCGTTTTCAGGCTAGACTAGATTATAAGCACCGAGATTAACGTTAATTTGAATATACTGCAATAGGGATGTTGACACCACCAATCAACTGACGTACTTTTTATGAGCTGTCAAAACACATTTCTCCCATAGAGTTTCTATGGCAATAGCAAAATATGACGTCACTTATTCGCATACTCAATTAACTAACTATTTATTTGTTTTAAAGCAACAAAAAATCTAATTTTGCAGTTAATCGAAAATTAATCTGGTTTTCAGGGCTAAAATAAAGCGTTTTTTTACTGGAGCGTGTCTTTGAATTATTTTTTAATGGTGTCAACATCCCTATTAACGCGCTTGCTCGCTTGGCACTATCTTGTCTTTCCTCTTTCAGGATCTAAATATATTGAACTTTAACGCCCGCCTTAGCCTAGTTGGTAGTGACCCTGCCTACGAAGCAAGAGGTCCTGGGTTCGAATCCCGGTAAGGGCATTTATTTGTGTGATGAGCACGAATATTTGTTCCTGAGTTATGGATGTTTTCTATGTATTTAAGTATTTATTTATCTATATAAGTATGTTTATCGTCGTCTAGTACCCATAGTACAAGCTTTGCTTAGTTTGGGACTAGGTCGATTTGTGTAAGATTGTCCCCTAATATTTATTTATTTAACTAGATTTTTAATGTTATTCACAAAACTAAACTTATATGCAAATGTGCAAAAAAAGTTAATCTGGTTAAATTTTTTATGCCTTTTAAATACTTTAACAGCCATCATTCCTAACCAAGTTAGGGCGGGTGAAGGAGTTTACAGACAAGTCGCGCAATTTGATGACCACAAATCTGTACACTAAGGTTGGCAACCCTAGACAAGGCGGATTAATCACTTTATCCAGTCTCTACTTTATTGCACTTAAAACCCGGCAATTAAAAATACTTTGTCGTTCCGCCAGCGAACAAACGTAGGCTTACAAAATGTATCCTACATTGTTTAAAGTACTAAGTAATTAAAATCTTTATATTCTGTAAACGTGTTGTGCCAATAGAGACGATTATACAGATGGTCCTGATGATCAGACATGTACTCTTATTTATTTTTGGGTTTACCTATTATTAAGGACCTAAAGATGTCAAAATGAGACGAGATTGATGCAATAAATAGAACAGCCCAGCCCGCTTGGAGCTATAGTCCCTTTAATTTCTTAAGTCTCAAGTCCCCAGCTATGGACGTATTATGGGCGTAGATGAATACACACGTGTTATCGACATGTTTAGTTCGGTGGCTTTGATATACAGATTGTCCAAACTTAACAATAACCTGGTACCCGGGCAAAAGGTTAAATTATACCAGCTCAGGAAAAAAAACTATGTCATTTAGGCGATAATACAGTCACATAAGATCACTTTTAGTAAGTATTAGATATTTTGGAAAAAATATCTTTTATCGCTGGAATAAGCGACATGGTTTTTTCTAACATAAAACTACCGTGAGACTCACTCACAGCGAAAAATGAGAATTTAATGCAGCTGCCTGTGTCTAAATTAGCCATGTACAAAAATGGTCCATATTGCCGTTGTACAATGATATCTAACAAAGTACCAGTGCATATAACGGAGGAAATGAGTGATGAAGTTTAGTATTCAAACGAAAAATTTTTAAATAAAAAAAAAACATCCATAAAACTATAAAATAATAATTGAACCAAACCGACCACAATAAGCATGAAAATATCTTTCTTCTAATCTGTTCGAAGTCGGTGCCTCAGCTCGAGCCAGCAGCAGGAGTGGACCTAGTAATCTAACTTACCTACATACCTACTATCTATAGAGGTTTTACACTCCTGCTGGCTTGTGCTGAGGCACCGACTTCGAACAGATTAGAAGAAAGATATTTTCATGCTTATTGTGATCGGTTTGGTTCAATTATTATTTCATAGTTTTTTTGGATGTTTTTTGAAGGAGGTTTAATTTTTTATTTAAAAAAAAATATTTTTTGTTTTTAGTTATTTCTGTATATAAAAAATTAAACCTCCTTCAAAAAACATCCAAAAAACTATGAAATAATAATTGAACCAAACCGACCACAATAAGCATGAAAATATCTTTCTTCTAATCTGTTCGAAGTCGGTGCCTCAGCTCGAGCCAGCAGCAGGAGTGGACCTAGTAATCTAACTTACCTACATACCTACTATCTATAGGGCTTTCACACTCCTGCTGGCTTGTGCTGAGGCACCGACTTCGAACAGATTAGAAGAAAGATATTTTCATGCTTATTGTGGTCGGTTTGGTTCAATTATTATTTCATAGATTTTTGGATGTTTTTTGAAGGAGGTTTAATTTTTTATTTAAAATTTTTTATTTTTTGCTTTTTAGTTGTTTCTGTTTAAAATAGATGCGTAGGTTAAAATCATCAGTTTGACTTCGAAATAAGTTTATGTTGAAAATTCTATTTTTAATGCTCGACGGGGTTGTGTCGTTTTATTACAGAGTTCCATGATACTTTCTGAATGTAAATGCTCGATTTGTCACCGAAAATACTAAAATCGCTATACGTTTCTCTTGAATTTTTGAGGAGTTTCTTCAATTCCTCATGGATCCCATCATCAGAACTGGATTTTGGTAACAATGGGACCAACCTTGAAGCATATGCTTTCAAACAACGAAAAAATTTTCCAAATCGGTTCATTAAGGACGGAGTTCTGAGGTAACACACGTTAAAAAAAAAAAAAAAAGAACATACAACCGAATTGAGAACCTCCTCCTTTTTTTGAAGTCGGTTAAAAATAGATGCGTAGGATAAAATCATCAGTTTGACTTCGAAATAAGTTTATGTTGAAAATTCTATTTTTAATGCTCGACGGGGTTGTGTCGTTTTATTACAGAGTTCCATGATAGTTTCTGAATGCAAATGCTCGATTTGTCACCGAAAATCCTAAAATCGCTATACATTTCTCTTGAATTTTTGAGGATTTTCTTTAATTCCTCATGGATCCCATCATCAGAACTGGATTCTGGTAACAACGGGACCAACCTTGAAGCAACATACAACCGAATTGAGAACCTCCTCCTTTTTTTGAAGTCGGTTAAAAAGTAAGCAAATTGTTAATTTATAGATACTATTACAATACAATACAATGACTCTTTATTGTACACCACAAATAAAACAATACTGAAATACAAGTACATGAAAAAATACTATAAATATTTTTATGGCTATTATTCGATAGAAGAGTTCTTGAATGATAATTAAATTACGAAATTAATGTGAATATTAAATATTATGAATAAATTGCTGTGCCCTAACAGGGTTCATGTCCTCGATCATGACGTGAGTTATCTGTATTTTTTTGCTATGGATTTTTTTTCTTATTTTTTCCAGAACTTATATCTTAGCCTCACACCAGGTAGGTACCAGGTTGTTGTAGAGTTTTGGGACAACCTGTAAAAGATGTATTTTAACCAACTTAGGCCGCCGACTAGTATACTGGCGACTAAGTATCAGCGACTCGACTACGTTGGTGTGTAGATTTTAGCATATTGCATCCAAAGCAGTTGTCAAAACGTATACCTGTATGTCAATTTGGTCTAGTCTTTGCTTTAAAGATCCTTCTGGTACGCTAGCAACCCACAATGATATCGAAAGTAATCGTCACCTACGAGCAAGGTCAAGAGATTGTCCATTAGAGCACGCAGATTCTTGCAATCTCCTATAGCATTATTTAAATAAGGTAAGAAGCTACTTAATATCTGTACTGCATTCCTTGAAGCAAACTAGTTTTTTTGCTTCATTTGAGTAATGAGAATTTCGAGCAATCTGACTGCCAATTTGACTTCTAAATTAAATTTGAATTTTGGAAGATGCAAATGTTGGTCGACCTTGAGCTCTAAATCTCAGGGTGGTGAAGCCGTTCCTTTATCTAGTCTACGTACTTATACATACAAACGAGCTCAACATTGTACAATCGAACCATTTAATTCCTATCCAAACTTAGAACGTCCTCACATTAAGTTTTGTCATGAATTTCCTGGTCAAGCCAAGCGATATCATTACGATTTTTTCTGTGAAAAGGTTTCATAGTGCTTCACGATTTAATTGGTTGTGGTATGTGCAGCCAGAGTTTTAAATATTATTGTCAGTAACATAAGCATGTGTGTAGATATTTGAGATACGTTAACTGTATCAATGTTAGTAAACTCGCCTATACTAGCCTTCAATCATAATAACATTGATTACCTGCTTCAATTGGCCTGTCAATTCAAGATTGACGCAGTGATAGATCGTCACATCTGATTATTTTGGGAAATATTGCTAAATAATATTGAAGTGTATAAGTTGCCAAGTATTATATCTATTCCTAGCTCTATTCCGCGGCTTAGCTCTTCTGGAAGAATTGTATGTTACGTTGTCGTCGGCACTTCCTGCCACGTACTTACAGTGAAATTGTGGAACCAACTTCGGGCAGCAGTGTTTCAAGACAATTATGACATTGGAGCTTTCAAGAAAAGGGTTTATACTTCCTTTAAAGGCCGGCAACAGATTGGCAACTCTCTTTGAGTTGTTGATATTTTTGGGCAGTGGTGATAATTTAATTGCCCATCAGATGACCCGCATGCTACTTTCCCTGCTCTCTTAATAAAAAAATAACCTTTTTATCCAAAAATCTCTTCTTAGTACACCTTTATGATTCTTAAGGAATAAATTCTGTCTACCATATTGCAAGCCTCTAGCTCCAATAGTTCAGGCTGTGAATTGTCTGCCAGTCGGTTAGTCAGTGGAACTCTTTACTGTTTTATAGGTACTTTATGTAGGTACGAGTATTTAAGAAGATATTAAATAATGTGTAACGTCTATTGGTCCACTAATGTCTAACGGTGATATTCCTAGTCAGTGGCTGATACTAAACAATTGAAAAATTAATGGCATACGTATAAGAATATATTCTAAATATTTATGAGCTCTTCATCATTGAAGATTTCATTTAAATAAAAATCCTTGCTAAAATAGTTATTTGAAATGAATAAATTATCGCACTTTGTGAAAATTAATTGTATTTAGACTTAATGACTTGTTAAAGGAAAACAGAAATATCTGTACGCCTACTGGCAAAACATAGAGATTCCTGAATGTTATACTTTTAAGACCGATTATGTACACCTATGTTCCACAAATAAACACATTCCATTATATTCTATTCTATTCTAATCTGTCGCTAAAAGTACATTTAAGTCAAATACCTAAGTACCTGGGTAACCTGGGCGAGCTGTGCTCGGGCTAAAACTCGAAAAACGCTCGTTTTTACGGCGCTAAGACCAAGCCTAATCGATTTTTCGCCCCCGAAAGCCCGCACATAGCAAATTTCATTTAATTCGTTTAAGCCGTTTAGGAGATCCCGGAAATAAATATACAAAAGTAAATAGCCGTAGCTGGGCGAATATCAACAACGCAGTTTTTTGAAAGTTTCGGTTGCACATTTTTTTTGTTTTTACAAGAATTAATAATAACGATCGTGAGCTAAGTAAATAATAGTTTTTAAAATAAAAATACGCGGTGTCTATGTACCTATGTATGCCTTTTTACAAATGCATTTAGAAGGAAGTTAATAGAAAAATCATGACTAGCCCGATTCATTAATTATTCTTATTACTAATTGAAAAAATCTAGACTTAGTTACGTTTAGAAACTAAAATTATATATTACGGGAACAATAAAGTACAATATGGAATAACACATTTAATTATCACTTCTTTAAAGTTCACTTTGTTAAATAGACTTTTGTTTGATAGAAAAATGTTTTGCACTTGCGCAAGACGGGATTTGAATCCGTGTTTTTTCTTTGCTATAAAAAATCTTAGATTACGTTGCACGTTGAGCAAACGTTCTTTTAGTAAAAACAAAAAAAACAATAGAAGTTTATGTTTAAATGCGATGCTTTATGTAGGCATTAATTTCTCGCATGACAACAAAGTCAAAATAACTCGCAGCCACACGACACGACAGCTAGAATCCCGGACAGTACCTACATATCTCATGTCAACCCTTCTGTCACGTAATTTAGATTGATAAGGGAAATTATTTTCAAATGCAGTGCATAAATTAATTCGGTCGGTATAACAACTAGTAACACAATAGTTTTGTACTAGTATCCGCAATGGCACTAATCTAAATTTAAACAGTGTTGGTTACCAGTGGTCTCATTCACGTAACGATTTAATTCCCGCCGGGTTGCCTACATTTCCACCACTAGCCCACATCCCTCTTTCGCCCTTTCTACTCTCGTTGCTTAGAGGTAGTGTTTTTCCTTTTCTCCGAGTTGCCAATTCAAATTTTTCATTTTATGCTGATTACGTAACAGTAACCCTTGCCAAGGATATTCTAACCTTAACTATCTATAAGAGCAAAAGGATTATTATTCTTAGATCCCAATAAAGGACTGACTGTGGCCGAGGATCGTGCTCAGTGGCGTGCCATGGGAGAGGCCGATGTCCAGCAGTGGACGAACATAGGCTGATGATGATGATGATGATGATGAATAAAGGACTAAGAATCATACGAATATGTACGATCATAATTAATGACATACTATGTATGTATGTACGTAACGGACGATTGTATTCGTCTATTTATTTTTGTACAAAAAATAAATAACATAGGTGTATACATCATCTAGTCTATAATACGTCCCGCTGCACGGCACAAGCCTCCTCTCAGAATGAGAGGGGTTGGGCCGTAGTTCCCACGCGGGCCCAGTGCGGATTGGGAAGTTTACTTACACACACCATTGAATTTCTTCGCGGGTGTATCCAGGTCTCCTCACGATGTTTTCCCTCACCGTAAAGCTCATGGTAAATTTCAAATGTAAACCTCAGAGGCGCGAGCCGGGATTTGAACCCACGACCCTCTGCTTGAAACGCCATAGGTCAAACCACTAGGCCGCCACGGCTTCATACGTACGCAATGTTCATAATTGCTAATCGGTTGTGTACGTACAGCACAACAGTGACGTCCTCCTTCTTTTTATATTTAATATAGAAAACCACTTCATCTTCTGTCAATTAATATTCCAATCGAAATTAATTTAGCATTCAATTACCGTTTTCCAAGTCCTATTTGAGTGTATTAATTACCAAGTTGTGCTAATTTTAAGTAAATTGTAATTACAAGTACAAGCAACTCCGATCTTTGATCAAAACCAAGAAATACACTAAAACAAGATCATTCACCCAATCCACTTAACCATTTCGCAAACAAACCCACCCACGATCCATTCGTTTCAAAATAAACTATTAATCTTATTAATAGCCAGTAATGAACGTCTTTAATAGATTAATACACACTGATGAGTTGTGGGCTGCTCGAAAAGAATTGTAAGGTCAGCAAAAGTAAATTAATTTATCCAGCGCGCCTGCTGACTTTGAGCTTACCAAAAGGCCTAATTTATTATTTTACTAATTATTTTTCGCAAGTAAATTAATTTTCATTAGGCTGTGTAGGTTTGAGATTGATTTATATTTTAAGCTATTATTTACGGGGATTATGGGGCCAGTAACAATGTGCTAAATTTAACAATAAAGCGTTAATTATTAATGAGATCGTAGCAAAATAGTACCTAGTTCAAAATGGACTAAAAGAACTGTTTTACCGTCTACAGGATTAATAATTTATTCATTACTAGTGGCTGTTACCGTCTGCGAAGAATACGTTTTTTGCTATCCCGCGGGAATGCATCATTTCGGGATATAAACTATCATAATGTCCTTCCAAGGTTCTCAAATTGTCTCCATGCCAAATCTCATTGGAATCGATTTCGCGGTTTATACGTGACGAGGTAACAGACACACAGACAGATTTATTTTCGCATTTATAATATTAATTAAAGTTTATGGCCATACAATAAAAATTTAACAACGTTAAAAATTACCATGGAAAAAGTGCAACTGGGTCAATCAACTTTTTTTTGTAAACGATTTTCTGCTACTTTCTATGAAAACCGAAATAATTAAAAAACTGCTTATTTTTCCTTTTTTAAAGTATACTTTTCAAAACCCTAGATTTTTGTAGTCAATAATGGTGTAATTACCATATTTATTTTATTTTGTTTAGCTTCTATTTCGTGGGTGACCCAAAGGACAATGTTATCCCCGAAATTTGTATGAAAATAGTGGTATTTCCGCTTGGTGACCGGATTTTTTCATAGAAATACTTATTTGTTTTGGTTTTCGCATACACACTATGATAAACAGTTTATCTAATAACTGCAAAATCATGGTTTCACTAACCAGAGATTACAGAGTTACATGTAAAGGAGTAAATAGAAATTTACAAAAAAAAGTTGATTGGCCCAACTACATATAAATAAAACACAAACTTAAAAATTAACCCCAGCCACGGAAAATAATGTACCTAGGTATTCTTTACGAAAATAGAATTCCCAATTTGCCACTTTCATAATTGGCATTTTAATTGTTTTAGCGTGTGGTGAGAGTTCTAATAAAACAAATTAAACCATGTGTGGAAATAAATCTGTACCGATAAAACATGATCATTGTTCTTTCATATATTTTGCATACCTAACTTACAACGGTGATAGTGTAGCTTGCTCGTAACAGGTCTACAAAATTATTATAATTTGTACCTACCTAAAAGATGATTTTGGAAGATATCAATGAACTAAAACAATTACTTTGCTCACCCGCGACCTTATGATAATAACGTTTATGCAAGAAATGTGTGTTCAATGTTCATGCAGTTCCTCGACTAAAGTCATAGTATAACATTTGGTAGATGAGCTCTGGTTGAGTTCGAAACGCGTGAGTGTAGTTTGGTGG
The DNA here is from genome assembly GCA_947859365.1 of Archips crataeganus. Classification (NCBI taxonomy): domain Eukaryota; kingdom Metazoa; phylum Arthropoda; class Insecta; order Lepidoptera; family Tortricidae; genus Archips; species Archips crataeganus. The sequence goes on along the minus strand of OX402066.1, from coordinate 9,595,273 downwards.
TGGTGATAGGTAGTTGAGTTTGTGTGATTTGTGTGTGTTCGTATAGTGTGGAGGTGGAGGAACTGCATAAACACACATTTCTTGCATAAAAGTAAGTAGGTCGCGGGTGAGGAAAGTACCTAATTGTTTTAGTTCATTGATATGTACCTACCTCCACAAAGTACATGGCCTGATTCAATCAATTATTTGGAAGATATCTCAGGAATATATCCCGATAAAATGTATTTCTATTCACACCAAATATAAATTAATCTTAAAGTAATTAATTATGTATATTCTACTACTATCCTAAACTAAAAGTAGGTATGGTTACGTACTTTACTTTAATTGGTAATGCAAACCGGGTTTAGCCACTTATTCTTATATATAAAATTCTCGTTTCGCGGTGTTTGTTACCAAACTCCTCCGAAACTCGACCGATTCTCATGAAATTTTGTGTGCATATCGAGTAGGTATGAGAATCGGCTAACATCTATTTTTCATACCCCTAAATGTTAAGGGTGGTTCACCCCTTAATTTTTTCTAATAAATCGATGAACGCCGGCTGCATACACGAAAACGGATGACGCAATGTAAGTACATGAGTGGCGTAGGCCAGTTGCAAGAGAGAGGCGAACGCGTTGCAAGAGGATGTATGAGGATGGGTTTAATTTTTTTTTGCCTCTACTATAAGGCGGAACAAAGTTCGCCGGGTCAGCTAGTACTCGTATATCCTGATTTGCATTACACGGCTAAAATACGAACAGTGGCAAGTGGCTTATCAATTAAAGTCTGCGACCGTACATTAAGTTTTGTAGTGGTAGAGCCATGTTGTAGCTCGCTGCATCACGAATGGGCCGGCTGATCCGGGACAGTACCACCCTCTCACAGAACACCGGCGTGAAGCAGCAGTACTCCGCTCAGTTTCGTACGGTCAGTGAGAGCGCCGGGGGCCCAATGCTCTCCTCCTCCCTCTCCCCTCCTTTTTAAAGGCTGGCAACAGATCAGTGACTCTCTTTGAGTTGTTGATATATATTGGCGGTGGTGATCATTTTCCATCAGATGACCCGCTTGCTCGTTTGCCTCCCTCTCATTTTAACAAACTAAAAAAAAAGAAAAACACAAGAAATTCATGATTTAGAAGGCCTGGAGTTTGCAGCTAGGCCATAAAATCCTGATGAAATGATTCAGACTTCTTTTTGCCAGACAAGAGTGCGTTTATTACATTTTGGTAAGTTTTGGAATATACGCTATTGCGACACCGAAAACATTATTTTCTGTTTTAAATTCCTGGAAACTATTACTTGGTTAGTACCGAAGGTTTGCGCAACAAAATACGGCAAAAATATCGAGTTAATTAAAACAAAGCTTTACGGGCATGCCCGCAAAACGAGTAAAAAGTTTTTCCAAATAAAAAATAATACAATTTTAAAAATAATCCGTTATAGTCATGCGGCGCCACGTTAACCAGTTTGCCTTTCGGCGAATATTTTAACGTAAAAATAAAATAAATCAACATGCCGCATGTAGGCTTCAAATAAATTCTGTTAAAATTATTTTACCTATCTCTTGCGGCATTTATTTGTTTACTTTTTCGCTGGCACTCAATTACGGAGAAATTGTATTACGAGTATGTAAAACGAACTATAACTTTTTATTATATTTCATTTTAAATAAGTACGAGTTCTTATTACTGTTGGCTATGAGCAAAGTGGGTGGTGGGGAACGTCAAATTAGTGCGCGATGTGGCAGAAAATGTGATATTGTATTTTCATGTGTCAAATTCATGTGTCACGTGTCAAATTGCTGTATTTTCATAGAATTTCCATACTAACATTATTAAGTATTTTTAAGTAAAAATATTAAAATTCGTGGTATGGGTCACAGTAAAGTGTAGAAAAAATGGGATGAACAATTATTCGTGCAAGTTTTATTCGTTTCCAATATCACCACCCAATGTCCTTTCCAGGGTCTCAAACTATTGTTGAGATTCTAATAAATAAGGGGCCTGTTTAATAAATTAAGACCAAAATATTTTTGAATTGTGGATTATTTTTGTGTGGTTGTGACGTAATAATTTGAGCTATACACCGTGAAATTTTAGTGGTTGTTTTCCCGAAACGAGGTGATTTAATTTCGATTGTACAATCGATTTATAATTACTATTTTGACTACAGTCAAAAATCCAATTGTGAAAAACGAAAGTCGAAAATGACCGCAAACCAATAGTAACGCTTTGTTGGTACCTAACCTATCGTACGATCGTACGCTACTCGTACCAACCAAGCGTTACTATTGGTTTGCGGTCATTTTCGACTTTCGTTTTTCACAATTGGATTTTTGACTCTAGTCAAAATAGTAATTATAAATCGATTGTACAATCGAAACTAAATCACCTCGTTTCGGTAAAACAACCACTAAAATCTCACGGTGTATAATAATTTAAGATTTTTCTAATAAAAATGTACAAAGCACTCATTTTACGGTGCAATTAATGTAATTTAATTATTTAATTGTCTCCAGTAGTAAACAATAGTAATTTGATTTAAATCAATACATGTACCGATTAAAACCGTTTGAATTTGTTTTCGTTCTGTTATGTGGGTAAGCAGGGTCGGCTCCACTGGAACCGCGGTAGTATCGCGACGACCGTGGAACTGAAAGCTAAGTATTATATTGTTACCGTATTATCCTTGCTATTTAGGACGTTATTTAACTTGCAACGTGTATTTTTAATTGCGGGTTTTGTGAAAAGTACGTTATAATTAAACCTAAGTTGTTAAATCATATTTTCCCCCAAAATAACGTAAGTTATGTAGAAATGTGTAACCATTAATTTGTACTGGATTATAATTAAGATTATAGAAAGCAATCTAAAAGTAAATTGTGTGTGTATGTACAAAATAGATATAAATGTACGCGCTTTGTGTGTTCATGAAATGTAATACCTGGTTTACACTCGCGTACGAGTGGCGAGACGAACTGCGGGACGAGCCACGAGACGAGAGTGTGAACAGGCGCGCCTCGCGCCTCGTCTCGTGATTTGCCTTGATTTTGAGGCTCGCGTCCGGAGCGAGACGACGAGGCGAGGCGCGAGGCGAGGTGACGAGGCGAGAGTGTAAATCACGTATAATGATTAAAGAGTTGCGTTCGTAACCGACGTGTTTTTCTTATGTGTTCCCAGTGTTTAATACTTATTTCTTAACACTATCTGTTCAGCGGTTTAAGTATGAAGATAATACAGACAGACAGAGCTACTTTCGCATTTATAATTATTAATAAAAATAAGTATAAATGCGAAAACGTAACCCACTTTAGTGCAGTTGGGCAATAACGAAACTAATCTGAGTCACAGTCTACAATTAAGTTGAGAGCGCCCGCATTCTTAACTTCGTTGCTTCACCTGCAGCTTACAAAATACGATGAGTTGACAAATAAAATGGGCTCACTTTGTACTGTATTTATAAGCAAAATATTCAAATATGTAACTGAATCGATTTAATCAGATATTTCGTAGATGCACGGTCTAGAAATATCAGCTTTAACTAGCTATCAAAATTATATTTGATGCGATGCTCTTAAATGCTTAAGTGAATGATCCCTAGATTAATTTAGGATAGTGGTAATCGGATAATAAGTAATATGATAAAGATTATAAATATGACTGCGATGTAACCACATACAATACGTATACAAAATAGTTAATTAATAGGTATTTTATATAGTAAATCGTGCTCAAACTTACATTCCTGCAAGACTCCAAAATGCTAGCTCTCGTTTCGAAAAATTACAAAACTAAATCGAAACTCATCATCATCAGTGCTTTTCATTAGTAACACCCAATTTCGAGCAGATTTATTGTAGAAATCTAGATCAAATACTTTAATGTGCTACCGCCAATATTACTGCTACAAATAAAATTCGCAATGCTCCGTTACAAGTAGCTTCAGTTATTGGCTCATTTGTAGTCCAAGAAAGAAATAATAAGGTAAAATTCTTAATTTAACCTTAAGTTTCTTTGTACATTTTAACACAACGAAACGTCTTGAATGCGTTCGCGTTTATTTCTAAATTACTGTACCTCTACCATGAGTTTACACTAGTTCACAGTGACCGTACTCGCTAGCGACGGCGTAAAAGATTTGTATGGAGAATTGTACTTCCGTAAGTGACCGCTAGAGGCGCTGTACAATTCTCCATACAAATAATTTACGCCGTCGCTAGCGAGTACGGTCACGTAATCTAATGTAAACTCATGGTAGTGGTACTGTAGGCCACTTAAGTGTCTTCAGCAGTACGAATAGATTCCAAACTGTACTCGTAGTACTTTTACACTTACATGACTGTGTTTGTGCGCGTAATTTTCGTTTTAGGTTTTTTTAAGCATAGTTCAAGGTTTTTTGTACTGGTACTGATGGTTCAAGATGTCTGTTGCGTTACGAACAAAAACTTACAGTCACAAAGACCACTTATTCTCAAGCTAAGAGTCACTGCTTCGAAAGATGTGGATCTATCTTTGTGTTTTACGGAATTAGTGCACAAAATTTGATACGAAAGTACTTTTGCACTATACTTGGTTCACTTGGATTACAATGTGGACTGCGTCTGGTTTCTACTACTGTAAGTACGGAACTTTATGAAATTCTACTTACATTTTAATCTTACCAACGGGCAACCATTTACTCGATGTTCTCCCAGTTAAAAAAAAATCGAGATTTGGAGAGGTACAGTTTTAAATTACCACCCAACACAAACATCTTTAATATAGTCATCAGTAGGTAATAATTACAAAAGGTTCATAAACATCTGATAAGTACAGTACGTTCTAACGGCTATTCGAATAGAGTTGTGTTTCTGCCGAGCCACGACTGCATGCCACCGGCGGCGCGGCGAGGATTTTTTCTTTCCATTGCGCGGCTTACACGCTCGCTGCAAAACGGTTACCTAGCACCACACGCCATGAACAGAAAAATCGCTCGCCGCGTCGCCAGTCGTGCGTTATCGTGTTTGGACGGGTAGATATTTCTTGAGTACTTCGTCCCATCAGATATTATTTTATTATTGCCAGTGACTGTATCTACTAATAAAATTATACCTACTCTTATACTTGTTTGTAATTGTGATATTCTTACATTCGTCACATATCGAGGGGTGAAAGGCTAATGGCGTTAAGCGACATTTTTGTAACTTTACAGGAGAGCGTTTTAAAGTTTTAAAAAATAGAAAAAAATTCGTAGTTTTTGAATTTCTTAACTGATTTTGATTATAAATACACAGTTTTTCTCAGAATTCAATATCACTTCTGATGTTTAATATATTCATTTAATAAAACGAGAGGATAACGAAATAAGTGTCGCTTGAGTCAAAAATTCTTCTACCTCTTATTTTTTAGAGCAAGGAAAAACGACGTAAACGACGTTTCAAGTCTTTTTTGGAATACAACTAAATGATTTAAGAAACAACGACTAGGAAAATTAGCGCAAGGCTAAATGACTTAAGAGGATTGTAACTGTAGTTTTCGTGTAAAGCTAAAAGGTTTAACTGCCTTGTTACGAGTGCAATAGATTACGGCTAATATGTTCAAAGTCCCATTCCATTAGTTTTTAAAAGCAGGAAAAGTAGCTTATGGAACGATCACTATTCGGGTCGTATTAATTTAAATCCCGGTAATTTAGAATTTTATTTGAGATTGGTGTTTGAAACCAATATAAAAACTATCAACATGAACATTGTAGAAAACTAAAAAAATAATATAGAGAATAAAATGCAGAAAATGACGTGAAAAAATATTTTTTATTACCGACAATGATGACCTCAGTCAGCCAACTGTAACAAAACTTAACAAAAATACAATTATCAGTATTTTAGAAACTATTTTTTTTTTAGTATAATCATTACCTCAGTCAGCCAACTATAACAAAACTTAACAAAAACACAATTATTAGTATTTAAGAAACTAATAATTTTGACGTACTAAAAAATAATCTTGTACAAGAAAGAGACTTAAACGAAATTAAACTTTAGGTTGAGACTGATTTTGTAAGATTTAGAGGCTATTCACTATCACCAAAAAATCTCCCTGACGATATGGGACCGACTGAAGCACCCCGCGCGAGCGCACATCTACTATTCGCGAGTAGGTTTTAGATTACAAAAACATTTTAGGTTGGTCTTAAACGACGTTGATCAACTGCTGTTATAGTAAAACATATTTGCTGAACGCACATTACTTACTCATTGTAGTGAAAGAAACCCGATTCAAGTACAAAAATATTTTTATGTCTTAATTTATGTGACAGCTTTCTTTTAAAATAATACAAGAAATAATAATTTAAATAACCAGTTCACCTAATATTGGAGAAAGGCCAATTGCTTTAAGTAGCTTTGTTAAGGTAAAATAAACTTAAGGCCAAATAATTCAAACGACGTGTTTTGTTTATTTTTTTTGCAGGCTAATTGATTCAAGCGACAAGTTTCTTATATTTTTGTGGAAAGACATATGCTTTAAGCTACTAATTTCATACATTTCGGTCACAGTCTACTTGCATTAAGCGACATCTATTTGTGCATTACGGAGCAAGCTAACTAATTCAACCAACCATCAGCTTTTGAAATAGAATATGGAAAAAAGCTTTAAAAACCATTTGGCTGCCATGACGAGAAAGGATAAACGGTTTAAGTCATTGCCATAGTATTTTTATGTAGCTCAAGTCAAACGTGTTAAGATAATAGCTAATTTTTGTATCGCTTCAGTCAGCAGTGGAGTGAAAAACAGCGTCCAAATCTATTTGCATCAAGCGACAAAAAATAGCTCTGATTGATGTGAAACCCGGCTCAAACGACGCGGAAAAATTTGCTGATTCCGAATATGTATATAACTCAATATCGCCCATAGTGTCGCTTAACGCCATTAGCCTTTCACCCCTCGATTGTGAATTTTATAGCGAAACCATTACCTAGAGTCGCGATGAGTGCCGCTTTATTTTAGGCACTTACTAATATTTATTGTCATTACTGAAAGCTTGTAATGGAAGATGGTACTTATGTAGCCAATATTCGTAATGATTTTGAAAGTATTTTGTGCCCGTAAATTGTTTAGCGTGGCTTGTTGTGACACGTCAGACTAATTTATTTATATTTAAACTGGATTTATATCCATTTTAAACATTTTCTACTAATGAAAAACTTTTGCGACACGTCATATTTTTGCACTCTTCAACATTTTACCCATAGCATCCCAAACAATTCACTGCTTTTGAATAAAAGGATCACAAATCAAAACAAAGTTTTTTTTTCAGGAGAGCACTATTAAAAATTTCATTTCATTCTCCCTTTGGTTTTTTAAGGCACTCCAACTTTCAATAATTTTGTGTTCGATTTTGTGTTTCTATTTCGATTTTAACTTAGAATTGACTATAACCCATTACTTAATTTTCGTTTAAAAACAGCGAATTTAATAAGAAAGAAAGAATAAATCAACGGAATAATGTTTACAAAAACCGACGTAAAATCATTTCCTTGGGTAGTATTTAGTCTTAAAATTTAAATGGCACCATACAGGAAGTATTCTTTCAAACAAACAAATTATTTCCCAAATTGGTTTACAAACGACCGAGTTCTGATGTAAAAAAAAACATGAGAAAAATACATCGGAAATAAACACTTCCTTTTTGATATCAGTTAAAATACTTACTCATGTGGCCAAAACTTTTACAGCAAAAAAAAAACAATGAAGCCTTATTTTTCATAACATAACTGGTACCGGGGAACAGAGTATAACATCAGTACGAGCACACAAATGGAAAACATAAGTACCTTACTTTTTGGGTTCCTCTGTAGGTATAAGTATAAAGTCACTGCCACTCTGTAGAGTAGTGTAAAACACCGCATTGGCGTGTATTAAACCTTAAACCCAATAGGTACATCTAATGAAACAAATATTCTCATAGAACCAATTTTTTTTTTGTAATGAAGTCTATCAAGTTACAAATCAATGTCAACAAAAACACAATATCTGATGGCCAGTAAAATAAGGTTTCAACACTCCCCCTGCATCAGATCAAGCTTACTCACCAGTCCTAGTGAGATTCGTGCTTTGAGAAAGCTTTCCTTTGGCAGAGCTTTCGTAAACGTATCTGCTACTTGTTCTCTCGAGGGTACGTAGAGGACATTGACTTTCTTCTCTTGATGCAGCTCTCGCAAAAACTTATAGCGCGTGTCTATGTGCTTTGTCTTAAAATGAAACACTGGGTTCTTGACAAGCTTGATAGCGCTTTGGTTGTCCACATAAACGGTGGGTATGACCTCTGTTCCTCGAATTTCTTTGTAAAGTCGATTGAGCCATATAACCGTCTGTGCTGCAAGGCTGGCCGCTACAAACTCCGCCTCAGTGGTCGAAAGAGTCACGCATCTCTGTGTCTTTGAAGACCAGGCCACCGCTCCCCCTGCGGCCAGACATACGTAACCAGAAGTCGACCTTCTCGTGTCTTTGTCTCCGGCGTAGTCTGCATCACTATATGCTACGAAGGAATTTTCTTCAGCTGACGAAGACTTGTATAGTATACCAAGGGACTGAGTTCCTTTTAAATATCTCAAGACTCGTTTAGCGATCACATAGTGGCGTTTTTCAGGTTTCTCAACATGTTTCGATAAAATATTTATCGCAAAACAAATATCCGGTCTACTCACAACTGATAAATACAATAATTTTCCGACTAATTCTCTGTAATGAAAAATCCTGACACTCGTGTCATTGTCGTAGTTCAAATTATCTGTCATTTGACTTTTGTCTATAGGAATGAGCACCGAGTTTGCATTACACATGTCGTAACTTTTTAAAATAGTTTTTATGTAGGCTTCTTGGTTAATAAATATCGACCCATCACTTAGGTGATTAATTTGCAATCCAAGGTAACAGCCAACTTCGGAAGTGCGGACTTGGAATTCTGCGGTCAGGGCACTCAGGAACTCTTCCACGCATGTCTTATCTGGCGATAGGATCAAACCGTCATCCACGTAGATCATGACGATGAGCTGCCGGTCTTGGCTGATGAACAAGCATGGGTCCGAGTCAGTTTGCTTTAACTTGTACTTTGACAAAAAAGAACAAAATTTCTTGTTCCAGCACCGCGGCGCCTGTTTTAAGCCATATAGACTTTTGATTAGCTTGCAGACGCGACCTGATCCGTCATCAAATCCCACAGGTTGCTTCATATAAATAACCTCGTCGATGTCGCCGTATAAAAAGGCAGTTTTCACATCAAATTGAGTCATGTGCATTTTTCTAGTAACTGCTTCACTCAACATAGTGCGAATTGTATCCCAGCGAACAACAGGGCTAAAAGTTTCGTGGTAGTCGATCCCGTGCTCTTGATTACATCCTCTGATAACAAGTCGAGCTTTAAAACGTTCAATTGAACCATCAACTTTCTTTTTTATTTTTGTAAACCCATTTGTTGCTAAGGGCCACTCTATTTTCAGGTAATTTTACTAGAATCCACGTGTTATTTTCTTCGAGAGAGTTCATCTCTTCTTTCATGGCAGCACACCACTCTTCGCAATTTTCTGAATCGATTGCTTGTTTGTAAGTCTGAGGTTCATCTTCAGAAAGACAGACACAACAGCTAGATTTAGAACTGGAAGGTAGACATTTTCTGTCTCTAAGATTATATTGATGTCGTACTTTTTTTTCAAGTTCAGGAGGGGTTTCAACTTCAGTGGTATCGGGTGATTGAGCTTCATCTTGGACATTCTGACTAGGAAATTCGTTTTGTGCTTCAGTAGTTTCAGATGTTCCATGGTCTTCATGCTCACCAAAAACAAATGGAAGCTTACAGAAGTCAGAAGAAACTGTCTCTGATCTGAACAATACATCTCTTGAGATGATAACGTCATTCTTTTCAGGTATCCAGATACGATAGCCATCTTTATCTCCGCAATATCCAACCAAATATCCTTTCATAGCTTTCTTATCGAGCTTCTTACGTTTCTGACTAGGAATATGTGCAAAGCATTCCGTGCCAAAAATACGTAAATGTTCGATGTAAGCTGGCTTATTATACCAAAGCTCGTATGGTGTCTTCCCTTCAATTTGTGTTGGTCCAGTTCTGTTAAGTACGTAGCTTGCAGTATTAATAGCTTCGGCCCACAGCTTCTTCGGCAGGTCTTTGTTGTATAGCATGCTTCTCGCCGCCTCAACCAGAATCCTGTTTTCTCTTTCCGCAGCGCCGTTTTGCTCTGGTGTGTACGGCATACTCATTCGGTGATGTAAACCAACTGCTTCTGTAACACGATGTACTTCGGCATTGTTGAATTCTTTACCGCCATCTGTGAGTAGTTCCTTAACAACATGACCAGCTGTTTTAATTTCAGCAAGAAATTTGGGTAGTACACTGGCTACTTCGGATTTTTGTTTTAAGAAGTATACCTTTCTGAATTTTGTGAAGTCATCTTTGAATACAACAAAGTATCTTCTTCCGCCCAGTGACAATTCAGACATAGGGCCACAAACATCCACATTTATTTGATCGCCGGGTTTTGTGCCTCGTTGTTGCCTTGTACCGAATGACAATCTAGTCATTTTTCCGTATACACAGCCATCACAGTCAGATTGTCGTGGTGAAAATTTTATGTCGTTGCGTGTAAGGATTTCCTTTACATGTCTTTTGTTTTGGTGACAGAGTCTTTCATGCCAAATTTGTAGGCTTGTTCCTTCTTTGACAACACAAGCATTTACAGTCTTCACTCTCATCAAAAGTTTATATAGATTACCATCTCTGATACTGACAGCTTTAACTTGGCCGCTTTTATCTTTGAAGACACGCTTATCCTTGTCAGCCATCTCTATATATCCATGATCCAAGGCTGAACCAGCTGAGAATAGATTTTGTCCTGCTTGTGGTACGTACCAAACATTATTCAGATGAGCACGTTTCCATTTACCTTGTACCGACATTTCAACATCAATAATTCCTTGGCCGTATGCATACATATTTCGATCGTCTCCCAGTCGTAAAGCTCTTGGGTTATCGAAAGGTGTATAGCTTCTGAACCAATTGGCACTTGACGTGATGTGGTGAGATGCTCCTGAGTCAACTATCCAGTTCGAATTTGAATCGTCAAGTCGAGATAGAAATGCATCACCATCACCCGGAATGGCTTCGTTGCCCTTATTTCGCTTCTTAAGCTTCTTCAGCAAGAAACATTGTTTCTGAGTATGTCCAATTTTGTTGCAATGTGAACACTTGACTTTGTCTTTCTTTTTGTTTGATAAAAGAGCGTTTTCAGACGTAAAATTGGAAGTAGAAGGTTGATCTATGTCTCCAAGACGTTGTTCGTGAAGACGAAGACGCTCCATAAGAGTAGAAATACTTCTGTTCTCCTTAGGTACAGACTCCCAAGCATTCTTGAACTCAAGATATGCTGAAGGTAATGTGTTAAGAATCCTATTCATTAACAATGATTGAGGGAGAGATCCTTCTTCCTTTAATTCGTCATTAAGTTGTTGCCATAATGCCTGCAGCTTAGAGACGAGCGTGGCAATGTCGTCAGCTTCATCTTTAGTGTAAGTGAACAGCTGGCAATACAACAAGTCTAGTCTTCTATCATTCTTCTGCTCGTATACTGAGTGAAGTATATCCCACATTTCCTTACCGGATTTAGCAGTGAGTATGTGACGTTTAGGTTCTGTGGAGACGCTACAGCCGATGATACATTGGAGTAATGCGTCGCGTTCTTCATATTGGGTAAGTTTCCTTTGATAATTTGTAGTTTCGTCAGCCGACGCCTCGTTTCTTAGGGGTACAGGAACAGTTTCGACGCCTTTTACAATATCTTGCAATTTATGCATAGTAAGTTGCAAATTTATATCGAATTTCCATACCAACCAGTTTTCGAGACCGCGTAGCTTTTCAATATTAAAGCGATCCAATTTTTGGACACTCATATTTGCAAAACACAAATTAAAGGTAAAAACTAATCCCTAAATGAAAGAATATTACTTATAAGAGGAATATTTGTAAATTCCCATAACCTAATGAAACAAATATTCTCATAGAACCAATTTTTTTTTGTAATGAAGTCTATCAAGTTACAAATCAATGTCAACAAAAACACAATATCTGATGGCCAGTAAAATAAGGTTTCAACAACATCAAATACATGCGGTTGTCATTCATCCCCGTAGAATTTCACACTTACACTAACGGAAGGACGAAAACCGGCCAAGAGCGTGTTGGACACGCCCAGGATAGGGTTCCGCAGATTAATTTTACTATTATTATACTGTCCGTACCTATTAAACAAACAATGTTTTATTATGTCAAGCTGCTATTTACTCTTAAACTACTAATAATTCTTAAGCAAACTTAGCCGTTATAGTTTTCCTTATTAATTTGAGATATTTCCTCCCATACTGATTTTTTTCAAAAATTTTGTACCTACCATCAGTAGCTTTTAGAGGGAGAGGGGACGCTCGATTTTAACAAAAAATCACTTTTTAACTTGAATAATTCGCAAACGAATCACTGTAACGAAAAATCGTCTTCACAATCCCGTAATGATTTTAAAAGACATATCCAACGGTACCCCACGCTATAAAATTAGACGAGAAAAACTTTACTTTTTATTTTATCTCTTTGTCGGGGTAATTGTTATATATATGTATATATACATGCAAAATTACAATTTTCTAGCACTAATTGCCACTGCGCTAAGCCGCGGATAGACAGACAGACATGACGAAACTGTAAGGTTTCCGTTTTGCCATTTTGGCTCCGGAACCCTAAAATCACATGTCATGTCTTTCATAGACAAACACTTCAAAATATGTTTTATGAAACAAAGACGGCTTAACAAGTATTGGGCACCTGACTTGTATTCATCCTAGGCCTATGAGGTGAGCGACCAAAAAATCTAAGAAGGGTTGCGTTTAGAAAGTAAGTCACATCCCAAAGAATAGACAAGCGGACTGACACAATATTCGAAGAACTGGCCGTGTTGGGTTCAATCGCCGTTACGCGAACGCTGGCAGGACGCCGATGCTCAAAAGATGCTAGTGCGTGGTATCTCTTAGGTCGCCACTACACGTATCCGGAGCTCTGCTACACACAGGATAGTTGTTTTCTTTCACTAGAGCGTTGCAAAAAAATTACAACACCTATACCGTAAAGTAGCAGCGCAGCGTGGGATGTCCATCAACGAAATGGTTGGATGATCTAATAAAGGCCGCAGGTTCCAGGTGTATGCAAGCCGCTCCCGACCTTAATGACTGGGTATCAATGAGGGAGCCTATGTCAAACATTGGACGTCCTACGGCTGAGATAATGATGGTGGTGATAATAGAGCGTCGCAGCATAAAAAAGTTTGGGAATCTCTGTTATATAAAAACAAAGGAAGACCTCACTCCAAATAATTCCAACTTACCATAACTGATTAGTGCAAATGACCAAACACCTAATCCTTTCACGACGCCGCTCAACGATGTGCCCACTGATATTGGTTATATAACAGTTTTATAACGTAGCCATAATACTTTTATCTGTGTTATTAAACATCAAATCAGTAGCTGCCATTACGCGATAGTGGACTGGTTGTATGAAATCAAGCTAAATTTCTTACGTACTGATAATAATAAGGAAATTCCGGCTTAAATAACATTTACGGAAAAAACACCTTAGTTACTTGACGGACTAATTGAAAGCTAGTGATGCTTAACAGCGCAGTAGTAGCGAAGATGGTGAAGATTTATAGCGTAATACAATAAGTAAAAGTGAAATTCGAATGTTATCTTCAAAGTAGGTATTTCCTGAAACGACTCCATTTTAAAACAAGTGATCAAATTTAATAGAAAACAAGACTAAAGGATTTGCCACACTGGATGCGTTCTGCGGTCTGCGGACGTGCGGCAGATCGCATATCTATACAAAATATTATAGAGACCGACAATATTGATCGTACATAATGCGGGCTGCGTTCAATTTGACCTGACAGACCGCACCCAGTGTGGCAAATCCCACAAAAAAAATTCAAAATCATGCAAAAAATTCGTATCGTCGCCCCCTGTGTTTCAAATTCTAATTCTAATATCTTTATTGCAGACCGGGGTCCATAGGTTGTTAGTAATACATGCGTCTTACTTTCTAAAGATTAGTGTTACATTATATTTTAGCATTTTAAATCAAACATAATCAATAAACATAGTCAAATAATTCCAATAAATTAACAGCCTTAATTAATTATTCATCTTCACTACCTTCACAGGTAGGTAGGCTCGACAGTTAATAGGAAGCCCTTCTGAAAGATCTGCGAAATGTTTTGTTAACTCTTTCGAAAATGAAGCCGTAGGTATATACTTTGATCAATTATAACTGAAGATACACATTGCCGAACAAAATCCCCTTCAAAGAATGTCCGAACTTTTTTATTTGTTCGCATAACGATTAAAATCATCACCTACACAGAAATTTGAACCTAGTCTTTACATCATTACAGTCGAATTTCGGTTGACACTTGACAGCTAAACTTGACAATTTCACGCAACGTACTGAGAAAAAAGAAGGCCACTTTTATCAAAGTGGCGCTCATTTGGCTCTGACATTTTCGGGCGCGCGACTGTGGATCTACAGTTATAATTGATCAAATCGTATATAGGTAGTTTTGTTAAACTTTTGTTTGGGCGTGTATTTTCTCGATGACCTTTACCTACCTGACAAAAATAAATACAACCCACAACGGTTTTAAAAACTGCCATCTATCTGAGCACTAAGCAACTAAGTGACGGAGTGAAAGTAACTTCAGCGTTCCAAGCAAGCGGACAAGCATTGCCGCACGGAAAACTAAGTTAACTCACTGGCTCGTTCATTGCTGTGGTACTAGATGGCGGTAAATGTACCAAAGTGATTCTTACCCTGTCTATGCAAGACATTGCTCTACATTCCTTATGAGCTCTCACGCAAAGAGCCTCACGATGTCGCTAGTGAGAACTACGGTGATTTATGTTATGTATGCCTTGTTAAAGTTGTTACAATCAAGGTTAGCCAATAATAATATGTAATTAAGTAGGTAAATATAAAAGCACTTGGCTTAGGCCCGTGCAACAATTTACCTCCTAGCCTAGGAGAGATAACAGAAAGTTAAAAACATCAATAATAATAATAACAATAAAGGCGTAGGGATTCACGACCTCATCGCCCGCTGGTGTTATCGTGTCACCAGTGCAGTCAGTCATCGCAGGGCGGCTTGTGGCGAGCTGTTGGCGCGTAGCGACACCACGAACCCAAGACCTCCAGGGGTACACATACACACATGCGCATATACACACACTCACACACAGTTACACACCCACCCCGCCTCTAGTTTGCCTTTGTTGGCCGCTTAGAGTGGAGCCCAAGAGCTAAATGCTCAAAGGATGGATGTGTTTTCGTAAGTGGCGAGTTGGCATTTTGAAGTTTAAAGTCCAGGTACCTCTCCATCCTTAGCCGTTCACACCAATGTTGCCGCCTCGTTGCCCCGAGTGGGCAATAGTTTGAGGGGCCCATTTAGTGAATGGCGAGTCACCGCCTACCAAAAGGTCAGTTTATGGGATATTGAAATGGTAGGTGTCCGTTATCTCACTCCATAGCCCGGTAATCCTGTCCATAACATCCCAACCCCATAGCCAATTCCATGTCGCTTCCTACCTGGCAATAGATTAGCAACTGGGGAGGACTGTCCGCTAGCACATCCTCATGGTGTATTAGGGGATAGACCTCCATAGTTGCTCCCATCTCATTTATATTTTATGGTACCAAAGGCCTCTTCATGTTGGCTTCGGCCCCATGAATGCCTTTCAAATGACCGGGTCCCCATGGGCCCGTGATCGGAAATTCGTACCAACATAACAATAATGAGTAGGTAATAAAATGGGTTAGTGCGAAACAGCACGCCAGCCTAGCTGATGGCTGCGGTAGCCTACTTTTTGATGGCTTATCACAAAACTGATACAAAAATGAAGTCGAAAACTAAACACATTTTTTGTCAGAATCAATAACACTTAAGTAAGTACCCCTCCCTAATTCGGAGTAAGTATGAAAATCCTAATTTAAAAAAAAAGGTATGTAACTAGCAACTTAAAAAAAAAGATGAAATGCCATTAAATCCGCACGTACCTACAGTCAGCACCTGGCAGTAGCTGGTCACTTTTGTACTTTGTCGTAATAACACAATTGTCAATTATGTATGACATTTGCACCTGACTGTAAAGCGACAAGGTACAAAAGTGACCAGCTACTTTTGATGCTGACTGTATATAACAACAGGTTCGTGTTTGATTTTTTTTTACTATGAGAGGGAGGAAAACGAGCAAGCGGGTTGTGTCATGGAAAATGATCACCATGAATATCAGCAACTCAAGGAATAAGGACAGTCACTAATCTTTCAAGAAAGTATAATAATTAAACTCGTTTTTTGAAAGCCCCGATATCATTATTATTGTCTGGAAACACTGCTGCCGGAAGTTGAAAACTGTCAAAGGGATCAAATCATTTCAACAATCAATTTTTGATAAATAATACATCACTTTCACAAACTCATAATGTGATTAAAAATCTGAAAACTTAATCGTCTTAGTAATTTATCAGGTTAACAATAATATACTGATTTAAACTTTCGTAATTTTCACGAGTTAACTCGTGACCACGGCTGCTGCAGTTGATGTGGCTGAAACGTCGAGGTAAATATTGTTTGCGTGACAAGTCCCGTTTAGTATAATAATTATCAGGTTAAGTTGAGATAGTTTAATTACTATCAAAAGTTAAAGTAATGAGTTAGTAAAATCATGGAAATGAATGACGCATTCATGAGTTAAATATTTTATGTAACTCTACTGAGCAATCATTGCTGGGCCTAATCAATTATATTGACCACATTCGCACCTCGGCAACCTGTAATGTACCTACTTAGCACCACACTCAGTTTTAAAATACAATGTTTATTAAATACAATTTGTTCAGTTCATGATTACTATTTATACCATCGGCATCGACGTGTATTTTCTATACAAACATTGCTCGGTGACTTGGCTCATAAAAAAACGAATTTATAACTTGTTCGAAACACAATCGACCCTATGCTGCTGATACTAGGAATAAAAGTACCTGCCGAGCCATTGAAACGTTGACTTTATTGTTTGAACGGAAATGCGTTCTGTTTACCCGTAGGACTTCCGCAAGTTAATATTTGATTAGGAAAAATATGTGCACAGGGAAAATTAAATTTTGGCTATTAATGGAAAGGTTCGTAAGTTTGTTACTTCGTTGGTTCTTTGTTCTTTTTTCGTTTGTTAGTGGTTCAATCACGCGTAAACAGCTGCACGGATTGCATATAGATAGATGCACAATGATCCGGATACGGACGTTAGACTTGGGGATACTTTTTATCCCGGAAAATAAGTTCTGACGGAAAATCGAGAAACAAGTCTTGCTCGTTGTCAGGCGAACTCTATGCTTTGACACTTTTATCGCATTTACGACCTGTTACACAACTTTCTGTTCCTGCCATTTTATGTGACGTTTTGTTTGATTAAACGGTGACGGCATCACAGATATCTGTTACATTAAAATAGCAGGAACTTTACAGAGAGTGGTAAAACAGGCCCCTACAAATGTTACTCTCTCAATGTTTCATTAGTTGTTGATAGATTAACTTATTTAGTCCCTTCAGTTATATTACCTGTGCAAATCTAGAGTTATTTTATGTATGAGTTATGGAGCTATCGTGTGTTACCTTCCATGTCACCAGTTTTTTGCCTCACCCGCTGTCAATGAGCACACCTTTTTTCGTATTTTTTAAGGTTTCAGTAAATTAAGGTTCCAATGAAATGTAAATATTTTTTGAATCGCCATCTGCATCACAACTCATTCTTTGAGCAATTAATTTCGTTTCAGACCGAGCTGAAAAAAATTAACATTAAGAATGGCTTTTTAGTGGCGTTCCTAGCTCACATGACATTTCCATTACTCTTATTCTATGCTGAAAATGGTTTACAATTTTTACATTGTATTCAGAAGGAAAAATAAATAGAACCACAACATCGTGGATAATGGTGAGCTTCACAATACGTCTTCATTCTTCTCGTACTGTCGCTCTTCTTGTCCATTCGTGGAGTGAACCATTGAGTGCACTTTTAACTTGGTTGATATGATTTGGTGAACTGGCACGCGCTCTTTGGCCTTCAGTATTATTAAGTATAACACTTAGGTATTTCATCGCCTAATTAGGTACAGTCGAGTTCTCCAATATCTGTACAGCCAACCGTTCATAAATATATAAACATGAACCTTATGTTACGGTAATAAGGTCTATGTACAGATATTTATGAACGGTTGGCTGTACAGATATTGGAGAACTCGACTGTACGTTGATTACTTGTCTTTTTGAAAGCCCTTTCAACCCTAAACTTTTGTTCCTTTCAGTGATTCCCACGTTCATTTTATTATAAACTAAAGAAAACAAAACCTTTTCGAACGTTAATTAAACATCTAAGCAGTTCATTGAGTAACCATTACTACAGTCACCGGCCGTTAAGTAAATCCTGACACATTCCAGACCTATAAGTTTCTGAATTTTGACATAGGAAAAAAATACCACAATTACCTACTTGTTGCACGTGATAGAATAGTAAGTATATCTATTTTTTCCCTTGGTTCACTGTGTCAAAATTCAAATCGTGCAATGTGTCAGGGTTTACTTTATAACGACAACGACCTTGGACTATATCTCAAAACCACTGTAGTATTGGAGCGCCATATTATTGTATTGGAGCGATCAGGACAAAAATATCTGAAATTCCCCCTCACTCCACTCAAAGCTTGACTGGTAGCGATCCATTAAATGGATAAGTTCGCTTTTGTGCTTGTATATCAACTATTTTTAATAGTGATTTATTTTTATTTTTGTAGAATAACGTATACAAGGAAACCTGTTTTTTTTAACCATTTTGGCCTACAGTCCTGGAATTAAAGATTTGTCAATTTCGACTCTATAACAACGAGTTAAGATAGAAAAGTGACGAACCTTTTCATTCCGCGACTATACCTAGCAGTGGTACAAAGGCCCGTGCCACTCTTAGCCGAAATTCAAAATTCTGAAAATTTAAAACTGGCAACCCTTTATGCCCCCTTTACATGGCTAGCCCTAAATTAAAGCATAACAGAATACGCTGTCGGGTCCGGAACCTTGCGAGCCTTCCGGCACACTTGTAAATTCACGTAAAACAGAAAACAGATGGACTCATTTCGTATTTTATTGGGGTGTTCGGGTAGAATGTTACGTCTACTGGGTATCAGATTTATTGTCTGAACCACAGGTCTAAACAGACGCACAGATTGAATGGTTCAATTTTTTTGTTTACCAGTAGATACTTGACACTTTTAGTGGTAATCTTTTGAGCTGGACTTAAATTTTAAGGTTTTTTCTTTCACATGCACTTAGTCAAAGCATGGTGGCGGTGTTGGGTCATACGCATTAATATGGACCTCCACAAAGTAACGCCTGATCCAATATTTTTTTTAATTGTTACTTCTTCTGTAAAAGCATTTTCCAACAAAAAGACTGGTCAAGATTATTTACATTTCTATTACAAAAAAATACTAAGTATCGCTTACATTGCCAGCTCTAATAATCAATCGGACTAAAGTGGTGTTAAATACAAAACATATAATAATAAAACAAAGTACAACAGTAACCAACGTATCTTTATTTATGCAATGACTAGTTCTACTCCACCACAAACTTGAAAAAAAAGAATAACAAAATATCCATGTCCATCAAATCACTTCACAATTCACCGCAAATATACTCTTAGTGCTGAACATAGTCTATACTTATTGTCCATATATTATGTAACTGTAGCGAAATCAAAATAGGAAAAGATGCCTGCCCTTAATCATAAAAAGAAATTAACGGCACGTGCACGTTAGTGCACGTTTGGCAGCCGCCGTGACGTGCGACTCCGAGAGGAAGGGCTACGGATTAGCCCGAAACATGTCGAGTTAAACTCGTTTTAAGACGTGAGTGATCCGTTTATTTTCACTATGAGTGAGTCTCACGGTAGTTTCATGTTTAAAATTAACTTACTTTGGAAAAATGTAGATTTTGTTTGTGTCCGAGAAAAATAAATGTGATAGGTTAAATTTGCATAATAGCAAACAGCGGCTAATATAGCGGACAAACTGTTATATCTATATCTATCACAGTTATCGAAAACTGTAATTTAAGACATGTTGTCTTCTTCAACCTTGATCTTGGTCGAATCATAAACCAGACACAAATAAAACATTAATTTTGCTATTATAATAATAATAAATCATGGGACGATTGACACCAATTTGATCTAGTCCCAAACTAAGCAAAGCTTGTTTGTACTATGGGTAATTTCTGTCCCGATTGGGAATCGTACCCGGAACTTCAAGCTTCGTAGTCAGATTCTCTAACCACCTAGGCTATACGGTCGGTAGTTTGGTAATTTTTTATAAATGGGCATTTTGATTTGAAGTGTACCATTTACTTATTTTTGAAATGAGAGAAATCATAAATAAAAAAGTGAGTCACTTACTCAAAAAATAAGGACACTTTTAAATTATGGAATCGGATTTAAGCAAAATTTTATAGAAATAGACATCGTATTATTTCATATAACACACGAATAAGGCGGTAAGAAAGCTCCTTTGACATGTACAAAATATATTTATACATGATACTTACTTAATTTATACTAAGTTTTACACAATACATTTTTTTTTTACTTTCACGTTTGGAAGTGCATACTTTGTAGCGTTTTCACATTATCCGTCCGATATCGGTGGCGGACGTCGATACTACATCGGTGCAAGTAATATATAATGAAACTTTATCGGATCCGAAATCATATCGACGGTTAAAAGGCAAAACGCATGAAGCGACACTTTTTGTCAAAATGAGTTATATACATATTTGAAATCAGCGAATTTTTCTCCGTCTTTGAGCCGGGTTTCATGTAAAGTTCAAAAAATGTCGCTTGATGCGTTTTGCCTTTTAACCGTCGATATAATTATTTTCAATCGGGCGATTTGAAAGGTGGTATGGCCCAACACAAACTTAATCAAGCTCAGAAGTAAAATATCAGCGCGTATCAGACGCGGCAGCGAGACATAAACCTAACTTCCGAGACGACATTAAGTTTTTGTCGAGCCACCATAATCAGGCCTTTATTTTCGAACTTCGTATCGTGCTGTTCTGTTCACGCTTATAGTATTAAACAAAAAAGTGGAGGAGACGGCATGTTACAAAATTTGAAAACATAATTTCGTGGTAACCCAGACCCGATATCGTATCGAGTTCCGAGATAATATTAGAACCGATAATGTGAAAATGCGTGCTTACCCCTCACTATCATGCTGCGGTATGATCCAATCGACAACGCAAACCGGTGGCATCTAAATGGAAGAATTCACGGTATTACTTACATATTGACAGGTTATTTTATAAGTACTGTTAAAATTTGACAGTTATATTTAAAAATATCGTTAGATAATAACCAATAGTTTAAATATAATACACCAAAAATTAAATAAATATGTCTCATGAATGTATTAGATCTCATTAAGATGTTAGTATTAGTTGGTATTAATCCGTTTATTAATGTAACAAAACTATAAGCACTTGATTTTTTGCTAGTTAACAAACTCCTATTAATTACAATGCAATAATTTCCTTATCATAGTGTTACAAAATAAGACCTAAATAAGGCTATCGCAATTTTTTTCTTAAATTATCATCACCATTTTTTGATGTGGTTGTGGTATTCACATGTTATAACTATCCTAAGTATACTTTACACCTAAACATGATTGTGTAGAAATTTCTACGGAAGGAATCGTGACAGTGGTTACCGTTTCAATGTCATTATGTAATTGTTTGGCTAATATTAATTTTTGACAAAATATTACTGCCTTTTTAATATAAAAATTACCCTCATAAGATCATTATCAATAAATTCAAGGAATATAATAAAATAGGTCAATATTTGTGGCTCCTAATTACCTATAATATAATTTACTGTACCTAACCTACTAGTAAGTACAAAATTGATGTCAAAAAAACATTGCGTACCTACATGTTGTCCTATAAGGCAAAATCGAGACGGGGGTGCCACGCAAAAACATTGTTAATATTTTATTTTCGCCAACGTAAATATTATTGTTTTTATACTTCGTTACTGATTGAATGTGGACAAATCACCAAACAGTAGTAATTATGCGGAGTGTACCCCTACAACGCATCTACATATGCTAATTAATGAAAAGCTAAAATTCAACATGAAATCAGCCTTAAATAACTTAATATGTTGTTAAATATTTACCCAAGAGAAATTACATCTGCCTTACAATAATGCAATTCGGAAAACCTTACCATACTTATTTGGTTATCAACTTTCGAATAACCAGAACCTTCTACGTGATCTTAAAGAACTCTTTCAATTTTACGCAACAATGTTTTAAGTACGACCGTTTCTAATCGCACGGTCACACCAATTAGGAAATATGATAAAGTATTTGACCCTAAACGGTATATGAAGGGTTTTCTTGGTCCTAGAAATCATTATTCTGCTCCGTTGTTCGAAGTTCCATTCCAGAAAGAAACGCAAAATTTATGATTGATACAGGTAACATTCACAATCTCGAGAAATCAGAAATCAAGTAGACAAACTGTTCAAAGATAATGTGATACAACAAAGTTATTCTCCTTAAAGCGCACCAGTACACCTTGTGCCAAAGAAAATGGACGCATCAGGTGAACAAAAGTTCAGAATGGTAGTTGATTATCGACGGTTAAACGACGAGAGAAAGTAACGCTGATTCAATAAATGAAATTAAACTCGATGAAAAATAACCATTACCACATAAAACTGACATATTTGACAAACTTGGTAACAGTAGGTATATATTTTACGGCATTGGATTCAGCAAGCGGATACCATCAAAAAGTAGTCTTAACTTGTAATTAAGTTTGGTTTTGGAAATACTATACAAAATCAAGTATCAGTGCAGCATAGTCTTGTTAATTTAATTTGTTTTTGACGTCGGTTGACCCCCATCACGACGAGACGACGAGTAATTATCTAGGTACATATATCTCATTACATAAACAATACCAGATTTACTGATTGATTATGTTACAGGGCACCTATATTAGGTACGTTAAGAACCTTCCAGAAGACCTTCATCGCAGCTCCGTCTCTTGCCGAGCTGGTGGCACAGCTGTGGAGACCCGACGATGTCACCCAAGAACACGCTGAGAAGATAGAAGTCCTTAGCTGAATCGGAAGACCGCTTGTAGTGACTGTAAATAAAGAAAATGTATGGTTTAAAAACGGAAAATGTTATAATTATCTAATATATAAAAATCTAGTGTCACATAGTTTGTTATCGAACTCCTCCGAAACGGCACGACCGATTTTTAGAAAGTTTTTTCTTTGTACTCGGTATGTCTGAGAATAGGTCATTATAGGCTATTTTTTTTACAATGCATATGCTTGGAAAGTGCCTCTTGACGCGAGTCAACATATCTATAGAAAGTTAGTCATCCCAGCACACTTTCGCAAGTGTGAAAAAAAATTGTATGGATTTTACTTTCACACGCGTGCGGAAAAGTAACTTTTTAAATTGCCAAATCTCAAAAAGTTGTGGCCAAACTAGTGTTTAAAAAATAAGACTAGAGAGTTGTGTCTTCATAATTCAGCTTTGCACAAATAAGAAAATGTTTGATGCAACCAAATGAATATTTACTGATAAAATAATAAAACAGATGGTTTTAATATTAAAACACACAAATTTTAATTTCGTCAAAAGTTTTGAAATAAAAAATTTAGTACTAAAATAATTCCTTGAGTCCATTTCGGACCGTACGACATTTGCGCTTTCAGTGCGCGCGCATGGTGTAACACGAACCAATCATGTTTAATCGTTCGCGCCTGTCAACCAATGAGCTTTCAGTGTGCGCGCATGGCGTAACACGAACCAATCACGGTTACCCGTTCGCGCCTGTCAACCAATGAGTTTTTAGTGCGCGCGCATGGCGTAACACGAACCGATAATGGTTCGTTCCGTTCGCGCCTGTCATGAAAATCCGCCACAGTAATGTTCATGAATTCAGTCCGGAGAATTAATTTAAGTTTAGTAAATTAAAATGGAGAGTTCAAGTGATGAATTTACATAGGACTTAACGCCGCCTGACGTCCTAGAACAAGCACAAAATTAAATGTGATAGCGTCCTGCTGACTAAACCGATGCTGAAATATGTAAACATCTACGAGACTTTCCCTCAATGAAAGGTAAATAAGAACGCAACATCTTTTTCCGAAAATGTTTATGAGCGTGCGCAGACAGAGAGCGGTCTGGAGTTCCGAGTTCAGAGTTTTGCGTTCTTTCGAATGTAGTGAGTCTCTTACGATAACGCACACAGCAGGCGACTGGAACTCTCGAGCGATGAAAACACAGAACTCTGAACGCGGAACTCGGTACTCCAGACCGCTCTCTGTCTGCGCGCGCTCTTAGCCCCAATTTTTTTCCTCGTTTAATGCATTGTAAAATGTTGTATGATATACGTGTCGAAAGTAGGAAATTCCCAACTCATGTCGGCTAAACCACCGATAGATTTAGATCTCCGCCATTCGTTGGGAATAGCCTACTTTCCGCACTTGTATCATAAATAACTATTATATGGCAACACAACATTTTCCGGGTCAGCTAGACTATCTTATATACTAGGGGTGTTCAATAAAAAGTGAGAATGAGTATGTTATAAACAATTTTTACTAAATGTAATTTTATTTTTCGACAAAGTCACCTTTTAGCATAATACACTTATTATATCTTTTTTCTAAACTTAAAATTTCATTTTTAAAAAGGTCTCATCTTGAGTACTTAAAAAATCTTGTACTGCAGCGACTACCGCGTCGTCGTCTTCAAATTTCTGGCCCCTCGGGTATTGTTTCAATCTCGGAAATAGGTAGAAATCACTGGGAGCGAGATCTGGTGAATACAGAGGATGCTTAAGGATATTGAACCCAGCATCACGAATTGCAGCCATTGCAACGATGGACTTGTGTGCCGGGGCATTGTCCTAGTGGAACAGCACAAATTTCGAGAGTTTACCTCGTCGTTTTTCGGGGATCTCATTGCGCAATGTTGCTATTTGTTTGGCGTATAAAGTGCCCGTAATAGTGGCTCCATGTCTGAGATACTCAATCATTAATACCCCTTTACCATCCCAAAAAACAGAGCCCATGACCTTACCGGCAGATGGGCCCACCTTGAATTTCTTCGGAGTTGGAGATGATGGCCTTTTCCATGTCATAGACTGCAGTTTCGTTTCAGGGTCGTAATGATGGAGCCATGTTTCGTCCATTGTTATAAATCGCGCCAAAAAAGTTCCCGGTCTTGCTGTATCAGGTCCAAAGCTTCTTGACAAATCTCGACTCTAGTTTGTTTTTGCGTGTCAGTAAGCATTCTTGGTACCCAACGCGCAGATACCTTTTTCATACCCAAGCGTTCATGTAAAATATTATGCACGCTCCCCGTTGAAATCTTTACATTTTCAGCAATAAAACGAACCGTGACACGACGATCCGCCAAATCTGAGTTTTCGACTTTTTTCACAATTTCTTCAGTTACTGCTGTAGTAGGGCGTCCGGAGCGGGGGTCGTCCATGGTCGATGTTCTTCCATGTCTAAATTCGGCGCACCAACGTGCGACTGTCGAATACGGAGGAGCATTAGACCCTAAAGTGTCCCGCAAATCTAAATTGACTTGGTCCGTAGAAAAATTTTTCAAACAAGTATTTGATAACGGCGCGCAGTTCAATTTTCTCCATTTTCGCTAACGTACTCAATAGCATTGCAAAGAAATTACCGTAGTTTTTTTTAAACAAAAGACAGTTACTTTTTTTTTTCATAGCAATCAGCAAGATAGATTAGCTTTACCGGCCAGTATTTAATTTCCTAATATTGAAAGAGTTTGCATCTCATTCTCACTTTATATTGAACGCCCCTCGTATAAAAATCTCGTGTCACAGTGTTTGTTATCGAACTCCTCCGGAACGGCTTGACCGATTCTTATGAAACATTTTTGTTTGTATTTGATAGGTCTGAGAATAGGTCGTAGGCTATTTTTATATCCCTATTCTTCGCGGACGGAGTCGCGGGCAACAGCTATACCTATAATATTATACGGATTACATAACAATATGTTTCAAGGATGGTAAGCAATCAAGATTAGGAACGATTTCTAAATGTTAGCTTCATAAAATCACTAGTCAATATTTTAGTCCAATAATATTGATTGTAGCAATAGTTTTTCAAAACACCTACGCATTCGTTAAAAGGAGAGCAAACAAATAAATACTCCTACCCTTTTACATGAATAGGAAGTCAGAAAAAATGCCTTTATTCATAAGTCGTTCGGATATCGTTTGTTTTGGCCCCTTGCATGATTGCTAAGGCCAAACACTAGTGGAGATAGAGATAGCAAATAGTTCCTAACTCATAGTTGTTTTTGGACCCTTTTCTGATAACATTTTACGGAAGAATTTGTTATTGACCTCCGCAAAAAAGCCTACTTACTTAACATGAGTGCAGTATACTCTACAATCTTCATTGTATTTGTAGCCATGAAGATAAACATGTAGGTGAGTAGGTAAGCTATGCAAAAATGAACCAAGCCGCTTTGAGCCAAAGTCTAACACGAAGCATTCGAGTAGTGAAAGTAGTTGGCGGATTATTGCATAATACGGTTTGCCTCTGATGCAGTGCAACTAGCCATGCAGTATCGAGATAATATTATACTCATCTCATTCACGAACATGGATAAGAAACAAATTGGGTCAAACGAATGGATAGTAAAATAATATATTTTAAGATACGACCACGACCACAGGATACGACACAAGAGGCCTTAGTAACTTCTAAATGTAGTACGAGTTTAGATTAAAATTTAGGGCAAAAAGTGATAGGTAGTCGAATTAATTCGGATCAATGAAGAATATGAAGTAACTGATGATTGAAGTGTAAAATATTTTGGAAAATTTTCCTGAAGAATGTGACGCAATTAGTTTAAGTGATGAAAAGATACACAGTTTACAACGACACTTTGAGTTTAATGCTACAACTTCCAGTTGCGAGTAAAAAAAATCACACAAAGTTCTATGGAAAGTGACCAGTTATATTTTAATTGTTTTAGTTATATTTTAATAGTCGGCTGCCAACGAACTTCTGATGGGCTTGATTCCTTGGCGCTGCGTAGAGATGTAGCTTCACTGTGCATCTTCTATTGCATGTACAACGGAGAGTGCTCCGAGGAGTTATTCGGGTTGATCCCTGCCGCATCCTTCCGCCACCGCCCTACGCGACAACACTTCCATCCTCACCATCTGGATGGTTGGTTGTCTTCTACTGTGCGTTTTTCCAGAAATTTCCTGCCTCGCACAGCAAAGCTCTGGAATGAGGTTCCTGCTGCGGTATTCCCGGACCGATATGACCTTCAAGCTTTCAAAAAAAGAGCGTACTCCTACCTAAAAGGCCGGCAACGCACTTGTGACTCTTTTGGTGTCGCAGGTGTCCATGGGCGACGGTAATCGTTTACCATCAGGCGATCCGTCTGCTCGTTTGCCCCCTATATCATAAAAAAAAAAAAAAAAAAAAAAAAAAAATTGTTTATTTCGTACTAAATACAAACTGAAATATAGATGCACAGAAAAAAAACCCTAGAAAAAAGAGCAATGCTGGAAATTGAACCCAGGTCCTCAGCATTCCGTGCCGTGTGCCATACCCCTACACCACCACTGGTCTAGAGATTAGACACGAATCTTTTCTATACATCATACATTTCAGTCTGCTAAATCATCACCTTATGCAGTGACAAGCGCACATCTATGTTACACCCTCTATCGAGAGATTTTAACACTCCTTCGGAACTAACCGCTCACCAGGACAAGAGATGGCGCTACGGTGCAACTTTAAACAAGTTAGCTATGAAGTATACATAAAATCATGCATCCACAGCAATTCGGATTCACGAAAGGTAGATCTACTACAGATGCGGGCTACAGTTTAGTTAAATTCATATTACAAGCTTGGGAGGAATCACATGATGCTATAGGTGTATTCTGCGACCTTTCTAAAGCTTTTGATTGTGTGGATCATGACACTTTAATTTGTAAATTAAATTTCTATGGTATTCTTGACCTCGCTTTAGAACTCATCAAATCTTACCTCACACAGAGAAAACAAAAGGTAGCGGTTAATGGAACGGTATCGGAGGGATCTGTGGTCAAAATGGGAGTGCCTCAAGGATCTATTCTAGCGCCATTCTTGTATTTGGTTTATGTAAATGACCTAATTTATACGGTGGGTCAGAAATCAGGGATAGTTATGTTTGCTGACGACATCTCTTTACTGTTCAAAGTTAGTAGAAAAGACACCGTTTTCACTGAACCCAATGAAACTCTGTCCATGATATCCGCATGGTTTGCTGCCAATAATTTGTGACTAAACCCTAAGAAAACCAAATGTATTAAATTTTCATTGTTAAATCCGCCTCATTCAAATTCAGTCTCAAATATAAAACTTAACGGTCAAAGTATTGAATTTGTAAAATCAACGGTATTCTTAGGAATAACACTGGACTCTAAATTGCAGTGGGGATCGCACACCACAGCCATTGCGAATAGGTTGAGCTCTGCTGCGTTTGCAGTCAGAAAGATACGGCAGCTAACCGATGTGGCGACGGCACGGTTGGTGTATTTTTCCTACTTCAATAGCATCATTTCATACGGCTTTATTTTATGGGGATCTGCTGCAGACATGGAATCAATTTTTATTTTGCAAAAGCGAGCTATCAGAGGGATATAGGTATAACTTAAGGACACGTGATTCTTTAAGATCTTTTTTTAAAGAAATAGGTATCCTAACCCTGCCGTCGTTGTACATATTTGAAATAATCATGTATGTAAGAAAAAACATATGTGATTTTCCCACTAACGTCGATAAGCCAATGGCTACTAGAACCACAGGGAAGCTTAAAGTTCCATCTTACAGACTGGCTAAAACTAAAAAGTCTTTTCTGGGAAGATGCATACGTTTTTATAATGAAATTCCGAAAACAATAACCGAACAAACTGATACAAAATTCAAATCCATTGTGAAGAAGACATTAATATCTAAGGCGTACTATAAAATTAATGACTATATCATGGACAGGGATGTTTGGAAATAATTCCGATCCGCATTGGCGATCCCTAGTCTCAAATAGCGTATCTACTGTGTTAAAAAATGTAATTGTATTAAATACTTTAGATGTATGTAATTTAATAACAATGTAGATCTGATTGAAAAAATATACCTTGTTGAGTTTCTTGCCGGTTTCTTCTCAACAGGGTTTTTCCGAACCGGTGGTAGATTCTTCGACGTTCATAGGAGCATCAATTATTGATGCCTAAATTGAATAAAGAATTTTGAGTTTGACTTTGACTTTTATCTTTTTGTATTTATTTTTTCAACTTCATTTTTTACGAAATATATGATTTCACGGGATGACCGTAAAAGTAATAAAAAAAATGAACTTGAAAAAATAATTTATTGAATCAGGCGTTACTTTGCGGAGGTCCATATTAATGAACTAAAACAATTACTTTGCTCACCCGCGACCTTACAATAGTTACGTTTATGCAAGAAATGTGCGTTCATGCAGTTCCTCCACCTCCACACTGTACGAACACACACAAATCACATAAACCCAACCATCACCACCACCAAGCTACACTGACGCGTTTCGAACTCAACCAGAGCTCATCTTCAGAGTTACCACAACCGTATGCTATGCTACCAACTGTTAAACTAACAAACCAAAACAAATGTTTTAACTTGCCACTGTAACTTCTCAAGTACCCACTTTATTTTTCTTATTCTCAAACTACCCCACAAAAATTAACTTTTATTGACATATTATAAAACTACCTTGAATTTTTTTGTTTATTTATTTATAAGGCATATTTAATTAATACTAACTGTTCAAATTCGACCCAAGCCGCAGTAAAGGAGAAGATACTAAATTTACCTGTTCATTAATAATAGACCCCATAGTGTTGTACCTAATTATTTCCATGCATTCCAGAGCATCCAGACGCAACCCCTTTGTGCAATAATGTAACACTTCATAAGAATCTGAATCTAACAATGAATGATTTGATTCCAACAAATGTTTTGCAAAATTCGATCTATCTGGATGCTCATTCCTATATGCCGAAACATGCTCTTTAAATCTAGTATTAAAACTTCGGCCTGTCTGTCCTACGTATATCCCATTGCAGTCATTACAAGTAAGCTTGTATACCCCCGATCTAGTTCCCTTATCTACCTGTTCTTTGTGGTTACATAGCCTAGAGTACAAAGAGTTGTTAGTCTTAAAGGCAACATTAATATTGTTTGATTTTAAAATGCCATAAATCTTATCAGACAAACCCCCGACGTAAGAGATGCTAGATCTATATTTGTTAGTAGACTGAGAAGGTAACGCAGCGTAAAGCATGCTATTTACTAACCGTGCCTGCCTCTTTTGAACCAAACTATCTACCATTGATTTTGAAAAAATAAATACAAAAAGATACTTCATAGCTAACTTATTTTAATTGTTAGTATTTACTTCCCAAGTCTGATATCATCACCATCATGATCATTGTAGATTCATTAATAACTGGATAAATCTTCGCATCCGGAAGTTTCCTAATTAGACAAAGTTTCTTTTTGTGAGTCAGAAAAAGCCTTCAACCTATAGCCTTGGTTAGATTTCACAATACAAGCATAACCATCTACCGTACTGTACTAGTTATTTAGCGTTTAGCATGGCTGATAGTAGAGCCAGTAGTTAAGAATTATTATGGTCAAACCCACTTCTTGTTACGGCGGAGTACTTACTATTTATACTTTAAAAATGTAAAGATCCATCAATTTTTACCGTTATTAAACGTAAAATATTTTCATAGTAAATGAAAAAACTTCTTTAGCAAGCATAAAGTCATAAACATAATTTAAGTCAAACATAAATCGGCTCTAACCGTAATTAAAACTCACATTGACCTAAATAATAACGAATAACTTGTAGTAAACTGAATGTAACTAAGGTCCCGTTGCACACTTTATTGTAACTACCATTTCAAATTTAATGATTTCTACATACTTTTATTTTAAGCTTATTGAACTTCACTGAATTTAAAAACTTAAACTTATATAAAGTTGTTAATAAAATCGCATTTTCTAGCAAATTCTCTGTAGCCGCATATTTGCGGCTAACCAAAGCCCCGAGCAACGTTGTTAGTCATATCTTTTGTTATAAAATATACTTTATAGCTAGAAACATAATCTAGCCTTAATTACATTTTGTTGTACTTAATTTTGAATAGATTTCAAACCAACAAGAACACAAAACTTAACATTGCGTAAGCAGGCAATATTATTATTTGTTTTTAATAAAATAATATTTTTCACTCCAAAATATGCCCTCATAATAGCTGCTCGAGTTTATTACTTAAATAAATAAGACTTGTCTAATTATTGTTGTATATTGTGTCATATTAACTTATAATTACAATTTTAGGTTGTGTACTTAATTTAGATTCTATGAACGCAAAGAAATGCATACCAACCAACAAACACGTAGCCCAACCCATAGCATCTAGAGCAGGTTAGGGTTGTTTGGCGGACTAGTAAAACGGCGTTTAATCAGTACTTCTTCAATCTTCTTGAATACAAAAATAAGTTGGAGAATTTTCTAACTATTCAAAAATCACTAAACCACTAAAGTTCAAAATGAGTTGTATGGCTTAAAACATTAAAGACTATTGTCAAAAAAATTGATATAACAACTACTTGGTCGACTATATATACATATCCATTGTCAAAGTGATCTAAGCGCATACAATAATTTTAACAGATATTTATTAAGCTTCTCACGTCGAACTTTGAATGTCGGGATGATATTTTCACTACCCACCCACAATCAAAACTGAAAACTCCAACACCATGAGTAAGACATTGCAGTAACCACCTGTTCGTTACATAACTAAGGTCACTAATTATAGTTTCCGAGTTCGTAACGCAGCCAAAAGCCCCAGTGTGCGTGACTCGACGATGACCCGCGTTGCGTGGCGGCGTTACGTCGACGGCCTACTTGCGCAGGGTTGACGACGATAAGTTGCCTCAATACTTACACACAGTTTTTTAATGAAGGGGAATTAGTTTTCGCACACACGTGGTATGGACTAGTGATTACGGTGGTTGGTCACGGATTCGTGAATCAAGAGCTAATAAAAGTATGTGGATTTGAAAATTGTGGTGAATAGAGCAGTCTTCATCAGAATTCGAGGAGACAAATAGAAAGATACTTGTTTACGACTTCGCCTGTGTCCCGTAGAAAGTTTTACACGTCCCCGGGATAAAATAAAGCTACAAAATCAAGACAAATTTTTTCTCTTTCACTACATTCATTAGCAATAATATTGGCAACCTATAAAAATACCTACCGTAACCTACTTGTTGACCGACAGACAACGCACAACACAACCTAAATCACTTAATAAAATCTTAAGCTGCGTACGCGTAATGTGCGCGCAGACCGTACGCAGCTTTATGATTATGACGTTCTAAAATGTTTTATTTAGCGCCACTCTATGCAGTTGCGCTAAAGAAGACCTGCTTGAAAGTCCCATGGCACGGGATAGTGATAGGCGAATAGGCTGCTAGTTTTTCTATCTCCACGAGAGCGAAGCCGCCGACGTATGTTAATTTTTAAATGTATTTCCTTCTCTCTTTGACAGGCTTTTTATTAACTTGCAATGTATGTACCTTTGTATGTAGGGTGAGTGGGGGTAAGATGAAAAACAGTGTAAGATGAAAAACCACTCGTAGCACCCGGTATTAAGAGTAGTTTTTCATCATACACTGCCTTTCATCCTATTTTCATCTTACCCCCACTCACCCTACGGGTCAAATCATGGAAGTCGAATTTGACCCACTTCCAGTTGTCGGATTCACTTGAAATTTGGTATGCTTATGTAGGTAAGTTGGATGACAATGCAAGTGCAGTCAACCAAAAGTACAGTCAGCGAAAAAACTTGCATTTAAATTGAATTTTTTAACAAAACTTATTAAAAAATCACCATAGCTGACAACCCTGCGATTCGAGTTCACTGGACACACTTAGTTGCATTCTTCGACCAATAGTAATTTGGCCGCTCGCTGGCCTGGTTCCGCGGCGTGGCATTGAACCGCCCAATTTGCATGGCGTTTTGTAAGACTTATGGTATCCAAGCAGCTGGGTCAAGGACGTTTCGAAATTTTATGGATAATGTAGTGTTTTGATTAGATGTTGGTAACTGAAAAGTGTCACTGTTGTGTTATTTGTAAGGTATAGGTAAGTAAATAACGGGTATTTACTCATTACTCTTTTAAAACAGAAGCCGAGCTAGAATCAGTTTTTTTCTGTCTTCAGGTTTTTTATACTTGAACGCCAAAGTATAGAGCATTGTATAAGCAGATACTGCTTGATTTTTTTTACAACTCATCCTATGAGAAATAATCTGAGAGCTGAATGGCTCTAATGTCTAGACAGCGATTGATAATCATCACGTCACTTGTAGAGATACGTCCATATTCGTAAAC
Source organism: Archips crataeganus (assembly GCA_947859365.1). Taxonomy (NCBI): domain Eukaryota; kingdom Metazoa; phylum Arthropoda; class Insecta; order Lepidoptera; family Tortricidae; genus Archips; species Archips crataeganus. The sequence continues at coordinate 9,561,570 of OX402066.1, read as the reverse complement.
ACTGGATAAGACATTGTTCTTAAAATTCGTTTAACTTTATTTGTAGTTACTATTACTTTAAGCGAAGAAACAGAAAAAAAGAAGAAGTTTGTACCGGAGAAGCCGGTCAAAAATGTAATAGTTCATTAGGACCTCCACAAAGTTAATTTTTACTTTACAAGATACAGCACACATAGCATACATTTTGCTGTAATCACCTAACGGGTTTGGACATCAAAGACGAAGTAATGTTAACAGAAGCTCAAAAATGTTTTATATAATATAGCTGATGTCCGCGGCTTCGCCCCCGCTGAAGTAGATTAAAACGTGGGGATGAAATATTTTCCCGTGGTAAAAAGTAGCCTATGTCACTCCACCCCTTCAACTATGTCCATACAAAAAATTCACGGCAATTCGTTCGACAAACAAACACACTCACATTTCTAATTATTATATGTAGTATAGTATGGATGCTCTTTCTCTTTTTAAAAGACATAGTGTTTACCTGAAAACGTCAGACCAGTCCATCTGTGGCTTGGGCAGCACCTGCGCGCGCGCAGCGTAGTGTGCGCACACGCGCTCGAACACACACGCGCGTGCGCCAAACTCTCCTACTATGTACTTCTCCACCTCCACCGCGTCGAACGGTTCTGCGTCGTACGCCAATTCGCGCCGGTTACGGGAGCGGTAGGTAGCTGGAATAAATAAATAAAATAAATAAATCTAAGCAAAGCTTGTACTATGGGTACTACCCGGGATCTCAAGCTTCGTAGTCAGGTTCACTAACAACTAGGCTATCCGGTCATCAACACAATATCGGAATAAAATAAAAATGCTTGAGGGTATTTTGCTTTGCGTAAAAAAATTAGGAGCTAACTGCCTCGCTGATAAGTAGCCATTATCATCATCGTATTACAATTCAGGCCAATTTCAATAGTGAATGCGATAGCAAGCGCCCCGCGTTAGACAATAAGTGTGCAGATCACTATGTGCTTGATCGTCATTAGTGTCATTACCAACGTCGGCTTTGGTCCAAAATTAGCCAGATAACTTTCACATCAAATGATGCAGCATTGCTTGCTATATTTAGGTCTTTGATGACCTTGACCTAAACGTGAACCCATCATAGACAACCGAATACATGCATAATAATTACGAGCACAAAATTAAATACAATTGTAACTTCATAGCCACAAATCCCTAAAGGATATTATATATTTAAAATGTAATGAGGGGTTCTGTAACAGGCTAGTTCTGTTGGTTACCCATTTACTTATATTGGATATTATACTATATACAAACTAGCTGTTGCCCGCGACTCCGTCCGCGAAGAATAGGGGTTAAAAAAATAGCCTACGAGCTATTCTCAGACCTACCGAGTATAGAGAAAAAAGTTTAATAAAATAAATGAACTTTCAGCTTTATCAGAATGGTTTTCTGCATTGTTAAGTTTAGATCCCGTCGGATAAGCTATAACTTGGTCGTCAACTTTATTTGGGGCTGGTATTTGATTTGAATATACATTGAAGGATATAATTTTAAGTGAACATAAATATTGTACTCATTTAGAGTTGGATAGGACTGTCAAATCTAAAAATCACTCTCAAAATCAGAATTAAACTTATATTCTTCCTTGTAATTTTCGCTAGTTCTAATCGACAATCTTTATCTTAATCAACCAAAACCTTCCTGCTCCACAACTTCACATGCAAAGCAGTTATATCTGTGCAACACAAACTAGTTAGGACTGTGTGACGCGATGTGGATTTATGTATGTGGAAGCGGAGGAGGTCGGGTTTTCACATGAATATGTAGCTGTCTTGTATATGTGTCTGCAGATTAGTATAGTTGTTTTTTTCTGATTTCGAAGTAGGAGGACCTCAGACCTCAGTACTCGGCCACTTAAGAATCGATTTGTTTTTTTTAGAAGAGTGGGTAATCATTGTACCATAATATTTAACCTATGTTTGACAAATAAATTATTTGTATTTGTATTTGTATTTATTACATTTAGTCTCATTTAATTTAAAAAAAATCTTTGCAGTCAGTTTTTATTGAGAATAGGTTCATTGACATTTTATCATCATAATAATTGAATTGTGTTTACTTGCGATTTATATGTCAACAATCTATGGGTTTCGCTTTAACAACTAAGTAGGTACGTAATATATTTGTATTAATAACTTTAGAAAAACGTTGAAATATGTGAGGTGAGCTCAGTTTGATTGTAGCCTATTTAATTTAAGCCATTGTGTTTTGGGGCATCTTTCCCCGATTTTGGGCTAATTTGTATACATGTAATAAAAGAATAAGGAAAAACAACAATGTCAGCAACAAGTCCACCTACGTAACCGTTGTGCCAACTGGTTGTACTCGTATCATGAAGTTTAGGCGTAACACAGAGGAAAGGGGGAATAAAAGAGTCGTTGCACAATAAAATTATTGAATTGTCGGCTATCATTTCATGATTACCTGATGCAACTTTTGTATTGCCGTCAAACGTAAGCAACACAGCAATCTCTCAATCTTGACAGTTAACAAGATAAAGCCTACCTACCTAGGTACTTTTGTACCTAGTACAAAATAAAGCCTTATTTCCATGAAAAAGTTTTGTAGCTGATTAAGTTTAAAGTGCAAGAACTTTGAAGAAGCTGTAAAATAAAGCGGCCTGTCGCATAAAGTTCATTTAATAGTATTAATTACTCGTAACAAAGTTTAAAATTAAGTCCGGCTTAAACTTAGCGCTGTAAACCGCCACTACTTCATTTTATCGGCTACCGCAAATACTTACTAAACCAGGACATGTTGATGGGACCACGGGTAAAGGGGGAAATTATTTCAATTATTTGTATACTTACGTGAGTGAAGAACAAATGGTTGAACTGCGGTAGAGCCAGTCTCCTTAAGCCTAGCATGATACGTAGGTACATCCCACTGCTGGGCACTAAGGTAGTGCCCAAGCAACCCCAGCGTGTATTTGGAACCACACATACACCGTAGAACTGCTTTGGGATCCACACGATATGTTTTAAATCAAAAATCTGATGATAATTTTGAAATGTCGACATACATTCAGAAAAAAATTTAAAGTGCAAGCCTGGGCTCCAAGACTATTTGCTGGAGATACCATAGATCAAATCACAAGGCTACTTGCCTTTTTAACCGACTTCAAAAAAAGGAGGAGGTTCTCAATTCGGTTGTATGTTCTTTTTTTTTTTTACGTGTGTTACCTCAGAACTCCGTCATTTTTATAACCGATTTAGAAATTTTTTTGTTGTTTGAAAGCACAGGCTTCAAGGTTGGTCCTGTTATTACCAGAATCCAGTTCTGACGATGGGATCCATGAGGAATTGAAGAAACTCCTCAAAAATTCAAGAAAAAAGTATAGCGACTTTAGTATTTTCGGTGACAAGTCGATCATTTGCATTCAGAAGGTATCATGGAACTCTGTAATAAAACGACACAACCCCGTCGAGCATTAAAAATAGAATTTTCAACATAAACTTATTTCGAAGTCAAACTGATGATTTTATCCTACGCATCTATTTTATACAAAAACAACTAAAAAGCAAAAAATAAAAAAATTTAAATAAAAAATAAAACCTCCTTCAAAAAAACATCCAAAAAACTATGAAATAATAATTGAACCAAACCGACCACAATAAGCATGAAAATATCTTTCTTCTAATCTGTTCGAAGTCGGTGCCTCAGCACGAGCCAGCAGGAGTGTAGAAGCCCTATAGATAGTAGGTATGTAGGTAAGTTAGAATACTAGGTCCACTCCTGCTGGCTCGAGCTGAGGCACCGACTTCGAACAGATTAGAAGAAAGATATTTTCCTGCTTATTGTGGTCGGTTTGGTTCAATTATTATTTCATAGTATTTTGGATGTTTTTTGAAGGAGGTTTTAATTTTTATTTAAATTTTTTTATTAAATTCATCATCAGTCATCTTTTTTCCCACCAAAACAATCATCAATCAACAGATCATAAAGTTGAGATATTGGCTACCTTCATCTATTCCGAAGTCATCATGTCATTTGTGAATTCAAGATACCTACCTACAGCTAATACCATCTTAGTTAAAACCCATGTCCCATGTCATAGCCACTCAATGACAATTGCTATTAGTGGACCAAGAATTCTGCTATTTCGCCACTGATGAAACCCACCTCAACTTCCAAATGTCAAATATGATTGCGTTATATATATTTCTATGTTTAGTTATTATAATAATTTGTATGTTTGTAAAGTTGGTATTTAGATTTAGCACTTCATTCAATAACGTTTAGTGAGTATTACTTAAGGTCATTAAATAATTATTATCGAGTGTGGAAACTAACAAAATAAACAATGAAAGATACAAAAAGTCAAAATGAACTACGTCTTTTTGCAGGTCATCATCATCATCATCATTTCAGCCGAAAGACGCCCACTGCTGAACATAGGCCTCCCCCAAGGCTCCACAAACTGACCGGCCCCGCGCCATCCGGATCCAACGCATTCCAGCAACCTTAACCAGGTCGTCGCTCCATCTTTTTGGAGGCCTACCTACACTGCGTTTTTGCAAGTAGAAAATTTAAACCAAAATCAAGTATGTTTTGTAAAAATAGGCCACAACTGGTTCTTTTATTTACGTGTATTTTTAGACGACCAGATGGCCTAGTGGTTAGAGAACCTGACTACGAAGCTTGAGGTCCCGGGTTCGGTTTGTATGAAAAATACGAATACGAATGTTTGTTCTCGGGTCTTGGGTGTTTAATATGTATTTAAGTATGTATCTATCTATATAAGTATGTTTATCCGTTGCTTAGTACCCATAACACAAGCTTTGCTAAGCTTACTTTGGGACTAGGTCAATTGGTGTGAATTGTCCCATGATATTTATTTATTTTATTTATTTATTTTTATATTCTTTTACATCTAATTTGTCGTAATAAACCTAACAGAAAGTTAATGCCGAAAGATATCATATATTTTATGGGTAAAAAACAAACTAAACATATATAAAAGTTAATACTACAACAGAATAACCTTTTTAGTTGTATAAACTAACGTGGCTTTTATTTCATACAGAGCGTAGACGTCAAGTTATATATAAAATTTGTAAGTATATTTTATGTAGTGTAATAAAGACTTAATAAATGCTCGATTCTAATCATCAATAAACACGTAATTTTCAAGACGAAGACAGCATTATTTTCAAGGCTATTCGTGTTTAAACTACTTTAAGTAAAGTTTCCTAAGCCGTTCGTGCTACGTTTAAAACTGAAAGTAAAATCTTGATAGTAAAATGAAATGGAAAGTCGTTATTAAAGCTTTCTTTAAGTAGGTAGTAGAAAGAACGATCGTGAAAACGTTTTCACTTAAAAACGCATTTCATTTGCAAACTTGCTGACTAGTTAAAAATTTTAATCGATTTAATGACACTCAATTTCATTGTTTACCTACCTATAAATAATGGAAATATTGAGGAAACTCATTAAACACCCAACGCAGAATAGACTTAAACCGCGCAGTGTTTACTAACATAATGTTGTTGTAGGTAAATAAATGTGTTACCATCGTTGTGATTATGATAGAGACATTACGTAGGTAGTCAGATATTTTAACGCATGAATAGCAGTATACACAAGTATGTGGGAGTAGCGCTAAATAGGAGCTAACTTTAAAATTCTGGAAAAAATCCTGTGAAAGCACTGATCCATAATTAATTTTACAGTTACTTAAGGATTTGCCACACTGGATGCATTCTGCGGTCTGCAGTCAGGTCAAATTGAACGCAGCCCGCATTATGTATGAACAACATTGTCGGTCTCTATACACTGTGAAATTTTAGTGGTTGTTTTCCCGAAACGAGGTGATTTAGCTTCGATTGTACATTCGATTTATAATTACTATTTTGACTAGAGTCAAAAATCCAATTGTGATAAACGAAAGTCGAAAATGACCGCAAACCAATATTAACGCTTCGTTGGTACAAGTAGCGTACGATCGTACGATAGGTTAGGTACCAACGAAGCGTTACTATTGGTTTGCGGTCATTTTCGACTTTCGTTTTTCACAATTGGATTTTTGACTCTAGTCAAAATAGTAATTATAAATCGATTGTAATGTACAATCGATACTAAATCACCTCGTTTCGGGAAAACAACCACTAAAATTTCACGGTGTATATTTTGTATATAGATATGCGATCTGACCGTGCGACCGTCACGGTCAAATCACATATCTATACAAACAAAATATATAGGTAGAGACCGACAATGTTGTTCATACATAATAGGGCCTGCGTTCAATTTGTCCTGACCGCAGACCGCAGAACACATCCAGTGAGGCAAATCCTTTAATAAAAAATGCTTATAGGGTAATTAATTTAATACCTAACTTGTTCTAAAATGGTGATTATGATTAGAAACGCATGCCGATAGATTACAACTTCATGGTACTGGTAAACCAATAATAGCAAAGAACCTAAACAAGGTCAAGCAACGGACTAATTCCAAACAAAGTTTTTAACTATTCCTAATTAAAACATACGTTTACACAATTTTAAACTATCCGAAAATGTGTAACGAGTAATCTTGAGACATTCATTACAATTAATGATCTCGACGCTTATTAGGAGTTTCGTGTAAAATTTAAACCTACCTGGACTCAAGGAATATGAGAGTTTCTTCAAAAAATTCGTTAGCCGGACACTCAGGATTATGACAGGGAATCCCACCAATTGCACAGGTAGCTCGAACGCTGCGTTCTGACTCTTCACGTCATTATAACTTAACAACACAAATAACAAACAGCTTGTGTAAAAGATCTTATTCCACTCCATTGCAAACAAATAGGTATGAAATCAAGATGGAGAATCCGAACTTGCTAAATCACTGAAGAAGACCTTTACTATTTTGTAGCCAGCAATTTCGAAACACGCCGAATGGCAATTGTTTAAATGTCACATGCGTTTGGAGACGCGAGATTTAAAAATCGAATAAGAAAAGACGAACGGAGATTCAAAATCGAAGTGTTTCGCGTTCTAAATTCTAAATACGCGCGCGTAAGGGGTCTGTTCCCGGTGTCCTTTTTAATTCGCGAGTTAACGCGACCAATACAGTTTGCGGAACGTCGAACTAACTCCGAGTACAGCTGACTTCGTACTGGAATACTTAAACCTGACAGCGTAACACCTTTCCCGCCGGTTCATGTTGGTCAATCGAACTCTTATGTCATAATGCCGGCTGATCCCCATTACAGCTATGTTTCGTAAATAAAATATTGTTAATATACGTGTTCTACTCTACTAAGTTTGGCATGCGTGTAATGGGTGCTTTATGATTTCCTTGCTCATAATAACGTCTAGCTTGCTATATATTGGAGCCTGGACGTCATTAACCCAATGTCACGCCGTCGTCACATAGGTATTCATATCCTTTTCTCATCCTGACACAATAAGGGATGTTATTATGAACACCCTATGTTATGTATGTTTTTCACTATATAGTTTAGCTATCCAATATTTGGGTTGAATGTGATGTTTATGCAACACATATCACAGACTAGAGTCCCACATAAAAAAAGTAAAAATTGAATGAGGATACAACTTACTAGGTCCATTATTGATGTAAAATGCCTGAACATAGAAACAATTTTATGCGGAATTGTTGAGTTCTTCTTTTATCCATTTTCTACCTTTTATATAGAAGCGAAACATGTTTTTGCCATAGAATCACTGGCTTAGCGTTCATTGCACTAAATTAATTAAAAGGAATTGTAGATGCCTCCATGCGTTAAGCTTACCAATAAATAAAAAAATATTACATGCATAATATGTATACGAATAGGAAGAACAATACTCTTGCTTATTATGATTATGTTTCTACGTAACAAAATTTTATTTATTTATTTATAAAACTATCAGCATAATAAAATCTAACTAAAATAAAAATAAAAAAAAACTCATAAAAACTAAATACCTACTGACTAATAATTAATTACTAGTAATTTAATTTATTAATTTAATTAATTTTATTTTGTGAGTACCTATCATGTAACAAATAAGAATACTTAAATACAGATCTACCTACTTAAAACTAAATGAAATCCAAAAAGTAACTATATTATGTGCAGTACCTATATTTCGCTGCAGTTTATTGTTTGACCAACAACGGATTCATTTAGCCATAAAATGTCAAAAGTCCATAAATCTCCTAAGTTACTATTATCAGTATTACCTACTTTAGTTACCGAAAGCTTTGCATTAACATAAAGCTGATTCGTTAAAGCTTTAAAAAATATATTTGAGACGTTTTTAATATTCACTGAAACTTACCAGGATTTAAAGCGTATCCCAGCTTCTTAACGAAGTTAGTCAATCTGACGGCCATGATGATAAATGGGAACCCCACTAATTGCACTGGCAGCTCAAACCCGGCTTCTTGGCCCAAGCCTTCCAACACAAATTGGAACACCAAAAACGACACAACGGTCCAAACGTAGCAAAACTTACACAATTCCATATCAAAAAATTATTAAAAAAGAGGTAAAATTAAAAAGAAAACAGCCACTGCTGCAAGTACCAAAAAAACATTTAAAATTCGAACGCACGAGCACTCAGTTCTCGGTTGGCTCCATTTTTCATCTGCACGTATTACTTTAGCACATACGATTTAGCAACACAACGACCTTAGTTCTGTATTCATATGTCCGTGCCCAATCGCCCGCGACCAACAAGGCGTCAGGGTTTCATAATGCAATGATTATCATTAAGACCTTTTATTTCACTTAAAACTTTAAAAACTAAAATTATTTGAACTGCTGTCCGCACGCTAGCTGTCATAGAGATCACTGCGCTTTAGTCTTAACCATCATAGTGAAGTGATTTATCTCCCCGCTTACGACCTCTAATTACTAACTTGAGTAACATGTAATTATACTCAACGTTTCAAAACTTTTGTTAAGCTAGGATGATGACAGGTACTGACCTGACTCAATCATTATGAATGTAAGCTCCTTTTCGTGCAATTAGCATCTTATTTATTATATTTAAGCTGACTCACAGGTATCTTAGCTGTGTTTTATTTCGGACGAGGTCAATAAGCGTAAATATTTTGAGATAAAATGTTAGGAAAAGATGAAAAAATTAATACAATTTCCAAGAGCTTTTGTGAAATTGTTCTGAAAAGGGACGTCTCATAATTGGAACATTAGGGACCTATGCCGTCCCCAAGGGTCATGCACGTCTAACTTACGGAGTTTTCCGCCTTCAAATATAAAGGCTCTATTAAGAAGAGCTCTCTTGACCCTCGAAGGAATCTAATTATGCGATACAAATCCTTGAAATCGCTTTTAGGAGATGCTTTGTAAACGTTTGCCTCAAGACCCCGAGCTTGGCTTGTTATTTTTTATGAGAAATTCTGTCTTTAGAGCGTTATTTAGACGGTGTAATAAATATTCCGCGAGTAGTTATATATTTCTGTCGATGATTGATCACTTACAAAGTCATAGCCACGCGGTCCCGCAATGTATATCAAAACTATCATGTTATAAATGAAGTTTTAAAACAAGTGAAGATAACACTAGCATAGCACACTTTGTCGCTTGTTGCTTAGTGGATCTTGAGAAAAGCATTGAGCGATAAGCGGTAAATTGAATGTGTGCTAGCCAACTCTGGCTAGATTCAAGCTAAGCAAAAAAAGAAGGAAAACTAGTGAAATTCCCCTCGTAATGTCTGCATGACATGCAGGACAGTCGCTTAGCGTTGCGCCATGCACTGTTCTGTTAGTAGATGATGTAAGAGCCATGACGGGCATCGGCATGTTTCCTAAGACTACTTGGACGGCAGTCAAATATCGGACTAACTACGGATGAATATATCTAACAAATACAGAAAGAGATTGAAGTTTGTTTGTTTATTTGGTTGAACGCGCTAATTTCAGAAAGTACTACTTCGAAATGAAAATTTATTTTTGTATTGAATTGTCCATTTATCGAGGTAGGCATCCGCTAAGAAGGGGTTTTTCAAAATTCCCCCGGAATACGGAATAACTGGGATTTAAAATTTCACTTCCGTAGTAAGTTCCGTAACTATAATTATTAGCGTCATCAAATTAAGCATGCAAGTAGATGTTTGTAACAGAAAAAAACTTAAGTAAGGATGTTGGAAAATTCCACGGGATAAAGAAAAAACAAAATTTTTATATTTACTAACTGATATTAATGATGATGACGATGGATTTTAGGACTTTTGATTTATTCAATAAGAAACATAAAGAAACTTTACCTCAAATTTGGAATTCTGCGCGGATGAAGTCGCGAGCAACGGCTGGTAAGCTATATTAATATACACCGTGAAATTTTAGTGGTTGTTTTCCCGAAACGAGGTGATTTAGTATCGATTGTACAATCGATACTAAATCACCTCGTTTCGGGAAAACAACCACTAAAATTTCACGGTGTATAGGTACGACACAGTTACCATAAACAAAAGAATAAATAAGAACATAGGTAGAAGGGAAACTCCCGCTCCGGCTGGACTCAAAGGTCACGATATTAGAGTACTCGCTAAGCGAGAACTTGCCGCCGGCCGTGACACCCTGACTGAGTTCTCGCTTAGCGAGTACTCTAATATCGTGACCTTTGAGTCCGGCCGGAGCGGGAGTTTCCCTTCTGATAAACGTGTGTGAAACCGCGGGCACAGCTAGTAATTAATAAACTGAAGCTTACTTTGTCGAGGTCTAAATCCATGAACTAAAAACAATTACATACCTTGCTACTACTATCTTTGCTATGTATGACTCACGGAAGAGAGCTACGTTTATGCGGTACAAATATATTTCGCCATAATGTTTGTTTAGTTTATAGAGAGTAATATTAACTACAGTGACATTGTCACCATTGTTGTGTTTAGACGACCAGATGGCCTAGTGGTTAGAGAACCTGACTATGAAGCTTGAGGTCCCGGGTTCGATTCCCGTGTCGGGGCAGATATTTGTATGAAAAATACGAATGTTTGTTCTCGGGTCTTGGGTGTTTAATATGTACTTAAGTGTGTATCTATCTATATAAGTATGTTTATCCGTTGCCTAGTACCCATAACACAAGCTTTGCCTAGCTTACTTTGGGACTAGGTCAATTGGTGTGAATTGTCCCCTGATATTTATTTATTTATTTTATTGTACAAATATTTTTTTACTTACAATCCTTGACATCAATATCAAGTCAGACAGCATGTCATTTAAAACAATCTTCGTCATTTTTCATCTGGTTCCTCTCAGCCACTTTACGTACAGTCGACTACAAAAAGATCGATGCAGCCAAAGTTACAAAAATATGTATACACGACCTTAATGGTAAGTTAATAAAGTCGCGTATACATATTTTTGTAACTTTGGCTGCATCGATCTTTTTGTAGTCGACTGTACATAGTTATGTCGTTACTCCATGGAGCCGGTTTCCGTACTTTGTTTTACATGTTGAGGCTTCATTTCACTTAGTTTGAAAATACCCGAAGGGTGACATTAATATTCTATATACTACTACTACGTCTAAGTACATAGTAAGAGAAGAGCAAAATGACTGCGGGCGACAATGCAAAAAGAATTTTCGATATCAATATACGCGGGTTAGTTTAATATAGTTTTAGCCCGCCTAGCTCGGAGGTCAGGGTACTTCTATTGTATTTGTACTAATTGTCAATAAAACATTATTATTTTTATTATTTTATTATTATTAATTTTTATAGATTGTTAGTTTGTGCCTAAGAACTATGTTAATATTTGGAATATGAATTAGTCATTAAATTATAAATAATTTTCCATTAATATTGCAATGTAGTAATCGTTATATACGCAGGTACATTTTAAATATCAAATTGAAATAGGTATCTTTTTAATACGGCTTCGAAAGAAGAAAGTAAATATCTTTCCAGAAAATATATAATTAAGAAAGAAAGCCGTGTACCAAGCAGGTAAGCCCTTTGAAGAGAGAGAATTCATTTTATTTTATACGCTTCAAGTTATTACACCGGTCGGCAAATCGTTGAAAGTGAAATGAAACCAATTTTAGGTACATTGAATTTATAGCAAATTGTGTTAGAAAAATTCCCTTTTATATCTTAATGACACAATGTAATGCCTATTAGGTACCTACGCCTATGCAAAAGGGTTTTGTAAACTTTTATGATATTTTATAGACAAAACGGATAATGTGATGCCCAACTTAGACAAAGGGAACCAATAGACTAAGAATGGGTGGAATGTTTGAAAACAACAAAATTACGCTATATTCGGTATTATTGAAAAATAAGTCTTCGAGTGCCTAGTGTTCCATGCAAGTCATGTAACTGTCCTAAAATTGAATCGAAGTAGGATGAGACACATTGAGAATTTATACAGACATTGTAAATTATTATAACACACAATAGGATGCATCCTTATTATTTAATAACAACATGTTACTGAATCAGGTAGTAATGGGATTAAGCGGTTGGGATAGTTAAGCATCGTGTCCGTAGCTTGATTTATGTGGGTCAGGTGTATGACGTCAGAGACGGGCTTGTGGTTTGTCGTACGAGAATAGAAATAGAATGGCATGTCACACTCTTGGTTGTATCTGAGCGCCCCTCAGGGTCTACGATTCGACATAGCCTTTGAAATCAGTACGCTTAGTATAAGTTTTACTTCACCAAAATACTTCTCGATCGCGTTTACGTAAAAAAATCAATTACTAGGGAAACATGGACAGCGCCTCCGCGGCCGCGCGTCCATGTTTCCATAGAATTGAAATTTTTACGTAAACGCGATCGAGAAGTATTTTGGTGAAGTAAAACTTATACTAAGCGTACTATACGGGAATTTTCCAGTTTTTTCATCGCAATTTATGAGCATAAAAATACAAGAAACAGAATGTAGTTTTTAAATAAACGACCAAATTATGCAACCCGAACTTACGTGCCGAGGGTTTCGTAAAACTTTGTAGGTATGCTGTATGTAAATAGTTCGCCCATTACGAAAATTGAGCCTCGAAGATGTTTTCCCGCTTTTTCCGAGTATGTTTAAGTCTAACGGTTACAGTTTTCGGATTTTCTCTTTACTTGTATTGCACAATATTGCATCTTGTAAAATTTTATGATTCTGGTCAACAAGAAGTACCTTCTAGGATTTGATTCCTTCACAAGTCTCAAAATATTTATGCGCTATAAAAACGACCGCATCTATGAAACTCAAGTGTTAGCAGAGTCCTTCCTAAATGTACCTACGCATTGTGGGAGTCACTCTACATATATTGGTTCAGTAACCAATACACAGACAATATACAGACATAAAAATTTCAGATTTTCAGAACTTTTTCATTGATTGTGCTATAAGAACTACCGTCATACCAAATTTCGAGTTTCTAGAACAACAACTCAATGGAAATACTTTTTTTAATTATACTTTACTTTTGATTGCGTTGACTTTGAAGTTTGATCTTTTACAGCTTCAAGGGGTTGCAGACTTGAGTATTTGATAATTATGAATTTCAGCTTCATACATCCATGTGTTCCTTGAGAAAATCCTTGACAGACGGACAGGTGCACAACAAAGTACCTACTTCCATAAGGATTCCGTTTTTAGGGTTCCGTACACAAAGGGTAAAAACGGGACCCTATCACTGAGACTCCGCTGTCCGTCCGACTGTCTGTCTGTCCATCTGTCACCAGGCTGTATCTAATGAACAGTGATAGCTAAGTAGTTGAAATTTTCACACATGATGTATTTCGGTTGCCGCTATAACAACAAATACTAAAAATAAAATAGAATTAAAAATTGAAGGGGGTTGTCATACAAGAAACTTGTTTTTTTTCGGCGTTTTTAACTCTTTTTTTATAATGGCGTTAATTACTTGAAATTTTCATTATTTATGTTGTGATTATTACTGTGGCCGGTACAACAACAAATAATAAAAATATAATTATATTAAATATTAAGGGGGGTCCTGACTAACCAACATAAAATGATCTGATACTGCGTACATTTTACTTAGAAGCTGGGTTCTACTAACACTGGATTATTATAGTTACGGCTGTTTTAACGGCTCATGTTTTGACATACCTAAAAATTTGTATGGAAACCTCGGTGCGCGAGTCCGACTCGCACTTGGCCGGTTTTTTTCCTTTTGATGTAGGTACAAATCTTAAAAATAATGGTATTTTTTTGAGTTTCTTTTCATACGAGAGTTTACGAGACGTACCTATATGTTATAGTGTCTTCGAACCGCCATTTTCTTTTGATTGTAAAAAAATAACGACAAAAAATACAGTCAACTCGGCAACGAAAGCCCTAAGAGAAACGTAATGTTGTTTGTTCAGTATATTATTAGCACAGAGATTTTCTTACGAGCGTCACCGCTCTTAATTATACGAAACAACCTCCTTTATTTGCGCGAAACAAAAACTTTTCTGTTTGGGTCAATTAAATTAGTAAAAAGTTGCCACGGGTGGGATAAGTGGATATTGTTCTGCTTTTAATGCCCCGCAGGAGCTGATCCAAAAAGATAAAAAAAAAAACAATAAAAGCTTCGTGTAGTCTAATGACATTGTTTTTGTTTTAGGAAGCTACTCGTTGATTGGTTGAAATTGCCAAACACCATGAATTTTACTGGTTATCAATAAAACGAAGCAGGAACATCACTGCAGTATCCTCCGTATTTAATTGCACCAACACTTCTGGCTGCTACCGGTTCTAAAGCGTTTTTTCTTCTTTTCATCTATTTTTAAGTAAACTACCTTCGTCATAAAATAGAGAGCATGAATCGTTAAAGCTTGATTCAATATTTAGTTGGGGCTATTTTAACGATCGGATAACCTAGTGGTTAGAGAACCTGACTCCGAAGTTTGAGGTCCCGGGCTCGAGTTCTGATGTTTGTATAAAAAATACAAATATTGTTCTCGAGTCTTGGATGTCTAATATGTGTTTCAATATGTACCTATTTATATGTATGATTATTCTTTGCTCAGTTGCAAACTTTGCTTAGCTTGGCACTAGGTCAATTGGTGTCAATTATCCCATGATATTTATTACATTATTTATTATTTATACTAACCCAAACATTTAGTTTTCTCCGCATTTTAGCCTGCTTTCATTGGTATTCAGGAACTTTATAATTTTAAAAGTCAACCAAAATTGAGATTAAAATATAACCAGTATTCGTTATGAGATCGCACGTCGCGTCTCCAATTTCGAATGAAATACGTATCGTGGCAAATAAAAACGGGCAGAGTAAACAGCGCACAGGGAACCACAAAAGGCTCGGCTGTGAACGGCCCATTACAGAGGCTGCATCATAGCCTTGTTACAGCCAGATTACGCCTCTTTAACCAGGGCTCACACTTGGTGCATGACGATTACGGAAAGTTATACCTACAAGTGGAATTTTGGGACGTTTTAAATGCACATTATTTTTAGTGAAAAATACGGATAACTTGCGTCTTTAATCGAGTTTAGCCCGTTCGTGTGTTGGTGTGCGTTTGGCAGCAGCCGCCTTGGCGTTTGTTCCAGAAGGGCTACGGATTAGCCCGAAACTTTTCAATTTAAGCTCGATCAAAGACGATTTTTCACTATGAATGAGTCTCACGGTAGTGTCACGTTCATATTAATTTTCTTTGAAATCAGCTGTTACGCTTGCTACTGGGTTAGTTTAAGAAGCTATCTCATACTTGAAATAATTTAGTTTTTAGTGTTCTTATCACTTTGTTACCCATTTGTCTGTTTAGCTATCTATTTATCACTATTTTTTTTTCTAAAAATGGGTGAAGATTTCGAGTTGAAATACATAAAATTAATATCGAAACTCTCTCTCTCTCTCTTTTTAACCGACTTCAAAAAAAGGAGGAGGTTCTCAATTCGGTTGTATGTTCTTTTTTTTTTTTTTAACGTGTGTTACCTCAGAAATCTGTCATTTATGAACCGATTTGGAAAATTTTTTCATTGTTTGAAAGCACATGCTTCAAGGTTGGTCCCGTTGTTACCAGAATCCAGTTCTGATGATGGGATACATGAGGAATTGAAGAAACTCCTCAAAAATTCAAGAGAAATGTATAGCGATTTTAGTATTTTCGGTGACAAATCGAGCATTGGCATTCAGAAAGTATCATGGAACTCTGTAATAAAACGACACAACCCCGTCGAGCATTAAAAATATAATTTTCAACATAAACTTATTTCGAAGTCAAACTGATGATTTTATCCTACGCATCTATTTTATACAGAAACAACTAAAAAGCAAAAAATAAAAAATTTTAGATAAAAAATAAAACCTCCTTCAAAAAACATCCAAAAAACTATGAAATAATAATTGAACCAAACCGACCACAATAAGCATGAAAATATCTTTCTTCTAATCTGTTCGAAGTCGGTGCATCAGTACAAGCCAGCAGGAGTGTAGAAGCCCTATAGATAGTAGGTATGTACCGGTAAGTTAGATTACTAGGTCCACTCCTGCTGCTGGCTCGAGCTGAGGCACCGACTTCGAACAGATTAGAAGAAAGATATTTTCATGCTTATTGTGGTCGGTTTGGTTCAATTATTATTTCATGGTTTTTTGGATGTTTTTTGAAGGAGGTTTTATTTTTTATCTAAAATTTTTTATTCTATCGTGCTCTCGAATTCTTCTCGAATCGGATAAAAGAAAAATTCTTGAAAAACAATCTAAGACTCTAAGTCCACGCAATAAAAAAATACGCACCTTTTCAAAATGTTTTCTCATATAAACCGTGAGTTAGTAATTAACGCTGTACAATCACTCGGCCAAAGCTTTAACTTTTTGGGCTCAATAAAAGATTTTCCCCTGCGCGATAGTTAAAAGTTTACGGCTGCCTGCAGTCGCAAGATAATTTCCCAGAACTCAGTAAGCTTCAGTCAGCGAAGTCTGGGATTCACTACTGTAAGCTGAGTTAGATTTGAGTTTGTGATTAGTTTCCATTAAGGTATGGGAAACAACGAAGGCGAGGAATCGAATCGAAGAATTGATGCGATCGAATCGAAGATTTGTCTACGAAAGTTTATAATAAGATTTTTGTGTAGGCTAAAATTGTTTGATTCGTATATCGTTTAGAAACTACTATAGATAAAGCTATGTTCGGAGTTTCTTTCCGCGATAGAATTTTCAATACGGAACTTCGCCAAATAACTAAAGACACCGGAATAGCCCGAAGAATTATGCAAGTTAAAATCGCAATGGTGGCCCACATCACTCGAACAGAATAACTGTTGCGGTACAAAGATTCTCGAATGGCAACCGGGCCATTCTACTTGTAAGTATTCATTATTCTTTTGCGAAATAAATACATACTAACTGTTGATTTGTTTAAAGTATAAGAAACTTAGGTAAGTACGTAAAAACAGAAATAACTTAATCTTTAATCTTTTTTATCTTTTCAAACAATTCTCAACATTTTTGGGTCTTATTAACAATTATGGCGTTCTAAGGCCTATGTTCAACAGTCATGGATGTCTTCCATGATGATGATTATGATGATGATGATGATAATGATATCTATTAATGATTGAGCATGTCCAAATGCACACACCTGTAAAGATTTGTCACCGGAAAAGTTCATTCAAGATCACGTCACATCTTGACGAGTTACAGTTTGAACATTGGCTAAATGAAGTGAAACAAGTATCAATCTCAATTAAATAAATACTTAGATTGTGGGACAACTGACACCAATAATTGACCTAGTCCCAAACTAAGCAAAGCTACTACTCTACTAAGCAAAGGTACTAACAACCGGATTTCCCCCGGGTTGACTAAACTTTCGAAACTACCAAATGCTTCTCTTCCTTTGCTGCACTTTCAGGAAGAAGATAAATGGGTTTTATAGGTCTTTTTTGCTCCGGCCTTACTTGCGAAAAATTTCACGCCCCGCCAGTGATAGATAAATACATACATAAATACATATTAACCATTCAAAAACTCGAGCACAAACATTCATATTTTTCACACAAATATCTGCTCCGATCTGCATTGAAACGGGGACCCCAAGCTTCGTAGTCAGGTTAATAACAACTAGGTTATCCGTTCGTCAAATTAAAAATTATTCAAAATGTTCGCAAAGGTGAATTCGTTTGAACTTACCCAATTAATAACTGATATATTCTGGATTCATTTTATGGTAAGGCAGAATAGAGACACGGTTCTGAATATCGAAAAAAAAAGTATTAAAATATCGAATGGGCTATAATTATCGAAAATATTGACAATCTTAAAAAGTTTACCGTTCAAATTTTTTTTTCGATATTATTACCCATTCTTTATTTTAACACCTAAGTACATTCTATATTCAGAAAGAAGCCGAGGCTTACACTTATGGGGCAATTCAAACTATCCTTTAATAACACCGAAGTTATTAGAATAGTTTGAATTGCTCACAGTTGCAATATGGCTTCCTACCTTACCAGTCATCACATCACAATTATAAGACTCAACACATTATTTTTTTATTGAAAGTATTGGTGCCGTTTGACAACCCTATTATTTTAGTACTCCTTTCGCGCAATAGGCAAACACAACTGTCATTCTTGTGAGAGTGTTTCCATGAACACCGCTCGCTTGTTATTAATATTAAAATAAAATGTTTTGGCATTTGTTTGTGATTTATTTTTTGGCATGCTAAAAGTACAGAATAGGTATGCTTAATTTCTATGACTTTGTATAAAGTTTCTATTAAGTATTTGAAATACAATTCATGTACTTATTGTGTATGTTTTACAAAAAGCTCATCACGTAAATTAGATTGTTACTCGCAAGTTACTATTAAATAATTATGTACGTTACCTGCTTCTCCCTCCAGTATCACAACACAAAAGAAAACCAAAATTGCGCACTTGACGATCATTTTGAGTAACAAACAGAAACGTTTTCTGTGTGATAACTTTTACTGGCCAGTGACCACGATGGGTTCTTGAGCGTGAATGGCAAATCCACGGCAAAACAAGTCGAGACGATATCGAAACTCGAAATTCACTGTGTAATTTAATGTTATGGCGCCTGACTTTCTGAAGATAATGAGCAGCTTATAAGACCAGGGCCGTTCTATTTTTGTATTTTTAAAAACTTTAGATAAAAGATAATTATTTGTGCCAGTTATTACCCACATTATTGTTATCGTTAAAAATAATTTGCAAACCCAGGATCACATCTTTACATTACATACAGGATGCATCTTTTGTATAAAGGTTTTCGTTCAGTATTGTGTTATGTTTTATCATGACAGTATTTAAAAAAATTGCTTAAATTAAAAAGTAAACCATACAATTGCACATTGCTTACCTTAAATATTTTTTCATATACTTGTTTTTCTGTATTGTATTATTTGTGGCGTACAATAAAGAATCATTGTATTGTAAACTAAATCATGGAATTATTGCAGTTCGGTCTAAAATAAAAGAGTATATTAGAAACTTTTAATTCGACGAATTAAGTACCTATTAAATAACTTTTACCTAAGTTCATTCATATCTACTGAACCCTACACGTTTATGTAAATTCGTTACATCACTTGTATTAATACACTTTCTCTGCTATTCTCAACTTTCTTATCGCTAAAATTTCACTTTTGCATATTCGAGAAAGACTTTTGTACTAACTTGATAGTTTAACCATAAGCTTTTAAATTACAAATTGTCTAACTGTCGCACTGAAACACGTCAATTAACTGTCATGGAAAATTAGCTTGTTCTATTTTGCAAACAATTTGAACTCATATTATTCGGGCTAGTAATAATCTTCTAACTTAAATTGGGCTTTAGTGACCAGTAGGAGATAAATATCACGGGACAATTCACACCAATTGACCTAGTCCCAAAGTAAGCAGAGCTTTTTTGTTATGGATACTCGTCAACGGATAAATATACTTATATAGATAGATACATACTTTACTAAATATTAAACACCCAAGACTCGATAGCAAACATTAGTATTTTAATCAAAATATCTGCCCCGACGCGGATATCGAACCCGGGACTTCAAGCTTGATAGTCATCTTTTCTAAACACTAGGCCATTTGGTCGTCAATATTAAAAATGTAACAAATACTCGTCAAGCAACAGCGTGAATTACGCTTACAGTAGACCAACCGTTACGTCGAATGCGTAACAATGCATAAAAATTGGGTCACTAATGTTGTTGGTTTTTCTGATCATTCTATTATGCAAGAATGCCGGGGCTTTGTTGTTGAATTACTTTGAGCGGCTAATTTAAGGGATGAAATTGTCTTTATGTAAAATGACAAAGTTTGTTGTTCAGTTTTAGAACAAACAAAATGAATAAATGTATTCAATAATTCCAGTTTATGTAAATATTGATGAAATTTAAGAGAAAGAAGAACTTTATCAATAGGTACAGAGACAATGGCGCAGACGATGTGCTGTAGTTTATTTTCATCTGCTTCTTCTAATATATAAAAATATTATGTCACGGTGTTTGTGATCGCATTCAACTTTTCAATGTTTTTTTTTTGTATATTTGGTAGGTATGAGAATAGGTTATAAAATATTTTTCACCCTCCTCCCCCATCGCCGATTTTGTAATCACAATTTTATACGGCAGAATAAAGTTTGCCGGGTCAGCTAGTATTTTTTTGTATAATAACTCGCTTCTTTATTGCTTTATACTTTTATATAAAATACTGAATCAAACCCTGTAAGGGCACTACAAAAGTACCTACCTATAAAGTAAGTCAAGTATGCAAAAGAGAAAAAAATACAAAGTAGTTAGTACTTAAAATCAAAATTACACTTATGTAGTTAAGTGTTAAAGTAAGAGCATATACTTTTTAGTGCTTATCCTTTAAAAACTCCTGTAGGGTGTAATAAGATCTTCTTAGTACGTGTTCAGTAAGTGCAAATGGTTAGTCTTAAGCTTTTCATTAATTCCGGAATTTTGTTACATAATAATTGTAGACATCACATAATGGCCCAGAATTAAAAAAAATAAGGTAGAAGTTGGCGAAACTAATTGCTTTTGATGTCGTAAATCATGCGGCCAGGAGAAATAATCTTTAGCTAAAGAAAAAAAAGTTAAATTATAATTAACAAAAGTACGATAGTTCCAGAACTGGAACAAAACGCAACAGCTAAGATATCTTAGTAACTTGGCATCTAATTTCTTTCAGTAATTAATTGTCCGAAGTTGACTCCAGGCTAATCCCGTTTAGACTTCCGAAGCTACTACGAAATACGAGGTTCGTATCGTGCCATCTATTTCACTCTACTTACGTATTAGCCTGAATAGGACGGCACTATACGAAGTTCGAAAATCGAGTTTTGTAGTAGGTATAAGGACTGGTCTCTGAGAATTGGTAGACTACGACAAAGAGTAAAAATATGTAGTCCAAAACTCCCATTTCAAAATTCATGTACACATTTGATGTAAATGTGACTTGAATAACAAAATTCCCTCCCTCCCGGAAAATACTGGAGTTTCAATTCATCTGCCATATATTAAAGCTAATTTAAAGTGAAGGCTAGTTTAAAATCATATAATACAATTAAATCCAATCAATTATTTTATTTTATTTCAAATTTTAGTTCACGCTTTCCAGGACACGAATGGAAATAATCAAAGTATAACTTCTTGAAAGCTTTGCCGTCTATCGTAGACATTTAGTAGGAGAACTTTCAATATTGGCAAGATGGTCCCGTCTTGTACGCAAAGTTTTGCTCGTGTCCCCATCATATAACGTCAAGTTTCCAGTTTGCAAACCGCGAAATTTATCTCATTTCCTGAGTCTAAAACTATTAATATAATTTGCATTGCAGAGCCAACAATCAAGACCGAGTTCCCAACTGCTTAGAAACATCAACACAGCACTAAAGTTCCCGAGCTGCGAGAGACAAACAAACACCGCAAGAATGCAAACGCGGCCAAGCGTACCTACACCAAGTTTGTATTTAGAAATTTACTTAAATAAAAATAAATTTAAATTTTTTATTTTTATTTATCGGTATTTTCAAAAAAGATCGAGAGTTTGATATGAATTTAAACTGGGTAACTATTACATCATTTTTATTTATTTATTTGGGAAACAAACAGCAAATATAACACAGTTGAATATAAAGATACATTAACATACATAAGCCAAAGCAGTTTCTACTTAATACAAAAACACATTTAATACAAAAACATGTGCCCCATAAACTCATGACTCTATGAGCGTTTAATGTCATTGTTATTATGGGGAAAAGAACGCCACACATTGCTTTGAGACAGGGAATCTGTTAAGTGGGTCCAAAATTAAAGCTCGTGACTGTTCGCTGGTTTATTAACCTATGGCCTCTCAAGGCTCGTGGCGTGGGTTTGGGCAATGGGCATGGGCTCGCACCTGAGAGTTTTTCAAAACTTATGCGCGAAATTAAATTTGAAAATTATTTCTGTTATCGCTTAACTAAGTGACATGGATTTTTTTCTAGTTTTTTCCAGAACTAGTATAAGTTGACCTCTCGCCCGGGACCAGATCATCGGTGATGTTTGAGACTGCCTGTAGCTATACATCAAAAGTTTGTGTATATAAAACGGCTGAACGATTTGGTATGTGATGGCTGGATCTCGAAAATCACACATGAGTTATTTTTAACCCACGACACAAAAAGAGGGGTGTTATAAGTTTGACTGCTATTTGTGTCTGTGGCATCATAGCTCTTAAACGGGTGAACCGATTTGGATGCGGTTTTTTATTTGAAAGCAGGTTTCTTGGCAATGGTTCTTAGATATGGTTCATCACCGAACGTCCGCTTTAGCCTAGTTGGTAGTGACCCTGCCTACGAAGCAAGAGGTCCTTCCTGGGTTCGAATCCCGGTAAGGGCATTTATTTGTGTGATGAGCACGAATATTTGTTTCTGAGTTATGGATGTTTTCTATGTATTTAAGTATTTATTTATCTATATAAGTATGTTTACCGTCGTCTAGTACCCATAGTACAAGCTTTGCTTAGTTTGGGACTAGGTCGAATTGTGTAAGATTGTCCCCCTTATATTTATATTATTTATATTTTTATATTTATCAAAATCGGTTTTGCTGTTTCAAAGTTATCAGCTCTTTTGTAAGTTGCGGAAGGGATCTTAAGTAGGCGCATATGCATTTACTTTATTTTGCAACCAACAACAATGTGCAACCTAATTGCGACGGGGGTTTTTAAAAATTTTAATTTATAGGTATCTTGTTTATATAAATTTCAATTCGCACATGAATCCTGAAAAACTCAGAGGTGTGAACCCAGAATTCTAACCCACAATCCTCTACTTACTTGAGAGACCATTGGTCAAACCGTTAGGCTACCACGACTTTACATATCATTTTTGTTTAGGCAGATATACCTTGAATAAAAAAATAGATCTTCTCCGTTGTAAATATTTTTTATTAACGTAAATATTCACGGTTATACTAGTAAATATGAGCCGTAATCCATTCTAAATGGATCGCAACACTCGTGTACACTGTGATGCACTCTTCCACTTCTTTCACATGAGCTTTGGCGCAACTTGCGGAAGTAATACCCACAAGCCTTCCTCTCGAAGTTAGGGCACCTCCAGAATCTCCACCTCCTGCTCGAATTTTATGCCAAGAACACACCAAATCATCAATATTGTATGGGCATTCCGACACTTCAACTACACCTTCGCGTGGCATTGGTTGTCTTAACTCCGTATCACCATACCCAGCTATAATCGCGGATTGACCAATTTTCGGTGCTAGCTTGGTAAGCTCAACCGGCCAAGCAAACTCATCGAATCTTATTGGTTTGGATGTCTTTATTAACGCAATATCATGCCGCCGATTTTTAATGGATACGTCATATTCAATATACGCAGAATGTTTAAAAATATTTGACGGTGTAACTCTCCCTAGGATTCTAACGTCGTCGGCAGTAGTCCTTTGTTGGACAGTAACAAATTCAGTATACCGTGGAAAGCAATGTGCTGAAGATAATATCCATTTTGCATTAATAATGGATCCGCTGCACAATCCTAGATCAGAAGCTATTCGTGATTTTAATTCTACCAAATACCCATGCACTTCTGGACGCAGCTCGAACCCATTGAATACACGGGATTCTAAAGCACTAGTCACTGCAATGCTGGTTATCACTAAAAACGAAAACATTGCTATGTACCTACTGTTTGAACTTATAACTACCGATAAGTAATGAACACATGTGATATTCCTATTGTGCCTTTATAACATTTTAGTAAAGTGAGAATGCAAAATATTCTTGAATGTTGAGGTGTTACACTAAAATATAATATAATAAATAGTATTGTTTTATGATGACACGTTTATAGTTTACTGCACGTGTAAGAAACTAACGTCAGTTAAATGTATCACAGGTTTACAGGTACAGTCGAAGACGGAATTGCGTACCAGGGGAACCTTTTCGCTGCAAAAGTCTTGTCAATATTCCATATATGTACCTAACAACTAATACCTGCCCCAAAAAATGTAATATAGGGCTCAAATCAATCAAACAGTATGCGACGAAAAAACCTATTGTTATTAAAGATACACACACACTATGAAACATTTCGTGCGAGTGCGGTGCCCTTAACCGATGCGGGGCCCCTAAGTAGCGGCCTACTCTGCCTAATGGAGAATCTGGCCCTTATGAATACCATCGTATCACTGATATATATCAAACAAATATTTACTTATTCGTCAATAGAACGAATGCAGTTGCAATTAGTGATAAAAATATATGTATTTCCTTTGGAATGCGCATTGATTAGTCAGTTCACATAATTTTTTTAACATTGCAAAAAGGAAGTCAAATTTGCTGCCGACCGTAATCGGTGAAGAAGAGGGTCCCTTATCTTAACGCATACATACAGTTAACTTAAACCTCAACAGATTAACATTAACAATTGATACACGGAAGCAGAGGCCTCTCTACATGCATTGGAATATATGAGAATATAGCGAGGATATAGTCCGGCCCCTCGCCACGGCCGGTCTTCCCGACAGCATCGGACTCCCCAAGACTACAGCTCGTTAAAATCATTATATACTTAACGTTTTAAAAACTTCGTTAGCGCGATGTAGACCCGCTCCTCTCATTGGTTGAGCCGAAACGTAATTTGATTTCGTGCGGTTCCAGTCAGTGCCCGTGCAGCAAAAAATGTTACGTGCGAGGCCGTGCTTAGATGAGCAACGTAGCGGTACTTACTATCTGAGTATCTAACACGATCGTACTTGAGACCAAAAAGTTCGCTTAATATAGTTGCAAAAAAATGTACAATATAACACCCTATGTAACCCATATTCCGCAAATAAAATCATTTCATTTCATTTCATTTCATTTCATTTACACTTACAAGATTCTATAATACAAGTAGGATTAGGATATAATCCAAAAATATCCAATCCATGTACAGTCGGCATCATAAATATCGGAGTAAAAAAGAATTATCCAATTCGGTGCAGTCAATCGGAAGTTATGCGCGTACAAACATTTCGGTAATTCATTTTTATTTATATAGATAGATATAGATATATAGATTATGTGGTTTTGGGTACTGGCCACTAAGAATGGCCTCGCTCGTTTAAAAAAATAATTATGTCACAAAAAAAAAAGTAAAATCGGCGGGAGCAACGTAGTGTTTCGATTGTTTAATTGTTATTTCCTCGCATTAGTCGTGAAAAGCACAATGTTTAGTCTCGGCCAAAAGTGCAATAGATGGACTCGTACTTTTGAGGGCCTCCACTACGCGTCGACCCTCAAACTAACTCATCCATCTATTGCTTACTTTCTAGCCTCTACAACAATGTCCTAGACTTTGACTTTGAAAACGGTTGAACGGATTTAGATGAAATTTGATATGTAGATAGCTAGACGTCTGAAATAACACATAAGCTATGCATTATGTTACCCAGCATTAATTGAGTTCATCATCATCATCATCATTTCAGCCGAAAGACATCCACTGCTGAACATAGGCCTCCCCCAAGGCTCGCCAAACAGATCGGCCCTGCGCCATCCGCATCCAATGAGAATGACCGAGTTAGGGACACTAATTTTGTATCACAATTTAGATTTCACCCTCTATTTAGGGCAGATAACGTCCAAACATAACAATTTAGAACGCATTGCCATTTCGTTCTATTTTGAAGTTTCGAAATTACGTTTTTTATTTCGAAAAACCGGATGGGATTCTTCAATCAAATCACCAACTCTATTAAAATAATAAAAACACTGAATAACTTAATTCCAACTTAGGAGCCTGTTGTTATGTTGACAGACTTAAATTTGTGAGAGTAAGTTGCGTGTTGGATTAACGCAGGAGTTTCAGTAGCATCATAGTTTTTTTTTTTTCAAACAATTCAATCAAGGTAACTGTTTTGTCGAAAGCCCTATTCACCTAGAACTGAAACGGCAGTTATTTGATTATTGTTGAATATCAACGTCATCATCATTGTACGTAAACCCATTATTGTACATATTTTATAAATAAATTTACTAAAATACCTACTTTATCTACTGTTTTCATTGATTATTATATTGTACATTCTAAATTTTGTTCAATTAATTATTCCTTAACAATAAACTCCATTGAAATATTTTACAACGATCATATTGACCAGTTTAGACATATTTATTTATTTATACTTAAGTATATTTTCTTACTTTCCTTGTAGTCGAAATGAAAAGCAGAGTGTTTAACTCGGGAAAAACACCACTCGCTGTGCTCGGGTGCCAAGTAACCTCGTCTGATATTGGTTATTTTCCTCCCTTGTTGAACAATCTACTATTTTATTACGTTCACGTTATTCCATTATTCACGTAATCAACGAAGACTCGACGACCAAAACATGAATACGAAACAAAAAGCAAAGTGCCACCGTAAAGACCTAAATATTCTGCTTTATCGGCAAATTCAACGCTGGATATGATTGACGATTTCCGAAATGCGTTTGGGTTCTCATTCCGAGCACGTCCTAAACATATAGAGACGTCAGACGGGTACTTCGAGAAGCGAACTGTAATTGCATAGTAAGGTCTTTTTAAACTAGTTTCTGTAGAAGTTTTTGACGACAAAGTTACCGTGAACTTTAGCAGGAAGGTTGATTACGAAAGCTAAAGAGCTTTATGTCTATTAGTAGACTACGCGAATACCGTAAGATCGGGGTATTTTGACCTCAAATGAAAACCACTTAGACCCTTCCGGGTCTAATAAAAAACATAAAATCGTTGGCTGTCAGCTAATAGTAATTACTAATCATTACAAATATTAGGGTGTGTAATGATAGATATAACAACATTTGATATAACTGTAACATTTGGTATAATGCTGCATTTGACATAATTCGATTTACTCGAGAAGTAAACATTCTACGATTCTTTTATAAAATAAAATAACCTAACCTAACCTTAATGCATATCAAATAGAATTAATATCAATCCTCCGAAGTTTACTTTTTGAGTAAATCGCATTATATCAAATGTAGCATTAAGGTCACCTGAGGTAATGGCGTACGTGTTTTTTCGTGTTTTTTTGATATTTTTTCAATCTCAAATTGTGAAATATGCATCAAGTATTTTGAATTACTGTTTGGGTCTGTGCTTTATCCAAGTCTTTAACAATAAATTTGTCGAAGTAACTTTTTTGCTGCACTGGTATTAAAAAATATACAAGCATTTTTTTAAAAACCGGGATTTTAGACGCTATTACCTCAATTTGGGAAAATGCATCTTTTTTAAATAATTGTGTATCGATTGTGATTAGGCCTCTAAAACTTCATATCGCGTGTTCGTAATACCATATTCTAGAAGGTATTATTAATAAAAGGAACCACGAACCGTGAATAATCAGTTGAGGCCAAAAATAGTACAATTACGTAAAATACGTCTTTATTTTGCAGACGCATTTATCCAAAGCCAAGTAACAGGTGTTGCAAACATTTTTTAACCTACTTCAAAAAAGGACGAGGTTCTCAATTCGTCGGTTGGTTGTAATCGGTTCAATTTTGATTTTATATATATTTTTTTTGCTTTTAGTTTTGGTTTTTAAGGCAGTATCATTTTTTATTTAAGATTTTTGAGTGAGTCTCACGGTAGTTTCATGTTCAAAATTAATGAAAAATCAAATAAGCAGTTACTAAAGTTGCTAAAGAATTAATAATTTTAACATCAGTAAAAATTTAAAGTAAACACACTTTCAGGATTCAGTCATTTATTTATGTGTTAAAACGCTCAAAGTTACACTATCTAGAAAAAGGTTATTGACCACTGACATTGGGGCAAATGCGTTATACAGATGCAATAACCTCAATGCAATTGCATTTAGCAATATTTCATAAATAACTTTAAAAAATTTTAAATGGTAATAATTCTGAGAGAAAAGCATTTTGAATACAAATTATAATTCAGACATGTGAACCAACTAATACTCGGCATCTTCAATACAATTAAACACCAAAAAACTATAAAAAATAGGATTTAAATGCATTTTATTTACTTACTCCATGCACTTAAGGTTCAAATTTCAAAATTACCGATATCTTGAATACGATTCACCATGACGCCCTCTATGTTACTTGTTGTCTTCCAAGTAGTTAAAGTGTCTATCACTAGATGGCAGGCACTGTTGTAACTCACGTTGTTTAAAAGATAACTCAAATAAACGCAATAACCTCATAGTGGGTTTTACCTCAGGTGACCTTATACCAAATGTTACAGTTATATCAAATGTTGTTATATCTATCGAGGCGCACCCCAAATATTATAAATGCGGAAATAACTCTTAAAAAAGCCGTGGTGGCCTAGTGGTTTGACCTATGGCGTCTTAAGCAGAGGGTCGTGGGTTCGACTCCCGGCTAAAACCTCTGAATTTTTCGGAGTTTATGTGTATGATTACAAACAGAACATTTAGTTTATTTTTTTAAAATGATTGCATTAAGTATTTACAGGAACACTTTACGTAAGTATTTTGTTAACATGCTTTTCAATGTGAATACTGCCGGATAGGTAGTTAATTTTATGTAAGGCATTAGAAAAAGGGTTGTAGTTCACTTACTTACCGCCCTAATTTCAGAAACATACTTCGTCGTCTCCTATTATAAACAAAATGCTTTTCTAGGAAGTCTATCTTCTTTGTTATCTTGGACAGATGGACGAAATATTCGCCCCAAAGGGTTCCCGGTTTAAGCATTAATCAAAAGCGATAGTGACCCGCTCCGGCCGCAGTGTCGTTTCGAACTTCCTGCGCTCATAAAAAATAGCGTTTCCCCAGGCCTTGTTGAGTATTCTTATCTTGGCAAAGCCCTGAAAAGGATGTTTCGTAGAATTTTGGGCCTTAAGGTGTGCTAAGGCTGGCATAGTCACACAGGTGCACTAAAGCCTCGAAAAAAAAATAGAAAAAAAAAGGTGTGCTAAAAAAAGCTTGAAAAGAATTTCTCACTGTTCGATAAAGAACGTGTATCTTTTTACTAGCTTTTGCCCGCGACTTCGCACGCGAAGACAATAACGTTAGTTGTTTGCATGAAATTTGGCACGCAGGTAGTTTAT
Organism: Archips crataeganus; assembly: GCA_947859365.1. Lineage (NCBI taxonomy): Eukaryota > Metazoa > Arthropoda > Insecta > Lepidoptera > Tortricidae > Archips > Archips crataeganus. Next base: position 9,532,060 of record OX402066.1, on the reverse strand, counting down.
TACTTGCATTAACACATAGGATAATGCCAGGCGAATGAAAGAAAAGTTCCCGCGGAATTTGAATAAGTGAATTCTAATGCCGGTAAGCCGCGGTGGCCTAGTGGTTTGACCTATGGTCTCTTAAGCAGTGGGTCATGGGTTTGAGCTCGGCTTGGACCTCTTGAGTTATTCCGAATTGGTGTGCTAAATTACGTTTGAAGTTTACCATGAGCCTTACAGTGAAGGAAAACATCGCGAGAAAAGCTGCACACACCTGAGAAGAAATTCAATGGTACACACCCGCACTATACAAATCGCACTGGGCCCAAGTGGAAACTACGGCCCAAGTGTTCTCGTTCTGGGAGGGGGCCTGATTGAAACAACAACATTTTATCCCGGGAAAGTGCAAAGTACCTACAGCATACCGCGGGATAGAAATAACTGTCAAAACATTTTGAAAATCAGAGACAGTGTAGCTTTTTATTAGTGAAATAATTTTAAAAACCAGCCCCCACGTTCAATTCACTTATTTCGATCCCGCGGGAAATTTGCATTTTCCCGTAGAAAAGTAGCCTATGACAATCAGGGATATTGTAGCTTTTAAATTGTAAAATATTTTTTAAAAATCAGCCCCTAAGTTAAATTTACTTATTTCTATCCCATGGGAATTTTGTATTTTTCCGAAAAAAAGTACCCTATGTCAAACAGGGATACTGTAGCTTACTATTGGTGAAAGAATTTTTAAAATCAGCTCCAAAGTTGAATTCAAATTTTTCTATCCCGTGGGAATTTTGTATTTTCTCGAAAAAAATATAGCCTACGTCAATTGGGTATAGTCATATCATATCATATGAAAGAATTTTTAAAATCAGTGCCAATGTTGAATTTACTTATTTCTATCCCGTGGGATTTTTTAATTTTCCCGTAAAAAAGAACCCTGTGTCAATCAAGGATAATGTAGTTTACTACTGATGGAAGAATATTTAAAATCAGCCGCAAAGTTGATTTCAAATTTTTCTATCCCGTGGGAATTTTGAATTTTCCCGAATAAAAAGTAACCTTTGTGAATCGGGGATAGTCATATCACATAATGTGTAAGAATTTTTAAAATCAGCCCGAAATTGAATTAATTTAGTTCTATCCCGTGGGAATTTTGCATTTTTCCGGATAAAAAGTAACCTATATCAATTAAGGATAGTGTAGCTTTATAATTCTGAAAGAATTTTTAAAATCGGCTCAATAGTTTCAGAGATTCCGCTACAAACAAATAAACAAATAAAGTTTAGATATTTCCCTATCCCGTGGGAATTTCGAAAAATCCTTCCTTAGTGCACCTCTACAATACTCAAGGTACATGTGTGCCAAATTTCAAGTCTCTAGCCCCAGTAGTATAGGCTGTGCGTTGTCTGTCAGTCAGTCAGTCAGTCAGTCAGTCAGTCAGTCAGTCAGTCAGTCACGGTACTGTTTTATAGGTACAGATAACAATAGAACAGAAATCGCGGGGTGATGCAGTGAATCAACCAATAGGATGCCAGAAATCATTGTAAAAATTGCTTAAACTAATTGAAATTATACAAAAACGATCATCCAACTAATATTGTAAATGAGAAAGTTAGTAAAGATGTATCTATGGCTATTTGGATGTTTAAATGTTTGTTAGTCAACCGCACAATAACGGCAGAACGGATTTAGATGAAACTAGGTGTCCGGATAGGCAAAGATCTGGATTGAGACATAGCATACTTAATATCCCAGTCATGAGTTCCCCGTGGTATATTTTAGCTTTAAATAAGAATAGAGGACGCTGTCCAGAAACATTAAAGTACCCCGGGTTTCAAAACAACGTAAGAACTTCGTCTACAATCAATAGGTGGCGTTGCCCGAGCGACCGTTATGCTTAAAAATATTACAGTATCCTTTTTTAGGGTTCCGTACCCAAAGGGTAAAAACGGGGCCTTGTTATTGAGACTCCGCTATCCGTCGATCCGTCTGTCTGTCTGTCTGTCCGTCTGTCACCAGGCTATAATATCTCATGAACCGTGATAGGTACATTTGAAATTTTCACAGATGATGTAATTCTGTTGCCGCTATAACAACAAATACTAAAAATAAAATGAATTTTAAAATTTAAGGTGGTCGTCATACAAGAAACGTGTTCTTTTCAGCATTTTTAACTCGATCTTTATACTGGCGTTAACTGGGCACTTGTAATTTTCACCGATTATGTATTATTTATTGTGTGTGTCCTGACTAACCAATATAAAATAGGAAAGGAGTTTGCTTGTGTATTAATAACTTGAATTTGTGACTGGCCGTCTGTCAAATCTTCTTTTTCTTCTCATGTCATGGAGTGAAATAGTACATTGTTGTAGAGGCTGGAAAGTAAGCAATAGATGGACGAGTTTGTTTGAGGGCCGACGCGTAGCGGAGGCCCTCGAAAGTACGAGTCCATCTATTGCACTTTTGGCCGAGACTAAACATTGTAGTTTTCACGACTAATGCGAGGAAATCATTATCATCATCATCATCATAATCATCCATCCATCCATCCCGTCCATCCCGTCCATCCTGTCCATCCCGTCCATCCCGTCCATCCGACCATCCGTCCATCCGTCCATCTATCCCGTCTATCCCGTCCATCCATCCATCCCGTCCATCCCGTCCATCCCGTCCATCCGTCCATCCGTCCCGTCCATCCCGTCCATCCCGTCCATCCTGTCCATCCCGTCCATCTGCCCATCCGTCCATTCTGTCCATCCCGTCCATCCTGTCCATCCCGTCCATTCCGTCCATCCATCCCGTCCATCCGTCCATTCCGTCCATCCCGTCCATCCCGTCCATCCGTCCATCCCGTCCATCTGCCCATCCGTCCATTCTGTCCATCCCGTCCAACCCGTCCATCCCGTCCATCCCGTCCATTCCGGCCATCCCGTCCATTCCGTCCATCCCATCCATCCGTCCCGTCCATCCCGTCCATCCTGTCCATCCCGTCCAACCCGTCCATCCCGTCCATCCCGTCCATCCCGTCCAACCCGTCTATCCCGTCCAACCCGTCCATCCCGTCCATTCCGTCCATCCGTCCATCCGTCCATCCATCCCGTCCATCCGTCCATTCCGTCCATCCCGTCCATCCGTCCATCCGTCCATCCGTCCATCCGTCCATCCGTCCATCCTAACCATCCCGTCCATCTGTCCATCCGTCCATTCTGTCCATCCCGTCCATCCCGTCCATCCCGTCCATCCGTCCATCCAGTCCGTCTGTCTGTCCGTCCGTCCGTCCGTCCGTCCGTCCGTCCATCCATTCATCCATCCATCCATCGCATGCAGCAGACGATTACTGTTGATTGGTCCAATAATGTCGTTTCAGCACGCCAGGAATTAAATTCAGAAATTATCTTTCAAAAAGTCGTATCGTATAATGAAATACATATACTGATACGTCCTGTTTTCGATTAGTGTAACTTTGTTGTCGTGTTTGTGCGCCATAAATGAGTCAGCTGTTAAATGTACATATATAGGCAGTTTTGAGTACTGGATTTAGGTTATCTATGGCCACATTTTCGAGCAGTGTCGTGAAAACGTTTATAAACTCTACGTGTATTGCAAGTTGTGACCGGAAAGTTGATAATCCTTAAGTCCAGTTTAGATCTGCAAGGAAAATCGTGCAAGTTGCGTTACATTGCGGCGGTCGACTGACCACTCCAAACTCGTTGCCTCTACTTGGCTTTACGGCCGCGCAATGTGAAGCAATTTGCACGATTTTTCATGCAGGTCTAAACTAGGCTTTAGACCCGCACTGACGTTGTAATTGTCTAGTACTTAATGTGACAAGGTTCCATAGCGGCCTAGGAATCAAATTGGCTGACTGTAGGTACTTAACTGGAAAATGAGGTATACGACCGAAACATGTAGAGCATTCCTGGACTACTAATGCGTGAATATTTTACTAAAATAAAATAATTGTTGCGAACGCATCCATAACGCCACCAACGGACGGATATTCGAACTTCGGCGGCGGTTAGAACTTCCCGCGTCTTTCAAATCTAAGCGCGGCGGGCGCCGCGCCAACCGATTCAATTCGAATAAGACCACCGGAACGAACGCACCTCGAACTGTTTACTTTTAGTCATAATTTTACTGTGTCCTGTACAGTACCTTAGAATTATATATATTGAGTTTCAATATTATTTTTATTAAAGAAGAATCCTAGAAGAATTCATCTACAAGAACCTAGGGCTCAAGCAATAATTTATGTATAACGTCAATATATAAACCTCTCATCATGTTGGTTTTCTCTTCTTCAGAGTACTTTGCGACAAAACTTTTTATAAACCATAACTATAACTAACTATACTAAGGGGCTGTTTCACCACTTTTCTTAAAGTTCGGATTAGCTTAAATATAACCTTATTTGAGAGATGGAATTAAAATTTCTGTTTCACCAGTCTTGATTAGCGCTAAGTGACGGACAAACTGTTTTTTAATTTGACCATCAGATCAGGTGGCATTTAGCATTTTTATCCGTCACATAACTTTTTAATTAGTCAGTTATTTTTTTTTGTGGTCATGGTTGGAGAGCCCTACAGCCGGTTTCAGAAAAATAAATCAAAGTATTTTTTATTTTTTAAAGAAAGAAGTCATGCTAAATTGCAAACGAGGATTCAAATATCAAGATTTGAATAAAAAAATATCGGTACGCTTTTAGTATGTAAAAATAAATCCAAAATTTCGTAATATTTTTTAATTACAGACTTTTTTTCAGTGGCACAATCGTTTGTTCTACGCAAGTTCTACGTGAACTTGTACATCGCCATTACAAAAAAAAGTTAATCTGTCAAATGGTTTGGCGCCACTTTTCGATTCGTTTTACGTGATTTTATTTTTCTTTGTTATTGTTAACAAAGTATCGTAAATAAATACCGTTTTTGGATTAATTATAATGTTACACATTTGTTTCTGCAAAACAATAGATGTATTTTAAAATTACATAGTTTACGATTTCTTTTGCTTTAATTATGAGCAACTCTTTGGACGAAAGTGTGCGAACAGGAACGCGTGGTCGTGAAATGCGACGTTGCCATTCCGACTTTTTGTTAAACCCACGATTAGTTAAGTGGTACTTAGTTTGCACAGGACCGGAGTGGTGAAACTGAAAAAACACTAGCTGACAGATTTGTCCAGTACTTAGTTTATTCATTGGTAACGTAACCAGCAGTTTGACAATAAGGTGGTGAAACACCCCCTAAAACTATAATAAAATTAACCATTACCTTGATTAAATACTTTTTCTCAAACATGCTATGTAATGTTTACGTTGTGTTCCAAATAATAGGCCGGGACGTATCACGTTGCAGGCGCGGTTAGACAACTGGTATGTAATGGATTTTCATCCATACTCGGGCGTCAACTTAGATACTCGGCCGGCAACCCCTTACGTCCCGGCCTCTGCATTAATGTACTATTACGTTCGACATGAAATAATTCAATCTACGAGATCAATTTTCACGCTCGCGGGGCGCAACTGAAGAATAACTAAAGCAATTATGCTTCGTTTTTGTGACCATGCGTAAGCCAAAGCATGGTTTCCAAATTTTATGTAAAATATTAACAAGGATTTTGTTTAGCAAATCTTAAAATTGACTTTTGTTTTCCAGTTTCACTTAGATAATGTATTCTAACTGTAGTTTTACGTAGTCGACACGTTGTCAAAAGTATTTTCTGAACGCAAAATCAAAAAGATTGCAGACACAACACAATATTGGGACAGCAACCTCGATTCTTCCTGTTCCCTTCAATTACCATAAAACCTACCTACTCAAGTAAAAAGAAAATGTTAAACCAAGCAAGTAATTGATATTCCGTGCCATCTTTGATTTATAATTAGATTTTTGTGGGCGAAGGTGTAGGTTTTCGTTTGCGACGAGAAATGCTGTTTCATCGAATTTGAAAAACCAATCTGTTTTACTCATAAGTTTTCAGTAGTCATTTGAAAAAGTTATTTTTCTGTGTAATCTTTGTAGAAACTATATTCTTCAAACTAAGCTAACCACAATTTTAAGTGATGTTTGTTAAATTTTAAATAGAAAATAAGAAAACTGGTTCACATGATTTGGTATTAATTAATAATAATAAATTCTAAAATACTATAAGCACTAAAATAAGTCTTAAGCACCTTTCAAGAACTGGTTAATGAGATGAACAATAGTCAGTGATTAAGACCTCTTTGGTTATCTTACGGAACATCTTAACTAGTACCTATCGCACTGGCCATTTTACGATACCTACCTTTTAACCATTTTTCCATCGAACACATAACATTTATGACAAACAACAATCAATGTTTACTTGACAGAAAGTGTTGAACATGTTCGATAAAATGCAGAAAAGTATTATGTTTTGCACAAAATTTTTGTTTATTTATTTTATCCGAAAATAATTAGAAAAAAAAGTTTCCTTAATTTCTATTTAAAGTTAATTGCTCTGATGTGACGTTACATCGTACAAATATCGGTATCTATCTACTTTGTTCGCACCATATTGAATAAGTCTTTTGTATATTTGCGTAGCTGAAAGTGCAGAAAGACGCAATAATGTAATTGGGCACTTAATAATCTCCAATGTGTTCGTTTTACATTTTTTAATGTAACTAAAATTTATTTAGACAGTATGTAGACAGTATAAAACCGCTTAACTAACAAACTTCCAGCGTTTTTCGTAACATTTTAAAACTATAACTTTATTCGATTACATAATTTCAAGACAAAACATCGTAAGCCCTGTTTAAATTTACTTTCCTCCTTCCAAGCGTATCGTTCCATTTGAGAACCGTTGAAAAATTAATTGAATATTCGCATGATACCGCCATTTTCATTTAGGTCAAAAGGCATGGCTATCTGATCTATTGAAGATAGTTAATTTACATTTTAATTGAATTCGCTCAATGGGGATGGCATTAAAAATCTCCACTCCTAAATATTAAAATGTTCATGACCCTGCTTTTATGGGTTAGCTCTACTCCACGCTTTTTGAATATATCTCGCTGATGAAGCGTTTATTGTGTACTAAAGTAACGCTTGCATTTATTTGGACAAAGAAAAGCTTTCGCAATTTTAATGCCTTAGTGCAAAAGATAATCTGGATAAAAGAGTGGTGGGCGTTTTTGCTGCCCGTCATCTTTTCTTGGAAGCATTTCGCGTCATTTTTATTCAAATTGAAGTTCATGTTTTCACATACAGTAGGTATTCAAAAATCTAACACTTACTCACATTAAATATTTATTATATTTAATATAATTAATAATAAAACCTTAACCTAAGTAAAGAAACGGATTAGCCTTCAAAATAAAATAATTTGCTGGGAATGAAATTCTATTGTACTAGTTTAAAATTTGTGTTTATAGTAAAGCGATGTAGATACTTAATAATTAAATCAAGATACATCTGTCTTATTCATAGGTCTATTATAAAAAAATTCACTGCGGCAGGTGATCCTACATTACTGTTTTAGACTGTTAAGTGCACACTATGACGTTATGATTATGCAGCAACGTATCTCGTGTCATTTACACTTACGATCTCTCCCGATGAATGTCGAGAATAAAATTGTCGAGTGCCAAAGTGGAAGTAATCATATTGTACCACGATTTAGAAATACCTACAAGAGAATCATTTAGGGCCTAAGCACACGGCGTTTTTTTAACGCGCCGTCGAAACGCGTTTTAGGAACGCGCGTTTACAGCGCGTTTTTCATTTCATTAGAACAGCCTTAAGGTCTCTAGCACACGGCGTTTTTAAATAACCCGCCTGCGTATCGTGTTTGTATCGATACAAACGCGCGTCGACAGCGCGTTAAAAATACGCCGTGTGCTTAGGCCCTTACACAACGTTCGCTCAGACAACGCCATCTATTGATTGCAGACAAAGATAACACGTCAACTTGAAAACTTTAACATTCCTGGAAAGCGCCCTCTATTCGTGTTTAAATTAAAAATATTATCCCACGGGAACTCACTACCGGCATATTAAGTGTCCTATGTCTCAATCCAGATCTTTGTCCATCTGTACGCCAAGTTTCATCTAAATCCGTTCAACCGTTATCGCGCGATTGATTAACAAGGTATTCAAACTTCTAAACATCCAAAAACCTTCACAAAAATTCTTATGTATAAATAGTAAGTATGATTAGCATGAGTAGGACGACATAAAACGGAATTCGAATATCAAACTTCGTAGTAACAAAGGCGGCAACTAAAATATTCTAAATTCGTAGTTCGTATCGTGCTGTCATTTTCACTCTTCTGTTTATTACTATTAACGTGAAAGAAACTGCACAATACGAAGTTCTAAAATCGAATTTCGTGGTATAAGGTCAGGTCGTACTATTTTACTACTACGAAGCTTTTACTACAGATACTGAAAACGCTGCGTTGCTCTTCCCCCCTTAGCAGGGACTTACTGTATAATTATGGTAATCCTTTCTTGCAGGTCGTTAGGTCGTTACGGTGATGTGAGTCGACCCACTAGCATATATATAGGTACTATTAGTGCTATTAGCATAAATAGCTTCCCTATCGGCTATTGACGAGCATCGACTTATATGTTAAATGATGAACTCGATTGGTCAGTTAAATATCCGTAGGGATCCGAGTAATTGCAGACGTAGGTATTAGGCACAGTCGATTACAATAAGATTTATAATTTATTTTTCCTTATAACAACAGGATAAGGTGAAAAGTTGGATGCATAATTAATTATCTTTGTAGTCGACTGTACTTACAAACTTTTGGATTGCAAAAAATAAAAATTCTATTTCTTCTTCGACACAGTGTTTTATTTTAAAGATTGAACCAATTGGGATGCACCAAAAAAAATTACCTATAGTTTTTATATTTTTTTTGGAAAGAATAGGATATTTTAAGATACCATTTTCATCGATTTTGAATTTGGTTGAGTATTTAATTTTTTATAATTTTTTTAAGAAATACGTTGGATGACGTCACAGTGAGAGAGCCACGTTCCATTGCCTAGAAAAATTCAAGTCGTATATAACATAATCTGTGGCACTACTGATTTGTCTTGTCACTGTCAATAATACAAGCACGGCTTAGGGTCCTAAATGAACCATGACAAAATAGTTTTATTTATTTCTCTTCTTTTAGCTTTGATTATTCCTGAACTAAAACAATTACTTTGCTCACCCGCGACCTTACAATAGTTACGTTTATGCAAGAAATGTGCGTTCATGCAGTTCCTCCACCTCCACACTGTACGAACACACACAAATCACATAAACCCAACCATCACCACCACCAAGCTACACTGACGCGTTTCGAACTCAACCAGAGCTCATCTTCAGAGTTACCACAACCGTATGCTATGCTACCAAACGTTAAACTAACAAACCAAAACAAATGTTTTAACTTGTCACTGTAACTTCTCAAGTACCCACTTTATTTTTCTTATTCTTCTTTATTTTTTTTATTTTTCTTTAGTTTTAATACTAGATTTAAAGAGCATGTTTCGGCATATAGGAATGAGCATCCAGATAGATCGAATTTTGCAAAACATTTGTTGGAATCAAATCATTCATTGTTAGATTCAGATTCTTATGAAGTGTTACATTATTGCGGCAAGGGGTTGCGTCTGGATGCTCTGGAATGCATGGAAATAATTAGGTACAACACTATGGGGTCTATTATTAATGAACAGGTAAATTTAGTATCTTCTCCTTTACTGCGGCTTGGGTCGAATTTGAACAGTTAGTATTAATTAAATATGCCTTATAAATAAATAAACAAAAAAAAAAAAAAAAAAAAAAAAAAAAAAATTCAAGGTAGTTTTAAATATGTCAATAAAAGTTAATTTTTGTGGGGTAGTTTGAGAATAAGAAAAATAAAGTGGGTACTTGAGAAGTTACAGTGACAAGTTAAAACATTTGTTTTGGTTTGTTAGTTTAACGTTTGGTAGCATAGCATACGGTTGTGGTAACTCTGAAGATGAGCTCTGGTTGAGTTCGAAACGCGTCAGTGTAGCTTGGTGGTGGTGATGGTTGGGTTTATGTGATTTGTGTGTGTTCGTACAGTGTGGAGGTGGAGGAACTGCATGAACGCACATTTCTTGCATAAACGTAACTATTGTAAGGTCGCGGGTGAGCAAAGTAATTGTTTTAGTTCATTAATATGGACCTCCGCAAAGTAACGCCTGATTCAATAAATTGATTATTCCTGTTTGTTTAATGGTGTGATAGTAAATAGATATCTTGTATTAAAATTTGATATTTAAATTCTTTTATATTTACTTGTAACGTAGTAATTTAATAATTAAATTTGTAAAAATTTTGTAATAATACATTGGAAATACTCGTATACATTTCGGACTTTACGATAAATGACAACTGTTTAAAGCCAGGTGCGTATCATGTGATTAAAGTTCTGTCTTTGTCACTCTTTGCTATTATAAGCAGGACAGCAACATTTCAAACTGTCAATTTGCTTTAGAGTGTAGACCTGCTTTATATCTGCCTTTGTGATGATTCACTGCAGGGGTCAAATGAAAGTCATTACTTAAATCTTCTTTATTTAATTCAGTTTATCATATTTTTGGAATCTGATGTCTGAAAACGCTTCACAAAGCCTATTTCTCCAAACGGTTTTCGATTTATTATACGTTGTTAAAAATTGGGACATCCCAATTCCGTACCTACGTATATCCTACTATTATTTATTATTTATCATCATCATCCCAGCCTATATACGTCCCACTGCAGGTCACAGGCCTCCTCTCAGAATGAGAAGAGGGCTTGGGTCGTAGTTCCTACGCGGGCCCAGTGCGGATTCGAAACTTCACAAACACCAGGTGTTTCACTCACACACACACACACACACACACACATACAGGTTTGAGAAAATTCCATAGTTCCCGCGGGACACACAAATTTTTCGCAGACGGAGTCGCGGGCTATAGCTAGTTATTTATTAGGAGATGTGTTGTCAGGCTTCTTAAAATTAAAAGACTTGTTATTAACTCTAAATTGATGAATTAGCGCAACAGTGGTATACTGCTACTTTTCACTGGTGTATTAAAACGGGTAGAGTTTAAGAAGTCGGACACCTTAACGACGGCTGTCAACATTTTGTAAGGTTGTTATTTTGACAGGTGACAGCACGGCCGTTTGAGTCGATGTTTCTTCCGTTTTTCTCATACTTCGGCGTTTTTTCCAATTATCTAGAGACTTTCAAATCAAACTTTGTTTGCGTAAATCGTTGCAGGGATGCGGATTAAATAATTATTTAGGACGTGGGTGCTGGTTTTGGAAATTAAAATTTGGATTTTGACTCTAGTGAAGTGCTTCATTAAAAAAAAAAAAAAAACCGTATATGGCAATAGTGGCAGCTCTACGTGAAGGAGGCCGGCTTTGGGGTGTACGGCCATTTTGTTGATGCTCGCAGTGTTTGTCGTGTTCCAAGTGGGAATTAATCCTTGTTTTGGGTGAGTTTCTCTGGATTGACCTGGTAAGAGCGTGGAATGCGCTGTTAGCGTCCTGGTATACTTATTTTTCATTTTGTTTCAGCACGGTGGTGTAGTAGAAGTGGGTGACGTGGAGCGTCGCACGCGGAATCATCCTGAACACTTGGTATGTGGCTAAGCCACTGGAGCCCTGCCTTTCCTTTGGGTCGACAACGCTAATCCTTGATCTTTGGTTGTAGATTGCTGTGGTGTCCGAGGTCTTGCACCTTCGTTGGAGTTGACAGCGCGACCCAGGCGACCAAGCAAGTCCGCATTTCCTCCACGGTGCGTGCTTATGTAGTTTTCAAGTTTCTATGGTGTCCGTTCACCGAACTGAGCAAGCCGGTTCCTCCTGTCCTTAAGGAACCACTCTGGAGTTATTTCTAATCCATGATCCGTCCACAGGAGGTGTTAAGACACGGCCTTGTGTGTGTGGCTGTTGTGGCTTCGTGTAGAAGCGTTTCAAGGAGGCTTGGTGGTTGTGAAGCAGGTTGGTCTGCGCAGTGTGGCGGCTGTCGGCGACGCTGGGACGTCGGGCACGAGACGCCGTCCGAGTGTGGCCTACAGTGGCCCGCAGCCAGGTTTGGCCGTTTCACAGCCCAGGTACAGGAGTGCCCCTATATTAGTTTAGATACATTTGGTATATCGGATCACTGGCCAATTGCATTCACGACCCTGTGAATTGTAGTAGTGAGTTAGGATTTAAGCTTAAGCCTATATGGTCTATGTATGTAAGTGTGTGGAGAGGGCGGGATAGCCGGGGAAGAAATTGTTAAGTATACATAATAATATACATCTTGTTGCACCTACTACTTGGTTTAATTGCCCACCCGCAGCACCACCCCGCTACCCCGTGTAGAAAATACATTACAATTTGCATGTAAGATTTCCGTTTTGACACGAAAATTAATGAGAGAGAGAGAGAGGGAGAGAGATATATATATTTATTTGTTTACACATATTCTATAAATGAACTGAAACAATTGCTTTGCTTTGCTTTGGTCGCGGGTGAGATTTATTCTCAAAAAGGTATATAGTTTCAGTTACATCACTAATTTCGCCAAACTATGATGTTTAACTTATTGGAATCCAGGTTATAATAAACTATCTGTACTTATACCTAAAATCAGAATCCGTCAAAGCGTTTTAGCGTGAAAAATAACAATCAATACATCCAACCATCCATACAAACATTCGCGTTTATAATATGATGGCTCGTCTACACAATGGCCCATGATAGGCGATTAAAAAAGTGGCCATCATCGCCGCGATTATGGGTCGCTCTCTACACAATCGTGACTGTTCATTTACTCACTGTCGCCTGTTGATCATTGGCACGCATTCCTTTGATGTACCGACAACTCTCCGATTATTCCCGGTTACAGGCAATGATGGCCACTCACAGACGATTATGCTCTCTTCACAATCGTGCATGCCCGTACTCGCCCATCATGGGCCATTGTGTAGACGAGCCATTAAGATTTGTGCAAATTAATAAATAACATTTACTTAATTATTTTTTTTTTATTTAATTAGGTACATATGTAATTTTATCGTGAGGAAATCTGCATACACCTGAGAAGAAATTCAATGGTGTATGTGAAGTTCCCAATCCGCACTGGGCCCGCGTGGGAACTACGGCCCAAGCCCTCTCATTCTGAGAGGAGGCCTGTGCCCTGCAGTGGTAAGTACATAGGCTGGGATGATGATTATGATGATGAATAAATAAAGGTTCTGTTTTTGTTATTTTGCTTTTAGAACCCTAAAAAGAAAATATAAAACGCCATCATTCCAGGCCCAGAATTTGTCCGCCGATAAGTTATCCTAGAAATTCTGAAAACAAAAGCGGTCTTATCAACGGATTTTGAGGCCTCGAGATTTACATAGAAACATTTATTCCGCCGCGGGTAGAACGTGCGCTCGTTTACTGAACAGCCTAAACAAAACGTACCATATACGGCTGAGGTGAGGGGCGTTCAATATAAAGTGAGAATGAGATGCAAACTCTTTTAATATTACGAAATTAAATACTGCCGGTAAAGCTAATCTATCTAGCTGATTGCTATGAAAAAAAAACTAACTGTCTTTTGTTTAAAAAAATATACGGTAATTTCTTTGCAATGCTATTGAGTACGTTAGCGAAAATGGAGAAAATTGAACTGCGCGCCGTTATCAAATACTTGTGTTTGAAAAATTTTTCTACGGACCAAGTCAATTTGGATTTGCGGGACACTTTAGGGTCTAAGGCTCCTCCGTATTCGACAGTCGCACGTTGGTGCGCCGAATTTAGACGTGGAAGAACATCGGCAATGGACGACCCCCGCTCCGGACGCCCTACTACAGCAGTAACTGAAGAAATTGTGAAAAAAGTCGAAAACTCAGTTTTGGCGGATCGTCGTGTCACGGTTCGTTTTATTGCTGAAAATGTAAAGATTTCAACGGGGAGCGTGCATAATATTTTACATGAACGCTTGGGTATGAAAAAGGTATCTGCGCGTTGGGTACCAAGAATGCTTACTGACACGCAAAAACAAACTAGACTAGAGATTTGTCAAGAAGCTTTGAACCTGATGCAGCAAGACCAGGGACTTTTTTTGGCGCGATTTATAACAATGGACGAAACATGGCGCCATCATTACGACCCAGAAACGAAACTGCAGTCTATGACATGGAAAAGGCCATCATCTCCATCTCCGAAGAAATTCAAGGTGAGCCCATCTGCCGGTAAGGTCATGGGCTCTGTTTTTTGGGATGGTAAAGGGGTATTAATGATTGAGTATCTCGAGCATGGAGCCACTATTACGGGCACATTATACGCCAAACAAATAGCAACATTGCGCAATGAGATCCGCGAAAAACGGCGAGGTAAACTCTCGAAAGTTGTGCTGTTCCACCAGGACAATGTCCCGGCACACAAGTCCGCCGTTGCAATGGCTGCAATTCGTGATGCTGGGTTCGATATCCTTAAGCATCCTCCGTATTCACCAGATCTCGCTCCCAGTGATTTCTACCTATTTCCGAGATTGAAACAATACCTGAGAGGCCAGAAATTTGAAGACGACGACGCGGTAGTCGCTGCAGTACAAGATTTTTTAAGTACTCAAGATGAGACCTTTTTTAAAAATGGAATTTTAAGTTTAGAAAAAAGATATACTAAGTGTATTATGCTAAAAGGTGACTATGTCGGAAAGTAAAATGACATTTAGTAAAAGTTGTTTATAACATACTCATTCTCACTTTTTATTGAACGCCCCTAGTATATGTTGAGGTAATCCTGATCCTAAATTCTTAACCCGCATTATTAATTTACAAAGGAAGACCTTAAGGCGGATTTAAATTTGATTATGTTGTACTCTGTTCAGAAATATGTTTATCTTTCAGCTTTTTAGGTAGACTTGTTAACTACAATAGGTGTCATCATCATCATCCCAGCTTACATACGTAGCAATGCAGGGCACAGGCCTCCTCCCAGAATGAGTTCCCACGCAGGCCCAGTACACATTGAGAACTTCACACAAACCATTGAATTTCTTCGCAGGTAAGCCAAGTCAACCCTAGTCGTGACACCTAAGAGGTTTTCCCCAGCTTCTCAAGCATAGGACCGTGGATCCAAAACTGGTTTTTTAGGGTTCCGTACCTCAAAAGGAAAAACGGAACCCTTATAGGATCACTTTGTTGTCCGTCCGTCCGTCCGTCCGTCTGTCTGTCAAGACCCTTTTTCTCAGGAACGCGTGGAGGTATCTAGCTGAAATTAATATAAAATACTCAGGTCTACTGTCCTTTGGAGCTGTGAAAAAATCAAACTTCTAAGCCAACGCAATCAAAAGATACAGCCGTTTATGACGCAAATTTCCGCATATTTTCGAAACTCGCAAGGGAATAAAAATCTACAGGGTACTTCCCGTGAACTCAGAATCTTGAAATTTGGTACGAAGCAAGTTCTTATAGCACAGATAAAGGAAAAATTGCGAAAAGCATATTTTTTTTTCTGTCTGTCTACATCAGTAACCAACGCAAATTTTCGACACTCGCAAGGGAATCAAAACCTATAGGGTACTTCCCTCGAAGTCAGAATCTTGAAATTTGGCACGAAGCAAGGTCTTATAGCACACATAAAGGAAAAATTGCGAAAAGCATTTTTTTTTTTGTCTGTCTGTCTATATCAATAACCAATCTACAATGATTCCACATTGCGCACATTTCGCTTAGGAGCAGGGGTCTGCTAAGACTGGATGTTCATAGATACATATAAATTTGTACGGAACCCTCGGTGCGCGATTCCGACTCGCACTTGGCCGGTTTTTTTAATCGTGTGAGAATTTACATTTGACATTTACCACGTGTTTTCCGCTGAAGGAAAGGTCCGCCAGGAAAGAACGCGTGAAGTAACTCCATGGTGTATCTTAAGCTCCCAATCCGCGCTGGAGAAACTATACAACCCAAGCTCTCTCATTCTGAAAGGAGCGTTATGCTCAAAAATGTGACTTGTATAAATAGGCTGGAGATCATCATCGTCATCATAATCATTGAAAGACGTCCACTGCTGAACATAGACCTCCCCAAGGCTCGCCAAACAGATCTCTCCTGCGCCATCCGCATCAACTCTTTCCCGCAACTTTATCCAGGTCGTCGCTCCATCGTCGTCGTCGTCTTATTGGAGGCCTGCTGACACTACGACAGGAGACACTAGTCACTGGAGATAATGAAATTGATGAATTAATTTTTCACACTACGCAGCTGCGTAAAAAGCTAACGACCCGTTAGAAAAGCTATAGTGATTCTATTCTTCTTCTTTGTCGGTATCACTCTTGACAGAGTGGTCGTGGTCGTCACTTCAGGTGTTGTTGGCAAGCTTTAGTGATTAACAAACTACAAATACATACATACACAGAAATACAAACATACATATTTGTAGCTACAAATTATTTGATTTCTGCCGACTCCCAAAATACAACTCGGCTCAAACAAATTAAGCGCGGAGGAGTAATAAGGTAATTTGCTCGAGTTTATTAATCACTAAAGCTTTTCTAATGGGTCTTTGGCTTTTTCCAACAAAAAAAAACGATAATATAGCTAAATTTAGAAACAGGGATATTAATTAGCGGCTCGGTCATTTGTTCGTTCCCATCGTACCATTAATTCCAATGATTTTTCGTTTCGTTGACTCTTACTTAATGCCCTTTAAGTTCTGGATCGTTACACAGTGTCATTTTTCTTACAAAAACTTTTATCGTGCAAAGGATTAATGCTATTGTTTTTATTCATCATAACCCCTGTTTACTTAAAACTTATACTTGAACATGGCAACAACGAACTCTGTAAGTATGTCCTTTTTCATCTGTTTCCTACATTTTGATGTTGTACTCTAGATAAGCATTAAAAAATCATTGATACTTGTAATTACAAAAGCAAATTAAAGGAGAATAGGCTTATAGGTCTATTGGAAAATAGTTTTATATGAAAACTCTGATAATTAAGAAATTCTTTCCACACAGATTTTTTTTGTTTTGTTTTAAATTTATTTTTTTACCAGCATTCGATTGTTATTTATGAAGTTTTTCTTTATTGCCAAATTGTAAATAAATAAATATATTGATAGTTGCTGAATAGGTACTTCACTTTGAGACCGCTCATCATTATAATATGTTGAGATTTCCCTTCTTAATTACGGAACATAGATCAATAATTGAGGAAATCTATGCAAAGTATTCCAAAAGAAAATCGTCTTTTATTAAGGTTTCAATTAAGTCGCGGTGATGAAACTTTCACCAAGTATTAAATAGAAGGACTATACTACATCGTCACAATAAAAAATATTCTTGGCCGCTCATAGATCAAACTCCACGTCATTTTGCCCATCCTTCCTTTAATGCTATTCAAGTTTATACACTTAACAACTTGACATTACAAGCAATTGTTGATCCGCCGCGAATTTGCACGCTTCTTTAAGCCAAGAACCCTTTCAGTAATAACTGCAAAGCCGCTTACACGCGTCAAAGCCTGCGGAAGCTTCAACTTGCGGTAGTACGCGACAGCACCCCGTAGCGGCTACACGTACAGCCCCGCTCGGAAAACATCGCAACTTTCAAAAAGTCAATAAAACAGTCAATACGAATCCTGTGTTCATAAAATGATAGCAATTAAAAGTTAACGGTAACACTTAATGACGTGTATAATTGGGCGATTAGCTTTAATTATGCTATGAGAATTTATACTCAAGTGACAGGTGTGAATAATTTGGACTTCAAGTTGGGTAAGTGATGCTTTCAACTCTGCCAACTTAGTTTAGGTAAAATATGTTGCGTTGTTTTGTATGTGTACTAATTTCA